>OW569404.1:102601778-107401778 GCA_937654795.1 Cistogaster globosa | reverse complement strand
CACGTGGTGATGTCTTCTTACGTTTATTAGCAGCCGACTATGCAGATGGCATTAGCAAGCCAAGAAGTTCACATGGTACACACGCCTTACCCGATGCTGAATTTGTAATACAACAATTACAAAAACATGTGGATCCTGAAGCAAGGCATCCTCATATTACGGCCATGCTACCAGCTTGGGGTCAACTTTTGGCCAATGATTTGATTGAAGTTAGTCAATTGCCTATAAATGGAAAATGTTGTAAAAACTCCAGGGTACGCAATCCCACTGAGATGGAACAGTGCTATGTAAGATCTGGTGCTGATTGTAAAGAATATAGACGCTCAGCTCCTGGCTATGATATGGAATCTTGTTCGAAACGTAAGCACAACTTTGCATGAATTAAAAATAGTTCTTAATGTCTTTGTGTTTTTATATTTTTATCATATTTTTTTACTAGACAAACGCGAACAGATGAATGTGGCCTCAGCTTATATAGATGCCAGTGGCTTGTATGGCTCTACTGTGAAGGATGTTCAGGATTTGCGCACATATATTAGTGGTGGTGTTAAGGTACACGATTGTAAATATTGTACTGTTCCGGGGGCCACAGGTGCCTTACATCGTGCTTTGCTGCAAGAACATAATGAAATTGCCGAACAGCTGGCTCATTTAAATTCCAATTGGTCAGAAGATGATGTCTTTTTAGAAGCCAGACGTATTATAACGGCTAAGATTCAACACATTACCTACAATGAATTCTTGCCCCTGGTATTGGGTCAAGAGACAACAGCCAAGGAAGGTTTAAGGTAAGATTGACATAATATTTAATTTTATTATTAAATAAATAATTATTTTTTTTATTACAAAGACTTACAGCTGAAAAACATGCAACCAACTATTCCAGTACAAATCGTGGTGGTATTTTTAATGAATTTGCCACCAGTGCTATGCCTGCCTTTTTAACTATGTATCCTCCAGAAATGGTAAATATTATTTTTCTTTCAAAATAAAATCAAAAATTTATTGAACTTTTTGTCTGCTTAAAGCTTTCCAATTCCATGTCTTCTGCTCAGTTACTTTCTGTACCAGCCTTGCAAAAATCTCTTATACCCGCTGCTGCCAATAAAGAAGGCTGGACTGATTTGGCTTTAGCTTTGCATCGTGCCCGTGATCATGGCATTCCCTCATACGTACAAGCTTTGGATTTGTGTGAAAAACGTTTCGTTGATAATGCGAATATAACTTTTGACAATTTGCATAAATATTCGAATATACCCGAAGAACATATAACCAATTTAAGAGATATTTATCAATCAGCCAATGATATTGATTTGTTAACTGGTGCTCTATTAGAAGATCCTGCCATTGGAGCCTTGCTTGGTCCCACTATTACCTGTTTGTTAAAACTTCAATTTGAACATCTCAAGAGAACTGATCGTTTTTGGTATGAAAATGATTTGCCGCCCTCCTCCTTCACTTTGGAACAGTTAAAATCTATAAGACAGACCTCGTTGTCTGGTTTATTGTGTGCCTCGAATCAGGTGCATGAAGCTCAGTCAAAGGCATTTATAAGAGAGGATGATTTCTTGTAAGTTTTTTCTTAATAAAATTTAAAACTTTTGAAGGGATAATTTCTGATAGTATTTTTCTATTGATTTTAGAAATACACGTTTGAGATGTGATCAAATTCACAAATTTGATTTACGGCCCTGGTTAAATAACCCGGAAGAAGAGGAACACATAGAACATGTTGAAGTTGAGCCTGAAGTCAAAGAAGTTATAAGTGAATTAAATCCGGAACTTTTAGAGGCAGCTATCGAAAGAGCCAAAATTGAGATGGAAGATCGTAGACGTTTTGAATATGAATCCTGGTTATCACGTAAGTTGTCGTCTTAGCTACACAAAAGTATTTAAATAACATTATTTTTCTTTAGATGGTGGCATTAGTGCTAAATCACCAGATGGTGTTGCTGCTTCCTTTAGCAAAGCCAATCGCAATGCTCTCTTGCTGGCTAACTCATCTCTTATGTATGAATTGGCTTCTAATGAAATTTTGAATACTTTAAGTTCTATTAACAGACGCAAACGTCAAACCTTTGATGCTGGCATAAGTTTTAATCGTAATGAATTGACCGAGACTTTGCAAACAATTGACATACACAGCTTTTTAAATAATCGTCCTTCAGAAACTGAATGTGATGATCCGCCGGTAGCATGTGATACAACTACACCTTTCCGGACGTTTACCGGCTACTGTAACAACTTGCGCAATCCCAACTGGGGAAAATCGCTGACCACCTTTTCACGTCTATTGCCTGCACAATATGATGATGGCATTTCTAAGCCTAGATTAGTGACTCGAACTGGAAGTCCTTTACCTAATCCGAGAACAATTTCAACCCTAATTCATCCTGATATATCGAATTTACATACTCGCTATTCCCTGATAACTATGCAATTTGCTCAATTTTTGGATCACGATTTGACTTTAACACCCATTCACAAGGGCTTCCACGAATCCATACCCAGCTGTAGAAGATGCGATTCAAAACAAACAGTACATCCTGAGTGTAATCCTTTTCCTGTGCCAGCTGGTGACTACTATTATCCTGAAGTGAATGTAACGAGTGGTGAACGTTTGTGTTTTCCTTCTATGAGATCTTTGCCAGGACAATTGACTTTGGGACCACGTGATCAAGTGAATCAAAATACTCATTTCTTAGATGCTTCTGCAGTTTATGGTGAAAATAGCTGCATAGCTACTAAATTGCGTGGCTTCAATGGACGCTTAAATTCGACTATACACCCCATAAGAGGCAAAGAATTGCTGCCCCAAACTAATGCTCATCCTGAATGTAAATCGCGCAGTAATCTTTGTTTTGTTGGTGGCGATGAACGTGCCTCCGAACAGCCAGGTCTCACTGCCATTCATACAATTTTCTTACGCGAACACAACCGTATTGTTGAGGGTCTGAGAGGTGTTAATCCTCATTGGACTGGTGATCAATTGTACCAACATACTCGACGTATTCTTGGAGCCCAATTACAACACATAACATTCAATGAATTTCTGCCACGTATCTTAAGTTGGAATGCTGTCAATTTGTATGGCTTGAAATTGTTACCTCAAGGTTATTATAAAGATTATAATCCTTCCTGTTCACCCATTGTCTTTAATGAATTTGCTGCTGCTGCCTTCCGTATTGGTCATTCGTTGTTAAGGCCTCATATTCCACGTTTGAGTACCCAACATCAACCTGTGGATCCTCCAATTTTGTTGCGTGATGGTTTCTTTAGAATGGACGCTCTATTGCAGGTAAATGCTTTAAAAAGTAAATTATTATTCCTTTATTTACATATATGTTCTCTTTAAAGCCTGGTATAATCGATGAAATAATGCGTGGCCTGGTAGCTACCCCTATGGAAACCTTAGATCAATTTATTACCGGCGAAGTAACCAATCATTTGTTTGAAGATCGCAAAATACCCTTCTCGGGTATTGATTTGATTGCTCTCAATATTCAAAGAGGTAAGTTTTCAAGTCATGGCTTTAGGAGGAGTGACTATGAAATAGTGAAGAGCTAAAATGCCGTAAGTGTTGTCTTTGTTGTCTCTGTTGTCTTTTAAATGATAAATTTTTTCATGAGTCATGAGTCATTATCATACCTCCATTAGCAAAAACTGTTTGCTTTACGCTTCAACAATATTGCCAAATATTTTAAAGGATATTTGTTACGTCCATTAAATGATTTACTGGCTGAAATAGAGCACTTACCGCAAGTGCTGTTTGCGAATTTCTTCATAAAGTTTATTGCCCGTCATTTGTGGTGAGTACAAACGAGAATGTGGTTGCTTTGTTCTAGAGTTGTCAACTTAATATAAGAACTCGACTTGCCCTCAAAAACTCGGAAATTTACTCATCAGCATGATGATTTTGCACAAGGTCTGACTCAGCAATTAAGGCGAAACGATCATCCACTTCCTTAGACTTCTCTATTCGGGCCTTTTGAAAAAGCCCTAATCAGAGATCGAGTTTGGCCAAAAAATCGTATTTTCTGACAAGGCACATTTTTATGTCGGCGGCTCTGCCAACAAACACAATCCCCGGAGGTTGAAATCGAAAAACCTGCCAGCTTTTGTCAATAAGTCAATGTATCTGCATTGGTTGACTTCTGGCGTGGAGTGCTGTCATTATTGTTGACCATTTTTTTAAAATCTTGCTAGAAACGCTTTTTCAAACAACACTGAGTACTACAGATTGCGTACCATCTTAAACGACCCATCAAACAATCGATCGTATTATCAGCCACTTTAGCGATATCAATTGATTATTTTGGAGCTGCAATTAAGTTCATTTTTTAAATTTTTTGAGAAAACACTTTACTTTAACCACTCGTTATTTATATTCTCATCTAAAGCTTTCTTATACCTGAAGCATTTTTTTTTCAATCTATCTGAATTTTCGACTGCTTAGTGTTTAGTAAGAATTCAAGAAGCGTAATAATGATTGTTTATTTTAACTTTTAGGACGTGATCATGGAATTCCTTCCTACAACAACTATCGAGCATTATGCAATTTGAAGAGAGCTTCAAATTGGAATGATTTAAGTCGTGAAATTCCCACAGAAGTTATAAATCGTTTTAAGAAAATCTATCCTACTGTTGATGATATTGATCTTTTCCCTGGCGCCATGACTGAAAGACCTTTGCAGGGTGGTTTGGTGGGTCCAACTCTGGCCTGTATCATTGGCATACAATTCAGGCAGCTGAGAAAGTGTGACAGATTTTGGTAAGTTTGAGGCAGAAGCATTTAAAAAAAAATTATTTTTAATTATTTTATAATAAATTGTGTATTAAAGGTATGAAAATCAAAATCCTGAAGTCAAATTCACGGAAGCTCAATTGGCTGAAATTCGCAAGACCACTTTGGCAAAGATTATTTGTGAAAATTTGGAAATCACTGGCGATATGCAACGTGCTGCTTTCGATTTACCCAGTAACTTTTTGTGAGTAATTCTTTTTCTTATAACATTTTTAATTATTTTTTTAAAAACATTATATTTATTCATTTCTAGAAATCCCCGGGTTCCTTGTCACTCTATGCCGCAAATCGATTTAAGTGCTTGGCGTGAAAATGTTCAAGGCTGTCAAATTGGCAATCGTCATGTTAGAGTAGGAGAATCGGCCTTTCCCTCACCCTGTACAAGTTGTGTCTGCTCTACCGAAGGCGTAAGATCACTTTTAAGAAAAAATTTTTTTTAATTTTTTCTAAATGAATTTTTCATTTTATTTTACTATGCAGGCCCAATGTGCTTCTTTGCGCATAACCGATTGTGGTCAGTTGATAAGACAATGGCCTAAAGAAGCTATCTTGCGTGATGAAGTTTGCAATTCACAATGTGGCATTTATTTAAATGGTCAAAGTGGCAGTTTTAATGCCCAGTCTCGTCATTCCCACGCACCGCCATCACGTGTACAACGATCAAAGCCACAAAATATATTCAAATTTCCCGATCTAACACCCTTTATAGCATCCTTATAAATTCTTAAATACAAACTTTAGTATGAAAATAAAAATTTATAAAATATTTTTAATTATAAAAAAAAACTAGAACAGCAGAATTCAATATGTCAGCCATTAGCTAAACAAATATATTTAAGGGAACTTTTTAAAAACCAATCTTTTATTTAAATATGAAATAAAAAAAAGGTTTTAAAAATATAAAAATTTCCCCTTAATTTTTTTTAATTAATTAAGGAAATTGTTAATTTTTTAACTTATAAATAAAATAGAGATTTTTACTAAGAAAGAAATATATTAAACATAAACTAAACAGTCTTCTCAATAAGAAAAAAAAGAAAAAGTATAGATATTTATAAAAAAAAGAAAGACAGAGATAGAAAGAAAATTTTAAGTTACATAACCTTAAATTAATATTATTTCACATAATTTTAAGAATAAACATAAAAGACTTATTATAGAGAATTGTATAAAATGTGCACTATTTCCCATTAGAATAAATAAAATAAATATCAGCTCTATATTGTTATTGCACTTTTGTCTGTTAATTAACAACGATGAATCTTTAATGGTGTTTGGAGCTTTAGTTTTCTTTTTAGTTCTTAATAAAATATTCCTATTACATTTTTTTATACCTTTATCAATTATGACAAAAAAGAAAAAGAATTTAGTTCCATTTAACTGCCCTCTTGTTTAAATACATTTTAGTTTGTTTTTAATAAAAATTTTATTCTTAATTTATTCAAATTTTTTAAAACATTTATTTAATGTGTTTTTTTATATGTCAGTGCATTTCTTTTGCTTATTTATTAATTAATTATAAAACGAAAAAAATAAAACTATATTGTATAATTAATATTGTTTAAACATTATATTTTTTTAATAATTTAATAAAATTCTATATTAAAATAAGTTAAGTTACAAAAAATGTTTTATTTAAGCAAAATGCAGCAGTTTTATAAAATATTAAAAGAATCATGCATTTTTTAATTACTTCCCACTGAATAAAAATTTTTAATTATTCCTTTTTACACAAAAAAATGAATTGAATTAAATTTTATTCAATTGGAATTAATTTGGTAAAAATGAATTGCAATTGGTTTCCAATTCAAATGAATTTGTAAAATAAAATGTCATTCGTGTCTAATTCAAATGAATTTGTTAAAGTAAATTGCAGTTCATTTCCATTTCATTTGAATTAAATTTACCCCTATTCTGCGTTTCGATTAAGTCTCCGCATTCAGTTCCGTTGCGATCGTAAAATTGGTATTCTGCAGAAAAACGGAAACGAAAGAAAAAGAAAAAGACAAAAATATTTACAAAATTAATAGCATCGCTGTGGAATGTGGAAATGAAATAGCAAGGTAAGCAAGTTTGTTATCATTTTCATAAACAAAGTTTATTACAAAAAGTTGTATGTTTACATAATTAAAAATAAATTCTTGATAAAGTTTAATAAAAAATTGTTAAATAAAATAAAAAATATAAAAACAAAATAAAAATTATTTGTTCATTGCATTTTTTGCGCTGGCATTTTTTGTTGGAGTGCATTGAGGATTCCTGCAACTTCCTCTCAGAACGCTGCTACTTCTTCCTCTGATCGCTGGTGATATCCGCATGCAATGTCTGCTTTAGATACCATTAAATTTGATAGTTTTTCATACTGCTCTGGTGTTGTTGTTTTTGACCCGTAATACATAAAAAAACATATCAGAATCGGGTACAAAAACAAAAGAAAATTAATTTAATTAAATAAATTAATTAAAAATAATTTTAAGTGTTTTTTTAAAACGTTTCTGAACATTTTATCTCATTTTCTTCTTACTTTTTCGATTTTTAACTTTTTAACTAAAAAACACATAAATAAAACCCCTCCGTTAACAAAAAAAAAACTGAGAAAAACGGAGCTCCCGATCGTAATGCAGAATTCATACAATCGAAAGAAACTGAGCGGAATCGCAACGCAGAATATCAAAGTTGTCAGAGGAAGAAAAAAATCCGAATCGAAACGCAGAATAGGAGTGAGTGATTTTGCAATTATTTAAAGAAATTATAAAAAAATAATTACAATTAATTACTAATGCGTTAATTGAAATTTGAAATAATTTTGTAAGCTAATATGCAATAATCATCTCCATGTGTTATTTGATCTTTGATCATTGAATGCTTTTAGTTTTATAAAAAGAATTTCCATTTTTCATTCCCACTAGATCTACTCTTGATTTCGATTGATTGCAACTCCTTTTTGATTTCATTCAACAAATTTGATTAAATCCATAATAACTTTTATTTACACCTATTGGAAATGAATTGCAGTTCATTTTAAAAATTTATTTGAATTGGAAACGAAATGCAATTCATTTTTACCTAATTCATTTAAGTTTCATTCAATTATTTCTTTAATATTTTTTTTTTTTTTTTGTAAAGAGAATTAATTCAAAAAAATTAATTAATTCAAATTATTGAAATAAATAAATGTTTAATTTAAATATTTAAAACTGAATGATTCATTTACAGATCCAGTATTTCAACCGTTTTGAATATCTTTATGGGCATAGATGGGTAGATGCCGGGGTGGGACTAAGTTACTCTTTCTTTTTTATCCTTCATTATCATCCTGAAATGTTCCCTTGCTGGGCTTATGAATATGTCTAAAATAACCCGTTTTTTTCTTATAAAATATGAAAAACAAAGCTAAGTTTTCACTCTTTACTGTTGTATCTTTCTAGACTGATGTTTCAGGTCTTACAAACATTTTTTAAACAAATAATATCCGTTAATATTTTACCCAACTTTTACCCAAAAATTGAACAAACTGATTTCATGAAAACTTTGAACGACAAAAAAAAAAGAAGTATAGCCGATTCAACTATTCGGCTATTGGCTTCATAGTATGTTAAAGTCGACAACGCTAATGGAATTTCTTACTTTTGAACCAAACTTAATAATTTTAATTTTTGTTTTTATTTCCATAAGATTTTAAAGAGCTTTTTTTTAATTAGGCAGATATAAGGGTTTTGATTCGATATTTTAAATCTGCCTTTCCTGAAAGCTTTAATTTTGTATTAATTTTATAGTAACTTTATCAACTTTTTTATCAATATTTTTCGCTTTCACTGCAAAATGCCACACATTTTTTAAAGAATTTATTTTTTCTTCGACATTGCTCACGTAACGTATTTAAATATGTATAACGAAATTACATCATGTTTACTCTTTCCCGTGGTTCCCTTTTTTTTAAATAAAAAACACAAACACTTTTCACCACGGTTTATATATTTTTAACTTAAATACAGTTGCATACCTTAAGGATGAACAAATTATTTAAAGCACTTAATAACTGTTCTGTTGACTGGGTGCCTCAGTTTCTATGTAAACCCTTAAAATATGCTTCGAATTTCAACATATTCATACTTTTTGTTGCCGGGTGGGTGTTAGGAAATCAATTTGACCTGCAATTCCAGCTGGATTTTCTTTTTTTTAATACAATGAGGATGATTTGTAAAAAAGCTTAATACTAGAGAATAATTAATAAATTGGTTTTTGCTCAGGTTCATTGATTTTTTTGTCCACTTTGCACTTAGTCAATAGAATTTTTATATATAAAAAGCATCTTTAGCTTATCTAAAATGTGGTTAAAGGTAACTTGACGAGTTGAGATTACCACAAATAATCAATTGTTAGAAATTTTATTTAAAAAAAAAATAATTATAAGATTTGGTTTAAAAAGTAAACCAAGAAATGAGATGAAATTTTTTAAGATTTTTGAATTATTCAAATTTGTAAAGTAAAATATTTTTTAAAATAAATTTATTTAAAATAAAAAATATATAAAGTAAGATAATTAAGATAATTATTTTATGTGCATTAATAAAAAAAACAGAAACACACAGAAACAAATAATTAAAACAAAGTATTTAAACATTAAAAAAAAAATTTTATCTTTAAAAAGAAAATATATGATATTGGTGCCTGCTAAACAAGTTAAGAAAAAAAAAACAAGATTATAAACTGTTTGAAAAAAATATATTTTGATTTTGAATATTTTATAATAAAACATTTTGAAAGAATTTAACATAATTAACACAAAATTATCAGATTAATGAAAGGTTTCGTTTACTTCACTGCCTTTTGAAATATTGAAGCTAATCAAGCTGCTCTAAATAATGTCTGTAAGGAAAAATAATGACTATTTAAAAAAAAAGCGGTCATATTATTTTATTTTTTATAAATATAAAGATTAGTCAAATATTTAACCGAATACACGTAACCACTATTTAAAAAAAAAAATTTCATTCTTTTTTGGCACTTATCAATACGAGTGACGATTTAAAATATAATAAATGTGATATCTTACCTTTTGAATTAATTATTAAGTATTTGAAAAGGAGAGAAAATATTTTCCATACTATAGTGGTTACGTCTTTTTGGTCAAATATTTGATTAATCTGACCGTACCTTTAGTTATTTGAAATCGTATATTTTTTATAATTTATTTTTATAAACTTAAATAAATTTCTTTCATACTTTTTTAATTTTAATTTTTTAGAATTAATTTTCTAGAAATAATAAATTAAAACAAAAACACAAAAACAATAAATGTAATAAAATATTTTATAAATTTAATAGAAGATCTTAAGCATAAACAATTAAAATTTTCTTTCTATTCATAACAGAAATACTTTATAAAAATAAAAGTTTGTTGTGATCCACTTAATTAGGACCAGCACTCAAGGGATGACCCCTACTTATGCAATGCATTGTGCCAGAACTAGGAAATTAGGTTGTGGGATGGGGGATAGAGGGAGTAGTGCTTGTGGAAATTTGATTTGAATCTTTATTATGCTTGTTTCAACTAACATCGCATTGAATTTTCATGCCAAGAACATCCAGAGCTTCTGATTCCTTAATATATATATCAACCATAATTACAGGTGAGGTAGCATGTTCAGCAGTACGCCTGTGTAAAAGCACACAGCGCTGGGTTTTATGAGCGTTAAACTGAACCCTGTTCACCAGGTCCCATTCGGAAATTACCAACAGGTCGCGATTAAGGGTATCGTCCATATGTTTTCTTATAGCCTCAATTTCCCGAAGGCTTGGTCTACTGCGAAACGGAAATGAATGGCATATGCTACTGTCATCTGCAAAAGAATAGATAGGGTTGGAAGTCTGACGTAGAAGGTCTTTGAGAAAAATAAGAAATAGGGTAAGGGAAAGGACGGAACCTTGCGGTACCCCTGAATTTTCCTTGAACTCGCTTGATGAGATCCAATCTATAACAACTCGTATAGTGCGATCCCTGAGAAAGCTCGATATAAGTCGAGTGAAGCTATTACCGACAGCAAAAGCAATAAGTTTTGATATGAGTGCACCATGCCACACTCTATCAAACGCTTTGGAAATATCTAAAGCCACCACCTTACTTTCGCTGATATGGTGAATGGATTGACACCATTTTTCCGAAAGGAAGGCCAATAAGTCAACCGTAGAGCGTGCCCTACGGAAGCCGTACTGCCGGCCACTAAGTAAGCTGTTGGACTCCAGATATTTCACAAGATGAAAATTAAGCATACTTTCCATTACTTTGGAAAGTGCAGAGCGAATTGCGATTTGGCGGTAATTTTCAGGGTTGCTAGCCTCTCCCTTTTTGGGGATTGGTGTTACATTAGCAACCTTCCAACATGATGGGAACTCACCAACATGGTACAAAATGTTAACAAGTTTTGCTAATGGACACGCTAACGACTTAAAGCACTGCTTCAAGACCAGTGCTGGAATTCCAACCAGACCAGGGGACTTGTACATGTTAAGATCCGCTAAAACCTTTTTAACTGCACGTGTTCGAAAGAATATATCTGGCATAGTTAATGATACTCTTTTCAGTGCGGGCAGTGGTTGATTTCTTTCCGGCAAGTAGGTGTTACTTGCAAAAGTTTCAGCCAAGAAGTTAGCTTTATCAACCGGGTCGTTAATTATTTGATCATCCTTCAAAAGAGGCGGAATTAAGGAACTAGCATTATCCTTCACTCTTTTGACGAATGACCAAAGGGTCACCATTTAATTTCTAACTTCAAGTTTGCTACTTGTTATAGCGGACTTAGCAATTAAGGTTCTATGCCAATTTCAATCAACTGTTTACAACTGCTCAAACTGTTAAGCAGTTGTAGACAATATACATCAAATAACTGTAACTATTTTAACACCCTATAATTTAATGTTTCAAATATTTATACTTCTTAATATACACGACAAAGTAGGGGACATTCTGTTTAATTTTCAAGTGCTTGTATGTAACGGTTCAAACGATAGGGCCATAAGGGTAAATTTGCTTCAAATATGGGAACACCCTATAATTTCTAAATTCTAATTATATGCTTGTTGTTATAGCTGATTTAGCAATATAAGTTCTTTGTAAATTTTAGCTGTCTGCCTATAACTGTTTAAAAGTTTGACCACATATATCAACGTACATCAGCTATTGGGACACCCTTTAATTTCCAAATACAAATTTTTTACTTGTTTTTGTAGCAGACTTAGCAATAAAAGTTCTTTGTTTATTTAAATTATCTGTCTATAAGAGTTCAAAAATTTGGCCTTATATATCAAATTACATTAACTATTGGGATACCCTTTAATTTATAGATTTTTATATTTATACTTGTTATTATAACAATCGTATTAATCTTTAATTTAATTTAATTTTCAAGCGTTTAAAAGATAGGCGCATATAAGCCAATTTACGTCACCTATGGGGACACCCTTTAATTTTGATATTTATTTTTTTTACTTTCTACTATTGAGAAGTGTGTTTACGGTTCATAATACACCTTAGAAAACATGTATGTTGTATGGGGACACCCTTTAATTTTTAATCAAAATCTATCAAATAACGAAAAATTTTCAAAATCGATTCAGAAATAACTTAATTCTGCAGGCGCAAAAATAAAAAACGCAACATTCTATTGAATTGATAACCTCCTTCTTTTTTAAGTCGGTTTAAAAATAAGTCCTTGATAATGAGTTTTGTTATTTTTTTTTTTTTTTTTTTTTTTTTTGTTAACGATTTAAAAAAAATCTTATTTTTCTTAAAGCCTTCTTGAAAATAAACAACACATCGACCACTTTGTGCAAGACTGTCATAATTAAAAAAGAAACTTAGAATTTCTCTACAGCTTTATTTATATTTTATTTAAAGTAAAAAACCACGATGTTAAAGGAGCCGTTTGTTTTGAAAGTGGCAAAGGTCACTTTTACAAAAAAAAAAAAAAAAAGAAAATACGTTCAGAGCTACTACAATTTTATTTTGACCGAAGTTTTTATTGGGGAAGAAATAAGCATCCTCAGATTAGAAATGCAAGAAAATTTTCCCGAGATTTGGACTCAATACTTTTAAAACTTTTGAAGCATTATGCTTTAAATATGTATACAAGCTTAAAAGCAAAGTGACTTATGCCAATTTCAAAATAAACGGCTCAAAAGTATTTTTAAATCAATTTGGTAAATTTTAAGTCTTTGATTTATGACTGTCTTGCATTAATTGGCCATAAAGTTGAAATTATTTTTTTATGCTGTGCTATAATTGTTTAAGTTTTATTGAAACTGTTTTCTTATTAATTTTTTTTTTTCGATATTAAACCATTTAAGTTTTTAATTGTATTTCAAATACATTATCTTTGTTTTCTTTTTTTTTCGTTTGTATTTAAGTATAATTGAATGCTTAAAGAATAAATATTTAACTTTAGCAACTGCTCTTTAACTAAAATTAATTATTTTTTGCTTTCGTATAATAATTACTTTTTAGAAGAAAGAAAAACTTTATTTTAGTAATTTTTAATTTATTTCTATTTGAGTAAAATAGTTACTCAGTCATATTTTTTTATTCATGTATTTACAAAACAAACACATAGATTTTAAAGGCTTTTGCACTTAAACAAAAAACCAACAACTATTAATTTGTCATTTATATTTAAAATACACACATAAACACTTAAAAGAAAATAAATTTACATAAAGTTTTAATTATAAATCAAACATATGTAAATGAATGATAGTGTATAAAAAGGAATCATTAAAACAAAAACATTAATATTAAGTTTTAGTTAAATAGTTTTATTTTTTTAATAATAAATCTTGGCTTAACAATAAAATTTTTTTTTATTAATAAAACAAAAACATAAAATTATTAAATTCGAAATTTCTATTATTAATAATTATTAATTTTGCTTTTTAATATAATTATTTAACTTTTTAATTTATTTAAAAATTAAAAAATTAAGTTATTTTTAGCATTTAATTTTTGTAATTTTTTAAACAAATATTTACAGATTTAATAAAAAAGTTGTTAAGTTTAGACTTGAGCCATATAGTACAATTTAGTTATCGCTCGTTTTAGATCAAAGTTTGAAAATGAACTTGTTCAACTTTTAGTTCAAACTCCTTCTTAAGTTTAAAATTTATTTTAGTTCAAATGTTCTTTTTAAAATATGATGGCAACAACACCGTAGCATTCCCAAAACGAATGTTTAATAAAATGCGTGGCAGCACTAATTTCATGTCCGAAATAGTCAAAAAGGAAACACAGATATGGATTCTACTTCATCTTGTCTAGTAGTTCATATACAAAGTATCGTTAAAAATGAACAAGGTATACTTAAAAGCATGAACTAGTTCACTTAGTTCAATCAATGAAATCGTTTAAATGAACTAGTTCGTTTGTGAACTACACAAGTCTAGTTAAGTTAAAATGTTTTTCTGATTGGTTAAAATATCTTTAGAATTTTCAAGGACCCTTTTACAATTTAGTCCAGCAAAAAAATAAAACAATAAAAAATATTTAATTAACTTTAATTGTATTTGATTGCTTCAAATATAAATATTTCATGATATTCTACTGAAATAAAGAAATATTTAATGAGAATATAAGTATTTAAAAACTGCTAAATGAAATTTTTAACTGCAAAGACAACATATGATCATTTCGCTACTGCTAATATAACTCATCAGTGGATTCTGCCCACATTTTGGATAGAAAACCTAAGAGTCTTCTATCAAATGCCAAATTGAATGAGAACTTCATTGAATCAATAAAGCAAAAAAGAAAATAAAAACTCAAAAATTTTTTATACAAAAACACAGTAACTATTAAGTAACCATTTTTATTTTTTATTTGATTCTTTCCATACAACGAATCTAATTGGGAACCGTTCATATGTATTTTAAAGATAATAAGCAAATGTGCACAATTAAAGTAAATTAAATTAAAATAGATTCTAAATATTAAATTTTTATATTTATTTATAGTTGAAAAAAAAAATTGTTTGGATTTAGTCTCCTCCCAATTATAAGTGCAAGGAAAAAGATATCCAAATAATTTTTTGACCATTTCAATTGTAAAATACAACACAATTTAATAAACATTTTAAATAATTTAATTGTTAATTAAACGATATTGTTGCAGTTTGCAAAAACGTTTGTTCTGATCATAAGAAAAGCTGGAAAAATCATTTACTATTACAAGAGCCTTACAATAATGTGCTAAAAAAAAAGAGAAAAGGAAAAAATTTTAAGATACAAATCTAAATTCCAGCCACAAATTCGTTCGAAATATGCAAAATAAAAAAAACCAAATTAGTAAAACATTTTTAAGTTAACGTAAGAAATTTTTAAGAAGATTTTAAATTTTCATGGAATCCAAACATTTCAATTTCTAATTAATCAACCACTAGGTCAGTTTTTTAAAATAAAAATATTTAAAAAAATAATAAACAATATTGTTATTAATAAAATTAAACTAGTGCTTCATATATTAAAAAATAAAATTAATTAAAAAGGTAAAAAAAACATATTTTATTAACTCAACATTTAATATGGAGTATCGATCGATAAATGATTCGTTTTGATTTTGCTACTTTTATGTTTAACTTTAAAAAGTGGGAGGACATATTTTACAGGAGATTGGGACCACCCTCATAATGCACAGTTACATAAAAAAATTTAAATCGATTCTTCTGTTCAAAATATTTTAAAGAAATACAGTCGAAGTCAGTTCAAAATAATTATTCCTCCTCTTTGAAAAAACTTACAAGAAATAAAAATCGGTCAATAATGAATGAGTTGCCTGTTTATTCATAATATGACTCATGAAACTGCTTTTTTCAAAAAGATTTTAAAAGCATTTAAGAAAGTTTTGTTTATTTTATTTTATTTTAAGAACTTTAAGTTTAAAATGTTAAACAGTCATTTTTATTAAAAAGACCTCTGTAAGATTTGGGTTAGGCAACGCTGGCCGCTTTCATGAAATATGATCGGTTGAAGGCCATAATATCCATCATGGTTTCCCAACGAACATATATTCTCACTGTTTCCTACAGAACTTAAGTATCTCCAGCTTCTCGCAAAACTTATCAAGTCATTTAGGATCATCTTTTTCCCTGTGCAGTGTTAGCCAACTTGTTCCCTGATGTTAGAAAATTTACATAAAAATAATTCTAGACTTCAAACGTGAATTATTGCTGTCGCTGGTGGTCCGCTTAAAATAATTTGTGAGGCAGAGTTCGGTATCGCAATTGTGAGTTGGTCCAAACATATTTTTTCTACTTAAGCAACATACTTTATTTTGTGTAATAAAAATTATTTGATAAATTAAAGGTAGTGAAAGTCATATTAACTTTCTAGTGGAGTTGTCATACCTTTCAATGAAGACCGTCGTCAGTGGCTGTTTATTTGGTACGATTGGCGAGCGCTTTCGATGTAAGGACATCATTTTCAAGCCGCGTTTAGATTAGTAATCTGTGGATAGTGGAGGGTCATGTGAACACAAAGTAATAAACATCGGCGAGTCTGCGTTTGAATTTTCGTTCTTACAAAGGCGTTGAGCTTACTCTCTAAACTCCTTACCTAGAAAGCTCTTGCACCACTTACCACGGGAGATTTTTATACGTTCTGACACACGTCCAATCATACTGAACCCTGTGTTGATGCGATATCGAATTTCTACAGACGACCAGAAGAGCCTTCGAAGTTTATTTATTGAGTGAAGGGCAAAGGACTTTGAACAACCTGCATTAAATCGTAAAAATAATTAAGTTTTTAAAGATGCTAATATTTTCTTTTTTTCGTTTTCTTCAACTGAAAAGAGAAAATCAAACAATTTTTCTATTAAATCTTAATATGGACGAAAATTAGTTTTCAATTCGTTTGCTTAAAATACGTTAGAAATTATACGACTGCTTTGGCTAACAGTTTCATATTTTATGAACACTAAAAAATGGTAAAAAAAAATTTACAACAAAAGTACAAATTTTAAACAAGAAAACTGGCACGAAAATTATTTTAATTTAATTTTTAAGTTTGATAACTTCAAAAAAAAATTGAGTAATCAGAACCTAAGTTGAATCAGAAGGGTGTCACAAGTACAGTTAGTGCAATCCGCAAAATTAAATTTTTTTTTCAAAAACGATTTCTTTAAGAATTGGGTTCAAAATCTAAATTTCAATTAAACCTGGTTCAAAAGAAAGAAATACATTTTATTTTTAATAAATTTATTTAATTTCGAAAATTTTAAATTCTAATTTAGAAACAATCTCGTCTCTGCTGGCTTTAAGTCAGGAGCCCGACTTTGAATTGCATTTTAGTTTCAAGTTTGATTTCGGTTTAAATTAAGAATATTTTCTTACATTTAGGATCAGATTATTCTTTCGGTTGGAATACCGGGAAAAACTATGGACATTTTAAAAATGTCTTTTTAGTTGTATGGAAAATAAGATTTCATCTAAAACGTTTACGCATCGAGCACAAAAATTGTCCAAATTCTATAGTAAATTTAAACATTCAAAAGATCGTTTGAAGTTGCATTTAGTCAATAAATTATAAAACAATTTTTTTTTAACAGAAAAAAATATTTACTTAATTTTGTTGTTTATTTTTTCCTAATCAGGATTTGAACCGTGGATATTATAAATAAATTAAAAAATTAAAATTTACTTTTTTCGGCTTAAGTTAATTTTTTTTAATTAAAAAAAAAAATAGAAATTAAATTAAAAAATGAACCTAAGCCGAAAAAAGTAAATTTTAATTCATTAAAAAAACATTTACCTCGTAAATTTAAATAAAATTTTTTAAATAGAATTTTTGAATTTCTTAAAGTTTTAATATTTATTATTTTAAAACTTTTTGCTAAATTGATATTTAACGGTCTTAAGAATTATGAATTTCAACTACCGAATTCATAAAAAATTGAAATAAATTTTTAATGTATTTGAGAACAAATTTATATGAAAAATTTATCATAAAACACATTTCATATTTATTTTAATTTTTATGAATCTCTAAACTCAACAACTTTATTATTAAATTTTAGTTTTAATTTTTCTAATAGAAATTAAAAGCTTACAAAAGATGAAACTAATTACACTTTAAAATTAAAACAAAACATATATATTTTGGTACCCGTCTTATTTCCACTTATTATTTAATAATATTTTATAAATATTTTTTTTTGTTGTTGTCTATGTTATAAAATATTTAAAATCTTAAAGCTACAGAACTTGCAAAGAACTTAAATATTTAAGAAGAAAAAAAAAATACTTTTTAGAAGTGCTTGTAATTTTAAAAAATTTGAAAAAATTGACTTGCTTTGATTATAAATCTATTCTTCTATTTGCAATATTTAGTAACAAAATTAAGAGCAACAAAAAATTACATTTATTTAATTTGTATTAAAAAAAACTACTTTTTATTTACAGTTTATAAACAAAATGTTTACTTAAAAAACAATTTCTTCAGTCCCATTTTCCATGTCTAATTCTAATTAAACAATTTCTATTTGAATTCTTATAGGAAAATATTAACACATATCAATTTGTTTACATTGTTAAATTTTCGTATTTATCAATCTTTATTAAAATAACTTTGTAGGAATTACAAGAATTGCAGCAAACAAAGCATTTGCCAAATGTAAACTGGGACTTGCTTTTAAAATTTTTGCTTTCAAAACTTTTATTTGGTTGTTTTTATTTTTTTTTTTTAATTATAACACTTACTAAAGCATATATAAATTAAACTTAATTATTGAATTGAACTATGTGTTTGTTTATTAAAGTTTATATCTTAATTAAAATTATTATTTATTGTATGACTACATATTTTCAACTAAGTTGATTAATTTGCTTATTTTATTTATTTATTTAGTTTTATAATTTTAGTTTAAAGCATTTTAAATAAATGTAGAATAATAGGAAACTTTTTATTTTATTAATTAACATTAATTAATTCAATTATTAAATGGTATAAATTTTGTCGGTTGATTAAAATATTTAAAGAACAAATTTTGATTGTTTTAAAAGATTTTTCTTTTTTTGGAATTTTAAACCAAGTAAAATGATCAAATTTACCACTATAACTTTATAGAAAAACAATAATAAGATTTTTTTTATTAAATGAGCATTAAACTCTACTTGAAGGTAGATAACCAGCTTTGAAATTCGAATTTTTAAAAAAGTGCAAGAAAAGCTGTGTGAAATAACAAAGAAGTAATTTGATTTGATAGCTAATGAAGCATGAGAGAGTTATTAAAAAAATTAGTCAAATCCAGAGAGCCTGAGTTAAACAATTATTGTTTTAAGAAATTCTAATATAATTATTATTTATATTATTATTGATTATTTTAAATGTATATTTTAATTCATTTTCAAATCTCTTAATAAAGCAAAAGGAAAAATTATATTAAAATAAGAAGTTTAGTTAAATTTAATTATTATTTTTAATTTAATTCTTATATAAAGCAATTCGTCCATAAATAACCAATCATTACTCCTAAGCATACTTAAGATCACAATAAGAGGATTAAAGCGAATAAATGGAAGCATACTTTTAGGCGTGAATAAGTAAATATATTTTGTATTTAAAATTTTTAGAGGAGATTTTAATTTATTGTTTTGGAATTTTAAAACACATACATAACAGACTTTTTTCATATCACTTTTCTAATTCTGTTTTAAATTTGTAATAAATTTCATTGTGCATTTTTACAATAAAATTTTTGAAGCGAACGGCTTAAATTTGATTTGACATTGAGCTTCTAATTTGAAATTCGATATTGTAGCTGTGTATGTGTTATTTCAAAAAAAGCATTTGCAAAATATTTACAAAGCAAAAGTTAAAAATGTAAAGTTTTGAACTTACATCACGTACTGCTATATACCTCTTGCAATGAAACAAAAATTTTATACAACGAATTTCATTAAAAATTTCATTGTGTAATTGACTCCAATACCCTGTTAGTTTCTATAGTTGATTTTTAATGAATTAATTTAAATTTTGTATTGGTTACTTTTAATTTTGTCTGTTGTTTTCAGTTAAAATAAAACTTTTGACGTACGTTGAATACTTTGATAGCTATCAATTCCTTCTTTTTCCTCTTTGTTTTTTTTAACTTTTGCTGTGTTTTAATTGTACTCTGTGATTTTAATAAAATAATTTTGGTGGCAAAATATAAAAATTTTAATTTAATTAACAAGTCAATAAAATTCAAGTTAAATTACAAAGTGAATAAAAATAGAATGCAAACTTTTTTTTAATATCCGCCAGCAAAATACTCAATGTGCCAACGTCATCCGTCGTTTCTTTAAATTCAGTTGGATACCTGAAAGTACAATGTATGACGGATTCTATGTGCCCCGGCCTTAACTCTTGCGAATTCTTATGCCTGGCTTGAAACAGCTCCGACTCTATTTAATAATACAGTTTTCACAAGCAGTCAAGTATCGGGTAAAGTTTTTAAAAAAGGTAAGCAGTTTTTTTTTACTTAATGCTCTGATAGCAAAGTACATTCAAATCCTTTGTGTTATAACATTAAATTGAGAGATCTTAACCAGGACTCTTTTAGTTCTTAATATTTTAGTTCAAATACGCTGAGGAACCATTAAAAATTTTGAGGGTCAATATTTTATTGCTGTTATTAATGTTGAAAAAAGCTTCACTGTATTTTTGCACTTTGGAAGGGTTTTTGCTCTGGGGATTATTTATAATCAGTTTTGTTTGTTAAAATTGTTGGCCAGGCCTATTTAGCTTATTCTTCAGATTGGTGCAAAACTAAATTCGTTATGCTAAACAAAAGTTTTTTTGGTAATGCTAACTTTCGAAGGGATGCAGCGCTTCTTGGCCTTGCCGATATTTGACCATACTCAGTTGAACACTACTTTACATTTGATGGGTATTTTAACATTTTTTTTTGTACCATTTTGGCATTGATCATAATAGTCCCAATTATAAATGCCAATCGGAATTAATTTTTAAAAAACCCGGACATCGATAATTCGAGTTTTAATTTTTTTAATTTGTGTTTTTAAATAAAAAAATATCCTATTATTTTAGTATTGATGTAATTCAAGTATTCATAATTCATTTTAAAAATGTTTATTGGCACCAATTTTTTTATAGTTTAAAGTTAAAAAAAATATTTAAGTTTCCAAAAAGTCGGTGTTTCGAAAAATTCGAAAATTTTGTAATTTTAGTTTGGGGTGACCAGGAGTAAAATGTTTTTTTGTTTTTTGTTTTTGATTTTTATGTTATTTGTCAAACACAATAATACAAAATACTAAAGATTGTTAATCTTTTGTCATTTAAATTAATCATTTCTGATTTTAAGTAATAAATTTTTAAAAATGACAAAACTATTTTATTAAAATAAACATCACAGTTCTAAATAATTTCTAAATATTCATTCATCTTTTTAAGAAAATTTAGAAATATGAAATTAAAAAAAAATATTTACTGGATATTTCAAATCTGGTTTTAAAGTGAAACAATGTTTCCTACAACTTGCACTGGACACTTAGTAAAAGAATTTATATTAAATTAGGAATCTTGTGATTACAGCTAATTATCTTTCTTCTGAAGTTTAATGCTCACAATTAAATAAATAGTTAACATATTCATTATAAAATTTTTAAACAATTAAAAATAACACTAAAAGACTTTATCTTAAAATAAAAGAATTTTTTCAAAATTTTATCTAACATTAAATTCAATTATTATTAAGTTAAATTTTCAAATCCGTTTAAAGCAAAATATCTAAAATATTAACTTATTCGTCAATTATGAAAAACACAACTACACACCCAAACATAATTTTTTACTCGTCCTTTGAACTTAAAATAATCCTTAACACTATTCTTAAGCCTTCTATTTATTATTTATCACATATAGAAGTTTGGGATGTGGTTGTTATGGATTGACTGGTAGATGTCGATGTTAATGTTAATGTTATGGGTAGAGGTGGTGTTGCCGTTGCATTGGTATTATTACATAAATTGGTGGTAAAAGTTGCGGCACCATTCGTTACCGAATGACGTCGTGATAATACATTATTTGGCAAGTAATTGAAATGACCATTAGGTTTTACCGCGTACGCAGAACAACTATTGGAGGTAGACGTAATATGATGTAAATTTGTTTCGAGATTTCCTAACTTACCAACGATTTTTGGTATTTTATCACTTTCCGAAAGACTGGATTGATTCGATAAATTCAAACCTGCACCAGTTGTTGTAAGACCACCATCTTCAGCTCTACTGCCTGTGCTGCTGCTGTGATGACAATGATGATTATGATGATGTTGATGTTGATGATGGTTGTGACGATGACCATGGCCCTGATTACTATGGCCCGTTGTTAGTTCCGTTTGATGAGAGAATGTTGAAGCATTATTATGATGATGATGATGCTGTTGATGTGACGTTGTTACACTTTGTTGATGACCTGCACCAATTCCACAATTTGTCATTGAAGGTGTACTTTTACTATAGGATTTATTACTTCCATTCGAATGTATAATTTCATTTGCTCCCTTGAGAGATGATGTTTTTCTAACACGCATGCATTCGCAATTCCGACAGGTCGCAGAAATAGAGGAATAGCGCTGTCTTGTTTTTGAACTAAGATTATCCACATTGACTGCAATCATTTGGGCTTGTGTGTCAGTAAGTGAGCCTCGTTTGCTTGGCGAATTGGGTGAGCTGTCTTCCTCACCGGTGGGTGGTGGTGTTGACAAACGACTAGATGCCGTTGAATAGCATATAGTTGAATGTTCTTGTAATAGTTCGGTTTCTGAATCATCGTCATCTGCCTCAACGCCTGCTTCATATTCAGTTCCATCATTGTCTGCTGTGCTATTTTCTATATCTAAAATATCGGCTACATTTTTGTTTGGCTTTTCGCTGTCGTCATCTGCGTTTGATGATTGTATGACATCTGTCGTTTTTACAACGTCTTTGGAGATACTGCTACGATTGTTTTTATTTCTTATAATACCATTGCTTTTTTTATCTTGCTTTGTTTTCACATCCTCAGCCAGGGCTATCCAGTGTTGGCGATTATCACGAACTCCCTCTAATAGTGGTTCCAGCTTATCGGAGAGCTGTGAGAATGCCTGGAAATTAGGCCAAAAATAATTAATTGAACTCTATGTCTTGTCTCATATTAATATTTTTATTTCGTCTAAAGGCAATAAATCCGTAAAATCATAAATCACTTGGAAGCATTATTTTCTAAATTATTATCTTTGGGGCCTTAGGAATGATCTCGAATAATTCACTCACCTCATAGATTGGCAAGCATATGGAATCAATAAATCCAACCTGCATCATTGGTAACTCGTCTTCTTTTTCACGGTTCATAATGTCCTAAATGATAATTCAGAATTAAATATTTAAGTTTGTTTTTTTTTTTTATTTTGATTTGCTTTTTAAAGAAACCTACAATAGGAGTAATATTTAATTCCTGTTTTTCCATATCACCCTGTTCAAAGAATTCCGAACTAACTAAATCGGCTACACGTTTTTCAATATCCCAGGGTTTTGTTATGGCCGATAAATCACAAACTGTCATGCTCATAGCACGTAATAATGCACGAGGCTCTTCATCCAGCCAATAGCTCATGGGTTGCTCTTGAACGCACTGTAAAAAGGTACCACGTTTTCTAAAAATTTCAAATAGTTAAAAGGAAAATATTTGTTAACTAAAATATAATTTTTAAAACATGTAATTTTATATGAACCTTAAATAAACTGCCAAGTCTGTAGATAAAATAGCATCTTCTAATACTTTAATTACACGACAATAATCCTCGGATGATAAATTTGCTAAAATTTGATTACCAGGACTATTTAGAATCATTAAACATTGATCAAAATGATGATGTTCCATGGTAGATGTAGAATACAATTGAGCCAACGGTGATGAAGCTCTAAAACAGAAATTAAAAATTAAAATGTTTTATTTTAACATTCAAATATTTAAAAGATAAGACTCACTTAATTTGAAATGAATTATTAGTCCCCCGATGATCCAAGTCATGGCATAAACAGGCAATAATTAATGCCAAACATTCAATTTCACCAAATATTTTCCACCATTGTGTAGCCTGTCCGTGATGGGAAATCTTTCATTAGTTTAAGCAAAAAATTTTTTTAACGCAAAATTAAAATAAACAAAATTAGATACAAATCAACTTAAAAGTTAAACGTAAAAAGAACATAAAGAAATTTTGAAAAAAAAATTTTTTTGAATAATAAAAATTTACTCACGGTCAATATGGCAAACATCATTTGAGCCACATTAAAAGCATGACGCCAATTGTGATAGGTGACATTGCGATAGTTTTTCTTAACACTCAACAGCCAACGACACAATACCTCATAGTCTATATGAAAACGTTCAACGAAATCCAAGTCCAAAAACATACGCAAACAGGCCTGGTTTTGTAAAAGCGTATTCGTTAAGACAGATTAAAAAATAAAGCAATGGAACTGTTTGAAATTTTTGTTTACCTTTAACGTGTCATCATCTTCGAAATGTATGTCATCAAAACGAAAATCATGTAAACGAAAATGAGCAGCTGAGGGTACCCTTAAGCGCTATAATCAAGTACAGAAGATAAACACAAAAACATTAAATATTAAATGTTTGCTTTTGTAACATTAAAAATACTAGAGAATGTCCACCATCAATATTTATTTAAAAAAAAAAAAAAATGTTTATACCCTCTACCAAAAAAGTAAATTTTCTATAACATCCATTTCCGAAATATACTTTAATCAGAGTTTTTATGCATAGCGAAGTCGAATGAGTTAAGTGGATGTCCTCTAACATTAAAATCAACTTTGCCAAGAAAATTTAAATACGTTTTGAAAATTTTAATATTGAAAATCAGCAAGATTGGTTTCCCGTTTTGAAACTTTTATCCTTGACACAGATTCTAATGTAAACTTAAATTGATTTTATTCTAAGAGATTTATTAATCTTATACTAATATATCTAAAGAAAGTTTTCGTTGATTAATTAAAGCTACTATTAACGGTTTAATTACTATTAATTTTTTTTTTTTTTTTGGTTCTCAGAAAACTTGAACAAGTTAAAAGTTTTTCTAATGGAGTACAGCATGTGACTTCAAAACAATTTTTCATTTGTTTTATTTCTTGCTCAAAGCGTTAGAAAACCTTTTCACTTCTGTGCTTATGTTTAAAATTTATATTTATTTAAAACATTTTTAAACTACACGTTCTAAGGTCGTTTACCTTTTTGTATTAAAAACTTTTACAACTTTGCTGTCATCCTTTTGAACCCTTTAAACTTTTTAAAACAAATAATACAAATTAAATACATTAAAGTAAAACGAAAAAATTATTTTATCCAACATCTGTTTCAGTTGCTTTTAATTACAGAACATAAACAAAATTGATTGTCTTAAGTTTTGAAAAATTGTGCTTAATTTTCTATCCTCTAGTAAAGAGTAGGAAGTTAACTTTATTAATTAGAGGACAAAATGAAGAATCACATTTTTTTCTTTTTTTGCTTGTTTGTTTTTGCGTTTGCTACAAAGAATTAAAGAATAGAAAAAAAGCAAAAAAAAAACTTACCCTTAAACGATGAGCCTCATCAATGGTAGCTGAAGCATGATAACTTAAAACTTCCAAAGTAACACTTTGTTTAGCCATGGCCACAATAGCTTTTTCATACATGTGGGTGTTGTGTATGCCCATGCCGCAAAAAATAGCAAAAGCTTCTACAAAATTTTCATCATTTTTGGTAAAAGTCTACGGAATAATAAATAAAAAAATAAAAGAACAATAAGATTTAAAAAAATGAAAAAAAAATATCTTACCAAATTATCAAATTTATTTATTAACTGTATCACACCAATAATTTGTCCCAATGAATTTTTTATAGCCATACACAAAATGGTTTTATGCTGGAAATTGGTATTCTCATCAACACTGGGATCAAAACGATCATCGGCATAAGCATTTGGTATATTAACAGTCTGTTAAAAATATTTTAAATAAAATAAATATTTTTCAATTTAAGTCGGAATATGGTTACCTCTCCTGTTGTTGCCACATGACCTGTTATGCCCACATTTATGGGAAACCTTGATTCAAATGGACTCATACGATTTGTTGATTCCTCTTCACTCAAATCGTTAGCTTCGAAATCAAATACACGCGAAAAGCTACCCTTTGAAGCTTCATGCACCAACAGTATTTGAACTCTTTGGCATTGTATTAGACTCTGCATGTGTGTTAGTATACGAAACACCATGTGCTCTATGGTACTTTGCTCCTCGAATATCATGCGTGCCAAATCGAGCAACACCTGATTACGTTTAATTTCCAACTGTGATTTCTCATACAGTTGGGCGTTGCGTAGACCAATACCACAGAATTGTAAATAGGAAGCAAAAACCTTGAGGATTAATAAAAAACAAGACATTGAAAGCACAATGTTGATTAATTAGTTTGAAAATGGTAAAAAGTAGAACACAAGAAAGATAAAATAAGAGAAAATTTCCACGACAATGACAATTAAATTGTTAATCTTTTCCATAAGAAAAATTTTCCAAAAATGTAGGAAAACTTTGTAAATTATTTCTATCAAATTCTGTTTAATTAACAATGTGATTGCTATTCTAATACTAATTTAAGAATTCCTTACATTCTCAACAAAGTAAAGAAAAAGGTTTAGCAAAGGGATGTACCATGCAACGCACACAGTGACTTGTTGTAAATTTACAAGTTTTACTTTCTAACAAAACAAATTACACTGTCAAGGCAAGTAGTGCACAAGATGTGCAATTAATAAACTTGGAGACAGCCTTCTTAAACATGAAATTATGATGTTTAAAACGAGGCAGACTTTAAACAACTGTTGGAACAAATGACATTATTATATAAATAAATATATTTCATCACCCTTTTTAAGAAAACAAAAAACCTCAAGAACATAAAATTTTTTTTAAACATTACTTCAAGCAAAAATTAGAAATACACCAACCAAGAAAATAAAATAAGATGGCAAAACATCAAATATTACCACAAAATTGAGTTTAAACAAGAAGTTCATATTTCAAAAAATAATATTCAAATTTAACGGAAAATTTGAGACTCAGCCTATGAACTACATTCTGAAATCCTGTGGGAGTTGCAAGAATTTAAACACAGATATATTGCACATGGTAACACTTTTCTAAAAAGAACATTTATAATCAAAAATAACTTTTAATACAAAAATGTTCAAGGAGGAATTCTTTGCCACAGAATATTCATGTCTAATGAAGCAGCTACTTAGTGTGGCTGGCCGATGTGCAACGTTTGTAGAGATTGCTTAAAGCGTACTAGAAATAAGCAGAGTTTTTTTTAATATTTTTTTAAAGAATATATTGCAGAAAGTTCTTTTTCATTACTAACTTTTCATTTGTCTAATTTTTATATTTAATTTAAATGCAGGTAAGAGTGCTATATTCTGCTATGCCGAATTTAAATACCCTTTACAATTTATGTAAATCTGGTCTAGTAAAGTAACTCCAATTAAAAAAATTAAGTTTTTAAGCGACAGAGAATTAAATTAATAAAAATTTAAAAAATTTAATTTAATTTAAAAAGATCTTTTCAAAAGCTTTAAAGTGATACCCATATTGATATTTAAAAATATATTGTGCACAATCGTACTTTTCTATAAAAAGTTCAAAGGACCATAACTCGGAAAATATGGCCAGGCACAAATTTTATCACTTCGTTTTTTATTATTTTTAAATTCTCTTTCGCTCCGAATATTTGTTTTTTTAAGTGATAAGAGTTATTTCATTGTTCCAAATGATATGGAAATATTAGAGACAGGCGTGGTGTTTTTCCCGCTGCCTTGAAGGACATAGACCGATCTAGCTAATTTTTAATAGAAAAATTTTCGAAACTATGTCTGATCTATTGGCGCATTTAAATTTTCTGTAGCTCATCTAGTGTTTTGGCAAAGTTGATTTAAACACTAACACGGATGGACAGACGAACATAAGGACTCAAAATACTTTATGTGGTCAAAAATAGATCTTGAAGAAATTAGAAACGGTATGAAAAACTTGAATAGTAAAAATGGTCAAACATAGTGAATGTTATAATAAAAGAAAATTACCTACTTAAATAATTAATTAAATTGAATAAAAATTTTATTAAACTTCAATATGAAAACAATTACATTTTTAACAGGTGAAAAAAATTTTTCTTGTGTAGTTTTTTTAAAGATATTTTCGGTATTTTCTTAATTTAAACTTTTGTGGTACATTTTATACAATGCGTTTTTTAACAAAGTGGAAATTTTCATAAATTCCTAAAAGTTATTGAAAAACCAAGAAAATAAAAAAATTATTATAAAGTGGTAAACCCTATTAATTGGAAAAATCTCATAGTATTATTAAATTATATGTTGGCTTTCTATGCAAATCAAAATATTTTCAAACGACTTCAAAAAAAGAAGGAGGTTATCAATTTGTTATTTTTTTTTTCTTAATTTAAAAGGTCGTGCATACAGATTGATTCCGGCTTAAAAGCAGCTCATTATAAAAAAAATTAAAGGGTGTCCCCATACAACATACATATTTTATGCGCCACCTTAAAATTTAAAACAAAAAACTGTGTATCACTATAGTTTCAAATAGCACAAAGTACTACAAAAATAAATCTAAAAATGAAATGGTGTCACCATAGGTGACGTAAATTGACCTATAAGGGCTTATCTTGTGAACGGTTAAAGACAAACGCTTGAAAAATGGACAGGAGGTCGATACTATGATCTTATAGTATGAACCTTCAAAATTATAATATTGATATATGTCGCCATATTATTATTAAACAGTTGCAGACAGATGGATAAAATTTACAAGGAACCTATATTGTTTAGTCCGGTATAATATCAAGTAAGTAAAGAGTATTCCAATAGTTGATTTAAATTAATGTATGTGATCAACATTTTGAAGCGTTATAGACAGATAACTAAAATCTAATTAAAAATCAGTTTTTTTTTTGTTAATTATTTATACATAATTTTTACAAAAACTCTTTTACATTATTTAATTATTATTTTATTTATTTAAATAATGAGAATAATATTTTAGCCATGTGTGACTTTATATTTAAAGATTAATAATTATTTTAACACATTTCTCATCGTCCCCAGCACTACCCTATTTTCTTACATGTTTGTAGTTTTACACGAAACAAAATTATTATTTGTTTTTATAAAAATAATGCAGCAACACCTTTTTTTAAATATTAGATATTAATTACAATTGAAATTTAAGGTGATTTGCTTTAAAGCTTTCACAGTTATTGAGAATGTAGAAATAAGGACAACAATCTCCATCTGTCGCATAATAAATCACTGTTCTAAAGTTTGATTTCTATTCTGGTTTTTAAGAAAGAAACTTTACATATAGTAATTCAATGAGATACATAAATAATTCCTATTTTTTATTTTATGTTCAAGTTTATTGCTAAAACTAAAATTAAATAAATTAAGTTGTAAATTGAACAAACAAAAAACCAATACTGAGCTCATATTTGTGAAAACAATATATAAACATTTTCCTAAAATACTAAATGTGTTTCTATTTAAAAAGAATATTATTGTTAAGTTCCTTTACCTTTTCATCAGTTTCTGAAAAATGTTCTCCATTTAATTTATTGATTACTTGTGCCACTCCAATGACATCACCCGACGAATCCTTAATTGGCATACATAGTAATGCTTTGGTGCGATAACCAGTCAATGTATCGATTTCGCAATTAAAACGTTCATCCTGTTAAGGAAAATGTTCAAAAATAAAAAACAACAATTAACGTATAAAAATAGTTATAAAAGTACGTAAATAAGAAATAGTAAACTCAAGGAAAAAGCTATAAACATAAATATTTTTGTATTAAATATTGTGTGTATTAAGCAAAAAGCAGAGGGTCAATAAGTTAAGTTTTTTTTTTACTTTTTAAATAATTCATGTTTATAGAGACTTTTCTTTTAAACTTATTTTTTCATTTTCGAATAAAGTACTTAAATTTTTTTTTTTAAACAGAACATAATTTTTGTTAAAGGGACTATTTAAAGGTACTATTTGACAAATGGTACTTTTTACAAAAGTGACTTTTTCCAAAAGTACTTTTTAAAAAAGGACATTTTTAAAAGGTACTTTTACTTCTTATTTATTACTCTCGATTTTTTTAAATTAAGAAACCGTAACTGAATTCATTTTTTTATTTAAAAATAGAGCAAATGTCTCTTTAAACCCTTTCGCAGCATTTAATCATTGCTTGATACTTTAATACATTTTTATTTTGCTTTGACAAAGCTATTGAAAACAATTAAAAGTTTTGTAATAGGTGTGTTCGTTTATTTATTCTACATGATGATGATGGCATCATTTGTAATTTTTTTTTTTTTTATTTAGGAGCAGCCCAAATCGGTTTAAAATTGATGATAAAATTAAAACATGAATAATATCTTAATATAAGATCAGGGAAATGCGCCACTACTTTAATCCAAATATCTTCTTGAAAATCTAACTGACAAGCTCAAAAATAAAATGAGAGAAGTTAATTTATTTTAATGATCTGACTGTGGCAACAGAAAAATATCATGAATGTTATTCAAAAAGGAGGATTGGCAAAAAAATGCTAATACTCAAATAGAGTTCAACGACAATGTGAGAAAAAACGCCTTTTTTAATAAGAGTCCATATATAAGTAAGCACGAATAGAGTATAAACGCCGCATACGACTTCAGCCTAAAGTAGGTGCTAATTTGTACGTGAATATTAATAACCAGAAAAAACGTCGACAACAACTAATTGAAATCCAGTAATGACCTAAACTGTGAATAATTAATATTTATTGAAGCGAGGTTCAAGCTGGACGACTGATGTTTTTTCTTTCATGTTAATTTCTTTATCGTTTTAATTAATGAGTAAAGACAATATTTATTTTTTGTAACTTTTAAGCTTCATATTATTCAGGGGTTTTGTCTTTTTTTGCAGCACTTTGGCTACTCTAGAAGACTTAACAGATTCTAAATTTTCCCCCTTAGAATAGTCAAATGAAAATCGATTTTGGTCCTAGTAAATCATTTAATATGAAACATTGCACGGCGGGGACTTTTGTAAAATAAGTGGTAATAAATATGGAACTATTAAACAGTTGATTAGATTTATTTGAAATTCTTTTTTCTTAACACGCAAAATTAATAATTAACTTTTCTTTCTTATTAGATTTCGAACTAAAATACACTTGAATTTAAGGTGAACTAAAGTTATTCACTTGGTTATTTATCTGAATCTGGAAGCATCTTTTAGGAAGGAGTCAGGCCTTATGGACGAAATCTGGACAGCCTTTTAGCTTAGGCACGTAGGGAGCTGCAGTTCATAAATGTTACACGATTTCCAAAATTTAAATTGCTTGAAGTTCTACTAGTAAATATTAGAAAGCAAATTAAATAAAAAATAAAATAGACTTTAGTAAATTTATGTATGAAATTAGGGGTTAAACTGTGGATATTTTAACAGGATTGAAAAATTTTTTATTTTAAAGTAGATAGATGCGAAAAATGCTGATGAAGTATGTAGCGATCCAGAAAGTACGAAATTACATTCTGCTGGTGTCTAATTTTTCTATTTTCTATTTTTTTTTTTTTTTGGAAAACGTCCGGATACATTTGTAAAAAATATTTTCTTTGTAAAAAACGGTTTTTAGATATTAAAAAAAAGTAACATAAGCCAAGAATAAAAATTTTTTAATTTATTTATAAAATTTTTTTGTCGTGATTTTTTAGCTTTTACTTATAACTTTTTGGTTTATTGTTCAATTTAAATTTCTAGTCAATCTCTAAATATATTTCAAGTTTCAGATATATCCATCAGCAGTTTCGAAGTTCTACGTTTCTCTTAATATCTTTTTGTGAAAGTCCCCACCGTGCATTTGTATGGACTGTTAAGAAAATATTTTAATTAATAAACTTTAGACGCCAAAAAAATAAATAAATAATAAGAAATATGTATTTGATCTTCTTAATGCATATTTGTTTATCAATTTATAATAATTTTTATTTATGTTGTCATTCAGTAAAAGCAATATTTCTGTGGCTCTTGTTCTGTTTACCCTGGGTGTTAAGTTTCTTTTTTACTTGAACGAAGCGCGGTTTATACTTGTCCAATGATGATGAACAGAAAAAATATTGTTTTTTTATATTTAGAAACTAATTCCTGTTTATTTAGGTATTTAATAAAATAGAATTATAGTGTAAACAGATATAAAATAAATCTACTAAATATTTTTGGTTTGGCGTTAAGTTTTGTGAAATGTTAACAAGAAGTAGAAATAATAGTAGAATAAATGACAAGCTCAAAAAATATATATAAACAAATTTATTATCTAAAGCTTTAGTTTATTTTATACATAATTTATGCAAGAATTTTTTTTATAAGATTATTAAACAATTAACATTAATATTTTGAAAGCTTCTTAAAAGTTCCGCAATTCAATTCTTGAATTTACGGCTGTACTTTAAACAATTATCTTGATAGACAATTAAATTTTTTACACACACTTTGGTGATCCTCTGGAAACATGGATAAATTCTTCTATTTATAAACATCACTAAAATCAAATCATTCCGAAAATATATTGTGCTGTTTAACTAACTGCAAGGTTTTAATCTGCTTAAAACAAGAGTCTTGCACAGAGATTGCGAGCATAAAAAATAAATTTCAAGTGATACTATTTGAACTAACAGCTCGCAATGAAGATTTTATTTAAAATTAATTAACCAATTACTGACCTGATATGCATCTGGAATATTAACCGGTTCACCACTTTCCGCCACATGACCAGCAATGCCAGTACCCCAAGCAATTTGTACCTCATCTTGTTTTTCCATTTCTTCGACAGTGCTGCGTGGACAAACATCAAAAAGCTTGGAAACCAGGCATCTGAAAATGAACATTTAAAAAAAGTATTTAAATAAATAATCTTTACTTTAAATATTAGTTTAAATTATTAAATGCAAAAAAGACAAAAATCATTTTAAGGTTTTTCTTCACTTAAGTGACTTTTCCTTTTAAATTGAATGAAAATAAAAAAATCATAGCTTTAAATTACTTTTGTTTTAAGAACAAAAAAAGAGTATAAAAAATTACTGAACGAAATAAATGAAAAACAAGTTATTATTGCCAAGTGGATAAAAAAAAAGACGAAAGAGAAATCTCAGCCACCAAGAAAGCATTGCATTATGCAAATTTTCTCAAATTTCCCTAATGCTTTTACAGACGATTTATATTAACTTTACAAAAATGAGAAGAAAAAAATTTTAAATAAAGATTTAATGGACATCAAAATGTAACGCCAACGTTCGTTTTAAGCATCGTTAAAAATATTAAGAAAAAGAATTGTAAATAAGAAAAAGGTGAAGGCGTCATTGTGAGTCAGTCACTAAAGTGTCATTTTGGATATTGAAAATTTAACTGGAGTATTAATAAAAACAATAAGGAGAAAAGTTGGTTTATAGGCAAACAAATTTTAAAGTTATGAATTAAATTTTACGTTACGCTTAAAGGTCTATTTAAACAAAGAACTAATTAGATATTTCTAATATTTGAATTATATTCTGCCTAATAACTAAATAAAGTGAGAACTCACATATAGAACTCCTCGCCAAAAACTCGAGAAAAGTTAAATAAAATGGTAATGTTTTATCTTTAAAGGCATTAATTTTAAAGAATAATTGGTTTCAAGAAGTTCTTTCAAATCAAAAATTTACTATAAAACAAAATTGCTATTGGCAACCAAGAAAAAAAGTTATCGATTTTTTTAAAGACGATATTTTAATTAAAGTCTTTTATGATTTAAAGTTATAAATTAAAGAAAATTACTAGTTTTTTGAAAACCCAAGTTGTATAATTAAGTTTCTTGTATAAAAAAATTTCATTTCATTCAACTTCGTTGTTTTCATCCCCAGCAAAATATTAATTTCAATTTTGCAGACTCATGTTTATGACTTCATAGAACTGAGCTGTTTTTATTGAACATCTTTCTCTATTTCAACATTTTTTCTTTTGTGTTGGTTTTTTCTTTATGTTAAAGTGTCAAGGTCACTCACGTGATTAATTAGTAGATACTGCAATTGAACATACCAATATGAACACACGCAATTACACATATTAGAAAACATATAAAACCACACACAACCAGTGTTGCCGTTTTAGCTTTATTTAACACAGATAGAGAGAGGGTACAACTAAGTTCGTAATTCCGTTTGTAATTTCTATAATATTCCGAAATCGATTAAGCGAAATCCGTCTGTCCGTCTGTATTCCTGTTTAAATCAACTTTGCCAAGGCTGTAGAAACGTTAGATGTAATTTAAGTACATCAGTCGATTAGACAAAGTTATGAAAATTTTGCTATTGAAAATCGGCAAGATTGATGCATGTTCTCGAGGCAGCAAGCAAAACACTGCGCCTGCCTCTAATTTTTATATCATTAAAACAAATCTTCATCTTAAAAAAAAAACGAATATATTCTATGGGGCGAAAGAGAATTAGAAACTTAAAAAAAACATTAAGTGAAAAAATTGGCGTTCGCTTAAATTTTTCGAGTTGTGGGCCTGTGAACTTTTTGGAGAAAAGTACGATTATGCACCATTTATTTTGAAGATATCAATATGGATATCATTTAAAAGCTTTTAAAGAGATCTTTAAATGAATATTTAAACAATTTTTTTTTCTTATACATATTTCGATTCTCCATTGTCCGTATTTGTTTTTTTTTTCTTTTTTTGCTTGAAGTTACTTCATTTAACTAGATTTACATACAAGGTGAAGGGTGTATAAGATTTGGCTTTGTCGAATAAAGCAATCGTACTTGTTTAATAAAGCTTACACTACCCATTAAAGCCTCTCTGTATCTATAGAGGCATTCATCAAGGAACATATATTACTGAGTAACGGCCAGCATAATTTTGATAACTTTTGAGACCAAAATTAATGGTTTCTTTGCTAACACGCTTTATTTTAATGACAAAATGGTCATGGAGTTCCACCAAATTTTAAGACGTAACAACGAAATATGTTCTTAAGTATTCCAGCATAATGAAGAACCTCTCGAATTTTCACCCTTCGAAAAGGTCCATTAAGAAGCCAATTGGGCCAAAAGAGAGCCATGAAATAGTGGGTAAACTTCTGCTTGGTCTTCAGTCTTTTTAATGATAAGGCGCAAGCGATGATTATTCTGCGAGTTCTATGGGTATATATACTATAAATTGGAAATAAACAGCTTTATTTGGTGCGAGTGATGGTGAATCGTCTCAATTAAATCCAGTTGAATAGAAGGCTTTGAAAGAGCAATAGCGTCGTCGACGTATCATCACATATTAACCGCATTTAGACTAGACAATTTTTCATGAAACTACCATGAACTTTTTTTTGGTGAAGCAAGAGGAGTAAACAATATGGTATTGCTTGAATTTTAAGGGGATGTAACTGTTGCTGTTGCTTACGTTTATTTTTAAGTAACTCATATCGTGTTAACTTAAATAGAGAATTAAAAAAAAAATGCCTCAAAAAATTGCACAGTGTAAATCTGGACATACTCTTATGGCTTAGCATTATTTAGAGTATACTTGGAGCGAAAGTTATTGATGGCTAATCACATTAGTCGTCCATTTATAAAATATACTCACCGTACGGAAAAGTTTCTTAACTAAACTACAATTTTTAAAACCAACATTCATAATATTCAAGCGTTACCCTGACGTTTCTCTATTCACGATGAAATTTCATATCAAGCACTAGAGTTTCTTAAAAGACGAAGAGTAGATGACATTATTTCATGAATTTTTTACTTGAATTTAGTGAGTATAGAAATAATGTTATTGTTAATACTTTTAATTTGCGTGCTATTTTATTTTACTGTTGTTTTTGGAATTCGCTATTATAATTTTCGAATAACTCTCTGATGAGCTAGAGACTTTAAAAATAATTTTTAAATTTCACTCAAATATTATGAGCTACATTATAACATTAAGCAATTGAAATAAAGCTTTTCCACGTTATTTTAAATTTAAATTTTGTTAAATTTTTTGCTTAAAAAGTTTAATTCTAAAGAACAATCGATATTATTATTGCCACTATTTGTTGGCAGCCTTATTCAACTTAAATTAGTGTGGCTTCTCTTTTGTTATGACCTTTTATTTTCTACCTCCTGGTAACACTGTTAACAACACAACATTTATTAACACGAACAACATGTTTAATGGCATACAAAGGAAAGATAGAAAACGCACACTCTTTTAAACAAACTTAAGCTAATGTAAGTTTGCTTAATAGAGATTTAGTTTTATAAAAACATGTATGTATATGACTGAATGTATGCTTCTTGCTTCATACGAGTTCGGCTAAGATTAGGGCAATTGTTGTTGCTTGTGAAAATATACGAATGGAAAAAAAGGAACACAAATAATGAAACGTGCTAACAAACTTCTATGCACTTGCTTGTGCTGAGTTGGCATTTTTTAACATCTTTAAACATTCCCCTTGGACTGGTCGAATATACCAAACAAAAAGACAAGTATTAAATATCAGTGCTACCATTTTTATTTGACAGTATTGCTTAAAAATATAATTTTAACACAAGCACACACATTAGGGAATAAAAATAAATAGTTAGGAGATCTACAAAGCCATAAAATAAAGAAAAAAAAAACACACAAGAAAAAACCCTTTACCACATATGTAAATCTAGTGAAGTAATTCCAATCAAAAAATTGAATATTGGGGTGAGATTAAAAAATAAAAAAAATTGTCATTGGCTCTTAATGGGTTACTCATTTTTTTTAATTATATTTCCTTAAAGATCTCTTTAAAAGATTTTAAATGATACCCATATCGATATCTTCAAAATATATGGTGCATAATCGTACTTTCCTACAAAAAGTTCAGAGGTCTACAATTCGGAAAATATGGGCATTGCCAATTTTTTCCTTGATGTTTTATTTTGCCTATTGTAGAAATTACAAACGAAATGACAAACTTAAATACATCCTTTTTCTACTTGTGGTGAAAAGTGAAATAAGAACGAATTAAAATTTTAAGCAGTGGAAGCAGCTAGAAAATTATTTAACATCAAAAACTTGAACCTTAAATGTCATATTTTATTGAAACCAAATATTTTCATTTAGAACCCTGTTTGAGTTAAATCGCTTATTTCTTTTATCATTACCATTTTTGTAAAGAGAATTATTACAGAGTGGTTGGCAAGCACCCTGTACTAAAAACCACAATTTTCTATTAATTTAAGGTGGTAACTTTGGTAGATATTTAGGCGAACGCGGAAGGGCGAAAAATCTTTAAATTTTAGAAAAGAGAGTTGGATTCGTCTAGATGTTTCCAACTCCTTGTTTGTAATAAAATTATTATCAACGAAATATGCGATCAGTCTCGACAGCAAGATAAAATATAGAAATTGTGGTATCAGAAAAAAAAGAACTTCTGAGATTAATTCTTAGAATTTGGTGTTTTGAAGAAGCAAAAGATCTAATCACAAGATCATTGAATAGACCTGTAGAAGTATCGCTTGTTTCTCTCTCTTTGCGATCATCATTTAGTGCCGTGTCGTGTTTCGTTACGGAATGAATTTTCGGACATACATACGTAGGTGTAGAGTGTTTTAAAGCACTCCCTATTGTAAAGATTTTTCCGTTTACTGAGAAACTAAATGTCTCTATACCTCAGTATTTTAATAGAGTTATCTTTCTTAAGAACAACAGCAGTTTCAAATTAGGATATTTGGCATTCTTAGAAACAAAAAAATATGGGAAAGCACTACTGTTGATGGTCTAACTCCAACAACACAGCTCCTGTAAGTTCGATCTGTGTTTATTCTGATGTGATTACGTCCCTGCAATGCGATCATTACACCACTTACTTTTGGAAAAGTCTTAAACTCTTTAAAAATCAAGATGAAAAATGATTTTTTAAGAAATCAGGAGTTGAACTGTGGATATATTAAATGAACTAAAATTGATTTTCGGCTGAGGTTGTCTAAAAGAGAAGTTACAGACAGAAAAACGAAGAAATGCTTCAAGTTGTGTGTGAACTTCGTGTAACCAAATTAATGCTGATTTTATTAGTTGGTTAAACAGATTATCCTTACAATGTACACAACCTGCTGATGAAGGATGTAGCGATCTAGAAGATGCTGTATTACATTCTACTGGTGTTTAATTTTTCTTGTTTTCCTTTGAAAACGTTCGCATACATTTGCAAATCTTTTGCCTTACTAAAACTTTTTAGAAATTAAAATAAAAAAATTAATGCAAAACGAAAATCGATTTTATTCATTTATAGTTAGAAAATGAAATAAAGTGACCATAGTTCCCGATCTCCAATATTTAAAAGCTTTGAGCCTCAAAGCACTGCACGCAGATGTCATCATTATTTAAAGGTTAGTGGGAATGCAAGAAAGTATTTAAAACCTGTGACTGATTATTTCGCAGTTCGAAAGTAATCCAAATGCTTTCTGATATCTGAAATAAATAAAGCTGGTCTAGCACATACATTAAACCTGGTTGAACCTGGTTTTAGTTAGTAAACAAAACTGACACCTTTTAAAGAATGCCACTTTTTCAGCTCTAGTAAATTAAAAATTTGTTACTATTTGACAATTTTTCCTTATTTTTTTGCGAAAGAAAATCGAAATGTTACAAAGAAGTATTCATTAATTTACTTTAAAGTGATTTTTTAATGAAAGGGCCAACATATGAATCTACGTTATTCCTAGCACGACAGAATATTAAAAAGAAAACCAAGCAAAAAATAGTTATCCTTCAAATAACTCTGATTTTTTTCAATAAAAAGTTTTGTTCATAATAAAAAAGTATTCTTCATGCCAATATGAACTTGAATTCTAAATAAAGCAGATTAAATCAATATCAACTAAAGTCCTGTCGAACACTCATGCATTCAATTTTCATTTTTTTTTTTTTTGTTTTTGCTTGTTAAGTTTATTTTTTTTTTATTAAATATTAAATGAAACTAAATAAAAGAAGAAGAAATATATTTTTTGTATAAAATAAGTTTCGTAACAAAAAAAAAAAAAAAAAAAAAAAACAAAAAAACTTTTGAATATTGACGAACTTGTAAAAAGTTTAGAGGGACACTAAATAAATTAAAACTAAATTCATGGTCAATAGTTTAATTTTTTTTTTTTTTGGTAATAAAATATATTGTGGTCTTTTTATGTTTAAATTATGAATTTAAAAAAAAAATATATTTTATAGCATTAAATAGAAATTATTAAAAGAAATAAAAGAAGTGCAGTATTTTAAAACGAAAAATAATTTATAACAGAGTTTCAAAAAAAGTCAAACATGTCAAGATTTAAGAAAAAAAAAATAGTTAAAATTAAATACGAGTAATATAAAAAATTAAGGAAAATAGTAAACACTTTAAATTTAATATCTTATTTTTTTAATATTTACTTACTTCTTGGGTCCATCACTGCCACCGCCACAACGTCCTTGCACCAAAAACAATGAACCGCGATCAGCATTTAACAATATTGAAACATTTTGTAGAATTTTATGGCATAGAGTACGTACTTCCAATTCATTGCATATGTCCTTTACCTAAATGCAACAACAAAGCAAACCAGCCAGTCCAGCCCGTCAGCAAACCAGCCAACCAAACAACCAACCATTCAATAAGTCATCGCAACATTTTGAAAACACCCACCAAAAGCATTGACAATAAAATGAAAATAACATATTTAAAAGAGTTGTTAAGTACATGGGGAGTGTTGTTGTAGTTGTCATAGCAGTTACAACGGTAGATTGCATCAGAAGGTAGCAATGTTGCGACACCATTTAGTATTTAATGAACATCATCAACAGCAGTGACAAAAGTTTAAACGTATTGTAGTAATGAAGTTATTAAAGTTGTAGTTGTTAAAAAGAAAAGAGGAAAGGAGGAAAAAAAATTAGTTAAATTGTTATTGCTTGAGTTTTTACTTTAGCTGTTAGAAGTCAATATTTTCAGTAACTGTTTTAATTTTATAATAAGTATTTTTAAAGAACTCTATGTGATTATTTTCGATTATAATGCGGCTGAGAGTATGATTAAAATATTTTTGAACACTTTTATATATTTCCACAACTCATTTACCGCCTGAATATTTTTCAACTTAAATATTTTTCAACATTCTTCTTAAACAATACCTTACCAATTCAAAAATTAATTCCTTTTCGTCCAATTGCTTAAGTTCATTCCTCGACAAACGTTGCGGTCGATAGTGATTGTGATGATAATGATGCGAATTTGTTCCAATACCCGTCTGTTGATTATTACAATGATGATGATGATGATTATGGTTGTTATGATGATACTGTGTATTACCGATACAATTAGTACCAAAATTACCGCCACCACTACCAAGGCCAACACTGCTAGTACCATTTCCTCCACAATTACCACCAGAGCCACTTACACTGCCATTGCTGTTGCTGTTACTTGTACTGTTAGAACAATCATTTGATGGTCCTATACTCAGAAAGGTTGGTGTACCATCAATAGTATTCACAATGGGTTTCAATAAGCCACCACGTTCAAATTCATGGGCAGATATTTTTCTACAATGGAAAAAAGGAAAGAAAAATTATTTATCAAATTTTATTTAAACAAAAAAAATATAATTATTAATACTTGTATTTCAGAGATTTTAAAACTGGTATTTAAGAGGACAACAACAAGAGACTTATTTAAATTTAAGGGTTTCGTAACCTTTGTTATAAAAACTATATTATTATGGCTGATTATAACAAAAAATAATTAATTAATTTAAAAAGAAAAGAGTGTTCAGTGAATGATGTTCTTTTCATTAAACGGCTGGTCCAAATGCAAGTATCTTTGTAAAAATCAAATAAAATAAATTTAAGAATTTTTTTTATATTGTGGTTTCACGGAAAGTAACAAAACTTTTATTTTTTTTATAAGAAAGCAGTTTCTGTGTGAATATTATAAATGAATTAAAATTGATTTTCGTCTTGAGTTCATTTTTTATTTTAATTTCCTAAAAGAAAAATTATTTACGACCGCATACATTTGTGAATAATTTTTCTTTCCTAAAATTTTTGAAAATTAAAATAAAAAATTAACTCAAGACGAAAATCAATTTTAATTTAATAACAAATATTCATATAATTTTTAGAACACAACTCATCCCTGTCAGTTCAATTTTCCAAGACCTTGTTGACGGTTTTTAGTTTACATCTCAAAAGTGGCTCGGCTTATATATATCAAGATAACAGAACATTTCTTGCTTAATCGTTTAGCATCGGTCTTTAAAGGCAGTCAACAACAAAAAGTGTAACACGATTACCGAACTTAGCTTGCAAAAAATCGATTATTTGGTATATTAGTATTATTGCACGCCTTCCTGCAGGAACCAAATATTAGTCAAGTTCACAGTTTGCTGACTGAAATAGAAATTTCGAAAAAAAATAGCTAATGATGTTATCAATTCAAAATCCACTCTAAACTGTCACTCCTTTTGGTTGCATTTGCTACCTGACAACAGCGTTCAGGTTTTTTCATTACCAGATACGGCACATTACTCTCGTGATAAAAATTTTATTTATCGGAAATGATGATTCCTTGAGCAAATTCTAAGTCTTATTAAAGCTTTTATTTCCGATTGGTTCTACCTTGTAGGCGAATTATGCGATGCTGTTTTATCATGCTAGTGCATTTAATGTTGTCCTGGTCAATAGCAAGTGGGGCTCTTGAATTGAGTAGCTCATTTTCGGCTTTAGCAGCCTCATTGTTTTCTATATGAATCATTCGACAACAGGAGTTATGAGCGTTTACCACTAGCAAGCCAATCTTGCGAAATTTTTGTACAAACTTGAGTACAGCACCCTTAGTGGGCTCTTTTTTTTAAATCTTCTTAGCAAATGCACTTTTTGGACAACATTTCGGACATAAAAATTTATAAGTGCTGAGATATCGTATGAATTAAATCATCCGGTATATGACGTTTTCTTTTAAACCGCAACAGACAGACCTTTAAAATATATATAGAGCCAGCTTTTCAAATACGGATGTTTCCATAAAAGTACATTGTCTTATCTTCTAATTCGCAGAAGACGAAATAAACATTTAAAGGCAACAAAAACAAAAAATACATGCTGTGAAAACCATCCTTTCAGTTGGTTGATTTATTTAAAATCTAAAAATTTTCCCTTGCTACCAGTCTTAAGTAGTGGTTATCAACTTCTATTTTTGAGTTATTTAAAATACAAAAGTATTAAATCTTCTAAAATAATAAAATTAACACCATAGCGATAAAATTTAAGAATTTTTCTTTCTTTACAATGTCTAACTGATCTCGATATTAAATATTTTTTTTTTCACGCTCAAAAAGTTCAATTCAACTCAATATTCAAAAATATTTATCCAGTCATTATTTTGAAGGAATGAAACTTATGCTAAACACTGAATGATGCTGGTGAATTGGGAAATATCTTTTGGAAATGCTAATTATTTTATGACATTAGTGCAGCAGATGTCTGCACCATTAACTAAGAAATTGATAATTTTGAGTTATGACTCTCTTGAAGCAAAGGCTCTATGTTTTGATCACTACTGCAATAATACTACAATTTGTACGTAATGCAGGCGGATTTAAGGAAATCTTATCCATGTTAAAATTAAAGTTATGATCTGTTAAGGAATCTATGAATTAACAGCACTTTCCATTAATCCTAAAAACGTATGCATATCCAGTTTTAGCCTTTTTTTGTGTTTGTTTTTTTTTAGATTTTGTATTAAAAATTTTTAAATTCTGCCTTCTTCATTGAATTAAATATAAGAAAATATTGAATGTAAATTTGGTCTTAATTACCAAGAAAAACTTCTATAAATTTGTTTAAGGAGGTAGGCTTCCTAGTACTTAAAGATCTGAAAATATTGCAAATTCTTTATTCCAGAACAGCATTAAAAATAATATCAAAACTTAAGATTTGATTCCTTAATATAATAAAACTTGTGCCTATTACCTGAAGCATTCTTATACCTCTGCATTAGTTAGCTTTTTTCTATACAGTATTTGTCCTTTTAAACAATCACTTCATATTCTCATCACAATTTGACAAAGTGGAAATGTTTTAGAAAAAAAAACACAAATTGAAACAAAAGGAAAAAAAAGCACTTAATCAAGAACAAAACGCAAATGGATAAAAACTGTCATTAGTAATTCTATCATAAAAAAGAAAGAAAAATTCCATTTGCCTGTTTACAACAAAACAAAACATGGTAAAAAAAAAAAACTCAGAACAGATTTCCTTTTATAACTTCTCTTCGTCTCTTCTTTAGTTTTTCAGAATTTTTTTTCTAGTTTCACAGGCATTTATTAATTTCCTTTTCATCATATCGGTCATCATATTCCATGTCGAAAAATGTTATAAATATTTCTTTAATTTCAGCCAGCAAAGTATAACAAAATTATTTTGCTTTTCTTAAGTAAACGAGTCAAATTACGAAACGCCAAAGCAATAATGGAAGAAAGCATTTTTAACTTGTCAATAGTTGCTTCCATTCTATTCTATTTTGGGATATTTGCATAATTTTGTCACTTGCGATAAAAAGTGAATTGATAGGAGTAAATATACTTTAATTCCTAGGCTCAGCTGACTGTGGTGCGTAATGATTTTTTGAATCCAAAAATAATTGTCAAAGGTCAACAAAATAATAATTTTGAGTCAAATATTATGCTAAAAAGACTCCAAAAATGCTTTGCCACAAATCTCACTACATTACACTTTCGTTGGAAGTCATACATTTTAAAAATTAAAATATATAAAAAAGAATTGTGTCCTTAACTTCGCCGCTTGTTTTTATAGGTCTACGTTTCTCTTGTGTTAGCTTGTCGACGGTGGTTTTAATTGTAGTCGACTTAACAGACGTCACAAACCTTAAACTAAAATTAGCTACACTTAACACCAACAACCACCCAAAATACTTCAACGCATACAAATGAAATAATTATACAATTTTTTTTCCAGCTGTATTTATGAGATTTTATAAAAAGATTAAAATGGTTTTCACAAACACTTTAACCATTTTTTGTAGTTTTAAATAGCAAAACATAAATTACTTTCAACATAAATAAAAGAAAACAAAAAAAAAACGCTGTTGAGCAGTTTTCAAATGCAATCACAAAAAAGCATACGATAAGAGTGAGACAAAAAAAAAAATAAACCCAACAATGGTTTACAGTAGAAACATGCTTTGCGACCGTTAGAGATGTGATTTTTGCGATCAAAAATTCTTGGCCTTAATAATAGATCTGCTTGCCCATTTGCATTTTTAAATAAAAAGGAAGCAATGGAATGTCTCAACGCTATCAGCATTATTGAAAAATATTCGGAAATGACCGGAAAAAAATCCTCTAGTAAGGAAGTCGTAAGAGGAAAATTACTAAAAAAAATTTCCATACATATTTTTATATTTATATTTATTTGAATTTCATTTTATCTCAGATTTACATAATTTCTTCGAGGTTGTTTAAATAACATAAAATATAGCATAAATTATAATTTTTTTTTTTAGAAGTTTAAGCAACTACAATAGGCGTGTTCACAACAACTCTCACAATAGATTGTAAATTGAGCAACAGTTCTTTGAATTCTTTTTAGATAATTATGATATAATAATGGTATTATTATTTGCAAATTTAAATACTTACTGCCAATCACATTCAATAATCACATTTATATTCAGGAAATATTTTTGAGAATTCAAAAAAATAATTTGAAATTAACACTACCAAAAAAAGGAAAGAGAGTTTATTTTTGCATTGGGAAAATGAATAAAGATTTTAACAATAACTGATTAAAAATCCCAAAAATTATTTTTCTAAAAGTGCTTTCAATAAATTCCTTGAGTAAAAGTTGGTCTTTACAAAAGAAACCTTTTTGACTAAAGGGGTTGTTTTTAATAAAAACTTTTACAAAAAGTACGTTTTTACTTACGGTGATTTTTTAAAAACGAATTTTTTATGAGATTTGTTCTTTTTTTTAGTAACAGGTACCGGTTTTATTTAAAGGTACCTTTTTTGAAAAGGTACTTTTTTACTAAAAGGTGTTTCTTATCGAAAGGTACTTAATAATTAAATGTTAGTAATTTAAAATACATAGTTGTTACACAAAAAAAGGTTTAAAAAAGTACATTCCAAAAGTAATGATTTTTAGGAATAGTACTTTTTTAATAGTATCTTTTTAATAAAGGGTATTCTATTATCCAAAATTATTAATCGAAAACACAAATAAACAAAAAAGGGTTCATTAAAAAGTTCTTTTGAAAGTGTTGATTTTCAGCAATAGTACTTTTAAACTGCTGACGCTGTTTTAAAATGTTTGCCTAGTTGGATTGTGCTTTCACATTTTCGAATTTTCATTCTCCTTTGACATTTTTAATATTAATTCGATTCTGGTTAAGGCCTTTTTATGCAATAAAAGCTTTGTCAACATTATCGATGTGCGTAACTAATTGTTTATATTTGCGTTTGTATGATAAAACACCCACAATATCACACAAAGTTAAATACGAGCACGCATGCAAACTCATCATAAAACAACATAAAGTTTATTTGGATTAAAAACAGAAAATAAACAAAAGCTGCTTTCATAATGAAATAACGTTTTTGTTTGAATACTCTTCTGTATCATCATCATCTATATATAGATTTTGGCCTTCACTTATAATGAAAGACTAGAATGCATGTGTGTATTAATTTTTTCTTAGTTTATAATTTTTTTTTATAGATTTAAGCCGGAGTCGAAACTTGAAGTGAACCAGCCTTTGATTTTGTTTAACTACCTGGTAGCTATAGGAATATAGTTTTTTTATTAGCACAAGTTTGCAAATGGGAGCTTCGTTTTCCAATCTTAAGTACAAAAATAGTCACAAAAAATATTAAAGTCACCTTGTATTTTACAAGGGGAGTTAAAATTAATTTTTAATAATTGAAGGGGTTAAGTGTCAAACGATATGTCATACTGCGCTTATTTTTGCCATTTTTGATCAGTGTACTCTAGCAAATCATCGTGAATAGGTGACGCTTGAAGAGGAGAGTGAAACCAATCCACAAAAGAACTCAGAGACTCCACTAAATTCATAAAATTCACTTTTTGGTCAGATTTTTGTCTCGAGCCTGTAATGAACTTTATATCTATAAAAATGAAGGCTGAGCACACGTTACTGTCAAGGGACCGCAACCATCGACTTCTTGAATTTAAAAATCTTAGACAAGTGATTTGGCCTCTATTGGCCTCTAATGTCGTACGGTGTGACACGCCGTCAATACTGTTTGTGAAATTCAGACATACGACCTGAGGTGCTGAAAATAGGTATCTGAAATTGTTTGTCCAAAACAGCCAGAAATTATTTTCTTTTGAATAAAAAAAATATATTAAAATTAAATTATGTTGTTTTATACAATTTAAAGCGACATCGACCTTAAAACAACAACATTTCTTAATTATTGCCTGTGACGTCAAAATGTTTTTAAAATTCAAGGCCGCACTCACCAAATAACAATTTGTTTTTGTAATGTATTTTAAAACCAAATGTCTATATAAAATACTTATTTGTTAGGCCCAAATTAAGAAGCCCTTGTTGATTAGCGATTACGGCATACCCAAGGATTTTGTTTTTTGAAACTTTTCACTAAATATTTATCTGTTAGTTAAAGAGTTGATGTTCCAAAATTGTTATTTTCCTATAAAAATTGATTCTAACATTATGAATGAGGCTAATAATCTCGCCCTCAAAGAATTTAAAACTAAAAGGAAAACATGAATACAGTAGTAAATGTTTAAGAATTTGTAAGTTTGTTTGCTTCCTGATTTCTATAAAAATTTAACACAGCATTTGAAAATATTTTTTTTTTTTCAAATATTAAAATATAAAACTTGACAAAATATTTTGAATTTCTTTGCAAACAAAAATATTAAAATATTTTTAATAAATACTATAAACTTGTATTTATTAAAAGTATTAAGGAAAAGATAAAAATATTATTTTTAATTTAAACATAATTTTAAGCGCTCTTATTTCAATCAAATTTAATTCACTAGTTATTAGGCTCTTATTCATTCACCCAGTGGTGCCAGAAATTTTTACAGAAAAATCTTCAATTTATTGCAAACTTTGACAAAGTTAGAAACATTAACTCACTATCCACTCTACAAATATTTGACATTGCGTGCCAAAACTCTTCCACTGTAACATTTTCTAAATTCTAAATATTTATAAAATTTATATGGCGGAGTTCCCTCAATTCGTCATCTAACTTTTGTAGCTCACTGTATTCAAATTTGGAAATCATGAAAATGAGATAACAATTTTAAGAATAATAAATACTTTTAAATACTTCGTTGTCTTAAGCAACTAACACAATAATAAAGGGTCATCCAAATGTGACGCCTAGATGTCCGCACTATATAATTTTTACACGTGACATCTTTTCAAATGACATAAGCCATTTTGTTTTATTAGAAAGTAGTACAGTTTTAACCATGGACAGGTACACATTGCAACAACGCGTTTACATCATTCAAAGTTATTATGAAAATGGACGTTCTTTGAAAAATACCCATCGCAAAATTCGTGATTTTTTGGTGTAAATAATCGGCCAAATCAATCTTCAATTCAAAGATTAGTGAAAAAATTCGAAGAAACTGGTTGTGTTACTGATAAACCAAAAAGTGGAAGACCAAAAACTGTACGCACAAATGAAAATATTGCTGCTGTTAGTGAAAGTGTTGAAAATGAACCGACAACATCAATTTCGCGTCGTTCGCAAGAATTGGACATATCTTATGGCTCCTTATGGAGGATTTTGCATAAAGATTTGCATTTACATGCTTATAAAATTCAATTAACCCAGGAATTGAAAGAAAGAGACCATTTACAACGTCGTAATTTCGCTAGTTGGATTATTGAACAACGAACGAAATTTTGTTTAGTGACGAAGCTCATTTCAGAATGAATGGATTCGTCAATAAGCAAAATTGTCGTATCTGGAGTGATGAAAATCCTCGTGTTATTCATGAAAAATCTCTACTCCCACAAAAAGTTACTGTTTGGTGTGCATTTCGGGCAAATGTAATTATTGGGCCATTTTTCTTCGAAGATGATGCTGGAAATGCTGTTACTGTGAATGCTGAGCGATACCAATCAATGTTGAGAGACTTTTTATAGACACAGTTGAATCATGTTGATGTGTCTGACGTCTATTTCCAGCAAGACGGTGCTACATGTCACACAACTCGAGAAAACATTACGCTTTTGCGAACAAAATTTCCTCAACGTGTAATTTCACGAAATACAGATTTCAATTGGCCTCCAAGGTCATGTGATCTAACACCATTAGATTTTTTTGTGGGGTTTTTTGAAAAGTCGAGTGTATGCTAACAAGCCACAAACAATTAATGATCTAAAGAACAACATTCAAGTCGCAATTCGTGAAATAACACCAGCAACATATCGGAAAGTCATTGAAAATTTCAATATTCGGATTGATGTCTGCAGACGCAGTCATGGTGGACATTTGAATGATATTCTATTCCACTTATAATTGTAATGGATCATACTTTTAATAAAAAAACAACTTGAAAAAATTGCAATTAGTTTGTGTTTTATTTCAAAGAAACATGTAGGCGCGTTTTTTTGATGACCCTTTACAAAAAAGTGAAGCCTGCAGTTTTAAATATCTCTCCTAAATAAACCCTGCGCTTACTGTCGCACTTTCCGCCTACGCCAATGATATTTTGCTAAGAATTTTAACGAGTATGACATGAGCTACTAATTTTTTTTTAATTAGAAATACAGTAGAGTTGATTTAATACATTCAATAGATATAACGAATTATAGATTTTCTTATAATTAAGTCACATTAATATTTTGTAGTAATAATTTTAGTTGCAATTAAGAATTTATCAAAGTGTGTGCCAAGGCGAATCAATTATAAGGCAATGGTAATGGCAAATACGTTAATTTAAGAACGAATAACAAACCAACGAGTTCGTAAAAAAGGGATTACGTAGTGTTGTTTTCGAAAATTTCTTTCCAAACGTTCGTAAGTTCAGGAAAGTTTTTAATCCCATTCGAAAACCAAAAAATCCCGGTCGAAATTGCAACTATGTAATACGAAAGCAAATGTCAAATGTGTTATTAACGTGTAAAGATATTTCGAGTGCCATTTTGATTACGAAAAATAAATTAAGAATACACATTTAAAAAGTTTATTAAATGCTTTGATTTTAAAATTATTTAAAGCAAAATGTCTGAAAAGAGTTTATATACAAGGCCAAGGTAATATGAAATAATGATGGAATTCAGGACATTGTATACAGATTTAGCAAAAGGAAACTTAACTCCAGACATTGCACATTTGCTGTTATAAATCGTTTCACCTTCATTTTTTTCGCTCATTTCGAAAACAATGTGTTTAGGAAAAAGATTTTTTTATTGAATCAAATACCTCCGATAAACAAATAGAAATATATGTCTGTGATGATTCCAATAGGCGGTCTTGGTTAATCTGATAATGGTAACTGCCTTGCCCTAAAAATTTCAATGTAGATGCAAATTTTAACATAGGAGGCGCTAGCTCTTTGTTCGTAACACGAACATAAATGCATCTTTATTGAGGCAACAATTTTGTAGAAATCTAAGAAAAAATTTTGCGTTAATTCAATCATATGTACGAATCATTTATGAAAATACATATATTACTTAGGAATTTTCTCTGAGATTCATAATGTTTGATTTATCTCTTTCTTTGAACTCTTTCTGTGACAAAATCATCTTCATCACTTCCCCACAATAAAACACTATCCATTTTAGTTATTTTTACAACTCTTAATTTGCAATTTGAAGTTTTTTTTCTCACAAAATTAATTTTTGTATAAAACAATGCAAAGTGCTGCCAAGTTTTAATATAGAAAAACCTGCCATTACTTAAAATTTCCTTTAAAATTGCAAATACAACTCTGCTGGCCTTTTGAACGTACCACATAATACAATGTTCGTTTCAATTCCGAAATTCTTTTCGAAACTCCTTTCGATTCGAATAGAAATACATAATAACCCCCAGATATAAGAAAAGAGTATGCAGATTTTTTATGTATGGAGTTTGACAGTTAGGCTACCGCTGAAATTCAATATATTCGTTACAGCTACCACCTTATAAAAGATTCGCCTGGACTTGTTAACTTGTAAAAATAAAAAATAAATCAGTCAATCCTAAGCTTTTATTGGATTTTTTTTTCTGTGCAATTGAATTAAATTTAAAAATTATTTATTTACTCTGTCTTCCTTTCTTGCTTCTGAATTTTAATGAATAATGTTGAAAAAAATTAAGTGCCTTCTTCTACACTGAACATAATTGTCCGGCCCTGCAAATTTCGTTATAACCCAATTACACTGTATCACCTTAACGGCTTTTTAAAGCATATAAGTGGGTGGGCATTTACATATCATATGCATTCACGATGGACACCAATTTCAGTTGATTGATTTTAAAATAAAAAGTGGTTTATTTTTATTACTATTCGTCATAAATTTGCTTTTGTAATAATAAGAGAAAAATAACTCATATAAAGTTTAAAATAAAATGAAAATAATATATAAAGTAATCTATAATTCGAAATCTTAATAAACACAAACGAAGAGTGAACAATATATTTATTAGATTTTGTGTCCATAAGCTGTAATTAATAAAAAATATAAATTAATTTCTTCCTTAAAATAAGCAAATGCTTAAATATACCTTGATGGTCAAAATAGAAACAACTAAAATTAACTGCTAATTTATTTTAATGTAATAAGAAATTGGAAAGAAAGAATGAGTATTTAAATCACCAAAAGGTACAAATATTTTTTAAAAATAACATAATACAGTTTCTTTGACCTTTAGGTAGCCTTGACTGACTCGCTATTTAAAAAAATTCTCTTGTTTCTAACCTATAGTTTACTTTAAAATTTATGGTGATCAGTATGCTATTTGAATTGCTTAAATGGATAAGTTTAGGTTGAAATTCCAGTTACACAAGTTCTAGTTACGCAATATCGGCAATCCTCGTTTCTCAGATTTAGCTTATGGCCCCATATAACTTACTTTTCCACGAATGAATCCTAAAGATTTTAAATAAAAAATAAGTCTCTCATAATACTCCTTATGAGCAGTTTCTCTTTAAGACATGTTCTTATAGATTCGTGCTTTTAATTCTTCACCTTCAAACTTGTATAGCCTTGTTAGCCATACTTTTACCTCTAAGAATTCAAATCACTATTTTAGAAGTGTCGAAACCAATCCCTAAGAGTTGTTTTAGAGATAGCCTGTTCGTAAAAGCTCCCTTAACATACAGCGATTATTCGCACTGGTACCGCGACGGCCTTTAACTTTCACAGTTCTGTGAAGACCATCTGTCGGTGTCGTACATTAAGACAGTGCCGGACCTAAAGAACCTTTGATACAAATATTTGAGTCTACGCTTTTGCAAACTCGGATAGTGCTTTAGCGTCAGTAGCTCTACCAAGCTTCGACATACATTTAATCATACAGGGCCTCATTATAGTGGCCACTAGAAGCGATATGTAATTTCACCCTAAAGCAAGTAGAATTTTCATCTTATCCTTATTGCGTGAGGGCTAAAATATTTTTGACAATCTACAGTTTGATACTAAAGCCCATCTAAGAGCTGTTTCCTGTACGCCAACTCTCATAAGGTATTCAAAAGTTCGGGAAAGGGTTCCAAAATGTCTCGCTGTAGATCTGCTACGTTAGATTCGACTAATAAGTTGCACAATGATCGACCTTCTGTTTGCTTACGAATGCACTCATACCCCAGAACCCAAGGCACTCAAGTATCAGAGATTAATTACTCGCCATTACACATCTCCAACTTCAGCACTTTCGAGACAAAGGACCTCAATCAGAGACCTGTAACTTGTATGATCGAGCCGTCTTATTCACAGTAGTTTTAAGAACAACACGAACAAGTAGTACATCAATTTAATACTTGTTGCTTTTTATACACAAACATAAAATGCAACAACAAGTGTAAATCATTTTCAACATTAGACTCGAACAGATTTGTATTGAAACAAAAAAGTCTCGTTAACAAGAAGTTATTTTTTTGCACAACGTCTTTATTGTACATGATCTGATTGGAGTTTTACCCAAAACAATCGAGCCACTTGAAAGTAAAAAAGCGCTATGCAGACAAATATAAAAACAATAAGAAAAACCATCATATTTACACATGAACATAAATGTAAAAATATATATTTTTATAATTTTTGCCCTAAATATAAATAATGAAATGCAAAGTAGGTATATAATTTGTTTTTGTTTAATCCTCAGACTTAATTTTCTAAAAAAAATTATTTATATAAATTATATATTAAAAAAGTAACATTTTCATGAAAAAATTAGTTTTAAAACTTTAAAAAGGACATAACAAAATCTTAATTAAAAACGATTAACAAAAATTAATTAAAAACTTTAAAACAATCAATGTTAATTATATTACGCAGCTAAATTTAACTTTTACGTTAAAACAACAAGAGAAGAAAACATCGAGTGGAAAATTAATTAACAACTGAATAAAACACTTGTTTCGCTAACAACAAGTTGGCTTTGATGCAAAAATAGATTCAAACCTTAAACAACACTATCAGAACATTCATGTTCGCACAAAGTGGCGAGTACATAAAATGAATGTTTTAAACGAACGGTTTATTCAACAAGTGTTTTTTGCTTTTGAACAAAAACGATTCGACTCATAAAAAACTAAGTGCTTGCTTAAGTAGACTCGAAAATTACGCAACCGAAACCGATCTCTGACCTCAATGAAAGCTAGGCTATCCAAAAAAATGGCTACAGTCGTCCTTCGTTATAAGTTTGCCAATCCTCCCAGCCGCTTTCTTAAGAACTTCTAATAAAATTTCATACAGAAGTATGGATTAAATCATCCTTATTTTTAAACAATTAAAAACTCTACTTTAAAACTGTTATGTAAAATGTTATAAAACTTTTAAACTCCAGGCTCATGATATAAAAACTAAATACGCATTAAGTGTTTGGTCATTGCCGCACTAAAACAAAGCTGAGTCGAAAAGCATTTTAATGCTTCATAGACACTACATTAATAATAAAAATAAAATAATATTTTTTTTTCATTTGTTTTAATCTCTACTGTAACATAAATAACACAAAAATTATTCACAAAATTGAAGCAAAAAGAGAGGAAAAAAAAACAATAAAGCTTACCTTACGGGTGTTGTGGCTCCAGAACCACCACGCGATGAGCAATTTTGTCCATTCGGATGTGTGGGTGATGTATTGGATGTATCAGTGCCAGCTGTAGTTGCATGAGAAACTAACCAGGCATCAACAACTTGACGTGTGGCCTTTCTATTATTTCAAAAATATACAAATGAAAAAAAAAAATAGAAAATTAAACAAATGAAGGTGGTAAAAATCATTTTTAAAATAATGAAAAAATAAAAAACATAAAAAGAATTATTAGTATTTTAGTTTGTAAAAAGAGATAACAAGTTTTTTTTTATTATTTTTATTATCATTTTCTCTTTTTGTGAGTTTTCTATTTATGGTTGGATTGCAAATTGTCAATAATATTGTATTGAATGGTTGGTTGGTTGATTGGTTGGTGGTCGGTCGTTCATTTGGTTTTACAATTATGAGTAGATGCAAACAAAATACAGTAGAGTTGATTACATTTTTCTGTTGTTTTAGTTTTTATTGTACGGTAAGTGGGCGATATAGCAAAGATATTTAATAAGAACAATATCAAATTTAATCTGTTTTCCTTCTTGTTTTTTTAGGAAATTATATCTGAAAGCTATTTTTCGCCATTTGCTTTGTAGCAATTGTACTGCTGCCACTTTATCTAAATATAAGACAACTTTAAGCGTAGGTGTACCTTCTTAAAAGTAAAAAGTAAATTTACTTTTTTAAAAGCCAATATCGCTATATTGTTAAAAAAAAATACTAATCATCACAATATTAATATTAAAAGGTTTATAGTTCGCTCCTCCTATGTCCTACAAAACTATAGATAAAAACCACTTAAATATTAATTTAACGCATTTCAATTCCAACTTTCATCAGGGTATGAGAGTAAACAAAACGAAACGTTTGTTTTTGTTTTTTTTTTGTGATGTTCTTTTTATTAAATAAAATTAAAACAACACAGAGAGATTAAGCCGTTCAGTTGTGTATTGTTTTTGTTCGTGAGCACAAAATGCATATTTCACGAAATGTGTGCAGCCAGTAGAGAACATAATGAAACTCATTCGTTTTGAAAAAAATCGTTTCACAAACGTTTACTGAGTGATTTGTTCGTCGTAGTTGAGATGGCATTTGAAATTTAAAAGAAACATCTATTTATGTACGATTTTATTGTTATGACAAGTAGATGAGCTAAAAGCCTATGGTTTTTCTTGTGTTGTAGGTGATTCAAAATGTGTTTTTAATTAAACCATGGAAATATTAAATTAATTAATCTATAAAAATATTGTGCTAATTAACCCAACTAAATTATTAAAACGCCGATATTGATTATTGAGAGTGAAAGCACGTCTCAATGACCATTCGCTATCGCTTTCTTGGCTCTTCAGGAAACTTCTCACGAATAGTTTTAAATAAACTAAAGATTTTTGTGTAAACAATAAAGTAAAGAAAACAATAATCAACACTTTTTATATTTTGGGAACTTTAGTATTTGCAAAATTTATTAAAATAAATTGAAACTTAAATAAATCAAAAGAGAAAATTTTCTTTATATTCTCTCTTTTTAATTTTTAAGTTATAGCTGAGATAAAATCGCGCTTTTAGCACCTAAACTGTGATCAATTTAACAAAACCATTAAGTAGAATATTTGAAAACTTCCTTACCTAATAAAGTAATCCTGTACAAATTCTTGATTTTCATCCATCCATGATTCCATTCGTGCATATTCTGCATCATATTGACGTTGTGGTGGTGAGAGTGGGTTTAGACATGTCAGTGAAGAGTTGGAATTTTGATGCTGATAATAATAATTATGATGACTATTAGCTGTATGTTGTTGTTGTTGTTGCTGTTGGTGGTGGTGGTGGTGCTGCTGCTGATGATGATGATGTTGATAAACGGCCAGGGGGACACCGGTACGATTGCTTAACAAGAGATTTTGTTCGGAACCATAACCTGTGCCCCCCAGCTCCGTTGGCATTCTGCCACAACTATTATTACCAACTGGATTATTACTACTGCTATTATAACTATTACTGTTACTATTATTACTTTGTGGATTATTTAGTGTAAACAATTGAGCTGTGGGTTCTTCAATGCTACGCAAATGTAAACCTTAAAGAGACAGATAAAGAAAAAAATTATTAAAATATTTATTAGAATTTCTTAAGCAATAAATGTTAAATAAATTTACAATTTGCATAGTAGAAAATAAAATTTGAATTTCTTTACTTTAAGTACAATAGTCTCATTTTAGCTTATTTTTCTTTTCTGCATACTTCCTTCCATAGGATTGTCTGTTTGTTTATTTGTTTGTTTGTTTTTATGCATCACCAGTCATAGCTTTGGTAAATAACGTTTATATTTTATCAGGAATTGTAACGTATCTTGCCTTCTTTTATAAAACTGAATAGTTTATTTAATTTTCTGCATCTCGTTGATTCGTTTGTCTGTAATTCATATGTAAATTTTAGTTACAGATGACCGCATTGAACTGAGCGTTAAGAAGATTTAAAAAAAACCAAAAATACACTTTAAATCAAAATTGTCGATTTATTGTAGCATTTTAAACAAGTGAATAATTTTAATTTGGCTTAAGTTCATGTATATTTTTAGTTTCTAAATTTATTAAAAAGGAAAAAAAATTTACGAATTTTTTGTGCTGATTTCTAAACCACATAGGAAAAATTAAACAACAGCAGAATACTAATTTGGTAAGACGAAGTTCACATAAAACGCAAAGCTTTTTTTACTGTTCCCTTTATTAACCGTTACAACATAAAGTAGATAAAGAAAATAGCTTTTTTTACTTTTTATTTTTATTTTTCTTTTCGGAATTTGTTAGAAGCTTTGTTTAAAGCAAAGAACAGTGTCTCGATCCATACTGACGATTACATCACCCTTTATTGAGCTGTAGTTATCGGTTTAATATTTTTACCTTCCTTGTAAGTTTATACATTCGTTAAGATTTCAATTAGAGTTCAGAAAATATTTTTTTTTTTGAGATTTCTTTTTTAATGAAATTTTAATTTATTTAAAATCGCGAAAAATTAATTGTAGCTGGAAGTATCAAACTCCAGGCGTATGGCTAAATATGCTACCTTATCCGTACTTATGGGGCATATATATGTTTAGGAATCGGAAGCTTTCGATGTATTCGGCATGAAGAATTAATGCGATGTTCATTGGAACAAGCATATTTTTCATGTCGCAAAAGAAGCATTCAAGTGCCAAGGTTTTCTGTAAGAAATACTTCACTTCATCCGATCTCCTTGATATTTATGCCACCTTTATCAAACTGAAAATGGAATACAACTCACATGTTTAGGCCGGTGCTTCAAAATCTATTTTGGAGTTACTTGACCGAGAGCAGGAGACAGCGAAGAAGCTCATCGGTGGAAGAAGCTCCAGCTCTAATGACTCACTGGAGCATCGACGCAATATGGGATGTGTTTCACTGTTTTATCGTTACTACAACGGAATGTGCTGTTATGAAATCAGGGAACTTGCTCCTGAAAACCGTAAAGCGCAATCCTTTGTAGTCAGTTGACCAGGTAATCGCAGTACGCATTGCACAGCAAATTTTTTTTTTAGCCAAACAGGTCGTATGTAGAATAAACACCCTGCAGAGGTCTTTCAATCATTTTTAATGTGCAAAGATTCAAAACAAATGTCCACAATCACTACTCCCTCTATCCCCCTTCCAACAACTTAATTTCCTAGTTCTAGCACAATGCATTGCATAAGTAGATGACCCCTTGAGTGCCGGTGTCCTAATAAAAAAAATCAAACTTGACCTGTAAAAAATATGCGTCAAATTTGTATGTGTATTTTCACATTTCTAGCAACGGCGAAATTACATGAATAAAGCACTGCTATAAATTGGTAAATTATTTCGATTTGCTTAGATTTATTTTAATTTTTTTTATTTATTTTTTTTTCTATCGCTTTCTGGAGATAAGTGTTCGTACTTAACGATACTACTTCTCTTTGTCTTTAACTAATTGAAACATTTTTTTAGTCTTTTAGTTACACTAATTGTATTAGGTAATTAAATTATAATAAATAAATAAATAAATAAATTTTTTTAGAAAATTTTAAATCGTTATAGAATTTATAGGGAGCGTTATTAGTCTTATTTAGGAATATATTAATTTTTTCTTATCAAAAATTTATTCCAAAAAATCATAATATAAAAATTTTGTTTGCGGTTTGGAAACTTCTGGTTACGATAGCTGCAAAACAAATCAAATTTCATTTCCCAGTAAAAAGCCAAAATTAACAGTCACCACAATTTTTTATGTAAATAAACACATGTAAGATACAATATACATTTCAAAAGATAAGAGATACAATAAAAATGAAAAAATAAAAAAAAATGTGTCAGAAATGTATTCTTTATACAAATATCAAAAATCATTTGTCATTAATTTTTATAAAAACCAGGTTTCTTTTTTCTTTCAAAAGACATACATATGTACATATGCCTCTTAAAAGCATTTTCTCAATATTTAGCATTTTATTTAGGCAAATGCTACCAAAGAGTAGGAATACAAAAAGAAGATTTTTATTTAATCATGACTTGTTAACGTATAAAAATATTTTAAGCAAATACTTCTGAAAAAATGGAATAAAAGAGGCTCAAATAAACAAGGGTTGGTACTTTGGCAACCATATAACCCAGTACTCGTAAATAAATATGGAAATTATTACCTCATTTAATCTTTCAATGGAACAACAAAACAAAACATTTGCATTCATTTGCATTTATTTATCATTATTTTTTGAATATACTCGTATTTCTATAGATATTTGCATTGTAAATTATTTCTTTTGTTGGTTTTAAAGTATTTGTGCAATACACAACCCTCTTGTACTGTATTATAATATAAAAGTTACGGTACAAATATACAATTTAATTTTATGTTTTTGAAATATTCATTGTAACCGAATCTGGAATCACATCTTTTGGTTGGCAGTGTAAGTAGAGTATCAAACTTTTGAGTGACTACTCAACAAAGGACGCGTTTATCAATATCAATTACACTGCACAACAGCATTTCTGATGATTGGAGTACATTACATGATTCTAGTCTTTTTTAATAAGGATTTCAAATCTGTAGTCAGAGTTTACCTATCAGCTCTAGTTAAATATGGCACATAAGGTGTTTTACACAAAAACACCATATTTTTCGTTGTTAATATTAGTTAATTAAGCTTTTAAGATAAAAATTATTTTTTAAGACCTTCGTATGTAACGAGAATTCAGAGAGCTTCTCTGTATGTTTCAGAAAAAATCTGTCATCATTTGCAGTTTCCAGTGGACCTATTAGCTAATTAAAAAGGTCTATATAAATAGCTCGTCAAGTTCTTAACTAAAGTCCCTAAGATTGGCGAAAAATACGTCTAAATAATTTTTAAGGAAGTGCAGTTTAATATTTATGCAGATTCTTGTGGATAAAAGTTACCCATACGTAGCAAATAATGTTGCAAATCGAATGTTTTTTCATAATAAAACACTATAGTTTTAGAAGCAATTTAAATTTATTTTATTCCTTTTATGAAAAAAACTTTCTTTTATAAGATTTTCTTTAAAACGTTGAAGGCAGATAGCTATTCTGAATGCTCTAACAATAGTCAGCCATCATATGCGCGTTCCAGTAGCCCTAATAGCGCTCCTCCATGATGCGGAGGTCCTGATGGAATCTCTCGCCTTGTTCTTCACTTAAGTCTCCAAGATTTGCGGGAAAATAATCCAGGTGGTTGTGAAGAAAGTGCAACTTGATACTCATGTTACATCCGAGCCTTTGAAAGTGACTCATCAGTTGTTCAACGTGTTGAGGAAATTCAGAATTTTTCTATTTCCCAGAAAATTTTCAACAAGCCAAACAACTTCATTCCATGCCGCTTTCTCAATGTCTGTCATAGTGTCAATAAAGTTTGTGTCTTTTATAAATGATCTTATTTGTGGCCCGTCAAAAAACCTCAAAAAGGAAACACTTTCCATTTTTATCAAGGCCTTTTACAAATTGTTTAATAAGTCCTAGTTTTATGTGTAAAGGAGGCAAAACTATACGATCACTTGGTACTAAAGGTGGGTTAATCAGGTTCTCTTGTCCCACAACTAGCGTTTCCCGAGGAGGCCAATATATTTTAATCCAATGTTGGCATTTAGCTCTACTATCCCACAGGCAAATAAAACAGGGATATTTCGTTTAACCACCTTGTTGGCCTAAAAAAAGTTGACCATTTTTAAATCGACACAATTAAGTCAATTGTGTTCCACATATTTAATTTTGTCTAGAATTAGAGCAATAGTTGTATAATCTTCCTTAAATTTTGTGGAATGTGCAATAGGCTCGTTGCCGTTGTGTAAGAGAACACATTTTAGATTCCGTTTTGAGGAGTCTATGAATAGAAACAAAAATGATTCGGATCATTCACACAAACTTTTTCTGATGACGCCCTGTTAAATTTTATTAACAAAACTTAATATTTTTTTAATTAGAAGCAAATTAACCGACTCAAACAACGATTTTTTTACAAAGCTTTATCTCGTAAAGAGCTGTTACAAAAAACAAAACAAAAATTGAGGACATATTTAAAATCAGCAACGTCAAATTAGTAAATATAATGTCATAAAAGTCAATCAAAGGAAAAAGTTGCCATATTTTTGTGCAATTTTATTTAAAGAACTTACTTCTGAAAGACGATTTATTTATGACGATTGGCTAGTAAATCGCCAAACTCATTACAAATATAATACATTTTTCAACCAAAGGAATTGTTTGTAGAATAGGTTTCCTGAAGAGGCATCTCCTCTCACTTTAAAGTAAGAAAGCTTACAAACACGACTTTCAATATCTTAAATCCATTAACTTCTTAATTTCCGGTGCAATGCATCACACATCTCATCTACTTAGTGCTGATCCATCACAAATCAAATTGGTACATGTTTTATAGTGAATTGCAATAGCCTTCAATACGATTACGATTTTTTTTACACTGAACTTTTTACTTGTCTCTCTTAAAAGTTGCGGGAAGAATAGTAAACACACATTGTCCTGCTTGAAGCTGGTGTAATCTCTATAGAAGACCAGGATGATTATTATTCACTATATATTTTCTATGGATTAATTATTTTTCTTAAAAAAAAACTTCATTTAATAAAGTGTTTCAAAAGTGAGTCAAAGAAATATTTTTTACATGCTGTTGAAAGAATTATGTTGGTTGGATTTAAATTGGATGTTCAAAGCTAAATAATTTGCCAGTATTTTTTGCTATCAAAAATATTAGATGTCTAGTATTTATTATTGGTGATTGTCAATATGATGCTATAATTTTTGTTGTTTTAATTTTATTTTTTAAATTTATAAAAAAAAACATTGTTGTGGCCTTGTACTTTTTAGTGTGATGTTAACTATTGAAATAATTCTACTTTTAAAACTTTTTAAACTTTTATTTTTATCATTTTAAATTTTACTTTAAGCTCGACAATTGTTGCAGCATTTATTAAATGAAAACATGTTTTTGAAAATCCTTTTTCAGTTTTATCTTTTCTACGAAAATTTTATTAAAGCAAAATTACATTAAAAAAATATAAAAGTATATAATGGATATTGTTGTTAATGTCTCTTTCTTTTTTTCATTATAAATGCATAAAATAGTAATAAACCCACATAAGTAAATGTTGAGTCTTTTTTCCAATTGTTACTGCAGACACAAAAAAGATGTTGAAATTAGTAAATGCAAGGCCTGATAGTGATATAAAGGCATTAAAAGAAATTTATGTGGTTTCGAGGCCTTGGCTCATTGACAAAATAAAAAGAAAATAATGGGTAGAGATATATGAACAAAGTACGAAAGAGATGGAAGTAGAAATGATGATATATTTGGTAATTCAATGTTATGAAAAGATTAATGTTTTGGTGAAAATTATACCGATTGCGTTGAAAAATTTAACCCTTTTGAAAATATATTTTTTCAGATATGCACAATGTATTTTCTTACTTTGTAATTTAAGATTAATTTGTCATTAGTGATGATGTCATTAGTATGTAGAGAATCCCATTCGATTTTGTTTTTCCAAATTTAGCTGTTTCACTAAAAATTTTATTTTTTATGCCTAAACCGAGTTATTATTTCTTAAACCGTGGTAAATTAATATTTTAACAGAGCTATTTTAAAGCATAATGTTTGTGTCAAAGCTAATAAAATGAAAATTAATCTGCACACACATACTTTTCTTAATCGTTATGGACTCCTATTAAAAATAAAAGTTTTTAAGATTATATTTTATTTTGTGATGTTTAAAAAGGCTACTTCACATATAATTTAATAATCTCGAATAACTTATCCGCTTTTTTACTCAATTTATCAAAATTTGTTTAAATCATGCCAGCCTGAAGTTATTCTTATCTAATAGCGGCCAAACATGATCACTTTTTCTCTTTTACTGCTCCCAGATTGCTTTAATTTGTGCTCATCTTGTCGAACGTAAAAAAAGAACTTGTTGTTTTTATACTGAGAAACAAAAATTTAGCCGAAAAGATTTTACAATTTATAACAATTTTTTTTTAAGTTTAAAAAACGTTAATTGCAGTTAGTTAGTTAGTTAGGAGTGGCAGCCTCTCAAGACCAAGCTCACCTGAGCACAATCGAATGGCCCGTTGTAATACTACAAGGAAGACCGCGAAACTCCCCTTACCCAATTGAGAACCATGAAGATTCGCGGATGAACTTCGCTATGTCCCCTATAGAGTGAGATGATAGCTCCGTAAGAGTCCCGAAAAAAGGAAAGCTCAGAATTCTAAATCTTCTTCGAGCCAGGGATGGGCAGTGGCACGGAGGTGCAGTACGGTCTCTTCCTCATCTTCCGAGCCACAGCTGCGACAGAAATCATTAGAGGGCAGACCCAGTCTTTCAGCATGGCTGCCGATTGGAGTGACCCACGTTCGGCCTAAGCCAGCGGTAGAGGGCATTAAGTCTGGCTGCACAGCATTTGGCCTGTTGCAACACCAGGAGTTTGGTGGGTAACCAGTGGAGAAGGTCATACATAGCCTTTGTTTAGGTTATTCGGAGAGCCCCAGTAATCAAAATGGCGGCTGTTCTCCTGACTTTATCAAGAGGCTTTTGGTTAACCGCTTTCTCGAAAGCGGGCCACCAAAAAACAGCACCATAGAGAAAATTGGGCTCGATTACTGCCTTATAGAGCCAGGAGGTGTTTCGAGGCTGAGTCCCCATCTTGGTCTTAGAGCTCTCTGGCAGAGGTTGTGCGCGCAGGTTGCCTTCCGAGCTTTTTCGGCAATGTTCAGATATAACAACGGTTCTCCCTCCAGCCCCATTCAAACAAAGCCGGTTTTGAAACAAAATTTGTAAATTAACGTAACACTCCTCGGAATCCAAAGCACCGATTAAAAGGTAAATAAACCATTTAAAAAAGGTAAAGCTTTATACTTAAAAAAGGTTTTAACAGGGCACGCTAGTATTTTTAGTTAAAAAAATTCCCAATCATTTCATTTCATTTTAGAAATTAAATAAAAAAATGAACCCAACCCGAAAAGGTAAACTTTGTTTTATTTTCAAAATTAATTTTATTTCACCATTTGATTTAAATTTCTCTTGTCTATACGATTTCGTAATTTTGTAAAAATATTTCGATGCCTTTTTTATATTCGTGGCGACTCCAATTCCATATTCTATCTTTCAAAACACGTAATATTTAAAAATTGAAGCGCGATTCCTTTAAAAAAAATACTTCTCAACTTAGTACGGTTGTTTTTAAACAGAATTTTTTAAAGAATAAATTATTTAAAAGCACCCTCAGTAAGCACTTCTGACAAAAAAAAAAGCTTCTAAGCATTTTAGAATATTCGAAAAATATTTAAAAAAGTTTAACTTAAAAAAAGTACTTTTAACCTAAGCAGATTATTATTGTTATTGTTTGGTTTCAAAAAACATATTTTATTTAAATTTTTGTAAACTTGTTTTTTTTTTAGTTTTCGTTTTCTTAAGAAAAAAAAGCCTATTAAAAGCATTTAAGTCAAGAAGTATTTTCAAAAAAGTGTTCTGAAGAGTGTACTACTGTACTGAGGAGTGTGCTACTTATTTTAGATAAAGATATTAAAAGATATTCTCCTGGAAAAGCACGTCGTTAAAAAATAAAAATTTCTTTTAGCATCCCATTTATTAGATATGCCTTTTGAAATCTATTCCTAACAAAAGGAAATTTCAAAATAATTCTTATTAACTGCATAAGTATTTTTAAAATTTTCCTACGCATTTTTTATTTATTTTTTTTTTTCTTTTTTTTATTTTCATTTTATTTTTTTTTTTTTTTTTTTATTTTGCTAATGGAATTTATTGTTCGTGGAATAAATACACATGTTGCTTTTCTTAATTGAAAGAAGAAAAATTTGCTATTTATAATATTTCTTCCTCAGATGAACTCATCACAAAACCTACCACACGTATAAGCAATAATAATTCCATTGAAAATTATATTGCTCATACGTCAGTACGTCCACCGTAGAATAAAAATACTTATCTTGTTTTTCTTCGTCGCCTTTATTTAGGCCATATTTCTCACCTGTGGGCGAATTTGGTGGTGTTAATGTTGCAGTACCAGCTGCTGGAATCTGAATTACGGGTGATGTGTTTGTTGTTGATATTATCGATGATGAGGATGAATTAAATTGCTGTTGTTGTTGATGTTGATTCTGCTGCTGTTGAGCCTCATGATGCTGAATTTGCTGCTGTTGCTGTTGTTGCTGTTGTTGATTTTTATTGTTTTTATTTTTTTTATAACGGCAACCTCGAAATCGACACATACTTGCAGCCTGGCCCATTGGGCCCGCTAGCAATGCAAATGTTAAACCCTCCGTTTTAATGAATTTAATTTTAAAACTTTATGCCAAAGTCTATTATCAACAAGAGCGTCACATACAAATAACACAATAATGCCAGTAAAATTTATAACTTGATTAAATACACAATTACAATTAATAAATGGCAATAATTTTATTATATTTGCTAATGACGACAACGTAACTGATCTAATAACGTTTGGTTTTAATGTTGTTTTAGCAATTAATTTTCCCCGGTCGTTAGATGGCAACAGTAATGTTGTTATTAAATAACAATATTTTTCACAATATTTTTCATAATTTTTCTTGAGATTGTTATTTAATTGCTTTGATATTTTTTGCAATAATAAAATTTTTGTCTTGAGTTCACTAAACTCAAATTTCTTATTCCCATTATTAAGGTTTTTCATAATAAATTTATTTTCAAATTTATAGAGATGTTTATGTTTTATGTTCATTAAAAATTTCGCAAAGCTGTCTGAAAATGGTAATTTTATTTATTCATATTTTTATACTTCTAAGCTTCAATGTGATTTTGTGTGACTCCGTTTATTCATTTTACATTTATTTTTCTTAATGAAATAAAAAAAAATGTGTATAAAACATCAACGAATATATTATACTCTACTTAAATGAAGACTAATAAGACTAATAAGAGTTATATAGTGAGAAATAATTTATCAGTTTTCTAAGTAGCAATCACAAGTTTTTATAGTGTATCATTCAGTTATAGTTCCAACTTAAAAAGTCGGGCGAAGAGAAGACTACTGCTCCCAATTTAATTTATGTTTCTTTTTTAATTAATGAAATCATTAGTTGAACTGTTTGTCCTAATAACAAATGAATTAATTAATTTGGCTTAAATTTATTTTAATTTTTTAAATTTTTTAGAAATTAAAATAAAAAGAATTTAAGCCGAATTAGTTAATTGATTTGTTAATTTTACTCTTTTGCACAATGGAGGAGTATACCCCAAAGAAATGTCTTGATAATTTTGTAACAGAAGCTTTGTGTAAAAATGCACTTCGTACCAACTGCTGTTAATTGCTGTTCAAACAAGTAGACAAGTGAACAGAAAAAGTCGCACAAAGACGCCTCTTAAGGTTTAGGCATCTCTAGTAGAAACCTAAATTCATAGAATTAATAAATGTTTTAGAAGAGATAGTATTGAGACATCCAATCTTAAAGTGGTAACCTCAACTAGAATTACTGGAGATGTTCCTTTTAATAATTTTACTGAAGTCAAGTAAACCGAGTGGCAAAAGGCGCCACTCATATAGCGTGGCCTCTGCTGTAATCTGTCTATTCTTTTAGAGGCATTGATATACTAAGATATAAGATCTTGCAATACGACTAAGATCTTAGAAATTAAAATTTAAAAAAAGAAAAGACAGCAGCAACCCAGTGAAAGAATAAGCAGTGGAAAAAAAAGCAAAATGGCAAAATAGTGGCTAGAGAAAAACGAAGACCCTGCTCCACTTAAAACATTATTTGTTCGAGGTGACAATTTAAGAATTTGTCGGTTATAAGCTGGGCATATAATAAACTTAAAGCAAATATTGATATTAGAGGCGACTCCTATTGACTAAACCTGAAATTGTGAAGAACAAGCAAGTCGCCAAAGTCATTAATAAAAAATCAAGACAATATTTTTCGTACAGATTATGGGTAGGGTTGGCAGAAAGCCTTGATTATGCATAAGCTTGGCTAAATAGGCTTTTCGATTATAATAAATTTATAAATAAATAATTTACAAAAATTGTAAAAGGTCATTAAGAATCAAGAAAAAAATATTTTTTTAAACCTTTTTAAAGCGCAACCAAAAACACAAACAATATTTGTGTTTTTTTAAACTATTTTTTTTTTTAAATTTTCTAAGTCTATAAAAACGCAAAAAGAAGAGATTATAGCATAGGATGTTCAACAATAACATTTTTTTTTTCATTTTTTAAAAATCACGAATATTTTTGGCGAGTGTTAGGTTTTTCAAAAAATTAAATCTGGCAACCCTAGTTGTTAAGGAAGAGTGGAGGTCCTGAATTAAAACCGAGAAATATACAAATGTATTTCAAAATGGAGCCAATAAAAACATTTTCACTCTTGAAATATTATTAAATTTATTAATTGTTAAAATTTAACCACAAACTTAAACTTAAGCTTTTCTAAAATTTAAGTGAAAATAATAAAGATATTTGCGTAGCATTTTACTTATTTTTTGTTTTTGCCTTTATGCCTGCATGAAGTGCTTTTTGTAACACCTTTTCAGTGTTTACTTAATAAATTATTCTGTAAAATTTTTCACAACCCATGACAGTGGAAAAAGAAACAAGAAATTCTTCAATTATATCCAGTTTTTTAAGAAACTGTTAAAAAAATAAATTTCTATTTTTACTATAACTAATTTTTTTCATTTTACCATTAACGCTAAATAATTAGTTAACTTATTTATAAGCAGGCAAGGGTAAAAACAAGTCTAAAAGGTCAATAAATTCTGCTCATATTTTTATCAGTTTAAGATTTAAGAACGCAGGCAAATGCGTTAATACTAAAATAAAACATATTTTCAATTAAAAAAAAAGAATCAATCAATCTTTGTTATTTTCTAAAACCCACTGTGGTATTTCAACATCAAATATTTATCTATTTAATTTTTTTCTATTTTTTTCTTTTGCTTTGTTGTACTTCCGTACACGTGTTTTATTTTTCGAAAAGAATTTGCTAACAACACAAATAAAAACAAACTCTCATTCTTTCTCGTGAATAGTGAATTAAGTTGTAAAAGAAAATTCTTTTGCCATAAAGAAGGTCGACGTACATCAGCTAAACTTTCAAGCATACAAATGAACTATTTATTAAACTTAAAACCAAATAATAACGTTAGAAAATATACCAACAGGTGACCCTGTTGAAAATTTAATTGTGAACGTTTACATAAGAATGAAATAGAAAAAAAATATTATAAAAGTAATAAAACTAAAGGTCGGGGATTAAAAATTCTTGATATAAAGGAATTTCTTCTGGCGCGTAGATGACGTTAGATTATTTCCCATGATTTTTGCACCAATCGAATAAGTACTCGCCAATAACTCACCGAATGTTGTGTTTGAAATATTCAATCGTTTCTGTTTCTGTTTAAGAGCAACCCAAGTCACATTTCTCTAAAGAACATGTTTTAATGCAGCCACGCTCCATGGAACGTTTTATTTAGCAAATTTATTCTATCATGAGACAAGTAGCTGTGTTCAGTTCAGCCAGATAAATGACAGCTACCAATCTGTGATACGACAGATTACTAATCATGTCTATATACCGGTTCAAGGTTGTCTGTGCCATTCTGCCCATTATTGATTTTGAAGAATGATACAGCGAAATAAATACCATTTTTGAAAATTTGAATTGTGGAGAACAATAAAAGGACACCTCACAAAATAATCACAGTCATTCGGGTTTTGTCATCTTTGGCTGTTTTTATTAAAAAAATATTTTTTTAAACCGAATTTTGATTCCATTATCAGTGCTAAGTAATCTTTTTAACAGAGCTCTTTTAAATCTTAAGGTTTTTGTCAAGGCTAAAGATTAAAAAAAATTTATTTTTATAAATGTGTGTTTCACACTTGGGGTTTTGGATACGACGTTTTTACGTGTTTTGAAGATTTGTTGTTTATATTTTTTTTAAGTAGACGATTGACAATTTTTGCTTTGAAATCTCTTACTTCTTCATGATTTTGTGGCATCACTCGTTTTTTCTTGTACATAGGCAGTGACTTTGAAAATAAGAAAGTTTTAATTGTGATATTACTAGAGTAACTATAATTTTTCTGAGGAAGAATTGATTTACCCCAGATATTATAAATTTTAGAAATATATAATTGTTGTTCGAATTTAGGTATTGTATTTATTTTTTCACTGCTATTATCATTACAATCAATTTTTACAATTTTTAATTAGTTGAAAACACCGATGAATTTTTTTTTAACATTTTTATTTTTATTTAAATCATAAATAAAACTTCTGAAAGTAAATATGGTCAAATTCATAATTTTTATAATAATATGACACTAAGTTTTAAAATGATCTTAATGTCAAAAAAATTTTCATTATCACAAAAACTTTAGAATTGAAAAAAAGTTTACCTTGGAGTCACAAAAAGAAAAGTTTTTTAATAAAAAATTAATCCTAAAATGAATTAACAATTGTGTTTTATATCATCTGAAAGAGATTTCTTACTGACATTTGAAAAACGAATTTTCTGATTCGGCTTTAAGGAAAGTAAATCAGTTAACCGATAAAAAAATAAGAGATTTTATAGTTTTTAGTTTAGATGCATATGTTTTGATTTTATTCGATGTTCTTCGAAGAATTAAAAAGTTCATAAATAATTTTCAGAGTGTTTAATTTTACAATAAGAAAACAAACGAACTATATATTTTATTCAAAATCTGATATTATAATTATAATTTATTACATTTTAAATTATAACAATTCTTTGACGATTTTTTCTTATTCCAATGACGCCGATATTTACCGAATTCTAACAATTTTTTTAGAAAAAAAAACCTTACACTCCTTTTTTTTTTAATTTTTTAAAAGTAGAACAGAATTCTAACATTTAGCAATGAGACTTAATTAAAGCTAAATCTTAAATATCAGGGTTTTCTATTCAATATAAACAATGATTAACCAAATTTGCCTTAACGCAACTATCAATCGGTTGTTGAACAAAACCGTATGGCCATCGTATCGTTTTTGATTAAAAAAATTTCTTCAAGAAACTTTAATTTTTTCAAAGAAATTTTATTTCATGGACGATGAATCAGTTAACTGATAATAAAATAAGAGATTTAATAGTTCAAAGTTTAAATGAATTTTATCAAAATTTATCAAAAACAAATCGGTTACTTCAACCAAAATACTAAAGACTAAAATTCGAAATTCCTTGGAGATTCTAGAAATTTATTTCGTAAGTATTATGTGAAAAATAATTTTCAGAGTGGTTTATTTTACGATAAGAATATTACAGAGCTGTATTTTTTATTAAAAGTCTGATAATATAATTAAGTATTTAACATTTTAAAATATGATAATTCTTTGACGATAATTTTTAATTTCAATGATGATTTTGAAAATAATGTTTACGAATTTTCTGGTTAAAAAAAAAAAAAAAAAACTTACACCCATGAATTCAAGCTCACGAATTGAAGAATTTATTAAAATTAGAACAAAATTCTTACATATAGTAACCAGATTTAATTAAAGCTAAATTTTGAAAAAAAAAAACAGTGTGACCAATGTACCGTATATATAATTTTCCACAATTTTTAATTAAAAATAATTCTAAAAAAATTTTTATAAATTTTAATTTTAAAATTTCTATTGGGTTGCTGCTAAAGAACCAACACCCTTTTTAATTTTTATATAAAATTTCTTTTTTTATTATTTATTGTTTATTTTGCTGATAGATTTTTCTTTAAAGATTTTAATTTATTTGACATTTGTTCTTGTCTACAAGGCACGTCCAACCATGTCGTAAAAATAAAATGAAAAAATAAATGTATTAATAAAAATAAATATTTTCGTTAATATAAAGAATTCAATTTAAGGATTTATAATAAAATGACCTAAAATGTTTATTATAAATCATGGATTTTTCTTTGCCATGTCATCTTAAAATTGGTTTAGTATGCTTTTTCTTAAATTATTTTAATGTTGGAGTTTGTAGCAAAAAAATAATAACAACAAATTATATATTTAAGGTTATTGACACTTTTATTAGAGACTTTAGATTATGATTCTTATTGGAAACTACTATTTAATAATAAAGAAATTGTTTTTAAAAACCAAGAACACTATGTTTTGTCGACAATTTTTTATGTTTTTTTTAATAACTACGAGACTACAAACAAGGACACAGTTGAGAGCATTTAAAAATGGATCAAAGTTTTAGGATTTTTTGCGAAACTTTTTGTGGTTCGAATAAAATTTTTTAAGATTAAGTTATAACATTTAAATGATGAGTAAATATGCATCTCTATTTTGCAAACTGAATACGCAATATTTTATACGAAAGTAAAATATTCTAAATTTTCTAACTGCTGTGTATTTCGCTTCCGAATATTTTTTTCGCTTTATTTACATTCAAAAAAGATTTTTTGTTTATCGTAAAATTGTGTTTACCAGACTAAAATTCAATTAAAGTTCCAGTGATGATTTCGCTAAACACACAGTGGCTTTTAATTAATAATCTAATCTTGCGATAAAATCAAAGGCAAAAATGCTACAAGAATCTTCTAGATGTTTCTCTTTAAAAAACCATTGCGAAGCTTCCAAACATTTTAGAGAGTTTCACATAAAACTTTCAAAAAAACGTTTAATATAAAATCTAATCCTTTTTTATATTTTTATAAAATATTGGAAATGGCTGTTTTATTTCTTTATATACAAATTCTTTTAAGATCTCCTTTTAATAAAATAAAGTGCTAAAGAAAACAAACAAACTTAAAGTAACATTTCGTTATGAAAATAAAAAGACAAAGAGGAAAGAAAATAACTGCACAAATGAAGGACGAATGTTTTTGTTGGCTTCCTACTCCCTATAAATATGCATGTGCAGACACTTCATTTTATATGTTCGTGTTCATGTCATCACTACTATGACATCTGCCATTAAAATGAAGACAACAAGAAAACCACATACGTACGAATCAAATGAACTAAAATGTCATAAATGAACTATAAAATGAAATATGAATATAAATTATAATTTAACTCAAATGAAATAAATTAACATCCAAGTTGACATTTGTACTGGAATTACGGTTTTTATTAGGATTAAGACAATAAAAGATAAGAATTAAACAAATTGCACAAATGATATTTACAAAATAACTACGATTATTAATACTCACAAAATAATTTATTTAGTTTTTAATTTAACTTAACAAATCAGATTAGTTGGCCAAAGAGTTAATTAAACTTTTAAGTGACCGCAAGTGATTTCTAAAATAGTTACTGAACTTTAAAAAAGTACAACATAACGTATGAGCTATTTAGAAGCAGTGAATAAGTATGTAATAAATTGTTTATTAACTAAACGTTATTATAGTATGCGTTTTCTATCTCACCAGGGTACGAAAATTAGTAGTACGGAACGTTAAGGTTTTATTTCCACGAAGTGATTAAAACCGAAACAATGAAAAGGATTGCATAAGTTTAGTTATTTTCCTTTGTAAGCATTAAAATAAACGTAGAAAATAAGAAAAGAAAACAATTAAAACAAAATTTAAACCTTTGAAAGAAAAAACTGTTTCGATAACGTTTACAGGATTGGATCTTTATAGTAAAAACTACGTATGAAGTTAAAAACAAACACTTATCTGATAGCGAAATAGACAATGTAACTGTCCAATTTTCAACTCTTTTTGCTCATGTCCAAATCGATTGAAACAAGTTTATTTCTGCAAGAAACGTTTGCGAAACGTTTTCTTTCTTTTCGTAAACTACATCTAAAGTCAAAAAGCACCATCCTTTGATATCGTACAGTGGAAGACTTGGGCATAATATTTAAATTTGGATGATATACGTGTAGACATTAAATTTTTTTTATAAAAAAATCATGCAAATTTATCAATTTTTAAAAAATTTTAGAAATTTTTTTAATTACAATTAATTGTTTTAATTTAATTTTATTTTTTTTTGCAATTTAAAAAATAATTTTTCTTCGAAAACTATCATAGTGAGGTATGTTAATTTTTTTTATATTTTTGGTTAACAGCGGAAACCCTTTATTTATTACAATACAATCGACAATAGACTTAGTCATAATAAATAACGATGTTGACTCGGTGACTGAGTTGGGGGTAGCAAGCAAATTCTGACTTCAAATCTTTTTAGCGTGACTAAACAGATTGTGAATTTCGAAACACGCTGAATTAAAAAATATTGTGGCCGACATGGCTGCGTATATTATGGCAATCCGAATATTCGTGACTTACATATGTCCGATTGCTCTCTTGCAATCTTAAGAATCCTTAGATTTTTCTTTTGCTTTTACGTGCTTTTGTTATTGTTGTACTTTCTCCTTTTTTCTTTTTTTATAACTAATGTTTAATAAAGAGCTCAGCCAAAAATATTAAACTTCGCACTTTTTACAAAGTCCCGCAATAACCAAAAATGATATACTTTAGACAAATAACTGCCGCTCCCACTTTATTGCCAATATTTAATATATAAGATATAGTCTCTCATGACTTAAATATCTAATATTGTGTGCCATATTGTTACATGTCTCTTTGAATGCAGTAGTTTAAGGTGCCAGTTAGCTCATTGGCAACTTTAGGGAAGGTTCCAACCCTGAACTACTCGTCAAGACAAGCAAAAAACAAAACAAAAAAAAAAAACACATACAAAATAAACACACAAGAAAACGCACTTCGCTAAGAAACTTTTCCTCTTCAATCGAAGAACTGGTTGTTGTTGGTGTAGCTTGTCAAGCTCTTTATTTTAATGTTAGTCAATACTGGAAACTCAAAGACAATCTGCACAGCCTACAGGACCGGACAAAGTCATATATAATGTTCCTTAATTTTAATAATGGCCAAATAATAGCTGAGGTTGCTGTAGTCGAAGTGGTTAACACGTTGACTACAAACTTGGTTGTCCAGGGTTCGACCCTGCGGCAATCAAAAATTAAGAATGTTTTTTTCTGTTTAATGGTATAAATACATATTCAGAATTAACATTAAACATGCAGCCTCCTTCGTCGGTACTTCTTTCATAGCATACTGACCGGCGAAGTAAAATAACTAACTCTCTATCTCTCTCTTTCACCACCTGTCTTATCTCTTATCTATCCCTTTCCTAAAGAATGTAGCACGGTTACCAAAATAACTTAGTAGGTATTAATGCCTGAAGTGCTACTTCTCTTTAAAAAAAAAAAAAAAAAAAAAAAAAAAAAATGAAATTGCAATGCAGGATCACAAAGACAACTCGCCTGTTATTGCGCGCACCCAAACGTATAGACGTATTATGTTTTGGACAAACGTTATTCAATCTCTTGAAAACTCCTTAACCGTATAACCTTTGGATAATTATTGCTGTTGGCTCTCCAATAAAAATAACTTTACGATTCCTCTATGCCAGGGATGGGTAACCTTTTTGTCATGCAGTTAAGAAACGCGTGCGCGACGAGAACACCTCTTTGTGTTTTCCTCTGTAAATTTTTTTTCTTTCATAGATTCATTTTGTTGTTTTATATCGTCGTTGGAATAAAAGACAAAAGAATATAATATTTTTCCAAGTTTTGTTTTGTTTTGTTGCCTGTCACTGCTTAAGAGTCGGTCACCATTTAAATTTTAAATGTGTAGTAGTGTTGGCCTCCCCTGCTCTATTCTAATCCTCAGTTTTGTTCTCTGCTTCATTTACGACTTAACTTCATGACATCCATTCTATTTAATTTTTGTGATTCAAAACTTAATCCCAATCGACGACATATTCAGTTGTCATACATTTATTCAAAGTTATCTAGATTTTTCTTAGGTAAAAGCACATTAGTTTGCAGCGTTACTTATTTTTTTATTGCAGTTTTGTAACCACTGAAAAAAGAAACCAAATTTTGTCTGCCACGAAAAAGACATTTTTGTTTCCGTAGCTAGAACTCGAATTTAATCTCGCGTTTAAACAAAATAACAAATTGCGCCAAGGTAATCTTTATGGGAATAAAAAGGAAGGAAATAATTGAAAAAAAACCTGATATTTTCAAAAACTACTAAAATCGCAAAGCGTTGTTTAGAAAGTTGTAGAAAAAGCAAAAATCATTATCCATCCAATTATTTTTATTCATGTTGTTTTATTTTTTATTTTTTATTTTTTTGCTTTGTTGCTAAAACGACATTTAAACTTTTTCTTTAGTTGCTAAAATATCTGTTCTTAGTGACGGTTCATAAAATAAGAAAATTTCTTCTGTTGTTTCTTCATACGTACTAACGTCTAAATAGAAAACAAAAAAAAAAAGAAATTGTTACTGTTATTTCTGTTAAACAGGTTATTGAACTTAAAATCTTTGCTTTCTTTTATCACAATTTAACTAAAATGTTTAAATCTAATTTATTACAGCTGCATTTGTTCTTTTCAGATATTTCAATTTTAACGTAGATTTTCAACTACATTAACTTTAAGAGGTTAATGGTTAAAAACTTAAACAGTTTGGAAATGATTTTAAAGTTTTTGTTAAACAGATTTAAGTTAAATCTATTTTTTTACAGTTTGGTAATGATTTAAAAACTTTTGTTAAGCAGATTTAAATTATATTTTTTTGATACTTTTTTACCCACGATTTTTTTTATGACGAGTTTTCTTAACAAAATATCACAAAAAAGAATTTAAGTTGTTTGTTTAAATATATCGCTAGCTGAAATGAAAAGCAATGTAACTAACAAAAATTAAAATTTGTATTTATTTTCTGGCAGTCGATTTTCTAAATGTTTTATTGTCTATTACCACCTTCTTAAAATTATGGAGTCGCAACATTTGAATCACTAGCATCTACCATGACATTAGCCACTACAAGTCTTTTATACCATGAGCTCTTACGCCTGTATTGAGGGACAATATATTAATTTAGGCTATCAGAAATCAGAGGAGATGGACTTTAATCTTAAAACTTAGAAGAATTTAATTTAACCGATTTTGCTTGTTTTTTATATCATTTTTGACAGCTAGTTTCCCTATAAAATCATTTTTGTCACAATCAATTGAATTGTTTCTAACAATTTGAGTTTTTTTATTTATATTGTTTTAAATTGATTGTTTTTATTTATTTTTGCAAAACTTACTCAATCATGACTCAATTTTATTTACACTGAATTTTCAATTAAATTTTTCTAAGCTGTGGTGTGATAAAAACATTTTGTCATGTATTCGTAATTAAAAAATTATTAAAAAAAAATCACTTAAGATTTTTGCTTAATTAAGTCTTGTTTATTTGCTACATTTTGTTCTATAGAAATTTCAATTGATTTGCATGCAATCGTTTACGATAAAAATTAAATTGGAATTCAAATTGAAATGAAATTGTTTTTGTTTGTACTTAGATTTTGTTAGTTATTGTTTTGTTTTGGTTGAATTTTAGAAAAACAAATTAATTATTATTAAAATGTAGGAGATTTTGAAACTATATTGTCGTAGGTGACTTAGACTTTTATTGGGGTCAATTTGTATGGAAAACTTTTAAGTGTAAAAATATTTTATATTTATCATTAATTACCCACATAAACACGTTTATTCACACATACATAAACCAAAAATACATAAAAAATACCTCTCTTGCAATTAAATCTAAGCCTTAGCATGTTACCAAAGTAGGCAAGCAAACGTTACATTCAACTTTTACTATTATCAGTCAAAATCAATTTTGTGAAATACCCTACATACGAGGGCTGCTATATATATTTCTGGCCTGGCAACACTGAGTACTGCCAAGTGCAATCTGACATTTTCATTGGAAAGTTTGTCATTTTTAAGCATAATCGTACTCAAAACGTTTTGACGTACGACCATTATTTGTGTTGTTTACAGTGACTTGAAAAAATTAATATAGAAAATAATGGAATTAACTCGTGAACATTTTCGTGCCATCATTTTTCACAACTTTCGACGTGGATTATCACGACAAGAGTGCATTGATGAACTTAAATCTTTGTATGGCGATGAAGCACCATCCCATTGCACAGTGAAAAATTGGTATAATGAATTTAATCGTGGCCGAAGCTTGCTCAAAGACGAATTTCGTGAAGGTCTTCCAAAAACGGCTGTTGTGCCAGAGAACATTGATGCCGTGCGTGAACTCATAATGCAAGATCGACATGCGACATACCGAAAGATAGAGACATCCTTGGACATTTCTTCCACCAGCATACATTCGATACTGCATGAACACCTGGCCGTAAAAATGGCTTGTTCTCGTTGGATCCCGCACAATTTGAAAGTCGCTCAAAAAAAGGCTCGTGTCGATTGGTGCAAAGAAATGTTGCGAAAATACGATTGGGGTGCTTCAAGAGACGTTTATAAGATCGTCACAGGTGACGAATTATGGATCTATACGTATCAGTCCAAAACGAAACAACAATCGACCGTGTGGGTATTCAAAGACGAGTAAAATCCAACGAAAGTTGTTCGTGGAAGAAGCACTTCGAAGCAAATGGTCGCCTGTTTGTTCGGCAAAACTGGTCATGTGGCGACTGTTCCGCTTGAGCAACGTAGGACGGTCACATCTGAGTGGTACACTACAATTTGTTTGCCTGAAGTCATCGGAGAAATTTGAAAAACCAACAAGAGAAGACGAGTCATTGTTTACCATGACAATGCGAGCTCTCACACATCGGCTCAAACCAGAGCGGTTTTGACCGGCCAAAATGTCGAATTAATGGGTCATCCGCCGTACAGCCCTGACTTGGCAAATAATGACTTCTTCTTGTTTCCGCACATCAATAAAAAAATGCGTGGTCAACGATTTTCGTCACCAGAAGAAGCTGTTGAAGTGTTCAAAAACCATGTTTTAGAGGTGTCTCAATCGGAGTGGAAAAAGTGCTTCGACAACTGGTTTGAGCGCATGCAAAAGTGTATAAATCATGCTGGAGAATACTTTGAAAAACAATAAAAGCATTTTTGATTTAAAATATTCGCATTTTCACTATTAGGCCAGAAATATATAGAGCAGCCCTCGTATACATAAATAACATAATAAACATAAATTGTTAAAATAAAAATATTGAAAAAAAAAATAATATTTTTACTTTTAAAATTATTATTGAAAGTACACACACGTCCAACAGAACTGACATCAGTCTACCCGTTTACACAATTTTTTGCAACTCTTCTATTTCTTTTTTTTTTTTGTTAGAAATTATTAGTTGATCTGTTTGATATTATAACAAATAAAATACAGAAAGAAAGAAAAATTATTTCGACTAATTTTCCTTGTTTTCTTTACAAAAAAAAAACGTCCTCGAAAACTTGTAAATAATTTTTCTTTTTTCATAAAAATTTCAAAACTAAAATTAAAAATAAAAATGAACTTAAGCCGAATTAATTTATTTGTTTGAATATTTTAAGATTTAAATTCGATTCGATTTGATAACTGTTTTAGTGTTTCTGTATCAGGGAAGGGACTAGAATTCTTAAAAGAGAGGTAGTCTGCTTTCAGAGTTATTTACACAATGGAAATAGGTATCGTAATGAATTAAAAAAAAAGTTAAAAGAAGAACAAAATGAATAAGAATTATAATTATTTTCTACGTTTTTGGAAAAGAACCTTTTTATTAATAAAAAAACAGAAGCAAAACAGTACTTAAGGCCAGGATTGACTATCATACTCATTCGTACGATGTCAAAAATTGCATGTGTGCTCAAAAAGGATGATAGTGTGGATTAAAATTGTACGTGTGTGACAGACTTTTTGACAGATCTGTACGATTTTATAATCTTTTGAAATAATTCATAAAATGATTTTTTCGATGCGATCAGAGTTGATTTTTTTGAAGATGAGGAGAAACCAACAACAAAATATCAAAAGCATCTGTTTTTGCATCTTTTTTGTATAATAGTGTTGCACCTACGACGCTATTTTGAAACGAGTTTTGAGCAGGAAAGAATCCTGTCAGATTTTTGTGTGATTAAATTTACGATTGTGTATGATAGTGAATCCTGGCCTTTAAGGAGATAGATAACATTGAAAAATTACTTTTTTCAAAAAGTAACTTAAAGAATCTATGTACAAAAAGTTTTTTTTTCTATAAAATCTATAAAAAAAAGGACCTGATAAAATTTCTAAAATTAAAAAATAGAAAGAAGCTTAATTTAGAAAATTTAAAAAATTATTTTAAATGGTGCCTTAAGAAACGTATAAGATAAAAATATTTCAATTTTTTTCCCCCAATCAGGATTTAAATCGTGGATGTTATAAACGTATTAAAATTTTACTTTTTCGGCTCAAAGTAAATTTTTTAATTTAATTTCTTAAAATATTATGAAAGAAAAAGTATTTATGAATGCACACAGACGTTTCTTCAAGGAAACAAGAAAAATTAAACACTTGCAGCATGATTTTTAAGATAAATAATTAATTCATTTAAAATTAAAAATTATTATTTTCCTTAAATTTCTATGAAAAAAAAAATAATTAAAAACAAAAAAATTTGTTATGATGTTTAAAAAAATCAATTTTATATAATTATCGATTTTTTAGATATTTTTGAAAAAAATACTTTATCTTGTTTTTGTTTAACAGCCTTCGCTTATTTTGTACAACTGTTGGGTTTTTTCTTTTTCCCAAATGATTTGCATGATACACTTATTATAAGTGCAAAAAGTCTTTAGTTCTGAAATAAAAAGAACAGAATATTTTTTAAAGGTTCTTTCTCTCATACCATTTTTTCAAAAGATACGTTATGTGAATTGTAATTTTCTTATTAAAAAAAGTGTTGAGAAAACCGACAACTTTTGTTCTTCACTTTACAATATTAAAAAGCAAGAGAAAAAAAAAAAAAGAATGAAAATACAAAGTGTCAAAGCAATATTTTAAGAATTTATTTGAACAAATTTTAAAACGAAAGCCAAGCATTTCATATTAAATTTAAATGTTGTGACAACCATTGTAAATAATAAAAAAGTATTTTTTTATGTCTAGCCAAATCAAAAAAGGTTTTTTTATTATAATTTTTTATAGTAGAACGTGCTGTAGACACATGTGATTTTATCAAGTAAACAAAATGTACTGTTATTTGTTTTGTTTTTCTTAAGCTATTGTAAATGGTTATGTCGTTATCGTTATTGTTATCATTATTATTTTATTATGTTGTGACTGTTAGGCTTTACACAACAAGCATGTATGAAAATACGTTAAATAATTATATTATAAATAATTAGAAAAATATAAATAACAAATGTTATTTATATTCTGTTATCATTGTCATCAAAGTTGTCATGAGTTTCGTGTTATTATTTGCAAGATTTTTGTAATGCAAAATGGCGTTTAGATAATAGAGATCGTAAAAAAATATGAGTAGAACAATAACACGTTTTTGTAATAAATATTGTATAAATTTGTCGACAACGAATTCATTTTAAAAAAGATTGACATTTTTTCATTTTGAAATGATAACGTAACTCATTGTCAAGTAAAATTTATAAATAATTTCTTACAAAATAATATAGATAACATTTTTGAGAGCTTATGAACTGAAGTGACTTTTAGTGTGAATAGGAAAAATGTTTAAGATTCTAGATAAATACAAATTTAAATATTAAGTAAAAAAAACAATTTCAGAGAATCTATTAAACACATCAGTATTGAAAAGTACTTTAAAGAGGAAAAGTACTTGTCTAAGCCATCTTTGTAATTTTCATACTTAATAAAATAATTTTGATTTTATAAAATTCTATAACACTTGTTCAATGGCGGCTATTACCGAAAGCGTCTATTTTTAAAAATCTCCTTATTTAAAAGTTCCTTTTATATCAAGTCTTATTAGTATTCAATTTAGTAATATTTTGTTAAATACAAATTTTTTTGGTGGATATTTTATTCCAGAATTTTATTAGTTTATGATTTTAAAAAAGTGGGTTTTATGCAAGGTACCATTAATAAGCATTGTTTAAAAAAGTGAATTTCATAACAAACAATTTTTTATATTTAATATCTCTAATAAAATACACTTTTCCAACTGTCTTTTTTTTATTTTATAAAAAGTACCTTTAATAAATAGTACCTTGATTACAAAGATCCGCTAAAAACACATTCTTCACTAAGGCAATATTAAACGCACCCTTCGAAAGAGAAAATTTCATGAAGGAAAGTTTTATAAAAAGTACTTTTCAAAAAGTATATCTTAAATGGTACTTTTGGCAAAAAGTACTTCTTAAAAGGTACTTTAAGCAAAAAGTAGATTTAGTAAAAATTAAGTCTACTATTTTATAACAGAAAAAAAAAATTTCAGATTATTAAATTTTTAATTCAAAAGACACGAGCTCTATGCCAGTTTTCTTTGAATTTTTTTACTAAAATTAAAAAAATTTTAAAAACCAGTTTACACAAAACAAAACTTTTTAAAAAACACCAGTTTTAAAATACTGTAAAAAAGCTGTTAAGACATTTTCAAAAAAAAATCCTGTTGTGCAAAAATTAATTTTAAAAACAATTGAAATACATTTTTAAGGGCTCTAAAAGTAAAACGTAAAAAAATAACAAAATCTTCTTTAAAAATAGAAAAAAATACAAACAATTGAAAATTAAAATTTAATATCTTCCTTGCTGAATGAAACTACTTGAGAGCTTTTATAATTAAAAAAAAAATAGTAAACGAAATCAAGTACTTAATTAAACAACAACTATTTTTTTAAAATTATTGTTTAAAATTTGTGATTTTGTTGATTTCTAGAATTTTTCCATAATTATTTTGCAATTAAATAAATAATTTACTTAAATTTATTATATGTTTTACAAAAAGTATAGGTATTTCTTAATCCACACTATCTTAGAAAAACTAAAACTTAAATAACGAATTTATTTTGTCGGAAAAACTGGATACTTTTCTTGGCATTTTTTCAAATAAATTTTCTTTCAAGTTCCTGTTTCTAACTACTTAAGATAAACAATAACACGAGAATTTGATTGCCATTTTAAAAAATGTTTTCTCCCTATAATTTACTGAATTTTAAACAAAGATTTCCATTAACATCTTGTAATTAATTCTCTATAATTTAAAACGCTTTAAAATTATTTTTTTTTAATAAAAGTTAATTAAAGGTTTGTTTGTCTAGCAGCCTGTCTGAGTGTCTTTTTTACGTCAAAAATAATTTAAAAATATTAAATCACAACAAAAATACTATTATTAATCATTATAAAAAAAAATTATTTTTATCTACGTCATAAAATTTGTAATAGTCAAGTAATATAAATGTTAATTTTACAAGTAATTGACACAGGAATTACACGTGTATGACATAACAAAGTGTCAATGTATTTATGTAAAAACTTAAAAATACTTTTTAACGAGTGCTGTAACATAAAAACTAAAAAAAAACAAATATAAAAAATTTATATTTTTAAAAAGTATTTTTTCACATCGATACCATTAACGTTTGAGTGTATAAGTGATGATAAATGGAGACTGCTTATATTTGAGTACGTTCTACAGAGTCAGCCATTAGGAATAAGATTTTTAGCGTTTAAAGATTTCAATATTTTACATTTTTGAAGGCATTTTCTTCTAGGTTGGAGGTATTGCAAAGGATACTCCAGATTTAAATTTATATAATAAAAAAAATACAGATTATTACTCTTAAGGTTAATTTCTTACTTGAAAATCAATAGGATAGTACTTTGTTTAGAAAGTAACATTGGGGTAATTAATCTTTATATACTCGCAATCACATTTATAACATTTTATCGAAAATTTTAAATATTTCCTTTAACATTTCTCAAAATGTAGCAAGTACATGACTAGAGTGGTTGCTATAGGCCTTGGGTTTCAATAACTTCATTAACACATACATTTAGAGTATCAAATCATAAAATGAAGGGCCTGCTGGATCACTAAAATATGAAAGGTGATAAAAATAATTATGATTTTAATAATACGGTCGGGATAATTAGCACGAATTTTTAAAGCTTAAAATTAAATATCTCTTGCAGTAACATAGTTCTTTCATGAGCTGTGTACCCTGTAGCAATGCCTTGTTAAAGCGAAGTATAGCTTATAACTATATTCAACCATTAGGCCGATAGGCACTCTTTTATTTGCACCAGTAATTGCCGCTGCCATACATTTTAAGGAAGGATACCTCCTGCCCAGAGATGGCACCTCTTTATCTCTTAACCCAAAAAGCAACATTTCTGCTGATTAACACAGCCCATCAAGGTGAAATTATGCTTCATCTATTAGAAGATAGTTTTAGATGAAAGCTGTGAACGACTTTTTGCCAAACTTTTATCAGTTGAAAAAATTGCTTAACAGCGAAAAAGCGTAATTCTCTCCAGTTTTTCTTTATTTTTTCAAGGCAAAATTTTCAGTTGACAAAAGTTTTTTTTAGCACCGTTAACAATTTATTTTTTAAATAATGAACAATTTTAAAAAGTTTGCATAAATTTTGACACACCCTTGATAAAGTACATTTTCATAAATTATTATTCATAGATTTACATTTTGAGTGCAAAATACAAACAAACATCTAAGTTTGTGTATACGAGTATTGCATTTTTCTTTACAAACTATAAAAAAGAACATTTTTATTTTTTCATGTTGTAGTAGTGTCATGTTTTATGTTTCATATATAAAAGCCACTGAAAAGGGAAGAAAATATAATAGAAAAATCTATACATCGTATTTGAAAATAGAGGTTCGTATATTGTTTTTTTTTTCTTTAAATATATTTATCAAGTGTTGTCTGTTAAATATATTTTTTTATTTTATTAGTTTGCAAGTAGGAGAAGGTATATTTAAAAAAATGTAGGTATCTTTATTATTTGATAAAAAAAAAAGTTATATTTATGGTATAATTCATTAAAATTTTCTATTTTAGTAAAGTTCACAATAGTTGTTAAACACTTTTCATTTAATAAACTGTTTTTAAATAATCGCATTAAAAAAACACACACCCAATAACAGTTCTACACTTTTAAGTTTTACCTGGCAACACCCTATACTGCACTATTCAAAAAATTTTTTTATTTAATTTTTATTTATAAAACAAATCAAGTTTAGGTTAGCAGCTCCAAATTAATTAAAAAGGTGTCCGGGGCTTAGAAAAAGCAATGCTAAGCTAAAAATATTATGTAATAAATCCTGCAAAACTTCTTAATTTTAGAGTTACGAACCTCTGAAGTTTCTGTATGAAATTCCAAATGTTTCATTGGCTTTAAAAAAAACTATCAGGATACTTTTAAAATTATGTTGAAAACTGTTAGCCCATTAGAAATAAGTTGAACCTTTTATAAATTTTTTATTATTAATTTTGTTAATTTTTCACTTTGTTAAACAAAATTGGCTCCTTTTTGTACCAAAAAATATTTTGTTAGATGTACATAACTTTGTATGAATTCCGGGGTACCTGCTAAAATTAGATTTAAGGGCTGATTTTTCATTTTTATTGTTCGAGAGTCCTATTCATTCATAAGGATTTAACAATTTGTTTGCGATATGTATTGTGCTTGATAGGATCTTCTATGATCCCATATTGTCCCATTCTGGAACAAAGTGTTTGAAACATCACAAAATATTTATAAACACTTAAGCGATACGTAACTGTGAAAAAATAGGCTACCGATGATTTTGTCAGTTAAAATTTTTATCTTAAAATTACTTCTTTTACCAAAGGATAAACTTTTGTTAACAAAAAAATTTATTAATAAGATATATTTATTTTTGGCTTAAATTGGGGTAGAGGCTACAATAAAAAACTGATATTTATTAAAGGTTTTTAAAAGGTTTATTAGCCTATTAACCGTTTAAATTCTTGTTTGTTAATTTAGGCATTTTTTTAAATAAATTTTTAAGTGTTTTAATACAATTTGATTATCTTTCCAATTAATAAATTCTGTTATCTTTAAGTCTTTCAATATGGCAGCAAAACTATTGTTGATTAAATTTGGTTCATTGCACCAGGAAATAATCATATTCAATTACTTAATTCATAAGTCTAAATAACTTTGTTAATTGATAGCTGACTGATAATTTATCTGTTCATAATTACACACTGTCATAAAGGTAAGAACTGAGGAATAAATAAGTTTAAAAGAAATATGGGAAAAACCATATCCTGTTTTCTAGCAGCAAATGTGATGTTTCGAGCACTCCACTCACTTCCATAAACCTCAGCCTTCCTGCAAGAAACCTTGTAAACCAGGTATGAAATTAAAATTACACGTGAGCATAACGAGTCTTTAAGAAAACAGTTATTATTTTTTCAATGTACTTTTTGTTATTATTATTCAGCTTATCTGAAAATTCAAAAAACCAAAAATTATTGCAATAAAAATTTAAAATGTAGAAAAGTTTTAAGAGCAAAAGTTTAAACGACTATTTACAAGAAAATAAATTTTCTTTTTTATATTCTTTTATTATATAAACAAAAGGCACAATGTTTGTGGAACAAGAAATAAAGTGCATTTTCAACTCGTTGAACTAAAAGCATTTTCACAATACTTTTATTTCTTATGCATTCATTCATTTTTTATAATAAAATTTTATTTTCTATATGGTTTAGTGCATAGCTGATGATATCCTTGAAAAAAAAAACAAGGGAAAAAAATAAAAAATAACATCAAATATGAAACAATAACTGTATATTTTTGTTATATCCACAAACACACTTGCAAGCAAGTGCTGCATTGAAATTCGTGTGTGTATTTTTTACATTAATTCATTTACGATTATGTGAAACTTTAGTTTATTTTTCATCTATTGGAGACTTTTTGGCAACACATACAACATTTGAACTTTATAAATGGGAAATATATGAAAAGATTTTATATTAAAAACATAACATTTGTGTTTAAAGTTTAAAAAATAAATTATTCCGTTGTTCATGTATTTTTTATGAAAATGTAAAAACGGTTAAAAGAACTTAAATCACACGCTTTATTATCAATAAACTAACAAAAAAATAAGTTCTAAGATACTATTACTTAGCAGCAATAGTAAACCGCTTAACCCTTCAAAGTTGCCTCGTATTTTTTTTTCATTGCTGCTGGAAAAAAGAAAAGGAGGACATTGATTTGAACTTTACACATAAAAGGGATAGAAGCGATCGCTGCAGGAATTTAATTTTTAATTTTCCTTGAAATTTATTTTATTGCTTTCAGATCCCTGATTGAATAATCGTCAACTCGTTTAATAAGTTTGCATCTATACAGAACTCGCATAAAACGTGAATAGTAAAAAAGTTGTTAAAGCAATGCTTCGCATCTTTTAAACATCCAGAGCCAAAACCTTACTTCCCCAAAACGGTGTAAAGAGTTATACAAGGTTTTTTTCAAAAGGAAACCTTGTGAAACTCCCTAAAGCATACCCCACGGAGTATGTACTGTCCGTCGATAAAGAAGAAGTTGAACTTAAGAGAAAGCAAGACGGAGCTACTTAAAACTGGGGCATATTTTTTACAACTATTTACCTATCTCTTCTGAAGATAAGCGCTACATTAGCCAATTTCCAATATATTAAAAATTCAACAGCACTGATTGAAAACTAAGGCAACGATTCTAACTTTCTGTATATTTGCATTATGAAAATAGTTATTGAGAATTGAAGTTCCCAAATTTAAGAATTACTTTCAGTGGCAACTCTTCACGCATTAGTAACAACAAAAGCTAATATTGCCGTTGCTTACTTCCACTACTAAGAATGTGTAATGCTTGTGACTAAAAATAAAAGTTACTTGACACGTGTTTAGTAGGCGCGTTGAATGTGTTAATAATGTCTGCCTGCTTGTTAAACAAGGCAGACCATAAGTTCAAAGCCCAACAAAGCTCTGACTATAATTTATAATAATATTTATTTTAAATCCGATAAACTTAATACAAAAATAATTTTTGTTAAGAAGAAATGGAAAATAAGTTATTTAAAAGGTGAAAAAATTGAAAACAGCTGTTTAAACCTCACAGGGCATTAAATAGAAGAGAAAAAACAATTGTGGAAAAGCAGCTAGGATAGCTAAGTTAACGTTATATAGTCAAACAAGGTACCTTAATACAGCATCAGTTACTGAAAAAAGTAACAAAATAAACACAGTCATGGCTGAGTTAAAAGAGGCTGGTTGGTAAAAAAGGAGATCATGAGTTTCGGTTTCGTGTAAGCTACTGCGCGCTACAGTGTACCATGATCTAGATCTCTGCATGAATTAAAAGTGCATTTTTGGCTAAATATGATATATAGTTTCAGTTTGGATAGATTCATGTTTAATAAAAAAAAGATCATCGAAGCAAATCCAGCCTAAATAACACAGCAAGAACACAGCGTCACAAAAGAGGAAATTATAAAATGATGACTGGTATTTGTAATTCAAAGAATCCCTGCGTTGTACCAGGGAAAAATACTAAAAGTACTTTTCAACATTAACAACCTACTAAAGCCAGTATCAGGTACTAAGTTATACTTCTTTTATATATTTTTTTTAATGTTTTCCCCAGCCAGGCGTTGAACCTTTTTCGACTTTGCTTCATTTTTTAATTTAATTTTTAGAAAGAAAAAATATTTTTTAAATGTATTCGGACGTTTTTCCAAAGAAAACAAGAAAAATTAGATTTTTTATTTTTGTTATACAACACTTAAGCTATCACTAAATTATACTAATAAAATATAATAATTTAACAATAATATTTTTTTATTAGACTAAACCACATTCACTTTGGAAGCACATTCTAATCTGCAGTATTTTTTTTTTTTTTTTTTGTCTGATAAAATTTAATTTGTGATAAATGTTAACACAAAAATACTAAACTACAACACTTGAGCACTACAATCCTACAGTACACAGGGTATGTTTAGCCAACGTTTATTAATATATTTTTTTACGTTTTTTTTTTTTTTTTTTTTAAACACTCAAAATTATTCTAAAAAATATTTATATCGTTACCTTAATATATAAAGGCCCTAACTTCTTTTTTTTTCATTCAAGTCTTATGCATATTTCAAATGATGCACCCCCCCTAAAGAATAATATATTAAAATTATTAAATTAGAGAATTTAATAAGACAATTCATTAATAAAAAATTTCCAACTGCAAAATTGTCCATTTTATCAAGTTTTTTTCTTCTCCTGTTAAGAAGAGCAAAGTTCAGTTAGGGCTTTTCTTTATTAATATGTATATTTATTTTATTTTTAAAATCAATAAAAAAAGTCTACATGAATTTCAAGTCTTGATAAGATTTTGTTCCTTATCATGACAAATAAAATGTTAGTCGAAAAGTGTTGTAACAACTAAATTGTTTTGGTATCCATAATAAGTACGAGGGCTGCTCTATATATTTCTGGCCTAATAGTGAAAATGCGAACATTTATAATCAAAAATGGTTTAATTTTTTTTTTTTTAAGTATTCTCCAGCATGATTTATACAATTTTGCATGCGATCAAACCATTTGTCCAAGCACTTTTTCCACTCCGACACTTCAACAGCTTCTTCTGGCGACGAAAATCGTTGACCACGCATTTTTTCTTGATGTGCGGAAACAAGAAGAAGTCATTATTTGCCAAGTCAGGGCTGTACGGCAGATGACCCATTAATTCGACGTTTTGGCCGGTCAAAAACGCTCTGGTTTGAGCCGATGTGTGAGAGCTCGCATTGTCATGGTGAACAATGATTCGTCTTCTCTTGTTGGTTTTTCGAATTTCTCCGATGACTTCAGGCAAACAAATTGTAGTGTACCACTCAGAAGTGACCGTGTTACGTTGCTCAAGCAGAACAGTCGCCACATGAACAGTTTTGCCGAAGAAACAGGCGACCATTTGCTTCGAAGTGCTTCTTCCACGAACAACTTTCGTTGGATTTTGTTCGTCTTTGAAGACCCACACGGCCGATTGTTGTTTCGTTTCGGGCTCATACGCATAGATCCATGATTCGTCAGCTGTGACGATCTTATAAACGTCTTTTGAAGCACCGCAATCGTATTTTTGCAACATTTCTTTGCACCAATCGACATGAGCCTTTTTTGAGCCACTTTCAAGTTGTGCGGGATGCAACGAGAACAAATGTATGCTGGTGAAAGAAATGTCCAAGGATGTCTCTATCTCTCAGTATGTCGCATGTCGATCTTGCATTATGAGTTCACGCACGGCATCAATGTTCTCTGGCACAACAGCCGTTTTTGGACGACCTTCACGGAATTCGTCTTTGAGCGAGCTTCGGCCACGATTAAATTCATTATACCAATTTTTCACAGTGCTATAGGATGGTGCTTCATCGCCATACAAAGATTTAAGTTTATCAATGCACTCTTGTCGTCATAATCCACGTCGAAAGTTGTGAAGAATGATGGAACGAAAATGTTCACGAGTTAATTGCATTTTTTTCTATATTAATTTTTTCAAGTCACTGTAAACAACACAAATAATGGTCGTACGTCAAAACGTTTTGAGTATGATTATGCTTAAAAATGACAAACTTTCCAATAGAAATGTCAGATTGCACTTGGCAGCACTCAGTGTTGCCAGGCCAGAAATATATATAGCAGCCCTCGTATAAACTGTTCAAAGTAAAAGGTCGTATTTTAATTAAAAATACTTCTATCGTTCTATTCAATAATAAAACCTTTTTTTTATTAATGTTTAGAACGTTTTTATGTATTGTTAAGGCCTTTTGTAAAGGAAAAGTTCCGTCCAAACTAAAAAAGTTTTACAAAAGTAAAGAAAAAAAAAATAAATAGACATTGCAAATTTTGTTATTCCAATACATACGCATTCAAATTCAATGCACTATTTAATAAATTATTTTTGCTGGTATTTTTTGTAAAAAAAAATTGAAGTGAACTTGGAAAATTTTAGTTTTGTCTACAACAGGTTCAGAGCAAAATTAATAAAAATTGCAAAATGTGCATTATATACCACATTATTATTATTATTATTATCTTTTTAGTTTGATGTTACAGTTACTTTTTTAACTTTTTTAAAAAAATAAAAACAAACTTTATGATAAAGTGCAATTTTTTAATTACACTAAAGTTCATATTTCTCAATCTATATTTTTAAGAAAGAAAATTTAGTTCACATAAGTAATTAATTTTGGAGATAGCGAAAAATAAAAAGCAAGAAGCATTGTAGTGACAGAACAATAATTTGAAAAACATTGCGCCATACATTTTTTAAATGAGTTTTTATGGAAAAGTATGATGACAAGTCTGATTAGCATTTCATCAGCAAATCTTTTTATATATCATGCATAAATGTATAACTATACACAAATATTTGTCCAATTCACAATCTGCCCTTGTATCGTCTATCACAAAAAAAAAAGAAAACAAAAAAAAAAAAAAAAAAAACAAAAAAAAAAAATGATTTTTCGTTTATATTATTCTGATAAGTTGTTGAACGTCAAAGAATAATAGCATACTAATAGCCTTTTTACACTGATCAATATCTAACCTCTACTATCAATTTATAAAGATGTTAACAGTTTCCCATAACAAATACACAGGGCTAAAAATTAACACCTTTCAACATCTTCAAAAGATGTTCCTATCTCATTTTGTTCCACCTTACATCTTTTGATAATTTTAGTGTTATCATATTTATTTTGGTGGCATCACTAATAAAAAAAACAAACGCAATTAAAGTAAACATTACTTATTTGATCAGCCTGAGCTTGGAAAAAATAGGCATTTTTAATTCAATAAAAATGGTGTATTAAAAAACAAATAAAGAAAATTATTTTTATTTTATATTTTTATTTTATATTTATTTTGGACATTTTTCTCCCCAAATGTTCCACAGCGGCTCTTAAAAATATAAGTATTTATTGAAATAAATGTTCATAGGCCAGTGTATTGTGATCTAGAAACACACTTCTGTCCACTAAAAACTTTTCTGTATCTTCTTTTTCCAGAATGGTTTTTTATTATTTAAATCCATTACATTATTAACTGACTTTGTTTTTTCAAAGTCACAATTACTCCAAGTATTAATGTGTACCCGAGATCTTATTTTTACTACAAAAAATTATGCGTCGTTTAATTAACTGTTTTTGACAGCTGAGTTGATGGTAGAGGTTAAATGTTGTCAATGTCAAGGAATGTTTTACATGTTCTACATCTTCCATGCGTTTCGCCGAGATGTATGTAAGTCAGTGTAAAAAGCCTGTAAGTTCCCTATCCAAATTTTTATTAAAACATCATCTAGAAAAATATAGAATTTAACGGAATAGAATAAAATCAAACAGAATCGAATCGAATGGATTAGAAACGATAAGAATCGAATACAGTCAAATTGAAACGAATCAAACAGAACCGAATAGAAATGAATATCATCTTTAAAAATCGAATAGAATGGAACAAAATAGAATCGAACAAAATCAAATATAGTCAAATGGCATTGAATAGAAGAGAGTAGAATAGAATAGAATAGAATAGAATAGAATAGAATAGAATAGAATAGAATAGAATAGAATAGAATAGAATACAATAGAATAGAATAGAACAGAACAGAATAGAATAAAATAAAATAGAATATAATAAAAAAGGATAGAAGAGAAAATAAGATAAGATAAGAAAGGAGAAGAGAAGAGAGAAGAAGAGAGAAGAAGAAAAAAAAGAGAAGAGAAAAGAAGAGAAGAGAAGAGAAGAGAAGAGAAAAAAATAAAATAGAACAGAATCGTAACTATCAAATTGAACCAAATCGAATGGAATAGAAAAGAATAAAGTAGAATACGATGGAATAGAATATAATAAGAAAAATAGAATAGAAGAAAACAGAATAAAATGGAATCGAATTATAGAGTATAGTCCAATACAGTCAAATGAAACCGAACCAAACAAAACAACATAGAATTTTATTTATATTCTGAAGTTTCTATAAAATTTATACCAACATAAGTTAGTGCCATTAAAATAGTTCGTTAGTAAATTGGTAAAAAAAAACTTGTATAATTTTAATGAAGCAATAGTAGCTTTCGTTTTATAACCCTTGATAATATATCTGGACTAAGCCTTTGATAACTACCATGCAACCTCCGTGTCAAAGAAAATTAAATCAGTTTTAAAATAACTAAGATATTTCAGGTCTTTTCAGCTTACAAATCACGTTGCACTGTATCCATAGTGCAATTAGTTGTAAAAATTTCGGATAAAGTATTTTTCAGTTCTTTTAGTTTTGTCGTTCTTACTAACGTGTGCTATTTAATTCGAGTCTGCCGTTTTAAAAATTTCATTAAAAGAAAATGAAAAGTTTTTATAAGTATTTATTTCAATATTTTCATTAACAGTCTTGCTTTTGTTTTTCGCTAGTTATTGGTTTTAAAAATTTGTATTTGTTTTATTTTCTGTAGGCCTTAGAATGTATTAGTTCTTTTATTATTAGTCCAGTTTCATTGTTTCTGTTTACAAGAAATCTAATTAAGTTAATTTTTTAAGAATACTTTTGTTAAGTTGAATGACTTAAAGAAATTAAATAAAGCATTGACATTTCATAAGCACGCGGCTTTAAGTTAAAATGCTAAAGTCGTTTATTTAAACGGCGAATATCGTAATGCCTAAGAGATTATTTACTATAAAAAAGAAATTCTACGCGTTTAACAACATTATTAATTATTATAATTAATATCATTTTTTTGTATTAAACAGCTTTAAAACATCATTTAAAAACAAACACTTTGTTTAAGTACTTAGTAAATGAATAATAAATCGTTTACTCATATTAAACTCGTGCATTTAATTAATTTAAACTTATTAAAGTAAAACTAAAGAGAAAATGTAAAGCAGACATTAATAAATTATACAAAATAAACAGAAGTATTCGCGTTAGATAAAGCAAACTTGCAGAATAAATAAAAACGAAATTTTTTTGAATTTTTTTTTATTGTAAAATTTAAAATTGTAAATAGAGATGATAAATTCTCTAAGAATATATTAGTGTAACGTGAACATACAGGTTGTCTTAGCTCTTCACGAGCAAAATTTACTAATTATTTTTTATACTTATAAAGAAATTTAATGACTGGATTCTATATTTTTTACATCCTTTTTACAAGACATTAAGACATTATTTTTATAAAGTTTTTCTTTTTATTAATGTATACTGCGTTGCTTAAAAATAAAAACGACTAATAAACTTTAATTGTTGAATAAACTAAAAATAATAAAATAAGGAAGCACCCCCTGTTGGTGCAACAAAATTTTCACACATTTATGTATTTTCAATTTTCCTTCAGTTGTCAAAATCCCCTAAGAAAAAATATCAAAAAGAAGAAATGAGTAGTAAGAACGCCTCGAATATAAAAATAAAAATATCATTAAAGTTTTACTCTGATTGAATGGCATTTATGGACTCTTAACGACCAAGTAAATAAACTTCGTTAAGAGTTTATAGCAGTTAATGAATACAAATTTGCATGGGACTTGCAATAATTTAAGCCAACATATATTTTTTTTTTACTTTGTCATTTGATTTTTATGACTCGGCTATAGATTTACATACATGGATACATATTTATGTACATACATGCATACGTACATACATAAAAACCCATACATATAACACGATTGTTGCCACATCTTCTTCGCATAAAGTACACGAATGAATAAAAAAAAACACAACAATTTTAAAAATAATTTTATGCATAAAATAATATTTTTTAAACTTCCATATAAAATATTAAAGTTCATAAATATTTGAACAAGATTCACTGTAAAATAAAACTTTAAAGAAGAATGTTTTATTATAAAGACAAAGGTCACCGCACACACATTTTATATTTCACGTTGCGAAATCAATATTTTTTTTGCTTAAATATGAATTTTTCTTGAATAAAATATGATGTTTCCTTGTGCAAGAATATTAATTTACCATGGATTGTTAGCAAATATGATATAAAAAATAAAGTTTACTTTAAGGAGAACAACAATTTTACTAAGAAATTATAACAACCTTTTCAGTTTGACCCTAATTGATACCATTTCAAAATCCAATTTAAAAAATATGTGCGACTGCAGAATCCGTCAACACGAAAGAAATAACTTTGAGAAGCTCAGAGCATCCCTTAAGCTCGTATACCTACATAAAAATTTAAAAACACTTATTCGCTTTCAGTTAGTAAAGAAAATAAAAAAAAAATCTAATCTTGGGGTCGATTAAAGTACTATTTAAAAATACTTTTGATATCAACATAAAATTTATATTTCGAACCCTTGTTTGATCAGATCTGCAGAAGTTTTAATGATCACTAGTATTTTATTATACGCATGCGACTTTCCGATTTCACTGCATTTTGTCTCTGAGTATACATTGTCACTGATACATTTAACCAAATAAAAGACGCTGTTTCTAAAAATCTTATATGTTTTATACTCTTTTACAAATGGCATTTACTGTGTCCGAGTGAAGCCCCATGCAGGAATGCCATATTTGCCGATTTTTTGCTGTAAATTCTTCAAATTGATGATTTGTCGATTTTTTCGATAAACTCTCAAAACACGGTAATTTTCTTTGTTTAGTATTAAGAAAATCTTTAATAAGCTCGTTACTCCCTGGAATACTGTATCTTTAATAAAAAAAATGATGTAAATAAAAATAAAAAAATGAGGTTTTCAATTTCTTCCCACCACATTGCTTCAAACTGAATTAGCTTAATGTAATTTTCATGATATTATCAAAAATTAACCATTTATGAGCTAAGAAAAATTAAATTTATAATCGTCAAAAAGTATTAAAATAGTAAAACACAAAATAGAATTACTTATGTTATCATGACCATTATAAAAGTTGATTGAACGTTACAGTGAACAAAATATTTTTTAGTACAACGAATGTCACAGCAAACTATTATTCCAACAAAAACCTCAATAACAAGAAAAGTGAAAATTGCTGTTGAAGAATTCCTCTTCAAATCGAATGAAAGGGATTCCAAAAAAATGAACTTATAGAGAGTGATTATTTCCACTATATACGACAAAAAAACCCATAGCGGAAGCAATTTATTTGTAAATTGGTTCTTTATTTATTATGTGAAGTTTTATTTGTTGTGACCGTTATTTTTTATTTATTATGTGAAGTTTTTTATTTATTAAGTGAACGTTATTTAATACTGAATTGTTCTGTGTTGCTATTTTCTTATTAATAAAAATATTTTTATTAAAACAAAAATTATAAAAATAAGCCGATTTCTTATCAAATTTATCTGGCACCCTTATCCCCATGGTAAAAAGAGACATCTAGCAGTGAGTAAAATTAACTTGCAAAATATGGTAACCAGGGTTGCTAGCTTTTTTGTTGGCTTTCTCGCCAAATGGTTTGTCGAATATCGCAAATATATAAAAATATGTAATTTTAGTTATAAAGTCATTTCTATTTAATTCACTTCTTTCATCATAAAACATAAAAATTATATTGCTTATAACAATATAAAAAATATTTGTTTAAAAACAAGAAATTCAGTTGTAAAAGATACATTAATTTTATAACGCTTGAAAAATAAAACACTTAGTTTTAAAAAATGTAAGGTCAATCAATGTGTAGGATCTTAGTTATTTTTATAATTAAAACTTTAACCTCGAGATCTATTGGTATATTAAAATATTTTAATTAATGTTAAAAAATATATATTATTATTATTCTCATTTGTATCCTACTGCGGTACCTTTCATGGATTATAAAACTACTCAACATATCTTTCTTAGAAATGAATGTTTACAGCTCACATAAGTTAGTTACATTCATGTATGATGTTACTTTCGGTTGAGAACAGTAAAGTGCGTAAGTGTGTAATTAGGGTCTCCAAATCTGTAAACGTTTCTTAAACTACAGAAAATTTTTTTGAGATAAACTTCCAAAATAGACATGCCTTTATCTAGAAAAAAAAATCATAAAAAAGCTAAAAATTTCGTCAAACCAAAAAAACCGTCTCTCGCCATTTTAATGTTTTTATCGCCAAAAAGGATTTTTTCACCACGTTTGGCTAGAAATCGCCATAACTGACAGCACTGATGGTAACAGGTATTTCAATAACTAAAGTATACTTTAAGGCAAATTATATTTTTATATTGTTTTCTCCACTTTTATCAACACATTATTTTCAGTATTTATTTATTTAAATTTTTGTTACTACTAAAAAGCACTTGGACTTGACATAATAGCATGTTAATGTAATAGTAGCTAACATTTTGCTGCAACTATTTTTTTGTACATAATTCGTGACAATATTTTCAGTTGCTCTATTGAATTTGTTAAGCTTTAATTTTAATTTGTCTTAATATCAAGAAACATAATTTTACTACAGCAACTATCATTGAGCCCTTTATTTCTAAAGGAAAATCTTTTACAGTTGTTCAGCCTTTAAAATCCTTTAAAATCAATTGCGAGTCTTATAAATCCTTTTTAATAAAATATATTTCTTTAAAGTTGTTTTTACTCCGGATGATAAATATGTCCTTTTTAATATGATACCAATCATTTGTTGTGCTGATGATGAAGCATCATTTGATTTTAGTTTGTTATTTTTAAGTATCTAAAGGAACCCTTCTGTAAAACGTAAAACGTTTTTTGTTTTCATATTTAATATATATTTCCATTATTACTCGTCAGATTACATGATTGATTATACACTAGGGCTGATGCAATTTAATTAAAGAGTTTTCAGATATTTACGCAAGTTTTTTTTTCTTGCATAATTATTTTTTTATTATTGAGTTTAAAATTATGTTATTTATATTATACAGTGGGCCAGAATGCAAAATAAATGACCAGACAACGTCTTGTGCATAAATAAATTTATTTCCGGGGCGTCATCAAATCTTCATGTGAAACCACCTCAAGCCCATAACAAGATTTTTAAGTTTATTATTAATAAATCAAGTTCGTTGTTCACACTCGTTGCTTGGCCAGCCACAGTTACAAAGAATAAATACTTCAAATCCCAATCATGAATATTCTCACGGAAAAAAATTTTCTTAAGAAAAAATTCCTCTAATTATGAATTACGTTGAAGCAAAAAAATAAAAAAGTGGAATTTTTTCATTTTCCGCTGGCAATAAAAAGGGAAACTCGCACGAAATTTCTGTTCATAATTGGGCTGATAGTATAACTAGGTCAATAACATATTGAGGCTGCATTAGTTTTTCTTGGACAACCATATTTAAGTTACTGTTCTAGTGACTGCCAAGGACACCAGTTTGAAAAGACTGTTACGAACCGGTTGGACAGCGGCGAATCCAAACACTTAAAATAGAACAAACCACAAAACTACCAGAATACAAAACACCACACAAAGAATTTTGAGACTAATGGTCGTCTCATTTGCCCACCCAAACTTGTCACAGATTTGTCCAATAAAAACTTGTTTTACGCCTTACAAAAAAAATAAGTTTTCGCTTGAAAAGTCAGCCACAATTTTCGAAAAAAAAATCATTAGTGAAAAAGATATTCTTTTTTCATACTATTTTCAAAACTCTAAGAAAAATATAAGTTTTTCAGTTACTTCTAAAGTTTGTGGAATTTTTAATTCTCGCATGAAAATTGGGACACTCGCTGCACACTATGAACAAATGTTTAAGTAAAAGTATCTGTGCGCTTAAGCTTTTAGTTTATTATCGTGTTATTTTCTTATCTCTGGTGTACTGAAGCATTAAATTAATTGTTTATGAAATAAAAGCAATTTACTGATAGAATTTAATAAAATAAAATAAAAACACAACAAAAACAGAATGAAAACGCTTCGGAAGTCAGAAAAAACCAAAAATTACCCGAAATTGATAAGAATGATGTAGATAATATTTTAGGCAAATAAACATACATATGTACGTCTACATGTGTTTTTCAAGACATCAAGTATGATTCGTTCGGTAAGCACATTATGTGGTCGCAAGAAATAAAAATATTTATTTTTTTAATAAATTGAATGAATTTTATATTTTACTAAATTATAATTTTTTTAACAACTTAAAGACAAAAGAAGGTTAATTAAAATAAAATATTCTTCAACCAGAAAGTCAAAGGGATTTAAAAAAAATGTATTAAAAATATTTTATAAATATTTTTGTCTTTTTGTATTTTTAAATGAAAAGGAAGAAGGGTCGTAGTGGTGGTGAACACAGCAATGTGGAAACCAGAAACAGGTTTTTAAGAGAATGGAGTAAACTCAACTATTTGAAATAAACACGCCAAACGGTATTCAGTTTAAATGCAGAGCCACCCACGTAACGTAAAGTCTTGCTCGAATGAACATGAATTCACATCTTCCGTAGATCGAAGAGAACCGAATAAAACGTCTTGCGACACACGCCCTGCAATCTTTAAAGAACAACCTTAGAGTTGTAATAAAAGTATTTTTTAATAATAAAACAGCAAACTTCAAATGCCTCAGACGAATAAAAAAATCAAATACTAGCAGAAGATGAGCATTTAAGCTGCAGTTTTGATTAATAACTTTCCAGTCTTTTAGGAGGTATGTAATAAGATCCTTAAGGGCATCTTGTGCTTGTTCTTTTTGCAAGGCTTTTTTTAAGCGGAACCTTTACGAAGATGGTTGTGTAAACTCGTTTTAAGCGGACTTAAGAGAACTCAATTCATCATTAAAAATTTCAAGTTTAGCTGAGACCCAAAATTGGGTCACACTGGGTCTTATATTTTCTAATTCGTTATAAACTAAAGATTTTTTGGCCAAAAGTCCAAAAAAATAGTTTCATTTCTAATGAACAATTTAGAAATTCCGAGATTTGGTACGTCTAAATCTGCAGTTTTTTTTAATAATTTGGTTTATTTGTTCATAAAATGATATGCATTGTTTCTAAGATCAAGCTAAATTTCTTTTCAACTTGTTGCAGTTTTTTGAAAGGAAAAAAAAAATCAGGGGAGTCAAAAAATCGGGCCAGTCGTTGGTCCTATAGACTTTGAACATACATACACACATAAGTACATACACATATCCATAAACATACATTCATTGTACGTTTTAATTTATTTGTCTTCTTTGAGTTTGAATTTCTCTTTACAATTTTAAATTCTATTTAATGATTTTTCATTTAAATGCTTTTTTAAATTACGTAGCGTGCATTTATTATTTTTATTTTTTTTCTGCTCATAAATAGTTTTAAGCCATAAAAATATTAATTGCTTTAAAATAAGCGTTTAGTTATAAAAACAGTACAGCTTTTATGAAAAAAAAGTATATACGATAAAAAGAAATAATAGTTGGGCTAACACTTTAATAATGGATTCTAGTATTTCAAATACGTAGTATTTTTTTACGCTTAACTTATTTTATGATTGCTAATAACCTTGACATTAAAAGTCACATAATGCTCTTGTGATAATAATAATTTTACAATTGCAGAACGCTTAACTGTTTAAAGTGTAAATACCTATCAGTTCTCAGGTCATGGGAGTAGTGAAAGAGCTACGAAAAACAGCGTATGCTTAATTTGAATTTTATCTTGGATTTTCTTCTAGAGATTTGATGGGACGGTGTAACCAGACCTTGTGATTACTGTTCAAAAGCAAACGATTTATATTACATTTTTGTTTCTTTATAATTAGAAAAAACCTTTGCTTCTTTTTTCTACAACTGCTAAGCACTATTACACATTTCTCTACTGCTCCTTTTCTTCATTTTATAGGGCCAGTGTCCGTTAGCCAGCAAGCTTTGACTTTGTTATTTCTTTTCCTCTGCACCCATTTGCTCCCACTCTCTTTAATTATTTTTTACTGTTATAGCGGCCGTATTATTATATACTCTTTGTATATTTGAAATGTTATAGATAATCAGACATGCCACAGAACTCAATTCTGATCGAAAATGGTGTAAATTACGAAAAATGAAAATTTTCTTCGAAATGAAATCACTATTAAATTCCAAAGTGAAATTGATTTTTTTTCATTTTTTAATTTTTCATTTTACTTTTATTTTGTATCCTTATTTAAATTAACCTGTTTGTTACTTTGGTGTGGCCAGTGTTGCCATATTAAAATTAAAAAATTGAGATTAAGCATTTTAAATGAATATACAAAATTGATTTGAATCTGAAGCAAGTGAAACAAACTCTATCAGAAGGTTAACATGCCTGACTATAACATCTTGAAACTTAAATCAAGTTCTTCTACAAAAATAGTCGTGTCTCATAATTAAAATTTCCCTAACGAGAGAGGCTAAAAGCCAAATCAGGCCACGTATAAAAAACTCAGAAAAAACAGCTGGGAAATTTTAAATGGAATATTTTTAATACAAACTAAAATTTAAAACTATTTGTATAACGAAATGTCCTTCGTCTAAATTAGTGAGTAATAAAATATTATACTGTGTGTGCGTTTGTTTTTAAAATTAATGACATTAAATACAAAAGTCATGAACATATAAAAAAAATCTAGATAACTGAATAATTTGCAATAAAAGAAAATTAAAAACAGGAATAACGATATTGCCGTTTAACACTTGCATAAAATTTTTCTTATCCAAAAAAGGTAAATTACTAATTTTTAAGAGCGGCATGAGAAGTGAAACAAAAGCTTAAAATTTAAAACTTAAACTTTTAAATTATCTTGAAATAAAGTGCGCTTCAATAAGGAAGTTCAGTTTTTTTAACTGAAAAACTGATATTTTAAACAAGTTTTGCGACTGAAATAAAATTGTAAGATAGACATGATCCTACGAATTACAAAAAAAAATACGGAAAATGAACCTAAGGAGGAGGTATCCATGGAAATGACTGATGACGGCAAAGCTAAGCTGTTCTCGTTATATAAATAATTTTGTTTAAATTCGATTCGAATAAACTGTGTTTACAGTTCAAGGGCACATTATTAAGCCTTGTTTTTCTAATAGGCTTGATTTTTTGACATGGTCGATTACTACATTTGACTGAGCCGAATATTATTTATCCTTTATCAAAAGAACTAAATAAAAAATTTTTTAACTATTGCTTTTTTTTATGGAATATGTAAATCTTTAAGTTAAAAAAAGATATTTGGGGTGAACTTGAGTTATTTTTTTTTTTTTTTTGCCACCTTGGAGTCTGCTCTACACTCTCCTTCATTGAAGAATCTATCGGATCGGAAATAAATAACTTTTGTTGAAATTGAAAACGGAATCTTAAACTTATTAATGCCCTGTGGTGGCGGGTATAAAACAAAAATTTACTGTAGTACCGTTTATTTATCGCATGCTAAATTTTTTTAATATTTAACTCGACGTTTTAATTTTTACGCACATTATAATGAGACAAGAAATTTAAATGTTTTTAGATCGTTTTCAACATTCTGTTAATTCTGATTCTTACAAAATTTTACTTAATTGAGTTGTAAAATTAAATGTGCTCTCAGCCAACAAACATCCGATTATAAGTCGTTACCGATATTTCACAAGGTGCCGCCTATAAGAAAACGTCCCTGCTCTAATGCTTTAAAGTCAGAAAATTTCACTTTCTATAAATTTTTTGAAAACTTTTTGACAAGAACTTTTTTGCTGCATATCACAGATAAGTAACTGGGTCTCTGTCTCGATTTCGTTTATTGTTTGTTCTTTATTCTAAAAAACTTTAAATTTTACAAAACCACAAGGAAAATATTTTAATGCTGCATTAAATTGCATGATCTTAGTAGCCAATTAGAATTAGAATTTCATTAGATAAAAGAATAATCGGTTTTAAGCTTTTTCCTAATTAATCTTGATCAAAATCAATTGATAACCTAAAGCCTGAACTTATGTACCACATGTCTAATCGAAATTGCAATTCTATATTTAAGACACTTTTCTAATCAATTTATTAGGGACACAGTGAGAGATTTAGGTCACATTAAGGCTGGCACTCTCTATCGCAGATCTGTCTGTGTTTTAGCTATCGCTGAAGATTTAAATATTTATGTTACGTATTTAAGAGATCTGCAGCCAATTCGTAGCTGTTATGTAAAATATTGTAACACTTTTTAAAACTTTATTTAAAAGTTTAAGTTTTATTGTTTTCTGTCAAGTCGTTAAATAACATTTAAAAATAAAAATAAAATTCTTTCGCTTGCAATTTGCCAAGAACAATAATATTAACTTGATGTTTGTTTTAAAATACATTGTTTCTTGCAAAGTGACAAAAGACTTAAAATGTAATGGTTACGTGTAGTAATTTGTTGCAACAGCTTAAAATGTTGCCAAAAATTTAAATTAAATTTCTTTTGCTGTTTTGAAATCAGTGAGAGACAAAATTTTGCTTTATTTTAAAAACTTATTTGTATAACTTGTGTTATATTTCTTAAATAACACATTTATTTTCACTTAAAGAGAAAAAGAACAAGAAGGATTTTGAGTTTTTTTTTAATAATGAAATATAATTTTATTATTTTTATTTATTTTGTTATTTTTATTAATTTTATTAATGAAATATAATTTTATTTTAATTTAAATTGTATTATTAAGAAAATACTCTTCAGAAACTTTTAAATAATATTAAATAACTGAACTCACTACACAATGTCACAGTAAAATGTACATTAATTTTCTTAAACGTCATTAAAAAATTTTGTTATTATAATTGTTTTTTAACCCACTGTCCAGATGATCTTTTATTTAATTTTGTACATATGTGCATTTATAATTAGTTTTTACAAAAAATTTATTATTGACAAAGTGCCGGAAAACATTGAAACAAATTAATGAAAATTTTCACAAAACCCAAAACACAATAAAGCAAAAGGAAAACTACAAATAAATATTTATGCTTTTAGCTTAAAAACAAACATGAATAATATTTAATCATTAAAATAAATTAAATAAACGTAAAATAAAATTTAGTTTCAATATAATTTTTAATATGAAAATTTAACAAAAAAAAATATTTTCCTTTGGTAAAAGGAAATTTTTATTTTGTTTAGTGTTTTATATGATTTAGTTTTTTCTCCTAAAATTATGGAAAATTCCTTTAAACATGAAGATTGAAAAATAAATATTTATTCTTTCCACATTTTTTTTGTAAAATGCAAGTGATATTTGAAAAGGAAGCAGGTGTTGGTTTACTAAACACAAAACAAAAACACATTCGATTTCAATATATTTTAAAAATCGGAAATATTTATTATTGTTTTTTTAATATTCTGGCCATTTAAAAGAAAAGTGAATTTAGCCATAAACACCTTCACTTGTTTATTTTTGCAATATCATTATTTGGCAAAAAATAAATATTTATTTTGGCACTTTAATATTTGGAAACTAAATCTTAAAGATTTCGTTATTTATTTCTAATGAATGAATTTTAAACAAAAATCTTATTCAAAAAAAGTTAATGAATTTCCTAGAATTGTAGAATAAACATGACCTAACACAAGAAAAATTTATTAAAGAATAATTAACGTTAACAATAAATGCGACCCATGTGGATGTCCTAAAAAATAAGGTGAAAACCGTTACTTTTCTATGAAAAGTGCAGAAGCCCAAAGAGCGTAAATTTCTTTACTTGACTTTTTTACTTATTTTTTTTTTTTTTTTTTCTAACGTCCCATATGTTTGTTTTTTTTTATTGAAGTTACTTCATTGTTCCAAATGATATGAAAAAACTAGAGGCAGCCGTGAAGTTTTGTCCGCTGCCCCGAAGGACATGGACCAATCTTTTTGATTTCCAATAGCAAAATTTTCGAAACTATGACAGGTCGGTTTGTGGATTTAAATTTTCTCTAGCTCATCTAGAACCTTTGCAAAGTTTATTTCGACACAAACATGGACGGACAGAGGAACATCGTTTAATCAACTTCACTATGCATAAGGACTCAGAATATTGTAGAAATTACAAACGAAACGACAAACTTAGATAAAAAACTTTTATATACAACAAAATAATAATTTATTTTTAAATTAAAATTTTTCCAAACCGATTTCACAGAAAAACAATTTTATACAAAATAAAATTTTTATTTTTTTAAATTCTTTAAACATTTTCCTTTTCATTAACTTTATAAAAAAAAAAATTTTTTAATTTTCCATAAAACATTTTGTAACTCAGTTGTAGTTGAACTGAAAGCAAAAACGCATTAAATTTTATCGATTTCAATGTGCATTTAATTTACTTGCAGAATACAATTTATTTGCAAATGTTTGACTGGCTGAAAGACCCTAAAAACAAATTAAAACAAAAAGCTAGACGGGTAACAGCAACAGCAACAATAATAAAAGAAATGTAATGAAATAAAATCATTAAGACTATGGAATTTTTATCTTTGTTGCTTTTTTTATTGTTTTTACTTTTTTATGTTTTTTTTTTTTCATTTAATTGAATTTTTACAAATGCAGCAATTAAGTAAATGTATACAGCGTTGTATAAAATACCAAACCATTAAAACAGTCTACCAGTCCAGCGGTTACACACACACACAACAGCACCCTTACAAATACATTCATTTAGTAGAGAGTTGGTCAGTAATTCCTGTAATTCCCATTCATGAAGAGACCACCAGCCGCATCATTTGGCTTCTTTTTCCTCCCTCTATGAATGAATACAAACATTCAATGCCTGCCTGCGATTTTATAAACATATTTTTATTCTTAAACTTTTTTAATTAAAATTTTATTTTATTTTATTTGTTGAACGTTGTCGTTTAACAACTTAGTTGCAAGTGTAATCGTGTATGTACCTACATACACGATGTGTGTGTAGATGTATATACTTTACACTTGCAATTATAAAATGCTCATGATGTATGTTTTGATAACGATAATTAGCATCATGTTGGTGGCGAAAATTTTCAATAGATACAGCCAGTCAAGTCAGTCAATGAACTAAGAAAAATAATATTTGTATTGCATAAGAAAAAATTATTTTATAAATTGAATTCAAGATATTCACTTGAAAATCTGGCAGTATAAAATTAAAGCTTTTTCAAAGGGTTCGTTGTAAATTTGCCTAAAATTAATTTAATTTTAAAAAATATTTTGACATTGTTGTGTGACTAGGCAATGACGAACGTCATAATGTCAATGTGCCTTTTATTACACTTTACATAGACAATCAACTAGTTGACAGCGATTAGATTAACACCAGAAACCCTCGGAAATATTGTTAATTATCTCCAAAAAAAATATCGCATGCCCACTACTCATCTGTGGTCAATAAAATATTTTTGTTTTGTACATGAGAAGGAGAGTATGTCTCAATATTATATGAACCGTTTGCGATTATATAATTTATTTATAATTACTTTTTATTATATAATTACAGGGGACTTGTAAAATTATAATTTTTCATGGCGTTTAAGCAATTGTGTGCTTTTTATTGTGTTCATACGTTTATGGGGTCTGAAAAAAATAAAAGCAAAATTAAACTTATAACAATTTTAATGTGAGTATATTTTCCCATATTTTCTACTAAACGAGAATTATATAAATTTAAAATAAAATACAAAAAGATAACACATTTTTGTTTAATTAAAATATTTGCTATTGCTTAAGAATATTTTTTTTTTATATATAACAAATATTTGCAGTCGGCAGTGAATATAAAATTTGATATGTCTTAAAAAATCTAATTGATGGTTATCAATTATAAAATTTTCTAAAATGAGATTATAAAAATGTTAAAAACAATTTGCATAATTTTTTAATAAAATAATGCAAATGCTTTACCAAATAAATTATTCAACTTTAAAATTCAGAAAATTTAATATGTTAAAATTATGAATTTAGATAATAAACAAATTTGAGCTTCAAATTTTATAAATATTTCTTATACTCACAAAATAGATAAAATTTTATTTTCTTAAATTTTTTTATTTGATTAAAAATCATTATTCGAATAAATTTATTTAAACGTTAAAAGTAAAACAAAAAAGAAAAAACTTTAAAAATAAGCTCATATGGTCAATAAAATTTTATATTATTTTTAATTATTCGAATAAGAATTATTATTCGAATAAAATTTTTGAATACCAAAATAATACAAAAATAAAACAAGAAAAATGCTTAAAAAATGCCCTTATATGACCGGTAGTATTTTATATAATTTTTATGATTCGACTAAAAATATTTATTCGAATAAAATTTTTATTCGAATAACAAAACAAAAATAAAATTTTATATTATATTTTTTATATATTTATTTTTTATTAATTTCATTATTCGAATATAAATAATAATTCGAATAAAAGCTTTTATTCGAATATTAAAACATGATGATCAAACATGGTAAATGGATCCTGTAAGATAAAAAGAAAATTACCATCACAGGCTGTCAACAATGACCATCGAAATGCTAATTGGGAAGAAATATAATAAATAAAAATAAATAAAAATATAATTTTCTTCAGATTACTAATCGGACTAAAGAATTTATCCAACTGTCATTTTTATCCCTAAATCTCTGATTAAATATAGGATAATAATAACATTAAAATGACGGCTAGGCTAAGCATATATATAAATAGAGCCAAAAAAGTTTATTCGAATATTCAATTATTCGCCATTTTTAATCGAATAATTTGCTTTTTTTAAATTCAAAAAATTTTCTCATATAATAAATAATATTTTTGTTTTTTAACTATCGACTTGTTTGTTTTTTTTTTTTTTTTTTTGACTGATAACACTATCTGAATTACAAGTCAGCCAAAACTGCTAGCGGATTTGATGTACAATAACAATTTGTTTAATTCAGATGTATGTATGTGTCTTTCTAGGTTTAATTAACATCAACTATATATGAATCCATATTTAAAAAAATACTTTTCAAAGTGTTTCATGGCGCACTTAACATTTTTTAATTGTTCAATTCCTTTTGGGTTTAAATATTTTTCAAGGTTTTTCTGCTTATTCTTCACGAACTTTTAGATGGTTTTCTTTTCTTTTTTTTTTCATTTATAATTAGTTAACTTTTTTCGTATTTTTTTTTTTTTCTTTTTAGTTTGTATTAACTTGACTTTTCCAAGCCAAACAAAATAAATAACAATCTTAAGTGAAATTCTTTAAATTAATTAACGAACAATGAAATTTGCAGTCAATTGAAAATAAGCAATTAGTAAAAAAAGTACAACAAAGTTATAAAGTTTGTTAATTACTAAACCTTTTTGAAGGCAAAGAGCAAAAAGTTTAAATGGAAAAATTTTTAAGAAAATTACTTTAAAACTTTTTGAGAGCAAAATTTGACTTTGTGTCTTAATTTTAATATTTATTAATACTTTGGAATTCATAACGTTTTAGTGTTTAAAATTATCCCAATAAATATACGCCGTTTTCTACCAGCAAATGTTAAAGTATGGGGCATTCCATTTAGAAGAAGAAAATAATATGAAAATACGGTTCAATAGTCCGACGTTATTGAAAAGCCATGATTAACTTGCAAAGATATAAATTAAAAATATTAAAAATATTTTCCTCCTTCTTCTACTTTAAGGGAGAAATTTTGATTTATTTAGCAACAATTTTTTTTTTGTCTTATCATCAGTCTGCCAGCGTCTTACTTTTCTTATTTTCTTTTAAAAACGTTCGCATATGTACATTTAAAAATTAATTTTTCTTTCTAAAAATTAAATTAAAAAATAAACCTTAGCCAAAAAAGTAAGTCTTAATTGATTTATTTTTTACTTTGTTTAAATTAAATTTGACTTATACGGTTTATCTATGGAGTCGTCCTTAAATTTTTTATATCAATTTCTATTCTAGCGGGCATTGTAAAGTACACCCTTTGAAAATTTGAAGTGTTTAAACTTCAATTGTTCAATAAATATTTGCAGCCGGGTGTAAAATAGACACGAAATTAATAAAATTCCATTGCCACCCTTTGGAAATAAAAACCTTTTGTAGAAGACATTTTTATTTTAAATAAGTTCATTGCGCCTTAGTTTTTATTTCAGCTCTTTATATTTCTTTTATGGAATAGATATAAAAACTCAACAGTAATAATAAAAACTAACTAACACCAAATTAATTTATTAAAAAAAAAATCCCTTTATTCGACTTTTGCAAAGTAAACAAAATTTTTATTGACGTCAAATTTGCAAAATAAATAAAATTTAATTTGAAATCAACACCTACGTTCCTACGCCTTTATTTGTGACAAATATTGTTTAAAATTCATTTAAGTTTAAAAATACTTAACAAAAAGCTTAAAAGTTTTTAACTTTTTTATGATAAAAGCAAATAAAAAGCTAATAAAATTAAAAAGTTGTTATAGTAAAGATACATCTGTTGACAAAATAAGGCAGGAAAGTAGATTTTAAAAACCAACACAAGTGAAACGAATTGAAGAGGGTTTTTTTTTAAATCAAAAGGTGTTAGGAAATAACACTTGAAAAAAAGTAAATCGATATTAAAGTGCGGCAATTACCAAATCTTTAAACACTATTTTCTCTTTATACTCTTCAGCATAGATGGAAAGAGGTTATTATATGTCATTCTGTTTGAACTTTCTGTCCATTTCTGACCCTATAAATCATATATAATCTGACTTCTTATGCATAACGAAGTCGAGTCAACGATGTTCGTCAGTCTGTCCATGTAAGTACTGAAATCAACTTTGCCGAGGCACTAGATCAGCTAGAAAAATTTTAAATTTATATGGATCAGACGTTGTTTCGAAAATTTTGCTATTGTAAATCAGCAAATTCGGTCCATGTTTCTCGAGGGAAAACACTACGCCAGTCTTTAATTACTTCATATCATTTGGAAAAAATCTAGTTTAGTAAAGTAATTCCAATCAAACAAAAAAAAACATGTATTTGTATTTGGCGATACAGAATTAAAAAAAAAACAATAAATAAAAAAACTAACGCTCGCCGATATTTTTTTCTGTTTTGAACCTCTGAAATTTTCATAAAAAAGATCGATTGTCAATATGATCAAAAAAGATCTTTTAGGAACACTAAAATGCTTAACCCTTTAAGAGCCGATGACGATTTTGCCTATTTTTTTAATTTTTTATTTTCTGTGACTGTGACCTCAGCATTTGTTTTTTTTTTGTGATTGGAGTTACTTCACTAAACTAGATTTAAATCTAGAAGAAAAATGATTTTTAATAGTGTATTATTTTTTAAAGAAAGTTAAGAAAATTTTACACTGTAAATAATTGTAATGCATTAACCTACCAATTTAGGTTCAAAGAATTCGCGAAAAATTTTATTATCAAATATTTTCATTTCTGCAGACCCAAATTAAGCAGCCAATGTAATTTTTATTTTTTTTACTGTCTATAAAATTGTGATTCTTGCACAAAAACAATTACTCAACTAAGATAAAAAACTAAACAAACCAAAACAGCGCCACAGTGGAGCAGAATCAAAATATTTTTGAAATAACCCAGCGATTTATGAAAGGCATAACAGGGAAGTATCCGTGTACCATTCACTTTTTAGCAGTGACTTTTGTCTCTAAGTTGCATACCTGTAATTTTTTTTTCTAATACCTGTCATTTCCTAAATTTTTTAAAATTAAAAATGGTCTTAGAGATCTAGTTAAAACCTATAATAATGTAAGAGTTATAAGGATTTAAAATTTTCTGTTATTCGATACCCTGGTCCAAATTATTAAAAAAAAAATAGGACAATTTTCTATTTGAGAAATTTATAATTGTTGAATTGTTGTATTTTCTTAACCTTAAAAGGGCCATTAATTTTTTTTTAATGAAAAAAATTTAAGTAGCTGAAATAATTTCACAAAATTTGATTCTCCCCCACTGTGCAGCGTCAAAATTCTAAGACTGTGATCTTAAAATTGTCAACTTCTTTTTTGACTTTCAGATGACATTCAGGTTATAATTTACCAACTTTTAGGTTGTAATTTTTTACCGACTTTGGCCAGACTAATTTGCTGTGTAGTTTAAATTGGTCCACTACCTCAAGGAACAAAGAATATGAAATAAATATAAATATATTTTTATTCATATTCTGAAGTGCTAATTTAATGGTTTTTTATATTTATTTGTTTTTTGTTTTGTTTTTTTTTTTTTTTTTGCTTGACCATATTCTCAAAATTACGCAGTATGTAGAGTGTTGACAAAAATTATTTATATTTATTTTGATTTTATTGACAAACAAAAATGGTCTAATAAATTTTGTTTGGATTATTGATTTTTTGCCAAAATTAGAGGGATTTTCCAGGTGGAATATTATTTCATTACGTTTTAAATTTATATTTATTAATTTGATATAATTCAAAATAAAATGTTTGCATGTCCTGCACAAATTCCATAATATTATTTTGTGTGTATTTGTGTTTAAGAAGTTCAATCAGACTAAAAAAATAACATTTCATTATACGAAATTAAAGCAGTTTATGTGCGTTTAATAATTTATGCTTTCACATGCATGTTTTGTTTTTTAATATATAAAATCATATGCATCACCGAATTTTAATTAATTGTCGAAAAATACTTATGAAAATTTTATTGATAACAACAACAAGTAAAAATTCCGCAATAAACGATGAGAAACATTAAATGAAATGTATATTTAGTTGGAAATGAAAACAAACATCTCTATTATTATTATTTTTTTTTAAGCAGCAGTACAAAGAAAGATCTGTAAAATTCAAGGATATGACGAAACGTTTTCTTAAACTAAATATTTTAGTTTTTAAAACTGTTTATGTTAATTTTATTGGAAGTTGTGTTTCACTTGTATAAAAAAGTTGTTTGAATTGCTATTTAGCTATTCGACATTTTTATTTATTTGAACAGTTAAAAATATTAAACGCACTCTCTTCCAATAGTGTTAATTGAGGAAACAAAATTTGTAAAAGCTTTAAGCACCACTTCAAGGTCAAACGTATACGATGTAGTACATAGTTAGCTACAAACATACATGTAAACATATGTACATACATTATAACATTAGACTATTCCCTGCCAGCATTTTGCTGAACGTTTTTCGATTGAAGTTAACTTCTTCGTTACTTCTTTAGATTACAAACTCAAATTTATAAAAACGTAATACATTATTGTCGAATTAAGATATTTTAACAAGCAGCATTTTATCTTTACCGGGAGTTAATTAAAAAACAAGGCTCGATATAAATGAACAAAAATACTTTACCTTAAATTTGTTACATTAAGAGTAAATATTTCTAAGCTTCCAGATGACATTAAATTTATTTCTTATAATTTTAAAAAAACAAATTGCATAGGCATCGAATATTGTTTTCTTATGGGTTCCAACTTCGACTATGAGTGAATTAATTAATGTTACAGGTAAACAAAAACGTTAATGTCATTTAGTTCGACTTGTGCAGTGTCCGGTTAAGTTAAATGCGAGTGATTTATAAAAAATGTTCAGCTATGCCGAAGCTTATATACCTTTCACAATAAATGTAAATCTAGTTTAGTGAAGTGAATCCATTAAAAAAAAATTAATATAAGGGTGACAGAAAATTGAAAAACAAAAAAATAAAAATTAATTATGATAATAATTTACATAAAAATGTCACCGGCTGTTAAGGGATTAAGCATTTTTTTTTAAATTAAGCATTTCCAAAAAGATCTCTTCAAAAGCTTTTAAATAATACCCATATTGACATCTTTAAAATTATGGTGCACAATTCTACTGTATGAAAATTTCATAGGACCATTACTCGGAAATTTTGGGCAAGCGTCAATTTATTACTTGACGTTTTCTTTCTTATTTTTTAATTCTCTATGGCCTACATACTTGTTCTTTTGTGTCTGGAGTTACTAAACTAGATTTTTTCCAAATGATCTGGAAATATAGGAGGCAGGGGTGGTGTGTTGCCCTCTGGTATCCTAAAAGGAAATGGACCCATCTTGCTGAAACTTTTTTAAACTATCTCTGATCGATTGGCGTATTTAAATTTTCTTTAGCTCATTATTGCCTTAGCAAAGTTGATTTCAACCCGAACATGGACGGACAGACAGACATTGCTCAATCCATTTTACTATGCATAAGCACTCAGACTTTATGGGGTCGGAAATGGATATTGTAGAAATTACAAGCGGATTAACAAACTTAGATATACTCTATGTTTTCACCTGTGGTGAATGTAAAAAAAAATTTTTATAAAAATAAATTCAAAAGATGTGTGTGAAGTTAACTTTTAAAATTTAAAACCCTAGCTACATTCTGTTACGATAACAGAGCTCTGTTAATCACTTAATATAACCATTGTTAATATTAGAAATTTAATATAAGAGTTTCCAAACGATTTTTAATTATAATTTAAAGTGGATAGAAAAAAAAAACTATTGTAGAAAACTTTTAGTAGTGTCGTTATTAAAGTCAACAAACTAAAACAAAAGAAAATAAAGCGAGTCAAGTAGAAGGTAATAAAAAAACAGGCACCAAATTGCGGCTTCGATATGGATCGAAATTTCTATAGAATTTAAATGTAAACTTCGATCGGTATCGAATGCCGTAATTTGTCACCAGTCTTATAAAATTAAAAAATAACTTATTTTATTTTTTCCATTATTAGGTATTAAAACAAGGAAGCCGCGAATGAGCTGGAGTGAAGCCAGTGAGGCAGCTCTGCTTGGTATTATTATTGAGCTGAATAAATTTTGTATGTATTAACAGCAAATAAATTTTGTCAATAAACAGAACATTGACTCAATAAAAGTGGATATACATATGAACACACTGTTAAGACAATATTACTTCGCAATACGCAATATACATATATGTATATATATATATATATATATATATATATATATATATATATATATATATATATATATATATATATGTATGCATGTAAGTAGCAGTACCCGAGTTGAAATCAGCGTCTTAAAAAAGTAGAGCTTAAACGTTTTAAAAAACTTTGCTTTTGTTATGGAAAATTTCCATTGAAAATAGAATGAGAGGAATTATAAGAATGGAATTACATACCTACATTTAAATTTATATTAAAAAAAACAACAACAATTATTAAAATGAGTAGAGTGTAGTGTGGCGCTAATAATTCAACCGCATGTTTAATTTATATGCATTCATACACACGCACACACATGCTAACATATAAAAGCGTCTATCTACATGTCTATCTGCCTATTTATTAGTTTGTCTGTCATTTTGTTTGCCCTTTTCCTGTTTATTGATCGTTTGTTTTTGCTTTGACTCCATGTGTAGTTCTGATTGGAATGATGTGTGATGTCTAACGTTGCTAACGGCAATTTTTGATTTTTTGTTGTTGTTTTAGCTTCTTGCTAAAGCAAATCATTCGCATGTGATTCGTTTGTGTGATTTGCTCGTGATCGGCGTCGCATGTACATAAAAATGAATAATTAAAGTTTGGTTAGATTTGATTGATGTTATTCCCCAAGTGTTTGGCTTTATTGGCCAACATTAACGCAATACTTCATATTATTTTTCAATTATATTAGCATCATCGCTTACATCAGTATCAGTGTCGCCAAAATAAAGGGTTTATTTCGTAAGTGGCGATTTTTTTAATAAGGGAATAAAAACCTTAAATATTTTTGAAATTTACGAAGATTTGGTTTTCAAATTATTATTTTATAAATTAATATTACCTATTCACTTTTTTATTTTGCGATGACATGTGGGCTTAGTCCTACCCAGGCAGTTAGATAACAGAAAGTATTCAGGTACTAAGTCCACAAAAGCAAATAATTTTTTACTGAAATTGGACCTATAATAAAATTATTAATTTACAATTAACAAACTGATCTAGTGCCTTGCAAAGTTAATTTTAACACGGACGGACAGACAGACATTGACTTCGCTATGCATAAAATTTTTGAATTTATATACTTTATGGGGTTGGAAATGGACATTGTAGAAATTACAAACGTAATAATAAACTTAGAACATAAAGTCTAAATCTGGCAACACTAGTATTTAAACTAAACATTTAAAGATTTAATAAATAGAAGCAGACATAAACAGAAACAGAACAAAAACAATTTTTAATCAGTGAATTCAAGGATCGTTAAACAAGAAAAAAACATTAAAAAACAGTTGACCAAGAAAGAGAATAAAAACAACAAATGAAGAAGATAAAGTTAAAAAAGACAGAAAATGGCAACAATAAGACAAATAAATAAACCATTCACAATAATTATATTCAGACGACATCGATCGGAGATCACACTCTTCTCCACGTGTCTTTGCATCGGGCAAATAATCACTAGTTTTGTTTTATTTACGTTTTGAACTAGTTTTTGCCATTGTCTCTCTTTTAACTTTATATTGATGTGAGTACACTATACACAGATACGTTTACATATCCATACATATGTATGTTAGTTTGTTTTGGTTGAATGTTAATTCATTATTTACTTAAATTATTTATTTTATTAATTTAAATACAAAAACATAAGATGGGAAAACAAACAAATTTTAAGTTATGTAAATAAATTTTTTTTAAGCAAAAGAACACTCAAGAATACAACACAAACAAAATAAATGTATAAAATGAATAAAAGAGAACATCAGAGAGCTTTTTGTTATACAAATTTTTTACAAATGTATTATAAATCTCAAAAGCCTTCAATTTTATTTGTTTTGTATTTCTACTACCTTGTTATCGATATCTTTTTGTTTATATTTTTAGTGTTTATAGAGTTTCTTTTAAATTTAAATAAAGTTTTTTTTTTCAATTTTAAACATTAATTAGTTGAGGAAATTTAAGGCAAGATGATGCATGGTAAATTAAAAGAGAAAACCAATAAATAAATCTGTTTAATTCTGTGGCATTTTGACAAAACATCTTAAGTCGAGATAAGATAGTAAAAATGTTATTAAAAAAAATGGGTGAAAAAATTATTTTTATTAAATAATAAAATAAACCAAAATTATAAAAAAATAACGTTTATAATACCAAATTTTAAAAACGTAAACAAAAATGTTTTTTGAATGAAAATTTGTATGAATAATAACATTAATTTCAACTTTTCAAATCTGACTTAAGATGTTTTGTCAAAATGCCACAGATATGTATCTAAGTTGTCATTTTTTTTTTAAGTTCCATAATATCCATTTCCGACCCTATAAGGGATATATATTGCGAGTTCTTATGCATAGCGAAGACTGTCTGTCCATCCGTGATGCCAAGGCAATAGAGAAGATAGAGAAAATTTAAATACATTAATAAATCAGACAATACCTAGCTTCGAAAATTTTGCAAGACCGGTCCATGTCCTTCGAGGCCGCGGGCAAAACACCATGTCTATCTCTAATTTTTTCATATTATTTGGAACAATAAAGTAACTTCAATAAAAAAAAAATATTTGACGATAGAGAATTAAATATTAAGAAAAAAATATCTCTCTGTAATTTTCAAAATGTTTGAAATATCAATATGGGTATCATTTGAAAGCTTTTAAAGAGATCTTTAAGGAAATACAAAAATTTTTTAAATGCTTAACCCATTAAGAGCCGATGGCGTTTTAATGTAACTTCTTTATTTCTCTGTCACCTCTATATTTTTTTGCTTGGAGTTCCTTCACTAAACTAGTTTTAAAAATATGGTGAAGGATATGTAAGATTTGATATAGCATACTGGCTACTACTTAAGTTTTTGCAAGTTATAAGGAACTTCCAGACTCAGTAAAAAAAAAAAAACTTTCTTTTCGGATTTTGCGAATTAGTTTTGTGTTCATATGTTATTTTTTTGTATTTAAGTTGAATTTATCGCCATTTGTGCAATAAGCTGCTGACAATTGAGCATAACTTAACCTTAAATTCTATACAATAGTTCTTTAATTTTAAAACGGCCCTAAATTCCCATCCCTGACATCAGACAGCCTTAAAAATAGAAGGCCGGGGCACATAAAATTCGCCATACGTTGTACTTTGACTTCTTCAACTGAAGTCAAAGTAGCGACGGATGAGGTTGGCATAATGTTTACTTTGCTAACGGATGTTAAATCAAAGTTTGCTCTCTATTTTTATTTACTTTTATATTTAATTTGTATTTTATTCATTTAATAATTTAATTTAATTTGTTTTTTTTTTTTTTTTTGCCACCAAAATTATTTTATTCAAATTACAGAATACCTTCAATTAAAACACTGTAAAAGTTAAAAGAAAAAAAAGAAGAAGAGGAAATTGATAGCTATCAAAGTATTCAACGTACGTCAGAAGTTAAAAGTTGAACAACTTTCGTATTTTGCGTTGAGGGACACGTGTTGAATGAAAACATGTATTTTAACTGACTTGTCAGTTGAATATGTCAAAGTTTCACGTATGGCGGGTTCTATGTGCCCCGGCCTAAATTTTTGTTTCGTATAAAATCTTGTTCTTAACTCTTTTTCTGCTTTATCTTTGCCCTTTTTACTTTAAATTGTGCCATGTATTTGTTATTGTTGTTTTTGTGTACAAATAAATATACAAAAAAATAAATAAAAAATAAGTATCAACAAATGTCTATATATGCTTGGTTTCCTGTTGTTGTTGTTGTCATTGCAATTGTTACTTTTTGAATTTATCTGGCCTTTAAGTAAAAACTGTAAAAACTCAATACACAGAAGAGAAGAAAAGAGAATATTTGTTATTGTTTTTTTTTATTTGTTTATTTTATTTATATTTATTTTATTTTTTTGTTGCTATTTAGTACAGCTACTTTTATTGTTTTGTTGTTGGTTTTATTCTGTATTGTTTTGTTTTGGTTTTTTTGTATATTTCTTTCGTAAAAAAGTTTTTGGAGCAGGGGGAAGTGGATGGGTAATGGATTGTAGAGTAGCAGTAACACAGCAGATGTGTGCGTGTGTCTGCTTTTTAAATTTGTATGTAACATCAACAAGTAGATAAGACCATTTGCAAAGTCACTCACTTACCCACACACTTACTTAATCATTCTATGACACATTAACTCACTCGTTTTTATTTCTTCTTAACTCACGTTCATTTAAGTCAGTTGTATTTTATGTAAGTTTTATTGTATGTAAGAATATCTGTTCGGTTGTATATTCACAGCACATAGTTCAGTCACATTTTCGAAAATATATGATTGTATGTCAGTGTATGTTCATTCATATAATATGTACTTTGTTATTGCAAAAAAAAGACATAAGTTAGACTATTAGAACACCCCTCATTTAGGCAGTCATCAGACGGTCAGAGACATTTAATTATTCACAATTGCTGTAAATACGGAGTGGAAGAAGTTAAAAGTATCAATTTTGGCATCATCTGTTAGACAAGTTCTGTTCTATGGCTTTTAAAATAATAATGATCCAATTTTTTTGGACTTATACAGGCATGTCACACATTCTGATCGGAATGGTTTTAATTCCGTATTAACAATTCGGATCGATTTTGTTTAACCTTCTTCAGATTCCGATCGATATTTGCTTAATTCACAAAACTCCTTGTAACCGTTTATACTGTGTATTGTTCAATTAAAATACAATAGTGTATGCTTGTTGTTGAAAATTTTCATATAAAATTTCAATACACCAATACACTTTTATTTTGCATGTTTTTTTAAAAGTTGTATTGGTAATCGTGTTATCAACTACATGTGAATTCCATATCACATTGAGAAGAAGAAAATAAACAAACGACATTTGTATTGTTGATGTTACAAATTTGTTAACCAAAAAAGGAATAAATTGATAGCATTTCAAAAGTATACTTTTCGTATAAAAAATTTAAAATTTTGCTTTTTTCAGTCCTATCGTCCATTTTACTTCCTGAAAACCAATTTTTTATTCCTGAAAAGTATTGAATCTTCGCTATTTAATTTAAATGTGGCAATGTTTTGCAAACCAAAGTAAACAACAAGGCTAATCTTAGTAGGACAAATCATAAAAGTAAATTTAAGAAAAGCAAATAACAAAATTTCAAAGAAACTAAATTCCACTTTGAAATTTTAAAGTGGTTTCATTTTGAAGAAATTTTTCGTTTTTAGTTTTCTGAAGAAGCAATTTACGAAATTCGGAATTGCGTTCTGTGACATGCCCGATAATTTTAAACTTTTAGTACAGGATCTTGTTCTTTTATAAAATAGCCGCCTTTGAATCAAGTAGATATTATTATTCTGGCCATTAAAAGAGAATAAGAGGCCATTCAGATACCCCTGAATTTGAATAATAGGAAGTAAAATCTTGCGTTTCATTGACGTATAGTTGGGTATAAGATGATCCTTTAATTACAAGTCTGGGCTTGAACCAAACACGCGCTTTATGTTTTTCAGTTTAAGTCGCCAGGTAAATCTTGGCGCTACTCTTAGGATTTTGCTTAACGCGTAACAAGTACAAATTTATCAAAAGACGGTATAAATTCCTCTAAGTTATTGCCGCAGTATGCTTCTGATTGGTTCACATGTACGCTATTACTTGTCCAAAGGAAACAGAACAAAGTTGCCAGAATGACTTAAAAGAATAATATCTAGACGTTTTAAGTCGCCCATAAACAGGAATACCCAATTATGAGTGACAGGTAGTACTTAACAAGAGGTCAAAGAGAAAAGTTCTTAGTGATAATGACAAATTTTTGTTTTTAAATAAATAAACTGAAGCGCATTTATTTTGCAAATTAATATCGGCCGAATCATGATTAATCTCAAAGTATTTCTTTTTCACGAAAAAAATTTCTCTCGAGGATAGATTTCTGCAATTATAAATTCCGTAAAAATAAAAATAAAAAAGAGTGGCATCTCCGTAATTTTTTATTCACATCAATCTCTTTCTGACAGCCACACAAATAAATAAAGAAATATACAAGGAAATTAATTTTATATTTATATTACGCGTACATTGTGAAAAATCTAGTCAATCTTTTCGGCAAACCCTGTATGTATATTCAGACACTATTGTTTTATTTGACGTATAGTTATCCACTGTTTTTTGAGGTTTTTTGGTTACACCATTCCTTTTTCGTATCAAAAAACAATAAATAAACTTGATTATTTTATGTAAAGAAATGTGTTTTTAGTTTTTTTTTTAATCGCTTTTTTTTTTCTCTTATCATTATTACTGTTGTTTAAATGATATCGTCAAAGAAAAGTCAGGTGCAGATATTGTTTTTATTTCTTCTCATCTCTTTGTATCTGTAATAAAATTTCATTTCTTTTTTAACTCAACATTTAACGAGAATATTTTTTTAATTTTTAGCTTTTGGCGTTTTATAACAATAATTAATGAATAGTACAGGGGGTATGATTCAAAGAAAAATAAAAAAAATAAAAATAAGTTTATTAATTTTTTTTATGAGAACTCTTAATGCATTGGGAACAGAAACTGAAACATTAAAATAAAACTTGAACAGGCAGTCATGTGAGTACATCAATATTTCTTTTTTTAAAGTATTTTTAAGCTTTACTTCTGACGCGTTAAGCATTAAGAAGAGCTTGTTATGCTGAGAACACTATTGGGTAGAACGACGAATTTCACCGAATACGACAAAAACTTCAATAAAAATTCTTTGTGTAGATTCGTCAAGTTGCTTACTGTTTATGATATTAGGGTGACCACGTTCATCCTAATTGTATTTCTAGCATTAAGAATAAATTATAATTGATTTAATGGAACGACTTGAAGATGTTGTAAGGGGATAAGTAAAAGGAAATCGTATTGAATGGATTCCAATCTTATTGCTTAATATTGGTGATCAAGATTTGAGTCAGTACCTGCCATGTTGGCCAACCTGACTGTGGTCTTACCACTGAGTAGAATACAAAGCGTCGACTAGCGTTCAATGCAGGCGTAGCCAACAGTGTTGCAATTTTAAGAACATGGCTTGCAGGACCATATTTTCCCTTGTTTGAGGGTTGGAGACTATCCAGCCTCGTCTGTTGAATGCAACAGCACATTAGGAACGACACTGCACCTTCCCTGCGGACGCCGACCTTTACTAACAGCCATCACCTGTACCCCCAAGGAACCTCAGCAATAACCGGGTACGGCTCTCTGTATGGGCTACCGGTTCTCTTTAAAGGGACTGGTCAGTCCTTCGACAAGTATCCAACTTGTCTATCAAGATTTGGTGCCTGCTTACCGGGAGACTGGATTTTCCTATCAAACAGTGTAAAATATGATTTTTTTATCAAAAAGTTCGCGGCTGCTTAGCACGATACCGCTATTTCTTAAAAGTTAGAACACAGGCCACACCTAAACCTGAAGTCAGTAGCCTATAAAACCCGCCTGTTAATACACATACTTTATGATTTGCTTCCACTTTTATACAGCTGCTATTACAAGAAGATATGCAATTTAAAAATTGCAAGCGATAATTAATTTTCCAGACTTTTGTGTGATGCAATAAAAAATATGTTCAATAAAATTTTTTTTTTTCTAAATTTTCACATAAACCCGTTTTGAAAAATTTGTTCTATTAATGTATGAATGTATGAACATGTGCACAAATAGAAAATTATTTATTAAAAGACAAAATTGCTTTAATTAAAAAAATTATTTCATTAAAACTTTGTAATTAATTTTTTCTTGTTCGTTTTATTTCTTTATATATACGAGGATTGTTCTTAGGAAGACCAAAGTTACCGATCAGGGGAAATGTCTATAGAACATGGAGGGTGTATAAAAATTTCTTTCGTATTTCGAAGAACGAACAATTTTTCGTTTTCAAATTGAAGCAGCTTTTCACAAGTGGCAAATATTTCATGCAAATGGTGATTTGTTTCAGCGCAATTCGATTTTTTCACAAAGAAAAAATTATATTGTTATAAAATATAGGTATTTGTTTTGACATTTGGCTTAACAAATATAAAATGAAATTTTGATGATAACAGTTTTATAATCTGATTGTAGAGTACAAAAATTCCTAAAGCTGTTTAGTTTAAAAAATACGAACTTAAGCTTAAAGAAAATTAATTAGGAAAATTATTTGGATTTAGTTTTTGTTAGAAAACATTCAACATACAAGATCTGCTTGTAGGGTCATATTATGTGACACAGATCTTAATTTAAATTAAAGTCTTCGAAATACCTGAATATAAAATTGTTTTCCTGTCTTATTTCTTCTGCTTCTTATAGATATTTTAGATACTTTTAGTAATTATTTCATTCTCCAAAAGCTCTCCCATAGATTTTCTTCGACGCAATACAAAACTTTGTCATATAAAATTTTAAATTTTTTACCAAGTATTGGATATTTAAATTTATTATTTTAGGATGTGATATTTAATTAAAGTAATTTATTATTGAATTAAAATTTAGTTTTCGCTTAAGTTCACTTTTTAATTTCCAAAAACCTTTTTTAGCTGCGGACGTTTTTTTTTTTAATTTCATAAAAATTGGAAATTAAAAAATTAACTCAAGGCAAAAATATTAATTCATTTATGTCCAAAGTTCAACTCCTAAGCGAGCGCCAATGTTTTCACGTGATGTTTTTTTCTTATTTTTTAATTTCAAGGAGTTACGGTATTCTGCAAACGATATGATAAAATAATAGAAAGGCCCGCTGCCTCGAAGGATATGGACCGATATCGCTGATTTTCAGTAGCAAAATTTTCGAAACTATATCTGATCGATTGGCGTATTTAAATTTTCTCTAGCTCATCTAGTACTTTGGTAAAGTAAATTTCAACACTAACGCGGACAGACAGATGGAATATATCTACTTTATGGGGTTAGAAATGTATATTATAGAAATTACGAACGGAATGACACTAACCCCTTTTCCACCTGTGGTCAAGGGTATAAAAATGTTTTGTGAATTCGTTTGTGATAATCATGTCTGATTAATTAGAGCTTAAAAACGACTACAAAGCATTTTTCCAAATCATATGATGATAATGATGTTGTTATTCCAACTAAATTTATTTCAACAAATGCGTCTGGTATTGAATTTCAAAATTATGTATGTAAAAGTGCAAACACACATCCACATATATTTATGCACGTGTGTTTGTTTATAAGTATATTTCTATATTATGTAAGTATTCTACAAATAAAAAAAAATAAAATAAGACTTGGAATAACTTTATGTTAATGTACTTTAAGCAAAAAATGCCGACAGGCAGACAGACACCTCATGTCTATGCAAAACGTATTCAAATTTTTCCGTATGTTTTTTATATTTATTTTTATTAATTTTTTTTTTCTCTCATTAAATGTGAAACAAGAAAAATATGAACATAAAATTCTAACGATCGCATAATTGTACGAAATGCATACGAAAATCAGCCAAGTCATCGTTTATGTACCGTAACTTTTAAATGTTTTCTTTGGCAGCTACAAACAAATTCACATAAATAAAAACTTACAAAAGTACTTATTCAAATGTAAGTGTGTGTGATTATTGAAAATGTCTATTTGTAATAAGAGACCCACAGAAATGGAAAATTGCTTAAACTAATGAACGGTTCATATAAAATTAAGATTAATTGTTCTTTTAGTTAGTGGACGCAAAAAGTGTGAAGGTCACCACATTTTTTTTTAACAATTTTACTGATCAGTCCTTGGGTTCATGTCAGTTGGTTTGTAAAAAAAAAATAAAAAATATTTGTTTAAAATTATTATTTAATTATATTCAAGTTAATCAAACTTGACGCCTTTAAAATATTTTATTTTTTAACAATATATATTTCGTGATATTTTTAAAAAATATTCACAATTAAAAAATCAAAATTAGAACAGCACTGAAATTTCCATCTCTGCTAAAAACGTCTGATACACTACGTAACCCAGTAAAGAATTTTGGGAGCAAATGGAAAAGCTTTTAAAAATGATTTAAGACAAAGTTATAATTTACAAGCATTCCTCTGCTTAAAAATCAAACTTCACCTTTAAAAGGGTACAGTACTTGTTTTAACCAGGAATAAGACTTAAGAATGTTTATAAGAAACTAAATATATTAAAGGCCTTAGAATTAATTCTTATTTTAAATTGGAAGAGCATTAAAAAAATTGAAATACCGAAAATACACAAATTTATATAAAACTTTTTATAATAATAAATTGTATAAATCAATTAAATTTACTTTTTTTTAAGAAAAATTAAATTCGTTTTTCGAAGAAAACAAGAATGCATTCCGCCAGCGTCTAATTTTTCTTGTTTTCTTAAAAAATACTTGCACATATATTTGGATTTAATTTTGCTTTCTAAAAAAAAATTTAAAAATAAACTTAAGTCGTAAAAGTAAATTTTAATTAATTTACAATAATCCACAGTTTAATCCCTGATTGTGAAAAAATTAAAAATAATAATAATTTTTAATTTTATTAAGCTTAACTTTGTATAAACCAAACTTCTAAAACAAAAAAAAATTTGGAAAATTTAAATTATTCGTTTAAGTAGAAACTAGAGCTATCATTTATTCGAATATTATTATAAGTATTCCAAAAATATTCGATTAATCGAATTATAATTAAAAGTTTATTAAATTTTGATATGTTTTCAAATAATTCATTAACTTTAAAAATTATTCGATTATTCAACAAAAATTAATCGAATAATTTTTTATTCGAATAAAAAAATATATTCATGCAAAGAAGTTAAATAAAATTTTTAGAATAATCCAAAAAACTTTTTATTGAATCAGAAAGTTTAATTTCTTATAAATGTTGCAATTGATATTAACAAAAAAAAAGCAGACGCTTAAAAAGCCAATTCCACTTCTGACATATTTATTCGATTTTTTTACAGCTAGCAAAACCAAGCTATATATGAATGTAAAGATATTGTGGCCTGGTTAGAATATTGCATCACATGACCGATGACCAAATAGAAATTTTTGATCACCTTTTATTTGTTGTAATTATGCTTCGTTGTAAATATGCCTTCAGCGAAGGCAGGCTGAACTAATTGTCTATGTAGAGAAATTTAAAAGAAACTCTTCGTTCAAAGGCAAATTAAAAATAACTGCCATTAGTTGATTAGCCCTTAAGTCAATAGTAATCGTTCCAATGCTAAAGTTCAGCTTAACCAGTGTACAGGTTATTAAAAATTAAATTTCTTATGTATGTTCCACCCAGGGTTGTTTCGCCATCTGTTTAAATTAATAAAAGCAACATTTTGCAGTATTTTTCTAACATTATGCTGTACCTTCTTTAAATCAATAAAAATAATACTTTAACAAACGCAGTTATTTAAAGAAAAAAAATAAAGGACAATCTTAATAATATTTAACTTTTTTTTAAATAATTTTCATCACAATTGAACTGTTTGTTCAGAAGCGAAATGTGGTCCTGTTGGAAGAAAAAATATTTAATAAAAGGTATAGAAAATATAACAGGCTTCTGCAAGAACCTTTCTTTTGCAAATTAATTACTAGTTACATGATTTTTTTTTTATCACAAATTTTAAATAATTAATTTTTTGTTTGCCTGTTGCTCTCATGTATTAGCTTTTTAATCACTTTCTTATTCAATTGTTTTTAAAAATGAAAAAGAAATAAAAATTAACAACCAGATGGTTGATTTATAACAAACAAGAAACGAATATCGTTCATACGTTTAATTAAAAAAAAAAAAAAAAACTTTTTCTTTTTGATGAAATAATTTACTTTCAATGTAGTTGTTACTTTTGTATTGTTTTACATTGATTATTGCAACAAAACTAAAAAATCAAAGGGCTTGCTATTGTGTAATAAGAACGAAATTTATTTTCTTAAATTAAAGAGTATAAAAATTTTTTGTCAGAAAACTTTTAATAAATAAATCTAAGTTTTTAAATTAAAAAAAAAAAAAATAACTCATGCTGCATCAAGAATTGGCATGCAGTGGGAAGAAAGCACGTTAAGAATTTTAAGTAAATAATTTTTTTAAAAATGACTGCATTTGAGGTTCAACAAACTTATTTATCATCATGTGTCACAGTTTTGTGAAGTTTCAGAGCTTTAACAAGACTTTCTTGAAAGTGATCGGATAGTGATATTATTCAATATCAATTCGATGTATCGTAGATTCCTTTTGATTTCAAATGGCATTATGCGATCATGAAACATGAATTTTTAAAAGTAGCTCCCAGATCGTATTATTTAGCACCATTTGAGTTTCAGTTTATAAATTTATTTAAAGAATAATCTACCTGCCATATGCTTGAGTGGGAAAAATTATACAATTTCAAAATCGAAAACTAATTCTTTCTGTAGGAAAAATGAAGAGTTTTTGATTATTTTACCAATAAATTTTTGTTTATCTGTAACAAGGACAGGAACGACCTTTAGAATCGTAAAACACAAGAAGGACTCTATCGTCACTAGAACAGAAAAATTAATAAAATTTATTAGGCTTAAAAATAAAAATAAACATTTTTTCAGTTGACTAAAGTTTACATTTTAAATGAAACTTCATAATTTGTGTGGAAAGTATAAACATATAATTTAGATCATATTTACACTTTGCAATTTTTGGAGACATTATTTTTTCAATTCTTTATTTAAGTTGCGTTATTTAAAATTAAACATAAGCAACAGTAATATCCTCTCAAAATTCAAGCAATACAATATTGCTTACCCCTCTTGCTAAACCAACAAACAAAAATATCATGTTAGTTTCATGAAAAGTTGCATAGTGTAAATGCGATTTTATTTAAAATTTTATTTAAAATAATCTCTCTTCACTACAAGTAAGAAAATATATTTTTTAGTTTGTTTTTTTTTTTTTTTTTTTAAATATTGAACACATAATTTATATGATTGTTAACAAAAATATTCAAAAAAGCACAGTTTATCACAAATCACAAAACGAATATCAAGAAAATATAGAAAAACTGTAGTCTTAAAAACCCGCCAATTTGCAGAATTATATAATTTAAAAAAAGTACCCTTTTTACGTTAAGAAACTTAAGATTTGTTCAGCAAAATTGTATTAATAAAATAATAAATTAAATAAAAATTCGCACATGAGGAACATATAATCAACAGTAGTGATTTCCCATTTTTTTTTAGTAAAATTATTATGAATGTACTCGTATGTATGAGTTTTCGACATGAATAACATTTTCACATTTATTTGTTTATATCTTTATCACTTGAATTTATTATTTATATTCTGTATTTTACTTTTGCCTGTTTTTTTTTTAATTTCACAATTGCAGACCTTTAAAAAAAAAATAAAAAATATAAAGAATAAAAATCAATCTGTGTACTCAAGTTTTATACAAAACATTTGTATAAACATATGTATGTGTATATATTTACGTGTGTGTGTGTGTTTTGTGTTTTTGTGATAAAATTTATTTGTTTTAAAATTTTTGTATTGCATGATTGAATCAATGAATGAATAAAGAATATTTCAAGAAAAAGAACACAAAATTGAAAAACACACACTAACCGTACGATGGTATCACATTGAAGATTGAAGAATTAATACGAGTAAAAAAAGGAATGAACTCTTTATTTAAGATATTTAAATTTTTTTTTTTTTTATTTTCTTTTTTCAACTTTAAATAAAAAAAGATTTTCTCTTCTTTTTTTCATACTCAAACTAATTTAACATTGCACTTTTATGCAATATTTTTCTGTGATTTTGTTTTAAATTTATTTCTTTTTATTATTAAATAAGAATTTGTTTCAATTTTATTGCACAATATTTTTATTTTTTTTTTTTTATAAATTAAATTTTACTTTTTATATATTTCTTTCACAAGTAAATGTGTTTAACTAATTATTTTATATTAATTAAATTTTAAAAATTTCCATACAATTTAATAAACATTTTAATTAGTTTTATTTCAACTTAACATTTTCAACTAACACCGCCACTACACGTTGAGTACATTAAAAATCACTCGATTATAAACATTATTTTTTTCAATCGTTTAATACACTATATTTTTAATTCTTTTTATAAAAACGAAAACAGTACCAAAGGAAATTTTAAAATACGATTTCAATTCAATTATTCAAAACGTTTTATATATTTCTAAAATTTTTTTATATTTTATTTTTTTGTATTTAAATTTAAGTTTCACACAAAATTAAAATAAAATCGTTCTTTATTTTATTTTCTTTTATGAGACCCTTCACTCTCTGTTTAACTCAACCGTTGTCGACGAATATCTCAGCGATACTAAAACAGCTTTTGCTTGAAATATTTCGTAGTGCATTTGCCAAAGTTTTATTTACTTTTTTATTTGTATTCTTTCAATTCACTATACTACGGCGAATTTATCTTTTTATGTGTTTTTCACATTCCCATTCATTGGTTTTTATTAATTTTACTTTGATATCATCTTCGTTTGAAAAAGTTTCTCTTTCACTCACAAAATTAACTCAAAAATGAGCAATTAAATTTTTTATTTATATTCGTTCTGTTTTGTTTTCATTGTACTGTGTGCTTTTTAGATGTATTTTTTTCATTTTTGCTGTTTTCTTTTCTTAAGTTTATGTCTTTAAAATATACGATTTGTGAGATTCTACGATGTTTTATTGTTAAACAAACGGTAATGCATATTTGAAAAGTAAGTTTATTGCGACTTTAACCTGCTAAGAGAGTTTTAAAAGCTATCGAAAATACGAAAATTGTTATCGACGATCAAAAACCTAAAATGAAGCCAAACAAATTACTAATAGTTACGTCAACTAAAATCGTTGAGGTTAAAATAAGCAACATTAACAAATTTGATTAAATGAGAATTAAAAATAGTAAAACAAAGAGAAGACAATCTAGCATTTCTAAACAGGAAAATAAAGAATAATTAAGCTGTTTAATGAATGCTGTGTTTATGTTTTTGAAAAGTTTTATTTTCGTTGTGTTTTAACCTCCTTGATTCTTAATAATTCTCATTCAATAAAAGCATTTAAAATTTCTAAAAAAATTCTAATAAATACCACTATTTAGCTATATATAGGAGCAGTAGCGAAATGTTCAATAAATAATTAGAATTATATCAAAAACTATCGATAACAAGAAAATTTCGCTCGATAAAAAAAAATAAAATCAATGTTATTATTTTTGTTTTTTGCTTAAACTTTGGTTTTTGTTTTTACTTTATTTTTTGGACAAAAATCTTTACTTTATTTAAAATATTTGTGAGAAGTTTCCTGAAGAGCTAAGCAAGCGGTAGCGAAATGCCCAACAAGATGTGCTTTAACCCTCAATAGTCGATATCGGTGATTTTCATAACTCAGTCGATAAATTCAGCACGATATTTTTAAGTTTAAAGTTAAATTAATATGTTTTCCCGTGATTTACAATTTTAAGAAAATTTTTGTATAAACAGATCAGTCTAAAATTTTTTATATAAAATTAATGTGATGCTTAACTTTTTAGGAAAATATTTCAACCTAGAAATATACAAGAAAAAGATGTAAATAGCTATTGAAGGAAATTATCAAAGTCGGCTGTCATAAATCGATAACACGATGTATTTCAAAATCGATAACATGAGATTTTCAAAGAAATCTCAAAATAAATAAAAATTTTCTGCACAAAACACTAAATTTTCCAAAAAAAAAAAAAAAAAAAAAAAAAAAACAAACCATTGATAACATTCAACCTTCTGTAAATAGTACAAATAAAATTAATTATCCAGTTTATTTAGGTAATTTTTTTTACTCACAATTGTAACTGGTTTGTATTTTATTTCTCCAATTTCTTGGAATTATTTCTACTGCGCCTATATAACATTTTTAAGGTTTGCATAAACTATGAATTATTTGCCAATCGATCAGACATAATTTCAAAAATTTTGCTTTGGGAAATAAACAACATCAGGCCAAGGCCTTCGAGGCAGCGGACCAAACACCACGCCTGCCTTAAATGTTTCTATATCATTTGAAAGAAGTCTAGTTAAGTGATGTAACTTTAATTAAAAAAACAAATATATGGGACATATCGTCCCACAATAATTCTCTTAAATAAGAAAAAAAAATATATCAAATAAAAAATTGGCGCTCGCCCATATTTTGCAAGTTATGGGCCTCTGAACTTTTCATAAAAAAATACGATTGTGCACCATATTTTTTAAGATATCAAAATGGATGTTATTTAAAATCTTTTAAAGATTTCTTTCAGAAAATACTTAATCCTTAACACATTAATGACGATGACATTATTTGATGTAAAATTATGTATAAAATTAAATATTTAATTCTCTGTCCCCTTTTTTAACTTTCTTGTGTATTTCTGCAAATGGTTGTTTGTGTTGAAAAATTTGTGATCTTTTAACTGAAAACGCGACCTTTTCACTTACTAAGTTGAGACAACAACCCTAAGCCAAACTTATAACTTTAAAAAAAAGCTTTTTTAACAGAAAAACTTATGAATTTTTTATGCCGGCTTTTTATTAAAATTATTAAATTGGAAATGTGGTTATAGATGTATGACGAAGGGTATATAAGATTCGGCATAGCCGAATATAACACACTTGTTTATTTTTAAAGAAATAGACTACTATTCATCAGTTAATTTTCCACGAGCCAAAAATAAAAAAATCCTTCTGGCTTGTCTGAAGAAAAAAAAATTTTATTTGATAGCGCTTTTTTTATAAATTCTTTCCATTAATGACATAATTAACTAAGGAAATACATCCCTTTTTCAAAATCTACATAAAACTATCGATAACGTTTCTAGCCTTTAGACGAGCTTCACACTTTACATCCCTATAATATTTTGAACACTGGCTTTACAAACTTAAATTTGTCGGCATATTTAAAAGGACTATTGAATACTTAAAACTGTCATTGACGCATAAGCCATAAAAATTATCTATCAAAATTATTTATACAAAATGTTCTATATTAAACTGTCGATAACATTAAATTACCAACAGAAAACGTTAGGTAGCAAAAATAAAATTAAATGCAATAATGATTATCAGAAAACCTTCCAAACAAAAATATTTCAAACAAAAAGTTACGTTTAAATGAAATTTTTTTAAAAAATATAGTTTTTAATTTTTTCGATGACTTTTTGAAGAATTTGCTTCCTTGTTTGACATAACTTTCAAATTGCAGATTTTTATACTTATGTTTGCAAGTGCATCTCTAAGGAATGCTTCTTCTTTTTCTGTTATGAATATTAAAATACAAAATTTCCTATAGAAACTTAACAGCGATATAAAAATTTGTATACAATATTATCGATAATTTAACTTTATTTCAAAATTGTTTAAGTAACCCGAATTTCTCTGTAAAAAATTATTCTTAAATTTAAAATAAAATATTCCACTTTTTTAGTGATTCACCATATTAATATCTCTTGTCCACTTCACACCCACACAGACTCAAATGCTCACATGTAACATTATAACAAATGCTTATCATCGTTCCTCACTAAAAAAAATTCCATTTAATGACCTGATAAAGAAAAGTCTGTTTATTGCAGCAGCAGCTGTTAACTTAATTAAATATTTGTCAAAAGCGATAAATTAAAAAAAAATAAGTTTTTTGATCAGAAATTACTAATTAATTATCAAAGTTTTCATTTAAGGCAAGAGATAGCAACTGCAATTAATTTTGATAATAATTTATGAACACAAAAATTAAAAGCTTTAAATTTTAAACAAACTGTCAGTCAACAAGGGTTAAAAGAGAGAAAACAAAGGGGTGAAGAATAAAAAAAATTATAACAAAAAACTGCCAGATTAAAATCATATAATTTCTTAAAACCACAAATTCTTATACAGGAAATCCGAAAAACAAACACATTTAGCCAAAAAATAAATAAAAACATAGAAAACCACAAGACAGTGGTTTAAACACTAATAAAAATGCAAATGTCTAACAAATTGTGGTACAATAAATAAATGATGAATAATTAATAATAAAATATCAGTATTTCTTCAATAGAAAATTTTGTTAATTTTGATAAATTCCAACAAAAAAATGCTGTTTGTTATCTAATTTTTATTTCTGTTAAAAAAATGAAATTAATTTCGAACATCTTATTGAAATAAGGAACCAAAGATCATATTTTTTCGATAAGTTTTTTATCGCTAAGAAAATTTACTTAAATAACATAGTTGTTATCGATAACATTTACAGCAAGATTTTGCATTTATTTTTATTCCTTTTTTTAATATAAATTTTAAACAAAAGTGTTATTAATAAGAAATTTCTTTTAAAATTGTTTTTTTTAAATCCCTATCGATATTTTAAAGATAATTTTGTTCAAAAAAATTATTTGTGTTATCGATAGCTTTTACGAAACATTTTATGCTATCGACAATTAAAATTTAATTAGTTTTATAAAAACAGTGAAGCTTTTGCTTTTACCGCTTTACCTAACTAAACTTTTCTGTAAAAATATATTCTGTTATCGATAATTGTATTAATTGTAAAAGTTAAAATAAAAAATATGAGTAATTAGAAAATTTTTTAGAACACTAATGTTTAGCTTGAAATCTTCTGCAGCCATTTATTCATAAACATTTTTCTTTTATCAATATCCACAGCTATCCACAGAAAATAGTTGCTCGATATCACACACTTATAATTTGGAATAGAAAATTTTTAAAATTTTCTGTAGAAAATTTCTTAGTTTTTCAGTTTCAATATTTGAAACTTATTTAATCAAAATTTTTTGCAACAATATTATTCTTCGCATTATGCAGTCAATTTATATTTTTCTATCGCTTTCAATTATAAAATAACTTATCCCCGATAACTTTTAAGAAATTTGGTTTATCGACAATCTTCTATGAGAAATTTGTTTCTTAATTTTTTTCTATAAAAGAATTACTTTACAAAATTGTCTCATTAAACCAAAATTTTTGTTTAAAAAAATCTCTAAGCGCATCGATAAATATCGAGATTTTGTTGAAAAAAAATTAATAGAAATTTGCACGTGTGATAACAATATTATTTGCATACTTTAAGTTTGATGTTACCGCGAAATTTTTAAGACAAAACAAATAATTTGAATAAACACTTTATTGCAAATTTTAATATGCATTGTCCCACTGTGCACTATTTCAAATAAATCTAGCACAAGAGTGCTTGTGCTCCTATTAGTGTCTGTTTGCTTGCAATATTTTACCACAATGCCGTTAATCAACCTGTAGTCACGTTTAATGAAACAAAAGATATTCTCGTACAAATGTAAACACGAACACAAACAATACAGCGGAAAAGACAAAAAAACAAAATGCTGATAAAAGAGGGGAGACAAACTAATGCACATAAAGAAACGTTTTTCTGTCTGTCGGTAAGTGGCTTCCGTGCTACGGTTCTCGTGACTTTACAACACCAAAACAAAAAACAAAAACCAACAACGTACAATTCAAAGGCACATGCAAATTTACAATAACAACAATAATAGAATACGAACACCACCACAAAAATTTCTATTTTGGCCAACTGAAATGCCGGCATTAACTTTTAGGGAGAAATTAATCGAGCATTACGGAGCAAAAGCTTTTGTTTGCATATTGAGTTTTATTTTTTTAAGAAGCTTTTGCTCAAGAGCACGTTTTTATAAAAGAAAAATATATTTGAACTGGCAATGATGTTGCTTGCTAAGGCTTTTAATGCCGTTACCCGTTCAACTAAAATTGTTTGTTTCAGTTAATGTTTAATTTTTTTTTAAAGAATTTTCAAGTGATTGCCATTCTTCAGATTTATTATTTTTTTATTTTTAACCAACTGATTATTTTTATGTTCTCAATCATACTCTGCTGTTTATTTTCGTGTCATCGATTTTTTTTTTGTAACATATTTTCGTTTAATCGACCATTTTTCTATAGAAAATGTCAATATTATCTGAAACATTTTATTTTTTTAAATGTTTTCCTTATAATCGATCATTTTCTGTAGAAAACATTTGTTGAATTTGTTTCAGTATAAAATTTTATGGTATCGACCATTCTTTCCTTAAAGGTTATGGCGCTAGAATATGGTATCGATAAGTTTCTTGAAAAAGTACTTTAATACGAATAAAAATAAAAAATGATATCTACCATTTTTAGCAGGAATTTTTTTTACGTATTGATCATTATTTTAAAAAAAACACATCATATCATAGATTCTATGAAAAATTTATTTGCTTATCAAAATTGTCAACTTGTCAAACACTAAATTTCGCAAAATTTTCTGTAGAATTAATTATTTGCTGTTTTTTTTTTTTTTTTGTTATTTAAAATATATATATTTTTAAAATTTTCTTTAAAAATATTTCTTTATATCATTATTTTTTCCAAGAAGTTTCATATGTCTGATCATTTTTAACTGACTTCAAAAAAGTAGAAAAATAGTTTATCAATACGACTGAATGTTGGTTTTTTCTTTGTGTTTGTTTGTACCTGCGTAAATTAGCCTTTTTTTAGCCGAAATAATTTTTACTTATTTGGTCCCGTTTTAAAAAAAAGTTAATAATTATAAAAATTAAAGGGTGTCCCCATACAAAAAACATGTTTTTTAATTGTATTATGAACTGAAAAAAATGTAAAAAGCTTCCAATAGCGCAAAGTAATAAGAAAATAAATCTAAAAATTAAAGGGTGTCCCCATAGGTGACGTAAATTGGCCTTTATGGGTCTATCTTTTGAACCATTATAGAAAAACGCTTAGAAATTTGCAAAATTCCGATTACTATGAGCTTTATGATAAAATGTATAAAATTATAAATTAAAGGGTGCCTTAAAACTACATTAAATTGATTTATATGACCATACTTTTGAACGGCTGAAATTGACAAACAACCTGTATTGCTAAGTCTGCAACAACAAGTATAAAATTTGGATTTGTATAATAAAGGGTGTGCTAATAGTTGATATAATTTAATGTATGTGACCAAACTTTCGTACCGTTTTAGACAGACAGTTAGAATTAACAAAGAAATTGTATTTCTAAGTCCGCTATAACAATAAGAATAGAATTTGGAAATGGAAATTAAAGGTTGTCCTAATAGTTGATGTAATTTGAGCTATATCGCTCTATCTTTTGAACCGTTATATACAAGCACTTAAAAATTAAACAGAATGTATAAATAAGACAGTTGGATATTATTAAGCAAGAACCTGTATTAATATTTGAAAATAGAAATTAAAGGTTGTCCCAATAGTTGATGTTATTTGATGTATGTGGCCAACTTTTAAACAGTTAACGAAAGGCAGCTGAAACTTACAAGTCCGCTATAGGAACAACTGTACAATTTGAATATATAAATTAAAGGGTGTTCCCATAATTGAAGTTTTTGACGCATATATGCTAATTATTGGACCATTATATACAATAATTTTAAAATTAAAATCTCCACTGATTCGTCTGGTATAATAAGAAGTATAAATAATTAAAATTATAAATTAAAGAGTGCTACCTTAATTGATGTAATTTATGCATATATCAAGTTGCTAAGAAGATTCAGAAACGGAGTTAACTAATTTTCAACAAAACATATTAAATTTTGTAAATAATACTTTATGCTCGTTTACTTCTCTGACTGTAATATTAATTTTTAGCAAAACTTATTCAATATTTTGCTTTCATCATACAATATGTCTGAAACCGTATCATAGTTATTTTAAAAAAGTAATGGAAATTAAAAGACAAAAAAGATATGGAAATATGAGTAGCACTTATATAAACACTGTCATCCTTTTATTTTGTATTTTATTTTATTTTATTTTTTTTTTTTTAATTAAAAAAGCACAATTATCAACACTTTCCCAATACCCATATGACAGCTTAAAGTTATTAGCCAAGTAACGAATGGGTAACGTACTTGAATGAGCCATCCCAGCTCCCAAGAGTTAAGCGTAAATAACACTTGAAACCAATTAATTAAATAAAAACAAACAGTATAACAACAATATTTTAATTACTTATACTTTATATTTTTGTGTTTTTCTTTACTTATTATTTTGTGGTTTTTTGGTAAAAAAAAATGTACGACTGGGCGTGTAAAACTTAATAAAAAAAAACAGAAATTTTGTGGTACACATTTTAATATTGAATTTTTGTCCTTTGTAACCCACTGTATAAAACTTTTAGGAAGGCTTTATTTCTCTGCTCTCTATCAGTAATTAAAAAAATCAAAACAGGTCTATTGTCATTAAAACAATTAAGAGAATAATAATAAATTATCGAGTGAAATGTTTTTAATAAAAATTGGTGGGATTTTTTTTAATATAAAATGATGTCATTACCGCAAACGAAAAGTTGTGGATAATATCCTAGTGTAATTTAAAACAATAATTTCCTATAACGATACTTTTTTTATCGATCAAATTCATTTATAGTTTTTGGGTTATTAAAAAAAATTTCATTCTGCGTATAATTTTTTTAACAAAAGTTACTATTTTTCTTGACTATTAAAAAAATAGTTATTCAATAATTTTTACAAAAAAAATTGCTGTCTATTATTTGGTGTCTCCAATTATTTTTTTAAACGTCTGTTGCTTCCTTTTAAAAAACGGTTTCTTTAGTAATTATAATTATTTTGCTTTGGTAATGTTCTTAAGAAAATTTCTCTTTATCGATTATTAGTTACAAATAATTTTTAATGTTAAATTAACTTAAAAAATTTTTTTAGTTATCGATAACATTTCATAAAAAATCGATTAGTTTTAAGTTTTTATCGTATGTTGTTAGTCATCGCTCGTAAGGAAAGATGAGTTTATTTTCAATAATCAAATACACATTTGTTTATTAACAATCGTAAACAGATGACAAACCCAAATTTGTGTTATCGATAACTTTCAAACAATTTAGTGTTATTGGCAACAATTTTATATTATTTATTATAAAAAAATATCATAAAATAAATTTTTACATATAAATTCATGTTCGCTAGAAATTGATTTTCAAAACAAAAAAATTTCTTTTTTTATGTCCAGGCCGATATTTTTCTACGAAAATACTTATTATCGATATTATATTTTCTTTTCAATTTACGACAGAATTAATTTATGTGTCAGTATTTATCTTCATTTTGTACAACTTAAGATTTTGTATAAAAATTATAGATATTTTTTTATAACACAAAAATTGTTCAATTTATTTAAAGAATTTTTTTTTTTCGTCTAAAGACTTTTAGATTGTAAAACTTGTTGGTGAAATGATTTATTATATTTTGTGTTAAATTTTGCATTTTTTTTTTTTTTTTTGCTGCAAATTTTATTCATTTCTTTTGCACATTAATTTTTAGCATTAACTTAATGTACAGCTACTTTCAAATATAATTTCCTTTCTTTAACCATGAAATATAAGAAACATATTGGTAGCTATTTATAAAGCTTAATGTTATAATCCTGTTTTCTGCTTCAGCTTTTTATTTTGACAAATCCCTTTGGAATGAAACTCTTGATTTATTTAATAAAATGTTAAACTTTTGGTAAAAATATGTTTCAAAGAAAAGGTTTACTTTAAGTTAAATTTTTCTTTAAGAAAAGGCGAGGAAGGGAGAAAAAACATTTTGAAAATACTGAATTTTCCATCAGTATTGTTAGATATTTATTGACACACACACACACACACACACACATTAAAGAAACTTATTGGCACTGCAAGGGTAAAAAAGCTTTAACCCATTATAGCTGAAGAGGAATTTTTAGAAGCACATTAAAATTAGAAGTATTTTATAACAAGAAAAAATAATTTTAATTTATTTAATAAACTATAGGTTTCTTTTTAATTTAATTATTAATATTTCTCTTACCCTTTGTGTAGCATCACACAGTGGTTTGAAAACGATTTATTTTGGACAAAAATTCGGCATCTCACGAACTACTGCAGATACCTTAATGAAATTTTACAGAGACAAAGCAGAGGTTTTCTGAGTTGAGCTATGAATGGTTGGCTTTCTAGGATAAAGCGGGGCTTCTAGGTAGGCTCAGAATATTGTGTAACTCGAGCATATAATTTGTTGGAAATATCTTAAAAAATATTTTTTTTTTAGGTATTCAAATTAAATTTACTCCGGTACCAGCAACTTTTTAAAACTATTTCAAAAGAGATCCATTGAAAATGCAATTAAAAGAAAAATAAGGACAAAAATAATAACGGTTCTCCTTCAAGCCCTATCTAAAGACAGCCAATTTAAAAACAAAATTTTTAAATTATTGTAAAATTTATCGGAGTGCAAGGCACTGATTAGAAAAACGTAAGCAGCTTTTTGAAGTCATAATTGTTGGCTACATACTCCAAAAAGAATTTGACAGCCCCGTGATTAATAAGGGAAGGGTAGTTTTTTTATAGTAAACAATTTTTGGTACTTTTTCCCCGTTTTAGGAATATATACGTTAAAATTTTATATAAAAAATCTTTTATCTTGTAACGGTATTTTTTACATATTCGATACAACCATAACGAGATCACAAGCGGAATAAACAATTTTATATAAACTCTTTTCACACGCAGTGAAAGAAAGTATAAATGTGGGTTTGGTTTTTCGTGAAAGTAAGTTTTTTAGAAAACTTTTAAATTGTTAATAGTTTTTAGTTTTTTTTCTGCAGTTTTGCTTTAAGAAAAATTTTAAAATTTTTGTTGTAAATATACTTTTTTTTATAAAAAATTTTTGTGAAATTTTCGTGAATATAAATATTTTTTTGGTGAAATTATAATCGTTTAGCGAAATTCAAAATTCTTGCTAATTTCGAGCTTTTTTTCTAAATATTAGATTTTTTATTGCAAAATAAAATTAACGACGTTTAATATATTTGACAAAATGTTGGTGAAAATGTAGTATTTTAGTGTAATTTAGACAAAAAGTATGCTCGTCATGGGTTTTTTGTTAGTTGTTTAATTCAATTTTCAAACTAAAAACTTGCAGTCAATTTAGTTTTCAGTTTCAAAAAAGAAGTTTTACAATTTTACACAAATGCCAAAAGCTCTGTAGTTCCTTTAAACAGTTTTTAAAACTTAAAAAAAAAATTTAAAATTTAAAAAATCTGTTTTGTTCAATCAAACAATTATTAAAAATTAAAAAAAAAATAAAAAAGTCACACAAATATTTCAAAATTTTATTATTAAAATACTAGTTTCCATAGATATGATCTTATCGAAAAAATCCTGTAAATTTTTCAAACAAATTTACTTATTTTGAAAGGGTTAATATATCAAAACCATTGAACTTCATTTTAGCAATTGTAAAGACAAATTTATTCAGGGAATGTGATTTATGTTTTCAAAACGAACATACAAAAACATTAAGAAGCAGTTTTAAAAATTTCTTTATTCGCCTTTAAGAGGATATTAGTTGAATGTTGTTGTATTTCATTCAAAAAAATTTATGTAAATTGGACAAAAGCTCAATAATATTGTGAGGAGTTTTGTTTTTAAAGAAAGAAAACATTTAAATATTTGCATTGCCAATAAAATATATCATTAAATTAAATTGTTCAAAAGAAAAATTTAAAACAGTCTGTTAAAGTAAACCAAAATAATAGTTCACGTTAAAAAATAATAAAGTCGTTGGCCTTAAGTAATAAAAAAGTGGCGTGGGAGGGGGAGTAATTTTTAAAGAAATTTAAAAATTATGAATTTGGCTTTTGTGGGTAAAGTATACAAATTAATTTTCTTGTATGGAAAAAAAGCTTAAGCACTTGTCGCAAAATTTCTCGAAAAATCTTATTGGAAATATTAGCTCCAGATAAATTTCTCTTTTAATATTAAAGAGCAACCAACCCGACCTCCGAAAACCCATTTTTACGTCAAACTCAATTCCTTATTTATATATAAATAATAAATATTCCTAGTAATTAAATACAGCCGCCAAGTGTAAGTTTGACTCACATACGATGGATTCGGTATCATCTTTTAATTTTTTATTTTGTGTCTTAACTGAAAGGAGCGGACAAGTAATACATGCTTTGGATAAATTCAAAACAAGTTCCTGTGGAAATCACATTAATATTGAAACACATTTTATTTTCAAATTTTTATACTTTCACTTTTATAGCGACTTAGCAACACATGCCTTTAATTTACAGTCGAAGCTTATAAGGGTTCAAAAAAATACGGCCATACATTTGAAAACCACGTTACTATCGGTATGCCCTGTCTTATAGCAGTACATCCGCTGTAGAAATTTCAGGCGTCTACCAATACCAGTTTAAAAAATAAAGCCATATTCTTCTTATTCAGGGCCTTTTGGAAACGGCCTTTAATTTGTCCTTACTCTTTGTGAATAAAGTGAAACTTAACTTCAACTTGGGACACTCTTCAATTGAAATTTTTTTTCAACTTGTGGCCATAGCGCACATAAGTTTATTGACACGTCTTAATATCACAGTTAAAAAAATAACAATATTTTTATGATAACACGTCACTTAAGGAACACTCTATAATATGTTGTATTTGTTGTTATTGCGACTATAGTAAACCATATTCTGTGAAAATTTCAAAAGACTACCTAAAACGGAGCCAGGCGTTGTGAGTAAAACAATAGGGTTACTTTTTACACCTTGTGTACGGAAGCCTAAAAATAAAATGCAAACTTGTCAATAGACGCTTCAACTGCCAAATCGATTAACTCCATTAAAAATAAGGTGAAAAATTATTATTTTAAATAATAAAAAAGAAAGAAGAGATAATTATTTTGGCAACTGAGGTAATCTTGCTCTATTGTAACCGGGCAACCGGGTCATTTATGTACAAGAAATATTTTAAAAAAATTTCTTGATTGTAATTAAAATGGATTTCTTGTCTGTCCGCTACATTGGCATCACGTAAAACTTTTGATTTGAATAAAATTTTGTGAGGAGGTCCCTTAGAACGTGAGACTGTAAAGGCACCCAATTTTACTGGTATAATGTCAGCAAAAAACTCTGAAATAAATAGTTAAAAACACATTTTTCTAAATTGGAATTTTAAGACAATGAGAAACGATACACGGACGAAATCGTGGGCACTGCCAGTATTCAATTAAAATAAGCATAGTAACATTGTGATTATTTTTTCATTAAATTCTTGACCAGAACGTTTTCCACTCAACCCTTCATTAACTTTTTACTTTTTTTTACGATTGTTTTACATTTTTTAATTTAAATTTTACACGCATGAACACTTTAATTTGCCGTACAGTAATCAACTTACCAAAAAACTAGAGCGTTCAAATTAGTTTTTCTTCTATTTAGATTAAAATCATAAAAAACAAAATGTTTTCTAGTGTAAATAAAAACGAAAAAGAAAAAAACTCTCTAAGATTAGAACCATAGGTTCCAATTTCAGAGCCTCCAATACATTGAAATAGGTGGTTCTAATTTCTGGACGGTTCGAATTTGTGAGAGTTCTAATTAGTGAGATTCCACTGTATTTGCTTTTTTGATTGAAATTACTTCACTTAGCTTGATTTACTTATATGGTGAAGAGTATGTAAGATGCGGCATAGCCGAATAAAGCATAGCACTCTTATTTGTTATTATATTATACTTAATAGGCTTGTGTAGTTCACAAACGAACTAGTTCATTTAAACGATTCGATCGATTGAACTAAGTGAATAAGTTCATACTTTTAATTATACCTAGTTCTTTTTTGAACTATAGTTTGTATTTGAATTACCAACAAGATGAAGTAGAATCCATGTCTGTGTTCCCTTGTTGACTATTTCGGACATGAAATTATTGCTGCCACGCATTTTATTAAATATTCGTTATGGCAATGCTACGATGTTGTTGCCATATTTTGAAAAGAACATTTGAACTCAAAAAGCTTTTTAACTTAAGAAAGCATTTGAACTAAAAGTGGAAAGTACGAACACTACGTCAACAGAACATTTGAGCTAAGAGAGATTTTGAACTAAAGAGAGCCATTGATCTCAATTTTGAACTGGTTCATTTTTAAACTTTGAACTAAAAGAGCGATCACTAAATTAAACTATATGGCACAAATTGAATACCTAACATAAATATGCCTCCCGGATTTGGTTTAAATATTTAAATTCTGTTTAAATTTATTTTAATTTTAAATTTATTTAAATTTTAAATTTCTGTTTAATGGTATAAATACATATTCAGAATGAACAAGAAACGTGCAGTCTCCTTCGTCGGTACTTTCTCATAGCAGATTCGCCGGCGAAGTAAAATAAATAACTCTCTCTCTCCTTTCACCACCTGTCTTATCTCTTATCTATCCCTTTCCTAAAGAATGTAGCACGGTTACGAAAAATAACTAAATAGGTTTTAATGCCTGAAGTGCTACTTCTCTTTAAAAAAAAAAAAAAAAAAAAAAAAAAAAAAATTGCAATTTATTAAAATTATTTTTAAAAATGAATTATTATTTTTTAGTTAGGCTTAAGTTCATTATTATCTGCCATTAATTGTATAGAGAACAATAAATTTTAATTTAATTTACTATCTCTCCCAAAAATCTAAATAATTGTTTTTTTTTTGTGTAATTCTGCAAATGGTGGTCATCGATGGGCAGGCAGTTTTTTTTTAGTTTTTTATGAATAGCGTCATAATTTAGAATTTCTTAGCGAATTTTTTTTTTTTTTTTTGTTGTGCAAAAGACTATTGAGCTCTATATCAGTTTTTAAAATAAAAATATATTTTTTTTATTTTTCAATAATTCGCCATTTTCTAAAAATGCCAATCGAACAGTGTGGCAAAATTTTTAAAAAATATATCCTGTCCGAATGTGATAAAAGCAAGTATAAAGGGAGCAACATGGACTTAGAGAGTAGTATTCACTTGATCGATCTCTAAGCTTAGAGAAATTAAAATTAATTAAAGCTATAACAAGATGACAGCGTCCCAGTCCTTATGTATTTTAACATTTCTTTTGTCAAGCTTTTGGGAATTTGAAAGTAGTTAAAGTTTCACCTGTTATTTGTGATCATTTGGTTAATTAAACAGCGTGATATCAAACCCATTCAGGCTTAATTAATACATCAGATCAACTTGTAAAAAGTAATGATTTTTTATTTGCTCAAAGTAATAATTATATTTTTTTAAATATTTTCTGTTTCCATTTGCGTTTTGTGAATGACTGTGATATAAATATTTCTTTAGAAATAACAAGCAAAAATATTATTGCCCAAATAAAACTTATTGAGACAAAACAAAAATTAATAAAAAAAACACAAACAGGCGTATGGGATGCATTTCAGTTTATAATTTATTGAACAAAAGTTTTTCTATAGAAATATTTTTTAATTTCTTGTAAGTTTAATATTTTGAAAAAAAAGAAAGCAAAAAAGAAATAACGACGGAAAAAGGTTACAAGTTTTTTGCCTTTTCCCTGTTGTTGTTATAATGGGTCAATAAAATTTTATGGCAAGTTTTCTCTTTAAATCATTGACATCTTCAAAAAGAGAAAAGAAAATAACTGCGAAACGTACGCCTTTCAAACAAATGGTCATTGAACTTTTTTTTTCGAAACGTAGCTATTTTTAAATATAATTTTTTTTATTGTAAGGAAACCGTGATTTGTTTTTCACAAAGTTTTTTCTTTTACTTACCCACTTTACGACGCGCGCGCCAAAGCACGGGCGGTGCTGTATTATTAGGAGAAGCCAGTGTGATGCTTTAAATTTAAACAATTACTGTAAATAAAGAAAGAGATAAATAATAAAATAAGCGTTAGAAACAAAACGAAATATATTAAAAGAAAATTATAATTATATAAAAAGGAAGAGAATTAATTTTTATTTTTTACAAATTTTTTCAAGGAACTTTTTAAACAAATCTCTTTTTCTTTTATTTCCATTCTTAAAAAGTTCTTCTTATTTTTTTAATTCTTTAAAAGATTCTCTGAACTATTGCGGGTAATCTAGTAGCAAATTTTTCCTAATATTTACCTTAAAGAAAAAGTACTGTTCATTAAACATGTGTAGTTTATAAACGAACTAGTTCATTTAAACGATTCAATCGACTGAACCAAGTGAACTAGTTCATACTTTTAAGTATACATAGTTCTTTTTTGAACTATACTTTGTATTTGAACTACCAGACAAAATGAACTAGAAGCCATGACTGTTTTTCATAGTTTACTATTTAAGACATGAAAATAGTGCTGCCACGCATTTTATTAAAAATTCGTCGTAGCAATGCTTCATTTAAACTAAAAGACCTTTTGGACTAAAGAAAGCGTTTGAATTAAAAGTTGAAAAGTACAAACATGACGTCAACAGAACATTTGACATAAGAGATATTTTAAGCCAAAGAGATCCTAGAACTAAAATTTGAACTAATTCATTTTGAAATTGAACTATATGGCACAAGTCCAGTTTTCATGGAGAGTTATTATTTATGTTTTTTTTAACAATAATTTCTAAAAAATTTACAAAATTTTTTTTAAAAAAATTCTGCTTAAATTTTTTATTGGGACATTTTTATCAAGCTGCATTTTGCTCATCTTAAAATCTGCTTTTTATATGAAAGGTACTTTTATTTATTAATTATTTTTTTATTAAGTGCTAAATATGAAATGCATTTTGTTTACTTTAGGAACTTTTAAAAACAAGCGTTTTTTCAATAAATGTCTTATTAGAAAATAAATTTAAGAGTGCTGTCTTAAAAACCAAACAGGCTTGAAAGGGCACTTTAAAAAATACTATCCCCTTCAGAGACATGTTCCCACAAATGGGTCTTTAAAAATTTTCTTTTTAAAAAAAGCTTTTTTTAAGGTTTTTTTCGAAAATAATAATTTATTTAAAATCCGAGCTATATAAAACTCACTTTTTTTTAAAAGTACTTTTTATTAAAGCGTACTTTTCTAAAAAATTCCTTTAAAATGCTTTTTTAACACATTTTCTTAATGGAACTTTTTACTTTGCTTTAAATCTGTAAATTTTTAATGTTTTTTTGAAAGGTAGAAGTACCTTATTTTTAATAAGTACCCTTATATAAAATAAAATAAAATATATTTTGTACAACTAGATAAAAAAATTTATTTGAAATATTTTTTAAAAGAAGGTTCTTTAAGAGGCCGCTTTCTATTTATGCACTTTTTAAAAGTACTTTTTTAAGAACCTATTTTGTAAGAGACACTTCTATTATGGTGAAATCCTTTTTAAAGAGATATTTGCCAACTAAAAAGTACGTTTTATTAAGATTCCACCTTTAAGTCATTTCTTTCACATTTTTTGCAGAATTTTTTTTTTTTTTTTTTTTTTTTGTTCTAAAGGTACCTTTTCTAGATTTTTGTAGTATTCTTTAAAAGATTTTCTTAAGAGTACTTTTCTTAACGACTATATTAAAACCCATTATTTTTTTTATTTTTTGTTTTTATATTTATTCTTTAAATTGTACTCTCAAAATTTTGAAAGGTACTTTCTAGAAAATGTGTTTTTTTTAAAGAAACCTACTATAAAAGGTACTTATACTTTAATCCAAACGTAGTTTTTCATGAGGTACTTTTTTCAAAATGGTACTTTCATCAAAGTTAATCGTTTTTAGAAGCTTTTTTTTAAAAGTATGTTATTTATAAAAAACACTTTTAAAAGTACCTTTAAAATTTTTTAAAATGTGCGTTTTCTAAGCTCTATTTTCCCAAAAATATTTCGTAAAGGTACTTTTTTCACAAAATAATTTCTTGATTTGCTTTTTGTTTTTTGTTTGTACACGCAAGTTAAATAGGTTAGTTTTTCTGAGAAATTTCTAATGGTACTTTTTTAAAGTACTTTTTGAGAAATACTTTTTAAAAGTACTCTTTAAAAGTACTTTTTACAGGAATATGACATTTGTTTTAGAAGCCTTGTTAAAGAATAATATAACGGGCGACTTATTTCGAGACTAAAATCATTTTATTTTTATGTGTGAAGAGTAGTTTCTTTTAAATAGAATAAACTCCTTTAAGAGTAGACATTTAGTATTTTGCATTGTTTTTCTAGAAATGTGCTATTTCTCAAAAGATTTTTTGAAGAAAATGTTTCCGTTTCTATTTAAAAACTATTGTTGTTTTTTTCTCTTTGGAATTTGTATAATTTAAAAATGCTTTGTTTTTTTAATTTAATCGAAATGATGGAACGACTTTATTGCTGTGGAATATCTATAAAATAAATTGAATCCGCTTGTTTGTATTTACTAACCAATTTTTAATTGAAACAAAATAATAAATTATTTTATTTTAGTTAAATGGAAAGTTCATTTTTTTGCTTTTTTTAATTCAAAATATTATTACTTAAAAAAAATTCCGCCAATCAAAAAATTTATTGACACGCTTGACTAGTGTTTGCAAAACACATTTCAACTTTCGGTCAAAGTTTTTGTATTTTTATTTCACTTATTGCTTGTGTCATTTTTATAACTGCATTAAACACACACACAGACATACAGACACGTAAAAAACCTTTTATTGAAGCGCAATTCTCACAAATGAAATAAATTGTATTTTAATTAAAATGTTAACAAATTAGAAAACAAAATAACAACAACAGCTGTTGAGCTATGATTCCTAAAAGTACTTAAGTACTGCGCACGAGGTCATTTTAAAGTGTAGAAATTTTATCTAAGAAAATTGTTCCACAAGACAAAATAAGATTTAATGCTGTTGAGCGAAAGACTTGAAAATTTTAATTTCAAGAAAATTTTTATTTGTTAAACTGTCTTTAACTGATTGAAAATGAGACTCCTGTTTAATTAAATCTTAATTTTTTTGTTGATGTTGTGTTTTTTTATCAGTGATAGTTTATTAATGTTTTATTTTTTAATTAGATGGCGCCTAATGGACGTTTGTATGTTCGAATGATTTTTTTGTTTTAATTTAAATTAATTGTTGATTGGAATTTGTTGTTAAAATATTTTGAATTTTATTTATTTATTTTTTTTTTTTTTTGCTTTTTGTTATCGGCTTTTGTTAGTGTAAAATGCAATAGGTACTATTGGCGTAAATTACTTTATGTCTTTTTTATGTTTTTGTAAAATTGCTGTCGATATGGAAGCAATTTGTTATTTTTTTTTCTGGTTACCAAATAATAATAAAAAAGAATTATGTTGTTCAAGCAGTTATAAAAATTATTTGAATTGACTATAAACGTAATAATTGTAAAGAATCAAATGTTCTTCTTTAACAAAAAGTTATTTTCTTAATTGTAAAAAAGAAAATATCGATAAATTACTTAAACATACAAACACCATTAGAGGAATAAGTTTTTCAAATTGAAATAGAACCAAACAGTAAAAACGAGATGATATTAATATCGCTGCAATATCTTTCCGTCAGTTACAGATCTCTGCCTCGAGAGCCCTTTCACCATTTAATAGGTGATCACAGATTTTTTTTCTATTTAAGCTGTAGCATTTATAGTTTACGAGATAACGAAGTTCTTAAGTTTTCCAAAAAAAAAGATTGTTTTTTGTGCTGAAAAATATTTTTTTTAACTTTTTCTTCTTTTGCAGTAGGCACTGGAAATTTGTGCAAAGGATGTGTCATGTAAAGCGCTACAAGGCAAAAAACTAATGTTTAATCAAATAAAACAAATGTGCGAAGGATTACTACATGGCTTTAACAATTGTTAAAAAATTTAGGCATTTCGGGCCACCGCAGCTGTTCTGGATAAAACGAATTTTAGACGTCCAAGTTCGGACCAGTCTTTTGACCTTTGCTGGCCGCTTTATTTTTAAAAATATAAGGTCCAATGAAACTTGAAACAAAATTAAAAAAATAGTACCGTCTGTAAAGTTGTGTTAAATAAATAATCATTAAAAAAAACAAAAATACTGTTTTCAAAAAGCACGTCATGTTTAAGAAATAAAGCTTTAAAAAAAAGAACTACATTCACAACAACGTACAATCTTACAAGAGCATTTCCTTTAGAAAGAGCAGTAAAAAAGTATCTACTTAAATAGTATCTTTTGAGAAAGGTACTTTTGAAATATGTATTTTGTCTATGACATAAAATTTACTTTTTTCGCTTTAGGTTTAAGTATGAATGATAATAAATAATAATAAGAATGAGTTACAGAGAGCAACAAAGAAATATTTTAGGTTGTGTATGAACTTTGTCCAACCAAATTAATATTGATTAGTTCGTTAAATGGATGATGTTTACAATATACACAGCCTAAGGTAGATAGATGCGAAGAATGCCGATGAAGGATGTGGCGATCCAGAAAATGCTTCAATTCATTCTGCTGGCGCCTAATTTTTCTTATTTTCTTTGGAAAACGTCCGCAAACATTTGTACTTAATTTTTCTTTCTAAAAATTTTTTAGAAATTAAATAAATATGTGATTTATTTATAATATCCACAGTTCAAACCCTGATTGGGAAAAAAAATACAAAAAAAATTATATTTTATAAATTAAGTACTTTTTAAATGCGCAGTTTAAAAAAAGAGCTTAAAGCAGGGATACTTTTAAAAAATACCTTAGCAAGAGATCCCTTAATAAATGCAATACGTTTTTAAAAAAGTATCCTTTTAAAATTAATATTTTTAGGTACCTTTTTTGAAAAAGTTTTTAAAAATTATTTTATTAAAAGTCACTTTGAAAAGCATACTTTCTTAAAAAGGTATTGTTTTTTTTTTGCAATGGTACTTTTATTAAAGGTACTTTTCATAAAAGGTACTTTTTTAAATTAGGTACCAACTTTTGCAAAACAACCTCTTAAAGGAATTATTTAAAGAAAAATTAAATAAATAGGGTTTTAAAAAATAATCCTTTTAAGAAGTTTATAAATTTTAAGCAGTTTTTTAAAAATCAAAACATAAATAGTACTTTTAAATAAGTGTGCTTTAAAAGAAATATTACCACAAAAAGGCACCTTTTTAACAAGATAAATTTTTAAATTATTAAATTAAAATAAAATTTAAAAACTAAATGACACTTTCTTTTAGAAAACGTTCTAGAAAATAATTCATAACGTAAAAATTAAAAAAGGAAAAAGGTACTTTTTGTAAAACATATTTTAATAAAAGTACTTAACGAAAAATGTTTTAAAATGAAGCTTTATTGATACACAAATTATTTTTTTTGAACTACAGGACATTTTTAAACTAATATTTTTACCGGTTGATTTGCATTAAGATACAAAACAAAAATAATTTTTTAGTACTTAAACTTTTGAATTGATTTGATGATTACAATTTCGGGTATTTTTAAACTTACGATTCGTTTTCTGGCATAACTAATTAGTATTTTTTGTAATTTTGTATACTTTTTCACAACGACCATGTACTTGCATTTTTGTTTTGCGGTAATTATTGAAATGTTTTTGTGTAAATTTTTAATGACTTTTTGTTTTAACAAAAACAAATTATATTTGTATTTTTGTATAATTCAGGCCATTTATACATTATTACGTTAAAATAAATAATAATTTTTGTTTTTATTTTAGCTAATTACATTTCTTTATATAATATGAGATATTTGGTTCATACAACTATTTGGAGAAGTGTTATGAATGATATTTTTATGACTTGCAACATTTACAATAAAATTGCAAAATATTTTCGTTATTAGAAATAATTAAAAGTTTTTGGCAAACTGGCCTAGTCGTGCATTTTGGGAATTTGAGAACGATTTTAATGTTTAAAAATGTATTAAGAATATCAAAATTTTCTATGCCATCAAAATACCAGAGACGTTATAAATTTCCATTGACTTTATGAAAGTTTTAATTTTTTGCAAAGCCACTAAGAGGAGAAAAAATTTTCAAAATTCCTTTAAATATTTAGCGTGAGAAATCAAGATTTGAGATCTTGATTTCAGAAAATATTAGTAACCGAATTCAACAAAGAAGGAAGTTATCAATTCGACTGAATGTTGCTTTTTTATGCTTGTGCCTGCAAAACACAATCATTTATAAATCGTTTTGGAAAACTTTTTGCAATTTTATAGATTATGCCCAAGGAGTGGTATCGTTTTAAAACCAGTTCATAATCTTAAAAATTAAAGGGTGTCCCATACAACATACACGCATTTTAAGTGTATTATGAACCGTAGAGTGCACTTTTTTAAAATTAAAAAAATGCGTTATACTATAGCTTCCAATAAAAAAAAGTAATACAAAAATAATCCTAAAAATTAAAGGGTGTCCCCATAGGTGTCGTAAATTGACTTATATGCACCTATCTTTTGAACCGTTATAGACACACGCTTGAAAATTGGACAGGATATCGATTACTATGACCGTTATAATAACAAGTATAAATATTCAAATGATAAATTAAAGGGTGTTCCAATAGTTAATGTAATTTAATGATTGTTGTCAAACCTTTGAACTGTTATAGCCTGATAATTGAAATTTACAAAGATTCTTTATTGCTTCCCCGCTATAATAACAAGAATAATATTTTTATTTGGAAATTAAAGGGTGTTCCAAAAGTTGATGTTAATTATTATATGTGGTAAAACTTTTAATTTGTTAAAGGCAGATTGTTGAAATTTACAAAGATCAATTATTGCTAAGTCCGCTATAACAACCAGTATAAAATTTGAATTTAGAAATTAAAGGGTGTTCCCATTTTTGAAGCAAATTGACTTATATGGCCCCATAGTTTGAACCGTTATAAACAACCACTTGCAAATTAAACAAAATGTTCACTTCTTTGTCCGGTATATTAAGAAGAATAAAAATATCAAATTAAAAATTATAGAGTGTTACAATAGTTTCTGTTATTTAATGTATACGACTAAGCTTTTGAACAGTTGTAGACAGTTGATTGAAATTTGCACAGAAACTTTACTGCTGAGTCCGCTATAACAAATAGCAAATTTGAAATTAGAAATTAAAGGGTGTCCCTATAACAGATGTAATATTACCTAGACTAACGCTTAGAAATTAAACAAGTTTTGTTTTACTGTGTCAGCAATAAAAACTGTAGAAAATAAAGAGTGACTACATAACTGCTGAATTTTCTTGTTAAATCTGCATTCATATTTTGTTCTACAGCATATAAAATAACCTGACGCAATCTTTCTCGAATAAAATATCATATAATAATTGTACAGTTACCGTCCTAAAAAAATATGATTTTAAGTTTGTTTTGAAGTCGGTTGTTTTTGTTTCGTGCAAGAATTATTTTTTAAACACTTTCCCAATAAAGTTCACTCTCTAATTATCAAAAAAATAAATAAATAAAAAATACTTGATCGAAAAATTTACATTCTACCCATTCACCGAACCACGTTTTAACTAGATGTCTATAAAATGATAAATGAAATTAATAGATAAATTTTTGTTTCCGAAAATAAAAACTTGCGCCATCAAGATCCTTCAGTACTTTCCTTTTACAAAAACTTGGAAAATAGTTTAATTAGGGCTACTGTAGCCTAGATGGTCAGCATGTCAACTATGAATACAGAAGACCTGGGTTCATATCCCAGCCGCTGTCAATATATCAACATTAAATTTTCCAATATCTGTTAAAATATTCACATATGAAGCATTTAATCGTTCATTTATCTTCACCGCCTAACACCCTTTGTCTATCTGTTTCCAATAAGAAGGTATCAATATATTTACCACTCATTGCTTTCTGAGCGTTACTTCTCTCAAAAAATTCAATTCATCCCTGAATCAAAATTCTTGTTTGCTATATAATTCGATAGCCGCCAAAAGAAAAACACAATGGATGCATTTTCTTTTGTCACAAAAAATTATGCTTTAATGTTGAAAAATCAGAATTCTTTTAATTCAATCTTACGCACAAGCATAAAATGAACAACTGGAAGAAGTTGCCATATATTTCTACAGTAAAAGAATTTTGACGATTTAAGTCGCCTAAAAATACAAATTGCAGTTGTAAATAGTATGGCAGTATTAAGTAAACGTCAAACAAGCAGTTTTGGTGTGCTTAGAAATCCAATGTGAATTGTAATTGTTGCCAATAAAACTGTTTAGAGTTGAGGAAACAAAGTAAGTTTTTAAGCAGAAATATAATTCTAAATATTTTTATGTCAGAAAAATGGATTTATTTTCAATTACCGAACAGCTTACATGTCAAAAGAACTTAAATTTTAAGGGCAGAGGCGAATCAAAAAATTTTAAATCTTTTTATAAAATTTTATTTTAATATTTAAACTATACTTTGCTATAAGGAAAATATAATAAAAATATTTATTTTAAATAATTGTTTGATAGTAAGGACTAAATATACACTTTGGGATTAAAACAAACATTTGACTCTTAAATATATTTAATCAAACCCAACTCAGCTTCAAGCGTGGAATTTTATTTAAACACTGTTTTGACAAGACCATTTAACAAGTTAAATTTTTTTGTTTAATTTTTAATTTATTTATCTTTGACTTTGCAAAAAAAATTTAAATAAAAAAAACTGAACCATAAGGAAAAAAAATCCATGCAAATCAATCAATTTCAAAATTAACGATTAAATCACAGAATACTTAAATATATAAAAAAATTATAATAAAATAAACTATAAAGATTAGAGGTTCCGCTAAAAAATAAAATCAGTTGGTCTGAGTGTCAGTCAACCAGCGCTCTAAAAAAGTCTTTAAATATTTAACGATTTAATGAGGTTTTTAAAAAAGCTTCACAAATTGCTGTTCTGCATAGCAAATTAATTTGTTAAATTATGCAAAAACAACAAAAAAAAGAAGTAATAATTTTAAGTTTCATTGCCTTTTTATGATTTTTTTTATGAAAAATGTTAAAAGCGTATTTTTTTTCAATTTATATTTTTATGTTCAATTTTATTATTCTTTCCACTGCTAAATTTCACATTTAAACTGCTTGAAAAAAGAAAAATAAGAAATGTGAACAAGCCACGTACGACTAAGACAAAAAAATAAATATTCTTCAAAACTTATTTTTTCTACAGGTTTTTTACTAAAAAAAAAAAGTTTAAAATTTTTTCGGTTCGTTTTTACTAAATATACTTTTTTAAATGATTGCATTTAAGGACAATTTTTAAGGTTCTTTCTTTCGAAGTTTTTATGTTACAAATTTTTAAGGGTCCTTTTTCAAACCCAAGATTACAAATCAACAATAATTCAAGCAAAAAAAAATCATCGTAAAAGTGCAAGTGATTTTTGGTACAAAGTTCTAAAAGAATTCAAAACAAGTAAGAATGCTATATTCGGCTGAGGCGAATATTATATACCCTTTATTATCTATGTAAATCTAGTTTCGTGAAATAACTCCAATCAAAAAACAACTATTGGGGTGGCATAAAATTAAAAAATTAAAAAAAAATTCTTTTCTTAAAAATGTTATTGGCTCTTAATGGGTTAAGCATTTTTTTAAACTAATGTATTTCCTGAAAGATTTCTTTTAAAGCTTTTAAATGATACCCATATTGATGTCTTAAAAAATTTGGTCACATTCGTTCTTTTCTATGAAATGTTCAGAGGGCCATAACTCGGAAAATATGGGCGAGCGCGAATTTGTTAAGAGATGTTGTTTTTCTTCTTATTTTTTAATTATCTAACACTCCATATATTTGTTTTTTAATTGGAGTTACTTCACCAAATATAAATTTATTTCAAATGATATGGAAAAATTAAAAGCAAACGAGGTGTTTTGCACGCTACCTGGAAGGACATGGACCAATGTAGCTGATTTTCAATAGAAAAATTTTTGAAACTATGTCTGAGAGATTGAAGTATTAAAATTTTCTTTAGCTCAAGTAGTGCCTTTGTACTATGGGGTCGGAAATGGATATTGTAGAAATAACAAACAGAATGACAAACTTAAATTTACCCATTTTCCACCTGTGGTGAAAGGTATAAAATTACTAGTCCTAAAAATCATTGTATGAATCCTTTCTAAAATTCATTATTTTAACATACAAATATTCACTTGTCATTACAGCGATCAAAATAAATTCAACAGTAACCTGAAAAAAAATTTTTTTCATCCTAAGAACCAAAATTGCTCTATTAAAAACGTAAACTTTTTGAGGAGCGATATTTCAAAGCTCCGCTAAAAACCCTTAATATTCAAAATCATTATTCAAAATTTAACTGTCCGCTGAATTGTTCTTAAAAGAAAAAGTGTATTATGTTTTTGAAAATGTGCTTAAGAATCCCTAAAGAAGAAGCACTTGCTTTAGGTAGATACGAGTAGCTTTTTAGAAGGTGATATTTCAAAATGTAATTGTTTTAATGGTACCTTTTAAAGGAGAATTTTCTTAAAAATGTACAGAAAAGGGGACACGCCAGAGCAATATTTGTAAGAAACTCTTGAAAAACTTTGATTAGTTCACTCTAAAAAATTTTAAATGTTTGAAAAAAATCAGGTACTTTTTTGAAAAAGTACTTTTTAAAAAAAATTTTTTAAGTTCCTTTATTTTATTAATTTTTTTTATTCATTAAATAATACGGCTTTTTAAAAAAAACTTACTTTTAAAATTTTACTTTTACGCCTTTTAAAAGTTGTTTTTAATTTTTAAACAGTATCCAGAAACTTTCTTGTACCATTTTAAGAAAAAAACAAAGTTGCTCTTTAAAATATTTACATTTTTTCAGGAGCCATTTTTATACGGTTTTGCAAGAAAGAATCCTTTGTATTCACAACCATTATTCAAACTTTAATTATTACCTAAACTATTCTATACAAAATTGTATACTACGTTTTCGAAAATGTGCTAAAAAAATCCCTAAAAAAGAAGCAATTGCTTTAGGTAGATGCCCTTTTGAAACTTTTTGAGGAGCAATATTGAAAAGCTCCACTAAGAACCCTTTGTATTCAAAACCAATATTCAAACTTTAATTATTACCTGAACTATTCTATACAAAATTGTATACTACGTTTTCGAAAATGTGCTTAAGAATCCCTAAAAAAGAAGCAATTGCTTTAGGTAGATGCCCTTTTGAAAAATTATATTTTTAAATGTAATTGTTTCAATGGTACCTTAAGGAGATTTTTTTTAATGTACACAGAAGGAAAGACGTCCGAACAAAATTTATTAAAATCACCTAAAAAACCTTGAGTACGTCACCAATAAAAAAATTTTTATGTTTGAAAAAATAGGTACTTTTTTCAAAAAGTACTTTTTTGAAAAAGTACTTTTTCGAAAGTCCCTTTGTTAAGGGAACTTTTACTGAAAGGTACGGCCTGTTGAAAACCTACTCTTAAAATTTTATTTTCACACGTGTACAAAGTGCTTTGTAATAAAACTTAATTTTTAAAGTTTTCCGCCTTTAAAAGTACTTTTTGTGGACAAATATTTATTTTGATTTCTTAATAAATAGACCTGCAATATTACTAAAAACTTGTATCATCTTAAAAGAACAATTTAAGATTTACATATTTTGCTGGGTTATAACATTCAATGGTTAGTGAAAAAAATTCAATTAGTACTTTACACTTATTTTAGCATTATCTTCTTCTTACATAAATTTTATAAAAATGTGTTAGTTTTCACACTGACTACCCATTTATTATAGTAATTTTTTTTTTACTTTAACAACTGCAAAGTTTTTAATTATATTTATTTTTTATGTTTTCACTTAAAATGGTGTTGTACACAGTGAGAAAAGTGGAGTAAAAAAGCAGCGTTAAGTACTCTTGATTACAGAGAAATTTGCGATAACCAAGTAGGAAATACTCAGAGTATTAATGAATAATTTATATTTGAATAAATATTCAAAGTGGACACAGTAAATGATAAATAAAAGAATAAGGTAGTAAATAATAATTAACCAAAAAAAAATAATAATAAATAAAAAAATAAAATAAAAGTAAATAGTCTATTTATCAGAACATATTTACAAGCGAACATGATTCAAACAAGGGACTGCTGGACTGATTAACTAGAAACGGTTTTGCAGGGTGAAGAAAGAAATTGTTTTGAAATTTTTATATCATGATAAATCACTTTTTGTTTTTGTTAATTATAGGAATTTTTTTGTTGTGTAGCGGGGGAAAAACCCATAAAGAATTATAAATTGGATAAATATTTTCTTAATTTTATTTTATTAAAAGAAAAAAACATTTTTTTTAATTTAAATTTTTGTTTCAAAAATTGTTTAAATATTTTTTTACTTACAAACAGAGTTTAAGGTCTATAGAACTGTGAGCTTTAATAAAAATTAAATTGTGTAGTAAAAGTGCTGGTCAATGAGATCTTTAAAAGACGTTTATTTTTCTAATATTTTTCTTTATTTCGCTTTTTTATTTCGCTTTGAGTCCTTTTATTCATATGCGAATCAGAGCAACAAGCGCTGACCACACAGTTGAGGATGATTTGTTCAGCTCAACAACATCATTCAGGTTCAAGGTTGCAAACATTTTTTTTTAAACCAGCTATTAATTGTGGCAGTTAGAGATGTATTTTTAACAAATTCAAACGATGGTATTTTTTATGTATGAACCAGTGTTGCCAGAGATAGACAATAAAAAGTTACTCTTTTCATTCAAAAAAATTAAAATTTTTCATTGAAAGATACATCTTGAAATTTGGTTAAACAATAATTAATTCCATGATATTTATATAAACTCGAGTAAATAGCTTTATTCTATATTTCAGGCAAAAGCACTCGGCAACAAAGTCCTTTACTTAACAAAAACAAAAAAAAAATAGAAAAACCTTAAAACCATAAATTTAAAAATAATAAATTCCATCCCAATAAAATTCATGAGTATTTAAATCAGGACTAATAACCCTGTAAAGTGCATGATGTCGCCATTAAAAAAAATTTGTTAAATTAAACTTCTTTATTAATGAATTCTTCTTTTTAAGATTTAGCTTCGATAAAATTTACTATTTTAATAATATTAAAAGTACCGTTATTAAGGACAAATTTAAGTCTCATTTGCTTAAAACTTTAACATAAAATTAATGAAAATTTTCCGTAATATATAATCCCATACTTAAAGGCAATTGTCAAAATTTTCAAGCCGAATAACTAAAGTTGCTAGCAATTTTCGTAAGGTAAGCATAGTACTCTGTTCATCATTTCGTGCAAAATGTTGTCAAAAGTCCATATAAAAAAATTACTGCGAAATAAATGAGAAACAATGTAGCTGAAGTAGTTCTCTGTTTATTTGTGAAAAAGTCGTTAAATGTTTCTCGCAGCATGTTTTTCAAATTATGAAATGTTTCTGGCAACATTTATTTTTCAACTACGAAATAACATAAGCAACAGTTTTTTCGTACGGAATTTTTGACAACCACTTTTTTCAGACCGTTTGTTTTGATTTAATTTTGTTGTGCTTAAGTAATTTAAAAAAAGAAATGGAACAAGTGTGAATTTAAAAGATAATAAAACAAAAATAAAGTAAATGATGCAGAAAAGCCTTTCCTCAGTAAATGTTATTTTCTAAATCACTGAATTGTCAACACTAGCTAATTTTCAAATTTTTTAAGCGAAATAATTCAAGTTGCTTAAAATTTTTCGTAAAATCGAACAAAGTACCAGGCTTAAGGAACGAAATAAATGCAGTTCGTATTATTACACAGTTGTAAAAAAAGTATTGCCAGAAACATTTTACTGTTTCTAAGCATGAAGCAAGAAAAATTTGGTAGTTTCTTACTAATTGAACAAATAACAACTTCGGCAACGTTATTTTTTGTTAATTTTGAACTTTTTTATGTCTCATATAATAAAACAAGTACTTGTTTTAGTAATATTATTTTATTTTGTGTCTCTACCAAAGGTTACGAAAATTTTGCCAAATATAACAAAATTATACATGTTCCCTGGAGCCTTTAAAATTTACAAAAAATACCAAGCGGCAGCACTGGTATAAAATGTTATTAACCTGGCGTTGCTACACAATTGTAGGAAACCAGAGTTGCAAAAAACAAAAATCGCTAAAACAAACTGCTTCTAAACCTTTAAAAAAGTTTATAATTTTAGAGGCCCGTAATTCGGAAAATATGGGCGTGCGTCAATTTTTTCACTTGATGCTTTTTTCTTATTTTTTAATTCTCTATAGCCCCATATATTTTTTTTATTGAAGTTACTTCGTTGTATCAAATGATATGAAAAAGTTAGAGCTACATCCGCTGCCTCGAAGGACATGGACCGATCATGCTGATTTCCAATAGCACCTCTTTCTGTACTATGTCTGATTGATAGGCGTATTTAAATTTTTTCTAGCTGATCTAGTGCCTCGGCAAACTTGATTTCAACACTAACACGGACGAACAAACGGACATCGCTCAATCGACATCGTTATGCATAAGAATTCAGTATATATACTTTATGGGGTCGAAAATGGATATTACAAACGGAATGCAGGGTGAAGGGTATAATAAATTGGCTTCAAGTTTGTAATGCGTTTATTTAACACAAAAGGCGCTGTAACATGGTTCTAAAAATAAAAACAACCTTTAAATGCAGCGTTGAAAAAAACGAAGTGTCTTCAGTACATATCTCCTCTACTTTACTCTTTTTCATAAAAAGATAACACAATTGGTAAGTATAAGTTATTGCCTAAAGGTTGCTTCTCTTAAAAAAAAAAGATAACATTTAAGCCCCTTTCACACTATTATACTGAGTTTTATTTTTTATATGATTTTGTAAGCAGGAAATCAAATGAGAATTATTGTGATTGTCAAGAAATCTAAAGTAACATTAAATTTTGTTTTCACGCTATCACACTTTAAATAAAATGAAAACTACCAAGCTGGTACGAAGTTTAAGCAACGGCGACTGAAGAATATTATGTATGGTGCTGAAGTGCCGCCTCATGACAATTTTGGCAGTTCAGCTTTTTTGTAAATAAAAATTAAAAATTAAAAAGTTATAAAAAATTGCAGCTATTTGTACTTTTGTTTTAAAAAAATCCATATGTAAGCGACACGAATGGGGGCAGGTTGAGGCAGTTGCAAGACAGAGAAAAGATAGCGTAGACGAAGGCGCACTGTCGTCTGCAATGCAGTCGGAACGTTTGTTTGCTTAACAGCTGCTCTTGTTATTTTCTTCATTTGCTTTGGAAAACAATCCTGATAAAATGAAAAGTGTAAGCGTTTAGAAAATTTTCTAAAAATGGTTTGGTATTATGGGATGTCAAATTTTGTTTCGTATTGTTTCATACTTTATTACATATTGCTTTAACACCATTACTCTTTCTTATAGGATTTAAGTTTTTAACAAGTCTTGATACTCAGTATTATAGTGTGAAATGGGCCTAAGTAAATCTGGATCTTCAAATAATTTTTTGTAAAACCTTAAAGTTATATAAATGTATGATCAAACGTAATACTCTTGAGAGACAAAGTAAGACATATCTAAGCGGTTAAGTAATATTTCAAACATAAAGTTGAGTTTCACCATTCCATTCTAATATAAAACACTCTACTTCTAACTAGTTTTCTGATATAAAATTGTTCCTGCTTCATTCGTATGTCCATGAGAGTTTTTTTTTTTTTTTTTCTTTTAATTGTTAAGATAATTTTAAGACCATCCTCATAGAACTTACAAAAAAACACATTATTTTATAATTTTTTATAGCCGCAAATTAAAAAAAAATTAAGAAGAAGAAACACACTGCCAGTGATTATGCGAAGGCAAATCCCATTAAAAACCAAAAATAAAATAAAATTATACAATAGAGAAAAACACAAGATAAATTCTACAATTTCCACTATCAAATTAGTTTAAGAAAAATAATGCTGATGATCGTGCTTTTATGGTCGATCGCTTAGTTGATTTGTTTGTTCGTTTTCAAATCAATGTGTTGCTGTCAAATCATTTCAATGTAGAATTTGTCTCATTATAAATTTATAGAAAACAGAGGTTTATTAAAGACAAAAAGCTATAAAATATAAAGTGTTTTTTTAAATTATTTTCACAAAATGTTGTATTTTTTCATATGTAAATAAAAATTAAAAAAATATTGTATATTTAATCTCAACGAAGAAAAAAAGAGATATAAAAATATGTTCAGAGAAGAACCGAAAAAATGACATAAAATATGAATACTTTGCCATTAAGTTAAACTGTTGAAAACATTATTCAAGTATCTGGCATTTGGTGAAAGAATTCATTATTATTTAAAGTACAAATTGTGATGATATTCTGTTTTTCAGTCCGACAAATGTTTTTAGGCTGGAAGTTTACTTCAAACATGTTTAGTTAGATCTTCTACGTTTTTTTTTTAAGATTAAACTGTTTCAAAAAACTGCTCCTTATAGTCTAAAAGTGTATTGTTCAAACTAAAGTCTGTACACGAAAAATATTTCACATATTTAATACTAATTACTTAACAATTAAAAAAAAAAATTTAATTTTAAAAATAAATCAGTTTTTAGACAGAATTTCCGTTACTAAGATTTTTTAAAATATTTAGCCTAATCATGAATACTCTCACGGAATTTCTTTCTCACGGAAAACATTTTCTCGAGAAAAAAATCCTCCAAACATGAATTCCGGGGGAACAAAAAAATAAAAAAGTGACATCACACGATTTCTCTTTTACAATTCATAATACCTACTTTTTTCCCTCGAGTTTTTTTTTTTCACTTTCCGCAGTCAATAAAAAAAAGAACAAATTTATAATAGGTGAAAAGGGAAAAGTAAGAAAACTCGCACAGAATTTCTGTTTATAATTGATCTGATGGATATAATTTTAGCCTAGAAATATTGTAATCATCAATTTGAGGAATTGCTTAAAACTAAAAGGGAAACTTGTAAGGAAAATAACTTAATTAAAGAAACGACTTTTTTTAAACCTATTAATCACAATTAAGAAATTATTAAAAAAAAACTATGGAAAATATTTTTATTATATCACCACTTGAAAATGGCAATTATTCTTCAAACAATTAATAAGGGCTGCAATCGTTTTAAACAAATTTGATGTTTTTATTTTTTAAATAAATAAAATAAGCAGAAAAATTGATACATTTTTTTGAAAATTTTTCAAATTTCGATATATTTACCCACTACTGTATAAAGATATGAATTAGTGTTTTGTATTTTTATTTCAGTTTATAGAGTGGAGTATGAACGTCTGTTTACTTTCTTTTATTATTCTGCTCTTTGTTCTCATTTTACGAGAAGAAAAAAAATATAAAAACTGATTTAACGAGGTGACATAAATTATTTAAAACGATATCTTTTCATTTATTTTATTTTGACCTTTAAATTTTCTTTATATTTTTTTGTTACATTGTAGAAGAAGCAGCTAAAAAGAATACAAAGTTCAGAGGCCCATAACTGAAAAAGTATGAGCGAGCTCCAATTTTTTTACTTGATGTTTTTTTCTGTATTCTGTTTTTAATTCTCTATCGCCACAATTATTTATTTTTTAGATTGATGTTCACTAAACTAGATTTGTTCGAAATGATATTGGAAAAATAGATGTAGGCTTAGTGTTTTGCTCGCTGCCTCGAAAAATTATGGACCGATCATGTTGAAATTTAAAGGCAGAATTTTCGAACTTTTGTCTGATCGATTGGCGTGTTTAAATTTTCTCTAGCTCATCTAGTGCCTTGACAAAGTTGATGTAAACACGAACATGGATGGACAAACGGACAGATGGATAAACGAATAGAATCGAATTCAGTCGGAAATGAATATTATAGAAATAACAAACGGAATGACAAACTTAAAAATGCCCTTTACTATCTGTGGTGAATAAATCAAAATCATAATAGTTTTTAGTATAAAATCCCATGTGTGTGAAGATAAATTCGAATTTAACTAGTAGAGACCTACACCAAATTTTTTTAACATAGCTGATTTTGCAGTTAACAGACCACTGTTAATCACTTAACAGTCGTTAGAATTTTAACCTTTAATAATTAAAATGCATATCCCGGAAATTTGGGGCGTTGTTCATGTTTTGTTCGATATGGAAACATTTTGCTAGAGTGCACTTAGTGAGATTATAAAAGTTAAATGTGCAAAATAATTTTCAAAGAACAATAAATGCAGAGTTTTTTAACATAGTCATTTTTTAACATTTCTTGAGAAGATTTTTGGCCATTATGTAAAAATGGAGAATGGCTGGTATAACACACCCCATACAAATAAAGGTCCAAGGACTACTCTATCGAACCATATTAGTGGGATATCTGAAATAATCTTAAAAACTAAAACAAATTTGAGTTTTTTAACATAACATTTAAATCCCGTAAGATATCTTCTATTTCTACAACTAAGCCGTGATTTTTAATAAATAAATTTAAAAGTTCAACTTCGAAAACCATTTAGAAGTCATTAAGGGTACAGAAAACGTTGTGGTGGAAAAACACTCATTATTCAAATATGTTATTTTGAGTACATAACACATACAAATATACTGTATTAATTATTTTAATTATAATATTTTTGCAAAAACAGAAATGACGCAAATTTTGTGATGTTTTTCATCCACAAAAAATTCCTCATTTTTCATTTAAGTATAAAAGTATAAATAATCGAAAATGTGGTGATTACGCAAAAATTATATAAAAATTAAATAAAAGTTATAAAAGATAACAACAACAAAATTATCTAATATTTATTTTTTTTTTTTATCTCACTTACACTGCTACAATATGGATGAATATTAAAGTTTCCATTTTATATCTTCTTAAATGCATTAAATTTGATTAAATAAATGACGAAATAAAAAGGAGATAATTTATTATTTTTAAAGCAAATATTTATTTAATTAAACCAGTATCTTTTATATTACAAATAAAAGAAAAAGTAAGTAAAAAAAGATTGCGCAGTTACGTTATTTATTCTGCAAGAAAAGTCAAATATTTTTAGCAATTTTAATGCAGTCTAAGATAATTGTTTTCAGATGTTATAAATAAATATTGAAAACATTGATATTTTTGCTTATTGAATAAAGTTATGAATTCTTATATTTTAAGTAACAATTTTCTTCGATAGTGGGAGTAGAGTCTTGTGTAGGCCTCGGTACACTGTGTATATGTAATCTAAACCAGTTAATAATTCTCGTATTCTATTTATCCATAAGGCTTATAATTATTAATTACCCTGTAGATATACAGATACCAAGAATGCTGAATTGGGATTTAGGCATCCAAAAAATGCATTATATTCTGCTAGTAAATAAGTAAGAATTAAAATACTACTGGAAAATAGACAACATGAAGTACGAATCACAGTACTATAGACGCTAAGTAAATTTTAAGTTTCTGCTTACAACGGTTTTAAAAGTAAGTTAAAATATTATAAATGTCTAAGGGGATACCCTTTAATTTAAAATTTTATTTTTATACGTATCGTTTTAGTGGATACAGCTCTAAACAATCTGTGAAACTTTCGGATATCTGTCCTCAGCATTTAAAACAGAGCTGTAATTGAATGATTCATATTTGGCTTTTAACTCACCGTGAATTAAAATGTTTGAATGTATTCATCTGTTCAAAAAAATGAATTGAATTAAAACTTGAAAGCATTCAGAATGAATTAGAATTCTTGAATGCCATTCACTTGGGCACACAAAGTATATGAATTTGAGTGAATTTATTATATAGAAAATTTGTGTGAGTGCATTTACCACACCAGCAAAAAATGAATTAGAATCTGAATGGATTTCTTATGAAGATAAACGTCGTGAATGCATTCACTCGCCATTCAATTAAATGAATAAGAATTTGAATGCGGGAATGATCAGCAGGAATAATTAAAAAAATAATGATTCGTTAACAGCTCTGATTTAAAAGGTTATCGTTATATATGTGATAATTACAGTTCTTAAAGAACACCCTCTAATTCTTAACTTTATTTTATCATTTATTTTTGTAGCGACTTTTGTGAATATTTCCATTGCCAAGCTATGGCGTTTCTGTGACACACAAACAGATGGACAGACATTGTAGCAAAAACAAAATGACAAAGTTTCAAACCTTAAACAAATTTTTTTTATCCGTTTATAAATAATATTTTTAGATATTATCGTTTTTCTATTTGTCCTCATGGTACTTTCAGTGCTTTCAGCGATATTTTCTTAACTTTCCGAATTTTCTTCATTTTTTTCTTTTTATTATATTTTAAGATTTGGTTGCGTTTTTTTAGTTATTTCAAATAAGTAGTTTTTTAATCTTTTCGTTTAAAAAGAAAACATAAGAGCAACATATTACGGTTGTAAGCATAATGGCATTGTCTGATACAACAATAATATGGTTAATTTCAAACATGTTAAAATTAAGAGTTATAAAATTATGTTTCAATATAAACAAAACACGGTTAAATTAGAGGTCATAATATGATTAACGAAAACATACCCACGGTACTGTCAGATTAGTACAATATTTGACCAACAAAACGTACCCACTATTTTTACAAATGTTTATTTAATCTTTTCTGGCAAGTATTATTACAAATGACGATTCATAATATAATAAATGATCTTATCTTTCTTAAAACGTATTTGAGAAGAACAAAAATTTTATTTATATTTATTTTATTTTATATATTTGACTAGTCTGGACGTGCCTTCAGTTATTTATTGTTTTAGTTCAACGGTTTTCAAATGGGGGTCCGTGGACACCTGGGGGTCCGCATGAGGAACCGAAAAAATAGTGTTTTCAAAAATAATAAAAGTTTTATTTTGAACTTAGGCTTCAGAGGGGTCCGCAAAAAAAATTAGTTTACTAGGGGTCCGTGAGCAGGAATTTGATGAGAACCCCTGTTTTAGTTATTAATTATTTGCTATAAAAAATAATTGTACTACATACGAGTAACTTCACGAAAAATTGTTTTATTTTTTTTAATGTGAACAATAATTAAATTTTTGCAAAAAAAAAGCTAAAAATAAATAAAAAGCAACCATAATTGGTTCACCATAACCACATATTATTAAACAAAATATAACATTGTTCCTGTAATCATCTCACAACTATGTTTTTTCTTTGCATGTTGACATTACCTAGGAAATACATTGATGACGGATGTCACTACATGGAGTGTTTTGCAGGTCATCATGTAGTTCAATCTACAGAGCAATTAATTATGCGCGTAGAGATGTCTACATGGTGGAATTGCTTGTGAAATGCCTAATTTCACTTAATGTAGGAACACTGCTTGTACAAGGGCTGCTATACATATATCTGGCCTGGCAACACTGAGTGCTGCCAAGTGCAATCTGACATTTTCATTGGAAAGTTTGTCATTTTTAAGCATAATCGTACTCAAAACGTTTTGACGTACGACCAATATTTGTTTTGTTTACAGTGACTTGAAAAACTTAATATAGAAAAAAATGGAATTAACTCGTGAAAATTTTCGTGCCATCATTTTTCACAACTTTCGACGTGGATTATCACGACAAGAGTGCATTGATGAACTTAAATCTTTGTATGGCGATGAAGCACCATCCTATAGCACTGTGAGAAATTGCTATAATGAATTTAATCGTGGCCGAAGCTCGCTCAAAGACGAATTCCGTGAAGGTCGTCTAAAAACGGCTGTTGTGCTAGAGAACATTGATGCCGTGCGTGAACTCATAATACAAGATCGACATGCGACATAACCGACATAACGAGAGATAGAGACATCCTTGGACACTTCTTCCACCAGCATACATTCGATACTGCATGAACACCTGGCCGTAAAAAAGGTTTGTTCTCGTTGGATCCCGCACAATTTGCAAGTCGCTCAAAAAAAAAAGGCTCGTGTGGATTGGTGCAAAGAAATGTTGCAAAAAAAACGATTGCGGTGCTTCAAAAGACGTTTATAAGATCGTCACAGGTGGCGAATTATGGATCTATGTGTATAAGCCCGAAACGAAACAACAATCGACCATGTGGGTCTTCAAAGACGAGTAAAATCCGACAAAAGTTGATCGTGGAAGAAGCACTTCGAAGCAAATGGTCGCCTGTTTCTTCAAAAAAACTGGTCATGTGGCGACTGTTCCACTTGAGCAACGTAGAACGGTCACTTCTGAGTGGTACACCACAATTTGTTTGCCTGAAGTCATCGGGGAAATTCGAAAAACCAACAAGAGAAGACGAATCATTGTTCACCATGACAATGCGAGCTCTCACACATCGGCTCAAACCAGAGCGTTTTTGACCGGCCAAAACGTCGAATTAATGGGTCATCCGCCGTACAGCCCTGACTTGGCAAATAATGACTTCTTCTTGTTTCCGCACATCAAGAAAAAAATGCGTGGTCAACGATTTTCGTCGCCAGAAGAAGCTGTTGAAGTGTTCAAAAGCCATGTTTTAGAGGTGTCTCAATCGGAGTGGAAAAAGTGCTTCGACAACTGGTTTGAGCGCATGCAAAAGTGTATAAATCATGCTGGAGAATACTTTGAAAAACAATAAAACCATTTTTTAATTATAAATATTCGCATTTTCACTATTAGGCCAGAAATATATAGAGCAGCCCTCGTAGCACTGTTGAGTTATTTGTTTTTTTATTTTATAAAACTGTTAATTCATGTATTTCTGTTTTTTCGTAAATATGAATTTATCTCGTTTTTGTTATTTTTTTATACCGTTCAACACAAAAAGTGGAAAAAGATGTTAAAATCAACTTTGCCAGGGCGCTAGATGAGCTAAAGAAAATTTAAATACGCCAATTGATTAGACATAGTTTCCTTCGAGGTTGAGGGCAAACAGCGCGTCTTTTATTTTTCCATATCATTTGGAACAATGAAGTAACTCCAATTAGGAAAAAAAAAGAAAAACAAATATATGGGGCAATAGATAATCAAAAACTTAGAAAAAAAAACAATTAGAGAAATAGACGCTCGCCCATATATTCCGAGTTATGGGCCTTTAAACTTTTCATAGAAAAGTATGATTGTGCACCATAATTTTTAAGATATCAATATGCGTATCATTTAAAAACTTTTTAAAAAGAGATCTTTAAGAAAATGATTTTTAAATGATTAAATAGTACTTATTTTTTTCTAATTATTTGCTAATTTTCTGTCATCCCAATTTTGTTTTTATTTTTTTATTAGAGTTACTTTACTAAAATAGATTTAAATACATGGTGAAGGGTATACAAGATTCGGCATAGTCGAATATAGCTCTCTTACATGTTAATATTATTTGCTTTTCCTTTGTTTTATAGTTTTCAAGTTTTAGTTTTAAGTAGAGCTTAAAACTTCTCCTTTTTCTATCCCTTTTTTTAAATTCTGTTAATAGTTTGTCGTTTGAGAAATGTACTAGAAAATTTTTGGGCAAATAAACTTGAACTTGAACTCAGTGTGACGCTCTATAGCAGCTGATGCAAAAAAATAAAATTAAATCTTTTAGTTTTTCCCCGATTTTGTCGTTAACTTTTTTATCTTTTTAACCATAATAGATGAACACTTTAAATGTTCAACAACAAATATTAAAAATACTTTAAAAAATTTTAAGAAGGCGGTCATCAATTCGTCTGAATGTTGTTTTATTTCTTTGATTGTGCTCGCAGAACTCAAGTCATTTCTGAAACGATTTTGAATTTTTTTTTAAATACTTTAAATTAATACTAACATAATTATAAAGTAATTATTTAAAAAAATGTATAACTAAAGGGTGTTCCGATACAACATACAGATGTTTTACGCGCATTATGAATCGTTAAAGGCACCGCTTTAAAATTTTAAACAACTGCGTGTCGCCATGTAATGCTAGGTCCGCTATAAAAGCAAGTACAAATTTGGTTTAGAAAATTAAAGGGTGTCCTAATCGTTCATATTTGATGCATGTGGCCAAACTTCTAAGCCGTTGCAAACAGACAGCTGAAATTTACAGGGAACCTGAGCTGCTAAGACACAATGGTAGTGTCTGGTATTAAAAGAAGTATAAATATTTAAAATTCTATATTAAAGATTGTGACAAAAGTTGATGTCATTTGATGTATTTAGCAAAACTGTTGAATCATTATGGACAGACAGCTAAAAAATGTTTTTTGCAAGAATTATTTTTTAATTCCTTGCTAATGGTGAAATCAAATTCTAAAACGGAAATTAAAATTTTTTTAATCAGAAAACTATTTCAAACGATAACAATTCAAGCGAGTTGTGAGACAAAATATAAAATTTTATTTAAATTTATTTTCTTCAGAATGAAAATATTTTCTATATTATTTTGATTTTATTCTACTGTGGTGTGTTAAAAAATATTCTAACATTCTGGAGCTGTCGTTAGAATTAGTGGCAAAATAAATCTATTTCCTTAAACCAAGTTGTTGAGCCATATAAAGAAGCATTGGAAAACAATAACAATAACTGAACAAAGACCGTTAAATAAGTGAGTGTGCGTTTGATTTTTTATTTCTAACAATTTATTTGACACCTTATTTAAACAAAAACATATTTAGCTGTAATTAGTTGCAATTAAAACTTGTAAGATTTAAGTTATTCTTATTAAATCTGTTTTTTTGTTTTTGTTTGCTTAAAACACTTGCTCACATACACACACATACAAACACAAAAACTCTCTGTCATCGAGTCATATCGTTACAAAAAGTGTGATTGTTGTGTCAACAAGTCAAGTCAACCTGCTACCAACCACATTTTAATTAAATTCCTAATGCAGATGAAAAGCAAGTGTGTGTTTAAAATGCATCAATGTCTAATAGCATTAATCAAAACATGTGTGCTTTTGTGTGTATTTGTTTATTTTTCCAGATAACCAATCTATTAATAAAACATACACACACACATAACTGTACAATTAGTGTTAATAATGATTCCGTTAATGATGACATTTAATGAATAAAATATTTATTTTGTTCTAAACGCTTAATTACTTTTCAATTTTATTAAGAGTTTAACACTTTGCAAATTTAATGCCATCACTTGAGCGTTTACGTTCTAAGTTACGTTCACATTCTCTTTGTTGACGCATATTTACAAATTTTAATAAAAATCATGTGAGTGACTTGATAAAAATCTCTGAATCAAAAGGTTTTTTTGTGCTCAAAATATCTTGTGACATAAAATACGTGCGATAAATTAAAAACTGTTTTAGGGAAAACACTTTTTAGTTTAAATATATTAAATCTCGAGTTGGTAATTAAAGACTTAAATTTCACTAAAAGAGAACACAAAGATAATTTAAAAAGTCTGTCATACAGATCCTTTTAGGGTTGCATATTTAAAATATAAAAAAGAAACTCTGACTGAAAATAAAAACTATTTAAAAACGAAAATCTCTTAAATGAACTAGAATTTAAATAATTTAAAAAAAAAACCCCCGACTTCAAAACAGACAAACTTGAAATTATATTTCTTTGGGACGATAATTATACATTAGTTATATTCGAAAAAGATTACGTCAGGATTTTTTTCAATGTGAAACAAAATATAAATGCAGATTAAACAAGAAACTTTAGCAGTTATGTGGTCACCCTTTATTTTTTACACTTTTTATTACTGGCGCAGTAAAATAAAGTTTGTTTAAGTTCTAAGTGTTTGTCTATAACTGTTTAAAAGATTGGTCATATACATCAAATAACAACCAATTAGGGCACCCTTTAAATTCTAATTTCAAATATTTATACTTGATATAGTAATGGACATTCTGTTTAATTTTTAAGAGTTTGTCTATAACGGTTTCAACGATAGGGTCATATAGGTAATATTACATCTGTTATAGGGACACCCTTTAATTTCTAATTTCAAGTTTACTACTTGTTACAGCGGACTTAGCAATAAAGGTTCTGGGCAAATTTCAATTAACTGTCTACAAGTTTTTAACAGTTTGGTCATATACATCAAATAACAGCAACTACTGTAACACCCTATAATTTATATTTTTGAAAATTTATACTTCTTAATACACCAGAAAAAGTAGGGGACATTCTGTTTAATTTTCAAGTGTTTGTATATAACGAATTAAACAATAGCGACTTATAGGTCAATTTACTTCGAATATAGGAACACCCTTTAATTTCCAAACACAAATTTTATTTTTGTTGTTATAGCGGACTTAGAAATACAGTTCTTTTGTAAATTTAAGCTGTCTTTCTATAACGGTTCATAGATTCGGCCACATACATAAACTTACATTAATTATTGGGACACTCTTTAATTTTCATATACAAATTTTATTCTTGTTATTGTAGCGGAACTTAGCAATAAAGTTTCTTCGTAAATATCAACTATCTTGCGATAAAAGTTTGGCCATATATATCAAATTACATTAACTATTGGGACACCCTTTAATTTATTATTTTAAATTTTTATATTTGTTATTATAACGGTCATAGTAACCGACATCGTGACCAATTTTCAAACGTTTGTCTGTAACGGTTAAAAAAATAGGCGCATATGAGTCATTTAAGTCACCTAAAGGGAGACCCTTTAACTTTTAGATTTATTTTTGTTTTACTTTTTTTCTATTGGGACCTACAGTAATACGCAGAGCGCTTTACAGTTCATAATACACCTAAAACATATGTATTTTGTATGGGGACACCCTTTAATTTTGAATATTATGGACCGTTTTTAAGGCGGGACCAATCTGTTAGCATAATCTAGCAAATAACAAACACATTTTCAAAATCTGTTGAGAAATGACTGAGTTCTGCAGGCACAAACATAAAAACAACATTCAGCCAAATTGATAACCTCCTTCTTTTTTTGCAGTCGGTGTACGCGTAGCGGTTAAAAAGGTTGACTACACGCACGACTACAAAGCGTTGATGTGTTTATTTACTTTAAGACTCTCAAGTAACTTTTTCCTTTCTGTTGACACTTTTCTGTTTTTTATGCATTTTATCGATTTGGGTTTTTTGACTTTTTCAATATTTTCTTTGCTAAAAATTTTATTTTAAAATGTGCTTTTGGTTATAAAAATTTTTTTTTAAAAACATCACGTTTAAATGGGTTTATTCCATTTTGTAAAGTTCAATAATAATAAATAACTGCATTCGTTGGGTAATAACTCACTAATATTGACACAAACGTGTGAATTAATCCAGTGCATGGTTTATGCATGACTGCTAAATGAAACTCTCATTCATTCACTCAGGTATCCACACCCTTTAACAGAATAAAACGTTTTGCAGATAATCTAATGAAAAACTTTTGTTTAATAATAAAGTATTTTGTTTATTTAAATAATATAAAATGTGGTAAATAAGCTGGTACAGGTGAAGAAACACATAACAATTGATATTTTAAATTTTCAAAGTTTATTTTAAAGAGCAGAAAATTCAGTTGGCTAATGGAAAACAATTATGTGTAGAATTTATTGTTTTTAAATTTGTGAACCAAATCCACAAGACAAATAAACTATAGACAATAGGAAAACTCATTTAACCATCATTAAAAGGAACCGTTTTTTAAAAAAGAAGAACTGATAAAAACAAATAAAAAAATATCTCTTCTTTTAAATTGCAATATTTTTTCCATTAAAAACAAAATGAAAAATAATTTTTATGTTTTCCCAGAAGATGCGCCTGCAAAGTAGAACAAAAGGTAAAGCCGCCTGTATATTAAAACAGCAAGTGAGATGGTTAAATGGTCTGTCCGTACGTTTAAACATTGAAATCATGGTCGAAGCCTTGATGGGGACTTAATAAAAGAAAAAGTAACATCATAATAACAGTGTGTGGCAGTCTCGGCTAAATTGATTAATAAGACCCTGGTTGGTAAAGCAAGAGATCGTGAGTTTAAGTTTCTGTCGGTGCCAGAGCGTAGTTTGGTTTGAGTTACTAGTTAAAGGCGCATCAAGTTAAGTCCGTTTTTTAATATAACATGCGATAAAAAAAGTTCCCCTACACACAGTACAAACTGTGTGGTGAATTTAGGACTTTTTTACCAGACAGAACCAGAGCCTATTGGAAAATCAAGGGCACATACAGAGCCCTTAAACTATAAACACAGTTTATTTTAATTGAATTTATAAGATGCGAAAAATTTACTTAGTGCAAATTTCTCATATATAATGAGTTCTGTGAAGGATTTTATTACTATGACCAAACTCTTTAATTCTGGAGTATCAATCCTGTTGGAAAATCAGGGCACATACAGAGCCTTTAAACTATGAACACAATTTATTTAAATTAAATTAGAGAAATTTGTAATAAGACGCGGAAAATTGTCCTGCTGCAAATTTCTCATATACAACGAGTTTTGTGAAAGATTTTGTTACTGTGTCCAAACCCTTCGATTTTAAAGAATCAACCCGATTGGGAAATCGTATTTTAAAAAAGATCTAAGTTTACCATAAAATTTGTACTGTTTGCAGGGAGAAGGGAGAAATTTATCGCATGCTACATTTTTTGAAACGTATTTAACTTGACGTATTTATCTTCGCACTCAAAATAAATACGCAAGATTATTAAAACTAAAGGTCGTGGAAATAAATAGAGGTAGAGCCATAGATAGAGAAATAAAAAATTGGGAAGAAAAGAACATAACCATAATTTCTTGTTTTGGTGTGCAATTTTCAAAACATTGCAATTATTCTTTCATTCTAGCAATTTGATAATGATTTTCTTTATAAATAATTTTATACATTTAGAGTATGCGTGATGACTTGTTATTGTTGTTACAGCCGTGCTACAGTCAGAAGTTCCTTCCTGGAATTAAAAAACTTCCAGTCGGTATAGCTGTTGCTAAGTGTGACTCGAATCGTTCTGGTGCAAAGATTCTATTGTTGTTGGAATAACGATGCCTTGCCGTACAGTAAGCTTTCGAAAACCTATTGTTACTGTGGTGAAGAGCCTAACGCTCAGAAAAAGCAATTGGATCAGTGCCATCACGAAAATAATTTTCGCCCACACACACGTCGTTTGATGTTACTAATAAATGACGGAATTTTTATCTTCTTTGAACCCACTTTTGGCTTTGAGGTCATAAAATTCTTTTGAGAATCACTTAACGCATACAGAAATTTTTAAACACCGTTGGAATGATTGAATCCGAACGAAATTTCTTATAAAAAATTTGTAGCATTCGAGGAGCGGTTCAGCGATAACATGTCTAAAAAATTAATTACATTTTTTATACAGCAATCACATCGCCTGATTTTCAGAGAAATAAAAAAAAACCAACAGGTTCTTAAAAGAACTGCGTTTTTGTTAGGAGGAACTGATGGTGCTTTTTAAAGCAAAAAAATGTAGAGTGAAGTATTTTTGCAAATTTTAAAGTGAGATTTTATTCTTTCTTGTAAAACTTTTTACATTTTTTCAGAAGTTAACTAACAAAAGATAGGGCTAATTATTCAAAGGTGGTCTCCAAAAGATTTTTCAAACGCAAATAACTCGTTTACCAGAAACGAAAACTTTAAAGTAAATATTTCGTGCAAAAAAATTACTTGTCCGGGGAATCCCAAATTGGGATTCTCTTGTGCTACTCTTTAAAGCTGCCAAATACTTGTTTGATGCTTTCAAAAGTTACTGATTTATTTTTAAAATTTTTCGTTTCTGCCCCACAGTGCAATTTTCTTTAAGGGATAACAAATAAAAGATATTATTTTTAATTACATTACCTCCTCTAAAACTTGTTAAGAAGATTAACAAAATACAATAGGGATTAAATACCTGTTTACATGTTTAATAACAATTTGTTGCGGCTAAAATATCAACATATTTTTTCTTTAATTTAAAATACCTATGAATAACTGAATACTTTTATGATATCGATCAACAAAACTTTTAACATAAGAAAACAAATTCTGTATAAATATAATAACAACAACAATTAATTATTTAGACTTTTTTATCAAATAAAATGTAATGGAAAAATCTCGATGGTAGTTTATTTTTTAATTTTTTTTTTTAATGATCGTGACATCAACATCATTTTACTAATTTAACAAACAAAACAAATAAAAATGACAATTTAAATAAAATAAAAAAAATATTTTATATCGCCGTAAATTTTAATAAAAATAAATTAAAGAATGACAAACAGCTGCTGAGCGCGAAAGAATTTTGTAAAAGTCATAAAACAAAATAAAAGGCGAGGAAATAAGTTGGACTCAAAATGAATTATAAAATTTGTGTTGTAAAATATGAAGAAAGTACATTTAATACGAATTTAAGTTAACCTACTAAATGGCTAATTTGTGTAGAAAGTGGAAACGACTGAAGTATGTCTTCTTTAGAACTAGCACCTTGAGGGGGAGAATAATGAAAACAGGGTTTTCGCAAAAAAAATGCATAGTTGCATTATCAACTTGTATATGCTTAGCTCCGAATTTAATATACCCTCCACCATACTGAAATTAGATATTACGCTACTTTACGTGCCAAATCCACAGCAGTTGTAATAGTTTTAAACTTTATATTAAAAAGTTGTAATTTCTACAATATCCATTTCCTATCCCATAAAGTATATACATATATTCTGACCTCTTATGCATAGCGATGTCGACTGAGCGATGTCCGTCTGTCCGTCCGTGTAAGTGTTGTAATCAAGTTTGCCGAAGCACTAGATCAGCTAGAAATACGCATATCAATCAGAAAGAGGTGCTATTAGAAAGCAGCAGAATCGTTCCATGTTCCTCGACGCAGCGGGCAAAACACCACGCCTTCCTCTAATTTTTCTATATCATTTGGAATAATGAAGAAACTCCAATAAAAAAAAAACAAACATATGGGGTGATAGGGAATTAAAAATAAGAAGAAAAAAAACATCACGTGAAAAAATTGACGCTCGCCCATATTTTTCTCGAGTTACAGGCCTCTGAAATTTTCAATATTATTAAAATAACAATATGGGTATCATTTTAAAACTTTGGAAGAGGTCTGTAAGGAAATACTAAAATTTAAAAAAAATGCTCACCCATTAAGAGCTGAGGGCATTTTTATGTTTTTTTTTTTAATTCTCTGTCGCCTCTATATTTATTGGTTTGCTAGAACTAGATTTAAATAAATGGTGAATTGTGTATAAGATTCGGCATAGCCGAATAAAGCACTCTTACTTGTTTTTCTATTTTTTTTTTTCTTTGTTTTATTAAGAGCCGAATTTTCCGAAAAAGAGTTTTAAAACCTGATATTTAGAATTTCACTAACACATCGTAGTTTCTCTAAAATATTACATTTTTACTAAAATTACATGAAAAACACAAACTGCAAAAAACCAACAGGAGATTTCTATATTTCAAATATCTAATTCTATTCTTTTTTTTTTTTTGCAAAATCAACATAGAATATTTAACCCCTTCTAACTATCTATGTCCTAGCTCTGAAAACAAGTATCTGTGTTCCGAATTTCATTAAAATTGATTAGCCGAGACTTTGTTAAAATTGCTTCAGAAGCCTCAGAATGCTTGTTTGCTCCCTGGTTCGCTATTTGATAATAGCAATACCTTATTTTACCATTAGGACAAACATCTACCCGTGTTTCAGATGTTCAGTTACTTAACCATGATTCACGCACCAACAAACAGACAAACAGACAAACAAAGAGATTTATAAAATATTAGCAGGGTCAACGACTTCATCAGTGTGTCATTTCTACTTTTCTTAAAATTCATATATAGAAAAATTTGTTTTTAAATATTTATTGCAGAGTTCTGTAAACAGTGTTACCCCACGTCTCCACTAGCCATCAAATTAAACAAGACATGCACATAACGCCTGCCGAACAACGGTATTAATTTGTTCATGCTCTTGTATGTGGCGAAAACGTGTCGATGTACATGTTCTGTTTGAGCATAATTTTCTATTTGTCATCAGGGTTGTTTCAATGTTTTTAATAAAAAAGAGAGTGTTCGCATTGTTGATTAATAGATGGCGTTAATTCCAAATAGAGAAATCATACAAAAAGTCTCAGTCATTGCTCAGACAAATGTTTGGCCAACGATGGTTGCACATGAACGAAACATGAACATTGGGTGTCTACATTAGCCGAATTCATGTCCGACATGATGTTCACAACGCGTTGATAGCTCGTGAAGACGTAGGGTTATAAATTGTCCATCTAAAAAAATAAAATATGTTGACAACATTTTTAGCAACATTATACTGGTAATCATTTTTTTACGAAACTACATATTTTTACGGAAAATAAAAATTCTATATTGAGCCAAGATTTCAAAGGAGCACTCCACGGTCACGTACAGACAAATTCAACTTTTTAAAAAATTCATTAAATACTGAAGGAAAAAAAGTAAACAAATTCTGTCACGTGTGAGAGAGATTTCCCTTTTTCATGGAATCCTCCAAAAGGAAATTTTCACAAAACTTTATCCAAACTCATCACTGAGACACAAAAATTCCGAAAATAGGTGCAGAAATGATTCGGTATAGATTTAAGATTATTGTATAAGTGAAGCTGAAAACCAAATATTTTACAGATTCTTTAATGCAAGAGAGTACAGATCAGACCCCAAAGTGACAAATAGCCAACTTAAGTTCACATCAAATATATTCATTATATATCATATATATTCCCGCAAAAAACACAATTCTTTTTTTGAGGAAACGGAAGAGCAAGAGGGAACTAGAAACTATAGAGCACATTATAAGTCATTGTCCGGTACTGCAAGGCCAATCCTGAGATGACCAGATGACCGTAAGTAAGTTAAAGCCCCTTTCACACTATAATACGGCATATTAAGATTTTTATTGGATTTTGTAAGAATGAAATCAAATGAGAATTATTGTGATTGTCAAGAAATCTAAAGTAACATTAAATTTTGTTTTCACACTATCACACTTTAAATAAAATGAAAATTAACAAGCTGCTACGAAGTTTAGGCAACGGCGACTAAAGAATAATATGTATGATGTGGAAGTGCCGTCTCATGACAATTTTGGCAGTTCAGCTTTTTGGTAAATACAAATACAACATATAAAAAGTTATAAAAAATTGCAGCTATTTGTACTTTGTTGTAAAAAAAAATCCATATGTAAGCGACAAGTAAAAGGCGCGCTGTCGTTTTCGATGCAATAGGAATGTTTCTTTGCTTAACAGCTGCTTTGTTATTTTCTTCATTTGCTTTGGAAAACAATCCTGATAAAATAAAAAATGTTAGGGTTTAGAAAATTTTCTAAAAATGGTTCGGTATTATGGGATGTCAAATTTCGTTTCGTATTGTTTCATATTTTATTACATATTGCTTTCACACCATCACTCTTTCTTATAGGATTTAAGTTTTTGACAAGTCTTAATGCTCAGTATTACAGTGTGAAAGGGGCTTAAGTAACATCTCAATGTCCAAGCTGAAATTGAAGTACTGAAAGGCAAGTAGATGATAAGTAGTTGAGTTGTAAAGGATTTTTGTTTTATTAATGAAGGAAAACGTTAGAAATATAATTAGGAGGCTTGCTAGTTCGGGAACTTGCCTGAGAGCAGATTGGCTAGAATGTGTGCGGCAGATAGAAATTACAGTGGCAATTATTGGTTAAAACACAGAATAAATGATCGAATGAAGTTACTTGTACGGTATCAGGATTTTAGAGCTCACAGTATGACCGGGGGAGAACTGCAAATCTGCGGCAAACTCTTTGCGAACACATAAGATCGAGACTGTGAAAGGCAGCCTCTGCCACTGTCCAGCTCTTTATCCGAATAGGGAGGTTTTCTGGTAATTCCGTGGCAGCAGAATCTTTCAGACATTTCGGAATGCGATGTTAATCAAATAATCCCATGGGATTAACTCTTTTATGCGGGCTTCAGCATGATTTGACACTTGGTCTATTGTGGCTTTAAGGAAAGGGAATGAAGGAAATTAAACATTCAATTGGATGTGCAACAGTGGCACAACACTTTCACTCTACTCCATTATTAACTTCTTAATTTTGTTTCTTCGGATCTCCTATAGAACAGATATTATTATTTAATTTTTACTTTTTTAAATGTGCTGTTCAGCGTATTGACCAATCGATCAATGAAGAGTGTGTCGAAGACAAGACACCAGACGCAGATATTTTCTATTTTAATTTATGACTCACACCGGCTTCGCTTATAAGAGATTTCCTACACACTATAGGCGCATATTATTCCACTAACTAACTAAAACGCATCGGCTATTAATGGGTTAAGGAATCTTGGAAAATTTTAGAATCTCCTAAAAGATTTCTTTATAAACTTTTACGTGATATTAATGTTGAACAGATACGTTCTCGTAAAGCTCAGTCTTGGTTTTATTTCAAAAAGCCAAGGTCCATAACCTGCAAACACTAACAGCGCGTACTTAACATATTTTTCTTATTTAAAAAATAAAATATTTTTTCGTTTTTTTTTTCTGATTAGAGAAGCTTCACTAAACTAGATTTAAACACTAAAAAAAAAACATACATTTGTATGTATGTATGTGTGTAAAAGGTTCATTTAAAACAAAAAATTTAATTAATCCAGGCTGTTTTGTTTTTATAACTCATTCGAAACCAGCTGCATTAAAAACATCTGTTAAATTGCAATTAAACAAACAAAATTAATTAAACAAATAAATATTAATGAGTATAAAAAAGAAATTTAAAAAAATGTGTTAAAAAATACAGAACAGAAAAAATTTTACCTTTCAATTTGGATTGTCAATTTTATATTTTGCTTTTTATATTTAAAATGCCAAACACGTTTTAACACAAACTTTTTTTTGTATGCAAAATTTTTTTCTTTGTTTTTTTTTTTCGTTATAACTTTTGTGATACTTTTTTTTGTGACTTTTAAAACCCGTACACCTAATTTTTCTTTTTAAACTTCTTTAGCTTTTCAAGACGGCAAATTTTTTTTTGTAGGCAAAAGCTAAAGACTCAAATGATGACACCTTGACACACACAAAACACAAAAAGTAGAAATTAATATTTTATTTAGGTCTTAAAAAAAAAAATTAAACCTACTTTTCATAACAAGAGAAAGAATTTTGTTTTACAGTCGAACAAATAATGTTAAATATTGAAATGCACAACTACAAGTTTGTGGAGGAAGCAAGTTAAACTTTTGTTTGAGTAAAAAAAAAACTTTGTCTGTCTGGCTCCTTTTTGGTTTCTTTCTCCTTTTGTTAGGCTTCCCTGTTACGTTTAGGAATTAAGATTTTTGCTTAAATTCTTACTTTTATAAAAATTATTTTTTTAAACCACTTTATTTTTTTTTTTCGTTTTCAAACAAAATGAATTCAAACCACTGTTTTTTAAAAACAAAAGATTAACGCTAACACTTCATTACTTAGTGCATTCGATTAAATTTTTTTCTTTTAGATTATTTCTGGATTTTTTAATATTTCTTTTATTTTTATTTCTTTTGCTGCTTAATTTCTTAGTTGAACTTTTAAAACACTTTTTTTTTTGTGTTTGCTTGACTCTATTAAAGCTTTTTACTTTTGTTTCTTTATTTTTTAAAGAATTTCACACAAAATTCTTATTATTTTGTTTAAAGTTATTTTGGTATAAATTCTTTAAACATATTTTATAGCTAATTTACAATCATAAAATAGGGCTGCCAGTTCAAATTAATGCAATAGATATAAAAACACTCGAGTCTTGTTACTTGCAGTCGCTCTCAACCTAAACGCGACGAACACTGTGAGTAAACTGATCACTTTTGTTTTGTATTGAACTCATATAAACAACAATAAAATGTAAAAAACTGTTTATCTTATAAAAAAAAGAGAGCAAATTTTGTTTTTCTTACCAGTGTGACCAGATCTAAAACGAAAAATAAGCAAAAATATGTTTTTTTAAAGTTTTAAATTTCATGTTAATCATTCAGTCAATGTTCTAAAAATTTTAAAGCTGCCTAAGAATAAATTTCATTGATTTCTAAATGTTAAATTATAAAATAACACAAAAAAGTTAATTATTGAAATCAATCGTGGTAACATTAGGGCGGTGGCGTATTTATAATTAGATCTTACTTTCTTCCATATGAATTTGTATTATTAGCCAAAAATATAAAATTGTTACTCAGTTAAAAGAATTCAGTTAAAAGAATTCATTTATATTTTTTAAATTCTGATCAGTCTGGGAATATGTATGTGTTTCTTTGAAGTTAAGAATATATGTTGCATCAAGTGAACTCAACGGATTCATTATTTTTATCTCGGCAACAATAAAAACACTTCGCAGGCCTTATCAGTTTTATTTAGAAAACCTCTAAGCAGCCGTCGTTTCTTTTTTTTTTTTTTTTTTGTAGGGTGCTGCTTAGCCCTCTCAATCTGAATATACTGTCGCTTAAACAACGTCATCATCAGTCATCAATTTAATTTATTAATTTATCGCAAAATTGTTGTTCAGACTCATTTTGGCCCTAACAGCTTTGTTTGTAAACAAAATTGACTCACACGGAATTAAACGCCATTATATCAAGAAAAATGAACCCTTCGTTGCTTTTTACATGCTGGTGGCATTATTGGACCTAATATCTTAAGAAATTTAGCCGAAACTAGCTTTACGATCGATGGAGATCGTTAGCGCTTTATGATTAATAATTCTTTGTTTGAAAATATGATTGATGTTGATCCGGTTGGTATGTGGTTTCAACAGATTGGCACTACGTGCCATACGGCGACCGTAACCACCGACTCATTAATATTAAAATTTGGCGATAAGTTTGTTAAGATTTGATATTATTATTCCAATTATTTCCTGCGAGGCCACTAGCTTATGGTGAAAGCAGCAACAGTTGACGCCTGGAAGATGTATTTAAATGTATGTTTGTTCCGTATTTCCCATTCTTAAATATTGTGACCCATGATTTCAGACTATTTTTATTGTGTAAATAATTGTTTCAAAACTTAGACTGTGTTTAATTGAAATGTGAGTATGGTAACACTGAAAGCTTTCTCTCTTCCTCTTCCTCTCTTCCTCATCCTCTCTTAAATGCAAGCCAATAACAAAACAAAGAACAATTCTCTTTATATTTATAATTATTAGGAGTGTTGCCAGAGTTATGATGTTAAAGGCCGGGGCACATAGAATCCGTCATACGTTAAACTTTGACAAATTCAACTTAAGTCAAAGTAACGACGGATGAGGTTGGCACAATGAATACTTTGCTGACGGATGTTAAACCAAAGCTTGCTCCCTTTTTTATTCACTTTTAAATTTAATTTGTATTTTATTCTCTTTTTAATTTAATTAAATTTGTATTTTATTGTTTGCCACCAAAATTGTTTTATTTAAATCACAAAACACAATTGAAACACAGCAAGAGTTAAAGGAAAACAGAGAAGAAGAAGCAGTTCATAGTTGTCAAAGTATTCAAAAGTTAAAAGTTGACCAACTTTTGTACTTTGCGTTGACGGACACGTATTGATTGTGACAACACTCATAAGAAAACATGTATTTTAACTTACTTGTCAGTTGCATTTGTCAAAGTTTAACGTATGACAGATTCTATGTGCCCCGGCCTTAAAACGATTTTGATGATTTCATCAATTAACATTAATTAGAAACTATGAAGTTAATAATGTTTCGTGCCTAAAAGCCAAATTTGCTTTGGGTACTTTGTGCGCTAAAGCAACAAGTAAAAAAATTTAAACTTTAAATCAAAAGAATACTACAATATTGACGTTATTTTTACTTATGTGTCCTTAGTTTTTCAAACGCAGCAGGCAGACATTTAGATTTCACAGAAGATGTATGTGCGCTACAAAAATAAATTCTAAACGATAAGTTAAGATTATTGAAGGGTGTTTCCAAAAAGCCGTGAACTTGACAAATATAATAAAAAAAAAATAAATAAATTTTGTTATCAATTTAAAATCAGCCAAAAAAGGGAGTTGAAAGGCATAGAAATAGAGGGTGTTTAATCATCCAAAATAAATTATAAATTTTTATTTATTTAAAGATAAGACAAATATTCGGAAAACACAAACAAAATACAAAATTAATTGTGTTTGTTTGTATGCATTTCTTAATGTATTAAAGTTTGTGTAGTAAAATGTATTAAGTATAAAATTATAAATCAAATAAGTCGAAAATTTCTTTTGAATCCAGTTTATTTTTTTTTTCTTAATTCTCATAAAGTTGATAAGTATGTATTGCACTGTGCTTTTCAAGGCAAACAACTTGAATTTTTTTTTTATAGATTTCTCATTTGTTTTCATATTCTTTCTTAAGTTTTTGTGTCACTTCAAACAACCAAATAAACTTCTTTTAAAATATAGAACAAAAATGAGTAAATCAATATGTATTTAATGAGTTCAAACAAATTTTTGCTGCAACTTTTTGTTAAAATGTTGTTCGATAAAGTGTATAAAAAGGAATTTAGATCTTTCTATAGTAATTACTACGCAGCAAAACTGGCAGAAGATAATATAAAATAAACTGCTTTGGTTGGAATTAACTCTATCCATCGAGGATGAATCGCTTGTAACGAAGCAAAAATGAATATTTTATTACAGTCCACCCTAAATACGGGCGTTAGGCACGACGTAATTTAGCGTCTAGTTTTTACGCTGTAATGAGTAACTTAAATAAGAGCGCCAACGTTGTGAAACGAACAGTATTGTTTACTTATCTTATTTGCTAAAAACCACAAAATTAAAATAATTAAGAGAGATAAAATCGCGAAATTGACCTTAAAGTAGCTGTCATGTCCTTACTGTTAGAAACACTTTTGTATATACCACAAAAAAAAAAAAAAAAACAATAACAACACTTCTTTTGCTGCCAACTTCACTTTTTACGCGCAGTCAAAATTGGATTTTTCAATTGTCCAACGTTAGCGTCGCGCTATTTGGGTTGGTCTCATACATTTTGTATGGGCATGAGAATTTTTGACAGTTAAATAACGTCTTACGCTCGTATTTAGGGTGGACTGTTAGTCGAAAATACTCAACACCCAAGAGTAGTTACTCAATACCTTTAGAGCCGTATTTTTTGCATGAAAGGTTTTAAGGCTCAAATACTTTTCTTAAATTTAAACAAGATAACATTTAGTTAGAGATGTTATAATCAAAATATTATTTTAAATTGTTTACAATGAAAAAAGTTGTTAATTAAATAACCCCGTTAGGGAATCCCAACAACTGTATTTTTGTTGCATGTGGCATTTTAAATCCACGATCGTTAACACACTAGAGGAAGGTTGATCAGTTGTCAAGTTTATCATTCGACATAAATAAAATCAATTGAGTTGAAAAACACGGACTTGCAGTCTTATTCTGTAATTCTCTGTTATTCTGTAATTCTAAATTTCGTCCGCTAAAAATAAATTACGGCAAAAAGTGTTTTAATTTAGCAGTTGTAGCCAAAAATCGCTAAATGGCGTTTTTTTAGTTTTAGGGATGGAGATTTAAGTTTAGCGATTTTCAGAATAAAGCTGCTGATTTGTCTAATTTGAAAATGGATATGAATATTAAAATAATATTTTTGTTTTTTTTTTTTTTTTTTTGTTCTTTGTATTGACATAATTTTTATCTTTTCTGTTTTTTAAAGTATTTTAGTTGTCTTAATTAAAAGTGTTATTGTTCCAAATATTTTATCTCCGTCATATCAGCTTTTAATTTAAAAGTTTACTTTTAAAACCAAAACAGCAAAATTTGTTTTTATTTTTTTGTTTTATACCTATTTTTGTATATTTAATTTAATGACAAATTACCGCTAATTTAGTTTTACTTTTTGTTGTTCTTATCATTATTTACTGCGGTAACAGTACAAAAACAGCGTGTGGTATCCTAAATGATTACTTATAATTAATTAACACTAAAAAACGATGAAAGAGAATTTCAACTAAAATTAAATTTTTGTGGTTAAATACATATTTATCTACATATCGTTCGCTAAAATGAAATACCATGTCTTTAGCTGACGATATAAACGTATGTTCGTTCATATCTATATAATAACTAAAAATTGTTTAAAGTTTGACATGAAAAAATTTGAACATAATTCTGACGGTTTATAGTTGTATTTTATATTTTTCAAATGAAAAAAACCAATTTTCTTAAAAAGTTAATTTTATGAAAATAAAAACATTGCACAGTGGGGGAAAATTAGAACGAAGTTCTGACGGTTTCTAGTTGTATTTAATATTTTTTAAATGAAAAAAATTTAAAAAGCTGATTTCATGAAAATAAAAACATTGCACAATGGGGGAAAAATTTGAACAAAGTTTTTATGGTTTCTAGTTGTGTTTAATATTTTTCAAATAAAAAAAATTTAATTAGTTGATTTTAATATTTTTCAAATGTACGAACACTTTTCTTAAAAAGTTGATTTTATGAAAACAAAAACATTGCACAATAGGAAAAAAAAACTATGCATAACCAATTTCTGTCAGTCTCTAGTTGTAACTAATATTTTTCGAATGAAAAATACAATTTAAAAAAAAGTTAATTTTATGAATATAAAAACATTGCACAATGGGGAAAATTCAAATAAAGTTTTGAAAAAACAATTTTCTTAAAAAGTTAATTATATGAAAATAAAAACATTGCATTACATTAAAAATTAGAATAAAGTTCTGACGGTTTGTAGTTTTATTATCAATATTTAATATTTTTCAAATTGAAAAACACCATAATTAAAAAGTTGATTTTATAAAAATCAAAAAATTGCACAATGGGACGAAAATTATAAAAAAATTCTGTCAGTTGCTAGTTGTGCCTAATATTTTTTATTGAAAACCCAATTTTTAAAAAATAACTTTTTATGAAAATAAAAACAATGCACAATGGGAGAAAAAATTAGAAAAAAATTCTTACAATTTCTAATTTTTTTTTATTATTTAAATGAAAGAAAAAACTTTTCTTAAAAAGTTGATTTTTTAAAAATGAAACATTGCACAGTTGAGCATTTAGCCCAAAAATTAATCTTATTTTTAGTCAGATTTTTTATTACGCCTAATATAGCGATGTTTTTGAGTCTTAGAAACCTTCAGGAGCAGCAACTTTATTCTTGAAAACAGAACATGAATATAGAAATGCCGGATATAAACTCAGCTGGCATAAAATATTATGTTGCCTTAACCTAACTTAAAGTGTCGCAGCTTTTATAGAAAAAACTCACACTTAATACTAACTGGTCATCAAAATATTCGTACATTTTCTGCGGATAGTTTTCTGCTTTTTTGTCGTTCTAGTTCCATTATACCGTTAAAATTAGATGCTTTCACTTTTGTATCTCTAGTATATATACGAAATTACATATTTTTACGAAATAAAAAGTATTTTATATCTGAACCAAGGTTCTGAGGGAGCTCCTCACAAACTTTTATTCCAAACCCTCAAGCAGTTTTTATGTGATGCGGGCACAAACAGACATCATAATTATCAAAAAAATTTCCATGAACAGTAATGACCCCGTTACTATTTTATTATGTGCACAGATTAAAAAGTGAATGGATTTTTTTATGGAAATCCTATCTCATTTTTGTGTTAATTTTCCTTTAATTATAGTTTTTAATGATTTATGTTTCCTTTCTGCTCATGGAAGCTATTTATGATTTAATGGAAATTATTTGTTTTAATTAAAAAGAAAAAAACTTTATCATTAATCCTGTTTAAAATTAAAGAATAATATTTGGTAAATAATGAAATTTAATATTATAAGTCAATATTTTAACACTCAATGGTAAAGTGAGAATTAGAATTATAAGGGCTGGATAAAGCACTCTAAAGTGTTATTTTTTCTTTTGATCTACAAAAAAAAACAAACATTTCAAACACTAGTATTTTTAAGTGTCTTTAACGAAGAGGTTCAATAAGTCTCATCAATGCAGACGGCAATGGAAAGAAGAAAAACTTGTATAAATTTATTGATATGGCAGCCACTGTATCAGCGTTCATGTGCATGTGCGACCATAAGTTCATTAATATTATTAATATGATTAAATGTGATAAAGTTGGCAAAATATTTATTTTTCTCTTACATCTCAAACATTTTTAAAAATTAATTTATATTTAATGTTTAAATTTTTTTTCTATTGGGTATTTTTTCAGAATCACCTTTAGAGTTTAAGGAAGTTTGTTGTTTTGCTCAATTTTACTTCCTATAAATAATAATGTACGTTTTTATCACTTTAAACAACACGTAAGAGAGAGGCAAACAATATTTATTCTAGATATCTCTTAATCTTGATATGAGTGGAATAAAATAAAAACAGCTGCTTTTTTATTTTTTTAAAATCAATTTTTTTTTTGTTTTTGCTGGTTTTGTTTGTTTATTTTTAAAATTTACAATTTTCACAGTATTAAAACTTGTAATATTAACTTATAATCAATTAAAGAGAAAAATACAAAAATTAATTTAATTTAGTAGTTGTGTGATTCAATTATAAAAATTATTTTTTAAGAAAAAGTACTTTGTAAAAGGTACTTTTCCGGGATTACATTTTTAAAATTTCTTTTTCGATAAAAGCGCGTTTTCTTAAAATATGTTAAGATACAGACTTTGAATTGTTAACAAATTTTCTTCATTTAAGGTACTCTTTTCAACAAAATTTTTTCGTTTTATTCTTTTTAAATATTTTTTTTTTTAATTTTAATCCGTTTTTCTGCCTCGATAGCAAAAAATGCTTGAGTTTAAAATTAACAAAGTTTAAAATTTATCTAAACAAAAGAATTTTTTTCAGGTACATATAACTTTTCTAGAAGGTACTTTTTAAGGTACTTTTTTAAAATGTACTCTTTTAAATGGTACTTTTTTAACAATATTCCATTAATAAGCTATCTATTTAGTAGTTCTTAAAATGTTTTTTTTAAATGTGCGCTTTTCAAAAACTACCTTAAATAGAAATGTGTTTTTGACTTTTTTTAAATATTGAAAATTATTTAAAATATTAAAAAATGTTGAAATATTAAGAAATTATGTTTTATGTTTAAATTTTTATCCGGTAAGCCGAAGAAACCATTCAACAAAAAAAATTTTTTTTTTAAATCCCACGGAATCAGCTCTTAAATATCAAAAATTCTTTCATCTAATAATCAATCTATTTTAAATACAAAAACATCTGCGCTTTTAATATAAAATCAAGAGCAAAATTATCTTAATAAATGTAAGAATAAAACCACCCACTTCTCACAGTCATTTAAGAAAAAAAAAAGAAGAAATTTTCATTTAAACTTTTATTGTGTCAATTGTGTTGTTGTATTTAATTAAATGTTTCTATGTACATACGAGTATTCATATGTAAATTTTACAAGTTCAAGGTTTGTTTTTGTTGTTTTCTTAATAGGCCACAGCGAAAAAATGATAATTTACGTCATTAATAAAAATACAAAAAGAAAAAAGACACAGAGAAAGTGAAAGAACTAAAGAAAATACACATTTTACAATGTTTGCATGAAGTAAAATTTACGCCAAATTCTTAAATATGCCAGCCAATTTAATCAACTTTTGCTTAATTTAAATTAAATCATTTAATAAACAATGAATGGTTTTTTGTTTGTTTTTTATTGAATCAAACCGTTCTTTTCTCAAATAATTTTGTTTCTTGAAGTATTTAATGTAAAGTTTATAATTACAATTTTAGTTTAAACAAATAATTGTTTTAAGACATTAAATTTTTTAATCAGGTGTTCGAGTCGCATTTCAAAGAAAGAAATGTCGAAACAAAACTTAAACAGCTTAAACTAGACAAAAAAATTTGTTACTATTTAATTTTATTCATGTAAAAATAATTAGATGCTGCCTGACTCACTGGTAAGTAAAATGGGCTTCGTTTACCGGTTTCTAATTTAAATGTAGAAAAGAAGAGATAAAAATTATTTAAGAATTCACAAATATCACCACGGGTCAAAAATAAGCAGTCTGTTACAGAAGTAGGGTTGCCAGATTCAAATTTTCTAAATGCTTGACGTTTAAAAAAAATTTTATTAAAATAAATGATTCACTAAAACTTTGAAGAGTTTAGAGAAGAGTGTACAAAAAAAATATGTATGATATTAATAAGTAAATGCTTCTTTTTTTGCCTATAGATCCAAGTTTTAAGATCATGTTCCACATTCAAGATGTAACTTAAATTTAATTAAATCAGCCATTTAACTATGATTATAAAAAGGATTTGTAATAGTTATTATTTATAAATACTGAGTATTAAATCTTTAGTCACGCCTATGTTCGCCATTAGATGCCACAGGGTTGGTAAAGTTAGTGCAACTGAACGCCCATATTCGCCAAGTTATAGGCCTCTAAAATTTTCATAAAAAAGTTCGATTGTCAATACAGCCAATATTGGTATCATCTTAAATCTTTTGAAAAAATCTTTCAGAATATGCCAAAATTTTCTAAAAATGCTTAACCCATTAAGAACCGGTGACATTTTATAATAAATTATATACAGTTCCTATTTTTTTTCTTATTTTTTAATTTTCTGTCACTCCAATATTTGTTTTTAGATAGGAGCTACTTAACTAAACTAGATTTACATACAGGGTATACAAGATTCGGCATAGCCGCATATAGCGCTTTTACTTGTTTTCTTATTTTTTAATTCTCTATCGCTCCATATATTTGTATTTTTCATTCGAGATACTTCATTGCTCCAAATGATATGGAAAAATTATTTGCATCCGTGGTATTTAGCTAACTGCCTGGAAGGTCTTGGACTGACCTTGCTGATTTTAAAAAACAAAATTTTTGAAGCTATGTCTCATCAATTGGTGTATATAAACTTTCTCTAGCTTATCTAATGCTTTAGCAAAGTTGATTTCCACACTAACACGGATATAGATGCACATTGAACTTTTTGGGGTCGTGAATGGATATTGTAGAAATTACTTTCCGCTTTTGATGGTGAAGGGTATAAAAAACATTAATTTGCTTGTGGAAAGTATTGGCATCACTATTATGCTTTTTCTTCCTCTTGAGATTAAAATATAATTGTGTTGTTTTTATTTTAGATACGCCTTAAGGCCGGGGCACATAGAGTCCGTCATACGTTAAACTTTGAAGTATTCAACTGACAAATCAGTTAAAATACATGTTTTCTTATGAGTGTTGTCACAATCAATACGTGTCCGTCAACGCAAAGTACAAAAGTTGGTCAACTTTTAACTTTTGACGTACGTTTAATACTTTGATAGCTATCAATTGCTTCTTCTTCTTTGTTTTGTTTTAGCTCTTGATGTGTTTTAATTGTGTTCTGTAATTTTAATAAAAAAATAAAATACAAATTTAATTAAATTAACATGTGAATAAAATACAAATTTATTTTAAAAGTGAATTAAAATAGAAAGCAAGCTTTGATTTAACATCCGTCAGCTAAGTATTCATTGTGCCAACCTCATCCATCGTTACTTTGTCTTTAGTTGAATACGTCAAAGTACAACGTATGAAGGATTCTATGTGCCACGGCCTTTACGTCTGTATTAGGAGTCTAAGGGATAAAAATGTAAAAAAAAGTAAAAACGTGGTTTGTTTGCTTCTTATTTTCGGTAAAGGTTTCCTGGTAGCTGGTAACCGCTTTTCCAGCCAACAAATAAATTGCATTTTTATTTCAAGATATTGGTTAAGGCCAGGATTTACTGTCATACTCAGTCGTATAATAGTGTGGATTAAAAGTGTATATGTGTGACAGACTTTTTGACAGATCTGTACGATTTTATAACCTTTTGAAATAATTCATGAAATGATTTTTATCTATACGATCAGAGTTGATTTTTTTTTTTTTTTGAAGATGAGGAGAAAAAACAACAAAATATTAAAAGCATCTGTTTTTTGCATCTTTTTTGTATAATAGTGTTGCACCTACGACGCCATTTTGAAACGATTTTTGGGCAGGACAGAATTCTGTCAGATTTTTGTGTGATTAAATCGTACGATTGTGTATAATAGTGAATCCTGGCCTTTATAAGCACAATATAACAAATCATATTATAAAAATTCCCCAAATACTTTTATAAATGAAATCCTGTGTCAAATGGTAACCATTTTAATATTCTTTAATTCACTATTTAAAAATGTATCGAAATACAATTTAAAAAATTGTTTCTTGGTATTAGAATAAAAAATATGCAAATACAATTTTATCACACATCTCAATTACAGTTTTGTATTTTAATTTATTATTATTTCCAGATTTATAGGATTTTTTATTGTCACTTGGTTGTGCATTCTCAATCATGAAAAAAAGAAAAAAAAAAAAAACTGTCTGACTAAAATATCAGATGTCATAAAAATGGCATTAAAAAATTATAAATTGCGTTTTTTTTTTCAACTACAATTTGCTTTCGAGGAAAATTTGATTGTAGTGTATAAAATTGCAATAAACCCAAAAATAAATTGATCATGATTTAATTAACTGTTTTTTAGGTGTCCATAGACTGTTAAATTGTCAAACTGTTAATCAAATAGACTGTAGTGTTATAAAAATAAATTTATGGAGGTATTTTGAGTGACGTTAAAATGAACATTCTAAAATATGTATGTATGTATGTATGTAAACAAAAAAAGTGAAAAAATACTATTTTCTCAGTTTAAGAGTTTTCATGTTACTGAAAAATTTAAAAAAAAGAAACACCTTCTCGATTATTTGAAATTTTGTGCAGTTTATAATTTTAGATGGTAGGGCATCCCTAAAACCCATTAACACTTTTGTATGCAAGAAAAAACTCACTCCTATTTTGTGTGAAATTGACCTTTGATTGAATACATTAATAAATAAAAAAAAATATTCAATTGATTTAAATTAATTTTTTTCTTTATCTGTGCATTTAACTGAGATGCAGACAAGTGACCTTAAATATGATTTAAAGGTCAAATTAGAGTTCATATTTCATCAATCATAATGTTAATTAATTTAAAGAGTTCAAATTATTTTAAAAAGAATTTTTACCTTAACAAAATTACACCAGGCAACAATACAAATTTATTCAATCATTTTACAAGCATTAAAAATAAAATAACAAAAACGCTAGTAAAAATCTGACAAATGAAATTAAACCAGCCGACGTCGAATTCGCCATTGATTTTACCTGGTATTAAGGTGTCTTGCAAGGCGAATCAATTACCAGGTGGCAACGCAGGCGAACTCACTGTCTTGGGTATAACTATTGGCACAGCAGTCTATTTTTTTTATTTTGCCTTAAAACGTCAAGAACGTTGAATTTTATTAAAACTTTCAATGTTTAAAAATTGCTAAAATATTGTAAACATTTCAAGACAGTTGAAATATAAGCTTTTTAAACAAATTTTTATAAAATTTTCGATTTTTGAGGGACTGTGAATTAAAAAGAATTAAAATTGGAATTCTGACTTTTCTTATGTAAATATAAAATTTCATAAGATACGAAAACACGCAGAGAAAAAAAACATAGTTGCGATATGGTCACAATAACCATATTATGGTCTCTTTACCGATATACAGTTACGAAGAACAAATTATACTTGTTTAAAAAAACATCAGTCACAACAAATATTTTTTACATAATATTTAATCATATATGGATACTTTTAACAAAAACATGGTTGGTTTTATCTATAAAATCGAACAACAATCATAGTTAAGTTATAGCTTAATAAAAATAGTATAATATATTTAACCATAATGTACTATTAACCAAAGTATGATTAAAAATTAATAAATAATTATTGTTAAAAAAAAATATTTCGATCTTAAAATTAGCAGAATGCTTTTTGCGTATTTGCTATTGGTTCATGTAAAAACGCTTCAAATTAAAATAGCGTTTATTGTTGAAGAAAATAAAAAAAATTATTTGCTTTGGAAAATGTCCGTATACATTTTTAATTATTTTTTTTAAATTGTTAGAAATTAAAATAAAAAATGAACCTAAGCCGAAAAATATAAGTTTTGATTAATCATATCCACGGTTCAAATCCTGCTTAAGAAAAAAAAAATATAAAATTATAAAAAAAAAAATTTATATAAAAAATAAATAAATAAAATAATATATTTCCGTTTATTCTGTATTAAAAATTCTGATTTCATTTGATTTACCTTTTTCAGATTCTGAGAAAATTTGTATATTTATAAAAAACACTAAATCTCCACTTTAATATGGCAACATTGGTCAAATTAAAGTAACCCTACATCTCCACGAGCCATCAACTCGGTGTAGACATTATGTCGCACATGAATTCGGCTAATGCAGACGCCCAATGTTCATGTGCAACCATGATTGCCCCAACATTTGTCTGAGCAATGATGTTCGCCATCAAATATGACTTTTATAATGATTTCCTCAGCAAGAAATGAGTGAGGAAAACTTATACATACACAATTATATACTAACCCATTTGCAATAATTTTATACCGAAACAGCGTTGCCATTGTACGGATTTTCGTATGAAATTTAAATGAATTTTTTCTTTGTTAATTAAATCTAAGTTTTTACTTAAACTTGATTAGCAAAGTTCAAAATATAGTTTATAAAAAGTTTTGTAATTAAATCTGTTTGAAAAATCAAGCAAAATTTTCATTATATTTTTTGTAAAAAAAAGTCACTGGTAACGTTGCTTGCTACAGGCATCACACGTATACAAATGTTAACATCAAGTTTTTTATTTGCCCTGTAAGAATGCGATAGAAACTTTGTTCTACGCAGTGATGGATATTTCCATCATCAGTGATTGTCATTTGATAGATCAAATGATGGTCACTGTTCTTGTAGGATCAACAATGCGAACACTCTCTTTCTTATTAAAAACATTGAAACAAACCTGACGATAAACAGAAAATTATGCTCAAACAGAACATGAACATCAACACGTTTTGGTCACATACAAGAGCATAAACAAATTAATACCGTTGTTCTGCCGGCGTTATGTGCAAGTCTTGCTTAATTTGACGGCTAGTGGAGACGTGGGGTTACAAATAAAGGCCGGAGCACATAGAACGTTATATAACTGACAAGTAAGTTAAATTACATGTCAACGTAAAATATGAAAGTTGCTTAACTTTTAACTCTTGACGTACGTTGAATACTTTGACTGCTATCATTTGCATCTTCTTTTGTTTTTGCTTTTGCTGTTTTTTTTTTTTTTTTTTGTCAATAAAGTACTCATTGTGTCAACCTTAACCGTCATTATATATGACGGATCGATTCTATGTACCCCGGCCTTAAGGAAGCAAAATAAAAGTAAAATTAAAAACCAAAATAAAATTTCGTTTTCTGAACAATCATTTAGCGGAATTGAGTTCTGTGACATGCCCGATAGTATAAAAATAATTGATTTTTGGTGAATATATGTTTTTAAGTCAATTTTATAACAAATCATATATACATACGTATAATAAATACGTAACAGGGTCATTTCTCTTCATAAAATATTTGAAAATAGCGATTTTGGTGTAGATAGTAATTGACATGGAATTTTTGCCGGTCTGTCTTTGTTCGAAAGATGTAAAACCTGCTGTATAGATTTTAATAAAATTTCGTAAAGAGGTCCCTTAGAGCCTTGGGTTAAATATAGGATACCTTTTATTCATAAAAATATGTAATTTTGTAGAGAAACTAGAGGCACAAATTTAAAAGCACCCAACATTATATTTTTAAATTTAATTATAACATGTTACCCGAGTTCGTCAATCATGAACAACTAACTTAACAGTACCCGTTTTAAACTTAAGGAATTTAATAATAATTTATTAATCATTTTATTTATTATTTCAGAAGTTTAATCTATTTTCTAACACATATGTATGTATTTTACTTCAGACAGTCAGGAATATTTGTGTGTTGCAATTGAAAATTTTCCTTCAAACTCTCTTTACATGTTTTAATTGACACTTTAGTTTAATTCGTACTCGTATTATTTCTATTTATAAAACATTTACGATTGCACAATTGCCAACACAATTACCAAAATAATCACAATAATAACAACAACAAGAACAAAATAGTTGTTTCCTAAATTACTGAACAATGAAATTGTTTGTTCACCTCGCTAAAAGGCGAATAAACTTCAATGTCAGTATTGTTACAAACGGTTCAATGCCTCATCAACAATGCGTACAAAAATAAAGGATTCTTTAGTAGGAACTTATAGATTGAAAAGTGTTTATGCTGTTTACCATGTTGTTTTATTTTTGAGTAAATTTTACTTGATAAGTTACGAGTACCAATATGGGGAACTACATACGTGTCATTCACATTAGGCGTTTTATCAACTTTGCTGCCTAAGTTCCAGTCGACTACATCGCTAAATAACCAATAAAAATTAGTAGCCAGAGGCAGGATTTGTTGTGCTGAACTGGCGCCTTGGAACACCTTCAAGCACAGATATCGAATGTGTAGGCCGTAATTGTGTTTGCAACAGAATGGTTACATGTGGTAAGCATGTGATGCTAAACAGTAATTTTAAACAAATACCCAGCCCTAAAGGATTCTCCTTTTATTTGTTAACATCACACACAATGGTCATAAAACAATGACGATTGGCTTTGTGTTATTACACTTTAAAAATAGACATTGTAGGAAATTATTGATTTTTTGTTTTCTCTTTAACCGTTATTTAGAAAAAACAAATGACGTTCATAGACACTTTAATTTGACAACTTGTAGCATTCATTATTACTATTATTAATGACACAAAGGAATATGAGAAACAGAAATAAACAGCAAAGTGAGGAAAGTTTTAAAAAGAAAGGAAAAAGTATTAACATCATAAATAATTATATTTGAAAATAATTCTTGCAAAAAAACCGGCTTTAAAATAAACAAAATTAAAATTAAAAAATAATTTATACTGGTTATAGCAATAGATATTCTGTCAAATTTTTAAGTGTTTGTCTATAAAGGTTTCAAACATAGAGCTATAAAAGACAAATTATATCAATTATGGGGACACCCTTTAATTTCTAATTTTAATTTTAAATTTGTTACTTGCTATAGCGGACTTAGCATTATAGCTGTCTGTCTATAACGGTTTAAAAATTTAGCTAAACATTTCAAATAACATTAACAATTGGGGAACCCTTTATTGTTTAAATCATAATATTATACTTGTTGTAATTTCTCTGTTATATTAAACGTCTATCTACAAGTGTTTACAAGCTTGTCCACATACATCGAATTATATTAACTATTGGGACACCCTTTAATTTATAATTTTGAATGTTTTTTTGTTGTTATTATATTAGTAATTATAATTATAATTATAATAGTAATTATCATAGTAATTATAATAGTAATTATCATAGTAATCAACATTCTGTCCAATTTTGATGAGCTTTTTTATAACGATTTAAAAGTTAGGTCACTATTGGAACACCCTTTAATTTTTATATTTATTTGTATATTACTTAAGAGCTGTATGCAGTTTTCTTAAATTTGAAGTGGTGCGTTTTGCGGTTTACAATGCACGTAAGATATATGTGTATATGTTGTATGGGGATACCCTTTAATTTTTAAAATCATTAGACTTTCATTAAAAAAAAAAATAAAAAATTGGTTAAAAAATTACTGAGTTCCGCAGGCACAAACATTAAAAAGCAACATTCGGACGAATTGATAACTTCCTTTAAATCGGTTGAAAAGAGTCTTTATAATACCCTTTACCCCAGGTGGTAGAAGGCTATCAATATAATATCCATATCCCGCCCCATGAATAATATATATTCTGAGTTCTTATGCATAGCGAAGTGGCTAAAACGATATCCGTCTGTCCGCTCGTGTTGAAATCAACTTTGCTAAGGCATTAGATCAGCTAGAGAAAATTTAAATACGCCAATTGATCAGAACATAGGTTCGAAAATTTCTCAAATAAAAATCAGCAAGATCGGTCCATTTCCTTAGAGGCAGCGGGTTAATTACCACGCCTGCCCCTAACTATTCCATATCATTTGGAATAAATTTCAAATCAAATAAGAAAATAAATATATGGGACGATAGATAATCAAAAAAATAATAAAAAAATCAAGTGAAAAAATTAGCGCTCGCCCATATTTTTTGAGTTATGGGCCTCTGAACTTTTCATAGAAAAGTACGATTTTGCTTGTTATTTTGCATTATATTTTTAAGATATCAAAATGGAGATCATTTAGAAGCTTTTAAAGAGATCTTTCAGGAAATGCTAAAATTAAAAAAAAATATGCTTAACCCTTTAAGAGCCGGTGATATTTTTATATAAAATTTTATATAGCACTTAATAATTTTTTTCTTAAATTTTAATTCTCTCTTAACCCAATTTTTGTTCTTTTGGTTGGAGTTACTTCACTAAACGAGATTTACATACACGGTGAAGGGTATATAAGATTCGGCAAAGCCGAATATAGCACTTAATGAACGCTTCAAAAATTTACATTTTAAGAATATTTAAGCCATTAATAAATAAATTTGATCCCGTTAGTTTTTTTTATGGTAAGAAAAAGTTTTAACTCGTAGAGTAAAAAAAATGAATATTACTGAGTAAAGGAGAATTATTTGGGGATTGTTGAGTCAGAAAGGGCGATGAAGGTTGGATATAGGGGCCTATATAAAAGTTGCTTAAGGACGTTGCTATGGCCATGGCAGGGAAAGGGCGATCGGGATGTAACAACTGTTTCCCTGTCAAAGAAAAATGTTCCGCAGTTGAGTTTTAAGTTTTTTTTGTAGTGTGTTTACATTTATTTTTATTTTGTAGCGTATTCCGGCCAACTTTAGAGTTGAGAAACCACTCCTGGGAGCATGTCGAAGTGCTGGCAAAAACGGTACCCCATAGGGCCGACACAGGTTACGTAACAGAACAATTTTAAAAATATCCATAGACCAAAAAGTTTACTACATACGAAAGTTTCCACTCGCTTTGCAAATATTCACTGGCAGAAGCGCTCAAAAGATTTCATTGCAAAAGACAATTTTGTCTTTCGGGCAATAGTTCACGCATACAAAGAAAATGCTGGAAATTATATTTTTTTCTTGAAATTGCTGCCTCTGTGTTCAATCTATTATGAATTGCTGGAATTACTGATGAAAACAAAATTCTGGTACGAGGGCTGCTCTATATATTTCTGGCCTAATAGTGAAAATGCGAATATTTATAATCAAAAATGGTTTTATTGTTTTTCAAAGTATTCTCCAGCATGATTTATACACTTTTACATGCGCAAACCAGTTGTCGAAGCACTTTTTCCACTCCGATTGAGACACCTCTAAAACATGGTTTTTGAACACTTCAACAGCTTCTTCTGGCGACGAAAATCGTTGACCACGTATTTTTTTCTTGATGTGCGGAAACAAGAAGAAGTCATTAGGTGCCAAGTCAGGGCTGTACGGCGGATGACCCATTAATTCGACGTTTTGGCCGGTCAAAAACGCTCTGGTTTGTGCCGATGTGTGAGAGCTCGCATTGTCATGGTGAACAATGATTCGTCTTCTCTTGTTGGTTTTTTGAATTTCTCCGATGACTTCAGGCAAACAAATTAAGAAGTGACCGTCCTACGTTGCTCAAGCGGAACAGTCGCCACATGACCAGTTTTGCCGAAGAAACAGGCGACCATTTGCTTCGAAGTGCTTCTTCCACGAACAACTTTCGTTGGATTTTGCTCGTCTTTGAAGACCCACACGGTCGATTGTTGTTTCGTTTCGGGCTCATACGCATAGATCCATGATTCGTCACTTGTGACGATCTTATAAACGCAATCATATTTTTGCAACATTTCTTTGCACCAATCGACACGAGCCTTTTTTTGAGCGACTTTCAAATTGTGCGGGATCCAACGAGAACAAACCTTTTTTACGGCCAGGTGTTCATGCAGTATCGAATGTATGTTGGTGGAAGAAATGTCCAAGGATGTCTCTATCTCTCGGTATGTCGCATGTCGATCTTGCATTATGAGTTCACGCACGGCATCAATGGCCGTTTTTGGACGACCTTCACGGAATTCGTCTTTGAGCGAGCTTCGGCCACGATTAAATTCATTATACCAATTTTTCACAGTGCTATAGGATGGTGCTTCATCGCCATACAAAGATTTAAGTTCATCAATGCACTCTTGTCGTGATAATCCACGTCGAAAGTTGTGAAAAATTATGGCACGAAAATGTTCACGAGTTAATTCCATTCTTTTCTATATTAATTTTTTCAAGTCACTGTAAACAACACAAATAATGGTCGTACGTCAAAACGTTTTGAGTACGATTATGCTTAAAATGACAAACTTTCCAATGGAAATGTCAGATTGCACTTAAAGCACTCAGTGTTGCCAGGCCAGAAATATATATAGCTGCCCTCGTATTATAAGTTTGAAGTTCCTGAAGCAATGATAATAAGTTTTAAATCTTAAAAATATGTAAAAAAGAGTTGAACAAAAGGTACAAATTCATTCATATACATACATACATATATTTATATAATCAATTATATGTATGTATGCATATTATAAAAATATTAAAATTAATGACATGTAAAACAATAAATAAAAAAATATTTTTAATAAAGATATAGAGCTTTCTTGTTTAGGGACAAAATTGGGAATTTTCGTTTAGAAATTGAGATTTTTAGGGACATCATGAGTGAAATTGAGCGAATAAGAGCCAGAATTTTTCTGGCAACACTGGTTACAACACATAGAACTCTGAATCTGCATAAAAAAAACTTCCTTATTAATATGCAAAGTTTAGTGGAAGAGTGCTAAAATTCCGTACAAATAACTGGATTAAAACAGTGGAGAGTAGTGTTACGCTTATTTGGGTAGCAAGGCGCATCGGGTTTAACTGTCTTTCATTGAAATGACAGCTATTTTCGTTAAGTATAAAACTGTTAATTAAAGAAAAAAATCAATTTTTTACCAAAAAAAAAAAAAAAGCTAGATTTATATACACGGTGAAAGGGTATATAAGATTCGGCAGAACCGTATATAGCACTCTGGGTTGTTTTCATATAATGCAATTTTTTATTATTTTACTTTACATAATATTTTAGTAACAAAGAATTTTTAATGCTAATAAAAAACAAACAAATTTTCGTCAAAAAAAATCGTAAAAAACATGTTTAATGATTTAACAACAATTGCAAAAGTTTTCTCATTTTGTTTGCTTTTTGTTAAGAACAAATTTGCCAAACAAAAAAATGAAAAAAAAAACACCAGCAGCAGCAAAATACAGCCAAATGGCTTAAATGACAGTCATAAGGACGGACAATATTTTAAATGTTAAATTTTAACAATTTCCGTCATTTATTGAACACAAATCGTGTTGAACGAAAATGGTGTTTTGTAAAAAATATTGAATTCATTTATTTCAATGGTGCTCAACTTTATATGATCAGTACATACAATCAAATCATTAGTTATCGAGCCGGGTGTATTTAATCACATTTGCTAGTAATTGTTTCAGCCAATTGTCAATTCACTAAACAGCCGGGCAATAAACTTTATTTGATTTGTAATGTCTCACATTACGAAAAGTTCTTGTGTTTTTATTTTTTATTGTGACTTTTTTTATCTAAAGATTTTTTTGTTTGTTCTGTTTAAATTATATTTAAAAACTACTAAAAACGATTACGGGCTTTTAATTAACACCTCATAAGCAATTAAAAAATCATGTCTACTTCATCTGAAAAAGAACAGGTAACAACAACAACAAGTTAATATATTGATAAGCATATGAATATTTATGCTCAAATGATACTTTTTTTAATCTGTTACTTCCACTAGCAAATAAAAATTTTGTTTATTGAAAACATTTTTACGATTATTTAGTTTTTAATACTTTATAATTTATGACGAACAAGATTTTTTCATATCATATTTATTGCGTGTATATCTTTTAAAACATTTATACGAATAAAACATTATTACATCACATAAATTTAATTTTGTAAATTTTTAATTAATTAAATTTTTCTTTAGTCAATACCAATACTTAACGATAAAAGCTGTCAGATTAATAACAGACTAGTTATACCCGGTGCGCCTCGCTACCCAAATAGCGTAACACCACTCTTTAAATGCAGTTATTTGTTAAATTTTAAAAATAAATTTTAAATTTTAACACCCTTCCATTAAAAGTGCCTACTTTGTATGAAATGTACCATACCCACTGTCCCGATTCATCCAGTATTTTTTTAAACTTTGCATTCTTAATAAGGAAGTTTTTGTTATGCAGATTCAGAGTTCTACGTGTTGTAACCAGTGTTGCCAGAAAAAAACTGGCTCTTATTCGCTTAATTTCACTCATGATGTCCCCAAAAATCTCAATTTCTAAACGAAAATCCCCATTTTTGTCTCCAAAAAGAAAAAATCTATATTTTTAATAAATTTTTTTTAAAATTTATTGTTTTCGTATACATACACACACATAGGTCATTAATTTTAATATTTTTTGTATATGAATGAATTTGTACCTTTTGTTCAACTCTTTTTTTACATAATTTTAAATTTAAAACTTGTTGTCATTGCTTCAGGAACTTCAAACTTAAAATACCAGAATTTTGTTTTCTTCAGTAATTCCAACAATTCATAATAGATTGAACACAGAGACAGCGATTTCAAGAAAAAAAATAATTTCCAGCATTTGCTTTGTATGCGTGAATTATTGCCCGAAAGCAAAATTGTCTTTTGCAATGAAATTTTTTGTATGCTTCTACCAGTAAACATGTGCAATTTTATTCCATTCGCTTTCGTATGTATTAAACTTTTTAGTCTATGGATATTTTGAAAATTCTATACACGGGATCAAATTTATATATTAATGGTTAAAATATTCTTAAATTAATAATTTTAAAGAGTTCGTAGTTTGTCATATTTTTGGGGAATCTTTTAAGCTTTCCTTTCGCTAAAACGATTAGGTGTTTTTAAAAAATTTTCGATGTTTGTTTTATCACTATCCAATTTAATGGACAATTCCTTAATAAAAAATTTGACAGAGTTGGAGATGGAATTTGCTGGTTCCGAGCTGCATAAGTTTAGTGGATGGCAAACGCATTTAGCTAATTTAATAGAATTATTTTCCCTTTTTTTTTTTTGCTGAAAGAGAAGTAGCACTTCAGGCAACAAAGCCTATTTAATTATATTTCTTCACGAATTTTTGTCCTCAAACTTATGTTGGAATCTCCAATTTGGGGAGAAATCTCCTTATCTAGCTACACTGGTTGCAACTCCATCGATGCCGATGTTAACTTCGTAACTTCTTGTGTGAGGTACCACGCCTACTGTCTTATTTCAACTTTTTTTACAGCAATGCATATTAACAGCAGAGCCACTCGTTGTTAATCGGTACATGATATCAAGTATCCATTTCGGTAAGGGGTACTACGTCCACTAGTCTTATCCAGTCTCTGTTACGCTTGGCTATGATATGGTAGTTACTGGTGCAGAATTTCATGAGTAATATAGTTCTCTGGCTACATAGTCATAATTTTTCCCTTGGTGTGGGAGGTACCACGCCTTCTATTTCAATCCAATCACTGTTTCGCTAAACTGTGTATATTGACATGATGGCTACTGGAGCAGAATTTCAAGATTTTAATATTACAGTTCTCTCGCTACACAGTAATAATTTTTCTCTTGGTGTGGAAGGTACCACGCCCACCATTCCAATCTAGATATTATAAAAAAACTATAAAATTATAATTTTAACAATAAAATAAAATCAATAAAAAAAATTTTTATCTTTTTTAATACCTCAGATATGGTAACACTGCTTATAGATAACACTAACAAGTACATTTAACTTGTACTGTTAACTCCCAATTTAAAAATTTTACATTTTCTAGCGACTGTTATTATGAAAGCGATTTTACGTACTTTGACAAGAAGCTTTACGTTGTGTCTAAGGTAGAAAAGCTTTAAGCAAAGGCACAAACCTTCATTATCCAGTGTTTTTCGTTCTAAACGAAAAGAGATTTAACTTTCTGTGAAATGCTGAAATAACATACGGTTATTTAATTTTAACTTAAGGCTCTATCAGAGATGGGAAATTAAAGATAAAATTAAGGTTATGATTACGATTATGAGTTCTTAAATTGATTTTCTGCAGAATCTTTTTTTTTTGGTATAAACTCCTTTTGATTTTGGTAGTTAAACTATGAAAAACTAAAAAGCCTTCTTAATTTATGTAAATATGTGTTTTAAAATTAAAATCTGTCTTAAAGCCTGCTAAAAAATATCCCGTTTATTTAAGTTATTTTTGTTTAAAGTAGCAAGAACATAGATTTTTGCTAAAAAGAAACAATTGAAGGTCAGAGCCAATTTTTTTGTTTTTAATAATTTATTATTTTAAGTTGTTGTCGTAAGTTTAAAAGCTGTCAATCATTTAAACTTGTTTTCTCAATTAAGTTTATTTATTGATTTTAGTAATCACAAATTATAAACTTGTTTTATGGAGTCTGGCTCATCAAACCGATTTTAATAAAATTTGAAACACGGGCTTATATTTGTCTTCATGGAAAAATATGACTTTTATATTTTTAAACATTAGACCAGGAGGGAAGAACAATGGGAAGCGGCTAATTTAATGCGTCTGAAGCAATTTTAACAAAGTCGCGGCTAATCAATTTTAATAAAATCGGTCCACATCTATATCTTTTTCCAGGTCTAGAACCCAGATGAGAAAAAAGAGAAATAAAATAGGCATTTAAGTCTGTAACGATTACAATAAAATTTTAAACATAGTTAGAAGGGGTAGAATATTTTTTTTCTTTTGAGAAAAAAATTAAATTAATAGGGGAGGTGGGGAAAGGCAAATGCGAATTTTTATGAATGATCTTAACAAAATCAGATAATAAAGTGTCACATTGCAAACAATATATAATATATTAAACAGTGTCAAAAAATGTCATAAAGTTAAGCCAGAGCATAGAGTTAAGTCATAGAGTTAAGTCGGGTACAATAAGTTTTTATATTAAATGAATCAGTGCAATTAATTCTTCTTCTCTAAAAAAACATATTTCTGTTTGATACTTAAAACCATCTATTTGAATAATGACGAATGATTTTAAATTTAAAATACGAAAATTTATCTATTGTACTTAAAAAAGAATAATTTCAACTTAATTTTTGACACAACTTTCCTCTAATACGAAAATTTTTGAAATTTTTTCAAAGTCCTATTTATTACCATCCTATTTATATGCATCGATTACGCTGATTGTTTTTTATGTTTGTTTTTTAATCTACTCTGCTGTTGGCTTTATCATTGCTTGAATTATGTTGCAAAATTGGCAAATTTTAACCAAAAAAATAAATAAATAATTAAAATATGTAAAATAATTTTTGAAATTTGTTTTATGACAAATTTTTCATACAAAACTTCTCCTAAAATCCGTTTTAATTATATATTTTAATATTTAATGAATACAGGAGTTAATGTTTAAAATCAATTGACGTCATTTGATTTAATATAAATTCGTTTTATCTAAAAACTGACGCATATCAATTGTGCGTGTTATGAAAATCCGTGAAGGATATATAAGTAGAAAATTATGATTATTGATTATATTTTTGCACTATATAGAGACCATATATTCCAAAAATTGTGAAAAATTTCTGGTAATTTAACGTCACATCTGAAGGGGATATTCATTCATGATTCATAATTCATTATATAAATGAATTAAAATTTACATTGTTGTCTTAGGTTCAATTATAATTTTTTTATTTAATTTCAAAAATTTCTTAGAAAGAAAAATTATTTACAAATGAATGCGGACGTTTTCCAAAAAAAACAATAAAAACTAGGCACAATCATATAATTACAACTAGCGGTGTTTAAAAGGAAAAAATTGACTGAAGCGCTGTTTAGACCCAACAATTTTACATGGATATTGCATATTAGTGTATGTAAACGCAAATTGTTTTAATTTTGGGATATTGATTTAATACTGGATGGGTTTTCTTTTACATGAAAATCAAAATAAACAGCGATCAAGAAAATTACCATCAAGTTAATAAAAGCCGTTAGAAAGTGATGAAATTAAATCTCTTTAGAATATTTAAAGTCTCTGTATAAAATAATAAAAATCCCTATACTTTTTAAACTTATTTTTAAGTAGCTCCCTAGCCTACAATAACACTAACAAAATGTCTCAAATATTGTTACGTTTATACGATCAAAAAAGGCTAGGGCATATAGAATCCATCATACTTTAAACTTGGACGTATTCAAATGAAGAGTCAGTTAAAATGCATACTTTCCTATGAGCGATGTCACAATCAGTAAGTGTCTGTTAACGCAAAGTATAAAAGTGGGTCAACTTTTGACGTACGTTGAGTACTTTGACAGCTATTAATTGCTTCTTCTTCTTGTTTTCTTTTAACTCTTGCTCTGCTTTAGTTGTATTCTGCGATTTAAATAAAATAATTTTGGTGTCAAAAAATAAAATACAAATTAATTTAAATTAACAAGTGAATAAAATACGAATTAAATTTAAAAGTGGTTAAATATCCGTCAGCAAGGTACTAATTCGCTCCAACTTCATCTGTCGTTACTTTGACTTTATTTAAATGCGTTAAAGAACAACGTATGACGTCTTCTATGTACCCCAACCTTTAACGCTTAGCTTATTGAGTTATCATATTGCAAAATAATTTTAATACAACTCGTAGAACTTCAACTCATATACACAATTTATTTATACGACTATTCACTTATTCGCGTTTATTACACAAAAATACACGATGGTAGCCCTATCCACTGTAGAAACATACAAAACCTACTTCATCAAATATTCACACCGGATCTTTAATCGGCAACGTTCAATATAAGAATGATTTTAAGGGGTTCTTGAATATGCTAGAAGTTTCTTTTCGTCCTTTTAACTCAATCTAGTTGTGGAATTTTCCCTTAACACGTGTATTATAAATGCTGTGGTAGTCAATCATTATTTAGTTTTTAGTTCATGCAGTTGTTTGTTTGGTTGTGTTTTTGTTTACTTCTCGTTCAATGTTAGTTGTTTTTGTTTTGTGGTCATGAAGTTTCTTAAAAACTTCTTGCTTTTGTTTTACTTTTTTAATAACAATTATAGCTTTTATGACTTAAAGTAAGCATCTAAACAACAACATTAATATCGAATGTTAGTTTTAAAAATGCATTTTTAATAAAAATTTGTTATTTGGTTTTAATTATATCAAGGAAAAATTGCAATTTTGTTGTTTTATTTTTTTTGAAAAGTTAAACAGAACAAAAACAAGATAATGGCTACTAAAAACAGAATTTTTTAACATAAATTTAAAGCTTAAGAGTGCAAATAAAGCTCAGGGTTTTGATAAAATCAGTAATAAAATGGTCTTAGATTGACCACGAATAGGTAAGAGAATAATTCTTTTTCCTTTTTAATGCTATCCTACGCCTCTAATACTACCCATCGTTATGGAAAGTCGCATTGGTGAAGATAATACCTAAATCTGGAAAAGATCCCTCCAATGTTGAGTCGTTTAGGCCTATAAGTCTTTTACCAACTCTGATTAAATTGTTCGAGAAATTGTTGAAGACAAATTTGTTACCGATATTAAACGACAGCACTTGTATTCCAAGTCAGCAGTTCGGTTTTAGAAAGAAACACAAAACCACTGAACAAACTCACAGGCTGGTGCAAGTTATAAGAAAAACTTTTGAGCATAAATAATATTGCTCCGCACTCTTCATCGATGTTTTCCAAGCATTTGACAAAGTTCGGCATGAAGGCGTTTTATCTAAGCTGAAGTTAATCATACCTGTGAACATTTATAACTTCAAAGTTAAATAACCGGCCGCAAATTTATTATAAAAGAAGGAGACTATACTAGCTGCCCACAACCAATTCAAGCGGGGTACCACAAGGCAGTATTCTGGGACCACTTTTGTATTTAATATACACAGCGGACATGCCAACATCAAGAGAAATTCACACTTCAACATTTGCAGATGACACTGCTTTTCTCAGCACAAATGAAAACCCCGTTGCAGCCTCAAATCAATTGCAGCAACACATAACTCACGTTGAGAAATGATCTAAGAAATGGGCAATAAGAATAAACGAACAAAAATGCTCACACATCACCTTTACCTTATGCAGGGAGAGCTGCCCTCCTCTTCGTATTAATAATCAAGAAGTGCCTCAACGAACTCATGTTAAATACCTTGGGTTTCATTTGGATCGGCGTCTGACCTGGAAACATCACATAAATGCAAAATTAACACAAATCAAACTCAAAACGGCTTAAATTCATTGGCTTATAGACAAAAACTCCGTTCCTAAATTAGGCTGTAAACTTCTGCTCTGCAAAACAATTTTGAAGCTCATATGGTGCTACAGAATTTAATTGTGGGGCACTGCTTTCGCATCGAATGTTGATAAAATTCAGCGACGTCAAAATAAAATTCTGCGTATGATTACCGCCTCCCCCTGGTTCATTAAAAATATCAACATACACAAGGACCTTGATGTTCCTCTGGTCAAAGATGAAATAAAAAAACACGTGGAGATTTATTTAAAGAAACTTGAAGTTCATCCAAATCCACTTGCCTGAAATATACTACAACAACGCGGGCAAGTCCGATTGAAAAGGAGGGACACTACCGCCCTCATATGAAATAATACTATGTAGAATTTGATAACTAGATTTTTGTCTGGCATTGGCTGGACTTTTACTATTTTTATTGTTAGATTAAGTTTTGAATACTTATTGTTAGTTCATTTATTGAATGAAAATACAATAAATAAAAGGAATTTGAAAAAAAGAGAGTGCATATAAAAGATCATAATATTAAATTTTTACTCAAAAGGAGCATCAATCCAGTATTCCCCATTCAGCTCTAAATTATCAAGTCAAGCATTAGACTTTTATTTGTCTCAAATACTTTTGAAGGGTTTATAATTGAACCGAAATTCATAATTTTTCATCAACCATTAAGAATACTATTTTTTAGTTTTTCTTGGTTAAAATTTCTTTTGACCATATTGACCACAAATTTTCATTTAGCTGGATTGAATTCTAAGTCCTTATGCATAGCGAAGTCAATTGCCCGATGTCCTTTTGTGCGTCCGTGATAGTGTTGATATCAACTTTGCCAAGGCGCTAGGTGAGCTAGAGAAAATTTAAATACGCCAATCGATCAAACATAGTTTTAAAAATTTTTCTGTTAAAAATCAGCAAATTCAGTCCATGTCCTTTGAGGCAGCGGCCAAAACACTTCAAATTTTCTACATTCTTTGAAACAATGAAGTAACTCGAATCAAAAAAAAAAAACAAAGATATGGGGGATAGAGAATTAAAAATAAGAAAAAAATATCGAGAGAAAAAATTGGCACTCGCCCATATTTTTCGATTTATGGGCCTTTAAAATTTTTACTAGAAATATAGATTGTCAAGTTGATAACATAGGTAAAATTAAAAAGCTTTTGAAGAGATATTTCAGGAAATACTGAGCTAAGGCTCTTAGTAAGTCGAGCTTTCACTGAAGAAAATATTTTGAAGATGTCCTGAATTGGGGTTCAGCTCTTCTTTTATAATTAAAATATAAAAAATGATCTAAAAGTGCAAATGAAATGAAATTTTGTCCTTCTTTTTTTTTTGCAAATACAATATTTTGGAAAATATAAATTTTTCAGAAAATTTTTGTGAAATTAATTTTTTTTTTAAATTGCAATTTTTGCTGAATCTTTTCTAATAAAATTCCCAATTTTTATCGAAAAAACCATCTTTTTAAGTTTTATATTTTTGGTAAAATTTTTGTTAAAATGTACAATTTTGATGAAATATAAATGGTTAAGTGAAATTCCAATAATTACCTGGTTATTTATAGTTTTCTCTTTTTTTTTAATAAAACATAACATAAAATAACAATAAACAACAAACAACAAAAAAAGCTCTTTTAGGTCTTAGAAATTTTAGTAATATAAAGGTGCTCGCCTTTTTTTGGAACATATCGCTCATTTACTAGAACAACGTCATAACTCAAAAAATTTGATTTCGCGAAAACGAGTTCAAAGTTTTTAATTCATATGTAGGTCCTATGCACGACATGGCAGTATTTTCGTTCGTATGTGGAGATTAAGGGAGATATTAATCTGAATTTTTTTACAATATGAATTGCTGTATAGCGAATAACTTTGCATGATTTTTCAAAAATTGTATTTTTTGAGTTATGACGTTGTTCTAGTAAATGAGCGATATGTCCTTTATTTATGGAACGATGTTGCTAAATTTCAATCAAACTTCTTTCGAAAATATGTCTGAGACAATGAAGGTCATACTTTTTCTTTAACTCATTTGGGAACATGGCAAAACTGATTTCTATCAGACTACAAAAAGACAGACATTGCCTTACCAACTCACCTATGTGTAAGGATCGAGAATACATATAATTTATGCGATCCAAAATAAATATTATAGAACTTACAAACGGAATAACAAATTTTCATGTGTCCAGCCTTTCCCCTGTGATAAAGAGTATAAAAACTGAGCTATTAATTAAATATTTGACTGATTTTTTTTGCCGTTATCATTTAAAATTTTATGTTATTCAGATTTTGATTTGACAGCAATAGAATTCTTAAAGTTTTTAAGCATTTTTCATGTTGACAAAAGTTGTCACTACATTCATACGTATCTACTTTTTGTTGCAAAATGAAATTTAAAAACAAATATTTAATTCGCACTTTTTCCAATATCAGCAAGAAATTTTATTCAAACTTAAATTAGGACGGTGAGGTTGTAAGTATCTGGCAATGCTGTTTTAAGGCCTGTGTGCTGACAGACTTTGTACAGAAAGTCAAAATTAATTTTGCTTATTTTGTTGTTTATTTCTAAATTTTAAAATATATAAATATTTGTTTTATTTAATAACGCCTGTTTTATTAGTTAACTGCGTTTAAAAAAAATAGATGAGTTATTAACGTACAAACGTACTTATTAACATGTATATAAAGATGTCTGAAATTAATTGCCTCTGTTGTTTATTTGCTTAAAAAAAATTTAATTCAAATTTTTATTTTAATATTTATATTGACAAAGTTAACGCAAATGCTCAGATATTAAAAAAAATATTTAAAAAATAATATAAGGTGTGTTCAGTACCTTTACTATAGCAAAAACTAGCAACGAAAGGATAAACCAGAAATTTTCAAAATTATCAAATGTAAAAATGTTAATGAATTATTAGACTCTTCACCACAGGTGTAATTTCTACAATATCCATTTCCGACCCCCGTAAATAATATTTATTCTGAGTTCTTATGCATTGCGAAATCGACTGAGTGATGTCCGTCCGTTTTAGTGGTGAAATCAATTTTTCTAAGGTACTATATGAGCTAGAGAATATTAAATACGCCAATTGATCAGACATTGTATCGAAAAAGATTCAGCAAGATCGGTCCATGTCCCTCGAGGCAGTAGGCTTAACATCACGCCTGCCTCTAATTTTTCCTTATCATTTTAAGCAATAAAGTAACTCCAATCAAGAAAACAAATATAATGGGCGATAGAGAATTAAAAAATAAGAAAAAAACATTAAGTTAAAAAATAGACAATCGCCCATATTTCTCGAGTTATGGGCCTCTGAAATTTTTATAAAAAAAGTACAAATGTCAATATGGTCAATATGGGTATCACTGAAAAGCTTTTAAAGAGATCTTTTAGAAAATACTAATACATTTTGTCAGTTATCGAGTGCTTTATGTTTTATTTGTTTTAGCATATAAACATGAAGAGACTAACGCCTAAACAACGCTTTTAAATTTTGCAAATTTATTTTGAAAATCATGGTACTGTCCGCAATACGTATCGCTTACAACGTTCATTTTACGGTCAACATAATTATTCACTGGAGCAATTAATTCGATTAATTTTAAAAATGTTATGCATCATGTTTGCTCTAAATCAACGTTTCTAAAATTGGGGTTCGTAGCAACCATCCAAGAACCGAAAAAACAGTGTTTTCAAAATTAATAAAAAATTTTTTTTTGAACTTGGGCTTTAGAGGGGTCCGCAATAGTTTACTAGGGGTCCGCGAGCAGGAACTTGATGAGAAACCCTGCTTTAAATGATATTTTGTATCCACAGAGACGTAGTACAGTGCGTCAAGAAGAAGTCAGTGCTACTGTAAAGCGCAGCACAGCGAAAGTCACGACTTGAATTAACAAAACTGTTGTGTTTAGTTTGTATTTTGAGACACCTTTACATCCAGAATAACCGACTTTTTGGCGTGCTGAAAGAATCATTGTTCGGTAAGTCAATGACCACTATAGAGCTAGAATTATTGACTTTTTAGTTCGCCAATTAAACAGCCACGATATAGAGAAGCTGTAGTTTCAACCAGACTTTCGCAAAAATTATTAAAAATTGGACCTTTTGATAAGACTACGTCCGAGCCAGCCGTGGTAATTACATGCCATTTAAATTATATTTTAGGAAGATTATTTTTCGAATAAAGTAAATTGTATGTCAATTTAAAAAATTCATATTTATTTTATTCTTTTTCAAAATTCTATGTGGCTATTAAAATCACCCTTTATAACCGTTAAGAAGTTGTAAAATTTACTTCTTTTATATAGTTATCATTACGCTTAACGCCATATAGTGGACCATATACTATCTGCCTGCAGCGGCTTAAAAGATAAGGCCATAAAAGAGCAAATAATGCATCTATGGGATACTTTTTCATTTCTAATGTAATGTTTTTTAATTTTGTCCCTATAACGGAGGTATTTTATATGTTTGGAAAATACTTACGTCTTTATGGAGATAAAATTTATTTTTAATTTTTTTCTTCACCTTGACCTTAGAGCGGACCTGTTAACACCACCTCTGAACAAATTTAAATTGAGTGCTTGTAAATAATGTCAGGTCTCCCATCAAAATCCGAAGCACAAAATTATAATAAGGACACAAAAAACAACAACAGCAAATTTTAAAATTATTCCTAGCAGTGATATCAGATAAAACATTGGCGAATAAAACACACAGAGTTTCCTTTAAATTGGTTAAAATAAAAAAATAAAAAAAATATAATACAAACATTTTTATTTCTTAATTATTACAACGATGGCAAACGTATTTTCAATGAATTAAGATTTCTAATTAAATCTTGCCTCTCTTGCTCTTGTAGACAAGTATCGTTTTGCAATTGCTCTGTGAAAGATTTTAGATTTTTAATTATTTCTTCTTTGGATTGATTTATTGAATCAGCATAAATGTTGGCATATATCCATTGTCCCTCCCTTTCTCTTTGTAGACTTTCAATAACTTCCTCTTGTTCTTTCAAAGTCTTTAGCTGATCGACCTTAACGAGTTCTGGATTTAATGCCACTAAGGCAAATACTGATGCAAGCAGTTGGCAAAAGATATATGAAGTTAAAAGTTTCATTTTTCTTTTCTCTTTTCGTTAATACTTCTGCCTTGTTGTGCCAAAAACCGAATTATTTATGTCTGTGTTTTTGAATATAATTGCGTTATTTATAGCAAAAACAAAGACCCCCTTTCATTTGTGATAACCATCCAAAACGCTTTGTCAAATTATAAACTCTTTAAAATTGTTTACTATTTACTTTTTAATAAAAATAATTAATGTTGATTCAGTTGTTGGAAGTTAACTTGCTAGCATTTTGCACTAAATTTTTGGTTAGGAGTGAAGTTTTATACCCTGCCAATTTTTAATGCATTTTTTTTTTTCAATTCTCTTTTTTAGTTACAGCGAAATGCGTTATTTTAAACAAAACATAAGCAACAATTACATCCTCTCAAAATTCAAGCCAAGCCATATTGCTCACCCTTCTTGCTACACAACCAAACAAAAATTTCATGCTTGTTTCATGAAAAATTTCATAGTGTAAATTGGCTCTTAGTTGCCTCTTTAGATTAAAAACTCAATTTTGCAAAAACAAACTACATCATTGTCAAGTCTAGCAGGCACTATTTTGTCTCTACTACAAGTTCCCTTTGGAAACAAAAAATATTATTTCTTTTTTTGTCTTGAATAGCAATAAGTATTAAATATTAATCCTTTATAACTTACAACTTTAACTTATGCAATCATCATCATCTGTTAAATTAAGAGTGATTTATGAAAAATGTTAAGGACAGTAACAGAATTCTGTTATAAAATTGATAAAAGTAAAATGTAAAATTACTTGTTGTTGTAAGTATACGCATAACAGTTAATTTATTTATCATTTTAAACACACATAATACTTTCAGGGGAACCCTAAATCTTCTAAATTTCTATTTTATTGAAGCATTTCAATTTTATTAATTTTTCAAATTTAAATTAAAACTTTTTATCTTTAAACTTTTCTGTTATGTTAACATTGCTGCTGTGAATTTCCGTAAAGCAAAACCCAAACTAACACTGCATTGCACTTGGAGATAGCCTTATGGATGCATGGGCCCTGCAGTTGATGATTTAATTCTATTTAAAACGATAGGGGAAGGATGTTACATGTCAAAAGGCTGGAATGTTGGTAGATAACTGCGTTAGTGACAGATCATAAAAATTTCAAGTATTATCTAAACAGGATGGGGATTGAAGAAGATGATACTTGTAGACGATGCCTAGAAAAGGCTGAGATGGTAGCACACATAATGTATGAATTTACGGTACTAACTAGCATCAGATTTAGAACCACAGGCAGCAAAATCCTCCTGAAATATATGCCATGGGGGATCTAAGCTTTGGAAGAGTAAAGGCCCGTAACTCAAAGAAGGAACGATTGTCTATAATGAGGACGGAAAGCGGTCAAAAAGAGTCGTATCTCCCTACATAAAAAAACGTTGAATTTAAAAAACAGTAATTTAGTACTTTCAGAAGTAACATATTCGATACTTTTAAACGACACCCTCTTACACTTCTAAAAAGCACATATTCGACACTTGCATAATACACGATTTTAGTTCTTTTTAGGGACGCTAAATCGGTTCTCAGCCTGAAAATTGTAATTAGATCAGAATTCCTTTATCATATCCGACAAATTTCAACATCATGAAGTAACGACAAAATGACTTTTTCGATAGAAATAATTTTGCAACTCTAAAGAACAAAACTATTAGTTAAATAAATATGTCTATTTACTTTAAGATTCCTAGCGATTTAATTTTGTACAAGTCACAGATTGTTACCATGCATGGGAACACTTCATTACATTTTAACTGCTGTTAAAATTTGATAAACCAGTAAATTTTTAAAGATATTGAAATTTAATTTTCATTACTAAATAATTTTTACTGATTGCTAAAAAAAAACCAGTAAATTTTAATTAAATTTTATTTGTATAATCAGTTAAAAAAAACTTTCAATATATAAAAGTAATAATCTTAACATTTATAGCACACAATATTTTCAAGTGAAAATTCAATATCTCCAAGTAAATTTCTTGTTGTCATTCCTGCTAGCATTTTGCAGAGCATTTTTAGGTAGAAGTCACTTCTTTGTTACTTCTTTAGTTTAAAAACTCAATTTTACAAAAACAAAATACATTATTGTCGAATTAAGATCTTCTAACAATCACCATTTCGTCTATATCAGAAGTTAATTGGACAAAAAGACCCGTTATATTAATACAACAACATTTCTCCTTAAATCTGTTATATTAAGAGTGACTTTTTCTCAACTACCAGATGATAATAAGTTAATTGCTCAAAAATTTACAAAAACAAATTGCATGGGCATCGCATATTGATCTGTTATAAGTCATAACTTCGGCTCTACTAATAGTGAATTAGTTAATGTAACAGATAAACAAAAACACTAATGTCATTTAGCTTGACTTGTGCAGTGTTCTTTTATGTTAAATGAGTGTGAAAAATGTTAGGAAAAATTGCAAAAAATTAATTCATAAAAAAATAAAAAATAAAAAGGTATATGAAGCTGTTAGTAAATTTATGTTAACAAATTACGTATTTATTTAAACAAAAAATATTTAGGTAAGAATCTTCTTCATCTCTAGCTTTCTAAATTTAAACCTTTCTGTTATGTTAAAATTTACTTTTCTGTTGTGATTAAGCAGAACTCTGTTACTTTTAGAAGTTATGTTTTCGATGCTGTTAAAGACACCCCTTTTACACATTTAACAGACACATATTCGACACTACCAGAATACTCAATTTTAATCCATTTTAGTGATGCTAAATAGTTTTCCATTTGTTGTATTACTGTAGTTGCACGTTCCTGCCCGACTGGGAATACTAATTAGATCAGAATTCGATATTATTTTAACGCCATGACGTAACGATGTAGTGACTTTTTCGATAGAAAATGCTTGCAGTAATAATAAACTTGTAGAAATGCATTTTTTACAAAAATTGAAATTTCCAGTTCGTTTGTGGTTACTATTGATAAGACAAAAGCTATATAACTAAAAATTTTTGTAGTGTATTAGAAGTATCCAGTCTTTTCATATGGACAGTAATATTTATCCTGCTCGCTTGTTTATTTGGCAAGCCACCAAATATGGGAAAACGAAAAATGGTTTGTGCAACTGCATAACATTTTTCGTTCGCAATTGTATGGGTAAAAATTTCTTTATAATAACTTTCTTTGTTCATTAAATTTTGACATACGACTTTAGCGGAATACAAACAATTTAATTAATTAACAATACCTTTTCTCAAAAAATAGTTTTCACTTCAAATAAAATTTGTTTTTTTTTCATCCTTGAGTTAGTTAATTTTTTTTCCTTTCTTCTATTTAAGTAAATATTTTCAAACGTACGTATACTTTATTCGTTTTATCTGCTTATTATATATACATTCATACATACATATTTTTTATATTTAATTACGTTTTTATTATTAACTCTCTTATTTATGGAAGTTAAAAAATTTTTATATAATTAAAGATCTTAAAGCAGCAAAAACATAAACAGTTGAGTTCGTCGCTTGAGTGAAACAAGAACATATCATCGCTAAAGAAAAGTGCATAAGGCAAAGAAGGACAATGAAAATTTTAAAATTTTTTATACTTATTCTCATATTGGCTATGGCAGTCGGTGAAAATAATTTGATAGAAGAAAACCGTAGAAGAGAGGAACAAATAAGAAAAAATGAAGAATTAATAGATCAATTGTTTGAAGAAATTCGTAATGAAATGGATGCTCAGGATCGTACTGGTAGAGCAGCAGAGACATTTCAAAAAGTCAATGATGAAATTATAAAACTTATTGAAGAATATAATTTAATGAAAACAAATAGAATCGGATGTTAACGATATGTTAACTTGGATTTGTTAAAACACTCGAAATAAATATAAACATACTTATTTTTTAATTTTAAGAATAAAAATATAAATAAATGTTTTTAAAATCAACAAACCAGCAACAATTTTTTGTAGCAAATTTTTAATTTATTCCTTTAATGTAATTTTATTTAAAAATGTGAAATGTATTTTAAATGAATGGCATTTGTTGAAGTTGGCTAGTAACAAATAACCTATTTTATAATACTAATATTTAAATTTTAATATCTAGTGGGATAGCCCTTCTGTTTAATAACTTCGCTCAGACGGCTTGGCATGTTTTTAACTCTGTTAGCTGTATAATCTACTGGAATTTTATCCCATTCTTCTTGAAGCCTCGATTTCAACTCTAGTATTGAAGTTATTGTTTGTCTCGGATGCGCCGATCTAATTCATCCAATAGGTTCTCAATGGGATTGATGTGTGGAGATTGAGCAGGTGTATAAAGAACTTTAGGAAAGTTATGAAGGAGCCATTCTTTAAAGAAACGCGATTTGTGTTTTGGGTCGTTATTTTAATAGAACTTGAACTATTCCAAAACACCCAGCTTATTAGCACTCTCCTTTAAATTTTGACGAAGAATATTCAAATATGACTCCTTATTCAGAATTCCGTCGATAAATACTAGTTTTCAAACTCCTTCAACTCCCATACAACCCCACACCATAACGTGCCTATTCCCATGTTTAATAGTTGGTCTTAAATTTTGTGGTTGGAGCTCCTCGTTTGGCTTACGCCACACCATGACACGCCCATCACGCTCTCATCTGCAAAAATTACATCATGCCACCAAATTTTTGGCTTATAGAGGTACTCCCTGGCAAAACTTAAGCGGGCACTTCGGTTGCGTAAATTAACAAAGGGCTTACGACGTGTTACTCGACCATTAATACTTTTCGCCCTTATGGTTGATGCTAATGCTTCTTTATTGAACTCACTTAAAACATCAGTCACTAATTTTGGGGCACTTAAACGCGGATTTGCCTTTACTTCTCGAACAATTGCATTTGCTTCACGCACGATTAGTTTTTTTGGCTAGCCTGTTTGCTTTATGAAATGGATTCTTCCCTCTTTTTTGTGTCTTCTGAATATGTCTCCAACAGTGTTTGATTTCATATTGAGAATTTCTGCAATTTCCTTGTGAGTTTTACCCCTTTCACTATGAAAAATTATAAGTTTTCTTTGTTCCAAAGTTGAATTTTTTCCTTTGCGTCCCATTTGAACTATTTGCAACCAAAATGAATTTTCGTTAAAAATAAAAAAACTGTGATTCACTTTTGATTGCCTGCAATCTTAAATTGTAGCAGAATTACTTTAGTTGCCTATTTTTTGCATTTATTTTCTTAAATAACGGAAAAACCGACACACTTTTATAATTTTATTGTGGGTATAGGGTTAGCAACGTGCGATTAGTGTACATATTTTTAAACATTATCCTTCCTGCTAATATCTGGGTGCTCATAGCAATAGAATGTAAAACCGAATATTAATGAAACTAATTGTACAAAATAGTTGTGCTTTTATGTTTGCTATAAACAGTTATTGTATGTTTTGTTCCACATTTTGTTTTGGGATAGAAGTAGGATTTGAGAGGCTAAATTCTCGGGAAACGGGAAGTTTAAATTATTAACATTTTCAAGAAATACACTGATTGCTTTTCAAATATTTTCGTTGTGACATTTCAAAATTTTCAAATAATTAGTTTCTATTATTTAAGTTATAAAACATAACAAAAGGTTACTTATTTGTTTAAAAAGGAATTTGAGTTATTTGAAGCTACTAACGAAAATGGATAATATTTATAAAGAGCTAACTATATTATGCTTAAACTAACCTAAGCTACTGTCAAAAGTCTACGAAAATCCTGTCAAATCCCTAAGAAATTAATTGAAGGCTTTTTGGTGGCTATACTATACTTTATGAACGTACCTACTTACTTCACAAAGTTGCAAACATTTGTCATTTAAATGAAACTGTTTTCTTCTTATATTTTCTAATGTATCCATTTTTTACCCAAAATGTTATTAAATATTTACAATTTAAAAATATATTATCAACAATTAATGATTATGATTTATTCCTTAAATTAAAATTAAGCAAATAATAACATAAATAAGAAAGTACTAAAAAATTCAACAGTGTGTACAACCCTAAAATCATATGTTAATATTTGGAATATTTGTTATTAATGTGGAATAAATTGAAAAAAAGTTAAAATCATTAAAAATTGCATTAGATGTTTTATTTGATGATCTTTTAATTTAATTTTATTTAAATTTTCAAAAAATTATTTTTAGCGTTTATTGCAGTTCGCTTTTTTTAAATTTATAAAACAATTGACATTTGATTTCTTAAGCAAAGTACGGTCGGCTTCGTTTTTTGCCAGTAAAGCTACTGAACGCACCTTATATTATTTTTTAAATATTTTTTATATATCTGAACATTTGCGTTGTCTTTGTCAATATAAATATTGAATTAAAAATTTGAGTTAAAATTCTTTATAGCAAATAAACAAGAATTCAAAACAAATATTAGAGTTGTTTAAACAATATGTAGCAGACGCAATTAATTTTAGAAAATTTTTATGTACATAAGTAGGTATATTTTCATATATTTTTTTAAAACGTAGTTAACTAATTAAGCAGGCGTTATAAAATAAAACAAATATTCATATATTTTAAAATTTAGAAATAAACAACAAAATAAGCAAAATTTATTTTGACTTACTTTATAAAATTATTTTGCATACAGGCCTTGAAACAGCATTGCTAGATCTTTATAGCCTCACCGTCCTAAATTAAGTTTGAATAAAATTCCTTGCTGCAAATTAAATATTTGTTTTTAAATTTCTTTTTGCAACAAAAAGTAGATACGTATGAATGTAGTGACAACTTTTGTCAACATGAAAAATGCTTAAAAACTTAAAGAATTCTATTGCTGTCAAATCAAAATCTGAATAACATAAAACTTTATATCATAACGGCAAAAGAAATCAGTCAAATATCAAATTAATAGTTCAGTTTTTATACTCTTGATCACAGGGGGAGAATGCTGGACACATTAAAGTTTGTTATTCCGTTTGCAATTTGTACAATATTTATTTCCGATTCCATAAATTATATATATTCTCGATCCTATGATTAACGAATATCTGTCTTTCTGTAGTCTGATTGAAATCAGTTTTGCCATGCTCCCAGATGAGTTACAGAAAAAGTATGACATTCATTGTCTCAGACATTATTTCATAAGAGGTTTAATTGACAACATCGTTTCATAAATCGGATGGATGTTCGAAAAAAGCGAGCGACTCTTTTTTTCTTACGCTTTTCAGTCTTAAGTACGCTTTTTTTTTTTTTTTTTTTTTGTTAGTTATTGTTATTGTTTACTTTATTGTATTGAAACTGAAATTTTAGAACAAAAAACTATAAACTGCCAGGTAAAGGGAATTTCACTAAAAGATCTTCATTTCACCAAACACCATATTTATTAAACTTTGTTCAAAATTGTTTTTTCCCCAAATAAAAAAAAATTGCAAATTTCATTAAAAATCGAAAATTCAGCAAAAAAAAATTGGAATTTTACCGAAAATAATTTAATTTCACTAAGCGATTAAAATTTTCGCAAAAAATTTTGTTTTTCCAAAAAATTGTACCTGCAACAAAATATCCAAAATTTCATTAAAAGCAGAAAATGTACGAAAATAATGAAAAACTATGAATAATTTAGAAGTCATTTTTATATTCTTCATCACAAAAAGTTGAAAAGAGGGTATATCATGGTTTGTCATTCCTTTTGTTGTAGTTGATAGAGATATAAACAATTCTTGCGTATGATGACGTGGTGCTAAAACATTCCATAGCTTATCAAATTAATTGCTCTGATGGACGAATGTATTGACCGTAAAATGAAAAAAGTGCGCGACTGATATCATTTTCCATGATTTTCAAAAGAATTTTGCCCAATTTGGAAACGTAGGTCAGTCGTCAGTCTATTGTATTTGTCTATTTGCAACTGTTTACATAAATAGTTTCTTTGTGTGTAATAAAAATAACAAAAAATTAAAATATTTCTCATATTTAAATCTACATGTCCTTAAAAGCACGAAAAGTTCTATTTACTTTTAAAATCAGCACACATTTCCTATTTCCTGTTTTTTTAATAAAAATTTCATGTGATAAGCAACTAAATCGTAACGTTGACCTGCTATTTGTGCAGGTTAAACTAAACTACAATAAAAACTTTAAGAAACTAGATTTAAGGTACTTATTTCTCAAAGATATTTTAAAAGAAAATATGCAAGTGAAGGAAAACAATTTTCATTATTTGTTTGTCAAATAGTTCAAAAGACAATTTATATTAAAAAAATCTTTTAACACAAAACAGTTTCTGATATTAAAATTATAGTGGGAAAAATAATAAAATACAATTATTCGGATTAACATTTATTTAGATTTGAATTTGAATTACTTTATTAAATTATATTTTATTAAGTTAAATTTGTTTTATTATTAAATTATATTTTTTTATTTTTCTTTAAGAAAATGTTTTTTAATTTACTCAAAATTTTTAAGTATATTGAAGATGTGACAAGTTTTGTATATCCTCAAAATATATAAATTACAAGGCAAACCTGGCAAGCTTTGCTACGTCCAATGTTACACAGTAAGATATTGTTAGGGTTTTCTTTTCTCTGCAAACGTTGAGTGTCTTTTGATTGCAAGTACTATCCACACGTCAATTTTTATTTTTATTCTTAAACTTTACTGCATTTCACTATTAATTCTCTGTTTTTTTTATTTCTTATGCAGACCTTAACACGCTGTGGATGCGATTAGAATAGAGCTCACTATCTCAACATCCTCGATACCAATTCAGCCATTATTTTCCTCCCTTACTGCCTCCGAAGAGGACAGTTTTTTCAGCTGCTGATCTAGTATAACACAGGCACGCCTATCATTTCATAGAGCGTTTCATTTCGACTTTAAAACAAGAATTAGGTTATCAATTTGTGTGAATGTTGCTTTTTTATTGTTTGTGACCACAGAAAGTTAGTCATTTCTGAACCGATTTTGAAATTTTTTTCTTTTATTTAAAAGCTTATGCTTGCAGATTGGTCCAGTTTTGAAAACGGTTTATGTTTTTAAAAATTAAAGGGTGTCCTCATAAAAAATACCTGTTTTTAAGTGTATTATGAATCGTAACACTAAAGCTTCCAATAGCAAAAGTAGTAAAAAAATAAGTCTAAAATTTAAATGGTGGTAAAATAGGTAACGTAAATTGAATTATATGAGCCTTTTTTTTTTTTTGAACGGTTGAAGACAAACGCTTGAAAGTTAGAGAGAATCTCGATTACTATGACCGTTTTAATAATAAGTATAAATATTCAAAATTTTAAATTAAAGGGTGCCTCAATAGTTCATTTAATTTAATGTATATGGCCATACTTTTGAACAGCTACACACAAACGCTTAAATTTTAAATAAATTTTGTTTTACTGTTTCAGTAATAAAAGAAAATGATCTTAAGTCTACCTGGCTTGAAGTTGGTGAATTATTATGTGTTTGTTTGGAGTCAAAAGTCTACAACATATATTCAACCACAGATGTGTTGAACGAGGATATACAAGCACTTTTTAAAGCTACTCGGCCGCGTGCAGAAGAGGGCCAGAGAGGGTTATATGAGACAGAAGCGTATTTAACTCTATTGACTCTCTTGAACACTGACGCTATGTGGGTGGGGTGGTGTCTCGCCGTTTTTCGATACTGCAATGCAATGTGCTCTAATTAAGGAACACGTTACCGATATCTGCAAGTTTTTGCGTACATTAAGAGCTCTTCTATTTGTGGTCAATAATGAATTCTTTTTTAGCCGAACAAGTCGTATGTGGAATCATCTAACTGCAGAGGTCTTTTCTGTAATTGAAAATTGTAATTGAATGTTTGCAAAGACTACTGCCCTTAACTTTCTTCCTTTAATCTGGTTTTCTAGTTCTGGCACATATCATTGCTTGAGTAGGAGTTATCCTCTGAGTGCTGGTGCAAGACAAAAAGAATTGTCGTAGCAAAGTAAGTATTCGTATGTTCTAGCAAAGCAGTTGAGAGCAATTACCCAATTTGATTTTTAGTACGTAGCTATTTTTTGTTGACCTAATAAGTCAATATAAAGAGCAGAACAAACAAAAATTCCGTTTTCTATTAAATTCACTTCTTGTATAAACTTCGTTGCAAAGCTCTTTTATATATTGTTACCACCAAAACTGATGTCATTGTTGTCAGTAAAAACATTTTGTATTAAAAAGTTGTTACTTTCCACCACTGAAAAGTGTGATGTTTATGGTAAGACAGAATAAAAAAAAATTATTCCAACACAGTGGCTGCGTTGGTTCAAGTACAAATATCATCATTATTATGATTTAATAAAAAACAAGTAAGAGCGTTATATTCACCTATGCCGAAGATTATTTACACTTCACCAAATATGTAAAACTAGTTTAGTAAAGTAGCTCCTATACAAAAAAAAAAAAAAAAAAAAAAAAAAATAGAGGTGACAGAGAATTAAGAAATTAGAAAAAAATGTATATAAGTGCCAGCTTAATGGGTTAAGCATTTTTAAAATATTTTATTATTTCCTTGAAAAATTCTTCAAAAGCTTTAAAATGATACCCATATTGATATTTTAAAAATTTTAAAATTTCAGAGGCTCGTAACTCGGAAAATATGGGCGAGCGCCATTATTTGGAACAATGACGTAACTTCAATCATAAAAACAAATTTAAGTGGCGATAGAAAAAAAGGAAAGAAAACATTAAATGAAAAATTTGGTGCTCGCCCATGTTTTCCGAGTTACGGGCCTCTAAAATTTTCAAAACTTTTAAAATATCAAAATGGGTATCATTTTAAAGCTTTTGAAGAGATCTTTAAGAAAATGCTACATTTTTTGAAAATGCTTAACCCGTTAAGAACTGAAGGCATTTTTTGTAAATTTTTTATTTTTAATTTTTTTTTATTTTTTAATTATGGAATATATCACTCTTAATTGTTTTTTACTTTAATCACATTTAATGGAAATGAGAATTAAAGAAACGTTTACACAAAAAAATTGGATACGAAAGAGACAAGCGTGTCTGTAATAAAAAAACCTTGTAGAGGAATTAAAATATAAAAAGAGTCGTTGAGTAAAATACGCTTAACTAAAAGAAGACAAAGTTGTTGTGAAAAAAACACATATTTAATAATATTAATTTTAATTGAATTTTTATTCTTACCAAAATGATAAAGTTAATTAATTCAAAACAGAATATACTCCTTGCGGACACTTTAATTACATTAAAATTAAACAACTTTGTTGTTGTTTGCTTGACATTTTACTTTCCCTGTCATCACAATCTACAACAATAAAAAGACAATTTAAGTGTAAATTGCTTCAAAATCGTTTTATTGTTTCTCTTCTTCTTGCAAGTGAATGGATTATTGCAATAACTTTTTTTTAATATTCCCAACGCAGCCAACTAGTCATCATTAATATGATGTATTTTGAAAATACAACGCAAAATGCTTTTATATTTATTAAATTTATCATGTCGCAGTGATGTCCTTTTTACATTCTCCCCACGCTTTATTTACTTACCGTCAAATATTTATATATATATTCTTTACAAAACAATTAATTATTCCTTGTTGCTTGCTTGCTCCTTGTTCTGCTTCTTTTTTTTTTTTCTAGTGTCTGTTTACTTCAAGTTTCCCTTTTTGTTGCTGTTTTTGCGTTGTAGAAGTAAATTGCATAAATTATTAATTAATTAGAAGAGTAAAAAAGCTAAAAATGTTTTTAATCTGTAGCAGCCGTTTTGGCTGCGTAGTTGTTCTTAGTGTTTATAAGTTTATGATATATTTTATTGACCTGGAATATTATTATTATTTTTTAACAATATTTTTTACCTTGGAAATTTTATGACATATTGGACTCTTATTGAATTACTTCTTTTAACGTCTGAGTATTTATTGTTGTCCATTCCTGGCTTAGTGATGTAAGTAGTTTTTAATTTATTAGAAATAAGTTGATGTCTATAATCGATTGTTTTCACTGTAGCATAATTTCATTAATTTATTTCTTGAAAAATATTCAACTTAACTTATTTTTATTAATTAATTTTATATGGAAAAAGTAATAAAAAATAAAGGCTGATATAATTTTATTGTAATTTCACCTACTCTGAAACAGTCTTGTGTCCTCTATTACATTTTTTAGTGAACTAATCAGCTTTAAAACTTAGACGTTAAAGTTTCTTTAAGCTCTTGGTTTAATTCTATTTTATTTTTAATTTAAAATAAAATGGCAATAAATAAAAATACAACCCTCAAAACAAAAACTCAACTTATTAAAAAAAAAATTTAAAAGAAAAAATAAAAATCATATCTCCTTGCTACTTATTCTTAAAGAAATTCGGCCTTATTTCCTTTATACATTTCAGTAGCTGATTAAAATTTATTAATTTCATTATAACTTTCTTCTTTGGAAAGCTTTAAAGTAGACAGCCAGATGCTAAACAAAAATGATACATATTTGACAACCCTGCAAATTGACGTCACGTATTGCAGCGCCTTTAATGCCGGGGCACATAGAATTTGTCATACGTTAAACTTTGACAAATTCAACTGACAAGTGAGTTAAAATACATGTTTTCTTATGAGCGTTGTCACAGTCAATACGTGTGGGTCAACGCAAAGTACGGAAGTTGGTCAAGTTTTAACTTTTGACGTGTGTTGAATATTTTGACAAATATCAACTGCTTCTTATTCTTTGTTTTCTTTGAACTCTTTTGGTGGCAAACAATAAAATACAAATTTAATTAAATTAACATTTTAATAAAATACAAATTTATTTTAAAAGTAAATAAAAATAGAGAGCAAACTTTGATTTAATATCCGTCAGTAAAGTATCCACTGTGCCAACCTCATTCGTCGTTACTTTGACTTTAGTTAAATTTGTAAAATTACAACGTATGACGAATTCTATGTGCCCCGGCCTTTAGTGTTTAGTAGAAGGATTAATTTGAAGGAAGTGTACGTTAAGCCTAGTACTCCGCTCAGTTTTTCATACTGTTAAACATAAAAATTTTTTTATGAAAAAGTTATAAAAAAATGTTGCAGAAGTAGTACTCTGTTTATACTGCAGAAAAACATGAAATGTTTCTGGCAACATTTTATCAAAGCTGTAAAATAAAGCAAAGAGGCATTATATCATGCGAAATTTTTTATGCAACAGCTGCATACGTAAAAACAATAAAACGTTAAATTCTTCTAAATCGCGAGATAGACACCACATTTTAAATGTCAAATTTTCCGCATGAAACAACCAATGTAGCTCAACAATTTTTACAAATTCGAACAGAGTACCAGGCTTGTTTAAGCGTCAATGCCATTACATTTGTTACATTATTGTTGTTTGTTGTGTAACTTTTAAAGACTCCACGTAACATGAAATTAAGGTATATAACTGAAAAAGTACTTGTTTTCATTAATTGAGGCGAGACGATCTCTGATAGCAAATTTTTTTTTTCAAGTTAATTCGATTTTAATAACAAAGGTTACACACTTCTACATGCTATCAAAAACCGACTAAAAAAATTAATTCGAAATAAACATAAAATAATGTTGCTTAAGTTGTACTCTGTTTAATTATTGAAAAAATGTTTCTTACTTCATGTTTAGATACAGCAAAATGTTTCAGGCAACAATTTTTACTAACTGTGAACTTATATGAACTGCACTTAATTTGTGAAAAAATAAGTACCCTGTTCAAACTTAAGAAAATTGTTAGCAACCGCTTAAAAAATTTTTACAAGTAGCAAGTGATACCGTATCAATATAACGATGTTGAGGAAAAGAATTTTTGCCTTGAAGTATGCAACATTTTTTACTGTTTTTAGAATTTTTAAGTGCCGGATTAAAAGTTATTTTATGTTGAAGTTTTAAAGCAAATAAAAATCAAAATATTAAATTAGTAAGTTCTATCGAAGCTCAAGTTTTGAAGTTAAATGGAGTTGCTTACTTTAACTAATTTTATTGAGTGGTGAAAGCATGCCTGATTTAATAAATACTATGAGAATCATTGGGTTGCGTTTTTCAATTTTTTTTTGTTCTTGTTAAGTAAATGAATTTGTTGCCGTATTCTTTTCCTGAAATATGGAATAGAATTATTTACTATATTTAATATAAATTACATTAAATAACTATTTAAGTAAAATTTCAAAATGTAACTTTTAATGAAAAATTTAATTTTTTTGAAAGCGTAACATTTTCTTATCTTTCCCTAGCAATTATAATGTTAAGTTTTTTGAATTTTTTTATTTTTTAGAGACTTTGGATAATGAATAAAACTTTACACGGATTAACATATGGAAAACGAATGGGTAAAAAATTAATAAAAACTTACTTTTAGACGTTCAAAATTTAACTATTTAAAAATAAAAATTAACAACAGACAGCGCTGTAATTGAGTATTTTGAAACTTTCTGAAATATGACCCAAGATCACCCACTTTGCTATCACTTCCCAAACTTTTACTTACTAAACACAAAGGAATCTGAAAATAGACCCAAGTAAGCTGTGAAACCACAGCTGCCTGCCGAAACTTACGTTTTTACTTCATTCAAATACTTATAAATATTTCTTTCACTTACCTTTATAACTCTGTTTAAATTTGTGAAATTTGTTTAGCAAGATTAAATTTTGCACCTTAACAAACTCGCATGTATCTGTCCCCTTAAAACCGTCTTCAAATTCAAGCAGTAAACAAGCGTTAAATTGTAAAAACGAGAAAAAATATGAAAAAAAATCCACTTGAAACAAAGGTGGAGGCTTGGTTTCTTATTCACCCACAGCTGGACCGATATGGTGACTTCCAAAGAAATAATTTCCAACTTACATCTGACAAATAAATAGGCTTAGATGTTCTATGGTCATCCAAAATTTTCGCAAGCTATATTTCAAAACGTGCAAGAAAACCGCACTTACACTTCAGGGTATAAGGAATTTAATTTCTTGTTGATTTAAAAAAAAATCTGTTTTAAACAAACAATTCTTTGAAAAAAACTTTAAAAAAGTTTCACGCCAAATGCTATCAAACTACATACATAAAAAATTTGTATGAAAAAGTCATGAAAAAATGTTGCAGAAGTAGTTCTCTGTTTCTACTGTAAAAAAACGTATGAAATGTTTCTTGCAACATTTTATCAAAGCTGTGATATAAAGCAAATGGGCATTATATCATGCGGAATTTTTTAAGCAACAGCTGTATACGATAAAACAATAAAACGTTAAAATCTTTAAAATCGCAAGATAGACACTACATCTTAAATCTCAAATATTCTACATCTAATAATCAATGTTGCTCTACAATTTTAACAAATTTAAGCAGAGTACCAGGCTTTTAAATGTTGTTAGAAACAACAATGTTGCTGCTACATTATTTTATGAAAAATGTATGTTAATTAAATTTATATGAATTTTAACAACATGAATATAAAAATGGAATAAAAAAATATGCCTATCCTTTCCGTCACGTAAATTTAAATTTAAGATTTATGTTTGGGCTTTATTTTATATTCTACGAATAATCATGCTAGTTTTTTTTTAACTTAGTGATTAGTTTAACAAATACAATTAAGATTATTATCATTATTGTAGTATTACGCACATTAGTTTTGGTTGTACGATGTAGTAACTTTTGAACTTTCATAAATCATTTTGTGTTTTTAACGTCAGCAACTTTTGCTAATAGAAAAAAAAATAAAACAAAGAAATTAAGAAGAATACAAAAACTTTGTTATTCGAATTTATAACAAAGAAAAACTGATACCAAAATGTTTGAGAAACATACAAAACATTTTTTTATATTATTTTTTTTTTTTATTTATTTATTTTTTTTTTTTTTTTTTTGCTGGAAAAAGTTTTGTAGCAAATTTCTAAGTTTTAAATAAATGTAATTTAAAACAAGAGATTAAGTTTTTGCATGTGCATAAAATATACTTTAACTTTTGTAATTTACACATACACACTCACATATCTACATACATTTGTATTTTGTTAAAAGCGAATGCCTTACAGGGTCATTGCTACGTCTTATAAACTTTTAGTTTAAGTCATCACGTTCTTTGTGTAGATGAGTGGTATATTTTAAATGAATATTTTCAGTCTGATTACGAGTTTTATAGGCCTTTAATAGGCAAAAGTTGACAAAATTGTATTTATAAACCTATAACAAATATAAGTTTCTTATTGAAACCTTTATCCCATTTTTTAACATATTTTGTTTAAAAAAGTCCTGGGATAAAAAAAAAGTATTTTTAAGAAAAAAATGTTAAATAGCAAAATTGTCGGTAACTAATTTTTTCAAGGTTACGTATCCTGAAAGTATTTTTAAAAATTAAGTGATATCTTTAAGACTTTCTAGCCAAATGGGCCAACATGAATATCACAGGAGATCTTATAAAAATTCTTATCAAGGCCCATATCACAAATAAATTATTAACCCATTATGAATCAGAAAAATACCTGTGGACACATTAAAAAATGTTTTTATCACAATTAAAAAAACAATCAAATATATGGGCCGATAGAGAATTAAAAATTCAGAAAAAACGTCACGTGAAAAAATTGGCGCTCGCCCATATTTCCCGAGTTACGGGCCCCCTGGGTATCATTTTAAAGCTTTTTCCTAACTATTTTTAACTTTACACTTAAAATAGGATCTTTTTATGAATTTGACGGTTTGTATTTACAAATGAATTTTATTTTTTTTAATTGTGATTAATTGTATTCAAAACAAAAAAATTGGTAACTGGCAGAATGACATCCAATTTTAATATCGGATGTTGCTGTTCCTGAGTATTCTCTGTATCTGTCTGTCTGTCTAAAAACCAGTTATCGTAAACTTTTATTATAAGAAAAATTAGAACAGAATTTACTGTACCAACTATTGTAGTATTATAACCAAATCAATATCTTTGATACTGCGTAAACTCCCGTATATTTAAATTTAAAACTTTATTTTAAAAAAGCCGGTACTCTGTTCTTCATTTTACGTGAAAAGTAATCAAAATACGTATGAAAATAAATTTTTCGTAAAAATAAAATGATTTTTTCGAAAAACAACATGAATTTTTCATATATTAATGTTTCAGCAACATTGTTGTGTTTAGCAACATTTTAACCCAACAGATAAAATAATATGGAGGGTACTTATTGCACGAATAATTTTTGCATCTTATTTTTATTTAAAGTTTCTTTTTAACCGACTTAAAAAGAGAAGGAGGTTAAAAATTCATCTGAATTTTGTTTTTTATGTTTGTGCCCTCAGAGGTCATTCATTTTAGAACCGATTGTGATTTTTTTAAGGTTATGCCTACTGATTGGTCCCGTTTTAAAAACATTTTATAATTTTACAAATTGACAGCAAGTATTAAATTTGGATTACGAAATTAAAGAGTATCCCAATTGGTTATGTATTTTTATGTATGTGGCCAAGCTTTTGAATAGTTATAGTTAAAGTCGTTTATTGTTTTCAAGAATTATTTAAAAATTATTTGTCAAAAACAATTGCAAGCTAATGGATGCTCTAACGTCGAAGAGCAATGATTCAAGACTACTGCTGAAACTCTATCCGGATCCGCTTAAACCTTTTTAACTGCACGTGCTCGAAAGAATATATCTGGCATAGTTACTGATACTCTTTCCAGTGCGCGCAGTGGTTGATTGCTTTCCGGCAAGTGAGAGTTACTTGCAAAAATTTTGTCCAAGTGCTTAGCTTTATCAATTGGGTCGTTAAAAATTTCCTTAAAAGAAGTGGATTTGAAGAACCAGCATTAATCTCTTAACAAATGACCAAGAAGCAGCAGAACTTTATTCTATCAAAATGGGAAGATAGTGAAGATGGCCTTTATTTTTCTAAAGACGATGATGCAGTAGATTCAACGTACGAGTTAGAGGCGAATGTAAATGGCAGCTCTGATGAGAAATTTAAAGCAACACCTGGCTTAGAAATTGAACTCGAACCCACTAACAACTGCAATCGCAAGCAGTCAGAGTATTAGAACTGCAAAGCACTTCACTTCTGAAACCGCTTCTCACAGTACTACCACTGAAGAGTCCTTAAAGTTGGAAAACAAAAAGCCTTAATTTAAATGATGACCAACTGCGTTTTCATGAATCTGTAATGTAGCCTCCATAAATACTTTGCCTGGATAAATGTCATTAGTTCATATGCCAAATGTAAAAATGTATTGGTCAGAAAAAATAAGTTTTGCGCCGATACAAGAGACAATGTCGTCTAAACGATTTGAATTACTTAGGCAGTTACTTCATTTCAATGACAATAACAAAGAGCTTGACGAGCTTGACTTGGGAGCATCATCTATCTACCTTTTCAGTCGCGGCATTTTGGCCTTTAAGACTATAAGAAGAATACGTTTTCCTAACTGCAAGCGACCAGATGAAAAAGATTTAAAAAAAGAACAGCGCGGTACATCAGTGAAAGAAGTCAGTGACTGCAATGGAACTGACCTACCTGTTGTTGCTTGAAGAGGCGACAAAATTGTCACTTTAGCATCTAATTTTGTAGCTAAGTACCCAAAATCTGTAGTCAGAAAGGGAAACAATATATTTCTATTAAACGACCTTTTGTAGTGGCAGAATATAACCGAAGTTTGGGTGGAGTCGACGTTTTAGACTCCGTTATGGGCCACTATAAAATTAAGTAACCAGCCATTATAAAATTTAAAAACATATGAATTGATATCCTTCATATTGTAGGAATCTGTTACAAAAACAATGACCATTAAATACAAATTTTATGTTACTTTAGCTCAAATCATAAACAAATGTTTTACAAAGACATTTTTTTCCATTAAAATGTCGTCTCGACAATTATAATGAAAATAAATTATTATGAAAACTAGACAATCTTTTAAACCTGCACAAAAAAGCCTTGAACATGTTTATATTTATGGGATTTAGCCTGGATTTATAGACATTAAGAAAAAATATATTTTTTTGTTACATATGAATAAATCCCTAAAAAAATGTGTATGTGGATTTGTTATTCTTTGTAAAATAAAAATGTGTAAAATAAATAGAAAAAAAAATCCATACAATTCAATGAAAGTTGTTAAATAAAAGATTTTTTCACATGAATAAAAGAAATGACAGATGGAAAATCGATATAAAATGATTATTATCATTAAATTTAGATGTCTAACATACTCTAGAATGGTATGGGTATGTAATAAAAAGCTATTCAATATTAAGTAATTTCTAAATATGTTGAAAAAGAATTGTAATAAGTCTGTGTTTGCACAAAAGATTTTGATTTGGAAAATTTTAAATAAAAAAATTTTTTTGGAATTTTAGACTCTCTGTGTATTTGTGTTTTTTTTTTTTAACTTACCATAATTATTTTTATTTAAATTGAATTAAGGGACACTTTTAAAAATTTTGAATTTATAAATTTAGATTTAAAGTTAAATTTAATTTAAATTTTTAAATTTTAATTTTAAAACTTAAATTTTTAAAATTTTATTACTTAAATGTCAACTAACATAATTTTAAAACAACAAAATATTGCTTCCTTAGAAAAACGATCAAAGTAGCGGAAACTTAACAATATTTATCAGGTTCAAATAAGAAAGTTATAGCGTACTTGTGTAAAAGTTAAAAATTCATGTATAAACCAATTTGTGATATAAAAAGCTCTAAACATGTAATAAAACTGTAACATTGTCATTTTTGTGCATAAAATATTTTTGAAAAGTTTTGGTTTTTTTGTAGATAGTAAATGAAATACAAAACACCAATTAAGAAGTTTTGTCTGTATGACCGCCTGTTTGTTTGTGTTCGCATCACGTAAAACCTGCTGAATAAATTTTAAAAAAGTTTTTGTGAGGAGGTCTCTCTGAACCTTCGTTCAGATATAGAATACTTTCTTTCAGTTAAGATGTGCCATTTTCTACAGAAAATGGAAATTTAATTTTAAAGCACCCAACCTTACCGATACTAAAACAAATGTGAACACATTTTATTTTTGTAAGTGGAAAATTTTAACAGAACTTTGCAATAAATATTTAAACAGATTTTTATAAATTTGAATTTTAAAAAAATTATAAATAGATTAAAAAGAATTTAAACAAATTAAAAGTAAAGACAAAAATATATTACGGAACTTCAGACTCAATTTTCAATAGCACTAACGCATTATTCAGGAGCAATTTGAACACAAGTAATGTTGGAACTGATATATTCCTTCCTTTTCTGCCCTTCACCACAAAAAGTGAAAAAAGGGTGTAACTATTTTTTTTTTATTCCGTTTGTAATTTTTACATAGCGAAGTCGATTGAGCGGTGTCCGTCTATTCGTCCGAGTAAGTGTTGAAATCAAGTTTGCTGAGGCACTAGAACAGCTAGAAAAAATTTATTTATTCCAATCGATCAGACGTAGTGTCGAAAGAGGTGCTATTGGAAATCAGCAAGATCGGTCCATGTTCTTCGACTCATCGGGCAAAAACTATGCCTCTAATTTTTCTATATCATTTGGAACAATGAAGTAACTCCAATAAAAAAAACAAATATATGGGGCGATAGAGAATAAAAAATGAGAAAAAACTCATCAAGTGAAAAAGTTGGCGCTGGCCCATATTTTCCGACTTACGGGCATCTGAAATGTTCAAAATTTTTAAAATATCAATATGGGTACCATTTTAAAGCTTTTGAAAAGATCTTTAAAGAAATACTATTTTTTTTAATGCTAAACCAATTAAGAATCGAAGGCATTTTTATTTTTTAATTTTCTGTCACCCAAAAACAAATATTTTTTTTTATTTTGTTTTGATTAGAATTATTTTACTCAACTAAATATACATAGATGGTGAAGTGTATATAAGATTCGGCATAGCCGAAGCACTCTTACTTTATTTAAATCGGTTCATTACTTTTCGTGAGTGTGCGTTTTCGTTAAGGTTACTAGTATTTATTCATAATGACGTAAGTATACATAAACGTGAATCAAAAGAAATCAGATCATGAGTGATCGTGCAAATTCAGGAGTGAATTTTCACTATCTCTGTTTTCAATATGTTACAAGTAATCCCAGAACACGATTTGTTATTGATAGGAATTTAGAGTACTATTGAACTTATCGCTGAGATCCAGCGTTGTATTTTCACCTTACAGCTGACCAAACATGCTATTCCATCAGTAAGTATAGATATAAATAGATCAGAATCACTCGATGTACAAACACAGTTTTAAATCTCAAAGGAAAAACTCAAATAGTGAGATTTTCTGAAGCGGTGTAAGAATAACTTTACTTTGTCCGAATACCTAAGAAGTTATTTCATCTTAATGAAATTAAAATTGGAGAACAGCTCCGTTCGACGTTTCGAAGTCTAATATTAACTACTAAATAGCGTTCAGAAGAGTTAAGGGACTCGTTGACTCACTGGATACGTTTCGTTATTTTATCGTTTATGTGTTAAAATTTGCCGATAATTTTAATATTTTTGGAACAACACGTTCTTTAATAAGTTTGTATGTGAAGTAAACTTAACGCAGATGTCATTCTCTATATTCTTCTTCGTCTATCACACATCTTTCCATTACTGGTGAAAATATAAAAAAAAATTTTAAAAAAAATTTTACTCAAAATGATTATTTTCCCTTTCAGGAAAATAAAAACTCTCCTATAATCGTTGTATCAGTTTTTTTATTTTCTATTCGAAGAAACACACAAAAAAATGTCTGACCTTTTATTAAATTTGCTTACTTTTATTAAAAAATTCTTTTTTCCTTGAGTATCAAACGTAAGTCACGTTAAGTTTTATTAAACAAATTCCTTTACAAATCAAAGCAAATCAAAACAAAAAAAAAATATTTTCAAATGTTTTTTTCTTCATTTCGTTTATATGGATGATTTCATCTTTTTGTTTTTTTTAACATTTGTCTAAGGGGCGTTTAAAAGAAGCCCATTCATTCATTACGTTTGACATTAAATATAAAATAAAATGTATTTTTATAAATCCATTAAATATTCTGACTACTTAATTTAATGCTACAGTTAATAATGTTTAGTTAATAAATTATTATTCTTATTTAGGCTTAAGTTCATTATTATGTGTGATAAATTTTTAGAGGAGTAGTAAAAATTAAATACGGCAAATTGATGGATGACTTCCATTAGCAAAATATTTAACAATGTAAAATTTTCTATTTGAAAAAAAAAATACAGGGCAGTAAGATTGTACGTAAATTTTTGCAAATAGTATCAAATGGGGTTCCCTTTGACATTAATGTTATAGACAGATAAAAAATAAGTTAATAAAAACTAATGGGACAAATAAACATCTGAAGATCGTCAAATTATTCTTACTGCTTGTTTTACCATCTTCTAACGGCGTAAGACGTCATTTTTTGGGGTTTTTAAAATCTCACATTTACTGCAACAAACCACACACGATTGAATATTTTCTACACCACAAAAAGTGGAAAAAGTTTGTCAGTCCGTTTGAAATTTCTACAATATCTATTTCCGACCCCATAAAGTATATATATATATTCTGAGTCCATATGCATAGCAAAATCGCTTGAGTAATATCGGTCTGTTTGCCAACGCACTAGATGAGCACACATAGTTTCGAAAATTTTGCTATCGAAAATCCTTCGAGGAAGTGGGCAGTGGCTCTAATTTTTGCATATCATTTGGAACAAAGAATTAACTCCAATAAAAAAATTATATGGTGCAACAGAGAGTTAAAAAATAAGAAAAAAAACGTTAAGTGAAAAAATTGGCGCTCGCCCCGCTCGAGTTGTGGATCTCTTAACTCATCATAAGAAAGTACGATTATGCACCAAATTTTTTAAGACATCAATTTGGGTATCATTTACAAGCTTTTGAAGAAATCTTTCAGGAAATACTAAAAAAATGCTTAACCCATTAAGAGCCGATGACATTTTTATGTAAAATTATTTTGGTAGTTAATTTTTTCTTTCCTATTTTTTAATTCTCTGTCATCCTAATGTTTGTTTTTTTTTAATTGTATTGGAGTAACTTCACTAAACTAGACTTACATATATCGTAAAGGGTAGCCGTAGCCCTCTTACTTGTTAAAACAGCGTGTAAACGCCAAAACCTATCTAATCACCCCTATCGTGGTTGCCGTTTTTGTGGCGAAAGTTAGTCGTTTTTTAAAAGTTTTGTAATAGATTAAAGATAGCTCGTAACAGTTACCACGACACGACACGACACGACAGGGGTGAATACTTCATTTTACTTATCCTTTACTATATTTAAGTCTTGTGTGAGTTTTGACACACCCTTATTAAAGGCCAGGATTCACTATCAAACACAATCGTACGATTTAATAACACAAAAACTGACAGAGTTCTGTCCTACTTTAAAAATCGTTTCAAAATGGCGTCGTAGGTGTCACACTGTTATACAAAAATGATGCGAAAAACAGATGCTTTTAATATTTTGTTGTTTTCTTTTCTACTCATCCTCAAAAAAATCAACTCTGATCGCATAGAAAAAATCATTTTATGAACTATTTCAAAATATTATAAAATCGAACAGATCTATCAAAAAGTCTGTCACACACATACACTTTTAATCTACACTTTCATACTTTTTGAGCACACATGTAGTTTTTGACAGATCGTACGACTGAATATGATAGTCAATCCTGGTCTTAAGCACGTGAATTTTAATTTAAAAATAAAAAATCTGGTTCACTTGATTGTATCCGCTTTTGAAAACTTCCCAATGTGTTTAATAGATGTAATCTGGCAACACCTTTTAACTGTTAGTTTTGTTTTGCATTTCCACATGCAAAAGACTGACGCCTGAACAAATTGTACAAATTTATTTTGAAAATCCTAGTTCTATTCGAAATACGTATCGCGCACTACGTATATTTTACGATCAATATAACCGTCCATTAGAGCAATTAATTTGATCAATTTCGCACCTGCATGATAATACGTACTCACAAAGATAGCGTACAGTGCGTACAGAAGAAACCATTGCTGCTGTGGTGAGTAGCGTAGAAGAAGATCAAAATCAGTGTATTCGCCATCGTGCACAACAATTATATATGTATCGAATTAATATATTGCGAAAACATTTTGATTTCCGTGTTATATAATCTAACTCGTGGAACAATTGAAGTCACACGATCACCTATTAAGGTGTACATTTAGTGAATAGGCCCAAAACAACATTACCGTTGATCATGAACTTTATAAGTAAATTTTCTTTAGCGATGAAGCTTATTTTTGATTGAATTGATACGTCAATAAATGAAACTGCTGTATTTGGAGACTTCGTTGCATCTATAAAGACTGGCTGTTTGATGTGCTTTATTGGCTGGTGAAATCATTGGTCTGTACTTCTTTAAAAGCGATGCTGGTCAGAACGTAACAGTCTGACCGCTTAAGAACCATTATTACAGACTTTTAAGTTCATCAATTGAACAATCATGATGTGCAAGAGCACATCATGTGGACGAATCAACAAGTTACACAGTACGTTCTACAATTGAGATATTAAAGAAAACGTGTGGTTTCTATAATTGTACGGTTTAACGCCGCTAGACTATTTACTGTTGGGATACTTAAAGTCGCTAAGCCCATATCGATTGGCCACATGGAAAATAACATTCGTCGTGTTATTGTCGATATACGGCCACTTATTTTAGAAAAGGTTATGGAAAATTGCACCTCCAGATTAGACTACGTCCGAGGCAGTTATGGCGGTCAAATACCAGAAGTCGTATTTAAATTATAATGCCAGAAGATTATTTTTCGAATAAAAAAAATTTAATGTGAATTTGACAAATTCATTTTTAAATTAATCCACTTCATTTATTATTTCTTTATATTTCTAAATAATTTCATACTTTGTGACTCTATATATTTAGTCACAGGTATGAAATTATAATCATATAATATTATATAATTAAATATAACTTAAATATAAATTTAATAAATAACTTATTATTATTTTTTCCATTTTGACTTAAAGTCGTTACTAATTGTGATGAATTGCAAAAAGGGTAGTAAAATTTTTTATTTTATTCTGCTGGTTAATAAGAAATTTTTAATCAGGCTCTAAGAACTTAGGTTTGATAAGAAAAATTTAAACGATTCAATTATTTAAAACTATTTAATAAAATATTAAGAATTAAATAAACTTATTAATTATTTAAATGAAAACAATCTTAAAAAAGATTATTATGAAAGGATGTGTATGAAGTACTTTTAACCTTTCAAGAGAATTACGTACGTTTTTAAGTTATACCTTTTATAAAATTAGTTTTCAATTTATTTTTAACTATTTTTTAATGTATTTTTTTTTTTTTTGCAGGTAAACACTGTAATGAGTCTAGGATTCTCCTTAACTAATGAGAATTAAATTATTATTTACTTTTATTTATGCTTTCTAATTTTTTTTACAACAAAAACTACCCTTCACTGCTAGAATTAATTATCAAGATAATTTCTGAAGATAAATAGATATAATGTTTTATATTTTATATTTAGTTTTTGTTGTCATTTAAATTATACATAATGTTAAATGTACAATAACCCACCACAAATACCACAATTGATATTTATATCTAACATACATAAGAAATATAATTAAATGTGTTTTACGTGCTAAAATGTGATAGTGGTGAGTGTTATCTTGTGTTCTCGTAACAAAAAAAAAAAAAAATTTACTTGAATCTGCACATTAATAAAGTACACAATTCTAAAACGAATAGGATGCTTCCCCAATAAAAGTGGAGAAAATTTAAGGCTTTGTAATGAGTTGCTTTCATATAAGGAGGGACAAGTTTTATTTAAACAAATTTGTTTTTTTAATTTAAAAAACATTAATTAATTGATTTATTTAATTATATTTTTATGGTTGAAACAGTTTATTAAATTTATTCTTTATATTTTTAAAATAAAATTAAAAACAATTAGAGTTTCTTTGTTTTAAAGAGGTGCGTATGATTGATTTAAACTTTAATACAAATAATCATACGCATACGTTCAAATTGAAAAATAAAATTTATTTAACATATAAAATAATATATACACTAGAGCCCCGAATTGTGTCGTCCCGATTTGCATCGTTTCGATTTGCATCGCTTTTTAAAAACTAGAAAACTTCGATTTGTATAGTTGCAATTTTTAGTTGCGTCGTTTTTAACCCGATTTGCATCCTTTTAATTTCAATTTGCTTTGTTTTGTTTACGATTTGCATCGTTTTGATTTCTATTTGCGTCGCTAAAAAAGGTTAAATTTTTTACTGCATCATTATGGATTACCATTTTTTGCTTTTTTAGTGCCTGATTTAGCTTTTTTCTGTCTTTTTAAACTTCTAGCAAAACTGATCGCCCTCTGTGCGTTAAAAAGTTTTCAAATTGTTTTTTATATTTTCTATTAATGTATTGTTTTGTTATTTAAGTAAATGAAATAAATAAAAATATATTCATACTTGTTTTTTATAAATTTTAGTGCATTTATATCGTTTCGATTTGCGTCGCGTTCCCAGTCACAATTAAGGACGAAAATTGGGGCTCTAGTGTATTTCATATTTCTAAACTCTAATGGGCTCCGTGCCGAAAGGCTGTAATAGCTATGTTACCGCCGCCACCCTAATACTTTTAAAAAATCTTTACTGTTTCTATTTACTTCATGTTTACTTAATAATTTCTTGTTTTCACTCAAAGCAAACATACACACAAATATGAATAATATATATTTGTACATATTACATGTATGTATGCTTGCTTTGCTCCTCTTTCTCGTTGCCCAATTGCTTAATAGCGGTTTTTAAAATTATTTTCATTTGCTTTATAAAGGAATTTCTTCCATTATTCAGGGCTTTTTTAATGAGAAACGGGCGAGTGAAACACAAATTGTTTTAAAGCGTACAAATACGGAATAAAAATTAAAAATAATAAAATTTAAATTGTGTTCTACAATAAATGAAGTTGTGGTTCTTAATAAAATAAAGATTATTCTATTTGTCGCTCTTAAAAGTTGCGTTTCATTTAACTTTGCTTCTCGAAGCCAACAATTCTTTAAAACAATTTAAAAGTTTTTAAATAAAATAACAACTAGTGTGCATGAAAAATAAAATAAATTAAAATCGAGTCTATAATAAATAAAAAGAAAATGGCTCAAACAGATTTTAATCGCAACAAGTGCGAATTAAAAGACACCGATCGTATGGTGCAGTGCGACTCGTGCGACAAGTGGTTCCATTTCGAGTGTGTTGGAGTCAATAGTGATGTGGCCGACGTGAGCTGGAATTGCTCCTGCGGTAAGGATCAGCCCGTTGCGTTAAAAAATAGTGTCCCCACGCAAACTTCGACAAGAGGAACGAATACACTGCCACTTGTTAATGTTACAGAGGAGTTCAGTGCAGGTTCACTGGCAGCCTCATCACCAACTAGCCATATTTTAAGATCCTTTCCAGTGCATGAATACTTCAACAAGGGTGCTCCAGGTAATCCAGTAGTGGCTAAAGACAAGATACTACCAGCTGCAGGTGAACAGTGTTGACAAAATATAAATAGTCAATGTGGCGCAAGTACGTCGCGTGGTTCTTTGTCAGCTCACGCACAATTACAGTTGCAGATGCTGGAAGAGGAAAAGCAATTGCAGCGGAAGTATTTGGAGAAAAAATATAGTATCCTATCCCAAGGTGATGTGTCCCAAAATTTGAATTCCTTTTGTAATCAAAGTTCCTTTCAGCCAACTGCCTCACAAATCGCAGCCAGACAGGTAATACCTAAGGAGTTACCGAATTTCGATGGTAATCCCGAAGACTGGCCCCTATTTATTAGCAACTACAAAAATAGTACTGAGATCGCTGGTTATACTGACGGTGAGAATCTAATGCGATTGCAGTCGTGCCTCAAGGGCCGAGCAAAGGAGCTGGTGAAAAGTAAACTTCTCATCCCATCTATGGTGAATGAAATCATCCAGACTCTAGAGATGTGTTTTGGTCGCCCAGAGCACATTCTTGATAGCATGATTGAAAAGGCAACCAAGATTCCACCGCTAAAGGATAGGCTCGATAGCATCATCGAATATGCTCTAATTATACGGAATATTTGCTCAACAATGGAGGCATGTAATTTGGTGGCCCATTTAAACAATCCGTTGCTGGTAAAAACGCTGGTCGATAAGTTGCCCAACAACCACAAGCTTAATTGGGCGATGCATGCTAAGGACGACAAGGTTCCAGTGGTGAAATCCTTCAGCGATTGGATCTATAATATAGCTGCTGCTGCTAGCCAAGTTGTGTCTCCTGTCGGCTCCAAGAGAAGTGCTCCGGTCAACACTCATTCAGAACAACCTGCTACCAGATACTTACTCTGCGTTTATTGTAAGAGTGAGGAACACAAGGTCCAAAACTGCGGTGAGTTCCAATCATTAAGTTTAGATTCAAAGTGGAATGTGGTGAAAGAAAATAAATTGTGCCGCCAGTGTTTGAATGCTCATCGGCGCAAGTGTTTTTCGAAAAAATTGTGTGATATTGCAAATTGTAACGCAAAACACCATCCTTTGTTGCACAAATATATTACGTCGGCTTATCCAAACACAGTGCAAATGGCCACATCTGCTCCCAGTGGAAGCGTGAATGCTCACAACGACCGCAATAATAAACCGTATTTCAGAATACTCCCGATTCAAATACATTACAATGGTGGTTCTTTAGAAACGTTTGCCTTTCTAGACGAAGGATCATCAGTGACCTTAATGGAACAAGGTCTTTTTAACAAATTGGGGCTCTCTGGTGAGAAGGAACCCCTGGAACTACGATGGACCGGTAATACGACACGATCTGAAAACAACTCCGTCAAAATTAATATTGAGGTATCTGGTCCAAGCAGCGATAGTAGATTTACACTTCATGATGTTCGTACTGTAAGCAATCTTGGTCTGCCCATGCAGTCAATTAATTTTGATGACATCGTGAAAGCCCATCCGTATCTCAAAGGTTTACCAGTTCAATCGTACAATAACGCTAAACCCATGGTCCTAATTGGTCTTAATAACTGGAGAGTTGCTGTTCCATTGAAAATAAGGGAAGGTGGTCGAGATCAGCCCATTGCAACAAAAACTCGATTAGGGTGGACCCTTCAGGGTAGCGGCTCCGATCCAAGCCAGGCTTCGACCATGAACATCCATACCTGTGAGTGCGAAAATCGATATAGGGTTCTGCACGATGAAGTCAAGGAATATTTTAACCTAGATGCCCCGAAAGAGAAATCTATTTTGTCGCTCGAAAACAACAGGGCTTTGAAGATACTTGAAACTACAGCCATCAAGAAGAATCAGCAATACGAAGTTGGACTACTGTGGAAAGATGATGTCCCTATGCTGCCCGAGAGCTATCAAGTAGCAAGCCATCGCCTAAAGTGTCTCCAAAAGAAGTTTGTTAAAGACCCGCTACTACAGCAGACTATGCAAGCGGAAATAGACAAACTAGTTTCTAAAGGATACGCGAGAAAGGTGCAAGAAGCAGAAAGGTCATCATATGAGGGTCGCACATGGTACTTGCCAATATTTGTCGCTCTTAATCCAAATAAACCTGGCAAAGTTCGTCTGGTCTGGGACGCAGCAGCGAAGTCGCATAATAAGTCCCTGAATGACTTTATAATTTGTGGTCCTGATTTACTTACGTCACTTTTCAACATTTTAATAGAATTTCGTGTGGGTCAAATCGCTATATGTGGCGATATTGCAGAAATGTTTCATCGTATTAACGTTAGAGACGACGATATGCATGCTCAACGATTTTTGTGGTTCGAAAATGGCGACAACAATAAGCGCTGTGAGTACGTAATGAAGGCCCTAACATTTAGTATAAGCTGCGCACCCTGTATAGCCCATTACATTCGGAATAAGAACGAAGATGACTTTCGTGACCAGTACCCACGAGCCGTTAAAGCAATTCAACAATACCACTATATGGACGATTTTATTGACAGTGTGGATACCGAGGAAGAGGCAATGGAACTAGCGGTCCAAGTACGCACAATACATGCATCTGGTGGATTCCATATGAGGAATTGGGTAACAAACTCTGAAAGCGTACGAAAACATTTAAGTGATGATGGCTCAACAACTCAAACCTCTTTCAAGGCTATAGAAAAAATACTTGGTATGTATTGGGAATCAAATAATGACGTTTTCCAATATAATTCTAGGTTCTCGAGGCTCCGAAGGGATGTATTTCAGCCACATGTGGTCCCTACTAAGAGGGAAGTTCTGCAAGTCCTAATGTCAATTTTCGATCCTTTGGGATTCGTAGCCAATTATACGATTGGAATCAAGATGCTCCTACAAGATATTTGGCGCTCAGGAATAAAATGGGACGACGACTTATCCGAAGAACTTTTACTGAAATGGTCCTCATGGTTATCTAATCTGACTAGGATATCATCTATATTCATCCCTCGGTGCTACTCGAGGCTCCTAAAAATAACTTCCAAGGTCCAGCTGCATACGTTTGTCGATGCTGGTGAAAATGCATATGCTGCAGTAAGCTACTTCAGAATCCAGTGCAATGATGATGTCGATGTGCGAATCGTAGCTGCTAAATCGAAGGTAACTCCGCTAAAACCAATATCCATACCAAGACTAGAGCTTCAAGCTGCTTTAATTGGTTCAAGGCTAGCGTCAAAAATTCGAAGCACCACGCGTCTCAGCTGTAAAGAGAGCTTCTTTTGGTCCGATTCGAAAACCGTTCTAAAGTGGCTCTCCATGGATCCCAAAAATTTTAAGGCGTTCGTCATGTACAGAGTTGGCGAAATCTTAGAAACTACCAACCTGACACAATGGAATTGGGTAGCGTCCAAATTAAACCCTGCAGACTGTGCAACGAAAATTCATAGTTCAGACGACGGTATATGGCTCAATGGTCCTGCATTTTTGAAAGATGAGAAACATACGTGGCCCAAATGTCCAGAACTCAACGTCGTCAATAATGAAGAAATACGAAATTATCTTCTTACTATCGATAAGTCGAGTGGTTTCACAATCAATACTAAATATTTTTCGTCCTGGAAACGACTATACTTGGCTCTTTCTCACTTCGTCCTTTACATTGAAAAATTGAAGTCCAGAATTCGAGGTGAAAAGCCGCAGCTCATGTGTTTTGAGTACATACAAAGGGCTAAGAACATTTTGTTTAAATATGCCCAAGCCAGCGAATTCGACGAAGAAATATGGTGCCTCAAAAATAGTAAGAAGCTGCCTACCGGAAGTAAACTTAAGCAGCTTAATATTTTTCTCGATGAAGACGGAGTAATACGTGCCTATGGCAGAGTCGAGTCCCTGAATTGCAACAACGCCATAATTTTGCCTCATGGTCACTACATTACCTTTTTGTTGGTCCAAAGTTACCATGAAGATTATCATCATTGTCTTCATGAAGCTACGATGTCCAAAATAAAGTCAAGATTTTACATCCCAAAGCTAAGAGCACTTTATAAAAGTATGCGAAGAAAATGTCAACGCTGTAAGAACGAGTCAGCAGTTCCACATCCTCCATTAATGGCATCTCTACCTGCCGCAAGATTGGGTTCCTTTGAGCGTCCATTTACTTATGTCGGTATCGACTTTTTTGGCCCTTTACAAGTAGCAGTAGGGAGACGTAGTGAAAAAAGATGGGGCGTTGTTTTTACATGTTTGACAGTTCGCGCTATACATATTGAAGTCGCCCACAGCCTAGATACCAGCTCGTGTATCATGTGCATTCAAAATTTTATAAGTCGACGTGGTTCCCCGAAGGAGATATACTCCGACAACGGTACTAACTTCAAATCAGTCGAAAGGGTCCTACGAGAGGAAAAGCAAAACATCGACTTACATCAAGTCTTCACAAAACATCACGAAATCAAATGGAGGTTCAATCCACCTGCGGCCCCACATATGGGTGGTGCTTGGGAAAGGCTAGTACGTACAGTGAAAACAATCCTCTACGCCATGTGTCCTGCTTTCAAATTTAATGATGAGACCTTAAGAAGCGCCTTGTGCGAAATCGAGTTCATAATAAATTCCCGTCCTTTAACATTTGTGGCTCTCGATTCAACTGAAGACGACGCATTAACACCAAACCATCTTCTACTTGGCTCTGCTGATGGGCACAAGCCCCTATGTGAAACCAATTATGATCTCCGTCAGCGATGGCACCAGACGCAAAAATTTGCCAATCACTTCTGGAGCAGATGGGTTCGTGAGTACGGTCCGATCTTAGTCCGCCGTAGCAAGTGGTTCGAGAAGGTGAAACCCCCATCCGTCGGTGATATAGTCGTTATTGTGGACGATACGCTACCCAGAAATTGTTGGCCCAAGGGTGTCATTATCGAGACAACTACTGCTAATGATGGCCAAGTTCGGCGGGTTAAAGTCAAAACCAGTACAAGCACATTGGATAGGCCCGTGACTAAGGTAGCTGTTCTAGACGTCGGTAATATTTAGGATTGCAAGCTCATGGCCCCACAATTCGCTTACGAAGGGGGGAATGTTACCGCCGCCACCCTAATACTTTTAAAAAATCTTTACTGTTTCTATTTACTTCATGTTTACTTAATAATTTCTTGTTTTCACTCAAAGCAAACATACACACAAATATGAATAATATATATTTGTACATATTACATGTATGTATGCTTGCTTTGCTCCTCTTTCTCGTTGCCCAATTGCTTAATAGCGGTTTTTAAAATTATTTTCATTTGCTTTATAAAGGAATTTCTTCCATTATTCAGGGCTTTTTTAATGAGAAACGGGCGAGTGAAACACAAATTGTTTTAAAGCGTACAAATACGGAATAAAAATTAAAAATAATAAAATTTAAATTGTGTTCTACAATAAATGAAGTTGTGGTTCTTAATAAAATAAAGATTATTCTATTTGTCGCTCTTAAAAGTTGCGTTTCATTTAACTTTGCTTCTCGAAGCCAACAAGCTAGTCACTTAAAATGCTTACAGAAGCTGTTTTCCTGTAGGTGCTACAGCAATCCATACATATAATAAAAAAAAATAAAGCCGTCATTTCTATACATGAAATATTTAGATAGTAATCAAAATGGAATACAAAACACCTATATTTGAAATTTTTGTCTGTCTGTCCGTCTGTCTGTCTGTGTTCACATCACCTAAAACTTGCTAAAAGGATTTAAATAAAATTTTGTGTGGAGCTCCCTCAGAATCTTGGTTCAGATATAGAACACTGTTTTTCGTTAAAATATGCCATTTTCAACAGAAAATAGAGATACAAATGTGAAATCACCCAATTTAATAGTACTAAAATAGTTGTCAGCATATTTTATTTTTATGGAGGAATTTTAACACTCTCTACAATGAATATTTTAATAATTTAATTTTAAGAAAATTATAAACGACACGCGGACGAATTCGTGTGCCCTGCTAGTCAATTATAAACTGAAGATAAAAATTACAGTATGTTCTATACAATACGTCTTTGTGACAAAAAAGGTTTATATTTTTTAACTGCCACTTTTGAAATTAACATCAAATGTATGCCCTTTATAATAACAAGCTTGAAAAATTAAATAATATAAAACCTGACTTTAATGTATAATTTTTTATTTTTGAAATAATAAAAGACAGAGACATTAAATTTGCATAAACAACGAAAAAACCAGAAATTCAAAAGTTAAGGGCTCACCAATACTAGATAGTATGGAACCATTCGTGTGTAAGTCCAACTCGCATTTGGCTGATATTTTTCATATACCGTTACCTAAAACAAAAAACGCCCTAATTTAATAAGAGTGGGAAAAAACATATAAAAATTGAGGTGTTTAATGCAAATTTTATTCTTATAACTGTTTTAGTACCATTATACCAGTAAAATTGGCTACTTTCACAGTTATGTCTCTATTATCTTCACGAAATTAAGTATTTTTACGAAAAATATTATTTATTTAATATGAAAGTAATAATAATTATAAAGTTGCCATATCAGAAAATACTTATATGACGATTTTTATCTAAGTTATAATACCTACTTAGTCGATTTTTCAAGTTTTAGTGACTAAAACTATATTAAGTTATTTATTTATTTTTTATTTTTTTTTTTTTGAGTTGTGTGTGAATTTCGTCCAACCAAATTAATATTGATTAGTTGGTTAAATGGATGATATTTACAGTATACGCAAATCAAGGTGTTGGATGCAAAGAATGCTGAAGATGGATTTGGCGGTCCTGAAAATGCAGCATTACATTCTGCCAGCGTCTAATTTTTCTTGTTTTCTTTGGAAAACTTCCGCGTACATTTGAAAAATAATTTTTCTTAATAAAAGTTAAATTAAAAATGAACCAAAGCCGAAAAAGTTAAATTTTAATTAATTTAGTTATTTATTAATTAATTAACCAACGAAGATCAATAAATTAAAGGATTTCTATAAATCAATTTAAATTAACTTTTTTGTTTGGGTTAATTTTTTAATTTAATTTTTACAAAGAAAATAAATAAATTTTAATTGACTTATAAAAATCCACGGTTCAATCCCTGGTTGGGAAAAAATTAAACAAGGCACAGCGTATATACTTTCATACCTAACTTATCAACAGTTAATATGGTACAGGAACAGCATCTATAATGTTGTGAGGAAACAAACATGAATGATAAAAAATAAAATTTGCATTTCGTGACTATACCGACGGTGTTGTACAAAAAGCAAGATCAAATGTACAAGACGTGTTGTAAAGAAAACAACAAAGAAATGCTTTGAGTTGTGTGTGAATTTCGTCCTACCAAATTAATATTGATTACTTCGTTAAAAGGATGATATTTACAATGTACCCAACTTAAGGTAGATAGATGCGAAGAATGCTGATGAGGGATTTTGGCGGCCCTGAAAATGCGGCATTACATTCTGCCAGCGTCTTATTTTTCTTGTTTTCTTTGGAAAACGTCCGTATACATTAGAAAAATTATTTTTCTTTGTAAAAATTAAATTAAAAAATTAACCAAAGCCAAAAAAAATAAATTTTAATTGATTTATAATAATCCGCGGTTCAATCCCTGATTGGGAAAAAATTAAAAAACAATAAAAGATTTCTCAAAAGTATTGCAGCAATAATCGATTAAACGCAAATACAAAATCAAAGAAACTTGGCGGCTTAGGAAAATCTATCAAATAAAATGCTGTGTCTATGCTCACTGGATTGTAAAGGAACAGATATCCACTTTGGAAAACCTAAATAGATTATTTTACCAAATTCTTTAAATGGCAATGTAGCCTGCTTTTGGTATGGATTGCAGGCTGGTAGTTCAAAAGCACGACTTAAGCTGGATAGCGAATGGTTATCTCACGTAAAGCAGACGTAGGCAGAAAATGAATTTTACGGTATTCCCATCCGTACATCTAAACTGTTTCCTTCACGATCAACACAGCCTATTCCCAATCCAACAGACTTTTATTTAAAATGAAGCTAATAAAGCATTAAAAACTCAAACCTTACATTAGTTGTTTATTACCTATGGACGACCCGATCAAAGTTCATAATGGTTTTAAGAACGTCAGCGAAAAATTACTTGCGAAAGTTACTTTCGAAATTTTTTATTCCCATTGAAAACACATTTAAGAGACACAAATGAAATACCTTTCATTGCAATCTATATTATCGTTAGCTAGAAGGAAAACCATGAAACTAAGAAAACAAAACTAAAATTGTTTTCTTGATTGCAGGAAGATAAATTTTCATTTAAAAGGCGAAAAATAAACACTAAAACAGATTTGGATTTTTTTTCTGTTCAATACATTTTAGCTGACGATATGTAAGTAAAATAAGAAATAAACAATTCAAATAATAATGAAACAACAAACACAGTCACAGTTAAAAATGAACAGCGACAGAATAAATACAATTGAACAACTGAGAATAAAAGCAAATAAAAACTTTTTTTGATAACTTGCACTGCTAAACGATAAAATATAAATTTAATAGAAATAAAACTCTGTCAAGGTTTAATTTAATTATTATTAGGACTCATAAAATGCTAATAAACATTTATGAAAAATAATTTGAAAAGCATTTAATACGCAAGTGTCCTTGGAGTATAAACAAATTAAAGCCATCAATTTATATTTATGTTAAATATTTGATAACGATTTTAATCTGTTTTGCAATCTATATCAGTTATATAAAACTAAATAATGAAATAAAATAATTAGTGTAAATACCAAAATATTTTTTTTACTGATCAGAAACCAGGTCGAATTAATTTACATGTGGTCTTAATAGCCCAGCTGATTTTTGTTTATGTTTGACGTTATAATCAAAATTTAAAAATAAAATTATTTTAAACAATTAAAAAAAGTAAGAAAATTTTTAATTTTACAAATTTAAATTTTAAATCCAAGAAAATAAAATATGAGATATTACTGCATATCCAGGAGAAAGAAACCAACTGGTACAACTTCGTTTAAAGCTCCCAATAATAATAAAAGGATAAATAAAATTCGGCTTCCTTTTGTTTAGTTAACTAATTTTGATATCAACGTGGTGCTCTTCAACAACGAAAACTAACGAACTCGCCATTGCGACCAACTAGTAATTGATTCGCCTTGATAACAAACCATTCCATACACGGCAAAATCAGGTCTTTTATGGAAACGACACTCTTAACATTACTTTGTTTTATTACCTGTTGTTGAAGCAGCTGCCATAATAAAAAATTTGACGGCTCAAGAGTTTAAGGACGGACATTGTAGTGATATTAGAGCATCACCGCAATGTAGGTTACGTTTCACTATTTATCGTTACTACAACGGAATGTGATGGTTCATGTCTCACTTCACACTAGTGTAGCGTGGATGGCTGCGTTTGTAATAAGGCGTAGAATCCAAAAGACCGGTAGGATCAAATATATAACCAGATCGTAAGGAGTAAAGAAAATAGCGAATTTATAATGTGCCAAAGTGAAATTTGCAATTAAAAAATTCCGAACGTTTGATCCAAAAGGGAAAAACACTAATATAAACAATATTCTTATTTTATAAAAATGGCCTTATGCTTCGTAAATTAGAATAAAAATTTAAATAAAAGGGTAAAAAAACATTGGCTTCACATAATAATTGTCGTTTTCTTTCCGGGAGGTTTAAACTGCTACTTCTCATTTTTAATTCTCTAATACTGCATTTATTATTATTTTTTCTTTTAAACGTAAATAAGTGTTATGTAAAAACATACCCTCAAAATTCAAGTCATGCCATTTTGCTTAGCCCGCTTGCTTCAGTAAACCTCTTACCCACAAACACAAACTAGTTTTATGAAAAATGCCCATGCTGTAAAATGACTTCAAGAAATTTATGAAACTAGTTTTAGTGCTAGTTTTAGTGCTAGTTTCCGCTCTTAAAGGCCAGAATTCACTATTATACACAATCGTACGATTTAATCACACAAAAATCTGACAGAACTCTGTTCTACTTTAAAAATCGTTTAAAAATGGCGTCGTACGTGCCACACTATTATACAAAAAAGATGCAAATAACAGATGCTTTTAATATTTTGTTGTTGCTTTCTCCTCATCTTTAAAAAAAATCAGCTTTGATCGCAAAGAAAAAATCATTTTATGAATTATTTCAAAAGAGGGTTTTCACACAAGACTATTTGTGCTGGCATAAAATCGCAGTTTGTAGGCTTTTTCGGTGAGGAGAGTGGTTTTTGGTTGGGACAATTTTTCAACCAGCTTCAACCCCGTACAAGCAGAACAAAACTAACACATACACACTTATGAAAACACAGGTTCTGCGTTTTTTTTTTTTTGCAGAGCGATTTTTAGTGTTTAGTCGTCCATCGACGCGTAAACATGAATACATCAATGATGAACTTTATTATGATTGAATTCAATTTTCTTATAATATTTTATCAAGGGAAATTAAGTTTAAAGTTAATTTAAGTTAATTTTTATATGTATTTTACAGGAAAAAAATTGAAAACGAACTTTTAGTCAAATATGAATAAAATATTAATTCAAATCTTCAGCTTCTAGGAGTGATGATGCAGCTTGCAAGTTACAGCCACTAGAAATTCCTCCGCATTTTATGTATGTGTTTAACGAACGAAAGGCAAACGTAAAATAAACAAAGAAATTACCAACACACACAAAGCTGTGTATACGTGAACAATTTTATGCCAGCATAATTAGTCTGGTGTGAATACGGATTATGCGGATTAAAAATTAGTCTTGTGTGAAAACCCCCAAAGATTATAAAATCGTACAGATCTGTCAAAAAGCCTGTCACACACAACAATTTCAATCCACACTATCATACTTTTTGAGCACACAGACAATTTTTAACAGATCGTACGACTGAGTATAATAGTCAATCCTGGTCTTAACCACATAATGTTGTTTTTCACATATGTAGGGTTGCCAGAGCTGATTTTCGTAACAGTATTTTAGCTTGAAGCAATTGTGGTCTTGTACTATTAAGGCTGTAAATTATTCAATACGTTTGTTGGACTTTATTATGTTTGTAATACGATTTATGTGGTGAATACATTTTGTTAGATCTTAAATCCGAATTGTTAAAATACGATTTCGAATGACTTTCTTCTATAATCTTTTTAAGTTACTAATTAATCTTAATGGCCTCTAACTATGTGAACTACGCTTCAGTTTCTTTTGTTTAGAAATGCAATGGTGTTTGCTTTTTTAAGTCTTTTAGGATACATGAGTTTTAAAAGAGCTGTAAGAAATTATTAAAAACACGTTTGCTGCCTCAGGTGGTAAAAACATTTGGACTGGCATAAACTATGTATTTATATTTTTAGTTTATACAATGGCTTGGGAAATAGGAATTCCCGGAAAAAGCTTTCATAAATTTCACTAAATTCCCGGGAAACGGGAAGCTTAAAATCATAACAATTTCAAAAAATGCATTGATTGTTTTTCAAATATTTTCTGTGACATGTTAAAATTAGATATAAATTAGGTATTAGACATAAAACATAACAAAAGCTTACTAATTTGTTTGAAAAGGAATGTGAGTTATTCGAAGTCTTTATAACGCATTGTTGACAACAAAATCTACCTCAGTAGGAAATTTTGCAACGAAAAGAAGAAACAGAATGTTTAGTGAATATTTAAACACACTAATAGTTCTTAAATTATATCTTTCAAAAAATAATTGATAAAAAACATTTTCAGTATTTTTAATTTTTGTTATCTCTCGTTATGTAGTACAAATGTTTATGTGTTTGTTTTGTCATCTGAATTGTTTTTAAGTTTTATAAACTGTTAATACTATTATTTAGCAAGAATTCGGAATACCAGAAAACTTGTTCCCATTTCCCGGGAAATCTGCAACCATAGTTTACTCACTCAACTTTGAATTTTGTAGTACTTTTTTTGAGATGTATTTTATGATAAAATTTACATATAAATTTATCCAAAAATTTATTTCAAATTTATTTTATTGTTTTATGAATACGGCAGTTAATATTTAATTTTGATTTATGCTTTAACAAATAAATTTCATAATTTACCACTTTTTTGTAGTTTTAAATTAAAAATATGTATATGAATTTAAAAAAAAATCGACCATTTTTTACAAACATTAAAAACAAAATATCCAAAAGGAGAGCAAAAATTTGACATACGAAATTTTATGAGCTGACGTCGAGTTCGCCATTGCGCTTGCTGCTATCAATTTGCCTTGGTTTGAATTTTTTAGCAACTGTTTGGTGAAAAACATCATAAATTTATCTCCTATAAATAGAATGTTTCTTAGGAAGTCTATAATTTTTTTCTTTTTTTATTAAAATCTTCTTTATATATAATAATTTTATAAATCTGTTGCCCGTAAACCATCTAGACTTGACCTATTTTGTTATGAAATTTCAATATTAGCCGACAAATCATAAAATTACAAAACTAGGATCGAAAAATTGAAACGGGGCTTAAAAGGCTGCATATGCTTTTACTTACTTACAAAAGTCTAAATATATCAACTTTTTTAATTTGTGTGCAGTATTTAAGCATTTTGTACTTCAAAGCATCAAGCGCCATCAACGTTAACAAATAATGATTCCATATTAAATTTTTTAGTAACCCCAATTTTTTTTAATTTTTAATTATTAACGAATTTTAATTTTTTTTTAATTCTGACATTTTGTTTAGAAGTAAAGGTCGGGGCACATAGAATCTTTTATACGTTGTACTTTGACAAATTCAACTAAAGTCAAAGTAACGACGGATGAGGTTGGCACAATGAATACTTTGCTGACGGATGTTAAATCAAAGTTTGCTCTCTATTTTTATTCAGTTTTAAAAGAAATTTGTATTTTATTCACTTGTTAATTTAATTAAGTTTGTATTTTATTGTTTGCCACCAAAATTGTTTTATTAAAATTACAGAATACAATTGAAACACAAGAGTTAAAAGAAAACAAAAAAGAAGAAGCAGTTGATAGTTGTAAAAGTATTCAACACACGTCAAAAGTTAAAAGTTGAGCAACTTTCGCACTTTGCGTTGACGGACACGTATTGATTGTGACAACGCTCATAAGAAAACATGTATTTTAACTGTCTTGTCAGTTGAATACGTCAAGTTTTAACTCACTTGTCAGTTGAATTTGTCAAAGTTTAACGTATGACGGATTCTATGTGCCCCGGCCTTAACGTACGCGTGTTTGAGTAACAGTTTTTAAAAAACGAGTAGAAACTTTCCATCAGTTTGTATTTGGCAATGCTCTCAATCTCAACCAATAGCAATTAATTATTTTTTTTTTTTTCTTTAAGCAAATCTTTATTAAATTTTTCTTCAATTGTCGTAAACGTAAACTTTTGTCGATAATTTAAGAATATATAAATACATGTTTGATATTAAGGCTGCGTTAGTTTTACTCATTTAAACTTAAGTTGTAAACACCTTTCAAAATTAAACAATTTGCAATATTTACGCAAATATTTTCGACCAACAAACATTTTGTAATATTCTAACAAAATATCCATCATCAAAAAATAAACGGTAAAATTGTTAAGTATGGGGCAGACATATCCTTATGGCCATTTCCCTCGACTTATGTAAATACTGTTGAATACTAATTCAACATTTTTTATTTTTTTTATTTATTTTTTTTTTATTTATTTATTTTTTTTTTTTACTTACCCAAGGAAATACCTATGTTTTCGACGCTAAAGAATTTTGTTTCACTTTGTATTGTTTTCTAGACAAATTTACACAAAAATTAAAATGCACTGCATGAGTTTACTTATTATTAAAAGATTATGTACTGACGGCTAAAAATTACCTTTTAAAACTTGTTAAAAGAACCAATCAAGCACAATAAAACAATAGTTTTTTTTTTCAAATCAAAAAAAGTAATCACCACACATTAATTTACACACAAATTTACATACATTCATATGTTTACTTATACATGTTGCTTCAAAATTTTTTTATGTACATAAACAAGAGCCCTTCTGCTGGCAGTATTGTGTATTGTTTATTGTGCTTTTGCAGCCAATTATTCGAAATCAGACATAATAAGATAACAACGAATTTTCAAGGGTTCAATTCATATGCATATAACAACAGTCACATACATAATACTACATACATATATGTACAACAAACACAATTAAACTTTTCTAAGTAAAATACGTACCAAGAAAAAAGTTACCGGCAAACATAAAAAATCAAAATAAAAAAGTACTATTCCCGTTAAATACTGTTATTTTAGGGTTGTTACATATGTTGTTGCTTGATACGCCACGTTGTCTTTTAAATTTTTATAATCATAAAAACATAAACACACACACTCTTGATGTAACCGTAAGTTTTTTATAATATAAAATTTATTGTCAAATTTAACATTTTTAATAAACTTTGTTTAGTAAGAACAAAATTCTGCTTTTATTTACTAAAGGAAAATATCCTTTTTTCTGAAAATTATTTAACAGATGTTTTTATTTTCAATTTATGTATGCAATTTTTTAAACTAATCCAAACTTTTTTCGATTTTATTACTGCACAATTTGAAGTTTTTTGATTAACTAAAGGACACAATTGTTTTGTTTGTTCCAAGAGCCTTTGTAAACATATTTTAAAGCTTTCCTGTGCTTGATAAGGCTATAAAATAAAAATAAAAAAATGTATTCAGTAAGCTTTGGAAATGACATTACTGCCAAAAAGCTTTTAATAGGTTACATAAAATACATATATATCCTAAAGGTTTACATTGTATTAATAAAAAATTATTAAATTTACTTTTGTTCTTTTGTTTTCACTTAGCACTTTTTTAAACAGCAAATTTAAAAATACGTAGCCGCCAAATTTAAGTAAACATTTAAACACTTGATTGGGTAAGAGCAATGTATTGGCAATTGTATTTTAAAGAGTTAACATAATAGCAGTTTTACAGTTAACATAAAACATGGTTTAAAATGACCAGTGGTATTTGTAAGATTTTACATGTCTCCATTAAAGTTTTAGCGGTACCTGGAAATTTGTTATTATTAAAATAGAAGCAATAACTAATATTGTGATAATACAATTGGAGGAGTGTCCGTTTTATTAAAGAAAAGAATATCATTGGATAAATATGGTTCTGAGATCGAAAGAAGAGATATGCAAAGCTTATAAAAGAAAATTTTAATATTTTTTTACAACCTTTCAATTCATAAATAAATCAAAAAATTATACATATTTTTATAAGTCGAATCCATATCATGGCGAAATAATTTACCAGGTGGTGGCAGTGGCGAATTTCATTCATTTTCGCCGTTGCAGAAAACTTCAAACTTCATATAAAAAAAATTTTAGCTGATTTTTTATATATGGAGTTTGACATTTTCTGCAACGGTGAAAATGAATAAATTCGCCACTGCCACCACCTGGTAAATTATTTCGCCATGATCCATATATTGTCAGAAGTTACTTTCAATTTAGTGCTCCTGAGTTTTACACGAATGTTATATTGCGGTTGATTTTGAAATAGTTATAAAAAATTAATCGAATTATTTATTTATTCATTGTTTAGCAATAGCTTCTATTTTTTACTTAATAAAAAAAACATATTTATTTAATTTGTATTTAATACAGTTTCAGTTTTTCAGACGTCTATGTTCGTTCTTATTAACTATGATATAAATATGGCAGCATTACGAAGTATCAAAATTATTATCGATTATTCATAAAAAACAGCTGCTAACAAACACAATGAAATGCAAATTTTGTTCAAAATATTTGAAATATGTTAAAACAATTTGTCTGCGGTACTCATGCATTCACCACCTAAACTTATTATATTTATTAATTTAACTTTTTAACTATCACAACTGTTTAAATTAAAAAATGTATGCAAAACATAAAAAACTAGTTCCATAAATGGCTAAAAATACTTTAGTTTAGTTTTGCGAAACCAAAAAAAGGAAAAAAAAATTCATTACTATGTAAATTTGTCTTGAAAAAACTAATACAACTTAAATAAATAATATTTAAATACAAAGTAAAAAACTGGCCCCATAAATTTATACAATTTAGATATCGCAAATGGAAATAACCATCAAATAAATAAATATATATTGTTATTATTTCTTTAAACAAGCGATTTTTACTATTTATTGTATACACTTGGTTTTAGTACAGTTTTATACAACTATGCTGACTTGTTTTATTTTTTTATGTTTTTGCTGTCATTATTGTTGTTGTTTTCACTTTTTGTCTGCAAGTTTTTTCTTATTGTTTTTCTTGTGTGTTTTGTGTGGTTGTTAAAAGCAGACGCGAGCTAGTGGTAAAATAAAAAATTCTATACAAAAAACAATAATATTTATTATAAATATGCAGATAATAATAAGCACTTACACAGTTTAAAAGAAATAAATACACAAATATAGAATTTAAAACAAATATAACAAAGAGTTTGTTCTTTATCAAGGATAAGAAAAGTTGAAAAAAGTGAAAAAATCTCGTATAACAGAAAAAAAAATTATATGATTATGAGACTTTTATGGTTTTACTTATAATTATTGTTTGTTTGTAATTAAAAAAAATATTGAAAAGGTCTTTTACCTCGTGACCTATATTGTTAAGAGAAAAAAACAGTTTTTTATTGTTTCAAATTAAACTACAGCAGAGCGAATTTTACCGCTACTGCACTTATTGCAGCAACGGCATTGAAAACAATTTTAAATTAAGTGCCCGTGCGTTGTACGTCTGTCGGTCTTTTGTGCGTTAGTGTGCGTGTTAAAGCTGCATGATATCGTTGAGTGCTTTATTAACATCATTGGGAGTTATGAGCCAACAAAATCAAAATCTTCAACAAGGTGCTAATAACAACAACCATAATCTAAACAACAACAACCCACAGCATAATAATGTGGTTGCTGGAGGTGGACAAGCTGCTGGCAATGCTGCTGCGATAGCAGCAAATCAAAACCCTGCAGCTGAAGGAAGCATGGAAAGGGGCAGGTATGTTGAGTAGATTTTTTAATTTTAAATACCATTAAATGAAGAACTTCCCTAATAAGGAACGGCAACGGGGTTGAATAGAAAGAAATCAAAGTAGAATGCAGATGAATATTGTTACTTTGCTATTTTTCCCTAGGAGATTCCATTCAAACAATAATGTTCCTTAACCCAATAACTTTATATCGGCATTTTATCTTTAGGGAGTTCCGTATATTGCTCGTAGGCCTTAGTTGATCTATTAACGAAAAAGTTATTAAAACGATAAATTAAGAGCGTTTTCCGGAACTCACCCAAATTATTGCAGCAATTCTAGTTGTGTTAACAACGCCCTTGAAACCAACTGAACCTTTAGATTTAAAACTTTTTTATCTAAAATAAAATCTTAAACGATTTGTTTATTATAACAGTAGTTTTTGAAAAAAGGGAATAGTAACGGTAGCTGATTTCAGGCAGTTGACATGTGTTTTACTACTTAATGATTCACGTTTAGGTATGGATTTTTATTTTTTTGTTTGTTCAAGCTTTATTAGATATCCCTCATGCAATTTTCTTCAAGCTATGTCTGTATTTTGAAGATCAAATGCCTCTGTTAAACGATAAATAAATCAGTATCTTTTATTATTTAGTAAATCTTTTCATATTATTTTATTTAAAAAATATTTTTTTATTTTTATCATTTTATTCTTTTAAATATAAACAACAATTTTCATTAGCTAATTATAATTAATTTAAATTTATTTGCAGCTGCTTGTTACGTTATGCCAGCCAAAATTCTCTAGATGAAAGTTCTCAAAAACACATACAACGACCCAACAGCAAAGACCGTTGTGTGGGCCAATATCACAATGAAATGCATACCACGCGTTCATTCGAAGCTATGAACGAAATGCGCAAGTAAGAAATTTTAAATTGATTAAAATGAAAACAAATAAAAAACAAAATTAAATATTTATTAAAAAAAAACTAATAAAATATAATTTTCATTGTTTGAACATAAGTTTATGCGATAAGAAATTATACAGATCTATTCTCGATTGTGCCAAGTCTTATCTACAATTCACGAAAATATGAAGAAATTGTTTTAAAAATTATAATTATTTAAAAAATTTATTTATTTGTTTAAAGCTAATACAGGCATGAATGGCTTGTACCAGGCCTATGTATTTATGTTATGCTATTTTTTTTTTTTCAACATTTAAAAAAATTAAATTTTTTTTGTTAGTTCCTAGCCATGCGGAAGCATTGAAAACAGACACAAATATTTATTAAACTGTCTTGAAACCCTATTTAAAATGATAACGGTGTAGCAAAACTGTATATAATAAATTTATTTTAAAAATTAAATAAAAGTGTCCCCATAGAAGACTTGATTTTGACGTATATTGTCTTATCTCTTAAATCATAATACGCAAACATTTTAAATTTTCAACAATAAATAATGAAAAGATAAAGAAATAAAGGTTGACTAATGCGCATATGGTAAAAGACCCACACACGCTTGATGTATTTTATTTAATTATTCTTTATTAAATTTGATTTTTTTTTTTTTTTTTTTTAATAATATCTTAGAGCCTTTTCACACAACGGAACTTTTAGCCATTGTTTTTTAATTCTCTTTCAAAGTTTTAGCGAGTTTCATCGCACCCATACACTATGTAATTTTTAATATCATCCGAATTTTTATATTTTGGTTTTATTGTAGTTATTTCTGTTATTTTAAACAAAACACAAACAACAAAACGTAAGCAGCGAACGTTTACAAAGCATCTACCCCGTTTGCGTTGCTACATCAAACAAATTAAAATTCCATTAAACTAGATTCATGCAAAGTGTCGTCGTGTAAAATGGCTCATGATTATCAGTAGCAACATTTAGGTCCGTAAATTATTTAAAATTTCTATGATATTTTTGATGGCAAAATGAAAAAATTGATGGAAACTCAAATAATAGGTCTGTTCAATAATTTACCAACAATAAATAGCAACGAAAAGTCAAAAAAATGTATAAACGCTTTACTAGCAAAAATTAGCAAATTGTTATGGCCTTGGGAATGACATGTAAGACTTAAAAACTGTCCATGAAATAGTACCATTTTTAAAATAAATGATAGAGTGAATTCAGATTTTTTATATATGGAGTTTGACATTTCCAACGAAGGCGAAAATTAATGAAATCGCTTCTGCCACCACCTGGTACATGATTTTGCAATGCGTTCAACAGACAATTAGCAACAATTAATAAAAAAAATAGTTATTGAACAGAACTTATATGAGTTTAAATAAATAACATTTTAAGCTTTATTTAACATTTACATATTTTGCTTTAATATTATTTTTGTAATTTCGATATGTATTTTCAACAAACGCCTTTCCCACAAAGTAGTACTCAAGGTACATTTATTTTACTAGGTAGTGTCGTCCGCCCAGCTGGTTTGTAGCTGGACATGTCAATAGTTGTTTATATTTTCCCAAATTTCAAAAAACACTAACAACAAGCATATGTAGAACAAAGAGAGCGTTTGTTTTTAGACCAATTTTCTTTTATTTTCTTATTCTATTTGTGACATTTCCACTCACAAAGCAACAATAAAATGCCATGTTGTTTTTACAAATGTTGTATTTGTTGTAGAGCCGCTATTACCTAGTAAAATAAATGTACCTTGGTCGTAATGAAATATTTTTAAAAATGAAAATTAACTTAAAATGTTTTTGTCAAATTTATAACAAATTAAATGCTTGGCAAATATTTATAAAAAATAATTGAAAAATTGACTTTTTGCCAAGTCAAATTTACAAAAAAAATAGATTAATTGGAGTCTAAATATGACAAGTGAAGAAGCCAGTTTGTAGAATTTAAATTTCTGTAAACATCAATTATTTATCCCAAATATTTGCTAAAGCGGAGATTAAAATTTTTGTCTCTTCTTTTTTATATCCCCAACCTTGATTAAGTTAAGATTATTAAATTATTTGCATTATTTTTGTTATCTTTGCATATTTTTTTTAGCCTACTGTTGGTAATGAAAATAAACGTATGTGCTTTTTGCTTCTTTTCGATTTAATCAAGGTATGCTAAAAAAATGCATTGCGGCACATTAAACGCATTCCATTCTGCTTTACAAGTTATAATAATAAAAATTTAAATCAACTAAAATTGTTAAGACTATTTTCTTTCTTTAAAGATATCTTGTGTTTTTATTAAAGGCCAATAGCTTAAAGCATCACCCTATAATAATGTGTCGAAAAGTCTTGATATTTTTATGCATTTAATTTATTTTTATATATTTACATTTTCATTTTGTATTTTCTATGTTTTTATTTAATTTTTTGTTTTGTTTGATTTTTTTTTTATTTAAATTTTTAAAAGCAAATTAAATTTTTTTACATCTAAATAAATATTAGCTCAAGTTTTTGTTGCTTTTTTATAGTTTTTAATTTTAACCCTGAACTTGGTTGTTTAAAGTTGTATTTTTGTTTGTTAATTTTTTTTAATATAAGCTTCCGTATTTAAATAACATCTTTTTTAAATACGGAATTAAGATCGTTAATTTTTTAGTTCAATAAAAAAATTAATAAATAAAATTAAAACAAGTCGGAGGGTTTTCCATGCGAATCTTATATACCCTTTAACACCGTATTGTATGTGTCTCCTTTTGCAGAACTAACAGTTATATTTAATTGATATAACTGTTTTAAATAAGTTTAAACCCCTTTTAAATATACTATGGTGAGCTAACTTTTCTTCTGCATTTCAAAGAAATCGTAACGGCAAAAAACAGTATGGCGCCAAATATGGCAGCTGCTTCACACTTGTAAATAAATGCAGTTACAACATATACTACAGATTTTAGTATTGTAGATGGTGCAAATACAGCTAATGAAAATTTTATGCATTTCGTTATTGTCCTGTTTTAAATTCATCAAGATTTATACCGAGTTCACACACATAAATTTTTCTTGCAGCAGTTCTGAGGCCAAACTACGGCATTCGATATCGATTGAAATTTTAATAGAATTTAAATGGAAATTTCGTTCGATATCGAATGCCGTAATTTTCCCTTTGAAATTTGTGGAAGAGAAAGGAGTACAGAATCATTTTATTTCTCGTGTTTTTACCCAAAAAAAAATTAAGATTGCTGTAAGAAAAATTGACCTGTGTGAACTCGGTATTACCAAAGCTGCAAGATGTAAAAGGTCTACAAAAGCAAACTGTGAATACCATTATTAATAATATGATTGCGACGTGATTACAGTTAGTCCAGATTTACACTATGCAATTTTTTGAGACATTTTTTTTTTTTCAATTTTCTATTTACGTTGTTATTTTAAAATAAACATAAGTAAAAGTAACATCACCTGAAAATTTAAGCAATACTATATTGTTTACGTTTCTTACTTCGCCAACAAACATAAATTTCATGCTAGTTTCATGAAAAATTGCTTAGTGTAAATGCCGTATTAGTATTGAGATTTTTGCGAAGTGTTGCCTTGTTGTAAAGTCTTAAAATTTTTTGTTATTTAAAATTTTGCTTCGTAAATTTTTTTATTTACTTTGAATTGTTTAAAAAATTCAATTTTTTTCATTTAATTTACATTTTTTTTACTATTTGTAATTTTTATTCTCTGAAATGTTGATAAATTTAATATTTTTTTTTTTTTTTGTAAATTTCGATATGCAAATAATTTTTTCTCCTGGTTTGCGAAATAACAAACAGATATTTTGTGATTTATTTTTTTTTTATTCGAAATTTGTTGTTTATTTAGTTGAAAATGTTTTGATAGGGGCATTTTCCAATTTTTGCAATACTAAACGTTGTTGTTTGTTAAATTTTTATTCTTCCTGTCTCATTGTGAAATTTCTAGTAAAATTTTGGTTGGTTAATTTTCTGCAACATTTCTTTGATTTTGTTTTCTATTTCATTTTTCGGTATTTTGATGAATAACTTCCATAGTTGGGACTTTTCATTACCATTGAAATTTTATTGGCATTGTTTGAAATGACAGTGAAAGAATTTTAATAACCATTTAATGCTAATAGTTTTATTTTCATTATAATTGTTTTTGCAAATGGCAATAAAATTTTAATGAGGTCGTTTAATTACTAATTTCAATTGATTCAAAAAGAATTGTTTTTATGAAACATAAATTTTTTGATCGCTTGAATCTCAACAAAGCTTGCATAAAATATATAAATCTTAACACTTTTGTAAATAGTTCTATATTTGAAAATTTTAATAATAAATCAATTTTAATTGGGATGCATAAGTCAAATAACACCCCAGCCAGCAGACCTTATTACTTATACGATTACAAAAATATGTTTTCATAGTGTCTCATTTTTTCTGAGAAAGTTGAAACATATATATTTCAACCAAATTTTTGTGATCAAAAGGCCATTTTAAAATCATGGTATTCATGCTATAGTCAAAGTGGTAAACACGTTGACTACAAACCTGGTTGGTCAGGGTTCAACCCCTGTGGCAATCAGAACTAACATTAAAACGTGCAGCCTCCTTCGTCGCTACTTTTTCATAGCATATTCGCCGGTGAAGTAAAATAAATAACTCTCTATCTTTCTCCTTTCACCACCTGTTTTATCTCTCATCTATCCCTTTCCTAAAGAATGTAGCACTGTTACGAAATGAGCTAAAATAGGTAATAATGCCTGAAGTGCTGCTTCTTTTTATAAAAAATGGTATACTATAGTTCAATATGTGTATTTGTATACATTCATTAATGATAATGATTTAAACCATTTAATCATTAGTCAATGTTAATGATGATTTCAACATCTTTTAACTGTGTAAAAAAGCCGAAAAAAAGTCAGCCGTATACAGTGGATAAAGAAAAATAAAATCAATGTTGATTATTGTTGTTTTTGCTTAAACTTTGATTTTTGTCTTTACTTTATTGTTTGGACAAAAATCTTTAGTTTATTTAAAATGTAAGTGAGAAGTTTCCTGAAGAGCTAAGTTAGCTGTAGCGAAATGGCTACAATATCGGTGATTTTAATAATTCGGTCGGGATAATCAGCACGATATTAAAAGTTTAAAGTTAAATTAAAAAATATTCTCGTGATTTAAAAAGTTTTAGTTAATGATTTTGTTTTTTAACTAATTATCAATGAAACTTTTTCACTAAAAAGCATAACCATTAGTAAAAATAATGATGATGCTAAAAAATGATTAGCATTATTTATTATTCAATGCTAATGAAATCACAATAATTATATAATTATTTACTCCCATGTATGACAATTTCGATATTTTTTAATATTCAGTTTTGTTTTTAGTTAAATTTTTATACATTTATAGAAAAAATTCGTTCTATTTAAAAAAATGTGTGGTTTTTTATTAACATTAATTTTAGCAGTTTTATTATTTTTTTAGTACTTGTTAATTTCTGTTTATTTTTTCGGCTTTTTATGTCTTTAAAATTCCATAATTGAAGAGAGTGGTTGCCTCTTGTCTTTTAAGCAAATATTTAAAAAAAAGTATTAATTTTGATTAACTTTTAACAATTTTTAAACCGATTAAAAAAACAAAAGAGGTTATCAATTCGTCTGAATGTTGTTTTTTTATGTTGGTGCTCGCAGAATTCATTTATTTTTGAACAAACTTTTTATTTTTTTCTTTATTTGAAAGGTTATACATAGAGATTGGATCGGATTTTTAAATGAATTCATAATTTTAAATAATAAAACGTGTCCCTATACAACGTTTTTTACGTGTATTATGAAACGAAAAGGGCCTGACTTCGTGTCGAAACTTGACCTATACGGGCCCACTTTTGAACCGTCACAGGCAAATGCTTAAAAATTGCGAAAAAATTTTAATAACTATGAACGTTATAATAACAAGTATAAACATTAAAAAATTTAAAGTAAAGGGTACCCCAATAGTTCATTTAATTTGATATGTATGGTCATACTTTTAAACAGTTGTAGACAGACGGTTGAAATTTAAAAGAAACCTGTATTACTAGGTCTGCTATAACAACAAAATTTAAAAAATTTAATTTTAGAATTTAAAGGGTAACCCAATAGTTGATGTTATTTTATGTATGTGGCAAAACCTTTAAACCGCTATAGACTGAAAATTGAAATTTACAAGGAACCTGTATTGCTAAGATCGCTACAACAATTTAGAGATTAAAGGGTATTCCCATAATTGATGTAATTTGACCTATCTTTTAAAAACTTGAAAATTATACAGAATGTCTACCACTGTCTGGAATAATAAAAAATATAAATGTTTAAAATTATAAATTAAAGGGTGTCACAATAGTTGATGTAGTTTGATGTATATGGCCAAACTGTTAAAGTGTTATAGACAGACGTTTAAAGTTTACAAGGAACTTGTATTTCCTAGTCCGCTATAACAGCAAGTATAAAGTTTTAAATTGGAAATTAAAGGGTGCCTCTATAGTTGATGTTATTTATTGTTTATGGGCACACTTGGAACTGTTTAAGCAAGAAAGTTGACATTTACAAAGAACTTTTATTGATAAATACGCTAGAAAATTACATATTAAAGGGTGTCCCCATAACTGATGTTAAACCTATCTATCTACTATAACTAAACTCTTGAAAATTCGACAGTATAAAACAATGTATACACATTTAAAACTAGAAATTAAGGTTTTTCAAATAGTTTATGTAATTTGATGTATATAGCCAATCTTTTGAACTGTTATCTACAAGTAGAATTTAAATAAATTTTGTTTTACTATGTCAGCAATTAAAGAAACATGATTTTATATTCGTCTGTTTTAAAGTCGGTTTTTTTTTTGCAAGGATTGACAACTTGTTATTTTTATTATCATAATTGTTATTGTTTGTGAAATTTGAATTTTAGGTTGTTTGATATTTTTAGAATTGTTTTTTTAATCCTATTTCTTAAACTTGTACTTGGACATTGTGTTTTATACTAAATATTCGATCTCTCGTGAATATTTGTGCAATTTTTGTTTAATTATTATTTTATTGACGCAGCTTTTGTTTCGGTTGAATTTGTAGTGAGTGTCTAACTATGTACTGTATCTACATATAGTCGAAAAATTAATCCTACACGGAGGATGTAAGTGATCTGTGCTCTTAAAAAAAATATTATTTTAACATGCCTATGAAGCTGTAAACTGTTAAATATTTTAACTATACTGTAGGCTATCAAAAAGTATTAACAGTTAAATTAAACATTTATTTCATTTAACGTTAATACCTGTTTTTAATAATAATAATACGTAAACAATATATTAAACAGAGTTAAGAAGCACTGACCTCTGAATCGGCTTTAATAAACAAAAAAAAAAATATGGAATATTTTAAAAATTATGTCTGTAAATATTTTCGTGTTAATATAATAATATTTTTTTTTTATTTTCTTAATGTTATAACTTTATGAGCATTTTTTTTTTGATAATTTTTCATAACCTTAAAGCGGTTGTAAACGTAACTAAATATACGTGATTGTAAATAAAGTCATAAAATTTAGAATGATAATTTTTTTAATAGGTAGCAAAATTATGTTTAAAGAATTTACTTCAAGGTGACTTTAGGTGCAGAGCCGTTTTTTTTTTTTTTTTTTTTGCTCTGTGTAGGCATCTTGCAAAGCGAATAAACTTTATCAAGTAAAGACAGCAGTTTAACAGCAACTTTAACAATTTACTATTATGAACAAACTACATGTAAAAAATATAAATTTAATCAAAGTTACTTTTAATTCGCCTTGATTCTAATTTGAAATGTGAAAAAAATTAACACAAAAATATTTTTTGTTTTTCTTTTTTAAAATAAGTTTTTTTACATACTTTTTTAGTTTTAATATGCATTGAACTAAATTTTGTTTAAGCTCAGAAAGTTTATTTCATTTTGCTAAATGCAAATAAAAAAGTGAATTTCTTATTACTTTGATTCAATTTAAAATTTTTTCACATTTTTTATTTCAATAAAATTGTGAACATACTCTCTGTGCTCTTGTCAAAACATCGCATGGTACGATACACAGTTTCGCATTTCAAAGTTATTGAATCTAATATATTTCAAATTTTACACAAAAATGCACGAATTGTTCCACTTGGGAGGTTCATAAAATAGAAAAGGTAAATGGTACCGCACAGTAGTTTGAAAACGAATTATTTTGGACAAAATTCGGTATCCCATAAACCATTTGAGATATCGTTATGAAATTAAGTGATAAAGCACATGTTGAAAGGGGCTTCTGGGTAGGCCACTAAAGTTTGGTACCTCAGGAATATAATTTTTGAAAATATAAAAAGTTTATTTTTTTAATCAAATTTTAAGGTTTTTAAATTTAAATAGACCTTGAAAATATATCTAAAAAAATTTGCTTACATGTGCAGGTTATCTCGTTTAGTTTGGGAAAAATTGGCTTAAAGTTAAATTTTTTTGTCTATCTTACCTTAGTATGTTTGGCGTGATGCACTTATTAATGATCGGATTATTATTTTACGGAATATGCTTTATTCATAATAAAATTGAGAAAAAGGTAGTTTAAATTTTTTTTCTGATAGCCCTTTTCGTTAAAAAGTTACAAGCCTCTGAATTGAGAAAATGTAAAAATTCCGTTTTTAAGGATTTTCCCTGAAAAGGTGGTATTCTTTTTTTTACTTATGTAATTTAAATTTACTTTGGTACTAAAAATTTTTTATAACAAATTTAAAAACAACCTGTAGCAAATGCGAATAAAGGAAAATTAGGTCAGAAATTATAACGGTTCGCCTTCTAGCTCTATCCAAACATAGCCAATTTTGAAACAAATTTTATAAATTATTTTTCAAATTCCTCGGAGTGTAAAGCATCAATTATTAAAACGTGAACAGAATTTTAAGTCCCCAATTGATTACATACTCCAATAAGGATTTGACTTCTCCGTGAATAATAAAGGCAGGGCAACCAATTTTTTGGGACATTTTTTCGCCGTTTTAGGAATTCATATGTTAAAATAATATAAGATAAAATTTAATTTTATTAAACCATTTATTAAAAACTTTTTTATCTATAAATTTCAAAATTTTGTGAGAATTCTCGATGCGTTTTGATTTTAGGGAAATTTAATTCCATATTTTATTTTTCAACAAACCACCTTAAAGTAATTTTTCCTTTTTTTAAGTAAATGTTATTTTAAACAAGTAAAACTGCTATATTTTATAAAAATGTCATTGGCTCTTAATAGGTTAAGCATTTTTAAAAATTTTAGTATTTTCTTAAGGATCTCCTTAAAAGTTTTTAAATGATACCCATATTGATAAATTAAAAAATATGGTGCACAACCGTACTTTATGAAAAGTTCAAAGGCCCATACCTCGGATAATATGGACGAGCGCCCACCTTTTTACTTGTTGTTTTTTTTCTTATTTTTTAATTCTCTATCGCTCCATATATTTATTTTTTTTTTATTCGAGCTACTTCATTGTTCAAAATGATATGGAAAACTAAGAGGCAGGCGTGGTGTTTTGCCACCTTTTAAATATCTTTAGTGGCTTATGAGATACTGAATTTTGCCAAAAAATTAACCGTTTTCAAACCACTGTGCGATACCATTTACTGTTTCGATTTTATGATCCTTCAAAGTAGAAAAATTCGTGCATTTGTTGTGAAAATTTTTAAATAAAATTGATTTTGTTTGAATTTTTCGTTTTCCGCTATTATTATGAGACATCCCCTTCGTTTTTAAATATCCAAAATTGGCAAAGGCCTACTCAAGTCCTAAGCTAAATGGTAGCCAGTACTAAAGATCCACACAAAGTGCGTGAAACAACAAGTTACTCGTGATTAAAAACAACTCAGTGAGCTCAATGCTGGCCGGTTTCATCAGTCCTGGCAAGATTGCAGGATTTCAAAGGCCTTATGGCCCATACTGGACAAAGTAAGGACTAGCATGGTTCTAGGTTTAGGCAAGAAAGTTATTAGAGTATTAATAGGTGTAATCTCAGGTCATATAAAAATTGCACTCTGAATTATTGTAAAATGTGCGAGAATGAAGAAAAGCTAGAACCTATGGAGCACATAATCTGCTATTGCTTGAAATGGCAGTCTTTGTTGGCGAAACGAATGATTCCACTATGTGTTGAGCGACACCGCTAGCTGCAGGCTTGAATATACGGTCAGATTAATTATGGGAATAGGGTTTGAGGCTTTTTTTTTAGGAAAATAAGAAGGAAATGACAAAGGATCTTTAGGTCATTTAGCACTACTTTTCCTACACACTTATTTTACCATAAAGTATTTTCTTATTCAACATTTCTTAAAAATTATGTCCCCAAAAATTAAAAATGTCCATTCTAAACTAAGGTGTCTAGCACATAGCGCTCCATTGTTAAAAGCGCCATTCCATCAAAATTGTAGAATTTCAGCCTCTTGGACTAGAAAAATTAAGGAATAAACAGCAAGGGATTCCGATTTTGGTCGCATTCCAAACCGAACTTCTTTTAGTAAAGCAGCCAAAATCCTCTTCAACTCTTCGGATATTTCAGCTTGTAAAACCTTGTAATAATTTAGGCATACTAAACTCCAGTGTGACAAAAAATTCTATATGTAATCCTATTAATACCTTCAATCTGGAACCCTTTTACTTGCATAAACTACTTAAAATAAATTGTATATACAGCGACATTGACTCGTCTTTCTAAAAATTAGTTTTTGAAAAGATGAACGTTTTCTTTTTAATAAATTCAGCTGTTATTTTTGTAAAACTGCAAAAAAAAAACCTCAAGAAATCAAAGTTGAGCTGAGACAAATTTTGCTAAGTTCTCTGAGGTTAAATTTTGTGAAATGAATGGACACATCGTAAAAAGATCTTACAAATCCCAAAAAAAAAAAAAAAAAAAAAAAAAAAAAAAAAAAAAAAAATTTAGCTGGTGGAGCTGCTTAAAGTAGACGAAAATAGGAAACAATAAATTTTAGAAATAAATTGTAATTGTTGTTGTCATTGTCGTTTAATCACTACTATTTTAGTATTATTTTTAAGGTACGCTTATTTTTTGTTTAAAAAAGTAACAGGACTATTTTTAGACATTTTTATTTGTAAAAATTACATCAATTTTTGGTGTCTGAAAAATGTCAACTGCAGAAAAAGAAGGGCATCCACTTTTCAACAGTTGCAGGACTCAGATTTGAAGTATTTGAAGACGAAGAAGAACCATGCCACTTATCATCATCGTAGTGCAAAACAGAACTTGTTTCAAAAAAAATTGATTGTTACTGTTATAAATCAGCTATTTTTATAACCTAGCAGTGTCCACGACTTCGTCTGTATGTCATTTCTAATTTTCCCAAAATTCAAATTTAAAAAAACGTCTTCTTAAATATTTGTTGTAAAGTGCTGTAAACAGTGTTAAAATTTTCCATCTACAAAAATAAATTGTGTTGACAGCTGTTCTAGTACCATCATACCGGTAAAATTAACTGCTTTCAAATTTGTATCTCAATTTTCTCTAATATTCATCTTCCAACGAAATAAATTCCTTAACGTAATAAATTACAAAAATTTCCTTTTATTAATATTTTTGGTGGTAACCTTGACATAAAACTTTAAAAATAATTATTTTTCGGAAATTATAAAAAAAAAAATTTAAAAAACTATAAGGATAATTCGGGATTGGAATGGATGAATATCTCCGCCTGCCTTTAAAAACTGTTGAATTAAATTTCATTCATGTTATGACGTGTGCATTTCATTTCTTTGGATACTAACATTATTTTGAAATATTTAAATATCACCGCCCACAAAAGGGAGCGGGCTGAAAACTGAATTTAAGAATCTCCTGGGTTCAAGTTTAGGTTCGTAAACTTTCGCTGATCTTAAAAATTTCGTTTGCTAAAAAAGTATGATAAACCTCAGAGGTATGATTAATTCTTCTAAGGGGAACTTGTTCCTCCTTAGACTGATTTTTTTTGTTTTCAAGCTTTAACAAACTAAAATTTACAAGAAATTAAAAATGAAACGTGTTAAAATTGTCGTGTTAATCCTCTCAGGTTTTCTCTTTTCATAAACTTTCACATTTTAATGATTAATGAAAAACAGTGCCACTGCTTTCGAACATTAGAACTTCAAATTAGATCTTTATATGTATGTGATTCCTTAATATTAATATTCTGTTACAATTTATCTTTTGAAAGGCAAAATCTGTTGTGTGATGTTACATTGGTAGCAGAAGATATTGAAATACCTGCTCATAAAATGGTTTTGGCCTCATGCAGTCCCTATTTTTATGCCATGTTTACTGGTTTTGAAGAGTCACGACAAGGACGTATAACCCTACAGGGCATAGATCATCATGCCTTAGAACTATTAATTGAATATGTTTATACTTCTACCGTTGAAGTTAACGAGGACAATGTTCAAGTCCTCTTAACAGCTGCCAATCTATTGCAATTGACTGATGTACGAGATGCCTGTTGTGATTATTTGCAAACACAATTAGATGCCAGCAATTGTTTGGGCATACGAGATTTCGCAGACATGCATGGTTGCGTTGAATTGGTTAATTATGCCGAGACGTATATCGAACAACATTTTAAGTGAGTAAATAATTTTAATTTCTCATTAAAACGTTTTTACAAACTTAAAATAACAACATACATTTTTTTACATTTACAGTGAAGTTATACAGTTTGATGAATTTTTAAATTTAAGCTCTGAGCAGGTGATAAATCTCATACGTAATGATCGTATTTCTGTCGCTGGTGAAGAGAAAGTTTATGAATCTGTTATTAATTGGATCCGCTTCGATCCTATTTTGCGTGATCAATATACGGCCGAGCTAATGCAACATGTACGTTTGCCTCTTTTATCGAAGGAGTATTTAACACAAAATGTCGATAAGGAGCCTTTGCTGGAGGGCAATATAGTTTGTAAAAATTTAATAATTGAAGCATTAACATATCATTTGTTGCCGAATGAAATAAAGACAGCCAGGACTATACCTAGAAAACCAGTAGGTTTGCCTAAGATTCTTCTAGTTATTGGAGGACAAGCGCCCAAGGCCATACGCTCAGTGGAGTGTTATGATCTGAGAGAGGAGAAATGGTATCAGGCTGCTGAAATGCCAAATCGCAGATGCCGGTTAGACGGATTCAAATAATGAAAATAACAAAAATTTAACAGTTTTATTTCTTTTAATTTTCAGAGCTGGTCTAGCGGTTTTGGGTGATCGAGTTTATGCTGTAGGTGGTTTCAATGGCTCACTGCGTGTTCGCACCGTTGATGTTTATGATCCTGCCACCGATCAATGGACTACTAGCAATAGCATGGAAGCTAGACGATCCACTCTAGGAGTGGCCGTTCTAAATGGTTGCATTTATGCTGTGGGCGGTTTCGATGGCACCACTGGTCTTTGCAGTGCTGAAGTTTATGATCCTAAGAACGAAGTTTGGCGTTTTATAGCCGCCATGTCGACCAGACGCAGTTCAGTAGGCGTGGGAGTAGTTAATGGTCTTCTATATGCTGTGGGAGGATATGATGGCTTTACCCGCCAATGCTTGTCTTCAGTAGAACGTTATAATCCAGAAACTGACAATTGGCATGCTGTTGCGGACATGTCAGCCCGCCGCAGTGGTGCTGGTGTGGGTGTTCTCAATAATATTTTGTATGCTGTAGGTGGTCATGATGGTCCCATGGTCCGTAAATCGGTTGAAGCTTATGATCCGGAAACAAATCAATGGCACTCTGTCGCCGACATGTCATTTTGTCGACGTAACGCCGGCGTTGTAGCCCATGATGGTCTCTTGTACGTGGTAGGTGGTGATGATGGCGATTCCAATTTATCATCAGTCGAGGTCTATAGCCCCGAGACAGACTCCTGGCGTATATTGACAGCTTACATGACCATTGGTCGCAGTTATGCTGGTGTATGTATGATAGATAAACCCATGTGAATAGAAGAGCAGGGTGCATTAGCACGGTAAGTAACTAAAGATTTCAAAAAAACTTGTCTTTCGTACTTAAAGTTTTATTGTTTTTACGTAAAGCATGTAGGTAGCAAAAAATTATTTTCAAAAATTAACAAAGGCGGAATACAGTAATTTTTTTTTTGATTTATGTTTTAATTTTTTTTTTTTTTTTTTTTTTTTTTTTTTTTTTTTGTTCTACAAAGCAAAGTTTCTATTTCTTTGTTACATATTTTTATTATTGTTTTAATGTCATTCTTAGACAAGCGGCCATTATCTCTATAAATGGTATAGTGGATGATGAAAATAGTCAAGCTGAGGGTACAATTGAAGGTGCTGTAGGTTATGTACGCAATGATATACAACAACAACAGCAACCACAACCACTTAATAATAACACAAATCAGCAGCAACAATTACAACAACCACAAATTCATCCACATTATGAAAACATTTATGAAAGTATAGAACAATATAATGCAGCCGCTCGTGGTGGTGCAGTAGTTGGTGCAGCAGCTGTTGGATCAGCAGCTGCTGTAGCACCAATTAATGCAGCCAGTAATGCTAATGCCCCTGCCGAAGAAGCACAACAGCAACAAGCACAACCAGTCTTGGCACAATTACAACCTCAACAACAGCAGCCAGCACAACAGCCCACAAATGAAAATAATCCCCAACAAGCGAAACAATCAAGACTGGCTACAAATAACATAAACTATCGTAATGATTTGTATGATCGTGCTAATGCCATTAATACAAATGCCGCACAAACGAATGCAGGTCTACAAACAGCTGGCAACTGTAATGCCAATTACGATATACCAAGATCTGTAAGATCAGGTTTAGGTTTTCGTAGAAACTTTCAATTAGATTTGCATGCGGGTGAGTTTTAAAATTAAAAAAAAAAATAAAGAAAAATTTACATTTTAATAAATAATTCAATTAATCAGCTAACCCCCGTTTTAACGCTTTTCGCTGTAACGGTATAACTTGCAATCACTATAACACTAACACCGCCACAACAGCTTCCAACTCCTCTGCGTCGTACAACCGGCAGCGCAGTTTTGATGATACTGAATCACAAAACTATTACAATCTAAATCATTATCAGCCACCCATACGTTATGAAAATATCTATGAGCAAATACGTGATGAGCCCATTTATCGCAACACGAACGGTGCCCGGGTCTATGGTCGTTTAAATGTCATTGGTCATGGTATTGGACGCATTGAACGTCATTTGAGTTCATCTTGCGGTAATATTGATCATTATAATTTAGGTGGCCATTATGCCGTATTGGGTCATTCACATTTCGGTACGGTGGGTCATATACGTTTGAATACGGGTTCCAGTATAAGTAGCACTAGTACGACTAGTTCTTGTGTTACTTCAACTGTTAGTTGCAATTCGGCGAGTTGTGGTGGTGCCGCAGGTGCGGTCAGCTCCACCTCGTCTGGAAGTTTTCACAAAGATGGCAGTAACATTGTTAAAAATAGTTCGTCTTCGTTCTTCAGCTGTTTACATGGCGAAAATACTCAAAGTATGAGTAATATTTACAAAGCCTCCGGTAATAATGGCAGCGCTTCGACTATTAATAGTCATTTAAATATGAGCAATAACAATATGGGTGTTAATGGTGAGTATTTTTATGACCTTCACGAAACAATCGAAGTTTCCTTAATTTTTCGAATTTCACAAAAATTTGAATTTTCACTTAATTATAGAAGTTGCCAGATAATTTACGAAAAAAAATATAAAAGTCAGAAAAACTAAAGTTTTACAAAAAAAAAAAATGAAAGTAAATAAGAAAATAATTATATTTCCCAAAATCTCAAATTACCCAAATATCTGAATTAAAGAAAAAAATTAAATTTTGATCTAAAAGAAAAAATTCACGATTATTTCCATACTTCATAAATACTCACGAAAAATTCGAAATATAAACAAAAAATCGGAAATAAATAAAAAAATTAATATTAGTTAATTCATAATAATAAATGAATAATTAAATAATATCCACAGTTCAACTCCTGATTTAAAAAAAAAATAAAAAATCAAAACAAGTAAAAGTGCTACATTTTAATTAAAATAATCTTAATAAAATATTTGTTTTACTCCCTTAGCCACACCCAACGGTTTTAAAGATCGTGAATCACGTGCCGCTTCTGCTGGACCCCTTATAAATCCCAATGCAAACGGCAACGTGGAAACATCACCAACATCTTCCACGAGGCCTACAGGAGCCATACCCAAGATTAAAGCATTAAATTTATGCTCTAAACAAAACTCTAATACTTCGCAACAAAATTCCAATACCCAATTAATGACTGAAAAGACACCTGTAGCAACATTAAAAAATGCTCTCACAAAAAAATCTTCATTAGCTTCAAATGCAACTTCGACAGCAGCTCAAAAAGCTCAAATATCTGTAACAACAAGCTCAAACTCTAACAGCAATAACGCAGCAATGACTGAACAAAATAACAGCACCTTAAATCGTATATCGAAATCAAGCCTGCAATGGCTGTTGGTCAATAAATGGCTGCCACTGTGGATGGGTCAGGGTACTGATTGCAAAGTAATTGACTTTAATTTTATGTTTTCTCGCGACTGTGTCGATTGTGATGCAGCCTCGGCGGCAGCACAAATGGCCAATCCTTATGGCACACCACGGCTAACAGGTCTACCGCAGGATGTTGTTCGTTTTAATGCCAGGGCCGAAATGCATGCAGCAGCAACTTATCGAAGACAAAATGATCTTAACTTCTCGCGGCCAGTGCACAACACTTTAAATCGTTTGAGAGAAACTGAATCCCCCAGCCCTTATGCCAGACGTTATGAAGATCCTTCGTATGAAAATGTACATGTACAATGGCAAAATGGTTTTGAGTTTGGTAGATCTAGAGATTACGATCATTCAATTGCAGCTCCAACTATAGCAACAGCGGCACAATGTCAATCGCCAGCTGCTCAGCGAGCATCCCTTCAAAGGGCACATTCAGAAAGCCCTAGTCTAAATCAACGCAGCAATACTAATGCCTCTAGACGTTTAAGGCCAGTAAATAATACATCAAACAACAGTGTGAAATTTAAAGATTATCGCAGTTTTGAAAAGAGCAACGAAAACTCAGCTGTCAAAACTAATTCAACAAAGGCAGAAACCGTGGAAGTTGTAGAAAGTGTTGCTACCTTGTCGCTACCAAAAGCTAATGTTTCCACAACAGCTGAAACTTCGCCCTTGGAAGATTTAGAAGGTGCTGTAGGCGGTTTAGTGGAAATTAAATCTTCTACTGAGACACCTTCAACTTCATCATCATCAGCATTGCCATCATCATCGTCTACTATTAATGTCTCGGCTAATGAAATAAATAATTTGCAATCAGATGTCCCTGTTGCCCATCCAATTGAAGTGTTGGAAAATGATATGCCAACTTTAGCAAATAATTTAGACTTAACAACAACAACAACATATACTAATAATGAACAAAAAGATAATTAAGTTTTATGTAAAGATGGATGTTAGCTTTTTAAACTTAAAAGAATGAAATTATTGCTCAAAGACATTCTTGTTGAAAGAATAATAACAGTTAGCAGTATGGGCATCTCTTTGTTGAATTGATATGAAACCTGATGCTAGTAGTTTTGCCAAACAAGAAAATAATAATATACACTCACATGCCTGTTGTGAATTCCACACGTAATATTTACTTTATATTTTTCAGATCATTGTTGCTGTAAAACTATTTCTTACAAAAACAATGATCTTTAAAACTGCGAAAGAGAAAATTTGGTGTGGGTTTCAGAACATGCCTGATAAAGTTTGAAATAAAATGAAAACGATTTAGCGCCAGTTTTAACTTTGTAGTTAAATATTAATTATTTTAGAAGTTTTATTTAAGCCGAAAATTCAGTTGTCTATAAAACACTTAAATGAAACTTAAATGACTAATCTCTTACTATTAAAGCATTGATCGCCAAACAATCCTGCACGGGTTCACGAATACAGTACAACCACAAAAAGAACGACCTTGGGGCAGTTTTTGACTTTGTATTTAAATGTCAATTATTTTATATGTTTTATTAACGCGAAAAATCAGATCTCTATGAAACTCTTTAATAAAACTTAAGTGACCGATCTCGTGCAGTGGAAGCAATGATCGCCAAACAAATCTGCGCGGGCTCACGTATACAATACAACAATTTAATTTTATAAATTATTTCGATTGTAACACAAAAATATGCTTGAATAAAAAATCAACAACACATTCTCATTTAAAGCACACTCTCTGGATGGCGACCGCTGCTTTGAAATCCATGTAAATTATACAGCTTTGCCACATGTTTCGTAGAAATGAACGAAAAATTGTAGTCATTGATAAAAAAAAAAAAAGAAATTTTATATTTAATACTTATTAGTAGCAAATTTAACCGGATGGCATTTAAAAAATTAAATATATTTATTTATGAGTGTTTACGTGGCGAACACATAAGTGTAGCAGACATTTTATTAATATAGTCGAGATTTGCACTATGTAATTTTTCAGGCATTTTTTTTCAATTCTCTATTTAAGTTAAAGCGATATGTGTTATTTAAAAAAACATAAGTAACAGTAACATCCCCTCAAAATTCAAGCAATAATGCACTACTTACCCCTCTTGCTTCACCAACAAATAAAAATTTCATGTTAGTTTCATGAAAAATTGCATAGTGTAAATGCCGTAATATTTTATATTATTTTTTAATACATTAAATATATTTTTTTATATATTGTGTTTGCTAGTGCTGCTGCTTGAAAGCTTTAGATAATTTTTTTTTAATATTTTGTAATGCTGCCATATTTTTATCATGGTTAAACAAGAATGAACATTAATGATTGAAAAACTAAAACTAAACTTTAGTTTTAATGCAAATTAACTAAATGCTTATTTAAATATAAATCAAAAACTGGTCTTTATTCTGTTTGTTGATTGGCACTAAAATGTTGTTCTTTTTATCAGCGGATAATTTGGAAAAAAGATTTTGTTGCGGCCGCTTGTAACTTTTGTTGGCATGTCCTGCCGTGCAAAAAAACGGACTTAAAGGAGTTTAAGTTTTCTAGCAAGATTTTTAAAATGCAAAGCATACAATGGCAAAAGGAAACTAAACAATTGTGTCGTTTTACAAAGTTTTATTTTAGATCCCTCGAGATTTTTTTTTTTTAATTTTTGCACACAGTTTTTTGCTTTTGTGAAAATAGTCTTTAAAAAATATTGAAATGGGATTCAAACAGGACTAATTAAATGAAAGTGAAAAGAATTTTTGCAAATACAAAAAAATATCAATAAAAGATTAATGATGGGCTGACCAGACCGCCTGTTTTTAAAACTCCCAGTTTAGTGCACTTGTACTCAAATTTGCAAGGCGTTTGTAAATGTTTTGCTATAAACTGAATTTATTAAAATACAAGTAATTATGTCTTTGTACATTGCATAAAAAATAATAAGAAGAAAACAAGACACAGCAATATTTTAGTTTGATTATCAACACATTTTTTAGTGTTATTTTTTTAATAACTCTGAGTCGCCCTTAAAATTATTTTTAAAAATATGTATTAAAAATTGAATATGTTTAAAATTTTATTTTAATTTATATTAAATTTTTAATTTAATTAAATTTTTAATCTTAATTTATTTAAATTAAAATTTCTAGTCTCATGTTTAGCTCAATTTTACTACAAAACAAATGTACAAATGCACTTGCGACAGGAGAAGCGTGCTGTATATTAATCGCTATAACAAGAGTAAAATGAAAATTGAACCGAATGTATACTTCTGCAATATATTTCGTCTGACATCTTAAAAACTTAGTTATCTTTCATTAAATAAAAAGAAGAAGAAAAAAAAACATTTATATAATTTGTAAAAACGATATTAGTATTAAGTATTTCATACAATTTTTAAACAAATATTCCTTAATTATTTGATAAAAAATATTTGTTTTTAATTTTGATTTATTTTTTAATCATTAATTTTTTTCATGCTTATAATACGTTCATTTTTAAGACTTTAAACGAATTTGCAATATTTTTTTAATAAGAATTTTTTTATATATAACTTTTTTTTTCAATTTACTAATATTTTTTGGTATTTTTTTTTTTTAATCTGAAATATGTTAAACTAAGAATATGCCATTTTATATTAAACATTTAACTACTTTTTTCTTCGTATCTTTAAGTATTATAAACCTTAAAAAAATTTTAAAATTAAAATAATTTTATTGAAGTAACTTACGAATAAAAAACCTTTTTTTTTTATTTTTTTAACATGCAAAAGACAAAAAGACTTATTATAAGTAAATCTGTTTCAGTTTTTAATCCACTGTCTTCCAGTTTTCAACTGTTAGCTGTTACTTTAAATTATCATTTTGTAATTTGCCCTAAAATATGTTCTTTATATTTTATCAATTAAAACATTTTTAAGAAAATTAAATTAAAAAAAAAACAGTTTTAACAATAAATTTTAAATACTCAATAATAAAATACATAGCAACGCACAACAAAAAAAATGCAATTAATCAAATAGATGTTTACAAAATGAGAAATGTTTTTAGTAACACAGTGAGTTTGTTAGTTGTGAAAAAAATCTAAACAGAAATACTCTTATAAATAAAATTTTATTAAGAACATACATTTACACATAATGCACTTATGTATTGGATAAAATTACAATAAAAAATTATAGGAAAACACTTAATTTAAGAGTTTTTGAATTTTTTTTTTTTTTTACCAAGGATTGGAAATTTTTGTGTAACTTTAAAAGACTGAAAAACTACAAAGTTTTTAAAACAAAAGATAATTTTTTTGTTTAAAAACTTTTTTAAGCTTCTCCGCTAGGACCACTTTTAAAGGTGTTCCGTAAATTATGAAAAAAACCACCATGACTTAGTTTAAATATCTTAAATTTTTACATGCTGAAAAAAGCATTTGCCCCACTATCCTTATATCTTTGAAACAAAATAGAAGAACAATTTCTAATTGGTCTTACACACTATTTCATTTAAAGTTTTATTCCACCCTTTCATTTCATAATCACCCCTATCGTGAATAAGAAGTGAAATTTATGTTCCCATGAAATTTTCGTTCCCCTCAAAGTGAAAATTGCTATAATGGATTTTCCATAAAATATTTGTTCACTTCATCGGACAGCTGTTCAAAATTTATAAGCTATCAGTGCACATTGCATGTAAGTAAGAAGAATAAGCTTAATGAAAATTTTTAAACTGAAGTTCAAAATAAATAAATAAAATTTTTATTACAAAAACGCGACGGCAGGACTCGTAGAACCCCGTGAATTTACCCGAGACATTGCTGTACCATTTCAAAAACAAAAATTGTATGGAATTTTTTTATGTCTCCTTTTTTCATTAATGGCATTTTTAATAAAATATCTTTTTTATTTTACAATCAGTAGATCTCTTTGTTTTGCATCTTGTCGAGTATAACGTCAGTCTGCGCTGCAGAAACTGATCTTGAATTAAAAAATGTCTCACTAATTTTAGTACATAAATTGTAAGTGATAAAAATTTGCATAATGCATGCATTTCCACAGTAAAATTTAAGTAGACAAATTTATGGGAAAAGTGCAAAAATGTCGAGGGAAAAAATCAATCACAATAGGGGGGAAATTGTTCATGTGAATTATTAACGATTTTAATTTGGGGAAAAGAAAAAACATTTCAAGTGAAAAGATATTTATGATAGGAGTGAATATGTATTACGACCTTGTCTGCCTGTCGTTTGTAATTTGCTTAAAATTTAAGAATTTGTTTTTTAATATTTTTTGCAGAGTTCTGTAAACAGCGTTTAAAATTTTCCATTTACAAAAATAAAATATGCTGACAACTGTTTTAGTACAATTATAACGGTAGAAGTTGAAAGCTTTCACAATTGTATCTTTTTTTTTTTTTTTTTTGAAATATAAATTTTTAATGGCAGAAGTACAAAACCACAGCGCCAGGGTATCCCACAAGTTTATAAATATGATTAACTTCCCTCCAGGAACTGCACATCGACCTATACCTTTGTATAGGAAGTGAGGAATCCTGAACAGGATATTTGTAAAAACGATGGACACTATTAAGCGCCACTTGAAAAAAACACGTGCGCGTTGCGTCTTAAATTATAACCTTACTTTTTTGAAGAAGGAAAATCTGCTCGCACACAGATGTTCCTCCTTCGAGATAAAGTAGCAAACTGCATTTGTATCTTTATTTTAACTACGAAATGACATATTTTTACGAACCAGGGTTCTAAGCGACCTCCTCACAAAATTTTATTCAAGTCCATTCAGCAGTTTTTAAATGATGGAAACACAGATAGACAGGCAATAATTTTAATAACGGTGTTTTGTATTCCATATCGATTACTATCTAAACCAGCAGGTAACACAGAGGGTCTCTTTCAATGAATCCAAGTGGGCAACACAGCAGTCTGCTTAATCTTTAACATTAATAAAAAAATTAAAAAGAAATATTTCATATACAGAAATAACCCCGTTACTGTTTTATCATGTGTAAATATTTTACACGACGGCATTTTGCATGAAACTAGTTTCATGAATATTTGTTTACTGGCAAGAGGTGTAGAAACGCAGGCGGGGTAGACAAAATGGCATGGCTTGAATTTTGAGGGGATTTTTTTAAACTTACTTTGTGCACGTTCGCTGCATATGTTTTGTTATTTGTGTGTTATTTAAAATAACACAAACAACTACAGTAACGAATATCAAATTAAAAGAGAAATGTATAAATTTAAATGCCATGAAATGGTATAGGGACGCGATGAAACTTACTAAAACTTAATAAGAGAATTGAAAAACAAAATGGCATGAAATAATTGCACGTGTAAATTTGGACTTATACGGCTCAAAGGATAAGACATCAAAGTAATAATTCTTGCAAAAAAAAAAACGACTTCAAAACAGATTTCATCTGTCCTATAACAGCCCAAAAGTACGGACACATACATAAAACTATTGGGGCACTCTTTAATTTCTATATCCAAATTATGTAATTGTTATATAGGATTTATCACTACAGCTTCTTGTTAATTTCAACCACATGTCAACTGTTCAACAGTGTGGCAATATGTATCAAATTACACCAACTATAGGGGTACCCTTTAATTGCCAAATTCAAATTGTATACGTGCTGTTGTAGAAGACTTAGCACTCAGGTATTTTGTTCATGTTCAAAAATATGGCCATGTACATCAACATAAATAAGCTATTGGGGCAACCTTTGATTTATAATTTAAGAAGTGTATACTTGATATTATAATGGTCATAGTAATCGACATTATGTCAAATTTTTTAACGTTTGTCAATAAAAACTCAGAAGACAGGCCCACCTTTTAATTTTTAGATTAAAGTGGTGCCCTTTATGAATCATAATACACTTCAAGAAACATATGTTGTATGGGTAGACAGACCCTTTAATTTTTAAAATTATAAACTGTTTTTAAAACGGGACCAATCTTTAATCATAACCTTTTAAATAAAGAAGAAAGATTGAATGACTGAGTTATGCAGGCACAAACATAAAAAAAGAACATTCAGTCGAATTGATAACCAACCTCATTTTTTTTAATTCGGTTAAAAATAGTAGGAACACTCTTTTGTGTAAGTTTCAAATGTTAGCCTGTAACGGTTACGGTTACGGTTTTATTATTTATACCTGTCGTTATAGCAGACATAGTATGTTATACTCTTCAATTTAAGTTTCAACAATCCATCATAAAACTTTGCTAACTCTTCTCGAAATTCAACACAGATTCCTTTTTTCTTTTAAAATGACAACCATCTGCAGAAATACAAACGAAAGTTGTTGTGACAACAACACTAAGCAACGCTTTTTCTGAACTGAGATTTCATGGTAGACAAGAATTTCTTATTCCGATTTACATGCATGAGATATGTTTGTCTCTGTGAAGCTAGTCAGAAACCTTGTTTATTTTGAAGGCCAGTGGAGACGTAGGGTTAACAAACGTCAATTTAACTCCTAATTATAATTTGTTTTTTATATGTAGACGCCAATTGATTTTCACTGCAGTGCCATGATGTTAATGAAGACAAAGTTTTGATGCGAGATCTCATCAAAACAATTTGATGAAATTTTAATTAAACACACACAATTACAATCCAATGTCATTGAAAAATTTATTTTGGGTTTTAAACTGTAAAAGTTAAATATATCTTATGTTAAATTTCTTAGGATTAAGGATATTAACTATATTTAGAATCGACTACAACAGAAAGAGATTTGGATAAGTTAACGGATAAAGTAATTATCATGAGATTGTTATGAAAACGTATTCGCTTGTTTTGGGATTAATATTAATTTCAACAAATCAGTTCTGTTATTCTGTTCTCTCATATAACATACTAATGTTAACCCAGTTGTAGACACATTGTTATGTAGTACCAAAAAATACAGTTCTTGTACTTTTATTGCAACTATGTTAAAAAATGGCTGACTTTCATAAGAAAATAATAGATACATTTAGATAATTGTGTGAATACGGGTGAGTTGGACGTTCATTTGGTGTATCTCGGACGGAAAAACTATAAAATAAAAAAAAACAGCTAGATCTGATTTACATATAACAAAGGAAAATAAAATTGAACTGTTGTATTATTATCGAAAGAAAAAATATATATCTTGATAAATTGCAACTCTTTTATTATTAGTTTATAAGAGATCTTGCACAGGAAGATTAACAAGCAAGTAAATATTAATGGTTAAGGCTTCAACTGTACTAAGTATTAAAGGCAAAAGATGTGAAGGAAAAAGATATTTGAAAACGTTTGATTGCATTGTGTTAGATTTACTGGTGAAATTTTGGTTATGGAATATTGGTATGTCCAAATATGGAAAAGTTGTGAAATTGCGTTTTTTCGTTTATATGGGACAAAATGGCGTTTTGAGGGCGTCATCATTTTACATTTGTAATAGATTGCATTGCAGAGTTGTATTTTCCTTCCTTAGCAAGGCCTTAAACCTCGTAAGGTATGTTCACGTTTTTAATCAAATTATCGTATGGCAAACAAGTGATGCCACTTTGGTAAGACAGGCTTGTGGCAGCCAAGCTTGTCTGTTAGTAATACTACTTATTTAATTTAGTTGGCCACTAATAATGATTTTTCCAGTATTTGGTGTATAAGAAGCCCTTAAGTTTTTCTTCTGAATTTTTATTTATGTTTAATTTTAGTGCTATACAATAAAAACAGCTATACGACTGTTATATTTTAATCCATATTTGCTCTTTATTTGTGGAGATTCAAGATCCCACTGATACTGCGCTGCAAAAAAATTTCGACAAAAATTCTGTGACAATGTAAACCATTCTTTTTAATAAAAGTGTTTATACGCTAAATTGGGTGCAATTAAAACTTCAATATCCTTCATTTTATACATAAGTTGCATATAAAAAGATGAAATCTGACCATAGAATAAACAGTTTTCTAGTAAAGTGGCGAAATTATATACCCAATGAAAATAATAGCGAATGCATTAATTTTCACTGTCGCTCGAAATGTCAAACCTCTAAAGTTTGACATTTTGAGCAACGGCTAAATTTAATAAAATCGCTTGTATTAGCTGGTCAAGTGATTGAATTCGCTATGTAGTAAGATTAATAATTGCTCGTGGCTGTAGCGGATTCCATTTTCGCCGTTAACAGATTTTGACATTTCAAGCGGCGGCGAAAACGAATTCGTTTCTTTACTAGGGTGTCAGAAGATCAAGTTTTAAAATTTCTCTCATTTTTTAACCAATGCACTCACACTTTAAAAACTTGAGAATTTGCTTTCAAGTTTTCGTTCAATTGAGTCTTTCAAATTACATTCAAGAAAACAGATGATTAACGTTTTTCCCTCCAAATTTGTATTAAAAATTCTGCTATCAGTGTTTTCTTGACATCTTGTTTAAAAATTGCTTTGAAATTGCGTGCAGCCTACGTCACAGCATTCAATTTTTGTGAATTTTGACAAGCAGTATGTGTAAATTTCTTGAAAGAGAATTGAACAAAAACTTGGCCGTGTGACTGCACCGTTAACCACCGCAGGGCGAATCAATACTAGGTGGTCGAAATGGCGAATTCAATAATTTTCGCCAAAACCTGAAATGTCGAAACTCCATATATAAAAAATGTGGATATTTTTTTATATGGTGTTTGACACAACGTTTTGGCGAAAATCAACAAATACGCTATCGAGACCGTCTAGTATTATTTCGCCATGGTCACTTTATTTAGTACAAGGCGAATCAATTACCTTGTTTTAGTACTTTCAGTCGTTTATAAAGTTTTTTGAAATATGGCATCTTTACGGCTAAAAAATATTTATCTATTTAACACCCTGCTATTCTATTACAAATATTTGTTTCTACCTGAGACCAGTACAGTTCACCGAGTTTATTGCAGCCAAACAGACGGAGGAATTAATAGTGGAACCTCGTGTTACCAAAAAAAAAATATTAATAATAAATTCTTACAGTAAAATATTTTATTAATTTGGGTAATTTGTAGAAAATAAATTAATAAAGTCATATTGATGAAATTAGTTTTGTGGGGGGGCTTGAATTTTTATTTGCATACATATATGTACATACATAAGTAGAATATTGCAGACCTTGTACGCATAAATCGATTATACAATAGTGAAAGTTTATTTCTGTAAATTTTTGGGTAAAGCCTGTGGAAAGTAACATATGTACATACTTATTGTTTTACAGATTATCGCGACAAAAATATTGTCAATATAATAAAGAAAAACTTAACCTCAAAACAATTGTGGAAAATTATTACGCAGCAGAATTGGCAAAATAAAATATGTTAAAAAAGAGACAACACCAATTAGAGATTTTAAGAGAGAATTGATACAGCTATTAATATTTAAAAGTAGCTTTAACATAAGAGAAGACGTCGAAGTAAAATAAAAATGGTAAGTTGCAATAAAATACAAGTAAACATGAAAGTTGTATTGTTTGCAAATGATTAAACTCCTCTATTTTTCTCTTTTTTATTTTTAATCTAATTTAGCCACGTATTGTTCCCATACAATTATTAAAATGTCTAAAAGTCCTGTTGGACGATAATGGTGGTATTTTAAGTGCTGGAGAAGTAAAACGATTAGCAAGGTAGGTGTGATAAGAATCGATAAATAATTGCAACCTTTTGTTTCCCTTTAATCTATTACATTTACGGTTGTAAAAACAGCGTTGTAATTTTTAGTATTTGTTTTATTCAACGTAATTTTTTTTTTTTCATTTTCAGTTTAATGACAAAATATTCAAAAAAATTAGTTTCAAAATGCATTTATGTACAAATTTTAAAATGTACTCAAACCGAATTGTTGGGAGAGTTTATGGGAGCCGGGGGTTGGTCGTTAGTTTATACTTGGTTAAATGATGCTATACGTGCTATGAATTGGCCCCTTGTTCAGGAAATTCTGGAATTGTTGCTTTTATGTCCAGTTGATGTTAATCGTCTAAAAATCAATTCGGCTCCAAAGCTTGTTAAGGGTCTTTGCAAGGATGGCGGCAATGAAGGTAAGTTTAATTCATTTGTAAAAGACCCAAACACTTTTTAATTTAAAACTGTTAAATATCGAGAAGTAGTTTTCCACTAAAATCTTGTTTTCTATTTTACATAACGTTGGTCTCATGTAACGACACTCAAATTTTTAGGAATATTAGTTTTTTTTTCGTGATTCCAAAACATGTTACACAAATACACCTTGTCACAAAAAGTTAATGCATTATTGTTACAAGCGTTTACATTGTGATAAATACTGGCTGGGGAGCCACATCAAATTGTCTATTTTGAATTTATTTCATTATATTTTTTATCTAGGTACATACTTTATTCATTAACATATTTTTTTTTTTTTACAATAAACATTTTTAATAACCATGTATGACTTGAATAAATAATTAAATACAGTTTGATTTATCTTCTTTTGTAAAGTTACAATTATTCGAGTTAGGAGCTTCCTACATGATACCAATGTATTAGCCTTTAACTACATTCGCTTTTTTAACTTACGTTACTACATTGGTGGGGTAATTTTCTACCCCAATCGAAAATTCTTTCTATTTTGCAGGGCCTCGCATAAAAAAAGAAAGTATTAATGTGAAATATTACATTTGTTTATTTTTTATAAAAATAACATTGTTGTCATGCCGAAATGAACTGACAATACACAGAGTTTTAAAGAATATGTTTCAGTACAAAGTAAGTTATAAATTATGGGGTGCGGCGTGGGGTAAAAAATTACCCCAAGAATGTAGTTAAGGGTTAGGAATGGAACGGGTTACTTCTATATAATTTTAAAACTTACAGAAACAAAGTTTAATTTTAAGATTAAGATTACAAAGATCGGTTTTTGTTTTGTTTTTTTGTAGGTATGTCTAACAAAACAGAATTATAAAATGATACAATACAGTCTTTTCGAATACCTTCATTTAAGGAAAAAATTGTTTCGAAAAACAACAGTAGCTTTGTTTTACTCTTCATCATTATTTGAAGTTTACTTCGGGTTACACGTCCAAGTTTGGTCTTTCAAGTGGAAATACACTAACTAAACCCCAATACTTTTCGAAATATTGCAATTTTCTGTTCGTTTAAATAAAATATAAATAAATAATACAATTTATTAAATAGGAATTCAAAGAACAATATATAATTTTTCTATTTATTTTCTCATTTTTTTAATTGAGTATTTCGTTTTGGCAATTGCAGCATATATATGTATGTTTTAGACCCTAACGAGTTTCATACTGCTCATCAAAATCTAATCAAATTTTGTTTGATCTTATCAAGTTGTAATTAATCTTTTTGTTTTAAAAAAGGTTTACTGATCACTACGTCATTTATATTAAGATATTGTGATAAAATAGTAACCAATTTCATATTCAAGGCTTTTGCTTTTTATTAATAAGCAAATTTGATTTTTTGTACAAACAAAATAATGTTATAGGCGGCATAATTGAAAAATATTTGTGTCCGGTTCTTTCTGGATTATATTATGTAGTATAAAATCGAAAATATTCTTTAACATTTAAATAAACTCATTGAAAAAATCTAAAAATTTCAAAATTTTTGTAAAATGCTAAAGAAATTGAAGTAAAAAAGTAGTTTTAATACGTGTACATATAAATGCTCTAATGTAAATACCTAAATGTAAAAGCCATATCAATCGCAAAAGTAGCAACTATCATTTAGTCAAAATTAGAAGCCTGGCTTTCTCATACGTTACTTATATTTGCTCATAACTTTATTTACTTGTTATGAATTCGCCCTAACAAATTTCTTTTAATTTCTGCATTTTATAAGTTATGTGGTACATACGTATATATGTTGGTAAAACCGGGTTTAGCATTTGAATTGTAAAATTTGTACGTCTCTTATACCTGGCTCACACACATTAAGTTTTCTTGTAACAAGTTTGAGTTTTGTGGGAGAGAAAGAAGTGCAGACTTACTGTTTTTTTCTTTTTCTGTCTTATTAAAATCAGATTTGCTGCAAGAAAATTTGGTGACAGTTGTGAACCAAGTATTAGAATTTCTTGGAAATAAGACATTTTCAGTGTGTTTCTGTTAAAAATAATAATTTTTAATCCGATTTGTTTCGAGTAATTTTACTATATAAGTACATACTTGTGTATGTTTGTATGCACGTAACTTACATCTGTCTTTAACGATTTATGCACAGATTTACTTATGACATCATTAAAAAAAATTGTGTTTTCGTATTTCTAGTTTAGGTATTTTCTTAGTCTGTCTCGAATAAAAAGGAAATAAAAAGCTTCATGGAAAATTTATTCCTTGAAATATTATTAAACGAAATTTAAATAGATCTACAATTTTTATTTAAAAAACTTATTTAAATTTAAAGACTAGATAATTTTAGTATAAAAAAGAAAATACTTACAAAAAAGCTAAAAAAAAAAAACAGTTTCAAAAAACAAAAAGGAAAAAAGCACTTATTTTTAACTCGAAAAATATTTCTCTTCCTTTGAAAAAACACTAGTAATCTAATTTTATTACTATATAATCAAACCGGTTTGTTTGCGGGGAGGCGACAGTAAAATTCCATGAGCTGTAAGGGATTGAGTACCTGTAAAGCAAAACAAAAACAAAATAATGTATCTGTCTGCCTGCTTTCTATTTTTACAATGTATTTAACAAATAAAACTAGGCAAAACACTCGAGTGTGTAGCAAACCTTTAAATAAACTAAAATAGTCGATTAACATTCACATTCGATTACGCATCGTAACTGCACATATTTTTTAAGAAACTGTAAGTTTTGTGAAGTGTTTTTTATCTAATTTTTCTATTTCAATGTTATTTGAATTAAAGCAATATTACAAAGCCACAAGAGGATATATGATTTACTCACTCTTACCTTTTTTTTTTTGTTAATGTTATAAATATAAATACTTATTTTTGGCCTAAAATCATATTTAGCGAATTTCAAATATGATTTTCCCCAAAATATAGAATATTTAAGTAAAAAAAAGTTGTAAACCAAAATTTTAAACAGTGAGAATTAAGTATAACATGAAGCTTTAAATATAAAAACAAATTCAACGTAGCTGTTTATTGATATTCAAAATTATAAATTCGCCAATTCACTTTTCTAGATTTCCATTTAATATTAATAAGCTCTTGAAATGTAAAATGCTACCATTTGAATGAAACGAACCGGAACTGTGCTTTTTTTAATTCCACCATTTTAATTAATTTACCCAATATTACTAACGTTAATAAAGTAATAATAATACAAGGGGAAGCAGTCAGTCGCATGGCGGCAACGACAACATTACGTGGGCATTTGCTTGTTTGTTTAAAATTACGCTCAGTTAAAAAAAAAAAAAAAAAAAACATTTGAGAAACTGGAGAAAATTAAAAAAAACTAACAAAAGCAATGCTTCGTTTTTCTTTTATTAGTTTTGTTTTCATTATAATAAAGGTATTAAAAAATTGACGGTGAACATACATTTTAACAACAACAACAACGCGTATAGCAATGCAAAATACAGACACTAATTTCTTGATTAAAGTTAGCTGTTAGTTAACACATCTTAATTTTTCTAACAAAAAAATGTTTTTATTTTACTACCGGTTATTACAACTTGCCGTTGGTTAAAGGTAGGATTTTATCTGTCCAATAAATAGCTTTACATTTTTAAAATCCATTTTTTATTGTTATTATCATTAATAAATAAATATTAAATAGACAAAAAAAATCCTTTTTACTTTACTTTTTAAAAATTTTAAGAAAAATTATGTACAAATTATGCGAACATTTTTAAACAAAAAAAATAAACACCAGCAGAATGTATGAATTCTCCTCGTATTTTTATTCACAAAATTATTTGTTCAATAGACGATGTTAATAATGTACACAACCTAAGGTGGATAGATGTAAAGAATCTTAATGAAGATATAGCAATCCAGAAATTCTGCATTACATTCTGCTGGTGTCTAATTTTTCCTGTTTTCTTTTTTGAAAAAAATCCGCATACATTTGTAAAATAAAAATGAACTTAAGCCAAAATCAGATTCATTTGTTATAATAATATCAAACAGTTCAACTGATAATTTCATAAAAATATAGTAAGTAAATGTTTAATAATGCAAAGCAAAGCCATTTATCGGCAAGTTATAATAATGACCCTTCAAGGGTTACTTCAGTTTAAATTAGTTCTTTAATTGCTATATCATTATGTGAAATTGAAAATATATACGTCGACAACCATAAGTACTTATTAATTTTAATTTATTCAAAGATTTGTAATTAAAAATATAAACATTGCAGTTTTCTGAGCACAAACAAATTTTAAATTCATAAAATAGCGGCTGAACAAAATGTAAAGAAATTTTAAACCAATAAGAGGCAAATTCGAGCTGTTTTAAGGTAGTTAAAATTCGCCTTAACGTGACTCCTTTCTATTAACACAATTTTTTTTTCGAAGGTTAAGCGCATTGCCTTGCATACCATATGAAATGCTTTCCTATAAATTCAATATCTTTGAAAATATTCATATTTAACTACTCTTAAATAATTTAAATATATTTTTTAAATCTAACCTCCAAAATTCTTTTAAGGTGTACGTATTTTGGCTAAACGTCTTGTAGAGCAGTGGCTTAAAGTGGTCACAGAAAATCCTGAAGCAACGTTGCCAACATCAAATATGACACCACAGGCAACAGTTATTAAGACTCCAACTGTAGCAGTTGTTGCACCAGTGGCAATTTCTGTTAATGTACAGCAACAACAGGCATCTGTGGTGAATTCAGCAAATCAGAACACTCCATCCAATGTACAACAAAAGCAGCAACAACAACAATTGCAACAGAAACAAGAGGAGCAAAAAGTGACAGAGCAACAAAAGTTGAAATCAAATAAAAGATTAAATAAGGTACAAGAATTTGAGCAGGAAGAGGAGGAGGCCGAAGAAGAGGAAGACGAGGAGGATGAAGAGGAAGAAAACAGTAAAGATAACGAGCCAATTGATCAAGATCCATTAGGAGGAGTAGATCCAGAACCAGTAGTAACAAATTATACTTTAACACCGGCTCAAAAGAAAGCCAGCGAGTCCGGTTTAGTATATAAATTTATTATTAAAGATGGTCAATCCATTTTAGCTAAAGTTCCACCAAAATCAAATAAGCCGATTCCCGCAACTCAACCACAGTCAAGTGTTGAAGAACACGAGGAGGAGGAAGCAGAATCAAATGAAGTCGTTGATGATGACGTTGAGCCTGATGATGAGACCGAAACACCCACCATTGCAGTGGATAATTCGACTGCGGATGCTAATGAAAATAGTTCTTCGTTAGATAAAACAGATAAAGATAACGACAACGATAGTAACAGTGGATCTGAGGACAAAATAAAAATAGAAGATACAAAAAAATCAGAAGATAAAAAAATTATTGAGGATAAAGAAAAATCCAGTAGTAAAAAGGATCATAAAAGCTCTAAAAACAAGGAGAGGCGTGGCAGTAGCAGTAGTCTGGACAAGGACAAAGAAAGAGACAAAGAAAAGGACAAAGACAAAGAAAAAGATAGTAAATCATTAAAGTCCTCATCGTCATCTTCAAGCCACAGATCATCTTCCAGCCATAAATCAACAACATCGTCGACTTCAAAGAGTTCTTCCTCAACATCTAGTAAGTCAAAATCTTCAACATCATCGTCATCATCATCTTCCCATCGTAGTTCAACTGATAAACATCGCAGCGATAAGGATCGTTCTAGTTCCAGTAAAGATAAAAACAAAGATCGAAGCAGTAGTTCTAGCAGTAAGCACAGGTCATCGTCCTCTAAATCTACTTCGTCGTCATCTAGTTCAAAAGACAAGTACAAGGATAAAGATAAAGAAAAAACATCTTCATCATCCGCTTCAAAAAGCAAAGATAAACAAGAGCAATCTCAATCAGACAAAGATAAGGACACTTTCGAGAAAGTAACTTCATCATCCTCATTGGACAAACTTGGAAAAATACCTAAGAAATCAAAAGAAGAAGAATCAGGTGTCGGAAATGATATTGTTGAAAGTTCCAATAAATCCACTTCTATAACAATACCTTCAAAAAAGGCCTCCATGTCCATAGAAATTAGAAAAGATACAGAGAAGGCAAAAACTGTAAAGACATATAAATCACAATTTCGTTCCCATGGTCTTACGGAAGAAGCGCCTCCACCTCCGTCTCGCAAAGGCTTAAAGAAACCCTCTTCTATCACACCTCCCGGTACAGTTTTACCATCGTCTTTACCCTCCTCGCTTAAGAGAACGTCTCCCCCACCTAGAGACTCGCCTTCAGAGAAGAAAGCGAAAATTGACATCAATAACGTTTCGGTTGCCAATGAGAAGCCAGGATCTATCAAACTAATACCACCTAAAAAGAGTAAGTATTTAACTATGGAAACAGTTACTAATTTCCGTTTTTCCCTTCTTTGTCTATTTACAGAAGAAACAATTATGTTGTTATTGGGCTTTTGCTTTTGTATTTAAGTATTGCTTTTTTATTTTAAAAATTTTTGAATTTATTTTTAATCTTTTTCAAAACGCCAAGAGTTTATATAAAGAAAAATAATTCTACAATCCAGAAACAACTGGCCGGATGGGCTATCCAACTCCAACCACCAGTATGTGCTATTGCTTATACACACTCTCAGTTTGCATCTCAATGGGTGAACCTAAAAAAAATCTAAACAAGTGAGGGTAGTGATTGATGGCTTATTATGGTGATTGGACAATGGACAAAGAGATATGCTACACAAACGTCTCGCCGTTTCCACCCTGATATAGGCTTATGAAAAACATTGTGAAGTTTGATTGTTTATTTCTCTCGCTAAATCATTTCAAAATATTTCAATTTTGATCTCTTTGTTGATGCTTTCATCGTAGCAAGAGAAAATTAACAAGTTTAAGTGCGTTTGTAAAACAATCGATTTCATAAAAATGAAAGAAAAAAAAAAAATGTCGTCCGTAGTGCAGACACTCACGTAAAAGTGTCTTTGCTAAGTTAAACGTATGTAGTGTTGGAAAACGTATAAATATTTTAGTGAAATGGTGTGATTTTTTTTATTGTTTAACATATTAAAGGCAAAAAGGATGCATTCGTAAAAATCAAATAGATAAATAATGAGCCTTCACTTTATTTTATTTTTCTATACTATTTATATTTAACAGTAAAATTTCTAATATGAATTGCCCTCTCGTTATGTAAACCACATGGTTTTAATTTAGTGATTTTACGAGTTGCATTACTTGTATTTGATAAAAACAGCACACGAAATAAAGTTTTCTTTTCTACTAATTTATTAATTATAAAGGGCAAAAAATTACAAACTAAAATTTTTAATTCTGGTAGAGTAGCGAAATAAATACATATTACATAATAATTATAATTATAATAACTGAAAATCTATTCATAGATTTAATATAGTTATACTTACAGTCTTTATATATAAACAAATTCGGGAGGTTATACTTTGTATTAAAAAAAAAGAAAGTTACTGTGACAGGTGTGACACCCACCCTTTAATCGTAAATTTATGATCCTTTCGTTTTTAATATTCTTTTTTTTATATAGAAGGCACACAATATATTTCAGTTTAAAAAATGAGTTCTTGTATGTACATTTTTCGTTCCTATTGGGGCGTCCTTCAACTTTAACATTTTTAGTTGCTCTGAAATATCTGCCTATAACATTTTAAAAGAAGATATATACGTGAAAATCACGGCTTTGTGGCAACACCTTTTAAATTTTTGTTATACTAATTGTAGTCAAGTGTTTGACTATACCGATTTTTGCGTTTTCATGCCAATTTCTTACAAAGCAGACCGACATGTTTAGTGGTCTTAAGACTCGCTCTTACTACATTTAAAGTTTAGAAGAAATTCCAAAACCATTTACGGAAGTGTAATAAAGGTTTGATATACGTATGCAAAATTCAATTCCAATTAGTTCTTTACAAAACAAAAAATTTCTTCGGTATGAAACCACTATTAAATTTCAAAGTAATATTAATTTTTCTCTAAAATTTATTTTGTGCGGTTTTTTAAATTACTAATAATTGGCTGACTTCCAAAATGTATTAACACAAAATTTGTATACAGTTTTGCTGCATATTTAGATCTTTTTATATATACAAAGTTGCGAAACAAAGCATCAATTTAGAAAATGATGCGCTAGTTGCCCGGTTGCAACGTTTCTGCCACATTTTGGTATGGTGCGCATTGCAAGCATTTAGTACGATGGCATTATGAAACACAATACATTGTTCGAATATAAAGAAACTGACGTTGAGCCATTTTGTGTCCTTGTTTACATAAGCTTATTTGTCGCTTTGGCGTGAACAATGCCATATTTAAGTTGAAAATTGGAAATTTAGCCTTTTTTTACAAAGATACGGAATCGGTAGGAGTTGAATTCATTCCGATCGGAATGTGTGACATGCCTGATAATGAGGGTTTTTCATTAAATATACAATATATTGTAAAGAAGCAAATCTTTTTATTTTTGTGAAATGTGAATATTTGATAACATTACCAACTTTATTGTGCAAAATAATCGCTTGCAATCACGGATTGCCATTACACTTCATTTTACTATTTCCATAATATTTTATTTTTAGGGAAATTAGGTTAATGTCACATTTAAAGTTCTGGGAACTTGATTTCTTAATACTAGGAGTAGGTAAAAATTTCGCTTTGACAACAAAATTTACTGCATAAAAATTTTTCGATTATGTAATTAACGCAAGCTGCGTTTTAAAAAGCCTCATTATGAATAATTTAATTTTTTGTGGTTTGCCGTTAGGTACCATCGATAGTACGTCTTATCATGCAAACAGGTCATTAAAGGCATCAGCAAATCAAAAATAACAGATTTGACAAGCGCTGCCTTACAAACGAAGTCGACCTACGCGATATATTCTATTAAAAGGCTGTTCCTCAACTTCAGAGGCCAATTTCGCCGATATTTCCCCGGTAAAGTCCTCCCACTGGAGCTTTTTATATATTTTTTTTTTTTACTTATTGTAGCTTTTGTTTCGTACGGAATTTTCATGTTTTTAATATGAAAAAAATCTTGTGCACACGCTATTCATTTACTTTGTGAAATCAGACTGAAGTTTAAACCGAATTTAAATCAGTAAGGAAGCTGATCACCGATGTAGTGAAAATTAAGAACAAATTTTAATGTCTGATTCAACACTAAATGTCTTGGTTTTGAAGAAATATTGCGGCAGATGCAAAGGGTGGTTTTTGAAGTCTTATAAAATAAATTTAAATAAAGTTCGGCGATTTTTTATTTGGATATATTCACATTGCCGAAATTAATATTGAACTTTATAACGAGAAGCATAAAATTTGTTTCTTGTTTAGAAATAAAACTCAATTAAATATCTTTGATATATCACAAATATTGCAGTGATGGAGTGTGAGTTCGACATTTCAAATATTATAATGTTGGTTCCTAGGCCTATAGCAAATTGTGAATTTGTTTTTATTTGTTTTTTTTTTTACAAAAAAAATACAATTTTCGAGTTAAAAGTTGTCAATATTCTAAAAGTAGAACGCGCGGTTTACACCACACGCAGAAACAAAATTTCACAATTACGGGGTTGTCATACATTTTTCAATACCAAATATTTCAAAAACTGTGATGTAGTTATTTATTCAGGTATGTGATGAAATGTAAACGATTTGAAAAGGTGTGATACATTGTGATGGATTTCAACACAAGAACCAAAAATTTTTAAAAATTGGAAACAAATATTTTTTAACGAAAAATTTAAAAACGATTGTTTTCAATCGATTGATTTCCATCACATACCTGTTCATGTTGGGTTTCGAAATCTACTTCGAAATTTGGTTTTTATACACAATGCATCCATTAAAACTTAAGCAGTCGTTTTCTTGAAATTCTTAAAAGTGCCTAAAATTTTTAAAACAATATCACGCCATTTATTTTTTTTATCACTAAAATATGTATAACGTTCAATCGTATATAGTTCAGCGTAAACGATATTTTAAACAAACCTTTGGTCTAATCGCGAGTGTTTTTAGTTTAAATTTTCACAGTTAATTTTTTATGTAAATCATATTCTAATAAAGTACTAATAGTGTCAATACAAGGTGCACCTACAAACGCATTAACGAATAACTGTTAAAGAAATCAAAAAGGAGGGAGGAGTTAACCGATGCTGATGGCTGACAACCAATAAGTGTGGAAGAATTTACATGTATTTTTTTAAGCAAATTTATATTTTTTGTTTTACAAAGAAAAAGAAAAAACGTTTCAGAACAGTGGTAAATATGTCTGATAAGTATACCATACCATATATATCTTATTTTTAACAAATATAATTAGTTTTAAGTTATTAAACTTAAAAAATGAGAAACAAAAACAAATAAAATGATATTTTCAACATAAAAAATACAAACAATTTGAGCTGGTTAGTCCTTGAAGCTTGGTAGCAATTTATAACGAAAACTTAATTCAATATATTTATTTGATATGAACATTATTAATAACTGAAGGACATGCGCAGTTGTGTATGTAAATAGCAATTTTGAAAATTATAATAAGAACTTTGTGAGAACTGCAGGCAAATATAATGTATATAGAAGATGAGTTGAGGTGATCGTTTCTTTATCTATTTTTGATAATTAACAAATTTTTTCCGCGAGCTGCCAAAAAACTTGCATGAGATCTCTAAAATAACTTTTGTCTAGTGCGAGTACATTTTTTTTCAGCACCCTTCTACAGAGTTGAAAAAAGTGTGTATCTAAATTTGTAATTTCTACAATATCAATTTCTCCAAAAAGTATATATATTCAGAGTTTTTACGCTTAGCTATGTCCGTCTGTGCTCGGGTTGAACTTTGCCAAGGCATTAAATGAGCTAGAGAAAATTTAAATACGCCAATCGATCAGGCAGATCAGTTTAGTTACGAAACTCCAATAAAAACACAAATACATGAGGTAATAGAGAATTAAAAATAAGAAAAAACCACGTGAAAAAAATGGCGCTCGTGCATATTTTCCGAGTTTGAGCCTCTGAACTTTTAATAAAAAAGTACGATTGTGCCTCATATCAAAATGGATATCATTTTAAAGCTTTTAAAAAGATCTTTCAGGAAATACTATTTTTCTTAATGCTTAACCCATTAAGAGCCGATGTTATTATAATATAAAATTACATACAGTAATAAATTTTTTTCTTATTTTTTAAATCTCTGTCACCCCAATATATATTTTTTTAGTTACTTCATTAAATTAGATTTACGTTTATGATGAAGGATATAAAAAATTCGGCATAGCCGTATACAGTGCTCTTGTTTGCTACAATTTTTTTTTTTTTTTGTTTTGAAAATTCACCCCCCAATGACACTTCAATTAAACTTCCGACGATAAAGAAGTGAATTATTTTCTTTAATTTTGCAAATAAGAAACTGCGAACTATTATTCGAATAAGAACGATCTAAAATATCATCTCTGTATTTTATATTCTATGGAGTAACAATTTAATGTAATTTCGCATCTCTGTTTATCTTAGTTACTGAATATACCTGAAAGATTTTATGATATTCATACCGCACAAACAAATGTTTAGAGACATTCAGAGTAATAATGAGATTTGTTAAAAAATATTTCTTTAAATTAACTTCTGAAACAGAAAAGTAGGCTCCAATAAATCTTGTATCTATGTATACTGTTCTTAGTACTTTATTAATAAAAGTTTACCAATTAAAATCAAGTATCTAAATGATATTTGGTGATTAGTTGCAATTGTTGTTGTAATAATACACACTCTTGAAAAGTTAACAAACAATAGGTAAAATGTCGGAGGGAAAATTGTAGGCCTAAATAACTTTGAAATAAAATTTTATTAAATTATCCAAAACTTCATGATCTATTCTAAGACAAATATTTAAAATTTAACTGAAAATATCCATTTTTGTTTTTGGCAAAATCTCAAATTTTATTGAATAAATCTCAGTTTCGAAAACTTGTTTAACGTATAATTTTGAGGACAAAAAAATATATAATGAGCTAATGCAATATAACGAAATTTCTTTATTATTCAGGTCGGATGATTTTGAGTAGTAATTAAAAATTATGTTAACGAATCTGAAATGTTGCATTTGCAAAAGGGTCTGTGTTGTAAACTTCGTGCAATTAAAAAAACAAAACTAATATATAACACGTGTTTAAAGATATTTCGAAATTCAAAAAAGTTAATATATTTTCTTTTGATTTCGAAAGTTTTTTTTTATTTAATAGTTAAGTTTAAATTGGAAACGTTTTCAAAAATAGCAAATTTCCTAATATGTGCAAAATTTTCCCCTTCGGTTTCGTTTTTATAAAGTTTTTCATCTTTTGCAAATATTTTGCAAAGCTTTTTTAATTTTTCGTAAAAAATATGCTACCAGGCTCAAAGGATTGTACCATCATATTTATTTTAAACTTTGTCGTAGTTAAAATAAAAAGATAGTAAGGTTTTATTTAGAGCTGTCACACAACAAAATTTTTATTCGAATATACTCAACGCATAACACGAGTCGAAATTATTTTGGCGCAGTAATTTTCAATTATAAACATATTCATATTTTAAAATGTTCTTTTGGATAATCGCATCAAGTATTAAGATCGTTTGATATTCTAAACATAATTTGACAAATTTGTCTTTCCAAGAAAACTCTCAATTAGTGCATCAAATTTTTAGTTCGAAAAAATTTTTTTAGTCTAAAGCGATGCAGAGAATTTATAATAAAAAAAATTGAACTGAATTCTACTTGAACCATGTCTTTCCAAAAAACGCCTAATAATTCGTACATTTAATTTTTAGTTCGAAAAAATTTTAATTCATAAACGGTACAGAATTAATAGAATGTCAATTAAAAATAAGTAAATATATACCTAAATTAAACTAGTCGAGTTATTTTCAACAAAGTACAATTTCGTTAAATTCGACTTTTCGAACATTAGCATGAATTCATTTTGAAATAAAATATACGGAATCAACTTACAGTGTAGAGGGGGAATGGTTTATATGGTTTTATATAAAATAATTTACCCTCTAGGCTTTCCTTTGAAATTGAATCATTGAATGAGAGCCAACCTGGTTAACCTCACTGTTTTAGTCTATAAAAGATTTACAATGCAAGAAGTTAAAGAACGAAAACAAAAAAAAATATAATTTAGAAAAGTTTTATATTCGCAGATGATACTTTGAGAAAAGTTTCGATCGTATTTTTTATTTAAAAAGCACGAGGACAGTTTTTAAAATTAAAATATTGTTTTTCAATATGTCGCCACACCGTTGGGTGTTATGTTAGGAAACAGGCAACAAAAATATTTTAGAAAAGAAAATTTAGTTAAAAGAGTCTAAACATTAAAATTTATTTTGATCGTATACAAATCTTTGTTATGCGGTACAGTAAAAAAAACCTTTAAGATCTGAACTAAAAAATGCGATGTTGAAGCCTAGTACTCGTTTGAAATCGTTTTTTTTTTTACCTTGAGCTGTATCATAAAATTCCTCTAATTTTTTTTAATTTAAAAAAACAGGTCGAAGGAACCTTCCTCATCTAAATTTTCCAAAAGCAAAAGTCTCTTCAAAACAACTTAATGTTTTCTGTAACCATTTATATTTATAAATTAGATTATTAATTGTTTTTTTTATTTCTATTTGCTTTTTTAGTACAAACTCTTGTTGAGACAAATCTCTTCTCAGACGCTCTCTCCGCGGCGACAGGTCCCAAAAAGGTTACGAAACGCAAACGGCCCAATGCTACAGTGGTTAATGGCAAAGAGAGTCCCGCCTCACCTATTAGTCCGGATACTTCAAAAGTAATACCTTTGAAATTCTATCAAGACACCTTGGACGAATCGAAAAGTGAAGATTCTAAATCTAATAAAGATAACGACGAAGCAGTTATCACAAAAACTCCTGAAGAAGATGCTACAACAGATGATAAAGATGTTGAGGACGACGATGATATACCTTTGAAAAAGGTCAAGGAAGACATTGAACAAAAGGTGGCCAAAGAAAAGAAATTGGATGGTGGCAATGCCGAAGTAAAGACCATCGACATAACGAAGGATGCAGAAGAAGAGCAACAGAAAGATGAAAGCGGCTCCTCGCCTAGTCGACAGCAGCAACTGAACTCACCTAATGCGGAAGATGAAGTAGAGATAGTGGCTGAGAAAAAGCCTGGACCCGGCTGTGGACCAAACGGTCCTCCCGGTGTATTGATGTTACATCGTCGTAAGGGTCCCAAAAAGAAGTTAAGCTGGTGTCCTCAAGACACACTTGAGCAAATACGTTATTTTGAATTAGATGAAACCGAACGTTGCAACGTCACTAAGACCTCGTTTATGGATATGAAAAATATGGAACGTTTCAGTGAACGTGATGCCATAGTTATGGCTCGTCGTGGTTTTAATCATGAGGACAATATGGAAGCACAAACCCCCTGGAAACCGCTAATAGAAGTAGATGATGTTCCACCTCATCCTGAAGGCAATCAATCAAAGCAAAGAAAAATACAAGCTGAACGTGAATTGACAACTTTGAGAGCATTGTACTTTTCGCATGCCCTAATACCTGATTCACCAGCGGAAGCAGACTTTGAACCAGCATTTAACCACGATGTTCCTTTAATACCTTTAGATGATTTAACTGGTAATCCAGATGCTGTTAATGATTTTACAAGCATGCCCTGGCCAGAACCACGTGGTTCACCAAAACAAGGAGATAATTCGATGTCAGGAACTGGTGGTTTAGGTAGCCCGGTCAATATGTTTGGTAGTCCCTCAACGCAAGTTATTAATGCGCCAAACAACAACAAACAAGGAAGTGCTAGCCAATTTAATCCTTTTGTAAATCCCTTTGTGGTTAAGCCAGGACCTAACGGGCCAGCAATGCAAAACAGTCCCCAGAATCAATGGCAAGGACCTGGAAGTAGCATGGTTGGATCTATGGGTAGCAATGGCCCTATGATGGGTAACCCATTTAATGGAAGTCATGGTAGCCCTCTTATGGATATGGGAGGTCCAGGACCCATGGGTCCCGGTCCCATGATGAATAATGGACCACCACAGAACTTTATGAATCAATTCTCGCCGAATTTTGGAGGACCACCTAATCCCTTTATGGGTGGGCCCTCCGGCTTTAACACTGGACCAAATAACTTTGGCCCTATGGGTCCCAATGGTCCAATGGTGAATGGCATGGGCCCTGGTCCTATGGGCAATAACTGCCCACCACAAATGATGAACAGTGGTCACATTAATAGAAACAATCGTAACATGAATGGAGGTAACTGGCGTAGCGGAGGTTCTAATTTTCAAGACAACAGTGGTAATTGGCGACCAGCTGGTCCTGGTCCAAATAATCGAGGTGGTGGTGGAAACAATGGCGTTTGCAAAGCATTTATGCGCGGTCACTGTCGTTTAGGCAATTCCTGCAAGTATATACATCCGAATAAAAGCAAACGGATTTAGGAATCAGCTTATGATAACCTCATTTCAAAGGAAGATTTAACAAACCCCCCGTCTTCCTTACCTACAAATAACGACTGTGATACGAAATAAAGACTTAATACTATTAGGATAAATATAATTTTTCCAAAACGGATTAAGTTTTTAGCCTGATTTAAAGTAACAAAACAACAAAGACTGCTAATGCTATAACGCCAAACCATGTCTTCTACACTGCATCCTTTAAGCATTTATGTTATTGCAAATGTAATTGCAATACAACTTTATTATTCCACTAAACTTCTTCATAGCAAACAACGGCTGACCGCCTTAGGAAAGGCCATTGGTGGGAAACATTTTTCTTTCTACAACCAATTTAAAAAAAATGTCTTGATTAATGTAAAATAATAATGACACAACAATTTAACAAGTTATGTGTACATAAATATAAATGAAATTTGTTTCAATCATGTTATTGTAAAAAAACTCAAATTTAAAAACGTACCATTTTGCATTTTTTCAATATTTTTTTTTTTAATTTGAAATATTTTATTAGTTTCTTTCTTTCCGTTACTTATTTGCATTACAATGTATGCCTTCGTTTAGCAATCATTTATTTAATTAAAATATCGATAATATTTTTGTAATATAATTTAATTCATGTGTTTAAAAACAAGATAATTGAAGATAAACGCATACATATTTAAAATGATTTAACAATAAAACTTCAAATTAGTATATATACAACAAACTTTTGTTATATAGTAAATAGTTTATATTTTCACATTAAATTTAAGTTATTGATTTATACCCTTTTACACAAAATAATTAGAAAATTAGTTTAAAAAATAATGTTTTAATAAAAATAATATTATATGTTGAATTACAATTTTTTTCGTTTTAAGTGAAAAATACATTATTCTTTTTTCAAACTCTATAATTAAACGTAGCAAATTTAAAGTTATATAGTTTTACGATTTATTAAGTCCCCGTCCAGACGATTAATTTTCATATTTGTAAAAATCTTAAGTTCTCGTTTGAAATTGGATTCAAAATTAAAATTCGAATTTAAGATTTAGGGGTGTCCGCATTTGTTTTTTATTTTTATTTTGTTTAAAGCTACGAATGAAAAGCAAGATAAAGTTGCAGGTTACTGTTCATTTCCCAACTCGCAAACTCTAAGACTTGCTAAGCAAAAGTTGCAAAGTGTCTACGGGAAAGATTAAGAGGCGAATGTAATTTAAAAAAAATGTTTCAAAAACATATTTCATGCATAAAAATAATCCATTACAGTTTTATTATAAAAAAAAAATCCGTGAGTTTTTTCCTGTTTCAATCGCAAATTCGTTTCATTTTTATTAACTGCGGAAAGTAAAAAAAAACGGTAATTTTTGTTAAATCGTACGACTGAGGGAGAAATAAAATGTATATAAACAAAAGAGTTCACTTCAAGTTACCATGATGGCATTTTTTTATTGTTTTGCTTCCATGGGATTCATAATTGGAGGAATCTTCTCGAGAAAAATTGTTTCCGTGAAAAAGAAATTCCTTGAGAATATTCATAATTGGGCTCCTTACACTTCAAGTTGTTTTGTTTAACCAACAATAAATTACCGTTTTAACAAAATGAAAAATTTACTCAGCCGTTTTACTTTAAATAGTGGACACTAAATATCCATATAACCAACCAGTTTAAGTGAAAAGAGAAAAAAAATCTCAATTAAGTTTAAAATACATTAAATAAAAATTTCGTTTGGTTATAAATAAACCCAACGCTGTTTAACTAATAACTACATACATATGTATTTATGTACATGTCCGAACCGTGAGAGAGATGGACTCTGGTGTAAAATAAGGGGTAGTGCCAAATATTTAAGGGTTACTTGATCTCTAAGGAATTTTTCTTATAATTTTTTGCTGTTATACATTTTGTAACTTTGTTGTTTTTATTTTTTAAAACAATAGACCGTTTTCTTGTTTAGATTAGGGGATGTTTCCTTAAAGTGAGGATTTTTTAAACAAAATGAGGATAATTTTTTTTATTTTTTCGCTTCCCGCGTATTTTCTGTTATGTTGGGAATAAATTAAACGATTTGCATTAAAATTTTTATTCTAAAGCATAAATCGGACACGCCCCTCGCTTATCAGTGGTAAAAAAGCGTCTTAAAAAGATGTCTTGCTTTATTTATCAATAACTCTTAAAATAATAGGTTTTTGCGATTTACTGCCGGTTTCTCTACATTTGAACGAAGATTTCTTTCGCATATTTATGTATATTGAAAACAAAAACAATTTTTTATATTTTATTTTTGCTTTCAATACAAGTATGCGAAAGAACTATTCGTTCGCATGTAAAGAAATCGGCAGTTAGTTCTTTTCATTACAAAATTACAAATATTTTGTTCATACAAACTTTTAAGCTACGAACACCCTTTAATTCATAATTTAAAATATTTATACATCTTAATAAACTAGAAAAAGTAGTGGACATTCTATATAATTTTCAAGTGTTTGTAATATAACGGCTCAAATGATAGGGTCATATAGGTCAAATAACATCAATTTTGGGAACACCCTTTCATTTACAAATTTAAAACTTGCTATTGTAGCGGACTTAGCATTACAGGATCCAAAAGATGGGTTCAAAAGTATGGACACATATGTAAGTTATATTACATCAACAACTATAGGACCACCCTTTAAACTCAAAAACAAAATCTTATACTTGTTGTTATAGTGGAGTTAGCTATACAGGTTTGTTGTAAATTTCAAGCATCTGTCTACAACTGTTCAAAAGTATGGCCATATACATCAAATTAAATGAACTATTGGGGCACCCTTTCATTTTTATTTTTGAATATTAATGCCTGTTACTATAACGGTTATAGCAACTGACTTTTTGTTCAATTTTCAAGCGTTTGTCTATAACGATTTAAAAGATATTCCCATATAGGTTAATAAACATCACCTAGGGGGACACCCTTTACTTTTTAGATAGTTTTTTGTATTACCTTTTGCTATTGTGAGCTATAGTGATACACAGTTTTTTTAATTTTAAAGTGCCCTTTATGGTTCATAATATACGTAAAACCATGTATGTTGTATGGGGACACCCTTTAATTTTTAAGGTTATGAACTATTTATAAAACGGGATCTGTAAGCATCGCCTTTAAAAAAAATTACAAAATCGATGAAAAAAATACTGAGTTATGGAGGCACAAATATTGAAAAGCAACATTCAGCCGAATTGATAACCTCCTTCTGTTTTTTAAGTCGGTTAAAAAACCAAACGATTTAACACCTTCGCGAACGCTTAAAATTTTAGGGAGCTGCAAAAATATACACGCAACTATTTTTGAAGCTGGTTGTAATATCAGTAATCTAATTACACATATATTATGAGAGTAGTTAGAACATCGTATTTAAACCGTCATTTTGCATCTGTATGAAAACGAATGCTGTAGCATTCACGTCCACGAACGTGTTAAAAGGCGTTTTGATAAATGCAGTCATGCAGATGTCTAGTACGTAAATTATATAACATGCTTTTTATACTGCAGCTAGTAGGTGCAGGTTGCTTAATACTTATTTATGCTAACACTTAGTTTTAGGAAATTCAGCCAAATAATTGAAATGTCGATTCTTGCACATTTGTTCTCTACTATTTGCTATTTTTCTAAACATTTAAGTTAAAATATGGTCTTTCTAACTGTAACCCAGTAAAGAATTAAAGAAATAAACAAAAGTAATAATTTCGGTATTCATAAATTTTTCTAGGTCAAATACAACAGGTAAACTACTTACGTACGTATGGAATGTCATGTGCTCTAAAGCAGTAATGAAAAAAAAATCAATATTGCTTTTGCGCCAAAGAAGATGATGGACGACATCGAAATATTCTAAGGTTTATTAAACTTATACTAAAAACCTTAATAAAAAATAAGACGCTTTTCTAAGGTTTCACTACAAAAAAAAAAAAAGACAAAGACAAAGAACAGACAATAAAATTGTTAGGAAATAAAATGGCATTTAGTATTGAATATTTCATCATAGAAAAATAAACAATGAATATAATCAGGACTTTAGTTTTATTGGAAGGAATTTACACTTGCGTTTTGGGTTTAAGCTTTACGGTCACCTCCAAAATTTACATGGATGTTAAACATAAAAAGAAGCCAATGGGACGCATAGTATTCGGCCTATTTGGCAAAAGATCACCTAAAGCGGTGACAAACTTTCGTCACATTTGTTTAAGGGGTATTAATGGTACCACCTATGTGGGCTCGGAATTTCATCGTGTCATAAGCCGTTTTCTTATACAAGGAGGCGATATTATTAACAACGATGGCACTGGTTCAATAAGTATTTATGGTGATTTTTTTGAAGATGAAGCTCTCGATATAGAGCATCTTAGGCCTGGTTATGTAGGTATGGCGAATCGAGGTCCCAATACAAACGGTTGTCAATTTTATATAACAACTGTGTCAGCGCAGTGGCTAAATGGTAAACATACAGTATTTGGTAAAGTCTTAGAGGGTATGGATGTTGTGTCAGCCATCGAAGATGTGAGTTATTATAAATATTTCAACACTTCTCTGTTTTGTTGCAATTTCTTAAGCATTTTGATTTTTTAGGTAAAAACGGATACTGACGATCATCCTATAGATCCAGTTGTTATCGTTAATTGTGGAGAAATGCCTACAGAACCCTATGAGTTTTATCCGGATGATTTTAGGCAAGTTTGAATAAAATTTATTAGTAAATATCTTTTTTTGCAGATTTCGTAAGTACGCTGTAGTTAAATTTTTTTTCTGTTATAAAATACAGAGAAGGGAAACCTACAAACAAATTATTAATCCAGTTTAGCAAATAACAAAGTTTTATAATAAAATAAGTGAAAGATACTGTTAATAATTGTTAAATTGTGTAACTATAAATAATTTTATTATTTATTTATTCCAAATGGGAGTGTCGTAGCCAGGCAGACAACTAAAAAATAAATTATTTTTATCCCGGGGTCACAAATAACGATTGTTTTAAAAGAAATTTGAAACGGAGTTTACTACTTTATCTCGAAGGAAGAACATTTGTGTGCGAGCAAATTTTCCTATTTAAAAAAAGTAAGGTTATAATCAAAGACACAACGCGCACGTTTTCAACTGGCACTTAAAAGTGTCCACCGTTTTAAAAAAATAAAATAATTGTCTTCACTTCAATATCCTATACGAAGGTATAGGTAGATGTGCAGTTCCTGGAGAGAATTTACATATATCTAAAAACTTGTGGGATACCCTGGCGCTATAGTTATGTACCCCTGTCATTAAAATTCAGATATGAAAAAAAAAAATAAAAATTAAATTAAATTAAAAAGAGAAATGCTACATTATGAAGAATTATACTAACGCGTTACAACGTAATCGTTGCTACCTAGACAACCTTTGCCTGCGTTAATTTTTATTTATTTGAGTATTACTAAATAATTAAATTTTAAAGCTATTTTTCAAGTTTAATTTTTTGCTTAAAAAATAAGCGTTATTTTTCAAGTTCTATTTTTTATGCAAAAAGTAACAATTATTTTAAAATTTTTTTTATTGCGAAAAAGAGTTTAATTTCGAGTTTAATTAAAAAAAAATACAGCTCAAAGAAAGACTTAAAACTATTATTGACTAATTTACAATCAAAATTATCTCCGGGTCCGTAGCCATCATCCAAGGGGTCCGCATGAAGAACCGATAAAAGAGTGTTTTCAGAAATAATAAAAGTTTTATTATGAATTTGGGCTTCAGAGGGGTCCGCGAAAAAAAAATAGTTTACTAGGGGTCCGTGAGCAGGAATTTGATGAGAACCCCTGCAATAAATTAAAGATATTTCCTTGTAAGTAAAAAATAATTAATTGATTTCCATGTAAAAAACTAAACTTAAACAAGAGTGCTAAACTTGGCTATGTCGAATTTAATATACTCTTCACTATCTATATAAATATAGTTTAGCGAAGTAAATCCAGTCAGAAAATTAAATATTGGGCTGATAGAGAATTAAAAAATTAAAAAAAAAAAAATGGTACTGCATATACAATTTTACATTAAAATGACATTGGCTCTTAATAGGTTAAGCATTTTTGAACAATTTTAGTATTTCCTTAAAAATCTCTTCAAAAGCTTTAAAATGATACCCATATTGCCCGTAAGTCGGAAAATATGGGCGAGCGCTAATTTTTCACTTAATATTTTTTTTCTTATTTTTTAATTTTCTATCGCCCCATATATTTGTTTTTTTTTTGATTGGAGTTAGTGAACTAACCAAATGATATAGAAAATAAATAGGTAAGCGTGGTGTTTTGCCCGCTGTGTCGAAGGACATGGAACGATCTGGCTGATTTCCAATGGCACCTCTTTCGACACTATGTCTGATCGAATGACTTATTTATTTATTTATTATTTTTTTTATTTTTTTTTTTGTGAAATCAAACCTCAGCAACTTGATTTCAACGCTAACACGGACGGATGGACATTGCTTAATCGACTTTGCATAAGGACACAGAATATACTTATATATTTACGTAATGAGATTGGAAATGGATATTGTAGAAATTACAAACGGAGTAACAAACTTAGATATACAGATATGTTATGAAATCCACACAAAATTTTCACTTCATACTTTTAAAAGCATTGTTGCTATAAAATTATTTTTTACAAAAAAAATGCCTTGAAAAATACTAAACTAAAAAATTTCGTGTGGAATGCAGAACATGCCTGATAACATTTTTCCACTTTTTGTGGTGAAGTGTGTACGAATAACTTTTAATGTTTAAACAAATAGTAAAAGTTGAAAAATTACTTTAATTTTCCAAACAAAAAATAAAACTTGCAAAAACTGTTTTCCCAAAGAAAAATACAACTTAAAAATTATTTTTCAAACAGAAAATAAAAATTGTAAAATAATCGGTGGCATGTCATAGTGTCCACTCAAAAGTGACATAATGTCTATGAACATTATGTTGCTTTGAAAAACGTCATAATGTCCATGGACGTTGTGTTGAAAGTGTAATAATGTCCGCACTTAAAACAACAATAGCTTCACTTACCACAGATTTCCTGCATAGCCGGTCTTTGGCCTGGGGCAAAGATTTTCTCCTGTATGATTTATAAAAACCTTGCATATTTTTTTACATGAAAAACCATAAAACATACCTACAATATCCATGGACGTTATGAATCCACGTAGGTGGACATTATGTTCATGGACGTTACGACATGCCACTAAATAATTATTAAAATCAATTTTTGTAAAAAAAAAAAAAATAAGCCGTCACAATCCCTGTTCTTATCGTCTTATCAATTCTAAGAATGTGTCTAGGTACAGGTAATTCTGCATATCTTGTTTATTTTGGAATCAAGCGAGTAGTTTCGGAAATAAGACGCTTATTCAGATTTCAATAACAGCGCCACATATCGGGTTCAATTCGTGTGATTGACTAAAAGTGCACGAACAAAATATCATAAAAATTAGTTGAAAAAAAAATTTTTTTTAGATCTGAAATTTAATACACTCATAATGAAAACAGCTCTGATCGGAGGTGAAGTTGTAGGCTTATTTTGGGATATTGCTTGAAAAAATCTTAAACTTAGTAAAGAGTATTGAATACGTACTTTAGAGTTTCGTTTATTTAAAATTTCCTTAAATAATTTATCGAATTAAAAAACAAGTTGGGGTCTTAAAGTACAAGGAGTGTAAGTAAAAATTATAAAAAGGTTTACTTCTACCCCTTGGCCATTAAGCCCCTCAAATGAAATTTATTAATATTAAAATAAACTTATTTATTTTTTTAATTTTTAGCATCATGGGATGGATAAAGGCAGCTGGCTTACCATTCTGTACTTCGTTTATTGTTTTGATGGTGTTTCATTACTTCTTCCGTCAACTAAATATGTATTGTTAGAGTATTATTGTAAAAAAAAAATTTTATTTAAATAAATGTTAAAATAAATGTAAATTATGTTTAAACAAATAACAAAATATACACATGCAAAATAAAGTTATTTTTATTTTTTTAACGATTATTAATCCGATTTCTGTCAACGATTAGTGCTTCCATCAATATAGGAAGTGTGGGACCCATGTGTAACTTTTTGGAGAAAAAAAAAAAAGAAAATGTTCACATTAATCGCATCTGGTGACAAAAATAAGAGTCTTAAAATATTGAAATAACAGTGATTTTTTACAATATTTAATTTAAATGTTAATGTTTTTTGACCTTTTATTATATTTAATTTTATTTTATAATGAAACAAGCACTAGGTCAGTTTTAGAATAAAAATATTGTTTATAATAATAATATTATTATTATTATTATTTCCTGTTTCCTGAAGATGCCACCCAACGGTGTGGCGAAATATTGAAAGAAAAAAAAAGAAAAAAAAAATAATAAACAATATTTTTATTTTTATTCTAAAACTGACCTAGTGTTTGTTTCATTATAAAATAAAATTAAATATTTAATTTAAGTGTAAAATAAATTAAATTTTATAATTTATAATTTAAAATTATAGATATAAATCTCTTTTTTTATTTTCCTGACTGCTTGGAAAACAACCTATAGCAAATGCAAATAAAAGAAAAGTTATAACGGTACTCCCTTCAGCTCTATCCTATTCACATGTACGCTCAGAAACACCTCTTTTTTGCCTCTGTGAAATTTCATTAAGATATCTTAAGTGGTTCATGAAATATAGAATTTTGTTCAAAATTAATCGTTTTTCAAATCATTATCCTATTAAATATGCGCTTCGTCATTCTGAGTTTTTCTACTTCCTTCCTTTTAAAAGTTACATTCCACACTGCAGTCTTATCTACATGCTTAACCTAGTACCTAAAAGTTTTAAAATTTTCTAAGTTTCATTAATTTGTCGGTTTGTCTTGTTATTCAATGTTTGTTTTATGGTTAAAACATAATAAAGGAATGATATTCTCGGTCATCTAACTAAAGTTAGATAACTAAATCATTTCTCGTTAGCTTAAAAAGAAGTTTGCCGCTAAATCATTTGCCTGAAATAAGTGCTAAACCACAGGGATGCTGCAAGATAATTGTCACTCCTTGACTACCGATGGAAGCGATGTTAAAAATTAGTAATTTTTTTTAATTACCTCAATCAAAATAAACCTGAGTTCAGAAAAATACACAACATGCATGCAAAAACAAATACACACAAAAAAAGACTGGAAAAAATTCCATCGATATGTTGAAGATTCAATTAGGAATATAATAATTTGATTTTAATTATTAATAAATTACAATCTTGACTTATTTTTTATATTAAAAGCTAACATTTGATATTTGCCTCCAAATGTTGGTTGTAATACCTTTTAAAATAGTTAACCTGATTGATTTGTATCATTAGTAAAATCTATTCTATTAAATGAAAGATGCAACTTAACTTATTCAACACATTACTACTGAAAACCGAATTTTGGTAGTTAGAATTATAAAAATCAATTGTATCTTCTAAAATAGAAAAATTTTTGACGTACTAAAAATAAAATTTGTACACATTATAAAAAAAATCAACAATATTTTAGTTTAAAAGAACAAAGATTTTTTCAAAGTGGTGAAAAGTTGTATGGTGGTTCAATGTTGTACGGTGGTAAGTTTAAAATTATCTCACAAAGCCATATGTAAATAAAAGAAATTTAAAAATGTTTAATACTTTTCACAGAGGCAAGACTTGCGGTATAGGATGGCAAGTTAAAGAAACTATATGAAAAAGGGTATCTTGATTTCAAAGAAGGAGTTGGTTTAAATAAATGATTCAAATCATGAAATTTATGATGTAAAATCTTATCACTGTAATTTATTTTTGTAATAAAAATAAATATTAAAAAATTATATCGTTTTATTTAATTCACAATAATATTCTATAGTCACCCAAGAATCATTTAAACAAATAGTTGTGAGTGCCATACTCATTCAGTTATTACAACCGAATTCAAGATAATACACACAACCGACAAAATTCGATTGGCAACGAATTCGGTTCCCCCAACGAATTTCTTTTCTCTGTGTACGGCTTAAAAAAATTGCTAAATTTTGTATGTTGCCGAAAACATATTATATTTTTGTTTTTTTTTTAAATATTTAATATTGTCACTTCTTCATTACTTCTTTTAATTAAAAACGCAAGTTTACAGAAATAAAGTAAGATCTTCTAACAATTACTGTTTCGTCCCTGCCAGCATTTCATTGGACAAAAAGACCCCGGGGGGAGTGTTGTTGTATTAATATAACGGGTCCTTTTGTCCAATCAAATGCTGGCAGTTATATAAAGAGTAACTTTTTCTCAACTCCCAGATGATAATAATTTGATTGCTCAAAAATTTGCAAAATCAAATTGCATGGGCATCATTTAGTTTGACTTGTGCAGTGTTCGTTTATGTTAAATGCGTGTGAAAAATGTTAAGAAAAATACAAAAAATTAATTAAAAAAATAAAATTAGAAAATGTATGTAACTGTAAGTAGATTTATGTTAGCAAATTAGTTATTTATGAATTTAAACACAAAATATTTTTTCTTAATTTCTGTTTCGTATTTCGCATTCTAATTTTCCAAAAAAAAAAAAAATTTAGCTTTCTAACTTTAAACCTTTCTGTTATGTTAAAATTTACATTTTTCGTGGTGATAAAGCAGAACTCTGTTACTTTTAGAAGTTATGTTTTCGATGCTGTTAAAGACACCCTTTTTACACTTTTAACAGACACATATCAGAATACTCAATTTTAATCCATTTTAGAGATACAAAATAATTTCCCATTAGTTGTATAACTGTAGTTGCACGTTCCTTCCCGACTGGGGATAATATTAAGATCAGAATCCGATATTATTAGCGACATATTTCAACGTCAACATGTTGTGTATGATATGTGTATTTTCTAAACTCTGAAATAAACTATATCAAAGGGCATTAAAAATGAATTGAGCTAATGTGTTTAAAAATTTTGAAGACTTAATTTTCAAGTTTTCTAGATAAAGGCTAAAGGCCAGGATTGACTATCATACTCAGTCGTACGATCTGTCAAAAATTGCATGTGTGCTCAAAAAGTATAATAGTGTGGATTAAAATTGTATGTGTGTGACAAACTTTTTGACAGATCTCTACGATTTTATAATGTTTTGAAATAATTCAAAATATTAAAAGCATCTGTTTTTTGTTTTTTGCATATTTTTTGTATAATTGTGTGGCATCTACGACGCCATTTTGAAACGATTTTTAAAGTAGACAGAATTCTGTCAGACTTTTGTGTGATTAAATTGTACGATTGTGTATGATAGTTAATCCTGGCCTTAATAAATACATGCATAAGTACAAATTATTTTTTTTTTTTTCAGTTGGCTGCACTGTTTTTTAAGCAATAAATTAGATTCTATCGCCTGGATTATAAGAACAAAGGTGGGTGGATATATTAAATAAATAAAAATAACATATTTTCTTCCTCTGCAAAAAAAAAAAAAAAAAACTAAACATTGTATCATATCGTCGGTCACAGGTTGACAACTCTTTAGTGGCAAAAAAAAATTTTTTTAATGAAAAATAATTTCTATAGCTCTGTTTATTTTACATCATCCCTACTAATTTTTTTTATTTTCTTTTTAAACGGTTTAGCAATGGAGTAATAAAATTTGTTTGTCTTCTGAAAAGTACAAAAAACATGTTCAGAGTTGTCAACCTGTGACCGACGATATGTAATATTTTTGTGAAATAATGTGTATATGAAAATTACATTACATGTATGGAATATGACATAAAAACCACTTACATCAATATAAAGATAGTCTTCGAATTTTTGATTATGTGCATAATTGTTCTTCTCTGGACGAAACAGCACACATACATCGATTTTAGTTCCTGGAGAGGTAATTTTACTATTTGCAGATATTTTGCAGTGTGTTAAATGATATTTCTGCTGTACATATATGGACTTGTTTAAACTGTTATAATAGTTCTTAGCACATTTGACATCATTGGTGGAAACAATACGCTGGTGTTGTCTCTGAGGACTTAAATCGTAAGAATGGGCGTGTTTAACTTTAGGACTCGTTTCCTTATCTAAGAGACGTTCACTCATGTTACGATACAATTTGTCACATGAAGTTGATTTATACTCAACACGAGAGTAGGAAAACTCATTATTTTTATCTCTATAAAACAGATTTTAGTTTATTTTTTTAGTATTAAAATTATTCTAATAATTATGTTTTGTGAAATTTTACTTACTTATTTAAAATTTGAAAATCAATCGCTAGTCCTGGAATTTTAATTGCAGTTCTAGCGGCTGCTATAAGTACGCCCGGGCCGATAAACTCTAATGTTATGGAAAATTTGCAATATTGATTTAAATATAATTTACCCATATACAAAATACTAGTTCTCAATTGAAATGGTAGACATTGTATGTTAAAATGTTTTATATTAATGGGCGTTTTGGCATCAGAACTCTTAGAGTGAAGCAAATAGTTCTGATAAAGCAAATTAAGTAAAGAACTAATTTCCGAGTTATTATTTAAATGATTTAGAAACCTTTCCGTTTGCATCAATTGTTCTAACACTTCATAATTTGGTAAATCTTCATTATTATTGACCAAAACATAAGTTAGCATGAGCCTGGCAAATTGCTGTTCTCTCTTCATATCTAAAGATGAATGGCTGGTAGCAGACGAACTTTCATCTTCAGTTAATAGTAACGTTGAAACTGTTGCAAAACTTTTACCATCTTGCTCCCCATTTTCTTCATTCTGTATTCCGTATTTAAAAGAATCATCTTTTTCGGTAATTGTTTTGAAAATTTCAAAATAATAAACTTTCTGCAACAACAGATATTCCTCGATTATTTCGTTTGATTGTTGGTCTACAAGTGGTAATCTGGGTTTGGCCATTATCAACATAGGCATTGCACCATGTCCAAAAATTTTTAATGACATTTCTACGCTCTCGTTTATATTAATGCATAACTCACGTTTGAAATCCTCACTAAAACCCATGATTCCTTCAGTTCGTAAAACAATATTTTTATAGGGTGATAAATGAAGCATTTTATCTCCTAATATATTACTAAAGCCCAATGCAATCTTTGTTAAATTATGTTCAACTTTTCTTGGAATATGATTTACTTTCAAAACTAGTTCGTAGTTGGTTGTATTTGTAATAAAAGATTTAGTTTCATATCGTTCATACCAGGGCTAGAATGAATAAAAAATTTTAAGCTTGATTATAATTTTTTTTAAATATTTATTATACGATATTCTCTCAAAATATTCACTAACAGAGAACAAATGGTAGAATGGATTACTTTCCGGAAATTTATGAGACTTTTTTTAGTTTGTTTAAAAACTATAGACATTTACTTAAGTCTAAAACAAAATTGATTGCATGAGAATTATAATCAATCAAAAAACTTTACAAAATCTAAAACTGTAAAACAAGGAACAAACTTTTATTCTACGTTTCCATATTTACTTGATTTAGCCCCTCTCTTGTGTTATTTTTCGAATTCTTAACACAACAATTGTTTTAAGAGAACCTTTGGAAAATTGGATTCTTAACACAACAATTGGTTTTTTGTTTGTTTTTAGCTTCTTATTTATGGAAAGAAGATTTGTAACAGCAAAGCTAAATACCAATGTTGTCCAATAAAAATGATAGAGTGTATCTGAGCTAAAAACAACAGAGTAATATAAGCTGTTACTTTCACAACTAACAAGTGCCCTATTTGTGAAACGAATAAAAGGAAAAGTTAACATTTGGTAGAGGTGCTTGCTTATTTGTTAAACAGCGAGGTCATAAGTTCAAATCCAAACAGAGCTTTTGATAATAAAGCAAAAATTGATGAAAAATAGTAGATGATATAGTTAAAGTGACTGTATGGTGGAAGAAGCCAATTGCGGTTTAAACCTCAACGAGGCCTTAGTAAGGAAGGGAAGTAACATAATAATAACATCATGTGGCACTCGTTACTGAGTTGTTTAAAAAGATGTGGTTGGTAAAAATTGTGAAGAAGAGATCGTGAGTTTGAGTCGTAGAGGAGCCACTGAATATTTTGGTTCTCATAGTTGTTAAATAAGACTTCGGGTAATTAGACTTTCGCCAAGAGACTTGAGTACCAATCTTGCCAGAACCAAAGAGTAAGAAACACAACTATCGTGTCCATACTGTTAAAAATGTTCAGTTGAATAATTGTATTAAAATAAATTGTCAAGATAAAAGCCAAAATATTGGAAAGCCAAAACATTACGTGATGCAATTTTATTCTTACCTTGAAACCCAGATAAATATGTTGCTTATCAATGTCAATGGTGTTATCCAAATTTACAAATGTTATTTCAAATTGTTGACTTTCACCTCCAATTACATCTAATTGAAATGTAGCTTGCAATTCATAACCTGTAATTAATAAATTTTTTGTAACAGTTGGATAAACAAAGTTTTGGTACGCGATGCGCATTAATGCTACAAAAAATTGGTGTAAAGACGTAAAAGTTAATTATTAAAAAATTATCAACAAAAACAGAATTCAGGAATTTTAAAAAAGATGATGAGAAACAAGAGTTTAATTTTGTCCCAAACAGATAAATTCTTATACATATTTTGTTTATAAACTATTTTCATTTTTTACGTACTAAACTAAACTTTTCTCATTTTATTTTTATTTATATTGTATAAATATTAGAAAATTATTACAATGAATAAAAAATTATATTTTTATTAAATAATTTTTTTCAAACTATGTAAATAAAACAATTGTTTTCATTTGCATTTAATAAGTTTTTCCTATTGTTTGTTGTCTATCGTGCATGTACTTTTTGCCGTGCGTTCACGAACTTTTGTTAATTTTTTATGAAAATTTTTTTCGTACGTTTTTTTTTTTCATGTACGTTTTTAGCCGTACACGTACATAAAGAATATCTACACTCGAACATTAATGTTCGTGTACGCAAATAAATACTTAAATAAAACAAACTCATGGATGTGTCGACACATTTCAAAATTTAGAGACACACAGAATTGTTATGAAAAGAAAAATTTGTGTGGGTTGGTTTTAGTTATGTGTTTTACATTTTTGTATGAGATTTTCGTACACTGTACTGTATTTTTTTGAACTCTGTTAATTTTTAATTTTACGTATTTTTATTTGTTAAAATCAAAACAGTATGTCTAAAGGAGATGAAGAGATAAAACAATACATGAGCTGTTTATTTTGAAAGTGGCATAAGTCACTTAAAAAAATCAATTAAGTGTTAAGAGCAGCTACGCTTCTATGTTGACCAAAGTTTTTATTAGTGGAAAAATAAGCATCCTAAGATAATAAGTGAAAGTAAGTCTGCTCAAAACTTAGCCTCAATACTTTTAAAATCTTTAAAACACAATCCTTAAAAAAGGTGCATCAGCTTAAAAGTAAAGTGACTTATGACACTTTCAAAATAAATGGCTCAAATGAAGATCTTTGATGGTGACTCATGTATTTTAATTTTATTTTTTATATTATTTATTATAGCAGACTCTGAGTAAATATAAAGGGTTAGCTTATATAAGTTACAGTTACGTCTTTTGTGGGGCACCTATCAATTTTTAATTTTTTTTCTTTCATGTTGTTGGCTTTAAAAGGTGATTAATTATTTTAGAGCATAATTTATTTATTGCTAACAAAGTGAGATAAAGGTCACATCATAACAAAGTAATTAAAAGTTTTTTAAATTAAGAAAATCATTAAGCGTTGTTTACTTACCCCTTCTTATGGCAGGAATATGCAAGGCACACATTACCCTCTGCATTTCTTTCAAAAGTCCAGATTTTTCATAAAAATATACGGATTTCTTGAGTTCGCAATCTTCACTACTCGCCAATGACAAAGCTTCATAGCTGTCTTCTAATTTCAAATGGCCTATAATGTCATCCAGAGTATAATAAACACACTCTTCTTTTTTCGATGATTTCTGGGTGATAACAGTTTGTTGAGAAGAAGCCAATTCAATTTTATCGTTATTAATCAAATTTTCTTCATAATGTTGTGGAACATCTGAAATTTCCTCTTTTGTAGCTTCTTCTAATAGAGACTGTTCTTCACCCGCCGAACACTCGTTTAGTTCAGTTTCTTTTATTAAATAATCATCCGTTTGCGGTGCTGCAATGTTGCATAATTTATAACGTTTGGCGCTTAAATCCAAATTATTTATTATTTCGTATATAATTTCTTTAGCCATTATTGGATCATCTAATTCCTTTAAAACACATTTGTACTTTTGATATCGTAGAGTTAAATTTGTTTCTGAGTCTAATTCGGGATGCATGGTTTGTAAGTCGACGATACGTATTATGTCAGATAAAATGATTGAAGCAACTTGTTTAACATCATCTTCCTAAAAATATATGTAAATTAAATAAATGAAATCAAAAATTTCATAAAAGAATTTTATTACATACATTTCTTATGCAACGCAACTCCTCTTTAAGTTTTCTCCATTTATAAGTAGCTGGTACTTCTTCGTAATTTGTTAGTTCTATATAAGTTCCACCTTCGGCATTTTTCACAAACATTGTGATCTCCTTCTCTTTTAAAGTTAATTTGGGTACGAATACTAAGACTTTTAGTCGTACTGTTAGCTAAATTATAGAAATTTTATGTTTTTTTTTAGTACAACAAAAAATTGTTTAGATTTGGTTAAAATTATATACAACAAGTAAGAGTGCTATTTTCGGCTTTGCCGAATCTTCTATACCCTTCACCATATATGTATATTTTTTAGAGATAAAAATTTTACATAAAAATGTCATCGGCTCTTAATGGGTTAAGCATTTAAATAAAATTTAGTATTTCCTTAAATATCTCTTCAAAAGCTTTTGAATAACACCCATATTGATATTCTTAAAAATTTTTAATGTTCAGAGGCCCGTAACTCGGGAAACATGGGCGAAGGCCAATTTTCTCACTTGATGTTTTTTCTTATTTTTTAATTCTTTATCGCTCCATATATTTGTGTTTTTTTGATTGTAGTTTCTTCATTGTTCCAAATGATATATAATAATAAGAGGTTGACGTGGTGTTTTGCCCGCTGTTTCGAAGGACATGGACCGATCTTGCTGATTTCCAATAGCACCTGTTTCCACACTGTGTCTGAGCGATTGGTTTTTAAAAAAATTTTAAGCAGATCTAGTGACTTGGCAAACTTGATTTCAACACTAACACGGACGGACACATGGACATCGCTCAACCGATTTTTCTATGCATAAGAAGTCAGAATATATATACTTTAAGGGGTCGGAAAGGGATATTTTAGAAATTACAAACGGAATGACAAAATTAGTGTTACCCTTTTTTCACTTTTTGCATGAAAGGTATAAATATAAATATGATTTTCATTGTAACTAAGTAAATAACGGTACCGAATGCCTTAAATGTTAATAAAGATAATTTAATATTTATAAAGTTCTTTAATAATTTTTTATAAATTAACTGTCATATTAATAAAAAATTAAGTAGGATTGAAATGGATTTTATGAAAAAAAATTATACAAATTTGTCCTAAAACGCATCCCAAATCTATTTTAATAATTCGTAAATACGCCAGTAAACTTTTAGGAAAAATAAATGCCAGAAAATAAAAACGTTGCAAGAGCAAAATATTCACCCTAATCGTAATTGGCGTTTTTGTTGCGAAAGTTAGTCGATTTTTAAATTTTTTGTAATAGATTAAAGATAGCTCGTAACAGTAATCATTAATCTATTACAATATTGTCATAGTCCAAATACGCCTACGCCAAATACGATAGGGGTGATTCTTTTTGTAAAACGATTTATAAACAATTAATTGATTATTATTTTCTCTCGTATAGTCGTCATTAAAGTGGGACAAGAGCATAATTTAAGCGATTTTCAAGGTGCACTGAACAAAATTAAAGACGGTATAGCAATATCTTTTCACTATTTAAAATCTTTTAGCAACTTGCAATGCTTCTTTTATAAAAAAACATTAATATAAAGATAAGAGGGGATGTTCATTAAAAAGACATTTCGAAACTTTTTATGACTATAAAAATAAATTAATATAAATAATAAATAAATATTATGTTTAAAAATTAACACAAGTAATACATTTTTTACAGAAATTTTAAGTTTAAAGTAGAAGAAATCGAAAAAACTCAGAAAACCAAAAACAAAAAAAAAATATTAACATGTCAAGCTTAATAAGTTTTTATATTATTACAAGCAGGGCTCACGACTTCGTCTGCGTATTATTTATAATTTTCGTAAAATTCAAATTTAGAAAAATTTGTTTTTAAACATTTATTGCAGACGTCTTTAAACAATGTTTAAAAATTTTCCATCTTCAAAAATAAATTGCGCTGACAGTTGTTCAAATACCAATTAACCGGTAAAATGGGTGCTCTAACTTGAACCTTTACGTTTTCTACGAAATGACTTATTTTAACGAAAGAAGAGTGTTTTATATTTGAACCAAGATTCTAAGAGACCTCCTCACAAAATTTCATTCGACACCCTTAAATTTTTAAATTTATTATTCATTCATTATAACATTCACTATAACATTCAGTCGAATTGATAACATCCTTTTTTCTTTCAGGTAGGTTGAAAAAAAACAAAATTTGAGAAAAACCTATGTCTAGATTACCAGAGACTTCAGAAAACTTTGAATACAGTGAAAGAAATATTGTTAAATTTGGGAAGTTAGTCTATATATATATATATTATTATGATCCTTGATAAAATAATTTTACCTGAGCTCTTGAATTCGCAGAACATGTTATGCTTCCTTCATAAAAACTTTTCGAACTATTTCTTATCTCGTTCTTATTCAACATAATAAAAAACTCCTTCTTTTCTAATGCTGCCATTGGAAAACTCAATTCATTTTCGTAGTTATGTTCAAACAATTGCTTTATTTTGAATGGTCCTGATACTTTTAGGTTTATACATTCCAAACTACTTTGCGATACATTTGCAAGTTTTATAGTTTCTAAAACAAAACAAAAACAAACGAAAAAGTATAATTTGAATTTTGTTGTTTAGTCATCTCAGTTTCAAAAACTTACCCCATTGCTCGTGATCGTTGTGTTGATGTGTTCTGCAATAATTCATTACAACTTCACGTCTACTCCAAGAAAGCTCTGGCATTATAAATGTTGCCAATGTTGTAAACCGATAACTTTCTATATGATTTACATCATTAGGATCTGATATCTGTAAACGATATTCACTAAAAACTGAAATTGGTTCACAGCAGCTTATAAAAAGACTAAAACTAGTTTCAGATTGCCCAGGAATATTTAAATTATTAGGCTTAATTGCTAATTTTGCTTTCGAAGGACTATGAGTGCAGCTTGGTTTTGCCGAACCTTTAGTTCGTGTTATAGTTAGACGATAAGATCGTAAACCTTTATTAATGACTTTAATAGCTTTTGAAAAATTTGGCTTCTCTTCGCAGAATTCTTCTTCCGTATTACAAACAATGTAGCCAAAATTGAAATGCTTAGCACGAACTTCAGGCTCAAAAAACAATGGAATGCCCCTGACATTGATTGTTATGGGAACCTTCTGCAATGAAGAAAAAAATTATATTTTTAAATTGAAATCAATTAGTTTTTTTGAAATGTGCGTATAACATGATTTAAAGAAGACTCGGTACGACAAGCAATATGAACAAAAATGGCCCGAAAAAGTTGCGATCGAAAACAGTATCGAAAATGAGTGAAAAACGCGAGTCATAAGGGACTCGTCCAAAGGAGTCGCTGGGGTACCATTTTTTCCCGGCAAAACAATCATTTTTGACTCTAAAACGAGCGCATAAACGATTATTATAATCGTGAAGAAGAGTCAAAAAAGACTCGAATATGATCAATAATTTAAAAAATGCTAACTGGGTTTTTAAACGTAGCAGAAAAATTTTTAGTTTACTCCTCCACTTTATTAATTCTCTATTTGATTATTTTTCTTAGGCTTAATTATACTCTTCATAACAGGTGAAAGAGGGGACATATATCTAAGTTTGTCATTCCCTTAGCAATTTATTCAATATCCATTTTCGAAAATTATTAAGATCGGTCCATGTTCTTCGATGCAGGGGGCAAAACACCACGCCTGCCTCTAATCAATCTGGAAGCATTTAAAAAGAAGAAAAAAATCTAGTGAAAAAATTGGCACTCGCCCATATCTTACAATTTATGGGCCTCTGAATTTTTCATAGAAATGTAGGATTGTGCACCATATTTTTAAAGATATCAATATGGGTATCATTTTAAAGCTTGTTTGGAGATGTTTCAGAAAATACTAAAATTTTTCAGTGAAATATTTTTTATTATTTTTTAACTATCTGCCGCCCTAATATTTGTGTTTGTGTTTGTTTTTTTTTTTTTTTTTGTTTTTGATTGGAGTTACTTTACTAAACTAAATTTAGATACATGATGAAGGGTATATAAGATTCGTCATAGCCGAATATTGCACTCCAAATAATTTTTATATTAAGATAATCATCTTAAATCATACAGTACGAGTCGAAGTCAATATGTCTTTGTAGAAGCAAAAAAACTCACCCACAACTTAATGTAGATCCTACAAGACTTCATCATACGATCTCCAACCGCAGCCTGTTTTAATCAACTCCCGCACACTGTTACACTCTAAGTCTTCAATGAGGTTAAGACCACGATTTTCTATTTAACTATAAAGATACCTGTAGCATTTCATTTGCTGTTTTAGTATACAAAAAGAAGCATTAAAGAAATCATCTACCATTGCTACACAAAAACCTGTTCCTTTATACTCAAAGCGGCTCTGTTGGGATTCGAACTCATAACTAATGTACTAACGCAACTAACTTTCTTTTTATTCGGTTTTCGTGGTGGAAATTAACGCTTTAATTAACTCTGTTTACCACACAATTTAATGTTTTCAACAAACAATAACAAGATTAGCTTTGTTGTTACAGATATACAGCAGTGCGATTAATAAATTACTAAAGTTAAATTAAGTAGTTTATAATTACCTCAATTGTTTCAAATTCCATTATAACATATAAAATATTTTTATATATTCCAGGATCTGGGAAAAATACACTAATAGTTACATACATAGTTTGTCCCTTGGGATCTAACTGAGCGCCTTCGGGTTCTATGTCCATGAACGTTTTATCTTTCTATAATTTTAAATAATTTATTTTAAATTGAACAAAATTTTTTTTCACTAACTAATTTTAATTTAAACCAGGTTGTAGAGGGTGTGGCATTTTCTATGAATATATAAAGTTTCGCATATTCCAAAACTTGCAAGGTTTTTGATAAAGATCGGGGCAATATATTGACTTTTGGTGGCAAAACATAAGCTTTAATATGAAATGGAAAAGTAGCATAAACTCCAAGAAATTTTATGCTGCAAAATGAATTAAATAATTTTAATAACAATCAAAAGAAAAGTTTAAAAATACTTACAGTCCATGTAAAGCTATAAAACCAACTTTAGTAAATTTAACTTGACATTCTACATTTATTTTTGAAGCAGGTTCAATAAAATATTTCCATGTATTATGTGGAAATCTCATAAAACCTGAGCTAGATTGAGGCTAGATTGTTGTTGAAAAAAAAGTTTAAAAATTTAATTTTATAAAAATTTAAAAACATACCAACACGTCAAAATAAAAGAAACCACCAAATTTACTAATATTTTGAAATCCCATTTCAAAAGTATAATATTCGCCTGCATACAATTGATCATCCATTATAACGACATTGTCGTATATTATTTCAGGTACTGAGCAGTTATACTCAACCCATAACTTAGAAGTCATAAATTCAGAGTCAACAATTTGGCTAATATCAGAACGTTCTTTGCAACCTGCTGTCATGAGTGGACAAACTCTTATTTCTATGTATTTACGATGAGATCCCAACACATTTGGTATCACCACAACTGAAATTGCTTTACCAGTATTTGGTTTCAGATGAATTATCTCTGTATTGCAATAAATTTCCTTTGGATCTGTTGCCAGGGAATTCCAATCCATTTGTGTATAATTTTTATATTTATCCATATCCAAAAAATATGACGTATTTAGCAGAGTATTTAAAGCTTCGTCTACAATTTTCTTTTCCATTTCGGATTTATCAAGTATTTTAATGTCTTTTAAAATAGACACCAAATTGTGCGATAAGTTTGGTATTTCATCTAAATTTAAAAAAATGGTTTTAAAAATATATACAAAAAACAAGTAAGCGTGCTATATTCGGTTATGCCGAACCTTATATACCCTTTACCATGTATGTAAATATAATTTAGTGAAGCAAACAAATATTGCGGTGACAAAGAGAATTGAAAAATAAGAAAAAAAATTAAGTACGAAATATAATTTTACATAAAAATGTCATCGGCTCTTAATGGGTTAAGCTTTCTTAAGAAATTTTAGTATTTCCTGAAAGATCTTTTCAAAATCTTTTAAATGATACCCATATGGACAATTGAACTTTCTTATGAAAATTTCAGAGGCCCATAGCTCGGTAAATATGGGCGAGCGCCACTTTTTCACTTGATGTTTTTTTCTTATTTTTTAATTTTTTATCGCTTTATTTTTTTTATTGAAATTATTTCATTGTTTTAAATGACATGGAAAATTTAGAGGCAGGCGTTATCTTAAGCCCACTGCCTCGAGGGTAATGGACCGATCTTGCTGATTTTCAATAGTGTCGAACGTCATTTAAATTTAAATTTTCTCTGGCAAACTTGATTTCAACACTAACACAAACGGACAGAGGGACAGTGCTCAATGACAAACTTAATCATCCCCCTTTTTCCACATGTGGCAAAGGATATGAAAAGAAAAATTGTAAATAAATGAATCAAAACTTGCCCACTAAATTTTCAAAATCGTTACATTGTAAATTTTCCTCAATTAACGAATGTACACTTAGAAACGACTGTTGTTCTGATACATCATCAGAATATCGGTATTGAAATTCTTCTTCAATTTGAAAATTTTCTAGTTCTCTTTCTTGTTCTTTAATTTGTTGCATAAAAATAAATGGATCCTTTACCGTGATGGGCAAATGTTCCTTAACATTGTGTATATTTAACACTAACGGTGTTTCGCTTCCATCGTCTTTTGTAGTACATTGTACAGTTATTGGCACTGCCAAAGGATTCATAAGTAGTACTAAACGTTTTTGAGGCATAGCTATTGGTATGACGTCCAAGCTAATAATATCAGGAAAACATTTGACTTGTACATTTTTTGAAAAACCTCTGGAAATAAACAAAAGTAAATTTTATAGAGCAATTAGCTGAGCCGGCAAAAGTTGTACCGCTTCCTCTGAGTGCATTAAAAAAACGTAAGCCGTATGTGTTCTATCGTAAGTACTCTATTCCAATTTGTGAAAATTGTTGAGCAACATTGATTATTTCATGTAGAAAGTTTGACATTTAACATGTGGTGTCTATCTCGCGATTTGAGAAAATTTAACGTTTTATTGTTTTCACATATACTACACTGTTTTAGAAATGTAAGCAAAATACATATGATCAGCTGTTGTTTGAAAAATTCCGCATGAAATAATGCCTCTTTGCTTTAGTTGACAGCTTTGATAAAATGTTGCCAGAAACACTGCAACATTTTTTCATGACTTTTTCATAAAATTTTTTTATGTACATATGTAGTTTGACAGCATTTCGCATTAAAAGCTAAACAGAGAGTACCTGGCTTTAGTTTAAAATTTCATCAATGTTGTTAGGTTATTTAGGTGAGGCATAAATTGTCGCTTGGAGTGAGTCACTCTTATCATTTAGAAGTATGATCAATTATCAAAAATTTATTTCTGCATTGACTATAAAGTGTATATAATTTGAAGAAAAATACTAAAAACTACATCGAAGCAAGTGGAGAAGTGGGCGTGGTAAAAAAGCATCCTATTATTTATACCAGTCTTTGTTATATAACGTGAAAATTTCAAAAATATAGATCCAACTGTGTGGTCTACCTAAGGCGGCGTGAAAAAAGGCGTGACGTTGAGAAGTATGAAGAATAGATGTTGACCGATTCTTAGACCCACCCGATATGCACACGAAATTTCATAAAAATCGGTTAAATCATTTCGAAAGGTTTTAATCACAAACACCGCGACACGATTAAAATTTTGTAAAAAAATTCAACTTACCTTATAACCATTGAATACATGCCACCATCTTTAACTTTAAATTCCAATTTAAATAAAAATTTTCCAATTACTGTTGAATATAATTGTAACTGAAACATATTACTTTCTTTTGGTTTCAATGTTAAACCTTCTTTTGGCTGGGCAACTATTCTGGCGGTGTGCCAATCCGTAAGACCACATAAATCTACATGAGCATCGCAGATATCTTAAAAGGATTCAAAAATATATTTTTATACCCGCAGAAATTAAAAGAAAATATTTTTTGTTAATGAAGAGGTGATAATGTTGGTAATTTGCAACGGTTGGGATACGAACTCAGGCCATGAAACCAATCAATCACATGCTTAATATTCAACCTACTAACGATCAGTCTAAGTTTCAACACACTCGTTTGGAGAGTTTTTTTTAACACCTTTTAGGTTTTAAGTATTTAAATACAAAACTTTAATATTTGGCGTTATTATTTACTTAGGCTTAAGATCATGTGTTTTTAATTATATAAAGAAAGATGAATGAGAAGAAATGAATGAATACTCAATTTTCGTAATTAAATCAAGATTTCAGTTTATTTTATATTTTTAAATTGAGCTTGCGTTTAGAAGCTGATTATTGTTAAGGAGTTTATTCAATATAACAAATGAACAAAACTTCATTAAATCAATAAATATTATTTTAAAAATTTTATGTTTGAATATTCTATAATCTATAGTTGTGATAAAGTTGATTCTATATAAAAAAAAATAAAATATTTCAATGATTCCAAATCTCTTCTAGTTCTATTCTTTGAAAAAAAGGTGATTAAATATTTAACTAAGCAACTTTTCAGCAGCTGTTGAGAAAAATCAGTGCAATATTATTCTTTTAATGACATCTGCTATGGAAGAGGTCGGTTATCGGCCTATCTTAAATGTAGGGCTTACTGAGGCATGAACTTTTTTTAAATACAGTTTAATTGTTGCAACAAAAAACTCATGTTGTAAAAGCACGATTTACGAAGATACTGCAAAAGTCAAAATAAAAATTATTGTTTGAGGAGCACATTGGTGTTAATCGCCAAAAAATTTTAATAATCTTGGGTTCCTTAGCTTCTAGTTTTTTTTTAATTTATTTGAGTTATTACTTTTTATGTTTTTTAAAATATTTATTATTTTTTAGTTAGGCTTAAGTTCATTAACAATTCTAATTAATTGTAAAGAGAACATTAAATGTTAGATACCAGCACTATGAAATTCACTTTCTGGTTCGCTACAATCTTCGTCAGCGTTCTTAGCATTAATATATTCTACAAGGCAATTAAAAATTAACTATAAAAAAATCTAATATTCTTTTTCTTTCTAAATAGTTGTACAAAAATATGGACACAAAGAATGCCAATAAAGGTTTTAGCGAACTAGCAAATTTAAAAATTTATTTTCTTAATATATTTAACAGTAATAGTTACCATCTTTATTCGTCACATGAATTTCGGTACACTGTTCTTCACCAAAATATATATTGCGCAAATCCAAAACAGCTGGCGATATCTCAACTTCAGGTCCTAAAATTTCACCCTGTAAAATAATATTTCTTTTTTCAGTTTTTTCTCCATTTTCCCACGACACTTGAAGTATGGATACAACAGAGAAGGGCTCAATATCATCATCACTTAGTAGAAAATTGTCATGTTTGATGGGTTGAAAAATAATTTTTACGTTAAATGTTGAATTAACGCCAATAGTACCGCAACATGGCTCAAAATCAAAGTGTTTATAGGAAAAGGCATCTATATTTTTTACTTCATCACTAAACATGATTTTTTCATTCACTTTCGGTAAAATAAAATTCACATGAAATATGACTTCTTTGTTCGATTCATTACATATGGACAATTCCTTAATGTCTTTACGTTTGAATCGGACGCGATCAAACTTAATTATAACACTATCAACAAATAAAGAATATTTCAATGGTTCATGTTGAAATGGTATTTCAAAGCTGTCACCTGTTGGACAAACAAACAAACAAACGAATGTAAGATTAAAACAATTTCAAATCATTGAATAAAAAAACTTAAAGTAAATTATTTTTAAATTACATTTTACTTAACTCGTCACAAAATAATTGCAAGACTATTAAAAGAGCTAATTAAAAGAGTCCATAAGACTATAAATTCTTAAGAAAGATCGTCTCTAAAGCGTCTCTATTAGGCATGCTCCCTAATTCTATTCAATTTTAAAAGCAAAATATGAACCAAAGAATACAATACAACTCGTTTTGGAAAGCTTGGGCATTTTCTACTCAATTTACTGGTTGGTTCATATGAGATTAATTCTTCAATCGTTGTATTTCCTGCGCTTGTAGAATCAAGTTCGATGGTACACAACTCACTGTTGTTAATTGGCTTAAAACTCATTGCCCTCAAGTCCGGCTTTTCTGTTTGGATCTGATAAAATTTCATATACGATAAACCGATTTAACATACGAAAATAAATGGAACAATTTAATTAAAAAACAGTTAAAGATTTTGAATAAATTATAAGGTGGTAGCGATGACGAACTCGTTAATTTTCGCCGTTAACCCGAATGTCAAACTACGCATAAAAAAACAGTATACAGATTTTTCAGCGAAAGTCAATAAATTCACCATCGCTCCCACCTTATAATTTATTCGCCTTGTCTTCAATCTTTTGTAGATGGATTTGTTTCTGAAAATTTTAATAATTTTTAAATTTGAAGTAAAACTAGATGTCTGTGTAAAACTAGATGTCTGAGATCTAAATTTACCTTCCTGGAAAACAAAATTATATTCCAATAGAATTTTGTTTTTTCTGATAACGTTCAAATTTTTGTGATAAGATTGCGATTTTAAAATAATGCTTTACTATGCTTTAAAGTTTATTTGGTGTACAAAGACAGGGAGTGACTTTTGTTAGTGCTTATACTTTGAAATCATTTAAACATTAGTCAGTGATAATGACTTTGTTTTTTAACTAATTATCAATGAAATCTTTTTTTATTATACAAGTTTATTGCTAGTGAAAACAAGTAAGGGTGCTATATTCTGCTATACCGAATATTATATACCCTATAGCATAAATGTAAATTTGGTCTACTAGTAAATCCAATAAAAAAACAAATATTGTTGTAACAGGGAATTAAAAAATAAAGAAAATAAAAATAAAAAATTAAGTGTAATAAATAATTTTACACAAAAATGTCATCGGCTCTTAATGGGTTAAGTATTTTTTAAAAATTTTAGTATTTACTGCAAGATCCCTTAAAGAGCTTTTAAATGACACCCATTTTGATATTAAAAAGAATATAGTCCACAATCGTACTTTTCTATGAAAAGTTTAGAGGCCCATTACTCGGAAAATATGGGCGAGTTCCAAATTTTTCGCTCGATGTTTTTTTCTTATTTTTTTATTCTCTATCGCCCTAATTGTCATTTGTTTTTTTATTAAGGTCAAGGACCGATCCTGCTGATTTTTAATAGCAAAATTTTAAAAACTATGTCCAATGGGTAAAGCATTTTTAAAAATTTCTTCAAAACCTTTTAAATGATACCCATATTAGTTGATATCTTAACAAATATGGTGCATAATCATTCTTCTCTATGAAAAGTTCAGGGGCTCATAAATCGGAAAAAATGGTCGTGCGCAAATTTTTTCACTTGATTTTTTCTCTTACATTTAAATTTTCTATCGTTTCATATGTTTTCTTTTTTTTAGAGTTACTTCATTGTCCCAAATGATATGGAAGAATTAGAGGCAGCCGTGGTATTTTACCCCCTGCGTCGTAGAACATGGACCGATCTTGCTGATTTAAATAAAATTTTCGAAACTATGTTTGCTTATTTAGTGCCTTGGCAAATTTAAATTACGGACAAACGAATATCGCTTAATCGATTGCCCTATGCATAAGAAGTCAGAATCTATATACAGTGGTCGCCATATTTATTTTGACAAAGTATAGTGTAGAATTGTTTTATTGTTTATTAATATTTATACAACAGCACAGTTATCACGATATTTTCTTTACACTAATTCTTAAGTATACGTATGCAAAATATTTTGTTAAAATCTTTACACATTCTCATTCTGAAGGGAGAAATGCAATTTGGTACAAGAATTTGTAACGGCATAATTATTTTGACATTCTATAATTTCATCTCATTTTGTTTTTTGTTTTAAGCTTTAATACAAAGCAGTCGTTGTTGAGTATTAAATAGCAACATTCGATGAAAGATAAATAAAAAAATATATTACTATTGTGTAAATATGAGAAAAATATCGGAATTAACTAATAACATCAGGAGTGAAATTATATTCTTGGAACATCTGTAACAAATATTGCCAAGGAGTATATAAAATAAAATAAATAAATTATAAAATAAATAAATGTAAAGAAACAGAAACTGTTATTAATGTGCGTCGAACAGGAAAAAAACATAAAACTACCGCAATGGAAGATCGACAAGTTATCACAAAATTTAAATCTAATTCAGGTTTGACATCCAAAGTCGCTGCGTTGGAATGGAATTCGCACTCTGATAGTCATTTAAGCGAAAGAACAGTTCGACGACGTCTAAAAGAAGCCAACATTAATACATATGTAGAAAGATCAATTCCATGTACTTATAGCCCCAAGAACCCAAATTAAAAGGTTAGAATTCGCAAATACGTGGACAAGCCCCTATCATTCTGACAAAGCATCTTATGGACCGACGAAAGTACTTTCAAATATCACTCGTCAAAGAAAAAAGTTTTTGTTAGACTAGACCAAAAAACTCGAAAAAACCCTCACCTGTTTTCGAAGAAGTTAGTCATGGAGGAGGCACAGTCATGTTTTGGGCTCTATAGCATACAAAGGATTGGGAGAATTGGTTACAATCGACGGTTCGATAACCCAAAACCAAAGTTTGAAAATTTTAAATGAACATGCCTCTCCTTCTGGCGATCGGTTGATTGGACCGTCATTTATTTTCCAACATGACAATGCGGCTTCCCACAAGAGTAAAATGATTAAGATATTTTTGACAGAAAATTGCATTGCAACTTTGGATTGGCCACTCCGAAGTTCGGATTTGAATGTGATTGAGAATGTTTGGTCATATATAGAGCGCCAAAGAACCGCAGATCTGACAAGAACCAGGAAAGGAACAATTACGAGGTTAAATCTTTGTGAAAGGACATACCAACAAAATACATTCAAAATTTGATCGATTCAGCTCCTAAAAGACCCCGGAAAGTCATTGTCATTGGAATTTTTAATATAAATTTCTCAGGTGTCAAGATAAATATGCCGACCACTGTAACTTAACTATCTCTAGTCATCAGTTAATTTCTAACACTGATGTCCAAAAAATTTTTACTGCTATTATAAAATAACAGTATACTTTAAAACAACAATATACTTATTATTACTATTATTTACCACTGTTAAATTTAAATTTCAGGGAGTCCTCAGTAGTTTTATTTTTCTTGCAGAAAAGTTTCAATACTATCACTCCAAAATTCTGTTTTGATATATTTAAAGATTTAACATGAATTGAAAGATCTAAAAGAGGACTTTAAAAAACATTCGTTTAGAAATTAAACTATAATAATTTAATTATTCACTTACCATTTAATATTAAATTGTAATTGTTTCATGGACTTATTATAGGCAATCATTTCATAATAAGTAAAATTTCCAACTGTTGCTGGTGGAAAATTGATGCAAGATGGCATGGAAACGTTACTTTTATTATCGGCTTCAAAAAATATAATTATGGGTACAGCAAATGTTATACTTGGATGTTGGCTTGTTATAAAAACATGACGACGTCTGTTAATTTCCAATTTCGATTTTGGTTCAATATTTACAATTATTTGTAATGATTCTCCTGGTAAAAGGAAATTATTGGCTAAATTTGGGGGATATATTTTGATGTCGGTTTCACAACTGTCCGTACTAAAAACCAAATGCCGTTTGTACTAAAAGACAATATGACATTTTAGTTAAAGAAAATAATAAATGGATTGTGATAAATTAGTCGGTTTACTTACCAAACCTTTATTGGATATTCTTATTGTAGATGTGTAGGTTTGGTTGACTTTAAAGCATCTTCTAAAAGTTATAGCTCTGGGTGATATTCTTAAAGCGTTTCCTAAGCTGCTAACATCATTGCTGTGAACTTGTAAATTTTAAAAGTAAAAATTTTAATGTTAATTTTGCACAATGGTGAAGAAATGCAAACATTAATAAATTTGAAAAAAAAAATTATTATAAATTAAAAACACGGGAATATTAAACTAAATTTATTAAACTTTTATTATTGCGCTTTTTTTCCGATATTAATTATTGGAGGTGAAAGCACGTCTCGATGGCCAATTCGCTACCGCTTACTTAGCTCTTTAGGAAACTTCTATCAATTATTTTAAATGAACTAAAGAATTTTTTCTAAACAATAAAGTAAAGACAAAAATCATATTATAGAAAATAACCTACCAAAAGATTATATATTTAATGCGGACGGAACCGGTATTTATTGGAAGTCACTTCCAGATAAAACTTATGTGCATTCAGGGGAAAGATGTGCTACGGGAAGAAAAATGTCAAAGGAAAGAATTACCATGCTATTGTGCAGTAATGCGAGCGGTTCAAAGAAAATTACACCTTTATTGACCGGAAAATCTCAAAAACCACGTTCGTTTCGCAATAGAACATTACCCTTTGACTATACTAACTCAAAAAATGCTTGGATGAAAAGCACGCTTTTCAAAAATTGGTTTTTTGACAAGTTCGTTCCACTGGTAAGATTAAAAAACTCTTACTGGATTAAAATCTTACAACATTGTTTATTGTTATAAGTGGAATTGTTCCTTACCGAAAAAAAAGTTACCTATAAATGCCATTTTACTTTTGGACAATGCGCCTTCCCATCCTCCGGCGGAAGAAATGATAAAAAACACAAACTCAGGAAAAATATGGGTGCCTTACATGCCACCAAGTGTAACATCCTTGATTCAGCCGATGGATCAAAATGCCATTCGCTTGCTAAAACTGCATTACAAAAACAGTCTTTTGTCCCGACTCTTTTCAGCACCTGGGCAAAACGTAAGCACATTTTTAAAGCAATTTAGCTTATACGAAGCAGCGGTGGCATTAGCATCAGCGTGGAAATCAGTTTCTGAGCATTTCCTGGCAAAATGTTGGAATAAGCTTTTGGAAGAAAAGGACGATTTTCACGAAGAGGACAATCTTCCTTTAGCTTCGTTTTTGTGTCAGCATGAAGAGAGTATAGCGATTAGAACCGGCGTTAATTTCCTAAGATTGAATTTTCCAAATGTAAGTTGAAATTAAATATCAAACTTTCTAAATTATTAAATTCGCTAATTGGATATTCTAAAATTCAAATTAAATTAGTTGGATATAGCAGTAGATGATTTGAACTGATGGATTGAAAATAACCCTTCACCTGAAGATGAACACGATGAACAAAATGAAAATGAAGAAATATGTAAAACGGAAATTTAAGAGCCCAAAGTAAAACACGAAGATGTCATTAAGCATTTTGAAAATTTTCATCAAATGAGCTCAAACAAAACAATATTAGTTGCTTAAATGTAATGGTTTTGAGAGAGCTACAGGAAGATGCCATTAAGAGAAAGATCTTAATTCCAAAAAAGGGTGTGCTTGACCAATTTTTTAAATAAATATATTTGTATTAAAGTGTTTTATGGTTATTTATGTTTTTAATTAAATATGTTGTTTTAATAAAATATTAAAAATACACATTCAAACATATATGTTTTTAAGTTTCTAATAACTTTTAAACTTAGTACTGGATATAACGAACAATTCACTTTAACGAACAAGCCTGACAACAATTAGGTTCGTTAAATCGGAAAACTACTGTATATGATTTTAGAGCTGCTGTTAAAATTTTCCCGGGAAATTGTGGATAGCTTTTTTTGGGAATTTCTGTTCCCTAAACCCTAGTCTTTTAACTTCTTTAGTTTAACATATACAAGACGGTGTCCTAGACATAAATATCAAATTTTCAAACGTTATTTTTCAACTAAAAGTTCAAATGATTAAAGATTACAGGGAGATGACAAATTCATTTCTCCACAAAACGGCATCTTTGGATATGAAAAGATTTTGCCGATGTAAAAAAAAGAGGAAAAAGTGTAAATCTTAGTTTGTCATTCCGCTTGTCAATTCTCTAACATCTATTTCAATTAAGCGATGTCCGTTGTCCATCTGTCCGTGTTAGTGGTGAAATCAACTTTACCAAGGCACTAGATAACCTGGGGAAAATTTGCGCTCGGCCATATTATAGGATTCTGAACTTTTCATAGAGAAGAACGATTATGCACCATATTTTTTTAAATATCAATATGGGTATCATATAAAAGCTTTAAAGGAGATCTTTAAGAAAATACTAAAAAAAAAAATCAAAATTCTTAACCCATTAGGAGCCGATGACATTTTTTATTTCTCTGTCACTTCAATGTTTGTTTTTTAATGGAGTTACTTCACGAAACTAGATTTAAATAAATGGTGAAGGGTGTATAAGATTCGGCATATCCGAATATAGCACTTTTACCTGTTTAATATAATCTCGATTCTTTAATTTGAAAACCTTCTTATTTAGACCGTTATTTTCAATGATTTCCAACGAGAAAAATTACAACATTTGGATTTGTACATTGAATACTAAAGTGAAATTATTTATAACATTTATGGAAATAAAAGGCGGCTTTTCCAGTTAAACGTTATCTTCTAACGACCATAATCGCCGCTAAACCGAGCGCAGCAAGTAGCGGAAAAATGTAATTAAAAATTATTTCTCTCAGTTTTCACTTGTGATAAAAGGTGAAATTTCCTTACAAAAGAATAAAAAAAGGAAATGTCGAATCAAGAATAAACAAAGCCTGTGGTGCTTTCATGCAACTCATCAAAGATTCGCTTCCGATCCTGAAAACATTAATAACAGCCTACAAGTTTTTTCAACTGTTTTTATTAACGTCAACTTATCCGCCAGAACCGATTTTTCAGACATCAACTTTGACATCCGCAGAAGATAACTCGGCTAGATTGGGCCCACGCTGCTTAAAGACTCTATTAAATTTCCACATAGAGCCCCCTTGTTTACAACACAAAAGGCAGTAGAAGTAGAGAAAGTCCTAAAAATACCTGAAGACGCTGTGAGCTAAGCGAAGTAAACCAACATCCTGACACTAACAATTGTACTAGTTCATTGGACCTGCAAACGATTGGTTGTAAACGTTCAAGGTAGAGAAATCTTATTTGTGGCCATGCACTGGATGGATACGGCATGAGCCATCCTCGTCACGCGAGGTGATATGATGATTGAGTAAAGGAATACAAAGAAGAAAATTTTGTATTTCTGATTTTAAAGAATAATATTTTGGAGCTGCTGAACTTGTTTATTTAACACGAATATCTTAAACTTACAATGCTTTGCTGCACAGCAATAAATAACAGGATTACTTTTCTTTTTATTATCGGTTTGCATTTTTCCAATGATTTTTAATAATCGCAATACAAAATTTATTTTTTAATAACAAAAATATTAATTTGTCTTTGAAAATAATAAACAACAATTGTAAATTATTATAAAAAAAAATTAAGTGAAATGTATTTGAAGGAAGTATTCGTGTAGAAATATTTTTTAAAAAATAGTTTTCAAATTTTTCTACTTATTTACATATTTAAGTTTGCAAATGTTTTTTTTATTTACTTAGAAACAGCAAATTTTTTAAAATAAATACTGGACAATAACTATTATTAAATAAACTTAATTTTTTTAAATCCCAGTTCACACTTTGCAACTTTTGTTGCGCAATTCTTGAGTTTGTAGGTGAGAGAGAAGAGGTGTGTAGTAACGGGTATACTGTTTCAAGTTATTGCAATCCTCTCTTGTTTTGTCAAACAAACAAAATCTAAGCAAATAAGGCTGAAATTGCAGAAACAATATTTGAATGTGTGGATACCAACACAATTTCAAAAGATATTTTAGGAAAGTTGCATAGACAAAAATTGCATGTCTAGACGGGGACTAATTAATTTAAGAGCTTTAAGAATTCAAAACTATGAAATTTAAAAAATATCTAAAAGACTTTCACACGTCTCCAAAATCTTTTTACTCGCTATAGCGTGCAAGCAAAAACTGTAAAGATCTTTTATATGGAGGCCCCATTATCAACTCTGAGAAGAGGGAGTTGCTACCTGCCGCTGTTAGAGTCAGCAATCTTCGCAAGATTAAAAATATTTTTTCTAATTATTTTTTATGGGGCCAAAAACTTCATAATTTTCTACTATTTCTTTGACAGGAAATTTCGTGTCATCCCTTCGTAAGACAACGGGTGGAAATGTCTTCCACCGATAGCCAAGCTACAATTAAATCTGCTCTCTGTGTCTATACCAAATAAATTAATCAATTCGGCTGATAAACATTTTTATTTTAATTTAAAAAAAATAAATATACAATCGTACGAAAAAAAATACGTGATACGTTAATCGTATGAACTTAATGGCATTATGACATACGATTGCAAACGGATCGTAATCTTTTGATTGATTCACAATAGTATTCAAATTGAAAAAATTATAGAGCTGGAGCATTCAGTCCGGTCAGGATCTAAAAGTTCATTGCTTCCAAAGGTCAAACCCGATTTTTTGTCTGTAACGCTTGATTCAAGGACGGCTGCTTCAATTAACAGTTCTTCACTAGGCATTAGCAGCTTTTCTTTATAAGGACCTCATTCAGTCTACTTTTTTAAAATTTAAAAAAAAAGTTTTTCCTTCGCTTTTTTTTTTACTTTTATTTTTTTTTTCCAATCAGGATTTGAATCGTCGATATAATAAATGAATAAACATTTACTTTTTTTTAGAAAAATTAGACACCAGCAGAATAAAATGCAGCATTTTCTGGATCGCTGAATCCAGATGCAAACATCATCTTCTTAGCTAACTAATATATATTAATTTGGTTAGACGAAGTCTAGTTATTCGAATTAAGTTTTGTTAACGGATGACAATTTGACGTTTAGTAATACGAAAACGTATGTTATAATCTCCAATATTGTAAATTAGAATCAGTTAACGTATGTCATAATAAAAAAACGTGTTTTTACGATACGTGTTCTACGATACGTGTTCTATGTTGACGAATGTAACGATTTCACCCCAGATTTGTTCCAAGTGATATGGAAAAATTAGAGGCAGGCGCGGTGTTTTACCTACTGCCTCGAAGGACATGGACTGAACTTGCTAATTTTCAATAGCAAAATTTTTAAAACTATGTCTGATCGATTGGAGTATTTAAATTTTCTCATCTAATCGTATGCCTCGGCAAACTTGATTTCAAGACGAACACGGACGGACAGACGAACATCGCTCAGTCGACTTCGCTATACACTACAAGTCAGAATATATATCGTTACCTTAATATAGAAAGGCTCTACCTAACTTTTGCCCTTTATTACAAGAAAAGGAAAAAACTTGATAAAAAGTAGAGAATCATTTATCGAAAAATGTATAAAACTTGAATTTAAAAATATAATGACCTTTCCTTTATGGGGTTGGAAATAAATATTGTAAAAATTACGAACCGAATACCCTTTTTCCACTTTTTGTGTGTACATACATGCATTAATGCAATGTAGTGTTTTGCTTTCTTAAGGTGCGGTCAGATTAGTCAAATATTTGAGCAACCAGAATTTTTAAAAATATTTATTCAATTTTTTCTGGCTCGTATCTTTACGAATAATAATTTATGATGTAATAAATAAAAGTATATGAGACAGTGATTACGTCTTTACTCATTCATGTACACTACCGGTCCCACAAATAAGGAAATAAATTTTAAAAAAAGAGATAAAATTTAAATGTTAAAATGTTTTTGCTATAAGAAACGTTATTGTTTAATATTTTGGCATTTTTATGTGAAAGTCATTAAAAAAAAACATCTAAAAATTATTCAGTATTTTTTTTTAATAAAATGTGAAGCCCATGATCATAATAATGAGTTGTAGAAGGAACTTTATTTATTTCATTTCGTTTATTATATTGAGCCAATTGGGCCATCTATGATTTACAATAGTAACAAACAGGGAAAAATATTATGAGGATATAATTTATGAAGATTTTAAGTACTCTTTTTGCTGATAAATGAAACAGTAAAAAAGGGAAAAATATGATTTAGTTATCTACTAAATTTAATTATAAGTATTATGCATATGCATTTTGTAACAAATGCTTAAAGCAATAAATAGAGAATTCAAAGCTTCTAGGACCAATCTAGTTATACAAAATAATGAAACAAAGTGAGTTTAGTTTTTTCTTTACATTTCTTTTCTATCAAAAATATGTAACTAAAGATGTTTCTTATTAAAAATATTTTTTTAGAAAAATCTCCACTACCAAATATTTAATAATGAAAACCAATTTTTAGTATTTTTTTACATCCAACATTTAAAATAAAAACTTGCCAAATTACTTGAAACAGTATTTTTTTCGTTTGGTTTTATTTTACATTTTCCAGCAATGTGCTTACTTTAGAAATTAGTTAAATTTAAATTATACATATATTTTTTTAAGTAAAAATTAAAAATAAAAAAGAAGAAAACTTAAATAAAAAAATAAAAAATCAAAAGTTAACAAAATTAGGAATTTCATCTATGATTGCGGTACAACGCCATTTTTTATTATTTTATTTTTTACTTCGAAAAAGAAATTATATGTCTTTAATACACACACACACATATTCGCTGTAATGAGACGTGAATGGATTTGGCTCGTTTTTTTATTTTTTCTGTTCTCCTCTTGGTTACCAAGCATTAATAATCATAGCACAATGTATATTACGCTTCCAAGTCATTGACAAAAAGTACCTCACGATTTTTTAGGCCTACATCAGATAAAGTTTTATTAGAATTGGCTGAGGCAGCAAAATCCGCATTTGATTTGGAATAAATAACACGTTTAGGAAAGTTCGTTGTAATTTCAAATTCATCCGGTGAAGAGGGATGACAGAATAAGTAATTAGAAACATCCTTTGAAGTTAAACAAGGAATAAACAAATATTATTGTTTTATTTTATTAATACAATAACAGAAATAGAAAGCTTACGAGCAGGGAATTCGATTGCAGAAATCTTCGTTCAATACGGGCACCATTTGGCAGTTTAAAAACCACACTTATGGAATTGGGAGCATCGGCGGCTGGTTCAGATGGTACTCGATCTGCCATATCAAGTTTTAATTGAGCAATTTCCTATATAAAATATTTCAATTATATATTGTTTTTTTATTTAAATAGTTTTAGATTATTAACCTCCTTGCGCCTTTCTGCTGCTTGTTTTTCTCTTTTTAATGCCTCTTCTGCTTCTCTTTCCTTTTCTCTTTCTCTTTCCCTTACACGTTCTTTTTCTTCATCGGCTTTTAAACTTTGACGATATGCCTCATCCTGTTGTTGACGTAGAGTTTGTGTTAGATTACGTTCTAAACGATCAGCTCTGGCCTGACTTAACCAAACATCGTTTGCATTGATTACAGTCTGTATACGATTGACTAATTCATTTGCAGTGCAATCGCCCTCAAAGCGACCCATAATAACCATGCGATTAGCTCTTAATGCTATTAAAACCATAATTGGATATGATCGGGCATTTATTGAATGCGAGACACGATAGCCCTCGGGTGAGGAAACATCGCAGCCCCAAAATAATGTATTGCGATTTATAAAATCGATTACCGTGCGATTTGCTAAAGTCTGGCTGCAAAACGTTTCGACATCAGGGTTTTTTGTCGGATCTTTGTGTAAATACACTAAAAGAAAACGCAATTCTTGCTTGGCGTCATTTAAGGCCTGTGCATATGTGCCCTGATAGAAGACTGGATGTTCAGGATAACGTTCGCTATATGAGCGTATAAAACTTATAACATCACCTAATGGATCTGTAACAACTAGTTTAACGAAGCAGAATATATAAATATCAAATTAAAAACCAACAATATATTTGTAAATTATTTTCTTACTTCTTTCGTTATTTACACCAAAGAAGGCGCTTAAAATGCTGGATATTGTTGAATAACAATAATGAAATACCATGTTAAATATGTAACCTATAATGCCTGTTATACCTCGCGGCACGGGACCGGGTGTTAAACTTCTCACCGAACGTCCTCCGGGCATAGTGACAGAAAATACTTGCTGTAGAAAACGATCATTTATAACGGCTGGTGCTCTTACATCTCTGGAACCAACAAATGATGAGGGCCGTCCTTCTCTTATATTCATTTGTTCTTGTACTGCAACCTGCAAAAAAGTCGTCATTAAAAAGTTTGATAAATAAATATTTAGTCTGACAGCAGAAGTATTAATAAATCATATCGCAAAATGAAGCATGTTAGAATTCAGCAACTTTGCGTTTTTTTTAGCCGCTTGAAATGGCTGGTTTCTAATATTAACTATTACAAGAAAGTCCTTCAATAATAAAAAAAATTTTAAATTGATAAATTTTTTGTCAAATTATTTTGAAAATATCGGTGTGTTGTCTTAGCAACGTACACAATTAACTGATCTTAAATTTTCTTTTTAAGTTTCTATTTAAAAGGACTAGTATCATTGTTAAGCAGAAACCGTACTTGACAAGCGGGACATATACGAGACACGTTTTCCTTTCACTGACAGTTTTAGTTTATGAATACAATATTATTACTAACCTCCAGGTCCCATTGATGCCTTATTAACACATCTCTACATACGCTCATGTCTTCAATTCCTGTTAGATCTTGAAATTGTAAGACCTTTTCTGTTTGTTCATTAGAAAGTCCGTCCTCCATCGTGGTGGTGTGTTTTAGTTCTTCAAGCGTTTTTAACAATTATTTTTTATACTTATTTTCAAAAGAGAACTATAAAAAGATTAATTAGCAAACTGCCATTCATAAATAATTTCTAATTAAAAACAGAAACAACCTTGATGTGTTGTTAATATGCTGTTTTAGATTGTCTTTCTTATTTTGGCCAACAAAACGAACCCAGACGGATGTCTCTTCTTCTTGTGATGGTCTTCACACAGCTCCCTGTTTATTTTTACACCTTTATAGTTTCTTTTATTAAAGCTTTATCAAGTATAAAAAGTATTTACTATACAGAAAAGACATGAAGCTATTGTATGCAAAAAAGAATTTTTGCTTTATATTTTATAAAAAAAATATTGAGTTCAGAATAAAATCCGTATTGTATAAAATTCAATGACAATTATTTTTTTTTTTCCTAAAGAATTGTCAAGAAAAATGAAGCTGCCATATTACATAAAAACATCAGAGCTTCCAGGTAACTCGTACTCCAATTTTAAGAAGGATTTCTGCAAGGATAGTTACCTCCCAAAAAAAAAAACCTTTTTATAGTGTTACTATTGATGTAAGTTTGGCCAAGTCTAGTGTTTTTATCCCTGATTATTAATCAACAAAACTTTAATGTGTTATACATATATTCATATTGGAGTTTTTTAAGTGACATATGATTAACAATTTTTGATCAAATTAAACTTTATAAAGTGTTTTGTTATAATAATTGTATTTAAAAACAATATAATTAAAAATGGGCAAAAGAAAAAATACAAAAATAAAATAGCGGTTTTTTCTTTTATGGATAAAATGTCATTGTAAGGTCACAAGTGTGAATATTACAAAACACTTCAAAGTCTATTTATATAAACTGTATATGTTGTATTACACACCACAGATTAAGCCAATTTTCAAACCCAATATATAAATAAGACGGAAGTGGCATCTCTGAAGCTATGTAAATACAAACGAAAGTAGCAGTTGGCAACATTATTTATAAACAAAAATGGAAAGAAATAAAGTATATAATACCCATATTTTTAGTTCACTTGGACGTCAGGATTGAGTTTTTATTGTTAAAAAATTTTTTTTAAAACAAAAAAGATTTTTTTGATATCCTTTTTATGTGCCTGCTAATAACAGGATAGTTCCTGCTAATAATACGATAGTTGGCAACTTTTTCCTTTTTTGATATGTACACATGTACATACATACATACATACACATATGTATATTTACAACAGGCAACTTTTAGTGTTCCATTAAACCACAAAATAAATAAACCTAAATTTGTTTACTAAATTTAGAAATAATAAACTTTTTTGTTTATTAAAATGAACTTCAATAACGATACTGCCAAACAAATTCTAATCGATGTCATACGTACCGTAAATCAACCCGAAAACTCGAAAAAACTATCGGAAGCCAAGGCCAGTGCAGGCAAGGAAATGCTTCTCATGATGCAACATGTCTTCCCGTTAGTCATGCAAATACAAACAGAAGTTATTAAATCTTATGGCTTTCCTGGCAATCGTGAAGGCCTAGTGCAATTTTCGCAATTAATACGTGACTTGGAACGTGAAGATGTAGAAATTGCCCGGCTGCGCAGTCAAATTAGAGCCATTTATTTACCACCAATTGCCATCAACACAACTAATGATATTTTAATATAAACAATTAATTGTTGATAATCATAATCGAAAATCATACTTAAGTATGCTGCCAGCATTGACCTAGAGTTAAAAAAGAGACTTGAATATAAATTAATAATTTTTTTTTTTTGCCTAAAAACCTTATAGGTACTTATGTATGTAGAACTGATTACTTTAAATAAATGTAAATTTTTTATACACGTTTAAAGACCTACGCGCTACTTTTTATAACATGATGGTAATTTTTATTTATTTATTTATTTTTTTATTTTTTGTTTAATGAAATACGAAATAAAAGAAGGAATTTGATATTTTCCACAACAAAGTTTACAATCCATCAACTGCAAGCAATTGTTTACCATGAGAAAATTATTAGTTCGCCAGACGGACGCCAGCAATTGCAGAAGGAAAAAGCATTTTCGAATTCTTATCTTAGGAGAAGTATGTACCTACAGTGATACAATAATTAGAAACTATTAGGCGTCTCTAACACATGCTTAAATTGTGAATTATGGTAGATCATAAGCTCTTGTATTTAATTTATAATTAATTATTATCTAAAGTATTTTTACATTTGTATGTTTATAAATCGGTAATATAAGGATGGACACAGTAAAAAACATCGATATTTTTTTCCATGCGATGCATCGCAAACACACATCGATGTTGCATCGATATTTCATAAAATACATCGATGTTTTATACATCGATTGTTTTTCTTTTTAATTATTTATTATTGAAGTTCTGATATTTTTTTATTTATTATTAAAATATTTTCGAAAAATCTTAAGTTTATTTTACATCGCCCAATACTTTTTTCAATACTGTTTAGAAATAGGAGTTTACCAAGTCTTTCACCTCTCAATCTGTTTCGTTGTTGAGTCATCACCTGCGCCGCTTGTGAAAATAGTCTTTCAGACGAAACCGATGTTCCCACAATTTGTCATTTCGATGCATCGAAAGGAAACATCGATGTTTTCCGATTGTTTAGGAGCAAAAAATAACATCGGATTATATCGATGTTTCGACACCATACATCGAGTGTTTTTAAAGCATCAATGTCTTTTATCCATGCCTACGGTAATATATGAGAAACAAGCAATTTTATAAGATAAGCCAGTAAGAGTGCTATTATCGAATATGCCGAATCTAATTAAAAATCTTTGGCCGATCCGACCAATTTTGTAGAAAATCCATTTTAGTTCCTATTGATTCGCTGATTAGACCAATTCGTTCTTGCCTTTTGCGCCCACTGGTATGATGTTCTGGTGTCAAGTAATAAAAAATTACTCAGTTATAAACATCCGTATGTTAACTGTCAGCCAGTCAATACAAGGCTGCGATAAAAACGTAAAAAAAATCACCAGGTAAATTATAAACAATAAATAATCTTAACTTTATAGAGTTAATTTTCTCGCGCGAAATAAACTGCATAAATTATGTCTGGTTTTAAAAACTTTATTTTAAAGCAATAACTTAATATTTGCTTTTATATATTCTTAAACATATTCTTACAAACAAACGTGTACATTTAAAATGCTTAATTTTTTTTCAATCGATATGCATTTGAATACCGATATTTTTGTGTATTATAATTGAATAAATACTATACTTTAAAAAGTACAAATGTTTATTAAATTTTTCGCACAAGTATTATTTTATATCATCTTTTTTAAAGAGTAAATCTTAATATTTGAAGTAAAAACGTTCATAAATGGCAAATAGTAAAAGAAGAAAAATAATTTATAATCAAAATGATAGAAGAACATCACAAAACTAATTTAGGTTACCTGGTACATATGTAACGTAAATATAAAATATTTTTATGTATAATTTAATAAACCCAAAAATAAAATATTATCATTAAATAAAAACAACATGGCATAAAACTGCTTAAATTATTTAATGCAATTTTCAAATATTATTTATAACATTTTCTGGAATATACAAAAGGGAAAATGTGTTATTCACTAATCATTTCATTTTCACGCTTTTTTATCCTTGCAGCTATTTTATTCTTAAAATGTCTAATAAAATTATTCCACAATAATTTTTTTTTTTAATTTTGAATTCCATGCCACCCCATGGGGGGTAAAAACAGCTGGGATAGACTCTATTTTTAATGACACGTTAATTGATTAGTTTTCTTAAATAAAGTTCATTCTTTTTTTATATTCCCAACATTAAAGGATTATATCCTTGTTCTAAACTTGTTCTAAAACGCAAGCTGTGAGAAGTACTTCAGATTCTTTTATTATAATATTCTAAGACCTAATATAGTCGAAATTTATTCTAGATTTTCAATAATTTTTAAGAAGTAAACTAACTTTTTTATTTTAATTGAAAACATTTTTTTTACAAAATATTTATTTTAAGAAAATAATATTTTTGGGACAGAGAATAATTTGAGCAATAACAAGTTTTAGACTGTGCAATTTTACCATTTATCACGCTTTGTAACAACAACTACTAACTCTTCTCCATTTACATGCGTTTTAGAACCTTAGATATATTTTTTTGATTTCAAATTGAAAAAAAAAAAATAATAATATAAAATTATTTTGAAAAAGTATTGAAAATGGTTTAGAAGAAAATCTTACGTATTAAAAATAAAAACTTAAACAATAAATTTAAAAAGACTATATACAATGAAAGTACAAAAATATACTTTACTATCTTAATAAAGTTACAAAAAAATAATAATAAATAATTGTAATAAAAATTGTAATAAATTAACGTCCGTAGGAATTATGATTAATTAATTCGACAGTTGATAATTTACCGGAAGCATTGTTAATGTGACCATTGCCGGTTAAGTACAAATTGTTAGATTTTTTCAAATGCTGTAATTGTTCTTCAATAAGTGAATTTTCTGCTTCAGTGTGTTTTTCATCTTTGTAAGCGGCTGGTGTGTTAGGAGACAAAGGTGTTGGCCATTGAGACTTAAGTGGCTGGGACGCAGATGAAGTTGAGGATGTTAAAGCATCAATTGAGCTACTACGACTTTGTGGTAGCTGTGGCGATTTAACCAGGGGATAGCTATCGTTTAATGGATAAGCATAACCATACAATACCATCATATGACCCAAGTTTACTTCAACACCTATAAAATATAATTGAAATTCATATTCAAAATTATGAAATATTACATATTATTAAAACAAGAAATTGTCTACCATTATCCATTAAACCCGATTGTAAAATTTCTGACATTTCAAAATTGTGGAAATACTTTCATTTAAATCATTCTTAGTTTCCATAATTTGTATATTTCTTTTATATTTATATGCAACACAGGTGGAAAAAGGATGTATCTAAATTTGTTATTCCGTTTCTCAAAAAGTATAAATATTCTGAGTCTTTATGCATAGCGAAGTCTATTAAGCGATGTCCGTCTGTCCGTTCGTGTTAGTGTTGAAATCAACTTTGCCAAGGTACTAGATGAGCTAAAGAAAATTTAAATACGCTAATCGATCAGGCATAGTTTTTAAAATGTTGCTATTGAAAATCAGCAAGATCGGTCTATGTCTTTCGAGGTAGCGAGCATAACACCACGCCTGCCTCTATATTTCATATCATTAGCACTTAATTTTTTTTTTAATTCTCTGTCACTCCAATATTTGTTTTTTGGATTGGAGAATGGTATATAAGATTAGGCATAGCAGAATATATCATTTTTACTTGATTTTTAAAATATTTTATAAATAATTGATATGAAATACAAAACACCAATTTTTGGAATTTTTATCTGTCTATCTGTCCATCCGTCTAAGTTCAACTTAAGTTTTGTAAGGAGGTCCCTTAGAACTTTAGTTAAATATTGAATACTTTTTTTGTCAAAAAAAAAGTCATTTCGTCGAGAAAATAGAGATAAAGTTGTCAGCACATTTTAATTTTGTAAATAGACAATTTTTAACACTGTTTGTAGAACAGAACTTTGAGAAAATTAGAAATGACATGCTGACGAGTTGTGGGCAGTGTTAGTTTGTTAATATAATTTAACCTTTATTTCTCTAATGTTGTGTTTTTTATATGAGTATTTGTGACAGTAGTTCATCCATCTTTAAAATCCTTCAAATTGTTAGCAGCTTATAGTTTTCGAAATACTAAACCAAATTTTAGAACACATAATTCACCTTGTGCACATCTGGAAATTACGTATTCTTTTATGAACGTATTGTAATGAAAATGGGGGCCAATTTTCAGTACAATTATAGCACTATAGATCTAATGATACAACATCAGATCTAATCATTCCTGTCGTGTCACTGAAGTATTAAACAATTCTGCTTTTTAGTCAAATACGGTATCTATGAACAAACTAATAAACAAGATAAAATTCATTATTGCATGGGTGTCGATGTTGAAGAGTCTGAAAAAAACTACTGTAATAATCGCAATTGGACATCATTCAGCATCTTTAGTTAGTTTGACAAATTTTTTTAAATGAATTTATAATTTGTATTTGAAAACACACAATTTAAATAATTTTGTTTCCTGAAGATGCCACCCAACGGTGTGGCGAAATATTGAAAAAATAAAAAATAAAAAACAATATTTTTCTTTTAAATTGCTTAATAAATAGGAAAAGAAAACTTCATTTTTAGTTTTTAATAATGAATATTTTATGAGAATGTAATGAAATATTTGTTTTTTTGGATTCGAGCATAATTAACGTAGATTAACATTAAAGTAAATGATTTTTACAAAAAAAGACCTTGAGCTCAAAAAACAGAATTATTAAAATATTAAAAAGGTCAATAAACTACAACGATAAGATTTATTAATATTTACAAAAATATTGTGCTATTTTTTATCCCGATTAAATTAATAAATCGCCGATATTGATTATTGAGGGTGAAAAAACGTCTCGATGGCCATTTCGCTACCGCTACCGTTTTTTGTCCAAACAATAAAGTAAGTTGTTCTCTACAGCACAGTAATATAAGAAATAAAATTACACAGAGTTTGGAAGTTTCTTCGTCCTTTGTGCTGTTGCTATGCACCCGAGACGCATTGTATTCGCTTAGTGGTGAGAGCATAGTCACCTTAGGGCTATGATGGCCAGGTACTGATAGTTGTCTTCTTATCTAATGCAGATGTAAAGAGTACAAAATACCGCCATATATTTATTCTAGCAATTTTTTCAAAAGTTATTAAAGTGAAAGTCAAACCGTCTTGAGCAATGACATTGTTCTTTTTTAACGCACTACTAGGCAAGTAATGGTTTAATAGGTCAGCTGACGTCGATTCTTGCTTAGATTTTAAACAACTATAAAAATAAATATAATGCCACGTGACATACTTTAGTTTAAAACAGCCGACGTTCGTCAATGGATGCTTTTGAAAAAAGACGCCCTCTAAATATAACAAATAATCAGATAACATCTGTTTGAACCTTTCTAAGAGCCCATATTTTCTTCATCGAATGTTGTACCTAACCAGTAACCTGAAAAGAATATTGACACAACATTCTCTTGAACAGACCCCTCTTCAGCAAGGCGAATCAATTATGCCGCGTATGTGTTAATTGATCCGCCTTGGGATTTAGCGTGCAATACTTTTCAACGTTTCAAAAAGCTATTTTTCCTTCCTTTTTATTTAAACGAAAACATATCAGTCGATGTTTTGCCAGTTAAAGTAAAATTTGATAAAATAAAATTATTACAAATTGTTTACCTTCTTGTATTTCATAAATTTCCACACCAGGTATAGGGGAGCCTTCTCGTGCAGCAGAGTAACCAGTTAAAGATTTTACACGATCTTTGTAGGTCACAACACGGGCTATTAATTTCTTCCAACGCGCCACTGTCAACATTAAATTATTTTATTTTTATATTTAATATTAAAAAAATATAAAAAATTTTTCTTTCTTAATAAATTTAAAAATGAACTACCTGTCCCACGATCTAACAAGTATTCGCTCGTGCGCACAACTACATTTAAAACGGAAACAATTTTTTAGAGTTTGGTTTTTATTTTAATTGTAATTGTGATGACGATCGAATTTTTGTGACATCGTGGTACAGATAATAAATTATACGTGAAATTAAGCCAATTAAAGATTATAAATTTGTTATGATAATAAAATGAATTTTATATTTAAAATTTGTATACCTTGAGTATATTCTTCAAATGCCTCAATTGATTGTTGATCCCAGGTATCGGGATCATTTTGTAATGTTGACTTAACATTAGCTAGGAAACATTCAACAGCTTGGAATCTAAATAAAAATAAAACATTTATTTGTTATTAATAAATCAATCTTGGAAGTAATATAAATTCTAAATGAAATTGAAACTTACCTTAAAGTGAGAAAATCAGTACGTAGTTCAAAGATTTCATGAGGTAGCACATATTCACTATCACCATAGTCGACAAAATACAAATCCAATACCACTTCATTTGGATTGTATTGATTGGGTAAAATACCCACAACTTCAGCTCTGTACCATTTATTGTCATGTTTAAAAATAGTTGCGACAATTTGACCCAAATAGGGTTCATGTATCTGATGCATATCACGATTCTCTGCAACACTATAATAATCGGTCATATTTTCAACTAATTCATCTAATTTACGAGTTTGTGGCCCAATTAATTGTACCCAAAATTTAGCTGGCGACGCAATAGCTGAAACATAAACTTCCATGGGTTTTTCATCGTTTTTGGCAGCCATTAGTTTTTCACGCGGTGGCAAATGTGAGCTGAGAGAAGTTTGCGATGAATACATGCTAGAGTTAACGCTGTTTGTGGGCGAACGTCGAGGTTCTCGTTTCTGTTCTGACTCCTCGACGGCTTTTCGGAGTGATTCATCCTCTTCAATTTTATCTTCGATTAGTTTGCGGGCAATATTGACTTGTTGACGATTACCGCTGATAGTGATACGTCTAGTATTCGCACTACGTACACCAGCATCAATTGACACTTTTGCCAAGGAGACACGACAAATTTCCTGCATTGCTTCACCACAACGACCCATTATTTTGCCACATACACCCTGAGGTACATAAATTTCTTCTTTTACAATGGGCGCTCGTTCGATTTCTTTCAGGAGCAATGAATGTGCTTCTTGAACATTATCCGGGTATCCGCTGATTTCACAAATTTGGTTTGTATCATCTTTATCCCTGTAATTATTAGTTATAAAGTTTAAAATAGTTGAAATGTTATTTTCTGTGTTACAAAAATTAAAATAGCAGCAGCAACAACAACAACAACAAAAACGAAACGAAACACGTTTGTATTTTTTTGTTGAAAAAACGCGTTATATAACACGAAAGAAATTCTTAATAGCTACAAGTCCGAAGGATTTTAAATAAAAATGGATGCACGCACCATTTAGAAAAAATGCCAATAAAGCCTACAGCAAATACGGCTTTTAAGGATTTTGATAAAATTGCAAATAAACTTAAAATGTAGTACAAAGTCTTGAGATATAACGTATCAATCAGAACACCAACAAGGGCACCCAGTTATTACAAATTAAGTTTAAAGTACGAGGCAGAAAAAATGGAAAAGCTCTTATGCTGATTAAATAAATGTCCGCAACGTCATTGCACGAAGGCTCAACGTATACAGTCGGAAACTTATGTGCTGACCTTTTTATGTTAAGTTTCAACGCATGAGTCAAATATGACTTGACACATTGTTGACGATTTCAAAAAAACCCTACACAAAAAAGTCTGTAAATGCCAAATTGTGGCCAATTCGCCTAACCTCTGCAATAGTTAACTATGCTCTTGAATTCTTGTGAGTTTATAGGATGGCCCGAAATATAAAGTGTCTCAAACTGCAGAGTGTTTAATTTGGTTCTAAGAATCTTTATAAAAATTTAAAAAGTTTTTATAATATTTGCTCAAATTACAAAATAATGTAAATTATATGTTGTAACAAATGCAAATATTAAATTTTATATCAAATAACGAAATAAAATTTAAAAATACTTTTTAAACAAATATCTTAACTTCCCTCCTACAGCATTCAGTAAACGTATGACAAGTGTTTTAAAAAATATTAACATAAAAATTTCCAAATCATTTGTACAAATATTGTGAAATCTGACGACTCAGCACACTTAAAATAAGTTGTAAATTGAATAATAACGGTGCCGTCAGATTAGTAAAATATTTGACCAAAAAGACGTAACCACCACATAATGGAAAACATTTTTGTCTTTCTTAAAATTCCTACTCCATGAATAAGTATAATATCACATTTTTTATATTAAAAATCTTTATTCATAAAGCTACGTTTCTGCAAAGATTTTTTAAACATTTGTAAAAACAGTGTTTAATGACGAAAAGCATATAAAGGAATAAAGACAAGTAAAATAACTATACGACAGATTAGATAAAGGAACAGACAGTTGTAAGTGCATGAGGGCCTTGTAGGTCCTTGAGTTGCAGTGACTAAATTGCCATGCAGTACGTCTAACCCCCATTAGCCTTCCAAAAGCCCCCAGCTCCTAATAAAGCAATTAATTCCTCGCAGCCCTATTTCAAATCAAATATATCCTTGTCTCGAATAGCAGAGACAAAGATCATTTCCCTATTCTTCTCATGATGGTAACTTCTGCAGGAAGCATTATATCAGTTAAATAACCTTCTAGATTGGATTGCTGGTGTTCAGTGCCTAAGTCCCATTCTAGATATAACATCTTCTGCGAAGAATGTAGCGATCCAGAAAATTCTGCATAACATTCTGTTAATGTCTTAATTTTCCTGTTGTCTTTAAAATTTAACACAAAAATTTGTAATAAAAATGTTACTTTCCTAATTAATTTAAAAATAAAAAGTACATAAACTTTAGCCGGAATAAATTTAATTTGTAAAAAAAAAATTTTAACACAGATTGCTGTTTGCGATATTTTTTTAAATTTTAATTGCTATAATAATGAAATAAGTAAAGAAATAACTAAAAATTTTATTATTTACCGAAAATGTATTTTAGTTAACGTTTTATTTTCAATAGACTTTAGGTTTGCACCCTGTCTACCCGCCACCAGTGGAACATGTTCATTTGCAATTTTCAATTCAATTCTTATTTCTTTTTGTTTCGCTAGTTTTTTAGGTGAATTTACTGATTTCAATTTAATGGCTGCTGATTTGTCATTTTGTGGATGATGTTCTATCTCATCATCGTCTCGTGTCTTAAAGTAGGAATACAGCATGGCTCCACCAAGGGTACACAATCCAAAGCCTAATATTAGCTTATATGTAGGTGTTTGTGAAAATGCTGTATTGCGAAACATTTTGAATGATTTTTGCTCTCTAAGGTATAGTTGTCTGAAAAAAAAAAATATGCAATAAAAGAAATTTATTTTTAAATATTAGAAAATAAACAAAATCAAATAATTTTAACTACATTCATACAAAGCAAATAATATGTATGAACGTATGTATATTATGCAGAATATATAAAAATAAATATTCATTCATTCGTTTATGTCATAAGTTTAAGCAAATGAAAATAATAATAATTAACGCACACAAATACACTCATTCTTAAAATCTAATGAAAAGCACGTGATGAAATTGAATGGTATAATTTTTTTGTTTCTTTATAAAAGAGAATTTAAAAACAAAATGTTATTAAATTTTTTAATGAAACTGTAGATTTATAGTTTATTTAATGACTAGAAAATAATTTAATTTAAGATCTTAGTTTAAAAATATCAAAGGCAATTAAATATGAATTAAAGTTTAATGGATTTGATTTTATATAAACAAGTAAATAAACAAGTGTTTCTATATTTCAAGTGTTCAACTCTTGTGAAGAGCACTCAGTGTTTTGACTTTTCCTACTCCTATTTCAAATTTTTAAATGAGTAATCAGTTGTAACACAAAAGCAATTTTTTGTCTTCTGAGCATCTTTGAATCAGCGTTTTGATTTTAGTGATTTTTTTAAATTCAACGGTTCTTCTGATTTACGTAGCATTCTTTTTTTACTTTTTTTTTGTTTTATTAAAATCTAAAATTGTTTTAGGTATTTTTTTGTTTTTGTCTTGGATATTAAAAATTTTTTTTTTAATTTAGCAACTTTTTATTCGTTGCCTGCCTTTTGAGGTAAAAAAATTTGGTTACTCGATTGAGTAGAGCAACAAAATATGGATTTTTTTAGCATTTTAGCATACTTATCTTAATGTTATCTTGGGATCAGTGAGTAGAATGCCGAGCCTTTTATTGAGTCATAACCGCAAAAAAAAATCAAGCGACGTATTATGCATATAGCTTTTGTTTTTTTAAATAAATAAGTTAATTGGAATCATTTGCATCATCTATAAAAATTTGATGTGTAAAAAGCTAAAGGACCTTTTTAGCAATGATTTCACAGAAAGACTATTTGTTTTTTTAATACATACTAGGGCTGCTCTATATATTTCTGGCCTAATAGTGAAAATGCAAATATTTATAATCAAAAATGGTTTTATTGTTTTTCAAAGTATTCTTCAGTATGATTTATACACTTTTGCATGCGCTCAAACCAGTTGTCGAAGCACTTTTTCCACTCCGATTGAGACACCTCTAAAACATGGTTTTTGAACACTTCAACAGCTTCTTCTGGCGACGAAAATCGTTGACCACGCATTTTTTTTTTGATGTGCGGAAACAAGAAGAAGTCATTAAATGCTAAGTAAGGGCTGTACGGCGGATGACCCATTAATTCGACGTTTTGGCCGGTCAAAAACGCTCTGGTTTGAGCCGATGTGTGAGAGCTCGCATTGTCATGGTGAACAATGATTCGCCTTCTCTTGTTGGTTTTTCGAATTTCTCCGATGACTTCAGGCAAACAAATTGTAGTGTACCACTCAGAAGTGACCGTCCTACGTTGCTCAAGCGGAACAGTCGCCACATGACCAGTTTTGCCGAAGAAACAGGCGATCATTTGCTTCGAAGTGCTTCTCCTACAAATAACTTTCGTTGGTTTTTGCTCGTCTTTGAAGACCCACACGGTCGATTGTTGTTTCTTTTCGGGCTCATACGCATAGATCCATGATTCGTCACATGTGACGATCTTATAAACGTCTTTTAAAGCACCGCAACCGTATTTTTGCAACATTTCTTTGCACCAATCGACACGAGCTTTTTTTGAGCGACTTTCAAATTGTGCGGGATCCAACGAGAACAAACCTTTTTTACGACCAGGTGTTCATGCAGTATCGAATGTATGCTGGTGGAAGAAGTGTCAAAGGATGTCTCTATCTCTCGGTATGTCGCATGTCGATCTTGCATTATGAGTTCACGCACGGCATCAATGTTCTTTGGCACAACAGCCGTTTTTGGACGACCTTCACGGAATTCGTCTTTGAGCGAGCATCGGCCACGATTAAATTCATTATGCCAATTTTTCACAGTGCTATAGGATGGTGCTTCATCGCCATACACATATTTAAGTTCATTAATGCACTCTTGTCGTGATAATCCACGTCGAAAGTTGTGAAAAATGATGGCACAAAAATGTTCACGAGTTAATTGCATTTTTTTCTATATTAATTTTTTCAAGTCAATGTAAACAACACAAATAATGGTCGTACGTCAAAACGTTTTGAGTACGATTATGCTTAAAAATGGCAAACTTTCCAATGGAAATGTCAGATTGCACTTGGCAGCACTCAGTGTTGCCAGGCCAGAAATATATATAGCAGCCCTCGTAACAAACAAAAACATATAGAAAATATACAAATATATGTACATAATTTTTCTTGATCAATTTCTTCATGTAGCTTATCAGTGGATTTAACCCAAATTTTGTATTCAAAACTTTTTTAAATGCCTAATTGATTAAATGAGAACAACATTGATTTAAATAAAGCAAATATACAATAAAAAGTCAAACGAATAATAAATTTTCACATATTTTTTTTTGATCAATAAAAAATTTCGAATTTTGTTTTTGCATCAGATTGTGTTTGAGCATTGATCAAGGTCTTATGAAAGGATATGCATACCTTATTACAACACACTTTTTCTGTCTTTATTAACACTAGAAATCACCTTGTGTTTAAAATTCGACCAAGTTTATTATTGAACACTTTTCCTCTTTATTTATTTTATTTACACATTCATATTTTGAATAAATGTGTATATTTTGCATGCAAAATTTAGGGACTCATTTATTACTTAAATACTGGATCAACCGAAATGAGATAAAGACAGTGTGCTTAAGCTCGACAATATCTACAAACATGTGAAATAATTAACAAAATCGGTTGACAAACAGATGAGAAAAAGTATCCCGATGTTTTATGTTTGATTATTCTGTTTTTACTCGGTTTAGAAAATAACACTTAAATTTTTTACACATTTTGTTCCATTTGGCACGCTTTAAAATTTTTTGGATTTTTTTTTTTTTTTTTTTTTTTGCCAAATTTAATTTTTGCAAAATTTAAATGCTCATATCACAAATTTAGGTGAATTCCCTTTTTGCGGTTACAAAAATTGAATAAAATATTTCTTGTTAACAACATATCTATTTATTATTATATAATTGATTTAGTTCCTAAACTTGTCACACATCTAATTTGAATTACTTTTAACCTAAGGGTTCAAATAAACATAAAATATGTATGTGATTTAGTAAAATAAAAATGAGTACTTATTCTGAAAAAAATTCTTGTTTTTCGCTAAGTTTTAATGAGAAGGGACCAATAACCTATTTTTGCAAACATTTTTTTTTTCACGGTTGTGCTGACTTCCAAAATGTATTAATACAAAGTTTGTATACAGTTTTGCTGCGGTATTTAGATCTTGTAAATATACAAAGTTGCAAAACAACATGTCTGCAACATTTTGGAATAGTATGCATTGTAAACATTTAGTACCACCGCATTATGAAACACAAAACATTGTTCGAATACAAAGCAACTGACGTTTTAGAAGTCGACCTTTTTTCTAGAGTCAATCTATCGTGTAAAAAAACAGAATTGGGTGTAAAGATGTTCCAATAAATAAAAAAGAATTGCATGTAAGCAATAAAAGCTAAATCACTTGTGATTATAAATAGCGAATTTTTTTAATTGAATTCATCAAAATATTTTTCTGAAAATTATTTTTCTAATTTCATCGTCCTTTTATTTTTCTCTTTTTTTATTGTTTTATTTTCATTAATTCTTTAATTTAATGTTATTTCTTTTAAACCTTGCAATAACATAAAAGGTTGGACAACTTAGCAATATTTGCTCCCTGTCCATTTGCATTTGTTGTGCAGTCATTTTCAGTGTGGTTGTTGCAATAATTTTTAAAAATTTGCATTTCTTGCTATTTTGCAAAGTAAACAAATTATTATTATTAGCAAGATCGATCCATGTCTTTCGAGGCAGCAGGCACAACATCACGCCTGCCTCTAGTATTTCCCATATCATTTGGAACAAATCTAGTTTAGTGAAGTAAAAAAAACAAATATAAGGAGCGATAGAGAATTAACAAATAAGAAGAAAGAAATATCAAGTGAAAAACTTGATGCTGGGCCTTTGAACTTTTAATACAAAAGTACGATTGTGCACAATATTTTTTAAGATATCAAATGGGTGTTATTTAACCGCTTTTGAAGAGATCTTTCAGAAAATAATAAAATTTTCAAAAATATTTAACCCATTAGGAGCCGATTACATTTTAATGTAAAATTATATAAATTATTTATTTTATTTATTTTTGGAGTTACTTCACTAAACTAGACTTACATAAATGGTGAAGGGTATATAAGTTTCGTCATAGCCGATTATAGTACTCTTACTTATTGTTTCTAACAATTTTTATATTTATTTTTTTACCTAAAACATGATTTAAATAAATTCACTGAAATTGTTGTTTTAAGAAGCAATTTATATTCAATTTTAAAAGCGTTTAACTTAATTTAATCAAAAGTATTAATTAATTATATGCGGTTTTGTTTTGAAAAATTACACTGTAATGTTAGGAGCGTGTTTTTGCGGTTTATTTAATTATATTAAAAAATAAATATACGAAAAAAAATGTAAGACAGTCGTTATTTAAAAGATATAAAACTGTCAATTTGCACGTAGCATGTACATAAATAAGTATGAGAAATGTAATCTCTTTGTGTTGTCTGTATACATTTGTACATTAAAGCAAATATGTTTTATTAAATGCTCATAAACAACAGCACATTAGAATTCGAAATTATGTATCATCTTTATTTGTTGCGATTCAAATGTATGACACAAAAAAAGTTTAAAAATCGTGTAACGTACTATGAATATTCCACCATCTAAAAAAAGTTCAGACTTTTTGCTTTAAGTTTGATATAATAAACCTGATTAAGACAGGAATCTTAAGAATTTATGCCGTTTAAAGACACGTTTTCAAAAAAAAAAAAAAAAAAAACAAAAAAATAAAAAAAGAGTACTATATTCGGCAATATTTATCTGAATCTAGTTTAGTGAAGTGACTCCAATAAAAAAAAATAATTTTAGAAGTGACAGAGAATTAAAAAAATACATAAAAATTCCATCGGCTCTTAATGGGTTAAGCGTTTTCAAAAAATTTTGATATTTTCCTAAAGATCTCCTCAAAAGCTTTAAAATGATACCCATATTGATATTTTAAAAATTTTGTAAATTTCAGCGGCCCGTAACTCGGAAAATATGGGTGAGTGCCAATTTTTGCACTTGATGTTTATTCTTATTTTTTAATTCTCTATCGCCTCATGTATTTGCTTTTTTATTGGAGTTACTTCATTGTTCCAAATGATATAGAAAAATTGGAGGTAGGCGTGGTGTTTTGCCCGTTGCATCAGCGATCCTGCTGATTTTAAATAGCAAAATTTTCGAAACTATGTCTAATGGATTGACATATTTAAATTTTTTCTAGCTCATCCAGTACCATGGCAAAGTTGATTTCAACACTAACACGAACGAACAGACAGAAATTGCTCAATCGACTTCGCTATGCATAAGAACTTAGAATATATTTATGGGATCGGAAATTGATATTGCGGAAATTACAAACAGAATGACAAAATTAGTCATACCCTTTTTTATATTTTTTGTTAAAGGATGTAAAAATTTGTTGTAAAGCAATTTCATCGAACATCTTTTGAAACAGTTTGTAACACGAATATTTCCCAATGTTAGGAGTGCGATAAAATATTCCTTTTTTGAATCTCAGACGCAGAGGAAAGATCACGTGGAAAACATACTTATTTGTTTACTATGTCCGATTAATTTTTTTTTATTTTTTTACCTTTATAATTAATTTTATTTTAAAATAAAAAATTGTTTATTATTTTTTTATTTTTTCAATATTTTGCCACACCCTTGGTTGGCATCTTCAAAAAACAGAAAACAAAAGTGTTTATATTATGTAATTTTTTTTTCCAAAATTTTATGTTACGACTTTAATCAAATTTTTATATTTTAAGTGTTAAATGTTTTATCTCAGAAATTAATCTTTCGATTTTATAATTGTTTCTGCTCTGTTGTAAACATTAGATCCCGCACCACCAGTTACAATAATTTAGTACACGTTTTTTATTATTATATAAATATGTCATTTATTCAACAAATTATTTATTTTAAAATGAAAAGTGGGATTTTTTAAAAATAATGCTCTACTATAACAAGGAATTGCATTTAACAATGACAATGCTTTGTTTTTCAAACTCATTATCAATGAAAAGTTTTCATTAAAAAACATTACCATTAGTGAACATAATGCTAATGCTAATAAAATCATAATCATTATTTATTATTCGATGCTATTGAAATTGTCATTTAATTAAAAAATTTAATTATTTACTCCCACTTATGAAAAATTTAAAAAAGAATGGTTTCAATTAATGCCGTATGGGACATTTAAGGCAAATCAATAATAATAAAAAAGAAGGTAAATTCCTGATCTTCAACTTGTCTAGAATAATGTGTTAACTAACAGCATTACGTGTAAATATCGGATATATTGACAAAACTCGAAGGCTAACATCACTGGACCGAAAACGCCTTAGTTTATGCAAATTAAACTCCCAATTCTAAGTACAGTACCATCTAGATAATCCAGATTTTCCAAGTCTTGAACATACTACTCCTCAATACTACCTGTTGATCAGATTACAAACCTGCATATATTTCCAAAGAAACTCTGTTTTTGTTAAAAATAAAAATAAAATGCTACAACATTTTATTTAATGGCCTGTGCTCAGTTCATTCAATATTTCACACTTCTTTATTAGTGCTAATGTTTTATGTAATCTCTTGCGTGTATTTTTCACTCTTTAAACCTTAATAAATAGCAAATATTTTTCAAACTTGCTATGTCACAAAATACACTCAAACTAAGTTAATCAGAAGTGCTAAAATTACGAAAGAAAAAATTTCGATATTCTATAAAAAAAATCATCTCATGGGTAAATAAAAACGAAAAAATTATCTGTCTGGCTAAATGTGTTTGAAGAATCGTCATTAAGACAAACAACTTGCAGTAATGAATTAGGGAGTAAACCTTAGATTGCATTTAGCGCAATCATGTTAAGAAAAAAAAGCAAAAAATGTTGAAAAAAGCGATTTAAAAGTCTGCAATAAATATTTTATGTGATCATACATCGTGTTCCAACCCAGCTTCGTATGATTGAAAAATATTTAGCGATAGTTAAGGGGAGCAGGGAGCATAAATAAATCTGCCTGAAAACTAATTCAAAATAAAGAATCCGATTAGTATTTATTAACAATTATCAAAAATAATTTTCTTCATTACAATACCTTAAAAATAAAACAAAAATAAATAAAATTTTAAGCGTCGGAAATTTTAAACGAGCAATTCGTTCATAGATATTGAATTCTTATCTGCAAGTACAGTGATACAACTAATGGTAAACTAGCGTTCCTAAGATATATTAAAATCGAGTATTTTCATAATGTCGAATATGTGTGTGTTTAGAAAATAACGAATTTGTGTGTGTGTGTTTTTTTTTTTTTTAATTTTGATAAATTGAAAGAGTAAAGTAAAACTATTTAGAAGAAATAGAACATGCTGGTTTCTAAATTTTACTGTTCTTTTTTCATTTAAAAAAAAAGCAATATTTAATTCACAAAAATAGTTTAGATAAAAGACAAATTGAAATTAATATTGCACAGTGTTATTTTTGAAATAGTAATAAAGGAAATTCTGGACGTAAAATTCCCTTGAAAATATATAAATATTGTAATCAAATTAATAACAAGTTAATTTTTTATACTTTATTTTATTTCTATCAGTTTGTTGTGTTAATTTTTTCCTTTGTAGTAAACTTGAAGTTGTGACAGATAAAATATAAATACTCGATATCCATCCATTTTTTTTTTAATCTTAAGAAATGACAAAAAAGAGCCATTTTTTTATCGTTACTGTCCGCCGACCAATGTCGCAATTTGACTCTTTTTGGCGGTCAGTGACTTTTTGTGAGTATTTTGTAAGGTCAGCTATTTTTGGAACTTTTTTATTTCTTTTAACGAGTTTACACACGTAAATTTGTATGCAGCAATTCTCTTCCACAAAATTCAGAATTACTGCAAGAAAAATTGACGTGTGTGAACTTGGTTCTGTGACTTTTCCCCTGAGTTTACCCATAAAAACATATCGTATTTTTTAGTCTGGCAACTTCTTTATACTCCTTTTGCAACACTGACATAAAAAAAATTACTAGATGGCTCTTAGTAATATTTTTTCAAAAGTAAAGTCCTTACCAAAAATTATTTAGAAGCTTTAAAGATTTGATCAGTTAAATTTTAAAAATCTTAACAATAGTTATATATTTTGGACAGTGTTTTACTAATAATTCATCAACAAAAGGAAAAGCTGAAAATATAAAAAAATAAAACTGTTGATATGTGGTCAGAGGAAGCCACTGAGTGCGAGTCGCAAAATTGCAACAATGGTACATATTCTTTCAAAAAACGTAGTCTTACGCGAGACAAGAGGATAAAAAACAGCCTACTTTTATTTTCAAAAACGAATTTTTTTCTGTGCCTTAATTTTTCTAAAACGACTTTTTGAGCCATATTTTGAAAATTTCCACCGGTAACGCTGACAACAGCAACACTCTACTACGTAACTTCAAGCCATCGACAGAAATAACCGAAGAAGAAGATAATAATACAATAACTCGAAAACATGGATCACTGAAATACATGAATTTCAACACAAAAATATTTAACGACAGATGTTAAACATATTCAAAATAATAAAATACACGAACAGGGTTAATTTTTTAATTCATTGTATTTGAAATTCTTATCCTCAATACGTTCCCTCAAAGCCATTTGATGTTCTTTTTTAGCGAAATTATTTGTAAAAAAAATTGTTTTTTTTTTATTGAGACAATTTTTTTAAAGATAACTTAATCGAGTTTCATTAATTATTTATTTAGCTTTTTACAATAACAACCATTCATTTCATTAGGATTTTAAATAATTAAAAAAATGAAAACTAAAATAAAAAAAACTAAAATAAAACAACACAATCTTTATGTTTGTTTTTGTTTGAATTCATTAAAAAAGCTATAAAATTTTTATTTTAGCTCATAAATCTGCTTGATTTCAGCAGAGCTTTAAACGAATGATTCTTTTTTGAATCATTCCTGCGAATCATTCCCGCATTGAATTGTGATTTTTTGAATGCATTCATTCCACACAAAAAAGAATTGAATTAAAATTTGAATGCATTCACAATGAATTAAAATTCTTGATCGCCATTCACTTACCCACACGAAAAGAATGAATAAGAATTTGAATTTCATCATGAAATTACTTTTTAAAAATGCATTCACTTCATCAGCTAAAAAATGAATTAGAATCTGAATGGAGTTATTATGAATTAGAATGCAATTATTGGGAAGAAAAAAATATTGAATTAATTTTTTTACAATAATTCTTTTAAGTTGAAAATTATACAGTGTGTGTTTTACTACGTCGGCCATGACATAAGCTGCAGAAAAGTTAACGGGTGTTATATCGGGCATGATAAACGCTGTAGAAAAGTTAAAGGGTGTTACATAATTGACGTGACTTTGACTTTGACTTTTATCTTACTCTAATCGTAAAAATCACGTCAATTTTGTAACACCCTTCAACTTTTATATAGCGTTTATCATGGCCGATGTAAAAACACACACTGCGTAAATTTCAAGTTTTTATCTTTTATAGTTCAAAAGATAACACTCTAATCGTAAAAATCACGTCAATTTTGTTACACCCTTTAACTTTTTTATAGCGTTATTCATGGCCGATGTAGAAACACACACTGCGTAAATTTCAAGTTTTTATCTTTTATAGTTCAAAAGATAACACTATAATCGTAAAAATCACGTCAATTTTGTAACACCCTTTAACTTTTCTATAGCGTTTATCATGGCCGATGTAAAAACACACACTGCGTAAATTTCAAGTTTTTATCTTTTATAGTTCAAAAGATAACACTCTAATCGGAAAAATCAAGTCAATTTTGTAACACCCTTTAACTTTTCTACAGCGTTTATCATGCCCGATATAACACCCGTTAACTTTTCTGCAGCTTATGTCATGGCCGACGTAGTAAAACACACACTGTATAATTTTCAACTTAAAAGAATTATTGTAAAAAAATGAATTCCTTCAATATATTTTTCCTTCCAATAATTGCATTCAAATTCTAATTCATTTAATTCGATGGCGAGTAACTGCATTCACGACGTTTAAATTCATAATACATCTAATTCATTTTTTGGTTGATGAAGTGAATGCATTCACACAAATTTTGTTCATAATAAATTCATTCAAATTCAAATTCATTTACTTTGTGTGGCCAAGTGAATGGTATTCAAGAATTCAAATTCATTGTGAATGCATTCAAATTTTAATTCAATTCATTTTTTGGAACAGATGAATGCATTCAAACATTTTAATTCACGGTGAGTTAAAAACCAAAAATGAATCATTCGTTTACAGCTCTGATTTTAAGTACATTCACGGTATATTATTATAGTTTATTTGAACTTTTTTTTAGGGATTTACACCGCAGAAATATTTAGACGATATTTTATGAATATATTAATGCTTTGTGCAACATCTGCAAAATTAAAAACAATTTACAACAAAACAGATCTTTAACCAATTTGGAAGCCTTGGTAAGAGCCTATAACCATTGCGCATGACTGCCAGTAAAATACTGGTAGAAGTGAAATTAGCGCGTAAAACGTAATTTATCTGTCAAAAATTCTCATGTACATACAAAATGTATGAAGCACACCATGATAAATCTTAAGGCCAGAATTCACTATCATACACAATCGTACAATTTAATCACACAAAAATCTGACAAAATTCTGTCCTACTTTAAAAATCGTTTCAAAGTGGCGTCATAAGTGCCACACGATTATACAAAAAAGAAGCAAAAAACAGATATTTCTAACATTTTGTTGTTTTTTCTACTCATCTTGCAAAAAAATCAACTCTGATCACATAGAAAACATCATTTTATGAATTATTTCAAAAGATTATAAAATCGTACAGATCTGTCACACACATACACACTTTTAATCCACACTATCATACTTTTTGAGCACAAATGCAGTTTTTGACAGATCGTACGACTGAGTATAATAGTAAACCTTGGCCTTTAGCAAATCGCTTCTTTGTTTTGTTTATTATTGAAAAGTACTGAGAATTCAGTTATTTTCAGGGCAATGTAGCAGTTTTATTCCTTTTTTTTATTTATTTAAAGTTGTTTTTTATAAAGAAAAAGAGTTCACATCACCTCTAAGGATAAAAAGTTGACGCTCTTTTTTAGGTATGATATTTTAGCGCAAAAGATATGGACCAGATTGCGTTCCGCTTTAAGCACTAGTTTTAGGTTTTTCTGTAAAACTCTGGAAACAATTTTTTTTCTTAAGTCAGTAAGTAGTCTGCAGGCAGATTCAACCGAAAACAATGTTTTATGAGCATTTAAAACTTTTAGTTGTTGTTATTAGAAACGACTTTTGCTAGTTTAAATCCTACTCTTCTATACAAATACAAAACCATTTTATAAACAGATAGTTTTGGCGATTTTTCTTTATGTGACTCTGTTTTTTTTACATTCTTCTGGCATCACTAGAAATATTTAGCATTTCGAAAATATAATTAGAGTACTTGCATTAGCCTTGGCGAATCTCACATAAATAGTTATTTAAAATTTTTTCTTATATTATTTTTTTATGTTTTTAGAAAAAAAACATTTCACTTTTAATTTTATTTTATTTTTTATTTATTTATTTATTTATTATTATTTTTTTTTTTTGAAAAATTGGCTTAAGTTTTTGGCCTTTTGTTATTGTTATTATTATAATTTTTTGTTTATATAAAAATTTTTTATCGAAATTTAAACTTTAAGATATTTCGAATATTTGGGAAGTTTTGAATGTTTTGCTGAACTGTTTGGTTGGTTGAATTTTCAGATTTAGTTAAAATATCACATTTTCTCGGATTTTTAATTTTTAAGGAATTTAATGGTAAAAATAAAATATCCATTTTATAATTTTCGTTAATTTCGGTTTTTTTTTCGTTATTTAGTTTTGTTTGACAATCCAAAAATTTCGTTTGCAAAAACTTTATTTTTTATTTTTAAAATCTTAAAGCTGAACAGGTAAAAATGTGAATACAGCTTGTGTGTATAAAAACGATATACACACATTATGAATATATGAAAACTTAGATTTTTCTAACGCTCAACAATGTACATACTTTTTATTATAATTTTTTTTTTTTGTAAATATTTATTTCTTCCTGATGATGCCATCAAATTTCATTGCGAATTATTGAAAATCAAAAATATAAAAAAATTAACAAAAGAAAAATTTAATATCTTTTCACTTTAAACTTAAAATCAATTTAACGTAATTAATAATTAATTTTCTTACCAATAAATGTTTAACTTATCCAAAAAGATTGAGTGCTTGATCATTCCTTTGTTATTATATGTCAAATATGCGTGTATTCATCTCGCCTCAAGTCGTGTATTAATTTTTCACTTCTAATTAAAATGGCCGGACACTTTTGCACTAAAGACATATAACGATAAGTAAAAACAAAAAACAGCAAAAAACACGATTTTTATGGACAAAAAAAAAAAAAAAACAAAACTAATTCTAGACAGCTTGATTTTTACAATACAGAAAAATAAATAATTAAATATGACGTTAAAAACAACAGTTAGAAAAGTAAACCGAAAAATACAAATTTTCTAGCACATCTTAAAAGGAAAAGCAGATTAGCACACAACAAATGCTAACTAATACGATTAGACACGTACGTACAAAAATACATAAAATTACGATAAATAAATACATAAAATTACTTGAGTCTTAAAGGCCGACCTTGATAATGAAATTAACGAAAAAAAAAATCTGTTTGATGGAAAAAAGAAAATACAAAACAATATCCAAGTTTCGTAATAAATAATTTTTAAATAACACAAAAAGAAAAAAAAAATATTTTATTTACACGATTCTTTCTTTATGTCTTGAGCAATAAAAATGTTTTATTTATTTTCCTAAAGAATTTCGTTTTAAACGCGTTTTTTTTTTTTTTTTTTTTGTTTTCTTTATTATTGTTTTTCTTTTTAAAGAAAATTACATAAAAAGTAAAACCGTTTTAATACGATTAATGTTAAATTACAAATTACATTTGTACTATATATCGGCGTGTATCGGTACAACAATTTAGTAAAAAAAAGCTAAACTTTTTTTTTTAAATTTGTATGTTTTTAAAAAAATTTCATACAAATATTTATACAAAATTTTAACTTGTTATAAGTTTCTAAATTATTTTTTATGATTTTTTTAAATTTTCTCTCGTTTATGTTGCCATATATTATTGTTTTCGAGACTACGATTAAATGTTAACTAAAATGTTTTAGCTGTTCTCTAAACCAAACTAACAAATGTTTGTTTGTATTTTAGGGTTTCCGATTTAAGAAACTCGTAATATTAAAAATATATATTGGACGGCTTTAAGACTTCTAAATTCTGCTTGAGTTTAAAAAGCTCATAAAAAATATAGTTTCATTAAAACTCAAAAAAAAAAACTTTACTTATACTTGATTTAAAAGCAAAATAATAAAAATGGCTTAGTAAAAAAATTTAAAACTTTTGTGTTACTTTTTATTTTTATTCACCACAGGTGAAAAATGAGTATATCAGAACCCATAAATTATATATATTCTGAGTTCTTATGCATAGCGAAGTCGATTAAGCGATGTCTGTCTGTCCGTCCGTGTTAGTATTAAAATCAATTTTGCCAAGGCACTAAATCAGCTAGGAAAACATTTAAATACGCCAATCGATCATAGTTACGAAAATTTTGCTATTGAAAGCAAGTAAGAATGGTCCTTGAGTTTAGAGGCAGTGGGCAAAACACCACGCTTTCCCTTTCATTTAAAAGAAATTTAGCCTGTGGTGAATTATAATAAAAAGTATCATTTGATCAATTAATTTGGAGGAATTCAAAATTCATTAAATTAAAGTTAATTTTTAAGTTTCCAAACAAGTTTTGAAGAAAATAAACACTCCTGGAAAATTTTACAAATTTGTATATTTCACACAATTTGTGTATTGCACGCCCTATTCTCGCGTAATATACATGCTCTTATCAGAGATGGCAAAGTTGGTAGAATTGCAGTTTTGTCGGTACAATGTTAATCTAAAAAATAGAAGGGTATAATTTAAAACATTTTTTTTTATAAATGTATACAAATTAAAATATAATTTTTCTGCACAGTGGTAGTGATATAATTAAATGTTTTTTCATTAAAAAAATAATAAAGTACCAGGTTTAGATGAAATTAATGCCATTGCGCTTAAAAAACATGCCTGACTAATTTTTTTTTAATATTAATGTTTGTATAATTACTGACTATCTTCTCCAAGAGTGAAAAAGGCCAAAGTAATTCCAGTGCACCAAACTGAAAAAGATCCTAAAATGCCAACTGATTACATACCAATTAGCATTCTAAGCCTATTGGACAAAGTTTTTGAAAAAGTCATTCACAAAAGAATAGCAGATTTTTTAAACTTTAACATCATTATTGATCAACAGTTTGGATTCAGTAACGAACACTCTACCATTGATCAATTAAAGATTGATAAAAATAAAAGTCAGCGCAAAAGTACTGGAGTTGTCTTTGTTAATGTTGAAAAGGCTTCTGATTCGATCCGGCATGATGGTTTGTTGTACAAATTTAATAGTGTTAATTTTCCCATTTATTTACAAAAAATATTACAAAGCTTTTTAAATAGTCGATCATTTGTCGTCTATGTTGATAGCAATTATTCTACTGAAAGGCAACTACTTGCAGGTTTGTCACAAGGGTCTGTCCCTTATCTCACATTATATTCGTTAGGTATTTCGGATATAAATATTCGCAGAAATTCAGAAGCAGCTTTTTATAACAGTGAATTTCATATGTTGCGGCAAGGACTTTTGGCAATAGCCAAGATAATGCAACAGACTTTAAACTCCAGCCAAAAGTACCTCAAAAAATAAAAAATCAAAGTTAACGATCACATTTCCATACAATAAATTTCCAAAATGAATTCCTTCTTAAAGTTCTAGTCCCATAGGGATATCATTCCTATTAGTGAAAATATTAAATATTTAGGTATAAATCTAGATAAGAAAACCTTTGTTTAAACAACATGTTAAAAACATATGTAACAAGTTAATAAGGTGTGGATGCGTACTGCATCCTTTACGTAACAGGAGCTAAAGTCTTAATCTAAAAAACAAACCAAGTCTGGTATAGCAAAACTGGTAAAACTCGTATAAAGAAGTTTCAAATTTTCCAAAACAAAAACTCAAAAATAATACACATCCTTCTCCAGACTTTCCCCACTGACTTACTACATTTAACTTTTGAACGTAAAACTATTAATTCATTTGTAAGGGACTTGAAACTGACATTTAATGAAAATTGCAGATCGTCTAATTTTGAAACTATAAGAAATTTACTAAGCAATCACTAAAATTCTTGGGGAAATAAAGAATCTATACTGGTGATTGGTTAAACAAATTTCGTTTTAACTTTAAGGTTGTATAAGGTATTTTGAAATAAACTTTTCCTGAACACTGTCTTAACACTCTTTTATTATATATTTGAATTTGATATTCAATATTAAAAAAATAAATAAAAATATAATTTAATTTATTATTCTCACTTATATTTTTTATTACTTTTTTATCTCTGTGTTGAAAAATTGTTTTGCGACTAAAAATGTTTTGTAGTTTTAACCTACGGATTTTAGTACTAGAAGCCTTGTGTGATAAATCTTGAATAAAGAACGTCCACCGAAACTTTTCTTTATCGTACACATCAGTATCACCCATTTTGAATATAAGAACTATATTACCATGATTCGACACTGCGCACCAACAGCCGTCACTGCTCGTTTCAGTTTCAATGGTCCAATTATTTTCTGCACCCAAAAAAGTAACGGATACATTTTTGTACTACTGAAATATTTAGGTTCTCTCTCCATAGAATGTAAAAATTTAAACTTCTAATAGAGAACATAAAATTAAAAAGCGTCACTAAGGAGCAACGCATACGTTTTTGGTACATTTTTTACATGTAGTAATACAAATTTAATTTTTAATTTTAAAAATAGAAAAGGAAAACATTTAAAATGAAAACATATTTTTTTTTTAATTGTAGCGAATGTCTTTTTTCATTTAGTACATTATTTTCCATCATAGATAAAAACTAACAGCCGGAATTGGCCAGGGTCTCAGCATGATTTTTCGTACTAAGACAATAGAATGTAGTTGTGAACTATATTCTATAGCTATTTGTGGTGTTAAATTGCGTGATAGGGTTTGTTGAGACACTGCTTATTTCCTCGCTCACGCCAACCTCATCCTAAATTCTTTTCGTGCATAAGGCTTGTAAGTTTATATTACTTAAACGGGCCTTTGTAGCTTTTTTATTTATCTGAATTTATCTAATCGCTTTTACTCAGTATCACTCTTAAATAAAAACTAAATTTAACAAAAATTATTGACAAGTACAATTTGTATAAAAAGTACCATTTGTAGTAAAAGTATAATAGATTTACAATTTTTGTTACCATCTCTGAGTGTTTTTGAAACAAAAAACAGAACTTTTTTTTTCTCGCTAAACAAGTTAGTGAGTTAGTCAGTATGCACACAGTGTCAGTTCAAGGTATTTTAATTTAAATATACTGAAAAATAAAACCGGCTAGAAATTTTGTTTTATTTTTGACACGAAAAGAGAACGTATAATCGTACAGATGAAAGACTGACAAATTTAACGCAAAAAAATTACACGACTTGAATTTATTTTCGATAAAGAAAATTTCTTTAAAGATATTTGAGTAATTGTGTAGAGAAAAAGTAGATTAAAAAAATTTAGGTCATGTGCTAAAAAAAGATTGTGGGAAGAAAAAATTTTTGTAAAGTAATTCAAAAACAATAATCAATTAAGAGCCTGATTTAGGAGCAAAATTTTGTTAAAATGAAAAAGTGAAGAGAGTTTATTGAATTTGTAAATTAGACAGTTAAACCTGTTTCTGTCTAACAACGGCAAAAACAACAAAGAGGAAGGGTAATGTTTAAATTCTTCCATGTTTGTGTGCGTATTTAGGAATGTTTCACAGCAGGTACTAAAGCAAATTGATAAATAAGGCGTTATACTATGCTTTAAGACACAGGTAACATAGAACACATTTAGTAAAAAATCTAAAAAAAAAATTCTAAATTTGGTGTTTCCGCGTGAGTAGAATTTGAGAAAGAATTTCACTACATTGAGCAGACTTAGCGATCGAAATGCAAAGTTTTCCTTATCCTGTATATTTGTTTTAGCTTTTATAAAAATGTGAGTTTATTTATACAAATATTTTGGGATTGAATAATATATTGCTGAGAAATATTATTCCAAAAATTCTAAACAATTGATAATAAAAATTAAATTGAATTGTTGGTTGGTTAGGCAATTAGAAATATCAGCTTTTAAAACCAATGAATAAATTGCATTTTTATTAAGATGTTATGAATTATTTGCACATTTTTCCTACTAATGTACGTTTATATTTTTTGTATGATTCGAATAAACTACTCATTCTATGAATAGTTTATGACACCGATAAATATGCTGACAAACGACTTGTTGTTGCAGTTAAGATAGCAACGTTCAAATTTTTTGTTTAATTTTAAATTGTATGTCAAACGAAAAAAAAGTGACAATTTTAAGTTCATGAACATAAATAGCAGCAAATAAATCTTTTGTCAGAGCTGTACGTGAATAAATTCGTTTATTAAGAAATTATTTTCTACTTTTAACATTTTTAATCTTTTTCTCTACGTTTTCCAAATATTCTACGACGATGTTATATAACCTACACCATATACCTATAATCACATATACATACAAATCGGCATTATAAATTCTTTCCTACCATTAAGTATTTCTGTTAAAAAAAAGCATCGCAAATTGTAAGTTTTGCTTAGTAAAGACTTGGTACTTTGTAAGGTCAACCACCTGGAGGAATGCAAACGAAAGTCTTTACTAACTACTAAAAAGTGGAAACAACGATCTACAGCAACGGTTCTCAAATGGGGGTACGTGGACCCCTAGGGGTCCGTAGCAACCATCCAAGGGGTCCGCATGAAGAACCGAAAAAACAGTGTTTTCAAAAATAATAAAAGTTTTATTTTGAACTTGGGCTTCAGAGGGGCCCACGAAAAAAAAAATTTGTTTACTAGGGGTCCGCGAGCAGGAATGTGATGAGAACCCCTGATCTACAGAAATACAAACGAAAGTTGAACAAGTATTAGTGCTAAATAATCTTAAATACCCTTCATCGTTATGTATAACTACATATACCGTACCATTCTGCAGATTTCCCATTAGATTGAATGAAAATCGGCATAAGAAATTCTTTCCAGCCATAAAAGATTTCTATTCAAAAAACTTTTTTTTTTAAAAAAATTTCAAGTTTTGCTTAAGGTTGTAGTTGTAGCCTAATAAATGAAAATGTCACTGAATCAGATAATTCAATGGCGGATAGGAAGTAAGTGGTAAAAAGCCCACCAGTTCTTCTTGCTTTTTTACAGCCTTTAATACAGATGAAAAAATGTTATATCTAAGTTTGTTATGCCGTTTGTAATTTCCGACCCCATAAAGTATATATATTCTGAGTCCTTATGCATAACGAAGTCGATTGAGCAATGTCTGTCTGTCCGTCTATGTTAGTGTTGAAATCAACTTTGCCAAGTCAATGGATGAGCTAAAGAAAATTTAAATACGCCAAACGATCAGACATGGTTTTAAAACGGGTGCTATTGAAAATCAGCAAGATCCGTCCAATTCTTTCAGGCAGCGGCAAAAAACCACGCGTTCCTCCAATTTTTCCATGTCATTTGGAACAAATCTAGTTAGTGAAAAAAAAACAAATATATGTGGCGATAGAGAATTAAAAAATAATATAAAAAAAACATCAAGTGAAGAAATTGGCGCTTGCGCATATTTTTCGAGTTATGGTCTTCTGAACTTTTCATATTTGTTCACCTTATTTTTTAAGATATCAATATGGGTATCATTTTACAACTTTTGAAGAGATCTTTTAGAAAATGTTAAAAAAAAATGTTTAACCCATTAAGAGCCGGCGATATTTGTATGTAAATTTATATACATAAAATTTATATTTTTTACGATTTTTCTCCCTCATCCAAATATTTGTTTTTATTTTTTTTTTTGTTGGAGTTACTTCAGTAAATTAAATGTGCATATATGGTGAAAGGTACACAAGATTCGACATAACCGAATACAGCACTCTTACTTGTTTATTAATATTTTATTATAAAAACAACTCGTTTGTATTCCTCAACAAGTTGAGAAAACAAAGTATCGAAAAATAAGAGGGAGAACATAGACCGATCCTGCTGATATTCAATAGTAAAATTTTCGAAACAATGACTGATTGATTGGCGTAAATTTCATCTAAGTCTTATAGTGCCTAATTGATTTAAAGACAAACACGCACTCCTCTATATATAAGGATCAAGAATATATATAATTTATGGGGTGGGAAATAAAAAAAAATTTCAAAGGGAATGACAAACTCATTATATACCAATTCTACCTGTGGTGAAGGTTATAAAGAAATGTGTCTTTTTGTCAGTAGTTTATATGAAAAAATATAATTTTAAAAGTTGTTTTTTAACCAAATCATGTTTACAATCAAAAACGTATTTTTTTTTTAATTAACGAAAATATGAATAGCAAAAATGTCATTGGGAAAAAATGAATGTGTTCATTAATTCCTTTAGTTTGTTCATTAGCCAATCATTTTTTTTACTGTCTCGAAATAATTGCGGTTAATTTACAATATGTTCTGGTTTACAGATACATAAATTTATATATGAAAATATATTTTTTGTTTGATGGATAAGAGAGGAAGACTTTATTGTTTGTTTTCATTTATGTCATCAAACTAAATTTAGAGAAAAAATACTCTTTATAATGTATTCATACGTTTCTGTCTCCTTCACTACAGTTTGTCAAAAAAAAATTTTTTTTTGCAACGAACAAAGAAAAGACTGTTTTAATTTATTGTTACAAACATTTAACATTTTTGTATACTTTTCTAAAAAAAATTTTTTTTTTTTTTTGGTTTTATTGCAAGTATCTTTCTTTGGCGGGATTTTCCAAAGAAAATTAAAGTGGTTGTAAACACGAACCTACAGCAACAAAAACAAAATAATATCAAGAAATTCTTTCTGCGTATTTGTTGCAATTTCAACCTTTTTGTGGAACATTTAATTTACATTTAGTACTTTTTATTCATATATAAGAATTACAGAAAATCATGTACTTTAACAGGTAAATATATCCAGGCATCACATGTAAAAGATAACAAATTTCTGGGTAATCCATTTAGTTTATTACCACCATTTTGGTAAAAATTTGCAAGAAATGAAAAAAATGTCTCCGTTACAAAAACATGCAGTTTATAAGTATAATAAATCGAACCAAAATTAGAATATAGTCTTCCACGTAAAATAGCCGAAGAAGTTGAAAGTATAATAATAAGAAAAATTGAAGAATATCCACATGTAACAAGCTGAACAAAACAAATTTCATATTAAGGGAATCAAATTAAATTCCAAATGATTAAGACCTTTATTAGTTTGATAAAAAGAAAATGTTAAGATGCGTAAAATAAGAAATTTTATAATATTTTTAATCAACGTAAAAATTATTTATTACCATACACAGTGGTTTGAAAACGATTTATTTTGGACAAAATTCGGTATCTCATGAACCACCTAACAAATCTTAATTAAATTTTACAGAGGCAAAGCAGAGGTGTTTTCAGTGAACCGTGTATACGAGCATTTATTTAATCTCTTGGAGCTTCCTTAACCTCGCCTCCTCGTTATCTTTGTACTTACTTTATATGTAAAAACTAAAAATTTATATAAACACTTTTTGTGCCAAACTGAAAAACACAAATAGCTCTACATTTTTTAAATGAAATTTTACCTCAAAAAGTAAAAAAATCAAGTTAGGGTGTTTTTTTAAATAAAATATTGAATTTAAACCGAGACAAAATCAAAACGCATCAAGATATTGTTAGAAAATTTTGAAATTATATAGAGTTTTTAATGGATTAAAGAATGGTAAAATAAAATTTATGGAGTATATATCTAGCGATTGGGGACTGCAAAGCTTGTTTACGTTTTTCAATCAGTGCTTCGCACTCTGATAAATTTTACAATAATTTTTAAATTTTGTTTTAATATTGGACATGTTTGAATAGGGCTAAAAGGACAACCTTTACAATTTTTCACCTATTTTATCTTTTGTTCGTATTTGCTTTAGGTTAAAAATTTAATAATACCGCCGTAAATTTTAATTACATAAGCAAAAAAAAAGATGATATTATTTACATTTTCTCAATTTAGAAGCTTGTAACTTTTTAGCAAAAAGCGTAATCAGAAAAAACTTTCACTCTGTGAAATTTCATGAAGATATCTTAAGTGGTTTATGAGGTAACGCTTTTTAAATTATTTTTTTAATTTTTTCCCCAGCCAGGGGTTGAACCGTGGATTTTCATAAATCAAATGAAATTTACTTTTTTGGCTTTGGTTCTTTTTAAATTCATTTTTTTCAAATGTATGCGGACGTTTAAAAAAAAAAAAAAACAAGTAAAATAAGACGCTGGCAGAATGATAACGGATTGGACGGTCCTAAAAATGCGGCATTAAAAATTATATTAAAAAAACCAAGCCGAAAAAATATCGATTTTTTCAAAAATAAATCGTTTTTAAGCCACTGTGTCACGTCAGAGATACCTCACTAAGTTTATTAATTTTTAATGAAACTAATTACAAATACAACAGTCAAAATTTTGACCGTAAATATAATAGCACTAGTCAGGGGTCTGATCACCGCATACGATAGGTCTGTTCAGTAACTAAAAATTGTTACTAATTGTTACTAGAACGTGTTCACGTACATAAAATACTTGCAAGAAAAGAGTGAAAATAGATCGTAAAAATGTGAGAGAGAAAGCAAGCTTCGTGTGGTTACCTGTTTGTACTTTTTTTAATGTTCTATTTAATGGTCATACCGTACAGTTTTTAAGTCTTACATATCGTTCTCAAAGCCACAACAATTTTCTTTACTCATTTTTGATAGTAACTCGTTCATTTACTTTTTTACATTTGGGAGAATAATTTTGAAAATTTCTGTTTTACTCTCTCGTTGCTAGTTTTTACAGACCTGGGGGCAAATTATAGCATTCGATATCGATCGAAATTTACATTAAAATTCTATTAAAATTTCGAACGAAATGATAATAATAATTAAAGCTGAAAATTATACTCTTTTACGCCAAAAAAAAAATCATTTTAGAAAAAATAACTATAAATTGATTTCTCGACATCGAGTGTATTCATCCAAAATGAAAAATTAGGATAGATTTTACTCGATATCGAATGCCGTGATTAGACCCCTGAATAAAGAACCAAAAAATTACAATATTTAAAATACACACTAAAGAAAATGATGTTGTTAGTAATAACGAAGGAGCAGCGCCTTAACATGAAGTCAACCAAATTTTTACATTTTTTTATCCTCTTGAAGCACCATACTTTATGGTCGTGGACGTAACTTTAAGATCATAAAACAAAAACCTTTTGCAAAGTAAAAACGATTTTGATCTCATCTGTCCACAAAATATTGTCTTATAACTAAAATAAAAAAATTATATAACTAATAACAGTCCTATTATTTTTGCCGGTACTGTACAATATTTTGCTTTTCAAAACGAAATAATTAAAATCTCGTTGACTAGCAAATTTGTTGTAGTTGTACATAGAGTAAATAATGTTAAGTGTACCTCCAATTTTTATCTGTTGCCCGCATACATCTCAAGTATTCTTTTTAACATTTTCAATGATTTCCACTTCATTTTTAATTTGTATTAGTAGCTTGATTGGTTTTGAAAACTACAGCAATTAGCTTTTGAAATATGTATCTAGATAGATTATACATATATTATGGTAATTTTCAGTTGATGCATGTTGCCTTCAATTTCATGTTGTTTTGTTGTATGAAAAAGAAAATGCTTTCTGCAAATATTCACAATTAAAAACAGTGCATAAAGAAAGTCTAACTTTCATTTGCTTAAACGCAACTAATTTGCTTTTATAGTTTCACATTTTCTTCTTCTTTTTTTACGTCAAATAATAAATAAGTATTTTTTTTTGCATTATTATACCATTCACCACAAAAAGTGGAAAAAGGGAATAAGTAAGTTTGTCATTCCGTTCGTAATTTTTACAATATTCATTTTCGATCCCATAAAGTATTTATATTCTGAGCTCTTATGCATAGCGAAGTCAACTGAGCGACGTCCGCCTGTCCGTTCGTGTTAGTGTTGAAATAAACTTTGCCAACGCAAGAGAAATTTAAATAAGCCAATCGATCAGACATAGTGTCGAAAGAGGTGCTATTAAAAATCAGCAAGATCGGTCCATATCCCTCGAGGCAGTGGGCTAAACACCACGCCTACCCTAAAATTTTCCCTATCATTTGGAACAATAAAGTAATTCCAATCGAAAAAAAAATATATGGAGCGATAGATAATTAAAAAATTAGAAAAAGAACAACAAGTCAAAAAATTGGCGTTCGCCCATATTTTCGAAGTTATGGGCCTCTGAAATTTTCATCAAAAAGTTCGATTGTCAATATGGTCACTATGGGTATCATTTAAAAGCTTTTGAAGGGATCTAAGAGAAATACTAAAATTTTTTAAAAATGCTTAACCCATTGAGAGCCGATGACATTTTTATGTTAAATAATTTATCATAATTTATTTTTTCCCCTTATTTTTTAATTCTGTGTCACCGCAATCTTTGTTTTTTTTTTTTTTTTTGATAGAAGCTTGTTTACGAAACTAGATTCACATACATGGTGAGGGGTACATTCGATTCGGCATAACCGAATATAGCACTCTAACTTGTTTTTTTTTTGTTTTTTATTTCAAAAAATTTTTTGAATGATTTAATTTTTAGATATTTTTTTTTTTTTTTTGTTTAAAGTAGGTAGATGAAATAAATGTTTTTGGCACTAAATCAACAATTCAAATATTATACATTTAACCCACCAACATATTCTTAATAAAAGACTAAAAATATATTTAAAATCTTTTTTAAGAAAATTTAAAATATTAAAATAAATTATGGTAATGATGAATATTTAAAAATATTTGTCACTTTTTAAATAAGAAAGTGGGCTTTCTATTCTATACTTTTCAAGTTCTTAATTAATTTATCAAAAAATAAATATCAATAAATTTTGCTTTAGTTTCAAGGTCTAATAAAAATTCTCCTTGTTGAAAACGGCATAATTCCGAATGGAATCAAGTATGAGTTGGATAAAGGCCATCGTACGTCTGCATCAGAGTCTTAAACTACTTAGTAGGGGCTCAATATTAATTTTTGGGGCGGCTTAGCCCTTTCTGGATAGAGAGCTATCTTCGCCAGTGCGCTTGGCATTAATAGAAACTGTATTTTTATACCCTTCACCACAGGTGAAAAAAGGATATATCTAAGTTTATCACTTCGTTTGTAATTTCTATATTATATCCACAACTACATACTACGTTCTATCCATTTCCGACCCCATAAAATGTATGGGTTCCAGAGAAAATTTAAATACGTTAATGGATCAGACATAATTTCTAAAATTTTGCTATTGAAAATCAGCAAGATCGGTCCATGACATTCAAGGCAGCGGGCAAAACACCGGGCCTGCCTCTAAATTTTCCATATCATTTGGAACAAATCTAGCTTAGTGAAGTAACTTTAATCACAAAAAAAAACAAATATACGAGGAGATAGAGAATTAAAAACTACAAAAAAAAAACATCCAGATAATTAAATATCACTCGCCTATATTTTCTGAGCTATAGGCCTCTGGACTTTTCATAAAAAAGTACGACTGTGTATTTTTTTTAAGATATCAATATGACTATCATTAAAAGCTTTCGATGAGATCTTTTTTTTTTTAAATGCTTAACCCATTAAGAGCCGGTGACATAGCATAGTTAAATACACACTCTTAACTGTTTCAAACATTGTTCGCTTTTTACCTGATATAGCAACCTTTTATACTTAATTAGCTGAGACAACAATCCTAAACAAAACTTAGAATTTTCGAAAAAAAAAAAATTTGGAGACAACTTTAGGAAAGAGTTTCTTACGACGATTTGTATTTCAATTATTTAATGGAAAATCTTCAAATTTGTACATGTAGTAATACATATGTATATGCTGAACGGTGTATAAGATTCAGCATAGCCGAATATACCACTCTTACTTGTTTAGTAATATTTAAGAGAACTGAAGCTAGATGGTGTAAACTGGCTACTCGGATCAACTTACAAATAGAAAGTGAAGGGACGTATTTAGGGAACAAACTGGTTACTGAGCAATCAGTATTCACGCTAATAGACTGAAGGTTCCTTCTAATAGACGCTCTCGTAGCTGCCTGCTACGTACTATTTGGGTAAGAATGGATCAGCCTAAGCAACCTAGATAGACACGTTAATGTGGCAAGGTAAGGGGGTTATACTATTTACTCAAATCTATACCTGAACTGATAGAATGAATCATCCAGATACGTTTAGAGGCATTTGTCTAAACGGATTTCTGCCAGCGAATGTGATGGAGATAAAATAATTCAGGCTTAGAACTCATAATGAACATTGTTAAGCTTTGCAGTAAATCGCAGGCCACCACTTAGGGGATTACCGCTAGTCAAGCAATGATCTGTGCCAGAATTAGGTAATTCGGTTATGGTAAGGAGAATAGAGAGTGTAGTGTTTGTGGACATTCGATTTAAATTTATCAACATTGAAAGTGACAGAAAAGACCTCTGCAGGAAGATGACTCCACGTGAGAAATGTTCGGCTACAAAAAGAATTCTCTTTGTAATGCGGTTCACTGACTTATGACTAAGCTTTTAATGAAGAGCGTGTTGTACGCAAAAAGGTGCGAATATCGGGAAAGAGTTCCTTAATCTCATAAGAATACATTCCATTGTATGTATCGATAAAACAGAACTCAAATTGCGTCGATGTTCAATGGAGTCAATATAGTTCGATATCCTACTGTCAGCTATGAGCCTCTTCGCCCTTTCATGTACGCAGTCGAGTAACTCCAAAACAGACTCACAGGGGATGTAGTTGGTTTTAATAGTAAGGAAATCAGATGTCTTTTACACCGTTTTAAACAACTGAGGCATTTGAAAGCTTCTTTTGAGGCTTGAAATGTTGGGCATGACACATGCTATTCACAGGAAAGTTGCTGCGTTGAGTCACATCCAAAAAGGCAATCATTTAACTGACTGGGGACAGCTAGTTTGAAGTTCATTTAATTCACCACAAAACGCTTGATGTAAAACGCCATTCAAAGAAATGATGTAAAATCCATATACACAAAAAAAAAAAGAAAAAACTAAACGAAAAAGTTATTGTGAATCCAATTCTTACTTTAGGACGGTTTAAAAAAGTTTAAACAGTTATTGGATTAAGCTATTCACGTTTTTTTAAACTAAAGAGTTGAACCAACAATTTACTTTCATGTTTCTAAAAAGACTTTAGTTATAAATTTAGTTTGAACAAGAGAGTAAAATGGAAATTATCAAAATTATTCTCCCAAATGTAAAAACGTATAATAAATGATTTACTGGTAAAAAAAAAACAAAGAAAATTATTGTGGCCTTGGCAATGATATGAAAGATGTAAAAACTGTACGATCTGACAATTAAATAGCATTATTTTTAATGTTTTAAAAATTTCCTCTTTCAGAAATTATTTAAGCAAATTATTTTGTACACAAAAATAAAAAACAGCTGTTTTAATGTTTCAACAAATTTTTTCTTTTCCACATTTTTACGCTCTTACTTTCACTCTTCTTCTCTTTGCAATTTTTTCGAGTAAGCGAACACGTTCTAGTTACTGAACAGAGCTTTTTTAGATTAATGATATTCGAAATATTTTGTAAACATTTCTGACCTACAAATATTAAATTTTTGCATAAAAAGAAAATTGATAAAAAAGAAAACAAAAATTAAAGATTCAAATGTGTGGAAAAATTCTTTTTTATTATTAATATAAAATAGAATGTAAACATTTGAAATATTTTGTTTTACTTTGTTTGCACTAATGAATTAACACTACGCAATTAATTTTTTTAACAAAAATCAATTATAGTTAAATTTGCAAGCAGATCAGCTGTTGTAAACAAATTATAGCTATGTTACACGTACACGCTCATTTACGTTTGTGACCAAATATAAGTCTTCTGTAAAATACCAATTCTGATTCTTAAAGAACATGTCGTATATAAGTAGCACAAGGAATACAATGAAATGGTGTCACTTCAAAAACATTTTTGTTGTATTTGTTTAGTTGAGGTGTGTTTACATTATGTGTACAAATCATATAGAATGTTCAAATTGTTATCCACATCTAATTTCGTGTGTATGTCAAAATTAGATTTTAGCATACGGTTTTTAATTTTCATGTTCAAACTTGCATATGTTATGTACATATGACATAATCTCTTAACTAACTAAAAACAGTGATATTAACTAAGAAATCTTTTTTGCGATAACTATTTAGAACTTTACAATTTAAGTTTAAGCACAAGACTGTCATTCCTTATAATTGCTATAATGTATAAGAGATCTGAACTTAGGTACTTGGCTATGTTCGTTTTAAAAAACAGGAGCTCAAAAAACAAGTCCTCAGGTACATGGTGTAGTTTGAATAAAGTAAATCTTACCAATGTATTTTCACATTTGAAGATGTGAGTTGCCTTAATAAAGCAAGTAACATACAATTCTTGCTCATTGTTTATGTATAAGTATGCAAGTGTTATTTAAAGTTGTAAAAAAGAAAAACATTTCAAAAATTTCCATTGAAGAAAGAATTGTTTTAAGCAACTTCATTTTTAGGATGTTTTCTGAAGTTTTCGCTACCTAAAAGATACACACACAACTTAATATAAAAAACAATAGGACCCTAAAAAAATTAACCTTCTGAAAAACCAACATATGATTATTAAAAAGCAATAAAAGCTTATTATATCCAAGAAACCTTCTTTTTATTTGTTTAAAATAGTAACATGTAACATGTAAAATTTTAAATTTATATTTTTTTCCTTCAAATACTAAAAAATAATTGATAAATACTCGTAGCCCCAAAAAAAGTGATCATGATTTTTAAAGTACACTTCTACTAAGAAAAAAAAAAATACCAAAAAGGAGGTAATAAGGGAAATTATTCAGATTTCCATTCATTTTATACTATATACGTTAGCGCTGAGGTTGGCTGACGTGGTTGCCGCATTCGTGGAAATGCCTATATATTAATGTTTATAAAAACAAAAGTTAAAAAAGATTTTTTTTAGAAATCTAGCTTTCTTTTTTTAGTATTTTGAGTGGAAATTTTAAAAGTAAAAGTTAACATTACTGAAAACATCTGTTGTCATAAAGTTATACATATCAAATATAGTGTGCTCTAAAGGGCGGTTTACATGGTCATAGAAGTCTTACGACATGTCAAATTTTTGTGCAGAATAATACCATTGGGATCGTCTAAACAAAATATGTTATGAATCTGCACAAATTGAGAGCAAATGAGGATGAAAATTTGACAGTCGTATGGCTCTCTTTATTTTTTGGAAATTTTCAAAAGATCAGGGATGCATTTTTCTGCAAACCGCTATTTTAGTTTTGGTCTATTTTACCCATACCAATTGTGCAAACGCAAATAAATCTGTCGTAAGATTTTTTATTATTTTCTCTTGGATTTTACGTACGTAAAGTCATACCGTCTAAACCCCTTAAATGAAAAACTAACACATGTTATAACACATAGGAAAATAACATATGTTATGATTCATGTGGTTTACACTATGTGTGTTGATTTACATATGAAAAATCTGACATTCCATATGACTTGTACACATAATGTAAACACACCTTTAGCGTGGCATATATTATGACGAAAACTTAGTTTTTAAAATTATAAAAGCGTTTATTTCTTGCTGTACAAATTTTATAAAAACTAAGGAAATTGTACCTTTTGCTTTCTATTAATTATTTACACATAATTAAGCCAACAAAAAGCATTCATGTCAGGCTTATTTGCAATTGCAACAGACATTAACGGAATTCAAAGTGTACAAGTGTGTGATTATTATAACCTTCACCACAATATCATTTTCCGATCCCATAATGTATATATATTCTGAGTCCTAATGCATATCGAAGTTGATTAAGTGATGTCCATCTGTTCGTCCATGTTAGTGTTAAAATCAACTTTGCCAAAACACTAGATGAGGTGAAGAAAAAATTTAATTACGCCAATCACTCGGCCATAGTTCCACAAATTTTACTATTAAATATCAGCTAGATCGGTCCATGTGCTTCGAGGAAGCGGGCAAAACATCACGATTCCCTCTAATTTTTTCAAACCATTTGGAAAAATGAAGTAACTCTGATCAAAAAACAAATACACGGAACGTTAGAGAAGGAAACCTATGGAGAAAATGTCTTTGTACAACACGTATTTGCTTAGTTGCAAAAATGTAAAAGAAGACTGCGGCTTTTAGCGTGTTTATCCCCATGTTATTAAAAGAACACAACTAAAAAAACGCAATTTTTCTAATTTCTTGTTAACAAAACCTTCATAAATAAAACAAATAAACTGTTTAAAGAATAACATATTTTTCCTAAAACAAATAAGACGTTGAAACCGAAATGCAATACAATTTTTTATTTTGTAACTTAAAAATTATTTTTTTTTTTTGTACCATTTGAAATTTTTCAATAAATATGTAAATTTTATCATCATTTTTTAATGCAATAAAAATATCCGATTTTACTTTTTTTTAGTTTTGTCCCAAAGCTCTGACTGTTTTAGTAGTAAATATTGAGAATTTTTTCCTTGTTTACTTTAGTTTTGTATGTGCGTAAGGAATATTTTTAACCGACTTCAAAAGAAGAAGATGGATTATGCTTATAGATTAGTCCCGTTTTAAAAACAGTTCATAATCTTAAAAATTAAAGGGTGCACCATACAACATACATGTTTTTTAAATGTATTATTAACCGTAAAGCGCACTTCTTTAAAATTAAAAAAATGCGTATCACTTTTGCTTCCAATAGCAAAAAGTAATACAAAAATAAAACTAAAAATTAAAGGGTGTCCCCACAGGTGGCGTAAATTGACTTATATGCGCCTATCTTTTGAACCGTTATGGGCAAACGCTTAATGACCGTTATAATAACAAGTATAAACATTTAAAATTAAAGGGTGTCCCGAAAGTCATGTAATTTGATGTATTTGGCCAAACTCTTTAACTGTTATAGCCAGATAGTTGAAATTTACAACAAACCTTTATGGCTAAGTTCGCTATAACAACAAATATAAAAATTTTGATTTAAAAATTAAAGAGTGTTCCCATATTTGAAGTAAATTGACCTATATGACCCTAACGTTTGAACCGTTATATACAAACACTTAAAAATTAAACAGAATTTCCACTACTTTGTCTGGTATATTGAAAAGTATAAATATTTTAAATTGTGCGTTAAAGGGTGTTACAATAGTTGCTGTTATTTAATGTATATGACCAAACTGTTGAACAGTTGTTAACAGTTGATTGATATTTTCACAAAACCTTTATTGCTAAATTCGCTATAACAAGAAGCAAACTTGAAATTAAAATTTAAAGGGTGTGTCTATAACTGATTTAATTTGACCTATAGGGTCTTATCTTTGAAACCGTTTCAGACAAAATCTTGGAAATTAGACAGAATGTCCATTACTATGTCAAGAGTATAATAACAAATATAAATATTTAAAATTAGAAATAAAAGGGTGCCCTGATGGTTGCAATTTGATGTATATGGCCAATTTTTTGAACAGTTATATACTAACACTTAGCATTAAAAAAAATTTACTGTGTCAATAATAAAAAGCGTAAAAATTAAAGGTGAGCAAATAACTGCTGAATTTTCTCGCTTAATCTGCATTCATATTTTGTTCTACGAGATAAAAAAATCTTGAAGCAATCTTTCTCAAATAAAATAGAATATAACTATTGTATAATAACCATCCTAAAGAAATATGATTTTAAGTTTGTCTGTTTTGAAGTCGGTTTTTTTACAAGAATAATTAAAAATATAGCATGCGATAAATTATTTTCCCATACAAATAATACTTATTCTTATTCTTTAAACTTTCTTAACAAATAAAACACCTCGATTAAACCATTCCACCTCGGGGAATTAAATTTTAAATTTTTTTTATTCAAATTGAATTGTAAGCTGACTGAGAACAAATTTCTTATATATAAGATGTACTAGGGATTCTGCTACTGTGATCCATATGTTCGAGTATTAAACCTTTTCGATATGTGTTTTTAGTTTAAAATATTAATATCTTAATTTGATTTTCTAGTAGATTTGTTTCTTAGAAAAGCAAGAGTTAAGTCGATAAATTTTATATTTTTTGCTAGTATCTTAATTTTTTGGTTTAATTTTTTTAATGATTTTTTTTTTTTAATTTTTTATATTCATATTCTGCGAACTTAAGATTTTTCGGCGAATTTTCAGAAGTTATCTAGACAGACGATATTGTTAAATAGACTCTATCACGTATATGGATTGGTCGCAAATATATTAGTTCTCAAAAAAATTATCAGATCAACAAAAGCTTAACTAATTCAAAGAATTTTCCATGAAAATTCTTAAAGAAATAATTATGTTTTGAAATATTTTCCGAAAAAACTTAAATAAATTACCTAAGTTTTGTTTTTTACATTTGTTCATTAATTATTTGAGCCGTTTATTTTGAAAGTGGCATAAGTCACTTTGTGACTTTAAAGGTGTTCAAAGTTTTTAGGCTGAATTTCGAGAAGACTTACTTGCATTTCTATCTCAGGTTACTTATTTTCCAATAAAAAAATTCGGTCAATATAAAATCGTAGGAGCTCTTAACATTTAAATTACTCTTTTTATTTTTTTGAAAAAGTGACTTATGGCACTTTCAAAATAAACGGCTCATTTATTAGTGTGACTACGCATAACTTGCATGAAATGAAGCTGTTTTCACTTTTCAAATATTAGTTCAATGAATACACAAATAAATAAATATGAATAATATATTTCCCTGGTTCAGGTAGAGCCTTTCTTTTGACATTGAAAAAAATTTTACACTTATGACATAAACACAACTCGGACGAACGGCGAATTTCCCACAGTACTATGAATTCGCCATTAAACCATCCTTGCGTAAGTTCGTCGACACACAATAAGGACGACAAAATTATTTTTAAATTAATTTGAAAATATATTTTTGTATACCTACATGTGTGAATTGTGTGACGATGTATTTGAAAAAAAAAGAAAAAAAATTGTCTTTTATTTGAATTATTATTATTCTTAAATTTCGGCATAGCGGCGTTTAACGCAAAAATAAAAATCGCCAAGCAGATTGTTTCAGAACACACTTTTCGCAATAACAAAAAAAGCTTAACAATACAAGAATTTCGTCCAATTTTCTAAAAATTAAAACGTTAATGGCAAAATTAATCGATAACATAGACATAACCATTAAACACAAATAAAATATTATCATCTGCATTCTGGCTTCCTATTTCACATTTGTCTGCTGTTCCAGTTCTCACTAACGAACAAAATAATTGGTGTACGTTTCACTAAAATGTAGGTCGGTGAAAACAAAAGGAATCAACTTTTTTTTTTCATAAAATAGTTCTTCTATATGTAAGCTAAGTTCATAAATATAAAGTGTAAAATTTGTCTTAAAATTTGGCTTTAATTTAATAATTAAGTTTTTTAAATACAAATAAAAAATGGGGTTTCAAACACAAGCAAAACTTATCTACAAAGATTCACATATGAAAACATCAAATATGTAAAAAAACGACAATTTAAAAACGCCAATTAATAGACTCATGTGAAATTTATATTTAATGTACTTTAGAAACGTTTCGGAAGCCAGAGAATATACGTGTTTTCATCAATTATATTTTATTCATGTTCAGCTTCTCTCCTTTAAAATTTGTAAAATCTACTTAGGTATAAAATATTTTTGATTAATGTGTGTAAAACAGGATGGTTCCATAAAAATTTGGTGAAAACTAAATCTTTAACAGTGGCATATACATAGCATCTATTAGTGCAGTAATCCTAATCTGAAATAAACGAATAAATGCTTTTGAAATCAATCGGTGTACAGAATATCATACCTGTATATTGTTACAAACCCATAAAAAAGTTATAGAGACTTAACTATTATCCAAGCAAGTTATTTAAGATGTAAATACAACTATAAAGAAGTGATTAAGAGGAAACGATAGAACAAATATTATTTGTTGTTAAAATAAGCAGGCGAAGTTATACGGATTCATTACTAAAGGGGAGTATATAAACTCATATTTTTTATAATTAGAATTTAAAACTTGTTAAAAAAATGATAAATAATAAATAGCTTCAACATATGTACATATAGTCCTATCTTAAAATTGAAATGGTAACAGCTTACTCCATCTTCATAGTGGCTCAATTATAAAAAAGCTACAAAAAGCCAGACAGAAACCAAATTAATATAATGCGTTATACGGATACTTCTACTTCCAAACCTCCAAGCATCTAAGAGAAGCTCTACTCCATAAGTATGTACATATTTATATTAAAGGTTATGCCGTCATCTTTTAGCAATAAGTACGTACCAGTTTTCTTTTTAAAATTACAAGACTCTTAATATTATAGAAGAACAAAAACTTTAAATATTATTTTGTATTAGAAAATTACTTATTTTTATTTAAATTATATAGTTTTTTATTTCACATGTAATTATTTAACACTAACAACACACACAAATAACCGAAGCGTATGACCAAAAGTCTTATTTACCCAAAAGCTTAATAAGAATCTGAAGATAAAAGCACAAAGTGGTAATGAAAAACAGAAAACCGTGCTAAAAAGAATGTCACAATCAGTATGTTTTTTGTTTGTTTACAAAATGTTAAAATTAATAAATGTAAAAAAAAACTTCATTAAACACTGCGTTACCAACAACTCGTCCACAGTCGTTAGATTGTCTTGAACGCGGAATTATTCAACATTAGTACATTTCGTATGAAGGCTGCTTTTTATAAAAAAAAATTTTATAAACAATTGCAAAAACATTTTTTTAACATAAACATAATAAAAAATTTATAGAAAAAAAAATTATTAATTTACTTTAATTGTGCTTGATTCCTTCAAATATAAATATTTCATGATATTCTCATGAAATATTTATTATTATTATGTATTACTGCGGGGAAAGCATATCCATATGCCATTTCACTACTGACCCTGAGTATAATTTGAAGGAATCAAGCACAATTTAAGTAAATTAATATAATTAAGATTCCAAATAATAAATTTTCTTGTTAAAAAAAATTATTTTTAATCTCTTAAGCATATTATAACCACATTTGTTATTTACACATTTTAAACGTGGGTAAATAGTCATCTTTAAAAAAATATATAAAATTAAGCTACAACACACGGAATTCCTTTTATAAATCCAAATAAAAAGTTAGTTCATTATTAATTTAATTTACCAGAAAGAAACAAAATTATAGATTTATTAAAGTAAATTTAAAGTGCAAGATTTTTTTTTGGAGTTATCTTAATAATATTATGTTTTCCCAACAAAGGCCTAAGTTACATTAAACAAAATAAATAAAACTGTGCTAATTTTTTGCACATGACGATAATTTTAGTAAACACTGCATTATCTTTGAAAAACTGCCTTACCGCCGTTTAAGCCAGGTTTAAGTAAAGGTGTACTTACTAAAAATAAACAACTGGTCTGTGTGAATTGCTTGGTTTTAAGGCCAATGTAATATCTTTTGATCTAGAATAGTCTCAACCTACTTTTAAAAACATGGATTACATTTTACCGAATTCTACACAAGAATCACATAAAGAAACTCGTACCTTTTTACACGAGTCTGCTTCAAAAGGTGACGACAACAATCTAATTAAGCTATTGAAAAGTAACAAATCATGGCTCTGGAAAGAGCCCAAGTATGGTAATACGCCTTTACATGAAGCAGCAGCTAAGGGCTACAGTCGAAGCTTAATTATATTATGTGATGTCATTGATCAAATACAAATAAAAACAAAAATAGACTTAAAGAACAATGATGGTTTCTCTGCTCTACATTTGGCTGCTCAAAATGGTCACAATCAATGTTGTCGCGAGCTTTTGAAACGTGGAGCCAGCCCAAATATCAGCAATAACTATGGTGATACACCATTGCATACAGCATGTCGTTATGGTCACGCAGGCGTGTTGAGAATTTTGCTATCGGCGTATTCCAATCCAAACATACAGAACAATAATGGCGATACTCCTTTGCACATATCTTGTGCCATGGGCAAAAGAAAATTATCAAAAATTTTATTACAAGCCTATTCTAATCTGCAAATTAAAAATTTCCAAAATGAAACACCATATGATATAGCAAAACGAAAAAATCATAAAGACATTATACATATTCTGCAATCGTCCAACTCAAATTTAAAGGAAAATGTTGATAAATGCAAAACAAATTTGTTTTCAAATGATTTAATGTTTTCTCCATATGGTTGTCACTTGCTACCAGAGACAAGATCAATATTTCTAACATATGTTGAAAATTTACCCAAACTTTCATTGCGAACTGGAGAGCAGTATTATTTTGACCTTGCTGGGAATTTGCAGAAGGGACCTAAATGTATAACGAACAAGTGCTATTGCAAACCCTTAATCAAAAATGATTAATTTAAGAAATAGTTAATAGGTTTTAATAATATACTTTAAAATTATTAATAAAGAAATTGTGCTTAGCTATCAATTTAAGTTTTACAATAAAAAATACTTATTGTACCCTTCACCCTAGGTAGCGAAATGGTGTATCTAAGTATATATATTCTGAGTTATTAAGCATAGCGAAGTCGTTGGAGAGATAACTATCTATCCGTCCGTGTTCTGGACGGCACTAGACGAGCTAGAGAAAATTTTAATACGCCAATCGATCAGACATAGTTTCGAAAATTTTGCTATTTAAAATCAGCAAGATCGGCCCTTGTCTTCCATGGCAGCGGGCAAAACATCGGCTAAGCCGAATCTTATACATATGTATACCCTCTAGAAAAGTGAAGTAACTCCAATTAGAAACCCAATTTGGGTGACAGACTTAAAAAATAACAAAAAAAAACAAGTCTATATATGTAATTTTACATAAAAAGTTTAACGGTTCTTAACGAGTTAAGGATTTTTTTTTTCAATTTCCTAAAGGATATCTAAACAAAAAGGGACCAATTTATGGACCGAAGTGGGCTGTGCCAAGACGGCTGCCTCCTGCCTAACCTAAAAGATATCTTGAAAAGTTTTTAAATGAAAACCATATTGATAACTCAAACAATATTGTGCACAATCGTACATTTCTGTGAAGAATTCAGAAGTCCATAACTCGGATAATATGGGTGGACGCCAATTTCTTCATTTGATGTTTTTTTTTCAAAAAAAGTTTCGCATTTAGTCTTTTATTTTGATTAATAAAAGGTCTGTTCAGTAACTAAAAGTTGTTACTAGAACGTGTTCACGTACTCAAAAAACTTGCAAGGAGAGAGGGAAGAAAGAGCGTAAAAATGTAAGAGAAAAAAATTTGTTGCAAGTTTTGGATAGTGAAATTTTTACTAACAAGAATTAGCCAAACGTATGTTTCTTACTTTTGTTTACAAAATAAATTGTTTTAAAAATGTCTGATAAAAGAAATTTGTATTATCGGTACACTAATAAAAAGGGTACCATCCGACGTAGATATATTTTTCATTTAATTTGAATTCGTAGTTTAAGCAGGGTATGATGAGGATGCTAACGAGCGATATGTTTACTCTACTTATAGAAATATGCTTTTTAGTGGTAATATGAATAAAATTGGCCAGTAGGCTATATGTATTACAAATAAAAAAAAAAATAAATAATTAATATTATTTTGTTATTTTTCTATAATTTAGCAAAGAAGTGAAAAAAAGCAGATATTTGATTTATAATCTTCGAGCTTTGCAGGGTTTTGTGTTGGTATCAGAATTAAAGGTTAATAAGCCAGTGATGAAACATTTAATGCAATGTACTTTTTTCGGTACAAATTAAAGAGTAGTACAATTATTACGTATAATAAGAAATAAGTTACACATATGTATGTAGTTAAAATCATTTTTAATATAAATATTTTTACATCTAAATCACAATAATATATAGAAAAGAATGTGGTTCAGACAAAAATTTATATTCATGATACGCTTAAACATCAATAACGATTTTGAAAATTACCAAGAAAATATTAAACATTTTATGTACCTATTTATGCTATTTTGTTACTTGGAGTATTATTTTCAATTTTTTCGTGTGGCCACCAGTTTGCTGGCTTTTAGTGGTCTTTGTTTTATACATTTTTGTCATTCACGAAGCAACAATTTACTTTGATACTCTTTGCTAGTAAAGCGTTCATTTACATTTGGGAAAATTAAAAAATTTCTGATTTACTCTCTCGTTGCTGGAAAAGTGACTGAACAGACCTAATATAATTTGCTCATTGCGCCCTTCACAAAAAAGTTTTTATGACACATCTTGTAAGAAAAACACATGTTTACTTGATTTTACTTTGCCTTGTATTTCTAAACAAACGATTAGCATAAAGTAAAACTTGCACTGAAATGGCCTCTACTCCCACAAAAGCCCAGGATTCAAGTTTCTTACAAAATTTAACGCCAGTAAGATGTAAATTTTCCATTAAACAAATTTAAATATTATGTGAATAATTAATTCTTCCTGTAGTTTTTGACAGCCCAAAGATAAGGAAATCTCCCTCTGACTCCAATCTGGCGGCATGCAAATCTCGTTTAGAAATAATCATAAAAAATGTTGAAGATAATTTTAACAAATGGCAATTGGCAGAAAAACGTGGCCTAACTTTATGCCTTTCTATTGAAGCTATAAAGACAAAAGCTTTGGAACAAAATAGCGAAAATTTTGATGTCACTGCTTATCCAGATGAACTTAAAATATATTGTGATAAGTTGGCAATTATTTGTACAATATTTGAGGATATAACAAAAAATGCCAAGGAGTCGTTGAGGCAATTAAAAGCTTTAAGCAAACTACCAGGAAGTTGTAATGAGATTTTTTATCGTTCTTGGACACTTAACGAATTTATTGCATTTCTTGAAGAAATTTCGGGACGATACGAATTAGAGGCTAAAGTGAAGGCGCATGTAGCGGGTAATAATTCAAATATTACTTTTAATAGAAAACAAATATTTAAAACTTTGTTTATAAAAATTTTCGGTACACAGAGGTATTTCCAAACCAAAAAAATTTGCATATTTTAAGAAATACGATTTTGTTCAATTATTAAGTTAAACATCTTTCTTTATTTTTCAGAACATATACCTCACTGTTCAACGAGATCCGATCTGATACGCTGTTCGTCTGCGTGGGAATATCCCCAGAACGTTGATTTTTATGTTAAGTTATTGTTTCTCTTCTGCAAGGAAGAAATTAATGCTCAGAAATAAACAATTCATCAACAACAACAATTTACATATAAAATGCATTTTATTATTATTAATAAAAAAACAATTAATTCCGACAAAAGAAAAATTTAAGCATTAGAGCATTAAAGCAATTTTAAAAAGATTTTCAAAATCTCGCAAAAACATACAAAACAAGTATAGAAATGCGCGTTCGTTATAGCAAGGCTAAAAAATAATGGTTTATATAAAAATTTATTAATTCTGGTTAGCAGCAAAAGCCATGACTGTAAAACGTAATTCCTCAGGATCACGAGCCATAAACTCCTTGCAAACACGAGCAGCGTCTTGTACAAATGTTTCATCACTGGTGCTTCCATGTTTGACAGGAAAAGATTTGCGTCCATCCAATTCATACAGCTCACCATTGACATTTACTAATGCTATAAAATGATGATAAACTTTCTCATCAGGATTAGCGGCAGTTTGTCCTTCCTATAAGAGCAAAGAGACCAATAAACAAAATGTGTTCTGTTTTCAACGGATCATTTTTTCATTAAATATTGTAGAAGTAGCCATGTTAATAGACCCATAATTATGCTTTATATCCTTAAATAGCCAAATTTTTTATATACATATATACATATGCTAAGGTGATCTATTACCGATGCAGGGCATTGATGCATTTGCGAGGAGGACTGTTGTTTACAGAAACTGTTTTAGCATCTCCATTAAATTTAAGCGAAATCCTGAAATCTTTCATTAAAAAATTTAGCCACTTTATTTAAAGCCTACAAAAATCTGGCGCCAGAGTGGGTGTTAGCAGTAGAATTTAACTGCGAATATTTTGTAATTTCTAATATTTTAATTTTATTATGAGTAATTAAAATTTCTCAATAATTTTACCAAACGTCAATAAAACGACATTTCAAACAAATTAAGTTGAAGAATTGAATTCAAATTGTCTCTGCAACGATTAAAAGTTATTTTAAATTAAGACTGCATGATTGAGAGTAATAAAACTACTCATGGCTCCCTTTCTAATCTGCATTGTAACAGTTTTCTTAGAATTCCACAATTTTCTTACATACCTGAGCTAATGCCTGATGATCTTCAGTCATAGCGGCATCGTTTTCCAAAGATTTGCCCCTTTCTTCGGGTGAAAGTTCTTTAACACTTTCCAAAAACTTTTTTAAAGCACCATCGTTCAAAGTAATACTAATAATTATATAATTAAATATCTCGTTTAATTTATAAGTAAACATTGCCAACATACTCTTTATTATTAGCAATACTATGTATTAAGGCTACAGTACCGCAGGCATTATGGGTAAATTGACGCATATAAAACAAATCTTTGGGGTGCTCATGAGCTTCTGCCAACAAACGTTCGTGTTCTTCAGCACGATGTTTTTCATACTTCAAATAAGTAAAAATTTTAAAATCTCATCCGCCCTTTTCAAGTTTATCTCCAAATACTTACTTTATCCGAACAGGGAAACAATAAAATGATAGCTTTAACCGGCTTAGGAATCCATTCTAACATTTCAGGATCCAAACCCACAACATCAGTTAAGGCCCACTCATTGGCTACACCCAATTTGTGTATGTATTTAGTTAATACCTTTGAATAAATTTACAAGGGATATTTTTCATTAAAAAAATAAATATGATGTTTATGAGTCACTGGTATATAACCACCCCATCGTTTTTGCTGGACGCCACACAGGCGACCAAGAAAAAAAAAAACAATTGTTTTTGTACACATGTTAACTCACATCGGGATTTGATTCCAAAGGCACCCAAACAGACATTTTGTTGTATTAAATGAGATCTGCTATCACGACTAAGTAAAAATAAATTATTAAATTTTTTTCTTTCTAATTTTTTTTATTTTCTGTCAAATAATAAAATGCCGGCTTCTGCGGTGGGATTGATTCTTTTGATAGAGTTTTTTCACTAAACAATATTGCCCATTATTGATGTTTCTGCTTAGCTTTTGCGATTTTGTACGTTACGTAATTATTTATAAGATTTCTTTTAAAGAAAATTTTAAAAATTTTGGGAATAGAAATTTGTTAATGTATTGAATAAAGATAAATAAAATAAATTAATATTTATTTATTTACTATAATATTTACTATATTAATTATATATATATATATATATATATATATATATATATATATATATATATATATATATATATATATATATATATATATATATATATTGAAAAAAGTGAGGATGAAGGTATTCCTTAAGGTTATAGACACTTTGGATTTGAAGATTGTTTATATGTATTGTGTTGCGAAAATCATGCTTTCCAGATGCTGAATCTCTTAAAATTGTCGCACGGAATCCATTTTTGTAGCAGTATCAGCATAATTTTTACGCCTAATACCGAAATGGCCTCGAATCCATATTACTTTTTATTATGGTTATTGACAGCTGTCTGAGAAAATAATTGATGCTTGCCGGGCTTTTTTTGTAACAATTGAAAAGATACAAGACAAATTAGGTTCCGTTTGATCTACCAGCGTATTCTACATTATCTTTATCTTTTGAGTAATCTGTAAAAATTTACTGCCATTTTCTTCTCAAAAAGTTGATGTTAATTTATTATACAAACGTAAATTAACATCACTAGGTGTGTCTTGTTATTTCAAGACAAAGACAGACACACCATTTTTTACTGTCGGTAAAAGATTTTTGCTTTATATAGAGTGGTACACTTTCGTCAAACCCATCAGATTGGAAAATATTAGTTTTACTTTCGTCTGTGAACAGTACTTGATCCCAAAAATCGCATTGCCTATTTTCAAATTGTTTGGTATACTTCACTTTCTTTTTTTTTTTTTTTTTTTTTTGAGAGAAGATACCTGCGGCTTGCGTCTAGCCACACGTAAGTTATACCCAGCTTCATGTAACGTTCTTTGAACTGTTTTTGGGTGTATATCTTTGCTAAAATCTTGTTAATTTCTGCGGCAACCTGTGAAGATATAATTTTTGGATCACTTCTTTCTTTTCGTACGATTTGAGCATGTTCAAAGTTTTTTTCGCCTTTGAACCGATTTGCAATGGTCCGTATGGTAAAACGGCTGCGGTTAATCAATTCTCTAATCTTAGCAAACGATTTGCCTTAGTTTAGCAAATTTAAAATTATTTTGCGTTGTTTCAGATTGTAAAAAGATTACAAGCAAAATAAGTATTTTCTAAAGTTTTGGTACTTTTCAGTTACTTAAATAAATAAAAATTAATAACGGGATAAAACAGCTTGCATCAAATGTAAAATTGCTGCCAGATCCTTGAAATTAAAATAAAGGGATAGTTGCTTAAAAAAGTGTGCTCATACTTTTGTCCATTGTATTTTAGAACTTTTTTGTACTTTTTATCTGCCAGCGGACTAATTCATCTTTCTACACGAATAAAACTGCTACAGTGTTGAAATATACAGTCGACTGTAATACATTACTAGTAACATTAATGTTAAAAATAATCCTTCTGCTTTAAATGCTACTTGGCTGTTGTGCCTATACTTAAGTCCATCACTTACTGCTTCGATCAAAACAATGACAAAACTGAAGTAATTGCGGCCGAAATTTTTAAATAAATAAAGGTGTTATATAAATCTGTTCCATAGTTACTAATGGCAAAAATACCAATCAATGGACCCAAGAGGCTGGGGCAACAGAGCTGCTTGCCGAACCTATTAATGGCTGTTTGTACAAGAGAATATGGATATGGCACCAAAGAAGAAATGATAAATGAAGTTAAAGATTATTTTAAAACAAAGAATTAAAAAAAGATGAGTCTGTTAGTAAATGTATCGCTCTTTCTTGCCTTTCAAGTTTTAATACAATACACTTTTTTTTTATCAAAACACTCATACTTTTAAAATTGAAACGAGCTTGTTTTAATTTTTTTTAAAGTTGAGCGTTTACGTTCAAGAAAACAGCTATTATAGATCTTTTGATCTATTCTTTATTTTAAGTTCTAAAAAATACTTTGCCGCCATAAGCTTTCGCCATCATCACAGCCAAATCATTTTTAAATAAAAAAATAATAGTTGATCGTTCAGCTGCAGGGCTAAGGGTGTAAGTACCTTGGTAATTAAGATGATGCATGCCAAAAAGTTGTTGCTTTATTAACATGCCTGAAACCTTACATTATTACTTACAAAATGCCCTGGCAACACTTGAACTGGATGAATTTTTTATTACAATTTTTCGGTTTCGAAAAAAGTGGCGGTATGAATTCCGAAGCGTAAAAATTTTAAACCGAATTCAAATTTAAAAATGTTAATGCGAAAATAACTGATAAACATTTCAGATTTGGGCGACAACTCCTATATTATTAAAAAAAAGAGGACTTTTAATGACACTTCTTACACTCTCTCAAAAAAATAAAACTCATTTTAGAAATTGTAATTTATATTTTTTATTATAATTGTTTTAAATTCACTTATGGGACTTCAAAGCTTAAAACACTAATTTGAAATGGTATGCCTGCAAATTGTTTGTACTATTTGGCCTGAAAGCATCGAAATAAATACAGGTAACGGAGTTAAACTAATTCTTATGTTTCCAAAAGTATAGAGCCAATAACGCCCCTAATGAAGTTAATGAACCTAAAATTAAACAGGCTGTCAATAAAATGGTTCTCTTTGAAGTTTTACGATTTTCATCAGTTGGGGGAGGTTTTTCATAAATTATCTGAAATAAAGAAGATAATCAAATTTAAAGCTGTACTATGGAAAGGCTAGTGTTAAACAAATTTTGGTTTCGAATTAAACGATTTAAAATATTAATTTTGTTTTAAAAGTTCAATAGTAATGTTTATACTGCTCAGTTCATCATTTCGGTAACAAACTGAGTAGGTAGGTAGGAAAAATTTTTAACTTAAGTTGTTTAATTAAACTTACACCCTCCATTTCCGAAATTTCTTTTTCAATATCACCAGAAACACCATAAAGCTCATTTAGCGCCTCCAGAACAAAACGGCTAGCAAATGATTTTTCACCTACAATTACATCCTCTGGTGGCATTATTTCCAATTTGTAGTTGGCAGCTGCTAAGGCGGAACGCATTGAATCTAAATGATTACTTGCGTTATTAATGATTTGATGGTTGTAATTAGAGGCTTCTTTCAAACGGTAAATTCTTTAAAGTAGAGAAAATTAAAACTCAATATATACATATTAAAATGTTATTCTACTTAAAAACCTACTGTGCCAGTGAAGGATCTTGATTTGGTAACTGTGAAAAGAATTTTAATAACTCATCTCTTTGATTTGGTCGTGTAAAACCCATTAACTCCAAATCCTGATGCGTCAACGAACCCAAATCACGATATGAAATATTCTCAGCAATTAATTTCTCTACATTGTCGCTAGTATTACCACCTTGGGTTGCTAACAAAGTAGTTAATATTTCATGATTTGTTTGAGAATCACTGTTGGGTTCCATCCATTTGCGGCGATAACGCAGAAAACCACTATCGCCTTCATATAGTAATCCTTTGCTTTGAAAATCCTTATTTGATTCAAATCGTACTGCTGGTACTTTGATGTTTACTGCGGTGTTGTTTGATTCGTGCATAATAAGAAAAAAAATTTTAAACAATTTTGGTTTTTGATGTAAATTATATTAAAAAAGATATAATTTGTCCTACAGGAAAATTTGCAGACTGCAAAACACTATAAACAATTATTTGCTGTTTGTAATAATACTCAGCACTGTGTTGCCAGACTTTTTTTTTAATAAGCTTTTAACAGTTTAGAGAAGAGATTATTTGTATATTAAATATACATATGTATATCACATTAAAAAAACTGGGATATTCACGAAAACAAGGTGTTCGCAGTCCAAAAATAACTCTGATTGCCTTTACCTTATTTAAAATTCTCAAATTGAGCATTTGTTCATATTTGTTCTTGCTTTCTGCTATAAAATATTGTGTTTTATTATGCTAGAGTCTAATATTTCCTATCTTCTTTTAAAATTAACGCAAAATTTTGTTAAAATTTTACATAACGAATTTAGAAATTAAAATATTCATGAACATGAAGCAGGATAAAAAAGACATTATTAATAATTATAATAATAAAATAGTTTACATTATATATAAAGTCAATATTTAAAATATTTTATTTTCGATGTTTTGCTTTTCAATAGAGTTCAGAATTTTTCATTTATGATCATTCAATTTTAAACATTTTTCATATTTTTCATAAATGAGAATTCTATGATTTGTTTTTTATTTTTCACCTTGATAAACGAGCATCAAAAAATTTTCAGCCTGCGGTCACACATGAATGTGCCTTTCTCTTTCATTTTTAAGTATTCATATATGAAAAAGTGAATAAGAAAAAATATCCCTATTATTCAAACGTGATAAGGGATGAATAATAGCATTCTCATTAATGCTACTTCTCAAAAACGAATGGGTATTTTTTTCAGCGTTGAAAAGTTTTCATTTATGAGAATTCAAAAAGAGATTTATGAAATTTCTCATAAATAAGAAAAAAAAAATATTTCTTTTTGACGGTCATTAACGACCAACAAAAAATTGTCTGCCTACAATTACATATGAATGTGTGTATTAGCATTGATACAGGTAAGGATGAAAAACAAAAAAAAAAAAATCCGTATTATGTAAAACAAATTTTTAATAAAATTAAAAATATAAATTTATAACAAAAAGACATTTATAACAAGCTTACGATACATTTCTATACATATTTTTTATACAAACATATTAATGTATGTATATGTGCCTTTTTCCTTTTAGATTAAACAAATAAATAAATGTTAATAAACCAATTAAGGAATTGTTTTTTCTTTTAAAATAACTTATATAGAAAACTTTTTAAAGTTCTAAATGTATCCGAAATAGTAAACTATGATAACTAAAAAGTAAAATTTGTTCACCATATTACATTTTCCACGCCTGCAGTTGTGTGAAAAACAAATCAATTTAAAATGTACATGATTGAGAAGTGAACGCTCAATGAAAAATTTTTTGTACGGTCTTTTCACTTATGAAAAATTATCAAAATTTTAAATTCTCATAAATGAGCACTTGCGTGAAAAAAAATATTTTCTCATTTTTTCACTTTTAAATAGAAATAAAAAAAAAATAAATCATCCTTCTCATGAATAAAAAAACCAAAATATTTTCTACCCTCTCACTCGTTTTTGAAAAGAAGCAACAAAAACTAAAATGTCTCACTGCTCTCTCATGTGTGAGAAGTGAGAGAGCATTTCGGTACTCTGCTTTTCAATGATGAAGAATTACCTATTTGTTTAATAGCTCTGTTCCCGTACTTTTTGGGTAAAGTTTGGTAAAATGAGAGAAAACATAAATTATTCTCAATTAAAGAGAAAAATGCCCAAAAGTACGGGAACACAAAAAACCAAATTTCTGTCCCAAAACAAGATGTCGAGCAAAATATACATGCAGTTGTTTATATTAAACATAAGAACACAAATATTTTGTATGTTCTTAAATTTATTTTAATATTTATAGGAATAAAACTTATAAATAACAGTTTTGCGAAACATTTGCGTGTATGAAACATAGAATTTTTTGTATTTGCTAGTGTTTACTTTTCAATCAGCTGATTGTTTTTTAGTTTACACAAACTTACCCAAAGAAAAAGTCTGGCTGTTTCGTGCAGAAAGAAGAAGAATTTTATTCTCTCAAAAGCTCTCTCTTCTACTCAAACTTGTAGTACGGGAACTGTTTTCGGTAACATTGGGATCCCGCGGGATCCCAAAATTGAGTGCGGGAACGCACCTATTATTTGTTTATGAATTCTTTATCTTTTTATACCCTTCACCACCGTTTGTAATTTCTACAATATCCCTTTTCGATCCCATAAATGTATATATATTTTGTGTTCGTATGCATAGCGAAGTCAATCAACAGTTGTTCGCTGTCCGTCCATGATCGGTTTGAAATCAACTTTACCAAGGCACTAGATGAGCTAGAGAAAATTAAAATACGCCAATCGATCGGTCATACATAGTTTCGAAAATGTTGCTATTGAAAATCTTCAAGATCGGTCCATTTCCAAAACACCACGCCTACCTCTAATTTTTTCATATAATTTGGAACAAATCTCGTTTAATGAAGTAACTTCAAGAAAAAAAAGCAAATATATGAGGATATCGAGAATTAAAAAATAGAAAAAATCCAGTTAAATATAGCACTCGCTAATATTTTCCGACTTATGGGCCTCTGAACTTTTAACAGAAAATTGCGATTGTGAACCATATTATTTAAGATATCAACATGGGTATCTTTTAAAAGCTTTCAAGGAGATCTTTCAGAAAATACTAAGGTTTTTTTTTAAAAAAACTTAACCTATTATGAGCTGATGACATTTTTGTGGTAAATTGTAGATAGTACTTAATTTTTTTCTTATTTTTTAATTCTCTGTTATCCCAATATTTTTTTTAGTTTTATTGGATTAACTTTACTAAACTAGATTTACACATGTATATGGTGAAGGGTATATAAGCCAAATATAGCACTTTTACTTGTTTAATTTTAAAAGGTAAAACATAGTAACTGCATACAAGTTATTTCAGTCGCGGTCGGTAGAGTTTATCTACAAATTTTCCTCGCTTACGACTTGTAACGGTCGTTAAAGCGAAAAAGAATGTTAAGTTTGAATTCCTTTAGAAAACACAACACTTAGATGTTTTAAGTTAAACGTCAAGAGATATCGGATTTCTAAGGTTTTAATAAATTAAACGATAATAACTTATTTTTACATTTAAGTAACATCTATACTATACATTTACAAAGGAACGCTAGCAGGTCTCCTGTGAATATTCGTTTTGAAAAAATTAATCTTCTGACATTAGAAATATTAAAATAAATAGAATTTCACTGATAAGGTTCGCATGTTTCAAAAGTTTTGCTTAATAATGTATCCTCGCACTCATTTCAATTAAAAAGCTTAGACATCTCAACTAATGCTTAAAGTTTTCATTAAAAAAATTTAATCAACAAGTGTTCAGATAGTGACGTTAGAAAATATGAAAATAAAAAAGTCTTGACGTGACAGTTGAGGTGCGCAAGTCAAGCTTTAAGCGTATACATATGTATGACAACTGATGGAAGGAAAGAAAAAATTTTGCAACTTGTTTTCCTTTTTTGTTTATTATTATACACATTAGTAAAACATTTATTAAAATACAATTTTATATAAAATTAGGAAAATAAGGATTTTAAATAAATTTAAAATTCTAGTTAAAATCCCAGTCACAATCTAGGAGAGAAAAGTATAAAAAACGATATGTTCCTGAAGGAACTAATACGTTTTTCAACCCAGCACAGAACTTTATACTGCTACATGATACTCAGCATTTGGATATTTTTATTAATAGCAGGTAAGTAACTAACATATGAAAGGGTATTTTGCTCAAAAATGAGGTAATTTTATATTTTCTTGCAGGCATGTATAAGTATATCGGTCGGAGTTCTTCGTCGTTAAGTTATATTTTAAATGAAAAATCCCAATACTCCTCTTCCTATGTAACGGTTGCTCCCTTGTTAGATTTAAATAATTTCGCCAAGTACAAAACTCGCTGTACTGCACTGTCACAAATCAGTCGCCTGGATGATGGTGGTATTTTAGATGGTTGGAAATTGCACGGCGTATTGTTGGTCATACGTCATGGTGATCGGGGTCCCATGTCTCATGTGCATAATATACCAAACTTAGATTGTGGCATAACAGGGGATAATTTAGTTAATAAGTATGTTTTGACAATTTATGTATCTGTATTTGTGTCATAGAATAATGCAGCTAAAGTTTTTTTGCAGATATCGTAGCTTTTTATATAATTCAACATCTGTTTCTGGTTCAAATCATATGTATTGGAATAAAGTTGGTCCATTTCATAGTTTTCCTCTTTTACCATTGGCTGAAAAGGAATGCCTGTTAGGTCAATTGACCTACAAGTAAGTATAAGTGGCTTCTTATTTTGACAACAAACAATATTTTGGCAAAAAACATCGCATTTTTTTTTTACCTAATTGCTTCTAAAATTTTGTTATTGGAAATTAGCAAGATTGGTCAATGTCCTTCGAGGTAGCGGGCGAAACACCACGCCTGCCTCTGTTTTTTCCATATCATTTGGAATAATGAAGTAACTCCATTAAAAAAAAAAAAAAAAAAAACAAACACATGGAGCGATAGAAAATTAAAAAAAACATTCCGTGAAAATATTGGCGAGCGCCAAAGAACTTTTCATAAAGAAGTACGATTGTGCTCCATATTTTTCAAGATATCAGTATGGGTATCATTTAAAAGCTTTTGAAAAGATCTTTCAGGAAATACTAGAATTTTAATATGTAAAATTATATAAGGTGCTTAATTTATTTTTTTCATATTTTTTAACCCTCTGTCACTCCAATATTTGTCTTTTTGATTTACATGTATGGTAAAGGGTAAATAAGATTCGGCATAGCGTTATATAGCACTCTACTTGTTTTTACTTTTTTTAAATTTACTCGCTAAACGACGTTAGGTCTGTTCAGTAATTTTACTAGCAAAAACTAAAAACGAGGGAGTAAAACAAACATTTTCAAAATTATTTCCCCAGTAAATGAACGCTTGTTTTTTTTTTAAGAGAAATAGCACTTCAGGCAATATAACCTATTTAGTTATTTTTGAACCCCTGCTACATTCTTTAGGAAAAGGATAGATAAGACAGGTGGTGAAAGGAGAAAGAGTTTATTAGTTATTTTACTTCGCCGGCGAAGAAGTACCGACGAAGGAGGCTGCATGTTTTAATGTTAATTCTGAATATGTGTTTAACCATTAAACAAAAAAAAAAAAACATTGTTATTTTTTGATTATCGCAGGGGTTGAACCCTGGCCAACCAACTTTGTGGTCTACGTGTTTACCACTTTGACTACAGCAGCCTGAAAAATTGGCTAAGTAAATTGTTGTGGCTTTGAAAGCTATATCGTCTCCTGAATAAAGCAATAGCGTATAATTTTTTGTCTTTTCGAAATAATAAAGTTTTAAGTTTTGTGTTATTAGACATCTGGGAAAACAAAAATATTTCAGAAAGTAATCGTCGTTTTCAAGTTGTTGTCATAGACGATATTTCATTAATTTACAAGTGCTTTAATTGCAAATAAATAGGATTAAAAGTACCATGATGCCACTTAAGGGGGGTTTAGACGGTACGACATCACGTACGTAAAATCCAAGAGAAAATAAAATGAAGAAATACCATCCGTATTTAAAAAAATGAAAGCAAAAATCTTACGACTGATTTTTTCGCGTTAACACAATTGGTATACACAGGTTTTTGGGCGGTTTAAAGAAAAATGCATCCCTAATCTAATGATTCGTAATTGTCTTATGAATTTTCAGAAATTATAGAGAGCCATACGAGTGTCAAATTTTCACCCGTAATTTCTCTCAATTTGTGAAGATTCAATACATATTTGGTTTAGACGATTCCACTGGTACTTTTCTGCACAAAAATTTGACACGTCGTAAGACTTCTGTGACCATGTAAACCGCCCTTTAGACTATTTTATATGTTTTACAATATGTATGAATATCATTTTACACTATTTTATTTTGTATGGCATACACTACTTCATTTGAATCTTGTACACTATTTATTACGAAATACTATTAAATTATCGGACGAATGTTAATGCAGTAAAACAAAGTATTTGTGCTTAACAATCACTTTTATTTATAATTCACAGCTTCGGCCTCGATTAAATTCATTATACCAATTTTTCACAGTGCTATAGGATGGTGCTTCATCGCCATACAAAGATTTAAGTTCATCAATGCACTCTTGTCGTGATAATCCACGTCGAAAGTTGTGAAAAATTATGGCAGGAAAATGTTCACGAGTTAATTCCATTTTTTTTCTATATTAATTTTTTTAAGTCACTGTAAACAACACAAATAATGGTCGTACGTCAAAACGTTTTAAGTACGATTATGCTTAAAAATGAAAAACTTTCCAATGGAAATGTCAGATTGCACTTGGCAGCACTCAGTGTTGCCAGGCCAGAAATATATATAGCAGCCCTCGTAATTTTAAAACAATTTACTGGGTTGGTTTCGTTATTCTTTTCGAAACGGTGTTTTAATCTGCTGAACCATTTTTTGAGATAATTTTTTTTCATTTTTTCCGCAATGTATGGTTGTTTCCATTATTTTTAAAATATTTTTATAATAACACACTAGCAAAAGCACATTTGTCCTGTTTATGTCTTCTTTCTGCAAATTCTACAATTTATCAAACAGTTGACATTAACAGTAAAATAGAGAAATTTTATGTGTTATATAAAATAGTGTACATGTGAAATAGGTATAAAGTGAATAATAAAAATAGTGCATGCTCTTTATACACTATTTTTCTTTAAAATTATATTTAGAGTAACAACTAATTAAAACACCATATCTGCACTTATACAACTATTAATCAAAAATTTCAAATAGGAAATTAATCGCTAACATTTTAATTGATCGTTTTACCCCCTTGGTGGAAGTAGAATTTCACCTAATTTTGACCACATTTAAAATCAGTTATGTAGATCCTTATTATGCAATAAAATGGAGTACAAAGTTTACACGATTGTTTTATTAAGGGGACGGTATGTAAGACTTAAAAGCTGTAAATTCTGACCATTAAATAGTAATATTTTTGAAGCAAATGTACTAGAGTGAAAAAATGTGAAATGGAAAAATGGAAAATAATACCAAATAGCAAAAATGTGCAATTAAATGTTTTCCATTTTTTTAAATACTAGGTGACTTTCAAAAACGTTTATGATGCTTAAGCGCATCATGATTATAATAATTTTTTACAGTTAAACATTTTTATTGTGATTTATATTAAAAATAATTTTAACTTTATACATGTGTAAAACTTATTTATAAACATACATACTTATGTATGTATAAACTGTACTACTCTTCTTTAAATTGTACCGAAAGAAGTACACTGCATTGAATGTTTCATCACTGGCGTATTTACTTTTAATACAAATGTTATCGTCCCCTCATTGAATTATTGTTTGTGCAGTTTTCTAAAATACTCTTTTGAAATTACATACGTGTCCACACATCTATTTGTTTCGGCCTTGACTGCTTAGAATTGCAAGTACATAAAGCAGTGACCCGTTTCTAATCGTCTTTCTTCTCTCACAAACAAACTCAACAGTTGTGCAAGAAAAGTTGCAAAGTGTGGACAGGGACTAAAAAAAACATCTGCAAAGCTAAAAGATTCTAAAGCGAAGTTCTGTTGTTTTAAACTCATTTGCTGTACACTTTCCTAACTAGATTAAAAACAAATAACAAATATTAACATTTTTTTTCAATGCTAAAAAATAACTTTTATCAGACTTTTTAAAGCAAATTATTTTGTAAGCAAGCGAAAAAAAAACAAGTAAAAATTTTACTAGCTAAAACTTGCGTTTTTATGCTCTTTTTCATTCTCGTTGCAAGTTTTTCGAGTACTAAACACGTTTCAGTTACAAGTCTTAGTAACTGAACAGACCTATTAACATGTCACTTAATTTGTTTTATTTATTTTATACTTTCAGAGGAATAGCTCAGCTCTTATATGTTGGCGAAATGCTGCGTCAAATCTATGCCCATCCTTTAGGCTTATGGTACAAGCAACCTGGCAGCCAATATGGTAAAAATGTTATGAACTCGACACCCTATTCAACCCTTTTGAATTCCGATGAAGTTGTTGTCTATACCACACGTGTTCGAAGAACATTTCAATCGGCGCTAGCTCTTCTCTATACATTTCTACCCATAGAAAAATGGTTGGCATTAAATGTCAAGGAGTCGCACAGTATTGCGTTTTGCTTTAGCGACTGTGCCTGTCCCCAAGCTGATGCTCTACGTAAAGAACTAATGAAAATGCAAAAACAGAGACTATCACAACAACCCTTGGTGGCCAAAGTAATGCTTTGGATAGGCAATCAGTTATTACAACATACACCCAACGGCATTAACGATCCGAACGAAGTAGTTGATGCTATGTTAACCGTTATGTGTCATGATGCTCACTGGCCTTGTAGAAATGTTAATAGTTCGGAAGGCACAGTTGTAAGTACGAAACCAAATGATGCAGAGCTAAATGATGTCATAAATATAGATCAAGATTATATAGCTGTGGGTGGTTTGGGTGGAAAAGAAGAGCAAATAGCATCGAACTTAATAGAGTTGCGTAATGAAATTTTTCCACTGCCTACAACAACTTCGAAAGGTTGTATAGAAGCGCATCATGTCTCTACACTCATGTCATTTTCCAACTGGCAATCTACACAAGAAGTTCATCATTCGTATTATAAGCGTATTGGTTTAATGAGAGCGTATGGCATGATTCGTCATATAGTCAGCTATATGTTGCGCATGATATCTGGAGATCGTACTAAATTCGTTCTGTATTCGGGACACGATTGGACTCTACAATATATCACAGCCGCCTTGGGTATTCAAACAGAAAATACTTTTATTGCTTATGCTGCTCGTTTAGCTTTCGAAGTTTATAAAAGCGAAGCTCATACAGACTATTATTTTCGTGTGGTATACGATGGCCATGATGTTACAAAAGAAATTGATTTTTGTGAAGGTGGTAAAAGTCTACGAGTAACACGAGATTCTCGCGGCAATAAGGCCGATTTATGTCCTATCGAAAATATTATACGTTTCTTACACGAAGATTATTTTGGACCACTAAATGCCACCAATTTCAAAGATGCTTGTACTTTACAACAAAAATCAAATGAATTTTAATTTAAATACCGCAGTAAACTTATTAAATACGCAACGATACATATCAGAAAATGTAATATTATTAAATATATTTACTTATTATTAAATACTATAAAGTAAGTTAAAGCACATGAAACAAAAAATAAATAAATAAAAAATTAACACTCAACACATCCATATCAAAAACTGTGATAAAATTGTTAAATAAAATAAAAATAAGTTTACGAAATTAAAGTGTATTATACCAAATAAAACGTTACATATCATTGTAAAACTAGTCACAATTTAAAATATCATACAGTTTGCAAAATGTAAATGTAATAAAAAATTATTTAGGAAACTAATAAAATAGTAAAAAATATATTTGACAGCTGCTTTTATTATTGTGTAGATTATCGTATTTCAATATTAATTGTTACTTGTACATTATCGAGAAGAGGACCAATAAAAATACACAAATTAAAATGGAAAAAAATGTGTGGCAGCTTATTGATAATTCTATCAAATTCTGTAATTTACTAGAGCTGTGTCGTTCGTGAACGTACGGATTAAATTGAAAGAATCACTCAAGTGCACGGTAGACTTGTGCCACATAGTTCAATTTAGTGATCGCTCTTTTTAGTTCAAAGAATGAAAATGAACTAGTTCAAAATTTAGCTTAAAGGCTCTCTTTAGTTCAAAACTCTCTTAGTTCAAATGTTCTGTTGGCATATTGTTCGCACTTTCAACTTTTAGTTCAAACGCTTTCTTTAGTTCAAAAGCTCTTTTAGTTCAAAAGTTCTTTTCAATATATAATGGCAACAATACCATAGCATTGCCGTAATGAATGTTAAATGTGGTAGCACTAATTTCATGTCGTAAATAGTCAACAAGAAAACACAGTTATGTATTCTAGGTTATCTTGTCTGGTAGTTTAATTACAAATTATAGTTCAAAAATGAACTAGGTGTATCTCAAAGTATGAACTAGTAACTTAGTTCAATCGTCGGAATCGTTTAAATAAACTAGTTCGTTTATGAACTACACAAGTCTAGTGCACGGAATGATCCGGTCATTTAATTGAGGAATTTTCGTTCAATAGTGTACGGGTTAAATTGAATGATTTAATTGAACGGAATTAGTCGGACATTTAATCGGCTCCTTTCGTTCAATAGTGTACGGATTAAAGCCTTTTTACTGATCAACATCTACCAGCATTTTGCGAAGATATTAACATGTTCCCATTAGAAATACACCGGGCTAAAAATCAACATTTTTCATCACCACTAGAAAAATGACTGTAATCTCGATATTCTAGTGGCATCACTGATAAAATGAGATTGAAAATACAAATAAATATTTTTAAATGAACAGGAGCGGCACACGTGAGTTTTTGTTTTTTACTTTGAATATAAATAAATTAATATATTTAGGGTTTTTATTAAAGAAAGAAACCAGTCTCCGCCTCGGAAAATGGCGTTTTTTCAATATTTGGGTAGGTTCTGTAAAAAACAGAAAAAGGATATTGTTTGTAATAAAATAATTTTGAAATTTATAAATACAAGTTAGAAAAGTTTAAATAAAAACAATAGATTTTTCTATTTCTTAAGAATCACCCAAAGATGTACCAAAAAACAAACAAAAGCAATTAAAGAAATATTTATTATTAAGTGACCTTGAGCTTAAAAAAATTGGCATTTTTATTAAAGTAAAAACAGTGAATTAAAAATCAAATAATAAAAAAAAATATTTTTATTTTATTTTTTATAATTATTAATTTTTTATTTATTTTTGACATATTTCTCTAAAATGTTTTATAGAGGCTTCTAAAAATAGGTGCGTTCCCATACTCAATTTTAGGATCCCGCGGGATCCCAATGTTACCGAAAACTGTTGCCGTACTACAAGTTTGGGTAGAAGAGAGAGCTTTTGAGAGAATAAAATTCTTCTTCTTTCTACACGAAACAGCCCAGGCTTTTTCTTTGGGTAAGTTTGTGTAAACTAAAAAACAATCAGCTGATTGAGAAGTAAACAGTAGCAAATACAAAAAAATTCTATGTTTCATATATGCAAGTGTTTCGCAAAACTGTTATTTGTAAGTTTTATTCCTATAAATATTAAAATAAATTCAAGAACATACAAAATATTTGTGTTCTTATGTTTAATAAAAACAACTGCATGTATATTTTGCTCGACATCTTGTTTTGGGATAGAAATTTGGTTTTTTGTGTTCCCGTACTTTCGGGCATTTTTCTCTTTAATTGAGAATAATTTATGTTTTCTCTCATTTTACCGAACTTTACCCAAAATGTACGGGAACGGAGCTATTATAAGTATTAATTAAAATAAATGTTCATAATCCAGTGTATTGTGACCTACAAACACATTTATGTCCACTAATATTTTTTCTTAATCTTCTTCTTCCAGGATGTTCTTCCATTATTTAATTCCATTGCATTATTTACTGAGTTTGTTCTTTCAAAGTCACAATTAGACTAATTATGAATGTGACCTCGAAATCAATTCTTTTATGTCTTATTTTAACTAGTAAAAATTATGCATCGTTTAATTATATGTTTTTGACAGATTAGTTGATGGTTAGATGTTAAATTATGTCGATGTAAACGAATGTTTCACATTTTCTACATCTTCCATGCGTTTCGCCAAGATGTTAGTCAGTGTAAAAAGCCTATTACAATACGGTGTACGGTCCACTTTCGTTCAGGTGTTTGTTCTCGTTTTTTGTCATGTTCATTTATTTAAGTTGATTTTTTGTGTATTGAAAGGAGTTGCTGTACATGTATGTATATATATTAGGGCGTCCCAAAAGAATTTTTTTTTCTGATTTTCATAGGTGCTCAATTAAAATTTAAAAGCTTATAGGGTTCAGTATTTTTGAGTTTTTTTTTCTTTAAGAATTTTCGGAATAGATTTAGAGGTCGCGCAAAAGGAGTTTTCATAAAAAACCGGAGTTTTCGGCCTTTTTTCTAACTTTACTCATTACTTGCTTAATAGCCACGGGTTTCTTAACTTCTGAGGAAACAATGTTAAGAAAGGTATCCAAGCTTTATTCCTGTGTAAAAAACGTATATGTTTTTGTAATTATTTAGCTCATTTAGATACCCTAAACTACAATTTTTCGTATTTTTTTAAAAAAATTTTTGTAATATTGCTTTAAAACTTTTTAAGTTTCAATGAAAACGAAAAAAACTAATGATGCAGTTTAAAAGAAAACTTTATTCTAATTAATATTTATGCAACAATTTTTGAATTCGTTCTAACCGTTCCTGAGTTATACCCGTTTTAACATTTATACCCAGTATATGTTATTATAAGCTGTTTGCCAGTTCACTAAACATACCCAATCAACAAAAAGAAAACACAAACTTTTGTTTTGATCTGTGTTAAATCATTTATTGGAGTAACTGCGATGTAGTTCTATACCTTGCAATAAATTCTGGAAATCAGTTTCAGAAGTTGTGACATTGATATAAGTATTAGCCAAAGCCACACCTCGTTCTGCCACATCATTTACCACTTGCATCTTGAAATGACTTGTTGGCTTTCCAAATTTCTGGATCTATTTTAAAAAAATCGGTTGAAATATTGCAAGCTTCAAAAAAAGTAAGACTGGCTTTTGAAATAAAGTGTTGAATTTCTTTATTTCTGAAGTTTTCTTCTGTTAAAGTAACATTTGTTACTTCATAGTCGCTGCATTGAGTATCATCTGCAAGTTTTTTTTGTCATTAAACGTAAAGTTTTGGTGTCGATACGTTCATCAAAAAACGCCAAGACATCCAATTTCGGAGTTAAGTACCACAGATGACCTAGAAAAGTTTTAAGTAAGGCGTGTGCAACTTCTTTATTAAAAATTTTATAACCATCCAAGTCCTTTAATAGGTTCAGATCATTGAGAGGAGCGTATCGAGTGCACTGGCAGAGGTAACAATATTTTATATAAATTCTTAAAACAAATGAACTAAATTCAAGCAATGCATCAATTGTTGATTTGTCTATATAAGTTTGCAACTGCTTACGGAAAATGCATATTTTCAAAGAATATATAATTTTCATCATCCAGCGAGCCCGATTGATAGCTCCTGGAGCTTTTACTGTTGGGTAGGGCATAGAATTATCACCCAAAAAGATAAGACTTAGATGGAGTAGTTCTTTATAGTCCTCTCTTGGTTGCGTGCCTTCAAGTTGGCCTTTCATTCAATCCGTAAAGATATTTTGAAAATTAAATTAAACGGGGGATTAAATTGGAATGAAAAAATATTTTATTAATTCGCAGAAATCTCTTTAAAAACGCAACTATAAAAATTTATGGAAATATAAAATAATTATAACGAAAAAAGTATCACCATTTTTAAGGTACAAACTATAAAAATAGTGTAACTAAGGAACTGTTAGACCAAATTCCATTTTTTTTAGTTGTATAGAACATATCCTTCAAAATCGCGTCCCTAGTTTTTATTACTTCCATATAAATTTGAAGAGTAATTAACCGTTTTTTACAGAATTTGTTAAAATATTACAAAAATACTTAATATGTTGAATCGAAATGGACAAAAATATTGCCGAAACTTAAACTTTTTGCATATAGAAATGAAGTTTGGGAAACTGTACTTATAAATATTCGGTCCAAAAATTAAATCAACGTATTTATTGACAAAGGTATGCGTCAAGTTTGAAAAAATTTCGAAAAACCCGATTTTTAACAAAGACTTGATTTGCGCGACCTCTAAACCTCTTCCTAAAAATCTAAAAAAAACTCAAAAATACTGGACCTTATAAGCTTTCAAAATATGCTTGAGCCTCTAACAAGAAAAATTTTTGGGACACCCTAATATACATACATATACGTTTTCATTTGCATATGCTGAAATTATCTCGTAAAACCGCAGTATATCACATTTTTAAGCAATTTAATAATTAAAATCTTTTTTTTTCACGAAAAACGAAAAAAAAAAACGTTTTGTGCTTTGTGTTTTCTTTATATTAAAAAGCACTATATTTGTTCCTCTTGAGAACATACAGAAAATCTGATTATATTGTTTGAGTATTGTCGATTATATTGTGGCATTGGTTTCACCTCTGTATACTTGTGGTTTAGATAAAAAGACAAGAATATCACATACAATAATAATTCTTTTTCAAATTCGTTAAATCGATGAAATTGAACCATTGAACGAAAGGAGGAGCAGTCTTTTGATAAATGACCGAAAAAAAAAACAGTCACTGAAACGAACGACCGGGCACATGTCTATAATTTACCTCGAATTGTTAGTATACAAAATTATCGTTGATTCATGACATTCTCATGATAATTTTTTTTAAACTGCAGAATGAAATGTACTACTGCGGAAAAAGTATTCCATATGGACATTTTGCTATCGGTCATATAGCTTATCAGTGGATTCTACCTAAATTTTGTATAGAAAACTAAAGAGTCTTATATCAAATGCTAAATTGATTAAATAAGAAATACATTGAATCAGCAAAAAGGTAATAAAAACTCAAAAATCCTTCATACAAAAACACAGTGATCATTATACCCTTCATCACCAAAAGTGAAAAAAGGGTGTATCTAAATTTGTCATTCCGTTTATAATTTCTACAATATCCATTTCCGACCCCATAAAGTATGTATATTCCAAGTTTTTATGCATAGCGAAGTCGATTCAGCAATGAAAGTGTGGTCATCTGTTCGTCCAGGTTCGCCAAGGCACTATATAAGGTAAAGAAAATATAAATACGCCAATTGATAAATTTAGAAAATTTTACTATTAAAAATCAGAAAGATCGGTTCATGTCTCTTAAGACAGCGGTTAAAACGCTACGTCTGCCTCTAATTTTTTCAACTCTCGTTTGTATCCCTAGAGCAACGGTTCTTAAACGGGGCTCTGTGGACCCCTGGGGGCCCGTAGCAACCATCCAAGGGGTCCGCATGAAGAATCGAAAAAACATTGTTTTCAAAAATAATAAGTTTTATTTTGAACTTGGGCTTCAGATGGGTCCGCGAAAAGAAATTATTTTACTAGGGATCCGTGAGCAGGAATTTGATGAGAACCCCTGCCTTAGAGGAAGTTAAGAAGCTTAATTGTAAAATTTTTGGTTCTAAGGGCAACTGTTTCAAATAAAACACATGAAATATTTAACTGATACGAGTTTTTTAAATTTGATTTGAAATTTTTTTAATAATTATAAAAATATCATTTTACATTTAAAAAAATGTGAAAATTTTAATATTAAATGATTTAATTTTGGAATCACCTCATATGATTTAGAAGTAATAAATAATTAATATGTCGAATCTTATACACCCTTCACCATGTATGTAAATCTAATTTAGTAAATTAACTCTAATCAAAAAGAAAATATTGCGATGACAGAGAATTAAAAAAAATTAGTACTCCGTATAATTTTACATAAAAATGTCATCAGCTCAGATGCACTTTGGATAGACTACGATTTATGGTACATGTCCTTTAAAAAATTTAATATAAACGATATAAGTAAATTAATTTTATATTTATTGAAAATCTTATGCTAAATTTAGGTGCGTTCCCGTACTCAATTTTGGGATCCCGCGAAATGTTACCGAAAACTGTTCCCGTACTACAAGTTTGGGTAGAAGAGAGAGCTTTTGAGAGAATAAAATTCTTCTTCTTTCTGCACGAAACAGCCCAGACTTTTTCCTTGGGTAAGTTTGTGTAAAGTAAAAAACAATCAGCTGATTGAAAAGTAAACAGTAGCAAATACAAAAAATTCTATGTTTCATACACGCAAATGTTTCACAAAACTGTAATTTGTAAGTTTTATTCCTTTAAATATTAAAATAAATTCAAGAACATACAAAATATTTGTGTTCTTATGTTTAATATAAACAACTGCATGTATATTTTGCTCGACACCTTGTTTTGGGATAGAAATTTGGTTTTTTGTGTTCCCGTACTTTCGGGCATTTTTCTCTTTAATTGAGAATAATTTATGTTTTCTCTCATTTTGCCTAGCTTTACCCAAAAAGTACGGGAACGGAGCTTTTATTTGTTGGTTAGGAAAGCAGGGGTCTTTACGTATTATGGTTATTGTTTAACCCTTACAATACGATTTTTTTTAAATGTGGTAAGTTGATAATGAATCCAAAAATGTTCCTTAGGGACAGGGTTGTCCCATCAGTAAATTACTATGGGACATCTACGTCCCAATAGTAACAATAAGGAAAATACAAAATAAAAGAGTTCTTATCGTATAACTTTGATTAATTTGGAAAAACAACTATTATATTATATCGAATGAATATAAATTTAAGTTAACTGGAATTGTATTTTAGCATAACATAGCTTGCAAAAGTGAATATTTCAAGAAACGCAAATAATTTTCGAACGTTGCTCTTTTTTACTATTAGGGCAGCATCTAAAATGACAGCATGTGTTTCCCCAACTCCTGAAGGTGTTTTTGATCGCATAGAAGGACGTCCAATTCTGCTGCGATGCTTAATTTTCGCGCTTTCTCCTTTCTATAGGCAAGAAGTTGCCTTCAGATGATATATCAGTGTCATTTGAGTATGTGGGGTTAACAGTACCGTAACAATCGAACTCACTGCCACTTTTAGAGTCAGTGTTTTTCAAAAGGCTTCGAATCTTATCGACATCAAATAACTTGGCGCTTTCTCTTTGAATGAAATCGCTAATGTTTGGAAACAAACAAATAACTTATACGAGTTCTTTACTTTTGGGACATATGTGGCCTAGTAAAATTTATTGTTGAGATACTTATGGCTCAGATTCAGTTTTCGATTAAATTTTATAAATATTTTTATATTTAGTAGATTATTATCATTATTTTTCAATAAGTATTAGATTAAATCAACCGTGGGACAAATTTGTTCCATCAATATTGAAAGAGTTAAGTCAGTTCATTAGGAAACCTTTATCCAAATTTAAAAAAAAAATTTTTCTTTAACTACAGAAACTGTATAAACAACATTTGAATGGTTTTTTAGCATTTTTAATAATGAATAAAATATAAAATCACATGAATTTACTGGCAGAATTTTCCTAGTGTGAGTTAAATTAGTTTTTGCGTTAGTAAAAGGTCAAAATAATTTTTTTTTTTAATTTTAATATAACTTTCTTTAAAAACTTTCTTTAAATAACACCTAAATTATTTTATAAAAAATAACCTGTAAAAAAACTAAAAAAAATTGCTCATCTCTTTAGCTGTGTATATTAAATTGCTATCATTTTCAGGCTATTTATTATCACAGCTAAATTTATTGAGCGGTGTCAACTTTAGCAAAATTTTAATTTAATACTTTAATACTTTATTGTATAATAAGAGTCAAACAGCTTAATCTTTGGAATTTTGTTGGGTTTTAAAAAGATTTTTTTTCTGTACGATCATTTAAAATCATTATTTTAAAACAAAGTTAAAAAATGATTTATTAAACAAATTTTATTTTCTTGCAGCTACAACAACAGATACATTAATTTTAAGTTTTATCCGTTAAACAAGATAAACTATATCGCCAAATGCAAGTGCATGACTAAAAATTCAATGCATAAATGCATTGCAAGAATCTTAAAAAAATTAAAATACTGAGCAAAAATTGAGGTGAACGAACGTTACTCAGTAGCGAACAACGACCTTATAAAGTGAAGAGCAACAATCAGGCATAATACTTGTTCACGTACATACATACATACGAACATATATAAAAAAATTAAATAACAGAAAAGTAGTGGAGCAAGCTTTTTACAGAGTGCATTAGTATGAATGGGGCAAATATACCAATTGTACGTTTGTATTCGTTTCAAAAACAAAAGGGGGAACTGTCACTATAGAACATACAATACATTTATACAAACATTTTTAAACACCAAAACACAACCATACAAACATATAAAAAACGTACAAGTAATACCAACTGAATGTACACAACTTGGAATAGCAGCACAATTGAGCGTAATTAAAGAAAAATTCATGGAGTACTTAATGTAAAATCAAGCTCCTAAAAACTCTTACAGCCTGTTACCTCTCAGTACACTTTGTTACTTACGTGAAATTGGGAAAAAATTGTTGTATTCAAAAAACGAATAAATAAAATATACCCCCATTACAACAGGCAAGTACAATTGAAGTCTATATAATGGAAATGCTTGCTGATTTTCGCTTTGAGTACTTTGAACATTGAAAAATGCAAACAAAACAAGTGCAGTTGAATGTTGCCAGATGTATGAAAGATATACTAACTGGGAAATTTGAATGCATTAAATGATTAAATATGTATCGGCAAAGGTGTGACGGTTTCAAAACTTTAATAATCATAACTTACTATGACAAAATAAGTTTTAATAAAATGTTTCAAAAAAGGTTCTTAAGAAATAAAACTAATACTTTGTTGATTTTCAATAAGAATATGAGTTAAAATTTATAATGTACTAGCAGCGCAGCGCCCCCAACTTCGTCAGCTTGTAATTTCTAATGTTCTTAAAGTTTAAATTTAGAAAAGTGTGTTTGAAAATATTTCTGTAAAAAGTTTAATTTCCAATTTTTTACTTAGACGATAAAGTATACATTTTCTGTATTAATTTTAATATCTAGAGACAACATCATATACATTAAATAAAGCCAGCTATAGAGTCACAAATAAAATGTTATTTAAGTTTTTTATATAATCTTTTATTGGAAGATTTAGCGTTACCCACTCGTAAAAATAAGAAAAATCTAGAAAATTTCAGTAGTCTTATGTAATTTAAGGGCGGTTTAGACGGTACGACTTGACGCACGTAAAATCCAAGAGAAATAATATAAAATTCAATCTGTGTTTGAACAAGTAAGAGTGCTATAGTCGACTATGCCTAATCTTATATAATCTTTACCATGTATGTAAATCTTGTCTAGTAAGAAGTAATGCCAAACAAAAAAGAAAAAAAAAATTAAGTACTTCATACATATAATTTCACATAAAAATGCCATCGGCTCTTAATGGGTTAATCATTTAAAAAAAAAAGCTTTTAAATGATACACAAATTGATATTGTCATCGGCTCTTAATGAGTTAAGCATTTAAAAAAATTTAGTATTTCCCGAAAGATCTCTTCAAAAGCTTTTAAATGATATCCATATTGAACGTATAGTGATTTCTAAAGTGTTAAATTGGCAGTAAAGTTCCAGCATTAGCGTAACTTGAGAATTTTTGGGAATAATAAAAAAGCCGGGATAATAACACCTCTCTAATCTTTTTGTATGTGCGTTCTTTATCAAGATAATATCTTGTGTCCACAAACAATAATAGCTAAAGTCAAGTTAAGAAAAATTGAGTTATTGCTAATATTATACTTCTGACACTCCAATCTGTAATGCAAGTCAAATTTCATTTTTGTAGCTTAAAAACTGAGTATTTTTTACCTTAAAATGTAAACAGCTAAGGTCGATATTCCCTGATTTAATGCAACAATATTAAAATTAAAAATGCTGTTGAAAACTTAAAAAAACGAGTTTAGCTGTTATTGCTTGTGGCCACAGATATATCAGTTGTATTCTTCAATTTTTGTGAACTTGTTATACACTTATCTAAAGTTCAACAAATATATTTTTATTCTTGATTTAAAACGAACAGTAAACAGCTGTAACACTTCAAGAAAGAAGAGATGCAAATAATATTCTATGAAATGTTTTTATACCCTTTACCACAGAAAGTAGAAAAAAGTATTTTTTAATTTTTACAATATCCATTTCCGACCCCAAAAAATAGATATATTCTGCGTCCCTATGCAGTCGATTGAGCGATATCCGTCTAACCCTTTACGTTGGTGTTGAAATCAACTTTGCTGAGGCACTAGATAAGATACAGAAAATTAAAATACGCCAATCGATGAAACATAGTTTCGAAAAATTTGCTATTAAAAACCAGCAAGATCGGTCTATGTCTTTCGAGGCAGAGGGCAAAACACCACGCCTGCCTCTAATTTTTCTATATCATTGCAAATAATAAAGTAACTCCATTAAAAAAAACAAATATATGTGGCAATAGAGAAAAAAAATAAGAAAAAACATTAAGCAAAAAAATTGGCGCTCGCCCATATTTTCCGAGTTATGAGCCTCTGAACTTTTCATAGAAAAGTACGATTGTGCCTCATATTTTTCAAAATATCAATGTTGGTCTCTTTTAAAAGCTTTTGAAGAGATCTTTCAGAAAATTCTAAAATTAAAAAAAAAATGCTTAATCTATTATGAGCCGGTGACATTTTTATGTAAAATTCTAAATAGAAATTAATTTTTTTTTTTAATTCTGTCACTCCAATATTTTTTTTTTTCTTTTTATTGAAGTTACTTTAATAATCTAGATTTACACATATAGTGAAGGGGGTATCAGATTTGGCATAAACAAATATAGCACTCTTACCTGTGTTACCACACTAGCTTAGCCTACCAAAAATTCTTAGCATAGCCGGCCTTTTGTCGGGCGCAAGGATTTCTCCTATATGGCGTAACTAACTCCGGCTTCGCGTACTAAAGATTTTCTGCAAGCCAGCTTGCGCATCTATCATACATACAATACCATAAAATATACCCTTAATATTAATGGACGTTATGACTGTACGTGGTGGACATTATGTCCTTGGACGTTATCGCATGCCGTAATTTATTTGACGTTTATTAACAAACTGTGGCAGAAAGATGATAATTCTTGTAAAATTTATTTAACTTACTAATTTAATTAGCCCATTTATTAAAAATAGGAAATAATTTTAAGCATTGCTTTATGTTGTGCACACTACTTTAAATTATTATTATTTTTTTTGAAGGATTAAGGATGACGCTGTTCAGTTAAATATAAAACTTTTAAATAAATTTAAACAAAGAAAAAAAGTCTGGTATCTTGGTTTTTAATTTCAATTGAAATGTAAAATAAATAATCGCAAAAATAAATGTAAACCTTGGGAAAGAAGTTTTTATTATTGCAAAAATACGTTAAGTTTTTTCACTTCAAAGTGGGGAATTTTCATGTGCGTTGAGGAGAAATTGGGGAAAGCAGTGTAACACACTGTGAAAATCCAGTAAAGAGAGCTGTAAAAGAGATGTAAATTAAAGCAAGACAACTAACTGACAGACAAAAATTGTAAATGAATTGTTGTCGTTCGTTATCTGTATGCTAGCTTGACTGAATAAAAAGTAAATTCCCCCAGTTGACTTAAATTCTAAAATAGAGCCCATGTAAAAACACTACTTTTAGTGCTCCAATTCGTTGTAATACAACACAAACAAATCTTTTACAGATAAAGGGGAGACTGTTGTGTTTTGTGACTTGGTTTTTGATAAATCGGTGCACTCGCACTGCATGTTCTTGTTACATGAGCATAAGGAGCCCAGATATTGTAGCTGCAACTTTTGAATTTTGCAAAAATAAATGAAAAATACATTTTTTTTTGAAAAACTTGGAATTCATCCATCTCTTCTATAACAGCAACAATAATAATATGTTTGTATTGTATGACCGTTTTGCTACTCATTTGCAATATTGCAAAACAAAAACAAAAAAAAAACATAATAATAAATAAAATACGTATTAACAACAAATCTATCTCACTGCCTTACAATACTTTTGATTGTAGTTGTAAATTGTGTCTACCAATTTTTTTTTATCTGTATGTTTGAAAAATCGAAAATAACAGAAATATCAACACAAAGTGCAATTAAACGCCATACATTGCGGTACTTTATACGAGAGCATTTGACTTGCACAGAAGGTTATTGACTTGCATGTGCTGTATAGCCTTTCTCGTTTTTGCTCCTACTAATTCGCTCTCAGTTTATAAAAATGACTGAATTTACTCTCAATGCATTTCTTTGTCAAATGCATTTTTATTTGTGTGCAATGTTACTAAAAGTGAATTTTTGCAAAGTTATAGCAACGTATTTGCTTACAATAACAACGAATATTTAGTAATACTCTACACTTAAACATACTACAATAAATAAATAATTTAGACATTTTGAATCCTAAATATTTTGTCAATAATATTCTTTAAGCGCAACTTAAGCAGATTAATATTTCTCCAGTTAAAATTTTTCTTTAAATTACACTGGGTAAAAAACTCAAAACACATAATTATTTTTTAAGTCTCTCTGATATTTTGATGTCTTTTTTTTTTTTTTTTGTAAAAGAACTTGCATATCGCTGGTCTCATGTAGAAAGGCCCTAACTCGTATAAGTGATTTTAAAGGAGGAGGTAAAAACATAAATGAATCTGTATTTATCACAATGTAATATTGGAAATGTAAATGCCTGTAAAACCGTTATTCTTGATACTATTGCATTGAAATTTTGTGACGAGGAGTATCTCTGTGAAATGTATTGGAATCTTAAAAAAACTCAGTTTCGTAAAAATTCGAGTTAGGGCTTTTCTACACGAGACCAGCGATCTGTATGTTTTCAAAAAGGTTCCCTTTTCTAGAGAAAGGAAATAATGACTGGGAGCCTGGAGACATGAAGTAGCTATTTAAAGCCAAATTCGTTCCATTTTTATTTTGTATCTTTCGCATTTTATAACAGAGGAATGTTTTACTGAAACAGTAAGTTTTTCTTTTGCCCTTGAAAAGATAATAGTATTTTTCTTCTATTAATTGATTTATTTCAAAAATTATTGATTGGGTATCTCTCAATATTCTACAAGTTTCGAATTCGGGCGGTCTAATAATTCAACATTATTTATGTGACCGCAACCGAACGTAAAAAGCATACCACTTCGTAACCATGTTTTTCTGAAGAAAAGAGTCCAAATAATACAAGTGCACCTGTTATTAAAGATGTAATTAATTTGTTGACATGCAGTTTCAGTTTCTTGCATGGTTTCCATTAAAAAAGGAACATCACCTAAAGTCCCTTTGTAACAAAATGGCGCTTATGATGTTAATTTTTTTATTCTGTTTTCTTTCTAAAAAAAATTTAAGTTTTCAGAGAGCTTTAATTTATCGAAAATATCATTACAGAGCTTAGTAGGGTTGCCAATTAATTTTTTTTGAAAATAAATTAAAAAAAAAACAAAAAACGGTAGATTTTTTTAAGTCTTGCGAGGAAAATTTTTGTATCTAAAGAAATTTTTGAATATCACAGGATTTCACATGGACGATTTTTCTGCATATGGCCTTACCTTCTAAGCCATTTAAATTAACACAATATATGTAACGAGTAAAAAAAAAATAAAATAAATTTATAAAATTGGAAATTAATTAGCTGTATTTTAAATCGTTACATGCAGACATATGAATGTATGACTTACACTCAGTCCACTATAAGGACAAGTAATCCTTATATTTTTTAAGTGCTATTATATACAGTTCCAATTCATCGCAAAGTGCAGAGAACAGCGAAAAGCAAATATTAATGATTTAATTAATAGTTATGTAGACACCAGTTTTTTATTTTATTATTAATAAATAACCTCTATAATTTTCTTCTTCCATATACATTTTTGCCATTATTCCTGACATTCTTTTTATTTTTTCCATACAAAAAATTCTTTTAGACGTTGATGTACTTTTTATTCTTCATATTAGGGAAGATAATTTTTCAATGGTTACTTCTTAAAATTACTACTAAAAAAAGGCTATGAAGAACTTTAATATTGTATAACATACACAAATATTTTATTATTTTTGCTTCCCTAGTTCCATTAAAACATCCCTTTAAAAATGAAATATTCAGCCCAATTACGAACAGCAACTCCCTGGGAGTTTTTTCCCTGTTCCCTATCCCCCTATTCTAAAGAAAATCTCCCATTTTTCTCCTTCCTCCTATTCTAAGCAAACTACAAAAAAGAGAAATTCTTCCCCGGGAAAAAAGTAGGTATTAAAAACTTTAGAAAAAGGGAAAAATTTCAACAGTTTTTTCCTCAAACACTTCAAAGGAAGCATAATAAAAAATGTTAGTTTTATATAAAAAAACATATATCCATATATAAAATGCAACCGCAACAATAACTCTCTCTAAGGGAATAAAATCACGAAATAGCTCGTGGTTTTTTAAGGGAGATAAACAGGATCTTGAACGTTTCTGTAGAAGAGCTGAACAGGAATTGAATTCACTGGGCACTCCAAATAAAAAAAAAAGGAATAAATGAAAAAAGTAAATTTGCATTATCGACAAAAAATTAAATAATAATTGAAAAAATTATTAAATTCCAGGTGTGGACTGACCACGGCAAAAATCAGCTCGAAACTTACAGTATAAGAAAGTTACTGAAGAAGGACCAAACAGAGAACCAAAAATTTTCACCAACAGAGCAAAGCATTAACGATTTGATTGGGATTTAATATAAAAGTCAAGCGCGATTTTTCGTTTTTCTTCCGCTGTTGAAGGAATTTTTATTCAAACCGGGCAAAGTTGTATTTCAAATACGTGAAGAACTTCTGCTAGTACTTTACTAAAAGTGGGCTGAGCCAAACCTACCAACACCTGTCTGGTATCCGCCTTCTACAAAGAAGCGCAAGCAGGCACTAAGTTTTACAGCAGAGCTAACACCAAGCGCACTTTTGGACTGCTGTGAGTGCAATGTAAGCACATCAAGGAAATAAACAAAAGCAGGTTTATTAAAGCGATAAAATTTTTGGAATCTAAGTGAAAATATGTATGTATTTATTAATTCTGTAAAAGAAAGTATTTTATATTGTACTTACAATGACTGTGGTAGCTCCAATGGGTTAGAAGCATGGTGTATATTTCTCCTCGCAACCCTCTGATTAATTTTTTCGTTTTGCTCTTCGTTATTTAGCTCTTCAGCTAGTATATGAAGATAAAAAGCAAGGATGATAATTTTGCGTAAATTTTAACTTTAACACACAATTTGCAATTTGTTTTTCAAAATAAATTATTAAAATAAAACATCTGAGAGCAAATTATTGCATTCAATATCGATCGAAATTTCCATTTAAGGCCTATTGAAATTTCAATCGATATCGAATGCCGTAATTTGGCCCCTGATTCGGATTTTCCCCGTCCCTTTTTTCTTAATTCCAAATAATAATAAATTTATTTACAGTTTTAATTTAATAATTAAAATGTGAGTATCTAAAAACAATACGGAAAAGTCACTAAGCCTACATAGTTCATTAAACTGTTTGCACATTCTTCTAATCGAATAAGCATCAGCGTAATTTGTATGGAAAACTTGAAGATGTAATGATGACCAGTAGCGTGTAGATCGTTGAGGAACATTAAAATTTTAATTGCTAAGAAGAAATTCTGGTAGGACGTCACCATTTATGAATTCCATTAAAAATGCCACATAAAGCAATGTCTTTTGACTTTTTCAAGTAGGCAACTTGATAATACACAGCCTTGCTATAAACGACAGAAGATTATAACCGTGATCGACGAATAAAAATAAAAAAACAGAACACGCAAATAATTTTTTGTCAAAGGAAGTCTTAACAACTTTTTAAAATATATTTTCTTAATTTTATTTTTTATTTGTTTAAACATTACCTGTCCCAACTTAATACACTTTTTACGCTTTTCAGCTTTTATTGCAGAGCAGATTTTTGCAATTCACTCGAATTTATGTTTGCTGCCAAACCGTTTCTTTAAAGTCAGTAAAAGTTAAGAGAAAAGTAGATGCCAAGAATTTTTTAAATTCACCTATTTTCTGCTAAATGTTTGATAGTGTCAATTTGGTCCTAAAAAACTTTGTAAATCCATTACTAATTTAAGAATAGAAGAGGTCTAAACGAATGGCTGTAATAGTCAAATATTTGCGTTTATTAACGTAACAACCATTTGGCTGATGGATTTCCCGTACCCACCATTTTATGATTTATGATATTTAAGCAGACCTGGTCACACACTGAACAATAGCGAATGAAGTTTATCATTAATGGATGCATGATGACCGGGTTCAATGCGTTTTCCTAATTAAAGGTTTTAATTCTAGGTATTTCTTGAATGTCCACGATCACCATAAACGTCTTATAAAATATAAATGCATTTTTTGTTTATATAGCGCACTGAAACAATTTTACAATTGCAAATAAAAAGTGTTGCTCTCAATATAATGCAAAATGCTGTTGTAAAGAGGCACAAATAAAAGAGAAAGAGAATGACTTAATGCAATTTTACAAATACTAACACGCAACTACACAAATCACACATCACAACAAAAACAAATGAATAAAAATGCAATTTCCGAGAAGTTGACTCCCGCGATGACGTTGCTCCTCATACAGTCACAAAAAAAAAAGCAGAAGCATCCAAAGTTGTTGTTGTTGTTGATATTTTAAAAAATGCTTATTTATACTAAATAACAGACAACAGCCAGCGCCAAGTGTATTAAGTATTAAAAATTGCAACTTGTTTGTAATTTCTGCGATTCTGCTACAAAATGTTGAGGAAGAAAAATCGTGCAAACTTTAAAAAAATATTTTCAAAAAAAGCATTTTCATCAACAACTTATTTTTTGTTTATTTGTTGTAATTTATTATAGTGTTGTTGTGTATATTAAAGAATACCACCAACCAACTTTTTTCTTCCTTCCAGTTACTTAGAGTTTTGTTGCTAAAATTTTGAAATAAACAAAAACAACAGACAGACGGCGTCATATTTGAACATCTTCTCCATATTCTTGCTTACAGGGAAAGGAGTAAAAATAAAATTTTTTGTTATTATTTGTGATAATGTCAAGTGTAAAGTGGGGAATTTTATTTTTATTTAGTATGAATTGGCGTTTGTGTTTTTGTGTGTGAGTGTGTGCGTATTAAAATCTAATTTTCTAATACAAATAGTGTACTTTTTTTATTCCCTTAATGGAGGGCATAAACTAACGATTTTCTAACATCCTAGGAAAATAGACAACTAGGCAAACATAATACTAGGAAAATTCAAGCTGCAAACGTATAAACATTTGTTACGTTACATTTTCGAGCACAAGTACAACATTAGCAACTAACTCACTTATTCTGGGCATAAAATCAGTCGTCTAGTGCATTGGATTTTTGTGCTGTCGCTGCTGATGGTACTGCTTGGTAATAATGATACTACCAATGGCACTGGTGCTGGTGCTGGCGCTGCAAAACCAACTCATTCAGCCAAGTGTAGCCTATATAACCATTGGTATCTAGGAAAGAATAGTGTTGCTTGTATATACTCACATATCTATCTGTCTCTCAATCTGTCTGCCTTGGCTGTGTGTCGAGCTTAACAATTTTACAAACTATTGGAAACAAGAAAATCCTAAATAGACTCTGTCGGATTTGTTTGCTTGTAATGGTTAGATGGTTTGTGTCAGATGGTTATGGTACGCTAGACAAACAGGAAATTTTCTAATGTTATTTTGGCATTACATGCTAGAGCAAAGACCGAATGAAACTGCACTCCATACAAACATGCTTATACATATTTTTTCTATGGAGTTTTCCAGGAAAAATGTTCTTTAAGTGATACCTGCTAGTATTGCTGATGCGGCATTACTTTAAAATGTCTCCTATTACATGAGATGATTACATTAATGCAGACAATGTAAAAAATCCAACATAATAACTTCTCCTCTTATGTTTGTGGTTCCTCTAGTGCACAATCATCATCATCATCATCATCTTTCAAATGCAACACATCTTTAGCTTAAGACAATTTTCCTTAGATCAACAATATACCTCACGTACATATTTGCACACAAATATATATTCATATTACTCTCCTAGCAATATATAGAGTGCCTATTACTATTCACACATATGTGTGTATATGTGTATGCATGCACTCGTTAATAGCTTGTTTGCTCCTCCTCAAGATTGTATCTATTTACATAGACAATTGTTTGACGGTCGGTTCGCTTGGCTGATCGCTGCCTCGGTCTTTTTGACGATGTCGTTAAAATAAAATATAAGATGTGTTGATAAACGTCATAATGTAAAGCTTTTGTTTTCATCTTTAATGTACTTAAGTATGTGCATATATACGTACGTACGTAATGTAAAAACCATTGCAGTTGGTAAAATACGATTAACTACAGATAGATGCTTCTTTTCGTCTCATTACAAAAGGTTCGCACATTTTCTACGTTCATAATTGATAGGTTTATTGTCATTAGTCAACTGTTTGAAGTCAGTGTATATTTTTTATAGCTGTTGTTTTGGATGTTAAGAAATGTTTTCAAATTTTGTTTAGAGTAGAACTTTTTAAGAGTACAACCACCATACATCGGTGTAATTGATTGTCAATTTAGTTAGCATTAAATGATAAATAATGCTAATAAATTTCTTGGCATTACCATTATTTTTGCTAATGTTAATTTCTCGTAGTGAAAAGAACATCTTAGGTCCAAACTTGACATTAATCTGGTAGCTTTTTTGGTGCTTCTGGATCATAGTAGGGCATTTGACACAGTTAATCATGCAATCTTGGTGAAAAAACTACATAAAGTCTTTTATTTTTTCGAACGGCCTGCAATTTAATATCCTCCTACCTAGAAAACTAATCTCAAGTAGTAGAGATTAATAACCATGCGTCTGATACCCTTAACGTTGGTAGAGGTATTCCGCAAGGCTCAATATGAGGACCCCTTCTGTTTTGTCTTTACATCAATGACCTACCTGATATTGATATTAGCAGTAAAATGCATATGTATGCAGAAGATGTTCAAATCTGTAGCTAAAGTTACAGATTTGAACATTGAAAATATTACCCTATGTGTAAATAGTATAAATACCGATTTGAATAAAATTAACAGCTGGGCAATATCTAACGGTTTACAGATCAACCCAGCGAAGTTAAAATGTATTTTCCTTTCAAAATCTAGGAGAACTTTTGACAGTTATAAAATAAAAATTAATAACAATGCTATTGAATATGTAACTTCAGCGACTAATTTAGGTATCGTTTTTAATGATAGGCTCACCTGGACAGATCATATAAATGATGCCGTTGGAAGAGTTTATGGCAAGCTCCGTACTTTGTGGGTAATAAAAGACTCAACACCATTTGCCATACGTATGCATCTGGCAAAATAATATCTGATCCCAACACGTTTATATGGGTGCAAAATCTACGCTAATTGTGACTGTATGGACCTACGTAAGCTTAAAGTTGTATATAATAATGTTGCACGTTACATACTCCACAAGGGTCGGCGTGATCATATTTCGTGCTATTCAAACATTAGGATCTTTTAAAATACAAATGTCTCACTTTTCTCCACAAAATCATTATATCTCAACCACGCCTTTATTTATATGAACGCATTACTCTTGCTAGATCTCAACGTGGCAGGAACATCATTCAGCAGAAATACAAAAGTTTATTATCTCAAAGACAGTTTCTGATTAACACAACCAGTCTTTGGAACGTCTTACCCAATAATATAGAGAAAATAGGCAACGCAACTTTATTTAAAAAGGAGTTAGCTAAGTTACTAATGTCAATTTCTTAAAATTGTTTGTCTTTGTTTTAACTGAATCTTTTTATATTATGGTTTTACATATTATTATGTTATTTAAAAAAAAATTTTTACTTACGTTTTAAATCTATTTAATTATATTTAATTTATTACTGACAACTAAAATTATATCTCTGTTTATATCTCTCCATATGTATACTTGCTTGATCGCTAGCACTGTCACTTATAAGATGTATTAATCTTGTTGTGCTAGATAAAAATGTAATAATAAATAAAAAATAAAAAAAGATTTCATTGGTAAATATTTAAAAAAACAAAGTTATTGACTAATGATTAAGAGATTTCTATGCATTACAATTATTAAACGTCACTCCTTGTTTTTGTATATTAAACAAACACCTTAAAGTATAGTAGAGCATTGTTTTAAAATAGCATTTTATCACAAAAATGTTGTGAAATATATACGTTTAATGCATATGATAAAACGTAACTGGATCATTTCTGTAACTGATTTTTTTAATTTTGATGTTTGTGTAGAGAGTAATCGATTTTGAATACAAAACACATACTTTTGGCATTTTTGTCTGTCTGTGTTTGCATCACGCAAAAACTGCTGGATGGGTTTAAATAAAATGTTGTAAATAGGTCTCTTATAATCTTGGTTCAGATATAAAATAATTTTGTTTTACCGTTATAATCGTACTAAAACAGTTGTCAGCATATTTTATTTTTGTAAATGAAAAATTATTTTATACCCATTTTTCTAAGTTTTAATTTTAAGAAAATTAAAAATGAAACGCAGACGTAGTAGTGGCTATAAAGTATTTATATAGAGTATTTATATTTTCAAATAGTGGACCAGGGGAGAAGCGGGGAAACCGGGCAGTTTTATTAGTCTGAATCGATTTTAACATTTTGTTTCCAGACCAGGGACTCAAATGAGAAAAAAGGGCATTTACTTCTGTAAATGATACGTATGAGTAGGAGCGGTGAGTGCAAGAGAGGAAAAAAACATTACATTTACCGATTGTAACAAAATCAGATATTTAAAATATATATATGTGCTGATCCAAGCTTTGGTAAATAGAACTAAAGAGGTAAAACCTTTTTTGAGAAAAGATTAAGGTTCCACTATCATAAATTTCTTTTTTATAAAAGAATATTCAGGTATGTGATAGAAATCGATTTCGAAATCGAAACGATCTGAAACCGAAAATGGTGCTGATGTTATTACTATTTTCGTGTTTTAAACATCGATTTGAAATCGATCGATTTCTATCACATACCTGATTATTTTACTAGTTTTAATTAATAATTTAATAGTTTTATACACATTTTCATACCGTTAGTAAATATAATTATAATTAAATTAAAATCATTAGCATTAGCATTAGCATTAAATAGTAATAAAATTTGTTATCACTACAATAGTTATGCAGAACTATGACGACTATGATACGAGGGTAGATCAAACTATAATTTTAAAATCATTTCAGTTGCACCAAGAATTTACAACAAAGAAAGTTTCTACGAAATGAAACGTTTTTAAAGTTTGTCAACTTGAAAAAAGATTAATTTATATAACAATAAAATTAATACTTTTTCTAAGATTATTTAAAATAAATAATTAAAATGAGAAGCAAAAAAATTACCAATAGAATATTTTTATTTAAAAAAAAAAAAAATATACGAATAAATAAATTGCAAAAATAACAAAATTAGCTTATGAAAATTATTATAAATCTTTAAATAAAAAAAATTTTGTTTGGATGATTATAGGTCCCCGTCAACACATACGATTTTTGTTTCTTTAATTTTTTTAAATTCTCTTATAAAATTGCATTTCTGTCCACACATTAAAATTTTGTTTCTGCAATTCGTGGTTGATTGCTTAGGCGAATGAGAAAAGAGAATTGCAAGTACATGAAACAGGCTACACGTTTCTACTCGTCCTTTTTCTCTCACCTGCAAACTCAAGAGTTGTGCAACAAAAGTTTCAAAGTGTGACGATGATTAGGTAGAGTAATCGATAAAGTTTCTAATACTCAGACTTTAAAAGACTAGTAAGAACAATACATAAACGGCAGAGATATGTAAAAATATGTTGTTTTTTCTTTTCCGAAAAAAATTTAAATGTACCGACAAATAAAAAGTTCACGAAAAATTCGAAAAATTTACCTAAATAATACCATCAAATTAAAATTATAAGAATAAACCTAAACTAAAAATTCGAAAAATAAGTAAAAAAATATTGATCAAAAAAAATTATGAGAAATTGATTAAAAATTTAGGTTAAATAAAAAAAGAAATGTTTAAATTTCACTAAACAGTCGAAATTTAATAAAAAAAAATCGACAAAACTGTCAAGTTCCACCAAAACTTAATTTCATTAAAGTTTAAATGCTTTTCACAAGTAGGAAAATAAAAATTATGTTTTCCGAAAGAGTACCTATAAAGGCGTTTTTGTTGAAATAAAGGACAGTAATAAAATTGTCCACTTTTTTTTTTGATGGCAGGCATAAGTGAAAGTCGTGAAAATATTAAATAAAAATTACAGACCAACAAATTTTCTACTAATGTACATAAAGACATTTCTTTCGACATTTTTTTTTTTGAACAACATGTAAATGTGGCAAAGTGTAAGCACAGAGGTGTGAATATTCATTGCAAACGTTCATTGAACTTATGAATAATAAAAGTTAACAGGTCCCTTAAATATTTTATTATGTGGTTCTCCACAAAAAATAAAGTAATAATAAGAAAAGCAAAGCAATGAATAAATGGATGTGTATGCACATTATTTGCAAACACAGATACATACTTTTATAAAGTTCAACGACTACCAGCCAACAATAACAGCCTACGCGTCACGGCTGGTTATTTCTTTTTCTTTTATACTCTTTTTTATTGGATTTAATATGAATATCTGCAAAACGTTCTGAAAACCTATTAAAATAACATGAGATGACGCAAACTCTTAAAAAGACAGACAGACAAGAAAGACAACAACAATGTAATAAAAAACTCGAATAGTCAAACCCTAAAATAGCGACGTGCAAAATTTATAAAGTGAGACAGCGAGACGTCAACGCTTAACAATTGCACAATCCGATTTTGACAGTGCGTTAGAAAGTGAGTTAACTGCTTGTTTGTTTTGCTCTTTTTTGTGGAAAAGTAATGTAAATGAAGTTATTTTTAGGACAATCTAGCAGTTTATATTATTTTTATTTTTATATAATGGGTTATTAAAAATAAAATGAGTTAACATTATTGTTCAAGTTGATGCTCTTTTCAGCGCAAAAGCTATGAGCTAGATAGCGTTGCGCTATACGCGCTAATTTTGGTTAATTTTATCATTCAAACTGTGGAAGAATAAGAAAGACAACTTGAACTACGCAAACATTTACTTATGACATTGTAATTATTTCGGCGGCAAATTTAATCATTGCACTATGGGCAGTATAAAAAAAAATTAATTTACATGAAATGAAATTCAAATAGGATTTTAATACTACAAATTGCTAGTTGTATTATACTAAAACACTAAGCAAAGGAAAAATTAAAATTTATATATTATTTTTTGAAAACAAAAGATAAATTAATTACAACAACAATTTTATTATATAATGTTTTTCAGACAAGTTGATCGTTTATAATAACAAAACAGAATATAATTTTTTTTGACAGTTGAAAAACTTGTTTCAAAATAAATTTCCTGAATTTTAAGTAGCGGGCCCCTAAGTACGAGGCATATTTGGTTCTACAATTGTCAAATATTTTTTCTCCTCTCCCTTAAAATCAAGTATAAAACCGCAATATCAAGTTTTTTTTTGTAACTTGATTCCCTAAAATTATTTGAATTGCAGAAATATGTTTTTTAGTTTTTAAGAATAAAAAAAAAATAAATAAAAATTTTATATTTACAAATTAAAAATTAAATAATTTCACAAACGAAAAATTTTTTTTGTATTTTCTATCTTACATCTTAATATCAACTTCGTTAACTTTTTACATTTTATCGAAGTGAACAGCCTTAACACTTTATCTGATGTTTGGTACTATTGACAAGTGAATGCTAAATATGTAACTCTTACAATAAGTTTACTTTGCTTTTATCTTTGTTAATAACATGATGCTTTAAAAATTCTAATAATTCACCTTGACAGACCCCAGCGAATCAAGTTTCATTCGAAAAGCAACTATTCAAAAATCCCCAAAAAATCCTTAATTTAATATGTATTCCCTGACATATGTTTTTCAGCGTTTTTTGGCGGAAACAAGGTCACTGTTAAACTTTATACCGTTTTAATAAACCTGAAAAAAGTGTAAGCCGTGAAAAACTTTTATACAATTAAACGGAGCAGTAAAAAGCGGATTCGCTAAGTGACTGAATCGCTTCGTTCAGTTGTGTGGTTCGCTCAATTGTACCCTTTCGTTCATTAATGATACAGCTTTACTTAGTTCGACATGATAGTCAATTTGGAAGTTTTGTGGAAGTTCTTTTTTTTGGTAGGTTTATAAAGGGTAAAAAAACATCAAGTGAAAGAATTGGCACTCGCCCCTTTTTTCTGAGTTATGGGCTTTTCATAGAAAAGTACGATTATGCGCCATATTTTAAGATATCAAAATGGGTATCATTAAAAAGCTTTTGAAGAGATCTTTTAGGAAACTCCACAAATTTTTTAAAATTCTTAATTTGAGAGCTGATGAAATTTTTGTGTAAAATGATATATAAGTATGTAGTTCTTATTTCTTGGTAATTTTTTAATTCTTTGTCACCCCAACATTTGGTTTTTTGAGTAAACTATCATATTGAATGCTTGAATTCTTCAATGATATTCTCATAAGGTATAAAATAAATTGTATTACTGAAAGCATACTTTTGGCCATCTCACTACAAAATTTGGGTAGAATCCACGATGAGCTATATTAGCAGCAGCGAGTAATAATACTTATTATTTTATAGTTTTTAATAATAATTTGGGAATCAAGCGCAATTAAAGTAAATTATTAATTTTTTTACAAATCGATTTTTAATGAAAAAATTGCTGTTTTCTAAAATTGCGTTTTTTGTAAAGTTTTTTTTTGTTGTAAACCTATATGAAAAACAAAAAAAGTTATAATAAAATAAATTTTTATTAAAACACATCAATTTCTGATGGCGGTATTGTTCAATTTGTCAAACAATTAATGTTTATCAGCCATTGTGTCAAGAAAGTTACACATAAAGAGTGTAATTTTAACAGTTATATTTTATTAATTTCAAAATACTATTTTGTATTTCTTAACTCCTGTTAAAATATATTTTATACGTACAATTCAAATAAAAGATCTCTTTTAAGTCAATAAGAAGAAGAAATTTCTAATAAAAGAGTGTTAATAAATAACATTTCGTTAATACAAACAAGACTTCTTTTACATGTTAAAATTTTGAAATAACCCCTCATGATTACAAGTATTCTATCTACACTAGTAAGCTCTGGGAACTTTGTATAACGAAGCATCATCTTTTAACATTTTAGTAAAAACAAAATGAACATACAAATAAATAAGCAACAAAAAAAATATTGCTTACGTCGTCTATTTATTAAAATATTATTTGCAGGTATTTACATGACAACGGTGTAAATTTATAATAATAATAAATAATTTTACATAAATAAATAACTTTAGCACAATTTACTTCCCCTCTAAAAAAAGCCATTATAAATCGCACTTTAAAAAAAACTCCTTCTAAAAAATTATAATTTATTATATTCGATTTGCTTAATGGCACCAGGTAATCAGCTTTTATAGACACAATTGCAGTTAAAAAAAATCACTTTATTATATACACAAGAAACAAATAGATTTATTATTATTTTTTCCTTTTGTGGAAAAAATTATTCTAGTGCTTTTTTATTTATCGCATGAAACTGGGGAAACAACAAAATGTTATGAAAAAAACAACATGGCTACTATTGGAGAGGGATAACAGAATATTGCAATACGGTAGCAAACACTCACATGATTAATGGAAATAACGAAAACAAAATATATATTTTAAAATAATAGAAGGAAATTATTAACCCGCAATAACACAAGGGAGCAAACAAATGTTTCTTGAAGTTTTTAGAACAGAGAAATTGCTAAGTAGAGAAAATAAAAAAAATATAAGTTTGGCATTCGGAATATCTTTTAGAATATACACATGTCTAGTATGTATATATTTTTATGTGTGTATTATTTTTTGATCTGAGTTCACAACTTGTGAAACCTTGGAATATCAATGTGTCATATTTATTTTACAAAATTTTTTTCCTCTTCATATTTTCTATGTTGTCGAAAATTTACAAACCAACAGAAATGTTATTGAAATTACAGATTTTCAATAGAGTTTTAACAACGAATTGAAAAAGTGCAATCTAATTTAGAATACAAAATTAATTTAAAAACGACCAGTCCAACAATCACTAATAATCCAAACTGAAGAACAAAAAAATTTACCTTAAATTTTAAATTAAACTCAAATAATTCTTGCAAAAAAACCAGTTTCAAAATAGATTTCATCTGTCTGCATATAACGGTCCCCCCAGGGTACTACAAGTCTGGTCAATCTAATCTAGGTTCATACGTAGTGCTCATACAAGTTGGGTACTTGTCGAAGGACTGATCTTTGTCTTTAAATATACTGGAGCCATAGGAGCTGGTAGCCCATACAGAAAACCGGCCATCTAGCTATTGTTGGCGAGATTCCTTTAGGGTACACGTGGTGGCCGTTCCGAATTTGCTGTTGCATTCAACAGACGGGATTGGATAGTTTCCAACCCTCAAGCAAGTGGAAGTTCATGGTCCTGACAGCCGTGTTTTTAAAATTGCAACTCTGTTGGCTACGCCTATGGAGGGCGCTAGTCGACGCTTTGTATTTCACCACCGTCAGGTTAGGCCATCATGATATGTAGCGACGCAAATCTTAATCACACTTGTTTACAATGGTTAAAAAGTATGGTTACTTACATCAAATTACATTTACTATTGGGACACCCTTATATTATATCTCCAAATTTTATACTTGTTATAGCAGACTTAGCACTACAGCCCCTTGCTATTTTCTACCGTCTGTCTACAACAGTTAAACACTTTGGCGATATACGTTAAAATACATCAACTGTGGGGAAACCCTTTAATTTTCAAATTCAAATTTTATACTTACTTTTGTAACGGCCTCAGCAATCAAGTCCTATTTAAATTTAAACAGTCTGTCTAGAATGGTACAAAAGTTTCGCTATAAACATTAAATTATATCAACTATTGTAACACCCTTTAATTTATAAATAAAAATATTTATACTTACTCTTCTTATACCAAACAAAGTAGTGGTTATTCTGTCTAATCATCAAGTGTTTTTATAAAACGATTAAAAAGATACGGCCATATAGGTCAATTAACGTCATCTATAGGGACACCCTTTTTCTTAATTTAAATAGTGTACTTTCTGTTATAGCAAACTTAGCAATACAGGTTCCTTATAAGTTTCAGCTGTCAGTCTATAACGATTCAAGTGTTTGGCTACATACATCAAATAACATCAACTTTTGGAAAACCCTTTAATTACCAAATCCAAATTTGTTGTTATAGCGGAAATAGCAAAATTGGTTCTTTGTAAATTTCAACTGTCTGTCTGCAACTGTTTAAAAGTATGGCAATAAACATAGAGTTAAGTGAACCATTAGGGAGCCCTTTATTTTAAAATTTTAAATGTTAATAACAGTCATAGAAATCAACATTCTGTCCAATTTTCAAGCGTTTGTTTGTAACGGTTCAAAAATAGACCAATATAGGTCAAATTACGTCATCTATGGGGACACCCTTTAATTTTTAGATTTGTTTTTTATTACTTTTAGCTATTGGGAGTCATAATAAAACGCAGTTTTTTTAGGCTTTAAAATAGTGTCCTGTACAGTTTATAATACACGTAAAAACTAATAAGTATGCTGTGTGGGGACACCCTTTAATTCTAAGAATTATGAAGTGTTTTCAAAACGAGAACAATCTGTTATCGGTTCAGAAATGACTGTGTTTTGCGTGCGCAAACATTAAAAAAAGCAACATTCAGACGAATTGATAACTTCCTTCATTTTTTGAAGTCGCAAACACAAAATTCTCAAAATAAAAATTTCAAATGTTCTATTTTTAACAAATAAATAGATTTTCTCTAAATATTGTTTTTTTTTTGTTCTTATTACCTTCACCATAGTAAGAAACGGTATATGGATTGTCCTTCCGTTTGCAATGATGTATCGATCTCTGAAAATAATTGTTAAAATTTTGGTGTTCAGCATTAGCAAAATTGGTGCTACTCGAGGAATGCGTTTGTTTTCTCACATTTAATAATGTTGTTGTTATTTTATGGTTTTTGTTGTTTTTTTAGCCCAATATTCGAAAAATTAACGAAAATTTACCAAAATATTGAAAGTATATTTAAATTGTCATTAAATCAGTTTTGTTTTCAAAGTAGTGAAATCGCCATGTGGGTATGTAATTCATTGCGCCAATTGCTTTTCAGCATCGTATATTTTGTGAGAATATCTCAAAACTATTTGTGATATGAAAATATGTTCATATGTAAATAAAATTAATACAAATATTTAATTATGATTTATGACTTAACTAGCTATTCCTGATGCCTTCTCTATCCCAATAGGAACAATCATACCACATCACTTTACCACAATAGGGATTTCAACATTCTGCCTATTATGGATCTCTAGCTACACAATAATTTTTCACTTTACATGGGGGGTACCACATTACATTATGCATATTAATAAAAGATTTAATCAAATTACATATAAGAGTTACCAGGTCACACGATAATAAATATTTACTTTGCATGGGAGTGTCACGCCCACGTAAAATATCAAAAAATAAGTACTCTTTTTAACAAAAAAGGATATATTTAACTTTGTTATTCCGTTTGTAATCTCTACAATAACCGTTTCCGACCCCATATTGAAAATCAGCAAGATCGGTCCATGTCCTTCTAGGCAGCGCGCAAAACATCACGCCTACCACTAATTTTTCCGTATCATTTGGAAAAAAGTATCGTGTATATATATATATGGGGCGATAAAAAACTAAAATATAAGAGAGGAACATCAAGTAAACAAATTGGCGCTCATCCATATTTTCCGTGTTATGGGCCTCTAAATTTTTCAAAGATATAATTATGGGTATCATTTAAGAGCTTTTAAAGAGATCCTTCAAAAAATACTAAAAATTTTTTAAAATTTAAAGCCGATTTTTATGTAAAATTATATGCAGCACATATTATTTTTTAATTCTCAATGAATCAATGATTTCTAAAAAAAACATTGCAATCACAAAATATTGGAGTTTTGGCGAAATTTAAAATCATTTTGAAATCAGTTTTCAGTGTCAACTGATTGAAACTTATTACAGCACTTGCAATAAATAATTAGCTCAACTATAAACAAAAATTTCGAGCAATTATTTTTTTCACTTTTTTTGTTCCCTGTTTTATTCACTGCGGTAAGAAAAAAAGTTCGGGAAAAAATAATATGTATGTAAATAAACAAAACAATTACGATGATGCCACTTTTTTATTATTTTGTTCCCATGGAATTTATAATTGGAGAAATCTTTTCTTGAGAAAAATTACTTTGTTGAAAAAAATTTTGCTCAAATATTCATGATTAGGCTACATATTTTATTTCTTAAGAATACAAAAAACCCTTAAATATTTTTAATATTTTATACCCTTCACCGCAAAAAGTGGAAAACGTTATAACTAATTTTTTCGTTCCGTTTATAAATTCTACAATATCCATTTCCGATCCGAAGACTTCTAATGCATAGCGAATTCGGTTAAGGGATGTCCCTCTGTCCGTCTGTGTTAGTGTTGAAATCATGTTTGCTGAGGCACTAGATCAGCTAGAAAAAAATCGATTAGACATAGTGTCGAAAAAGGTGCTTTTGGAAATCAGCAAGAGCGGTCCATGTCCTTCGACGAAGCGGGAAAAACACCACGCTTACCTCTTTATTTTCTATATCATTTGGAACAATAAGGTAACTCCAAAATATACTAATATATGGGGCGATAGAGAATTAAAAAATAAGAAAAAAAAACATCAAGTGAGTTAAGGGCCTATGAAATTTTTAGTATTTTTTAAAATATTAATATGGGAATCATTTTAAAGCTTTTGAAGAGATCTTTATGGAAATACTAAATTTAAAAAAAAATGCTTAACCCATTAAAAGCTGGTGACATTTTTATTGAAAATTATACTATGTACTAAAAATTTTTTCTTATTTTTTAATTCTATGTCATCGCAATATTTGCTTTTTTGATTGGAGTTTCTTCACTTAACTCGATTTACATACATGGTGAAGGGTGTATAAGATTCGGCCCAGCCGAATATAGCACTCTTACTTGTTTTGCATATATTTAATTATTAACTTAAAAAACATGTTTTTTAAAACATTTTATTTTTAAAATATTCGTTTAATATTTGCTAATATGAGCATTAATTTTTATATATATTTTTTTTAATTTGTATTTTTTTATATAATTTATTTTTCTGCTATTGCAGGGGTATTGAATGCTATAATAAATGTAAATGGCTCAAATGTATTTTTGCTACTTTGGAGCAACTTTGCTTTTTCTCATTTCTACTTTTTTTATTAGACGTGTGTACAAGCAAAAGCTGGGGTAAAAGGCTGACTTGACTGACTACCAGCAGCCAAGTGACACACTGACTTGGGGAAGTCTTGACTAGGAAAGTAGGCAAACAGAAAACCCAGCAAGGTAAATGCACATCACTTGATAACATTTTTTCATTTATATTTTAAGCAAGAAAAACATGCACACAAAAGAATTAACAGGTGGAATTGGGGAAAAATTAATAACAGCATTAGAAAATATTTATACACATGCATATGTGAAGAAAAATTGCTAGAAATGATATTGCGCAGTGCACTGGAAGAGCAGCCAACATGGGACACAAACTCAAAAGGAAGGTACATTAATATGTACATACATATATGTACATATATTTATACATATGTATGTATAATAAAATTAAAAAGAAAATAATATTGGTAAGAGAAGTCATTTGATTTTTTTTCTTATGATGGCACAACAGAAAGTAAAAGAAATGAGCCAGCATTAGAAAATTAGTTACAAGATTTACAGGATATTTCACAGGGTACGGAAAAGTATTAGATGGTATAAATAAATATTTATGGAATTTAAGTGGAGAAAATCATGACGACTTACAAAGTGTTTGTGTGTGTGTGTTTTTTTAAAGGTAAGAACTGTTTGTTTGACATGGCTGGACTGGTGGACCCTATTTGAATTTCATTAACATTTATATTACATATACTTTCATTTATTTCCAACTACATAGTCAGAGAGAGTACAAACATTTTTAGTGAAATTTTCAATTAGGCGCACAGCATTCAAAATATAGGGCCTCTAGAACAAACAAACCAACAAACAAGCAAACAAACGTTTATTCATTCTCATTCATTCGTTTGAATGTTTATAATACATTATCCACCTAAATAAACTTACCCGTGTGTACGTACATAAGTCTGTTTATATAAATATACTAACTAAAGAACATACACACGTACGTACATACGCATGCACGTAATAGATACATATTTATATAAAAACACATGCCAACTTACATACAAACAAACTGACCGTGTTCTATACCGAAAAAGAATCTTGACAATCAAATAATAAAAACAACTGCAACAACAACAACAACATCAACAACTTCTCCTCATTTGATGCGAGTATAAATAAAATATACAAAATAAAACTAAATAAAGCATCAAATTTATAAAAAAGGGGGAGACAACATGAAGGGGTGGGACGGCAACAAATATTAAATGTTAAGGTAAAAAATTATAAGTTCTATTCTAATAAAGAAATTCAAATAATAACCAAATCACTAATTTATAAAGAAGATTTATTCAAACATCTCAAATATGTTAATGAAACGCTTCAAGTTACTTTAAACATCTACAACCTGTATTGTTATTTATGTAAGTATGTATGTACATACAGGAATGACGTAATATCATCTTGAAGATTATAACACAACTGTATGTAGTATGTAGACACCCATACTCTTAGCAATGACTTTGAAAATTGTTTGGCAGTGTGTACTCTTCTGCTCAAATAAATGGCTTCCTGAGTATTTAACAAGAACCTTCAATAACATAAACTGCTCAGTTTACTTTACATACTTCGTGGCTTCTTATTATTACAGTTCCTTTAATTTAACATCTCTGTAACAATAGCCAACCTTTCCTTATAGTTTGTTCTGTAAAAAAACAATTGATTGATTTTTCAACTTTTTAGCTTTAATAAAACTATTCCGAGGAGTTTGTTTCTTTAGAAAGAGAACTTCAGGAACAACAAAACAAAAAAAAACTTCAGTATTCTTCAGCTTTAGTACGATTCTTTGCAGAATAATCCTTTCAAAACTTTATTAGTCCAGTGTAAGTGTTATTACGAATAAGTTTGTCTGTTTAACTTTTGTTTGGATTCTAGCAACTTGGTAGAGACCTGGTATTTAGTAAAAACAGCCACCAGCAGGAATACTAACGAAAGTTGAAAAACAGAAGTGGAAAACTTAGAGCAGGCGTGGTGTTTTGACTGCTGCCTCACAGGGCAGGGACCGATCTTGCTAATTTTTAATAGCAACTCTTTCAAAACTCTGTCTAATCGGTTGGCGTATTTAAATTTTCTCTAGCTCATCTAGTGCCTTGGCAAAGTTGATTTCAATACAAACACGGAAGGGAATAAGAAGTAGATTTCTTATCCTAATACCTTTTGCCATTTGTGCTATTCTTCATGGACCCTAAGTTTCAATACCTTCTCCTCCAAGTACTTTGGATAATATTTTAGGTGACCCTGACCTGAGTTCTCCATTATGTGATATGATGATGACGACAATTGCTATAATCCTGACAGAAATTAATCTAATTTTTTCACTTAATCTGAACTAAATGATTTATTTAGAGACTTGGGTACTCCAAAAGATTCAGCAAAAATTTTAGGATCTAGAATGAAAGAAAAGCAATTGGCTTTGGGTACTTTCTTTAATTGGTATCGAAGTAGAGAAAAAGAATTGTTTCCTTTTTATTTAAGAAGGTTACCTTGTTTACTGTAAGGATGTTCATGGTGTTATGGCAACTTTTGAAATAGATTATATCGGTTCGTCAAAAAGAAGCCTGAAAACTGTTCTACACAACTGTTATAAATATGCTTCGGTGCCTGTTGCACAAAAATGCTATGAAATTCTTGATCTAATCTTCAACAAAATCCTAAAAAAAATCAGTAATCAGAAAATATCATTAAAATTTTATTTACTTTAAGACAATTTTTTCGGTCAGCATGTGCAAAAAATAAATTTGTCAAAATATATATGAATTTTCTAAAAATTGTGTAACCATTTAATTTTTAATAATTTTTAAAATTTTATTGGTTGTGCAATTTCAGTACTGGTTACCGCTATTTTGAATGCAGTTAAAATATAATGCAGTGTAACCCCAATGTATCGTAAAAAATAATTATTTTTAAATACCTAAATTAAAAGAAGCAAAAATACATTTTCGTGCTTGTTAATGCACCCCTTGCGTTTAAGTGTCCATAAAAGGCAACTATTTTTAACACTGAAAAAAAAAAATTAAGTTGAGACTTTAAAAACTAAACCAAAAATGAAAAAAGCTTGCGCGACCACCCATCAATACACACAGCTTCAAATTTTTGCAGAGCAAACTAAAAAAAAATACAAAAAACAAATTTTGAAGAGTAAAGTAAAATTCTCCACCTATAATATAAAGCTGCAGAAAATATTTATGTACAAAGCACAAACCAAAGCTACTTTTACATAAAAACTATATTTGTATTAAATACTTTGGTTTAAGAACATTTATAATAAAAATGGAACAATTTTTTTAGTCAGCGCAATAGTTAGTTCCAGATCTGCAATAAAAAATTGCGTAAAATGAAACATGATAAAAACCTTCATAAATTAAAAATTGATAGTTGGACCCTAGGCCTGAGGGACATCAACATACATTTAGATGCTACGTCTACCAAATTGATTATCCACTTCCAGTTTCTCTTCTTTGTCTTTTTGAACCATAAAATGTGTGAAAATATGTATGTAAGCAATATAATTTCCGAAGAATTCTTTAAAAAAATAATCTTTTTAATAATATTTAACTAATTTCAAATCAGATTAATCGGCTTGACAAGTGAAGTAATGTGAAGCTTAAAATATTAAAAAAAAACAAATAGGTATCAATTTTATACTCTTTAATAAAAGCTCTTTTTAAACGTCCACAATAACCGCAAACATCAAAAAAATAACTCATAGAAAAAAGAAACTTTTCATGTTTGTTATTTTAAGCGCCGTACAAACACGAAGAAAAGTAGAAAAATGGTGTGCTTTTGTTTGAATTGCTGACTGGCATCAACAATATGCTTAAATACTTAAAAGGTCACCATCTGAATTTCCTGAAAATCTGTTAAACAGAAAACTAAAGTTTGCAACAGATCAAACAATTTTTTTGTTGACAACATGGCACAACCCAATGCCCAACAACAATAAATGTTTGATTCAAACAAACAGATTTAAAGTCAAATAAGGAGAAATGTTATTTGTTAAAAGACATGAATGATGGAGAATTTTTTTACTTATTTTGTTTTTTTTTTTTTTTTTTGTTTTTTAATAAAACAACAGTTCCCAGCAGTCTTTTTCTTTATCATATATTTTAAGTTTAGAAAAAAAAACAAAAAGTGTTAAACAACTTTAACAGTTTTTTACTCCAAAAACAAAAGAAGAAAGAAAAAACTAACAGCAGCAGAAAGAAGAAAGCTTAACAGTATCGGCGTATTTGTTATAAACAAATTTTATTTATTATAAATTAACTTGCTCTCTCTTAAGCTGTTTTTTATATTATTTTTCTACAAACAAAAACAACTGTAAATAGTGCAAAATGTGATTTTTTTGATAGGAGCCCAGAATACCGAGGAAGGTTATTTAATTTAACAAAATTCTATAACTCTTTGAATAATCATGTACAAACAAAATAAAACGTATATTTATTTGTGTAATGCTCATTGTAATGTAACGCAAACACACAGTCCAAACAAAGTATTTATGAACTTATTATATATAATAAAGCTAATAAGTACGAGAAGCTTTATTGTATATTTGTAAACAAACAAAATAAATAAAAACACACTTTGTTATCATAAATAGAAATGAGTTGTTTACAGCATAAAAAGACTAAGCCCGATCTTTTGAAAAAAAAAACTATAATATAGTTTGAGTCAAGCCTTTTTATACCCTTCACCACAAAACGTGGTCATGTTATTCCGTCTGTATTTTCTACAATATTTCCGACCTCAATTAGTATATACATATGTACATACGTATATTCTGAGTTCTTATTCATAGCGAAGTCGATTGAGCGACGTCTGTCTTTCTGTCTGTGTTAGTGTTGAAATCAACTTTGCCAAGACACTAGATGAACTACAGAAAATTTAAATACGACAATCGATTAGACATGGTTTCGAAAATTTTGATATTGAAAATCAGTAAGATCGGTCTATGTCCTTTGAGGCAGCGGCCGAAATACCATTCCTTCCTTTAATTTTTCCATGTCATTTGGAAAAATAAAGTAACTCCAATGAAAATATCGAATTTATGGGTGATCGCCCATATTTTCCGAGTTATGGGCCTCTGAACTTTTCAGACAAAAGTCAATTGAGACCCATTTTATTGAAGATATCAAAATGGGTATCATTTAAAAGCTTTTAAATAGATCTTTTAGGAAATTGAAAAAATTTTTTTAAATGCTTAACTCATTGGGAGCCGATGACATTTCCACGTACTTAGTTTTTTTCTTATTTTTAATATGCTGTCATCCCAATATTTGTTAGTTTGATTGGAGTTACTTCGGTATAGCCGAATGTGCTATTTCTTAATGTTTTTAGTTCAAATGCGTTAAATAATCCATGATTTAAAGGGATCAATATAAAATCTTATGTTAATTGTACTTGATTCCTTTAAATATAAATATTTGATGATATCCTCGTGAAATATTTTCTACTTAAAACTATAAAATTAAATGTTTTACAGCGAAGAAAGCATAAAGAAATGGCCATATGAATATGTTTTCTTTGCAGTAATACTTTTCATTTTGATCATTTTTATTTTGAAATGATAAATTTTTCAACAAATAAAATAAAATTGATTTTGACTTAAATAAATGTTTAATTTTAATTTTTAAATAAACAAAAAAAAAATGTACAAAACGAGTTACAAAGAGAACAGCGAATAAATTCTTTGAGTTGTATGTAGACTTCGTCTAACCAATTTAATATTGATTGATTATCGATACTGCTCTTATCGATACTCTTGTTATTTACAAAATTAGTTGGTTAAATAGTTAATGTTTACAACGTACGTATGGATGACGGATGTAGCGATCCAGAAAATGCTGCATTATATTCTGCTGTTGTCTAACTTTTCCTGTCTTCTAAGGTAAGCATCCGCATTTATTTGTAAATAAGTTTTATTTAAGTTTTTATAAATTATCAAACAGTACAACTAATAATTTTGTAAAAATTTAAAGATTGATTTTTCATAAAAATATCATGAAATGTTTGCGTTTTAAGTTTTAAGGGATTTTTGAGCCAGCTTCTTGGAACTAACGTTGAATCTTACTTTTTAAATCTTAATTTTCAACTTTACTTTTTATGTTGTTTTCCATTATTAATAATTAAATATTAATATTTACTTTAATGAGGTAAAAATATAAAAGAATTAAATAGTTTAAAATTTGTTATCATATATTTCTGCTTTTTCCTTCATGGAGTTAATCAATTATTGCTTTCAATGGATTATGTAAATATACATATTCTTCTTTACTTGTATAAATAAAAGCTTTTTGGCAGTATAGGATTTTATGCACCCTTTTTATTTAAAGAAAAAATTCGTTTTTTTTGTTATTTCGATAAAGCAATATTAAGATAAGAAAGCAAGAAATTTAAGTTGGAAAGTTCAATATAATAAAAGAACTACAAAACTTATATAAATACCTACATACACACAAACTTATATATGCATCAAGGTGTAGAAATAAATAGAAACCAGAGAAACAAGTCGTGATAAAAACTCGGCGGCAGCGGCTGAGCAAAAAATTTTCGGCGGCGGCTGTAAGTCGACTATCAAGGAGTTCTTGTGTATTGTGTTAGGAAGAAGAAGAACAACAAAAATAAACAAACTTTATATGAAGTTAATAATGTTACAAATAAAAACGCAAGATTTTAAAATTTAATTAATTAATTTTATTTGTAATAACTTATGCATTAATTTCTATAGAAATATATTTCTATTAACAATCAATTTAAAATAACAGCTTCAAATTTTAATATACAAAATTTAAAGTATGAAAATTGCCGGCTAACATTTTTGAATCGTAAAAAGCCGCACTTCTCGGCGGCGGCTCGACTATTAAGAAAAAATCGGCGGCGGCTTTTAGCCGGCTGTGAGCCGCACGACTTGCTTCCCTGATAGAAACTTAATTTTTATAACAGTTTTAAAATAAATTTCTGCAAACATACATCGAAAGGTTATTCCCGAGCTTTCTGTTTTTTTCCACTAATAATACATAACGGTTTGTAGGAAAATATTATAAACTTTTAAAGAGGCGATTTTGAATTCTACTCGCCAAAATTAAATAATTTAAACCAAAATTGATTAATTGAAAACAAAATTTTAGAACTAATTTTACCCCTAAACTACATTCGTGGGGTAATTTTTTACCCCACGTCGGACTCCATAATTTAAAACTTACTTTGTACTGTAGCATATTCTTTAAGACTCCGTGTATTGTCAGATCATGTCGGCATGACAACAATATTATTTTTATAAAATATAAGCAAATGTAATATTTCACATTTTATGCGAGGCCCTGCAAAATAGAAAGAATTTTCGATTGGGGTAAAAAATTTCCCCACCAATGTAGTAACGTCAGTTAAAAAAGCGAATGTAGTTAAGAGTTAAAATTAAATTATTTTTATTGTGTTTTACGAATACGTCTGCTAGGAACATATATTTAATATCAAGAAATCAAATTTCAAATATTTGAAGTGCTGTATAGAAAAATAAGATTTTATAATTAGATTAGAAATTTATTGTTTTTTTATAATGAAATAAAATTGTATATTATACGCTCCATATTTTCACAAAAACGTTCTTATCATTTTAATTATCGACAATCCGACTTCTTAAAAAACTTTAAAAACTTAAAAGTAGAACATAAATAAAACAAGCAAGAGTGCCGAATCTTATATACTCTTCACCATGTTTGTAAATCTAGTTTAGTGAGGTAATTCCAATCATAAAAATAAATATTGGGGTGACAAAGAATTAAAAATTAAAAAAAAAAAAAAAAAAAAATAAGTACCTCGATGGGCATGCACCAATCTTACTGATTTTCAATAAGAAAATTTTTGAAACTATATCTGAAACTATATCTGGTGTATTAAAATACACTCTAGCCCATGGCGCAATAATACCAGGTGAATGCATTACCTTTTACGTGTATTTTGTTTTTGTAAAAACTAATTCGAGCTGTCAAAAACGTCTGGCAATATGTGTGTATGTATTCCAATATATTTTAAGTGGCTTTCTTATTTATCACAAATACATACACACATTACTAGACGTTTTTGACAGCTCGAATTAGCTTTTACAAAAACAAAATACACGCAAAAGCTAAAACATATGATGAACACCCGATCTGATGCAGTCACCTGTTTGATGCGCCTTGCTCTAGCCATGTAGTGCCTTGGAAAAGTTGAATTTAACACTAACGTGGCCGGGCATCGCTATGCATAAGAATTCAGAAAATATATACTTTATGGGGTTGGAAACGGATATTGTAGAAATGACAAACGGAACGACAAACTTAGATATACCATTTTTCTACTTTTTGTGGTGATGGGTATAAAAACACTCGTTTTTCAAGAACAAAAAAAAAATCAAAATAAACTGGTTTGCGTAGACACGGTTAAAATTTCTCTTAAGAAAAATGAAACAATGTGGTCTGTGTCATTAAATCTTTAGCAATAGCCATGGCGCAATAATACCAGGTGAATGCATTACATTTTACGTGTATTTTGTTTTTGTAAAAACTAATTCGAGCTGTCAAAACGTCTGGCAATATGTGTGTATATATTCTAATATATTTTTAGTGGCTTTCTTATTTTTCACAAATACATACACACATTACTAGACGTTTTTGACAGCTCGAATTAGTTTTTACAAAAACAAAATGCACGCAAAAGCTAAAACATATGATAAGCAGATGTTCGGATGCAGTCACCTGTTTGATGCGCCTTGGCAATAGCCAATAATGTAAACTCCAAAATGGGATAATGAGAGCATTTTTACTCATACATTTAAAAAAATAAAAAGTGCCGTTGGAACAAAAAAAACATTTAAGTTCTTGTTTTATAGCCGATAGTATTGGTCAAATTTTACTTAATAATAATTAATTTAATTTTTAAATAAATTTTCAAATTTCAGCAATTTTAAAAAAATCGTCTCTTTACAGCTTTTTTATAAATTTAAAATTGCCAACACTTGACTATAAATTTATTAGCTTTCGTTTCTATAATAGCCGCTCTGTTCTGCACACACACTCAGTTTCTACATACATATGAGTGTTTTTAACTTTTTATTGTGAATCACTTATTTGTTTAAAAAGCTTCTTAAAAATTCTGCTCTCCTATTAACTGTTTTAGTTAGTGAGTGATCCATTTTGTTTTTAACAAAAAGTTATTTTAACTAAAAAATGGTGGCTCTGGGCTGGCTGCTTGCTTGCTGGTTGGTGCCAGTTTTTAGTCTAGATATGTATGTGTTTGTTGTTTGTTTACTTGCCTTAAGTTTTCGCAATACACAAGGTGCAGCATGCATAATAAAAAGAACTTTCAAAAATTATACAAAATAAATAATAAAAAATGCTAGTTAAAAAAATAAAATGGAGACCATTTTTTTTGCATTTTTTATGATGAAAGAATATTTTCGATTAAAGTTTTATTTTTTTTTCTCTTTTTAGCAGTAAAGTATGCTTTTTTTGGCTGCTGCTTTAAAAGTTCTTTTAGTATTAATTTGATTTTGTTTTCTTGTTGAACATGTTACTTACTGGGTTTATTCAAAAAGGGCTTTCGCTTCTTTACATTAAGCTGTGTTTGTAAAAAGTTTTTAATGTTTTGCTTTTTGAAAGCCTTGTATATATGTATGTATGGATGTATGTATGGTTTTGCACTAACTTTTTGAGAACTTATGGCAGAACAATAAAAAAAAAAATAAAAAAATTGCTTTACTAATCAAACAATTTCTAAAGCTAAGATCACACGATTGCCGTAATGCACCAATATTTACCATTTTTTGTATGCCAATCGTGTGATTGCACAATAAATTGGTTCATGCGGCAATCGCGGTCAATATTGTGCTTGTTTTTACCAACCAAATGCAACCCTGATGCGGCAATCGTGGGACTACTTGATATGCAACTGTGCGGCAATAAAACTTCCAAAAATGTACCAATATTTATTGTGATTTTTTGCGGCAATCAAAGTATCCAATACGCGTCAATATTTTCATTTTGTTGAGTGCCTTCAAGTTTTTTGTATACATTTATATATATTTTTTTTCTTGGTTGTCTGCTTCTTGGAACTCTTTTAGAGTCTTCTGGAATGCACCATCAGTAGCCTGTTTTTTCAACCAATCTCGGACCCATACTGTTCGTCTTTTAAAAATTCTTTTATTTTTTATATTTTTTTGTATTTTAAGTATATAAAAAACACTAAAAGCAGCCGCTAGCTTTTTTTTTTAAATAACATTTTAAATACAACAAACAAAATGCAAAGTTTGCAAATAATATTATGTATATTTGCCCGAAACTAAAACAGCTGATTCTTGGTTGCCGCATTGTTTAACAATCGTATGAACGACAGGCACAATTTATTGCCACAAAATTACTATTCACCAACTTGTACCAATAAAATTTCAATAAAATGGGGCAATCGTGTGACTGCAGAAAATTTGATTGGAACAATTTTAGTATTGTGCACAATACCTACACAATAAAAATTGGGCCAATTTGGTGCATTACGGCAATCGTGTGATCTTAGCTTAAGCTTTAATTTTTATTTTTTTTTTTATTTTAATTTTATTTTTATTAAAAACGCATAATTTTGTTAAAAAAAAAACTGTTTTTATCTAAATTCTTATTACACTTTTACTTTTAATTTTTTAAATGTTTAAAGAAAACAGAAAAGCTAAAAGGAAACCCAACAAATCTTAATAAAAACATAAAAAAGCCCTTTAATACTTTGCAAAAACTTTTCTATTTTTTAATAGCTATATTTTCTTTTAGCTTTTTACACATTGTCTTTCAATTCTTGAACATTTTAGATTTGTATTTGATATGTTTTTTATACGGAAACGATATTTTTTTCGAATCGAATTTGTCTACCGAGAATCTATTTTCAATTGGAAAACGAGGCCCATATCAAATGTTATGGTTATCAAAACTAAAGCATTTTGTGTTAAGTAGAGACCTTGTTTGTGACTTTTTTCTTATTCAATTTATTATTTTTAATATTTTTAATTTTCTACTTAGCTAAACTAAAAAGAAGATATTTGCTGTTTTTGGTTTTATTCGAATAGATAGATTCTTTAGGCAAAATTCCCATTTACTTCATTTTTGGTCTATAGTTAAAAATTTTCATCAGGATCCTAATCATTTCCCAAATCAGTCATATAACTTTATCGTAGCAATTTATTTTACTTACAATTAAATTCGCCTGTCATGTAAAGCTACACTGTGGAATCAATCTAAAATTTCCGTGGCTTTATCTGGATGACTTGAGATTTGTTCATCATTTAGGGACTTACGATGACCTTTTTAATTTATTAGTCCATTTTTAGATAGTCTTGAAACAGTTTACCAACGCCTTTTAAAATTTGACTCCTTCATTGTGATGGCCTCTTAATATCGTAAATAAAAAAAGTACAAAATAAATAAATATGGGCATTTATGGACCTCCGACATAATAATTCATAGCTAACTTTAACAGCTTTTTGGCGATAAGTTAACATGTTCTGAGTGTTTATTTCTTACAAATTTGTTTGATTTTTTTATGTAAAAATACACCCACGCTGAAAATTAGCAAAATCAGTCCATGTCCTTCGAGGCAGCGACGCCAGCCTCTAAATTTTTTATATCATTTGAAACAAATCTAGTTTAGTTAAAGCAACTTTAATAAAAAAAAAAAAAAAAATAAAAAAAATAAACCGGAGGCGACAGAGAATTAAAATTAAAAAAATAAGAAAACAAAGGAAAAAAAACCTCAAGTAAAAAAATTTTCGTTTGTCCATATTTTTTAAGTTATAGGCCTCTAAACTTTTCATGAATACTTTATAAGATTTCAATGTCGATATCATTTAAAAGCTTTTGCAGAGATCTTTCAGAAAATACCGAAATTCTTTAAAAATGCTTAACCCATTAGGAGCCGATGACATTTTTTGTAAAAATTGATATTTTATATTTATTTTAATTTTTTTTTTAATCACTCTCATCCCAATAATTGGTTGTTTTTTTTTTTGGAGAGATTAGAGTTACTTCACTAGACTAGATTTGCATATATGGTGAAGTGTATAAACGATCTGGCTTAGCCGAATATAGCTTTCTTGCTTGTTTAATTTTGGCAACTCTATTGCCTGTCACAGATTTAGTTTCTCGTAATTATTTATTAATTTTAAAATTTGAGATTTATTTAATAAAATAATGTTGGAAATTTTGTTCTGTCTCAAACTATATATTTCGTATGACCACAATTATTAAACGAAAATTGTTGCCTTAGGAATTTATAGAAAATTATTTGTTGCTATGAGTATCCTTTTTGTCTTTGCTTATTATAATATGCAGTTTTTGTTTTTGAAAATTTTGTAGTTTTTTTAAGGCAATAGTATTTGCAAAAAAGATTTAGAAAGTGTACCGGTAATAAAATTTTAAAGTTTATTTTGATGAGCTTTGTTCTTTCTGTTTGCTTTTTTTATTTAACAAATGTTTGTGGAAATAATTACTTATTTTTAAAATTTTTATAAGGATATTTGTACCCAAAAAAATTTTTTTTTGCATGAAAAGTATCTTAGAAAATTTTTATTATGCGTTATTGTGTTTTTTTTTTTGTTATCTTTAAAAATTTAATATGAAAATTTTGTTTAAAAAAGCACTTATAACATCCGCCCTGTAATACTTTATAATTTTTTTTTGGTATTTTGCTTTTTAAGCACAAAACAGGCTTTTTTCCCCTCAACACTCGCTTAAAAAATTACTCATCGTTTCTTTTTCCCTTTCAACATGAGCTTACAGTAAAATGCTTTTTTAAATAAAATTTAAAATAACTTGGGCTTTTTCAATTCAACAATCTGAACAAGAACACTATTATATTCTATTCTTTTACAGTGTCCATAAATTTTAGTTGATCAAATTGAAATTAAGCTAAAATGTTATTTAAATTAAGCACTGAAAGAAGCTAAACTAAAAAAGCATTTTTTGAAATAAAAGCATTTTGTTGGTTGCCATGAAAGAGATTTTGAAATGTACGCGAACTTGATGAGAGTGTAAACGCAAATTTTAAACATACAAAAATAACTTTCATAAAACTTAAGAATTAATAAAAAGCGGCAATTTGAAATTAAGAAACTTTAAGAGAATTTTGTTCTTTCCTCCGTTCGCTTTTTCAAAATGGACAAAGAAAAAAAAAACTTTTGAAAGTTATAGATACTGGGAGGTTAAAATCAGAAAGGCTTTAGTAGCTAAATATAATTTAAGATTGAAGGGTATACAAATACATTAAGCAGGTATAACTAATCTCAAATGGGTACTTATAGCAAAAAAGTAACAATAACATTATGTAGGTATACAAAAATATATACATACATACATATGGATATACGTACAAACATTCATTAATATGGCGTATGATGATGATTTAAAATAAAAAATAAAAGCTTCCTTAAATAATAATTAATAAAATATGAAAGAGCGTTATTAATAAATGAACGAATATGACTGACTTGCCCTTTTCTAAAAAAAGATAAAATAAATTGCAACTATGTATTTAAATTCTCAAATAGTTTCTGTTTATTTGACAACAAACAATGATAATTAAAAAAATTTATAAATTTTGTTTACCTACGTTCTCCTTAACGTGTTTTTTCTTTCATTTATTTTTTTTAATTAACAAACAATTAACTAAATAATACCCTAACAATAAATAAATAAGTATTAAAAATATTAACAATATTAAACAAAACTAACCAAACACAGTCTGCGCCACATCAGCGCAGTCCCATACGAAAGAAAAAAAATCAACACTCGCAGGCAGGGTTTTTATAAAAAACTCACTCGGTGTAGAATTATTGTAATCCATACCAGGCGTACAAAAAGCCTAGCAGCTAAAGCGAATATTTAATATAAAACAAAAAATAAAAATTAAAAGTGCTTTAAAACACAACATTTTATTGTATGTGTGTATGTTTAATATATACACATATACATATTAATGTGTGCTTTCATACACTTGCCAGTATCTTTTGTGTGTGCTCCCCTTTATGACTTAATTGTAGAAACTTTTTCGTTGTCATCAGCAGTGACAACAAAAGTCGCACAATGAATGCATTATATTTAGTTGCAAATTTTTAGTTATAAAAAAATTGTATTTTATGGATAAACAATACTTCAAAGTTACACTAAAAAGTTTTTTAAAATAAAAAAAATATATTTTGTAACGCCATCTAGTTCGTAAAGGCCCTTCTAGACTAAAGATATTCATGACTAATAAAAATGATTAAAATTTAAAATAATTTAAAAACAAGTAAGAGTGCTATATTCGGCTATGCCGAATCTTATATATCCTTCACCATACACATATGTAAATCTAGTTTAGTGAAGTAACTCCAATCAACAAAAATAAATATTGGGTTAATCACTTTTAAAAAATTTTAGTTTTTCCTTAAAGATCTCTCCAAAAGCTTTTAAATGATACCCATATTGAAAGTCAAAAATTTTTATGAAAATTACAGAGGCCCATAACTCGGTAAATATGGACAAGCGCCAATTTTTTAATTCTCTACTGTCCCATATATCTGTTTTTTTTGATTGCGGTTACTTTATTGTTTCAAATGATGTCGAAATTTGAGAGGCAGGGTTGGTGTTAAGCCTACTGCCTCGAGGGACACGGACCACTCTTGCTGACTTGCAATAGCACTTTTTTCGACACTATGTCTTATCGATTGACCTATTTAAAATTTATCTAGCGCATCTAGTACCCTTCATCACAAAAAGAGGAATAAGGGTATATAAAACTTTGTCACTCCTTTTGTTAAGTTAACATATTCTGAGTTCTTATGCATAGCGAAGTCCATCTATCCGTCCGTGTTACTGTTAAAAGCAACTTTGCCAAGGCACTAGATAATCGATCTATTGAAAATTAGCAAGCTCGGTGCATGTCCCTCGAGGCATCGGGTACAACACCACGCCTGCCTCTAATTTTTCCATATCATTTGAACAACTAAGTAACTCCAATCAAAAAAACAAATTTATGGGGCGATATAGATTTAAAAAATGCGAAAAAAAAAACAGCAAGTGAAAAGATTTGCGTTCGGCCATATTTTCCGAGTTATGGGCCTCTGAACTTTTCATAGAAAAATACGATTGTGCGTCATATTTTTTTAAGATTTCAATATCGGTATCATTTGAAAGCTTTTGAAGAGAGCTTTGAGGAAATAACAAAATTTTTTAAAAATGCTTAACCCATTTAATGTATTTTTTTTTTTAATTTTAATTCTTTGTCACCTCAATCTTTGTTTTTTGATTGGAGTTACTTCACTAAACTAAATTTACATACATGCTAAAGGGTATGTAAGATTTGGCATAGACGAATATAGCACTCTTACATGTTTTTAATTAATATTTTACGAAAAGTAGTAAGAATTTTTTAATTAATTTTCACTATTTTTTATTTTATTATATTAAATAAAAGTTTTAAAAGTATTTAAAATTTTTAGACAAAAAAAAAAAATAAAAAAAAAAAATAAAAAATAATAATAATAATAATAATAATAAATCAATTAAAATTTTTTTTTTAATAATAATAATAATAATAATAATAATAATAATAATAATAATAATAATAATAATTATAATTATTATTGACAGCTTTACTCGAATTCTGGAAAAAGAAATATTAAATAATATAAATGTAATTTAATAATATAAAAAAGAGTTTTATTTGAATAAATATACTGAGCAAGAGACCAGAAAAGGAGTAAATATACGAAAAATTACATTCTTCAAAGTCAAATAAAATATAAAATTAATTAAAAAATATATAAATAATATAAAAAATTTATTAGAAATATTTCCAATGTCTTGTAAAATTTACTGCTCTACATTTTCTTCGATCAAGTAAATGATAAAAATTATAAAATCAAGTATTAAATGTTGGATGATAATTTTTTTGTTTATTGCCAAAAATTTTGCAGTTATAAATGCATTGCTTTGTTTTGCTTTTAAAAATTGCAATAGTTAACCGAATGCAGTTCTACTTTTTCAAATCTATTTTTATAATTGACAAATCTGAAATTCAGCTGTTTTCAATACTATTGCAAAAAAAAAACATATTTGTACTGCAGAAAGATTGTTTCAATAAAGTGTGAGTAATATAAAAAAATATTTAAAATAATTTTCACATTATAAAAAAGACAAAAAATTAATTAATAAACTTTGAAATTTATTTTTTATTTTATTTTCTTTAATAAAAGATTATAAAATTAATATTTATCTACTTTTGTTGTTGTTATAGAATTGCATAATCTATTATATATTGTTTAACCAAAATGGCTTTACCTGAAGCACTTGCAAAAAATATGGAAAAATTCCAGGTACTTCAAGAAAGTTTTGCTGTAAAATAATTGAAATATAATTAATTTTTCTATTTGCAGGCAAAAAATAATTTGCCTGTGTTTCTTAAGGGTGGTCCAGCAGACAAGGTATTATTTGGTATCACTGTGGGTCTGTGTGGCATAGGTCTTTTAAGTATTGTACACCTGGCTTACACCATGGGCTTCAAAAAGAAGTCAAATTAATTTAGTTTGTATGTTATTGGTTAATCAATAAAATTGGATAAGTGTTCAGTTGTCTATGAGTTTTTATTTATAGAAGCAAATTAAAAAATCAAAGATTATTAATTAAGTTTGGCAGTAATATTTGCCGGTTCACGCATTCACTAATATGATAAGTATTGCCATTTCTTTAAAAAAATTTATGGTTGCATTCAAGCATATGGCAACTTTCTCTGCGTACTTGTGAATTATTTAAACTCTGCTATTGTGAATAGTATATTATAAATCATAAATTCCTTATATATTTTTTGTTTGTTGATAAACTATTTGTGTTTTTTGTTAAAGAAATTTGCTTATTTAATAATAAAAAAGAACTAGAAAAATGAGAACTTTAACACGTATTATTTATAAGTGTTAAAAAAACTTTTAATAAATAAGACGAGAAAGAAGGAAAAATAGTAAATAATAAGAAAGCAAAAACAAAAAATTGCAAGGATTCCAAAAAACAATTACTTAAGAAAAATATATATTCTTATTTGGACTTAATAATAATATGGAACCAAATGATGAAGTAGTTGAACGCCAGAAACTGGTAGATGTTGAAACAGAGGAAGATGTCACAAATAGTGCCCCGAAATCAGCACCAACTCCTGCCTCACCCATGGCCGTGCCCAAAATTAATGTAAGCTTATAAATCTTTTGTTGCTATTGTTGTATGTAAAATACATTAATGAACTTTGTATTTTTATCTCTGTGCGGCTTATTAACTACTTGTACATTTTTATTATATTAATTAGATAAAGAGTATTTCTAGTGGCGAAACTACTAGGAGCCGTAATTCTGCTTCATGTTCAATAGAACGTACTACTACAACTTCGGATAAAATAGGCGGTCAGTCATCTGCCAAAGTTACATACGTAAATGAACGACGTACCCGGCCGCACTTGCATGGAACTAACGATGAACGTTTTGAATTCAAATCCAGACCAAGAAAGTTATTAAAAGGTATGATTACAAACCAATATCCGTATCAGCCATAACATCATTGAAGAATTCCCAATATTGTTTTTATAACTTTTTATGTAGTTCATAAAAACAAGGGAAGCTTTGATAATGGTGTTGGCTTGCTTTTTTCATTACAGTCGCTGAGGGCGTGTCTAATGTTCGTTCATGATAATAAAAGTTGTCCGTTTTTTCTTTTTTTTTTGTGTTAGTATTAGGATAAACGATTTCTTTAAAACACTACATTTGTTTACTCGTTTCGTTTGCTGTTTTGTGTTTGTATTTTTTTTTCTTTTTAATTTGCTTTTAGTATTTTATATGATAATTATAATTGTATTTAATTTTTTATTTTGAGGCCATTAATTAGAAGCAACGGCTTAGGTTTTTATCTGCAAACCATAATCAAAATTTACAAAATTCATGAAGTTTTACCATTTGTATTATTTCTTTCTAACTTGAATCTGTAAACCCTTGACCTCTACATGAATTTTATTTAGGAGTTGATCGTTGTGAGTACCTGTTTATCACATTCGCCACATCATTTTTTAAGAATTGTGTTCTGAAGTTGTAACCAATTTATATTATAGTGTTTCGATGACTATAAACAAAGTATTGTACAATTTACTGTCAGTAAAAAAAATCAAAGTTTATTCAGTAAGTCCATGTCTTCCTTTAATCTATAGAAACACACAATTATTAGACCTGCATTTCTTTTAAACTATTTCATTAAGAAAAATATTGAAAGTTTAATAAAGTTTAATTATGTCAGGACAGATTTTTTAAGCCGGTAATTTCTAAAATTCTCCTTCTATACATAAAAAACTGTAACCGGGCCATTTCTCTATATGAAATATTTTTTTAAAGTTTTAATGTTGGTGTAGAGTGTAATCGATATAGAATAAAAAACACATATTTTCGAGATTTCGTGAGAAGAACTCTTAGAACCTTGGTTTGAATATAGAATACAAAAATGTATCATTTCGTAGAGAAACTAGAGACATAAGTTTGCAGGTATAATGGCACTAAAACCGTTTTCAGCTTTTACTTATTTTGAAATAAATTGTTATAAACACATTTTTTATGCTACTCGGATTTGTTCCACGATAGAGAATTAAAAAAAAAAAAACAAAAATCAATAAGTGAAAAATTGGTGCTCGCCCATATTTTCGATTTATGGGTCTCTGAAATTTTCATAAAAAGATCGATTGTCAATATGGGTATCATCATGAGCCGGTGATATTTTTATGTAAAATAATACTTTGTACTAAAATTTTTTTCTTATTTTTTATTCTCTGTCACAGCAACATTTGTTTTTTTGATAGGAGCTACTTCACTAAACTAAAATTTACATACATGGTGAAGGATTTATAAGATGCGGCGTAGCCGAATATAGCACTCCTACTTGTTTTTTTTTTTATTACCAACATAAAAACTGTAATTTCTTGCAACGCTGTCCTTCGTATAACTCTCACAGTTCCAAGCAGAAATTTTTTGCTTTGTTTTTGTTTTGTTTGCAAAACCTGTTTTGACCAAAAAAATACAGGCTTGTTTTATTTATTTTTTGAGTTGAAAACATTTCATGTTTATTTTACATGTGCATGTTTATTAAAAGTATAGCAGTGTTTAGGGAGGAGGGGGTCATCCCTGAAACAAATTTAAACCACTCCTCAGAATTAACTGTTATGGAGGGGCTAAATCTCCCTTCAGAAAATTTCTAAAGTTACGCTTATGGCTGTTTTTAAATTAAAATAATCTAAGTTTAAAAAATTGAACACGCGATACGCAAAACAAATATAAATTATTATTTTAACATTGTTTCTTATTTATTATTTTTTTAATTTAAAGTTAAATTTAAGCGTTCCATGAGCATATAAATCAAAATATTTAAGGAAATCGTCATATGTTTTTCAATGTTGTTAGTTTAAGTAGGCAACCTTGAAACAAAACACATAGATCCGGCTTATGGCTAAATAAAATTCAATTCAAAGTTTCCATTGCTCTATTCAATAAGAAAAATTGAAACTATCTATAAACATATATTGAAACAATTAGATATTTTAAAAGTATGATCTAGGCTTTAAATCTTCATTATGCTCTGGGATTTAAATATCGCAATTCAAAAATACAAAAAGTAAAATATTAGAAAATTTTTTATTTCAATTAAGACATTTTTTATTTAGACTCCACCATAGCTTTTTGTTATAAATTATTAAAACCATCAAGTCGCCAAAATGGTTAAAAAAAGTAGTAAAAGCAATAATTAAAATATGAGTCATAATTTGTATATTTAGCTTCCCTTTTTCATAAAACGGAGACGTTGTAATATGTATGTATTTACTTACTTGTTGACGAAAATAATTATTCTTTCTTCTGTCTTCTTTTTGCAAATTCGTTTTTTTTTTTTGCTTAAGAAAGAACATGTATCAAGCAATATATAAAAATAAAACACTTGTTGATTTCATGCCATGTACAAGTCCCTCAAGCCATAATATCAAAATTCATATTTCCACAAAAAAAAAAAGAAAAAAAAACAGTAATTGACTAAATAGAATCACTCCATTAAATAATATGTTTAAGTTAACTCACGAATAACTTAAATAGAAACGTGAAAACAAAAATAAAATTACATGAAAAAAAAACACCCACCACTAAAAAGGAATCAAAAGAAATTCATGCACACAATCCCTTTCTTCCGAATGCAAAATAAAAATCCTTAGAACTGTTTCCACCAAAATGTTTAAGAATATTAACGTGTGGCTACTAGACGCCATAGTTAGTCGATATTTTAGCGTCGTACGCAACGGATTCAATTTTAAATTTCAATTTTCACAGATTTAAATTTCAATTTTTTTCCTTAAATTTGTTTATGTTTCATTATTATTTTTTAATTGATTGGTTTTACTTCATAATTTTGATTCGTTATAAATTACTTTTTATTTAATATTTTTATTTATTTATTTTCTTTTTTTTTGTTTATTTAACAATTTTCTTGTATATCCACTTCATCATCAAATTTAACGCAAAAACTACTATAATTTGAATTAAATATTAAAAAAATACAAAATAAAAACAAAATAACTGCTGCTTAAATATGTCTACCCACCGTGAAGATATCGGTGATGGCGATAACATAAATAATATAAAACAGCTGAGCAGCGATACCCAAAGTGACGAAACTTGTATTAACAGCAACATAAAAAATAACAATAATAACCACAGCAACAACAACAATAATGATAGTAATAAAAATAGTCATAATAATCATAATAATAATCAACATCATGCTACAAATAATTGTAGTTTAAAACAGCAACCATCATTGTTGACAACTACAACTGCCGTTGCTGCCATTGTATCTGCTTCCACTAGCAACACTCTCAGTTGTAGTAGTATAGGTGATGATAGTAGTGCTAGTGGTATTGCTGCCGGCAGTAATAATAGTAGTAATCATCATCATCATCATCATATTTATCATCACAATAATAACATTAGCAATCACACTGTAATTGATAATACACCACTGGCACAACGTCGCAAACCGAGTGTTAATACAGCAACTATCAGCGTTAGTGCTGGTTATCCCGGTCTTATATCATCAACGAACATTGGCAGTCTCAGCGATAAGTTTGATCAGCGTCCAATTAAACATCATTCGTTTGTCTCAGAAGTACCGGATGTCAAACATATGGAGCGAGCGCTACTAGGACTGTTGGATGATTTTCATTCGGGGAAACTGAAAGCTTTCGGTAAGTGGAAATTTATTATATTATAGCATATCAAAAGAGTGTTTTTTTTCTTTTACCGGATGGAATTTTAAATTGCAAAAAATAATATCCTTGAATTTTATTCAAACTTGTAAAGATCAATACATGGCTTTAATATTTGAAAATGATTTTGGTAATATGGCCACCGCGGCTGTTCTTAACGTGGCACTTACTTGACATCCAAATCACATGATCTTGAAGATCAATTGATTCATTCACTTCTTCAAGTTTTGATTTTAATAATGCAATGGTTGCCATGTAGCACGAGTCGCTATTCTGTTGAAATTATAACTCATGCGTTAATAATATCCATCGATCGTAATCCTAATTTTGTTTTTTTTTTAAGAAAAAGGTCCAATGACGGCATTAGTGTTTATACTGCACTAAATGGTGCATTGTTTTGACTTCATACGAGGCAATTTTGTGTATTAACAAACCTGTTAGCGAAAAACAAGCCTGATCGCTGAACGCAATTGTACTTTTGTAAGTTTTACGAATTGATGACTGATTTTCAAAATAAATCTGAATAATTTGGTAGCATTGTTCAAGCGTCAAAAAAGTGAGCGCAGTAGGACAGTTTGTTAGACAGTTAACCCCCTCGTAACTATTATTAAGACTTTAAAAACACCCTTTATATACAGCAGTTTTCATTAAAATCTTTTATAAAGCAAACTGATTCTTGACAAATTAGAAGAAACCTTATTTTACTGTTGTGAGTTTGAAATAAAAAGCTTGTAAAAACGTAAAATCTAAAAAGTTATTTAAAATTTATTTTCTTACATTTATATATTTTTAAGTACCGTTATTTTTAAGAACCAGAAGAATTTAATGGGCAGTTGTAATCCGTTTTTATTAAAAATGCTTCCATTAGTTTTAACATGAATTGCACAATCGTGCAAATGTTTTTTTCAATTGAATTTGTTTTGTGATTGAGTTTTTAAATCCTAAAATATTTAATTTTTTGCTCTAAAGAAGCTACATAAATGACTTCCAAATAAATAACCTGGCAGACTTTGACTTTTGTAAATGTAATCGTTCAAATACAATGTAATTTATTCGACACAAAAAATAAGTATAAAAAAGCAGGTAGGCTTGCGGAACGAACCAAGCTTTAACGAGTAGTCTTAAAATTATTTACAGAAGCTCTATAAAAGGTAGAAGGAAACCAAGTTTCTTAAAAAAAATAATAATAATCGTCTAAGTTTTTCCTTTATGATAAAAAGTGCTGGAAATAAAAACTGAGAATGGTAAAAAAAAGCTTGTGTGCTCAATCGAAGTAAGAAAATCAAATAAAAAATAAACACAAAATTGCTCGTTCGTGGGGCCTTATGCTTCCGAAGGTGCGTGGCATTTCTTCTGCTATCGTCAGATCTTGATTACCAAAAAAGGTAAAACAAAAATCATAACAACCGGTGAAAGAAATAAAAATAACACGAAATTGTTTGAGAAAAAGAAGATGTAGGCTGGTTTTATTAGCCCGATGCTTCGAAAGGCATAAATCAATTTTACAGAATGTTAATTCCAACTCTTTGGAACTATGCCTGATAGATCGTTAAGCTTAAAATTCTGTGACTTTTCTGTAACCTTGGCGAAACTGATTTCAATCCTATTACGTTCAAATAACATCGCTTTGGATCCAAAATACTTAATGTTGGTCTCATACAGAAAGGCTGTAACTCGCATAATTGTAACTTCACAGGAGCTATAGATATCAAAATGTAATATTTAAAATATAAATAGTTGAAGAGTTTTTTTTAGTACTATAGTTTTAGAATTTTTGGATGAGGGTAATTTGTGTAAAATATATTTGAATAAAAAAGAGAAAGAGACCCTAATAACGTAAAAATTCGATTTAAGGCCTTTCTACATGAAACCAACGATATGCATCTTTTACAGGGTTCAAATAAGTATTGCAGGAGTTAAGTCGAAAATAAAAATGTTTTTAATATTTTAAAGAAATAAAAATGGATCTGTTGATAAAAGCAATTAGATCTTTAAAAAGAGAAATGTGTTGGTTCAATATAAAAGATTTATTATATTTTAAATAAAATTTATTATATTTTAAATCGTCATTCATCATGATACGTATCAGAAAAGATTTAACAAACATTTGTAAAAATAGTGATTACGCTTTTTGGTCAAATATTTGACTAATGTGGCCGCACCTTTAGTTATTTTTTTCTTTTTAATAACAAAAGAAGTGCCCCTTTTTGCTGATAATTCTGGCACAAAAAAAAAAACAATTTTAAAACAAACTTTAAAGTTTTTTTTTTAAATGTTAATTATGATTGGCCAAATATATCAAATTACATCAACTATTAGGACACCCTTTAATTTCTAATTTTAAATAATTATACTTCTTCCTCTACCAAGCATAATAGTGGACATTCTGCCAAAATTTAAGTGTTTGCTCATACGGGCTTAAAAGTTACAGCCATATGGGTAAAACTACATCAGTTATGGAAACATCCTTTAGTTTCCAAATTTAAATAGAATAATTGTTGTTATAGCGGACTTAGCAATACAAGGTCTTTGTAAATTTTAACCGTCTGACGACAACTGTTTAAAAGTATGGCCAAATTTATAAAATTAAATGAACTATTGGGGCACCCTTTAACTAATAATTTTAAATATTTATATTCGTTATTATAACGGGCATAGAAACCGACATTTTGTATTATTTTCAAACGTTTTTCTACAACGATTCAGAACACAGGACCACTTTGGTTAATTTACGTATCTTGTGGGGACACCCTTTAGTTTTTATATTTATTTTTGTGTTACTTTTTACTGTTGGGAGTTATAGTCATTTTTTTAAATTTAAAGCAGTGCCCTTTACAGTGTAAATAATTTGTACACTGTGTGGGGACACCCTTTAATTTTAAAAATTATGTTCAATTTTTAAAACGGGATCATTCTTTATGTATAACCTTTTAAAATCGGTTCGGAAACGACTGAGTTCTGCGGGCACTAAAATAAAAAAGCAACATTTAGACGTTAAAGTGGGTCAAATTTTGTTACACCCGCTATAATACTGATAATTTACCTTAAAACAGAAGAGGTTATTATAAAATAAAAAATCTATTCAAATAATAAAACAGTAACAGAGTAATTTCTCTTCATAAAATATTTTTTGAAAATTTTAGTGTTGGTGTAGATAGAAATCGATATGAAATATCTGTCTGTTTGTGTTCGCATCACGTAAAAATTGCTAGATAGATTTGAATAAAAATTTTTGAAGAGATTCCTCAGAATATTGTTTAAAATATAGAATACTTCTCAAAAATAGGACATTTCGTAGAGACAAAGGAGATACAAATGTGAAAGCTCCAAATTTTATCAGCACATTTTATTTTTATAAATGAAAAATTTTTAACATTGTTTACAGAATTTTAAAATAAATTGTAAAACACACTGCTAGTAAACTATAAATGTGCTTAAATATTTCTCCCTTAATAATGGAATCTCTTTTAAGTAATATTTTTTAAAGTAGTAAAAAAATTTAAAAATTTTTTATTTTCTTCCCAATTAGGATTTGAATCGTGGATATTATAAATAAATTAAAATTTACTTTTTCGGCTTAGGGTTCATTTTTTAATTTAATTTAAAAAAATAAAAAATTGCATTTCGTGGCCATACCGAAGGTTGGTACGAAGCAAAAACAAATGTACAACACGAGTTACAGAGAGAACAACAGAGAAATGCTTTGAATTGTGTGTGGAAAGTCCACCCAATTTATATTGATTGTTTATCGATATTCCCCGTATTCTTATTTACAAAATTAGTTGGTTAAATAGATGCAGCTGAATGCATAACAAAAACTTAGAATGAGTTTGGCATGAATGTAGAAATTGAGCAGGGTCTCAGTGTGTTTTGTCGTAGGACCAGCCTCTTAAAATCATTGTAGATAATTAAAGTGATCCATTATTACATTTTAGAACTATTTTTAGTTTCAAATTGTGAGGAGGTCCTTGCAGAGACTCTGCTTAGTTTAAGGAGTTATGCCAACCTCATGCTATACGTAAGGCCAATGATGTTCACAATATACAAAACTAAAAGTAGATAGATGCGAAGAATGCTGATGAAGAATGTAGCGATCCAGAAAATGCTGCATTTCATTCTGCTATTGTCTTATTTTTCCTGATGTCTTTCGAAAACGTTCGCATACATTTGTAAATGATTTTTCTTTCTAAAAATTTTTAGAAATTAAAAAATGAATTTTTAGCCGAAAAGTAAATTTTAATAAGGTTTTTTAAAATTTTTATTTATACGAGGGCTGCTCTATATATTTCTGGCCTAATAGTGAAAATGCGAATATTTATAATTAAAAATGGTTTAATTGTTTTTCAAAGTATTCTCCAGCATGATTTATACACTTTTGCATGCGCTCAAACCAGTTGTCGAAGCACTTTTTCCACTCCGATTGAGACATCTCTAAAACATGGTTTTTGAACACTTCAACAGCTTCTTCTAGCGACAAAAATCGTTGACCACGCATTTATTTCTTGATGTGTGGAAACAAGAAGGAGTCACTAGGTGCCAAGTCAGGGCTGTACGGCGGATGACCCATTAATTCGACGTTTTGGCCGGTCAAAAATGCTCTGGTTTGAGCCGATGTTTGAGAGCTCGCATTGTCATGATGAACAATGATTCGTCTTCTCTTGTTGGTTTTTCGAATTTCTCCGATGACTTCAGGCAAACAAATTGTAGTGTACCACTCAGAAGTGACCGGCCTACGTTGCTCAAGCGGAACAGTCGCCACATGACCAGTTTTGCAACATATCTTTGCACCAATCGACACGAGCCTTTTTTTGAGCGACTTTCAAATTGTGCGGGATCCAACGAGAACAAACCTTTTTTACGGCCAGGTGTTCATGCAGTATCGAATGTATGCTGGTGGAAGAAATGTCCAAGGATGTCTTTATTTCTCGGTATGTCGTATGTCGATCTTATGAGTTCACGCACGGCATTAATGTTCTCTGACACAACAGCCGTTTTTGGACGACCTTCACGGAATTCGTCTTTGAGCGAGCTTCGGCCACGATTAAATTCATTATACCAATTTTTCACAGTGCTATAGGATGGTGCTTCATCGCCTTACAAAGGTTTTAGTTCATCAATGCACTCTTGTCGTGATAATCCACGCCGAAAGTTGTGAAAAATGATGACACGAAAATGTTCACGAGTTAATTCCATTTTTTTCTATATTAATTTTATCAAGTCACTGTAAACAACACAAATAATGGTCGTACGTCGAAACGTTTTGAGTACGATTATGCTTAAAAATGACAAACTTTCCAATGGAAATGTCAGATTGCACTTGGCAGCACTCAGTGTTGCCAGGCCAGAAATATATATAGCAGCCCTCGTACAGTTGAAATAACTTATTGCTCGGTGATATTTTTTACAAAACTTTTTTTTGTACTCAAACAGTTTTTATCACGGAATAAACATGTAGAGAACCGGAACTAAAACAACATGATAAAGTCATTTAAAAGGAAATATTTATTATTTAATAATTTTTATACACAAAAACATACATAAATCTCTACATAAAAATGCATCAGGTCACTGCATCAGAATAAATACACACAGTGTAAATGGAAAATACCGAATCAAATCTAAATGAGATCTTTAATTCTGTCAGAACATAAAAATTTACTGATGCAGCGTATTGATACATTTCTTTAATCTACAAAAATAAAATATATATTTTTTTCTAAAATCACTTTTTTAGGTTCTGGCTGTACAATGAATCAAATGACTAAAATACGCGAACAACAGGAAAGTCTTGCCAAATTGCATTTTGAATTGGCTGCAGCCGAAGAGGATTCTCTAGAGAATGGTAATGATTTTAATGCCGCTAAAGCTCAAGAAAATATGTTACAATTAATGCAACGTTTAGAACAACTTTCGATTTCAATCGAACAATTACAAACAAGCCATACAGGACTCTGAGATTTGCTTCGAGCAACGTGTAAAAAAAGCAGTTCAAACATTAAAGATGATGTTGCCTTGACATTAGCAACAACATCGGCAGAAACTGCTACACGTTTGCTAATATTATTGTTGTGATTTCATTTCTAAAACTTTAAACTTATAATAATCAAACAAAACCAATGGTTCTATAATTCTCTAATATACATTTTTAAACTTTCTGTTTTTTAGTTGTTGAAATTTTGTATTTTTTTTTTTTTTTTTGCTTGTTTTCGTTTACAACTTTATTATTCTTTTGTCAACTTTTTCTCTTTTTTTTAAATTCTCGATTTTGACTTTTTTATAAATGTATTGTTTAATTGCTTTTGTTTATTCATAAATACCCTAATGATTAAGAATATTTAATATTAAAGAAAATAAATACCTTTTTTATGGTAGTTTTGTAGTTGTCCTAACATGTTTAATACTAAAAGTGATTGATTATAAAACATGCGATTATTCTCTTTTTTTAAATAAAAAGTAATCATGTTAAAAAAGAAATTTCAAGTTTATCTTTTTAAAAAAGGAAGGGTAAGTAATAATGTTGTTAATCAAAAAATCATTTATATAGCATCCTATTGAGTCCTGCATAGTTGATCTCATTAGTACTTTTGTAACAGAAAATACAGTGAATTTAATAAACTATTTGCTCAGTTCATCTGTAACATTCTATAGAACCACACGCGTTTTAGTTTATATTGTTTTAAAAGCTCTTTTTACGAGATAAATGAGTTTTAAAGTTTTCAATAATAAAAATTGGTTTTTAGGGTCGAAAAATATTTTTTTTTAAATGTTTTCTTTTTCTATCATATAAAAAGAATCAAATACATTAAAACTGTTATTATACATTTTCGGTTTTAAGGCTCTAGGACTTATAGTTTACGAGATATTTGAGTTTTAAAGTTTTCAATAATAAAAATTGGTTTTTGGGGCCGAAAAATAATTTTTTTCAATTTTTTCTTTTTCTATCATGTATTTTGCATTCTAGAAAGTTCTTTTGAATAAAGTGGCAGCTTAACTATTTTTTATTAAAACCAACGATTTCATTTAGAAGACACATCAGTGGTGTCAGAAGTGAGATCCTGAAAAGATGAAAAGCAAAGAGTTCCTGAAGACCTCACGTACGATAAAATAAACAAGGACTTTAGTCAATCATTTTGATAAGAAAAGAAACCAGTATGCAGAATGTGTTAAATTTCGTCAAATTGTGCAGGAAAAATGGGAAAGCGGGACAGGGTTTTCATTACGTTTGAGACAAGCTGCAGCACACTGCAATTATGGTAAGTAACTCTTTAGACCGAATGCTCATGGAACAAATGCTTTTTGGGTTGGAGTCCAGTAGTTTTTGTGAAGAAATTAACGCAAAGGAGCCTGCTTTGTTCAAAGAGGCATACAAAATAGCTCAAAGATGAGAGGTGTCTCACAAAACAGCGGTGGAAATGAAAAGTAGTACTTCTTGTTTTAATTCGTTAACGGAGTCAACATTTAAAGTGGGTTATAAGACAACAAAATTTAAACAGACGTCCCTAAAGAAGATAGCGACCCAAAAGGACCAAATGTTAGGGGTGTGGAAACCAGTACAAATTCCGTAACGCGACATGCTACGCTTGCAACAAAACGGGCCACATCGCGAAAGTGTGTAAGTCAAGAACGGCTAAAATCGCTGTGAATAATGGGAAAAGTGACTTGGAGCTGGTTCAAAAATTGAATAAAGTAGACAGTTGAAAATTGAATAAACACATGATAGAGGTCCTATTAAATGGAAAAAAAGGTGATGATGAAATTAGACTCAATTGCCACAAGCGGAATAATAAGCAAGTCATCACTAAGATCAGCAATCGGGAAATTTAATGTGCTGCCTACCAGCAGGAAATTTACAAGCTACACCGGACATACAATAAGTCTTATCGGTAGAGCAGTGATGAACGTGACAGTGGGACACAAAACCCGAAAACTCAATTTATATGTTGTCGATGGTGAGCACGATGCGTTATTTGGTAGGGAAAGGATTCAGCAATTTGTCAACGAAATTAACTTCAAAGTTGTTTTCTCCGTCCGAGCCAATAAAGTCAATGGATAGGCCACATTTATCGCCATGTGAAGCACAGGCACTGCAGGGTGTGCTTTTTAATTTTGAAGCTATATATGCCATCGAGTAAACTGCACTTAAGACATGATGCAATGCCAGTTTTTGCCAAGGCTAGAGAGATTCCATTAGCGTTGAGGGACGTCTACGCAGCTGAGATAGATAAGAAAATTGCTTCCGGATTTTACACAAGGGTTGATTTTTCTGAGTGGGCATCAACTACTCACGTTGTTTCCAAAAAAGGGGACAAAATCTGGATAACAGGGAATTACAAACCAACTGTTAACTCTAGGATAATCGAGGATGAACATCCTATTCCTAAGCCAGAGTACATTTTTAATAAGATGAACGGGGCAGAACTACTTTATCATTTGGACATAACTGATGCCTACTCCCATTTGCAAATCAGTGATGATTTAGCACATGTCCTTTCACTGCACACCCCAACAGATGGATTGATTCGACCGACGCGAGCTGTCTACGGTGCAGCAAACATACCAGCAATTTGGCAACGAACTATAGAATCAGTGTTACAAGGTATTACTAACGTTTGTAATTTTTTCGACGATATTTTAATATATGCTGAAAATTTTGAAAAATTATTATTGGAATTAGAAACAACTCTGAACCGTCTCCGCGAAATGGGCTTTAGGTTAAACCGCTCAAAATGTGTATTTGCGGCACCAGTTGTGGAATTCTTGGGCCATAAAATTGATAGTAGTGGAATTCATAAATCCGACAAGCACGTAAAGGCAGTAAAACATGCTCCCAGACCTACTTCGCATGAAGAATTACAACTGTTTTTAGGCAAAGCTAATTTCTACGGGTCATTCATACGTTACTTGTCTACTCGCAGTAGACCCTTGAGAGATGTACACGCACAAAAAGAATTCAGGTGGACAGCGGAAGCAGAAAGGGCATATGGGGATATTAGAAACGAGTCTTAGTTACTTACGATCCCGACTGCCATTACTCCTTGCTACGGATACAAGCCAAGTGGGGTTAGGGGCTGTGTTGTCCCATCGTCTACCGGATGGCCGTGAGATACCTATTGCATATGCAAATCGGACGTTAAGTGGTACGGAACGGAAATATCCTCAAATCGACAAGGAGGCTCTCGCCATTGTATGGGCAGTGCAAAAGTTTTTCATGTATTTGTACGCGCGGCACTTTACTCTTATTACCGACCACAAACCATTTCCACAAATTTTGGATCCCCATAAATCACTTCTTGTGTTATGTATCAGCCGCATGGCCAACTATGCAGATTTTTTAGCTAATTTCGATTTTGATATAATGTTTTAAACTACAAAAGCAAATGCAAACGCAGATTATTGTTCAAGAGCCGTGAAAAGTGAGGTTATTGACGATTTTGACATTTTCATAGTTAAGCAAATTGAGCAACTCCCAACGAGCTCGGTGAAAATAGCTGCTGAAACTAGGAAAGATGAAAAATTGAGAGCAATTATTAGAATTCTCGAAAACGGCAAAGCGTTGCAATCGCATGGTTACAAGTCGCCAGAAATCAACTTTATAATAGCCGGCCACTATTTGACATTTGAACACAGAATGGTTAATCCGGAAAAGCTTCGAAAAAAATTTTGCAGGATCTACACTCTGCTCATTTGGGCACGGTTAAAATTAAGGGTATAGCTAGATCTTTCGTGTATTGGCCAGGCATCGATAAAGATATTAAAGAAGTTGCGAGGAGCTGTGCAGATTGTTCGAGATTTGCAAATGAACCCCCAAAGTTTCGAGATTATCATTGGCATTACCCGAAAGGAACATGGAAGCGAAATCATGTGGATTATGCGAGGCCATTTTTAGGGTCAATGTTGCTTGTAATAACCGATGCGTAAAGTAAGTGGATTGAGGTAAAATTAACATCTAGTAGCACATCCACTATGGAGTGCCTATTACAGTTGTAACAGACAATAGAACATGTTTCTCATCAGAGGAGTTTAAAGAATTTCTTCTTACGTTGGGGTTACAAATCACAAATTTACAGCACCCTGTCAGGCTGAGAGATCAGTGCAGAAAATCAAGAATGCCATAAAGTCAGCGGGAGCAAATAAAAACACTCTTCAAAAACATCTAAATCTATTTCTTCGTCAGTATAGAATTGTTCACCACACTACAACAGATAAACCTCTAGCTCTTTTATTTATGGGGCGCGTTTTGCGTATACATTTGAATTTTCTTTTACCACAAGATTTACCTTCAGAAGTGTCTGACAAGCAGTATATTAACTTTAATCCTTCGTTCCGATCGCTCGTTCCGATGCAAAATGTGTATTTCTTGTCAAACAATACACATAACTCCAAATGGCTGCCGGGATTAATTTTGAATCGTCTCGGAGATTTACACTATAAGCTTTTTTGCAAGGGTAAACGTGTCAAACGCCACATCGACCAAATCAGGAGTAGTGCGAATGCGGAAACTAATTTGTTTAGGAACGAGCCAATAAAAGTAAGAGGGGTCATTTTCATTTCTAAAAGGATGGACGCGAATAGACATACCTATTAAAAGACTGTGACTCACCGCCGTCAAGCGAACGTTCTCCACTGCAGCCGGATTTCATAGTATTTACCCTTCAGGAAAAAGATGACATAAATGCAGAACAACGTAAACATAATGAATCAAATGCTGGAGTCGATCCTGAGGGCAACCATAACGACCAGACAATGACAGAATCAGAGGAACTAATGCCGTTACGAAGGTCGACCCAGGACGCTATTCTTGCCGTAACAGTCCACCCTAAATACGGGCGTTAGGCACGACGTAATTTAGCGTCTAGTTTTTACGCTGTAATGAGTAACTTAAATAAGAGCGCCAACGTTGTAAAACGAACAGTATTGTTTACTTATCTTATTTGCTAAAAAACAGAAAATTAAAATAATTAAGAGAAATAAAATCGCGAAATTGACCTTAAAGTAGCTGTAATGTCATTACTGTTGGAAATACTTTTGTATATACCACAAAAACAAAAAAACAATAACAACACTTCTTTAGCAGCCAACTTCACTTTTAACGCGCGTCAAAATTGGATTTTTCAATTGTTCAACGTTAGCGTCGCGCTATTTGGGTTGGTCTCATACATTTTGTATGGGCATGAGAATTTTTGACAGTTAAATAACGTCTTACGCTCGTATTTAGGGTGGACTGTAAGTGAGGGAAGAAGTGTTATGTATCGATCTGGCATCATTCCATTTTAATGTTTTGGTTTTTTAGCTGGAAACCTTTTTTTAAGAAAAACTCATTGTATTTTGCATTTTAGAAAGTTCTTTTGAATAAAGCGGCAGCTTATCTTTTTTTTATTAAAACCAACGATTTCATTTAGAAGACACATCACACGCAATATTTGTTTTTTTGATAGGACCTACTTCACGAAACTAAATTTACATACAGGATGAAGGGTATATAAGATTCAGCATAGTCGAATATAGCTCTCTTAGTTGTTTGTGTTAATGTTTATACTAAAATTATACTTACATTTTTTAAAAATGCTTAGCCCATTAAGAGCCGATGACATTTTTATGTAAATTATTTTATTATTCTGTCCCCTCAATGATACATTTTTTGATTAATGATATTTGATATTTGGCATAGCCGAATATAGCCTTCTTACTTGACGTTCGTTTTTTATTGGAACAAATTTTTTAGTCATTATGATTATAGTGATGATTTAATAAAGCAAAAGGTGTTTGTATGGTTGTACATGGAGTTCTTTAAAAAATGAGATTAAAATAAAATACAAAACTCGATGGAAGACAGCGTGTTGTATATGAATTCATATTTGAACAAAAAATTGCATGTGATGTACGAGTAAAGTCGACGTGTTACGATTTTTAGTAGCCAAAATTAGATAATTACAGTTTGTTTTATACAAATTGAACAAATTTTTTATACTTACCAAAATTGCATAAAAAGTAACTTTAAAAACGCATTTTATAACATAATTTTATTTGAAATAAAATATTTTTTTTTATTTATAATATTTCCATATTCATTTATTTATCATAAATTGTTCATATATATATTTTTTTTATTGAATTATTGGTTTTGTATTGAAGTAAATGTTTAATATATGTTTAATTGTAATATTTGTTATTTTATCGTTCTGCTTTTAATGTATTTATATATTTAATTCGCGTTTTTTTTTTAAGTTTCTTAATATTTTTTTTAAATTGAATAATGCACATAATATTTAGAATTATAAAAATAATAATAATAATTTTAATAATAAACAAACATAAAAAATTAAATGATTATAAGATTTTCTTTTAGTTAATATTTTATTATATAAAGATACTGTTGTATGTATATAATTTTATAAAGTAGAGTTTAAAGTTGTTTTGTGTTTATTTTATTTATATTTTTTATTTTAGGTTTCTTGCTTTGTTTTATTTATTTTTTTTTAATTGTTTTACAAATACACCGCATACCACTAAATAATGCACATAAGTTCAATTGGTTTTAAATTTATTTAAATATATAATAATTCTAAGTTCATTAAATATTTATTTATTTATATATTAAAAAAATTCAAATTGATATAGAAGAAAAAATAAATATTTATTTATTATGTTTTTGTAAAGAGAATATAATTTTTATTTATAAATACAAACATATAACAAAAATTTTTTATTTTAGTTTTTTTCTTAATTTTTTTAAAGGATTTTTTGTATATATATTTCTTTCATTTATAAATATAAACATATTAATATTTTTTAATTTTATTTCTTAGTTTTAGTGTTTGAAACATTAAAAATTATTTAGCATTTTTAGTAAATATATTTTCTATTTTTTTTATATATATAAATTTTATTTATATTTTTAATTTGTTTTTTTTTGTTTAACATTTAAGGAAAGATAGAGGAAGTAGCAAAACAGTTTTAGTATAATTTGATTTATTTTCAAAAAACTTTGTTTTTTTTTTTGTTTTTTGTATAACTATTTAACTTTTTAATTTTATACACAATTATTTTCAATAACAAGAGAAAAAAAATATCTATAAAAAATTAAATATCTAATTTTATATAAAAAAAACAAGGGATGTATAATTAAACAAAAATTATAAATTATCAGTTTTCTAATTATTTGTTTTTGTAAAACATCATTACAGTTTTAGAATCATGTTTAGTTTTGTTTGATTTATAATTTTATGTTCATTATCCTAGAAATGTCTTGTAGTATTAAATTGAAGAATAGCCAGCCGTTATTTCAGAAAATTTTAAAAAGTCGATTTTATATATATATATATATTTTTTTAACTAAATGAAAAGGAATATGGAAGCGTATTTCTAATAATCAAAAATAAATTTATGGAGTGGGAAGACGGCATTAAATTTTTAAGACAAAGTGAATTTCACTTCAATATTTTTTTTGTCAAAATAATTTTCCGAAAATATGTAGAAAACACTAATGCGAAAACGACTTATTGAATATAATTCTGGAAAAATATTTAAACTTAAAATTAATTTAAATTCATTTATTTACAATAATATCGATTATTCTTAATTTTCTTATAAAATTGTTAATCATACATCCCTTAAGAAATTATTCTTATTATCGTTCGTTTTTTATCGTTAAAGTTTTAGCAATAACCTTTTAAAAAATTCAATAATATTATTTTTGTATTACATTTTTTTTAAATGGCTGGCAGAATAAAAACATTAAACTTTTTAAATTACAGTAGGTAGCAACTTTTGTTTTTATTTTAGGATGTTTAAAAATGCTTTTTTTGGGTTGTCTGTCTTTCTTAAATTGTATTCATTCGCTGGATTAGAAAAAGAGTAATCCAATATTGTTTGTTGTTGTTTAGTTTTTTGCACTTTCAAAAAATATCAAAATAAAATTGATAAATATAAAAATTTTGTTATAATTTGAAATTAAGTTTATACGTCAATCAAATTTGTTTTAAATTTTAACACACATTTAGCTCTTTCTAATGATTGTTTTTTGTGAAGTCAAGATGATCTGCTGTTTCTTGAATTTATAAATTTTTTATCCACTTTAACGCTACTACTGATTTGCTTTGAAAACTCAAGCGTAGGTTTCACAAACTCATTGAACATTTGTTTAGAGCCTTCTTGACCTTATGACCCCTAATTGTAAACAATGGCCCAAAACTTAATCACTTTGAAATGTGTTGTTAATCGGTGTGTCAACAAATGCTGCTTTTACTATTTTCACTCACTAAAATACAAAAGTAATTTGTCATGTTACTTCTACTCAGGCATTGACTTTAGAGAAATGTATTAATTTAATGGACCGTATCAGATAAATATGTATGTATAACGGTTTCTGGTAAATGGACCATTAATTGTTTATTATTTATCACTAAGCTGTCTATTTTATAACCTCAAAAATAAATATTTAAACATTTTGTTTTTGCATAACGGTTACATTTCCCTCTTTTTAAAATGTAAATAAAGCAATGGTCGGCAAAAAGAGAGAATTATTAAATAAAGAAATTTGTAATTGTATATTTTTCAAACAAAATTTATAGATTTCCTTGTTGTTGTCATATGTTAAGCGACTGAGTTTATTCTAGTTCTAATGAATAATTAAATTCGAGCTTAATTAAATTTAAAGTTGAATAAAGATATTCATTTTTAAGTGTCTACAATTAATGAAATAATATTTTTTTCATAAAATTAAAACTTTTATTTTAATAAATAATATTAAATTTTTAATATTCACCCCTATATGGCATTCATACAGGCAAATTTTACTTTTACAAAGTTTTGTTAATTTTCTTTTAAACTTTGTTTAGTCTTTAGACACATAAAGTTTTTTTTTACAAATCTTGTTTTCTTCTGTTTGATTGTTCTTAATTTTTGGACGTTTTGCATTTGGTGCTTATAACACAAATATATGTATGTACTGCTTATCATTCTTTCTCCCTCTCTCCCACATAAAATCAAACTTTGCAAAATAAAATCTGCCTGTGTAAATGGGGTGCTGTCGTGAATAAGTAGTGAAGTTTTTGTTCCCATGAAATTTTTTATTCCCCTCGAAGTAAAAATTGCTATCATGGATTTCTCATGAAATATTTGTTCACTTTATTAAACAGCTGCTCAAAACTAATAAGCTATCAGTGCACATTGAATGTTAGTAAGAAGAAAAAGCTTAGTGAAAATTGTAAATTGAAGTTCAAAAATAAATAAATAAAATTTTTATTACAAAAACGTGACGTGCAAGACGCGGGTCCATTTCATCCATTTCAAAAAAAAAAAAAAAAAAAAAAAACTTAATGACATTTCTAATAAAAAAAACTTTATAAATTTACAAGCAGTAGATCTCTTGTTTTGCATCTTGTTGAGTATAATTTAAGTCTGCGCTGCAGAAACTGTTCTTGAATTAAAAAACATGTATTAATAATTTTAATATTCTAATTATAAGTGATAAAAACTTGCATAAAATTTAAGTCAACAAATCAAAGGGAAATGTAAAAAAATCAATCACAATAAGGGAATTTTTTTTACGTGAAAAATTTATTCATGTGATTTATTCACGATTGTAGTTTTGGGAAAAGGCAAAATATTTCAAGTGAAAAGGCAATCATGATAGGGTTGATTATTTTATTATAATTAAAGCATTTATTAATTACTCAGTGTTTACTGCTTTAAGTTTTTATAATTTTTTTTTAATGAATTTTTTTTATTCTTTAGAATGTGAATTGTTAAGGGTCTATATAAATTTTATTATTAATTTGTTGATATGATGCTACAAATGATGGTATTTTAATTTTAAGTAATCAATCAACTTCGTAACACGTGTAGTGAGAAAGGCGACCACTTCTAAAACCTTGGGACATGGTAAAGATTGTTATAAAATAATTGTTGTAAAATGCAGAAGACCATTAATGTGTTTTAGTAAAGCCGTATAAAATTTATATGAGCAGATATTAATTTTAAGTAAAATTTTTTTAAGCAACATGACACAAATTTTAGCTTAACCTGAGGGCCATTTTAAGGGTACCTCTTTCTTTTAAGAGGATCCAGTTTTGCTGGATATATCTGAAAGAGTATCGTTAAAGGCTTCCAATGATTTAATTATCAAGTTGTACTATTGCAGCCACATTGAATAATCTGTCTTTTTTCAATAATTTAATTTGTAAAGCTTTAACTGGATTTGTTAGAAAGGAAAATTATTTGATTTTTGTTTTCACTATAATTTATTAAACGATAATAAGATGTAATTATAAAAAGAATTTAAAAAAAAATACGAAAACGAAAATACCCGTTACCACAATTTTCAACAGTTAAAAGAGCACTAAAAGACTTCAATCACTAAGTTGTTAAATTTTTTTCTTTAAATTATTTAATATTATCCTAAATTATGTATGTTTGTTTGTATTATATTGCAACATGCGTATGTTTTTTTTTTGTAAGCTGAAATGGAATTGAAAATGAAATATATTTATAACTATGGAATTAATTTTAAGTTAATTAATCACTGTGTTATATATCAACTTTTCTTTTGTGTGTTTTTTTTTTAAGTTAAATAATTTATTATTAAAAAAAGCTTAAAATTTTTATAAATTATTTATGTTTCAACATTTACATACATATTTAAATATATAAAAAAAGAGATGTCTATCAAGAAATTCGTTAGTTTAGATTCTTTAATTTTTTAAATAATGGACAGATTTAATATTGGTTGTTAAATTTTTCTCTAGGTTTCATTATTATAACTTATTTGTTTTTTTATTATAAATATATTTTACATACATATAAAAGTGGAAAAAGAAATATTTGCAAGTAGTACAAAAAAAGAAATTAGTTTTTTTTTTCTAATTCGCATAAACGAGTTTGCATTTGATTTCATATTTATAAATTAGTTATTGTTTATTAATATTTATAGAGCACTTTTTATACACTGCTCACTCAACTTTGCGTAACAATTTTTTTATTCTCGGCAAGAACTCTATAGCTGTATTAATGCTACATCTAGCTTTACAGTGCAACAAGCAATGAGGATTGTTCTGAATTGTCGCCTTTATCTTGTGTTAAGCTCTTTTATAATCGTGTTCTAATCGTAGAAAGCAAATTTCGCCTCAGAAGTAGCAGTGATAGTATCTCGGATGCCAATTAAGTATTTTAAATCATTATTAAAATTTCTAGTTCTATAAATTTTAAAAATGTTGCTGTTGTTTATTTATTTAATAATTACAATTACTATTATTGTTGAGTAGCGTGTTTGAGTTTTTCAAAATTTTATTCATAATTTAATGAACTGTTTTTATTTTTGCAATTAATTATAATGATTATTATTTGTTTTTTTTTTCGTAAAGCTTTCATTGAAAATATTAAAAAATCTGGCTAAGGTAATAAATTACATGTATTGTATTGTGTTAAAGAGAGATGATGATAAAAGGGTTTAAGATTGATAGACATAATTGTTTTGGAAATGTAATTCTTTTATTTGTGAAAAAATAATTTAAGTTTAAGAAAATGTGAATTTATTTAAGGGCTTGATTCATTATGCGAAATTTCATACTTTCAAAATCTGACAGTTGTTATTTATTCATTAATTAAATTAATTAATTAAATTAATATAACTACTTTTCATAGGAAGAAGCTTTTTTTCTTTTGTGAGACATTTTTTTGAAGATCTCTTTAACAACTGCAATTAATTATTTTTTAGTTTTTGTTTCAAATTTGTTTTCTAGAATAACAGAAAGTTTATTAGGATAATTTTATAAAGACTTAAATAATCCTTTAGGAAACATAAAAAAAATTCTTATAAAAATTCGTTCTTAATATAAATATGGCCTATAAAAATGATCTTTCACCTAGAAGTAAAAACAGATTGTAAAAGAAAAGACAGAAAAAAAAAACACATTTTTCAAAATCATGATTCTAAAAATAACTCTTTAACATATTTTTAAACTAGCTTCTAGCTCAGTAGTGTAATTAATAACCTTTTATAAAGAACGAACTATAAGGTAACTTTTAAATAAAATTATTATCAATGAAACTGTTACAGGAAGACATTTAAACAAAACGTCAATTCGAAATGAATTTTTTTCGGTTAATGAACTTTACACAAAATTTTTACTTTCCTATTTTTCAAGGCATTATTGTTATATAAAGTAAAAATTTTGTGTGTAATTCAGAATATACCTGAATCTTCTGTAAAAATGACAGTTTAAAATTGTAGCAAACAAATCTTAATGAAAGTATGAAATATAAAAAACAATACGCTTCAAAAATGTATTCGCAACAGATATTTCGAAAAAATTAAAAAGTATTTAAAAATTTTAATTTTTTTCTCCGTGCAGTTAAAGTTTAGACAGAGATTTTCTTAGTTCAATATTTTTTTTTTCACTTTATTTGCAACAATATTTATCAACCTTAAAATTAGGATCTCATTTTACCGTTTCTTGGTTATTTTTATGAATTGTATTCATATAATTTGGGGTAGGAGTTTTATAATTTTATAGTTTAAAATATAGTTTAAGCCTCTTACAACAAATAAAAGCAATCGTCTGCATAAATAACGCAATATAATATTTAAAACACAATTAAATATGTATGTATGTGGTAAATAAAAAAGAATATACAAATAACGAAGTATTATAAAAATATATGGTATTAAAAATAATAAAAACAAAAAAATAAAAAAATACTGTGGTAGATTAATTATCTTGCATTATTGAAACACTTATTTTGGAATGTTTTAGTTTTCTTACGTAGTCGTAGATTAAATATGTATGTTAATATGTGTGTATGTATATGTAAGATACTGAAACCCTCGTTTGTTAAATAAAATTAACCCCAAATAATTGTTATATATTCTATATAACTTCGTTCGAGATCTCTAATCGAGAACTATCTATCTCCTTGAAAACTCTATGCATTTCGTATAGATTTTCTTTTTTCTTTTTGCCCAAAAAGAAAATCTATGTAGTTTATTGGATTCCAATTATAATATACAGCCAAAAGTTGTTGCAAATTTAACGCATAAACATTTTAACTAATGTGGCGAAGAGAAAGGTGAAAAATAAAAATGAAAGCATGAAAATAACAGCTTTTTCTTGATCCGAAAAACGTTTGCGATTTGAGTAGACTGAACTAAGTTTGGTAACGAAACGTTTTAAAGCACCGCCATTCTGATTATGTACGGCTGCGCCGTGATGATGACCCAACACATGTTGATGATGGCTAATAGCGGCTGTCGCAGCTTGTAGTAGAATAGGATTGTTGGCAAACAATTGATTGGCACTGGCAGCCAGAAGAGATGCAGCTGATTGTGGGTTATTAGAACCATTACTGCTGGCGCTGCCTGAAACTGCGGCATTTAGTTGATTTGCAACATCGGGAAAAGCATGATGATGATGGTGGTGATTGGGATCGTCGCAACCAGCAAAACTAGCTGCCAGCTCACTGGCCATACTGCCTATTGGTATGAAACCGATAGCATTGCTGCCAATCAATAAGGTGTTGTTGCTCGGTGTGTTATTGGCATTTGAATTGGAGTTTTGAGTTTTACTACTACTGCTCTGCGAGCTACTACTTGAACTGCCAGCCGAAGCAGATACAGAACGGTGATGAAGATTTGAGTTGGTATTTGAATCGTTACTTCCACTGCCGTTATTATGATGACCACTGTGTCTACTGTTGTGTTGGGAATGTAGGGGATTGTGATGATGACTATGTCCACCCATATGGGAATGATGCGAGTGATGATGAGAGTGACCATGACATAAGCCTGGTGCATGGCTGTTACTACCAGATGCTGTATTAAATCCGGCAAACATTTGAGCTGCAGCGTTGCCCAATAGATTACCATCAATATCATCTAGTGAAGGTATGATTGGCACTTGATGGCGGAATGGTGATGTAAATGCACCTGGCAAATCTTCCCCATTATTTGTTACTCTAATAGGACATACGCGGAATTGGTATAGGCCACCTGGTTCTAAGTTTTCGATTGTAAATTTAGTCTCACTGCCACGGTATATCTAAAGCAATTAAATTATTATCATTAGTTTTCCATTACCTGTTTGTTTCGAAAATGTTCGTATTTACCTTTTTAAATTCACCATCCTTGCCTATCGCATACTGCAGCATATATTCTACACGATCTGAAAACGAATTTTTTGAATGTTGCCATTCTAATGTAAGAGGCACACCCAACATTAAGTTGCCTAAGCCTGTTAGGAAACTTGGTGTTTCTGGAAGCAGTCCTGAAGGTATTACGCCAGCCGAAGATGATACTGAAGGCGAACTACTACTGTTTGTATTAGTAGACGAAGTAGTCGCAGAGGAGGCAGCTGTTGGTAAGTTTTGAGCAATACGGGGAGCCTTAATGCTGGCTGGTAAGCAGGCAGATGTAGAGAACACAAACTCTTCCGAATATTCGCCTACACCAGCACGGTCGTTGCCGGCACAAATGCGGAATGTATAAGCGGTGCGCTCTTGTAGCTTATTGACTTTACACATGCAATTGGTGCCAGAGTATACCACTTGGAATTCCTTAGCTCTTTGGATAAACATTTCCACATAGAATTTAGTAAAGTCTAAATTTTTACCATCACCCCATTTTAGCTTGATGAAATTATGGCCGGCACCAGAACATTCCAGTTTTGGTGGTGATGGAGGCGAAGGCAGTGTTGTCAATTTGGCATAGAGAGAGAAGGGACCAGAGCCAATGGAATTAATGGCCTGTACCCGAAATTTATATGAAGTTTCTGGTTGCAATTTAGTGATGGTGTATTCAGTAGCATTGTCCGAAGTCGTGATAGTCCGCTCAGCATATTCAATTGTATAATTAGTTATTTCTGCACCATTGCTTTCAGGACAGGACCAACGAAGAGTAGCTTCGTTGGATGTAAATTCCAAGTCATTGATTTGAGGTGCAGAGGGTACAGCAGCCGGTGTTTGACAATTTACTAAAGGTGACCATTTACTTACACCGGCCATGTTGCAGGCATTAACGCGGAAGTAGTAATAAGTAAAAGGCAATAAGTTTCGAATATCCGCGCTGGTCTGTAAGCCTTGATAGCATATATGAAATGCGGATGAGGGAGGAGGTTGAGGTGACGGTTGCGCGTTATCTTTTGAAACGGTTGATGCTGTGGCACTTTCTAATCTATATTCGGCAATGGCGGCACCTCCTTTATTTGAAGGTTCTTGCCACGAAACATGTAGTTGAGTAGCTGACTTAACTATGACTTTTAATGATTCTGGGCAATTAGGAGCTGCTGCTGCTGAACTAAATTTAAACCATTGAGACCATGGACCCGCCCCAATGCGGTTAATAGTTCTTACTTGTACCTCATATTGATTGCCTGGCTGAAGATCCTTAATCACACAATAGGCATCTTTGCCACGATATACAATGCGTGGTGTTTCCTGGTCGGCAAGTTTACGCATTTGCAATTCAAACTCTAGTATTGGAGCACCGCCATTGTAATCCGGCTTATCAAGTCTTAATACGGCCGCATAAGGACCTGGTGGATTATCGTAGTAGGGTGAAGGTGGAGCAGCAGGTACTACAGCTTCAGAGGTGATGTGACTGACTTCAGAGTATGGGCTTATTCCACCAGGTCCCTCACAGGAAGCTCTTATTTGGTAGGTAGTTCCAGGTTGCAAACGATCACATGTTGTTTCACACTCAACGCCACTGTAGATACGATCGAACTTTTGGCCACCCATATTAATCTCTAAATAATACCGTTGTATTTCAACGCCACCATTGTCAGCTGGCGGTTCCCAACGTACACGAAAATGAGTACCATGGATTTTTCCTTTGACATACGGTTTACCTGGACGACCGGGACGTTCTGGTGCCGTCTTATATGCTACTTCATTTGACCAGGCTGAAGCGCCAGCTTCATTTTCTGCTCTTAAACGAAAGTAGTACAATGTCGCTCTGCGCAATTGACAACATTCGTATGAACAATCTTGCCCATTATACATATTTAAGTAGCCATGTCCCGAAGCACGATCGAGCATTTGTAGGACATAAACACAAGTAGCACCATCGGATTGGCGTCTTTCCCAAACAAGTCTCAATGAGTTAGAGTTAAATGCTTGTAATGTAGGAGGTTTTGGAGCTGACGGAGGATTACCCTGAGTACTAAAAGTGCATACAGGAGAATATGCAGAAGGGCCCACTTCATTTACAGCAGCCAAACGAAAGTTATAAATGGTTGAAGGCTGTAACTTGGTCATTATGTATTGTTTCCCTTTAGTTTTAACAGCTTCTACAAATTTACAAGCGACGTCGTTAACCACCCTAGCGCCAGTTTTACCTTCATCATATTCTAAAAGGTAATGCTGAATGGAAGAACCATTGCAAAGGGGATTGTTCCATCGCAAATGCAGCGAGTTTTTAGTGCACATAACCATACGAGGAGCAGCCGGGCGATCTGGTTCACATGGTGGAGTTGTGAATTCTGTAGGCTCTGAGGCTGTACCATGTAAATGTTCGTAGTGCACTTGTAAACGAACAACATACTCTTGACCCGGCTTTAAATCTTGTACAATGCAGTCATATGAGGAACCTTTATACAGACTTTTATATTTGCATTCTTTTGCCCGATCGCTTAACAGAACATTGTATCGTAATTCCTGCATGTTAATTAACTGTAAGGCAGACTCACTAATACAAGGCGGTGCCTCCCATACAATTTTGGCAGAACGGGATGTTATATCGGTTACTTCAGGCTTTTGTATAGTTGACAATTGTTCGACTATAGAAGCTTGGTAATCTTCTTCTTCTTCAGCGTCAGCACCATTAACACCTAAAGAAAAATGTTCATCGCCTTCTTCGGATGAAGCTACCGAAGTGGCACCCTGTCTGTTATAATTGGAAATATTGCCGTTACGTTGCTGCTGCTGCAATAGATTTTGCTGTTGTTTGCGTTGATAATGATGATTGTTACTGTTGTTATTGCTGCTATGCTGTGACCTCAAGGACCCGTTGTTATTAGAATTGTGGCCATTAACTTGTGGCTCTTGACGACGGGGTGATGGAGAATGTGTTGGCGACGAAACAGCCGAACCTTTAAGTAGAAAAATAATGTGTTGTCATATTGTGGTTTAACTATATATATAAGTATGTATGTGTAACATTGTATAATAATGAATTTTGGATTTCACTAAGCAACCTTAAAAATTGTTTTTCTATGATTTTTAAGAATAGTGATTTACACATTTTATGTATTATTATTTTAGTTTGGAAGTTGCAGAGCTTATAAGCTTTAAAATAAAAATTTTTAAACCTATAACTTATTTTTATTATTATAAAATAACTTTTATAAATGTATCGAAATAATGGTGTTATGCTTAGTAATAAATCTTGCTGACAGCATTTTATTTCAAAATGTAGGTTTCGAAGATAGTGGCCGACATTCCTTAAATTGTTTCTGCCAAAGTCTAAAAATGCAGTGAACCACGGGGAGCGAATCCAGAGGTAAAAAATCATTTTATTTAAGCTCTGATATTAAAGAACACGAAAATTTCTGAAAATAACCTTGGTGTTTAAGCTTGAAGGTTGTATATTTCGCCGTGTCTTTTTCTCGACAAAGTTGCCAGTAAATACAACAAAAAGTTTTATATAGCCATTACTACTCAAAAAATACAAGAAAAGTTAAAGTTGCATATCTAAAAACCTAAGAGATTCCAAATATGTTATTTTATGCAGCTTCTAATTCTAAGCCCTAACGCTATTTCTGTGAGTTATAGCCACAGTGTATTTGCAACACCATTTTGCTATTAATATATCCTTACCATGCATTCTTTTCTTATTATTTATGACAATCCTATAAAAAATAATCAAGTTTATTAAAAAATAACGAACTTACGTTGCTTGTCTAACTTTCTTAACAATTTGGTATGCTGTCTCTGAGTTCTTTCATCCTTGTGATAACTATTGTTTGGTGGTGATGGTGAATGATTTGCGGAATGTGATGCTGGTGAGTGTTGCTGCTGCTGAGAATTACTTGTTGGCGTTGAAGACTGTTGTTGAGGTTGTGGTGTACCTGGTTGCGGCGGGGGTGCCATATGACCATGTGGAGGTACCTGATATGGCCCAGGACCTTGACCACCTGGTGGAAAACCTCCTGGTATAGGTGTATAAAAGTGTGAAGTGCCATTAGCCGTCAGCTAAAATTGTATAAAAAAATATGTATTTTAGCAAATTTAAAAAAAAAATTAACCGAGTTATCAATCATATACTTTTATCAAAATCGGCGCTTCAGAGCATATACTTAAATGTCTGCATTTATCAGAATCTTTTTTAGTTTCCATAATTTGTAGAACAAAATGCTGACGTGTTTGCTGTTAAACAATTTCGAGAAGTGTTTAAATATTCTGCTACGCTGTTTTTTAAACAGAACATTTAAAAATAAAATAAGTCCACGTATTTAATAACAATTAATGGCTTTCGACGCTTGTGTTCTTATCATTAATTTGGTTTTCTTGTTTTATAGTTTTTACTCCAATTGCTTTTAAGTATTGATGCTTTTTATCAATAAATGATAATGAAAAACAATAAACAATGTTCTTCTTCTTTCATTACTCGTACTAGATGATCATTCACAATAAAGTAGAGACTTGAAGTGATGCACAACAAACCCAAATATAAAACATAAATTTTTAAAAAGGTACTAAATAATATTTATTGTTGTTTATAATAAAAATAATAAAGATTAAAACGAAATGCAATTTATCAATCGTTACAGCTTTTTCGGCATTCTTTGCATTATACATAGTTGTAATGTTTGAAAAACTTTTTAAAAGAAAAAGTATAAGATAATTTTATATTTATACTAGCAGTGCCCACGACTTCTTCGTGTTATTTCTAATATTCATATAACTTAAATTTGGAAAAATGTGTTTTTAAATATTTATTGCAGAGTTCTTTAAGCAGTGTTAAAAATTTTACATCTATAAAAATAAGATGTACTAAGAATTGTTTTAGTACAATTATACCGGTTAAATTGGATGCTTTCACATTTGTTAGTTAACTTAAATCAATCAAATTCAGTCTGTGGAATTAAATTATTACCAATAACTGAGTTGATTTCTCATTAATATTTTTAAATTATGTTAAATTCGAACTGTTGTATGCAATTGTTTATTTTTTTTCAATTAAACTTTTTTATATCAAATAATAATGAAGATTAATATAGCCGGGAAACTGAAAACAAAAATTATAAAATCACAAAAAAAAAATAAATAAAAATTTAATTTTTGTGTTGTTAAAGAAATTTTTATATAAAATCGTTTTGTAAGTGTTTTTATATCTGTTATTTTAGAACGGAAAATAATGGATAATAGGTTACTTGGTTCTTTTTATTATCACCATACTTTTTTGTTTGGTTAACAATAACATTGTATGTAGAAATGTGCACATCTAAATATTGAAATTAAACATTGTATGTGGTAAAAGTGTTGACTAAGCCCAAAATAACACAATGTTACATAAAACAAACAAAAATTTAAGTGTGCTCAAACTAGTTATTTCCTTCAATGGATTAAAAAGAATAAACAAGATGCATGTAATCATCCAAAAGAGAGATTGTTAAAGACTTATTTTGTGTTTATTCACGGACATTAAAGTTAGCCTAATGACTGTTTACGCATGTTATATAAAAGAGTATAAAGTTTTTGGTTAAATTATTAAATAAATGAGATCTTTTTAAATGTTTAAGTCTTAATTTGTAAAAATTATCAAGAAATTTTAAAATGCAAATAAATAACTGCAACTTTGTGAATTGAGAAAACAGCCGATATTGAACAAAAAAGGACAATTACACCATCTTTATATTTCCTGATAAATATTGTCATTGAATGAATGCCTGTTATTACTGCATAGGTTCATTCATAGCCAATCAGAACAGTGACGTTCATTTGGTAGTCATTAATGACAGAAATTTTAGCCATTGCGTAGAACAAAGTTTCTATCATATTTCTGCATGCAAAATAAAACAAACCTTTAAATGCATGTAATAGCTGTAGCAAACAGTGTTACCACAAGTTAAAAAAAAAATTAAAGTTTTGCATGGTATTTCAAACAGATTTAATTACAAAACACCCCATTTTCAACTTTGCTAACTAAATATGTATCTATAAAAAGGTCAAAAATCAGATATTCAGTCCACCCTAAATACGGGCGTTAGGCACGACGTAATTTAGCGTCTAGTTTTTACGCTGTAATGAGTAACAGTCCACCCTAAATACGAGCGTAAGACGTTATTTAACTGTCAAAAATTCTCATGCCCATACAAAATGTATGAGACCAACCCAAATAGCGCGACGCTAACGTTGAACAATTGGAAAATCCAATTTTGACGCGCGTAAAAAGTGAAGTTGGCTGCAAAAGAAGTGTTGTTATAGTTTTTTTTTTGTGGTATATACAAAAGTATTTCCCACAGTAATGACATTACAGCTACTTTAAGGTCAATTTCGCGATTTTATCTCTTAATTATTTTAATTTTGTGGTTTTCAGATAATAAGATAAGTAAACAATACTGTTCGTTTCACAACTTTGGCGCTCTTATTTAAGTTACTCATTACAGCGTAAAAACTAGACGCTAAATTACGTCGTGCCTAACGCCCGTATTTAGGGTGGACTGTAACTTAAATAAGAGCGCCAACGTTGTGAAACGAACAGTATTGTTTACTTATCTTATTTGCTAAAAACCACAAAATTAAAATAATTAAGAGAGATAAAATCGCGAAATTGACCTTAAAGTAGCTGTAATGTCATTACTGTTGGAAATACTTTTGTATATACCACAAAAAAAAAAAACAATAACAACACTTCGTTTGCAGCCAACTTCACTTTTTACGCGCAGTCAAAATTGGATTTTTCAATTGTCCAACGTTAGCGTCGCGCTATTTGGGTTGGTCTCATACATTTTGTATGGGCATGAGAATTTTTTACAGTTAAATAACGTCTTACGCTCGTATTTAGGGTGGACAGTTAGCCTTCTAAAAAAATTAAATTTCAATTCAAAAAAATATATATATGGTGCGATAGAGAATTTAAAAATAAGAAAAAAAATATCAAGTAAAAAAGCTGGCGAATTATGGGTCTCTAAACTTTTTATAGAAAAGTACGATTGTGCATCATATTTTTTAAGATATCAATATGGGTATCATTTAAAAGCTATCGAAGAGATCTTTTAGAAAATACTAAAAATTTAAAAAAAAAATACATAACCCATTAAGGGTTTTTTAATTTTCTCTCACCTCAAAAAATTTTTTTTTTTTTATTGGAGTAACTTCACTATACTAGATTTACATCCATGGTAAAGGCTATATAAGATTCGGCATGGACAAATATTGCACTCTCTATTTTCCATATTATTTGGAACAAATCTAGTTTAGTGAAGTAACTCCAATAAAAAAAAATAATAAACAAATATATAGAGCGATAGAGCGATAGAAAATTCAAAAATTAAAATAAGAAAAAAAATTAAGTGAAAAAATTAGCTTTCATATTTTTCGCATTATGGGCCTCTGAACTTAAGTGCGATTATGTACCATATTTTTTTAAAATATCAATTGGTTGTCATTAAAAAGCTTTTAAAAAATTTTTATCGGAAATAAATTTAAAAAAAAAAAAATTCTTAACCCATTAAGAGCCGGTGATATTTTTTGTAAGGCTATATAAGTATTGCAAGGTGTTGTCTGTACTTCTTATATAAGATTTGGCAAATAATACTCTTACTTACTCTAATCACTGTTTTTTCTGCCATGATTGCCGTTTCGTTGTAGTCAGGGCTGTTTTTCGATTGGCTATTTTTTGCAAAGTTTATCTAAAATTTTATTTAATTTTATATATATGAATTATTTTTGTACTTCCTAATAATTAATAAGAAATAAATGCATTGTTTAATAAAGATAATAATCAATAATCAAAAAATGTTTTATAGAACAACATTTAAATAAAACACTGCCGACTGTTATAAGAATGTAGATTTGGCATACAAGCATGCAATATTTTATTTTTTAAGTCATATTTAAGTACAACACATAATGTGTAAATAAATGATGTTTAGAGATTTTAAACTCTGTTTTTTGGCTAGAAATGTTTTTTTTTTTTGGAACGTCAAGCTTACAATTAACAAAATGATAAATGAGAAAGCATACAATACAAACTACTAATACCATTTCATTAAGTGCTTCAACACATAAATATGTATATACAAATACATTTATAAAAGAAATTTAATAAATAAATAATTTTGATGACGACAGATAACATATTGGCTTTTAAAAACCATTTTAAGTAGAAAATATAAATTTGTTCACCATAAACAATTCTCAGCCATTAAAAACGAATGAGCAATTTTTAAAAACCTCCATAAAGTACTTAAAGACAAAATGTATGCTTGCAAACAATATGATTGTTTTTGGGACTAGGATTTTTATTACTCTACCCGTTGGTTTATACTCGTACACATATAAATGTATGTAAGTAGTTGCATTCATATTTAGGACTTTTTTATAATGCATACAAAATTTTACAAATATTATTTTATTATATGAATAGAAAGAAGTATGTACATACGTACATACATACTTATGTATTAACAAAACATAGACAAAACTCATTTTGAGACAGAAATCTTAAAGTTTATACGAATTGTTATACAATAAATTGAAAATTGCATGTAAGGCGCCATTAAAATGCGGCATAAAATGTTTAGAGATTGGAGTGCTATTTTTTATTGTTACAAAATTATAGATTGCTGCAGATATTTGTTATACATTTGCGTTGAAAAAAAGACGTTAGTTATTCTTCAATAAAAAGATAATGGGCAAATCTTTTTTGTATTTAAACATGAATTTTCGGTCTAGCAAAATGAAAAAAAAATCCATCATCAAATAATATGAAAAAAAACATCATAAAACTAAAAAGACAACTCAATGCCAATTTGCGCTTATAAATTTAATTTTTTTTATCTTTTTTTTTTGAGTTATGGTATGTGTAAGTTTTTTTTATATAAAAAAACAAAACGTGTAACGCTGCCAATTTAAAAATAAACCATTGACTGGTTTTTAAGAATTATATGGATTTAAAAAAGTATTATAAAATTCAGTTAATCACACACATTTTTGAAAGTCTAGATTTATAAAATTATTAAATAATTTTTTTCCTAAAAGATGTGTTTTTTGCTTATCAGTACCTCAAGACTGTTTATTAAAATAAAAAAATAAAAAAATATTAAGGAAAAATATACTTTAACGTGTAATTAAAATATCATATTAAATAAACATCTTGTTTATATAAAAACATGTAATTTTCTGCTTATGTACCTCTACTACTCCTTGTAAATCATTATTCCAACATCAACCAATGCAGCAAAACCACTTCGTCTTACCTTAACTTGGTTCAAGTTATTAAAGCAACATTAAAATGTTGCTTTAATAAAAACACAATTTAAACAAACAAAATGCGGGTGCAGTAACTTGTTCATGCTTAATATTTAAATCAATAAATATTTAAAATAATCCTTGCAAAAAAAGAAAAATAGATCTCAAAACAGATTTTAGCTGTCTATCTATAACTCCTCGTATACTTATTGCGATAGCGGACTTACAATACAGGTTTATTGTAAATTTCAGCTGTCTGCTTAAAAAAGTTTATAACTTTTGCCACATGCATCAAATAACATCAACTATTGGGACACTTTCGAATTTGTAGAACCAAATTTTTTACTCGTTATAGCGGACTAGGCAAAACAGGTTCTTTGTAAATTTCCATCGCCTGTCTGCAACTGATCAATAGTATGGTCATATACACTAAATTTAATGAAATATTGGAGTACCCTTTAATTTATAAATTTGAATATTTATAAGTGTTTTTAACAATCATAGTAATCGTCATTCTGTCCACTTTTTAAGCATTTGTCAATAACGGTTCAAAATATAGGCCCATATATATCAATTTACGTCACCTATGGGTGACACCCTTTAACATTTAAATTTAATTTTACATTAATTTTTACCATTGGGAGCTATAGTAATGCGCAGTATATTTAAATTTTAAATTGGCGCCCTTCACATTTCATAATACACTTAAAAACATGTATGTTTTGTAGGGACACCCTTTGATTTTTAAGGTTATGAACTATTTTTGAAATGGAACCAATTTTTAAGCGTAACCTTTCAAATAAAGAAAAAAAATTAAATGGCTTAGTTCTGCAGGCATAAACATGAAAGAAAAGTAACATTCAGACGAATTGATAACCTCCTTCTTTTTTTTTAAGTGAGAGAACGACTACGACAAAGAGAAAAAAATTTAGTACTCATTGTTGAGTTTTTTCGGAATTTTAAGGCTTAAGGTGCCTTTTATTAACTGAATCGGTAATAAATCGCACAATAATGATTTAAAGTTTTTTTTTTTTGTTTTAAGGGGTGGCGTTTTCCTCTTAAACAGAGAACTTAACCTTTTTCCTATGCTCCATTCTTTTTAAAGTCACATAACTATCATATCATAAACAACTACATATCATTGACTACCTACTTTTGTTTCCTATTTTGTTCGATTTTACTTCTAAAAATTATCTTTTGTGATAATTTATTAAAACTCCTAGCGGTAACCCTGCTCTTAATATTGTAAAAATAAATAAATAAATTTAAAAACATTGAAAACTTTTTTTTTTGATTACATTATACCACATTCATATAAAAGTTTGTATCGTAAGTAAATTAAAAAAAAAAAAACATAATTAGCATACAATGTGACTTTAATGGCCAAAAATACAAAAAAGAAATATTCCACCACATCAAATACCAACATTTGTACGAGTCTTTGGAGGCATCCATGCTGCAATCTTGCAAAGAAAAAGAAACATATCAAATTGCTACATGCGGCTTTGTTGAAGCTAATGTACCGTTCACCACAAGATGTTTGTCAAATATTTATAAGATTTTTAAATTTACAAAAAAAAAAAAAAAATTAAAAACAATTTTAGCAAATTTTAAATATGTTATGCATGTATTTGTTTTTGTAAAAATAATAATGTAAAATTTCATTATTGTCCAACATAATCAGTTCTTCGGCTGTTATTTAATTTTAAGTGAACTTTAAATTTTTACAGAAACTATAAATTTGAAACGAGTTTTAAGTTGTTGTTATTATTTTTTACTTTGACAGTGAGATATTTTTGTGGTAAAATTTTTATTAATTCCTGAAATTTAGATTTTTGTTGGATTTAAGATTTATTTATTTGTCATTAATATTGATTCATTAATAGGCCAAGCTTTTTTAAAACACTCTTTGAAGAAGGTCGTGTCAACAGGGTTGTGTGTTTTTGAGGCTCATAAGATCCATGCTCCTACATTTACGGGTGATAAAAGTTTTGAGTAAACGAAAGCTATTGAAGTTCTTTTCATGAAAGGTTAGTGTACGACTGGTAGTATAAATACATTTTTTAGGTCGAGAGACACTTACTCTATCCAAACTTTTTACTCTTTATACCACCAATATCAGATCGAATACAATGACTTACTAGGAAATTAACGTAATGTGGAATGTGTTTCCTTGTTTTACCATTACAACAATTGAATATATGCATTTTATTCAAATCAGTGAACTTGTTTTTAAAAGCTACAATTTTTCGTGCAATACTTTCAGCTTTTTTCTGTCATTTTAAATATAAAAACGTAAATACCACTCGCTCTATCTTAAGTACAATAGCCTAGTTCCAGCACAAAGTTTTGCATAAGAGGGAGTCATTCCTTGAGTGTTAAAAAAAAAAACAAAAAAAAAGTAAGAGAGTTTTATTTTCAATTAACTCGAAAGCGATGAACATTTTTTTAAACTCCTTTTGGTTAAATTTTTTACATTTTTTTTTTTACATTTACATTATATTAAACTTTTGGTGAGTTTTTTGTTTAAACTCTTTCTTGGAAAGTTTTGAAAAGTTTTCCATTGCTTTTTTAAATTTAAACTCATTTAATGATTTGAGGTTAATTGATGATTATTTAATCTTTGTAAGAATATTTTTTGTAAAAATTACAAAATTATATTTTTTTGGTACAAGTAAACTTTAGGTTTTTGGAAAAATTTTATCTTCTCAAACTTAGAGAAATTAAACTTATTTTGTTGTTTATTTTGTTTTTCTTAAATAACCAAATCAGTTTTCTTTCGCTTATGATGCGAACGAACGCGTTGTGAAATAGTGATGACTAAGAAAATCGACAACCAAAAATGACTGGAAAAACTACGACTTAAAAAAGGACCTAAACCGGTAGTGTTTTAGTTTAGTTTTACCATTCACAACTATCATAATCTGTTTTCTTAAAAAAATTCATTCAACATCGAACGAAAATTCTTAAGGTCAATCGCCAATTTATACACATTTAAGAATCTAAAATATCCACATACTTTCCCTGAGAGCAAACCTCTGTGGTGTAAATTACAAACGGAATGAAAAGCTTAAATATATAAACTTATACATGTACATATGTACATATGAACATACTTATATTCACCTGTGAAACAAAGTATAAAAAACTTTTGTAATTCTTGTTAGAGAGATTCATTAAAAAATAACTTGATTATGAAAAACACATCATACATACATATATACATTTTTATGAATGTAGTTGTGGTTTTCACGAAATTTTCAAATATCATTATAATTAATAATCCTAAAGAAAAACATGAACAATTTTATTACCCACTTGCAACACAATAAAAAAAAAATTATAATTCGTTTTAATTTGTTGCTGTTGTGGTTTTGTAGTATTTTATTAAACAATTTTGTGAACAACACTTTCATTTCATATTTCAAGCGTGACGCAAACAATGGCTTCGAATGACAAAACGTATTAAAAAACCTAGGAAATATAAAAACTGTGTATGAGTGCATGTACAAGTATGCATATGTACAGTGTTGGTTATAATTAAAGTATTCCCTCTTCCGTGAGCTTCTGATGACAGCTCTTAATATTTTTAAACTTAAATAATCATTATAAAAATCAGAAGATCTTGATTTCCTTGGCATTAAACTTCAATGTGATGTTCGGTGCAACCAGCATATTTTTCAGGTCGCAAAAGAAGTATTTAAGTGTCTTGGTTTTCTGAAACGGTGAAAGAGATACTTCACTCCATTTAATCTCCTCGTTGTTTATGTCCCCTTTATCAGATCGAAAAAATGGAAAACAACTCTTACATATGTGCTGGTGCTTCAATGACTATTTTGAAATTTCTCGACCGCGTACAGGAGATAACGAAGAGGCTCATTGGTGATAGTAGGGTAACCAGCTCTATTGAAGCACTAATGCATCAATGCAATGTGGAATGTGTTTCCGTGTTTTATCGTTACTGCAACGGAATGTGCTCTAATGAAATCAGGGAACTTGTTCTTGAAACACATAATTTTGTACGCGTCACACGTTTTTCATCAAGAGCGCTTCCCTTAGTGGTCGATTGGCCAGTAAATTGCAATACGCTTTAAAGTGAAAATTCCTTCTTTAGCCGAACAGTTCACATGTGAAAAAAGTTCTTTGCAGAGTTTTCCTGTCACTTTCAATGTATAGAAATTCAAATCGAATATTTACTTTCCTCCTCTCCATAACCTAATTTCTTAGTTCTGGCACAATGCCTTACTGGTGTCAGGGCTCGTCCTCTGAGTGCTGGGGTCATAAAAAAAAGAGTTATAAAAAACTCTTTTTATATTTTATCAATCTTGATAAGTTTGTGGTGAGTAAAAAAAAACTATATTTGAGTTGATTTCAGTTTCACATTTGGACGATGTGTGCGCAAAAAATAGCTGTATAAATATTCTTTGCTCACAAAAATTCTGTAGTCGTCGAGGCCAAGTAAAAGAATTGTTGAAGATAGCAAGCGTCGTCGTTAGAAAACTAAAAGAGATTTTTATATAAAAAAAAAAATAGGGAAAATCTTGGTTTGAGATTGGCCAACATTAGTGTTCAAAAATACAAAAATGCTTTTTACTGACAAAGAAATTTTTGGTAGATATAATTTTCAAGTTGTATAAAGAGAAAAAACAAGCCATGTACCAACACACATTGAAGAAATAGATAATGCCACATATCCACAAAGAGACTGCACTTCAGTTGATTTTTATTATGTTCTTAAGATCCGTGATACATTTCTATAGATTTAAAAGCCGGGGAGTGATAGGTTTAGAACTTGAAGGAGATTGTGTATATTGCCCGTGGGATATTCTCATGTACGCCGGAGTAAGGAGTGCTATATTTACGACCAATACTGTATGTATATATGTATGTGGGAATGTTCATATGGTTGGTATATGTTATTTATGTTTTTCAACAATTAACAACAGTCATGTAACCGTTATTAATTTTCGTTTTTCATATGTGTGTGTTGGTGTGTGTTTTTCAATTTACGGAAGATTATGGGTTTCTTAAAAGAGTTTTGCTGGATAAATTCATTTGTGTACACTGTTGCATGTATGCATGTGTGTATTTACAATAGCTTTTACTAGTTCATATTTTTAGTAAAGCCCACATTTACTTTTAATTTAAAAGTTGTTCTTATACGAATTATTGTTACAACAGCAAAATATGCGCAAGCAGCATCGTAATTAATCGTAAAAAAATTAATTAACTTAAATTAGTTGCAACTTTACTTGATTTGATTTTTTTAAGAATATGAGTCGAACTGTGAACAGACACCAAGGGAACATTTAAACAGCAAAGAATAAAAATTTTTTTCATTTTTTAATTTTTTAATGTTTTTTTAAAGAAATTTTTTTTGTAGATGCAGAGGTGAGGTGCAAATTTTATATCTTTAGGTTGCTATAAATTCACCATAATTGTTTTGATCTAATAATTTTTGCTGAAGTTCTTACGAAATTTGAAATTGTATAACTATGCTGTTATAATATAGTATTTGTAATCATAATATATTTAAAAAAACATAATATTTTAAGTTGGTTCCTAAGTAATCAAAGTATGATTAATAATAAACAAACACTGCTTGGGTTTTTAAATATTTTGAATACAATTCTATGAACTTAGTGATTTATTTAATAAGCTATCGGTTTATTTGAAAACCATAATTGTAGAATTATATAGAAATAAATGTTTGTACAAAAAAAAATCTGAAAATCACGCGATTTAAAATCACGAACGGTTTTAAAATCAATTTTTCAATTTTTAAATGTTCGAAAACACAAGAAAACAACTGATTTGTGTTTTGTTTGATTACATTTTTAAATTCGTAATTAAAATATCAATGGAAGTTCAAAAAAGTCAAAATGTCTGAAGCTTGTTGAAGCCGATTGACGCGCTGAAAACTTGGCGTCTTATAAAAATTTATAAAATAAGAAAATTAATATTCATGCAAAAAGTTTAGGAAGTTGCCAATATTTTTAATGAGGAAATTTGCTTGCATTTTGCACCTTTTTTTCTAGATTCGCATTAGGTTTCACTCAAAAGCAAAGAAATTGGGTTCCATATAAATTAATGCCGAAAATCGTCGGAAATGATACTGGAACACTACAAAGAAAAGTAATATTTGCATTGTATTGTTACTGAAAATGTAAATAGATAATCATAAGCACAAAAAATCATATGTAAAGCCCGGTCAACCCGCCAAACCAACGCCGAAGCCTCGAATATCAATGACGACAAGGTAATGCTCTGGTAAGATCAGAAAAATGTCTGCTTTTATGGGCTGTTGAAGTCGGGTCAGATGAATACAGGGGAACTCTACTTAAGACAAACGACCAGACAAGAAGCTAAAATCTTTTAAAATGACAATGCTCGACTACATGTTGCAAGACCGGTTAAACATTATTTAGCAAACAGTGAATGACAAGTTGAACGTTTTAACCATAAACTTACTGATGGAACCAATTTAAAAGAAAAAAGTTTTGTATACAATATGGTCCTAATGCCTTAAATTATTAATTTTATTACATTTTGTTGATAAATCAAGCTGTTAACGAATGAATATTTCATACATTCTAGTAAAATTTAAATAATTTTAAGTTTTTAATTTATAAAAATAATTATTTAAAATATTAATAAAATTTCATTTACAATTAAAGAGATTCATGTTCCCTACATTGAACTGAGTATTATCTAATTTAAAATCTTTTTATTAAAATCATTTTCGTTTTTGTTTTAGTTATAATTATTAAATTTTAATTATTTAAACTGATTGAAAAAATTTTGCATATGTTTGTGAATATTTTAATTTGTGTTTAAAATGCAATATAGATTATAAATAATTAAATAAAAAAAAAACATATACATTGTTTTAAAAATAAAAAAAAATAATCTAATAAAAATTTATAATTTCTAATATAAATTATTTTTTTTTTAATTTCAAAAAACATTATAAAATGCAAATATTTCGTTACAAGTATAAAGTTAGAGTTTTTTAGGAATTTTTTAGTATAACTATAGTCATAAATGTACATATTAATGACACATGGTCTTTTATATTCTGACACCACTTTCTTGCGTTTCTTGCGCAGTTATCAATTCAGAAGAAGTATTTCAAGTTCTAAAGCCCTTTTTGTTGCAGTTTTTAGTTGAAATTCTCGACATTAATGGTTCAAGTTTTGGGTTTGACCAGTTTAAAGGTGCCTTGGGGACGTTTAAATAAACCTTTTAATTTTATTGCATATGTGTGAGCGTTCTGTGATTGTCACCTGCCGCAGACGTATAAACAGGTCAATAAACATTTGCATTTCTATATCTCAGATTTCATATGTAGAATTGTCGATATCGGATAATGATTTGTTGTTATTGACTTCTTGTGTAATTTTTTTAAAGAAAGAATTAGAAACTGTGAATGAAATTTATTTTTTCAATTATTTATTTTAGGATATTGCTCGCTATAGGTTTCTTACAATAATTCGTATTGTTTTTTTCCATCTGGGTTAGATTAGACTTTTAACTTTCTTCTATTTTAATTTCGTTATTAACAAAGTAACTGAGCTTAGTTTGGTCAATCGCAGTTGGAGAGGAAAAAATAAACTTTTTAGTGTTTAAAAATTTTGAAGGAGAAGGTTAAAATGTTTGTGAAGAGTGAGATACTGTGATCCTTATACTGTCTTCTTTTTACTTTTACATTTTTATGTAGAATGCAGCAACTACTTTAAAACCATTTTTAGAGTTTAAGGGTTAAGCCAGCATCCAACTACTTTTTATATGGCACCCTACCAAATTAATCAGTGCAAAAGTTTAACTAGCGAGTGTATGTGGTTAAGAAAAAATAACAAAAGAAAAAAGTAACAGGATTGCAATCAGTAGAAAACTTATCCCTAAACAATGCGACAGTCAGACATTCAACATTTTAAAAACGAAAACCAAAACCAAAACATGTTTCATTAGTTTAAAGAGATTAGAACAAAAAAACAAAAATTGGGGTGACAGAGAATAAAAAAGTTAAATTATTTTTTACATAAAAATGTTACCGGCTCTTTATTAATTAAGCATTTTTAAAAAATTTTAGCATTTCCTGAAAGATCTCTTTAAAAGCATTTAAATGATACCCATATCGACCAAATTAACAGTCGAACTATTTTATGAAAATTTCAGAGACCCTATAACTCGGAAAATATGAGCGAGCGCCAATTTTTTCACTTACGAGGGCTGCTATATATATTTCTGGCCTGGCAACACTGAGTGCTGCTAAGTGCAATCTGACATTTCCCTTGGAAAGTTTGTCATTTTTAAGCATAATCGTACGCAAAACGTTTTGACGTACGACCATTATTTGTGTTGTTTAGAGTGACTTGAAAAAATTAATATAGAAAAAATGGAATTAACTCGTGAACATTTTCGTGCCATCATTTTTCACAACTTTCGGCGTGGATTATCACCGCAAGAGTGCATTGATGAACTTAAATCTTTGTATGGCGATGAAGCACCATCCTATAATGAATTTAATCGTGGCCGAAGCTCGCTCAAAGACGAATTCCGTGAAGGTCGCCGAAAACGGCTGTTGTGCCAGAGAACATTGATGCCGTGCGTGAACTCATAATGCAAGATCGACATGCGACATACCGAGAAAGTTGTTCGTGGAAGAAGCACTTCGAAGCAAATGGTCGCCTGTTTCTTCGGCAAAACTGGTCATGTAGCGATTGTTCCGCTTGAGCAACGTAGGACGATCACTTCTGAGTGGTACACTACAATTTGTTTGCCTGAAGTCATCGGAGAAATTCGAAAAACCAACAAGAGAAGATGAATCATTGTTCACCATGACAATGCGAGCTCTCACACATCGGCTCAAACCAGAGCGATTTTGACCGGCCAAAACGTCGAATTAATGGGTCATTCGCCAAACAGCCCTGAGTTGGCACCTAATGACTTCTTCTTGTTTCCGCACATCAAGAAAAAAATGCGTGGTCAACGATTTTTGTCGCCAGAAGAAGTGTTGAAAAACCATGTTTTAGAGGTGTCTCAATCGGAGTAGAAAAAGTGCTTCGACAACTGGTTTGAGCGCATGTAAAAGTGTATAAATCATGCTGGAGAATTCTTTGAAAAACAGTAAAACCATTTTTGATTATAAATATTCGCATTTTCACTATTAGGCCAGAAATATATAGAGCAGCCCTCGTAGTATTGGTTTTAGCTCTTTTAACATACTTGCCCTATTTTTTAGAATACCAGCAAACCTGTTGTGAATTCAAAATTTTTAATTAAAAATATTAGTCGGGAGAGATAGGGAAATATCGATAAGCTTTAAGACTCGTAAGTTTAAACACAAAACTTAAGCTCAACTGCAGGTTTCCTCCAACCGTGTAAAAATGCAATGATAATAGAATGACCGTTTAAAACTACAAATTTATTACATTTTTCTCCAAAATCCCCCCCTGTGCTACATAACAATAATTATAATAAATAAGAAAACCAAAAAAAAAATTAACATTCAAGATTTAGGTCAAATGTTATGACTTCGCTGTTTTACAAATTATTTAATTCATTTTTGAAAACATAAAAATTTTTAGGGTTTTTAAATAAACTTTCCCACATGCTTTCCTGTGGTTGTCGGCAACATGCTTTACGGCACTTTAATTTATACATAAATACACCAAAAATTACACATTAAATTACAATAAAAATGTAAAAAAAATTAATTAGATTAAATCAAATTTGCCTTGTTAAAGGGTTATAAGTTGCAGCAAAAAATAAAATAACGTTTGGTATTCATTTAGCAGTTTTTCGGTTTATAAAACGTGTAAAGTGCTGTTTGATTGACATTTAAAATGACCCTCAACTATTGAAAGCAGAGCGGAAATCTAAAACCAAAAAGTTTTTGTTTTTTTAGATATATAATTTTATTTTTGGGGGTGTTAATATTTCATCAAATATTTTATGTGCTTTTTTTGTAGTTTTCTTTAATTGTTTTTAAACACGTTTTCATTATGAAAAAAATGTTAAGTGACTTTATAAAAATTACATTTGAGTTAGCTAATAGTTAACAAGGCGGAACCAAACAAAATTCATAAAATATGTACATATTTAAAATATCATAAAACACTATTTTTAACACTTTTGAACTGAGCCGCTCTAAAGTTTTTAATTTAGTGACTTGGTTCAAGTTTTCAAAATATTGGGTACATTAAGGTTCTTCATTTACATTACATTGAAATTTAAATTTTACCTTTTATGATATAAAAGATTAGTCGAATATATCAAAGACAGATCAGTCGGCCTAGTCCTATACAAATGGCTGAGTTATTTCCAAAATATTTTAAAGTCTGCTCCACTGTGCGCTGTTTATTAAATATTTTATAAAATACAAAAATTTATATTTTTAAAATAATTATTCCAGCTTAAATTAAAAGCATATGTAGGACAATGTATTGTCTTATTTGACACGTGCGAACGAACTATTTTAACACATTTTTGATAACAAGTACGTTTATTTAATATAGTTCTATGAATATTAATGAAAGTATATAGATTCTGCATATATAAAAAAAGATATATCCCCGTTTGTCATTCTGTTTGTAATTTCTACGTTATCTATTCCGACTCCATAAAGTATGTTTATTCTGACTTCTTATGCATAGCGAAGTTGATTAAGCGATGTCCGTCTGTCCGTCCGTGTTAATATTAAAATCAACTTTGCCAAGGTACTAGATGAGCTAGAGAAAATTTAAATATGCCAATCGACAAGACGTAGTTTCGAAAATGTTGTTAGTGAAAATCAGCAAGATCGGTTCATGTCCTTCGTGGCAGCCTGCAAAGCACCACGCCTGCCTTTAATTTCTCTAAATCATTTGGATCAATGAAGTATTTCCAATAAAAAATAAAAAAACAAACATATGGAACGATAAAAAAATTAAAAAATAAAAACACTACGAGGGCTGCTCTTTATATTTCTGACCTAATAGTGAAAATGCGCTCAAACCAGTTGTCGAAGCACTTTTTCCACTCCGATTGAGACACTTCTAAAACATGGTTTTTGAACACTTCAACAGCTTCTTCTGGCGACAAAAATCGTTGAACACGCATTTTTTTCTTGATGTGCGGAAACAAGAAGAAGTCATTAGGTGCCAACTCAGGGCTGTTTGGCGAATGACCCATTAATTCGACGTTTTGGCCGGTCAAAATCGCTCTGGTTTGAGCCGATGTGTGAGAGCTCGCATTGTCATGGTGAACAATGATTCATCTTCTCTTGTTGGTTTTTCGAATTTCTCCGATGACTTCAGGCAAACAAATTGTAGTGTACCACTCAGAAGTGATCGTCCTACGTTGCTCAAGCGGAACAATCGCTACATGACCAGTTTTGCCGAAGAAACAGGCGACCATTTGCTTCGAAGTGCTTCTTCCACGAACAACTTTCTCGGTATGTCGCATGTCGATCTTGCATTATGAGTTCACGCACGGCATCAATGTTCTCTGGCACAACAGCCGTTTTCGGCGACCTTCACGGAATTCGTCTTTGAGCGAGCTTCGGCCACGATTAAATTCATTATAGGATGGTGCTTCATCGCCATACAAAGATTTAAGTTCATCAATGCACTCTTGCGGTGATAATCCACGCCGAAAGTTGTGAAAAATGATGGCACGAAAATGTTCACGAGTTAATTCCATTTTTTTCTATATTAATTTTTTCAAGTCACTGTAAACAACACAAATAATGGTCGTACGTCAAAACGTTTTGAGTACGATTATGCTTAAAAATGACAAACTTTCCAATGGAAATGTCAGATTGCACTTGGCTGCACTCAGTGTTGCCAGGCCAGAAATATATATAGCAGCCCTCGTATACCTTCGCCAATGTGTGCCAGTAATAAATACTATAGAAATATAATTCATTTAATTAAATACCAGCGTGTTTACATTAGCATATATTAAACACCTTAAACTTTAAAATTTTCTGCTGGAGCAAAAAAACTAATTTCGTCGAAAACGACAAATTTGTCGTAAAAAATTCGCTGTGAATATTCGTCGTATGAAAATCACAGCTGTGTTAATTTTTCAAGTTGTTTGCTGTTGATGCTTGTAGGGTGACCATATAAAATTATATTTAAAAAATGAACAGAAATATTTCTAAAAATAATATTTATTTTAAGCTACTAATTTGTGATTTTATTTTAAATGAAAAAATGAAAAATATTAAATTATTTAAGTAGAATAATTTTATTTACCAAAATACTTCGAAATTTAAGCCAAGCAAGGTCACATTATACCGATTCGCTGTCGTAATGCTAGAAATACAATAAAGACGAAAGGCGAATTCTTTGTCGAGAATATTCGTCGCCCAAAATAAAACACTTTTATGTATATGAAATTGCACACAATCATGACATCGGACGAAATTCGTTATACGCGGCGAAATTTGTAATGGATTTATTTCTATTTCTTACGCCGGCGAACGACAAAAAAAAGCAGTACAATGTGACCATGTTTGGTTTTAGTTTTAAAGTATTTTAATAAATAAAGTTATTTTAATTGAATAATTGATTAATTTGTAAATTATAGCATTAAATATTCCTGCACAAATTAGTAATTAAACAAAATACTATCGTTTTAGTTGCGTTTTTTTTTAAGTTTAATTTTTTTTTATATGGTCACCCTTACAGGTCATAAAAAATAAACAAAAGTAAAAAAAGTAAGCAAATTTAATCGGTGTTATTGTGCTTCATATGATGACCTTACAAAACGAAGTTTTAATGAAGATTTTGTCTTGATGGAAGAAATTCGTCGTTCGTCCCAGTTGTGTTTCTAACATAAGAAATTAATCTTATGTAGAGTTCGCCACATATTTCGAATTTCGGCTGATATTATAATTGTGCGCATCTTTATAAACACAATTATGTTTTATTTCTAACGGCGAATATTCGCGACCAAAAATTCGTGTTTTCGTCCCAGTCTAAAACTAGTTTTTTTATTAAATTTTTTTTATTAAAACAAAATGTATCTTTCTGCAAGAAAAAAATGTTTTTTTTTTTACTTACATATTTATTTTAATTTAGCCTAACGGTATGTGAAGCGCAAAATGTATTTATTTATATATTTTTTTTTTTGTTCTTCGAAAAGATTCCTACACCAGTAACTCAACTTTCTGAAATTTTTGCAGCCAATTACTAGCGATGCGGTAGATAAAATAGACTTTATATATTTTCGATTACTCAAGTGGGCGTGAAATTGTCTGCAGAAAATAAATATTTTTCATTGTGTAACTTCGAAACTATAGTAGTTTGGAGTTTTGTAAAAGTAAATGCCATATCAATCAGCACAGTTTAGCAAATAACTGATTGGATCAGATTGGATCTTCTGTAATTCTCGTAGCTAAATCTAAATCTCGCTAAATCGTTAAAAATAAACTACGGCCAAAAGTGTTACAGAATAGCAACTGCAGCCAAAAATCGCTAAATAGAGTTTTTAGAGTTTTAGCGATTGCGATTTAGCTTTAGCGATTTAGAGAATAAGGCTGCAGGGCAGAGGGAATGATACTTTCCAAGCTGCCTTTAGATGAAATGTTTTTTACATATGACTTGTCACTTTAAAAATCCATATGTATTTTCAAATGTATGTCAAAGTTGCCATTTTAACATATGACTTATAAATTTTGCGTTTTAACGTTTATGTAAATTACTTGTGATATAACCTAACAAGTAAAGCATTGTTAACAGCGGTTTTTTTCACAAACAATTTTAATAAAGGAAATTATTACTTAAGCTTATAAAAAAAATTTAAAAAGTGCAAAATGAAAACAAAAGATAATACAATTGTATTATCTCGTAATATTAATGTGTCAATAATAGCTGCAATTTATTTTATTTAACTATTTTTTCACCTTTTTATTGAACTCTTATTGCACTTTTTTTGTCTGTTTATAATGCTACAAAAGATGAAAACTTGTATCTGTTTTCACCCATTTTAATGCTTTCCACATTATTTGGTAATTTAAAAACTCTAAAACTGAAGAAAAAATAAGTTGCACCACTTAAAGTCAGATGCTTTGTTTTATAAAAATAGAACAAGCTCTAAATGAAAATTTGTAATATGACCTTTACATATGTTTTAAACATAAGAAATGTTTTAAACCGTACGTAAAAAAAACATTTCGTCTAAAGGCAGCTTTAGGAAAGTGTCACATCAAATCGAGTTTAAAACTTTTGAACAAATAATCGAACTTTTGAACAAATAAAGTATAAAACTGGCTGGATTGAAAGATTAAACGTCGTTCCGCCCATACCCCTAGAAAACTAAATTAGCAAGCGTCCAGAAGTCTTCTAGAGTTAACGCCCATATTGACTTTTACAGTCAAATAAAAAACTAGCCGAGTTGGAGTAGAGGTGTGATATTTCCCCTACAAAGTAAAGCTGTGTAGATTAGCGAAGCTCACCGGGTATAGTTTCTATTCAATAAAGTTAAAATTTACTTTTTTAATCTGATAATTCACATTTCTTACAACATGATTAAAAGTGCTGGTATCAATTTCTTATTGATGTAAAATAATTAGCAAAAGAACATGTTTTCTATGCAAATTGTATATTGTGAATTTTAATAAGACTTAACTTTAATTTAATAGTTTAATTTTAAATATTAATTGGAGTCTTTTGAACAAAAAAAATTTAATAATGACTTAAGCCTGATACTCCTCTGTTTGAATTTGAAAAAATTGTTGAGCAACAATGATTATGTCAAGTGGAAAACTTAATATTTAAAATGTAGTGTCTATCTGGCGATTTGGAGGAATTTAAGGTTTTAGTGTTTTTACGTAAACTACTTGTTTTAGAAATGCAAGCAAAAGATATATGATCAGCTGTCGATTAAAAAATTCCACATGAAATAAAGTCATTTTGCTTTATTTCACAGCTTTGATAAAATGTTGCTAGAAACATTTAATATGTTTTTCACAACAAAACAGACTACTACTTCTGCAACATTTATTAATGCCTTCTTCACACAAATTTTTAATGTGTGTAGTTGGACTGCATTCCGCATAAAAAACTGAAGAGAGTACCAGGCTTAAGGTCAAGATTTGAAATTTATTCGAATTTTTAAACATAACAGGATATATTATATTAATCTTAAAAACCTTACTTGTACTACAATGTATAGAAAACATGTGTACTGCAATCTTCAATGTTACCTCACTTAAAAAAAAAAACTTATTGATATCTTGCTTCTTATTAAATCTACAACATTGGAGAGTATATTTGACATGTATACTTTTTTTATTCTCTCATTTGAAACCAATATTTGTGGCAATTTATTTGAAACCTTAAACATCTATTTATACTCATCATTATTTGAATGCCGTAACACCATAACAAACCAATTAAAATTGTATTTAACCCATTTAATATCCTTTTAACTTTGTTTGTATGAAAATTACACAACATATTTGTACAGAGAAACAAATGCAACATGTGGAATTCTTGTATTTATTTATTTTTGTGTTTTTTATTTTTTTATATTAAAACCGCAAAATCTGTGTTACGTACAATTTGTAAAAGACCTTGTGTAAATAATGAATAGCTGTAACTACAAAACGAAAACAAGAAGAAGGTTTGCATAATTAATTTTTTTTGGGTTTTTTTGTTGCTAAAATTAATTAAAACAACCACACAAAAAATACTACAACTTTAACAATTCCTTTTCAACAGCGGTCTGAGCAAGGAATTTTATTATGTATTTCAAACAAAATATTTATTTATCATCATAATTATATTGTAACAAAATAAATTATTTGATGCATAAAGAAGAAAAGTCCATCAACCAACAATAGAAAGAATAATCAAAGGGAATAAACGTAGAAATAGAAATAGCCAAAAGTTTCCGCAAGAAGCAAAACATTTGTTCGTTTTTATTTTTAACCGATTAAAGAAAAGAAAAAGGCTATCAATACGTCTAAAGCAACGGTTCTCAAATGGGGGTCCGTAGCAACCATCCAAGGGGTCCGCATGAAAAAGTTTTATTATGAATTTGGCTTTAGAGAGGTCCGCGAAAAAAAATTAGTTTACTAGGGGTCCGTGAGCCGGAATTTGATGAGAACCCCTGGTCTAAAGGGTTTTTTTCAGTTTCTGCCCGCATAACTTAGTCGTTTCTAAGCCGATTTTAAAATTTTTTTCTCTATTTAAAAATTTATTAAAAAGGTTGTGCTTACAGATAATTTCCGTTATAAAAGCGGCTTATAATTCTCAAAACTAAAGGGTGTCACCACGTAACAAACATGTTTTTTACGTGTACTATGAACCGTAAAGGGTACCATTTTAAATTAAAAAAAAACTAAGTAATGCAAAAATTGAACTAAAAACTAAAGGGTGTCCCCACAGGTGATGTAAATTGATTTGTATGGGCCTATCGTTATAGACAAACGCTTGAAAACTAGACAGAATGTCGATTTTTCTAGTCATTATAATTAAAAAAATTAAATGTTCAAAATAACAAATTAAAGGGTTCCCCAATAGTTCAATAAATTTGATGCTTGTGTCCAAAACAATACAGAATGTCCGTTTTTCTGGCTGCTATAAAAAAAGTATAAATATTAAAAATTGGAAATAAAAGGGTGCACCAATGGTTAATTTAATTTGATGCCATGGTTTTGAACAGTTATAGACACACGTTTGAAATTTTTGCTAAGTCCGCCATAAAAAGTATCAAATTAGAAATTAGACATTAAAGGGTGTCTCCATAACTGACGTGTTTTGACCTACATTGCTGTATCTTTCGAATCCGTATAGATAAAACTTTTGAAGCTGTCTGGTATAATTAAAAATATAAGTATTAAAAATTATAAATTAAAGGGTGCCCGAATAGTTGATATAATTTTATGAATATGGCCAATCAAAATTCTCGTTTTAAAGAAACATGCTTTTAAGTTTGTTTGTTTTAAAATCGATTTTTTGCAAAAATTGTTTATCAAATAGTTCGAATGGTTATGCTAATGTAATTCTGTCTTAACATCTTACGTTTTTAAGTAACACTTTTTTATAATGACAATTATTACTATTTTTTATATAGTAGATACTTTTCCGTCATATACATAAAATATTAAATATGAAATGAAATACAAATACAAAGCAGCAGATATTCCAGTGTGCGGCCTTTTATCTAATATTTCCACAGAAGTAAAATTTTGCAATTTGTTGGACTTAAAAGGAGACAAAAACAGTGCTACTTTTAAAAATATCAAAAGCTGTTGAATAAGGCCTAACAGGATAACAGCGACCATAGACACAGAAAGCGGCTGTTTGAGATAATAAAAACATATATTTGTTGAGTTTAAAAGTTCAGAAGTGACCGCAATTCAAAAACTTTGTGTCTCAAAATTATTAAGTAAAAAGTTGTATGACGACTCTTTATTAATGTTGTAAATAACTGCGTGAAACTAAGGGATATGTAAGGATACAGTAGATAGGAATCAAGGGTTACAGTTTCTTTAAGATCTGCTCTTACAAAATAAATCATGTGTTTTCTTTACGCTGATGTAACTAAGAAACAATTAAATAATTTAAAGCGGCAGCAGATATAATTTTTATTTACTATTTTTTTAAGTCCAGCTTTTTTAACAGAGAAATTATACACTAAATACAGTTTTTGGGCATTGTTTTATACTCATAAATTGGAATTAATTTTTGTCACGCCAAACTGCTCCTCTGTTGGGTTGACTGCTCGCTTTAATGTGAGGTTGATGGTTATTTTAAGGAGTATTAATATTTTATGATTTTTTTAAACACAAAGGGACCAATTAATGGATCTAAGTGGGCTGTGAGAACACGGCTGCCTGCCTTCTCTAAAGATTTTCTGTAGGTATGGAGGAAAGGTGGATTTAGCATCAAGGCAACTGAGCAGCGTGACCATATTAGCACTTTCGGTGCTAGATTAAGCACTTCTATTGTTGATTTAGCAGCAAAACTATCGATTTAGCACCTAGCACTTTTTTAGCACTTTCCGATTCTTTATTTAACATTTTCTAGCACTTTTAATTAATATAATTTACAAAACGTTCCAAAATATAATTAATGCAATTTTCTGCAAAATTATACTTTTCGCGTGTAACAATTGCAATAAAAGCAACGTAAATCTGGTAACATAATGCTTTTTTGTTACAGCAGTCATAGCAAAAAAATAGTGAGTACCTTTCTACAATTAAGTAAGATAGAAGATGCAACTGCTGATGGAATAACCAGAGGAATATTTAAAATACTTAATGGCTTTAATTTAAATATTTTTAATATGGTAGGCTTGGGCACTAATAACACCAAAGTAATGACTGGAGTAAACCGTGGAGTGATAACAAAATTACGTGAAAAAAATAAATAAAAATATAATACTCGTTCCGTGCGTCTGTCATTCAATTCAGTTATAAGTGTCTGCAGCATCCAAAATCTTGCCAGAGGAAATTGAATACTTAGTATCCGAAACCTATAATTGATTTAGCAAATCTTCCTTAAGACAACATAATTATAAAAGTATTTATGCTGCAATTAATAATGATATGCTTCCATTAAAATTAGTTAGAGCTTGTGACGCCAGCTGGTTGTCTATTGAACCAGCAGTAAGAAGAATAGAAAATCAATGGCTAGAGCTAAAAACTCATTTTTATATTGCAGCGATTGTAGATTCATGCCATCAGGCAAAAATTTGGAAAAATTTATATAGTGATAAAAATTTATTAAATCTAAAATTTTTAAAACCTATACTGTCAGATGTACAGAAAATAAATAAAATGTTTGAGAGCAACGATGCTGACCCTACTTTATTGCTCTTTTGTTTTTAAAGGAGACCATTTTGATCCTTTAAATTCATGCTTAGAAGATTTCTTTATACCAATACCGTATTTTAATTATAATTTTGAAAATTTTCTTAAATCTAAGAAAGAAATAAATCCTGAAATGGTTAAAAAAACCGAATTGTATGTCGCAATTTTATTGCACAATTGATTGATCAGTTAAGACAACGTTTGCCAAAAAATTTTCTAAGCTTAAAAAATACAAATTTTGTTTATATAGAAAACCGTTTTAAAGCTTATAAGTGTAAGTTACACGAACATTTTAAGGAAGAAATGTTAGACTATACGGTAGAGATAATAACAACTTTGGAACATCAATGGCAAAAGTTAAGTTCATATGAATGGACAAACCAAAATTCCACAATAGAATTTTGGACAAATGTATTCGAGTACATAAACGCGTTTAATGAAAACTCTTTTTTTGAGTTAGGTTCATTTGTAATGAAGTTCCTGGTTTTACCGTTTAGCAATGCAGAAGTAGAACGGGTTTTTAGCGAAATGAATCTCATAAAAACAAAAATGAGAAATAGAATGAATTTAGAAACTGTAAACTCCCTTCTTTATATAAGATGCGGCTTAAAAAGGCTAAACTTATGTTGTCATAGTTTTAAAATTACGAATGATCTCATCAAAAAATGTAATAAAAACATATATTATAATGCAATTTTTATAACAATGCTGAATCTGATGAATACTCATTTGATGACGTATTTAATATTTAACAAATGTATTTATGCATTTAAGACTTGGAAGTAATTTTTTTATATAATTTTTTAACAATGCACAAAGTACATAACAAGAAAAATTGTAAACGGATAAAAGCACTGGAAAATGTAACAACTGTCAAAACTTACTATATGTATAAAAATTTTTGTAAAGTACAAGGCCAAATATTTATGAACATATGTATGTATATTTAATATTAAATTTTAAAACTGAATTATTATTTTTGTTGTGTTTTGAAGACTTTTTATGTTTAATAAATGATTAATTTTTTTAAGAAATGTTGTTTTATTCAATGGAAATAAATAATTCTAATGCAACATAAGCATAAATAATAAAACTATGAACTCTCCAAGAAAATATATACTTAAAACTAAGACATTTTAATTTTGGCACTATGTTTTAGCACTTAAAATTTTTTTTAGCATTTTTTAGCACTTTCTTGGTGCCAATTTAGCTCCAAAAATTTTTTGGATCTGGTCACACTGCAACTGAGTTAAAAAGGGATTAAAAATAATTTCTTTATACATAAAATGTAAACTGCAACCAAATGTACAAATTTTCATTTTTATTTAAAAAAAAGAAAATTTTCGTGCAGTTTCGATTAAATGACAAAAACACAAAAACACCTTTTTATTAAATTTAATTATTTCTGTTGGGTTTTTTTTTTCAAAACAGCTTTTCAAAATTATATATTCAACCAAATTGTGGTAAATCATGTGCAATCGTTTGCACCAAATACGTTTCTGTGTATGTGTGTGTGCGGGTTTTTTGTTTTGTTTTAATATTCATTTATTATTTATAAAGGTATTTTGGGGGTTTTTTTTGTGCATTTAATAGTAATAATAATTTATTTAAATATTAAGCCAGCCGAAAAAATCATCAATAATCATAAACAAGCCTTTTTAAGAGGATTTTCCCATTTATTTTTACTGCGAATATTTAATTGCTAAAATTCATTTAAATAAAATTTAAAAATGAAAAGCAACATTTTTTGCTGGTAAAAATTGATGTTTAAATTATCATATAAAGTAAAATTAAGGAAATATGATAAAATTCATTTACAACTTTAGAATTTAAGAAGGAGAGTAAAGAAAGGGTAAAATTTTTAAAATTTGTATTATGTTGTTTTATTAAGGTTCACAGGAACTTATTAACACTTACAAATTGTGATAACAGCAATATTTTAGCTATTTTGTTTTAAGGGTGACAAAAAGAATAATTCCCTAAAAAGGAATTTGTGTTAAAAAAGATTGTCTTTTATCTAGTTGGCCTTTGTTATTTTTAGCTTTTCTAGTTTTTTATCTTTGAAAAAAATGTAAAAAACATTTTTTGATGTAAATTTATAGCACACAGTGACTTAAAACGATTTATTTTAGATACAATTGGGCATCTCATGAACTATAGAGGTAATAAAAAGGTGTTTTTGAATTGAGCTGCAAAGAGTACTGGGTGGTTGCTTTTGAGATACTTAGAGATAATACATTTTTTTAGAGATATAATAACTTTAATTTTTAAATTAATGAAGTAAGACCTTGGAAAAAATTTTTAGAATAAATAAGTTTTGAATTTTATTCTGATAGCGCCTTTCGTTAAAATGTTACAAAGCCTCTGAATTAGGAAATTGTAAAAAAATCGTTTGATCAGGAATTTCCCCAAAAAGAGGTATTCATTTTTTGAATACATAGTTGAAACTTGCTTCAGCGCTAGTAATTTTTTTTTAAACTTTTTTTAAGATAAAAAAGTATAGCAAATCTTGTGGCAATTTAAATTCTATATACTATTTCTCAAAAAGCCACCTTAACGTTATTTGTTAAATTTTTGAGGTTATTGTTACTTAAACAATGTGCGCAAAAAAATCATTATACTATTTTGATAATCCAGAAGTCATAAGCTTTTCTCTAATGCAAGTATATAAAGCATATATTTAAGCAACAGGAGGTTCCCAAACCACGACTTCTCAAGATTTTTTTTTTTCTAATTTTATATGTAAAAATTAAAAATGTGTATAAACACATTTCGTTATCTAATTGTGTTTTTCTGTTTGGTACAAGATGTGTTTCTACACATTTTTAGTGGGTCATGAGATATCGAATTTTGTCTAGCATGAAGAAATATTATTGCTGTTAAGTAGACGCGGTAGATGAGTTGCTTAAACCAGCGAATTAATAAAAACTAGCTGCTCAAATCTTCTGAAGTCTGCTGAAGCTTTCTTTCAGACTAAAACTAAGCAATGCTTGTTGCGAACGTGTACCGCAGGACATATTTCAGCAGTATTTAATTTCTTTCCTTAAAGAATAATCACGCATGTCACACATTCCGATCGGAATGGTTCTAATTTCGTATTAACAATTCCGATCGATTTTGTTTTACCTTCTTCAGATTCCGATCGATTTTGTTTATTCCTGAAAAGTATTGAATCTCCGCCATTTAATTTTAATGTGTCAATATTTTGCACACCAAAGTAAACAACAAGGCTAATCCAAGTAAGACACATCATAAAAGTAAATTTAAGAAAAAAAAATTAAAAAGAAACTAAATTCTACTTTGAAATTTGAAAGTAGTTTCATTCCGAAGAAATTTTTCGTTTTTAGTTTTCTGAAGAAGCAATTTACGGAAGTGAAACCACTTTCGATCGGAATTGAGTTCTGTGACATCCCTGAATATTCATTGTCATAGTGTCATTAAGTGGTATAAACTAAAAATTAAATTAAAAAAATAAAGGAAATCAAGAGAGTATTTTATTTTAATAAAATTTTTCTATAACTTTAAGTATCATAGTCGTCGTAAACGAAATATTTTGTTACAGTAAACGTAGATAATTTTTTTTCCAAAATAGAGTGTTGCTAAATAAGAATTCTTGTGCTTAAGTGGCAAGAATTAGCCAGCTTTCTAAATGCAGCAGAACCTGTCTCAGCAAAAACAGTAAATGAATGAATACCAATTTGCCAACAATAATTAAGAAGAAAAATAATTAATGTAATAGGGCAAAACTCAATTTTATGATGCAAATTTTCTTAGTCGTTCCCGCGATATTTGAAGCGACTCGAGTCTCACTTCGCCAGAAGCAGCTGTACCCCTTGAATTCTGTTTTTTTTTTTTTGCAGGGAAACACTTTAAACATCAATTCCGAAAAAGTTGATGTCAGCGTAGTGTCTTATTTTTTTTTAATTCTAAATTTTTACATTTTCGTAGGGATTGTGACATTCAAGGAGGCAACATCGATAACAGCTGTTCCCTATAAGTAAACAGTATTGGTCTGTTATAGAATGTCTTCACCGAACTATTGCTGTATGTTATAGCTCACGTTGTTTCTTAAAGATGTAAACATTTTTCTTAAAAATAAATTTTATCCTTAAAATATTTTTCAAGAACAATAAATCTGTAGAAACTTATTTAATAAGAAAAAAGTAAAAATTAAACAATTTTTATGTATGTAAAAGAGTTAATGATCACTTAAAAAAGAGTAAACTAACAGCAACAGCTAAACCTCAAGCAGCGCTTAATGCTCCGTCATCTATTCTTAAAAAATTCTCATGCTCATACAAAATGTATGAAGCAGAGTTAAATAGCGAGAATTCCTTTTGTTATTGTTGATAATAAATAAAAATTAATTAATTTTTTTCTATTTTTTGGTTTGTGTATCGACTTCGTCTAACCAAATTAATATTGAAATGAATATTCCTCGTATTCTTCATTACAAAATTAGTTGGTTAAATAGATGATGTTTACAATATACACCACCTAAGGTGCGAAGAATGCTAATGATGGATTTGGCGGACCTGAAAATGCGGCATTGCCTACTGCCAGTGTCTAATTTTTCTTGTTTTCTTTGGAAGAAGTCCGCTTACATTTGTAAATAATTTTTCTTTCTAAAAATTTTTAGAAATTAAATTAATAAATGAACCAGAGGACAGAAAACAATAAATTTTTATTCATTTAACTCTATAATTTCTTTTATTTAATACTAAATTAAAAAAAAGGCTTGACAAGGTTAAAAACCTTTTCAATATTAAAAAAAGTCCTGTATGATTCATATAAAAATTATTGGCAAAGGCAAAACTAGTTAAAATAAAATAAAACAATAATGCGAATATTTCCTTTGCTTAAGCAGAAAAAAAAACAAAAATAGAAAAAGAGGTTTAAAAAACTTACAAATGGCGGATGCATGTGTCCTTGGCCGGCATGTAGTTGCTGATATTGTTGCGGTGACAATACCACATGTGTCAATGTGCCACTTTCATTGACATATGGCTGCATTACCTGGCCTTGAGGTACTTGTACAGGTACCGGCATTGGTGGTGGTGGCGGACGATTTTGTGAAACCATTTGTACGGTTGTAGGACCTGCAAAACAAACAAAAAAATAGTTTTTTATTTTGAAATTTAACGTGAGAGCTTTCTAGCTTTTATTTCTTTTCATTTTTTTTTTCTTAATCGTTTGACTCTATAATGTCTTTTTTATTACATATGTTTAGATATATTTGTATTTATCTATTAAATTTATAAAATATAACTAAAAGTGCCGACTTTGTGGCGTCATGTTTTTTCTCCAGTGTTGTATTTGTTTTATTTTACATTTTTTTTTTCTTAGTTTTGGCCAGAGTTCTCTAGCTCAATCCCATGAGTTTTCTCATGATTTTCGTTGGATGAATATGTTTTAATTTTTTGATTTCTTTTTCGGATTTAGATTCAGGGTTGAGTTTTTAATGGTGATATGAATCTTCCTCCATTGTACTGTACTGTTGTTGCAAAAATATGTTAAAATGTGTATTTTATTTCAAATAATAAGATTTTTCTTCACTCATGTGAAAGTAAAGTAATCACACTTACAAATGTATTTATGTATGTATTAATGTTTACATGTTTGCATGTATGTACGTATGTTCTCATCTTTTAAAAAGAGAATTTTGTATCGTATTTGTATACTAAAAGGAAAATAATTGTAGCAAAAAAAAAAGTATAGGCAACCAAAAGTAAGAACAGTATTTCAGAAAATTTTTCATGTTAAAAGTTTTAAAAAATTTTGTGCTTTTAGAGCAAAGCATTTTCTAATATTTATTAGAGAAAAACTCTTGAATACATACATATGTTTTGTTTCAAAATTCATAAAAATACAACTTTAAACACGCATTTCTTTGCAGCCATAAGAATTTTGGTCCATAAACTCAAAAAGAGAAAATGAAATTTAGTTTTATTTATACATCAAAAAAAGTATATAAATCTTATAAATATTACGATTTAAGTTATCGCCCTTAAAATAGGCTCCTTTTGTTTACAAAAAAATAGTGATTGCAAATGAGCTTCTCTTTAAGGCTCTAGATTTGGGTTTCTTTTAAAGAGGCATCACTGAGAAAAATGCATCGTTGATCTAATGTGATTGATGTTTGTCTCAAAAAAACTTAAAAATATAAAGAGGAGAAGTGTGATCTACAGAAAAAATTCACATGCTGCAAAACTCTTATTATAACATAAATCGTTATTCAACTTTTGTAAAGCCAGAAGGATGGCACACCATAGTAAATTAAAATTTTCTACAGTTAATCGAATCACATATTTCGAGCAACGTTTAAGCCGCAAATAGTTTTTACATTTTTTGCACGTTTAACAATTTTTTGATTTTATGATTTACTCAAAACAATAACGTTTTTTTAAACAGAAGCTGTTAACAAAAATATTCATAGATGCAATGCAATACATTAAAAAAGCAGTAACACTCTACAGCTATGCTAAGTTTAAAACTATAATGGGGCCCACTTAACACAAGAGGCGCTGCAACACTCTTCTAAAATACTTTTTTATTACACACTCTAACGCTTCCTAAAGCAGGTAACACAAGTAATACTAGTAAGCAGATATTATTGACGAAGTATTAAAAAAATTCTTGCAGTTTTTCGATGCTTGGTTTTTAATACAATCAAGTTTTAAAAGGTTTGTTGGGTAAATAACACACTTTTGCTACGAAGTCATAGTTTTTAAAAAAAGGGCATTTTTTTGTAGCTTAAGTTAATGGGTAGTTTTTTTACAGCTCGTCTTGCAAGTAAATTATTATTGATTATTTTATTACGATTTGCTGCACAAAATCTAATAGAGGCACTGATTTGTAAAATTCTGAAATTAGATAGCAACTGGTATTTGGTTTAACCAGTTGTATCATTGTAGGCAGAGAAAGAAATCTTTATGCGAGGACATATCTACACATTAATATATTTTAGTTACAAGCATAAGAAATCTATGAATGTATTATTTACGATTTTGTTGGAGCTATTATATTATTAGATGACATTTGCCTCTTATCAAAAATTTAGTTTTATGTAAATTTTTTTGCTTTGGAAAATTTAACTTAAAAAGAAAGAAATAAATATTAGAGTTTTATGGTTAATTCTTTACATGGCTTTTTTTCAATTTCTTATTTACTAAAAAAAATCATCTTTGTTAAATAGAAAACTAAAACATAATGAAGTTAATTAAAAACAAGTAAAAGTCCTATATTCGGTTATATACCCTTCAGCATGTATGTGAATATATTTTAGTAAAGTAACTCCAATTAAAAAAGAGTTAAAAAATTAAAAAAAAAAATTGTATGCACAAAATATTATCGGCTTTTAATGGGTTAAGCATTTTGAAAAAATTTTAGAATTTGCTAAAATATCTCTTTGAAAGCTTTTAAATGATGCACATTCGTACTTTTCTATGAGAAGTTCAGGGAGTCATAACTCGGAAAGTATAGGCGAGCGCCAATTTTTGCATTGTTAAATTCTTTATCGCTCCATATTATTTTTTTTTTTTTTTGATTGGAGTTACTTATTTTTTTTTTAAGAGAAGTAGCACTTCAGGCAATAATGTCTAATGAAGAGGTACCGACGAAGAAGGCTGCATGTTTTAATGTTAATTCTGAATATGTATTTATACCATTAACCGGAAAAACACATTTTTATTTTTTGGTTGCCGCAGTGGTTGAACCCTGGCCGACCAGGTTTGAAGTCAACGTGTTTACCACTTTGACTACAGCAGACTCAAATGATATGGAAAAATTAGAGGCAGGCGTGTTGTTAAGCCCACTGCTTCGAGAGACATAAACCGATCTTGTTAATTTTCAATAGCATATCTTACGACACTACATCTGATCGATTGGCGTATTTAAATTTTCTTTTGCTCATCTTGTAGCCTGGCAAAATTTCAATACTAACACAGACGGAGAGACGGACAGACAGATATTGTTCAATCGACTTCGCTTTGCATAAGGACTCAAAATATATAGTATATACTTTATGGGGTCAGAAATGGATATTAATGAAGTTACAAACGGAATGATAATCTCAATTATACCCTTTTTCCACTTGGAATTGAGTGTATAAAAAAACAGTAAGTGATGAAAAGGTTGTGGTTTTTTTAACACAAGTAATCCCACTGTATAGGCATGAAAAGTAAATAGGTGAAGACGAGCATAAAAACTTTTTTATATAAAATCAAGAGCTTTTAGATAAAAGTTATGTCTAAATCAGCTGGCATTTCCGCCACAAGCAGATGTAATGTGCTGAAATTTCCAACAGAAAGAAGTGGAGGACCAATTAGAGCATAAAATGAATATTTAGCTAAATTCATTTTCATTTCATTTTTCATTTCATTTATTTATTCATATGCAATATCTGTAGCCTAATTGGCCAATAAAAATATATTACAAGTTTAAAAACTATGAGAATAATATAATATGAAATCTAAAATAAAAAAATAAACTTTAACAATAATTATAATCATAAAGCTATGAAGTCATGAACACAAAAATCAGTAATTAGGAATATGAAGATGTGATATATTCACGAAACATTCGTTCAAATGTTGTTAAAGAAAGAAAAAAAGTACGAAAAGCTTTCGGTAAACTATTCCAAAACCTAGCAGCTCTTATAGTAAAAGAGTGTTCATAAGTCGCATTAGAAATAAGAGCATATTTCTTTCAGAATTGGCAAATAATACCAAACGTGAAATACTCTCTGACTCACGATATTAAATAATTTTAAAAAGATATATTAATAAACGAAATTTAAGGTAGTCACAAAATGTAAAATTTTAAAATTTCTTAAAAGACTCATGCACTCTTAAACGTAAACTATAAAAATAACGAACTATTCTATGAATAATGTGCTTAATTTTGTTACAGTTAGTCTCAGAGCAACCAGATATTATTTCAATACAATAATTTACTTGAGACATTAGCAAAGCATAAGCAATAGTCCTCTTGACAGATAATGGTATATATAAATTTAGGTGATATAGCCTACGCAAGGTAAAACAGACTTTAGAGCATAAATGATTGATATGCGGCTTAAAAGACAATTTGTCATCAATTATAAATCCAAGACAGCGCAAATTATTGACCGTTTCAACAGTAGTGTTACAAATGCTTACGTTCAGATTTATAGTACCAGACCTGTTACATCTGAGAATCAAAGCTTTAGTTTTATTGGGATTAACAGAAAGGGAGCTAGTCTCCATCCAAAGATTTGAAGAATTTAAATCATAATTTATAGTGGCTTCAAGGGCATCCAAGTATTGACGATCACTTCACCACAGCAATTGCAAATCATCTGCAAATATGAAATGTTTACAAGTGCTATAACTAAAGAATTCTACAATGTCATTTAAAAACACTGTAAAAAAGGTTGGGCCAATAACAGAACCTTGTGGTAATCCTGATCGCATAACAAGTAAATTTGAATACAAACCATCTATAGAAACATATTGTTTGAACTTACAATTAAGTTTATTTATTATCAACAAATTCATTTATTGTAGTTTTTAAATAAACTCAATATGTTTTAAAAACCTTTAATATGCAAACATATTAATACACCACTCTACATATATGCAAGGAATTAGCTTGCATTTTAATCCCTTAAAGTATACTATATTTATTTTATTTATATAAATAAAATACTGGTTATTATTGTTAAAAGCAGTAAAGTAGTAAGTAAAATATTGGCTTATTTGACAAGCTTTTAAAAGCCAATTGTATAAATATTAGGATCTTTTAAGTATATTATTGAAAGAAACATTTTTATACACAATCATTTAATAATTTTAGTCACAATATAAAAGCTTCAATTTAAGCTGTCTTTAAAAATATTTAAGCAAAAAAATTAAGAGATTTAATAATAAGCTTTTTCCGTGCGCTGCTTTCTGTCATTTTATATAAAATTTTGTTGGAAAAACTAAGTAGACAATTTTAATTCATTTCATTATCACCTAGAAATATGCTTTATAAAATTGAATTAAATTGCAATTTTTTTGCTCGATATTATTTCATTTTACATTTTAGTTTACTAACTAATTATGCTTTACTAAACATCTGCCATCCTTCTAAATTGTTTGTAATGTACAGCATGCGAATATGCGTGTAGAGTAAAATTTAACTACTGAAAATATACTTTTGATATTAAATTTTCACAGAAACTAGCACAACATCATTTGTTTCTCTGACAACGAATGTTCAACATTTTTTTATCTCGTTGCGTAATGTTTTCCAGCTTTACTAGCATCTGTTTTCACAAAAAAAGGGGATAGAACAGTACTACCAACAACAATATTAACAACAAAATGTCTTTTTAAATAATTTTATATATTTAAGACTTAAGAAGTGTTCATGTAAAATTCCGCTAATATTCTAATTTGTCGGCCAAAATAAAACTATTTCATCTATGCAACGTATAAGAAAAACTTTATTACAAAATGTTATTTAAAAATATCAACTCAATCTTGTTTTTTTAAGCTCTCCAATTTTACGGTACACTTTGTTATCTCAGATGCCTTGGTTAACGATTTCCTCTTTTAAAGCTCACCTTTAATAAATGCCTTGTAATCTTTTCCGCGAGTTCCATTTCAACATTTATGTCGCATGAATTCATAGTTTTGTGCCAAAAAAGCGAAAGTTTTCTGGTTTTAGTGTAAAAGTTTAAAAGGTGAGGCTCTTGCTGCGCCATTTGTTGAAGCGAATTAAAAGTGGCGATTAAATATGCAATTTTTTATGACTTTTTTCACATTAAAGCAATGTCTGCAGAATCATTGGGAGTTGATTAAGTAAACTTTACATAAAATTTCTTAAGGATGTTTGAGGATGGAGAAGAATTTCAAACTATTAAGAACATTATGTGTCACTGCCCGCTACTACATTATATTCATTATTACTTTAAACTAGAGCAAAATAATTCGAAATTATTTTAAGGTTATGTAACAGAGATACATATGTAATAATAATAATAATAATAATAATAATAATAATAATAATAATAATAATAAATAATAATAATAAATCACACAATCTTCTAAAATAAAATTTGAAAAATTCAATCCACAATAAAATGCGTCCGAATTTTATGTGAGCAGTCTCTGATTTTAAACCCTAAGAATTTTTACAAAATACTATTTAACAATAATAAGAAATAAAAAATTGCTTTACAATCTTGTGGTACCAGCAAACGAGACCCACATGTGTATGTGGCACTTAGACATATTAAGGGGGTTCATAACTCTAATAATTGTCACTAAAAATATTTTTTCTTAAATGAACTTCTAATTGATGTTTCTTTTAATGAAAAATTATAACAAAAATTTTAAATTTTCTTTAGATTTGTAAGCAAAATAAGGAATCTTAATTGTAGGATATATATAACACAAACTATTTGTTGAACAATATGTTGTCTAAAGTTTAAAATGGTTCAAAAAAAACTTGAATTAATATTAAATGAGCAAAAAATACCATGCAAACATAAGTTAAACAGTATTTTTTTTTTGATCACAAGAAAAATTTTATGCCCTCTGTAAGAACAAAAAAAAAAAAAATACGTTCAGCGAGTAAATTAAAGTACTTTTAAACAATATAATGGGCACGGTAAACCAGTTCTTGTTGACATTTAATCATTATATAAACAAAAAGTATAACATGATTGATTTGGATTACACACTTTGTGGCATGTCATTACGTCCATGGTAAGCGAAGCCGGTGTCGTTTTACGTGCGGATATTATGACACTTTCATAAGTGACACTATGTCCATACTAAAAACCACACGATGTCCTTAGATATTATGACGTTTTTCAAAGCAATATAATGTCCATGGCATTATATTACTTTTGAGTGCGTCATTATGTATATGCAAATTATGTCCGTAGACACTATGACATGCCACAAAATACTTTTACTAAATTCTAATCGTTAAAAATAAAAAAATGTTTTTCTTTGCTTCGGGATCATTTAGTTATCTCAAGTATAAAAATAATAAATGCAGTTTTTTCCCGAAAAAAAAAATAGAAAAAAAGGGAATAAAAAAATCCAAAACGTGTTTAAAATTTTTTATCATATTATGATCCAAAATATATTTATTTTTTAAATATTACGCATTAAACGTTATTATTGTTATAATAAATAATGTTATTGATATGTTTATAAAATTGCGCTACTGCCATATGATTCAATAATAATATGTTGCTATTAGATTATGGTTACCTTAACCATATATTTTGTTTCATGAAACTTAAATTTTAAAAATAAAATAAAAGTAAAACGTAGTTTGTACTTAAAAGTTGGGTTTTAATATGGTTTCAGATAAAGACTTTTTTCAGAGTATAAAAGATTTTTTAGTACAATTTTATGTTTTAGTAAGTTATTTTAGTTTAAAATAATTTTTTTTCAGTTAATAAAATTTCATTGTTATTATTTTTTTAATGACCCTTTTTAATAAAACTTTGTTTAGAGTTAATTAGGTTGAGAAAGATAAGCTACCGAGAAAAGTAGAGTATTTCATATAACACAAACTTTTAGTACAAGACATTGTTTTAGTAATAAGACTAAGTCTAAAGCAGAATAACAGTTTTTTCACAATACAACACATTTGGTTTAATTTTGAAGTTTTAGTACAAATCTTATTTTTAGTTGTATATTTTTTACAATGTTTTCTGTAAAAATTTTTTAGTTTTTAGTACAGAAATTTTTTTCAATAAGTTATTTGATAATTAATAAAGTTATTAGTATCAAGGTAAGAAAAATATAGAATTTGCTTTTATAACTGTCTTAAATAAAAAATAGGTTTCAACTTAAAGATAGTTTTTATTGCATAAAGCAAGGATGTCAGTTGAAAAACAATTTTTTTGGTTAACTCCTAACTTTTAATTATGTTTATTTGGAAATTAAATTTTAAGTAAACGATTTAGTTTTTTGCCAACTACTAAGTTCATAATCAAGAAATTGTAAAAATTTACGTTTGTACTAAACTTGTTTTACTTTAAATCTTGTTTTTAGTACAAAATTATGCTTTTAATGCAGTATATTGTTTAGAGTAAAAAACTTTTAGCTAACATATTTATATATGAATCTAAGTTCTCGGTTCAAGCCTTATTTTTTAGTACAAGATAAGTTCTAAGAATATAGCCTGAATATAAGTAAAAGTTAAAAATAAGAAGCGTAGTACAAAAATAACTTTCAATCGTGTTATAACAAAACACGTTACCTGATTTTAGAATGTCTTCAACAAGAAAACTTTTTCAATTGTACTGCGTTGTTGTTGATCTAAATATTACAGTACTTGCGGATTTTAAGCTTCGTTCTTTAGGCATAAATATTTAAAAGTTTCAAATGAACTAAATCACAGGTTTAGTTACGTTGAATTAAAAAAAATTAAAACCTTTATTAAATTATAGAACTCGACTCGTAAATTGGCATTTGAAATAAAATTTATTTAAAAGAACAATATTTTTTTAAAACCTCTTTAACAAAAACTGTTGCCTACTTTTAGGTACAATAGTTAACAGAAGCAGTTAAAAAAGAGGGCTAAAAATTAATGATAAATATCTTTTGTGACACGTTAAAAACAAACAAGAATAAACTAAGTTTTTAACGTAAATACTCCTTGACGATAAGTTATTTTGATATAAACAATTATCTACACCTAAATTCACAAATATATGCGTATAAATTCTAACACTTAATAAAGTTAACAAGAAGGTTGGTTAATCTTTGTGTGTAGAAGAAATATGATTTCATTTTTCTTATTTATATTTTAAGGGTTATCAGCAACTCGTGTCATGTAGAAAAATGTTTACAAGATTGGTTTCTTATCTTTCTATTTCCATATTTATGTAAATAATGCATAAAATGATTGGAAGCACTCTAAGGAGATTTCTATCAAGAGAAAATATTTTATTGCTTTTGTTAAACATAAATAAATAAATATTAAAAAAATAAGTTTTTATACCAGACATTTATAAGTGGTAAAATGCTTAAACCACGCAACAATATTGTAAAATATGTAAGAGAAAATAAAAAAAGTTTTTCACATAAATATAGAAGTTTGATTTTTTATAAATTTCGACTTTCTGGCAAATATTAAAACAATTTATTTTAGTTAGCGCTGCTACTAATAATTTTTTTTTAATTAATTGTCTTTAATAAAATTATTTTAACGTACACATAAAGCAAACCGTTTAGCTGAATGGTTTTAGAATAATTTTTTAGTCAGCGATTTTTATAATCTTATTTATCTTGTTTATTTCATTTTATTGATTTCACTCAAATATGTAGAAAAAATCTACGAACACCAAAAGTGAAAAAAATCATAAGCTAATTGAAAAACAATATTTTAACTACGGAGAACCGCATTTACTGGTCGCGCTTAACATACTGATATTTATACAGAACTAAAAGCTACATCAGCAACATGGAGTTGAACTTATAAATACAGGCTAGAGATGTAATTCTTCGTGCTTCTGAGGTTCAACTGATATCAAAATTATGACAAAAGGCGGCAAAGAGATCGATGAATGTACTATTAAGGTTTCAAAAGGAAATTTTTATTTTAAAAGCAAAATGAAAACAAGTAAGAGTGATATATTAGGCTATGCCGAATCTTATATACCCTTTACCGAGTATGAAAATCTAGTTTAGTGAAGTGACTCCGAGAAAAAACAAATATTAAGGTGACAGAAAATAAACAAACAAATCAAAAATATTTTTTAAACAAAAATGTCATCGGCTCTTAATGGGTTAAGCGTTTTTAAAGAATTTTAATATTCCTAAAAGATCTCAAAAGCTTTTACATGATGCCCATATTGGCCATATGACGATTGAACTTTTTTATGAAAATTTCAGAGGCCTATAACTCGTAAAATATGGGCGAGCGCCAATTATTGACTTTTAATTTAACTTTTAATTTCTTCTTTTTTTTTTGAATTCTCCGTCGCTGCATATTTTTTATTGAAGTTGTTCTAAATGATATAAAAAAATTAGAGGCAGACGTGGTGTTTTTACGGTTGCCTTGAAGGACATGGATTGATCTCGCTGATTTTCATTAGCAACTTTTTCGACACTATATCTGATCGATTCAAATGTTCTCTAGCTCATCTAGTGCCTTGGCAAAGTTGATTTCAACTCGAACACGGACGGACAGAAGGAAGGACGACCAGACGGACAGACGAACATTGCTCAATTGACTCACATCCTATGCATAAGAACTTAGAATATACCAGCTAAAATGCCTCATAAGATTGTGCCTTTTATATCATCTAATATTGCAGCCGGCTGTATTGATTCATTAAGGGAATTAATGCAAAACTCCAATTAAATTAATTGTTGCATAATAGACAAAAGTCATTCTTTTTTGACTGATGACTTACCGGTTTCAAGTCTTTTCGAATTTAGAGTGTAACGTCTTATATTTTTTCAGAAGGTTGATAGTAAATAGGATAGCCTTCTTCAGTTAAAAAAAAATTAAATAAAAATTATTTTATATATCGATTCGGATACTACGGTAACTCTCCACAAAATTTTAAAGAAATTTATCGAGTAAATTTTATGTGATGCGTATACAAACAGACACAGACAATAACTTCAAAATTGGATTTGTCTATCCTAAATTAATTACCGTATGTGCTAAAATCAAGACTTAAAAAACATTATATGCACATACACGATCTTGTTCCAAAGCATAGATTTTATAATGACTGCAAAAGTCAAATTTCCCAAAAAATCTAATTGTTCGTTTTATAATATAAAATATTTTGCGGTTTCAAAGTAGGATTAGCTTGTAATAGAAACAAATATTCAGCAAGAAAAAGAAAAATAATAATGGTTTATAAAGAGCCGTTTAAGTATGTAAAAAAAGTTTGCAATAAAATAAATGCTCTTACTGGTTTAATCTAGTTTATATTTGTAAAACATACATATAGTTATAAGCAGTTGCCATAATTGAACTGTCTATCCGTTACAGTTTAAAAAGATAGGAACACTACTGTATTTATAAAAAAAAAAAAACAAATGATTATTTTTCTTTTTATTAATTTAGGCTCTTAAAAACGTGCTGCATTTTATTTGTGTTATTTGGCCTTAAGGTATGCAATATTTTTTGACAAAAAATTACCTTAATTATAAAAAAACAGCAAGCAAAAATAAAATGTTTTTCTTGCATAAGGATAAAGACAAAAACAAGCTCTTAGTATGGGAGTTTCCAACCTTAAGCCAAAAGCTATAAAACATATTTTTTTAAATTGAATTTTACTTATTAATTATCTATAAATATAACCTCAATTTTTCAAATGTGTATATTTCTCCTAAGTAGATATTATTTATATGTATCTTCATTTGTATAAAAACTATACGTTTCTGATAATAGTAACTGAATTATATTATCACTGCAGATAATACTTTCATGCAGATAATATTTTAATTATTTATCCAGAAGAATCTAATGAAAATATAATATTAAACATATGTATATGTGTGTCAGATTTTCTTATTGAGTTCTTATGTCATTTTAAGCAAATAAATCTTAAAATATTAACAAATATTTCCTACATAAATAAAAATTTGTTTTATTTGCTATTTAAATATAGAATCAGTTCAATGACTTCTACTGATTGTATTGGCAAACAAAAGGCATAGATATAGATAAAGAGGATAATTTTAGTATAAAATATATCAATAAATGTAAAGCAAATATAGAGAAGAATAATCTCAGCACTAATAAATTAAAGCACTATTTGGCATTTGCATTTAATATTTGCATATTTATACAGTTATTTAAATATTAAAATTTAATAAGTAGTCTAACATTTTTTTTAAGAAAATAAAAGAAAAGAATACCTATAAATATTTAATTTTGTTACGAAGGTTTAATTAGAATTATTCGACTTGGAAAAAAATATTTTATCAAAAAATTTTATGCGCTTTTTCTCGGAGGTATTTCAAAATTTTAATGCTGCTTTTACAAACAAAATAATTTGAGGATGTAAAAAAGAAATTTTTAAAAGGATATTTTGCTTGGTCTGCCTATTTAAACCCATTGACTCTCTTGAAAATCAATGAAATGTGAATTGTGCTTCCTGTTTTATCGATACTACATTCTAATAAAATAAGGGAACTAGTTTTTTTATATCGTTAATTTACTAAATACAATACGTTTTTCATTAAGAGCTCAATTCCTAGAGCTGAATTCCTGGTATTAGAACAAAGCATTGCTTGAGTAGACGTCATCCCCTGAATGCTGGACCGAAATTTAAAAACAAATTTTTTAATCGTGGTTTCAAAATCTTGCTGTTAGTGTTGTCATTAAAACGAAATAAAAAAGGTTATTTAAATCTTTGCAGAAATAATTTTTTTTAATTTTTTTTTAAATTATTCGATTAATTTTAGTCGAATAATCGATTATTCGAATAAATTCTCAAAACTACTCCTTTCAATAATTGCTAATTACAACGAATAATGAATTAATTAAAAAAGTTGCGATAATTAATGTGAATTAATTAAATACAAATAAAAATTTAACACTTTTGTCTGCCAGTTTATTTCTGATCTCGAAATAACTGTTTTTATAAGCAAATGTATAATCATTGAAACAAAATGTTATTAAATAAATATTTTAGTTAAAAACCAATTTATATTTTTTAAATTATATTTTATAAATACGACAGATTCTGTTTGGTCTAAAAAGAAAACCGCAATAATTTTAATGCTATGAAATTTTTGCTCCTAGATTTTTGTAAATTTAAGTTGTTTAAAAATTTAAAAATTCTACTTTATATTTGTATGAATAAAAAAATGTAGCTTCTATTCGAATATTCGAAAATAAAAAATTAATTACTGAATTTTTTTAAGCAATATACATATTTTTGAAAACTCTAATTGTTGGTGCATTGTCTACATAAAACCTCTAACTTTTCCGTACTAATTTAATTTGAATTTCACCATTAAAATCCTAGAAGAGGTTCGAAGTTATTAAATATAAATAATACGATGCCTACATTAAAATTGCCTTTTATATATTTGGTTTAATTATTTCTAAGTACTACAACGTCTTGACTATCGGGACTATTATTTAGGGAGCTTGTTTAATTCCTCTTGGTTTGTTTCGTATAAGAAAAATATAAAAACTCCATATTTTTTTAGCAGAAGATTTCTTTCTTTCGAAAACTCCTTTTAATTTTAATTTATTTTTTTAGAGTAAAAAATCTTTTAACACTGACACTCTTTTAGGATAAGACAAGATGAAAGCAGAGTACTTAATTTAAGAAATTTTGTTGAATTATATGGAAAGAGGCTCGTAATTCATATTCTAAACATTTGTAATTGCAACATTTGTAATTGCAACTTTACTTAGAAAATTTTACATCTTATGATATGATAGATCCATGTTTAGAACTACTAAAAACGGTCCTTTAAATTGTATTCCTTTCTAATAACTCCTTCAGCCATCTTGCCTACAATCATTCTGCGTTCGTCTAATAGACAATTTCGAGCCGAATAAAATCTTTGGGTGACCTAAACTTTTGTGGTCATAGATAAAAGGAACGTTGAAAAAGAAGTATAAACATTTTCATTTTCATATTTTTTATGATTTTACTATCTGAATCCCTCTCGCATGCACTAATATGTATTTTAAATACTTAAGTACTTTATTCTCTTCCAATCTGTCTTAAATGTATTTATTTACTGATTTAATTGAGTATTTTGTCAAATAATTGATTTATAAAAAAAAAAAAAAATAAAATAAAAATTCTACATTATTTTGAAGATTTTTTTGCTCCCTAAAGATATGTAAATCCTTAAGATATTTTTCATTATTTTAGCAGCATGTAAATGCAGTGAAAGTAAAATCTAACATTTATTGAATAATTTTAGTTAAATATGTCAACTGTTGTGCTTAATAAACAACAATTTTGCTAAATTCCGGAAGTTAAACCAAATATGTTTGTTTGCATACTTGAGAGAATTTTTGTTTTTCCTTTCAAATAGCAAAAATCATCAAGTGTTAATACATGTTTCTTTTTGTTTTAATTGATTTCGTCATTACTTAAAGTAATGTTTTTATTAAAAATTAAGTTCCTGTTGAAGTCATGATGCCTTAAAGGTGCCTCTCTACTTGACGAGATGCAAATTTAGAAAGAAGATGGTTTTGGGTGTCCAGTAATCAATATCGTTGGCCTTATGTAAAAAAGTGATTACAAAACATTTGAACTTAACTGATATTAATTGAAGTAGTATTAAGAATAAATGGTTTTCAAGCAGTTAAATGTTAAGAACAGAGTTCATTTCGTTTATGTATGAATTACGACAAATTTACACAATGTCTCTTGTTAATTTTAAATTAAAAAATCCACTGCAAATTAGGTACAGCATTATATGTGTCAAAAGAAGAAGAACTAAATTATTTAAGCAAAATATACCTCCATATATGTTTAACGGTACGCAGATCTGTCTTAGTTTAAAATTTCATCAAAGTCGTTGCATTATTCAAGTGAGGCACCCTTAATATTAAAGAGTATAAAAAATAGACGCTGACCAATTCGCAAACGTTTATTTTTACATTGTGTATGATTAAAAAAAAAACACTAAAACTAATATCGATGCAAGTACATAAATAAAAAAATGGGCATTAGAGAAGGCGTGGTAAAAAAAGTTTTCTATTAATTACACTAGAGTCTTAGTTATTTAATGTGAGAATTTCAAAAAGATCGGACAGAAGGCTTACTTGAGTAGGCGTGAAAAAAAATAGTGGCATTGAGGGGTAAGAAAAATAGATCTTGACCGATTATTAGACGTACTCGATATGCACACAGAATTTTATGAAAATCCGACAAGCGATTTTGGAAGAGTTTAATCACAAGCTACGCGATACCAGAGTTTTATATAAAAAAGAAAAAAAATAGTTATTTAATTTATTAGTATTATTATTGTTGCTGTTGTTGTTTTTATTGTTATAATTATTGAGTCGAACTTGCCAGTTGCAAATCGTTGCCGTCAAGTTATTCCGGTATTGGAAGTTTAAAAAGTAAAAACACATTCAGTTTTTCTTTTGATAGGGCTCTTATGTTTTCAACCATTTTAGATAGCAAATTAAACTTTAGTCAATTATTATTTTGTACCTGATGACCATCTTCCTTTCTGTCTGTCAGTCTGTTTTGTTTATGCAAGAATTATTTTGACTTTGATTTCAAAATTTAATTGAATTGCTTAATTTAAGTCTTGCGCTCTCGTGAGTTTTAGGAATGTTCTTTTTTTAAGTACTAGAAATACTTGTTATTGTGTCCTTTCGTATGTTTCTCAACTTTAAAATCTATCTTAACATAATAATAATTAACACTTAAAGTTTAAATGACTAAAAAGCATGTCCAAAAATATTAAACAAATACTAAACGCTCTATGCAATACAGAGCATTTTTGTTTTTTTTAATACAAGTTGTGAGACTTTACCTTCAAATACAGAATTCTGCAGAAAGCCATTATCAATTTAATTTAAAAAGTACAATTGTATGAAAAAAAAGAATTCCAATATATTTTGTGGCAATGCAAAATATAACTAAAATTTAATTAATTTTCTACAAAATAATTCATTTTCAAATCGATTTTAAAATATTTTATACAGTCTAATAGTTAAAAGGAAACCCAGAAAGCAAGAAAACTAACAAATGATTAAAAATTTTTTCTTCTAACTAGAAATCTATTCATCCGTAGTATTGATGTTTGCGTGTGTATGGTCACGTAATACAAATAAACTTGGACACAATACAAGTGTTGTATGTGTTTTGTTATCTTAACCAAAGACTCTATATAAAATATGTTGATGACGAGATGATATTATCAACAATTTCGATATAGTTTCTGAGGATACATGGGTATATGCCAACGTACTCGTATATTTGTATGTGTGTCTACATAAAACAAACATTTTTTGTTGTATAAATAAAAACTCGTACAAAAGAATATCAAGGAAAGTGTGTGTCTTTATAAGACATTGCGTCAATATCTTGGAGTGTCAAATAGTGAAATGGTTACATTAAATATCAAGAGCTATAACAACAAACAATGTAACAACAACGACAACAACACATATTACCAATGCAGTTGCTTAAGTTTTGTATCTATAAAATGACAACACGTTGTATCCATCTAAATAATCTATTTATCTAACGATGTAAGTATCTTGCAAAAGCCAACCAGCCAATACAACACACAAACATACGTGTTAGTATCTATAAACCTAAACATACCTACGTACGTACGAATATCTTTGAATATTTTTTTTTTACATCTCTTTCTATATAAAATCACTGAAAAAATATTATGAAGAAAAAAAGTGTCTTCAGACACTTTTTATGAACGTTTACCTAAAAAAAAACAAAAACAAAAACAACATCATAGATATTAAAAACCTATAAAGATTGTGTTATTTGTTGTCTTTTTTTTTCTCCGCTTTAAACGTTTTTGTCTGGGCCAATGTTTTGTATGTCTGTTTATAGATATTTAAACGTTTAAACAACTGAATTGTCTCCCTCCATATGGTTTCATTAACTTCCACTTGACTTATTAAACACAGACAGGCAGCAGGCCGTTTTGCCGAGACGGAAAAGACAGCGTAATTTATAAAAAAGAAATAAATAAAAATACTGTCAGTTGTAAAGTATAAATAAAATGTATTTTTTATTTAATTTTTATTTTATTAACCCGCAAAATGGTTAAAATATGTTTCTTTTAATTGTGAATATTAAATGAAGTGTACATACATATGGATGTACATATGTTAGGTTTTACTTTATTACAATAAATGTAATAATAAAATACAAACCATTAAGTTTGTTAAAGTCTCAGTTTTTTACTTTAAGAGGATTATCCAACAAGAACGATTAAATGTTAAAATTTAAAAAATAAAAATTTTGTGATCAAGATTTTTATTAAGGAGGACAGTATGTGGGATTATAATATCGTTTAGATAGCTTCAATATAGAGGTTCGAGTTTTGTTTCTTAAAAATAGAGCAGTTTCATATCAGTTCGTTGTAGGAAAAACCTTTAATTAACAATAAGTTTTCAAGTCTTAAATAAAAAAAATAAAAAAAAAATCGTTCGATCAAATGAATAATGTCCGTTCCTTTGAGTCGACTTTAACATTAATTGTTTCGAATGTTGAGCTGCAATTGTTTTAGATATGCTGTTAGCTTTTTTAAGCACCTTGACATATGCTTAATGATTTTGAGGCTGAGTCAGTGCTCTGAATTCTATAAAACAGTAATTTACAGTCTAATATTAAGACAGAGTTTTATCCATAAGTCACTTTAAGTTCATCGCTTTTAATAACATTAGTGTCAACTTTGATTCTGCAAAAAGCACTCTTCCAAATAAGCTGCAGATCTAGATGTTTATTAAGCTATTTAACCTACAAGATTTAAAAAACAGGGTGGCTGATCAATTTTGCTACATTATGAAACCTAAATAACTTTTTGTAAAGTTTATGTAATTAATTTTTTAATAGCCCATTTTAAAAATAATACATTTTTATTAAAGTAATACATGAAGTTTTGAAAATAATTGAATTCAAATGTCCTCCACCCTCGGTGACACATGTGCGACGTCTTTTCAAATTCATTACTGCCTGAAGTGTTGCAGGGAGAATTGTTGCGTTTCCTTTTAAAACTCCTTGTTTGCAATAATCCCACAAAAAAAAACTGTGGAGTTTCTTGAAATCTGTTTATTGGGAAATTTTTGCCGCAATTCTGTCATAACAGGCGTGGCTATGTGACAAGATGTCCCAGCTTGTTGAAACCAAACAGAGTTGAAAGGGATTCTCTTTCGGCATAATTCTGGAAAGAAAAATTCTTTCAATATCTTTAAGTACCGGTCTGCGTTGAACGTAACAGTAAGACCGTTTTTTTCGAAAAAGTAAGGTCCAACAATGAACCTTGATAAAACTGCACAATACAATCTTACGCGAAGTGGATGTAATTGCATTTGATGGAGTATCTGTGGGTTAGAATTACTCCATATTTGACAATTTTGTTTGTTAACATTGCCATTTAAATCAAAATGTACCTCGTCAGATATAAGAATGCAGTTCAAGACGTTTCCATCCTCTAACGCCCTTTGAATGATTTTCTCACAAAATTCCAAGCGAATCGGGAAGTCTCTTGGGTTCAGTTTGTTTGCTAATTGAATCTTATATGGAAATAAAATTGTCTGCAGTAACTGTCTGCTGACATTCATTTGAACAGATAAGCTCCTTGTCGAAACTCGAGGATTGGATTGTATGGCAGCAGCTACGGCAATAGTTTTCTGCGTCCGAACTGTGGAATCTTGATAATAAGGCCTTTTTACTATTGTGCCACACTCGGCAAAGTTCTTCACGAGCCTCACTATAGTCTGCTAGGAGGAGTGTTGCCAAACGTGCGCCTATATTCTGTTTGGACGGAAACTCTAACTCCATTCTCAATTCTCCATTCTAGTTAAAGTTAAAAATCAATCTATAAAATAAAATAAAAATGGAACAGGCTGCTTACACAGAAAATAAGTTTTTACGTTTTCTTTTGGTAGCAGCTTTTATCAGCCACCCTGTATTTTTTGTTTATTTAAATACATCAGTAGGAGAAAATCACTCGCTACGCAGTGTATAAATTTTTGTTCGTTCACCTTAATTTTCAGGGTTCCGTACAAAAAGTGTACAAACATAATTCTATTATTTTCGTTACAATGTCTGTCCGTCTAAACGATAATAAGTAGGCTTTTAAAATTTTTAAAAAAGGGTGTCCCGAAATTGAAGTGATATTTATAAAAATTTGAGAACATCATTTCAAGTTTTGGTTAGTACTCACATCAAAAGCACTCGCCAAATGTACCAAATAAAAAGCCAGTGACGACGGTCTTCACCGAAGTTTGTGACAGCAGTATAATATTTACTAGCGGAACAAATCCGATTAACTTCATGCTATAGCAACAAGTAGAAATAATAAAATTTTCAAGTAAAGGGTGTCTCAATATTCACGCAATTTTATTATATGACCTTAGTTTCTCAATCATAGATCAAAGGGTGCTCCATACTCACACTTGGCGGATTTTGAATTTAATCTTGCACTTATTGTAAACTACATCGCTAAGAATATAGTTTCGGCACTAACGAAAAGTTTTGTTGGCGTTTTGTTAAAAGTTAAAAAATATTAATTTAATTATTTATTTATTTAAAAATAAATAAATTAAAATTTATTAAATTCAAATTAGTTATGTATTATTTATGCAATTAAAAAAGGATATAGACAATTATCTAATTGAAAAAATAATTGAACCATTTAGTTTTTTAAAACAAAAAGTTTTTTTTACTAGTTACATAATTGAATCAATTGAAATATTAATTAAATTTAAATATGGAATAAAATAAAATTTTTAACAGATGCATAAACTTTTTCTGTACAGCATTTTCTTGACTTTATCTAAAATAATATTTTAAACTCAACTAAAAAATATTATATTTTTGAAAAGAAATGACTTTTTTATGATGTAAAATTAATGTATTTTATAAAACTACGAGCTCTAAGAATCAAACAAGCTTACAGCGAGTAGACCATTTCGAGGAAAAAATTGTAAATATCGATGTTAAGAAAATTTTTGCAGTTAACAAAAAGCTTTACTTATGCATGATGTGCAGTAGAAGGAGTTGTTTAACAAGTATTCGATAATTTCAAGCGTGTTTGATTTTTGTTAAAAAAGTATAACTACCTCTTGGCTCCATGAATTGCTTTAAAAATTTATGCTTCTTTCTTTCATTTAAAAGTTTTTTTTTTTGCTTTTAGAAAAATAATAAAATCACGTTTTGTAATGGGTTTTTAAGCTTTTTTGTTTCAAAAGGTAATTTAAGTTTGTTAAAATATGCTAATAAAAGAGAAATGCGAAAAAGAAAATATGATGAAATATCTAAGTTTTTGCGCCATAAGAGAATAGCAAGCCGAAAGCAAAAAATGCCGTTAAGTTTAAATAAGACAAAAAAAAAGTGAAAATAAAAATAAAAATAAGAAAATTATCATAATTTACGTAAGTTAAAAATAGTTTATTTTATTAAAAAATTCAATAAGCGAAATTTTTCATTTATAACAAAGACCATTTTATTACATTCAATGGGAACAATATAAAGGTAAACCAGGTTTTGTTTGATGTTTTCAATTAAAGAAGATGGCTTTCGTCCTCTACATGCAAGGAATTTTTATGAATCACATGTATTTATATGGTTGTAGTCAATCATATTATTATTGTACAATATAAAATATTTTTATTGAAACCATATTATTGTGTTATGTTAATATAAAATATTTAAATATTATTATAATTATGCAATCATATTATAATAAAATTTGATTATGTTATGATACTTTTAAAATTTAATGTGGTGTGTTTTTTCATTTGTTTTAATATTTTGTAATTATTTATTTATAATTTTTTTAAGAAATTAAAATTACAGCTGAAAGTTATCAAACAAATCACTATGCTGATAGAATTACAGCAAAATATTTTTTAAAACAAAAATTATCTATTCGCTTTTGAGCACATGTAGACTAAACATATTATGTTTGTTAATAATATATTATGATTATAAATAGTACATTAATTTATGAATAAAAATTCATTAAAATTTTAGCAAAAATATTATAGTTCAGTCCAATCTTGTTGCAAATTTTGTACATTTAATGATCAAATATTAAACAAATTTATTTTGTTCCAAAAAAACAAAATTTTTTACAGAAAGCATAATATGGTTCTGGTATCGATACGAAAACTATATTTTTTTTAGCAGTATTTGTATTTCTTACGGTAACAACTTTATTAAAAAATAATATCTTAAACTTTATTTATCATAGAATCAAAAGGAAAAAAGAGGGATCTAAATAATATTTTATTCAAACTCGACCATTTAGAATTTAAATCGTAGGTATTTATACAAATTTTACCAATTTTATTTTCAGAGATTAAATTATTAAAGGTACCACGCCTATTTTTCCAAACTCAACGCTTTACAGCTCAAATAAATTGAGTGACTTTCTTAAATTTAAAAATTTTTGAACCCAAGATGAACCCATCCCGAACAAACGAAAGGATGTGAAATTTATTAGCAAGTTATTTTTGAAAACTGCATGAAAATGCTTTTTTCGAGGTTTTCGTTATGTTATTAATTTTTTGTTGAGGCTTGGACTAGAGTATCGTAAAATATCTTAAAAATATCACGTAATAACATTCCCATCTTTCATAAAATCAGGCTTCTGTCATACAGTTTCAATGATAGAAGTAGAAAAGTTGAGTTAGAAAAATTATATTCGACCAAGATTATTTTCTGTTTCTGTAAATCGTAAGAGTTGGCTTGAAAAGGAATTTTAATTGTAAGGTCAGCTTAAAAGAACTCTCCTGAATTTTACTTTACACTGAAAAAATAGAAATTAATTTTTTTCTGTTTCTGTAAATTGCAAGATTTGACTTGAGAAGGAATTTTAATTAAAAAGTCAGCTTAAGAGGATCCTACTTAATTTTACTTTACACTGAAAAAATTGAAATTAATATATTCTAGCTCTGTATGTCTTTTAAATATAAATTTCTAATATTTAAAGGAGTTTATTTTATTTTCCTACTTATTCTTAAACTAAAAAAAATACTTTTTCAAATAGATCACCATGAAAAATTCTTTAAGGTCTCATTTTAAATATAATTTTGTCAAGGGTTACAATTTTATTAACGATTTGTTGTCTAAACAACAATAAAGAAATTATAAAAATGAAAGGGCTGAACAGCAGCAAAAAATCTTAAATAAATAAACTTCAGACGTATACAAGTGGGTTGGCTGGTTTCCTCTCTTTATTTTATTTTATTTTATTTTTTTTTATTTCAATTTTTGTTTTTTAAGATTTTTACTTCTGCTTTTTGTCAGTTGACTACTACACTCTACAACTGCCATTGTTATCTTCAGTGTTTTTGTAGATGTTGCATGTTGTTGCATGTTGTTGCTGTGTTTTCTAAATATTTAAATTTAATCGTAGATACATTAAAATTTATTTATTTCTCTTAGCAATTTATTTTTAATTTTTATTTGCAAATAAATCTGTAAGTTGTAGAAAAATCTCTTTTAGAGATGAATGCACTTAAACAATAATTTATTTTCTTCTTTTGCTTTTGTGTTCAATTCATTTCATTTCTTGAATTTTCTTGCACAAAAAAATGAGCGTAAAAAAAAAAAACAAATAAATAAATAAAACAACACTTGAGACACCCCTTACCACCACCATCATCATCACTATTATCGTTATCATCATTATTATCATCGTGACGTATACGCAATTTATAATTTGCCTTGGGTTAAAATAAAAATGTAACTCATACGTCATGTCTGTCCATTCGAATGTATATAAATGATTGTAAGTTTGCACTGCATGTCTGTGCCAGAGAGAGAGTGGTGTGTCTTTGTTGTGTCTGTCTAGTCGCTGGCGTGATTTTCAATGGGTTTCTTTAATTTTCCATTAAAAGAAAACAGGCACTTAGTCAACACCTTTTCTAAACTTTGCTCCGAAATCTTCCACTTCACTCTACTCGTACGTAATTCTTGTGTTCTTTTTTTCTTCTTCTGATTTGTTATTGTGTTTGATTTTATTTTATATATTTAAAATCACCCTTTTGAGACATAGACAGTTCAACAACTACTATTTTTTTTATTATTATACGAGTACATATTTATAAGCTGTCTGATAATTACTTTGGTTTTAATAACTAAAATGCGTAGTCTTCTAGTGGTACTATCGCAACTATGCAACACTCTCGAGTTCTAATTTATTGTTACAGTTTGTTGTACTAGAAACATCTTTTCTGTACTTCTTTCAAATACATTTTTTATTTGTTTTATGTTGTCTTCCTTTAAGTTTGTATAAAGCGGAATGTATTTGAAATTGTAGGTATCTTGATTAAAAGCACAAAATAAATTATCTTCATTTACAGTGGGACAAAAGTTAGAAAAAAATTTAATTGTTTTAGCAAACGAATAATGAATAAAATAGATATTAAGGAATAAAAAGCTCCTGATGTTATTGCCATGTAAATTCAATGCAATGTTTAATGGAGCAAGCATGTTTTTCAGGTCACAAAAGATGCATTCAAGTGCCTTAGGTTGCTGAAACGCTGGAGATACTTCATTCTATCTAAACTCCTTGCTATCCATGTCAGCTATATCGGACCCAAAATAGAATACAACTGTCATGTATGGGTTGGTGTCTTAAAAATGTTCTAGTTACTCGATCGCGTACAGGGAAAAACAATGAAACTCATCGGTGACAGCAGGGTATCTATCCAGCTTTATTGACTCCGTGGAACCTCAATGTAATGTGGGCTGTGTTTTAGTGTTTTATAGTTAGTACAACGTAACGTGCTCTAAGGAAATCAGAAAACTTGTTCTTAAAAACTGTAATTTCGTACTCCCAAGAAGTCCCTTGTACGAAGCACATCCGCTTGTATTTCATTGGTCAGTGAAACGTATAACGCATTACAGACAATATTCGGTTTTTAGCCGAGCAGTTCTTATGTGAAATAAACTCCCTGCGGAGGTCTTTACTGTCACTTTCAGTGTACGAAAATTCAAATCCACAAGCTCTACTATCTGTATCCTCCTTCCCAAAAGCTAATTTCCTAGTTCTGCCACAATGCGTTGAATAAGTAGCATAAGTAGGAGCCATTTCCTGAGTGCTGGTTCTTAAAGCAAGTGGTTTTATAGCAGTTCACATAAAATTTGGGAAACAGTATTTTTTTAATGTTTTGAATTTTATAATGATCTTAAGTAAAAATCACGATTAATATAAATTTTTTTTGAAAACTCTTATGTACATCTACGTGAATTGTGGCATTTCGTTACTGCTCTTATAGATCATAAGTGGGTTTTAACCAAATTTTGAATAAAAAATTCAAGAGTCTTATATCTCAAATTAAAGTGATTAAATGAGAACTTATTTGTAAAATTTATTAAGAATAAATGAATTAGAATTTACTTCTTCGGCTTGGGTTTATTTTTATTTAATTTTTTTTTTAATTTTTAAAAAGAAAATTATTTTCAAATGTGTGCGGACGTATTCCAAAAAAAAAAAAAACAAGAAAAATTAGACACCAGCAGAAGGAAATGCCGAATTTTCTGGATCGCTACATCCTTCATTAGCATTCTACGCGTCTATCTACCTTAGGCTGTGTATATTGTAAACATCATCTATTTAACCAACAAATCATTATCAATTCGGTTAGACGATTTGGGAAACTTTTTTTTTTAATTTTTAGTTTTTTTTTTATAAAATCTTTTAAATAAATAAAAATGGTTACTCATATAGTTGATTCAGTTTTCTAATGCTCTTTGATAGTGGTACTCTTTCATTCTTGTTAATAAGCAAGTCAACTCCTTAAACTATTCAGCCTGAACTAGAAAAGTAAGCTGAAGTATAAGAAAAATAAAAATAAATTGTATCCGTTGCTAACCGATGCTACCAAGTGCAATCTGACATTTCCATTGGAAAGTTTGTCATTTTTAAGCATAATCGTACTTAGAACGTTTTGACGTACGACCATTATTTGTGTTGTTTACAGTGACTTGAAATAATTAATATAGAAAAAAATGGAATTAACTCGTGAACATTTTCATGCCATCATTTTTCACAACTTTCGACGTGGATTATCACGACAAGAGTGCATTGATGAACTTAAATCTTTGTATGGCGATGAAGCACCATCCTATAGCACTGTGAAAAATTGGTAAAATAAATTTAATCCTGGCCGAAGCACGCTCAAAGACGAATTCCGTGAGGGTCGTCCAAAAACGGCTGTTGTGCCAGAGGACATTGATGCCGTGCGTGAACTCATAATGCAAGATTGACATGCGACATACCAAGAGATAGAGACATTCTTGGACATTTCTTCCACCAGCATACATTCGATACTGCATGAACACCTGGCAGTAAAAAAAGGTTTGTTCTCGTTGGATCCCGCACAATTTGAAAGTCGCTCAAAAAAAAAGCCTCGTGTCGATTGGTGCGAAGAAATGTTGCAAAAATACGAGTGCGGTGCTTCAAAAGACGTTTATAAGATCGTCACAGGTGACGAATCATGGATCTATGCGTATGAGCCCGAAACGAAACAACAATCGACCTTGTGGGTCTTCAAAGATGAGCAAAATCCAACGAAAGTTGTTTGTGGAAGAAGCACTTCGAAGCAAATGGTCGCCTGTTTCTTCGGCAAAACTGGGCATGTGGCGACTGTTCCGCTTGAGCAACGTAGGACGGTTACTTCTGAGTGGTACACTACAATTTGCTTGCCTGAAGTCATCGGAGAAATTCGAAAAACCAACAAGAGAAGACGAATCATTGTTCACCATGACAAAGCGAGCTCTCACACGTCGGCTCAAACCAGAGCGTTTTTGACCAGCCAAAACGTCGAATTAATGGGTCATCCGCCGTACAGCCCTGACTTGGCACCTAATGACTTCTTCTTGTTTCCGCACATCAAGAAAAAAATGCGTGGTCAACGATTTTCGTCGCCAGAAGAAGCTGTTGAAGTGTTCAAAAACCATGTTTTAGAGGTGTCTCAATCGGAGTGGAGAATGTGCTTCGACAACTGGTTTGAGCGCATGCAAAAGGGTATAAATTATGCTGGAGAATACTTTAAAAAACAATAAAACCATTTTTGATTATAAATATTCGCATTTTCACTATTAGGCCAAAAATATATAGAGCAGCCCTCGTATTAATTTCGGGAGATGGTAGGCCTATAAAAATTCAACCACATGGGATTTATAAAAAATTTCTAAGGCAGAGTGGGTTATTTATAAATATATAAAAGTTAAAAAATCAAATAACAAGTGAGAGCTAATCTAAAAACTGGAATATAATTTAGTTTTCGTTGTTTTAAAACTCTGTTCTTAAAATCTGTTTTTTTTTGTTTGTAAAATAAAATTTCTTAAAATTTGGTTTACAAGTAGATAAATTTATTAAGAATAAAACGATTCATTAACAATAAAACAATATCTTCCAACTTCCCTTTCACAGATATTTGGAGTAAAAAGATGAAAACATAATTTAATACCGAGTTGTTCTGTTTGATTCATCAAAATATTTTAAAGCGTATTTTAGTTGAATATTTTTAATTTGCCGATTTTTTTTTTGATTTTTCTAAATTAAATTACCGATAATGCCCACTTTTCGTTGTAAGCATGCGGATTTTTTTATCAAAATCATCGGGCACCCCTGTGGTAAACCAGTTTAGTAGAAAAAAGCCTTCCTTTCTGTAGGTTTTCGGATGGCAAATTATTGTTTTTTTGGAGTCTTTATGAGCGTAATAGCGCCAAAAAAATAAGTTAGCGAAATTTACTTTCTGATTCATATGGCGTGCTTGAAGTATAATAGTGTAGAAACAAAATTTTTTGTTACGTTTTAGAAAATCAAAGTTGCGAGAAATTATATTTTTACATTAGAGATAACAGATAAAAATAGAATTTTTAGCTTGCAGTTCGTATCTCAAGCATAATTTCAAGCTATTTTTCTCTAGCCATCTTCACTGTCTCCTTATAAGCAGCCATGAAAGTATGCGTGTGTGGTATGTGTGTCTCAATCTAACTCTCTATAGATGTATAATTTACGTCTGGAATTTTCTTGCATATTTTCAGGTTCTTTGTGGTATTTTCTATTATTTTTTATTCTCTCTATACTTTTATATATATTTTCTAACATCTTGTTGTAAATGTCTCAAGTTGTTTTTGTTGTCATTTTTGCTATTACGCAATACAACTTAATATCTTAAGAAGAATTAATTTGTTTATACAACACCTTATTGTCTCTTTTTTTTTTTTGGAATATTTTTATAATTTTTTTTTCTTCCTCTACAATAACAGCCAGACATTATTTATGTATCTTCATACATTCGTTTATGGTTAACGCTCATTCAGTTGCATAGAAATCTTACATGTAATAATTACTCATGAGATTTCATTCAGTTATTGCAAAATTTGTAGACATTCAGTTGGCAAATTATTTATTTAATTCTTGACACGTTTTATTGTTGTTGTTGTTGTTGCCGCAGCTATAATTATGTATAAAAATTGTTCATACTATTTTTAATATCGTATCTAAGAGAATTTTAGAAAGAGGTAGTGCGAAATGCAATTAGTTTGAGTTTTTTTTTAACATATTGCTGTTGTAGTTTTTGTTATTGTTTGTTTAGAAAAGATATTACAACTATTGCTTTTATAACAGCGGCATCTAATTTGCGTAATTATTTATTAACCTCAAAGAATTAACACCTCACATTTGAGCACAACATGCACATTTGCATTAAGATGTTGTTTTAATTTTGTTTTGTCTCACGACGTACTTTTTGCTTTTGTTTGAATTTAGTTCATACGCACAATATTCTTTGTGTATAAAAGAACAAAGACTTAAATAGATGTCTGTGTCCCTTTGGCTTTTACACACACACACACACACACACACTCAAAAAGAAGAAAAAGAAAAAAAATTATGTAAAAAATATGTTTAGCTTAGACAAGTTGTCTGCAGGACTTACAACTGATATCAGTCTAACTAGAGCATGAATAACTTTTTATTTAATTTAACTTAACGCTTTTTTTTTGATCTGCATGTTTTTTTTTAGGCTTTTGTTTTAAGCGATTATAAGTCGATTTATGTCTGCGTCATTATGTTATTCTCTATTTAAAAAGTTATTTGACAAGCTTTTTGCGGAGGTTTTAATTTTCTGCTGCAAAAGCAAAATTGCATATAAAACATGGCTTCAGTACGATACAAAGCGGAAATAATAAAGGTTTTTCATCAATTTTTGCTCATTGCACAGTTGGGGGTTACAACTAAAATTGACCAAAAATTTTTTTTTTCAAAAAGTTATTCTGTTTGTTAGCTTTATTGCCCAGAACAAATTTTAATTAATTTTTGTCAAAGAAGTTCGTAATATTTAACTTTGCTAAAAATTAATGTGCCAAAACATTTAAATTTTGTTTACCTCTGTCTACTAATTTTCCATATCAAGAAGTTGAAATATACGTGTCACCTAAAGGGTAATGAACACTAAGTCTAGATTTACATTATTCAATTTTTTGAGGCATTTGTTTCGATTCACTATTTAAGTTGCAGCGATATGCGTTATTAAAAAAAAAAAAAAAAAAACATAAGCAAAAGTATCATCCCCTCAAAATTCAAGTAAAACCAAATTGCTTACACCTCTTGCTTCACAAAAAAACAAAAATTTCATGCTAGTTCATGAAAAATTGCATGGTGTAAATGCCGTATAAATGAGGTATTAATGAAGTTTCTTTTTAACTGAAACGCCTATATGTGCTTTTATGGAAGTTTAGCGGTGTCAGATTATATGATCTTCATAGAATTCACATCATCTTTGTGAGAAATGAAATAATGATTTAAAGAAATACACACACTTTTAATTAGTTCATATAACATGTAGTGACGCCCTGAAAAACACTTTTCCCTCAAGACTATTTAAAACATTTAGGGCGAAGAAAATGGCCAATAGCGTTACCCGTTAAGTTGATGGACGAGTCATTATCGAAGAAGTAAGAACGAATAAACTGTTTTGTTAATAAAAGTTTCAACTAGAAACTCGTGGAGAATCACCGCACTGCTTCTGCGTACGAATATTTATGTAAATCGTAACTGTAATTTGGTATCATTAATCAAATAATAATTAATAAATTGTGTTTTTTAAACTGTTAAAATTTCTTGAATAAATAATTTGTTTTTTTTTATTAAAATAATGATTTTAATTACTTTAATATTTTCTGTATGCCGCAGAACGACTTTTTAAGCGGTTCCATTTACTTAATTTAAGTAAATAAAACTACCAGATCTGGCCAAAAAAAAAAAGAAAAAAAAATAAATCACTCTTTGCTGCAGTTAATGCGTAAAAGCCCTTGATTTTAATATGAAGATATGTTTTCTTTAACAAATCATGGTTGCAGTGATTATAATATAGTTGATTCAAGCAATACTTTTCCTAAACATTTGATCATATATAACGATTTATGATCACAAAAATTGAAAAATACCCGATTTCTGCTTGAGTATTAAACACAACTACATTTTTTTAACTATCCCAAAATACTATAGTAGTTTTTACCATAATATTTGGTTAGTAAACATAATATGTTAAGTTTGTTCTAACGAAATTAGAGTATAAAAAAAACTATGAAATATTTTTTAGATTTAAAATATTATAATTGCAATCTTGGCTACCTGTTGATATAAAAATTCTAAGTGCAAAAAAATGGAAAGTAACTTTTTGTAAAAAAACAAATAAATAATAAATACAACAACATCTAGTTAATCAGAAAAAAACAGATATTGAGGTGACACAGAATAAAAAAACGGCTTTTAAATCATACTCATATTGACAATATTGAAATCGATCTTTTTTAAGAAAATTTCAGAGGCCCATAACTCGGAAAATATGGGCGAGCACCAATTTTTTCACTGGATGTTTTTTTTCTTATTTTTAATTTTTATCGTCTCATGTATTTGTTTTTTTAGGTCTTACTTCATTGTTCCAAATCCTATAGAAAAATTAGAGGCAGGCGTGGTGTTTAGTCCACTGTCTCCAGGTACATGTATTGTTCTTGCTGATTTTCAGTAGCAACTCTTTCTTCTTCTTTAGCTCATTTAAAGCCGTATGCATAAAAAAAGCTTAGAATAAGTTTGGCATGAGTAAAGAAATTGAGCAGGGTCACTGTGTATTTTGCCATACAACCAGCCACTTAAAATCATTGTAGATAGTTATCGTATTTCATAACTACATTTTAGGACTGTTTCTGGTTTTAAATTTTGTAGAGAGCCCTTCAGGAACCCTGCTTAGTTTAAACGAATTTACTGACCTTCTGCTAACTTTTTGTAATGCATACGGCCGCTAGTGCCTTGGAAAAATTAATTACAACACTAACACGGACGGACATCGCTCAATCGACTTCGCTATGCATAAAAAAGAATATATCTAATTTATGGGGTCGGAAATGGATACTGTAGAAACTACAACGAAATTACAAACTTATATATACTCCTTTTCCACTTTTTGTGGTGAAGGGTATAAAAATAGTAAATTAAAAATATAAACAAATAAAAAATAAATTAAATGAAGTATAAATAATTTACCTAAAACGTTTCAAAATAGGGGTTTTCATTACAATATAATTCTAATTCTAATAATAAAATATTTATAAAGGGTCATCCAAAAAACGCGCCTACATGTTTCTTTGAAATAAAACACAAACTATTTGCAATTTTTTCAAGCTGTTTTTTTTTATTAAAATTATGATCTATTACAATTATAAGTGGAATAGAATATCATTCAAATGTCCACCATGACTGCGTCTGCAGACATCAATCCGAATATCGAAATTTTCAATGACTTATTGACATGTTGTTGGTGTTATTTCACGAATTGCAACTTGAATGTTATTCTTTAGATCATTAATTATTTGTGGCTTGTTAGCATACACTCGACTTTTCAAAAAACCCCACAAAAAAAAAAAATCTAATGGTGTTAGATCACATGACCTTGGAGGCAAATTGAAATCTGCGTTTCGTAAAATTACACGTTGAGGAAATTTTGATCGCAAAAGCGTAATGTTTTTTCGAGTTGTGTGACATGTAGCACCGTCTTGCTGGAAATAGACGTCAGACACATCAATATGATTCAACTGTATCCATAAAAAGTCTCTCAACATTGATTGGTATCGCTCAGCATTCACAGTAACAGCATTTCCAGCATCATCTTCGAAGAAAAATGGCCCAATGATTCCATTTGCCCAAAATGCACACCAAACAGTAACTTTTTGTGGGTGTAGAGATTTTTTGTGAATAACACGAGGATTTTCATCACCCCAGATATGACAATTTTGCTTATTGACGAATCCATCCATTCTGAAATGAGCTTCGATAAGTATTTTTCAAAGAACGCCCATTTTCATAATAACTTTGAATGATGTAAACGCGTTGTTGCAATGTGTACCTGTCCATGGTTAAAACTGTACTACCTTCTAATAAAACAAAATGGCTTATGTAACTAGAAAAGATGTCACGTGTAAAAATTATATAGTGCTGACATCTAGGCGTCGCATTTGGATGACCCTTTATTTTATATAAAATATTGGTTATGCTCTAATGTAAATTTTAACACGTTTATCCATGCTTTAAAAAAAACGATAAAAAACACAAAATGCTTAATTTTAAAAGTAAAATTATAAAATTAATTTAAAGCAGATATCCTACATATTGAGATCCACAAAAATTTTTTCTTTTAAAATCCAAATTTAATATTACAAAAACTGCTATCGAATAGAAGACTTATTTGAAAGGTAATCCTTTGACCTGAGCAAAAAGGTCACAAAAAATATAAATATGTTAGTTGATGTTGCAATTGTATGTCAATAAAATAGTTACGCATATTTTACTGAAATGTTTATTTAAATATCATTCAACTACACTTTCCCTTTGGCAATAAATTAAAAACAAAAATATCATTATTTACAAAATATAACTGCAATAAAAATAGAGAGAAAAAAATGATATAAAATTAATCAATAAAGTGAAAGTGGGATTTATATTTAATTGTTTTTTATTTCATATTAAATTAGCGTTATTATTATTGGGATTTAATTTATTAAATTTAGTTAATTGGTTTTAGCAATGAAAACATCATGTTAAAGTCAATAACCTGGATCTAGAGCTAATTGTATTAAATTAATCAAAAGACTGTCAACAAATAACGTCACGTAATACTCGTAATCATATTTTAATATGATTTTAATAATCTGTTGGGATTTTCAGCGGCCTAGAAAAATTAAATTTATTTGTTTTACTGGATTTAGAATAAAAAAACGTGCAATATTTTTTTAGTTGTAGCAGATAGAAAAAAATTATTGTTGTCTTTATTAATCGAATTAAAATAAAAATGGTTTAATGTACAAGGATACAAGGATACAAACAATTTACTTCTATCTCTTATGCTTTAAGCTCCTAATATATTGTTAAAAATAAGTCTTATGGATGCCAACGATTTGTATACAAATAATGGAACATTAAATTTTTATTTGTGCATTTGTTCGAGTATGCAAAAGTATCCAGCCGCTTTATCTAGCACTTGCCGAAAGTTCGACTAGTACTTCCTTTAAGTGGTAAACAGCAACAGCCGCTTTAGGCTGTTTAACTATATATATTTGGCGAAGACAAGTAGACTGTTAAAAAAAAAAAAAAAAACAAATCCACCGGCAAACACTATACTCCAGGTTTAAGTGGTTAGAAGGGCACCAGTTCTTTAGTTTAAATATAGACTTACTATTGTTAAATTTAATAAAAGAGTTAAATCATAAAATTAAATATTGAATGAAAGCGAAAAAAAAGTATTTTTAATTTAAACAGCATTTTGGGTTCGCTCTTAGTTGTATGCCAACCTATTAGTTCAGTGATTTGCTTGCGAGCTTTAGTTTGATTTGAATAATAATAGTAACAAAACAAAAGAATAAAAATAAAAAAGTAAATAATAGCAACGTATAAATAAAACACTTTTCGAAGTGTGTTTAGTAATTTCTATTATACTATGGTCATATTTAATCATAATATGTTTAACTTTTAAACACAACTATATTATTATTAACTATATTATTATTAAGTAAAAAATAGTATTATTATGTTTTATAATATGATTTGATTGCAACAATATAACTTAACCATAAAATGTTGCTGGTAGAGTATGATTACCTCAACCATATTTTTTCTTTGCGTGGAAAGTGTTTCAAATATTTGATATTTGGATCAGCCTAGCAACTTATATTTTAAATCTGTGCATAAAATAAAATAGTAGGGGTGTCATTTCTTTACATGAAATATATTTTAAAAATTTTGATGTTGGTGTAGGTAGTAATCGATATGAAATACAAAACACATATTTTTGGAATTTTTGTTTGTCTGTGTTCGCATCACGTAAAAAGTGCTAAATGGATTTGAATAAAATTTTGTGAGAAGGTCCTTTAGAACCTTAGTTAAAATATAGAATATTTTTTGTTTCGTAAAAAGAGTTATTTCGTGGAGAAAATAGAGATAAAAATGTGAAGTCCCCTAATTTTATTGGTTTAATGGTACTAAAGCAGTTGTTAGCATATTTTATTTTTATAGATGGAAAAATTTTAACACTGTTTACAGATTTCTACAACAAATATTTAAAACAAATTTGTGTTAATTTAAATTTTAAGAAAATTATAAATGATATGCAGACGAAGTCGTGGGTTTTGCTAGTAAAAAATATTTTTCTTTTCTACATGCTTTCAAGTAGATTAGCATTTATTTTTTACACCAAAAAAGCTTCAGGTAAATTTAAATGTCATTTGACAAATATTTATTAAAACATGTTTTAAGCGTATTTTTTTACAAAAAATAATACGGTTTTTAATAAAGCTATGACAACTAGAATTCTTTTAACACATAATTCTGTGTTATTTTTTTTAATGTAGTGTTACTTTTAATACAACGATTTTCGTATTTCCATGGTTCCATGCATTTAATTAAAATTTTTTGATGTTATCTAGAATACAAAGTACATAAACCATTGTAGAGAAATGTACAGGTAAATAACAAACGATATGGATACAGCAAAATATTTTATAACGATTTTAACTTGTGTATAGAAATATTTTGTCGGTAAAACATTATCAAATTTCGATTCATGTTAAAAATAACATCATAAGAAGCAGGAAAAAGTTTTTAAGAAAAATAAAGGCAGACTGACTATAAAGTGAGTTAAAGACTTGTCTTTTGAAATTAAGCATTCTTGGTGAAATAATACTGGGTGGTCTCGATGGCGATTTCATAAATTTTCGATATCGCGACCATTTTGTATCATTTCGCCATGATTCTTGGTGTTGATGTACCAAAACGCCATCTTACGAAAATTTCAGGCGGTCTTTTTTATAAGTTTAAAACAAAAGAAACAAGAAAAATGAGCATGAAAAAAAATTCGACAAATTTTTGTTTCAAACCTTAAATTTATAATTTTTTTACACAATTTTTAATAGATTTTTAATATATTTGACAGAATTTTCCACCATTCGACAAGAGTAATAAGATCACCAGGGTATTAAAGCTACTAAAGCAATGAAGAAGGAAATAGAAATGCTGCTGACATAAAAACCAAAGTGGAGGAGCATAAAAAATACTCCCCAAAATTCGGCTCAAAATGTACAAGTTTTGTTATGGTTTCATGTTAAAATTAATATTTTTTTATTTTCTTACATTTGAGTTATTTAAGTGTATTTTCAATTAAGCTTTGATTTTCATTAAAATCACAATTTTTTATAGCGCAAAAATTGCTTGTAGAAGTTTTTGAGTTATTTTTTAGCAGCATTGAGAGATGTTGCTAGAACTTTATACTAAACTGTGTTAAAGACAGTGAAAATGATGACACCAGAGATTATTTATAATAATAAGCTAAAAGCAATGAAAAAGTAAATATAAGCAGAACTGTAAAAAACAACACAGAACTGATTAAAATTGCATTTTATGTGAAATGTTTTCTATATTAAAATCCTATCCGCGTTGCTGTTTTATTAACAATGAAGGCAACATGTTTCTAAATCCCTTATATACAAATTTATGAAAATAAACATTTTTTGCTATCAGTATTATCATCACCTTTATGCAGGCATACTATCACGAAATTAATTCCCAAAGAACAATATCATTTGCCTGATCAAAGTTAAATATGTGACATTAAAACTTTTTAGCTCAGATTACTGAAGTGTGAAAAAGCATTCAAAAACTAAAGTAAAAAAAGTGATTTATAATTTAATCGTATGCAACATATTTATAAACAAAAGGATATTTATTAAGTTAATTGGATTTGTTCCACCAGTAAATATTATACTGTTGTCATTCCGTTTGGTGAAGACCGTCGTCACTGGCTGTTTATTTGGTACGTTTAGCGAGCGATTTCGATGTGATAACATAATTTTTAAGCCGCGTTTTGATTAGTACTTGAGAGATAGTGTTAGGTGTTTGTTACATGATTGTATAGGTTGCAGGTAGTTTTGTCCGTTAGGATGGTGTCTATTAAGATGGTATTATACAGGTAGATTACCTGATATCTGTCATTTTTATTGAAGGTATACAATTTTAATATTTGAGTCTTTTATTATTGGATAGGTAAGTGTGACCATCTGTGGGTATTTTCCGTTTGTAAGATTGTTTTAATAATTTTAGTGGTATAAAAACTGTGTCAGAGGTTGTATTTACCTGTTCGTTAATAATATCTACATTAAACATTCGAGTTTTGTATATTTCCATGTCTTCAAGAATGTCCAATCTTCGTCCTTTTTTACTAGGATGTATTAACGTCATACATTTATCTATTTTCCTTAGCTTGTGTTCATGTGTGTTAAGGTGTATTGCGAAGTTAGAGTCTTATCTTTGCCCCTTTTATGATCGTAGGTGTTCTGTGAATCTTGTTTTTAATATTCGTCCAGTTTGTCCTATGTGTGTATGGTTGCAGGTGCAAGTAAGTCTGTGTACTCCGCTGGTGTTAAATTTATCGGTTATTTTTGTTGATGTCTTGAGATTGTTTCGTAGAGTGATGCTCGTTTTTAGTGCTGTCTGTTAACCTTCTTTCTGAAAAAGGTAAGTTAATCTTTATATCTCTGGTCCTGTCTGCGTAAAAATTTGTCGTCGTGTTCTGTCGATTGCCTCTTTGTTTACTTTCTTCTTGTTTTTAGTGTTGAATTTTCTAAGTAGTTTGTCGAGAGTATTGGGGTTGCATCCGTTATTTTTAGCTATCGTGTTGAGTTCGTTGTATGCTTTCTTTTGTAAAAATAAATCATTTCGTAGAGATTGATAATAATGATACTAAAAAAGTGGTCAGCAATTTTTATTTATATAAATGGAAAATCTATTTTTAGAACTTTACAATAAATATTAAAAAAAAAACATTTTTTAATATTTAAATTAAAAAAAAAAAAAAATAGAGATGACATGCAGACGAAGTAGTTCAGTATAAAAGAACGCTTATAATTCAGTGTGAATGTATGTACATAAAGAATTGTTTTGAATTTATTTTTGAAAAGTCAAATATCAAATAGTGAATTTTTAAACTAAAAAGTGAAACATTTAAATGAAAAAATATGAAATTGTTCATTTACAATTAACTGAAGTACTTCTTTCATAAATGAAAAAAATTCAGTGAGATAATGTTACTAGGTTACGGTTGAAAGAAACCTGAAGGAACGCTTGCTGTGTGTCAATTTCTAGTATTTTATTTCTTAAACTTAAGTGAGAAATTACTCACATGAACATGTTATAGCCACATTATTTCATTAATGGTGGAATACTTTTAATAAATTCTCTTCACGTTAACACAGAGTGAGTGTAATTTTTTTATGTGAGAAATTTCTCACAAAAGTTAAAGAAAAGAGTTATTGAAGAGCTTACGCCTTCGAACGGCACTAATTAGTTAATTGAAGAGGTAAATAAAAGAAAATCAGTATAAAATGGGATAAACAATTTTTCTGTTTAATTTAAATATCCTTAAAATTTAATTGAACCATAGGGCAGGTTTAATTTACAAAAAAAAAAAAAAATGGTTTAATTACCACCTTGTAATTCTCTGTTTATGAAGGCAATATTAATTTCTAATATCTCATCACTACGCACTCAGTTGGCTTTTGAACACGTTGTAGCAAAATAATATACTGTAAGTACGAGTGTGTGCGTAATGTAACAAAAATATTTAACACACGTGTAAAACGAGTATTAACGTTAGAAAAACATTTAGGAAAATTGTGTTTTCTTTTTACGAAAGAATAAATAAGTGTGTACTCAGTAGCTGTTAATGTGCTACTTTTTTACATCACAAGTTGATTATGTTGGTTTCCATTGTTGTTCTCGTTGTGAATGCTCATTTAATTGTAAAGCTTAAATCAAGTGGAAATTAAGCATTAAAGTGCAAATAACAAATTAAAAAAACATCTTTCAATTCATTAAGCTGAAAACGAAACACCATTAATTTTGTAAAGAGCCTGTAATTAAATTGCTATTTTAAGGAGATGTTGAGTGTTGTTGTTGTTCTTTGAATAGGTAGGTATAAACTTAAATTGGTTTAAATTAAATAAGAAAGTACAAAAAAAAAAAAAAATTATTAAAAGACTAAATAACTTAATGAAATTAACTAATTGCAATTTGATAAATGATTTAAGAAAATAATTATATGTTTTTAATTCTTTCTTTTCTTTTCTTCTCTTAATCTTTTTGAATTGGACCCTAAAGTAATTTGAAATAATTATGGCAAATACAAATATAATTAATTTGTAATAAAAAATAAGGTTACAAAAATTCTCTATTTTTGTAAATTTTCTTTCTTAAAAATGCTCATAAAAATTTAAACTCACACGAAAATATAGCTAAAGTCATGTTGTAAAGACAATTCAACAAAAAAAAAAAAAAAAAAAAAAAAAATTAAAAAATAAAACAAAACAAAGAAGACGAAAAAGACATGTAATATTTTATTACCCACAAAAAATTATATTTTTTTATTGCAAATAACTAAACTTTCAGACACAATACGTTCATTTATTACATTATTTCGTTTATTTATTATATTTCGTTCAATGACAGACACATTAACCAAACAAAAAATTAAGAAATGTAGAAAAAAAAACAACAATAACAAAAATCTCTTAGGGGACATTGCTTTTATTAATTTTAAAAACAAATTAAAGTAAAAGATTTTACATTTTGCTTTTGTTTTGCCGGTATTGCAAATGATAGATGACTTTTGATGACAGATTAATATGGTTGTAATTTAATAATACTCAGGGAAATATTGAACTGATAACAATTAAGAGTGCTATATTCGGCTCTGCCGAATCTTATATACCCTTCATCATGTATATAAATCTAGCTATGTGAAGTAACTCCAATCAAGCAAAACAAATATAAAAATAAAAATAAATATATACTACATATTTAATATGTTAAGCATTTTTAAAAAATATTAGTATTTCCTGAAAGATATCTTCAAAAGCTTTTAAACGATACCCATATTGACCACATTGATAATCAAGCGCTTTTATGAAAATTTCAGAGACCCATAACTTGCAAAATATGGGCAAGCCGGAATTTTTTCACTTTATGTTTTTTCTTATTTTTTAATTCTCTATTGCTCCATATATTCGGTTTTATATAGGAGTTACTTCATTGTTCTAAATGATATGGAAAATTTAGGGACAGCCGTGATGTTTTGGCCGCTGCCTCAGAAGACATGAACCGAACTTGCTGATTTTCAATAGTGAAATTTGCGAAACTACGTCTGATTGATTGGCGTATCTAAACTTTCTCTAGATTATCTAGGGCCTTCGCAAAGTTGATTTCAACACTAACACGGACGGGCAAACAGAATTTGCTGAATCGATTTCGATTTGGATATTGTAGGAATTACAAACTGAATGACAAACTTTGTTATATCCTGTTTTCACTTTTTGTGGTAAAGGTTTATACCCTTTAATGGTTTAAGTAAAATGAAAATAAAGTTTCTAAAAAATATTATCTTTCCTTTAAGAGTTGTTAGGCGAAATCAAATTTAAATTATTAAAAAGTGCCTAAAAACACTTTATTTTTTTTTTATCACAAAAGTAGGCAAACATTTTTAATTAAAATTTTTTTAATAATAAAAAATAACAAGGACGCAAGTGTTAACAAATAAGTTTAAAGATTTTTCTTGGCTTACTATATAAAATAGTTTTGCTAAAACCAGTTTACATTATGCACTTTATGTTAGCTACATAAGTCATGATCACAAGTTAACTGGGCAGAGTCAAAAAGGCCTTATGGGGTTGTAAAAGTAGTACGAAATAAATATTTACGACTTGTTTCAGTTCTTTCACCTATTTTTTTTTTGCATTTATTTTTGTTTCCTTCATTTTTTTTGACATTTTATGTGCGAAAGAAGGAAAGATTGGTTGAGACTCTTGCAACAAAAGAGTCATTATGTAAACGCGTTACGACTTATACAGAGATACTCCAAAAAAAGAAAAAAACTATTAAGTCAGCTATATTGCTTTTAATATAAACTGGCTTTTACTCTGGCTCTCTTATGTGTACCAGTTTAAAATGCTTAGAATTTCTAAGAAGCCATTGATTATAAAATTGATCCTAAAATTAGGCAACATTTTTTTAAGAACTTTAAATTGCTTATTTCTTTACTTTAATACTGACAAACCTGATCAGGCCAAAGCGAAGACTCTTGTGGCGATTTTTGAATGTTCATTTCATTGGACTATTCGCACTTCAGTTGTTATTGTGAACACTGGGCCCCTCCATAGAACTATGGTGGAGGAGACTTGCAGAAGCACGCTCTTTTTTCGAATACTTCAGCAAAACCGCTAATCTATTCCTTAAGAACTATCCGAAGGAGTCCGTCCAATTTAATCCTACATACTCCGATATTCTACTGAAACTTAAACGTCTCCTTTTTTGATAGGTAGCGATGGACGATACCAAGAGCCCGAACAGAGACAAATAGCAAAATGACGACATGTTTGTTGCTATCATTAAAGTGATCTTTGATCTGGGTATCCCAGCTTAAAAATACTCAATGATATTTTAGCCAAAATTCTATGTTCTTTTCGTTTGCGCTCTAGAATTTTTAAGGACAAGACAAGAGTAAAACATTTATCTAATTTCGGATAGTCAGGCAGCATACCAAATGAATTAAAATCTGGCTGTTGTCACTTGTTTTAATAAACTTGAAACTTCAAATAGGTTGGAGCCTTGCAGGCTCTTTGGTAATGCTTTGAACTTTTCGGACAAATAGAGGGCTGAATTTTAATAGAAGAAAACAAATCAAATTGCGATCTTGATAGTTTTATTTGCTCGGAGATTTTTTTGTGACTTCTGAACAATTATATAAACTGCATTATTGAACACTTCACGGCTTTTCTAGAGTTAATAGTACGCAAATAGCTGCCTAACGACTTGATTAGCAATCATTAAGACTTGCTCATGCTAACAATCTTATCATGTTCTTTTTTGTTATGAGTACAACATCTACTTCACTTTAAGAATATTTAACTTCTTTTAGCACAAAACTTTAACTCTGGAGATTTTGCAAAAGATCATACAATTAGATTTTGTATTCATTACTTTATAAAGTTTATTGCCAATCTGCACATAGCTTTGCCTTGATGTTTTAGCTACTTTTTACAGTTATTTCTAGATACTTATCAAACTTATAACTCACACTTAGTCGAATCAACAACTTTTTAATAAAATATAATTGGATTTTATTTGTGAATGTTTTAACTTTTGGCTCCTGTAAATATTTTTTATTTAAATTAAGCCTCCTAAAAGTATGCAGCATGTTGTTTTTCATTTTTTATTGATATTTTCGATTCAATGATAAAAGGAACACGAAATGGGAAATTAAAACAAAAATGTGTGAATAACAATATTATTAACTTTGCAATATTATTAAAAACAACAAAAATGAAAATAAAAATAATCCCAATCTCAGCATATTACAGTCATTTATGTTTATAATTTTTTTTGTTGATTTTCTTATTTTTTGTTAAAACAAATTTTTTTAACAGAAGAATTCTTTGTTATCCTTGAATTTTATTTGTTGTTTCTATTGGGTATAAAGATTTTTATCAGATAGATTTTGGCAACACATAGCTCTTACATTAATACACAAAATGAAATTAAATGATTTTGTTTTTCTGATAAAATTAAAAAAAAAAAAAATATTACGCATATTTTATTTTGTAACTTTTATGTCTTGGCAAATTAAATTTCATCGCAATAAACAAAATAGACTTCATTCAACTTGGGGAAAAACAAACTAAAGCAAAATAGAAAACTCGTTTTTATTTTTCTTAATTTAATATAATTATGAGGCCCAAGGGATACGTAATAGGTTAAGGTTTAAATTTTTCATGAGTGTTATAATTAAAAATGTATAAGTTCGAGGGTAGGTCAATAAGGTTTTAAAATACTTAAAAATTTAGATATTTTTGTTGAAAGAACTTCAACTCGTTTTGTTAGAAATAGTTCACGTATTTTGAATGTCATACTGACTTCTCCACACATCATCGCTCTGAGCTTATTTATTCTTATAAATATCTTTTCTTTATCCAGCTTGAACCTGACAAGCAGCATCCTTTCTTTGTCGCTATCATTATTAGCAACGAAATTCAAACGATCACAATAGAATAAAATGAAAATAAAAATAAGTACTTTCTAGCAGTTCGAACGTTTAGTTTCTGAAATGGAACAAAGCACACTTACGCTAAGGGTTTTAGAAAGGGCAGAACAATCTTAAATTTATATAGTTTTTGAAGCGAAATTCCAGAAAAAAATTAATCCGTTAGGACCTCTAGTTCGTAACGGAGAAGGTTGACACAAAGTAAGAAAAACTGAATTAGCACAACAATTTTTTTTAAATTTTATTACAAATATAAATATATAAGTATGTTTTTGTATAAAATTAAAGGTATAGAAGGATATGAAATTTACAGTAAAAAAGAAGCTGGTGAAAAATAAAACTTAAGGCAGAGCAACAGGGGAAGGACATCAGTTCAGGAGAAACCTGTTCCAACTTTTATTGGAAGACAGTTTAATAAATCTGAATGTTTTCACAATTTAAATTTACAAATGGTTTTATAAACATGGAATCTGAAATCGCAAAAATGTTAACGCTCTTTCATAGCATCCTCCGATGTAGATTGATAAACATTCTTTCATCATCTTCACTTGAACCTGAAAAATAAAACTCAGTATTCCCCATTTTTTTCTGTTAAATGATAAAAAAGAAATAACAATTCTTTTAAGAAATTTCCTAAAATGTCAGAAAGAATAACGTCAAAAATTGCAGTGCTACCACACTTAATTAATTATTTTGTTTGACAATGTCTCTTCTTCGTTTCAATAAACTTCAAGAATACGAATTTAGAAACGAAGCGATAATAAAAACAACAAAGACATAGTAACTACTATAGAAACTACAACGACAACGGGAATAGGGCCGAATCTAAAAAATTATTTGTTAATTAAGAATCATTGTTTTTATTGAAAAAGTTTGATGGTATTTTTGAATCAAATGTAATTAAAAATTCATAGATTTTTCAAATAATTTTTAAGAAATTTTTTATCTTTTCCATTAAAAAATCAATTCACACAATTATTTTTTGAATTAAAAAATTGTTTATTTCTCTTTTTATTAAATGTATGTTTGAAGCTATTAAAAACTAAATTAAAAATTTGACATAAAATAAGATAAAACTCTTAAAGGTGCAAAATACTTTTTTTAATAGCTTTCTTAAATTTTGAGGTTATGTTTATTCACGTTCATTATTTTTCGGTTACTGGCTTAGAAATCATCTTTTTATAATAAAATTTAGCAATATAATTTTTGCGCCCATTTAACAATTAAATTTCACTTATAAACAACAAAATAGTTTCTAGTTTTAAAAAGCTTAAGAGATGATCATCATGAACATCAGTACAATAAAAAATGGAAAGCAGTTGAATATTTTTGATGCTACATAAAACTGTACTAATTGTTTATACCTTCCTATGATTGTTTAGGGTATAATACAACAAAAAAAAAAAAAAAAAAAACTTCTGAATAGTGGAACCAGGTTTAAAAATAAAACATACAATTTCAAACTTAATAACAAAAGTTTACCATGATGATGAAAAGTTTAAGAAAAAAAAAAAAAAAATAGATGAAATGAAAAAAGAAACAACAAAACAATCTGGTCAATAAATTATAAATAAAAAAAAACTTTTCTCATTTTGATAATGGCAGTTGAAAACAACAAAAAAAAAAAAAAATGAAGAAAAAAAACTTGCAAATAACTTAAATCAATGTTGAGATCCAACTATGAATACAGTTAGACAGTTCATGAAACAACTACTCCAAGACTTAAGGAATTTCAAGTAGATATTGAACTTTCAAAATGATTAATTAACTATTGTTCCAAGACCTAGTTAAACAACACTACAATGGATCACGACACGAATTCTTAACCAAAAAAAAAAAAAAAAAAAAAAAAGAAAAAATATAATTGGGGGCAAATTACAAAAATTAAAAAACAAAATAAGATACTTGCAAATGTATGGACGTGTATTTGTAATTATTTAGTTTTAGTACTTTTGATAAATTGTTGAGTTATGTAAGCGTAAAGAATTTGTTGTTTTATGGTCGCGAGCTTCTTAAAAAATACTTAAGTACAGGTAGCACAAATGTATTATGCGCTCTTACTAGGAATATTTTACAGCATTTGGCATTATTATAATCCTAAGCTGCCGTTATGAAAAGAAGGAGAGTCTTCTTTTGACTGGCCATTGTAAGTCTTTTATTTTTTTCAGCTTACCTAGAGCAGACTATCTGCAAATCTTTGACTAATTTTGTTTTGAAACATACTTTGATTTAATTTAATAATTTGCGAGTACCCGCGCATAGAACAAAAATAAATTATCGTAGTGTTGTTGTAATATTTTATTTTTTATCATCTTTTAACTGTAAAAAAGAGCCAAACAAGTCAGACGTTTATAGTGAATAAAATACAGTGAAGAAAAATAAAATCATTGTTGACTATTGTTGTTTTTTGCTTAAACTTTAATTTTTTCTTAACCTTATAGTTTGAACAAAAATCTTTAGTTTATTTAAAATATTTGTGAGAAGTTTCCTGAAGAGCTAAGTAAGCGGTATCAAAATGGCCATAAAGACGTGCATTCACCCTCAATAATCAATATCGATGATTTGATCATTTAATCGGGATAAAAAAATAGCAAGATATAAAAAAAAAAAATAATAAAACAATAATCGCCAATTTTGGGAGTTGACTAACACACGAAGGGTTCTGTATCACCCTTTAATCTCTTTTAAACTTGTTGCAGCGGACATAGTAAAACATACTTTTGAAGAATAAGACTTTGTGATAATAATGTAAATATGGAAACGCCTTTTAACATAAATTTTTTATGCTGTCTCAGCTTATCACGGCTCAAAAATATAAGACCATACGTGTGAAAATTACGTTACTATCGGGTCACCCTTTATTTTTTTTTTTAATTATTGTAATAGCTGACATAGTACATCCTCTGTACAAATTTTAAGTGTTTGCCTTTAACAGTTTAAAAGATAAGGCCATATTGGTAAAATTCACGACCTTTGAGAAACACCCTTTAATTTCCAAATTTATTTTTAACAATTTATTTTTATAGCGAACATATTTGTTCATACTCTATGTGAATTTTTTATGTAGTAGTCAGCTTCAGTTAACAAGTTAAAGCCCTCTAAGTGAAAATCACATTAATATTGGGAGACTCCTTAATTTAAACACACAGTGCGAATTTGTCGTGGCTGCCCTTTACATTTGAAATAATTCTTGTAAAGAAAAATGGCTTTAAGACAAATTTTAACTGTCTATCTATAACGGTTTAAAAATATAGCCACATATATAAAATTACATTAATTATTCGGACACCCTTTAATCCTCAAATCCAAATTGTTTACTTGTTCTTATAGCAAACTTAGCAATAGAGGTTCATTGTAAATTTCACGCATCTGTCTATAACTATACAAAATTATGACAATATAAATCAAATTAAATGAACTATTGGTGCACCCTTTAATTTATAATTTTAAATATTAATACTTGTTACTATAACAGTTATAGCAATCGTCATTCTGTCTAGTTTGCAAGCGTTTGTTTATAACAGTTCAAAAAATTACCCCATATTGTGTAATTTACGTCACCTGTGGGAACACCCTTTAATTTTTAGATTTATTTTGGTTTACGTTTTGCTATTGGGAGCTATAGTGATACGCTCTATATGGCTTTTAATTCACGTAAAAAATAAGTATGTTGTATAGGGACACCCTTTAATTTTTAAGATTATGAACTGTTTGTAAGTAGGGCCAATCTGTTAGCATCGCCTCTGAAATAAATTTTTTTTTCAAAATTGATCCAGAAATGATCAAGTAGAGGCACAAATACCAAAAGAGCATTTTTTTTTTTTTTTTTTGTAAAAACAGTATTTCTATGACTTCACTTTCGGGCACCCTCTACTCTTTAGTGTTTTTGTAATAGCAACCATAGTAAACATCTTCTGTAAAAATTTCAAAAGTTTACATATTACGGATCCTAGGATGGAGGGCAGACGAACTACATTGTGATGAAGATAATTGAGTTACGTTTTACTCTGTGTATGGAACCCTTGAAAAGAAAATATATCTGCAGTTTCTAAACGGCTAGAAAAATTGCCGTTGTTGTTTTAGTGTTTTGTTGCTTGCTAAATAAAACACTTCCCATTTTTTCTTTTTTTTTTACAAATAAAAATTACAGTCAAAACCCTGCAAATTGTGATGCATTTTGAAATTCACATTTTCACTCAACTTATTTATAAATAAATTTAAAAAGAGAAAGTGAATAGTGAATTTATTGTTTGGTAATTTTATTAATAGAATTAAAAGCAAATCACATTATCGTTTAGACGCGCACTTTATTCTCAGAAAAAAATCTCAAACACAAACACAACAACAAATAAACCAAAATACTTTTTTATAATAATTTGCACATGTCTTCAATTGACCCAGTTTGATTAAAATAAAAATTGTAGCTAGTAGTTTTATTTAATTGTTTTTGGCTGGGCAAACAAAAATTAACCCCAAAAATTTTTGTTATGTTTGAATAATTAATTTGATTCTTGTTCTTTTTAATTTAATGTGTTTTTGTTTTTGTTATTTATACTTTTATTCTTCGGTCGTATACATATTATGCTGGTATTGTTAAATGTTTTAAAATGAAATATTTGAGAAACATTTTGTGTTAAATGTTTACCTTGTTATTGTTTACAACTATTGTAAAAATTATTTAAATTTCTTGTTTTTTTTTATAAAAATTCAATAAATTTGCCATTTTTAAGGTTCTTTAGAGACGTAATTTATTAAGAAGAAAAATATAGTAACCGCAAATGTGTGTTAAAATAACAGTTTCTAAATGCAGACATTTGTGTAGAAAACAAGCTGAACTAAAACTTATACTGTGGGATTCATTTTTTTTTAGAATATTTATTACATTAAAATGGAGCAGTTATGAAATTAAATGGAGTCACCACAAGATAACGATCTCTCATAATGGGTCACCAAATCGTGAGTTCAAGGCAATTTCTGAGCGGAGTCGTTTCAATAGCATTTATTTTTATGATTAAAAACTGTATGCTTAAGCTCAGGCTGAGACTAATACTGTTTATTTGTAGTTAAAAATAAATAAATGTGATAAAGAATCGGAAGCTCTTAGTCTTGGAGGCCTTGGTCTTTAACACGTTGTAAGATAAACTTTATTAAAAATATTTATTACAACACTTCTGATTAGGCATAGAAAGACCGAAAAAGGTTTTTGTTGACGGTAAATTTTCCAACTGTATTGACTCACTGAAGCATTTTTTAAATGTCAAATGCGTTCCACAGCCTTGTATGTACTACAGGGGATGTTGTCTTAATGAAATATGAATACTTGTTCCTGATACCCCTACGCATTTACGTTGAACGGATATTTTATTCAAAGCCGAAATAAATTCCAGGCAATTACTTCAGTGCGGAAGATTTAAAATTGAATATTTTTAAAATATAATTTTTCTAATTTTCTAACCGCAAGCAACTTTTCTGGCATGTGGAGCCCTACTGAAAAGAGGTTCAATTGTGAAAGAAATTGCAACAAAAAAAAAACAACAAAAAATCTTAGCTAATTAATTTAACATCAACTTTTTTTTTTAAATGAAAGCGATCAAAGCAAATGATGGTAAGGCAGCTAAAACAGAATCCACTCAGCAGGTTACTGTTTCATTGTCGTTCTTTTTCGATTTTTCTTGGGTGAACCGTTCAATTTCTCGTTTTTACGATAAGTTGTCGTACCTTTCAGTGTAAAATTTCTAAAATAAATGCGAACGTATTTTGAAGTCTTCATCTTAGATATGTTTTTGAAATCGCAATATTCAAATATTTCACACAGTTTTCAGTCCCTCCTAATTTAAAAAAAAATTTAAACAAATCTGTGCTCTAATCTAACAATGAATCTTATTCACAGCCATTTAGATACCAACAAATCTCCTGATCATTTTTAATGGCGTGGCTTGCAATGGTTTAAACAAAATCACATATTTCTAGAATTTGTGGAATCCCCCTGACTCTTTAGGATAGATTTCTGTTAATTTTTTTATAGTAAACATAACAAGGATCAAAAGAAAGATATAATAACTACCATTCAAAGAAAATGTGTTTTTTTATTATTATTATTTTTTTTTTGTAGAATAAAATAAAGGAGGAAATATCCATTCCCATACAAAGTAAACAATAATTAATTTTTGTAATAATAAAAACTCAAAAGCTTAATTAACCTTAATATTTAATAATTATCGTAACAACATGTAATTAAAAATATTTCTAAAAAAAACCTACAAATAGCTTTCGTTTTCAGATATTTATAAATAATTAAAAAAAAAACTCAAGTATTCAAACAAATGTCATAAAAACAAATTTATTTATTGCCTCTAGTATAAATGTAAATAATTTAGTTAACAAATAAATACTTAACAATATTTTACGCCACCACAAATTATTTTCAATTGGAAGCCAACAAAAATAATAAAATAAAATAATTATGTTGTTCAACAAATAATAGACATAATTATGTTTAAATTTGAAATATTTGTGCCATTTTACAAAATTAATAAAAAATAATAATAATAAAATGATAATGATGTAATAAAAATCATTTAAATTTTCTCGAGACACTTTTTACTAATTCAGTTCAATTTTAAAATATTAAATCATTAAAATGTCTTTTAAATTTTGCAGACAAACAATAATTATTAATTTTTCAAATAACAAATCAGTAACACAAATAATTGTACATATTTGTTGACATTTAATTGCGTACAAAAACAATTAAAAATTTAAGAAATTGACAGCAGACAGACATAAACATAATTTATTTTGACACTCATTGATATTTTGTAAAATTGCTTAGTTGCTTAACACTCTCCCCTCGGCTTCTCTCTGCTCTACAGAATAAGTAATGGAATTCAAGATATTTTTTTTTTTAAGTTTGTGATTTTGTCAATACAATTGTTACTTATGCGAAGGTGGACATTTAAAGAAAAAATGTGATATGTTTTATTCAATTTGACATATAAGAAAATTATTGTAGAAGGGGAAGTAAGCTAAAAGGAAGTACTGCTGGAAAATATTTATTTAAGTTCGGAATGCACTCTTAGGATCTTACAACACAACCTGTTTTTAACATCTGACATGTCAAATTTTCCACTTTAAAATGTTTAGATGTTATGAGGCACAGCTTAAGCATTTCTTCTACAAAATTCATGTGCAAAGTTAAAGCAGTATGACAAAATTTTAATTGACATCAGCTGTTGTGGACACTCACAGGTTATGCCAGACGTGCTTAATAAAGCAGTTACAAAATTTAAAAGTCAAATGTAAAAAACATGTTTTTAATATGGGCTTTAGCCTTTCATATTAGATCACCTTAACCTTTTAGTTTTGAATAAATGTAGGCATTCATTTTTAATACCCAGGAGCGTGGATAATAAAGGTAACTGTCAGAAAACTCAGGACACTTCGATCTAAGGCACCGGTGCGATATCAATACTATAAATATTTTTAAAAGAATATAATCCTAAAGCATTTATTTATTTTTAAAAAAATCTAAGTTTGTGTTAGAGAACGTCTTCTTATCTTGAAAACTCTACAGGAAATCGTTTGGTGTGACTTCTAATGTCATCTAGTATTATTAGCATTTATTGTATGTATTTTATTTTTCGTGCAACGAGGATTCGTTATAAGTCTTATCATTCTTAAGCCTACTTAATAAATATTATTTTACCTATTAGGCCATTTGGTTTTTTTGGTTATTATTGAAAAATGCGCGTGGAACAGTTTTGGGAGCCACAGAAGTGGCGACTATGTCATCATTGTTAATAATTTATTAAAAGCTTATGGTGAAATGAGCTGCAAGATGTCTATAAAGATTCATTTTCTGCATTCGAATTTGTTTGTTTTTCAGACAACCTGGGCCAGTTGTCATACCTTTCGGTAAAGACCGTCATCACTGGCTGTTTATTTGGTACAATTGGTGAGCGCTTTCGGTGTAAAGACAACATTTTCAAGCCGCGTTTTTATTAGTACTGGTTAGATAGTGTAAGGTGTTTGTTACTAGTTGCGGGTTTAGGTAATTTTGTCGCATAGGATGGTGTCTATTTAAAAATGGTATTATGCAGGTAGATTGCCTGTTATCTGTCATGTTTATTGAAGGTATATAATTTTAATATTTCATTCTTTAATTATTGGGTAGTTAAGTGTGACCATATGTGGGTGTTTTGCGTTTGTAAGTTTGTTTTAATAGTTTTAGTGGTGTAAAAATTTTGTCGGGGGTTGTATTTACCTGTTCGTTAATAATATCTCCGTTAAACGTTCGTGTTTTGTATATTTCCTTGTTTTCAAGAATGTCCAGTCTTTGTCCTTTTTTACTAGGATGTATTAACGTCATACATTCATCTATTTCCCTTGGCTCGTGTTCATGAGTGTTAAGGTGTATTGCGAAGTTAGAGTCTTTTCTTTTCCGTTTATATGATCGTATGTATTGTGTCAACCTTATTTTTAATGTTCGTCCAGTTTGTCCTATGTATGTATGGTTGCAGGTGCAAGTAAGTCTGTATACTCCGCTGGTGTTAAATTTATCGGTTATTTCAGTTGATGTCTTGAGATTGTTTCGTAGAGTGTTGCTCGTCTTTAGTGCTGTCTGTAAACCTTCTTTCTCAAAAAGGTTACTTAATCTATATATTTCTGGTCCTGTGTAAGTAAAAATGTGTCGTCGTGTTGTATCAATTATTTCCTTGTTTTCTTTCTTCTTGTTTTTAGTGTTGTATTGTCTAAGTAGTTTGTCGATAGTAGTGCAGTTGTAGCCGTTATTTTGAGCCATAGTGTAAATTGTGTCGAGTTCTTTGTTATATTTGTTTGGAGAAAGTGGGACTATCTTAAGTTTGTTTATCATATGTCTAAATGCTGCGAGTTTATGTTGGGTGGGATGGTTTGAGGAACTGTGGATAGTTATGTCTGTTGTGGTTGGTTTTCTGTATATGTCCAAATTTAATGAGTCAGTTCCTCGTGTTATTGTTATGTCATGATAATGTAAAGTCCGTCTTTCTCTTTTTCCATTGTGTATGTGGTTTTTTGATGTATTGTGTTTAAATCCGTTAGAATTTCTTCTGCGTTGTCCCTTTCTAGGATGCATATTATGTCGTCTACGTATCAGAAATAATGAGTTATTTTATGTTTTCCATTAGGGTTTTAACGTGTAGTTGTTCTAAATGTTGCATAAAAATCTCTGTAAAAATTGCGGATGTCGAGTTTCCCATGCCGGGTCCATCAGGTAATTTATAAAAGTTATTGTTAAATCTAAAGTAGTTTGTTTTAGTATCGTTTTTGCAATATCCATTATTTCGTTAATATATTTATTGTCGTATAAGTTGAAAAGTATGTTACGCAGAATTGTTAACGTCTCTTGCGTGGGGATTGATGTATATTAATCCTTAATGTCGTAGGAAACAAGTCTCGTTTATTCGGTAATTTTATGTCCGTAAGTTTATTGATAAGGCCTTGTGTATTCTGCAACATGTATATGTTCGGCAAATTTATTTTCTCTTTCAATAATATGGTGAGGTGCTTAGCCAAGTTATATGCAGGTGCAGTTTGTAATTTATGAATTTTGGGTTGTGCTCTAAGTGTAGGGGGTCCTGGATTCATGTTCATGTATATGTATAGTTTACCGTCAGTAAAAGTTTTACAGCGTTTTAGTAGGCTGCGTATTTCCTTTTGAAATGAATCGGTTGGGTCATTTTTAAATTTCGTACATTTTGTCTGTTGAATGAATTGTTGTGTTTTGTCTATATAGTTACCTATTATTGATGAACAAGGCGAACCTTTTTACCAGGTAATAATTACAATAGAAAGACATTTTAAAGAAAAATGAAATAAGAATACTTTCAGAGTATTGCTGGTCACCTAAGCGAGATACTTATGACGTTGATTTAATAAGAAAAAGGTCAGGCAAACACGTTTGAGCAAAACAGTTAAGAATAATTTTTTTGTAAAATATTCTTTGAATAAATTTTAAACGAATTTTTTAACACAAACCCTTGTTTTATTTGCTGTCAATTATATTTTTGAAATATAATCATAAATAGCACGGTTCCTGTACAAAAATATTGTGTGACAACGTCTCGATAAGAGAAAAATAAGAAAAAAATGTATTTGAAGTTGACTTAAAGAAAATATATTCGAAGGACATAGACAGATCTTGCAGAACGATTGGCGTATTTAAATTTTCTCTAGATCATCTCGTACCTTGGCAAAGTTGTTTTCAACAAATTTACACTGTTTAACGCAGTTAAAATTTAATGTAGTGTGGCCATGTATTAGGGATAAGTAAAGTTCCCTGGGGATCTGAAACCAGAAGAAAGGTGACTTCGACGATCCAACCTGTTACTTAAGATATAACAGCGGTATAACAGTAGTTTTAAAAATGTTAATATTAAAAAGACTTATGATTAATGAACATATGGACATAATTTCTAAAAAAAACTAAGGCAGTAGAAATATATTGCGGCGTCAAAAGTTGAAAATAAATAATTTAATCTGCGTATACGTATGTATAACAAGATAATGTTAAATGGGCTTTTTTAAAAATTTATTTATGCTTCAATTATTATTTTACACATTCAAATAAAGCATCTTTGTGAGTGATAACTAATGTACCGAATATTATTACATCGCACAGAAGAAAAATTATTGTAAACAGGGCATTTATATTCAAAGATTTTCCATATTCGCATAAATATATCAGTTAAAAAGTTGAATATTATTGCTGTTTCACTGTTTTGATATTTGGCCTCTATTACACATTGGTTATTTTTTGGTTGTCTTATTAACTGCTTTTCATTTGCCAGTTTTTCAGTTAATAATCTAATTTCAATTTCCATATTTTGTCGGTTTTTTAACCAAAATTTAAACATTGAAACTTTTCTTAACAACTTTCTTTTTTTCTGCTGTTCAATTATACCCTTTCTACAGGTCATTTGATGTAGGTTTCCTTCCTCGATCTATGTAAAATAGTTTGCCAAAAATTATACAACAAAAACAAATAAAATGGACAGACATACATTATGAAGTAAAAATTTGTTCGCTAACTATAAATGGCGTCACTTTGACGGTTATTATTTTTAACAATAGTTTTTTATGTAATGATAACGAAATAGAAATAAATTGTCCTATTACACGAAATAATAACAAAATTTGAGTAAAAATTTGTGAATGTATTGCACTCTCACTCTCCTGTAAAATTTTAACATAAAGCAGGGATGGAAGTTTTAAATATTTGTTGCTGCTTTAAATTGCTATATATTTAATACACAGGCTTTTAAAGACTCTTATTAACCCTTTGCGTACTTACTTTTAGTCACAGTTATAAATGTTTATAAATGTAAAGAATTACACATACCTGCAATGAAAGAGAAGAAATAAAAATTAATAAAAAATTTTACAGGGAGAAAAAGAAATCTGCTTTTTAAAAAAATATTTTGAAAAAAAATTTAGTATCTAAAAATTCTTAAAAGTAGACTTGAACATAACAATTTTATTGTTTTTCCTTAAATGGAGTTAGTCCATTTTATATGATATTAAAATTGTTGAAGGTTTTGTATTCAAATATTTTATGAATATTTTTGTTTACCTTTCGTAAGTATTAAATTGAGTTTATTTTATTACATGATCGCTTTTAAAGAATTTGTTCAAAGAAATTTATTCTTTTGATAAACGCAAATACTTATACCATTTTCAAATTCAAGAATATATGAAAACTTAAATATGGATTGCAATTGAATTGAACTAATTTTTTTTATAAATTTTTTACAAAATATTTTTATAAAATATTCTCAATATTGAGAAAAGAAAAAACAAAATAAAATAATTAATTTTATAAAAAAAGATTTCATTTTTTTCACTATAGGAAATATGTCAAAAATACTATCATGAGTATTTTTAGGTAATAAATTCATATTATAGTTAACTTTTATCATGTGATAGACCTGGCATGACCATTTAAACTGGTAGAGGACTTATGACTTTTTCAAAATAATTATGTTTGTAATTTCAGTAACTGCTTAAAAATGTTTAAAGTTCCAATTCGAAAAGTGTTTAGAGATAAAGAATTATGGTAGATTGTATTTAAAGTCATCATTGTTAATTTTTTATTTATTTTTTTTTTTTTAGAAAAATGGACTTAACCCACTTTCAAGGAAAACGGCTTAATTTATAAAGAAAGCCCTCAAAACATATTGTCGATTTAAGGTGCTATTTTTTAAACTGGTACTGCGAGTATATTGCTATCCTTAAACTTGTTCGGTGGTCAAGTAAAGTTTTTTTCTCGATCTGCTCATGCGAGTACGTTTCTGTGCTTCTTGTGGAAATTAAAAAAAATTGAATTTTACAGAAATAACCGCATTAAAAGGAATAAAATTACCAACCATTTCAGATTATTAATTACCTTTAAACACATTATTTAAATTTCTATAAGAATATTTAAATTATTGTTTTGTTTGTGGTATTTCCAGCCCTGGCCTAGACGCGAGTATATCACATGATATTTTCAATTGGATTTTTGTTTTTTTTAAATACAAGTAAAATGTAAAAGATTTTGACATCAATTATATAATTCTTTATGAATTTTAGTGTTTTACAGAAAAAGTTTGAATGTAAATTAATTAAACTTTACAGTTGTTTTATTAAGAAGGAGCAGAACAAAATTCGAATGCAAGTGAACAAATAACAAAATTTTTTTGCACTTGTACTAAAGGGGCGTAAGTGTGATATTTCGTTTTTAAATTTTACGCAATTTGTAGATGGCACTAAAAAATCGCTAAAATCTAAATTAGAAAAAATAAGTCACATGTTATATTATCGGTCGATCAGATTCAAATTAAAAACCTAGTGATTCAGTAATTAACCGAAAAAGGTAATTTGTGTAGAACAGTAAATTCAAAGCAAAAAAAAAAAAAAAAAACACAAAAAAAATATAATAATTACAAAAAATTGTCTCCTATATCTTCTAATGAAAAACTGTACATCAGTCCTAGAACAAATATAAAACTATTAAAAAACTTTTTTTAAATATTATTTTGTTAGAATATTTTTGTTATAATTAATCGTGCTTGATTGGTATAAATATTTATTATTATCATTATTTAAAATTATTATGTAAACTAAATAACAATAAAACGTGTGGTTGACTATGTACAGTTTCTTTAAAAAGTAATCGGGCAGAAATATTTTTTTTTTGTTTAGATTATTAATACCTTTTGATCGATTAAAATTAAAATTATTATCTTGGTTAATGATAATGATACAAAATAACCATTTTTAGCATCAGAAATTTTTTTATATGGACTTTTGCCAGGAATAAACATTTGTGCTACATAACAAGAGATCAATTTTTTTTTAAAGATATAATTTTAGAACTGTTAGTGCGTTTAACAACTAACTAGACATTCTGTTTCTTGTTTTCGTTGCAAAATTATCAGCAATAGAAAAAACCTTTTCACTTTCTACTGAGGTAGGGTTTGTTGTCAACAATGCGTTATAAAAATGATCAATGTTCATTGTTTGAATATTAGTGGCTTCGAATAATTTGAATCTTAAATTTTTAAAAAATAAGTAACCTTTTATTGTTTTTAATATCTTATGTAGCAGAACTTACAGAAAACGAGATTTGTGAAAATTTTTAAATATCACATCCAAAATATTTAAGAAACAATTACAGTGGTTTTCGAAAGTGCTAATGATTTTAAACTTCCCGTTTCGAAGGAAAACTTTGGCTTAATTGTGGATAGTTTTTATCCAAACCCTAGACCTAATGATAAACTTGGTACCATAAAAAATTTCCAAGCCAGAGTTGTTTTCTTATGTTTTTTATGTTAACAATTTTTAGAAAGCAATTCGCTAGTTAGTTTAAATTTTTTTCGCTTTTTAAAACTATCAACTAAATATTATCAATAATTCCATAAGTTTATATTTAAAACAAAACCTTTATCATTATCCATTTATTTAAGATAGTTACTGTATGAAATTAATTAGAATATTTATAGAAAAATATAAAAATTATATGATTTACTTTTAATTCTATACAATTTTATTATAATTGTTGTTATTAAATGCTTTTTGTTCACTACAAATGACTATTTATATAAAAGGGTTACGCCGACCATGCCATTATTTAATTTATATTAGAAACTTGTTTGTTTTATTTTAAAATTATCTAAAAATATTTTTAATTAAATAATTTTTTTAATGTTTTTCTAATTATTAAAATAAAACAACAAATTATGTTGCAATAAAGGAAAATATTTTATAACGATTATTTTTTGTCATTTTAAACTAAACAATTACAAAATATGTTAAAAAAAAACAAGCAAAATACAGACATAATTTTGTTAGCAGGGATGATTACAAAATATCTCTCAGATTAAAGAGTTTGGTAAAAATGACTATATTTGGCAGGGGTACGTTAATAGAATATTTCCTTCCCCAAAATGTGCCTTTTAAAGCACTTTTAGTAAAACATCGGTATTCGAACCCTTACGTATTGTGTCAGTGTCGTGGTCAACCCAACTTTCCTTTTGCCTGTCCATACCCATTGTTTAACTGTAATACAAGAGGAAGCATGAAGGACGCACTCCATGTGTAGGATATTTCAACAGTAAAACTTTCCTTTTGAGAATATTTTATTTTATGATAGTAACAGATATCATTCTAAAAACTTTGGTGTTGCTTAGGAACTTTATAGTTCTTATTCCTGGTAGGAGTCATTGGATGGACTTTACTTGCGGAGATAGACCAGATATAATTCACTAATGAAACTTGAGAATTGAGGTAAATTAACCGGTATTCAAGGCCCAAACAATTGAAAGAAATTTTTTTGTGACGAAGGTAATGAATGTTTTTTTTATATTCTTAGTCTTGCTGGTCAGGTAGGATTTGTAAACGGTTTTATTAAACCTCTAATCACTGTCCTTGCAACTTGTCGGGTATGAGATCTTGCACGAGCATCATCCTATTCCTGCATCATAGATCTTCAAGATTGAACTTTGAGATATTGCTCAGCGAATGCTGGTTTATTATGCCAAACCATCGGAGCCTGTGACTTTGTAATATCAGAAACATAATGTGCTCATCATTTTTGAATTCTTTTCCACCTTTCAGAAGTCTTATGTAATGTGATCCTTGCCCTGTTAGAACAGTGTCCCGTATACATATCAATAAAAACCTTTCTATTAATATTTGTTTGTTTTTTGCCATGTTCACGGCAAGACAAATTGCCACTGTATCCGTTGAGTCACGTAGACCTTAGCACTACTCCTCGAAAGGCCAGGAGGGCTACACTGCATTTCGATTAAAAAATAAAGTAATTCGTATTTGTATGGCTTATGCATTGTGTATCGAAAATGTTTTCTTTCGTATCGAATTGCAGAGTAACCGCCCAGTTCGGTTCGAGTCAATTAAAAAATTACTATTAAAATTAAATTAACTTCGTGGCTGAGGCAACTAAAACCCGCGCTTAATGTGCAGGCATGACAGTTAAACTGTAATCTTTCCTACATAAATCGCTCAAAAATATTAATTTGACGAGGTTTTTTATCTTATCATGTCACATAATCGTTCAAAAATTCAGTTCTAATCACCCAAACAAACGTGATATCCTTAGATATGAAACTTAAACTCAATGATGCTTTCACTTTTATACTGAAGCAAGTTGTGACGAATGTGGAACAATAAAAACATAAAAGAAAAAAAAGGAATTACCGCTGCGAGATCTTTTTGATATTAGTTTTGCGGCAGCTGTTAAAAACCTTAAATATAAAATTGCATTCATAACTAAAAATTGTAAGAGATACCAAAAAAGAAAAATAAATAAATTAAAAATAATATAAAACTGGTTGCCTTGACTCTTCAAATATTGCAGTTGTTTTTTACACATTCAAAAAGTTTACATTATGGTCGCCCATGTTACACCAATTATTTTACTGAATAACTGCATCCAAATGTTAATTGATTTATATTTTACAACCACTTTAAATGTCATTGAAATTATTTATCAAAAAAAAAAGACAACATTCTGGTTTATTAAAATTTATTGTATGAAACAAGATTCGATGTTTATTAAAAAATCACATAAAAATTTTGTGCATAATTTCAGTTTTTTTACGAAACTCAAGCGAACAAAATTGAAAAAAAAAACAACTGCAAAAACATACTTGTATCGATGAGTTTCAACTGCGGATGACAAAATTTATTGTTTTACATCTACAAATGTGACCTATCGCGGAGTATGTTTTATATGCATTTAAATATAAAGAATATTTAGGTAAAAAATATTTTCTGTTTTTGAAAAAGAAATAAATTTATTTATACAAAAATTATACAAAAATATATTTAGAGCTGTAAATGAGTAATTCTTTTGGATTTTAGTTTATTACGAAGAACTTTTTGAATTAATTCTTCTCACAACAAAAAACAATTTAATGATATTAGAATATTTCAGTTAGGCAGAAATTAACTTTAATTTGCTTGCAATTAAAATGAATTTGTGAAATAAGTTGCAATTCGTTTCCGTTTTAACTAAATTTGTTAATTGCAATTAACTTTCAATTCGTTTGAATTGAATTACATTTTTAAAAAATTCATTTGAATTGACTTAAATTTCATTAAACTCAGTTGTTTTTGTGAAAATAATTAATTTAAAAATGGAAAATTTAGTACATAATTGATTTAAAAATTAATTTAATAACGAATGATCCATTTACAGCTCTGGGTTTAACATTTAGAGGATACAAAAAAAAAATTATAATAATTATTATAATATAATAAAGTGTAAAGCTACAACAACTGGTTATTATTTTCCTGTTAAGCACATTACAGTTATATATACGAGGACGGTTCCGTTTCATGTATTGGGTTATAAAACATAAATAGCAGTAAAATATTTTTCCGTTCATGTTTTAAAAATTAAAAAAAAATTAAAAAATTTCAATTTATTTTTTTTTTTAATTAAAGTAATCAGCGCCATATTTTTTATCATCTTAATTTTTAATACGGCATAATGCAACCCTGTTTTATACAGATGAAATCGAAAGGTAAACACAAAAGGTGAATATAAAGTCGAGGAGAAGATAACAAACTTTTTGTCAAACTTTTTTTTTGTTCTGGCAATCTTTTTTCAGAGTTGCATGGAAAGTACTTTTTCCTATGCGTGTGAACATGTTGTTGTTTTTTTTGTAGGTGTATTAGTGCCACGTGCTTTCATGTTATACATAAAAAAAAATGTAAACAAACTAAGACAAAAAATAGCATTTTTCAACTCAATCGCAATTCCTTAATTTATTATTAATTTTAATACAAAAAAACAAAATTAAAAGCCTACAGATCATAGAATCAAATTTTGCAACTGTCACTTTTGATAATTAAGAAATAAAGGTGGTGCACATCCAGTTATTTAGAGTAGTTTTTCATTCATAACTCGAAAACTATTCCGCGTGCACATATACTGCTGTATACGATCGAAAGAGGATAAAAATACGAATCGATCGTGGTATAGTTTGTTTTTTGAAAGACTGTACGAAAAAAAGTTATTAAGCGGCAAACTTTTCAAAATTAAAAAAATCGCTGAAATTAATAATTTTAGTTTGTTGCTTATATCTCGGAAACTATTCCGCGTGCACATATACCGCTATATACGATCGAAAGAGGATAAAAATACGAATCGATCGTGGTATAGTTTGTTTTTTGAAAGACTGTACGAAAAAAGTTATTAAGCGGCAAACTTTTCAAATTAAAAAAATCGCTGAAATTAATGATTTTAGTTTTTTGCTTATATCTCGGAAACTATTCCGCGTGCACATATACCGCTATATACGATCTAAAGAGGATAAAAATACGAATCGATCGTGGTATAGTTTGTTTTTTGAAAGACTGTACGAAAAAAGTTATTAAGCGGCAAACTTTTCAAAATTAAAAAAATCGCTGAAATTAATAATTTTAGTTTTTTGCTTATATCTCGGAAACTATTCCGCGTGCACATATACCGCTATATACGATCGAAAGAGGATAAAAATACGAACCGATCGTGGTATAGTTTGTTTTTTGAAAGACTGTACGAAAAAAGTTATTAAGCGGCAAACTTTTCAAAATTAAAAAAATCGCTGAAATTAATAAGTTTAGTTTTTTGCTTATATCTCGGAAACTATTCCGCGTGCACATATACCGCTATATACGATAGAAAGGGGATAAAAATACGAATCGATCGTGGTATAGTTTGTTTTTTGAAAGACTGTACGAAAAAAGTTATTAAGCGGCAAACTTTTCAAAATTAAAAAAATCGCTGAAATTAATGATTTTAGTTTTTTGCTTATATCTCGGAAACTATTCCGCGGTTTTCTCAAATTTGAAAAGTTTGCCGCTTAATAACTTTTTTCGTACAGTCTTTCAGAAAACAAACTATACCACGATCGATTCGTACTTTTATCCTCTTTCGATCGTATATAGCAGTATATGTGCACGCGGAATAGTTTTCGAGATATAAGCGAGAAACTTAACTTATATTTTTGAGCGATTTTTTTTACCATTTAAAAGTTTGCTGGCTTATAACTTTTACGTACAGTCTTGCAAGAAACGATATATACCACGATCAATTCGTACTTTAAGCCTCTATCGATTGGCGTCAGTCGCTATGATGCACGGCTTTTAGTTTTGTTTTTATAACTAAAAAACCATCACAATTAATGACTATATGTTTTGGGTGTAGCTCCTTCATTTTTAAAATGGCGAAAGTGACAACCTGAAAATCTGATTCTGCAAGCTTAGAGCTTTTCATTTCTAATTTTTATTTTAAAATATATTAAAAATTGACGAACTGTGACCGTTTCTAAAAGGTCTTATTTTTTGTCAAATTTTGTTTACATTTTTGTTTTGAACAACAATAATAGTCCTTTTTTTACAACTCTGTAAAAAAAAGTTTGACGATTCTCCGAGTTTGTTATCTTCTCCTACGTGAATATAAAATTGTGTATGTGTTTAACCGCCACTAAAAAAAGAGGAGTTGTTTTGTAGACACGCGATCTTAAAAATTAATCACAATTTTCTAAAGGCCCTTTATTTTCTAAGACTGATGGCATGATGATTAAAGTTAAATGTAGTCGATGTATTATGATATATTGCGTGGAAGGGTACGGCTTAGTAGACTAAGATTACCTACCTAACTACCTGCACACGATGAGCGATCTAATAGTTTGTAGCAACGTCTCACCCACAAGAGAGTCTTAAGGTATGAGAGTCGCTGGTTCTTTGCTCCTATCTTGGACTAGGAGTAAGATAATACACTTTCACATTTAAATATCTTTATATCTTCTTGCAGAAAGATCTTAAATTTTAAAAGAATTGAAGCTTTTTCTCTAAAAGTGGTCGCCAATCTTAGGAGTCTTTATTTTAACAAATTCAGCTTATTTTCTTAACACAATAAAAATATTATTTATTTTAGAATAAATTCATTTTCTTGTAAAGGTTTTAGGAAGACTTATTTTTACACTTATTTATTTATTTATTTTTTTGGAGAAGTAAATTTTACAAAAAATTTAATTAAAATCTAATTGGGTTAATAAATTAAATCAGCACTTGATTTTTTGTTGAATGTTACAGATATATTGTAGTAAATTTATTTTTTAGTTTCTTAAAACAATTTCAATATTTTTATAATTTAATGTTGGCAATTTTGTGTGTTTAATTGAATTGTTTTTTCTCTCCAAAAACATTCGTTACAAAAAAAAAAAAACAACCAATTTTACATAAACGTAAGACGTTTCGCGCATATTTATTTTGTTTTTCACAAACAAATTTTCTCTGTATGTTACAAAGAATGTAAAATTTCCCAAAAAAGAAAAGAAAAAGAACCTTCTCCAACAAAAATGTTTTCTCCACCAAAATAATAAGATCCACGCCCTGAATTGTTTTAAAATTTTAAACAGCTCTCAAATTTTGAAACTATTAATCGAATTATTTAATTCCATAACAGAGAATTAATTTAATTCGGCTTATGTACACGTTTTAATTTCAATTTGTAAATTTATTAAAAATATATTCAAATGTAAGGCAGTATTTCGTGGGTTACTAGCAGCATTCTTTGCATGCTTTTACCTTATGTTCGTTGTAAACATCATCTTTTTAACTTAAAAATTACATAAATAAAAGTATAAGGAGTTCTTAAAATCAATCAGTATTAATTTTGTTAGACAAATTCTAGACAAAACCCAAAGAGAAAGGTGCATATTTTATTTTCGAAACATTTTTCAACGGTTATCACTAAAAAAGATATTGATTTTAAGTGTATTGAAAATTTATGACTCAAACTTTAAAAACTTTTAAAGCTTTATAGCATATTTTCTATGATATTTGAGTGATATTTCTTGAAAAAAAATATTTTTTAATATATTTAAAATTTTATTGAAAAAAAACAAAAGTTATTTAATTTATTTATTTATGAGTTTCAAAAAAAAAAAAAAAAAAAAAAAAACAGGAGGAAACGTAAAACACATTATTACTATTGTACATCCTCATACAAAATAATTATTTCAGCAACATCATTTATTATTAAAGCAATATTTTAAATTAAAGCAACGCAGTTGAATTGTTATTTTTCTGGCTGGAAATTAGTTAATTTTTGTGGCAAAATTTATTTGAAAAATAAATAAATAAAAACACTTGCTTGCGAAAGCTTAATTTTAAATATTAATATTTAAGTTAATAGGAAATCTACTTCATTTTCATACTTCGCCATAAATATTGTTTTAATTTTGATATAAATAAAATAATAACAATTATTTTTAATATGATATTAAGTGTTTAATTAACTTTTAAATAGTTTTTCTTTAATAACTTTTATTTTATAAAGAAAATGCAAAATATTAAAATAGCGAACATGTGTGAAATTAAACACAAAAGTAGATAAATTTTATTATGCAACTAAAGGAATTCGTGTTGAAAAGTAATTATTTAATGGTCGGTTGTTAGTGCACGTATTAATTAAGTAATCAACTTTTTTTGTTGACTAAACTGAAACCTATCAAAAATAATAAATAAAATTTTATAGACAAAATCGTAAGCATTTAACTAAAAGCAATCATCTACTTAGTGATCAAAAATAAAAAATTTAAAATAAAATTTGTTAAAATAAAAATTTAAAAAAAAGTAAATTAAAAGTTTTCCAAAGAAAACAAGAAAAATTAGACACCAGTAGAATGTAATGCATGATTTTCTAGATCGCTATATCTTTCACCAGCATTCTTCACATCTGTCTACCTTAGGTTGTGTACATTGTAAAAATTATCTACATATTTAATCAACTAATCAATATTAATTTGGTTGGAAGAAGTCTAAACACAAGTCAAAGCAGTTCTTCGTTGTTCTCTCGGTAACTTATCTTGTACATTTGTTTTTGCTTTGTACCAACCTTCGGTATGGCCATGAAATGAAATTTTTTTTTAATCATTTATAATTTTTCTTTCTAAAATTTTTTAGAAATTAAATTAAAATAAAGATAAGCCGAAAAAAATAAGTTTTAATTCATTTATAAAATTCACGGTTCAAATCCTGATTTGGAAGAAATTTAAAACTCTTATAATTTTTCTGTATGTTTTAATTTTTCATATAAAATACATACAAGTGGAGTCAGTCAGTGTTACGGTAAAACATAAACATTTGCTTGTTGTAATTTAAAACCGAGAACGAGCAATGAGCGGCTAAGCAGCTTCGCTCAGAAATAAAGCTTGTTAAATTTTAGTTGTTTTCTGAAAAGCTTATAATTTGATCTGTTTAAAGCCGACCGCTTTTATGATTGCTTACCAAATTAAAAAAAAATAAAAATATTACGGAGAAGTTATAGAGTTGGTAATCTTTAACAGAAGCAAATGAAAGGAATTCTCAGACACACGGTAGTGTTGCCTAAGTCTGAATGGTAACTTGCGTAGATTTTTTTATAAATTGTTAAATTCGATGAAATGTCGGTTTGCTATCTTGACTTTTAACAATTTGCCGTTCAGAAATGAAGCTTAGTAATAAGCCTCTTGTCTCTTAAACTCACCGCTCTGTCGTTTATTGCTTGGCCATGGTCTAACGTTTCAGTTGGTTCATATATTTTTTCAGAATTAAATTAAAATTAAATAGAAGTAAAATTTATTTTTGCTCTCCTCCAAATATAAATAGAACAGTATTAAACAAGACTTTGAAATCATTAAAAGTGGATTAAAAATTCCTTTCAAAAGTTTCTTTAAATCAAATATAAAATTTAATCAACTCTAAGTTAAACGATCAAGTTTCATGGATTGATTTTCAACTTAGTTCGTTCATGTGAAAAAAAATCATTCATTTGTTGAGTTTTAATAAATATGATTTTCATCATAATCATGATTTGCATGATTATTAGATTTTTTTTTTTCAAAATTAGAGTGTTTGTTTATTTAATGTTTGAGGCCTAAATGTTTTTTGGATAAATGTTTGAACTTTTTTTTATTAAATTTGAATTGTTTATAATTAATTACATTAATAATAAATAGAGGTCTTAGGACAAAGCTACAAATAAAAAAAAAAAAAAAACGATACTTAAAGCAATTTAAGAAAGTCCCACCCATTGGAACCTTTTTTTTTAAAACATCGCCAATTACACGGACTCTGTTTAAAATTGTATAAAAAGAAAATATTTATTGGAAATTTAAAATGTTAAACGTCTGTTGTAGTTTGACGTCAGTTTACTGTTTGTTTACTTTCACTAATTAATTAAATAAATGTTGAAATGAAAGAATAACTACGTATAAATGACTTGAATATTTTTTGCAACTCTTTAAGTATCATTTGGTTTTATATATATGTAAATTGCACACACACATACACATCCACAACACACTTATGTAGACGAAATATTCTTACGATTCTTTGATGCATTTAAAAGTTCTTAATGATTTACAGCATCATCAAAAACTACATTAACAACAGCAACAAAATTAAAAGGGTGTTGATGGCCTAGCATCAACTTGGATATGGAAACGAAAGGATGCCGGTAGAAAAAAGATAAAAAAATAGTTAAAAGTAAATATAAAAAGAAAAAAGAAAAAAAAAAAAAGAATAAATGAAAACACACAGGAAACTTAAGCAAAATGAAGAAAAAACTTTAAATGAATTTAAGTGATTGTTGGATTGACAGCTCAAGAGAGAGAATTTAATGACTTTCTTTTTCGTGCCAACGCATATATGTTTGCATATGCTTAAATTGCACATATAAATATTTTAACATTTAAATACAGAAACTTAAAGAAAAACAAAATTTAAAGGAATAAAAAATGCTTTAAGTAAAACTTATCCATTGATTCACAAATAAAAACTAAAAAGGTCTTTAAAAATTACGTGCGAGCAAACAAGTTTTTAAAATTTTCTCTAATCAATTCCATACAAAGTTTTCATTCTTGATTCTAAATCGTGTAAAAAAGAAAAGATCAAAAAGAAAATCAAAGAATGAAGAAGAGAAAGAGGAAGTGATAAGGAAAAACGTGTAAGTCTAATTTAAAACATATTTTTGATAAGATTGTTTATGGCAGAAAAAGAAAAACTTTTTTGTAAAAACAACTTAAAAAAATCCCTTTTGATTGGTACTTTTTTCAAAAAGTGGAAAAAGGGTATATCTAAGTTTGTCGTCCATTAAGCATATAAATATTCTGAGTCCTTGTGCATAGCGAAGTCGATTGAGCAATGTCCGTCCGTGTTACTGTTGAGATCAATTTTGGCAAAGCACTAGATGATATAGAGACAATTGAAATATACCAATTAATCAGACATAGTTTTGAAAATTTTGTTGTTGAAAATCAGCAAGATCGGTCGATATCCTTTAAGGCAGCGGACAAAACACTACGCCTGCCTCTAATTTTTCTACATCAATTGAAACAGTGAAGTAACTGCAATCAAAAAAATAAATATATGAAGCGATAGAGAATTAAAAAATAAGAAGAAAACATCAAGTGAAAAAAAAACGCTCGCCCGTTAAGAGCCGGTGATATTTTTATGTAAAATTATATACCGTACTTAATTTTTTTTCTTTATTTTAATTCTCTGTCACCACAATACTTCTTTTTTTGATAGGAGCTAATTCACTAAATTAGATCTTTTATAAGATTCAACATAGCCAAATATAGCACTCGTACTAGTTTTTGTAAGAATTTGTAAAAAAAATAAATGTAAAAAATAATTGCATAGTACTTATTCTTCTTGAGAAATTTTTTATTAGACAATTTTTAAAAGTACCTTTTCTACAGTACGTTATTACTTTTCAAAATTATTTTGTGAAAGAAAATTTTTTAAAGGTCCCTTTCCATAAAAGTTATTTATCCTAGGGCGCAATTTTTTATTAAAGATACTCTTTCTTATAAAAAGTACTTTTTGAAAAAATTTTGACTCTATAAAAGGTACTTTCTCATTAATAGTTACTTTCAGAAGTTATTTTTTCCCTTTCTTAAATAGCCTATTTACACAGACGCTTTTTATTATTGCTATTACATTTTACAACATATTTTTTATAAAATGTGCTTTTCTAAAAAAGGTACTTTTTAAAAAATTTTTTTATTTTAAAAATTACTTTTTATTTAAGATGTTTACAAGATTTTCTGATAATAAAAGTAATTTTTAGAAGGCTATTTTATTTAAAAGCAATTTTTATTAAAAATTACTTTTGCTTTAGCGTTTCGTTTTAGATCATAATATAACCGCTAGAAAACCTCAAACAGTGGGCATCAACGGCCTCTTTTGTTCGTGAAAATTGTTGTATTTAACTTAACTAAAGGTGACAAATTCTTTCGTGCGATTTCTTGAGAAAAAAATATTTTTATTTTCTCGACTTTGTCCTTCTCAGAATAGCCAGATCACAATTTTAAAAATACATACCTACGTTTCTTAAAACAAGTCCCCTTTTTTCCCTAACAAGGCAGCAATAATTTTTTAAACAAAAGAAAATTTTAATAACATGTTAAAAAATTTTGTAAAATACTCTCCGACAAACAAACAAACGTAATATAGAAAGAAAACAAAAAAATTTTATATTTTTTGAAAAAAAAAAAATTAAACTTTAATTAAAAATTATTATTTTTTTAATGTAAACAAAAATATTTTCTTTACTATTAAAGATGTGTCGTCTGTGCACGAACGGGTTTAGTGGAACGAATTATATAACGAACGAAGAGATCGGTTTTCTAAGTGCTTTTCGCTCCCTAGTGCACCGTTCAATTTTATAAAACATTTTAATCGCTCTAGTTTTTTGTTTTGCTATTAAGAGAACTTAAAGAGCAGGTTTAAAGAAGTTTGATTTTATACAACTAAAAATTAGTGATTTTTTTTCGTTCATTTGTAAGAAGTTTTTCTTCAAAATTTTCACGAAATTTTGGTGGTGCCTTGGTTTTATACTTTCAATGCAAAATTATATTCTTTTCAATTGAAACGAAATATATATTTTGCATCCTTTTTCTCTTAAATTTTTTTTCTTATTTTCAACATTTTTTTTTCCATTTTGCTAGTTCGATTAAAAAGGAAATGAACGAATGAGCGAATTAACCGAAAGTGTTCACTTTAGATACATGAACGTAAATAAGCGATTTGGCACAAGTGGTAAAAAATTGTTTGCAGGGTTCTCTTTAAAACAAGTCGAAAATACTAAATTTTGAATTCTATATTTTTTTTTATTTTGTACATTTTGCCTAAAATGTAAGATCTCTACTTTTCCCCACGCTTCAATATAAAAAAACCCCTACAAAAAGGGTAAATTCACCATGACTGACCACGTATGTGCTTACGAAAAAAATATATATTATATCCGTTAAAAAAATCTTGATTTTATTATCTGCATCCTTTGATACACTTATATAGTACCTTTTTCATGCCAGAGGCGGACGCTTTCTCTTTGATTATTCTAAAAATAAATTTATGCTTCCTAATCTCATTGTCACCATGCTAATTAATTAAATTCTTACCCTCGTATACTAGTAATTTAAATCCGGCTTTTTAATTTAAAATTTCAAACATCACGCAACTTACTCGTTACGTTTCTCTATTTAACCAATTGTTTAAGTAGTACATGCTCTTTGTGAATAAATTTTGAACGAGTTAAACGCACATCTACGTATGTACGTACGTATGTATGTAAAAGGAACATTATTTTGTACGTGGACGTGTTTGTGTGTTTCTGCAAAATTTCTATATGATTTATTTTTAAATATTGACATAACGTGACTTTGCAAAATTTCTCAATGAAATGTGAAAATTTCATACTTTGTCTAATTTCTAAAATGCATAAAATAAAAAAAAAATTAAAAAAATTAAAAATAAAAACAATGAAGCATAGACAGATAGTCTGACAAATGTATGACAAGTTTACATACTTGCAATTGGAAAAGACTTAAAAGAAATAAAAAATTATTTTAAGTGTTCTAGTGTGATTTGTTATGCATCAGAGTAGAGAAGTAAGTTAAAATTCTAAGCCATAGTAAATACTATCAAACGCCCCTATAAACTGTATTTAAGTTAACGGTAACTGGCAACAATTAATATTTAGCACATTTTAAAATTGATTATTTTATTTTCATTTTATAGCTTTACTATTCAGTCAGTGCACCAAAGATTAAAAAGAAATAGAGAGTTGGAAAGACGATTTATTGGTTTATTAAATACAATAGACAAATGAAAAGTTCTAAGAAAGTCCAGCAGTTACGAAGGTAATATAAACAAAAACTTTACAATAAATGTCATAAATGTATTTATAAAAAGAATAGGAAAGATCCAAAGGCAAATAACTGTCGTTAATCAGAATTAAAAATTGTTTTGAGATTAATAACTAGTAAATCAGTAAAAAACAGTAGATTTATGACAAATAAATAATCAAAAAAAAAAAAAAATCTAATTGAAATAGACTGGGGGTTTTAAGCAGATATATTTTCCCTTTTCTAAATAAAAATACATTTAGAATCTCACAGCTACAACAACAGGTCTGTGTTGAATCCAGAATAGAATTTTATTTAACTTATCTTTGGCTTAACCTTTGAGGCAGGTTAAATAAGACCAAGAAAAAGCCATTGCTATAACTTGATCAGTTCAATAAGCCCATTTGAACCATTTTTAACTGATTTAAAAAACAAAAAGGGAGTTATCAATTCTCCTGAATGTTAATTTTTATGATTGTGCCCCCAGAACTCATTCATTTCTGGACCGATTTTAATTTTTTTTATTTAAAAGGTTGTACTTATAGATTGCTTCTGTTTTAAAAACAGTTCAAAGTTTTAAATATAAAGGGTGTGCCCATAAAACATATATGTTTTTTACGTGTATTATGAAACGTCGAGGATACCACTTTAAAAAAAATGAGTACAACGATAGCTCTCAATACCAAAAAAGTAATACGAAAATTAGTTTAAAAATTAAAGGGTGTTCTCATAGGTGAAGACAATTGATCTATATGGGCCTATCACTTGAACCGTTATACACAAACGCTTGAATATTGGACAGAATGTAAACCGTGATAATAGAAATTAAAAATAAAAAATAGAGGGTGCCTCGATAGTTAATTTAATTTGATGGCTTCATTTCTAAATAATTGAAGACGAACGGTTGCAATTTGCAAAATATCTCTCTGCTAAAACAAAAAGTATAAAATTTGATTTTGAAATTTAAAGGGTGTCCCAATAGTTGACGTAATTTGATATATGTGGCCAAACTTTGAAGCTAGGACATTTAAAAAATCCTGCCGCAATCTTTTTTGTAATTCCGTCTTAAGGAAACACATATTAAGTTTGTTTTTTTTAAGTCGTTTTTTCTTTTTGCAAGAATTATAATGTGAGCAATAGTATCTTGACGCAATTGTAGTATATGTTCTCTTTATTAATATATGGTTGAAGTAAACAAATTATGGTTATTTTAAACTAAACTTAAGTCACGATAACCAAAAGTTTGTTAGCATTCTATCATTAACCCTCTAAGTTTCAAAAGTCAAACTTCTATGTTATTAAGGAGACATTCTCAGTTTCAACTCCTATAGCATCAGCGTTTCTTTAAGTTTCTTTTCCCTAATAAAATCCAATATTTGTACGTTTATATTTTATTCTTATTTTTGCCTGGTACTTCCAAAGAAATTGTTTCTTGCTCAAAACATATTTTTTTTAATATATTTTTTTTTTTTGAAGTTGCACTGTTTTTTTGTTGCAAAATATTAACAGAATGCAAAACCTGATATGTTTGTGAATAGGAAACGGCAAACGGAATTGTATATAAGAAAATAGAATAAAAAACTCTTAGTTCCAATCTATACCATGCAGTAGAAAAATACAAATTCCAAGTAACCGTTTAAAGTTTCTTTTAAAAATAATGTCAATGCGCTAGTAAGAACGCCGAGTGGGACAGAGTTAAGTGAGTTGTCTTTTAAAGTTATTATTGTTTTAATTTTAATTAAAATTATATGTCATTTTTTAAATAATAAAACAAATCCATAAAACTGAATTGTAGTTAACTGCGTTTTTTATAACTTATCAAGTTGCTGGCGTAATATACAGGGTCCGTCATCTACCTTTTTTTTCAATTAGTGCTTTACGAATGGTAACACTTAACTCATGTTTGATTTGACAGATAATCAGTTTTACCCTTCCGGTGAACGAATATGGTTGCGGATATGATAGAATAAGGCTGGGATTTATTACGACATTACTTTGAAAATCATGGTGTGGAATGTGTGCGAAAATTGCATACGGATTTTGGAAGGAGAGAAGCACTGTCAGCTCCGTATGTTCGTTATCTTGTGAAAAAAGTGAAAGAAACTTTCATCCTCATCGCTAGACCAAACCGTGAAAAGCCAAAAACAGTGCGTACACCCGAGAATATTGTTGCTGTGGCAGAAAGTGTGCGTGAAGCGCCATCAACATCAATATACCGTCGTTCTCAACAATTGAACATTTCGGAGACATCATATAGACGAATTTTGCATAAAGTCCTTGGTATGACGCCATACAAAGTCCAATTGGTACAGGAGTTGAAGGCAACTGACCATTCAATGCTTTTTCGCTTCGCTAAGTGGGCCTGCGATTGACTTACAGAAGATGCCGATTTTGTCAAAAAATCATCTTTTCAGATGAAGCTCATTTTGATTATGGCGGGTATGTTAACAAGCAAAATTGTCGCATTTGAGGCACAGAAAATCCGCACCCATACACTGAAAAGCCAGTGCATCCAAAACGAGTCACTATTTGGTACGGATTTTGGTCCAGATGCATCATTGGGCCATTTTTCTTCTAAAATGAGCAAGGAGTGGCCGTTACAGTCAATGACCATCGTTATCAGGCCATGTTGAAAGAGTTTTTGTTCACAAAAATTGAAGAGGAGGATATTAGCAACATTTGGTTACAACAGGACGGCGCTACGTGCCACACAGGGGAAGCTACACCCAATGTTTTGCGCCCTGTTTTTGAAGATCGCATTATCAGCCGCAGAACTGATGCCGTTTGGCCACCTCGGAGCTGCAACTTGACCCCGTTGGACTATTATTTGTGGGCCGCCGTCAAAGATAAGTATTACGCCGACAAGCCAGAGACAATTGACGCTTTAAAGGACAATATTCGTGAAGCTATTGGTGAAATACAGCTAAACACAATCGATAATGTGCTTAAAAGTTAGACCAATCGTGTAGGCTACTGCAAGACCAGCCGAGGCAGCCATTTGAAATTATTTTCCATTATTAACCGGAAGGATTGTACTTTCAAATAAAAAAAAAAATTGAGAAAATATTTAACAAAAAAAAGTTATTTGACAGACCCTATATTTGTCAAATCAAAAAGAGTAATAGAAAATTTTCGAATTAAACAAATAATTTAATCAATTAAAATATAGTTTTGATATAATCAAAAACAAAAATATATTTTCAAAATTTGTTTTTTGAATTCATTTAGAAAAAAAAAACAATTCAGCTGGCACTTTACAGTCCAGGGAAAGTCATTTTTTAAAATGAGTTTTGTGTGATTCCTCTACGATCTTTACCAAATAATTTAATCCTTAGTTATCTGTCCCTTAGTAATAACAAATATAAGAACTTGCGAACATTAATTGTACCTGAGTTATTATTATGGCGTTATTTAAGACATTTAGTGTGCTTTTGCTTTCCTGGAGTAACTAATTTATCTTGTGGCTAACAATACAGATGGGGTAGCCGAACGGGAAAAAACAATAATTTTTTTTTTTTTGGTTCAATAGCAGTAATTTTACTTGTACTAAAGTGACTTGGTTAAGTTTGGGTATTCATTTTCTAAAAAAAGATTAAGAAGAAGACACAATCACTAGTAACAAGAGAAGTCTTGCAATTGATATTATTGCGTGTTTTCCCTTTACATTTTCTTTATTTCTTAACTGTTTTTCTTTTTCTATTTTATCGAGACCAAAAGTAACACACTACACGTCAGTTGCATTGTTTCCTTCAATCATTCGTTTTTAAATTTACAACACATGCTACAAGATTGCTGTAGAATGGGAGGTAGGGGAAGTGCTACCAAACTGCTGCTATAGGTCTGCCTGCTGGGGAGTATCTATCAAGAGAAAAAAATATTGCAATTTATTTTCTTGGCTTAATAAGCTTCAGTTTTTGTTTAAATTTATACACTTATTTTCTATCTTTTATATTACAACAACAACAACAATAAAAAAAACAAAAATAAGTTTGTTTAAATTTTTTCTATTTCTCAACACAGTTTTATCATTGTTTTCTCTGTTTGCAATAAATTTTCTTTTCTATAAAAGTGTGACAATCATTGTGTTTTTCTAATGCAGATACTTGAACTGCTATTGTCGTTCTTGTTGTTGTTGTTGTTGTTTTTTTTTTTTTTTTTAATAAAGAAATTCAAAAGCGGATATTGTCACTTCTTACTAATTATCACGCAAGCGTTTATAACAATTGAATTTACTCGCAGTTTACTGTTTAGACAGCAACTATATTTTAGCTTGAGTTTGTTGAGTTAATTGTAGAGTGCAAACATTTTATATTTTGATTCTATTATTATTTTTTTTTAGAAACGTGACCTAAATAGTTTCAGTTTAAAATTATCTTAAGCTATTTAAGAGTATAATTTATAATTTTTGACAAATACCAAAAAAAAAAAAAATACAAAAGATATTTTATCGTTTCGCTTACGAAAAGCAGCAGCAGGGATTTTTGTTGTAGTAAAAAAAGGCCTCTTTAGTTAAAATGAAAAATATTTTTAATTTAAAAATGGTAAGTTTTCTAAAAAATTAGATTCCGTTTTGCAGGAACTCTTTAACGATTACAAGGATACTGCGCACTACATCATAAAAATTATGTTTCTCTAACGATGCTTTGATTTTTAATTAGTCCACTAGATAATGACGCCAGGAAAGAAAGAAAAATGTCCTTTAATTATATGATTTTAGGGCAAATTGCGATAACCACAATAAACGCGTTGTTGCATTAACTCTGTAAACAAAACATTTTTACGGAAGCGCAGAGAGGGAATTACTTGAAACAAATTTAAACTCAAAACTGGTTCATATGATTTTTTTTTAAATCTCGTACATATTTGACCTGATTTTTGTGGCAACACTTTTTTTTCCAATAGCGACGCTTAAGTTAAAATTGTTCCACTCAAATGCTCTGGTAATAGTTTCTGTTGCTATGCAATAGCAAATTGAACTGTTAAAACCGAAATCAAGGTTCAAATGATGACTACTACTTTGCCCTAAATGAATGGTCTTTCCACAATACCAGTATGTCTAGTTGTCCCCAAAACGTATCCAATTTTGTCTTCAATTGTCAAGCTCAGACAGGGCTGGACGACTGATTCCCTATTTTGCTCTGAACAGAGCTGCATCAATGCTTTGAGGCGGCCCTCCGAGACTTTATAAAATCTTAATGAAGAAAATGTCTACGTAAGATTTCGAACTGGGTCTTTAACACATAAGCAATGATCCATTGGGGTCATGAGACTACAATGCGGGTTACTTGTTTGTTGGCAGCTTTTTTTTTGGATAGTTTTTTTTTTATTAAGAACAAAAATTTGATTGAACTCTGTGTTAGTGTTGCTAAATTAAAAGTCCCCAACGATTTTAGATGCAAAAAGAGTTAGCATTAGTATTAACTTAACTTTTGAATTTTACTTATTGAAACTGATTATTGTAACGATTTGATTTTAGTAACTTTTTTTTTTATGTGGCTTTAGCAAGTTTCGATAGATTCGAACACGCAAATCACTTATTTACCTAAAACAAAGGAACCCCTCTAACAACTATGTTCTGTGGCTGAGGCAAGTGTCTTTCCTACGGCTTCTATCTCTATTATTTTATAACGCTTTGGTGCCCTACATGATTTATATTTGGTTTGAATAATTCTTGGTTCCTCTTAGCCACAGGTTGAAAAAGGGTATATTTAAGCTTGGCATTCCTTTCGTATTTTTTTACAGTATCCATTTCCGACCCCATAAAGTATTATATTCTAAGTTCGAATAAACACCGAAGTGGATTGAGCGATGTCCGTCTGTCCGTCCGTGTTAGTGGTAAAATAAATGTTACTAAGTCGCTGGATGAGTTAGAGAAAATTCAAATACGCCAATCAGATCAGACACAGTTTCGAAAATTTTGCTATTAAAAATCAGCAAGATCGGTCTGTGTGCTTTGAGGCTGCGGGCAAAACATCACGCCTGCCTCTAACTTTTCCATATCATAGAGAATTTAAAAAAGAAAAAAAAAACATTAAGAGAAAAAATTTGCTCTCCCCCATATTTTCCGAGTTATGGGTATCCGAACTTTTTGTAGAAAAATACGATTGTGCACTATACTTTTTAAGATATCAATATAGGTATCATTTAAAAGCTTTTGAAGAAATCTTTCAGGGAATACCGGCAACATTTTTATGTATTTTTTTAAAATTTTTTTTTTATATTTTCTCAGCCAGGATTTTAACCGTAGATATTATAAATGAAATAAAATTTCCATTTTTCGGCATAAGATTCATTTAAAAAAATTAATTTCTAAACATTTTTAGAAAGAAAAATTATTTAGAAAAGATATGCAGACGATTTCCAAAGAAAATAGAAAAATAAGTGTCTAAGAAAAAATTAGCAGCTACATCCTTTATCAGCATTCTTCGTATCTATCCACCTTAACCAACTAATTTTGTAAATGAGAATACGAGAAGTGTTCATATCAATATGATTGACGGTTGATTAAACGAAGTCGACACGCAAACTAAGGTATTTCTGCACTCTTCTCTTTACAAAATTATTTGGTTAAATAGATGATGTTTTTAATGCACACAACCTAAGGTGGATAGATACGAAGAATGCTGATGAAGGATGTAGCGATCCAGAAAATGCTGCATTTTACGTTGATAGTGTTTTTTGTTATTTTTTTTTTTTTTTGTTATATATTTTGTAAAAATTTTCTTTCTAAAAACGTTTAGAAATTAAATTAAAAAAAGCAGAAAATTAAAAAAACAAGAAGCCCTCTCTTCCATTTAGGATACTAAAATGTTAATTAACGAAATAAAAATATTTTTAATACAAATTTCACAAAAAAAAAATCTTAAGAAGTTTTACAGAAAAAGTAGAAAATTAAAAAATTTTTCTATCTTTTTCTTCATTCTGCCTTTAAAAAATTACAAAATTGACTATAAAAAATTACTTAATTGACTACTTTATATACAATAAAGGTTCAATAATTAGATTTTATTTTGCAGATTTTTCTGTTGAAGAAATTTTTGTACCAAAATTATAATAAAATTTTATAGAAAAAAAAATAAATATCAATTTTGTGTATTGCATTTTTCATTTGTACACTGTACAGCAATTTATTTTATACTTTTCAAAAAATATTTTCATTTATTTTTAATAATATAATTTAATTTAATATTAAACTAAAATTTAAACAAAGATTTGAAATTATTTGTCCCAATTACCTATTATCATTTGTAGAATGTATGAATGAGATATTTAAGTTTTCTTTTTTTTGTTTTCATTCTTATATCTGATTTCAAACGCACAGCACGCAAGTGGCAATTGTATACAGATATAACATACGTGTTGGTGGTTGCGGGTACATGTGTGTGTATGTGTATGTTGAAAAACAAAAAGTCAAAAAGTAAAGAAAACTTTAGTTTCATCAGACACGTACGCGTAACTGTAAGATACAATTTCAATGCGAAAGTTGTTTATGGTTGTTAAGTTTCTTGTTGTTGTCTTTAGTGGTTATTGTCGTTGTTGTTGCTATTTTATCTTACTATGATACTAAACATATACTTTTGCAAAATGTACGCGATAGTTTTTTCTATTACTGTTTTTAGTTTTTACTAAATTGCATTTACGTAGGTGGTCTTAGAATGACCCTGACTTTAATGATAGAAAACCTGTGACTTAAAAAATTGTTAAGCAGTTGTCAAGAGTGGCAGCATTATGTAACTAAGAATGCCTGTTATACTACTTGGTACCCAAGAAACTAATAAATTTTTTTTAGTTGAATACAATGCTGAAGAACAATGTTGTAGTGTCAAAACAGAGAACATGGTCTTTGTCTAATGTGACCTCTAGGACACAGTTTTTTTATGTCAAATAATACTGTTAATAAATATAAAAGCTGATAAGATTTTTGTGTTAACCAATTCTTGCGTAGAAATAAAAGAATAAAAAAAAAAAACATGAAACGAGACTTGAATGCGAATGAACTCTAAGAACCGTGAAAAAAAAGGCGACGATACTGAAGACTAGAACTTTGTGCAATAATTTTGATGGCTTAATTTAGCTGTGGTCGTAAAACTGTGTGACTATATAACATTTTTTTTACACCTGGGCTGTATCGATCAAAAGCTTAAACACATTTAGACGACACACCTTCATCGAACCATTAAGAGGCTCTGATATCATGTTGAATCATGCAGTAACCTAATGTCACTTGTAGGATCTCGAAAGGGTCTTTCTACAGTTTTACGAATCAGACAAGATTCAGTGTTGGCAGCTCATGTAAAAAGCAAAGATTTTAAGAAGAGAATTCTCTCGCAAGGACTAAGGAGAATACAAGCACTCCTTTATATTTATATTTGCAAAAGCAATGGAATATTTTACTATTTGTTGGTAGTTATGTTGCCCTCTAAAGATAAAAGATTTTCGAATAGTAAATAGAAAGTGATTAAATACTTTTTCCCTTTTTTGTTATCTAGAAAAAGCGTTCTATCAAAAGCAAGTTATCTTCATATCACTCATTTGTAGTCGAGCACTTTTAAGATCGCCCTCAAATGTGTAAGCGTGTGCACTTACTGTATCCAATAAAAATGACGTTAATGTACAAGTATTTTATGTAGTTCGATGTTGTTGTTGTATTGAATGTTGTTTCCAGTACAAAGTTATAGCTGCAGTTGTAGTAAAAGTTGTTGTTCGTGTTCTGTTGTGGTATCAGTGACAGTGGAGGTATTGTTGATGGTGTGAATACTTCATAAAACATAGATGTGTGTTAGTTTGTAGCGAGCTGTCGTTAGTTGTTCTTTAGATGTTTTGGTTGGTTTGTTTAGTTGACTGGCTACTGACCTAAATAGTTTTGCATTGGCAAGCAACTGCAAAAAAAAAAAAATCAAAATAAAAAACCCACTTAAATAACGGTATTTGTTTAAGTATGCATTTTTCGTTTGAAGAAAAATACATTTCAAATAACGCTTTGCAAAAAAACAAAACTAAAAATGAACGAAGCATTGCAGAAGAAGTTTTTGAGGTAGAGAACGAAAAAATGAAAACACAACGTCAAATACTCTTTGCATTGTATTTCGAATGTAGCAGTTGTAGCAGTCAACAGTAGAATGGTTAAACGCAAAATTGTTGTATGTAGCATTTAACCGCTTTTTGATATCTTACAGATACAATTTTAATGTTTTCAAAGAACTTACATTCAGTTGTGAGTGCACGCATGTTGTAAGAATTACATACAAATACATATATTTGGTTGCTTCTAGTTCTTTCACTTGTAACGGAAGTATGTATCTTGAATACATGCTAGATTTGGGTGTTGCTCCTTTGCCAAAAAAATAAACAATAAAAATTGGATAATACAGGAAGAAGTCTGATTAAAAAATATTATAAAAGATATTTGATGTTTGACGGCAAAAATTCCTTAATTTCAAAATCAGGAAATACTCAAAATTTAAAATATGATTGTGAACGAATTGTGGTTAAAATGAGTGTAAAGAATGTGTTTTACAATTAATGAAATAAAAGATGTGCTACACGATTGATTGATTGATTGTAGGTTAATGATATTCTCACGTTAAGGTTTCAAAATTTGAGATCGTTTGGTCATTTCTTTTGCGGTTTGTTTTATTCACAGGCAAATAGAATGTAGAACATGAATGACCTAGTTCATTTGAACTAATCAATCAACTGCACTAAATGAGAGTAATGGTTAGAGTTCAGCTCCTTAGTTGGATTCAATTCATAAATTTAATTCAAATTTTTAGTTCATTTTCCGTTTATTTCATGTGTCTTGTTAGTTCATGTATCATTTTTGTTCTTTCACATTACCGAGCCGTTTAGAAACGTTATTTATATTTCTCTGCTTTAAATACATTTTTATGTACATTCTTGTTTTTATAGGATGTATCGTAGTAGTGATTTAAGCGAAACTATCCGTCAAGAGTTACTTATTGTTAAACATAACAGTCGCAGCGTCTTAAAACTTTCTTAGAAAAAAGAGTTTTGTTTTCAAACTTTAGTTATAAAAAAAATGATATGGCAACGCTGATAAAAACTGATGAACTACGGAACTAAATAAACTAACAAACTGTTTTAGTTCAATGAACTAAAAAGAACACTGACTTAAATAAGCTGAAAAACATAACTCTTCTTGAAAACGTTTCAGCCAACATGAAAAACAAATAACAGACCTTTCTGGACAACATCAAGCATGAAATATTATAACGTGTTAATCACAGGTATTTAAAATTTAAAAAACATTTAAATAAAAATGATCGGTATTTTCAATCACCCCACTTTATTTAACACGTTTTCGTTCCAACCGTTCAAACCTTTGAGGTCTTCCTACATAAAAACCTCAACATATCGATACTTAGAGAAATTAAAAAACAACAATAAAATGGCAAATAAAGGATAATAAACAAAATCCTACAAACTGTCTCATATTAAATAAGCAGATAATAATAATGGTTACTTGCTTAAATTATCAACTAAATAAAACCGCAAGACTGAAGGGCTTAATACCGCTGTATAATATGTTGGACAGCAGCTTGCATGGAAATGTCATATGGGTGCAGGGAGATATTATTTCAAGGAAATGCTATTAAATTATAAAATAAATAAAAATTAAAAAAGAAATAAAGAGTTATTTTTTAGCATTTTAAAAGCCAAAACTTGTAAATTAAAATAAAGTAGTTGGACTTCTGCTGAGAAATAACACTCGGGCTTTTTAAGTAATTGTGTTGCCGTGTGTGGAATTAAATTGGGTAAAGAAGATAGGAGCGAAAGGTGTCAAGGAAAAGTGCTACATTGAAAGCTTAAATATTCCCAACCCTTTATTGCACCTAATGCATATTTTCAAAACATTGTTGCAGCGCCTCTGGTGTTTGGTAGAAAAATTAGAGTTTTTAAGGTGCTACAGCAATTTTTTTATTTTGCATTCTACATTGTGGACGATTTAATAAATTACTTTAAAGAATGCATGCCAGTAACGTGTATGTAGAAATAATGACTAAATTTGTAAAGGGTGGGATGTGAACCTTGGTCATCAAAATAATGACATTGAAATTTAAATCTGAGAATTTAAGATTTGTTTTTAACTAAATCAATTTCATTTAAAATCTTATTGGTTGTAATTTTTGTTAGGCTCAAGTTCGTTTTTTTTTAAATTAAAAAAATAATATTTATTTTGAAAAATAATACATTCTGCTAATGATCTAAGAGAAATTTGCTGTTCTCTGCCATATTCGTTTAAAAATTTTAACAGAAAAAGAAATCTTTAAAAAATCCAAAAATGCTGGATACATACATACAGATTTCTTAAATACATACTCTTCGCACTTGTGTATTCTTTTTATGAAATGCATACGTTAATTACATTCATTATGTGTAACATGTGATGATGTGCGTGAGTTTGCAAATCAAAATTAAATATATTCGAAGTAACAAAAAAAAACAAATTAAAGTCTGTTGTAATTACTGCTTTTTCTCTTTCTCTTTGCCTTGTTCTTTTTTATTTATCAGCTTCATTGGCCATTCTTGTGGAATTTTCATTCATTAATGTTATTTTGCTGGCTAAATTTAATTCTTGCAGTTTTCTTCTTTTGATTTTCATTGTTAAAAATTTGTTTATGCTTCCTTCTTCTTTATTTGGTCATTAGTTTATTGGCTTCTTTTCCATTTGTATAAAGTCGTGTTAATTGAAGTATGTTTTATGGATTTTAATGAGATTTCAAAAGCTTTCTGTTTTTGCCATAAATTAGCGACACAATGTTACGGTGACATTCGGCTAAAAGGGAACTGGAAACTTCGTTTAAAGTATGTGGCTGATATTTAGTTAATTTTAAAATACTTTTATTGTTACTTGCATTCATTGGGTTAGAAGAAAATCTCTGCATATGGTTAAAAGTTAGCAAAAAAGCTTTCAGCTGTAGTGATAAATTTTATATTTAATTAGGTTTCGATATTGAAATATTTATTAGAATAGCATAGCATATTTCAGGCATGGTATTCTGTTCAGCGCTTCGTACGAACTTTTGTTAATAGCCCGTGTAAAAGGTTGCTCTCCGCTCCGTACATTTTGTAAAATAACATAAAATGTTTCTGGTTTGATCTTCCCTAAAGGCCGGTACTCTGTTTAACTTTTCATGTGGATTGCTGTAAACTATAACCACAAAAAAATTTGTGTGTTAAAGTCATGAAAAAATGTTGCAGAAGTAGTACTCTGTTTTTACTATAGAAAAACATATGAAATGTTTGTGGCAACATTTTATCAAAGCTGAGGAATAAAGCAAAGAGGCATTACTTCATGTGGAATTTTTCAAACAACAGCTAATCATATGTCCTTTGCTTACATTTCTAAAACAATGTAGTAGACGTGAAAACATGGTAGCAGCATGATTGTCAAATTTTCCACATGAAATAATCAATGTTGCTCAACAATTTTCATAAATTAGAACAGAGTACAAGGCTTAAGATAACTAAAGTTGATAAAATTTTTTGCAAATTTTAACAGAGCACTAACCTAAAGTATTTTGTTGATTTCCATATAGTATTTACGATAAAAACCTCCTTTTATCTTTAGTAGTATTGTCATAGCAACATGTTCCTAACAAAATGTAATAATTTATTTGTTGTAAAAATCTGTTGAAAAATATTTTTTGCTTTTATCTCAGCAAAAATGCTTGCAATATAATTATAGACTGTTTACTTTAAAAATTTCGAGCTTCAACATGCACTTCTACAGTGCGCTTAAAAAAATAGAGCCGAACGATTCTGGAAATATTTTTTTAGACATCGAACATTATTGCAGGGTTAAGATGACATATTGTTTATAAATCAAGTCATGGAACCACTAGCTAATTGCCCGATAACCAACCGCTTAAATTTAACCAGCGTTACTTAACACTCCCGTGATTTAATATTATGTGATATATTGTTTGTTTTAGAGTTATCATTTGAACGCATAAAGAGCCCAAAAAAAGTGAAAAAATTGAATAATAATATAGATATGCTCTCCCCGCAGTAATAAATTTCATTTTGTGGTTTTAAGAATAAGAATGTCGTGAAATATTTATATTTGAAGGAATTAAGTAAAGTTGAAATAAATTAACATGATAATAAATTTAAGTAGAAAAAAGAAAAAAAAAATACATTCGCTAATTGTTTTAGATATAAGAACGTTAAAATTTAACTAACGAGAAATATGTTTCATTTGCTTAGTATTTAAAAATTACGAATTATTTTTCTGTATTTATATTATATTAAGTACTTTCAAAATCAAGTCTACCGTAATATATTTTTTTATTTATATAAAATGTTGCTAGCAACATGAATACAAGCAAAAAATATTTAAAATAGAAAAAATTATTTTAATAGAATTTTAAATATTATGTTCACGAATTGTATTCTCTATTTATAATTAGGGCAACGTAGTTAACGATAAATCATAATTTTTATATAAAAATTAATTTTTTTATTTATGAATGTATGTATGTTGCAAAAGGTTGATATAAATAATATATGTATCTTTATGACACAATTATCAATGATACGCTGATATGCTCTCTCGCTTGGCTGATATTTAAATCATTCATTTAAAACGATCTGAATGCTTTTTTATAATTAAATGGGTTTGATTACAAAATTATTTATAAAGGAATTTTCACACACACATTACCCCGTCATTTATTAAAAATACCAATATAACAATTTCATACCCTTCTTCTTTTAGCCTTTTTGCAGTAGTTAATTTATTTAATTGCCAGCAATTAATGATGTTCAGAATGATACATACCTGAAATGGAAAGAGAAATAAAAAATAAAAAAAATTAATAAATTTTAAATTACCACAATTCTTTTTCGTATTTTAAACAAAAAGATTATTATTTAAATTAATCTATGGAAATGCTGTTGGAAAATAATTGTGTATGATATATGATTATCAAACAAATAAATATAACAGTTAATAAAATTAATTTTTTTTTCAATTTATTTACAAACAGATTTAAAAGTTATTTAAAAAACTATTGTATTAAATAAATAGTAAAATAAGTTATATAAATTTACTCAAGAGCAAATTATATTTTGTAAATATTTGTATAAACTACTATCAAATGTGAAACCAAATATTTCAATAAAAACATCAACATGTTGTCTGATAATTGAGTAAATGATATTATTTTTTAAAATATAAAATTCCTATACATTTTCCTTGCGTAAATATTTCTCCAGAAACATGTTGCCCGCAATTATTGCTTACAAAATGAATTAAATTTTGCAATAAACTGAACTAATTTTACTTGCAGACTTAGTCAGCAATTAGGCTGTTGATGACAAAGTTTAATTAAGACACAGCACATATAGCAATATATGTTGCAAAGCAATATATGTTGCCACAAAGTAATGGATACACTTACAAAAAAAAAAGAGATTTAATAATTTTATTGATCATTGACAAAAGTAAGGGCATAAAAAAAGTACAGCATGATAACATAGAAAACAAAAAACGATGTCACAATGATTTATAGACTGACTGCTCTTTAACTCTTCTAACTATAGAAAAATACCACCTATGATGGTTGTCAATCACAATACACTGTGAAAAAAAATTAAAATTATCACTGGACCGCATTTTTATAAATAGTAATACACTGGTTGTTACTGACGAAACAATAATAAAATTATTTTTGGTAAAATCGTATGACTTTTATGTTGCCCAGTTGTTGCTTTAACAAGACTCTTTGACATATCACACAGCATTGTACCAGTCTATTAGAAGAGAAGATTAGAGGATGCCTCATAATAACAATTGTATGGAAAAATTCGTAGAATATTTTTAAGCAATTTGTTCGCCTAACATATTCCTCTTTATTATGTTAATTTTATTAGAATAATTATTTTGAGTTTCAGAGAAACAGGCTCTTAAAAATCTTTCTGCAGATTTGCGCCACAATTTATATTAAACGTGAAACATTGCGCTTCGAACATTATGCTGCTGATTTCTTCAAAAATATCGCTAATAGTGGAAATACCATAATTTTTTCTATTGCTTAAGTTGTTGTTACAAAATTTGTATGAAAAAGTCATGACAAAATGTTGCAAAAGTAGTACTTTGTTATGTTGTGGAAAACACATGAAATTTTTCTAGCAACATTTTATCAAAGCTGTGAAATAAAGCAAAAAGGCATTATTTCATGCGTAATTTTTCAAATAAAAGCTGATCATATGTCTTTTGCTTACATTTCTAAAACAATGTAGTATACGTGAAAACAATAAAACGTTAAATACTTCCAAATCGTTAGACAGGCACTACATTTTCCATATGAAATAATTATTGTTGTTCAACAATTTTCACAAATTCAAACAGAGTCACAAACTAAACGCAGTAAACACAGATTCTAATGAAATCTTTGTTAGAAGCATGTTGCAGAAAATCTATGTTGATATGAGGTTCAGATACATTGCTGCATATGTTTTTTTTACATGTTTTTAGGAAAAGAAGCAGGGACTAAATGCTTCTGCTTGAAAATTATAATTAAAGTTCAAAGTTAATTCAGTATCATTATGTAAGTTTAGATTAGAAAGAAAGGTGAGATTCCCCATAACAGCTTATAATAAATTCTAGGCGTTTTAACGAAACGCTGTATACGGTGATAAAAATTTTTGATACGAGTTTTTAAAACAGGATGAAACTAGACGCTGTTTCAGCTTTGAATTAGTAATTAAAGTTATAATCAAAACTACTTTTTCATTAATAATAACATTTTTAAAAAATAAATACTGTATGATATCATTTGCAAAAAACATTTTTTAATGCATCTCTTTCCTTGGGTTCTAATTACACTTTATCCCCTGTTCGTATTTCAACCTGTAATTAATTCATTTAAGTCTTGTAAAATATTTAAAAAAACCCTTATTTTCCCCTTGATGTATTTAAACAGCTTAAATTCCTTAAATAATTTCTTAGAAATTAAACTTTAAATAAATTGTTAAACACAAAAACTCAAATCGTTAATTCCCTTAACACTTTACATTTTACCTGACTCATTATTAAGAAAAAAGTTTTATTTATTTAATTATAGTTTAACAAGATGTACAAATGCACGTAATGGGAAATTTGTATTGTGGACTTTAAATAAATATTCCCTTAACGTTTTAAACAATTTCTCCCTATAATTTTAAGCACATAAACAACGTTTGTTTTATTTGCTGTTAAATGAATAAATTAAAATGATAAATAGGGGTAAAATTAAGATTTAATAGTATTTTAATTGTTATTTAAAGATCTATTTATCAAATACCAAAATTAAGGTAAATATTCATAAATATTGATACATCGAATGTATGTGTGTATGTTATGAATGTGAAGAATATAACAACAGTAATTAATAAAATATAAACCTTAAAATTAAAATGTTAGAAGTTATATAATTAATAAACAAAACAAGACTTAACAAAAACAATAGGAAATTATAAATTCAAATTATGACAAAAAGGCTGCTACATTAATTGTATTTTAAGACGACATCGTTAATATGCTACTTAATTCTTAAGTAGAAATACTACTACGTCTGCTTGTTTAAATAAGTTAGTCATTTAAAATAAAACTGAACTTGTTGTTAAGGATGTTAATAAAGAAAAAATTATTTTAATAAAAAACTATCATTTAGAAATTTAAAAACCCTTAACATTATTATCATCATATAATCTCTTCGAGATATCAATTTCTAATAGGTTGTGTGTCAAAAGTAGATTACAACTAGAGCCTGATTAACGAAACGTTTATTATAAAAGGCAGTTAGGTAAATGTTAGGAAAAGTAATTAATCCTATCCTTACGTATAGCGGAGTGACAGAGCAAGTGTTTTACACTCTCATTCTTTTCTGATCCTGATAGCTGCGACTAAAACATATAACCAATCAAACAAAGTCAATTCAATACTTGTTTATAACTCTGAGAATTTAAAAATTAATCTTCATCTCATCTATCATTCTTACATACAAGTACCTTCAGCACTGTCCCGGCTACAAAATATTTGTGTTGCTTTTTCACTCGAGTCTTTGGTGAGGTTTAATATGCGGTTTACCATTAATTAGATTTGATTTTTTATACACAAGGCTTATCCCTTATTTTCATCTAAAATAGAGAGGCAGGGAGCCCTCCACATAGTATAGGATACCATTACTTTAAAATTCTTTAACCATCTCAAGAGGGATTATCTTGAGTTGTTTTCAAAGTTCTGAACCTTTGACAGCAACAACATTACTGGAATGACCCTTAAAGTATAAGCTTATCCTTTTATTCTACTTAATGTTTCTGAGCAAATTTTAAAATAGTATTCTTTCTCAATAAATCTGGCACATCTTTCATCGCCAGTTTCTTTACTGCAGTGACCTCTACATCTCATTGCCATTTTCAGTTTAATAAAAAATTTCAAAGATCAATAATTTTTCAATTTTGAAGAAAACTTTCTTTTTGCTCCGAATATTTCAGTAGCTGTTAAGTAATTACAAAAATTATGTTCTTACATAATCTATTATAAAAAACTGAAACCAGTTTTTTTTAAGAACGTTTAGCTTGTCATATTGATCCCATATTTTATTAAAAACGATTCTTTTTGCCCATAATTAATTGGCCAAAATTAATAGTTTATAGCTGAAAAGATTTGATTGCAAAAGTATTTTTGTACTAAAGAAAAATATAAAAAAATAATTTGACACACACACATACATCATTTTGTCAGGCAAGTGCACTAACATCAATTATTTAGACACATGATTAATAGAAAATATGTATTGGCGTAAGGCATTACGTCCATACAAGGGCACACTGCATTATATTTTAATTGAATTCAAAACTGTTGCAACCAGTAAAATTATACTGATAATGAAAGTTAGTTTGCATTACCAGTAACTTTTTACCGATTGCTTGAAAAAGTGCAGTAATCAGTAATTTCTTATCGTTTATGGATGCAAACTTGTACTGATTACTGAAAGTGAAATTGCATTACCAGTAAATTTTTACTGCTTACTTAAAAAAGTGCAGTTAGCAGTAAATAATTACTGATAATGGAATTCATTTTTATTGCCAGCATATATCTACTGCTTACTGAAATTGAAATTGCATTACCATTAAATTTTACTGATTACTTGAAAAGTGCAGTAATCAGTAAATTATTACTGATAGTGCAATATATTATCATTACCAGGATATTGTTACTGATCACTTAAATTGAAATTGCATTACCAGTTATATTATACTGAGGTAAAAAAAATACCATGTTGAACAAAGGTAAGGAAGTGCGTCGAAATTACCGTATTTATTTAACTTAAAAAAAACAGAAAGTTTTTTACTAGAAAAACAAACTTAATTGAATTTTTAGAAGGAATTTACTGATTCCTCAAAATCAAAATATTTCTTGATAGGGAAAATTAGATTGAAATATCAGTAAAAATTAATTTTTACTACAGTTTTAATGGCACAATCCTTATGCTCACGTCAAAGCTTATTAGTTTGACGTATTTGTCTTAACTTAGTTTTATAGAAAAATAGCTAATAATAAAGTAGTAACCAAATATTCATATTCTTTTACTCAAATATTTGATCAAGTGTTTTATTTTGTTTTCCAAATACCCTTGTATTGTCGTCATAACTTTAATTATTTTTTTTTATTTTTATTTAGAATTTATTCTTTTATTTGAATCTCTTTGTAGTTTAATCTCCTTTCAACAACTATTGTTTACTTATTTAATTGATTAAGTAATTTATATTGAGAATAACATTCTTAGACACTCACAGGTGGTTTTAATTTATCGGTTTAGATGACAATAATTTTTGGTTTAGAAAAATTTTTATTATCAACAACTGCTTATGAAGCAACAACAAATACGATTAAACCAAAAGTAAAATGGGGATTAAATTTAAACCACATAATGTCATCCTTATATTTATAGGTGTTTCTCTAATTTATAGATGTTTTTCTAATTTTTACTAAACCAAATTAAATTGTTAACGAATTCATTTAATAAAGAAATGAAGCAAACCGATATTCCCACGAGATTTAAGAAACAAATAGTGAGAGTAACTTTATATTCAGTTAACCCGCACTGTATTAGAAAAAATTTAAAACAATTGTTTTATTAATAAAAACTCTGTGGATTTAAAATTTAAGTAAATAGTTCTATTTTAATTTTTTCTTTTTTAAGAAAATTTTTAAAAATAATAATTTTTGTTAAGCTTAAGTTCGTATTTTCAAGTCATGTAAAAATAGTTTTGTTTTTAAAATAATAATAGACTTAACAATACGAATTTGAGTCCGATGGAAATTGCTTATTATTCAGGGATATTTAGATGGCTTAAAGTACTTTCGCGTGGTTATATAATCTCACAGCATTAAACACGTAAGCCTCCTGTACTTAAAGTTATTGCATTAACGCTTAACTTTAATGCTTCCACGTTCGCCTTGTATATATTTATTTGCAAAGAAATTAACTCCCCCTAACATTCATTTTTTGTTAAGCTTTAAAGCTGAATTAACTGAACTTTTAAATCGTCCTTGATAAAAAAAAAAATCAATCTCATGTTTTCGAAAATATCTTCACTTTTTTCGTCTTTAAAAAAAATCAATGTTTTTGTAGCATTTAGACCGCTGTTAATATAATTTTTACTATAATAAAAAGCATTAATTTCGTATATCTTTATATTTAAGATAAAAATTGGAAAAAAATATTTTTAAATGAATTGAACTCTTTGTGGAGGAGGAAATATTTAAGCGTCCAAAAATCTTGAATGCCACATTTGAGTTAGTTATTGTCATACATATGAAGCAAAGCTACAATAAGTATTTAAACATTTGCTTAAAAAATGTTTGCTGGGTAGTAGTTCTACAAAAGTCTTTCTTATTTATTATAAAAGGAAATGTTCTAAGAAAAATTTTTCCAAAGACTTTAAAAACCAGTTTATTATTTCATATTTCTTCTTTTACTTTGAGCAGTGATTTGCAAGCAACTTGGAATTTTAATAAAACTGAAATTCCTTTGTTTATTTTTGTTTGCTTTTGTTTTGTATTGTTTAATTAAAAATATTAAATGACAGAGTATTTTCTTTCAAAATGTAGGTAAATTAGCTTTCATAGTTATTAAGAATAATTAAAAATGTAATGAAAGTAAAGTGCAAAGAAAATGTTTTGCTTAAGTAATCAATTCCGTTGTATTAAATTGATTATGATTTGAAATTTGCTAAAAAAATTTGAGAAAATCAAATAAACATGGAGATTACGTATTGGGAATATTGTGTTTTAATTATAATAAATCAAAAACATTTAAATGTTTTAATTTAATAAATAAAATAACAAAGAGTTGAAATTCCTATGTCATTTAGAAAATATATGAAAATTAAAAGTTGATAATTAAATTTATGAAATATGGAAATTCATGAAATTATATTAGTAAAGAAAAATATTTAATTAAAATTCTTAAAAAAATAACCATTTTTATATAAATATTAATTCTCTCTAATAAACTTTTTAATCTAATTTTTAAAATGGCATTCTTAAGACAAGAATGAATTCGGGATAACAGTTAATTTTTAGTATAATTATAGAATAAGCTGTATAAAGTAGAGCTCTGTATAGATGGAGTTTCTAATTTATTGGCGACAATAGATAACCACCCGAAACAGATAATAAAGTCTCGTAAAAGGCAAAGACACTTCTATGAACTAAAGAAATCTGCTCAAAGTGAAGAAGCTCATCTCATATACAGTCCTTTACTTAACATTGCAGTGGAAAACGCAGCCTTTGAATTACAATTATTGTACTCCTGTAAAACTAAAAAGTAAGAGTGCTATACTCGGCTGTGCCGACTCTTATATACCTGTACACCAAATAAGAATATTTAGTTTAGTGAAGTAACTCCAATCAAAAAATCAAATAAACTGCGGTGACAGAGAATAAAAAAATTAACAAAAAAATTGGTGCGAAATTGTACTGTTCTATAAAAAGCTCAGAGGCCCATAACTCGGTAAATTTGGGCGAGTGCCAATTTTCGTGCTTGACGATTTTTTTAGTTTTTTAATTCTCTATTGTTTCATGTATTTGTTTTTTTTTTGCTTTAACTTAATTCACTGAACTAGATTTGCTTTAAAAACCAGCTCATCTGGTGTCTTGGAAAAGTTGATTTCAACCTGAGCCTGAGCCGGACATCGCCTAATCAACTTTGCTATGCATAAGGATTCAGAATATATAAACTTTATTGGGTCGGAAATGAATATTGTAGAAGACAAACTTAGATATATCCTTTTTCCACTTTTTCTGGTGAAGGGTTTAAAAAGGTGACAACAAATGAAATAAGTTTTTATTGGTTTTCAGATAAAAATTTTATGAAGTTGTTAATTGCTTCAATTAAAGGTTTAATAAAATAAAAAAATTGTGATTAATAATACATTAAATTATAATTTTATTTTATTTATTTATGTAGTTAGTTAATCCCTGTACAACAACATTCAATCTTATATTTAAAGTACAGGAAAGTGATATCCATAAGTTACTTTGAAAGGTCACAATTTTGTAAAGATATAAAACTTAACCATAAGACATATATATTTTAAATATTGATAATTTCCTTCTGAGTAAAATAATTGAATAAAAATTTTTTAAAACCGTGTATTACATATTGAAATATTTTCTAATTAAACAAGTAATTATGTCAATTAAAAATTTAATTAAATTCCAAATTGTAAGCAAATAAAAATTTTTTTCTAAGGTATCCAGTTGGATTACTGTAATCTTAAAGATTACGTCTATTTGATTGCGCGGAGTTCAGTGGTGATTATTCTTTAAGCGAGAACCTGATGTAAGCGGGTGAATATGCACGAAAGCACTATCAGATCCGTAGTCCAACAAAAGATAATATCACTTTGAATAATACAAATCAAAATGTATTTAAATTAAAAACTTTAAAATTTTATTTCTGCACCAAACTTACTCTCATTAATGATGCATTTTCAACAATTTATTCTGTCATTTTCAACAAATTTAAATTTATTATTGCAATGAATCATTCATTATATTTACCAAACTATTAGAATTCTAATTTGCCTCTAGAGATTTTAAGCTAAAAACAAAATAGTGATATTTTTTGCATTTTTATTTAAATTATTTTAATTTTTTTTACTCTTTTTACTTTTTGTTGGATGAAGGTGCGTTCACTGTTTTGTCAACAATTTGTATTAAAATTGTTGTTCTTCAAACGAGCTGTAGTATTTGTTGCTGTCGTTGGTGTTGCTTATAATTAATGTTAATTGCTGTTCAACTAAAATGGTGTTAAGTTTGAGTGTTTTTTTTTTGCTGTGGTTGCTTTGTTACTTGAATTACCATATTTGAATGTTAGATGATGATGATGATGATGACGATGATGATGACAATGATGATGACAATGACGATGTCTTTGTCATTGTTGGTTATTAAAGTAAAAATATTGTCTTTTTTTCTTCTTTTAAAACCAGAAAGGTGTTTTTTGAAAAGGGTTTTAAATAACTACTGTATTTTTAAGTGATTCATACTAACAATCTGTTAAGAACTTAATAATTAAAATTTTTTATTCTGTTTAGTAATTTTTATACTTGGGATTTTTTATCAACAATAAAATTTTACTGTCACTGTTTGAAATAATGACAATGAAAAAAATTTCACTGCCATTCAAGCTATTGTTTTTTTTTCAATTATAATTAAAATTGTTTAAAAATTATTTACCCCATAAAGAGCCGATAACATTTTATAATTTGTGTTTTTTAATTTTCAAACTCTCTGTCACCTCAATATTTATTTTTTTTTTAGTTTGGAGTTACTTCACTTAACTAGATTTACATACATGGTGAAGGGTATTTAAGATTCGGCTTAGCCGAATATGGCACTCTTACTTGTTTTGGAATAAATAAAGTTTCGAAATTTAATTCTCTTAAGATTTAGTTTTAAAGAAAAATCTTTCCTTTGATTTTTTAAAACACAAAAAATCAAACATTCCATTAAATATTTCATGTACTTTTATGTCATAAGTTTTCATTTTATTTTTTATCATCGTTTAGTTTTTAGTTTGTTGGATAATCGACTGCCATTGAAAGGCTTGTTTTTATTTTTTTTTTTCGTTTTTTATTTAAAATTTTTTTTCTTTTATTTCTAAGAAATAATTACACTTTTGTCTGCCACATTGTCTGTACAATAAATTTTTACAAACACATATGTATGAACATACATTTGCTGAAGCCAATACAAGATCATAAAATAAAATCTCCACCCACTTTTAAACATTTAAATGAAAAGTTTTCTTTAAATGTTTTTCTTTTGTTTGTATGTTTTGTTAAATTAATGTTTGATTTGTAGGAGACAAAAATTAAAAACGTTAAATTTTTTATAATATTTAAACCGAATTTTTATGTCCTTTTTTTAAACAGAGGGAAAGAGGATTTTGATTTATTTTCACTAAAAAAATGGCTGCAGAGCCTTTATTTTTACAAAGATTTGAATCAAAAAGTAATCGAAGAGCATTTTTTAGGACGTTGTTTTAGTTAAGACTTCATAAAGTAACAAAAATATAAAATTATTTCAAAGTTGACGTAGAGTATAAAATAGGCTTGTTAAGGGCCCTTTGTTTAAGCTTTTTTGTTATCAATTTGTCTTTTTATATTCCGATATTCTAATTCCTTTTTCACTTGTTACTTTTAGTTCCAAACTTTTTTCGACTTTATTTTAGTATTTACTGTGGAAGGGGTTATCAAGATACGACCCAAACTATAACGGTTCCAAAATTAGAAATGTGTTCATTAGGGACGGAAAGATACTTAAGCGATATGATGAGTTGGAGTTTCACGCCATTTGTTTCAGTGAGCCAATAAATCCTTATCGACTTTACAAAAAGGCCTTCGAACCACAATGAAATTTATTTTGTACTTAATTTATAATTTCTTATTAGTAAAAACCTGTAAACAGCCTTTGTGTACATTTGGTCATTATGTCAGCAGGACACAAAATCAAAACATCAATAACTTGTATATAATTCGACACACCCAGCTTTTATAGAAAAGTTAAAGGTTGCCATCAGAGTTCTCACTTGGTGGCCAAAGTAAATTAAACAAATGAACGTAAATTCGCCAAATGTATATTTATATCTGCTATGACATTCACACACATACACTTTTGTATTGTATTTAAGTTTAAAAAGCTTATCCTTCTGTCCGCCCCTCTGACTATCAGGTTTTTTTTTGTATTTTTTCGATTACCGCACCCAAAAAACAAAGGCAACACAAAACAACGGCGATGATTACAAAAAATTGGAAATATTTTTAAAACATGAAACCAACAACAAAAGATATATTATTTTTTATACAATAAAAACAGAAAAAATATTGTGTCAGCAAAGTTAACAGCAAATCTATTGTTGTATGATGGTGGTCCTGCCACAGCCGTCAAACACAACACTACTAACACATACAAAAACATACAAAAAATACAATTTTAGTATCCCAATTTGATTGTCTTTTGGACTCCCACCATTATTTTACCGTTACTAATCAAAATTTATATAACACTGTGCTAATTTCTCATACGTTTTGTGTGTGTGTATGTGTGTGTGTGTATAAGTTTTTCTCTAGTTAGTAAAACAGTCACACACTTGTCTGTTTCTTTAATGTCTCCATCAAGACAAGTCAATAGTAGAAAATGTGGTACGAGTATAAAGAAAAACAGACATTAAAAAGATGGAATTATATGAATCCTCTTATAACTATCTAAACGCAATTAAAAAAACTGTTTTAAATATTAAATCACATAAAGCTAAAATAATAAAGATAATTATTGGAAAAATATATTAGGAAATTTACCGAAATATCGCTCATTGCATAGAAGTTACTTAAGCATCAATTGAAAAAAAAAGAAAAATTACTAAAACTTTTGTATTCATATAAAATCTGAACAGAGTTACCATTGAGTTAAAAAAAAATTTAATTTTTTCCCAAATCAGGATTTGAACCGTGAATATTATAAATGAATTAAAATTTACTTTTTTGGCTTAAGTTGAATATTTTAATTTAATTTTTAAAAATTTCTTTATAAAGAAAAATTATTTACAAATGTATGCGGATGTTAAAAAAAAAACAAGAAAGTTGATACTAGCAGAATGTAATACTGAATACTGAATTTTCTGGGTCGCTACCTTCTTCATCAGCATTTCTCGCATCTATCTACCGCACATTGTAAACATCATCTATTTAGACGATGTTTATTTTTAGGAATTTAATAAAAACCTAAACCAAAGCCGAAAAAGTAATTTTTATTTTAAGAAATAAAAATTATAGAAATTCACCATAATCGTTGTAAGAGATTTTAATACAAAACATATTATAAGATGCATTTATTCAAATTTATTAACAAAGCGCTGCAACGGTAACATTGTTTAATATTTAATTACTGCAAATATGTTGGTATAGTCTTTCACCAATAAAAAAAAAAAATTATTGCGGTGGCAGAGAATTAAAAAATAAGACAAAAATATAATTTTCCATACAAATGTCATCGGCTCCTAATAGGTTAAGCATTTTTTTTAACTTTAGTGTTTCCTGAAAGATTTCTACAAAAGCTTTAAAAGAACACCCATATTGACAATCAAACTTTTTTTTTGAAAATTTCAGAGTTTTTACCTGTTGTTTTTTTCTTATTTTTTTATTCTCTATCGTTCCATATATCTGTCCTTTTGATTGGAGTTACATTATTGTTTAAATTATATGATAAAATTAGAGGTGTTTAGCCCACTGCTTCGAAGAAAATGGACCGATATCGATGATTTTCAAACAGCAACTTTTTCGCAGCTATGTCTGATGGATTGACGTATTTAAATATTCTCTAGCTCAAGTAGTGCCTTGGCAAAGTTGATTTCAGAACTAACACGGACGGATAGAAGGACATCTTTCAATCTACTTCGCTAAGCATAAGGTATGTATACTTTATGGAAACAGAAATGAATACTGTATAAACTACAAACGGATTGACAAACTTAGATCTACCCTTTTTCCACCTGCGCTGAAGAGAAGAAGAAGTTTTGCTGCAAACTTTGCAAGCTTTAACATAATATTATATTTTCCTTATATTCTTCTTTCGTAGTTCTTTAAATATTTCCTAACATGTGATGTATTCAACTTGGTTTTTCCTAAAGTTTCTAACCAGCTGAAATGTAGATATTGATTAAAAGCTTAATACAGCCATTAAAAACATTATGCCCATATTTTAAAGGCAAGCAAAGTTGCTTAGTACACACGAGGCAACAGTTGCGTCAACCTTAATATTAAAACCTTAATTTAAATATTTCTAAAAGCGTTTTTTACAATATGTAAGAAAATATTATACTTAAAAGCAATCGAAGCAACGCGTCTTAATTGCTGCAACAGCTGCCTTGTAAAGAGTTAGCTATCAAGACTGTAATGTTAGTAAGTTTACAAACACAAAAAGGCGTTTTTATATTTAACTGATTTTTTCTGGAGTTATGATTAAGACGGTTCAAACTGTTAAGGTCTTATTTTAATAGCAGCTTCAGCCATTTTGTAATATGTGCTAATAGAAGAAAGAGACTCCTCAATAATTCAAACTTCTTTTTTTACAAAACATCAGTTCTAGACGCAACGTAGAGACTAATTTACCCTAATCTGAAGTTTAATCACTTATAAAAGTAAAACATAAACGATGATACTCAACACGACTTTCGATAACTCTTCATTGTAATACTCTTTCCTACAAAAAAATTCTACAAATTTTTTTTAATGAAAATTATTATTTAAGTTGGGCGGTAAGTGTTTGTTTAACTTTGAGACCGCATTGTACGGTGCTTTATTTTCAACAAATATTAAAAGCAAAAATATTTGAGACAGTTATATTTTTTTAGAAAATGCCACGAGTATGAAATCAAAAATAATCTACAGTGCCAAATATGCATGAAAAGTCAATCATCGAGTATTTGATATCCTAAGACCGGAATTCTCTTAGACTTACTGATACATACTTTTATACACAAAACATTTTGTTGTTATTTTTTTTGTTAAGTGACTTATATGGGTGTATTTTTGCTGCTTAAATTTTGTTGCCAACAGAGAAACTTATTACAACAACAAAATATGATGATATACAGATTTGTACAAAAAGATATTACGAACAGTGGGTCTTAAAGAAAATGAGGAATTTTTTATCTGGCTTAATTTCATGTATTTTTATACCCATCACAATACGTGGAAAAAGGGTATATCTCAGTTTGTCATCCATTTTCGATTTTATCATGTTCGGGTTGAAATCAATTTTTTTAAGGTAATAGATCAGCTAGAGGGAACTGAAATACGGCAATCGATCAGACATAGTTGTGAAAAATTTGCTATTGAAAGTCAGTAAGATCGGTCTATGTCCTTCGAGACAGCGGGCTAAACACCACGCCTGCCTCTAATTTTTTTATATCACTTAGAACCAATTAGTTTAGTGAACTCCATTCGAGAAAACAAATATGTGGACAGATAGAGAATTAAAAAATAAGAAAAAACATATAAAAAAAGTTAGGCTCACCCATATTTTCCGAGTTATGGGCCCCTGAAGTTTTCATAAAAAGGTTCGATGGGCATTATGGTCAATATGGGTATCATTTGAAAGCTTTTAAAAATACCTTTAAGAAAATTTTAAAGTTTTTTAAAATTGCTTACCCAATTAAGAGCAGATGATATTTATGTTGAATTGTAGGGTATTTAATTTTTTCTTATTTTTTAATTCTCTGTCACCCCAATATTTGTTTTTTTTTATTAAAATTACTTCACTTATATGGTGAAGGGTACATAAGATTCGGCATAGCTGTATAGCACTATTACTTGTTTAATTTCGAATTAAATTAAGAAAGAAAAAGTTATTTTATTATCATATATTAATTTGAAAAAAAGACTGGAAAAATTCAGACACTAGCCGAATGCTAGCCATTTTATGTATCGTTATATCCTTGGTTAGTATTTTTTCTTTTTATCTGACCCAGGTAGTGATTAGTGACTAAAAAGCAGAATTCTTGAAGAAATAAGCTTCAAAAATATTTTAAAGCATAATCAGTTTGCTGGTTCAGTTTAAACAAGGGTCTTGTACGAAAATTATTTTAAATTTTGTGTCTGTTGGGAATACGACTTCTCTGTACAAAGAAACGAATATGCTTCCCTTAAAGGCATCGAACTGTTGTATTTTACGGGGATCAAAATAATGCCTTAAACTTTTATATATACAGAAGAAAGACAGCCGTGATATCTAACAAGAAATACGTGTACTGTTTATGCTATGTTATGTTATGCTGGGAATTGACTTAAAAACTAGAAACATTTAATTGCTGGTTCAAAGACAGAGAGGTGCAGCAATTTTATTGTTCGCGATAAGACGACTCACGCTAAAATTCACTTTTCACAGTTGTACCATGATAGCAGCACTTATAAAAATAATTTCATAAATTTGTTATATTTCTTGCCGAATCTTAACCACTGTGCGAAGAGAGAAATAAGGCGATGACTGCTTTTAATACCATGACAGAAAACACGTATTTAAAGGTTGGTTTTATTAAAAACTTAAAAAGAAAACAATAGCAAACAATAAAAGACACTTTCAATTCCCAAACCGAAAGGAATTGTGCCACATTTGTTTTGTTTTTTGAACTTTGTTGCAAGTAAAAAAATAAACAATTTAAATTCAAACAATTGTATTTTTAACATTTTTTTTAAATATTTTCAATATTAAAAAAAGGCAACTAAAAAATATGAAATAAGAGTGAATGTGAATGGTTTAAATTGTTGTTGGAATGGATTTTGTCTTGCAGTCATTTTTATATTTGTTGTCGTAGCTGGTTCCTAAAAAAACCTCTTTTTAGTTGGAAATATTTTTGTAGTGAAAAATTTTTCGATACAAAAACAACAATTTTGCATTTTTTTAAAGTAACAAGTTTTTGTATATTTTTTTTCGTGCATATTGTTGTTATTTCTACTTATTTTTGGGTTGGTTTCTTTATGTTCAGTTAGTTTTTTTTCCATAAAGTGTTCTTTTTTTATTTATTTTTTTTTTGCCAAAACATTGGAAAAAACGTTACTTTTTGTTAATGTTGCGTTGTATGTATTGTGCACTTGTTGCTTTCAAAACAGGTATTTAATCTTAAAAAGATTTTTGTGTGGGAATTACAAAATCGGCTGCAAACAAGAAAATACGAGGGTGGTCTACGCTTTTGTTGAACAAAATGTTTGGGTTAGAAACACGAAGTCAAAAACTCTCTGAAGAAGTTTTTTTTTTCTGAAATGGTAGATAACATGATATTTTAAATAACATAAAAAAGAAGTTACTTTTACATTAATATTTCTATCAAAATTTATGTCAAAATAATTTATCGAAAATTACATAATAAAAAAAAAAATTTTTGCCTTTAAAAAGTACCTTTAATGCAAGTGTGTATTGTAATAAAATGAATTTTTAAAATACATTTTTAAATAATATTTTAAGAAGAGGATTTTGAAAAAAGTACAAATTAGTTTTGAAAAATATTTGTCAGAAGTGCCTTACGTAAAAAGTACTATTTAAAAAAGGCCACTGCTTTTAGAAGCAATTTTTTGGTGAATTATAATTTTGCTACATGTTTTAAAACTTCTTTTGGAAAAATTATTTTGGTAGTAAAAGAGGTGTATTTCAAAAAAAGAAAGATTAAGAAAAGTACTTTTACAAAAATATACTTGTTGCAAAAAGTCTATTATACAAAACAGCTTTTCGTATAAAGAAATAGTCCGAAAATAAATAATTTTTATCTAAACGTCTTTAAAATAGTAAATTTTACAAAAGACTTTTGCAAAAGGTGTCTAAAACAAAAAGTACCTGCAACAAAAAGTACTCTCAAAATAGTATTTCTTACAAAGATTTTTCTGAGAGGAAAGCATGTTATAGAAAAAGTACTTTTTGAGACAGTACTTTTTGTAAGAGTACTTTTTGGAATAGTACTTTTTGCTAAAAGTACTAGTAAAAAAAGGCTTTTTGGATAAATAACCCGAGAAAACAAAAAAACTTATTATTTTTATTTATTTATAAAAAATAATGATAACAAAAGTTCGCTAATCACCGCTATACAGTGATGAATTTTTAAAAGGACATAAATATGCTTTCAGCGTAACTTTTCTTACGTTTATTTCTTTCATTTTTATTTAAAGAATTTTAAATTTATAAGATTAGAAGAGATAATACTTTCCCATGCTTTTCTTGCTACCCTCTTGTTAAAAAAATACCAAAATGAAAAGGAATTGAATTTAACTGAACTTAGGTGAATTGTCGACAACAAAAAACAGAATCAAATAAATAGCAAATACATCAAAACACACACACACACACACACAAATACACTTAAACGGTATAATACATAAAGCGGTACATTCACTTTATTTATTTATTTCTTTTTTGCTTTGATAAACTTTTAAATAAGTTTTAATTGAATTGGAAGTTTTTTTTTATTCTTTTTTTCATCTGCTTTTTTGCTGCAAAAATAGATGCTTTTGAGTCGTTATTGTTGCAAATGTTGGTGTTTATAATGCATAACAAATCAAATCCGATAAGATTAAATTAAAGTGTTTTTTTTTCTTTAACTTTAACGTTAACTAAAATAAAATGCAATTTAGTGTTTTTGATTTTAAAATTCATTTTAAAAAGAAAGGAAAAAAAATTGCACGGTTTTGAATTTATGCAACCTGGTAGCTTAAAGTGGAAAAAAAATCCAAACGGGAAAATCTTAAATATTACTTTCAAAAATTTGAAAAGCTGTTAATTAAATGTCTGATTTATTTTTTTTTTTTTAATATCAAAAAATAAATTTTACATTTTTTAGAAGATTATTTCTCTGTGTGTGGAAAGTGACTTTTCTGGAAAAATTAAATTTTTTGCAGAGATGATTTTTGCTACACGAAGTGACTTTTTGTGAAACATAGTAGTGTGATGAGTGAAGTAGGCTGACAATTTGTAAAATGAAACGATGTTTTTTAAATGATTTAATTTATGGTACAAAGAGATTTTTTCGAACAATGTGACATTTTGTAAGAAAAAAGGGGTTTTATAGGAAGTCTCTAGTTTCAGAACAAGGTGCTCTTCTGAAAAGTCGCATTTTTCGAAGAAATGATTTTTCATAGGAAAAGGATACTTTGCGAAACAATGAGTTTTTATAAAAAATTGACTATTTTTAAAAAATGTAAAAAGTGGCTTTTTTTCAACAAAATGACTTCTTGTAATGAAAACTGATACATTGTGCAACAACAAAACTTTTTTGGCAAACTAAGTGACAGTGTAATGCAAAGTGACTTTATGTGAAACAAAGTGCCTTTTTGTGAAAAGTGATTTTTTTGGAATCAAAGCGATTTCTTGAGAAAAAATCAGTTCGTTTGAAAAGTGAGATTTTGTGAAAGAACTTTTCGTACAAGAAGGAATTTTTGCAAAATGCTGCCGGACCTTTTTAAAAAATTTATCTAAACCAAGATGACTTTTTTTTTTGGAAAACAAATAAATCTCTTTTGTCAAAAATTACTTTGTTAGAGATAAAGTGACTTTTTTTAAATAAAGCATCGCGACTTCTTTCTAACAACATTTGCTTATTGTAGATAAAGTAATTTTTGTAAAACAAATTTATTTTTATAAAGAAAGTGACTTTTTTTTTATATAAAGATGACATTTAAAAAGGACAAGTTAACAGGATTCTTTTTTTTGTTTTTTGGGAAAAAGGCTTTTTTTTATAAAAGGTCACAAAATAGAAAATAATTCTTTTAAATTTTTGCAAATCTATTAGATTATGTGCAAATCAAATTAATAAATATTTTTAGCATTCATTTATTTTAAAGACACAACAACACACTCCTGATAATAAAAATTTGAGTTAAGCATGTGTTATTGTAGGCGTTTTTAATTTGCAAATAAAACAACAAAACAGCAATAAAAATATGTCTGATGAACATTTAAGTACTGTCATAAAAATAAACAATATAATTAAAAAAAAATATTGTTGTAATGCTCAAAAAGAAAAAAAAAAAAAATAAATAAAAGAGACAAAAGCTAACAACGACTGATTTTATGACAATATAAATAATTAAAAACTAAAACACAATTCTAATAAAAAAATATAAATTATACAAAATAATACACTGCTCTCATTTGTATTAAAAACATGTCGTTAAATGTGAATGATTTGAATTTATTCAACAGTATTTTAATTGCAAAAAATTTTTTGTATAAAAAAATAAAACAATAAAAAAAGGTCTCGATATAATACATGACTAATGAAAAAATAAAAGCGTCTGCAAAACATTAAAGCAAACACAGGACCAAAAAAAAACATGAACTAAAAAAAAAATAGTACCACTGTGAGGAAAATCGTTCATGTTGTGCGGTAATTTCTTTTTTCAATCATAAAAGAAATAATAAACTCAATTAGCAAAATGAAAAAAATCGTTTTTTACATTTGAAATATTTTGATACTTTCAAAGAAGTGAATTAAATTTAAAAGCCTTCTAATGGAATTGAAATGGCGATTTTTTTTGGGTTATAAATTGAAAGAAAAGAAGAGTTAGGGAAAAGTGTATTGTTGTTATTAATGGAAAAAAGTAACTTCTTTCAAACAAAAGGCAACCTTCTTTTCGCAGGAAAATTAATTTTTATGAAACACGTCATTTCCCACAGATTTTAAATTTCAGGTTAATATAATTTAATTGGGAACTTTAACTTAATGTTAGAATTTTCTTGGATTATCTTTGGATTACATAATAACATCTAATTCTTAAGAAAAGAAAATTTTAAATCGGCTAAAGATCGCATATATTTTAAATTCAAAAGTTATTGAGAAGAAAAAATTAATTAAATTTTAATTTTGGCTTGAGTTTTTTTATTTTATTTCTAAGGTCCACAACTCGCAAAATTGGGCGAGCGATAGATTTTTTACTTGATGTTTTTATATATACATATATATATATATTGATTGGAGTTACATTTCATTGTTACAAATGATATGGAAACACTAGAGGCAGGCTTGTTGTTCTGCCCGCTGCCTCGAAGGACCGATCTTGCTGATTTTCGATAGCTAAATTTTAAAAACTATGTCTGTTATCGATTGGCGTATTTAAATTTTCTTCAGCTTATCCAGCGCCTTGGCAATGTTGATTTTAAAACTAACTTGGGCGGAAAGACGGACATCCTTCAATCGACTTCGCTTTGGAGAAGAACTCAGAATGTATATTCTATTTGGGGTCGGAAATGGATATTGTGGAAATTACAAGCGGAATGGCAAACTTAGATATACCCTTTTTCCACTTCTGTGGTGAAGGATATAACAAGTTGGAGTGCTATATTCTGTCCGTGCCGAATCTTATATAAACTTCACAGTAGTGATGATAGATATTGCCTTATGCTTTTATGCCAAAGATATCCTTGGTTTTTACTCTTATGGTTTTCAATTTAATTTGTACAATCATAATAAAAGAAATCGAGGTAGAAAGATGTCACTAGCCGATTTTACTGGGGAGTTAAACATTTTTGTATTGAAAAACAAGAAACTGAAAATAAAATGAAAAATTGATTCACTTAAAAAACATTTGTAATCCTTGTTGTCGTGGCAAAGGATCGAACCCGGATAAGAAAAATACCATTTTAAATAGAAATATTTCATTAATAATTTAAATGTTTGGTGAAAATATATTTTTTTATCGAAACTTGGATTTATAGTGAGCTTTAAAATTATCGATAATTTTTGATTTTTTAATGGATTTTTAGTTTTTAATAAATTTTAAGCTTTTTACCCTGAAGTTAATTTTTCTGTGAACTTTTGATTTGAATTTGATATTTTGGAATATATGCCATTGTTAAGTGAAATTTCGATTTCTTTGTTGTCTAGGGTTTCTTTAGGATTTCAATACAACCAAGCAAACAACAAGTAACAATATGAGTGTTTGCCCTTTTTTGAGCATATGTTCAACCTTCTAGACCAATTGTGGTGATTTTTATTAGAAGAAATTTCAAAGTGCTATCAGACTTGAATTTTCGTATGCCTTTGCATTTTTTTAATACGAACACGGACAGATAGATGGAGATAGCTGGATCGACTTTCTTATGAATAATAAATTAGAATAACTATTTAATTAGAATTAATACATCTTCTATTTTTTTAACATCAAATGAAAATTATTAAAATTTAAAAAAGACTAGGTAATTTATTTAAATTAATATTAAGGAAAAGCCTTTATTGAAATGAAATGAAAACTTAAAAATAATAACCCAATTATTTAAATGTTTTTTGTGGTTTCTAAAAAGTGCTCACAAAAGCTTTAATATTAAATATTCAAAAGCCACGGTAAATTAAATGAAAATGTTATAAAATAATAATAAGAGTCCAGTATAAAACAAACAAACAAACTACAATAAACATTCATATGAATGCAAAATTTTTGAATTGCTGCAATGACTCATTTTGTGGGAATTTGCCAAGGTAATAAGAACAATAAAACTGAACATTTTTTGCCAAGTTAATACAAAAACAAAAAAAAAAGCATTTTTAATACACACACATACACATATACACTTCACTACCAGTAACAATAGCAGCAACAACAACACCAATAGCTTTGACATTCCAAAATGAAACTGGTTTTATATTGACAAAGAACCTGAGAATATTTTGTTTAAACTCTTTCACGTCGCTTTCAGTAATTTGAAAGTGTTTTTTTTTTGTTGAAATAAATAAAAATTCCTTATTAAACTTTGTTTTTAAAATTTATTTTCCCTTTTATTTAAACATAATTATTTTATACATCATTTAATAAGAAACGGTGTTAACTTCTTTAGCCGAAAATTTTATCCCTCTTAAAACTTTTTTGGTGAATGGCTTTTCTTTGCTTTTTAAACAAATGCCATTTTTATTTTTATCGTATCATTTAATTTTTATCGTATTTTTAGGTTCTGCAAATATTGCTTAGTAACAGAGTCCTAAATTTGGAGAATAAGGAGAATCAACTTTGGGAATTCTTTTCTCAATCTTGTCAAAACTTTTTATTGACAATTAAGATGATGTGTTAATAAATCATAGAACACTCATTGTTAACGCACATAAATATCATGAATACATGGAAAGAGACATTAGTATTTCAAGAAGGAGCGAATAAAGGTGACTATTCTGCAGAATTAAACTTGTCTTGCCCGGGCAATATGTGCCGGAAATATTTAGTGTGGGAGTTTAGCCTGTGAACTTAGATTTTCCAAAAAACAAACGCGGATATCAAGCTTAAGCTGGAATCTGTCTTGAAGCTCAATAGGTTTATTTCAATAAACGTAAACGTAGTTTCATTGATGTGGCATTACATACAGTAAAGAATAGAATATCCTTAAAAAAGGACATCAGATACTTGAATATTTAAATCAGAAACCAGAATGGTTTTAAAAAATCGTACTGTGCAAGTTTACTTGCAATGGTCTGATTTCATGAAGGAAGACCCTAGTAGAGCTCAGAGAGCCCTTAAGTACAAAAGTAAAGACAGTATTTAAATACAACGAAAATTCTCTGAACTAAATAATTGGCTTGGTGCCAGGATCATTAAAACTTTGGATATTTTATAACAAAAATGATAATCGAGGAAAGTAATGTTTGTTCGCTGTTGTTGGAAGATGCTGAAAAAGCAGCGCACAGGTTTAATTTTTCAATCAATCAATATTTTGTAAAGGCGGTATTGCTGTCCATTGATTATAAATAATTTATGCGAAATAAACGGACTTCAAAACAGGTGGAATCGAATATGAAAAAGTTATAACTTTTGTTTTAAATTTTGAACTTCTATAACGGTTCCAAAAATACCTCAATATATATTAATTTGAATTACTAACGGGGACACCCTTTAATTTCTAAATTTCAATAATTTTACTTGTTGTTATAGCGAGCATGAAAATATATATTCTGTGTAATTTTGAAGTTCTGGACTGTTACGGTTCAAAAGATAAGATCATATACTTCAAGTAACATCGGCTGTAGGTACACCCTTTTGCTTCCAATTTTAAATTGATGTTAGAGCGGACTTAACAATACACATTCTGTGTAAATTTCAATTGTCTATCTATAATGATTTAAAATATAAGGCCATCTTTGTAAAATTACCCTACCTGTGGGGACACCCTTTTAAATCCAATTTTTTACTTCTTGCGGTAGCATACACAAAAATATTGATTCTTTTTTCGGAGTGTTTACTTAAAAAAGTTAAAAAGATAAGGCCATATAAACTAAATTACGTTAGCTATGGGGTCACCCTTTAATTATTAAGTTTGCGTTTTTTACTGCTATCTATTGTTGCAAGCGATAGTATTACCAACTTTGTTAAAATTGTATATTGGTATCCGTGACAGTTCATTCGACATGTAAAATTCATATGTTTTGTAGTGCGGCACCCTTTAATTTTTGATGTTTTGAACTTTTTTATATTCTTCCACACAACTGGAAAAAGTGTATTCCATTTGTAATTTGGACAATATCCATTTCTGACCCCATAAAATATATTATGAGTTCTTATGCTTAGCGAAGCCGATTGAGCCACGTCTGTGTGTTTGTTTGTGTTCCAGCTGAAATCAACTGAAATCAAGGCACTAGATGAGCTAGAGAAAATTTAAATATACCAATCGGCTAAACAAAGGATCGAAAATTTTGCTATTATATAGCAAAATCGATCCATGTCCTTCAAATGAGCGGGCAAAACATCACATCTGCCTCTAAAATTCTCACACCGTTTAGAACCAATTTAGTTTAATGAAGTAACTCTAATAAAGAAAACATATATGTGGGATAATAGAGATTTAAAATATAAGAAAAATCATTACGTGAAAAATTTGGCTTTCGCTCATATTTTCCGAGTTATGGGTCTCTGAAATTTTTATAGGAAATAACGTTTGTGTACCATATTTTTTTTAAATATCAATATGGGTGTCATTAAAAGGCTTCTGAAGAGATCTTTCAGGAAATTCACAAATTTTTAAAGAATGCTTAACCCGTTAAAATTTTTTTTATAGAATTATACATAGACGTAATTTTTTCTTCTTATTTTTTTAATCTCTGTCAACCCAATAATTTTTTTTTTATTGTTACTACTTCAATAAATTAAATGTACGTATATGTTGAAGGGCGTAGCCGAATATAGCACTCCTCTGGTTTTGAGCAGAACCAAATTGTAACCATCAACTTTTAATTAACATCAAAATTTTCAAAACATATCCAGAAAAGGCTGAGTTCTGTCAGCTCAAATATAAAAATAAAAACAGAGGAACTAATAAACCTCTTTTTTGGAGTCTGGCAAGACCTACACAGAGAGGCCCTAATTGGAGGCAGGGTGGTGCAAAGGCTATAAAAAATAAAAGGTGTAAATTAAATCTTTAAATCTGTACTTTATTTGCTTTTTCTTTAAGCAGTTCTAATATTTTTCTCGACTATAAACTAGTTTCATTTAATTTGCACTAAAAAGTTATTTTTCAACTTCTCAGTCATTGAGTGTGTGAAGAAAGTTAAAAGACTGTATTTATTAGTTGCGTAAAGTTTTAAGTTTTTATTACATCCTCTCATTATTACTCTACAACATCCATGTAAAGTTGCATGTAAAGTTTTGGTTTTCTTTCAATTACGTAAAAAGTTTCAATTACATTTCAAATGTAAGGAAAAAACCCACAAAATGTCAATTGTGTCATTTACATTTTGGTTTTCAACAACTTTCAACTTTGTTGGTGCTTTTCGAAACGAGGGTGAAAATTTTATTTAAAATCAAAAAAGAAAGAAATTCTTAAAAACAAAAAAAAAAAAAAACTTTAGTCAGTTAAACTTTCACCTCCCTTTTATTTTTGTTCTTTTTTTTACACACTTCAAAGCGCTGTAAATGTTAAAAGTTTTCTTTATTTTTGTATTTTAGTTCTCTTTAACATTAAGACATTTTGTGCTGCTTTACAACATTTATATGTTTGATGCGAAGAAGAATATTTTAATTTTGTGTGTGACACATCATGTCGATAAAAATGAAAAGATATTTTTTTGCTTTTTTTTACAAAAGAATGAATTTAAAAGAAAATAAAAATATGCAAAAAAAGAAAAATAAAGTTAAAAGTAGAAACAAAATGCTTAGAAGCATAATGAAATTCAAAGTCCTTGAAATACTATTTTTTCGCATGCATTATTTTAATACAGCAAACAAACTTTTCTGAAAAAAATACAAAATAAAAACAAAAACAACAAGATTTTTCTTTTCTGCATACAAATGAGAAAAGTTTTATACTGGTCATTTTAAGTTTTGTTTTGAGATTCCTTTGCAGTCCTTTTTTAGTTTTACAAGCAAAGCTTGAACTTTATTCAAAGTAAATGATGATGATATAAAATAAAATAAAAAAATAAAAATCATTGATAGAAATGTTTTAATTTAGAAAATTAGAAAAATCAAATATGAGAAGGAAGTCGGATATGCAGTAAAGAGAACATGACAAATTGGGGTCATCGGTTTTTCAAATAATTTGTAACCTTTCGTACATGATGCTTGTAAAAACTAGAAGAAAGTACATCACTTCTTATTTTAATTTAAGCAAAGTTTGGAATAAATTATTTTTAATTTTAAATTTCAACAATAATTTTCTGCATCATTGCACTAGACAAAACAGAGAAATGTTTATAAATTAGAATAAAAGTAGTATTTAACTATTTGCTAATTGAAATTCTAAAGAAATATATACAATAAAAGTTAAGGTGGAAATAATATTAGAATGGACTAATGTAGATCCTGCAATTGTCGAAAAAGTTAAAAAAAATTCCAAAAGTGGGAGTATGTAGGAAGCTATTAGGAGCTAAGGAAAAAACCCTGTTGCACTGTGAGGTAGTAGACAATGAAGCCTTTAAGCCGGGTCCTAATCTTTTGATTCATGAGAGAAATAATAAATGAGAGAAAATTTGGCATAAAATGAATTTTTCACAAAAAGGTTTATTTCGAAGAACTATGGGTCAAGAATTTGATTTTTTTTTTAAATAATATTTTCAGCTTCTGTTTTTAATTTTTTTTAAATGACTAAGAATTGATGCAAATTTTCACTAAAAAATAAAAAATTGATTGTTTTAATTTATTTTCTATATAAATTTTGCCCGAAATTTTTTTTAATTTGTAACAGTTTTTTTCTTCTTAAAAAAAAAATAAATAAATAAAATAAATTTGAGCAAAATCAGAAGTATTTAGAAGCAAAAAGAAATATTAGGTTAGGAAAAATCAGATTTTTTGTTAAAGGCGAATATCTTTTAAACTTTAAAACTTAAAATTATTTGTGGAGCTTGACAAGAGCTATCACCAGAATTTTTCTTCTTTATTAAATCCCTTACTGTGCGATGCGATGATTCTAATAAGAAAAATATGTTTATTTGTGTGGGTAAATAATTTTTCTATTTCAATAACTTAAGAGACCAAAATATACGTGAGCTAAAGCCGGAATAAAATTATTAATTTGGTTAGAAAAATAAAACGACTAATAATAATAATAATTTTTCAAAAAAAAACTTCAGAATATGGTCCTTAAAGTATACATTTTTCCTTTTTTGCTGTTAAATACACTTTTCGCGAAAAGTTTTAAGTAGACCTTTGTGTCTCGATTTTTTTCTTCTTTATTTATTTGGTAGAAAAAAATTGTCTATTAAATCCAAATAAATTTTTTTAGTCTTATATTTATTATACTGCTTTTAAAATCTTATATTTATTACACGTTTAAACTTTAATTTTTAAATATTGAAAGAAAAAATAATTATTTGAAAAAAGTACCAAATAACCAAAAGTACCAAAAGCCCGTTTTGTACATTTAGATCGATTTATTTTCTACTTACATTCTCGGCATTATTTTAAATGCTGTTAAAACATATTTTTTTTCTTCTAATAATTAGCCTTTAGTTAAATTATGGATAAAAAGTACTTTTTTGGTGCCTTTTTACTCTTAATGGTCACTTATAATGGTACAAACACATTTCTTTTTTTTAATTAGCGATAAATTGTTTTTGTTGCCTTAAAACATGAAAAAACTAACTTAAAATTAACTAGTACTATTTGTACCAATTTTTACCCGCTTTAATTATCTCCTGGTTAAAATTTCCAAAAAAAAAATTTTTATGACCTTCTAAGCCAAAGCGATTATACGTTTAACCCAGATCAAAAACGCTGCAGCCTTATACCACGAATATAAAATATGTTGCAGTGTTTGTCTCTTTTGACACAATTATAAAAAAGTACCAAATACTTGTTTATTTTGTCGTTAAAGTAAAGATGGGACAGAAAGCTAGTTTTATCTATTTTGGATAATCTTTATCTAAAACACTGCTTAAAAGCTCTACTTATTATGAAGAAAGTTAAAAGAAAAAATGTCTATTCTTATTGACAACTCATTTCACTGATTGGTTTCATTTATTGTTCCCCAGTTGATTTACTTTTTCTAAAGTTTCTTTTACAAAAAAAAAAAAAGGCAAGAAATCGTAATCACATGCCTGCTTAATAAAAAAGCCTCTAATGATTTGGAAGCCAGCACAATATTATTCCTTTCGATATTCATTTCGATCAAGGTCATTATTTTGAAACCACACAAAATCATCAGTAAACGTACAAGAAAATGTATTAAAAAATACACAAAAGAAAAAAAAAATATTAAAAACAAAAATTTTTGTTATTGTTGTCAAATGTAAAAGATTACTTTTGTAGTTCGTTTTGTTCTTGCTGTTGTTGTTATAGCAGTACTGCTTTAACAGTCTTTGTATTCATGGTATCCTCCAGAGAGTCATGAGAGTCAGGAATTAAGAATAAAAAAGTTCAAAAATATTTGAACAATAGAATTGAAAACGAATTTTTTTTTTTTTTTTAACACGAACAATGCCAGTTTTAATTTAATCAAATTTCGTAAAGTTTTTTTTACTTTTTTGCAGAGTTTTTTAAAATTTGAAAAGATTATCAAGAGATTTATGGCAGAAAAAATTAGTCAATGGACTTAAAGAAAAATGTGCAAAGTCTACTTTTATTTAGTTTTATGTATTTTAAATCATTGACAAAATATTTTCAGTCAAAGATTTAATGTCAGTAAAATGCTTAGTGGTAGTTATTAAAGCAAAAAGGTTATTAAGACTCTTTGTTGTTAAAAATGTCTTTGTTCTTTTCAGTTTAATTTAGGAGAATTTTTCAAAGTACTTTTTCAGAAAAACCTCCATGATTATTGACAGTTTATAGTACTTTTTTTTAAGTTTCTTTTTGATAAGAGAAAACTCTTTTAAAAAATACTTTTTTTAAGGAATATTTTAAGAGCTTTTTTTAAACAGCCTTTACAGGTCGTAAATTTTATTTCGTCGTATTTTTTTATTTTATTTTATTTGGTCATATTTTAGTTGTAGCGGAGCTTAATTAGTTTCAAAAAAAAATTGTTTTTTATAAATCTGAAAAGTACTTTACTTTACGTTATTCCTAAAAACTTGCTATTTAAACTAGTTCCTATTTTTAACAATAATTTCCTATTAAAATTTTTCTAGTAGGTACTTCCAAAAAAGTACTTTTTAACAACTACATTTTCTACTTTTGCAAAAGTACTTTTGTACGAGTAAGAAGTATTTTAGTAACAGATTTTTGTAAATCCGTTTGTTGTAAGAAATTTTATAGAGCCCGATTTTAAAAGATATTCTTTAAGCTTTGCCAAATAGTACTTTTTCCAAATGTACAATCAAAGGACCATTTTCAAAAATTTCTGGTTGAGTAAATACTTTTTAGAAGGTAATTTTTTTAAGCTACTTAAGAGGTACAAAATTCTTAAGAGGTTTTTTTATGACAGGTGCATTTTACGAATGTGCGAAAACAGCAGTACGGAAATGGTTCTTTAAAGAACTTTTTAAAAATTGATATTTTAAATAAATATTTTTTAGAGGTACGTTTTTATGAGATGATTTTTAACAGGAATTTTATGATATAAAATTTTCTACTATAAGAAGCACTTGACTTAAAAAGTACTTATTTAAACTCTCTGTGTGTGTTGTCTCAAAAAGTACTTTTTTTAGAATTAAGTTTTTTATAATTTATTCTAATGAATAAATGTATGTTTATAAAACACACATTTTAAGGCCCTATATTTAATTTTTTTATTTGGTACTTTTCAACAAATTTAAAATTGGGTTTTAAAAAAGTACCTGTTTTAAAAACTACAATAATGTTTTTTTTTATAAAAAAGTGATTTTTGTAATACTCTTTTTTTGTGAGGTACTTTTTTGCAAAGTACTTTTTTACAAAGTACTATTTCGATTTTTTTTTAAACTTTGCAAAACTAACATATTAATGAACATGTTTTTAGAAACAAAGATTGCTACAGTTCATAGATTTGGGTGCAGTTCATAGTTTTATTTGAATGATTAAACATCTGTTTATGGATTCCTGTCGTGTTTGTTTTTTTACTAAAATGCTAAAAAATCGAAATTTTGCTGTTGACTGCCATTTCGCACTAATGGTGACTAATTTAAAGCTCAATTGTACTTTAATATGAAATTATTGTAAGATAGTCATGAGAAAGCAGTGTCAAAAGGAAATTTTCTAATGCTTTTGTCCGAGTGAGTTAGTGGTACTTCTTTCTAATGCAATATTTATATATTTTAAAACAACATAAAGTACCTGAAATTGAAAACTATTTTGTATTCATGCACTTTAATACTCACATATGTAAATAATATTATTGAGAAACACCTCTTTTAAATTGCTTACCTAAAACGAAATAGAGAATTTATAGAAAATGTTAATAAAATAATTTCGGCCATTTGCTAAAATATCAAAAATACAATAATCAGCAGCAACAACTGTATTATTTGAAATAATTTGTAAAATGCTAAAAGTCAAATAAATCATACAAAGCAATAAATTTGAAAACTGCAAACGATAAATGAAAAAACAAAAAAAAAATATTTATTTTGTTTAAATTAAAAAAACAAAAACAAAAACTAAAATTTATGAACACAAAAACCCAAATCACACGGTCTATAGAGACGGCATACAAATTGCTGTTGAAATTTGCATTTATTAAATTTTAAATAATGAATTGTGATGCATGAATGCAACGAGTTTTTTCTTTAATTATGAAACTTGGTAAGTACGAGGTAGGTTGCAAAATTTTTTTAAAAATGATTTTTCAAACAACGTCATGTTGCATAGATATTGTTTAGTGGCCATAAATAGACAGTAGAAATGAAATGATTTCTCTAGAACAGATCGTTGATTGTTAAAAAACGAATTTCTAAAATAAAAGAGATAGACAGCTCAGTGTTTTCAGGAAATAAAAGTTATTACAAAAGGTTTTTTAAAGGAGGATAGAATAAAAACACTAGTCCTATGTTTCTGTAACTTATGTGAGAAATTTCTCACATAAAAATATTGTTGTCATTTTGTTTTACGCAGGCAGCGCTAAATACATTCCTGTAGTTTTAATTATTTAAAATTTTAAAAAATTATATAACAATATTATTTTCATGTGAGAATTTTTTCAAGTTATTTAGAGAAACGGGGTACATACGAGAAGATGAAGAAAATTTGAAATATATTTTTGCAGCACTTAACTCTTCCAGTTAAATGGTTACTTTCTAGGGCTATCCTCGTAGTATTTATTTTTGCTATGAACTATTTTAAATCTAAAACAATGTAAAGATGCCGAAACCTTAAAACAAATTTATTTTAAATAATAAAACAAATTCCTAATAATTTAAATTCAAAAACTATTTTCTATAAAATATTTCAACACAATTTTGTATTAAAGAATGGAACAACATTTTTAATAAACTTTTTTTGCATGAAATGAAAAACAGGATTATATTACATTATTATATTAATTTTAAATTTTTACTAAATATCAAATTTAAATAATTAATAATTGGGTATAAATTTTAAATAATTTTTCCTGGAAATAAATAATGAAACCAGTGCAAAGATTACGTTCATTTTATCGCTTAAGGAATAGTAGATCGAACATTAAAATGGGCGAAATAAATTGTAGCGCTTTCTACTTTTACTACAAGAAATCTAGTTATACTGCGGGTATTCAAAATTACTTAATTTAAATAGGAATTCGTTATTAAGAAACCCTGTTTTTTGTAAAAAGTTCTGTAACCGAGACTCTGGTGAACCATTATTTTGTCACACCGAAGTTAAGCAATTAATTATCACGAAACAATAAAAACCACCAAACAAATACCACCAAAACTTTACTATCGATCACTCTTAGTTCAATGAAATTTTAATGCAGTGCAGATATGAGTTATGCTTCTAAAATATTTTTAAAGCATCCAAACTTCGACAAAATCAATCCAATACAAGAAGAGGAGTGTCATGACGTAACTGATCTTAAAACGTTTAGGAAACTTAGATTCACTTAAAAGTATCTTTCGCGCAGTGTAGATTTTCTTTAACGTTTAATACTCTTCTTTCTGCTACAGCATTAACACCACATATCTCCCTCAGAGTTGGTAGTCATCAAGACACCCACAGCTTAATAAATATTTTCACAATTGTCAGAGCTACATCTTTGAGATTTAACAGCTTCTAATGGAAACCATTTTTTTAATCTATAAGTATTTGACTTAACACAAATCATCAAAATGGTTTTTTATATTTTGTAGCATTGTATGAGACCCATAATTGCATTTTGTTGAAGCGATATTCGATTTATTCCGAATACGAGTAGTGCTACATTGTATTCATTCCTCGTGGGAGCCAAAACCTTTTGCATGATCTGCAGCTATTTAATATAAAATATTGAATTCCGCCTTCTAGAGCAATGCTTTCCGTATCAAATGAGAAATAAATATTATAAAAAAACAGAGAAAAACACTTGTGTGCTGATTGATGCATAACGAAATCGATTAAACGATGTTCGCTTGTCCTTCCTAGAAATCAATTTTATGGGGTTGAAATCAATTTTGCCAAGGCACTAGATGGCTAGACAAAATTTAAATACGAAAATCGATCAGACCAGTTAGAAAAATTTTCAGGTGGGAGGTAGCCAACTTAAAGACCACATCCCTATAATATGGATGGTACCCAGCTTTAGAACTTTTTTTATGGTCATGCCAAATTTTGGATCAATATGGCCAGCCCTATTTCCAAAATATTTTGATTTTGCTCTACTGTGCATTCTCTCACACTATAAATTTCTCTATTTAAATAAAGCCATCTAAGCTTTACTACTGTGTTACTCCGGCGAAACACGAACTACTCGATGATGCCTCATTTTTGTAAGCTAAACCATGCCTATATACCCAATCCAGTCGTCGTCCACCCAATTGCTACTTCGATACACCAGATTTACAGCTAGAACTTGCTTTCTCATTTTTATTATAAAGGGCACCTTAAATACGCTATCTGCTACTCTTATATTAAATTGACAACTTCTCCAACTCATCTGACCTGTCCTTTTTTCTTATGTACTCAACACCACGCCGCGTGGACAAAATGTACAATCTTGTTGACCAAAAACATTCTTGGAAGTTGTTTTTACTGATTTTCTCTGCAATAGCTGCGACAGTTGTGCATTTCGACATTGGATATGAGACTCACTACGAAGAAATCCTAATCCAAAGAAAAGCTGATCCACCACGTAATTTTGTAGACTTTGTGCGATCAACAGCTTTTGATCTAGTGTTAGCTGTATTTGTAAATAATGAAAAGTCAAAGGCAAAATATGATATACTGCGATTTAAGATAATGAATAATGTGGACCCTCTGCGAAATTTTCTCCAATAGCATTCCGATGCTGTATGGGCTTTTTAAGGTCAATAATAATGATGATGATAAAAAACAAAAAAGTTTTTTATTTTTGTACAGTTTTACTTACGCTGTGCATAAATGGACTCTTTCAGCGACTTGAACATGTTTTTGAGGCACAAAGCTTTCCTACCGACTTTCGTTTTCAATATATCAATTTGTATTTTTTGTATTTGTATTTCAATATGTGATGTTATGTTGAAAAAAAGTCTGTCGTACATGTTTTTAATGTGAAAAACCTTTTACTTATCTTATAAAAAAAAAAAAAACAAAAAACAAGGTCAGCGAGTTCATTTATCCCTAATAAATCACATAAAATATTTCTTTTTAACGATTATATTTAGTTAAAATCTAATAAATAAACGAACCCTTATGACTAAAAATAGCCTGCCTGACGATGACTTCTCATGACTTAAATGAAACATTAAACATTTATTTGATACACAGAGAAAAAAACCCTAAAAAAATATACACAGACTCTGTGTAACAAAAAAATATCAAATTATAATTGGATGCCAACCAACAACCACTCAAACCAAATTCATCTTGGGCAAGAGTACGCTAAAATAAAAACGAGCAAAAGAAAATTGTATGAAACAAAAGTTGTTCTTTATTTGTGTAAGCAGAAAAAAAAAGAAGTGGAAAAAATATATGTAACAATAAAATCCATATGTTGCCAAATAAAAAACCATTAAAATTGAGCCATAAAAAGAGCAACAAACCAACAACCAAACAAAAACCGTCATGATAATAAGACCAAAAAAAAAAAATGGCAGGGAATATGATTTTATAGAGTCTATTTGTATTTTGCGCCTTCTTTGTTTATGCCAGTGAATATAACCAGTTGCCTTGGGTTTGTTAACAAGGCTGGTATCAGCCAGCTTTCAATAATGGCAGAAGAGACCAAAAGAGTGAGAGAGAGAGGAAGAGAAAGCGAGCTGCTTTTAAAGTTGCCCTGCTATAAAATTTAAGTCTATAAATAAATATTAAATGAGAAAAATTATTATATTTCAAAACAACAGAAAATGCTAATAAAAAAAAAATTATTTTATTTTAATTAAAAAGAAAATCTCATTTTTGGTTGTTCCACTTATAAGTTTGCCATTCAGAAATAAAATGAATTTTTAATTAAATATTTAATTATCATTTTTATCTTTCTTTTATTAAAATATAAAATAAATAAAAACTAATTTTATTATTCAAATTTGTTGTTTTTATTAATTTAATAAAATATGTATGCTTTACAATATTCTTTTAATATCAAGTATAGAACAAATGTTGCTAGCAACATGTTGCTAAATTGGAATTTGTAGTTATTTATTATTTTTTTTATTTATTTATATACTTTTTTTTAAATTCATTTATTTATAAAATATATTTCTTGTAAAAAAATCTTTTTTCTTAAATAAAATAATAAATAAATATTTATTTAAGTGCTTTAAGCTCAAATTCTATGTGAAATCTGTTGAGGCCGATTTTAATTATTTAACTTTCTTCAGATTCAACAGTTTCTAAACGGCTAGGTCGAATAAAAAAAAATATCATGTACCTGCAGCCAGAAGTATGCAAACTGAAGTCTTGAGTTTAAGCTTCTCTTTAAAAAACAAAGCGTTATTTGCATTTAAAAGATCCAAATTTGTTATGGCTTAAATCAATTTTATTAAAAAAATGGGTTATAATATAAAATTAATTTCTGATATCCCCTTTCTTCTTAAAAGTTTTATAAATAGAAAAATTTAAAACTGCCTTTTAGACACATAGATAGAAAGAGTGCTGACGAAGGTAGTAGCGAACGAGAAAGTGCGATTCATTCTTTTAATAACAAAATTTTACTAGTCCCTTTATAATTAATCATAATTAATAAAGAACTTAAGCCTTACTGAAAAGTAATAATTAATTTTTACAAAGCACGTTACAAAGTACGTTACACGCCAGAGTATAAAAATTCTTATTTTTGGGATTTTGAATACAAGATTAAGGAATTTGGTGATTCGGTTTTTATATAAACCTTAACTTCTTCCACTTGTTTACTCCAAGTGAGAAAAAGTGGTAAAATTTAATATAAATTATGGCGATTGAGAAAAATTTTTACTCTAAAAATTTGCTAAATTATTTAATAAAATTTTTTGTTTCTGCCCCACTGTGTACCGTTTGAAGCCCTGGTAGACATTTAACATAATAATTATTCTAGTTTATTTTACACACGCATTATATGTCGAAGAGATCTTTTATTATGTTATGTTTTGATTGAAGCCATGCCCTCTATTTTCTGCCCATTTTTAAATACAGTGAATAAAAAAGTTCAATTTCGTGGATAAGTGATGAATATTTTTTTTACGATTGTAAGGTGACATGTTAACCAATCATTAAAAAATATTTTCTTAAATTGAGTAGTGACACTTTCTCTATCTCCATCATTTTCGAATTAGTTAAAAAAGTAATTAAAAATTTAACATAAAAATTAATTAAGCTGCCAAAAGTTTTCACATTAACTTTTATGAAAATTTTGTTTGTATTTAAATTACCACGCCTTCTATTCATATACTAAATGGCTTGTTTTATTAGCTTGTTAATACAAAGTTGTTAATTGAATAAATAAAAAAATTATGTTTTCTATTGTGTTAAACACGTTTTGAATTTTTTTTTTTAAATTTTATACATTCTAATATGTCGCGTTTGTCAAGTCCCAAATGTCGTCGAAGGCCAAAATTGTTGCCAGTGGTATGTGAAAAATTAAATTAACTCAAATAAAGGATTATGAGTTAAAAAAAAACTTATAAAATAGAAAAACTATACAAATATACGAATTTTAAGTTTTTAGTTTTTAAAAAAAAACTAAATACCTTTTAAATTGCACATTCCTTAAAAATAAAAACTATCAGCTTAAACAAGGTCTTTGTAAGAGTATCTTTAAAGACAACAACTATAAAAGAGGAAAAAAAAATATAAAAATTTTAGGTTTTATGTAAATCTCCATAAAAATACTGACAATTTGAGTAAAAGATATATTTTTGTTGTTGGCGTATAAAGTTGCTTGTAGCTTTATTTGCAGCTTTACGGTTTGTTGCCAATTTTTTTTACATTCAATGCTTTTTTTCCTTCGCCTTTTACATTGTAGAAGTTGTTATTGCTGTTGTTTTTGTTGATATTGCAATTTTGCCCACTTTGGCAATGTATTGGCATATTTTTTTATTCGATTTCAAATGTTGGCCTTACAACTGCCACAAAATCCCATAAAATCTCAGCAGAGATGAAGAAGATGAAAGAAAATATAAGTAAAAACAAGTTAAACAATATGAATATGAAGAGACAGGGAAAAAGAAGAATGAGTAGCTTATTCAGCATAACAAGAAAACGACATTTATGGGAATATCCAAGTAGTAGAGTATTAACGAACGAAGCAAAGTAGTTAAGTAAATGGAATAAAGAAATGTATGTGGCTTGATTCGAAGGAGGCTGGGTGAGTGAATTTAAGTTATATGTACATGTATATGCAGTGAGTGTAAAGGCTATGAATACAAAAACTAAAATATATTGTACACGCCAGCGTGTCGTGTTCTTCTCTTTGTTATTTTCCCCTGATTTCAATTCACATTTGTAGGTTGTTGAACTGCTGCTGTAGCGTCATACTCGTCGCGGTCATCAGCGTCATCATCATCTTCAATTTGGTTGTAGCCTCGTTTTTTTACTTCTCTGACTTGGCTTTTATTGCAATCAAATCAATGTATTGCAATCCAGAGAAACATGAGAATTTAATCAAAAGAAAATTAAATTATCATGACGTATGGTGGGATATACAAAGTACAAAGTTAACAAAAAAGGTTTTTAAAATAGACTTTTGGGTAAAAGTAAATTAAACTGCAATTTTTCTATTAAAAATAAGTTTTACAAAATATGGTTAAAAAAGTACTTTTTTGAAAAGTACTTTTTTCAAAAAGTACTTTTTTATTCAAAAAGTACTTTTATCACATAAGCCATTTTTTCTTAAAATCTTTAATTAAAAATAACTTTTTGTATAAACAAAGTTTTTATATCAATTACCTTTCTTTCATATACGCAAACCACTTAATAAATAGCTCACTTTTAAAGAAGTACCTTTTAAAGAACGTCCCTTAGCAAAAATAGGAAGCTTGTATAAAAAGTAATCTTCTTTAGAATCCTTAAAAAAGAAAATTCTATTAAAAATTTTTAAAAATTTCCGTTTATAAGCCCGTTTTTATTGTATTTTCTCAAAAGGTACATTTTTAAAAAGGTATTTTGTAATAAAAAAATTACCATTTAAAGCTATAATTATATATATCAGTTTTCATAACAATTAAAAACAGGGACCTTTAAAAAAGTACCTTCTAAAAAATTCCGTCAAAAAGTACCTGCTAAAATACTACGTCAAAAAAATAATAGAAAACACCTTTAACGAGGATTTCTGTAGGCCCCTTAGAGTACTGCAAATTTTATACAAAGAGCACTTTTGGATTAAAAACACATTTTTTTAAGTACCTTTTAAAGAAAACGGACTTTTTTTGCAAGGAATTGTCTTTTAAAGACATCGTTTTGTCAAAAACAAAATTAATTTTTCCAAGTAAAAAAATTTTATAAATTAGTTCCGTTTTTAAAAAAGTATCCTTAATTTTAAAATTAATTTCTTTTAAATAAAAAAATGGTTCAAATCCTGATTTAGAAAAACTTACAAAAAATTAATAATTTCTCCTTAAAAAAATAAAAAAGTACTTTATATCAGTTTTCGCTAAAATATTTTTTTAATGGTCCTTTACCTATTGGAAAATTAACTTTTGCAGAAAAGCGGTCTTTTTAAAAAAAAAATAATTTTTGAAAAAGTACTTGTTTTAAAATTACCTATTTCGATCAGGTACACCTTTAAAATAAATACCCTTTTTAAAAAGTGGTCTTCTTATATATGTATTTTTTCAATTCGTCTGATATTTAACAATGATTTTCTATGAATGAAGCTTTTCAAAACTCTGTTTAATTATTGTTGTTGTTATGCTGTTAAACACAGTTGCCATTGGTATTTATATGTCTGTTTCGCATGTAAGAGTCACAATGCATTTTTTGAGAATAAAACAGCAACCTTGTCTTTAATGTTGTTGAGGTACTACATCTTGTTGCAAGAAATATCATACACAACATTTATTTGCTTTTATTTGCTGCCATTTTGCAGTCAGTTAAACGTTACAAAACTTATTTTTTTTTGTATTTTCTTGTCCCTCTTCTAAAAAAAATAGTCACTGCTAACATGGCATCAGTAACTCCTATTGTTGTTGTGTTTATGTTGCCAATAAAAACAAAAACAAAAAAAAAAAAAAACAAAACAAAAACTTTTTGCAAGATTTTGAGCTTTAAATTGTAAAAGACAGAAAAAACTTTATGCGAAAAAAGTAAAACAGAAATCTATTTAAATAAAAATGAAAAGCTTATAAATGGAAAAACCAAAAGAAAAATAAAGAAAATATTTAACGAGAAAAAGATCCAACACAAATTTACAGCAGTGAAATGAACAAAAGAATAAAATAATTGCAATTATGCACGCACTACAGTAAAATATCAGCACCAGTGACCAAATGGTAAATGAACTCTTGTACAAAACAACAATAAAAAAACTCCAAAAAGTAAACAATGAGAAAAAATATTTGATTTCAAGATACAAAAACCAACAAGCATTTTGCACTTTTTATTCTGTGGAATTCTGTCTACCATAATTTTGGACGGCTGCTAACGTACTCCGGATTGAGATGAAGCGGTGTTTAATAACACAAGTACAAGTTTTCTGGATTTTAAAGGGGAATGTTCTGAATGAAAATTTTTATATTCCATATCAACATGTCGCAAAAATCTGGTAAAATGTTCAATCTGCGTAAATATTTAAGAATAAGAAAAAATCCTGTATCCTAAGGCAATTTTCTGATAGGCTACAGCTTAAAAGGGGACCATAAAAATTTAATCATCAAACATAGATGTAGAACAGACTTAAATTGTCTCACAAAAAAGTTCCGTGATTAAAGACCGTCAACTAGTGGCAGTTTTTTTTACCATCCCTTTCATATGTGGGACAGCTTTTTGCAAAAGTTCAATGTGTGGTTCCCTTGTTTTATTTCGTTCTATTGCAGCTTTCAGCGTATTTTTGCAAAAACGACTATGCCAACTATGCAACTTTTCAGTATTCCTTTGTTACCAAGGCGAATTAATACCAGGTGGTCGCAATGGCGAATTCATTAATTTTGCTCAAAACCTGAAATGTCAAACTCCATATATAACAAATTGAGTATAATTTTTTTTATATGGTGTCTGACACTTAACGTTTCGGCGAAAATCAATGAATTCGCTATCGAGACCACCTAGTATTATTTCGCCATGTTCGTTACTTTCAGAGTGTAACATAAGTTGTATTTCTCACACACCCCAACCAACTGTCAGTTGACTACGTAGCAACATGTTGCTATACAGTAAACGTAGCGATAGGTTGCAAAGGCAGTCAGACTATGCGATGATTAATACGGATTTGCTTGGGTCTTAATAGTGACTTTATGATTGCTTTAATGGGTTCAAGGTACCTCCTAACATAAACATTTAAATATTCGGTGCTAACTGCTTCAACGACAGAGGGAATGAGTTTAACCTTTGTAGGCCATATTCCAAGAAATCTTAAAGATTCGCAGTCTAGTAATGTCCAAAAGATCGACACCTTTAAGAAAGTCTCGATCGAAACCATGGGAGATATTTTACATTTTCCTTCCCACCTTTTCCTTGTAGTAACTGCAGCAAAACTTTTGCGTGATGTTGAGTCTTCGGCCATTAGTACCAAAAGTACAGTGATTCGCAAAAACGATCAATTCAACGCCAATTTTTTCTCGACAGATCTCTACTAGGTTCTCAGTTCCCCTGAATGAGTGTCCCTGAAATCAAGCAGGTTTCCGCATAAGATCATCTGCAGCCTTACTTTGTAATTCTCGTAGCTAAATCTAAATCTCGATTACTATAAAGCTAAAAACAAAGTGCGACAAAAAGTGTTAAAGAATAGCGTTTGTAGCCAAAAATCGCTAAATACATTTTTTTTTAATTTTAGCCATGGATTAGCAGAATAAGGCTGCTGGTCTAATCTCCTAAACCAATCTCTCGGTCTGATAGATAGGAACCATTTCCAGCCCGTCCAAGAGTTTATCCATTTGATGTAAATTCAACTGTCCTGTAACACAAAAGAGTTAAAACTTTCTGCATCCGTTTAATAGAATGCCGAAACCCAAACCAATCTAGACGTCTAGTAGACACCTGATAAGAAGCTAATCGTAGTCGTGCACGGATTTTTAAGGTGGTTTAGTTAGCTTATCGACCTTTTGATGACTAAAATCGTAGTCTGAACTACGCTGCACTAATCATATTATCCGAGTTTTAAGCTCTTGCACAATCAAGGGATGATATGTCATGTCTGCTTGTTTTTTCATCCGTGTTATCCGTGATAAAAACCTTATGAGGCTGATTAGGGGTCTATAGGAAAGAGGGTGGTAGAGCAGTAATCCGGGGTGATTGATAATTTTTTTACGTCAAAAGTAAGCGGACCTTAGCTTCACCTGGCCCTGTATCGCCGCAGAATCCGAAGCATTATTGTGAATATTGATAAAGCGATGTAATTTAAACGGTTCAGGGATCTTTAAGATACACATCACTTTATTCCTATTTATTGAAGTAGAAATTGGTATGGCTTCTGAACTGTCAGAAATACACTCTGCCTTATAGAGGGTGCAGCCTGGAAAATAGGTACCTCTGTGGCCATCTTTCCGCTGGTTTTCAATTTACCTAAAGCTTTCTAAATAAAATTTAACACAATTGGTAAGTAAAATGGTATATTACGGAGCTTCCTATTTTAGAGACACCTTCCACTCTTCTTTTTATAAAAATGTTAAATACTTTTTACTGCCTACTGCCTCAATCTGTCAACGAATAACAACCCATTGTGCCGTTTAATAAAACCCAATGAAGTTCCAAAAAATTGTTCTTATTATTCCCCCCAAAATATATTTGTTTTTAATTGTGTTGCTGTTTGTTGCAGAAACGTCATGTTGTTTGTTAATTGTACCTTCATATGTACTATTTGGTTTATTGTGTGCCTTTTTGAGACTTCAATTTGCAATAATTTTTTGGTCTTTCGTTTTCTTGTAAAACAAAAAGCAAGGAAAATAACTTTTAATATAAAGAGCCTTTGGATTTTGTTTTTTTTTTGCTATAAAAAGGATCATTAGTCTGCAATACCTGACAAATTTTCTTACATTTGTTATTGGATTAATAAATTACCACAATGACGTTAAGTTGATGCAACATCCTCACCGATATCATCAGTAAATTTTCGACATCAATTAACAATTTTATTTTATCCTTCAACGAAGTCATACAGTTTATTTCAGAGCCAGTTTTTTTTTAAATAAATATTCATTTCTTTGTTTGTCTTAATCCTTAAGGCAAAAATACAATAAAAATATAAATGTTTTTGTTTTGAAAAACGTTCAAAAATTTTTGTGATGCATTATGTGAGAAGCAGTGAATGTTTTGTCTCTTGACATGGGGTGAATGATTTTTATATTTTTGGTTAATAAATAATCTTACAGGAATTATTATAGCCATTTTTATGACTCCTACACAATTCGAAATATTAAACAGTTGATTAAAAATAAGTAAAAAATAAGCATGATGCGCGGATTTAAAGATAAAACTGCTTTGGAATAAAATTTAACTGCTGGGTCAGACTTTACGGTTAAGGAAAAAATGGTAAAAACCTACAGAAAACTTTACCAGGATGAAAGAGTCGCCGCAAGAGCGGCAAAACGTAAGACATTCCCATCCTTCTCAATATTTTTTGCCAACATCCTCCATCGCTACTCTTTAATGAAGCTTCTTTACAAAAATGACATTTTTATAAAATGTTATCTCACCGGTGTAACTATCCCAAGGATGCCAATAGAAAAGAAATAAAAACGAGAAAATTCTATTTGATAACTAGAGGGAGGACACCCTCCAGGAAGGCAGCGGGAAAAAGGGCAACGTAAATAAGATCAAGGAAGAAGATGAGTGCTTAATTAATCAAAAATGTGCTTACGAAAGAAAGAATTTTTGTGACAATGGGATAGGCAGAACGTATTTGCTCTTCCATTAAAAATAAACGAGAAGAATGTGAACAATTACTAGAATAGAAAAATGTTTGATGTCAGTCAATCTATTCATTTTTCTAGGAAAACCAATACAACGGTTAAGCTAGTGGGAGCAAATTTGTTAAAAGTGTCATTTTTTAACGGAAACCGCTTGAAAGAGTGGAAATGGTAAATAATTAAGTAGGAATATGTTTTATATTTGACCCTTCTATGGGCGACTCTGGCAAAGTTGTGGTGTTTACCAATTTATGCTGGGTTTTTAACTCAATTAGGAACAATTTGCACTCACCCTGCGTCTTGTAAAATTGAAGGTTCTAGCTAACCAAATCTTCTTATCAAAAACCTCAAGATAACACTTACTAGCCCCCTCTTTTATTCACTATCTAGATGATTTTAATGTGCGCTATTGGTTTAGGCTAAAAAAAAACAAACGGTCAGGCCCCAAATAGGTTTCATTTACACTCTTTTAATATTTTTAACGTGTTATATCTACTAATAAAACAATACGTATTTAAAAGTGTCATCATGGCAAATTGGTTTAATATCAACTTTTCTTTTGTGACCCCAAAACGTTTGTTTCTTTTTTCTTTCTTTTTTTTCGTTCTTGACAAAAGTTTGAAAGAGAAAATTACTTTTATTTAAACTGCCATATTGCTTTTGTACATAAAAGAAAAAAAAAACGCATTATTTTCATTTCAGTCTTCATCAAATATTGCGACAATAGTGACATCTGTTGGTGACGCCTGCATAATTCACTACAGGATGGCTGATGAAAAGTAAAATAAACTGAAATCCTGAAATATGCAAAAACAAAATAATTTTTTTATAGATTAAAGTTGATATCGTTGAATAATCAGCGTAGACAAAAGAGCTTGAATATACGTGTTAGTCAACAAGCATGTGTCTCTTTTGTATTTAGCGCATATTATTTGAAGGCATTTTTGAAACTTTATGCTGCAGCTGTAGCAGTCAGCCAGCAACTGTAAATGGCAGTTATTTTTCCGTTATATTTTTTTATGTTTTTATTTTTTGTGGGGTTGGGGTTGTTTAAGGATTTCCAAACTTGTTATTTTCCTTAGCTATTCGCTGTATGCGTTTGGTGGTAGCCAGCCATCTACTTCATATTTTGATAATGACAGTGAAATGTGCAGCCATACTTTATGGTAAAATTCTTTTATTCATTCAGTGCGTGTCCTGTTTCGGTTTGTTTTTTTTTTTTAATTTTATTTATTCCGCTCAGAATAAATAAATGTGAAAATAAACACAGTCATCAAAACACGCATCTCATTTATTCATCCTGCTGAACATTTAAAAAAAAATGGCTGACGTATGATGAGTGAATCCCATTTTAAAAATGATACAACATCAACCATATGAAAATGACAAACGGATTTGTGTTATAAAAATGATAATAAAATAAGAATTTTACTTTCATATCAAACTATTTGAAATTATAATTTCTATAGCATACATTTAGGGCTTTAATATAAAAATATTACTAAAAGTGCTTTGAGGCGTTGTTCATTTTTAAAGCATGAAACTTAAACTCATTTAAATTTGAATGAAAAGTAGAAGAAATGAGATATAAATGGAATATTTATTAAAATTTCTAGAACATGTTGCAACGTATTTATAATTGGCAGCATATGGTGTAAAAACAATCCAAAAGAGACTCCAGAAAAATAGACAATTTGCTGCGGTTTGTGGCATCGCTTTTCAGTCGATGAAGTTCGTTACGCATCATGACCAATAATGAGTTTTTGTTTGAAATTAATTCAGGCGAGAATAAATTTAAGCAGATTTACGCTACGTGCTATACGGCGATCGCTATCACTGACTAATTGATATAAAAATTTGACGATAAGTTGACATCGGAAAAAGGCCCTGTCAATTGATCTCTAAGGTCTAGCGATATGACATCTATCCAGCAACATATAAAGCCTTGTTAGGAAAGTTGTAGTGGCTTCCTTACAGCTAAAACCAGTTAAATTTATCTTGATTAATTTTTTTAAAATTTGGTTTCACAGGAAATTCCATATTTTAGAAGAACTGTTGTTAAGGTGACATGGAGATATTCAGCTGAAATGCGAATTAAAGATTTTGTTGATTTACTTTACTTATAACTTAAACTAGAAATGAAAAAGTCTTAAAAATTCCTCATTCAATTTATAAGTTGTGAAGTATTTAGCTCAACACTTCCTTGAAATACATGATAACATTCACTTTTCTTTAATACACTTCCACCACTACGATGTTAAAATATTTACATGAAATAATTTAAGTAAATTTTATTAAACATTTAATTTAATCCACTTAACAAAAAAAAAAACAAAAAGAAAATAAAACTAACAACACAAATGATAATTCGTCATAAATAAAAATCTAATAAAGATTAAAACCCACAAATAAAAAATTTATATATAAAAAAAGGGAAACTTATGAAAAACATAAAAATAAACCAACAACAGCAGCAACAAAAATAAAAACAGGACTTAAACAGCAATAAATTTCCGATTCAAGGACGCACTTGAGAAGTATATCGTTCGCATATAAAAATATCAAAACACTGACAAGTATAAACAAAATCTTACTTTCGCTTTTTCTACACTTCCACATGCTGTTGAGTTAAAGCAGACGATACAAACAGCCCACCCACTTAGCTTCACCTTAATCTTAAATCCACATATGGATACACGTATTCGCCAAATAAATTTTTGTTTGTTGTCTTATCAAAATGTAAAAAACAATGTGTACAAAAATACTGGGAGACTCAGCACAAGCAGAAAATTGTTTTAATTTCTTTGCTCGCTAAAATTAAGATTGTTAAGAGATTAAATAAAATTATAATACTCACATCAGCCAAATTTTTGGAGGTCTTTATAACTAGAAGTAAAATCATTCTAACATAAAAGGTTAAAGCAGATTTTAGCTCTTAAAGCTACACGGGAAAAAGCTTTTTGCATTTATGAAAATTTGAATTGTTTTAGAATTAATATTTTATTAAATTTTTAATTGATACAATTATTTATTTAATTGATTCAATGAATTATTTAATTAAAAATATTTCATTTTTAATTCAATACTTTATTGAGTTGATTACAAATTTAATTAAATTTCAATGTGAAAACTAATAAAACCTTTAATGGATTCAACAACTTTTTTCTGTGTGTTTCGGCAGGGACAGTAACAAATTTTTGACAATCGAGCAGCATATGTCTATCATCCCTGTCAATTAAATAAAGAAGTCCAAAATCCATTAATTTTTTCGACATCAAATGTCTTAGTATTTTTGAAAATATGAATATTTTTAGAGAAAAGTAAATGTTGAATCAGCACGCAAGGAAGCGCGTAGAAGTTGATGTTTATTAAAATAAATGTTGGTCTCGAAAAAACTCTCACTTGCAAACTTAACGCTAAAAATGTTTCAAGTATTTAAAAGCTATTGAAACATTTTTAATACTGCTACATTTTCCAACTCTGTAAATCATAAAAAATATACAGAACGCACAGATTAAAACATAAAATCAAACATAATCGATACATAGAATATAAAAAAATGGAATGAGTAAACCCTACATGGAGGCAATAATAAACACAGCGCGTGTCAATAATTGTAAATTAAGTTGAAATTTTTATAGCTTTAAAAAAATAAAGCCACAGAAAAAAACAAAAACAATTTATATGTCGTGTAGAAAATAAAATTTTTATAATCATAAAACAGGAAATTAGAAACAAAGTTGATTTTATTTAAGAATATTTTTTGTATTTATTTTTGGCACTGAGGAAGTGACCGAGAGACTTTTATATTACTTTGACTTGATGTTTATAAAAAACAAAGACATTTAGATAATGATTTGAAGGAATTATTTTGTAAAGTTTTAATGTATTTAAATGCTTTTTGGGAACTTAAATTACTGTGTGATTTAAATTTATTTTTTATTTATTCGTCCTTTAATTCTTATCAAAATTTCTAAAGACACCTGGCTGACAGTGTGTCAAGTTTGAGGGCGAGCTAATTAATTCTCAATCTTGTACACGAATCAGGAATTTTTGTTAAATAAAAAAAAATAAATAAATTAAGTCATGTAGATGCTGTAAAAATTTTTTTTTTGAAATAAAATTAGGTGTTACTCCACTTAAGCTGAAATATATGAACGTACTGTTACAAAAATAATCGCAAATTGTGGCTTGTACAAATCCAAATAACGCTAGGCTTAGGCTTAAAGCCATTTGTTCATTATATTCTTGGAAGGCCTTGCTAAATCAGGAACTGACAGTGTAATTATTGTAGAAAGAGAGCATTTTAGAAAAGAAAAATAAATAAATAACAAAATATAAAATTGCATTCCCTGCCGACGGTTAGCAGAAATTGAGAACAAATATGTTTGGGGATTTGTAACGAAAAAATTAAACTCATAATTTGCTCTGGGTCGCTCTGTTATACACTTTAATATTTTTATGTGAGAAATATCTCACTTTAGTCACAGAAACGAGGTACAAGCCAGCGTAGCCCTGTCCCCCTCAGATGCTTTATTGTGATTGATTTAAGTCCGGAGTATGAAATTTTTTGTTTTTCCAAAACATGAAGTTTTCAATTCTGAGATGTTATTTAAAAAATCTTTTCTGTCATTTTTTTTAATGCTTTAATTATTAAACATTTTTTTTCAAATTTATTACTTTGAAAAGGTGTCATATATAAATTTTCTCAACCAAAACTAATAATTTAATTCAATACCGCGTTTGGAAATTTAAGCCACTTGTAAAAACAATAAATAATAAAAGTTAAAACTAAAATATGTGCCATTCATTTATCACTTATGATAATCGACAAATGTCTCACACCCATTTTTGTGGTTGAAAAAGTTTTTTATTTTATTTTATATTTCTTTTATTTTATTCTACATTACAAGCATGTTTCTGCTGTATTTCAAAGTTCTTTTTTTGGTCGATAAACATGGCTCCATAATTTCTAACAAAGTTTATTGAGTTTTAACCCTTTCTGAACACAATTTTTTGGGATAAAAAAAATTTAATTTAAATATTTTATTGTATAAAAAATTGTACAATAATTGCCTGAATTTTCAATTCCTAAAAAAGAGCATTATTTTGAAAGGAGATTTTAAAGGTTTAAAGAGAATAAAAATAATTTTCTCTTAATTTATTCTTGCATGCAAATTTTATATATTTTTTTTTTTTTTTGAGAAAACTGAATTTTTCTTTCGAGAACCTTTTCGGTACCTTTGGTAACTGAAATGTAATTTTTTATATTCTTATAAAACAAAGATTTTAACATACTTGTAACCAAAGCTAAAATCTAATTTAACCGTTAAAAATATTAGACTGTGTCGTAGATAAAAGTGCAGCTCAATAACTTAATATTTTCATCACTAATAAGTGTGGTTTTTTGTAAACACATTATTAGCAGCAGCAACATTTGCTGCCCTGGTAAAGGGTTTGCGTGTTTTTAAGGAAAAGGTCAGAGTTCAAATGCCAACAGAATTTGGAGTTAAAAAAAATAGTTTTGAAGAGTAGTGTCGGTGAATGAGTTGATTGAAAAGCCCAATAAATGAAAAACAACAGTTTGAACCACCGGAAGTGCTTTTGGAAAAGACAACATCCTCGGTTGAATAGTGAGCATAGGTGTATAGATATAGGACACAAAATTGTATGACTGTTTATTAGAACAGGAAATTTTGAGTTCTAGGCGTACGGGAACCACAGAACTCTTGATCAAAATTAACGTTAGTTACTAGCGTTGAATGAAATACAATGCGTCGATTAGCATAGCGTAGCATAACGAGATAGCAAATCTAATAACATGACTTGCTGGACCATAAACTACCCCTTGGTTGAGGCTTGAAATTGCAACAGCAGATTCGATTAGCATCGCACCATTCCCGCGAGTACCGACCAAAGTTGCAGATACCACGTGTAGTGCGCAGGGACCTCACCACCAAGCGGTCACAGAGATGGTCGGCTCTCTGTGGGGCTCCCGTGATACCAGTTAAAGGACACTGGTCAGGCCTTCGATAGACCAAAAAAAGAGCTGTCTATCTAGATTTCGGTTGCGGCATACCAAGGTTTCCCTTTATTCTTAAAAGTCCTGAGTGAAAACCTTAGCATGACCGCCCTTAACAATTAGTACCCCGGGGGAGTAGTGTTCATTACTGAGGTAGTGGAAATTATAGTTAAAGACGCACGTTTCCTAGAACATAAAGTTGTTTGAGTCACGAGTACATTAGTGTGGACGTTTAGTTAACTAAAGTGGCTGTTTTTGGAAATAACCCGTATTCTTGAAGATGTTACTAAGGAAGATATAGACTTCGCTAGACACACATATAAAGTTTCCACTTGCAATTTCGTGGCATTAAAAAATTACCCTGTTCCTCAATTCATACTATTAATTTTTATAAATAAGTTAATGCTTTGAATTATTAAGGCAGATGGTAATGGGTTAAAATAAAATATTTTAAACAAGAAAACTAAAGGGGGGAGTTAGATGAAAATGTCGAAATGTACAAAGTACCCTTTGTCATATTTTAACACAAGTGTTGTTGTCTTTTTCAACAGCTCGTGGTTGGCTTTCCTACACTTCACAACGGAACATTGGCTACGGCAAATTTTGTCTTCTTATTTTGTTATACAAATATCCTCTTGATCCCCGCAATACCATCGATGAAAAAGTAAGTCAGCCAAGCTGTCAACACGTTGAGCTATATTTCTTTAGCTCTAAATTTCCTTCTTATTATCTAATTTTTTTATGTTTTCTTTTTTTGGTGTTTCATATTTTGTTTGGTTTTATTTTGCTTCAAATACCCATAATTTGTTGCCTGCAAATATTATAATAAGTATTAGGAGCAGCACCATCATCAGCATGAAGCCGCCATATGGGCGAAAAAAAAGAGATAACAAAAAAAAAAAAAATAAAATTCAAACGACCATGGAGCAAAACTAAAGAGCAAACGTGGAAAATTTAACAAACTTGCACAAAAAGGCAAAAAAAAAACGAATTTTTTATAAAAGAAAAGAAAATATAAAACATGCAAAAAATAACTCCTGACACACTGACAAGAAAAATGTTCCCTTGACTTGTAGTTCTCTACTTTTTTTTTTGTCTACTAAACAATAAAAAGGTGGATTATAAGAGATGAAGAGAAATGGAAAACATAGAAAACATAAGGAAGATATAAAACTAAGCCATAGAACAAGGACTCGTTCTTCTGTTTTTTTTCTATAATTTTAAATTAACAATTTAATTTTTTTTCTAGGTGTGTAGATGTTTGTTAAAGTGGTTTGTGCACTGCAGAGACAAGTGTCTTTAAATTGTTTGTTAATGATTTAAAACAGAATATAGCGGGAAATAAAGAAATAATTTGGAATTGCGTAATAGTTCCTCTTTGAAATAAAGAAATTATTTTGGTTATTTTATTTAAACTTTAAAAATGTAAATTTTTTTCTTTTCAGAGAAAACAAAACTAGAAATGAAAAAATATATAAAATTGGTAGTTAAGATTTTAATGTAGTTTTGATTAAAATTACAAAGGCTGAACATTTTTAATAAAAAAAATTACTTCTTTTTTATATTAAACTAAAAGTCAGTAGGCAGCAGGGATATTGGAGACAGATGACCTATTGATATTAAAGCACAGAGAGACTATTTATGTCATTGATATACTTTAATGAGAGAAATTAATATTTTATTCGTTTTTATTCGTAAATAAGATCAATGTGGCGAGAGTAAAAATATTAAAAAAAATATTTTTATTTTTACAAGTTTGAACACTTTTATTTTAACTTTCCAAATTCGATTTTATTTGTTTATTTGAGTTACAGGCCTGTCATTTACGACTGAAGGCCTTAGCATAAAGTTTTATTAGAACTTAAATTGTACTTTGCATGGTTTCTTCTCTTAATAGCAGTCAAACATGAAGCTCAATACGCAGCGTGTTTAGTAAAATTAACTACATTTTACAAGAGCAGTTTTGTGACTTAGAAAAGCTTGAAAAGTTGGATAGAATGTGACACTTGAAAACTTACTAACGCTTATCTCCAAAGCAGATGAATCGACATTAATTAAATATTTTAAGTGTTTATAATTGGTTTTAGCTTGAAGGATAAAATACTTCTAAAACCAACGTTAAGGGAAATCGTTAAATTAAGCAGGCTAACAGTGGACTGAAAGTCTGCTTTAACATTTAACCTTAAGGTTTTTTTTTGTTATGTTACAACCCAAAAAATATTTAATTAAGTAAAAAATACTAATTTTCTTCATGTTACTTCTTACCCTAAAAGTAGGCTTTAAATTTAATATAAAATTAACACCCCAAAACAAGGCAATCTTTTTTTTTTTTGTTTATTGTAAACAACACATTTTGTTGGTTATTAAACTTGAGAAGTATTACAGTCGTATATTTTTCCATAATTGTTGTATTATACTTTCATGTTTCTTGTTCGTTATTGTGTTTATGAACCACGAATTTGAATTTATAAACATTTTTTTCTATTAGAAAATTTTAAATCAAGTCACAAAATTTATGATAATAATTTTGTGTGTTTATAAATTTTAAGTGTGTGCTTTCATATGTATATGTATGTTCTGTATGTGTTTGTGTATATTTTGTATATTATTTTTGTGTCATTTAAGTTTGTTTGTTCATTTATTTAAAGAAAGTCCTTGCAATGAGCCATGTAAAAAGCTGTTAAGAAGGCAATTTATGTACTTTCAATTTATTTTATTTTCTTGTTATTTTCTTTTTTTTTTGGCAATCTAAAGTAACTGAAGATATAAAAAAATATTGATGGCTATAATGAAGGTTATTCGAGCACTACATAAATGAAGAAGCAAAGAAAAATTGAATGTCTCTAAAAGGGACTTGATTAGATACTGGTTTGTTTGCTTAAAGCAATAAAAATATTATAAGTGGATTAGCGTTTCTTTTAGTTTAAAAACAAATATACAAAATTGCTTAGTAAACTTAAGGTTAAAGTTAGACAGCCGGGATTTTTTTTTAAATTTTGTTGTTAAAACCTTTACAAAAAAACTGTGCCAGCATTTACTTATAAATTGGTTCAGTTTTAATTTCAACCATTAGGGCACTCTTTAACTTTTAATTTTAAATATTTATACTTTTTAATATACCAGACATAGAAGTGGATATTCTGTTTAGTTTTCAAGTGTTTATATATTACAGTTCAAAGGATAAGGTTACATAGGCCAATTTACTTCAAATAAGGGAAAACCCTTTAAATTCTAAATTCAAATTTTACACATGTTGTTGTAGCGCACTCAGCAATACAGACTCTTTGTAAATTTCAAATGCTTGCCCACTTACACAAACTATTGGGACACCCTTTAATTTCCAAATACAAATATTATACTTGTTATTATTGCGGACTAAGCAAGGAAGTTTCTTAGTAAATTTCAACTATCTGGCTAAAACAGTTTATAAGCTTGTGTACATTCATCAAATTACATAAACTATTGAAACACCCTTTAATACTTGTTTTTATAGCAGTTACTGTAATCGACTTCCTATACAGTTTTCAATTGTTTGTTTATAACCGTTAAAGAATAGGCACATATTAGTCAGTTTACGTCACCTATGGGGACACCCTTTAAATTTTAGATTAGTTTTTGTATTACTTTTTGCTATTGGGAGCTATAGTTGTAATACGATTTTTTTAATTTTAAAGAAGTGCGCTTTAAGGTTTATAATACACTTAAAAAAATTGTATGCTGTATGGGGACACCCTTTAATTTTTTAAACTAATAACTCTTTTTAAAACGGGACGAATCTGTAAGCATTATCTATCAAATTACAACAAAACTTTATAAACCGGTTTAGAAATGAGTGATTTCTACAGGCACAAAAATAAAAAAGGCATCATTCCGACGAATTGATAACCTCCATATTTTTTTGAAGTCGGTTAAAAAAATTAGTTGCCAAACGTTGAGCAGAAAAAGAAATCAAATATACTGCAGTCATAGCAGTAGATTAGGAAAAGGTGCCGGTGTATTAGAAAAACAGATGAGATGGGAAACACGTCTGTATGAAAAAAAAAACAAAAACAAAAAGGAACTTTACGGATATCAAAAACAGTGTGGCAATCATGGCTGAGTTGATTTAATTGGCCTTGAATAGTAAATAGAAAAGAAAATTGTTACCTCTAGATGGCTGTTCGGTTTAAATTCGATTCACTGCTCAAGTTTGTAATGGCGAATGTTTTCTTTAAATAAAGCAATGGCCAGTTTCAAAGTATCAGGGTATATTAGGGAATCGGTAAAATGTCGTTCCAAGTGTTCGTCTATCATGAAAGAAATGTAAGTTGGATAGAAAATATTTTTGACGAAAATAAGAAGTCTGGCCTTCATTTGTATTCACTTTACCAAAATAGTTAAACTTGCCATCAGCACTTTTAAAAATTTTTGGTTCTACTAAGCATTAAAGCAGCTGCAGTAAATAAATCATTCTAACAATTGCAAGAATCTTTTTTTTATTTTCCTGTCTCCACTTATAATTTTAATAATAAAAAAAAAGAAATAAACAAAAAGGAAGCTATTGTCTTTATGCTGTTATTTTTTTATTATTCTAGAAATTAAATAAAGTTTCAATTTCCTCATCAATAAAAAATGTACCAAAAAGAAAAAAATTCTTTGACATAAACTTTAATTTTTATGTTCAAATTGATGGTTAAAATTCTCTAACAACAAACTTTTGTTCAGTTTACGATGACAAAACTCAATAAATTTTTATTACTTGACTTTATTTTCTTCCATTAGCTATAATTATTATTATTTGATTTTAATGAAACTTTTTAGAATACTGTTTTTTTACTGTAAATTTTTAATGGAATTCTTGCTTTTTTTATTATATAAAGTGTCATGTGATTATGCTGACAAAATGTTAAACATCATGTCAAAAACTAAAAATGCTATAAATTTTTGTTATTCAAAATCGTAAAGTTTAAGAAGAATTGTGCGTTTAAATAATGTATTTGAGGTTCTATAGTTCGTTGCTACTAAAATAAATTATTTATTTTATGAAGACTTTTAACTGCGTGTTTGGTGGTCTCACCGCCACAAAACAAAAATTAGGGTTTTTCTTTTAGAAAATTTTAATAAGTATCATAAAAATGCTTGATTTTAATTATGGTTAGTGATAGCGGTAGGAAACTTAAGAAAATATTGATAATAAAATTTGACAACCAATTTTGAAAATAGCTTCTTTATTTTTATTAAAGCTTGGAAAACTGCAAAAGTGTTAGTGTTAATGATTTATATAAATTTCCTTTTCTTTATTAACTTTGCTTGTCAAATGCTATGAATGAGGAAAATATGTACTTTTTAGAAATTAAAATCTTTATACGTTCTTTGAAGGTTTCTTCTACAAAGCATAGGCTCTAATTAAATTGGAGAAATTGAGATCGACTAGAGTTGATTTTAACACACATTAACAAAACATCTTCTATAATACTCGAAATTGAAATTTGTGTACGCCTTAATATCACTATGCAACACTTGTTGCAGAGGTGTATGACAGTACAACGAAAATTCCAAACAACAAAAATTAAAACCAAAATAAAAAATTACCTTCAGGTAGATCATTGCTATTTGATGCTTTTTTAAGAGAAACCTGAAGGCTTTTTTATTGAGATCATAGCTGCATTACAGCTGTTGCGAAAATCATTGAAATAATACGCTGTCACATAGATAGTGGTAATTAGTATATTTGATCCTGCATCACTTCAACGCTTTTGACATGGTAAGCCACTCAGTTTTTTATGTCGTCTTAAATTAAACAAAAGGATTTTTTTAAATTAAATAAATTTCAAAAAAAAATCCTTTTCGGGCTATTTTCAATTATTCTATTTATCCGGCCGTAGGTTAACGTTTCTTGTTTATAACCTGTGCGCCTTAGAGGCCTCTTTTATTTTCCTTAATATCTTAATAATGACATACCCCAAAAAAACAAATCATACACGAACGATGTAGAGTTGTATTTCAGCAAAAATAATCTCTAAACTAGACAAGATCCATCTCTGGCCTACAATAGAGGGCCTTCTCTTAATTCCAAGTAAGTCATTATGCCTCATAATGCACAAAGAAAGGAATAATGCCTATTATTGACAGTGACACTGCCATAAGTAAAGACAAAATAATGGAATAAAAAATCGAGCAAAGTACCAAAAAGCTTGGTATAATTAATAACAATTACTTGCCCGGGACGCTTTATAACAACTCTCTCTGGTTGACGCAGATTTACACACCCTTAAGTATTAGCAAAGTCGTATCGTAAACTCAGTTCTGTTTTTTTTTTTGCAAATTGCGATAAGGCCAGTAAGCGATAGATTCAATAACATTATGTAATGAGTGTATAACTTAAAAATATTGAGAGCGATTATTGTCTTATTCCAAATTTCCTCTTAAAACTTCCTCCAAAGCTTCTTAAATTACGAGTTCTAATATTTCTTCACAAGGTTATATAAAAAAAGACCACATAAATTTGCTGCATTGAGAGACATTAAGTGTCTGAATAGCAAGTAAGTGTTATGAACGCTGCTCGTCTATAAAATGCACATGACCAACAATCAAACAGCAATGTACGCAGTTTTAATCAATAATTTTTTTACGCACTGTTGATGGCTTTTTTAATATAAATTATAATGATTGCAACAATGACAGCTTTTATTCTCATTGAAAATGGCGAAACGTGTGGTAATTGAACGAACCAAAAATTTATTTAGTTAGCATTAATGAGATTTTGTTAAATCGATGTTCCCACTGCACCTAAAATGTCTTTTTAATCGAATCCCAAAAAAGAAGGTTATCAGTTCGACTGAACGATGCCTTTTTTTATTTTTGTGCCTGCAGAAATCACTCATTTCTAAGCCAATTTACAAAATTTTTTTGTAACATGATAGATAATGCTTACAGATTGCTTCCGTTTTTAAAATAGTTCATAATCTTAAAAATTAAAGGGTGTCCCCATATAACGTACATGTTTTTAAGTGTGTTAAAAACCGTAAAGCGGACTTCTTTAAAATTTAAAAAAATGCGCACATCTATAGCTCCCAATAGCAAAAAGTAATACAAAACTAAATCTAAAAATTAAAGGGGGTCCCCATCGGTGACGTAAATTGACTTATATGTGCCTATTTTTTTAACCGTTATTGACAAACGCTTAAAAATTGGACAGGATATCGATTACTTTGACCGTTATAATAAGTATAAATATTAAAAATTATGAATTAAAGGGTGTCCCAATAGTTGATGTAAGCTGTGGCAGAACATTTTAACCGTTATAGACAGACAGCAGAAATTTACAAAGAATCTGTATTGCGAAGTCCGCTTTAACAACATATATAAAATTTTAGTTTAGAAATTAAAGGGTGTTCCAATATTTAAAAAAAAATTCACCTATATGGCCCTATCGTTTGAACCGTCCACTACTTTGTCTAGTTTATTAAAAAGTAAAAAATTTTTAAATTATAAGTTAAAGGGTGTTACAATAGTTGCTGTTCTTTGATGTATATGACCAAACTGTTGAACAGTTGTAGACAGTTAGTTGAAATTTGCCCAGAACCTTTATTGTTAAGTCCGCTAATAAATAACAAGTTTGAAATTATAAGTTAAAGGGTGTTCCTATAACTGATGTCATTTGACCTATGTGGCCCTATCTTTGAAACCGTTACAGACAAACTCTTGAAAATTTGACAGAATGTCAAGTATAATAACAAGTATAAAGACTTAAAGTTAGAAATTAAAGGGTGCCCTTATGGTTGTAATTTGATGTATATGGCCATTCTTTTGAACAGTTATAGACTAATGCCTGGAGTTTTAACAAATTTTGTTTTACTGTGCCAGCAATAAAAAGTGTAAAAAATAAAGGGTGGCCACACTATTGCTGAATTTTCTTGTTTAATCTGCATTCATATTTTGTTCTACGACATATAAAAAAGCCTGACGCAATCTTTCTCGAATGTAATAACTACTGTCCTTAAGAAATATGATTTTAAGTTTGCTTGTTTTGAAAACGGGGTTTTGTTTGCAAGAATTATTTTAATTTTATTTGCAACAGAATGAATTAGGAATTTTCGCTTAAAGTAAACATAAGGAGGGCTCTTTTTTGTTTTGCTGCAGAACAGTAGCGAAAATTATAAGAAAATATGTATCAGAAAGCATGTTTGTTGAAATTTTTAAAATAATTTAAAATTGTTCTTAATAATTAATTATATTTAGATTTATGAAATACATACTAGATAATGTAATTGTTTCTTGTATTAATAGTAAAATTAAAAGTATGCTATTCCAGTACCGTTCTAGTTAAAAATGGTGGTAAAATTGTATGCTATATCTTAATACTTATAAAAATCTTTCAACGATTAAAATTATATAACGAATCGAGTTGACCGCTTAGGCGTGATTGAGCAACAACCACTCTAGTTATTATTAATTAAACTTTAAAATATCGTTTTGATTATCGCGACCGAATTATTAAAATTACTGATATTGACTATTCAGGATAAAATCACGTTTCGATTTTGCTTGATATTTTAAAGTTTAAATAATTTGATTTGTTTTAATTATTTTAGTTTTCAGTCTTATAATAATTGCAATTAGTAGAATAAATTTGTATCATATTTTCATTTTATTATAATTAAACTTTAAACGCTATGTAAGCAGTAACGAAATGAACATCGAGAATTGCTTTCATCTTCAATGATTTATAACGCTGAATAGGAGAATTTTAATCGGAATAATAACTTGTTTTTATTAAAGTTTAATTAATTTAATTTACAATTTCAGTGGTATTTTTTTTACCGCTTCAAGAAGCAAATTAAATTGCAGTGTATTTATAATAATGAAAAGCAGTGTCTCATTTAAAACATTATAGTTTTACAAAGTAATTATTCTCCTTTGGTGTTCCTCTTAGAAAACGATGTCAAGTCTATAGGTATTTGACATTACTTAAAGTGATGGAAGCAATTAACAAAATTGAATTTATCCTAGCAGACGCTGAGCTGTGCAATAAGCCCACAAAAGAGGACATCATATCGCTTCTTAGGAATTATGGCTTGCAAAAAATCATGACAGGAAAATACTAAAAGTTTTATGAATATTTGCTTTTTATTAAATAAAGACTCATAAAATGGAATTTGTTTATTAAAAGGGAATTACAATAAAACAAAAAAAAAAAAAATCATAAAAAAATTTTTCAAGGAAAAATGTTGACTTAATTTTAATTTTAAAATTTTCTATTAAGAAAATTCTATGTTCCCAGAAAAAAGCTATTGCAGCTTAAAAAAGTTAGATATATTTTTACACTGAAACTTAATTAAATTTTTAATTAATTGAATTATTTAATTCAAAAAATATTTTCTTGTTTAATTAAATATATAATTAATTCAATTAATTATTTAATTACATAATTTTGTATTTTTGTAAATTAAATATTTGATTGAGATACTTAAAAATTCAATTAAATTTCATGCGGTCAACATCTTTAAGCGAAATCGGTAAAGAGCAGAAAAATTAAGAGTTACACAGTCAGAGTACCCAAAGCTGGTTGCCAAGTCCGGTAATAGGTTCTGGCATCTTTAAATAACATTGACCCATGATAAATACCGAAGATGAGCCTAAAATCTAATGCACTTAGTATCTGTATGTCAAGTACTACATGATGTTAAACTGAGGGGCACCAGGGCCGATATACTTAATAAAGAAATCATGAAGGTTTTTATTAGTGGATTATGCAATTATTATTAAGATTAGGGATAAATTCTAATATTGCTGTCATATGGTTATCAAAAACTGATTGAAAACTGGAAATTAATATGGAGCAAAATGCGATTTAAAAGTGATCCTAAACAAGACTGATCTGCTTTAGTGTCCTTCTACACAATAATTTTAAATAAAAAAATATTTCATTTCTCTTAATTTCTTTATCTCATTTTATTTTTACTACTGCTTGATTCCTATAAAAAAAACTGAAAAAACTCTTTCATTACTAATGATTTCCTTTCGATTGTGCAAAACAATTTAATTGACCTTGTGTTTTATTGCTGCCTGTGTAATAATTTTGCAGAATAATTTTATATTTTTCTATTCGGTTTCCTTTTAATCTTCTTTAATTTTTCTTTCAAGATATTTTCAATTTTTGTTTACATTCTGCATCATTTATAAAAGATGTTTATGACTTTCTTTCCCTTTTATTTTTCTCCATTGAATATCTTATTGACACTTATTTGTTCAAGTATTTTTCTATAATTTTCATTTCTTTTACTTTGTATTATTTGACATTTTATTTTTATTTAAAAAAAATACTTGTTCAAATATTCGTATACATTCAACTTAAATCTTGAGTATTATTTATATTTTATGTATATTTTGCCAATTTAATTTTAACGAAAAATTTGTTTCCGATCAATTTATTCCAAAGAAAATTAACAGATGACCATGAACCATTTGTAGTATACAAAACATCAAGTAGCATTTGTGTTGTTTGTTAATGTACTTAAGTTTAAAAAAGATTGTTTTGTTTTCTTCTTCTAAAATTTGCAATAAGTGTAAAATATAAAAAGGAAAAATAAAAATCTCTATGTATTGTGTCAATTTAGTTAAATATTGAAATTACAATACTTATGCCAAGGACACAAAAAAAAAGAAACTTAAAAAATTTAATTCGTTTTGTAAAATTAACATAAATTGACAACACTTTGTGGAAGGGCCAAAATTTTAATGAATTCTTAAGCGTACAAGATATTTGGCAAATGAAGAAGATAAAAAAAAGATAATTTTTGTTTGTAGAAGTAAGTAATTGAATTTGTAAACAAAAATCATAAATTTAATGAATAAAAAAGATTTGGCAAAAATATTTATGTATGTTTTGTTTTGGAAAATTACACAAATTTACATACATAAATGTCATTTGCTTCAATGTTAGAGCATTTTCACCAAATACATAATATACAATGGATTAGTAGCCGACACAAAAACTGTTGGAAATGTTTAAATTAGATATTGCAGTTTAGATGAAATGCTCCTCAAACACTTATTTTTAATTGAAAGGATTTAAAAAATAATAACCCTTATTCTAGTTGTCGGCATCGTCATATATCAATCTTGATATGTGTCGAAGCATTCGATTTATTATTCTACTTGTCGTAATTGACAATTATCGATTACTGCTCAAAGATTTTTTGTATTCTATAACAAATGTGATGACGATATTGTATCGACGTGACTCTAGCTTTTGTCTACGCCATCTTTAATAACGAATGGAGGGGATTTAAATGAAATATAACATTGAAAATGGGAAAAAGTGAAAAATTGAAGGTTACAAAAGCAAATCAATTTGAAAAATGAGTGGAAAAATTGCAAAAGAATCCATCTCTTGCACTGGGTTTTTCCATGTAATTTTAAAGAAACATGGACAAAAATTGGAAAAATTCTAAGTTCTCTTGGTCCACCTAGAAGATTAGCAGATGGATGGCAGAAGGTAAAAAAATAAAGAATCGAATAGTGATTTATAAAAACGTTTGTAAAAATTACTTTTAAGGTATGACGAGATATAAAATTTAAATTGAAAAAAGATGGTTACTAATGAGTGTAGAGTCACTGGCGGCAGAATGTTTAACAATTTTCACTAAGTCGGCTGGAAGAAGCTCCACAGTTCCTTTAAACTTATAGAAGCACTTGAATGCTTAAGGAGCAGTTCAAAGCGTTAAAAAATATTTGACATGGGAATTTGCTGAAATCGAATTTGTCGTTGAAGAACCAGTGGAAGTCAACCAACAGTTAAGGGAAACACCTTGCACGTCTAATACTGTTGTTACCAATGATACCAGTTCTGCTCAGCCTGTTCCGTCGAAAGTAATTAAAAAGAAGGCAAAAATAAAACCATGCAATTAGTTCGATATATTGCAGAACCACAGCCAGCAACAGGCAAAACTACCTTCCGACATTTTAAATTTTATATCCTTACAAAAACGCACTCTTAGAGATGTTGACAAGCGACAACAAAATTATTGGAGAAAGCTCAAAACAGATGAAAAAAATGAAAAAATAAAAATAAAGGCTTTAAATAATGAAATTTTAAATAAATAAAATTTAACAAAAAAAAAAAAAAATTAGTGATGTGCATTTTTATTTCATAAAAATCGATAAACCGTCGACGTCGTCACAGTTGTGTTATAAAATGCAAAATTTTTATTGAATTGATGCCGACATTGATACGAAGTGACATTGATACTATAACAACGGCGACGTCGACGCCGACAACTAGAATAAGGGTGAATAAATGGAAAAAATGTTTTATTTAAGTTCAGCGCCTAAAACAATGCAACAAAAATCCATTGTTTGATTATAAAGAAAATTAATTTTCCCAATATTTTCTATTAATTTCATTTCTAAATTATGTATTTGCTAAAATACTAAATGCTGTTTGAAACTAAAAAAGAACTTGCAAAGTCTCAAAATGCAAACACATCTAATGAAAACATAATCTAGTTTTACAAATATAACACCTGAAGGCCAGATTAAAAACCGCATTAAGAAGGTAAGTCAAGCATGTAAAACACACTAAAGGATTGGGAAAAAATGCCATTTAAAACAGAGAATAGGGTAAATAGGGAATGACTTCTATATAAAGACGAGTCGTGAGACGTTTAGCTTCTGGTTCATGAGAGCAAAATTTTCTTTTCAATAGAAAATCTCTGTGTAATAAGATACATGAGAATATAAAATACATGAGTTATAACACTGAAATGAACGTAAGCGTATATCATCATTGCAGCAAATGCCCTTAAAAAAGAGGTTTGCCTCCTCAAGCACTTGGGACAGCTCTTTTGGATAGTACCGATCAAGCTAAGGCCTGACAATATTTTACCTTTTTACTCTAAAAAGATATCAAAAAATGCTAAAAGGTGACTAGATGAATGAAACCCTAAGTTAGGAGGACAAATAAGTCACTAAGTTACAGTTGAAGTACACTGGAGCTGATTTACTGCCCTTGAGAACAAACCTGACAACTTTCAATATAATCCGGCTAAGGCGGGAAAATAATGTTAATATGTTGTGTCTAGAAGAGAATTTGATGGCACACAGTAGGGGATTTGAAGAATAATGAAAATAATTCTGTAGTTTCTTAAAGTCCAGTCGTTTAAATTATAGTACAGGTGTATTTTCAAACCTGATAAAAGTTAGGCCAGAATTTCAAAAAAAAAAGAATTTTTGCAAGGTTTCAATTTTTTATAAACCTGCATCGCGGTGGCAGCTATTGAAACCGTATATTTTTGACTACACATTTAATATTGCTACTCAGTACAATCAGACTGGTCGCAAGAAACTACATAATTGTTTCCATTTAAGGTATTTTCCAAATGCTTCAATGAGCGGTAGAATAGTCGTAGGAAAATGAAAACTACTTGCAGTTGAATATTGAAGTTAGAAAGTCTGTAACGAAAAGGTGGAATAGATGGCTTCGAACTCTTAGTCTAAAGTAAAAGTTAATTGAGTGGCGTAAAGCTTGACGTTGTGAGGGAATGTTCTAATAGTAGTGCTTCTAGCTTATCTCTGGAAAATGCAAGGGCAATTAAATGAATATATAAAAATCAGAGAAGTTAAATTACAAACAGCTAATTTATTTCTATAGAAGTATACTCAACGCTTAACAGCAAAGACCTGGACCATATAGAAAGTGAAGGTGCAAAAGGTATCATGATGAAAAAACTCTGTTGAGTCCTTTGTTCTAACCTCGAAGTCGACAGCCCAATGAAGTGCGTGTATATAATCCGACGTCTTTTTATTATGATCAGCAATGCCAGAATGAAGATGTCATTTTAATTTTAAAGATTTTTTAATCAAAATAAGATTTGAAGATCTTTTTTTAAAAATTAAAATTTTTTTGATTTACGGTATTAATAAAAATGTTTCATCACTAGAAAGTCTAATAAAACTTTTTCCAAATTTAAATGAAGACATTGAGATAAAAAATTTAGATGACAAATGCAAGGAACTCCGCTACATGAATTTAATAAATATTTGAAGAGTTTAGAAAATGTTACAGTGGAAGAGTTTTGGCACACAATATCAAATATTTCTAGAGCGGATAGTGAGTTAATATTTCCAACTTTGTCGAATTTTGATAAAAATTTAATTTGTCTCCCTTGGTCATCTGCAAACGTTGAACAGATATTTTTCAAAAGTAAAAAGAATAACAAATTTTGAAGATTTTTCTCCAAAATTAAGATGTTTTTTTTCCGATAAATGAAGACTTTTTTATGAAAATTTCTGGCACAAATGATTATGATTAAGATTCTGGAAAGAGTATATAAAATTATAAAAAGTTTTTAAAATTAAATTTCTATTGTTTCCACTTAATTTTAAAGAATTTAAGATTGTCTCAGACATATTTCTTAACAGTAAATAAAAAAATTTACCAATGATATCTTAAAATACATTTGTATATCAAAGCTAGTGGTGAAGCTTGTTTTATCATGTATTTACCTAATCTAAACTAAACGTTAGGAAACGCTTTAGTTTAGAACGGTTGTGGAAATGATTGAAATAAAATTAAAAAAATTACTTGTTTTTTTTTACTATAGAAAACAAGTAAGAGTGCTATATTCGGCTATGCCGAATTTTATATACCCTTCACCATATATCTATAAATAATATAGTTTGCTGAAGTACCTCCAATCAAAAAAAATAACACTGCGGTGACAGGGAATTAAAAATAAGAAAAAAAAAATTAGGGTGGTATATATTCACATAAAAATGTCATCGGCTCTGAGTGGGTTAAGCATTTTAAAAAAATTTTAGGATTTCCTGAAAGATCTTCTCAAAAGCTTTTAAATAAAACCCACATTGACCATATTAACAATCGAATTTTTTTATGAAAATTTCCGAGACCCATAACCCGGAGCTAAAGGCGAGCGCAAATTTTTTCACCGGATGTATTTTTCTTATTTTTTAATTCTCTATCGCTCTTTATATTTGTTTTTTATGTGATTTTCTTTATTTTTCCAAATAATATGAAAGCATTAAAGGCAGACGTAGTCTTTTGCCCGCTGCCTTTAAAGACACGAACCGGTTCTGCTAATTTTCAACAGCAAAATTTTCGAAAGTATGTCTGACCGATTGGTGTATTTAAATTTTTTCTAGCTCACACGGACGAAGAGACGGACATCGCTCAATCGACTCCGCTATGCATAAGAATTCATAATGTATATTTTATGGAGGCTGAAATTAATATTGTAGAGATTACAACGGTATGTTAGAAAACAAATAAAATTAGAATAGAGAAAATTCTAAAGCAACTAAAATCCCACAGAAAGAAACCTCTTTGAGATAATTTTTATTTTTAAATTTATTATTTTGATAAATAATTTGTTATACATACGCAGTAAATTATGATGTTATCTTATCATTCGCTTACATACCTGCAAAGAAAACAAAGAAAGTTACAAAATTAATCAAACTTTTTAAATAAACTAAGAATCATATTAAATTTGTAGTAGAAAATATTTATAAATTAAAGAGAAATTTATTCTAAAAAAATTTCAGTAAAAAGTTTCTAAATTCTAAATTCCACAAAAAATTTTCATTTCATATTTTGCAAGGCATTGTATTTGAAAAAAATAATTTTATAGCAACAAAGCTTTGAAAAATATGAAGTGAAAGTTTCGTGTGGATTTCAGAACATGCCTGTATAACAATTAAGTATGAAACAAAATTTAATTAAGACGAAGATCGTACGTTTGAAAATTAAATATATTAATGATCTTAGGACGCCATCAGGTTAAACAAGCTTTCAAAGTAATTTTGTAACTTTGAGTCCCTATAATCGCCAGCTTTGAAACTTGAATCCCTTATGACTGCCATGTTTAGTATTTTAGTAAATCAGTCTTAGTCACATTCATATATTTCATAATTTGCTATCTTAGCTTTAACTTACAAATATCATGTACTCTGTTTTAATGATAAAAACTGAAATTTCTGCGGCTAATCACCGTCATAGTTATCAGGCAGCGAAATCTTGGACATGGCCTAATGCACGATTTTTCGGTTCATTAAGGGTCATACAATTTAAAGATTACAATTGCTAAAAATATTTTCCAGCGTTATTCAGGGTTTGAACTTAATACACAGCTTGAGAACTTTTAATTTTTTGTACTTTCATTCGCTTGATGTTTCCTGTTTTTAAAGTCATATTAAAATTAATTAATGCAGATTTTTTCAAGAAGGCCTATGAATTTAAAAAAAATTTCATTTTCTTTCACCCAATAAATAAAATCAATTAAAAAAATACTCACACCCTTTAAACAATAATTTATTTTGCAAAAGTTGTGGGAACTCAACAAGTTGCTTGATGACACATTAAATATTTAAAGAATCCTTTTAGTTAAATTTCAAAAACACTTTTAAAATTATAACATCTATTTGTTAAACATCCAAGAGGGTTTAGTTATTCATTCATTCAAATAGTGAAAAGAAATAAAAACATTTTATGTAAAATATTAAAAGAAGAAAATATTTAAAAAAGAAAATATTAAAAAAAAAAAAAACAAACACTGACGAGATAAATTTTAAATTGTTTGTTAATATCAAAGTAAAAGCAACAGTTTGCTAAACTAAATCTCTATAGAAAAAGTAAGTAAAAAAAAACCACAAAAATAAACCATCAAATAAATGAATAGAATAGACAAAACTTAAATGAAAAAAAGGCTGGCAACTACATACACTTACACACAGCAACACACACTTTTAGGCTTAATAAATACACCTTCTGTTTTCTGTGTAAAGCTTCATTAAAAATTTACAAACTTTTTCATTCATTTGCTTTTACAACTTTTGGATTAATGCAATTCACTAGATTTTGTTTGTTTCATGTTTTCAGTCATTCAGTTACTTTCATTCATTCATTCATTAACTTGCAACAGCCAAGCACTTGTTTTGCTCTTAAAATAAAATTGTTTCAAAATTTTCAAGCGGCTTCAAATTTTACATTTTATTTATTTGTTTTTGTCATCTTTTTATTTTTATGGTGCCCTAAACTAATAAAACCTCTTTTGAAAAGATGAATAAAAAGTGTTTATTGACTCTTTTGAAAAAGTGAATTGTAGCATTTTTATAAAAAGCAAAACAAATAGCTTGATAGTGAACAGAGATAAAGAGTTTAAAGAACTGGGAGTTGCAAGTCAAATAACGACCAGAAATTTTAAGCAATTAAGATAAGAAAAATTAATTATTATTTTTAAAAATAAATCTCTTTGTTTTTTGCAGCCAATCATTCAGTAGTTTTTATTTCTAAATTCTAAGTATAAAATTTAGCCTTAATTTTTTGTACTAGAATGTGTCAAAATGCAAGGCATTTGAATTAAATATTTAAATTTTGTGGAAAAGATTTGAATAAAAAATTAAAGTCTTGTGCAATCTTGTACAGAAACAGTTTTCAAAGTTTCGTAAAAAGAAATGTCATCAGCGACTTTGCTACAATATGGTGCGGTCAGATTAGGCAAATATTTGAACAAAAAATTATAACCACTATTTTTACAATGTTTATTCAATCTTTCTTGACATCTATCATTACAAAAGAGGATTAAAAATATAATAAATATTATATCTTACCGTTTCTATTGAGTTTGATCATATGTTTCTCATTAAGTATTTTTAAAGTAGAAATTTTTTTTTTCTATAATTTAGTGGTTACGTTTTTTTAGTAAAATATTTGAATAGTCTAACCGAACTTTTATTGTATTCAAAATTTTTTCAAATTCAATTAAAAGAAACTCTATCTAAACAAATTTTTTTCCTAAACGCTTAGTTAAAGAAAATTATATTTTTAGTGTAAAATTGTGTTAAAAATGTTGGACTTCTGTAAATCGGTCCCGGAAATTCCTAAAGAATGCATAAAAATTTTTAAAATTAAAATTCTAAGATTTTTGCCCACAAAATCCCTATTTGTCTCTAGAGCCATAAAATATTTTTGGGCTTTAGGAAAAGACGTATTTAAATTTAATTTTTATAAAAACAAATTAGTTGAGTCTATTTGGTTACGAGGGTAAGAGATTTAGCAAATTGTCAAAAAAACATTTTTTTTTCAGTTTTTAATTTAAATTCTAAAAATTTTTAGAAAGAAAAATTATTTACAAATGTATGCGGACGTTTTCGAAAGATATATGTATTTGGAAAATATTAATTAACTGATGTATTTATAATACTTTTGCATAATAAATAATTGAAAACAGAATTTTTCAATTTAAGAGATTTTTATGTAAATTAGTGTTTCCAATTAAATTAATTCGGCTTAAGTTCATTTCTAAAATATTTTCATTAAGAAGAAAACATTATTAACTAAATATTACAAAAGATTTGAAAATTTAAAATCTTATTGAAAATAACACTAAATTTCTGTCAAAAAAATCTATGAGCCCAAACGAGCAAACGAACTTAGACATCTCTAAACAATTTAATTGCAAAATATTTCACATCTTATCAAAAGGTCGTACAAGAAAATGACGTCATGCTTAAAAGCTGACGATTTAAACCGATTTGAAACATTGAAAGATATGTCTGCTGTTGTCTACAACAAAAAAAAAAAAAAAAAAAAAAAAAAACAATTTTATTTGCATTAAAATGTTGTTTGTGAGCATGTCAACAAACACTTTAAGTTCGGTTAAACAACATTTTTTCTTTCTTTTAGTCAATTTTTTCACTTTTTTAGTTAAACATTTTTAAATGTCATGTTCTCATGGCAAATGTTTTAACAAGAAATACGTTTTTTATAGCATTTTAATAAAAATAAAAATCGAAATATGCATTCAAAAAAGTAAGAAAAAAAAATAATAAATGAAATTATCTTATGGAATTGATGTTTAGTTTTTAAGAATTTAACTGGCTGTCCAAAGCTAAGTTTGTCAGTTTGGCAGCCAGTCGTTGAGTTGATTTAGTACATTTAGCTGTTGGTCTATTTTGGACTTACAGAAGTTATTTATTCATCTGTTTTTCTATACAACGAATAGTTAGTTTTTATTTTACTGTTTCTGTGGAATTTGTTTTTTTTTTTTTTGTTAGAAATATGTACGAGTTCATTTGCAAATTAAATTGCTAAAGTTGCTGATGTTACTGTTTTTTGAGCAAATTTATTTTTCATTTAATCGAATTATTACTAATCTAAATTTATTCCTGTTTGTAATTTAAAAAATCTCTTTTAGAAGTCATATTTATCTAAATGCTGTCAGTTGATTTTTTTACACTGACAGGAAATATTAAAAAAAAATACTTTTAATATCTTGTCATTGATGAAACGTGAATAAAAAATTAAAAATTAAATTTTTAATCAAATAAATTCATTTTTTACAGAGTCCTCTGCACAAAAAACTGAACAAACATCTATTTTTATATCAAGGCATCGTGCGTGTATAACATATGATATGAAAGAAATGTCTATATCGATTTTGTGTAGAGATCCTAGGATTTGTTTAAAAAAGCAACTCTTCACCATTTAGTGTCTCCTTCATGTGCAAGAGCACCTTAATAGCACCGAGGTTTCAAATGTTTGCTAATAAGCCGATGAATTCTTCTCATTCTAGCAGAGATGTCAAAAGTGAAGTTAAATAAACTTAACATAGTTCGACTTTCTCCAAACAAATACAACAAAGAACTCGACACAATTTACACTATAGCTGAAAATAACGGCTTCAACTGCACTACTGTTGAAAAACTACTTAAACAATACAACACTAAAAGCAAGAAGAAAAAAACAAGGAAACAATCGATACAACACGACGACACATTTTCACTTACATAGGACCAGAAATAGAACAGTTTTTTAGAAAGAAGGTTAACAGACAGCACTAAAAGCGAGCAACACTTCACGAAAAAATTTCAAGACATCAACAGAAATAACCGATAAATTTAACACCAGCGGAGTATGCAGACTTACTTGCACATGCAACCATACATACAAAGGAAAAACTGGACGAACTTAAAACACAAGGTTCACGGAACATATAAAATCATAAAAGCGGCAATGAGAAGTCTCCAACTTTGCAATACACCTTAACACACATGATCACAAGCCGAGGAAAATAAATGATTGTATGACATAAATACATCCTAGTAAAAGAGGACGAGGACTGGACACTTTTAAAGACACGGAGATATAAAAAACAGGAACGTTTAACGGAGATATTATTAACAGACACGTAAATACAACCTCTTACACAATTTCTACACCACTAAAATTATTAAAACAATATTACAAACGGAAAACATCTACAGATGGTAACACTTACCTACTTAATAACAAAAGACTGAAATATTAAAATTATATACCTTCAATAAATATGACAGATATCAGGTAATCTACCTGCATAATACCATCTTAATAGACACCATCCTAACGGACAAAACTTCTTGAACCCACCACTAGTAACAAACACCTTACACTATCTCTTCAGTACTAATCAAAACACGGCTTGAAATGATGTTCTCCCATCGAAAGCGCTCGCCAAACGTAACAAATGAACAGCCACTAACGACGGTCTTCACCGAAAGGTATGACAAACGTTAAATAACTTTACTTTTGGCAACTCTGCTATAATGAGAGGAATTCACCAGCATTTTAATTCCTTTGGTTAATAAACTCTATGCCATTGATCTAGAGTTCCGTGAAGATAATAATGGGCATCTTAAACTTTTTCATGAAAGGATTGTTTTTAATTCCCTTGTCATTTGATATTAATCCTGGTTGTAGTTTATCTTGGTCGGTCGCCAAAGTAAATTCTTTGCTCTATGCTTGACACTTTAAACTTGTTTATAGTATATTTTACTGCAGATTTTTCCATACTAAACCTGTACAAAATTAAGCAATTGAATATATAAAGGATATTATAGCCTTCACCACAAAAGTAGGGTGTAACTAAGTTTGCCATTCCGTTTGTAATTTCAACAATATCCGTTTCCGATCCCATAAAGTACGCATATTCTGAGTTCTTATGCATAGCAAAGTCGATTAAATGATGTCTGATAAGCTAAAGAGAATTAAAATACGCCAATCGATTAGAAATACTTTTGAAATTTTTGTTATTAAAAATAAATAAGATTTGAGGCAGTAGGCAAAACAGCACGAAACCTCAAACAAAACAAAAAAAAAAAAATAAAATCAAATATATAGAGCGATAGAGAATTTAAAAATAAGAAAAAAAAACTTCAAGTGAAAAACTAGGCTCTCGCCCATATTTTTCGAGTTATGGCCTCTAAACTTTTCATAGAAAAGTACGGTTTGTACCATATTTTTTAAGACATCAAGATGGGTATCATTTAGAAGCTTTTGGAGAGATCTTTCGATAATGATATTTTTTTTGTTTTACAAACAAACATACATTTACATACATGGTGAAGGATGTATAAGACTCGACATAGTCGAGCATAAAGCACTCTTACTTGCTTTTTTTCTTCAAGTTTTGTTAAGTTTTTCAATTAATATTAATAATCAGATATGTCACACATTCCGATCGGAATGGTTTCAATTCCGTATTAACAATTCCGATCGAGATTGTTTTACCTTCTTCAGATTCCGATCGATTTTGTTTATTCCTGAAAAGTATTAAATCTCCACTATTTAATTTAAATGTGGCAATACTTTGCACACCAAAGTAAATAATAAGATGTAGGACACATCATAATAGTAAATTTAATAAACGAAAATAACAAAATTTCAAAGAAACTAAATTCCACTTTGAAATTTGAAAGTGGTTTTATTCCGAAGAAAATTTTCGTTTTTAGTTTTCTGAAAAAGCAATTTACGGAATTGAAACCACTTTCAATGGGAATTAAGTTCTGTAACATGCCTGAATATTTCCAAAGAAGGAAAAAACTAAATTGTAGGTTTTGTTTGGTAAGTTTTAGCCGACAGTGTATATTTTGTAGAAATCAAATACAAATAAAATTCATGATGTTAAATGATCCCAAATAAATTTCCTATTGCAAATATCAATTAATATATTTTTATCTTAATTAAAGACTTTTAAGATTTAAATCGAAAATTATTAGTTTAAATATGAATGAAAAAACAAATGCTTGTTCTTAAATACTAAAAGTCTATTAAAAAATGAAAATAAGAAACTATTTTTAGAGCTTCCGAAAAAAGTGGTCATTTTAGAGTTTTACTAAATCCACACACTTTTTATCTAGATATTCTAGTCTTTAATTTTTTTAAGATGTTTTTTTTTCTTACATTCAATCTTAATAATTATTTGCAAAGAGATTAAAGTGTTTATGGAAACACATTTGATTTGAGCATTGACCATAAAGTAGATAATAAAAATTTAATAGTCATTTTTGGGGTGGCGTCATCAAAATACTTTCAGAAATATAAAAAAACGTTACTGCCTAGAAGAGGGTTAGTTAAGAGTATAATCAAAATGTATATGAGCCCTACTTTTCAAAAATTATATTTAAAAAAATAAAAATAAAACTTGCAAGAATAACAATACTATTAGAATACCTTTTATTTAAAATTTTTTATATTTGATTTTATAGCGTCTTAGCAATACAACTTCGGTTAAAAACTTAAGCCATATTAGCGATAATCAAGCCAATATTGAGACACGTTTTAATTCAAAGTTTTACTCTTGTCGCTTGTTGCTTTAGCGAACATAATTTTACTGTCGCTGACCAAACTTGATGTGTATGAATATCATGTCACTTCCGAAACACCCTGTAATTTTTATTATTTGTTTTTTGAGTAGCTATAGTTACACATTTTCTTATTTAAAAGTTTGCATATAAAGCATCCAGACGAACAGATATTGTGACAAAAACAATAGTCATTGCACCCTTGCTTGCTAAAATTAAGATCATGAGTTCAAATTCCAGCATAGCCTTGAGTAAACGTAATAAAAACCTTTCGCAGGCTCAATTTAAAAAACGAGAAAAGGCCAAACAAGAGAATATAAGGGGGAGGCTAAAAGTTTTATGGTTTAAATGGCGGCTTAAGTTGGTTTAAGCGTACATTTAACCAATGAGAGATGTTGAGTGTAAGCCCTGCTGAAATAAAAAATTTACTTGCATCAATAAGCATCCAAAGGAAACTTAAAAATTTCTGGGCACAAATGGATTGGATGGGTGTTTATTTAAATGATTTTCTTCTAAATGGTATTACTTTATATTAAAGCAATACTTTTGCCCCACCCTGTACAATAAATATTAAAACAAAGCCAGGCAATAAAAAATATACCTACAAATATTTATTTACAACCAACTTATCACTTCATAGAAGCTATAAAAATCCTAATAAAAAGCCAAAACAAAGTGTCGATTTTATTTCATGGCTTGTGGTGCCCAACTTCCTCATTTTTTCATGACAAATGGTGTGATTTTTAAAGTTATATTTTTATTATATTATTTTTTTATTGTCAATAAATATTAAAGAAATGAAAATGTCTTATGCGGTTGCTTAGTGAAAGAAAAAAATAACTAAATCAGTAGAATTTTTCTGGCAAAAACAGCAACAAAGCTGTTACTTCGCTTAAAATATATTTTTTTAATATTTAATTTCCAGCCAGTAATTTTAAAAAACTGATAAAGCCAAAGTAAATTTCATTTCTAGTTTAAATGGAATATATATCTTTTGATTGAAATCTCTAACATTTGCCAAAATATGTCGTGTAAATGTATTAAACTTCTTTTACTGTTTCAAGAATATTTTGCCAAAACAAAATGTGGCTGTAGTCCAAAAACAAAAGAAATCCTTTTACTTCATTAAATATATTTCATGTTAAAGTAACATTAATGCATTTCCATATAAAATTGTCAGTAAAATTATAATTTTCGACAGTTTCAGATAACATTTGTTCTAAATTTTAGGAAAAAAATTGTTAAGTAAAATTTTAAAAGCAGCCAAAAAGGACAGTAATAAAAAAGAAATGTTTTATTAAGGCCCTACGAGATGTGTTCAAAACTGATGGTGATTATTTGTTTTAATTCCTTATTGCTGACATCCGATTAAACAACTGTTTTTTTTTAATATTTTAAATGTTGATATGTTGTCATTCTTTTTCACAGGATTTAAGACCGGCGACTCATTTTGTGCTGTGTTATTATTTTTTTTACATAGAAAGAAAAAAAATTAATGATAGTTAAAAAAAAAAATTTATAAATTTTAGGCAAAATCATATTTAAAATTTAATTGCGACACAGATTTTATTGCTCTTAAAGCACTCAAAAATGAAATTTTCCTATAAATCATTCTGACAATTTATTTCAAGTGAATGTAATTCTTGTATTTAGAAATTTAAATTTTTCTTTGATTGATTTAATTTTAGTCAAAGTTATTTTTTTTAAGAAAAACTAACATATGAACATGATTTTGGATATTTAGCGACAAAGGCTGTTCTTTTTCGAGCACTGCTGGCCGTATGTTACCAATAATTCAAAACATATTGACCTTCACTTGGAAGAAAATCTTTAGTAGGAGTAAATATTTTTTTTGTGCATCCACATTTTCAAACAAAAATCCAATGATGTGGATCAATTACATTCCACAAGCAAAAGTTTTCTGTATAAAGAAACCCATTAAGCTAAAGGTGACCACCTGGATAATTTGGTAGTGTTGTTCAATCTATTCTTGATGATTTGCCAGAGCTTACTAATAATATATGTCAAATAGTCAGTATAGTATAACAGTTTGTATAACAGTTGATGGATTTCATAGATGTATTTTAAATGATTAGAAAAATTTATATTAAAACAAGTAAGAGTGCTATATTGGGCTAAACCGAATCTTGTATACCCTTCACCATGTATGTAAGTCTACTTTTGTGAAGTAACCCCATCAAAAAAACGAATATTGGAATTTAAAAATAAGAAAAAATTACGTACTTTTTAATATTTTACATATAAATATCATCGGCTCTTAATGGATTAGTCATTTTTAAAAAAGTTTTGTATTTTTTGAAAGCCCTCTTCAAAACCTTTTAAATGATACCCATATTGACAATTGAACTTTTTTATAACAATTTTAGAGGACCATAGCTCGAAAAATATGGACGAGTGCCAATTTTTGCACAATATGTTTTTTTTTATTTTTTAATTTTTTATCGCCTCATATATATGTTTTTTTAATTTAGTAGTTACTTCATTGTTTCAAATGATATGAAAAATTGGAGGCAGGCGTGGTGTTTTACCCACTGCCGCGAAGGACACAGACCGATTTTACTGATTTTCAATAGCAACTCTTTGGAAACTATGTCTGATCGATTGGCACATTAAAATTTTCTCTAGCTCATGTAGTGCACTTGATTTCAACACTAACACGAGCGGACAGATGGACATCGTTCAATCGATTTCGCTATGCAAAAGGACTGAAAATATTTTCGTTTTATGGGGCCGGAATTGGATATTTTAGAAACTACAAGCGGACACAATTTTTCCCCTTTTTGTGGTGAAGGGTATAAAAATTCAAACAAGATTTTTTGCAACTTAGCGCTCTCTAGCAAGAATTTGGTTTGCCAATATTTTATTTATTATTTTTACAATTATTTAATTTTTATAAGACGATTGCAGAGCGCTTCTGGGTTGATGTATTAATTAATTTTAAAAATTCGAAAAATTTTATTTCATGATTTCTGGTTTGTCAAACGTGCGCTCTTGAAACAATGCAGCTATTAATGCCACACCATTGTGTTACTGCAACGACAAATCGATTTTCTCTGCTTTTTTTTTTACGTTGGTGCTATGATAACACAATCTGCTGTTTCACCAATCATGCCCTTCCATTTAACTCAACCATGGCTTTTATAACTTTTTATTATGTCTTACTATCCTCATCAGTCAATTATTTGTTAAGATTTGGAACAGTGTTTTTCTTGTTTTACCAACAGACATAGCAACTCATATACCGCGGTATCAAAAGAAAATTGTTTTTTTTTTTCTTATCAAATTACCTGGAGTCTTGAACTGATATTTTCTATTTATTAGCGTTTTAAACAACTTATCCCTTGCGGCCACTAAACAACAATTATTTTTCATTGTGGGCAATAACATGTTGGGATTTGAACTTATTACTGATCTTCTTTTTCCACTAAGGCAGCCAATATATCTGCTCTACATGTGTTTAGCTACTTTTTGCTTTTTATTCTTATTACACACACAAACCGCACTTTGTAAAGGCCAGGATTGAACATCATACCCAGTCGCACGATCTGTCAAAAATTACATGTGTGCTCAAAAAGTATGATAGTGTGGATTAAAAGTGTATGTGTGTGACAGACTTTTTGACAGATCTGTACAATTTTATAATCTTTTGAAATAATTCATAAAATGATTTTTTCTATGCGATCACAGTTGATGTTTTTAAAAATGATGATAAAGCAATAACAAGATATTAAAGGCATCTGTTTTTTAATCTTTTTTGTATAATAGTGTGGCACCTACGACGCCATTTTGAACCAATTTTTAAGTAGGACAGAATTCTGTCAGATTTTTGTGTGATTAAGATTGTGTATGGTAATGAATCCTGGCCTTTAGTGATGGACATAATAGCTGTACAATTTCTTAGCTAAGACGCAATCCAACACTTTTAAATTAAATTTTCTACTGTGTAAAAGTTTTAATTGTAAATAATGAAAATTTTACATTAAAAAAATTAAGGATTAATGTGTATAATGAGAATATCTAATAATATTAAGATTAAGAGACATTTCTAGTAAAGACAAAGACAATTTCAAATAACTTTAACATAAAGCTTTCTTAGTAGTAATTCTATCTCTCTGGCTATTTCAAAGTGAACTGCATTGGCATTAAATTTATTTAAACAAGATAATGACAAAGACAATTACAAAAAAAAATGTTTAAATGACTTTCTAAAATAATGACAATAATTATTAAAACTACTGCTATAATAACAAAATAAGAGAATGGAGAACAGCTAAAGAATAAACAGTATTTTTGTTACGTCACAGCAAAGAAAAAAAATTAAAGTTTAAATATAATTTTAATAAAAATGAAAGAAACAAAAAAGTCTAATAAGCATAAAGCTTTGTGATATTAGGAACAATTTACATCACTAAACTTTTGTTGTTGTAGGTGATGATGATGTGGATGACAAACGGGATGGCAACTAAATGGCAAAATGACTGTCTGTATTAGTTTTCTGTTATACACATTATAAGGTTGGAGGGTAAAAACTTAACGATTTTCTGCTTGCTTTTATCTAGTAGCTCACGGGTTCTTAATGCTTTTTTTTAGTTTTTTTTTTTTTTTTGTAAAATTAAAATGTTACTATTATTAAAGAAACTTCATCTGATGACCCCGACATCTGATGTGGGTTTGGGTGTGTATTAAGCTCACACAAAAAACCAGCTTGTTGTGTAATTACGTCAGCAGCAAATCTTTTCATAAGATAGACAGGCCACTAGAACAGGAAGGCTTTTAGACGTTTAATGAAAGTTGTAATATAATTATTGTTGTACATAAGTGACGTGACTTTGATTTGAAATGTTATTTTTAAAGACAAAAAAAGGATTTGTAAAATAGTCTGATAATTGAGATGGAATCTTATTACACAGCAATTACTAAAGAGGATTATTTTTTAAAGTTTTGTTTTTTTTTGATGATTTGCTTTCTTTGTGTTTTTTGTTAAAACAAGAAATTAGTTTGCGTGAGAGAAATTAATTACAACATGTAATGGCATTTATTTTGCGTACAATATTAATGTCTTTGGAAATTATTTAAATAACGATATTCATTAAAAAAGCATAATATTAATGAAGAGAGAAAAAAAGGTTTTTCACCAATTAAATATTTAATTTGATTAAATATGAAAATTTAACAAACATTTAACTGGTTTAATAATTTTTTTGATTAAAAATTTATTGTGATATATTCGTTTAATAAATGTTTAATTGATTTAATTATTTATTTAATTCCAGAATTTTTTATATTTTTATTTACTACTTAAATGAATCAATTAATAATACTTATATGAAAATTTATGACTTAGAATCTCGTGTATATTAATTTAGTTTAACATTTCAATGGTTTCGGTGTTTTTGAATAAAAACTTTTTCTTGAGTTTTTATTGTGTTTTTGCTTCATTATTGATATGGAGTTCTCATTTAATCAATTTGGCTTTTGATATAAGATTTTTAGGATTTCTTAATCACAATTAGAGTAAATTAATTAAATAATAATCTAAAAGCAAATAAAAGTTTTGATGGTTGTTAAAATTTATTACTGTGTAAGTTTACTTTTCTTAAGTTGCTTGCAATTTTTTTAAGACGCTCAGTACTTTATCAGGTACTTTTTGAAAAAACTTTTAAAATGGAACTTAATTAATATGCTCCTTCTTTAAAGATTCTTGTTTCTACTTTTTAGGACATCGAACCTCAGTCTGTCTGTCAAAACTATCTATTTTTATGACCATAATAGGAAAATAATAAAAATTAAATTCGTCCCAATAGAGACTTAATTTTCATTTATGCTTGCATTTTCAACCACAACAGGCGGCTTCTTTGCGATTTACGCACAGTTTGTAAATATTGTCTTAACATTTAAAATATAATCTTAATTAAAAAAAAAAAAACAAAATTCAAGGGTGGACCATGGGAGGTGTCCACGTCGTAATTGATGAATTGCCTATGACTACATTTCTAAATATATTTCTTGAACAGAGAATTTTTTAAAACATCCGTTGTATTACTTTTTTACGGTTATTTTATATACTTCATTTTCAAAGGTGCTTTTTGGAAAGATACTTTTTTTGGCACGTGTTCCAAATTTGTACTTTTTCTTAAGTACCACACCAAAAATATTTTTGAAAGCTTCTTCTGTTAATTTCTTGATTAATACAACTTTTTTCACAAAACATATTTTTTGGTACTTTTAAAAGGAATACACTCCATAATGAGAATAACTCCATAAAGGTACTTTTTAAGTGTAAGATTTCGTTACAATTACTTTTTTACAGAAGTTGATAAAATTTATTTTAAAGCCAATTTAATTCAATTCACAGAACCCTTGTTTAAAGCTAGCTATTGGAAGCTACATACGAACATACTTTGCCAAAAAAAAAAACTTATTAAAATTTCTTTGTTAAAAACCAGTTTTTTTGGTCAAATTTTCAGAAGTAATTTTAATTGTACTTTTTTTTAAAGAAATAGTTTTATCGCATTTTGTACGAATCAGATTTTTTCAAGAGCACAATCTTTTGACCTTTAAAGGTACTTTTTCAAAAAAAGTACTTTTTAAATATAAATTAATTTGAGGAAATTATTTCAGGGCTGTATTTTAATAAGTTTATTTAATTTTATTACTCTTTCTGTTTGAAAGTACCATATTTTTTAATTGTCTTTTAAAACTTGTGCAAAGAAATTTTAAGTCTCATTTTTTAAGTTTAATTTTTAAAAATATTTTTTAGAAGAAACTTAAAACGTCCCTTCATTGAAAGTCAAGCTTGTAAAGATAGGTTCTAAAAGGATATTTTTTAGGTTCTTCTTTTAAACGAGTTCTTATTTTAAACATTTATTTTAAAAATGTGTCTTTTAAATTCTTTGCATTTAAATGGTAGGAAGGTACTTTTTTGGTGTTACACTTAAGAAAGTTCTTTTTTTAAATTATTTAATGATAGAGAATTTATAAGGTTGTTTTTTTTCCTATTTAAGCCAATCGTTTCCAAGTCTAGATTTTTTATTTCTAGATGTACCTCAAAAATGAAAATGTTTTCTGGCGATTTTTCATTTTGTTGCTTCGTTTTGTTACATTAATCTGGCAACGCTAGTCTAACATAAAGTTTATTCATTAGGTTAATTAACAAGAAATCATGTTTAAAAAATTACTAACTGTTGATTTACTTTTACCATTTTTTCAATTCGTTAAACACCACAATTGATAACGTTAACATTATATTTTATGAACCAAGTTTGTAATATTTAATTAGTTCAAGGGGTGATAATTTAGATGCAACATTTTAATAATGACTTTATAGCATTTATTTGTTTTCCTTGACTAAAATACAAATTTACAACAGTCATGTTATTTAGTTACACAAATTAAAATAATAATATTATTTTCTTATGATCTGTAGCATCAACATTATTAAAGGAACCGGAGAAGGGCATGAAATAAAATAAAAAAAGCTACAAAACAAATTTATGTATCCATTGGTAAAACATTGTTGCACAACTAAGTTCGAGTTGCAGCAATAAAATTTCTTTCATTTGAATGTAATGTACCAGACTTCTACTCTGTACACTAACAATTACATGTTGTATACTTTGCCATTCATAAGTACATACATATTTTGTTTTAGATATTAAGCGAATAGAATTCTGTATGCAACACATTGAACTGACCCTTTCAGGAAAATCTGACTTTAAGTAGTACAACCTACAACAACCGCCTGATTGTAAGATAAATTACAATGGGCTTCTTATTTAACAACAAATACATACATATGTATGTATGTAAGTGTAAGGAGTATAAAAAAATTGTTCATTTTTAGTTTTTACACTCAGAAAATTAATTTTATAATTTTATTTATCAACCATTAACTAACACTTTGAAAGATTAAAAAAGGTTACTGCAGTGCAACATATTGGGATATTTTATTGCCAAAGGCGGTTTTGGAAGCTAAAGGGCTGTGTTGTTATTTAAGAAAATGTTACATATCAGCACATTATCAACAGACGTAAAAATGGGAGTGGGTTTATGTACGCCGCTGCTGGTTAAGTGCAAAAAATTTTTAATATATTTAACGCATTTTTTTCTTTTTGTATGTTTTGAGTGCATTAAGGAAACATTTGTTTATTAAAAAACATAATGAAAAAAAATGAAAAAAAAAACAACATAATAAAAATAATTGTTAGATATTTTGTTCTGTCCTCCTACAACCATCATTTTAGCCATGCATTTCAAGTTGTATTTGTTAGAAATAATGTGTGTTCTATTTCTTGTTTTTTTTTTTTTTCTTAAGAGTATTTTTTTATCTTGACGACAATGTCGCATTTTCGCATCTGCTATTTGTTGGTAAGTTGTGAATGTTTGTCGTCATAGCAAAGGGAATGCGTGAGAGCTTGGAGAAGCAAATGTTAAGTTATCGCTGTATTCATTACGGAAATTTAAAACTTTGTATCAGATTGTATATATTTTTAAGTATCAGTTTGTAAAGTAGGTTACATGCGCATTAAACTTAAAGTTTGCCTTTTGTTTTATGTGTAAAATGTTGCTTTATTTTGCTTTTATTTAAAAATATTTACAATGTTTCTTTATACATTCAGTCATCTCATCAGCGACATTAAAGAAATTAAAAACAGTTTATCACAATATTAAAAAACGCTACAGAAGTTTTAAAAATAAGTTTGTTTCAAATTTTATAATTTAAAAAAATTATAAACACCAAAATTGTTAAATTTTTATTTGTTTACAAAATTTAAAAATATTTAATATTTTAACAATTTTAGACTTTTACTTTTAAATACCGCAATTGAATATTTTAAAATAATTTATATTTTCAATTTTTTTTTTCTTTTTGTGGAAATATGATTTTCAGTGAGAATATAGATTTTTTGAAAATCTCTTAAATTTATCCTGAAGTTCTGTCTTTTTTTTTTTTTGGTGAAATGTAATTTTTGAAATTAAATTTTTAATAACTTCAATACTTAGGAATAAGATTTTTTTTAAAATACTCTGCAACGTCAAAAGTGTACCATTACTTATGTCTTCTACTGTTTAAGCACGAATGATGCTTAAAGTTTTATACAATAAAATTTTTTTTAAAGTTCCAGTGGTTGTATCAAAGCGTGTATAAACAGCATTAAAGTTTGTTACTTACGTGAGTAGAATATTTTGTGTAGTTTTGTATGCTGTTGTTGTTGTTGTTGTTGTCGTTGCTGCTGTTGTTAGTGAAGATATTTTTGTTTATTGTACAAATGCAAATACATCTTATTCATCTAAGCAGTTATGCAGCCAAGCATACAAACACATATTTATTTACTTAAATGCAAGCATCATAATCCAAAACATACACACTTAAATACGTGCAACATGTTGCAAGTTTTTTTCTCTTCTTTTTTTTTTGCGTTTCTTAAGTAAGATTTGTCTTTTTTTCTTAATACTTTTTTGCATCTTACGGATCCATAAAAATGAAGAAAAACTGAAGCACAAATATAAAACTAAATGCATTTTCTTAGCTTTTGTAGTTGTTGTTTTTTTCTCTTTTTTTTTTTGTTGGTTGCTAAATGTAGAAATGCATAGAAATATTAAAGTAAAATGAACTTTAATTTAAAATAATGAAAGAATTTCTCTTTTTCTTTTAGTTAACAATAAACAGTACGTAGACTTGCAGTTCAGAACAGTGGAGAACATTTCCTTATAAAGATTAGGGCAATTTTAATAATGGCAGTTAGAAATGGTTGTGGCGAATTAGAAAATTGCTAGTTTAAATATATTTTTATAAGTGAAAAACATAGTACATACATACAAAATTTTATTTTAATAAAATATTAATTCTTACAAATGTGAAAATGTTTTTGTAAACAAAGAGAAAAAAAAATTGGGTAAGAAAATTTGGTGCAATAGTTTTTCCATTAATGTTTTTTTTTACTAGAACTTATCCTCTTTTCTTTTTGTTACCTTTTTAATTGACTTCAAAGGAGAAGAGAGTTATAAATTCACCTGTATCTTTTCCAGAGATTTCTGAACCAATTTTGGAATTGAAAGCAGATGCTTACAGATCGGTCTCTCTTTTTATAAATTGGAGGGTGTCCCCATGGAAGAGAAATGCATATTAAGCCGTAAGCGAAAATGGTATCAATTTAGCTCACAATAACAGAAAGTGATAAAAAATAAACTTTTATTTTAAAGGGTGTCCCACTAAGTGTCGTAATTTAAATTGTATAACTTTTTCTTTTCAATCTCTATAGCCGAAAATTAGAAAATTAAACAGAATGAGTAAAATTATGTTCGTTATAACCACAAGTATAAATATTAAAAATTAAAGGGTGTTCCTATAGGTAATATAACTTAGGATATTTCCACAAAACTTTTAATTTATTATAGATAGAAACATGAAATTTAAACAAATTTGTATTATAATTTTTATTTTATCGCTGTATGTTCAGGTCGTTTTTGTTTACAAGAGTTATTTATTTTCAAAAGCCGGATTTTTTTTGAGCGAAAAAATATGAACGTAAATTTTTTTATTTCTGTTATTTTTCTTATTCTTGTTTTTTGATTATTATTTTACTCTGTGGCTTTAACTAATTGTTTTTATATAAAAGCATTACACAAACTCACAAAAAAATTTTTTTATGGGATTTGAACTCAAAACTCTTCTATTTCTAAGCCAATTTTTAATCCTTTGATTTGAAAGTTCATGCTTAAGGATTGGTTCCATTTAAAAAATGTTTCTATAAATCTTAGAATTAAAGGGTATTCTTATTAAACACATGTATTTGTTATTTTTAGCGATCGAAATTTACATTTAATTTCTATTGAAACTTTGGTCGATATCGAGTGCCGTAGTTTGCCCCCAGGTATTTCAGTCCGTTGTAAAATACTAATGAAATCTAAAATAAGTATTTAAGGGAATACCATGATAGTTCTTCATAGTACTTTTCTTAATATTTTTTAGCTTATTCTATTATAGCTGCTAATTTTTTTTTGCTATTTTTTTTTTGCTATTTTGTTATTCCCAAAAATCTGATTAAAATTCCTAATTAAATATTTTTCTACGTATTTGCTTAAACAACCGGTTTTTGATTATTTAACATACTTTTTAAATTGGAAATAAATGTAAAATTTAAGATTTTTATCACATTTTAAATTAAGGGGTCTGTCTGTTTTACCGTTTCTTTAAATTTATATTATCCTTTTTTTTTAAGTAAAAAGTCTATTAATTATTCACATCACAGCACACAAACAAACACCCTCTTTTTTATCATCAATCATTTTTTTTCTTTAATCTCTCAAATAACTTTCAAACTAACGTAAGACTTACCAAACTGATTTATCACAAAATTCCTTAATACGGTTGAAAATATGGCAGAAAATAACGCACAAAAAAAAAGAACAACAGAGATAAAGTTTGCAACATGAGGATAATTATAGCAATACAACGCCTTTTTTAAAGTAAACACAAACCAACTATCGTTTTGTAATTAAATATGTGTAACTGAGCAGAGAACGCAGGTTCTTGTGTTTGTTTTAATGCACATAAGTTTTATGAAACAGTGATGCAAATTAAGTGTAAAAAGATATTGTTAAGCTCTTTTTTTTTTAACCATAAATGATGTTAATTGAATAGTAATTATTTGTTAATAATGAATGGATTTAATTGAGTATTTCATTTAACCAATTGAATCTTTTAATACATTAAACAGTTTTTTACAACAAAGTGAGTTTAATTTAAACGCCAGAAATGGTATGTAATTTAAATAATAATGACAAAAAGGAAGCGTATATATGAAACAGCTCCAATTCAAGACCAACATATCTTTTTTTCAGTTATAAATAAAGCACTAAGTGATAATAATAACAAAACAGGTGCCTATTTGTGCGTTACGTTTTTTACAGGATACTATACTTAATGGACTAACGGGTATAGCGGCGCTATAGGTAATAGGAAAGTTCGAATACCATTTTTAATATCTAAAAAAATTCTCTTAGATAAGCGGCAAATTGGTGGAAGGGAGAAAATGTTTCTCGTAATCTGGATAAGACAACTGTAGCTTTCGTTCACACTCAGAAGTAAATTTAATTTGGAAAGGATATCCTTAAATTTAGTCGATTGACCTTAGTCCTCTGATATTAGACATCTAGAGTACTCTTTAGACAGGAGTCATTTTAGTCCTATAGAAAAAAAAGCGGTTAGAACTCTACTGATTATAAAAAGTTTCGTAGGTAGAACTTGGAGCCCAAATACGTAATTAATGTGGATCATTTTTATACCAAAAATCACATATGCTTCGATAGTATGGTGGCCAAAAACTTGTATAGAGACTGATGAAGCAAATACATAAAAGCTAAATTAACTGAAATATCTTCTGACGACCTATGAAAACATGTTTATCCAAAGCCTTGGAGGTCATGTTTAGAGTAATTTCCTTGGAAACGTAAGAGTTCTGGTATTCAATATAAGCATACGACAATACTGACCAAGTTGAAGAAAAATGACATCTGAGAGGATGCAAGCTAAACTGATATTCGACAGGAAATTACAGATTATTGTTCATATACGGAGTCGTAGGTAAAAAACGCAAGGCGTGGACTCTTGAAACTTTAAAGGGTATGCTTTTGGGTCCAAAACTTTGACTAGAATAGGGGCAGAGATTTTCATACCTGAAAAGAGAATTATTGTAGCACAGGGCATTTTTTCTGATAAAAATTTCAATTACTGCTATTACACTGTGTTGTTCCCCCCGGCGGTACCAAAAGTCTGGTTGAGCTAACCTTGATTCAGACGAAGTGCTCTCGTGGTATAGGGGGCCAGTTCCCCGGTGTGCAGGCATCATATATGAATAGACAAGTTGGGTACATGTCCAACGGCTAACCCGTATACTGGAGCCATGGGAACCGGTAGCCAATACAGAGAGCCGCCCATCTCTGTAGCCGGTTATTAGTGAAGTCCCTTTTGGGTACACGTATTGGCTGTGGTGTTAAGGTCTATATTTGCAGGAATGTTGCGGAATAGAATGTGCTGTTGTACTCTCAACAGATGGGGATGGATAGTCACCAACTCTCAAGCAACAGGTAGTTCATGATCCTGATAGCCATGCTCTTCGAATTGCAACTATGTTGGCTACGACAGTTTGGGGCTCTAGTCGATACTATGTTTTTTAGTCAATGGTAAGACCAACGTCAGGTTAGGGCCTCACGAACAGGTACCGACGTTAATCTGTATCACGTATTAGTATGTATAGTAGGCTCAAAATCCGCATTGGTTGGAAGGGAGTACACAAAACAATCTTTTCAAATATTGAACTGGCCTCACAGCTTTTGTCGCTACTAATGTTTTATCTGGATTAGTTTTGGAATAATTTTAAATAAGTGGATTTCAGCACAAAGGACGAGGATGAAAAAAGGAAATATTGGTTATGATGTCTACGCTTTGGTATGTAACCAAGCCGATCTGTGGTGTGAATTGGGTAACTCTTGTGTCTCTAATTAGGCAGAAGGAAATACGTAAAAGTAGATTCTAAATTCTTCATGATTATGGCAGACAAGTCTGTCGAAATGTCTTGAAACTGAATAAGACTAACTTAAGATTACTCATCTTCTCTGGACATTTCGTCTATAAAGGCTGCAGAAATTGCCCCTGTACCATTTGTGTCTGCAAGATCACGACGCAACGGAACAGATTTTTAATAAATGCTTGGAATTGTTTGCACATCCGAATTTTTCTTTATAAGAGGTACTGAGATATCATTGGGAAAAAGAGGGGATTTCCATTATCTGATAATGCACTCACACAAAGTGCATTACACTATATGGCAGATACAAGGAATATAAGCTCTTAGGATCTCGTAGTGATAGCTGCTAGGCTTGGGTTAACACTAAATCCTACATTGTCAAGGTGAAAATCCTCTAAAATTTTGAGATTTTAATCAAGGAAATTTTCAAGGAAATGAGAAATGATTAATGAAAAAAATAAAACAGTCAAAAATTTTTTTTAAACAGAATTAATTTTAATATGTGTTCTTAGATCCTTTAGATATATTGAGCTTTGTTATAAATTTAACTCTATTTTTGATTAATTTTTTTTATTTGTAATATAAATCTTACGTTCGGTTTACATAACAATTTTACAGCGTCAACTGATACCCTTTAATGAGAGTTCCCTTGTAAAGTGACTGATTCTCTTTAAACAAAGTGATAGAACTAGAAACAATAATAAACCAACCTACAACTAGTCACATAACAATTTTAGTGTGTGGCTTTCAGTCATGGAATAACTTTAGTTTAGACAATATTTGAGATTTCTATCATAATGTTTTGATAAATTCAGTGACATGATGCAGGGAGTGTTAAAAGTTGCATGTTGAACCAATCACCATGTTAAATTGGCAGGTGCCTTTCTAGATTTTAGTGCCATTCATTAGCTTATTTTTAAATTTTATTTTATTCAAATTCATTTTTTTTCTTTATTATAATAAACTTTTATTCTTTTTTAGTTATTTAATTTATTTTCCAATTAAAATTTAAATTAAAAAACTATTTAAAATAAAGTAATAAACCCTAATGAATATTGCAAAAAAAAATATTTATTATTTAAATAGTTTTACCATAAATGTTTGATAGTATTGAAAGTATTAAAAAAATATTAAGTAGGTTAACGAGCCAAATAGTTAACTTTTAAAGAAAATACTTAACGAATTCATTATGTTAAAAATAGTTAACGATTTTCAATAAAAATCTTTGCAAAGATGGCAAATGGCGCAATAAAAAAACATGTAGTTGTTTTGGTTGTTTATTTTTAACAATTTTTTATTTTTAGTTACTGTCTTTGCTACAAAAGATTTAAAATATAACATTGTTATAAAAAGGTTCGGTTCGTTTGCATTCAACAATTTTTTTTTTTTAATTAAATTTTTATGTATGTTTGTTATTGTGTGAGAGATAGTCTAGAGCTAAGCGGGCAGATATTTTGTTAATGGATCGTAACAAGATGCCCTTAGGATCACAATATGACAGTAAAGTTTGCTACTATGGAAGTTTTAAGTAGAAGTCTCAACTTTAATCTGTCGACCTAGACTTCACACTTTAATATTGTGAGCGATGAAGTCTATTCCATTAAATTCGAGGTCATCCCAAAGTAAAGAATATTTAATTACTTTGTAAGCCAAACCGAATTTTGTGCCGATAGATAAACTTGTATTGAACACTGCCGAAGCTTTTTCAAGTAAAAGCAAAAATCAATTGATCCAGTAGAAAATTTTAAAGCATCAACCTGCTTGTAGTAGACTCTTTTCCTAGTCGTTGTAGAAGTAAGTTCGCTGCCCCAATAGACGTCAGCAGGATGAAAATTATAATTTTAAGCCACCAAGAAATATGTGAGCACTGTGTTGAATGGAAAGTAAAGAGAAAAAGAGGAAAGTAAGAGTCTAAGGTGTCACTAGTGCTGCTCTATGGGACTATGGGGACGGAAAAGCACCTAACGTGTTTGGTACGGTAGCGCAGGATGGGGAAAAAACATGTTTAACCTATTGAGAATGGAAGAGAGTCAAACACCAGACACTTTTCCTTATAGAGAACCCATCTCGGTCTAGTCTAATTAGAACATGAAGGACAAGCAATCGAAGCTGCTGTTACAAAACTAAATATTCCGCTGCAGGGCAGAAGATTACCCAAGCGGTTCCTTCTTCGCTTTCGAAGAATGCATTATACGAGATTACTATTCTTTTAGCATGGATTGCAAATCTGAAGTTACTAGTGTCGATATGTGGCAGATAAGTAAAGGCATCTAAAGTTCATTTCCCTTAGATGCAGAGCAGAATGGCACAGAAGGCATTAATGCCTGTGTTACCTATTAGCATTGTTTTTGGTAAGTCCCTTCGCCCAAGTATGAGGGACTTTTAAATCTTTCGGCATCTCCTTTTAGTTTATTTAAAGATATTATTAAAGTAGATCTATTTATAGCACGTAGAAACTTAGTATTTGTTGTTCTATAAGATAATTCTGGCACCACCTTCGTATAATTAATATACAGAATAAATAAAAGCCTTTAATTATAAAACCAACTTAAATGGTATTACTTTATGGGTTAAGGACACTTAATAATTATCTTAACGAAGATTATTTTTAAGTATGAAAATATTTGAAATTAATGGATACATAAAACTCTTAAGTTTCAAATTTATTTTAGTTAACATTTTAATTGCATACATACACGACTTCCAAACAGGCGAATGGGGGGAAAAAACTTACCTGCAATTAAAATAAATAAAAATGTATGAAAGAATTAATAAAATTTATTACAAGTAATAAAATTGTTAATGTTTGAAGTATAAATAACGAATGGCACTTACAAAAATAAATAATATTTCAAATGGAAAAGCGATATCATGTTATTAATATTTTTTTTAGTTATTAAATAAAAATGTATTGGAAAGTAATTGTAATTTATCTTAAATAAAAAATATTAAAAAAATAGTTTATTAATCTAAGGTTTTTAAGGCGGTCGAGTAATCATTTTTCCATAGTTTTAATTAGGAATAAAATTTATTTTAACATAATATTTAACCCGCTCATAGACCTAAATGCAAAATATTTTATTATTCAGTAAAAGAATTTCACCCTTATAAAGATTGCAGCAGGTCAAAAAATTGATCTTATTCTGATGCATAATTTAGTTAGTTCTACAAAAGAAAAAATAAAGAATTCATTTAAGTTTTCCCATTTATTAGAAAAGCTCAAGGAATACGTGGTGTCCTTTGAACCAACTTGTATCTCTAGAGACTGCCCTGATAGAGCACTATTCCATTGCACAGTGGGGCAGAATCAAAATATTTTGGAAATAATTCAGCCATTTGAAAACGGCTAGGCCGATTGATTCAAAATTTTGCACGAGCATAGTAGAGGAGTACTTGAGCTTAAGTTTTGAAGGTGGTTACCCTCCACATTCCAGGGATGGCGCTATATGGTCTCAAAGTTGGACACCTCGCTCCTGAAAATTTTTCTAACGCTTGGCATTTCTTCAATTTTTGTCTGATTTTTAAATATTTTACATGATCTTAAAGCTCTCGTAAATGCCTACAAAACGATGCTTTAAACTGCATGTTTATATTTAAAATGATCGAGTTATAAGCATTTTAAAATTAAAATTTTTGATTTTTTCCATACCCTGGTCCAGTTTTTTCGAAATATTGGGTACAATTTGCAGCAAATTTGTTTGAGTTTTTTACCGTAGATAGCAAACAAAATTTAAGATTTTCTGAAAAAAATTTGAAAGTAATATCTTTGCTGGCTTAAAAATTATACGATTTTCAATTTAAAAAATCCAAAATTATTGCATTTTTGTGTATTTTAGCCTAAAATGGGGCACTAATCTAATTTTTTAGATAGAAAAAAATTTTCTTAAGGAATATATAACCATTTTTTATTTTTATTAAAGCTAACTATATGTGTGTACGTTTAAACCAAATTTCGTATAAAACTGATCATTCTTGTAGAAGATGTAACTCTTTCAACTTGACCTATTTTATATCGAAATTTTGACTTTACCCCATATTTTCTAAAATCCCAAAGCTGGGATCGGAAAAAGAAGAATACTGTGAAAAAGCTATATATACTCCAAATTGTTTCAAAAAGTATTTCGTGAGCCCTAGTCCATATGTGGACTTTATGGGCAAAAGAGTAAAAAATTCCAATTTTGGGATTTTTCGTCTTTATTTTGGGAATTATGGGATTTCCTTTAGCTTAATGTTGCAGATTTTTTTACCGTTTGATTTTAGTTAACAAACTACATATGCACAGAAAATTTTATCTGATTTGCTTAATTAATAAAAGTTTTATACCATATTTAATATTTTTACTTTTCTCAAATGGGACCGTTTTTACCATAATTTTTCGAAATTTTCGGAGCTCAGCAACGAATATTAAAATTTTGTTCCATTTTTTTATTTTTTTTTATGCATGTGAATAAAGATGACGCAATTTCCTATTAAATAAAAAAAGATTCACCCCAATATCATTCTTACTTGCAAAACTATGCGTTCTTAAATATGAGTGTTTCAATATGTATCTCACTTTTATACATTTATGTTACGGAAGTAAAAATTTTCATGCCTGTGTAAAAAATTGTGTAAAAAAACAATTATACCTGAAAAAAGGGTTAAAAATAATGGTGAAGGTGTTCGTTTTAGGATGACCTATGACTAATTATGTCTTACCTAAGTGCCTTTTTTGATTTTTAGCTAGCTGCTTTGGTTCTTTAGGTACCCAACTGTTCGATGACCTGAACACGCATATAAATATTTGCAGAAATACAATAGATATCATATTTAAAAAAAAAACATCATGCCGATCACATTGAAGTTTGAGACATTGTATTCTTTTTTGTGGACTGATGCTACAAAAGGACTTGATAGAATTAAGGCCATTAAAAAATTTATTAAGGCTACATACAACTGCAGAGTTGATGTCATTGGTACTGCAAAACTGGAAAAATTTTTTAAATTATTTGATCAAAAAATGAAATCAGTTCGCGGAAACAAAAATAAGTTTAAAGTAAAGTATCTTACTTGGATGGATACTGTTGCGAAATTCTCAACCTACATCGCATTGTGTGGAGCTCCCTGCAAATCTTATGATGACTTATGTTCGAAGTCTAAGCAAAAAAGGTTAACCGAAAAACTTTCTTCAGTTTCAAAAGATGAAGTTTGCGATACGTTCAAAGAATTGCTAAAAAAAGAAAATCAGCCTTCCGATGCAGTGCACATCACCAATATTCTTCCCAGCGCATCTCCAAAACTGTTGAAACGAATTGTTAACAGCATACCTACTCCGACATCGTAGTCAAATTTTACGGAGGAAGAAGCTATTGCTCTGATGTTGGAAATGAAAATAAGCCGAAATAAGTACCAAATTTTGAGAAAAGCTTTACTTGAGAAAGGACATGCAATATTACCATCATATAAGTCTATTCAAGAAAAAAAGAAAGCGATTATGCTATCTCCAATAACAGTTGATGAAACGAAAGCTTCTATTGGACTATCTTCTTTGCTAGAAAATACGGCGTCACGGATAATTTCAGATTTTTCTACTGACCAAATAGAAAAGGTTAAAAACTGCGATGTAGTACTAATGTGTAAGTGGGGATGTGATGGAATATTAGCCCTTCCTGAGTACAAACAAAAACATACAATAGATTTTAAGAGCGTATTCATGGCATCCTTAGTACCACTAAGAATTCGTTCATACTCACTGGTTGCATCTTCATCAGTACGTGCAAACACTTTTGAAGATATATGGAAAAACACAACCCCAGGATCCAAAAATTTTTGTAGGCCTATTTGTTTTGAGTATGTAAAGGAATCAAATACTATGACAAAAAAAATAGTCGAGCATATCAAAGACGAAATAAGATCATTGGAACCAATATCAATAAAAATAAAAGAATACTGTGTTAACATATCCTTTCAACTTAGTTTAACAATGATTGATGGAAAAGTTAGTAACGCTATAACTAACACATCTTCTTATTGGAAATGTTCCATATGTGATTAGAAGAAGTCAGAATTCTCAGATAAAAAAAAAAAACGTAGTCAACTAAGAAGTTTTATCTTTCGGAATATCCCCCCTTCAAGCTAGAATAAGATTTTTGGAGCATTTTCTGCATATTGCATACGACTTAAAATACAGAAGTACGACAGAAAATTTAATATAACAAAAAAAAAAAAAAAAAAAAAAAACATAAAACAATGATGAACTAAAAGCTCTAAGAGCTTCTGAGAAAAGTAGAATCCAAGAAGAGTTTAAAGTACAAACGGGGTTAATAACTGATAAGCCTTTTCGTAGTGGAGGAAACACTAACGACGGAAATACTGCAAGAAAATTTTTTGGGGATTTTGAAACTACTTCAAACATAACTGGAATTGACAAAGAGTTGCTTAGAATGGTTAACGTAGTTTTAATGGCAATTAATAGCAAAACTCAAATTAATTCTTTTCGATTTGGAGAATATACAGCAAAAATATCTCAGCTACTCGTTTCCCTATATCCATGGAGGGATATGACGCCCACAGTACATAAAATATTATGTCATGGTAAAACAATTATAGAATCGAATATTCTTCCTCTTGGGGAATTAACAGAAGAAGCCCAAGAAGCAAGAAACTGCGATTTCAAGTACATTCAAATATTCAGTTCTCGAAAATGTTCTAGGCAGTCACAAAACGAAGACATTTTCTATAGCCTATTGTTATCTTCTGATCCTGTACTCTCATCAATGAGAAAACGTTGGATTATATATGAGGCTTCTTCACCTTGTAACAAAACAGACTTAAAGGATTTACTTTATCTTTTACACATGCATAATGATATGACAGATTATTTTATAGAAAATAAATAATAATTTTAAGGAAATAAAAAATACTTTTAACGACTTTTCGTAAATAAAAATTAACAGAAAATTTGATTTTTTATCTGATGTTTTTTATAATGATTATTAATTTAAGATATGCCTCTTGGTTATCCTCTATTCAGGTATAATTGTTTTTTTACACAATTTTTTACACAGGCATGAAAATTTTTACTTCCGTAACATAAATGTATAAAAGTGAGATACATATTGAAACACTCATATTTAAGAACGCATAGTTTTGCACGTAAGAATGATATTGAGGTGAATCTTTTTTTATTTAATAGGAAATTTCGTCATCTTTATTCACATGCATAAAAAAAATAAAAAAATGGAACAAAATTTTAATATTCGTTGCTGAGCTCCGAAAATTTCGAAAAATTATGGTAAAAACGGTCCAATTTGAGAAAAGTAAAAATATTAAATATGCTATAAAACTTTTATTAATTAAGCAAATCAGATAAAATTTTCTGTGCATATGTAGTTTGTTAACTAAAATCAAACGATAAAAAATCTGCAACATTAAGCTAAAGGAAATCCCATAATTCCCAAAATAAAGACGAAAAATCCCAAAATTGGAATTTTTTACTCTTTTGCCCATAAAGTCCACATATGGACTAGGGCTCACGAAATACTTTTTGAAACAATTTGGAGTATATATAGCTTTTTCACAGTATTCTTCTTTTTCCGATCCCAGCTTTGGGATTTTAGAAAATATGGGGTAAAGTCAAAATTTCGATGTAAAATAGGTCAAGTTGAAAGAGTTACATCTTCTACAAGAATGATCAGTTTTATACGAAATTTGGTTTAGACGTACACACATATAGTTAGCTTCAATAAAAATAAAAAATGTTTATATATTCCTTAAGAAAATTTTTTTCTATCTAAAAAATTAGATTAGTGCCCCATTTTAGGCTAAAATACACAAAAATGCAATAATTTTGGATTTTTTAAATTGAAAATCGTATAATTTTTAAGCCAGAAAAGATATTATTTTCAAATTTTTTTCAGAAAATCTTATATTTTGTTTGCTATCTATGGTAAAAAACTCAAACAAATTTGCTGCAAATTGTACCCAATATTTCGAAAAAACTGGACCAGGGTATGGAAAAAATCAAAAATTTTAATTTTAAAATGCTTATAACTCGATCATTTTAAATATAAACATGCAGTTTAAAGCATCGTTTTGTAGGCATTTACGAGAGCTTTAAGATCATGTAAAATATTTAAAAATCAGATAAAAATTGAAGAAATGCCAAGCGTTAGAAAAATTTTCAGGAGCAAGGTGTCCAATTTTGAGACCACATAGCGCCATCCCTGGAAAGTGGAGGGTAACCACCTTCAAAACTTAAGCTCAAGTACTCCTCTACTCTACTAGGCAAATTTTGAATCAATCGGCCCAGCCGTTTTCAAATGGCTGAATTATTTCCAAAATATTTTGATTCTGCCCCACTGTGCATTGGTACATATATCAGGAGCCTGAACCTTCCGAACGATAATTTTTTTTAAGACGCTACGTCGTAAGGGGGAAGGAGAAGCCCAACAAATTTCTGTTGTTTTACAGCCTATCAGATTTTGTAAAGCAGGCGCTCTTCTTACGTCATATAAGACGGTAGATTTTTCAGGTTACGATATAAGGAAAGTAAAATTATTAGCTGCAAATGTTGTGCCCACACAGCAAACACAGATACTACTTAAACCCAAAGCAACCTGTTAAAAGGCCGAGGGTCATATCAATCTCACATTTGGCCAGTGTTGTCCACGTTATTTTAGAAATTTTTGAAACACATTTTTATATATATTTTTTTTCAGTTTTTATTAATAAACTAGCAGTGCCCACGACTTCGTCTTCGTATTAATTCTAATTTTCTAAAACTTAAAATTTAGAAAAATATGTTTTTAAATATTTGTTGTAGAGTTCTGTAAAAAAAGTTAAAAATTTTTCATCTACAAAAATAAAATGAACTGACAGCTCTTCTGATATTATTATACAGTTAAAATTGAGTGCTTTCACATTTGTAACTCTAGTTTCTTTACGAAATGACATATTTTTATAAAATAAAAGTATCTTATATTTAAATTAAGGTTCTAAGGGACCTCCTTACAAAGTTTTAATCAAATCTATGCAGCAGTTTTTACGTGATGTGAATACAGACACATGAACAGACAGAGGAAAATAGGTGTTTTGTATTCCATATCGATTACTATAATAAAAAGAAATATTTATTTTAAAGGAACTTAACAAATAAATTTTATCCGAATTTTGATTTTTGTATGAAGTATTTATATTAAGGTTTCTTATACAAAAAATATAATTTAATAATTAAAATAGAGAGAAATTGTATGACAAGTATAAAAATTTTTTAATCCCTCCAAAACTAATCTTAAAATGATAAATGCTTTACTAAAACAATTTCATGATCTCTTCTTTCAGTTAAAAGGTTTTAATTAAATTTGTAATTAATTCAACCACATTTTTAATCGAATCATTTCTTATTTGTGATAAAAAAAAGTTGTTAGCAGGTAATGGTTTTCAGTTTTTGCTGTGGTTGCAATTCTCGTTGCAACTTTTATTTGACAAAAGTTTAAAAAAATTTTGTGCTCCTTATTATGGAACTTGTTCAACTAAAGGATACTTTGTAAAATGTTATCCTTGTATTACCTCATTTTTAACTGAAAGACAGAAAAAAATTATGATGAAAATTATGATTAGTATGATTATGATTAATAAACGAAATGCTGAAAAAAAACCTCTGAAAGGAACTTAATTTAGTGTCAACTGTTTTCCGGCTTATATTCATCAAATATTTTGCTATTTTATTTTTTATATTAATATTTTGTTATTTTGTTGTAGCAAAATATTTCCTTTTTTATATTTAACTGAAGAATTTATTCAAGTCATTGTTTGTATTCGATAGTACTTTTTGTTTAAATTTCTATTTGTAAAAAATACACAAAAGCATTGCGTCGGTTACTTTGTTTGTTGTTTTTATTTGCGTTTTTTTTTTTTTTTTTTGAAAAAAACCCCCTCTACCAAGAAGAAGACGAGGGTTTCTTTTTAGTTCACAAGGAAGTTTCTCAATTTGTCAAATGATTTGGGGAAAATTATTAATGAAGTTTTCTGTTTTTTTTTTGCTACAAACTTTTATTTATGGAACCAAAAAAAAAGTTTTACCAAACAACAAAAAAAAAAAAAAAAATGCTGAGACATTGGCGTCTTTATTTTTACTTTAATTAATTCTTAAAAAAAAGGGTCTTCAAGGAATGATAGATTTAAAATAAATACGAAATTATTATTTATATCTAAAAAAATATTTTTTTAATACTTTTTACATTTAAAGTACTTTAAGAATAAGAAAGTATCGGAGGTGTTTTTTTAAGCCCGATAGAATTTGAAATTGTAAAAAATAACACTAAAAATTAAATTTTGATGGAAAATTTTTTCTTATTATTTTCAGTAAATTCTGGCAAATCATTATGAATAGACTCACGCTTAACAACTCTATCAAATTATCTAAATTTACTTTGAAAATCAGTCATCAATTTCAGCAACTTTGTAATTTTTATGGTGCACATAATGGTCCGTCTGAGCAAGCCATCGAACTGTGGAAAGAACTGTGGAAAGATTTCGTACCACATACTCTCTAGAGGATGAAATAACACCAACAGGTCGAAGGAATGTGCATACTAAAGAAATTATTGCTGCTGTAAACGAAAGTGTGGAAGAAGATCCAAACTGATTCGTCGCTGGTCGCAGGAATTGGGGCTCTGTCCGTCAACTACGTGGACAATTTTGCGCAAAGATCTTGGCCTACACCAGTATAGGATCCATTAAGTGCAGGATTTAGAGCCACGAGACCATTATTTGCGTCGTTCTTTCGCCGATTGGGCTCTAAATCAGTTAGTAACTGACCCGTAGTTTTATATCCGAATGTGTTCAGCGATGAGGCTAATTTTTGGTTTAACAGGTTTGTAAATAAGCAAAATTGCAGCATATGGAGTGAAACTAGTCCACATCATACCTTACAGATTCCATTGCATCTAGAAAATGCGCTTTTTTGTGTGGTTTACAGACTGGTGGCATCATCGGACCTTATTTCTTCAAACATGAGACCCGATCTCACGTTACGTTCAATAGAGATCATTATCACACCCATGATTGATGATTTTTTGTTTGCGTATATGAATGACGTTGATCTGGACAAAATGTGGTTTTAACAAGATGGCGCTACGTTACATACGGTGACCACAACCATCGAGAAATTAAAATTTGGCGATAAGTTGATTGAACCTGTCAATTAACTTCCAAGGTCGTGCGTTTTGAAACCTCTCGATTATTTCCTGTGGAAACACCTGAAGTCTCTGGCTTATGCTGATAAACCAGCCACAATTGACGCTTTGGAGGCGAACATTGTTCGTGTTATTCGTGGTATATGGCCAGTAGTACTTGAAAAAGTTACCCAAAATTGCAAAAAATTCTTTACTACAATTTAATTTTTTATGTTAATTTTTAGAATTTAAAGTTCTATCGGGCTTGTGTTAGCTTCATGTTAATACAATCCAACCAGTAAACGCCTATCTAAAACACAGCCACTTCGTTAATACCCACAGGGTCAAATTAGTAAGCGGCACAAAGCATCAGACCAAAAGTTAGTGATAAGTGATTCAGTTTTTTTGAAACCATTTTTGTCAGGTATCTGTGGCGTTTCACATCTTTATTTCTTTTTTTTTTATATTTTAATAAAAATGTGTTTTCAATTTTAATTTTTTTTCGCTAGAGTCTACAAACAATATTATTTTAAATATAATTCAAAATGATTTGATACCATTTAAGTAATGACAAAACACGACACATGTGTTCATAACTTAAGTGTTCTTTCCTTTGATATTTTCAATTATTTTTATACATAAATGCAAAAGAATAATAAAATTCTTTTAAAAATTTTTATATCTCATTTTCGATTCCGAAATACAAAAAACAAAAAAAAAATTATTAACTGTAAACTGGAAGTGCTGTAGTTGAAATAAGATGGGTATCACATGTATATGGGGCATTCCATACAATTTCTAAAATACTAAAATTTAACTTCGAATGTTTTATCACAAAAAAAATAATCTTATTAACATTTTTCATTAACTTTATTTATTTTCTTGAACAAAACACTAGTTTTATTTTTTTTATGAATTTATTTAAAGAATTACAAGCCACAAGGCCAAATGAATTCAGTATTTTAAAAATTTTTTGATGCAAAATCGGTAGCAACTCAAACTATATTTTAAGGCAGCAAACGAAAAAAGTGTTTCCATAGGGATGTGGATTTTAATGTATATTTCTTTAGCTGTTGAATCATAAAAAATTTTACTTGAATGCGGAAAGAATAGAAATAACATTTAAAGGGTGCTCTTCCTTTTAAAAGTAAAGTGCTAAATTTTGAAAGTTTTTCAATAGAAAAAACAAAGAAATCAATATATGTAAATTTCGTTAAGTGAACTAACTCCAATCAAAAAAAAAAAAAAAAAAAAAAAAAAATATTTTAGTACCAAATATAATTTTACATAAAAATATCATCGGCTCTTAATGGGTTGAGCAATTTTTAAAATTACCAGATATCTGAAAAAACGCTGCACAATCGTACTTTTCAGTGAAAAGTTGAGAGATCCATTACTCGGAAAATAAAAGGGGGGTGCAAATTTTTTCACTTGGGGTTTTTCTTTTTTCTTTATTTTTAATTCTCTATCGTTAAAAAAAATTTTTTTTTGATTGGGGTTGGTTCACTAAACTAAATTTTTGCTTACTTGAGTAAATAAAATATGTATTTCCATTGCTTATATTGCAGCACAAGTTTTCTATAATGCAATTTTAACAAGTTCGTTTATTCGAGTTAATTTATAACTTTTGAACTCATGAAAAACTAATGAAAGTTCATTAAAATTCTTTCATTTAAACCTGGGCTAAACAAGATAAAATAAGTTTTACCAAACGTCCCAGTAAAAAGTTTAAAAATTTAGTTCCATTTTATTACAAAAAAAAAAAAAAAATAATTAGTAATAAAAACTTTTCAAGTTTATAATATTAACGAGTTGCTTGCGTTGATCTTAAGATATTATGAAAATACTAGCAGTGCCCACGACTTCGTCCGCGTATTATTTTTAATTTTTTTAAAATTTAAATTTAGAAAAATATATTTTCAACTTTTTTTTTTTTTTTTGTAGATATCTGTAAACAGTGTTAAAAACTTTCCTATAAAATTGAGTGTCTTCACATTTGTATTTCTATTTTCTCTACGAAATGACATATTTTTTTTTTTTTTTTTGTAAAAAAAAGTATTCTTTATTTAATTCAAGTTTCTAAGGGAACTTTTCACAAAATCTTATTCAAATCCATCTAGAAGGTTTTACATAATGCGAACACAGACAGACAGACAAAAATTCCAAATATCTATACCAACATAAAAATTTTCAAATAATATTTCATGTACAGAAATAACCCCGTTACTGTTTTATTAAATGCATAAATAAAAAATTTTAAATATTCATGAAAAAAGGTAACTTAAGGTACGGTCAGATTAGATAAACATTTGAGCAAAAACTGTAGCCACTAAATTATGGATTTTTTTTATACGAGGGCTGCTATATATATTTCTGGCCTGGCAACACTGAGTGCTGCCAAGTGCAATCTGACATTTCCATTGGAAAGTTTGTCATTTTTAAGCATAATCGTACTCAAAACGTTTTGACGTACGCACATTATTTGTGCTGTTTACAGTGACTGTTCCGCTTGAGCGTCGTAGGACGGTCACTTCTGAGTGGTACACTACAATTTGTTTGCCTAAAGTCATCGGAGAAATTCGAAAAACCAACAAGAGAAGACGAATCATTGTTCACCATGACAATGCGAGCTCTCACACATCGGCCCAAACCAGAGCGTTTTTGGCCGGCCAAAACGTCGAATTAATGGGTCATCCGCCGTACAGCCCTGACTTGGCACCTAATGACTTCTTCTTGTTTCCGCACATCAAGAAAAAAATACGTGATCAACGATTTTCGTCGCCAGTAGAAGCTGTTGAAGTGTTCAAAAACCATGTTTTAGAGGTGTCTCAATTGGAGTGGAAAAAGTGCTTCGACAACTGCTTTGAGCGCATGCAAAAGTGTATAAATCATGTTGGAGAATACTTTGAAAAACAATAAAACCATTTTTGATTATAAATATTCGCATTTTCACTATTAGGCTAGAAATATATAGAGCAGCCCTCGTATTATAAGTCGTGATTCGTAATGATACGTGTTCAGAAAGATTGAATAAACATTTGTAAAAATAGTGGTTACGTCTTTTTGGTCAAATATTTTACTTATCTAAGCAAAGATTTAATCATCGAATTTTTACTGATTTTAAGTATTCACTTAAATGCCAAGATGGATTTGTTAATGTTAACCCATTTTCAACAATGAAAAGCTAATGTCAAAATTGTGCGTTTTTTCCCTAAATCAAACCAGTTAATTTTAGGTAGAACCCAAGAGTTACCTACTTCTTTTGCATGTCTGAAATAAGAGAATTTAAGAAGTTGATTTCTTTTTTTTTTTTTTTTATAACAGAAATATAAAATTTTTTCGTTAATTTTGGTACACGTTTTATTTAAATAACGTCATTTCATTAAAAAAATTTGTTTATGCATTTCTTTTTAACATTCCATTCTTTATTTTACTACTGAAGATTAAAATAAAAGCAGCAGAATAATCTCTATCACCAAAATATTATTCATTACGCTTTTGCTTTTACTACTCTACTTTATTTTAAAGCAAAAAACAAAAAAAAAAACATTTTTTATCAAAACCCTTTTATATCGCTACTTTAAATTAAAGCAACCTTGCAAAATATATTAATGCAACAAAAACAAAAATAGAAAGTTGATGCATTTAAAATTTATGCAAAATCTGTTGTAAACTAAAATGCAACATTAAAAATGCTAAGATAATGCAAAAATGGAAAGCAAAATAATTGAAATGATGGCTTCGTAAAACAAAGAAAAATATTTTTCTTCTAGACTTTAAAAAGTATTTACTCTTAGAGTTGTTTGCTGAAATCAGTTGTGTTAAAAGAAGCAAATCGGATTTGTTTATTTAAAATTACATAAAAATATTGTCGATAAATGTTGCTAGCGACATAGGTAATTCTTAAGCAACATTGAGGTTGAGATACATTATTTAAGTATTTCAAGGCTGAATTAAAACATGTTTAATTAATTTGATAAAGAAGGACTTAACCAAAAATGTTGTATAGAGTTTGATAGTTAAAAAATAGCATTGTTATGCTTTTTGATATTCCCTTTTAGGCGAAGCGTTCGTGTGTCCACTATACGTGGTTCTACTTTCTTGGTAAATGTTTGACGTTTGCTAAAAAACATTGCCTGTTCTCCGTAAGTATGCAGCACCCAAGACTTATAATTAAACATTCCCTAGCACACATTAACATAAATTAAAATAAAGAAGTGCAACATGTGGCTGATGGTTAAAGGAAATTTTAGCATCCAAAATGAAATAAAAAGAAGGAGGCATAAGATACTGTGACTAAAAGATGTATTGTGTTTCTTGCCGGATGCTAGAACATAAGGTGTTTTAGAACTGCTCTCCTTATTGTGTTGGCAGATATTTATATTCTAGTATGTGCTTGCGTTGTTAGTAATGTGTGTTTTGACAATAAACATGACAACCCTTAGAATATGCTCTGGAGTTTTCTCGTCATAATCACCATATAACTGCCAAATGTTGCTTCGTTAATTTGTAATGGCCTGTCAGGAAATTCGTGAATAACGTTTCGGGAGCTTTAATGGCAATTTCGCATATCTTACGGTTTAACCACGGATGTACTTACTTTCCTTATGATTAGCATATCTGCCCTTTTTCGTCCTCTATCCCTATGCGCTCGGATTTTGAGCACATAGTAACCTAACTGGTGCTACCCAACTAATACAGTTTCATAAAGTTTTTCCAGGCTGATCTGGAGTTGATTTTTTTTTTAACAGAACCTGGCAGAAATAAATTAGGCACACCTCTTAATGACCGATTGCAACATGATTTTGGTAGCAACATGTTGCTGTAGAACTAATAGTCTTTAATTAAAAATATTGTTTATTCCAAACGTCTTAATGAAGCCTTTAAATGCGTTTGAAGAAAACATACGGTTCGATTTAAAACTATTATATGTTCCCGGTCAAGTTTTGGCTCATCACCACTCCAATCCTACTAAGAAATGCTGATATCAAAATCAACTTTAACAAAGATTACTAGAAGCTCATTAAAACAAGAAGTGAACAAGAAACGATGCCAGATAAAACAAACATATTAAAAAAATATTAAATAATTAAGACGGGTTTTACTGTTAAACGATTTTAAAATTAATTTCGAAAGTTATTATCAACAACATGTTGCAGATTTTTTCTAGAGCAAAATTTTGGCTTGAATAATGCTTTTTTATTTTATTCTTAAAGTCATACAGTTTCTGCTTTTCCTAAGCACTTAGCCGTTTACTAAAAGCAATCGCAAATAATTTGTTATGTTAAAATTGTTTCAAGTTTCAAAAAAATTGTAGAATATTATTTTAACTACAAGATTACATAATACAACACACTTGTGGGAAAAAAATCGAATGTGATATTTGTTTGCATAATGGAAAAATGTTGCTAGCAACATGTTGCCAAAAATTCCTAATAAAATTTAGTACTGTGAAATTAACTAGAAAAAACAAATAAACATATTTACAGTTAGGTGAAAATAATAAGAAATCTAAAAATTGCCATGACAACATTTATTAGGTTTAATGAAAGGCAAAGATAAGACTCTTACAATGTTTTTTTAAATTCAAAATCTTACAAGGTCGCTGGAGAAATGCGTAGCGAATAATTTGCTTCATTATTTAATATTTTGCCAATAATTCCACTCTTAACTAAATATAAAATATTTAACAAAATTATAATAAATAAAATAACTCAAAATTAATTTAAACATTCGCTTTTTTCTATTTAGATGTTGAAATAAAAAAGCTGCCTTTAATTCCTAACTTATTGCTGAGTCTGAACACAGGCGCTTGGCATTTAATACTTACACAATTTGAAAAACGCCAAAGCCAGTGAGAGAGAAGGAATGGGAAAGCAGAAAAAATCGATAAAAAAGGTTTTAACTTGAACTACAAAAAAAAAATATATTTTTTGTATTTAATACCAGCTGCAGAAACAAAGAAACTGTTAAAGCTAAAATCATTTACAACATACTTGACAAGCGAAACGAAGAAGAAAACAGACAGACAGACAGATAAAAACCGAAATAAATAGACAGCTCAGTTAAATATCATTAATTAAACAAGATAAAGAAATTGAAAAGAGTATTTCTTTCTTACACAGACGTTCCAAAACCATATAAAACATTTGCATTTCGATGTTTCTTCTATTCGTCTGTCCTTAAACTCTTAAGACTAATGACAAATTAACTTAGCGATTAATCAAATAATAATGTTTTCATGTTGCAAATGTTTATTTCTGCTACTTGTGTTGAATAAACATGTCCAAATGAAATTCTTTAAGACTTCTGTTTGGGTTGAAAGTGTTTTTGAAAGAAATTGTACACTAATGAAAATTATTTTCTTCTTGAGCTTCTAGTTTTTTTTTTTGTTATTAGTTTTTTTTTTTCTTTTCTTTGCTTGTGTTGTAATGGGTGATGTTTTAAGGGCGTTGCTGTACAGTGTCAAGGGCCTTTATGTTTCATGCCATACAGCACGTGTTAAACGACAAGTGTTTTTAAAAAGAGTGTAAAAGTGTGCCATTTTGGGATCACTTTCAGTGAAATTTCTTAGATGAACATATAACATTAAAGCATTCCTTTAATTCCTAGAAAGGAGTCTAGTTCTTAATATGAGCAGTCAAGCAGCTTTATATACAGCCTATATAAAGAACGCTATATGAAGGCGTGAAAGGCGTATTAAGTAAGTTCGGAGATAAGCTTGAGCAATTAGTCTAGATAATTTTATTGTTTATCGTCGCAAACAAATTTTTAAAATTATTTTCTTCTTTTCAGTTTAAAAATTAACGCTTAAAAAACTCCTCTTTATTAATGATAGCAGAAAGAAGACTTTAGAGTTTGTAAGAATGTTAAAGTCTTTGGTCAGTTATTAGCCATGTAGTCGGGCTAAACAGACCAGACAGTCTGCGATGTTATTCACCATCGTTATAATAATGATGAATAGCACCACAAAAAAAAAAAGAAATCATTTACTACTTGCTGCTGTCTGTTAATGATAAATTTCACAAAATTTAAACAGCTTAAACATTGTTTTAAACTACACACCAATAGCAACAACAATAATATAAAAGTTGTTATAGTTTAAGTCTTCATAGAAGAAATGGGTATTTAGTATTATTAATGGTCATCAAGTTACAAATCCTTAAATCGTATTAATTTAGTTTTGTTGTACTTTTTATCTTTAACTTGTCTCGCCATTTAAAGCCAACAACAAATGAGTAATAAGTACATTACCAACAACAACAATTAAAAAATAAAAATGAAAAAATTTTAAATTACAAAAAAAAACAACAACAAAAAGAAAAAAATAAGAAGAAAAATGAGCAACTTAATTTACAACACACATGATATTGGAAAATCGTTGCAAATCCCTCATGTTAAGTAGCAACTTTAACAAATGAAGCAAATATAAATTTTTCACACTTTTTCTAAATACGACTACAGCAACAACAATAACGCGAAAAGAACATAAAGGATCCCCTATTAGCATTTAAATACTCAAACCCATTTAAAACATACAAATTCACATTTATGTAAACTCTTTATCTATAACATACATACATCTATACAAATAGAAATACAGGCATGCACATACGTATGTGCACGTGGAAGTAACATTATCATAATATTGGCATCGCGGTTTTTGATGGCGTTGCTGATAACACTAACTACAATAACAACAACATCAGTCACGTTAATATTGCTTTAAAAACAAATATTAGACTTTTCAAATTCATTCATTTGGTAGCTTGTTTAATGCCGGTGTAGCCAGATTGTTAAATATAAACAATTTGCTAGGAAAATATTTTATTTAAATTTTTATATTAAATAGTTTAACTTAAAATAATTGATTGACTTCTCAATGACAAGTTAAGGTTCAAGCAGGTTATTTTATTTATTTATTTGTATTTTTTATTTTTGCTGAGGAAAGGAGCAAGCCGGAAACAAATTTAAGTCATTTTGTAATTTATTTAAATATTTTTTTAGTAAATTAAACCACGGGAATATTAAAGAAAATTATTAATTTAAACAAAATCATTTTATTTTTAAATCCGATTAATCGGAATTTATTTTATTTAGTAATTTGTTTAAATATTTTTTTTAATCAAGAAAGGCCTTACAATTTTTGAAGACTGCTCATTAAATCATAAGTTTACTTAATTATTAAATATTACTTAAAGCTTAAATGGATAAATAAAAAAATCATAATAAAATAAAACGCTTAAGTTGCACTTTTTCAGTTGACCATCCCTGATCAATTATATGTAAGAATCCTTCATTCAAGACTTTTTAAATGGGTTGCTCCATTTGACCAACAAGGCATATAAATATCAGTTTTTATTAATTAACAAGGCTTTCTTTTAATTTTTTTCAAATTTAACTTTTAAAACTCCTCGTCGTTTCACGCAATAACGCCTTCTAAATTTTTTCTGGTTTTCAGAGTTCAGGTAATAAACTGCCAGACAGAAATAATGAGCTGATTAGTTTACTCTGACAAGTCATCATACATAAATTAACGCTTGATAAGCTCTGCCAAATTATGTAGATTTACATTTCAAATCAGCGATGAATTCGCTTAACTGATAAATGCTAAATTGCAATCAGCGATCAGGCTCAGTTTTGGCTTAGTGGGTTTGTTAATAAATAAAATTACCATGTATAAAGTGAAAACAGTTCACAGCAGACCCTACAGAAAAACACAGCGTTTGGTGCAATTTACACACCAATTAAATTTTGATATTTGCACGGTTGCTAAAGTTAAAACATTTTTATTGCGGCATCATGAGTCCAGTTGATCTCTAAAGAAAAAAAAATTATTTTAAAAATAATTATTAAAGGTGTACTTTTTAGGACTATTTTTTCATAGATTTTTTAAACAGAAATTTCAGATGTTCCCAACTGGCATTTAGAAGTTTGTTTGACGGGTGCTATTAGAGCCACTTTGATAATTGTTAAAGGAGTGAATCGTCTAATACGCATTTTAAGAAGCATTGGAAGATCTTTAGCAGTCAAAGATTGCTTTCGACTCTTGTAAATGAAACTTTAACGAGTCATTTTGTTAATTGATGCACGATTTTTTTTTTTAATAGAATTTCTCAATCGTAACTTAATATTTCTGGCGATAGTAAGACCAACATATTTTATTGTGAATTATATTACTTAGTTGTTTCTATTTTTCTGTAATATATTTTTTCATTCCAATGTGTTGATTTTTATTGTAAGCCTCATTTCGTTTTTATCAATTTAAAAAACGTGTCGCGATAATTTAAACAACGCGGTAAGAAAAAAAAAATGTTTCAATATGAAATTTATTATTTTTTATTTCTAGAGCAACGTTAGTTAGGAGTGGCAGCCTCTCGCGACGAAGCTCACTTGAGCACAAGCGAATGGCCCGTTGTGAGAAACGTTACATTTAAAATTCTCCGGAATTGAGGAAGACAGATCAAAAAAAGGTGACGCCTGAACCGCAATATTATTTTTGAAATTTTCTTCTCTTAAAGATTCTTTCATTTTCTTATTGAATTTATAATTATTGTTAAGTTTACTAAAACTTCCATAAAAATAACAGCAAAAAACTCTCAAAAATCACTTTTATTTTGCAGCATATCTTTAGGACCCATAACGACATCATTTTATACTCATAGGACTTTTTTTTACGATTCCCTTTAGATAAGAATTAAAGAATCTTTCACGATTGTTTTCGGAACATCGTAGACGACTCTTAAGAAAGAGTCGCTGTCAGAACACTGTTTCTCCCGTTAAACTGAACTTGTGCGATTATAATGTGACATCGCAGGTGATAACCTTAATCGCTTAATCCGATCGTGAAAGAGGCTTTTGCGATTAAAAATGCTTCCTGAGTTAAAACAAATAAACGGAAATTTATGTCACGACATTTGTTCAGTTCACAATCTGTTGTACATCCTATGTTGTATCAAATAAAATCAGGATAGTTGTGAAAATGCTGTTGTAGATTTTTATTTTTTTAAATTCTTAAATTGCAATATTTTTTAAAATAATAAAATTAAATTTAAATTAAAGTAAAAAAAAATTTTAATAAAAATTACAAAAATATGAATGAAGGATAAGAAAGTATTTCTCTTTTGTTTGTTTTTGTTAGCGAAAAAATTTAATTTTTCTCCTACTATATTCAGTAAGCGAATTGAAAAATATTGTGTGTAATTCTGCATAATGTTAACAGAAAAATTACGAATAACATTTCCACAACTATTGGACAATCTGACAATTTACTACACTCACAACAGGTTGTCAAAATATTTATGACTTATGTACTTATGAAAAATGTTAACAATTTACAGTGAATGCGCTTTAGCATTTTGTTTATAAGATTTACAGTTGATAAAATGACCTATAAAAATAATTAATTTAAAATTTTCCACAAAATGTTTGCGTGAGTATAACAGCTTTAAGTTAAAATCAAATCAAATTTTTTTGTAACCTTGCATGTATGTAATTAAGTATGTGTGTATGTACTTAAGCATTTAACCATTACTTTAAGGAAGTTTCTCCATATCCTTAGATTGTGAATAATGATGGCAGTGATAGTCTAACGACAACAAGAAGCCCATAGATTTTAGTAATCAACACACAATCAAGTTTACAATCTTGTTAAAATATAAACCAAGGAGTGCTTTTAAAATACATATACACACATTTAGATAATGGTATCCTTATACTTCTTTGACTACGTTAAAAGCAAATTAGAATATGAAATCAATAGAGGTCGGAAGGAAAGGTGGCTCCTTGAGGAAGGCACGAAAAAACCAACAAAATCCTATTTTTAGTAATTTATGCATTTGAAAAACGATTTTAATAGCATGTTATTGGTAACTAAATTACAGCGCTGATACATTTAACCAAATATAACAGTGCAAATATAACACATCCGTATACAAATGTTTTACCCATTTAAATACAAAATTTGAGAGGAAAAACCTTTCTCTTATGAAACACATATTTTCACAAAAAACCATATGATGGTTGTTTTTTTTATTTTACATGCGTAGAGATCACAGTGTGCCAAGATGTGATAAACAAAGTTCTATTAATTTTCATTAAATAAGAAAATCGTATTTTAAAAAGTGAAAAATCATTAGTTATCTTAACTTTTAAAATAAATGGCTCCTCCTTCACCTGTTACAACAGGGTAGAATCTTACAACTGTGTTATCTTTTTTAATAATAAATTATTTCTTTTACATTGACAGCTTCTTATGCCGAACAAAGTTTTCATGTTTTGCTTTACACTAGAACTATAATGTGTGAAATATTTCTTCTATAAATCAAGTACAAGCTGAAGATAATTTTTGCCAAAAAAGAAGAAAAGTAACTGCTTTAAGTATTGAAGAAGAGAGAGAACTAATATAAAATAAATGTGTTATAGCGAGTATTAGAGGCCCTGGCAGTTCTCATTCTAGTTATAAAACTCAGACTGTTGAAAAGCCCTGGATAAGGCTTTGAGAACCAAGGACAAATCGTAATTTCAGTTTAAGTTAGTGAGTTATTTGTATTTTATAATAATTTTTCTGAATTTTTCAATAAGTCACCCCAGTTCTTTTTAAGATAATTTTTTTTTTAATTTTTAGTTATAAAAGCAAAGTGGAGTTTCTAGATGAATCTAAAATTATTTCACCTTTTATTGCAAGCCATCATTCTGGACATGATTGTTGCATAAAATTATTTACCAATTTTCACGGGACTTAGAAATTTGGGTTTTAGCTCAATATTCTAAACAAGCGAAACTCAGCTCTAAAGTATAAAAATATTTTTAGGGTTGCAATATATCTTTAGTTGTTCTGAAGGGAGTTTCATGACTCTGGTACCAAATGTGAAATGTAAAAAATTTTCTAAGCATCATTTGGGAATTTCGGAAATTGTTTTTTCTTAAACAGGAAGATTTTTTGACTTCTGTGCTATTAAAATGAAATTTTTTTAGTCGGTCCAGAAAAAAAGTTTTCTTTAAAAAAAAAAAAAAAACAAATTTATTTTTTTTTTTTTCATAAAAGAACTTTTTTTCCAAAAATTTTTTTTTCATATATTCTTTTGAAGACTGTAATGCAATATCTTCATTTTTTAATTTGGAACTTTATAAAAATTAATTTTTTACAAAAACGGTACCGTTTAAAGAAATGTACTGTTTTTAAACGGTACTTTGACTAAACGATACTTTTTTAATATTATTATTTTTCTTTTATAAATATTTTATTAGCAAGGAAATTTTTAAGTACTGTTTTAAAATAGGTACTTTTTCACAAAAGTACTTTTATTAAAAAAATACTTTTCTCAAGATTTTTTTTTAATTTTTTTTTTAAAACATGCCAAAAAATATTTTAAAGACGAGCTTTTAAAAAACACACCTACCAAAAATATTGCTTGAAAAAAAAACTTCCGAGTTCTAACTGTCAGCTTAAATTTTGTTTCCCACTGTTCATGCATTCTTGCCAAGTTATTTAGTTAAGCAACTTTGGGTTTTAAAACACAATAGATTAAATGCAAAAAAGAGCAACTAACGTGCCGGGATTTGTTAGTACTATACTTTATGTCTTTTGCAATGACTATGTATTCCCTCAAATCCCGCTCTCTCATAATGTCAGCTATTCTTTTGTATGTGTGTCTCTCTGCAGTTGTCATGACTATCATACCCATCACTGCCCTTTTCCTTCTCTGTTGAAAATTTAAACACAAACATTCCAGTTGAATTCAGTTAGTTAATGGTGGGTATTTACTAGTGTTTTATATCCGTATGAGCCTAAATTTTGTGTACCATGAAATCCTATTTGGTGTTAATCTTATGGGCTAATGTTTTTTCCAGCATTTTTTTTTTTTTTTGTCATTTGCCCTTTACGTAGTTTTTTTTTTTTTTTTGTCAGTTACATTTTTGTTTTACCACTAAATTGAAAGACATTTTAGTAATTTTTATGAAGGCAACGAAACCATAATGAAAACTTTGGAATAGAACAAATAGAAAAATGAATACTCGTATAAAGTTAATAGAAAAAGGTAATTTTACCTGTCTGTACAGTTTAATACTTAAATGAGAATGAGTATGTTTATGTGTACAGATATGTGTCTCTAAAAGCGGTTGTTAGGGCTTTTAATGAATTACAGCAAATTAAAATTAATTACTAAGAAGATTTATGAAGCACTAATTAAAAATATATTTTGAGACAAAAGGCGTTAGTTGTTTTTGCAAGAATTAGCGGGGGATTTAATAGGAATTTTATAGAAAAAAAAAGGGAAAATGTATTCAAATTAATACGTTTTACTTATTTAGTTTAATAAATTACAAAATTAATAAGGGGATTTATTTAAATTAATATGGAGTGCAGTAAATATAACAACTAGCTGATTTATAAAAATATAAAGAAATTAAAAAGAATTTAATATTTTATAAAATTAAAAAAAAAACCTTTTGAATAAATTTTATATTATGCCATTGTTATAATGGAAACCCTAACCCTAAGAGAGTAATTTAGCCAATTCCATGAATTTTTGGTATTCTTATAAAAAGGTACTTTTGCAAAAAAAATACTTTTAAAGTAAGGTACTTTTGCAAAAAGGTACTTTTACGAAAAGGTACCTGTTCCAGAAACGTACTTTTTCAATTGTATCTCTCTTAGAAAAAGGCTATCTACAATATTTATTCTTAATGTACCATTTTCAAAAAAAAAAGAGTATTTCAAAAAGATATTTTTTATAAGGAACTTTTTTTTAGCAGGTACATAGGTACTTATTTCAGTCCGCTTATTTATTCAAACAGGTTAGTCTTCAAGAAAGATGCTTTCATTCATGTAAAAAATTGTGAATTTAATTCCACAAAATTAACTTAACTTTAAATAAAGGTACTTTTCCGAAAGGTACTTTTTGGAATGGTACTTAAAAAATTGTATATATTATTATTATATATGGGCACTTTGCAGTACTAGTAAATCTGCCGTAAAAATATTTTTTTTTCATGCTCCAATTAAATTCCCACTACCAGTAAATTTTTGCTCAATATTAAAAAAAATCAGTTTGTTGAGTACTTTCAGATTCAGTAATTAAAAACGTTCTCCAATTAAAATATAATACATGCTAATGTGTGATTATTTATTATTATTTATTTGTTATTTACTTAACAAAATTCAATTTTTTTTAAAAGGATAATAATAGTGTGACAGCAAAATCCTTCTAACATATGACCCGTTTATTTTGAAAGCGGTGTAAGTCACTTTGCTTTTAAGCTGAAGTACATATTTAAAGGATTGAATTTCAAAGGCTTTAAAATATTGAGGCTAAATCTCGAGAAGAAATGCTTGCACTTATTATATTAGGATGCTTATTTTTTCCCTAATAAAAACTTGAGTCAACATGAAACCGTAAGAATTCTTTACATTTACTTTTTTAAAGAAATTTATGCCTCCTATAAAATAAACGGCTCTTATATTGCAGGCTTTAAGGAAAGATGTTTGTAAAAATGTATACATATCAGCAAATAATGTCGGGCTAAACAAAGTATAATTTTTAGCGGGTACTTTTTTAATTTGTTAAAAATAAGAACAATAACAAATTTAGTAAACAGTGATAAAAATATTAAGTTTTGGAGTTCAAACGCAATTAAAAAATTAAAAAAAAATTGTTCCCAATTGGAAATACTTTAGAGTCTGAGAAATACTTAGCTAAGCTAACAAGCTGCAAAAATTCATATGGTCTTAAAAGTTTTTAGTTTTATTTTTAAACATTGTTAACGTTTTCTTATATATATTATGTAAACATTGCTGCCAAGCATTTTCAATATAACATGTTGATACAAATTTTGCAACAAAGGTTTTTATAAATTTGGAATTTAATTTAGATTTAGTAAAATCAGAGCGAACTGAATAAGTTAGAATTTGCTACTTTAAATTATATTTTAAATCAACAAAAAATGTTTACCATTGTTTTTTCTTATCAACATGTTGCTAACGTTAATTGAATTTTCTTGAAATCTTACCATATTCTCCCGGAATTGCACACATAGGCTGATGATGATGTGGATGCTGAGGGCATATGCCCTCATGTGGATGAGGTGCTATATAATATTCAGCTGGATAGAATTCACCGTGGTATTGTATATAAACTGGACCCGGGCCAGGAGGTGGTGGTTGTGAGCCAGTAGCAACAACATTATTTGGGTTATTTACACCATTGCCGATGGCGGAGTTACCTCCGATGCCAGTACCACTGTTTGAGCTAATACTGCTAGTCGTGGAACCACTTGGCGATAAGCCGCCGCCATGACCATTTTCCATGGGTGGAGTAGGTTGAGACTGGTGTTGTGGCGGCGGTGGCGGTGGACCATGAGAACCATGTTGTGTTGGTGGTGGACCATGGTGGTGGTGATGCATATGTGGTGGCATAGGACCACCACCTGTAGCAGCCATGTGTGCTTGCATGGCTGCTACTAAGGCCATTTGTTGTTGATGCTGTTGGGGATGATGTACCGCACAGGGTACTAATTGAGCTCCTTGGGGTGGTGTAGAAGTTTGTTGCATAAGAGGCGGTGAAGCTGGTAAAGGGGGATTAGAGCCAGCCTCAGAAGGTGATAACTGTTGTTGTTGTTGTTGTTGTTGTTGCTGCTGCTGTTGATGATGTTGATGCATAACATGTTGAGGGTTCTGAGCAACATGTTGCATATGCGTATATTGTTGTTGCTGTTGGTTTGGCGAATTTGGCTGTTGGTTTTGTTGATGTTGCTGTGATAGTTGGTGTTGCTGTTGCTGCTGCTGTGCTGGCTGTTGTTGCTGTTGAAGTGGCACTACCATTACAATACCACCTGATGAGCTGGTCTGTTCTACCGAAGAGGACGATAAACTATTTAAAGACGAAGTAGAAGATGATGTTGAGGCCACATTATTATTGTTGTTATTGCTACTGAAATTTTTATTTTGTGTTTTTTGCAGCGAATTTTGTTTTTGTTGACGTTGTGACTGCGTTTGCTGTTGCGAATGTGTTTGCTGGTTTTGTGATTGTGATTTTTCATTTGAATTTGACGAATTTGTCATGCGCACCATACTACTGAGTTATTAAAAACTTTTCTCTTGAAATAAATATTGAGAATGTTAAACAAACTTAGGCAACAGTTTGTTATTAGTTTTATAACTTTTATTAAAGCGTTTTGGTAATTTTTCGTTTCACTTATTAATTTGCGACTCGACGACGTTGCAAAACATTGTTATAAAAATATTAAATAATCTTCTTTGTTGTTGTTTTAGTTCGTTTTATTCTTAATAAAACTAAATAAAAATCTTTATTTTTCGCACTAAGATTTCAATTTTAAGCTGTAAAAATAAAAATATTTAATTAATTGCATTCGTCTATTAGGCGTTATTTGAAATTTGTTTTTTTTTCTTAGTGTTTGTAAACTCAACTCACGTTTTCCTTATTTAGTTTTTTTATTGATAATTTTCAAAGGTCAGGGTTATCTTTAGACGTTTTTTTTTTGTTGGACTTATCTTTGTTATTTGACTTTCTTTTTTAATTATTTTTAATTCTAAATCTGAAATTTACCCCCTTCAAATTTAATTGTGTTTATTTTTAATCTGGGTCATCATTTTATTTCATGTTTTGTTTTTAAATTAAGAAAACAAAAACCGGTCAATATTTAATCTTATCTTTGCTCGCTTTTACAGTAAATAAAAAATCAAATATAAAGAATTAAAATAAAAGAAATCAACATATTTCCGTCTAAATTTTAAAAAAGGGCATGAGTGCAAATTTAAAGAATTTTTAAATTCTACTCGTGTTCTTCTACCGAAAGTATAAGATTTTCATAAGAGTTTCTTTCAAAACTCCAAAGTGAATGTTTTTAAAAAGCGACTTTTACAAAAGGTTCTTTTTATAAAGGTACTTATCAGAAATGGTACTTTAGTACATGTTATTAAAAAAAAGATAAATTTAATATAAAAAAAGTTGTTTTTGTTAAAATTTTTGTTAAATAGTGTTTTTTACAAAAGGTAATTTTTCTAAACGGCACCTTTAAAAAAAAGTACTCATTATAGATAATCGTTAAAAAAGTACTTTTTTAATGTTATTCTTTTTTGAAAGCGCTTTTTATAAAAAGTCTCTTCCTACAAAAAGCCATTTTACACGGTACTTTTTATAAAATTAATTTTAAAAGTACTTGTTAGAAAGTACTTATTAAAAAAGTACGTTTTACGAAAAATTTGTTTACATTGTAAAAGTATTTTCATGATTTTTTTTTTTAATTTGCAAGCTGCTTTCAGAAAGGTATTCTTGCAATAAGTACTTTTTATAAAAGGTATATTTTAAAAGAGTTTTTATGAACAAAATATATAATTTATGAATGATAATTTTACGAAAGAAGTTCCAAACGTAACTTCATTTTATTAAAACAATACTTTTTACAAAAGTTTTTATGTTGTGCCACTCACTCACTTTTTTATTAAGTACTTCTTTATAAACGTTCTTTTTTAAATATATTTTTAACAAATAGTACGTTTTGAAAATAAGATGTTTAAAAGAGACATTTAAAAAAAAAAATTTGTTTTTTTGAGTTAAGCTGTTTTGTAAAACAGGTCTTAAAAGTATACAATTAAAAACTCTTTTTATTATCCAACAATTATTGATTTTGGTAAATTTGAAATGGTTTTTTATATTTGAGCCATTTATATTGAAAATGGAATAAAAAGAAATAAATGTTAAGAGCTGCTACGAGCGTTCTGAGATAAAAAGTGCAAGTATGTCTTCTCGATAGAGAGACAAAACACTTTTAAAACCTTTAAAACACAATCCTTTAAATATGTACATCAGCTTTAAAGAAAAGTTACTTATGCCACTTTAAAATAAACGGCTTATTTGATTTTTTCGTTTGTGCACAGTTTTTATTTTTTAAATTTTATGTTTTTTTTTTCCAATTTTCATGTCCAAATTATTTATATTTAATAGAACTTAATATTAATTAAAATTTACAAAGTATTAAATCTATTTTTGAACAAACAAAGTAAATATATAAAACAAAAACACTATTCAGCTTTAGTTCTAATGAAATTCCTATTAAAACAAAAAGCTCCACAAAAACGATATCGTGATGCAACAAATAATCTGCTTCCGGAACAAGAACAACGACAATAAAAATAAAAATAATAAAAGTCTTGAGTACAAAGCTGTGTTTTTTTGTTTGTTTAATAAATAAAAAAATATCATGTAAATTGAAATTATTAAACAAATAAAAAGCGTATGCAACATACGGTTTTTTAATTAAGTAGATTGTTTGAAAAGTGTTTAAAAAAACAGATGACAAAAGTGTTTAGAAACATGCCCTGAAATGAGAATGCAACGAATGCCAATTGCAATTACATGTTTAGGAAATTTTTAACTTTTTTAAAGAAATATTTTTTGATTACTATTCCAACTAAACATATTTTGTTTTAAGAATGACATCTTTCTTTAATTAATTGGAAATAATAAAAAAATATTAATAATTATGTTGTTAAAGTCTTTAGCAACATTTAGAATTTTTTTTATTTGTCTACAACATTTTTAGTGGAAATGTTTCCAAGTCTTGCAGCCAAGTTTGCTCAGCCCATTGACTTGTGTAAGCGATTATGCTTCGTTTTAGTTAGCGTGAAAGGCTTTCGAACCCCTTAAAATCCGAAACTTTTCAAGTCCGTATATTTTATATCTTAAACAAAAGTATCTGCTTAAGCATCAAAGTAAATCTAAAATAAAATTAAATATTAAAATAACTCCAAATCTTTAATCTTTAGATGTAATTATTTGAAATCCAATCGAAGAATGTTAAACATTGTTAAAAAAAATTTGTGTAACATCTGCGGAAAAAATGTTGTTAAGAATTTATAAAATAAAACTTCGATAGTATTTAGTTAAACTTAGCTCAGAAGAGAAACCATCGCGACGGATATGAAACGCTCGAAAGAAACGAAGTAATTTATTTCGTAGCTAATTTCAGTAAAAGGGAGGAACCTTCAACTACTGGCTTGGATTTAGACAATGTTTAAAGTGTAGAGTTTTGACAAAGGAAGCTTGAAAACTTAGCTGGAAACGTAAGAATTAAGAAAACGGTTACTGCTTAAAGAACTGAGAAATTTTTATAAACACAAAACATCGAGACTTTTTGCAGGTCTAAATCCATAACCTCTCTAACTAAAAGAAAAGCAGGAACTAAAATGTTGCAGAGATTGAACTTTATAAACAGAAGAATTTTCAAGGGACAACAACTTGTAGCAAGCTGGCATATTGTTCTAGTAACCTCCAGGCATAATGGAAAAGGCTGCTTAGATGAAAAAATTTACTTAATAAAACGTTGGGGTAAAAGAGCAATGATAATTATAATGCTTTACCTGAGAAAGGAAGAGTCGTAAAGCATTGGCACTTGATATAAATAATGGTGGAATTTTGTCCAAAAGTCTTATGACAACATGGACACAGTAGAAAATAAGGTTGACAGCCAAATATTATTTGGGTGTTATGTAAGAAATCCAAAAACTTCATGGTGATATAAGTATTGGTCTGATCCGGAAAATATTACACTATTAATTTCAGATGAATGATAAAACAAATGTTATATTTTTTACATATGAATAACCGGTTAGGCCACATGTTGATAAACATCAAACAAAGCAATCGACTCTCTCAACTATAAAAATCCCCACCTATCAAGCGAATTATTGAACTACAGTAAGACCGGTCAAGAAGAGATTATCACTTGAGATTACTATATCTAGCAAGCCTCTTTAGGGTCACACGCTACAAAAAAAAGTGGCTTAACGTTGCCTGACTGAAGTCAATGTATTTAATTTATAAGTAAACTCTCCTTTAGTCGAACAAGATTTTAAAAATATTTAAACTAAATTTGCAATGAAAGAAGTGGACAAGCAAAATAATATTTTTAATAATTTTTAAAATTTAAAAATTTTTTAGCAATTAAATTTAAAAAAGTTTATAATAAATATGGGAAAATAAATTTTGAATAAAAGCCCACTGTACAGAATTAAATTTATGTCTGTTATAAAAAATAAATTTACAGTCTGATAAATTCTTATTGTTGTCGTTACTGATATATTGAATTGGCAAAAAAATTAATTTCTAAGAAACTGTTATATCAAATTTGCCAACTCATATACAATCTATATGAATTGCACACTAACATTCGTTTACTATCTACTCGCATACATAAATAATAAAATATAAAAAACCTAAGCTATAAATGTGTATGTAAATTATTGTAATATAAATTGTAAAATAATACTCGAACAAATAATGACAAACAAAATAAGCAAAGAGGAAGCAAAGTCAGAGAAGAGATAAAATTATGACAAAACTGTAATAAAAAGCAACAACAATTTGAAGTGAATAGCGAAGAAAAAATAAACGAAAGATGGTTGTCAAAAACAGAATAGATATGAAGGTATTTGACAAGTGTGACAAATAAATAGAGATGTAGAAGAGTCTAGAATAATTTGTCATATTTTTATATTTTTTTTATTTTTATTTTAAATGTAATTGCGGGGTTAAATTTTGAATTATTATTATCTTGAAATTAACTTTAAAAAGTTATCATTTCAACTGACAGACGGTGTAGTTAAACAAGTTTGCTATTCAGTTGTTTAGATGCAAGTTGAAAGCGTATTTGCCCAACTTAAGGGTTAAAATTATGGCTCGGTCCCGCAGACTTGACTTGCTTCAAGAGTACTTAGTCTCAACTTTATGGCAATAATTTTCTTTCCCTTAACAAAATAAAACGATATTATTATTCACTTTGCGAGAAATGGAGCTGCAAAGTTACACAAGTCCGCCATTACTTTAAGCAAAATAATATTTATTAACGACGATCTGCAAAAATCTTTAAAAGTCAATCGCAACATTTGCTTTAAGCAATGAAGAAAAGGCAGAAAATAATATCAGCCAGTCATCGCTACAGACGGGTATAATATATGAATATATGAGTGTAATAAAAAAAGTGTTGGTCAAGTATAACAAGTTGTTATTCTAAATATAAATGCATTGCAGCTATAAGGATGTCGGTGATGCGAGAATCTTAATCATCTTTAATTGGGTTTAAATGGTTATAACATTTTTCGCTTTGAAAATTTCTATAGAATCTTTTAAGATGTAAATTTAATACTAACTTATGTACAACAAAAACAAAAACTAATAATACCAAATTATTTAAACGTTTAGTAAACTTTTATTTATCCTGTCTTCTGATTTTTTTATTTACCTTTAAGATCTTATTTAAATGTCTATTCAATGATATTTTTATTTTGTATTTTTCTCTAGAAGATATTAAATGTTATTTTGGCTTTTACTCATGACTTGATTATTTATAATTTTTTTAAAATATGTCACAGAATTTACAAAGTTTTAAAGAAATTACAAAATCTATTTTTTAATGTCTAATACAATGAAATCGAAAATCAGTTTGAAAATTAAAATAGTTTTCTCTATAATTAAATTAAACTAAACAAAATTTTTTTATCTGTTTTTAATAAAAATATTTTTAAATTCCTCAATATACAAATTTATTTTTTTAAACCCTTTTCAGTGTTAATCTACATTAATTGTTCCCATGATATTTTCATAAAATATATATAATTTAGCAAACTTAAAAATAAAATTTATTACTGTGGGATTTTACCCACATTGATTGAATGAGAATTATATCTAAACAGCAAAGCGTACAAAGGCAACAAAACTTTAAAACCTTTTATGCACAAAAGCATTAACCATTCAGAAACCATTTTTATTTGTTTTAAATTCCTATAAATTTTTTATATGGCCTTAGCCTTTCTATCCTTCTAAGAAAAAACATACTCTTGTTTAATAAATCCATTAAAATAATAAGCTGATTATATTAACATGTGGGTGGTGCGAGATCAGAATATGCCCTTTAAGCTTTTATTTTAAACAAAATTTACTTAAATCTTATCACTCAAATTATTTGTAATAACTCAATATACTTTTTAGTCAATACTACAATAACGTCTTTAATACCTGGAAGAGGTTAAGGAATTTTGTTTATTTGTTGTAATCTATTTCATACCTTCTTATTAATATTGAACTTCTAATTTTGTACCGTTACCTTAAATCATTATTATATTTTACACCTCATCATAAAAAGTTACTTTTTGCATTTTTATTTAAATCACTTCACAACCAACCTTCGTTCTGCTGCTATTCGTATAATCAAACAAAGAATAATATAAAACTTAATACGGGCAGTTTGGGGTTGATTACTTTTAGTGAATCCCCTCAAATTAACACTTCGTTCAAGGTGTTAATGCTTCAATATCTTATTTTTTTTGCATCTGTTTCTTTTATACACTTAAAATTGTTTTTGATTGCTACTTCCCAGCCATGGGTATTATAACAGAGACTAAAACACAGCAAAATAAAAAAAGCGGAAATTTGATGCTTTTTAAGCAAAAGTGACAAGTTTTTTTTATCAAATTACTTTTGTTTTTTTATGTTTTCTTCAGTAGAATTGTCGTTTAGGTCTTTGTTCTTTTATGCATTCTTTTCATTATATATTTGTTGTTGTTGTTATAGCTATTATTGTTGTAATTGTATTTAAAATCTAACAAGCGTAATAATCTCTGTAGCAGACGCAGTTATCGTTTATTTTACTAATACCTCAGAATTAAGCTAAAAATACCTTTAGGCTATAGATTCAATTAATTTAATAGTCTGTATTGCTTTGGTATTTTTTTGTATCACGTAGTCAATCATACGTTAAAGTATGTTATAGTAACGTAATTTTCATTGCAAGAGTTATTGCCATTACAAGAGTTTAATTAAGCGAAATACCTTAAAAAACACCTAAAGCAATTTAATTATTTATTGATATTTTTGTTAAGTTTTTCTACTTAAGTTTTTACTTGAAATGAAGTGAATATAAATGCTTATTTATTTCTGTAATTGGTGATGTTTCAAAATTCAATTTAAATACTTCGAGAAAAGCAAGAAGTTGGCCAATTACAATAAATTAAGTCTAGTATTTATAGAACTTAATCTTCACCTAGAATAAGTTAGAGCGGTTATTTTTTCACAATCTATTTGTACCCATAAATTGAATTAGCTCTTCAGATTAACTCTACAATGTGGAAAATTTCTGTCTGGTAAGGAATCAAGTGGTACAAAATATTTTGGACTGTGACAGGTCAACAGAAAAAATATTATGTAACTGATTTAAAAAGTGCTTAAAAATAGGCAGTTTATTAAAGAATTAATTAAATAAAGTTTTAGATTAGAAATTTTGGTTTTATCTGTCTAAGTTTTTGTATAATCACTTTCAGCCGTTCTGATCATTTCGAACAAAATAAGTTTTTTTTTAGAATAAAAATTTATTTAATCAAGATAATTAAGGTCACAGCTGAGGGAACTTGCTGAGTAGCTTGTTAACGATATCAAGTTTGCTAATAAAAATAAATCTCTTTTATTGTGACTTTATTTGTTAATGCTACTGATGAAAAACTCATATAAAAAATAAGTGTCTTAATATTAGCCTCCTCTTTAGGATGTCATACCAGCTTTAAATTAATTTCTTTTTTTTAAGTAGCACTTCAGGCATTATTACCTATTTAGTTATTTTGGTAACCGTGCTACATTCTTTAGGAAAGGGATAGATGAGGTGGTGAAAGGAGAGAGATAGAGAGTTAGTTATTTTACTTCGCCGGCGAATATGCTATGAAAAAGTACTGACGAAGGATACTGCAAGTTTTCATGTAAATTCTGAATATGTATTTATACCATTAAACAGAAAAAACATTTTTTATTTCTTGATTGCCGCAGGGGTTGAACCCTGGGCAAAAAGGTTTGTAGTCAACGTGCTTACCACTTCGACTACAGCAGCCATCAACAGCCGAGGCTATTAAAAACAGTTATGAAAAACTGCTATTACGTTATATTTGACAGACCATCTCAGGTGACTTTTCGAAAACTATATTTTTTGTTCTCTCTTAACTTCTCTAAAAGCGAACATGCGAACATGATTTTGAATTATGTTGCCTCTAACACAATAACCCCAACAGTAACATATACACTTTTCTACTATTTTCTTGTCAGCAAAGTTGCCAGATGAATTTTTAAATTCTCCACCTAATATACCACAAATGTAGCTAAAAAAAAAAACACAAACTCTGATTTATTCTAACCAACTAGTGGTTCGAGGAATAAACTTCTGGAAAGACGCACAGAAGATACACCTGGCTGCAGGGTAGCAGCTTCGATACCTTATTACTGTTCCCCTTCATTATTTAAACCTAATCTTTTTCAAACATATTTATCACAAGCACATCTTTTTAGCAAACAAAATGCAATACTACTTGGAAAAAGTACTAAAAATACTGCTTCTAATAGACCTTAGCGGTTAAGCAATGTATATATAAATCTAGACTTCCGGCCTGAATAATTATAAAAAACTCTTAAATAAGGACGGCTTTTTACTAAACGGGGAAATAACACTCTCCTGTTGGCCTTCTAGGATTAAAGAAAATGGGTTTGCTCACAGTTTAAGCATAAATACCGATATGTGATTTAATGTCTAATGTCTTAGCGGTCTACATGCCTCTCTAATTTTAGCATTTCAACTGAAAAGCACTTGCCTTTTCGTAAATACGATATGAATCTTATATTTAAGAAGTTCCTTTTATGAAATTTTTTAACTAACGTCAGTACAATTCCTTATTTTAGTTGTGGTACTGTACTAGCCGTGTTCTATATTCCTGTTTTGATTAAAAATAATATAGTACACTAAATGAAATGTTTTTGCATGGAATTAAATTTGGGAGTCAACAATATTTTATTACATTATGAAATAAGTACATAATCGATTCAGGAACTTTATATAGATAGATGTATTTACCCACGACCTTGTGTGTTTTTAAATATTTACTGTAGAGAACTGTAAACAGTGTTAAAATTTTTCATCTATAAAACTAAAATGTGCTGACAACTGTTTTAGTAACATTATACCGATAAAATTTGAAGACTTAACATTTGTATCTCTATTTTCTCTACGAAATAAATTATTTTTATGAAACAAAAAGAACTCTATATCTTAGCCAAGGTAATATGGGATCTTCACACAAAATTTTATTCAAATCCGTTCAGCAGTTTTTACGTGATGCGAACACAAACAGAGAGACAAGAAGAATAGATGTTTTATATTCCATTTCGATGCATATCAACACCAATATAAAAATTTTCCAAAAATATTTCATGTACAGAAATGACCCCGTTGATATTATTTAAGATGTATAGAAATATCCTTTAAAATAATAACATATTTCAAAAACCGTCAAGGTACAAATTAATAAAGTTTTAAACCTTTTATCATTAAAAAATTTAACATTACCAAATTCGGCGACAAATCGACAAGCAAACTTAACAAATTTTTGATGTGTGTCATAACTACAACTTATTATTCTATAGAAACGTAATGCCAGCATTTAATAATACTCTTAGTTAAAACCCAAAATGATGCCTCGAAACCACACCCATCCACCATTTCCATTATTAAAAAAATATCTTCAACTGTTAAAGTATGTTCTAGTATTTCTTTCATTAATAATTTTTATTATTTACAAAATACTCAAGTATAAAGTTATGAAAATAATTTTATTTTACTTGTTTCTTCAAACACTGAAACTGACAAGTAATTTATGTAGCAGTTGCTGGAACGAACAGCCACCTTCTGTTGGCAAAAAAGAAAAAAAAAAAACAATTTATACAAAATATAGTGTTGAAAAATTTGATATTCGTCATTAAGTTGCAAAATTCTTGTTAGCTAGTTTTTCATAAAATAGAATCAATCAATACAACAACGTACATAAATATTTCCTCCGTGCTGTCAAAATATTGCAACTTTAGCAGCTTTATTTTTATATTTTATTTTTGTTTATTGTAAATTGTAAAATAAATATAAAAAATCCTTTTACATACATTCATAATTAATTAAGACTTTTATTAATAAAATTCACACTATCGCAATATCGAGGGAATAGAAAATGAAGTCTTCATCAATTTTACTTAAAATAGAAAATATTCTAAGATCTTTAGTTTACAAATAAATACGTTTTTTTCTTAATTTTACAGCTTTAACATTTCGTGTTTTTATTTTTTGAAAATTATATTGTCATAATGTTATTCAGTATAAGCTGTGCTGCCAACATAGCAATGAAATATATGTTACGTAGTGTAAAAAAACAATAAGATCAATTTTGAAGGGTAGCTATTTCATTTAGAAAAATGGAACGGAATGGTCTAAGCTTTAAGAAAATTAAGTTTGAATTTAATTTTTGTACAGCTAACGGCGTAGGCAGACGGCAGCGTTAATTTGCATTTGCAGTCTTAATTCAAATTAACTTTTCAATTATCCCCATTCCAATGTAAAGCGTTCGCTAAATAACTTTTTTTAAATGCTAAAAAAAAACTATTGAATATTTTCCCAAATTTATAATTTTATTTGAAAGTACAATCCATCCGGTTAATAATAGGAAGTAATTTCATTCAAATTTCTGCCTCGGCTGGCCAGGCAGTAGCGTACACGATTGGTCTAACTTTTAAGCACATTATCGATTTTGTGCAGCTGTATTTCACCAATGGCTTCACGTATATTGTCCTTTAAAGCGTCAATTTTCTGTGGCTTGTCGGCGTAACACTTATCTTTGACGGCACCCCACAAATAAAAGTCCAACGGTGTCAAATCGCAGCTCCGAGGTGACCAAACGACATCAGCTCTTCGGCTTATAATGCGATCTTTAAAAACAGGGCGAAAAACATCGAGGTAGCTTCGGCTGTGTGGTACGCAGCGCTGTCCTGTTGAAACCAAATGTTGCCAATAACCTCCTCTTCAATTTTTGTGAACAAACATTTGTTCAACGTGGCCCGATAACGATCACCATTGACTGTAACGGCCACTCCTTGCTCATTTTCAAAGAAAAATAGCCCAGTTATGCCTCTGGACCAAAATCCGCACCAAACAGTGACTCGTTTTGGTTTTCTGTGCCATAAATGCGCCAATTTTACTTGTTTACGTACCTGCAAAGATCAAAATGAGCTTCATCTGAAGAGTTGATTTTTTTTTTTTTTAATTGGCAACTTCTGTAAATCAATCGCAGGTCTACTTAGCGAAGCGAAAACTCATTGGATGGTCGGTTGACTTCAACTCCTGAACCAATTGGACTTTGAATGGCATCATACAAAGGTCTTTATGCAAAATTCGTTTTATTGATGTCTCCGAAATTTTCAATTGTCGAGAACGACGGTGAATTAATGTTGATGGCGCTTCATGTACACTTTCTGCCACAGCAACAATATTCTCGGGTGTACGCACTGCTTTGGCTTTTCACGTTTTGGTTTATCAATGAGGATGGCAGTGTCTTTCACTTTTTTCACAAGATAACGAACATACGGAGCTGACGGTGCTTCTCTTCTTCTAAAATCCGTACGCAATTTTCGCACTCATTCTGCAATATTATAATGATTTTCAAAGTAATGTTGCAATGTTTCCCAGCGTTTTTCAAGCGAATGCAAAACCATATCCCTTCAGTGGAAGGATTAAACTAATTATCTATCAAATCAAAAATGAGCTAAGTGTTACTATTCACGAAATAAGCACTAATTGAAAATAAACGTTAGATGGCGGACCCGTTAAATGAACTAAATCAAAATGAGTTTATACTGAATTTAGCCATTTCAATATGGCAACACCGTCGATAATCAACAAGCGGTTGTCAAATTGTTTACTTATGAAAATTAAAATGGTTGCAGAGGCAGAAAAAGTACGTTATATTAATTGTTCCTTGTAAAGTAAAAATAAATATTAAAATCAAAACGGATTTTTTTTTTCAAATTATAAGCTGCTAACCCTACGTTCTGTCTTCTATCTATTTGATGGTAATGTTAGTGATTACTAAATGCAAAAACTGTCGTCTGTCAGAGTAAAATTTTATTTCACAATGGTTAGTTTTTATTTAAATTAACTCTGTTGTCTGCCTACGCTTTTATGGGGAAAGTCATTAAAAAAGGAAAAAAAAAATTTATCTCCATTGTTATACTGGAATTTTGCATCAAAATTTGCACTAGAGCCTCGTCTTAAGGCAAAGTAGGAAAGATTTTTCAATAAAATGGATTACTGAAATTTAAAATATTTTTCGCTTTTAGTTTTTTTCATTCTTACTTTTACAAATGGCTAATTTTACTTATCCTATGAAATTGTTGACATCGCCTTATCCGCCAATTTTATTTTATTTATTTTTTTTTGTTGCTGATTTAAGAAATTTTATACTTAAGAAATATATAAATAGAACCCGAATAATTATTATTAGTTCAAGTTATGGAAAATGTATAATTCTTCTATAAAGAACAAATATTCATAATGTTTCGAATTTAAATAAAAAATTTTGTTATTGCACTGCAATTTTACCATTCAATGATCGTAGCTTTCAATAGAATATTTAAATTTACTCGTCAAATTGCAGTCGTTTAGTTGAATTAATTGCAGCAGCAATTCGTTAATCAACGTAAATTAAGATTTAAAAAAAAAAACGAATTGGCTCTTCAACACTAATAACCTCTTTGTAAATTAAAAGTGTTTAAAATTTTAATATTTTGCCTTATATCCTTATTTTTCTAAAAATGATATTCAAACAGTTTTCTAATCTTTAATTTTCTTTATGTCTGTCAAATCATTTTATTTATAACCTAAAATTAAAAAGCCACTACGTTAGTCATTACGTCGAAATTTATTTACGTGTATAATTTAGAGTCACATTACGTCAAAATTATCTCACCTGGCCATTTATATATGATCTGGGATTGACAAAAATAGAGTGTAAAAAGTAAGTGCTCAAAACATCCTTAACTTCGTCAAAAAAAAAAAAAAACCAAAATAAATACAAAAATAAATACAAAAAAGAAATCCTCAAGACACATATTTTTTTCTTAGCAACATTTTATTAAATCTTATCCTTATTGACAATTTAATTTGAATAATGTTATTTTTTTTACTTTACACATGCAGATCTGCTTAAGAGGCAGCCGCTTTTGGGAGAATCTATGTTCTCAACTATGATTGCATAACTTTAAAGACTGACTATTTATATACGAGGCAGAGTTATAAAGTCTTTAAAAAATGTTAGGAATATTTTTTATTTTTCAATACAGCCCTGATTAGCCACCTATTCTAAAGCTCTCTACAAGGTGCGAGCGGCAAGTAATTGAATCTTTTCCAATGGATCTGGCAATACCTTAAAACTCAAATCGTATACTTTTTTAATACAATTTGCATAAATGTGCAGCCTACCATTTTCGTGAGTTAAGACCCCTTTTAAGCGTTGAAGCGAGGCACGAGTTTCTTTATTTATTTGCTGAGTTGACTCAATTATGAAGAAAAAGGGAAAAATGTATTGTATTGTTTTTCTTTTAAAAATATCGTGTCAAGATATTTCTAATTATGCACATAGCACCACGTAAGTTTTGTCAAAATATGTGAATCTTAACTAAATGTAACAATAAAGTTCATTGTTTGAGGAATCCGCAGTTACCCAGGAAACCGAAGTTTTATTTTAATTATCATTGATAGCTTTTAGTTGCTTATTTGGCTCTTCATTAACTTCATGGCTATATAAAATTTTCCATACAGATTTTCTATAGCGAAAGTTGTCGCAACCAAATACATTTGAATTACATAACAATTTTGCGTTACTTTTCTCTTAAATTATCATCTTTATGACTTAATGCAAAACGACTTTTGGTGACTTTCTCTCGTATATATAACTATGTTTTGCATTTTATGCTGTTTTGTAGTTAAAAAGTTAATAATCAAATAAAAAGAAATATTAAAAAAGAATTAAAAGAGCATTCCATCTACTAAAAAGTTTTTATAGTTCCATAAATTTTCTTATTTTATAGCTCTGCCATTGAAGTTCATCATCAAGAACACATAACGTACGAGGCATCAACATCAAGCTTTAATTGTAAAAGTAAAGTTTTTGGTGTTTCTGTTGTTTTTTTTTATTGCCATCTATTACCAACGTTGAGGTTATTTTATGCATAGTTGCAATACATTTTTTACTACTTGAATTTTGCTTCAAGGCAAAACCAAAAACAAACAAAATTCTTATGTCATTTCGTAAAAATACTTTTTATTACAAAGTAAGTACTTGAGAAAAGATAGCTATTTTGGGTTATATCCAAGGTTGGTGACATAAAAAAAATTCTTAAGGCGGATGTTCAAGTTTCTTTAGGAACTAAAGATATGTAATTTTAGCTTCATCATTTTTTAAATTAAAAAAAATTTTAAATGGTTTTGATTTTTGAATCTCTAATAGGTTTCCTTAAAGTTATATTTCATTTGAACAGTGGGCGTGGTATCACCCAAACAAATAAGGAAATTATTATCATGTACCACGACAACCGTTATACATAGAGCTTTTATACAAGTAACTATTTTACTAATGTGCCAAGTTTAGACAGAGGCGTTTTACAAAGTGTTATTGAGGTAGCGAAGCGCACCGGTTACAACCAGTATTTTATAAAAGCAGTTATTCTTTATAATGTTTTAAGTCACTGGAAGTATTCTTTGTTAAAGATTTGACAATGTGTTTAATCCCTTACATTGAATTGCTATGGACAAAACAATTAATTATTCTGATTTTTTAATACCTCTCTCAGTCATGTTAACACACTATTAAACAATTTTAAAGCACCGATGAGTTTCCTTGCAATATTCTTCTTTCTTTAAATTATTTTTACTTAGTAGCACGATCGTTCACGTATTTATGAGTTAGTACACAGCTTTGGGTCCTTCGAACAGTGAAATTAACCCTGTTCGTACGCCCTAATTAAAATCTTTTTATAAATGATATAATCTACAAATAAATTTTGCATTGGAAGCAACGAATAGGATGGCCTTTACAAAGATTTATATATAGAGGTCAATAAGGAGAAGAAAATACAATAAGTTATTAGATAAAAAAGCCAGTAACTTCCTCACACTTACGAACCTAAATACTTATAAGGAACCTAGTTTTTGGAAATGAACTTGCTGTGTCATTATTAATTTAACAGGTCTTAAAATAATTAAAAAAAAAAATCTAAAAATCAAGCGAAATCTTAAGCATTCCCTTTATTAATTTATATTTTTTTGCGTAGCAAAATTTTATTTATTAAAAGTAAAATATCAAATAACTTAAATTATTATAAGTAGATTAGATTGAGTCATATTTAAGAACCTCTCCAACTTTTGTAGTGCAATAAAAAAGTCTCTTTAAACATTTTATTTTATAACTAAATTGCATTAAAACCAAGTTCGTTTAAACCATCTCATCCAATGCCTTTTACAATCAACCAGGACATGAGAGCATTTATATAAAAATTTTAACGAATATTTTGAGTATTCACTGCAATAACAGGCTATTAAATAGAAACTGGTAAATACTGTTAAAGTATAAAATGTAACGAAACATAAAAATAAAACGTCAGGCGGCGAGTAGCACTAAAAAATAAGAAGCGTTTATTTTTTAAATCGTTTGTTCTAGGAGACACAGGATCTTTAGAGAATGTTCCAACTGACTGAAGGAGAATGTGCAGAAGAGCCCTAACAAGGCAATCGGAATGATTTACTGTTCTAAGAAAACACCAATCTATACCGCATAATTAAGGACACACAGACTTTAAAAAAGAGCGATTAAAACATTGGATCAAGGTGTGGCCTAGGCATTGATAAATGAAATCGAAGTAGTCATATTTCCGTAAGGCCATGCCCTTTTATAAACAATATCTGTTTTAAGGGATACTTTTTAAATAAGAGTACTAAACGGGCCTTTTTAAACATATTTTTTTCTATAAGTTAAGCACAAGTTAAATTTCTTTAAGTACTTTCAAGGAAAAACTTTATAAACATTCACCAATATAGATGATACTTTAGCGAATAAGTACTTTAAAGGCGTCACTTAAACTTGTAAGATGTAAATTTTAATTTAGTACTTTTTTAAACTTTACACTTTCAAAAGGTTATCTTTACTTTTAAGAGCAATTTTTAATATTTTATTTAAAAAACTCTTTAATATTTTATTAAAAAAAATTAACTTTATTTTTAAAACATTAGACAATAATTCTTAAAATAAAATTGGTGTACTTTTTGAATAGTACTTTTTGCAAACGTTCTTCTTAAAGGGGCTTTTTAACAGATTCTTTAATAATTTCTAATATTTATGTTTTGTAACTGCATCTATCTATTATTTTCAAGTATTACCTTTTTCTAAAAGGGTGTACATAGCCGCAGTCTACTAAAAGGTACTTTTTACTAAGTACAAATTTAAACGTTACTTTTTTAGTTTCTTTTTAAAACGCTTTTTATTCTAAAAAAAAACTTTTAGACTCCTTGTAAAACGCTATTTGTTCTAAAAAACTTTTTAAAAAGTGAAAAGTTTTATTTTTGATAATATTTTAAATAAAAAGTACTTTTACAACGGCACTTTTTTTAAAAGTTTCTTGAAAAAAAAAAACTTTCATATAGCTTTATTTTAAAAGCAGCTGTTTAAAAACAGTTTTGTAAAATATTTTTTTGCAGGTACTTTTGAAAAGTATTTTTTTTACAGGTGCCTTGTTGTGGCCTTTTAAGTTATATTACAAATTCCACTTAAAAATTGTCATACCCGCAAGCAATTTTTTAACTTCTATTTTATTTTGACTTTTTACACATTTCTATTGGAAAACCCTTTATAGGGAAAAGTTTCTACATTTTTTTTTTAATGTCACGTTTACTTATTTTATATGTCAACTGTGACTCTCTGTTTAACTGTCTTTTATTTTTGTCTACTTTAGAAGTTGGCATTATACTTTGTAAAATGTGAAATCTGTATAAAAAAAATTATTTTGTATTAAAAAAAGGATTTGTTATATGCAGCAACATTTTTAAATTTTATTGATAATTAAAAAAGTTTTTCGTTTTCATCTTAAGAGTGCTTGTCAACATTTTTCAACAGAGAAATTACATAAATTTTATCTTCTTTTTTTTCTTTGCAATGTATACATTTTTCAACAATTAAAGTCATTTAAAATATATTAATTAGATAGAAATCAGCTTAAAAAAATGAGAGAAAACAGCAAAAAAAAAGAGTCGTGCAATGGCACTAAGACAAAAAATAATTTGACGTCTGTATAATTTCTGTTTAAGAAATGTTTATTTTAATATGCACGCTGCTTTCTTTAAAGTTTTTTTCTTTTGTTAGCACAACATAAGATTATCTACCAGAAAAGAAATCCTGGCGCTTGGTGTAAATCTTAAAAATAAAATAATACCAAGGGAATTTTGTTAAAAATTTTTCTCGCATTAACACAGCATACGTTCCGAGTAAATCTGAGTTAATTAATTTTAAGCGTGTTTAAAATTGTTTACTAAAAAAAATCGATTTCTGACTCTTTTTGCGTTAAAATATTAGTCGTTTTTAAAAGTAATTAAAATTAATCCTGCAAGTAAGAGTTTTATTCACACACGATTGATTCCGAACTTTGTATCGACTAATACGGTGGCTACGCTTCAGAATTATGTCTTCTATAGAAAGACGCCATTTTGCAAAATTTAAAGTGTTTTGCAATAGCAGTTCCAATGACAGAGACCTGTGACTAACGAACAGATATTACCACTTGTAGTCGTATCAATAGGGTTTCGTTTTTATCCTTAGCCAGAGAAACTTGAAAAAAAATTAATATATTAAGAATATTTGATAAAAAACTTTCTTTTTTGAAGGATCCTTTTCCAATGTTAAAGAGATTGCAGCTAAAAACTGATACGAGGGCTGCTATATATATATTTCTCGACTGGAAACACTGAGTGCTGCCAAGTGCAATCTGACATTTCCATTGGAAAGTTTGTAATTTTTAAGCATAATCGTACTCAAAACGTTTTGATGTACGACCATTATTTGTGTTGTTTACAGTGACTTCAAAAAATTAATATAGAAAAAAATGGAATTAACTCGTGAACGTTTTGAAGCAACCCAGTGGAGATTTAAATTTAAAATTGTAGTTTTTCTTGAGCAGACGTTATTGAATGTGAGACGAGTTGAGAATGGCTTGGTAGTTGATGTTATAAATTTCTCCTTTTTTTACTCTTTACCACTTGTGGCAACAATTAAGAAGTTTTATAGATGGAACTTCTTTGTGCAACTCTTATCCAATTTAAATTTATGGGTTTTTAGCAGCAGATAGAAACGAAAGTTCTTATGCAACTGAAGCCACAGATGAACTTAATTATTTCTTTAAGGAGAAAGCTTAAATCAAATATTTTAAGATCGTTCTTTTCATAATTATTTTCTTCAAAAGGGTAGCAGAACTTGCAAGTGGGAAAACGACTACAAAATGTCTCTTTTAAAGCATGTTGAGTAGTTAATCAGGCTTATTTCTTTAATTGGATAAATCGAGCCAACAGCTTTAGATGCAAGAAATTTATTAATTTATAATTAAGTAAATGCGGAATGTAGTTAAAAACAAAACTGAAAGCGTTTTTATCACAAAATTAATACATCATATCTCTCATAGCCGCTGTTTTATTTTTAAGTGCACAAGTGATAATTTTTGGAGCCTGGCTCTTTTTTTTAAACGGCTTAAAAAAAAGAAGGTTATCAATTCGACTGAAAATGCTTTTGATGGAAATTTGCACAGAATCTTTATTGTTAAGTCCACTATAACATGTAGCAAACTTGAAATTTGAAATTAAAGGGTGTCCCTATAACTGCTGTACTTTGACCCATATGGCCATATCTTTGAAACCGTTACAGACAAACTCTTGAAAATTAGACAGAATGTCCATTCTATATCAATTTCTGTTTTGAAGTGGATATTTTTTTAAGTTGAGAAAACTGACTGACTATTTGACGACACTTCGTTTATCATTATTTTTTTAATTTATTCTTTGCGATGTTTCCTTAAATTATTGATAAATTATTGCACCCATTACATATAAACTCTTTAATGCCGATAGCTGTTCAATAAACATTTTGGGTTTATACATCTGACTACCAAATTTTTAAATTGTAAAAAATCTGTTTTCTTTATCAAAAGAGGCCTTAATTCGAAAATCAAATCTTTGACTTTAAAATTTTCCAACTGGTCATTTTTTTCTTTTAAAAGAACTCAAAAAATTATAAAGTTTGCTCTGCCATGCATTCTCTAGCGATTTTAAACGACCTAAAAAACCAACTTATGTATTCAAGTCACACAAAAAGTAGTAAAAAAGAAGAAAAGAAAAACAGTGTAATTTTACAATGTTTTCTTTTTAATAGTTTAAGTAAGTCAATGTTACAAAACGCTGTGTAACAAATTAATTTATAACTTTAACTTAAACTTTAATAAAACTTTAGCAAGTAAATAAAAAATAATTTAACTGATAATAACAATTTGTGATGATGCATCTGAATTTTGAAAACTATTATGACATCATTAGCCAATCAGAATGTTACGAGGACTGCTATATATATTTCTGGCCTGGCAACACTGAGTGCTGCCGAGTGCAATCTGACATTTCCATTGGAAAGTTTGTCATTTTAAAGCATAATCGTACTCAAAACGTTTTGATGTACGACCATTATTTGTGTTGTTTACAGTGACTTGATAAAATTAATATAAAAAAAAAATGGAATTAACTCGTGAACATTTTCGTGCCATCATTTTTCACAACTTCCGGCGTGGATTATCACGACAAAAGTGCATTGATGAACTTAAATCTTTGTATGGCGATGAAGCACCATCCTGTAGCACTGTGAAAAATTGAAATAATAAATTTAATCGTAGCCGAAGCTCGCTCAAAGACGAATTCCGTGAAGGTCGTCCAAAAACGGCTGTTGTGCCAGAGATCATTAATGCCATGCGTGAACTCATAATGCAAGATCGACATGCGACATACCGAGAGATAGAGACATCCTTGGACATTTCTTCCACCAGCATACATTCGATACTGCATGAACACCTGGCCGTAAAAAAGGTTTGTTCTCGTTGGATCCCGAACAATTTGAAAGTCGCTCAAAAAAAGGCTCGTGTCGATTGGTGCAAAGAAATGTTGCAAAAATACGATTGCGGTGCTTCAAAAGACGTTTATAAGATCGTCACAGGTGACGAGTCATGGATCAATTCGTGTGTGGGTCTTCAAAGACGAGCCAAATCCAACGAAAGTTGTTCGTGGAAGAAGCACTTCGAACCAAATGGCCGCCTGTTTCGTCGGCAAAACTGGTCATGTGGCGACTGTTCCGCTTGGGCAACGTAGGAAGGTCACTTCTGATTGGTACACTATAATTTATTTGCCTGAAGTCATCGGAGAAATTCGAAAAACCAACGAGAGAAGACCATGACAATGCGAACTCTCACACATCGGCTCAAACCAGAGCGTTTTTGACCGGCCAAAACGTCGAATTAATGGGTCGTCCGCCGTACAGCCCTGACTTGGCACCTAATGACTTCTTCTTGTTTCCGCACATCAAAAAAAAATGCGTGGTCAACGATTTTCGTCGCCAGAAGAAGCTGTTGAAGTGTTCAAAAACCATGTTTTAGAGGTGTCTCAATCGGAGTGGAAAAAGTGCTTTGACAACTGGTTTGAGCGCAGGCAAAAGTGTATAAATCATGCTGGAGAATACTTTGAAAGACAATAAAACCATTTTTGAATATAAATATTTGCATTTTCACTATTAGGCCAGAAATATTTAAAGCAGCCCTCGTACTAGAAACAAGCAGCAGTTTCAGATTTTTTAATCGAATGACAAAACTTTTCGGTGACAGCGATTGTTTCTGTAAAAGATGGTGCCTAAGGGAAACCAGGGAAATAGTTTCAGATCCCAGCGTGTTTTTACGTATTACGCTTTCTTAATTAAGATCTTACGAATTTCAATTAGGGTAGACGATCTTACAGTACAATTGAGGGATAAAATTCCTTTGAAGGAAATACATAAAACAAGTAAGCGATTTCATAATTGATCAAAAATTTACATCAATAGGAAAAATAACTTAATTAGGAAAAAAAAAATAAATAAACAGAGAAAATATGATTTTAATTTAGTCTGGCAACTTTAATTAAATTAAATTTCAGCAACAGTAACAGGCAGATTGTTAAAAATTGTTAAAGACTTTTTAAAAAGTTTTTTAGTTTTTTTCATTATAAATAAAATTAATCACTTTAATTTGGTTGAACTTCATATTATTAATTCATTTTTATAATTCCGTAAAATAAATATTAAAATAAAAATATTAAAATAATGTTAATAATTTAATTAACGTTGAAGTTAGTTTTATAACTTTTTAATTTGTATATAAACAACTTTTAAAACTTTTTTTTTTCATTATTTAATAAGTTTTACTAAAAGTCAACACCTAATTTTATTTAATTTTTGTTTAAATACTTTTCTGTGCTTTAATCATAAAAAAAAAAAAACAAAAAAAAGGGTTTTAAAATTTTGTTGTTGTATTTTTAATAATGTTTTATAAAATAAACTTTGTGGCAAATATGTATTTTCACCATAAATCTTTCCAATAAACAAAAAAAAAAAACTTTATTTTAACACAAGGGAAGTAAAGTTTTATATCTATTTTTCTATCTTTATTTATTTAGTTGTTCATAGTTAAGCTCAAGAGCATAAAAATACAATTGAAAACAGTATGCGATTTATGCTGCAATTCCGTTGGCAAAAATTTATTTAAAAAAAAAAATATATATAAAACAGCAAGTAAAATAAAACGACATTAAAAAATGGAATTATAAAATCCTCTTTACTGAAAGGATAATAAAAAGACAAGCAAGCTTAATGTTTTACACAAAATATAACAATTTAATTTGGTTTTTCTTCTATGTTTATATACACTTTAAAGAAATATTTTATGGCTGGTTCCAGAATTACCCTAAAGTAGTTTAGTACTGTTTTTTTTTTTTTTGTTTAATTACAAAGTACGTTGTTACAAAAGCTTTAAAAATTTTATGATTTTCATTTTTGAAGGTGACCCTAAAATTATGCTATAAAAATGCTTGTTATAGAAATGAAGGACCATTTTATTTAAAAAAGGGCTTAATTTTATAACTTTTTTTTTTAATAATAAATTCTGTTAAATAATTAATTATTTAAAATTGTGGAAAGTATTCGGTCCCTAAGGAAAAGGTATAGAGATAAAAATTAAAATAACATGTTTCTGTTATTAATAAATTTAATTAAATAAGTAAAATAATTTAATAAAAAAATTAAGGTCAATGTTTCTAAAAGGAAAATTTTTTATTTTAATGTATTTCTACGTTTCTTGTATGCTGAAAGTGGACCTTTAGAGTCGCTATATGGTATAACACCTCCCAGATGTGTTGCTCCTCCCAGATTTGTTGCTATTGGAAAAGCTAGATTTTGTAAGATGGTTTAAAAAATGTACGAATAGTGATAGAAGCAGTGATATTTTTTTTATAAATAGAAGTGTAAACGTAATTTAAACAAACACTACCAGTTGTATGATACGTTAAGCATGGCTAAGGCACCTTTTTGAATTGTTCAGTTCGAAAAGAATAACGAAACTCATTTAACATCGGTCTTATAAATTCTGCCTCACTTGCGATGCCCCTGCAACTATAAAAAGTTCGGCTTATTTCCAAAATGTATTAATACAAAATTTGTATACAGTTTTGCTGCAATATTTGGATCTCGTACATATACAAAGTTGCGAAACAAAGCATCAATTTAGAAACTGATGCAATAGATGCTTGGTTGCAACGTATGCATTGTAAGCGTTTAGTATCACGGCATTATGAAACACAATACACTGTTCGAATACTGACGTTTTGGAAGTCAGCCTTCTTTGTTCTCAATGGGTCGTCAGAAGGCTTTGCTGCTAGTTTTTTGACGAGAAAAAATGAAAAGTTGCTTGGCTTGAAGACTTTCTCCAACACAATTTTATCTCTGCCGTGAAGAGATTTTTTACGGATGGTCATCTTCTTATACTGTAGCAGATCAGACCACACATGGTGGAAGGGGTAATTATCTCAGGGTCTTAATTGAAGTAACTAGTAACAAAGGCGAATGATCAGGAAAAAAGATAAGAAATGAAAGATCAGAAAGCTCCCAATTACATTTGCTAATGTTCGCATTTAAGAACGATTTCGTAAATGTCATTTGCGCGAACCACAGTTAGTTAAATATACCAAATCTGAAAAAGTTGAAGGAAAGGCTAAGATCTTGTAAATGTCCAGAATTTGACTGCAACGGTTACTTTTGTTAGCTGAAAGCCAGAAGTTCAGAAGTTGATCGAAGCAGACTAAGGACGACCAGAAGGCACATACAAAATAAGGTTACATTAGGGGTTTTTCGGACTACGTCATGAAACAAAAGGGAGGTGTATAACTTCCAGAAATCTCTTAAGCCGAACCTAAGCTTTAGTACTGCACCAAACTCAGTGATGAGGAAGGCTGTAAGTGAGTTACCTCAGTATTATCTTTTTACCTTATTATTTATAAAATCCATTTTCAAAGTTAAAAATATTTACCAAGTTTTTATTGCCTTTAGTGCGACTTTAGTGCGAAGGAGAGAATTGCCTCTATATTTCTACTTGAAATTTTTTGTTTTATACTTTGAAACTATCAAAAGAATTTTGCATTGACATTTGTGTGCATGAAATACTGTGTTGATATTCCTAGGTTACTGGTTTTTTATTCTGAAGGTTTGTTAGACAACCTCTAAATTTTTCTTTATGTAACAATGCGATGTAATACAATCAATTTATTAAACGTTGTCAATATGGTTAAATATATAAAATGAGTTAAAAAATGCCTACATTTCAATTGTTTTTTTTTCAGCTTGCCCTAAAATATGCTTTATGAATGATTGGTAAACTATTTCTAATAGGTTCGAAGGACCATTTTTTATAAGTTAATTTTTTTTCTTTTGTGGGATATTTTTATTAAACAATAATAACTAAAACAATGCGTATTTTTATTGCCCTATACTGTGCTAAATACATCCACAATAAGAATTAAAAAAATAAAAATAAGTAAGTGTGCTTTAAAAAAATTTTTTTTTGATGCATATGTTCCGCTATCTGGGAATCTATAATGTATTTCTTATCTTTTATTTTACTACAAAATGTAGCAGATTCTGCTGCCATCATATGTAAAATACAGTCTTGTTAAAACTTCTGTTTTAAAATTTAGTGCTGCTTTTTACTCCTTGTAATAAGTGAGTGTAAAATATTTTCAATTATTTTTTTTTGTTTCTTTTTTGTTCCTGTTCTTTGTTCATAGCATACTTTTTATGCTAAGGATTTAAATGTAAAACAAGATATAAATGAAAAAAATAAATTTTCTTTTTTTATTATGGAAGTGTCAGAACATGTATTTCTTTTCTCTTTTTTTGTTTTTGTCTTCAACAAAGCAAAATTTGTGTTTTGGTGTTGGAAATAAAATCTGAACTTGTATTTTATTTTTGCAACTTTATTTTTTTATGTTTACTTTATGTTTGTTCTCTATATGTGTTTGGTGTCCCAAATTTATGTACATGATAGCTACAATAATAGATAATGTTACAATCTTATATACACAAATATGTTTGCATAATATCATGCTAAAAAAAAATAATTGTTTCAAACGAAAAAAATATAAACTTTGGGTACTTGTGTTAATGTAAACTGTCTGTTTATTCTCAAAAGTATTTACTTCATATTTAAGCCATCTCATACAATTTGTAAAATTTGTTTGCGCCAGTAAAACAAAAAAAGAAAATAAATTAAAACATTTTTGTTAAAAAAAATAGTTCGTTCAAGACTAAAATATGTATGTAGCGAATATACAAAATTTGATAAGAGAATAATTAAGAAAGTACAGAAAATGTTAAAACATTCGAATAAGTATTCTGTAATGCGATTATTATTTAGGACCTGAAATTTTCCGCGTCTTATAAAAAATTCCCCAAACTCAATCTTAATAAGCTGTGATTAGAATTGAGTAGCTCTGTATGCTCTCTTCATTTCCCAATAGGTTTGATTCTCTTATATCGAAGAGTTTGGACACAGCAACAAAATTCCTTACAGAACCCGTCTTATAAAAATTCCACAAATTTAATTTAAGTAAGATGTGTTTACAGAGTAATAGCCCTATATGTTCCCTAAATTTTCCAATAGTCTTGATTCTCCGAGATCGAATGGTTTGGACACAGCAACAAAATCCCTCAAAGAACTCATGGTATATGGAAAAATTGTACTGGAAATTTTTCACGTCTTATCAAAAATGTCTCAGATTCAAATTGAATGTGTTATGTTTACTGTTTGGGCTTTTAATGTTTATGTTCCCTTAATTTTCAAATAGGTTTGATTTTTCGAGATCAAAGGGTTTGGACACAATAACACTCATTGTTAATTTGGAAATTCCACTAATTCAAAATTCTGCGTTGTATTAAAAATTTTTCAAATTCAGTATAAATTAACAGTGTTTACAGTTTAATAGCTCTGTATGTGTCCTTGATTTTCCAATAGGTTTGATTCTCCCTGATTGAAGGGTTTTGTCGCTTTTTTGTAATTGTACAAAAAAAAGTTGGGAGAATTTTATGTCATGCTACATTTTTTTTAAAACCTATTTAACTTGACACATTTATCTTTACACACATACTCCCTACAGCAACTTGTTGAACACTTCTTAAAATGTTAGAAAATTAAGTTAAGTTTCCATCACGTTCTGCTTTTCTAGTGGCTTGCTAGTCTTACTCTTGCTCTGCCGAATGCTCTGACTGGCAAAGATGGTATCACTTCATACCGCTGTTTTTTAAATATTTTAGATCACAAAATCAAATCATCAAAATTCAGATGCATCATCACAAATTATTATTATCAGTTAAATTATTTTTTATTTACTTGCAAAAGTTTTATTAAAGTTTAAGTTAAAGTTATAAATTAATTTGTTACACAGCGTTTTGTAACATTGACTCACTTAAACTATTAACAAGAAAACATTGTAAAATTACACTGTTTTTCTTTTCTTCTTTTTACTACAACTTTTTGTGTGACTTGAATACATAAGTCGGTTTTTTAGGTCGTTTAAAATCGCTAGAGAATGTATGGCAGAGCAAACTTTACAATTTTTTGAGTTCTTTTAAAAGAAAAAAATTACCAGTTGGAAAATTTTAAAGTCAAAGATTTGATTTTCGAATTAAGGCTTCTTTTGATAAAGAAAACAGATTTTTTACAACACAGAAATTTGGTATTCAGAAGTATAATCCCAAAATGTTTATTGAACCACTATCGGCATTAAAGAGTTCATATGTAACGGGTGCAATAATTTATTAATAATTTAAGGAAACATCGCAAAGAATAAATTAAAAAATAATGATAAACGAAGTGTCGTCAAATAGTCAGTCAGTTTTCCCAACTTGAAAAAAAAACCGACTTCAAAACACTGACACTGATATAGAATGGACATTCTGTCTAATTTTCAAGAGTTTGTCTGTAACGGTTTTAAAGATTGGGCCATATGGGACAAAGTACATCAGTTATAGGGACACCCTTTAATTTCTAATTTCAAGTTTGCTACATGTTATAGTGGACTAAGCAATAAAGGTTCTGTGCAAATTTCCATCAAAACCATTTTTAGTCGAATTGATAACCTTCTTTTTTTTAAGTCGTTTAAAAAAAAGAGCCAGGCTCCAAAAATTATCACTTGAACACTGAAAAATAAAACAGCGGCTATGAGAGATATGATGTATTAATTTTGTGATAAAAACGCTTTCAGTTTTATTCTTAACTACATTCCGCATTCACTTAATTATAAAATAATAAATTTCTTGCATCTAAAGCTGTTGGCTCCATTTATCCAATTAAAGAAATAAGCCTGATTAACCACTCAACATGATTTAAGGTAAAAGATGTGAAAAAGAAAGACCTGGTTAAAAGAGACATTTTGTAGTCGATTTCCTACTTGCAAGTTCTGCTACCCTTTTGAAGAAAATAATTATGAAGAGAAATATTTTAAAATATTTGAATTAAGCTTTCTCCTTAAAGAAATAATTAACTTCATCTGTGGCTTCAGTTGCATAAGAACTTTCGTTTCTATCTGCTGCTAAAAGCACTGTAAATTTAAATTGCATAAGGGCGGCACTGAGAAGTTCTATCCATAAAACCTCGTAGATGTTGCCACAAGTGGTAAAGAGTAAAAAAAGGAGAAGTTTATCACATCAACTACCAAGGCATTCTCAACTCGTCTCACATTCAATAACGTCTGTTCAAGAAAAACTTTAATTTTAAATTTAAATCTCCACTGGGTTGCTATAAAACGAGTGCAATTCAATTTACAACAATAAATACAACTACAAAAATATTTTTATTTTTAAATCGAAACTAAATAAAAACTGCGCAATAATATTATTTTCATTATTATTATTATTATTTTGATTATTGTTTGACAATAGATATGAAATTATGAAAAAAAACACATTTTTCTTAGAAAAATAAAAATTCCCATCAAAATTACCCAGAATCAAATGGCAACAAAAGCAAATTAAACACGATTCATTTGTTGAACTTGTAAATGGAAATAAATACAACAGAATGAAATACTGCAGAGCGAAAAGGCGATAATAGATGAAAAAAACAAAAAAACAACAGCAACAGCAACAAAATAATGTAAAACAGACTTCTTTATATTAAAACGGAGAAATACGTACACAAATACAAATTTAATTTTTTATTAAACAAATTTATTTTTCTTAAAAAAAATATAATTTAAATTAATCATTTTAAATTCATGTTTCTTTGCTTTTTAAAGTGATTTCATCTAAAGTGTTAAAGTATTATAAGTCCCCTCTGACTTGTCATGCTAAAAAAACTCTCTTACTTGAAATTGTGACTAAAACTAAATTTATTTAGGTCACTTCAGAGAGATTTTCAGAAATTTCGGTCATTGGTTAGTCGGCTAGAGTGACATTTTATGCAAGTTTGGCCACATAGGCCTTACAATACTACTCTTTGGATTAAAAGTAACTAATTGATATTTATACCTAGAGTCCTCCCGGGGGTACTACAAGTCTGGTCGTGCTAACTTTGGCTTAGACACAAGTGCTCTCGGGGTATAGAGGGAACCAATCTCCAGTGTGCAGGCTCAAAGTCTGGATAAACAAGTTGGGTACTTGTCGAAGAACTGACCAGTGTCCCTAAAGAGACTGGAGCCACGGGAACCGGTAGCCCATACAGAGAGCCGCCCCTCTTTGTAGCCGGTTATTTGTGAGGTCCCTTCGGGGTACACGTGGTGGCTGTTGGTTAAGGTTGGCATCCGGTGCGGTGCTGTTGCATTCAACAAACGGGGCTGAAAAGTCTCCAACCCTTTAGCAAGGGGACGAACGTGGTCCTGCAAGCAGTGTTCTTGGAATTGAAACTCTGCTACGCTTGCAGGGCGCTAGTGTTCGCTTTTTAATTCACTCAGTGGTAAGACTACCGTCAGGTTAGGGCCACATGGATAGGTACTGACGTAAATCTTGATCACGTATTTGTACCTGGGGTGGGATTTAAGTCAGGTGGCTTAAAAAGCTTAAACTTAAGAGAGTACTAAGTAGAATCACAATTGATTAAACGATTTTATTCTATCAGAGACAGTTGTAAGTCATACGAAAAATAATAAAATGACAGCATTGTCTGGGATATCGGTTAAATCAAAATAAAATCTGTAGAAAAGCGGTCATAGCGGTTTCAACTAGAAATTCATAATAGCGTTGATGTTGTTTATCAAAAATGTCCACTCTGAATGGTTGTTCTTTCAAATTTGTCTTCTTTTTCTTACTGTTACCCTTTTTCCTTTTTATGCTGAGAGGTTCTTTTGATTTCATTTCAATTCTTGTTGTCTTATCTGGATTTATAATCACAATTCTTACCTGAATCTGTGACTTCAGCAAAGCTAAAGCTAATTAATGTCTTTTTTTGAACAAACATGCCCTTTTAACCAGCTTAAATAACTTGACCACAAAAACGCTTTGCCTGCGGCGACTGCATAAACGGGATATTAATTTTATTCTTATATTACTTTTTCCCTCTGATGATGATGTTTAATAATTTATTCATGACCAAAAATTCAACAACAAGTACTTTCCGATTTTCTTAGCACTCTGTTGGGATTTAAACTCATGATTTTCTCTTTAACAAACAAGAAGACATTCATATTAAAGCAGCTACCCCAGCTACTTAGTATTTACTAGCTAATTTTTCTTATTATTCTACTCTATTAAGCACACACACCAGACTTGTTAGCGACAAAAACACGCACGAACAACTGCTTTGCACCTTCAGATATGTAAAGTGCCTGGGAAACGATCAAATTAACTCACCAATTTTTCGCTTAAATAGAATTCAATCAGCATTTTCATTTCGATTTTGCAGCGTTTTGTTGCGAATGATTTTTAGCGTTTTAAACGTGTAAAGTAATTTTTATAAGAAGGAAGAGGGAAAATATAAGGAACACATTTATTGCGCAAGCAACTATTTTGTTCTTTAATCATCTAAGCATATAGTTTTTCCAAGTCTTTAAGGCTACTCTGTATTTTTTATTCGTTCACATAGACATGTTTTGGTCAATCTCAGAGACGATCAAATTATGATTTGTGAAATGAGAAAATTAAAACATTTCCATCAAATATTTCGGACAAAAGCACGACTACACTAACTATTACAGATTGTTGGTAAGGTTGATTGTCTCCAAGGAACTTAAAGGATTAAAAGCCTTCTTTCTATTTAACAAAAAGTATGAAAATAAAGGAACCTTTTTCGTCTTTTTAATTTTAAGTTTCATAGGTTTCTCAGTTAAAAAAACATGATTTAATGCTTTGTTAAAAGTTCAGAATCTTCAATGAGATAACTCACCTAAAACCTACTTTTGTAATACACAACGCGCAGCAGACTAAAAAAATTGGGACTACATTAATATTGAAAGAATTTAACATCTCAAAATTTGTTCTTTTTAATAAATTTAAAACAAATTTGAAAATTGGAACACAAAATTCGAAATCAATTCTTTTAAACATATTTTGAATGTTTTGTTTAAGTCGCATTCTTTGAGCTCATGAGTCCACTCTCGGCTACTTCTTGTGCCTTGTTTTAATGAAAAAAATAAAGTAAAGCTTAAAAAATGTAGTGCCCTACTAGTGGTTCGCAAGAGGTGTTCATTTTCTGCGATTTGAAATTAAAAATCTTTGTGGACTCAAGCCGTGATCCACAGCTAACATTTTTTCACACGTCTTTAATATTTGAGAAATTTTGAAAATTATTTAGTAAGACAGTACGCTTTGCAAAGGCGAAAAAAGGCGAATAACTCTAAACTCTAAAAAAAAATAGATCTGAGATCGGATTCTCGTGAATTATTCTACATTTGTTAATAACATTTGTTAATAATTTCCCTTAAGTTTTTTTTAAATATATTTTTTTGTATAAATTCTTTTAAGCAACAGTAATTCTAGCATCATAAAACATATTTTTTTAAAGTGCAGTTGCAAAGATTTAAATATTATATTGTGTTGTTGTTAATTAACTTTAACAAAATCCAGTTAAAATTTTTTTTTGTAGTTGTGATTATAAATTTTTATTTGGCCAATTTTCTGGTTTAATTGTCATTAACATGCACGACGTTTACAAAAAAAGGGAAATATTTTTATTTAACATGCAGTAAAATTGCATGGATTTTTCGTATTTTTTGTTTTGGTATTTGATGAATACACCCTACACACTGCATAAGTCGGAAAATTAAATACATAAGTAAAGGCTAAAAAATATTTTTGGAGTAAATAAGGAATTTTCCATTAAGTCAAAATGAAGTGCGTAATTATTTCAAGAGTCATATCTCAAAAATGGGGTAGTAAAAATTTATCAATCTATATCTTTCTATTTTTGTATACCCAGCTGATACTTGGACTTGGTCTTCAAATAAGATTGATTAGCAATCAAATTTTTTATTTTATTTTAAATGATTTATTTTTAAATAACTTGAGATACCATTTTTTTTAAATAATATAAACCTTATTTTTACACCACATCCATCAAATGAGTTTTTTTCGAGTAGGGTATCCCGTTGAACTGATTGCTTGTTTTTAATCACAAAAATATTTTGCAGCTATTGCTGTTATTTTTACAAAATATTAATCCTCATGTTTTATAAAAACATGAATGTAAAAAATATGTTTAAAAAAAAAACAGAAAAAATATAAAACAGTGATACGCTGATAGAAAATCTGTTGTTACTGTAAAAAACATTTATCCAGCCAACAACTCAATTGCTCGGAAACACTGCACCTCTTTACTATGCCCACTCCACCCTTTCCTCAAACACATATTTTTTATATTTATATTTCATATAGAAAATGGTTAGGAGAGCTGTGTATATGTAGGTTTCCTAATACCCCACCATGAATTAAGTAGTTTTGCACGCGCAAATTGTTCCTCTAATGAACAATTTCCGTACTAGATTTTTTTTTTCTTTTACTCTTTGATTTTTTTTGTTTGTGTTGTTTCGCCATGTAAATGAAATTTTTATGAACGTATGAGTTCAAATTTTATTTTACATACACACACACACATGATAAATATGTGTGTGTTTGTGTAAAATAGTATTAATATCTTAATCGTTAGATATGTGTGTTAAAATGTAATTGGAAATTAAACCATGCCCCAACATGTTGATATTTAAATAAGTGTTACAATAACAAAGTTTATAAAAAAATAAATTCATTCCAATTTGTATGAAATAATATTTTGTTATAATTACAACAACATGGATTTGAATAGAGTTAGATAAATGGTTTGATAACAATTTTGTTTTTGCATGTTTAAAATTTATTCAAAAAGCACTAGAATATTTTTAATATAAACGTAGTACCGTTAGGAATTATTTATAGTTAAAAATAAAGTTTTATAATTTTAAGGTTTAAATGAAAAATTTTTTGTTACTAAATGTGCCGTTTCATTATAAAAGATATTATAACAAATAAATAAATAAAGTAGGCTCAAGTTCATTTTATAATACCCTTCATAACAAAAGGTGAAAAAGAGTATAACTAAGTTTGTCATTCCGTTTGTAATTTCTACGATAAAGATTTAAAAAATAAGAAAAAAAAAACATCAAGTGAAAAATTGGCCTATGAACTTTTCAAATTTTTTAAAATATCCTTAGAGACCGCTCAAAAAGCTATCAAATGATACCCATATTTAATAGCATTTTGAGCGGTCTCTAGGGAAATATATATTTTTTAATGCTTAACTCATTAAGAGCCGATGAAATTTTTATATAAACAAATTTTAAAAAAAAAAATTTTTTTCTGTCACCTCAATATTTTTTGATAGTAGTTACTTCACTGAACTAGATTTACATACATGGTGAAGGGTATATAAGATTTGGCATAGCCGAATGTAGCAATCTTACGTGTTTTTAACTATAATTTTTAACATAAATAATAAACAAGAAAAACTATTTACAAATTTCTACAGACCATTTTTAAGAAGACTGGAAAAAATAGACACAAAAAATATTTTAAGAAAAAAAAAAACAATTTCTATACAAAATTTTTTTCTAATATTTGGAAATTATAACAACTGAATAATTTTAGTTCAGCTTAAGTTTGTCATATTATTATAATATTTCCACTAAGAATTTGAAAAATTAGAAATGGAACTGCATCCAAGGCACTTCGCATTCATGCTTCCTTTACAAATGAAAGTATAACACTGGAGCAGCATCTACTGCGGTCTGATAATATAAAAAAATTGAGTTCCTTGCTAAACTAACGTTTATCACAAAGCAAGGAAAAATATATTTAACGATTAACAAAGAGAACAACATAAAAAGCTTAAGATATTCATATTTATCGAATTAAGAGCCGGGGCATTTAGAATCCATCATACGTTATAATTTGTCTCTTTTAAATGTCAAGTAAGTTGAAATATATGTTTTCTGATGAGTGTTATCACAATCAGTATGTTTTTTGACAACGTAAAGTACAAAAATTGGAAATTTTTTAACGTACGTTGTTTTCGCTCTTGCTGTGATTTAGTAAAATAATTGTGGTGACACAAATATAATACAATAAAATAAGTTCGTTAAATAAAATAATTAAATGGAACACAAGTTAATTAAGCCATGTGTCAATTTCATTAAGAGCTTTATAAATTAATATTTAAGTCAAAAGAAAAACTAAAATATCGTCGCAAATGTGTTCTTTAATATTTTTTTTTTTTTTTTGCAAAAACCTGAGATAAAAAAGAGCTGATTTGTTTATCCGTCAACAAAGTATTCATTGTTTCAACTTCATTCAATGTTACTTTGTTTTCAGTTAAATATATAAAAGTATAAAGTATAAGGTATTTTTTGTGCTCCGGTCTTTAGTTGATTAAACAGACAATAATAGGCACGCACACAAATTAAGCTAGATGAATGCGACAAATGCTGGTCCAAATTACGCTTCATTAGTGTAAAAATTTTTCTGTTTTTATTAATCAACACAAAAATTTCAAAATAATTTTTTTTAAACTAAAAAAATAAAATATATGTAAAATTATGATGAATTGAGATTATTGATTTGTAGTAAAAAATATTTTTTCTTAGGTTTTATAAAAATTTGTTAAAAAGTACTTTTTAAAAAATGTACTTTTAAGCAAATTTTTCCCGGGAACAGGTGTTCAATGATGAAATAGAGAAATAATCACAGAAAAATTATAGACTTCGACAAATATCTATAAACGTCAAGAATAAGTGTGTGTAAGAATTGCTTAAGCAAAATAAAATGGCCACTGACGATTGCAAAGAGTTTCTATCAATACTTTTGGGACAAGCAAAGCAAGAAAATAACTGCAATAAGAGTAAAGGCACTACAAAGGTTTTCTTAAATATAAAAAAAATGGCGGCCTGAAGCTTAACCGGATGAAATATGTAGAAGTTCTCTAGATGTTTTTCTTTATGGTTACCAATTCAACGATTATTTCGCAGACGAGCTCTTATTTTTCCTCAGTTGTATGGTTTATACTGTTTCACATATTCCCCTAATTGCTTAAAGCAAATAATAAATGAAGTAGTTTAAGAATCATTGGTTTCTTCATTGCTTCTCTTACACTTATTTTCTTCAAGGCATTTTTAAAAAATACGTTTATTCCAGGTTAGCTTTAAGTTTTGAACTCATGAAAAACTCATTAAAGTTTATGAAAATTCTGTTAAAAAACTGGGTTTAAGAATAAATAAGATAAAAAAAGAAAAACACATCCCAATAAAAAGTTTAAAAATTTAGTTCCATTCTAAAACAAAAAATTATTATTAATGAAAATTATTCAAGTTTATAATATTTACGAGTTGCTTGCGTTGATTGTAAGAAATTAAAAAAAAAAATTTATATAATAACATATCCTAATCATCGAATTTTTACTGGCTTAAAGTATTCATTTAAATGCCAAGACTTTTTTAAATGTAAACCCATGATAACGCCTGCAAGCTAAGTGTAAATGATGCCTTGTTTCCATTATTGGACCAGTTTATTTTAAGTAGATCCCGTGAGTAATCTATTTCTTTTGCATGTCTTTTCTTGCTAGGTTTCTTTAAAATTCTTATTGTCTATAAAGAAATTTTTTAAATACGATTACTAAGACGGAAAAATATTGAATTTTATTAAACAAGTTTTTTTTTTTTTTTTTAATTTAAGTTTAGCTTTTTAAAAAACACTTGCGTCATCATTCAATACCGATCAAAACTTACATTTAAATTCCTTTTAAAATTGCGATCATTATGAAGTGCAAAGAACTTTTTTCTGTTATCTTAAGAAAACCTTCATTTTTACCATTTTTAATACTATTTGTTAATTTATTGCTATTTTTTTAGTACTTTTTCAAATGTCAATTAAACAAAAAAATCATACTTAAAATTTGTTTAGAACAGTTTTTAAAAGCAGCGCACAATAAATTATTTTTAGAATAAGTTCTTTTTTCTTTAAACATTATAAACAAATTTTTAATTAATTTTCTATATTCGGTACAATTTTTTTTGGTAAAAAAAATGGTAAAAAAATTACATTTCGAAAAAAATGTAATTTGGCATTAATATTATTTTATTTAGCAATTAGTACTTTTTAAGGTTCCATATAGGAATATTGAAAATGTTACTCCATTCCAATCTCAAAAAATTTTTCTTAGCCTGATAATAAGAATTTCAATTTTATTTTGGTCGCTATGACAAGAAAGGTTAAAACGGAGTTTAAGACTTCATCTCTTAAAATGTTTTAAAATACTACGCAATAGACCAAGGGTTCTCAAATGGGGTTCCGTGGACCTCTGGGGGTCCGTATCAACCATTCAAGGGGTCCGCATGAAAAATCGAAAAAGCAGAGTTTTCAAAAATAATAAAAGTTTTATTTTGAACTTGGGCTTTAGAGGGGTCCGCGTAAAAAAATTTTGTTTGCTAGGGGTCCGTGAGCAGGAATTTAATGAGAACCCCTGCAATAGACAGATGCTTAAAATTAACGTAAAACACGATATACTATGGCGTATAAATAATAAAATAAGAACTTTACGTGTGTCTAATTAATTAATTTTTATTAACTGCTGCATTCTAATCACATCACCTTGAACCCGAGAAAGTCAAAACTAACGTGGAAAGATTTTCGTTACTTTCGTTACTTAAATGTGGCCCAACGCCATTTTTAATTCCGATATTAGAAATTATTTTGAAAGTATTTTTTTATTCAGTTGTCTTCCCAGTTAAATTAAAAATGTGCTAACTATCTCATAAAATAAAAGAGAATCACAAAGTGTAGCCACTAAAGTATGACCAAACTATTGCAATATAATTTTTTCATGGAGTTTTTTGTACTTCCAAAAGAGATAATGCTTTTAAATCAGTTCTTTAAATGCTTTTTTTTTGATTTTTTTAATCTTATTTTTCTAAAAAACTAATACTTGTGTGACTAAATATTTATCTCTTTTTCTATTTTCTTTTCTCCCGCACGTTAAATTTCGTTTAGTTTTAGCTCTTTTCGATACCAATAAAAAGTTGTACGAAAAGTTGTAGTTTTAGTTGTGAGACATTTATAACGGTATTTGTTGTTTTTATTTTGGCCTCAAATTCTGTTAAAACTACTCAGCTGTTTGTGAGAAGTTTTAAATCCATTAACTAGAAAACTCTATTCGAACAGTAACAAACTTTAAATTCATTTGTTATTTATTTTCTTGTTTTTCCTGAGGATTTGTTAACAACAGCATCTTTTCGGGAGGCTTAAATTTAACACGAAACAAAATAAGACTAAGAAGCAAAACAATACAAATGGTTTCAATTTAACTTTATAATCGGTGGTTTTTGTTGGCGAGAAGACAAATGTTGCTTGTTTAGCAACGGTGTTGGTATTAAACAAACAGACCAACAGATACCAAATGACAACTCAAAATATAAAACATTGTTGTTTGTCTTTGTGATTTTAATCAGTACAAAACAGAAGATTTAAAGAGAAAGCAAATGTAATTTGTTAACTTAAAATGAAAATCAGTTAATGAGGACTGTAACGAAATTAAAGGTCTGGTAAAAGAAATTTAAGTTGGCATTAAATAAGTCCTTGCGGATTTTTTTTGCAGTGTAGTCAACTCTGCAACGTTTTTACTTTTGTGGTACTTTACTCACATAATTTTCTAAAGTTCAATAATACGGACCAAAAATGTAAGGAGCAATGCTGAACAAAATCATTCATAATGTGCTGAAGACTCTTTTGCACCGATAGTCAAACCAAAGCTTAAGCACAGTTTCGATAGATTAAGACTTTAGTAACGATACGATCTTAATATGAAAAAAAGGAGTGGGAAAACGTTCAAGTGCAAATATTTTTATATCTAAAAATTATATTAAAAAAATTGTCGCAAAAAAAAAAAAATATGTTTAAACAAAAATGAAAAAAAAATTAAAAAAACACCGTTCTTCAACAGAACGTAGCAACAAAAAATTAAATTCAATTAATACTCTACTATACACAACAAATTATTAATTTGTTGCCTCAATCCTTCAAGTGGAAAATTTGTCTATTTGAGTGCAAAATGTTCTCGAATTCCATCAGAAAAATATTCGTAGTCAAAAGCACACACAGTGAAACTAATAAAACTATAGTAATGTCGTGTTTTAAAAGTAGAGGTATAAAGGGTGTTCTTTCAAGCACGGAAAACTTTAAATTGTAAAAATTACCTGAAAAATTAAATTTAAATTTAAATTTATGTTTCCTCGAAAGATCAACACATGGCATTAACATTTGCAAATTTTGTCTAACATATGGCTGCAGCGAATATTCCTCACAAAATGCATTCGGTACGTCCAACTTTGGGCCACTGGCTGTATGTCACAACAACAGTGTTGCTGGTTTATCAGCATAAGCCAGTGGAAATAGTCAAGAGGTTTTATATCAAATGACCAAAGGCCAATTGCAAGTCCATTTTCGAAATCAACTTGTTGCTAATTTTTTATCACAGTTAGACTAAATTTTTATGCTAGAAAAATATGCAAGGATAAGAATAAATAAAACTTATAAAATGTGTGGATACTACCGAACTGCAGCAGGCACTAAGTAAAAAAATGCTTTTGGTTTTAAATTAAGACTTTTGTGAAATAAAATTTAGATTGGAAAGGCAAAAGTAAAATTAATTATAGTCTTATAACCTTCGAAGTTTACTTTAGCCAATGATTTAGCTAATTTTGTGTGACTAACAATTTAACTAAAACCATTTGAGAATTATTAAAGTTTCATACAAATTTTCACGCAAAGTCCCTGAAATGAGTTTTTTCTGCTGGTCAAACACTGACTCTATACTCAATTAAGACCGCTTGAATGAATCTCTTAACTAAAAATTAATTACTTTACGAATTCATATTTTTGTATTCAAATTTTTTAAATCATAGATTTTTTCTTTGGCAGTTTTTATTAAGCATTTTACAAATTTTTGCCCATAAGTCTGCTTTTCCTTTTTTGTTAGATTTTTTTACTTTTGGGATTTGTGAATTATGTATTTTTAAATTTTTGGCCATATTTACAAATTTTTGTTGTTGTATTTTTAACGTTTTCCGATGTAGGCTTCCTTGAAAATCTTTACTACTCTACCATGGCGAAATAATTTACCAGGTGGTGGCAGTGGCGAATTTATTTATTTTCGCCGTTGCGAAATTGAAAATTTTTTTTATATGAAGTTTGAAATTTTCTGCAACGGCGAAAATGAATGAAATTCGCCACTGCCACCACCTGGTAAATTATTTCGCCATGCTACTCTACTTTAATTTTTTTTTTTTTTTTAAATCAACAAAGTTGCTTTTAACATAAGCATTTGCTGCTTTTAAGACTGCTGGGATATTATTTTGCATGAATCAAAAAAAATTGTTTGCCTGCATTTTTGATTGTGTTTAGTTTTAATTTTTATAATTTTCCAGATAATGGAGCTTTGGGATTTTCTTTTATTGAACATTTTTCTAATGGTATTGAGTTTATTTAACAAAATATTTGCTGAGTTCGTTTTGCGCTATTTTAGGAATTATTTAAGATCAAGTGTAGAGAAATCTAGTGTTTTTTAAATAGATTTATGGATATGAAAAAAGGGCAATTTATGGTTGAATATTTTTTGAAATATTTGTTTTTCACATTTTGAATGGAAACAGAAATGCATGTTAGTGAAATAGATTTATTACTTTGAAGTTATTAACATGAAAAGAAGAAAAGCTTTTAAAACGTTTGGGAAGTACATAAATGAAAAATTGCAGGATTTAAATCAATAGAAACAAATTTCAAAGCATTGCAAAATAATTATGTAAAACACTGCGTATAATATGGATTTACATGGGATGATTTTATTACGAATAAAATTTTCAGAATTTCTATATATTTAGGAGATGAATATAAGAAAATAAAAGAAGGCTTCTCAGGGGATGACGCCTACTTATGCAATGCATTGTACCAGAACTAGGAAATTAGGTTGTGGGAAGGCGGACAGAGGCAGTAGTGCTTGTGGACATTTGATTTGAATCTTTGCACATTGAAAGTGGCACGAAAGACCTCTGCAGGTACTTTATTCCACATACGAACTGTTCGGCTAAAAAACAAATTTTCTCTGTAATGCGTAGTGCGATTCACTGGCCAATTGACCACAAAGGAATGCGCTCTTGATGCAAAGCGCGTTGCGCGTATAAAATCATGGTTTTCAGGAACGAGTTCCCTGATTTCATAAGAGCACATTACGTTGTAGTAACGATAAAACGGTGAAACACACCCCACATTGCGTCGATGCTCCAGAGAGTCAATAGAGCTGGATACCCTACTATCACCAATGAGCTTCTTCGCTATCTCCTGTACACGGTCGAGTTACTCCAAAGTATACTTAAGATAGACTTATATTTAGGCTACTTTTATCTATACATTTTAAGACATCTAATGCGTTTCTTAAATTAATTTAATTTTCAAAATTAATTTACCAATTAAAAGCTGTGAGTTGAATTTGAAAAAAAATCAGATTTAATATCTGCAATTTATTTAAAAATTTATCTTTATATTGTTTCAATTAATTTCATTTATTTTGTGTCCTGTCTGTAACCTTCAGCATTTCGAATTAAGCGGTTGTAACCAACCAAAAAAAAAAACATGACCACTTATTCCGTATATTTTGTAACTTGCCAAAATTTTAATAAAATTTTAATGTTTTATTTGCCAGCGGTTTTGCTATTGTTTGAAAGCATATTTTCCAATTAAAACCACACTTTATGCAGTAGAAAAATGTTTCAACACTTGTAAGTACGGGTATGAACACCAAACAGTGAAGGAGAAAAATGTCCTAAAAAAATTTATATGCACGATTATTAAAGGATTCTTGTTAATAAATAATAATATTAAAAAATTGCAGCCATGAAATTAATTTTGACGACATCGAATTGAGGCCTGAGAGCCCCCTATTTAAAAAGTTTTAAGGCATAAGGCCATAGTTGTATAACTACGATACCTAAGGGACACCCTTTAACAAGAGTGTTAGTTTTCAAGCATGCTGTTATAGTGGGGCCAATAATCATGCTGTATGAAAATTTTAAGAGTCTGTTAAATACGTATTTAAAGATAAGGGTAGATATGCCAAAATAAGATATTCCATGGGTCACCCTTTAATTAATAATTATTTGCTTAGTGGATATAATAAGATAGATTTTGTATTGAATAATGTTTTCGTGATTAAATAGAATTAAATTGATTAATATGTGGAACCCTGTTAAATGTTTATTGGCCAATTAGTGTTTTTAAGTACAAATGAACTTAACTGCAAAAAAAGTTTTACCTATAGGGTCACCCTTTAATTTTTAAGTTAAGATTTGTATAGCTTAATCTTATCGGAAGCTGTAGCGTTAACTCTTTTTCTGAAGACTTAAAAATTCCTCCTCCTTAGCGCTTAAAGGACACGTTAAAACCACTAGTATTTTATAAGGACACCCTTTTTTATTTTTTTTAAAAATGGTTTTTAAATTAGAGACAGATTGGTTAGCACAGTCTTTAAAATAAAAGAAAAAATTAAAGATCGTTTTAGAGGTGGTGTAGTGTTGAAATAGCAAATATAAAAAAGCAAGGAAAAGTAAAAGATACAAACGAATTAATAACCAATCAAAAAGGTACTTTACCAATATATCGCTGCCAATAAGCCAGCCAAATCTAATTATATTTTTAACAAAAAAAAAAAGAGAGGTGAAACTTAATTTATCTTAAACCTATATATTTTTTTAATTTAACTAAAAAAACCAACAAAAATATAATTAAATGGAATAAAAAGTAAATTTAATTGCAACTAAGGGTTTTTTTGGGTCACATAACGATTTCAATAAATTTTTATTAAAGAAAAATTAATTAAAATAAATTAAATACATAAAATAAATAAATTAAATAATAAAGGTGTTGTTTAATTTTAATTAAAAATTTATTAACTTTTTAATTTATCCTACGATATATTTAATTAAAAGCGGTTTTTAATTACAATTAAGATTTGTTTTATTTAACCATTTAGTTAATTAAAAACCAATAAATAACAGGCAATTAACTCTTAAAAAAGTTACGCAGATAACGGTTAAATTATAAATTAAAAAAATAATTTTTGTTAGATGTTAAATAAAAACTTTAACTATTGACTGGTCATTAAATAGAAGGCACATGTCTGCAAATTTAATAATTGACTTTAAGATTTTTCATTTAAAAAATAAATGATTTTATTTTTTTTTTTGTCAAAAAAACTGTTTTACTCTTTTATGCAGTCATGTGCTGAAAACCTTAGAAAAAAAATACTTAACAGCCTATAGTTGAGTGAAAACAGAATCATGAAACAGTTGCCCCTGTTCGGTAATCAAATTAAGATATTTCCCAAACGAAAATATTATAGTCCTCCTTTTCATCACAGGATGTGCATGAACTTTGCAATATAAAGAAGAAGGTCGTGAATAACTTGAGCCCATACTGTGGTAGAAAAAGAATTACTATAATCTTTTCAGGTGAGAAATTTCTCACTTTGGGTATAAAACAGGGGCACGGTTTTTTTTTGTCTACATTAAATACAGATATACATGTGCCATACAGCAGACGAGACGGTTTAGTTACTTTGTTAGTCAATTTCATGTTAATAAATGTTATGGGTACTGTTTCTAATACAATAGGATTCATTACTCTTCTGGTTCCTTGAAGCATTGATCATGCTGGAGAAAATTTTTATTTAATTTTATACAACATCTGTATGTCGAAACGATCTAAAGTTCATGTCGTTATTAATAGAAATCACCGCATAGTGCACAAACAATATAAAAACCAGTTTTTAAGCTACTTAAAACTTCGCAAAAAATGTTTAAAATATTAAAATATATTACGCCTCCGATTGTAAAAAAAAAACAACTATCTACGTTTATATCCATAATTAGTTTTAATACGCATTTCACTACTAGACCATGAAATAACCATGTAGCCATTGATTCAGTCCACCAAACAATAGATTTTATGCTGCAACATTCACACACATGTAAATGCTCAAGCATAAACACATACAAGCTCACGGTCAATTGCACTTAAACAGTTTATTTAAATTAATATTGTTAAGAGAGAAAAATCTAGAACAGAAAATTAAACATTTTACCAATATTTATCACATTTAGGCTAGATTTCTATGCCACAAAAATATGCAACTATAAAAAAAAAATAAAATGGACTAAACAATTGTAAGAACTTAAATATTGTGTGAATACTAGCGAACTGCAGCAGGCACCAAGTAAACAAATGCTTTTGATTTTAAATTTAGAATTTTGTGGAATGAAATTTAGATTGGAAAGGCAAAATTAAAATTAAGTATGGTCTTATAACCTTTGACGCTCACTTGAGCCAGTGATTTAGCTAATTTTGTGTGACTAACAATTGAACTAAAACCATTTGAGAATTATTAAAGTTTCATACAAATTTTCACGCAAAGTTCTTAGATGATTTTTTTGCTGGTGTTTTCAACTCTTTGTTAATCAAATTGGCCTGTATTTGCTTAAAGCAGGTTAGTGTTTTTCTCTTTCAAGATCGGTGTGAGAAAAGTTATAGCACCTGTGATTTATTTTTTTTTCACAGAGCTAAAATCAAAAAAGTGAAAATAAACAATATCATTTCCTTACCGTAAACACCCATTTAAGTCAGTCATCCATTTTATTGTGATTTAAATACTAATGAATTAGTTAAAGAAACCATTTGAGAATTATAAAACTTTGCTGCTTAGAGTATTTTTTTCTTACAATTTGAGAATTATAACAGAAGGCTTACAACCTTCCAGGCAATGTATTTAAGGCGGGATAAATAATGTTTTATATGAAAAATACTTGAAATTGTCATCTACTGAAGGCAATACTTATTGCCGCTTAATTTTATTTTAGTGCTACTCCACAACTTTTTTATTTAATTTTTTGGTTTTTTTTTGTTTATTTAGTTGTTCTTGTATGTTGTAGTGCCACTTGTGCTTTTTTTCAAACTGTCTGCCAACATGTCTACACTTCAAAAAAAAAAAATAAAAAATAATTGCGCCACTTTTAAAAGAAAACAAAAAGGAATATAAAAAATTTTTGAAAGTCGAAACATCCCATGTAAAATTTCTTCTTTTATTTTTTTGTTTTTTTTTCTTAAATCTAATTAAATTTTTAATTGACTTTATTATATTTTTAATTAAAAAGTAAATAATATTTTATTTATTTTATTTCAGTTAATTAAGTGGAAGTCTAAATTGTATTAAATCAAACTAAATGAGAATTTTATTAGTTGAAAAATGATTTATTAGCTGGTTGACTTCCAGCCCAGGCATACAAACAAAGCGCAACCCGTCAACACCACTGAAGCTACTTTAGAAAGCTTTTGGCTGAAGGCGGTAGTAGCAATCAAGTTTTCGCTATTTCGACAGTCGTTCTTCTTTTTAGTTTAGGGCAGCCATGAAGCAGCAAATTCTGTAGATCCACAGCTGTTGTTATGCTACCGCCATGTTATAAAACTGAGTTCTATACTGCTTATATAATATAGGTCCACGTTATAATATATTACTGAAGTACTTTGTAAAAATGTATTCCTTGATCTAAAATAAAATTTTGAAATTTGGTTTACAGCATTCTGCAAATACTTCATTTAATGTTTACTGGGTTTCAGCAAAACCGTTGAACATTTTGTTCATAAATACCTGAGGCAGGTCAAGAGAATGTATTAGACTAACTAAATACCAGTTAAATGCTTAATTTAGACACATGCAAAAATAATCCATTGATATCAGTGGCAGGAGTGTTTATATCACGTTTACATGATGTTGTAACAGCAAAACATGAGAAAATTAAATAAATTACAATGAAGTGTTGTAAACAGCATTGTCATAATACAAAAAAAGAAGGCAGGGGCAAAGAACTTGGAAATTATGCACATGCATGCACGTCCTGTTTTTTTTCTGGCCATTCTATTTAGTAATGCTGGTTGGTATCCACAAACATTCATTTATTCATACATTTATTCATTCTCATTGCCAGTTATTGGTGGCAACATGTAATAATCTAAAATATGATTTATTTGATAAATAGCTTAAATTGATTTTTGTTTGTTAATAAAAAGAATGAATATGGATTTGTTTGGTTGGCTGGTTTATTGCTCGCTTGCCTGCTTGCTTGCTTGCTTGGGTGTGTCATGCCAGCCTCAAATTTTCAAAATTGTGCAAATGCATTTCAATTGTTAATTTCACACGCTTTTCTTTTCATTTATACAATTTTGAATATTCTTTAACTGAAATGTATTTTAAGTTAACGTACAGAGGCAACAGAGCATATAAATTGATGTTAAAATTAATTTAAAGTCTTCAAAGCAGGATTATGGGTTGTGAAATGAAAGAAAAAATTTTGATTTGCTTTTTATTTAAAATAATGGAAGTTAATTTAATTTTTCTTTTGAGTTCAAAATTTTTTAGTAAGAAATTATTTGAAAATTCTTTCCTATAATTTTTAGAACAATTTTTTCATAGAAAATAATTTAACACGCTTTTCTTAAAAAATGGTGAAGTAAGAAGTTCTAAAATTCGACTTAATGCCGTCAGCCATGGTTATTAACTAAAAAGTTATTTTGAATTTAACGGATATTTTCTTCAAATTATTACTTGTGCTCGGATCGTTAATGCATCAAGGTGAAAATTCTATCAAGACTTTGCATTTAAGAAAAGCTTAATGATGGCAGTATGTTGTCTTGGAATCTCAATAGGCTCATTGCGCATGCCGACATTAAGAAATACGGTGGCTAAATTCGAGTCGAATGGTTAAGTAAACTATTAGTCGACTTTCATAAATTGACAAAAAAAAAAAACATAAAGTATCAAATCAAATTCGAACTATGGGGATGTCATCACATGACGGAGCTGCTTTCAACTCACTAAGAACTCAATAACAATTCCTTAAACTCTACTCGGATACTAAAAGAACTTTCTTTTTCCAGGTCATAGCCTTAAAAAAGCTGAACAAATGATTATAATTTTCATTGTGCGCTTTGACTCTGCAGCAGAGGTTGAGCTTCCCTTGTTTGTAGGTGAGAAGTGTAGGAAAGATAAGAAAGCAAGCAGAAAAGTTTAACGAAAAACTTGGATAGTTTTGTTTTCTTTTTAAGGTTCCATACCCAATAGTGTTTTTACCACAGGCCTCTATCTCTAGAATCGTATCAGCTTGATAGCGCTACATCTAGTTATAATAAAAAAAATTTACGCAGAGAATGTTGACCTATTTCTGCTATAACAGAAAATTTATGAAATTAAATTTATAGGGTATTCCCAAAGTAACGTGGTTTTTCTGTTTTTATTTGTTAAATTGATTTAGACAGGCATTTGAAACTTGAACAAAGAATTTACAAAAAATAAAATTATAAGTTAAAGGGTAACCCATTAATAAAATGATTTTTAGGTATAGGATCGTTTTTTGTACTGCAGGAGGTTGACCTTTGATAGAAAGTATATAGTGCTATGTTTGCTTTAAAAACAAGTAAAAAAATCAAATAAAAGGGTGTCTCCATAGACTCATAAGCTTTTAGTGTATGAATCGATGTTTTAAATCATTGTTACCAGGCACTTGAAAGTCATACCGATCACGTAGTTGCTATAATAACAAGTACAAAATTAAATTAAAACATAAAGGGTGTACCACAAGAACACCTGAATTTGAAATATATTATCTTATCTTTTTAACAGCAGTCGACAGACATTTAAATCTTTCGAGATTAAATAGTAAAAGCAAATATATTAAATTATAGGGTGTCCCATGCATAGATTGAAAATTTTTCTGTCTAAGTTCGACTCTCACTTATTATTCATATTTAATTCCATATTTTTTTATTTTACACAGATTTTTTAAGAACAAATTATGTTATATAGGCATTTTTCTTTAAAATAATTTTTAGTTTTGCTAACACAAATAAACGAAATAATCTATTATCCATGCGGAATTGTAAGAGGAATTATTCGGTCATACTTATAATATCATAAAGTGAACCCACGGTAGTGCTTTATTATTCATTATAGTAATTTAATATTTAAGCAGATAATAAGAAATTATATCGGTCAAAGTTTTGTATAATTTAATTCCTTTATATTTCTGCTTTTAGTCAGATTTAAATGATTTATAATTTATTTTTATATAGACATTTTGAAAATATTTTTTTTCTATTAAATGCCAGTGGTATTTGCAGCTTTAAAGCGGTTGTAATATCATTTATTTTAAATGATGCCAGCGATAAAATGTGGTTAACTGGGAAATATCAATATAATATGTTTTATTAAATATTATGATATTTTTTATTTCAAAAACATTTATTGTTTATTTCAATGAGATTCAAAAAACGTGTTTTTTAAATTAAAATTAAAAAAAAATTTTTAATAAAGAATAAAAACATATTGTAACATTCATTGATGTGTAATTACACTTCTCTATAATCTACTGCAGTAAAACAAAGAAAATAAAATATTTGTTTATTTATTTGTTTGTTTGAGAAAAACTTTCAATTTCTAGAAGCTTTGTCATGTAAAACAAAAGTTTATTTTAAATAATTTTGTGTGCAGTATAATTTGAAAAATCAAGGATTTCATTAGAGTGAATTTATTGATTTATTTTATTTATATATTTTAATAAAAAAAATTAATAATTTTTGTAAGAAGATTTTAGACTATTTTTAAAAACTGCTAAATTCTGTTCGTGCTCAAGTTAATAAAAACTCTCTGTTGTAATATATGATTATTATTTATCAGTAAACAAATATTACAATAGTTATTACAAAGAAATCACTTTTGAAATTAAGTTTAGGTTTAGATTTTTGTCAAACATTGAATGAAAAAGAGAGGGAATTTAAGAAGTTGCAGTGGGAGAATATAACGGATGCAAGAAAAGTAGGAGGTGAAGCTACAAGATGCGAACATATTTAATTAGATTATTTATTTTGAATATTAAAGGCCAGAATTGACTCAGTCGTACGATGTGTCAAAAATTGCATGTGTGTTAAAAAAAAGGTATGATAGTGTGCATTAAAAGTGAATGTGTGTGACAGACTTTTTAACAGATCTGTACGATTTTATAATCTTTTGAAATAATTCATAAAATGATTTTTTCTATGCGATCAGAGTTGATTTTTTTTGAATATGATAAGAAAGCAACCACATAATATTAAAAGCATCTGTTTTTTGCATCTTTTTTGTAAAATAGTGTGGCACTTAAGACGCCATTTTTAAACGATTTTTAAAGTAGGACAGAATTCTGTCAGATTTTTGTGCGATTAAATCTGCGATTGTGTATGATAGTGAATCTTGGCCTTAATGAGTGCTTACGATTTAACAAGAGGTAACTTAAATTTATTACTTTAAAGTGAAATTGATAAATATTCATCATGAAAGCATTTTAAAATAAACAGATATATCTTTGTTCTTTGGGACTTTTTGGATTGGACTTAACCTTAAAATAAAAAGAATTTATGTTTTAAAATTTATTATAAAATAGAAAAAACAAGTGGATTTTTATTAAAAAAAAATATGCCAGATAAATATTGAAAGAAAAGAGTTGATATTTTAAAATTCACTATAAAAAATTCTAGACATCTTGAAGGCAAGTGGAACTACAATGGATCATTTGTATCGTAATACCACAAAGACAAGCGAAGTCTCAAATGTGCACCATACAAAACCAATTATAGTGACTTCGATATATATTCGAAAAGCTAAAGGATTTTGCCAACTTATCTTTTCTGAAAGCTCGTAAATACGGTAAATAATAATATTTGAGTAAAATATGCAAATGGGTATTATTTTGGGCGAAATATTTAAAACTACACCTACTAATTTTTTCTTGTTGTTAAGAGTTAAATTGGAAACTGCAAATAACTTTTAAATATCTTAATAAATGAATTTAAAAATTAATTTTATTTAAAAATAGCTATAAAATTTTTAGCGACAAATCTTGCATGCAAAAAAATCGATAAAATACTTTTAATATTCCAGTTGAATATAATTTGATATCAAATCTTGCTCAAACTTAAAGTCATTAAAAACTTTCTAAAATTTTCGTTAGATCTAAAGCATTGAAAATAAAATATGTTCTCATACTTGGAAAAAAAGTTGTCGTCTTTATGGCCCTTACGAATGCAACATTGTTTGCTGTTAATATTTGTGCAACTGGTAAAAATGTTGCTGGAAACATTTTGAAGATAATAAACATGTTGCTAGAAAAAATCTTCAACTTCGACATTATTATTTTTAACTAATTAAGCCTGGAAGTCTGTTCGAATTTGTGAAAACTGTAGAGCAACATTGATTATTTCCTGTGGAATTTTAAACATTAAAAATCTGGCGTCTATTTCGCGATTGGGAAGAATTTAACGTTTTACTATTTTCACGTATATCACATTGTTTTAGAAATGTAAGCAAAAGACATATGATTAGCTGTTGTTTGAAAAATTTTGTAAGAAGTAATGCCTATTTGACTTATTTCACAGCTTTGATAAAATGTTGCTAGAAACATTTCATTTTTTTTTCATGACTTCTTCATACAAATTTTTTATTTATGCATATTGTTTGACAGCATTCCGCATGAAAAACTGAACAGAGTTCTAGGCTTTACGCGGTCAATTTCTTAATATTATTTCGCACAAAAGAACAGGAAACCCTTCATTGTCAAATTCGTTATTTGGAATCAATCTTAAGTTTATTTATGTTATTTAAGCATGAATCCTTAAATTTGTTATACTATATAATTTTAATTATTTTGTCAGTTTTTCGTAATAAAATAGCAGCTCTTATGTAGAAAAAAATAAGTATCATTTTTCAAAGGTTACTGTGTTTTTGTATGAAATTTAAGATTATGCTGTCTGCTTGCTAAATTTTTTAAATATTATTCTCATTAAATCAATTGAGTTTTAGACACAAATATCTCGAATTTCTATACAAAATTTGAGTAGATTCCACTGACGAACTTTATAAGCAGTAACAAATTGACTCATATTCTAAAATGTTGATTAAAACAATGAAGTTATGATTTTTTTTCAAAGCTAATATTTATTATTGGATCATATTTATTATTAGTATTTAAATATCACGTTGAATGTTTAATTTTCAAATATTCTATAATAATATAACATAATATTTTTTATATTTTTTGTTGGAAATTTTTTAGTTTCGGGTCAAATTAAAATCTAAAATTAAATGAAAAACATTTTCTTTTTTTTTTAATTTTATATAAAGAATATTTTTTTATGAAGCCTTTGGAGTCTCTAGTTGAAGCAAAAATATTTTTTTTAATAATTTAATTTTAAAATTAAATTTAATTTAGAAATATTAAGAATATGTTTTTAAAAAAAATTAAACATGATTGCTAAGCTTAAGTCTCAAATGTTTACGACTTATAAATTTAGCTCACATAAAGTTAAAAAATATCAGCAGTGGAAACAATTAATCAAACTTGAGATAAAAATAATCTAAACCTTTAACTTTTAATACATCAAAGTTTATTTAGTTTTTACTATTACTTTCGCAATTTATTCTCGACATGTAACCAAAATTCATTAAGTCTTGGCACAAGTCGCCATTCCTTATGACAACTAAAAAATGTAACAAATTAAAAGTTTTAACTTCAATATTTTTTTCTTTTGTATCATTTTTTTTCCATTTCACAATATTTATACAATTATTTATTTCTATTTATTTTCTCCATCGCTTAACATTTGCTGTCCATTCACAGTTCATGAAGGAAGAAGATATTTTTATTCGACAAAAAAAAATGTTAAATGGTGATAAATCAAACTACAAATCATATATCAAATGTTCATTTTTCCCCCCACTTTATTGAAGTTGAGTCGAGACACTCAAACATAAACTTTTTTCTCTAGCTTAACTTTTGCGTATTTTCTTCTAGCAGTGGTGATTTGTTTTTCGTTGTTTTTGTTTCGTTGGATAACATGTGATGCGATACAATTTCCTGTGGACTTTTAAAGTAAATTGAGTTTTTATTTACTGCATACATCAAATTGTTTAACTTTATTTTGTCATTTAAAATTTTAATGAAATAAAAAAAATAAATAAAAAGAAACAGAGAAAAATGTGAATATTTTTCAAGAGCTTTGACTTTTTTTGTGTTATTTTGAGTATTTTGTTAAATGGATGCTGTTAACGGGAGGAGGGCGAAACAAAATATATTTTAAGGTTCGAAGGACCAATTTTTGAAATCAATTTTTATTAGGTGCACATATTGGTTTTATAAGAATTGGAGGCAAGAGAATAACATTAATTAATTAGTTAGTGGCCTAAATCATAGCACATATTTAAAAGATTGTGGTTCGAAGGTTTAAGGTTTTAAAAGCATTGAGGCTAAATCTCGGAAAGACATACTTGCACTTACTATCTCATGATAATTATTTCTTCCAATAAAAACTTCGGTCATCATAAAACCGTAACACCTCTTAATATTTTTTTTAGACGTGACTTATGCTACTTTTAAAATAAACAGCTCATACGTTAAGGTGCAGTCAGATTAGGGAAACATTTGACCACTGTTTTCACACATTTTTTTTTTCAATCTAACCTGTCACGTATCATTACCCCACTTCTCCACTAGCCATCAAATTGAACAAGACATGCACATAACGCCAACAGAACAACGGTATTAATTTGTTCATGCTCTTGTATGTGACGAAAACGTGTCGATGTCATGTTCTGTTTGAGCATTATTTTCTGTTTGTCGTCAGGGTTGTTTCAAAATTTTTATTAAGAAATAGAGTATTTGCATTGTTGATCAATAGATGGCGTTAATACGAAATATAGAAATCCTACTAAAAGTCACATTTGATGGCAAACATCATTGCTCAGACATATGTTCGAACAATGATGGTTGCACTTGGACAAAGCATGAACATTGAGTGTCTACATTAGCCGAATTCATGTGAGACATCATATTCAACGCGATTTGATGTCTCGTGGAGGCGAAGGGATTCGAATAACGATTTATTATATAAGAAATATGATATCTTAATAATTATTTGAAAAGGATAACATTTTTTTTCATTCTTTACAGGAAAGTATAAAAAAATATTTCAAATGTAAAAATAATTTTATTTCCCACAAAAACTGACACAATTTTTTATCTTTTTTTTCCAAAAAGTCTTGGTCAAATTTATTAAAACTGCAAATATTATAATTTAAAAATAAAAGACATTGATATGTTAACATATCTTTTGACAACGTGAGCCTGAAAACACCTCTACTAAAGTTATATTCAGGTTTCTCAAACCTCAAAAATTATTTGCATTTTTTTTCAAACTCCTTAACTGTATGACGCATGTTTGCGTGTTATAAAAAAGATACTGATTGAAATGCTTTAATTCGCTATATTTAACTATTTTTTTATTTATTTATTAATTTATGTCACACGCACTATTGAATGTAAAATAAATTCAAGCAAAATTCTCAAATATTCAAACAGTCATATTTTGTTACACTCCCTTAAACTAAGAGGAGGGAAGTAATTAACAAAACTTTAAATAAAATCTTGAGTTTCAAAATAGTGGAGAATAAAAGTTTCTATTTTAACATATGCAAATGAAGTCTAAATATGCTTGATATTCAATCCCCTTCATTTTTATTTTTTTTTTCATTTAATTTATTTTTGTTTGAAACAAAACAAATTTCATTTTATAAACAAATTTTTTATTACAAATTTTTTTTTGTTAAAATAATTTGCATAGAATTTCAATTTGGTATATGAAATGTAACAAACGACAGAAAAAAAATTCACATAAATTTAATTCAGCTTATATTGACATGAAGCGCGCTTAAATGGTTTATTAGCCAACGTTTAGAAAATGATTATAATATGATTAAGATTAAATACATAATTTTTAAAACACAAGCTTTAACACATAATTTTATTTTAATTTAGATAATAGAGTTAAGGGAATTAGCACTTATGTACTAAGTTTTTGATAAATAGAGAAATAGGAAAATAGAAGTTTAAGTGATTGACTTTATAGTTAAAAGCGAATCAAACTTAGAATACAAATTTAAGCAGACAAAACAAAAACCTGGGGACATAAATGTAAGATCCTGTGAACTAAAACTATATAATATTTAAATTGTTTCGCTGCTTGGTTAATTATAAATCAAATATTAATTTGGTAGTAGATGTTTTAATACAGCTTTCAGGCAAATGCTGTCTTCGCAACTTCTGCGCAAAATATTTTTAAAATTTTTTTTATTTAAAAATCAAAGCTTGGTCTACTTCTGTACTAAAAATTTAAATATAAAATAATAGAAAAATATTGTATGGATTTACATGACAGTCATTAAGGACCTAAAAAACACATTGACATCGTACTTAATCACATTGAGAAAATTAAAGTTTGTTGAAACTGGTTGTGATCACAATAATTTATACCCTCTAAAGTGAGTTGGATTTTTCCATCTGATTTTGGTCTATGATGTTTAACAAAACATAGAAACTAAATTTATTTCTTGTCATAATGAATGCTTCATATATGCATTCACCCCCCTGTCGTCCCTTTTGCTACAAAATTTTACGAAAGTAATAGGAAACTCCGACTAGTGATGCAACTGTGATCAAAATTGTATTTCAATTCTTGCGGCGGTTTGGGCGTAATTAAGTAACAAACGTTCAAAATTTCAAAATTTTTATTTATAAGCTAAATAGGAATCATTCTTCTATAGCTTTTAGTACTACGAACTGAAGAGCTTTTGAAAATATTTTACAGTTCTTCCATCAAATATACTAAAGGATATTATTTCATAAGGGGCACTTTTCTGGACGCCTGCTAATCCAAAAAAATCTCAACCAGTATAACTGTACCAGTAGGAATTTTGTTCTTTGGACAAAGTAAACTGCACAAGCCAGATGGAAAAAAATCACACAATCAATTTTTTTTCTCCCACAGTTCAATGAACTGCAACAGCAGGAGGGTCATAAGTTGAGTAGTGGTCTGATTGAAATTCACCCTGAAGTTGTACACAAAATAAATTTTTTCTATTGATATTTGTTTAAAGAAATAAATGATTGTCTATATATCACTCTCACACTCGACAATATTTTCACACAAATAATTTAAAAAAGTTTTTAACACAATCATTTTAAATTTTTTTATTTCACAATTCAAACTTTGAAATATATATTTTTTTTCATTTATTTTCATTTTACATAAAAAGAAAGTTTTTCAATTTAAGCTTTTATTGGATGGGTTAATTTAACAAAAACTTTTCATTTCTTTGTTACCAACAGTAACAAAACTTCTAACTGTGAAAAAATTATAATAGAAAAAATCACTGCATCATTTAAATCCTTTCAATCACATCAAAATCAATTGCTTAAGATAGAAATAAATTGAATGTTTCCCCAATCCTTTAGATAAAAAAATACACTTTTAAAAAATAGTAAGTGAACATAAAAAGATAATTGAAAAAATGAGGATTAATAAGGATTTTAAGAAAATATTTAAATACTAAAATATTGAATCAAATTTTATTTAAAATTTAGAACTATGAACTTTTCTAAAATTATTATTCCTTAGTTTTTAATAACCGAAATTAAGCAAGAAAAAAATACGTTATATATACTACTGTATACTTTTTTTACAAGATTTTCTTTCTAAGTTTAAAATAAGCAGAAAAAAAATTTTAGTACAAAAGTTTTTAGAACAAAAATTTTTAGTACAAAAGTTTTTAGTACTTATAATTAGTACTAATTTTTTAGCACTTAAATGGTTTCGTTATATCAAAATTAAGCACCTACCTAAGCTTAAGATTCTTAGTTCCTAACTCCTTAGTGCTAAAAACAAACTATTTAAGCTCTTAATGCCGTATTTGTGGCATAGATGGGCGTTTGGCAGTACCAACATTTTGACCTTCTGCAAAAACTAGTTTAAATATATATTCTGTAAATTTTTCAAGTTTCATAAATGTAATTAAAGACATTATTTTAAGTAAATTTGGGTAAAATTGTTTTGAAGTTGCAGTGTGTATGTCATAACAAGTGCTTTGTTTGCCGTTATTTTTCTGACCATCCCTCGCCTATGATTAACATTATTGTTATGCATAGTCATACACATATCCATACATATGTACATGCAGATGTTATATAAATACATGAATAAACTACACATAAATTTACACAGAAATTTTTATATTTAGTTTAAGGTCTTAAAATTATTTTTTATAAATAACTAGAAAACATAACAATAAACGAGTAAACAACAATAATATCTTAAAAAAAAAATAAAATTTATTTTAATAATATTTAATGCTGCAACATTTTTAGCATAAAACTAAATCATTTTGTATTTTGTTATTTGTTATTTTTATACATAGAAAAATTTATATACTTTATGTGTGAACGAACACGTTTCAAACAAAGAACTAAAGCAAATATGTTTAAACTAAAATCATATTTTGAAAGCATGTTAGTAAGTAGAAAAAAGTGTTTTTTGTAAGTAAAAAATAATAAAAAGGAAATAAAATTAATGTGTAGACAGACTTATACAAACATTGAAATGTAAGTATGTAAAAAAACATTTGTTATTCTACTCGTACAAATTCCAAAAGACTAAATGTAATATTTATGTAAGCGCACACAAATATTTGCAAATAAAATGTAGTAGAGTTCCTACAAAATTTGGATGCGTTAAGGAATTAATTTTTTTTTTTTGCTACTTATGAAATAAAGAAATTTTTATTTTAATTAATGATAAACTAGTTCATAATAGTGTTAAGAATTGTTTGCCTTCTTCTTCTTTAAATATTATCAGCATAATAAAGTCACGCTTTTCACAAGAGTGAATACGGGTAAAAATATTAACTGACGATTTGATTAATAAACAAAATTTTTTCTCAGTGTATAATTTGGAAACACCATTTGAAAATACTCAGTTGCCAGATCCGATTCAAATTTTACTCATCATGTTGTAAATGAAATTTGTTGTTTTAATAAAACTTGTGTTAATCTATAAAAGACACTATAAAACAAATTGCTGGGTATCCGTATTTGTTTTGAACCGTTTTCTAGGCATTACTTTCTAAGAAAAATAAAACAACTGCAAAGCAACAAATATGATTAAACTTCTAATTTTTATTTTACTTAAATGCGTCATAGTGCTGTCCTAAACAGTACACTCTCATACAAATTACAGCAAAGGAAAACATTACGAAGAAAAAAAAACAACAAACTTTAAAAGGACTTGTTTTTATACCCTTCTTTACAAAAAGTGAAAGAAGGGCATAACAAATTTTGTTATAAAATATATACATTTTGACTTCTGATGGATGGCGAAATTGATTAAGCGATGTCGGTCTGTCCGTCCGTGTCAGTGCTGAAATCAAGTTTGCCGAGGCACTAGATCAGCTAGAAAAAATTTAAATATGTCAATCGAGCAGACATAGTGTCGAAAAAAAATTGGAATTTAGCCAGATCGGTGCATGTCCTTCGATGCAGCGGGCAAAACGCAAGGCCTACCTCTCTAATTTTTTCACATAATTTGGAACAGTAAAGTAATTGCAATTAAAAAAAAACAAATACATATATGAGCCGGTAGATTATTAAAAAATAAGAAAAAATTGGCACTCGCCAATATTTTCCGAGTTACGGGCCTTGGGTATTATTTTAAAATGCTTAACCTATTAAGAGCCGATGCATGTAGTACTTCAAAAAAAATTTTTTTTCTTATTTTTTTTTCTCTGTTACCCCAATATTTGCTTTTTTTGATTGGAGTTACTTCACTAAACTAGATTTACATACACGGTGAAGGGCATAAAAGATTCCGCATAGCCGAATATAGCACCCTCACTTGTTTATATTAAAATATAGCGGGATTTTTAATTCGTAATCATACGAAACATTTTATTAAAAAAAATGTAAGTTAAAAAATACCAGAGTATATTTTTAACTATTAAATTTATTAATTACTATTATTAAAATTTTTAATAAAAATTAATTAAAATAGTTTGTCATATTTGAAAACAAAAATATTTTAAAATTTTTTATTTCAAACTTTTTTATATTTTAGTACAAAAATAATTTATTATTAAGGAAACTATTATAAAAATTATTTTACGCCTTTAAAATCAGTGTGTTTAATATTTAAAATTATTAAGCTGTTATTGTTAACTACTGATTATAATATTTGTTTACTAAAAAACATAAAAATATTTAAGTGAATTTAAAATAAAAACGGTTAAATGCTAAAATAATAATTAAAAATAAATCCCAAATTTATTTTCAAATACTTTGTATAAAAAAATACGTCTTTAGTATTTATAATTTTAGTAAATATCATTTTCAAACATTAAAAAGTATTTATTGTTAATTTCCCCTACAGTACAATTTAGAGGTAAAAAATATAAAGTAATTGAGTTAGTACTATAAAAGGTACTAAAGTTTGATACTCAAATCGTAGAGTTTAACATCTACAAAAAAGCACAATGAATACATCAAAATATACAAAACCTAAGTCCAAGTGCCTATTGTTGTACTAATTTTTAGTAGTTTAAAAATCAATAGCTTTGATAAATTAAAATACTAAAATTTATTTAAAACACAACTATTATTTGTTTAATTTTCTAATAAAATGAACTAATTTTTAGTACTAAGTGATTTTTAGTACATTATTCCTTTCACTTACTTTTTTAATATAAGTGTCTTTTTCCTTATGTTTAAAAGTTAGAAATTTCGATTTTTTTTGTCACAGTGTTACTTCAAATTTTTTTTAAGACTCAAACATTTTAGCTAAAATATAAATCCTGTACTATTTAAAATTTTATTAAAAAAACTATAGAACCCAACATACTTCATTTGTATACAGATATTTAAGTTATTTTATATTTATATAAATTTATAGAAATATAATTTTATATGAAAATATAAAATTCCTTCAATATCTACAAAATGCTGGAAAACTCTCAGACAATTGAACAATTAACTCAGATTTGTTGTAGTAGGAGAAAAGAAAAGAAAATAAAACAGTTCTAAAACAAATTAAAAAATCTAACTTTAAACACAAAAACTATATTTTACACCGCAAGCCAAGGATGAACAGAAAAGAGCAGAAAAGATAAAATAAATTAAGCTGCTTTAAAATATAAACAGTTTGGACTGAAGATAAATGTTTTTAAATACTGTAAGGGACAATAAGGCAGTTGTAAATAAAACTAAAAACGTTATAGTAGTCTTATATAAATAAAAAAAACAAAAAGAAAACTATATACAACTTTGTCCAACTTGTTATAAATTTTTTGCTTTTACCAAGGGAAGCAAAAAAAAAACAAAAAAAAAATTAAGTAAAATAATTCAACAAAAAAAAAACCCCAGTATGCGTATACATAAATTATCAACTAAAGTCCTAGTTAAAGCATTAAGAATAATGGCAGAAAAATTATTTAATGCTATTTTTGTGTATTCTGACAAATCCTTGAAAAATATCAACTCTCAAAGCGAACAAGACACATACGAAGTGAAAATGGAGAAGTTGACAACATGACAACAAATAGTGTACAGTTTGACACAAGTGTAGTCGTACGAATATATCTCACAAAGTAAGACTAAAACATATATAATTTTATTTATTTTAATATGCCAAGAAAAAATATGGTTGTAGTATGGTCACCAGAATCATATTAAGTTTTGTGTAATAATATGGTTGCAGGGAAAAGTTTTGGTTATTAAATAGTTATTGCATAAAAGATTGGTTAAAATTAAATAATTTGCGCTAAAATTCTAAGCAAAAACAAATTTGTATATCTATTCAAAACTAGTATAAAAAGAAAGACAATTTGTTAAGTTCATTATTAGGTAATCAACGAAGGTGTTAAAATGAATTTAATAAAATAGGCTCTTAAGTATATTTACCTTCTCCGCTGGCTCACCGAAAACGTCAAGTATAAAAAATATGAAGTCTTAAATTTTTATTAGAAAAATCAATAAAAAATAATAAGAAAGTGGGAGATATAAAAAAATCTTTAACATAAAGAGGTGAGCAAAAACAAGCTAAAATGAGTCAAATAATTTTTTATCATATTATGATCATATTTGATTACAATATGTTTATAATTTTAACATATTTATTTTATACATATATTACAAAGTTATTATAATGTTAGACAAGTATGTGATCCTAAAATAATAATTTTATTACTTAAAGTAATGATATGATTTAACTTCAACCATATAATTTAATTATGGTATGTTGTTTTTAGATTATGGTTATCTCAACCATATTTTTACTTAAAGTAAAAAAAATTAAACCGTTTGAAACGAATTTTAATATTTACCGCTTGTGTTCATGACTTATCAAAATTTTAGCCCATTTTAGCAGGCATAATGCCTTGAAATAAGCCATATCATTTCAAATAGATCAAATAACTAACTAATATATTTTTTTTGATGCTACCTAAAGAATAAATTTAGCTCAACTGGCTAAAAGTAAGCGATAACAGAAGGACATTTTATAATAATTCGCATTATAGCTGTTTATGTTTCAGTGCTTAGTGCGGAGGAATTGATTACATATGATGATAATTGTTATAACTATTTTGAGCTCAAGAGCTATTACTCCTAAATACGTTTACGATTTGCTTGTAGTTATAAAACATTTAATTTCTACTTTTAGCCATTCTTTTCTATTGACGCATAAAAGCCATTGTTTTAACCTTAATATTCTTCAAGATTCACCATCTGAGAAAATATTTATATCGTTAAATTATTATAAAATAGCTTTTTTTACTCAATATTTTCTCGTGTGTAGCACTGCTTCTGGTTGAAATTTAATTCTTCTTTTACGTTGTTCGATGTATTTTTTATGTATTTGAAGCAACATGTTGCCTCGTTTGTATCGATGTTGACAATTCTTTCTGTATTGAAAATAGTCTTGGTGCGAGCATTCGCATCTTTTTTTTCTTTTTCTTTTTTTTTGCTTTATCTTCTTTATGTTTTTTAAATTTAGTTGTTGTCTTAAAAATGTATATTTGGTTCATAGTTTTGTGTAACAAATACTTCTGTAGATTTTTCTTCTTTTTTAAAAGAAAAATAACAAAGCAAATAGTTTAGACTTTAAATATCCCTCGTAGTATCATAAAAAATAATCTAGTTACCAAACAATAAAAGTAACAACAAAAAAACAAAATTAGGATTAGATTATGTAAAGAAGAAAAGGTATCAATATTATTTTTTCCCTTTTTATTTGTTTTATATTTCTAAATCTAAAACCTAAAGGGATACTTAACATAAATTTAAATTAAATTATAGCTTTTCCATAGGGACTATAAATAAAAGGAATCAAATTATTTTATTTATTATTTTATATAAAGCTTAGGACCAATGGAATTTATACAACGTCTTTAAAGCTAAAAAAAGGTTATTTTTTGTCTTTATAAAATAATCTGGGACAGTTATATAAAGAAACAAAATTCTTTAATATCTATTTCATACTCCCACTCTTGGTCGTTGTGTGTTTTTGCTTTTCACTTTACAGTGGGTATACTACTCGTATTATATTTCTTGTCATTTTCTATTACAACAATAAATAAAATACCTATGAGAAGCAAGTGTATTTTTACATTTTTCTTAAATCTTATCATTATTCTTATCTTATTACTTTTTTATAAAATCGTCGAATTAAAAAGTACCTTATGTTGCGTGTAAGGTATTGGGGGAAAGTAAGATTTTACTGTAGGGGCCTCAACACTTCACAAACTTAAATGTTTTGTAAATATATTTAAAAAAGTTTATTTTTTATATAAAAAAGTATTCTAATGCAAGAAATGTGGCAAAGATGCCAAAAATTGTTTTCTTTGCAAAAATGTGACATGAAAAGTAAAAAAAAGTTATGCAAAAAAATGCGTTTTTTACAAAAGATATACTGTTTCAAAAATTCTTTTTAAACCAAAAAGCCAACGAAAAAGTATGTTTTTCTTAAATGACTTATTATGGAATATAAAAAAAAGCTTTTTGTACCATTTGACGAAAAGTACTTTTTTAAAAACTAAAGTCTTAAATACTTCTTTAAAAATAATTTTTAATTATTAAATATATTTCTAAAAGTTTGCTCCACAAAAATTTCTTAACTCTAAAGGAATATTTAATTTAAAAAATCCTTTAAAACAATTTTTTATTTCTTCAGCCGAAATGTATTTTTTTAAATAAAAAGTACTTTTTCAAAAATGGTGTTTTATTAACTAAAAAATCTGTTTCAATAAAAAGATATTTTAATAAATAGTCCTGTTTCATTAGCTTTTTTACAAGAAGTACTTTGTTGAAAGTTACTTTTATTCAAATAGATACTGTTTTAGTACTTTCAAGCTATAAAGCCAATTTTTAAAGAACTAATTTTACACAAAAAATGGTAGTATTTAATAAATTGTAATTTTTATTTTTTATGTAATTTTTGTAATAAGATTTTAAACTAAAGGTGAATAATTTTACCAAAAAGTTAAAATAATACTTTTTTACAGAAATTTTTTTTTCCAAAAATTACTTTTTCCTAAAAAAAACTTCGCTTTTAAAAAATGTTAAATTTCTTTAATAAGAATCATCTTCTGTGAAGCCTGGTATTCTGTTTAATTTTTTGAGAAAATAGTTGAACAACATTGATTATTTCATGTGGAAAACATGACATTTCAAATGCGGTGTCGATCTCGCGATTTGGAAGAATTTTACGTTTTTTTTTTTTTTTTTGTTCTTACGTTAACTCATTGTTTTAGAAAAGTAAGCAAAAAAATGGATATTTGCTTTATTGCACAGCTTTGATAAAATGTTGCTGAAACATTTCACATGTTTTCCTATTTCATATCTTTTACATACATTTTTTTGTGGGTTTAGTTTGACCGCAATTCGCTTCAAAAGCTGAACAGAGTACCAGGCTTTATTAAAAACTTTTTTTTTTGGAAAAAAATAGTACTTTTTACAATGAGACTTTCGCGAAAACTAAATTTCTATTTATTTTCATTTTTGCTTTGTTTTTGTTTTTATTTTTGTTTAATCTTAACTGTTTTGTATTTGTCCAAGGCTTAAATCAAATTATTAAGATGAGGCCAAACCAGTTTAATATGATATTGACAAAGTATTAAATTTACAGAACGCTTTAGCAACATGTTGCTAATCCTTCCTTTCCAATGAAACATGTTGAAGATTTTTGTCTAACTAAAATTTTACAATCTTTTGCTTTTAAAGTTTTTTTTCTTGCTGCGGCCTGATCTCACTTTGATAATATTTATTTTTCAAGACTTTTTTCTATTTGTAAAAATAAATTTCTCAACAATATTGTGTTTAACATGTTTGTATTTGATTAGTATTTTATTTATATAATATTGTTTTGTATCTTTTTTCTTGGCAAAATGTATGAAAATCTAAATAAAAATTCACTTGTAGTAAGAAAATTCTTTTGCTTTTTTGGCACTTCCGATCCTGTTTAATTTTTTTTTTTATGTAATTTTTATTTCTATTTTCTTTGTAGACGTATTTTCCTTTAAAGGTTTTTAGTTCTTAAAAGAAATAAAAAAATATAAAAATGGAATTTGTTCGTACGTTTTTTTTGCTTTTATTCTTTGTTTTTTTTTTTGTTTTTGTTTTTTGAGAAAGATTCCATTTTTGTATGCTGTCATTTCTTTTTGCCAGCATTTGGCGTACAAGTATTTCCGTTACGCTAAAGTCTACAAACTGTTGTCACTGTCGTCAGTAGGCTCCTGTTATTTTTATTATATTTCTTTTTTTTTTTTTTTTTTGGTTTAAACTGCAGTTTTTGTTTTTTTTTTTTGTTGGTTTTTGTTTTTCCTTGAAAATAAATTTAAAATTACCATAGACAAAACTGTATGATTGCTCCTTTCAGGCTGCAAATTGAAAGAGATTATAGCACAACTTTGGTTGTTAAATGTATTTGTATATGTGCGATTGTATATGTTCTTTTTAAATTTATATGTTAATGTTAAAATATATATTTATGTTTTAACATAAATTTATGGTTTTCCTATTTATGTATATATGCACTACATACTGTTGTTGCTGTTGTCGAAAAAGTAAAAAAATAGCTTTAAGGATGTCCTGCTTATAATCTGTTCATTTTTGTTTCTCCACTTTGTCATTTGTGTTAAAAGAAAATGTGTATCAAGTTACTTTTAAAAAGCTTTTTATATGGAAATTTATTAATACAAAAATAGATTCTTAATGGAATAAATATTAAAGTTAATTTTATATTTGTTTGTTTATGTCAGTTAAGATTTCTTTTCAGAAGTGAGAATGCATGTTGATCCAAAATACACTGTCGGCAACATGTTGACAGTCTTATTGAAAAATTCACAAAGGGAAAAATTTATGTACGAATTTGTTATGATATAATAGGCTGCCAGTAAATGTAATTATTATGTTGCCATTTTTTTAAGAATATAAAAAATATATGTCGGAGAATAATTAATAATAAAGAACTTAGAGGATTTAAGCTGAAAAGCAGCAAATTAAAACAGAAGAATCTCTTATTTTTCCTGAATTTCGGGCAAGCTATTTGAGAAAGTTTTGATGTGTCGGGGTGTTTAAAATAATAGAACAGAACCAAGAAAGCTGAGATATTAGCACAAAATAGTTATAAATTATCTACGACTCTAACTAAAATTACAAGAGTAGAAGAACTGTAAACAATTCGCAACAGCCACGGGAGTACCCACCGCATTGATGTTTTAATTTTTTACTTTTTTTTGGTTGCAAAAGCTATAACTTTCGAAAGTTTGATAATTGGCAACATAAAAAATTAGTTTCTGGTAAAGTTGCTTTGTTATTAAAAACTTTACACAAATTAGCACAAGACTTATAAAATATTTTGGACAATAGACTGATATTCGATATCTCTCATCTTAATTTATGACAGCTATAAAACTTTAATATTTTACTATAAATTGTTCGCATGAAATCGTTAATACTTTAAGCAAACAAGAGAAATCTTAAAAACTGGAATGTATTTTAAAAATTAGCACGTTTTAAAATTGTTTTTGGCAAACAAAAATTAATAAAATGAAACTAAACAACTCTACCAAAATGTCATCACAATAGAAAATAGTGATTGCTTACAATTGATGGATTTTTAATCAGTAGTTGCTGTTTTAAACAACCAATTTTAAAGTATTAAAAAAGTGAGTAAATTAAAGTGAACACAATGAAAGTCTTCGTTTATTTTTTTTTTTTTTTTATTTTTCAACATTAAAATAAATACAAAAACATTTATATTTAAACAAATAAAAAAAATATGTATAAAAAATAAAAGTAAATGACATCACTTTGGATTAATACTTAAACTACTACAAGTTCATTGACTTGAAATGATGACAAACCAAACGCCGCGCAGACAGTTAACTATTTTGTTAGATGATTGACAGCGCGAAAGTAAAATAATCGTGTGTTTCGTTCATTTTTTGTATTTATATTATTGGTTAAAAAAAAACTATTTAAGCTTGGCTAACAGCAAGAGCAATACAATAAAAACAGCAATGAAAAGTTTATTAAACAACACGATAAAAGATGGAAAAAAGTTGCCAGAAACATTTAGTTGTCGATAAACATGAAGCTAGAAATATTTAGTGGTTTCCTACAAAATTAAAATGGAATGACACTTCAGCAACATTAAAATCTTGTTCTGTTCAGTTTTTCATGCGGAATGCTGTCAAACTACATTTTTAAAAAGTTTTAATAAAAAAGACAAAACATATGAAATGTTTCTAGCAACATTGATAAAAATAAAGCAAAGAGGCATTATTTTATGCGAAATTTTTCAAACAACAGCTGATCATATGCTTCTAGCTTATATTTCTAAAACAATTTTACGTGAAAACAATAAAAAGTTAAATTCTTTCAAATCGCGAGATAGACACCACATTTCAAATGTCAAATTTTCCACATGAAATAATCAATGTTGCTCAACAATTTTCACAAATATGAACAGAGTACCAGGCTTTAAGCACTATTTGTTATATTAACTAAACAGGATACATGTTTTTTTGAAAATTCATAATTCAAAATAATTCTTGGATTGGATAAATTTCAAATTTTATTTTGACTCACTACACTGACTGATAATATACCTCAGACCGTCTTAGCTCAAAATTTATTAGATTTGATTTTTTAAAATTTGTGATTTTACTTATTTGAAAACTGTCTCAGCAACATGTTCCAAGAAACATTAAAAAAAAAAACTTATATTTTTTAAATTTCGTCTAGCGATTTATAACAAGATTTTTTTTAATTATGTAAATTGTCAATTTACTTTAATTGTGCTTGATTTTTTTTTAAATATAAAAGAGATTTCAAAGAATAAAATTTCATATTTATGTAAATTGTTAAAAAAATATTTGCAGCAACGTGTTGCCAGAGGTATTTTTTATTAATAAAAAAAATTTTTTTAATAGCGTAGCATTTTATAGGAAGGTGGTTTAGATACGCTAAGGTTCGAACAAATGTCATAATATGATCAATTAGAAGACCGACAAGTCCTGATTTTAAAAGTTTTCGAAAGGTGTTACACAGATATTTTTATGGTTATCTAGTCCCACCGTTTAGCAATGATGTGCTTTTGAAAAAATTCTGCAGCCATTCCTTGTAGCTCTCCGCACATTTAGTCCAAACAGCCCATCGTGTACCATGGAAATTAAAAATCCTAATGACAGGCAGTCAAGGGCTATTTTTGTCTGTATAGACGAGGACGTCAGGGCTTTAAACTAGATTTGACTGTCAGATTACATATTTACGGCGGCTTTAGAAACGATTCAGTGTATCCGATACCTCCTATTCAACATCTCGGCCAGAAAACCGCTTTGCTTTTCTTAAAGTCTCTTTTATATGAAGGGGCTTAGTATCCTAGTGAAAACAAAAAAAAAATACACTCGTACAATTAAGAGCCATCTGTTCAAAATTTCCTGAAAGTGAGTACAAACAATAACTGGCAATTTTAGATGCTACATTTGCTTTTGTCGCAAAGAATCTTATGGGGTACAAGTATTGATAACAACAACAGCAAAAAATATAATAAGCTAACAAACTACGTTTAGTAAGCTTTTAGGCTGTATATAAAGAAGATACAACAACCAAAAATCCAAGAAAGTTGGGGCTAATCGAGTGCAAGCAATAGTCCACATAAATAAAATTGTCAAAAAACTACCACGAACATGAACTATTAAAACGAATATTAAAATAACATTAAACCACAGTAATTATCTCTTAAGCTTAAGGCCCAGAGCCTTAAAATGTTTATTTGTGTTTGTAATTTGAAAAAAAAGAAACGACATCTCCCTCCTACTGTCCTACACGACAAAATTATTTGTTCACATTTAAATGGAGCTTAACGTTTTAACGGCAACAGAACAGTTAAGAAAAAAATGTCTGCAGCCTGAAAAATTCTACATTTTCTCTTAATACGTATTTAGAGATAACAGCAAAAAATCAGCTATAAAGCACTTCGTTCTTTTGACCCTCAATTACAACTTTCAGTTTTGTAAATATCCTTTAAGTTTAGCTGTGGAGTTACCACAATTTATATGTTGCCCTTAGGGATTTAGAGCTTAAAAAATTACTGCAAAAGATGAGCAATGAATTAAAAGAAATTTCAGTAAAAATCAGCAAAAGTTTTTTAACTTTCATACGCATAATCAGAGTTATTTAGTTTTTCTTTACTTAATTTATTATTATTTTTTTTTTTTTGCCTTTGACTTTAACGTTTATTTTTTCTCCAAAAAAATATATTAAATTACTTTATTTTGTGCTTCACTTAAAGAAAGTGTATTTTAAAATTACTTATGTATTTGTAAGTTTTATTCAAACTTGTACAGAATTTGTAATAGAGCAGCAAAATAATAATAAAAAACACAAGGAAAGTAAAACTTTTGCCCTTAGGAAAATCTAAAAAGGAAAATTTTTTTTTATGTTTTAAAATATATTTTACTGTTGAAAAAGAAATATAAATTTAAGTTAAAATTGTTTAAAAACTTATTTCTTCCTTTTTTATGTTTATTAACATTTTAGTAAATTATGAAAAAAGAGTAGGAGAAAAATAAAAAAGACATTTAAATATTGGCTGATTTAATAAAACATTTGTTTCTTAAAAAAATTTAACCAAAGAATTTTATAAAGGAATAAGTTCTTAAAGCTACTTGTAATTCCATTTAGTAAAAAATTGCATTTATTAAAAAAAAAAACAATTTTTCTCAGCATTTTGTAAAAAGCTATCAGCAACATGTTGAATATTTAGCAGATTAAATAAAAAGATAAATAAAATTTTAATAACTATTGCAGTTTTTAGCAACAATAAAATCAATATGTTGCTATCATTATTATATTTAATTGAGAAGAAAATTGGCATTTTTATAAATTTTTTTCCTTAAGTATGCAACATTTCTTGTGGTCGGCAACATTTCTATGTAAAATAAGTGCAACTTGTTTAAATAGCAGTTGGAAAAAATGTTGCCAGAAACACTTCGCTGTAGTAAACATAAAAAAAACATTTTGATACTTTACAAAATGAACAGAGAGCAACTACAGCAACATTTTTTAGTTTTCTTTTGCAAGGCCTTTGGACAATAAGACAGAATACCATGTTTTATCTAGAAACTAGACAGGCATCTAAAGCGGAGCAGGTGTTAAATTAAATATTAAACAGAATTGACCAAAAATTGTTACTGTTATACATACAATAGGTCTCTTATTTTCAATCCAAGTTTGATATAATGAAAATTTCTTGCTTTACTTATGGCGACATGTTTATACAAAAACTAAATATCTTTTATTTTTTTTATAATCACCACAAAGCAAAAGCTGTGTTTTTTTATTCTCTCTCTGCGTGAAAACTTTGTAGACTTAATGTTTTATAATTTGAAACATATAATTATTTTTCTTTACTCAAAGAAAAAAAAACTAACAGAAAAAATGCTTTGAACTTTCTTTTTATTCTAAATGTATAGCTGTATTATTGTGTTTTTTATGATCTTAAGAAATAAGTACTAGTTTATGACCCAAATGATTTCTTTTAATCAAAAACCTGTCACTGAAAAAAACTTAACATAATAAAATATACTACAACGATGGAGCAACCAAATAAACCCAACACAAGACATTTTACGAATTCTTGTGAAAAATAGCTAAATTTTTCTAAAAATTTTGGGGCTCTATTTTCCTCATACTTCCATTAACAGTTAAAGCCTGGTACTCTGTTCGAATTTGTGCAAACTGTTAAGAAACATTGATTATTTCATGTGGAAAATTTGATATTTAAAATGTGATGTCCAACTCGATTTGAAAGAATTTAACGTTTTACTGAGTTCACGTATACACGTAGAAATGTAAGCAAAACACATATGATCCGCATGAAATAATGCCTTTTTGCATTATTTCACAGCTTTGATAAAATGTTGCTAGAAACATTTCATATGTTTTTCTACAGTAAAAACAGAGTACTACTTTTGCAACATTTTCTCATGACTTTTTCATAAAAAATTTTTATGTATACAAATTGACAGCATTCCGCATGAAAAACTAAACAGAGTAACTTAATAAAAAAAAAATTGATTCTTATTTGACTGAAATATTTGTTGACATACATATGCTGCACAGAGTTCATACGTTTGACGTCACAATATTTTAACTATTTCTGTGTTCAACAATAAATTAAAAGAAATTCTTAATATGTCAAAAAAATGGTAGAATATTTCCGGCCGGCGATTGGCTATTTTATTGTTATCTTTGTATTTTTTAAAATAATTATACTAATTATAAGAAAAACAAACTGTTGTTAGTAAAAAAAAAGTTGCGTGTTATTTTTATGCCAACTTTATAACTTTTTTATCATTTCTAAATTAAAAATCCTTTATTAATTTAGACATGCACAAAGTTAGTGCTGCATAACTGGATTTCGCTCATGCAAATATTTGTTAATTAAATAAAAGTAAGTGTTGTTACATCTATGATGATAATAACCTGGGAAATACATTCATACTGAGAAGTGTTTTTGTTTATTTGATTCATATCTCAGTTGAAAGTAAATGATCTAAAAGAATAGTATTTAATGCTTTATGATCACCTACCACTATATTGCTATCACGAAATGTTATCAAGATCATAAATCTTAAATTTATGTGTGGTTTTTACAATATTCATTTTAAAACTAAATAACTTCAATTTATTTCATTCTTTTTAAAATATATCTGGGCTTGCAACATGTTGCTAACGTCATGTGAAATCTTTTAAATACACATGCTGGTATTCTGGTCGAACTTGTTTTAGGAATGAAAGCAAAAGACATATGATCAACTTTTTTTATGTATGTAGTTTGACAGAGTACAAGGCTGTATTAAAAATCCTTCTTTTTTTGGAAAAAGTAGTATTTAGAATGTGGTATATTTTGGCAGATGATTTGTTTTTGTTTGTAGTTTTGAATAAAATTATTATTCGAAGTATATTGGCAAATATATTCTCAATTGAACTAATTTTTAACGGGATAATTTAATTTTTTATCACTTCGTTTATAACTCAACTGTAACTTTGTAACAGTCCAAGGCTTAAATCAAGTTATTAAGATGGGGCCAAACCAGTTTAATATGATATTGAGACAGTTTTAAATTTACAGAATGCTTAAGCAACATGTTTCTAGTTTTGCTAAACCTCCTTTTTCAATGAAGAACGTTCAAGATTTTCGTTTAATAAAAATTTTACTTTTTTTCGCTTTTAAAGTTTCTCTTTTGCTATGGCCTTGCCTCACTTTGATAATATTTATTTTTCAAGATTTTTTTTTTTCTATTTTTAAAAATACATTTTTCAACAATATTGCGTTTAACAAGAAAATTCTTTTCCTTTTGTCAATGCCGATTCTGTTTATTATTTTCTAACAGCGAGATTATACGACATGCACTGATTTCGTGTAGAAGCGTAAAAAACAGCAAGCCATGTTGCATACTTTAAGACAATAAATTCAACTTTTTTTTCTAAATCCTTCCAAGCAAACTATGTAGTTTTAGTACATAATGTTTACCTGAGTTTTCTGAAGCAATAAATTTTTAATAAGTTATATGTTTATACATGTTGCTAGAAACATTTATTAATAATATTGAAAAATAACAAATAAATACAAAATTATAAACCGATTTTTTATAAATATTTTTTTTGATAAACTGATTGGTAGTAACTTTTATATACATATACTTTTTATCAACGTATTCATACAAATTAATAAATTTTGAACAACAATATTTTAAATTTATCTCTGATCCCTCTACATCTTTTATTTAAGACAATTTCCCTGTGTTCTAATCTTTAAATATCTCTTTCTTTTAAATATTAACAAGTAAAAATTACATATTTCACAATAAGCCACTTAATTATAACAAAACACAGAAATATTGTTTATTGTTTGAGCAGCAACACAGCAGCATGTTGCTAAACAAAGATTTAAAAAAATTATTTTTATTCAACACTATTAATTAAATACCCATTTTTATAAAACAACGAAAGTTACAAGTGAGGGCTAAAATAATTGTTTTCCATTTTGAAATGTATATGAGTACAAATGTGTTATTACTGCGTGTGTATGGCAATTAACATTAATTCATTAGTGTGAAACGTTCGCCAGTGTAAGTGAATTTATTAACCAGACATGCAGATAATACTTTTTTTGCTGTTGCTATAAATATTTGTGCTGTTATTTCAGTTTTTTTGTGTTTATTGGCAGCAAATAAATACCTTTTGGATTTTTAGTTACGGTCAGTGAACTTTGAATGCTTGTGTGTCTGTATATATTTTTATTTTCTTTTAACACAATACCTGCCCACTTTAACTGTTATTTAAGGTACGCATGACAAAAATAAGGTCATATTTTTTTTCTTTGTTTGTAAAAATATAAAATTATATAAAGAATTAAGGTAAAGCCTTTGCCTAACCTATATTCATTAAAAAGAATATTTTTTAAGTGGAATTTAAAATGAAAAGCTCAGAAAACGTAAGAATTTGTTTTGTTAAAAAAAAATTGGTTTGTTTTTGTTTTTTAAATAAAAAAGCCCAATAAATAAAGACATTTAAACTAAATTAGCAACATGTTGCAATGAGAATAATTTATAAAATTTGTATAAAATTTAAACCTTAAGTCGAGTATTCTGTTCAGCTTTTCATGCGTAATGCTGCCAAACTACAGACATAAAAAATTTGTATAAAAAAGTCACGAAAAAATGTTTGCATATGAAATGTTTCTAGCAACATTTTGTCAAAGCTGTGAAATAAAGCATAAGAGGCATTATTTTAAACGTAATTTTTTAAACAACAGTTGATCATAGGTCTTTTGCTTAAATATCTAAAACAATGTGGTATACGTGAAAATAATAAAACGTTAAATTCATCCAAATTGCGAGATTGACAACAATTTTCCCAAATTCGAACAGAGTACCAGGCTTAGCATTCAAATTTGTATTGTATACAAATGGTGCCAGCAGCAGTATGCACTTTTTTTAAATATAAATATTAACCATTTGGTTTTGATATCAGAATATATAATGATTATTTCTTATACAGTTCACACTGTTGCCATTATTTATTTTAAATGAATAAATTTTTTTACGAAAATTGTATAAAAAAACGCTAAAAGAACTGTCCATATCACATCGAAGCGCACTGTTAACTAAATATTTCTTCTCTGTTAATTTAAGCAACTTTTCGTTTATTTTATTTGTTTACTTTAAGAACGCTTTCGGAATTTGTTTACATTTTCGTGTAAATGTTTTTTGTAGGCATTTTTTCCAAACATTTTTTTTTTTGTATCTAAATTTCTTTTAAATTTTGTAGCTGTTACTGCAACGTAACATTTAAATAAAACAGATAATGACTAAATTTACTGGTATAACGTTTATTTAAACGCACTTTACAAAGAAACAAAAAATGTTTTCGCATAAAATTAACAAAAAGTAAAACTAAATATTTTACTTTCATTTAATGATTGATTGATTGATAATGATGTGCACAAATAAATGAGCAGGCAATAGTTTATTTTTGGAAAGAAATTTAAAAATGAACATTAAAACTTGAATTTAACAATGCAAATATTTTTTTAAACCATTTTAACAAAGAAAGTTTATGTTTTAATTTTAATTAAATAATAAATTACTATTATTTTGTCTATAATCTTAGCGGAAGATGACTGAAGTAAAATTGTTGTATGAAATTTAACATTAAATTTGATAAAGTTTCATAATAGTTTTTTCTTTTTTTTCGTTTTATTTTTTATTTATCGCAGTTTGACATTTTTTGTTTGCAAGCATTAAGCAAACTTTTTTTAAGTTTTTTATTATAAAATCTTTATTTGAAAGTTGTTATTTTTTTTTAAACACGTTGATTACATCAACAGTTGAAAGTAAAAAACATTATAATTTAATGAAATGTTGATTTAAAGGAATTTATTCAGATTTTCTCTATCGAAACATGTTGCTAAACATTATTAAATAAAAAAAACATTTTATGTTGTCTTGAATATCTATTTTGTGTAAAATTAAAGTAAAGGGTCCGCCCACTAACGTTTTTATTAACTAGTGCTTAATTCGTGAATGGTAACACTTAGCTCATTTCTGATTTGACAGATAATTAATTTTCTTTTTCCGCTAAATGAATATGGTTGTGTATACGATTAAACAACGCTGGGGAATATTGCGACAATACTTTTAAAATCACGGTGATGTTGCAGAATGTGTGCGAAAATTGCGTACGAATTTTGGAAGAAGAGAAGCACAGTCAGCTCCCTATGTTTGTTATCTTGTGAAAAAAGTGAAAGAATCTGGCATCCTCATCGATAAACCAAAGCGTGAAAAGCCAAAAACAGTGCGTACACACAAGAATATTACTGCTGTGGCAGAAAGTGTGCATGTAGCGCCATCAACATCAATTCACCATCGTTCTCAACAATTGAAGATTTCGCAGACATCATTGAGACGAATTTTGCATAAAGAACTTGGTACGATGCCATAAAAAACCCTATTGGTTCAGGAATTGATGCCAACTGACCATCAAATGCGTTAAATGCTTTAAAAAAAAGTTATTTGGCGGATCTTTTATTTGTTTTAAAAAAGTATAGTTTAGTTTGTCGACATGTTTCTAGAAAGTATCTATACCACATTTTATACTCCATTGTATTCTTATTACCAAAATTATTAATTATTCATCTATGAACGACCAGTCATTTGAACTGAACGTATTAATATCAGCTGCACTTGCGCCAAACTCATTTCAAGCAAAATTTGTTAAGGAGGCTCTACGGTTTTCGAATCCTTATATTTAAAAAAGTGGAAAATGTTGAGAAACATAATTTGTTGTAAGAATTTATATGTATTTAGAACTATTTAGAAATACCTTCGCCAGTATTTTACATATTTTTTTTAATGTTTTAGGCAACATTTTGCAGCACACGGTAATATAACTTTAATAAAGTTGCTGTTTAGTATCACATAGAAACAAAAAATAGCAATTAGTTTGCAACATTTTAATTTTTATTAATACTGTTTTTAATTGTGCTTGCATTGTGATATTTAAGGTACGATCCTAAACTGGGGTTTAAAAATACCAATTTAATGTTTTTAAATATCGATAATGGAAAACTTGATGTCGATACCACTTTCTGGATTTTTAGCCTGGTGCTCTTATTAACTTTTCATGCATAATGTTGTCAAACTAAACACATTAAAAGTTTGTATAAAAAAGTTTTGAAAATATGTTGCAGAAGTAGTACTCTGTTTTACTGTGAAAAACATATAAAATGTTTCTAGCAACATTTTAACAAAGCTGTGAAATAAAGCAAAGAGGCATTATTTCGTGTGGAATTTTTTAAACAACAGCTGATCATATGATTTTTGGTTATATTTCTAAAATAATCTAGTATACGTGAAATTAAAAAAATGCTAAATTCTTCCGAATCGCGAAATAGACACTACATTTTTAAATGTTAAATTTTTCATATGAAATAATCAATAGTTTTCACAAATTCTAACAGAGTACCAGGCTTAAAGCATCAAAGTACATACGATCAAAATGAAAAACGCATTTTGTAGAAAGAAACATGTTTCACTTGAATATGACTATAAACTTCTTGTTCTTCACAAGGAAAAATTTCTAACGCAGTGAAGTATTGATGTTCATCTGATGTCTGGCTCGGATAGAAAGGAATATTCATGGTCATGCACCATCATCTGTTCTAACGGTTTTAAAAGAATCCTGTGACCTTAGAAAAATATAGTACTAGACTAATATGTAGTATTGCAAGTGGCACAGTGGTACAGTCGGTTAGGGACTATGTAGCTTGTTTACATTTACTTGCATACAATTTAAATAAATGCTTTGAACCGACAGTGGGAATAACATTTTCAAAAAATTTTTGAGTCAAATAACATACAAGTATTTTCTTTAAACAGGTTTTAAATTCGCCTGTAATAAAAAAATATTTGTTTTATTAAAGGGATTTATTTTCTTATTAAAACACAACGTTGCGTAATTTAATTTATTTTAATTTTTTTAACTAATAAATAAACGTGAGTTGAGTTTTTAAATAAAAATTATAATTAAAATAATTAAATCTACTTACGTTTGATAAAAAGCTGCTTGTTTATTAATAAAATTTTTTAACAATTTTTTTTTTATATCCTCTGGCTTTAATTGTTTGTTTTGCTGTTCGTAACCAAAAAAGCTTGCAGCTTTTTTCTAATAAATATTTAGTTAAAAGCGTTTGTGTAGGAAAACTTAAATTGTCTTTTTTTTAACAATAGTGAAGCAACAAATGAATCCTTTAAAAGGTTTTCGAGACAACGCTAATTAAGATTTTTATTAAATTAATTTTACAAAATTTTTTAAGAGGAAAACAATCCTTCAAAAGGATGCTGTTTGATAGATTTCAAAGAAGAAAGGTAAAAGTTTTTTTTTGGAATTTCTTATATTTTTTTTTACTTTGTTTTAATTCAAATTAGTATTTTGAAAAATTCCTTTGTTATATTTTTATATTTATTTATTAAGTAAATTTGAATTATTTCTTTAATATTTTTATTACTTTAAGAAAATTTATTACTTTTTATTTTTTATTAAAAAATTTAATTTTTAAATGTGTGTGTTAATTTTTAACAAATTTTATTAGATTTAATAATTTTATTTTATTTTAATAAAAAATTGGATTTTTATATTTGTATATTTATTTAAATATTTTATTTAAAAAAATTTCTTAGTTTTGATTTTTTGTAGATTTTATTATAAATATTTTTATAACTTTTATTTATTTTTTATTTTTTAATTTTATATTATAATGTGAATTTTATTAAATAAATAATATTTATTTATTTATAATTTATTTTATGTTAATTATTTTTTTATTTTTATCTATTTTTTTTTTTATTTAAAAAAAATTATTATTTTTAATATTAATTTTTTGAAGACCTTAAGCAGTTTAATTATTTTTTTTTTAATTTTATTATTTTTTTTAATTTTATTTAGTTTTAAAAATTTTACTTTATAATTATTTTCATTATTTGTATTTTCATTTTAATCTTTTGCATGTTGTTTATAAAATTTATATAAATTTATTTAAGTTAAATTATTAATTTGTTTTAGTTAAATATTAATTACTATTATTAATTTATTATTAACAAAAAATCTTCGTTGAAATAGTGTCAGACACAGTTAAAGCGGCAGGCGTTTTACCTGCAAAACAGTGTAGGTAAACAGCTAAGAGAGTAAACAAACAGCAAAAATTTCAAGTTAAAAATCGTTTTGAATATTTTTTAATTATTGCACTTTATATTTGTTTGATTATAACTTAAAGACATTAAATTTGATTTAATATTTTTTTTTTTTTTTTTTTGGCCAGTGGAATGTTAAGCTTGTAACTGACTTTTAAAAAAAATCAGTTAAATTTATTGCACTTTGTTAAAAAAAATGTTTAAGAATTTTTTCACCCATGTGTGTGTTTTTTAAATTCTTTAAATATGATCTGAAAGTAAAAGAAGTATAAACAAATTTTAGTAAATTTAAAAATTCTCTATAGTTTCCTTATTTTCGTGCCCTTAATAAGTGGTTGACGATAAGACCCCAGTTATATAGCAAAATCATTTAATTGCTTATTGAGTTTTTTATTTATTTAATGTTATGATGTTAAGAACAAATTTATTCCATCATCATCACTAAAATTTAACTTTGTTTTTTTTTTTTTGCTGATTTTCGCCTTGTCAAATTTTAAAACAAAAAATTTTAGAAAAAAAAAACACAAAACGATTTTTAAGAGTCCATAACAATATTTAAATAATATTATAAAGAGTCCCACAAATTTTAAATTCTGCAAAGATCATAAGGCAAAAGACTTCAGAAAGACTCTTGGAAATTCGAATAAATTTCGAGAACAAAATAATTGTCAAAAACAGTTAAATTTAGAAATGTTATAATTTTTCATGCTTTCAATTATATATTTACTAAATTATTGAGATTTTAACTAAAACTTATATCGCAAAAATTAAGATTTTAATAATAAATATAATCTGGATAATATCAAAATATCTAAGAAAAATTTCTCTACCACATTTAGGATTCGATACTTTTGTAATTGAATTGACAACTTTATTATCATTTTAACAAAAAAAAAAAATAATCGAATGCCCTATCAGTTTTTGTATTAAATATTAAAAATTATTTTAGTTTTTTGAGAATTTTCCATTTAAGCCAACGATATGTACCTTTAGTAAAAAAAATTAAGCCAACTTTGTTTTTTAATTAATCTACTTCTTTGCACATCCTTTTAAAAGTACACAAAATTAGCAATTTTGTTTTGTTAACTAATTTAATAGCACATACTGCTGCTAAAAAATAAAAAAAGCACATTTTATATAAACAAAATTTCTATCCAATTTAGACCAAAAATTTTTTCCTGCATTGTGTTGTTAAAGAATGTTTTTCATGTTTATTTTATGACAAAAAATAATCTTTCATACAAAATATCTTGTAGTGTAAATAAATATTTATTAAGTAAACAAATAAACAACTATAAAGTACAAATTTAAATATTTGTAGTTTTATCAGACGTTTTTTATGTTTAATTTTTATTTCTTTAATAACAAATTTAGCCTGACGGCAAAACATCCAGTATGAAATACAACCCCAAAAAAAGTACTCAAACTACAAAGTTTTTAAATTAAAAAATCACATGCGAGGCATGTTTGAAATATTTAAGGCACTAAAATATTTCATTTTGTTTAGTTTAATGACAGCCTGATTTCAGCATGAGAGAATTTTTCAACATGAACTTGTTGAGATTTAAAATAACTCTTGATCCTTTTGTCACAAAAAAAAAATATGTGAGTAAATATATCTAAGTCTATTTCGACGTAATTCGTTACGTTGTTAGAAACTAACAATTGTAACGTAAACTTTTCCTTACGATGTGCATTTTATATAACATCACTCTTGATGCCTTTGGCACAAAAAAAAAATTGATGTGAGTAATTATATTGAACTATATTTCGACGTAAGCATTTAAATTGTTATAAATTTACTAACGTAATATAAATTAATCTTTACATTATTTTTAAATACAAATTAACCCTTGATTGGTTTGGTACAAAAATAATAAGAGTAAGTTAATATATTTAAAAATATTTCGACGTAACTCCCTACGTTCTTAGAAATTTACTTACGTAACCATAATTTTTCTTACGTTATTTATTTTATACAAAATATTTGGCACAAAAAATATATATGAGTAAATATATCTAAACATATTTGACGTAACTCTTTACGTTGTTAGAAATTTACAAACGTAATGTAACCTTCCTTACGTTGCGTATTTTATATAAAATCGCTCTCGTTTCGTTTGGCATTAAAAAAAACACATGTAAAAATTATATCGAAATATATGTCTACGTAAGCATTTAAATTGTTAGATATTTATTAACGTAGCATAAATTAGTCCTTACGTTATTATTTTTATACAAAATAACTCTCGATTCTCGATTCGATAAAATATTAATAAAAAATTTGGACGCAACTATCTACGTTGTTAGAAATTTACAAACGTAAAGTGATACTGCAAGAGTGTCAAAAGATTACTGAGTTACAAGGGCGAGCCAGAATGCTATGCATAAGACTAGTATTTTGTTGCGTGGCTATAATTTCCTATTACCGCGCTTAAGCTGGAAGTCATACAATCATCTAATAATGTAAAAATATTAGAAAATTAATTCTACTTTTATATTTTAAATCCTTCAAAAAATTAAATGAATATTTCTTTGTGCCATGTGGTAATCGTTGAGCCAGTATTTTTCTTTAATAACTGGTATCAGGAAATTTTAAAATTTTAATTTCACGACATAAATTTAGAAGGACTAAGGGTGCCTACACACTTCCATAGTGGGCCTCTTAGCAAAAGTCATCCTGCGGAGATGACATAGCCAATCAACCCACAGATCCAAAAAAAAAAAAAAATTGTGTTTACCTTATTTTGACTACCTTGTTAGCCGCATATTGTTTTATAATATAAAATATTTTTTTCATGGACTCCATTTAGAACTTTGTAAAATAAGCAAATTTTAATATATTTAAAAATATTTCAAAAATATTAAAATCAAGTTACAATTATGACGTAATAAAAAACTAACTTTGAAAAGCTGAATTTTTTAAACAAGCCTCGTAAATCAAACATCATAAATTTGTTTTAGAATAATCAAAAAATGTTGCAGCAAATTTGAGTATCACAATGTTTGTACATTAAAAAAAGGAAAAAAAAAACACTAAATACAATACTTTTAAATGTCGTCACATGCAAGATATGAAGTCAGGAAAATAGTAAATAATTACCCAGTCAACAAAAATGTTGAAGAATTCTTCTAATTGTTTCTAAAGTCAATTAGAAAGAAAAGTTAAGGACAAACATTTGATCGAACCCAAAGAGTACAAACACAATCGTTCGGCTGTTCCACGGAAGGCTACGGAAGTTACTACAGTAAAAATTATAACTACAGGGAGCCTCGTAGAGATGTAATTTTTTTCAAACTGTTATAGGGAAATAAACACAGATTATGAATAGTCTGTCTACTAAACCAAGTATTAAATATTAAATTTAAAACTAAAGGGTGCTCCGTACAAGACGTGACTTTTGTGTCTAAAAAACTATAACAATAACACAGGCTCTCTTTAAAATTTACGCAAAGTCAGTGTGTGCTATGATAACAATTCTGTTAGGGCGATTTGAAGGGTGTTTTCATAGATGTAATTTCGACAAATTAAACCTCATTAAAATTTAATTAAAAAAAATGAACCTAAGCCAAATAAGTAAATTTTCAATTATAATATTCCACGGTTCAATCCCTGATTGGGGAAAAAAATTCAAAAATTTAAGCCTCATATTTAAAAACTTTACCGGTAGACTTAAGAGACACATAATTTATATTACTGTGTCTGCTATAATAATGAGTATAAAAACTTAAAGGGTGTCTCTATCAGAAAACCTAATTTTATTTTAAATTTACATGCCTTTTGAACCGTAAGAGGCAGACATTTTCCATTTCCAATTTAAAAATATTTCAATTAAGGATAAAAAACTCTTAATGTGTGAGTTTAAGTCGATTAAGTTGGACATATAACTTTACATAAAAATGTCATCGGCTCTAAGTGTGTTAAGCATTTTTGAAAATTTCTCTTTCAGAAAATACTAAGATATAACTGATACCCAGTTGAGTTACTTACTTCAGTTCAGTATAGTAACTTAACTAAACTAGATTTATTTCAAATGATATGAACAAATTAGAGACAGGTGTAGTGTTTTTACCGCTGCCGATCTTGCTGATTTTCAATAGCAAAATTTTTGAAAGTATGTGTCATCGATTGCCATATTCAAATTTTTTCTAGCTCATCCAGTGCCTTGGCAAAGTTGATTTCAACACGAATACAGACGGACATCGCTTAAAAGACTTTGCTATGAATAATACTTTGTGGGGTCGGAAATGGATATTGTAGAAATTACAAATGAAATGAAAAACTTAGATGTACCCTTTTACTACCTGTGGTGAAGGCTATACAAATTTAAACAAATCTAAAATTTCAAAAACTTTAAAACATTATTTTGTTGACAGCTGTCTCAAGGGTAGCAGTGATAACAAGAGAATTTAAAATTATTTGTCTCTTTTACAGCAAATCATTTCCATGAAGACAAAGTTATTATTTTACATGCATAATCATATGCCTTCTGCAGCAAATAACGTTAAATTTTAAATCTCTAGGCCTTGATAACGCAAAAATTAAATTACAGAAAATCGCTTGCTTCAAAACACAATTAAAGCTTATAGACTTTAAGTTTTATATATCTGCCTTTAATAAATACAAAATCTAACTAAATATTAATGAAACCCATTTAGTCTCACTTGAGCAACAATGCGCATCAGATTGTGTCAATACTTGTTGCTCACTTTACACTAAAAATAATGTTCACTAATTAATGACAGTTTTCTTTTTTGTTTTTGGTGAGTCAGTGCAGATTTTATGTTTGCTTGTGTGTTTGTTTCATTAAGTGTATCTTTCTCTTGTAATTATGTAGCGCCAGCAGACGTTCAAATTTCAGCGTGAAAACTGTCAATTCGTTCAAAGTCATCGAATTTTGAATTATAAAAGTAGAAAGAAAAATAAAACTTTTGAAATTGTATTTTACCTTAGGCAGTATTTTTTTCTTTTTTTTGTGTTTAGTTTAAGTTAAGTTAAAGCAAATGTAAATAAAATTATTGCGGCAGTTCCATCTCAGTTTGCTGGGCATTAACATTTAACTTTTTCATTATTAAATCTTTTTATTTTTAAGCATAATAACACTTGTAAAATTAGACACGTACATACATTTTTGTTAAAAATTATTTTCTATTTTAAAACTATTATGCTCTTAAAAAACAACAGAAAAATATATCCGGTATATTTTTTTTCAAATTGTCTTGCCAGTACCAGTACATTTAACATGTAGAGCATTTGTGAGTGTGTTAAGCATAAATATTATAAAAATGTACATGAATCTACGCATATGAAGTTTACTACTACAGCTTATAGTGAATCAACCCTTTAAGCAACATTAGTATTTTTTTGTTAAATAAATTTTATTTTACTACTCGCTTTATAGTTGTAGAAGTTACAATTTCTTAGGGGATTTATAAGTCTGAGATAAGCTATTTCTGGTCAACTGTAGATTTTTCACACTTCTACTCTTTTCTTAATCTTGCAACTCTCAGTTTGTTTGCAATTTCCGTAATATGTAAGTGCAACACAATTAAAAATACACAGACAGTAGAGAGTAAATTTAGAATTATTGCTGCGTAAGTTCAAATATATAAATTTAAGATATTTACTTAATTTCGTTGGAAAAAAAAATTGTCAACCTCGAACCACAAGTGAAATAAATATACTGACTGCGAATTAAACTAACACAGAAAGGTTTTCATACTCTGTATGGGCCACCCTTTAATTTCTAATATTATTTTTTAATTATTTAATGCTAACAAAATTTTAAAAGTTCCTCTAATACAGTTCAAAGGTTAAATAGTAAAAATTAAAATAAGGTTTTGTATGGGGGCACCCTTTTAATTATTTTATTTTGTACTTGTTAATATTGAGGTTACACACTGCGTGTAAAATTCATATTCCTTTTTTCAACGGCTTATAAGTTAAGATTATCCACATAAAAAATTACGATAATATGGGCACACCCTTTAATTTTTTATAATTTATTGCTATAGCGGCCACAAACTTTACATAAATTGTAAAAGTCTACCTGGTGCGTTGTAAGAGAGAAGTTGGTAGAGGTTATAGTTATACTATGTATGGGGCACCGTTTAATTTTTAATTTAATATTTTTATAGTGAACTTTTTATTACATACTCTAAGCGAACTTGAAAAGAAATAAAACCTTTAAAACGTTTAAAAACTTTTCTTTGTATATTTCCATTTGATTAGGGATAGTTCTTTAATAAAATCTCTGCTTGAATCTGAAATTAGAAATTTTAAAACAGACTTGAAATTTCTAAAGAAAAATTCAAGATATTTAACATTAAATTGAAAATTTTCTTTTTGTTTAAATAAAGATAATTTGCTCTAGTTTTATTTAATTGATTTTTGCTTTTAATTAAAAACTTTTATTTAGTCTTGGCAATTGGAAAATAAATTTATATAAACACGTACATACAAGAATACTTTTACTGATTAAAATTATTATTTTTCATTTTTTGCTTCAAGACCTTTTTTAAAGTAAAAAAAACATGTTTCTGTCTGCTTTCTAGAAGAATTTTAACAGTACAACAAACTTGAATTTTTTACCAACAATTAAAAAGATCAACGAAAACTTGCGCTGAAAACATAAAAAACAAAAAACAGCGAAAAAAAAATATCAGTAATCAAATGTAATTAATCATTTTCAACATCAAAAAGTATGAAGAAAAGATGTTTCATTATTTAGTCGAAAGAGTACTTTTTTGTGTTGTTGGTACTAAAGTAGTAAACTATCGACAGAAGTAACAACCAAAAAAATTGCTGCATGGACTGGATTACCTGTGGGAATTTGTGTTCATGGTAGCAGGGTTCTCATTGCACTTGTCAATCAGTCGGTTATCAAACGCATGAGCTAAGTGAGTGTGTGGAATGTGTTATAAAACTGAACAGATGTTTCTCGTTAAATGAAGTAACATTGTTGTGGGTTAAAAAACACATACTTAGTTCATTGACAGAGTAAAGCAACAGATGACTGGAAAAAAAGTGGATCTGCTGTGAATTTTTATGGAGCAGAACCTGGCAAGTAGACAGTCTCGACAGGTGCTTAAAGAGCCCCTCGGCAGCAAAGCCAGTAAGGGCGTAGTTATATAAAAAATCCTGCGCAAAAAAAAATGTTGTTTAAATTAAAACAATTATTTTATTCCCTTTAAAGAAATAACAACAAAAATTTCCCAATCCATTTGATCATTATAATTGCTTTTTTTTTAAGTATTTGAAGGCTTAAAATTTTATCCTGTTTTAGTTACTCTCATTCATTTTAAGTATTTGCAATAAATTTTACTACATTTATAATAAGTATACAATTCATCACTCCATTTAAATAGGAAAAAAAAACTAAAATGATTTTTAGTTTTTGAGTTGAAACTTTATCATGGTGGCTGACTAGCGAAAGAAATGCACAGTAGGGTTGATGGATGAAACGAAAAAGATAATAATGTATTTCTTAACTATTTGCATAAATAACAGCTGTTTATGACACAGCAACATTAACGCTTTTATTTAATTATTTCGTTTCAGCAATACAGCTAGGCGCAGACAATGCCACGCTGAACGTGTTCAATTAGTTTGGTTTAAATGATGCGTGCTAAAGTCTTAAGTAGCTGTGGTTAGGGTAGAGTAAGAGTTGCAATTTTAATGGCATCAGCCAAACCTATGCAGATTATTTTACCGTGGAGACTCCCAAACCTGTGAAGATTTGTGCAAAAAACGAGAGCATGCTAATTTCTTCACACTATGAGAGAGGAGCTGTAGTAGTGAAGGAGATAGGAGATGGCTCTACATCGAATAAAAAATTTTTCAACTTTCAAACTAACTTCTACACACGTCGGAGTAAGCCTTAAGCCTTCTGAGGAGGAAGCGCATATTGTACTAAGCAGCAACTACGATTATACGGCTAACAGGTGCGTACATCACTTCTTGTTTGATGTATGAAAAACCATCAAAACTCCATTGCACTGCTTTAAGCGGCATTCGGCTGAGAATGCAACAGTACATAAGCCCCATCCACCGCGTTAATCCTTGAAGGACCTTAATTAAAACCAGTACAGGGATTGTAATCTTTGCAGGCTACCAGCTCCCATTTTATCAATAGTCGGCTTTCAACAGTTTTTTACCTGCCAGTTTCAGAACGCTGCAATCCCAGGCGACGTATGCCAAAAGCAAAATCGTCAAGGTATTGAAACTCATCAAGACAGTATAACCTTGGGCGGGGTAATCTAATAGTGAATAATATATTCAGATGATTAACGAAGAGCACTTGATCCAGAATTAATTTTTGCTTTTTAGATTTTTAAGCGAAGAAGATGTGCTAACAATTACAGCCGCAGAGCTTACTTAAACGTTGCCATGCTCCACACAAAAGATTAATTTTAGTCTTTTGAAAGACTCCCTGAAAGCAATTGGCATCAATTTTCTTCCTGTAATAATAAACATCTAACGTAGAAATAAGGCAAAGTTACCCTTCACCACAGTTAAAACATTTGTCATTCCATTTGTAATTTTTACTGTATTCATTTCCGACCCCTTAAACTAAATATATTCTGACTTCTTATGCATAGCGAAGTCGATTAAGCGATATCCGTCTGTCCGTTCGTGTTCGGGTTGAAATCAACTTTGCTAAGGCACTAGATGAGCTAGAGACAATTTTAATACGCCAATCGATCAGACGTAGTTTCGTAAATGTTGGTATTGCAAATCAGCAAGATTGGTCCATGTTCTTTGAAGCAGCGGGCGTAACACCAAGCCTGCCCCTATTTTTTCATATCATTTGAAGCAAATCTAGTTTAGTAGAGTAACTTCCTTCACAGCAAAAAAAATGTATGGAGCGATAGAGAAAATAAGCAAAAAACATCCAGTGAAAATAATTTCGATTTTCTGATTTATGGGCTTCAAAACTTTTCAGAGAAAAGTACAATTTTGCACCATATTTTTCAAGATATCAATGCTACCCATAGCATTTAAAAGCTTTCAAAGAGAAATTTTTTTAAAAATGGTAAACTCATTAAGAGTCGATGGCTTAGTTTTCTTTTCATATTTTTTAATTCTCTGTCACCCCAATATTTGTTTTTCTTTTTAATTAGAATAACTTCATTTAACTAGATTTACATAAATAGTGAAGGGTATATAAGTTTCGGCATTTATGCCACTCTAACTTGTTACCTTAAAATCAAAACAGTCAAAATATATATTTTCCTATATTAACGCAAGAATTGTTGACTAACAATGTTTTATAAGCCATCAAGAAAAACATTAAAAAAAATTCCTGGAGATTCTTCTTAGCTTTATGGCCCTCGGATTACTCTCAGTTGAAGTAAATTTTCGACTTTAAAATTTTTTTCTTACTTAATGGAATGTATGCGTTATGAGGCTCTGCAGTATTTACAAATAGAATAGTTAAGATCTGACCAAATTTTAATTTTTTAACGACTTCTTAAATTATTCTTCTTTTATAGGACTTCTTAAACACAAATCTTAAAGAAAGAAAATTTTTTATTTACATCAGTTAAATTCAATTAATGGGAGTAGTTGTCCTTTGGAAAAAATTTTGACTATGTCTAAATAAACGAAAATCTTGCCCTTAAATTTTTAAATTTATGGCAGGCAATTATTTTGAAAATTATGGACTGAAATCAGGAAATAATTTTTTGTGACAAAAAAGTAAAATTTAAGTGAACTTTTTCAAGAAACGGTTTTATCGAACTTTTGGATCTAAAATCATGTTTGCTTGTAGCGATAGACATTCCTTCATTCATTCATTGAGATTATTTCTGTATGATTTCTAGCTCAATAATTTAACATTTTTAGCTATGACCTTCTAACAGCAAGGGCCCGATATCTATAAACGTTTTAAAGTTTCGTCTTCTCTAGTGAGTATTTTAAGAAAATGTGTGTCAATATTAAATGAACACTTTTTCGTCTCCAGGTCAGAGAAACAAGTCGTGCGGCTCACAGCCGGCTGAAAGCCGCCGCTGATTTTTCCTTATAGTCGAGCTGCCGCCGAATGGTGCGGCTTGTCACGACTTAAAAATGTTGGCCGGCAATTTTCATACTTTAAATTTTGTGTATTTAAATTACTTTCTGTAAAGAAACATAAATTAAACTTTGAAGCTGTTATTTTAAATTGATTGAAATAGAAATATTTCTATAGAAAACAATGCATAACTTAATCAATGTATGTAAATAAAATAATTTAATTAATTTTTAAAATCTTGTGTCCTTATTTGTAACATTTACTTCATCTTAAGTTTGTTTATTTTTGTTGTTCTTCTTCTTCCTAACATAATACACAAGAACTCCTTGATAGTCGGCTTTAGCTGACTTACAGCCGCCGCCGACAATATTTTGCTCAGCCGCCGCCGCCGAGTTTTTATCACGACTTGTTTCTCTGCTCCAAGTATCATTGCCTCCTTTAAAAGTAGCATTTTACAGCGTTCACACACGGCAATTTTTCTTGCAGCAAATCTCAAGTTACTGGGTGATAAAATGAGAAACAAAGTGATTCTGCGCTCCTTTCTCTTCCAAATAAAAAATTTATAACTGCTGCAATGAAAAATGACGTGTGTCAACACGGTATTACAATAATCTTATAATTTACTATTTATTTTCTCTATGTGCATTTGTTTATGTTTCTCTTTATGTCTTGTTTCTTTTTATTTTGTTTTGGTTTATTTCATCCCACATTTCTTGTTTTTATATTCTTTATTTTATTTGTTGCACGATTTTCTTGAGACAATAAGCCGCAAAATAATACGAGGTACAATCTTGTTCAAATTTTTTATACTTTTGTAATTTTTGTTCTTGTTGTTGAAATCATTGTAATATTATACTTATAGCGCAATAAACAAGCAAAATACAAATAAAGAAAATTATTAAAAATTTTATTTTCAAAAGAATATTCTCAATATTTTTTTATTTGTTTATTGTTCAAGTTGTTTGTTGTGAATTAAAAAACATTTATTTTTTTTCTTCTTCTTCTTGTTCCATTTCACTTGTATTCTTACATTTAAAAAATGTATCGTTAAGAATAAAGATATTGGACACACAATTACCACGAAAAGAGCCAAAAGTATTGAAAAAGAAAGAGGAGAAAGAAGCACAATTGTAATTGTGGGTATTATTTTTGGTTTTTGTTGTTTTTTTTACACAAATAAAAGAACATAATAAATATGAAAGACTAAAATGATAAAAAAAAACAATAACTAACAAAAATATAAAAGCAATTGAAAAGTATAAAAATGAGAGGAGTAAAAGAAGATAAAAAAGAAGAAGAAAAAGCGATGAAGCGAAAGGCGAGGGAGTATAAAATAAAGATGACAAAGATTTTATTTATAATAACGATGATGATATTGTTGTTGTTGCTTTTATTATTATTCTTAATTATGATGGTGATAATGATGTTGGCGGTGATGATGATGATGGTGGTAATTTTTTTGTTTTTTTTATCTGAGTTGGTTTTTTTGTTTTTTTTTTAGTTGGGACAGTATTCAATTGTATAAAATTTCATATATAATTTCTTTCTGTAACCTTCTCTATACAGCAACAACAACAACACACTAACATTTATGTGTAGGGTGAGAAAGAGAGAGAGTGTTAGTGCGAGAGTGTAGCAGAGAAATGGACCCTAATAAATTTCTTAAATTATGACTCATTTTAGTGTTCTTTTGATAAATTAATTGATAAATTATGCATTATTGTATCTAAAAGATTGTTTTATTAAATGTGTAAATTTTTGGGGAAATTTGATATTATAACTTATAATTGTAATTTTTTAAGATTGAACAGCTTTGCCTGGTTGTGCAAGTAAATTAACAGATTTTTATTCGCATGGAGACACCCAGGTTTGATAGTTGTGTGTCTTAAATTGCATTTTACAATTTTATTTCGCCATTGTTTTTCTTCTTGCTCTTCTAAGTTAGTGATATATATATTTATTTCTATTTTAGGTTATTTAAGATAAACTGGATTTGTATGGTTTAGGTGGGACTGAAATAAATAATTCACTTCGAATATTTCAGTTCTTCCCCCGAAGAAACAATTTAAAATATTTAAATTATATTTTTTTAAATCAACAGGTACCTACACGAATTTGTTTCTTAAAACTAAACGTGTGCTGCTATCCTTTCAACAAAATCTCATAAATAAGCCTTTAAAACATGTGATGCTAGCAAATGAGACATCGTCAGATGTGTTCATTTTAATAAAGTTAACACGAATGCCATTTTATCCTTATTATAAATAAATCTTATCACTTTTCCTAACCATCTTTACGCTGTCTTATCTTCTTTAATGGAAGAGCTACATCGCTATGTATAGTTCCTTTGTAAAAATAGTGCACCCGAACTCCCATGATGCGTGGCCCTCTGGTGTATTTGCCTCTCAAAAAATAAAAGAATTAATATGACGAGAGTATTCAAGAAAAATTCCGACATTTGGCAGACATCAAGTCTAATTAATATACATTCGAAAACAAAAAAAAAATGCTACTCAGGGCCAGATGATCTCAAATTTTCAATATTTAATTTTAGTAACTGTGTCTAAAAAAAAAAAAAAAATAATAATAATAATAAGAGTGCAAAAATGAATCGTAGCGAATTGTTAATCCCAAAATATAACCGATTTGTAAATACTGGATCCGTTTGTCGAATTCGTTTTTTAACCTGCAGAGAATGAAATAGAGCAAGAAATGGGATGGGATAAAGAAGGAAAAAAGAGAGAGAAAAAGAACGAAGAATTTTAGAGAACGAAGGTCGAATCGCAGTCTTGCAGTCTAGCATATCATTTACCCACAGCGACGTATGAAGGACCTAAGCTAATCCGGCCCCTCCTCTAATTCTTCGGAGAGATTAGCGAGGAACTAGTTGACCAGAAATTGTAGACGCTGGGAAGCCAGGGCAGGACAGAAGCAAAAAGGGTTGATTACCGCCTCCTCTCCCTTTTAAAAGCTGACAGAACTTACAGTAAACGTAAAATCTCCCATCAATCCAGCGTTTAAACAGTTTTTGTTTTTAGTTTGTATTAAAGTTCTAGCGAAAAAAAATTTTTCTGTTTGTCGCAGTTGATCACGAAATGAACATAATTTATTTACATGGGCAAATCGTATATTATGTGAAGCTTATTTGTCGAAGAATCCAGGCTTAGAGGAGTCAAGAAAGTAAATAACTTGAAATATTAACAACATTTAACTAGTAAATTGGTTCAGGTGTTAAAGAGTGATAACAGCGAATAATAAAGAGTAATTTCTCATTTTTTATGTTTAATGTCCTTTAGTTGCAGGCACGTTCTTTCAAAGAATCGAACCTCTTATTTCAATCAGAAGAAGTGTAAATTCAAGTAACTGTTTTAAGCACTTACAAAAAAAATTTATAGCCATTAATTACACAGAGTTTATCATCATGATTTGTTCAATATAAAGGTGTGAAAAAGTACATGAGTAACTGTAGCATATCCTCCATAAAAAAGCAAACTATAAAATTTTCGCACTTAAGCTTCAGAAACGAGACATAAATTTGCACAAAAAAAACGGTTATTAACACCATAATTAAAAACATAATTTATTAATAATTAATAAAAAGTTAATCAAGGGTAAACACAAGCAAATTGAAAAAATCTTTGATATTTTAATAGAATTTTTTTTATTTAGTTTCACAAAGGTCACTTGTTGTTTAGAAATTATTTCTTAAATTTCTTTAAAAACCAGTTTTATTGAAAACTTTTTTCGTTATTTATTGATAATTTATTTATTAAAAAATATCTTTTCTTGTTTTTTAAATTTGTTGCTCTAGAATTATTAGGAATTTAATTAAATTTGATGATGAACTAATCAAAGTTTCGATATTTTTTGTTAAAGTGGCGAAGTTAAATTAAAAACACTTGAATCTGACATTTAAAACTTGCAATTTTTTTTTCCTTTTGTCAGCAAATGTTAATAAATAAAAATGTGTCGAAAATAATATAAATTAAAATTGTCAAGCACGATTTGTAAGCAAAAAAAAAATGTTTGATTTGATAGTAAACAGTGAGACAAAAGTAAAAATGTTATAACTTGGATTTGAATTAACAAAAAAAAAAAAAACATAACTGATAATTTGTTAAGCAGAAAAGTTCTATTGTTTTTTACTATGTGTATATGAATTAAGTTTTTTAATGTTTTTTGTTCATTATAATTTCACATTTAAGCTGGATTCACCCATTGTTTCCGAACAAAATTTTTGTTCCGCAACAATTTTTTTTTCTATATAGCTTGACGTGTTTCTTTTTGAGAGAGAGAGAGAGAGAGAAACACGTCAAACTACATATAAAAAAATGTTTCGGAACAAAAATTTTGTTCGGAAACAATGGGTGAATCCAGCTTTAGTGTAGTTATTTTATATATCTCGAAAGCCGTTAGATCTTTCTTGATAAAGTTTACTCTATATCCGTATCTAGAACTCTGGCAACGTATAAGCGAAAATATTATAACTATCGCTAAAGCTATAAAGCCGTAAAAACGTAACAAATAAACTCATATTACTAATTCTAATATTAGTTTGGATGTTTTTTATCTTGTCTAATTTTTTATTAGATACTTTTTAAAATACCAGAATATTATTATTACTCGCTCACGTGGTAAATACAAACCAATTTCTCTCCCGCTTTTTATTCTTTCCGCCATATTTGTAAATTTAAACAATCAAATGACTTTTAGTTTCCATATTAACATTTTGGCAGCCAAATTAACTTCAACATAATTAATCCAAAGGGAAGAAATTTTTTTGGCCGAAATTTTAAAATTCTTTGCATGATTTCGTGGCGGTTTTCTGATAGAGAAAATTTGCCCGCTCCAACTTAAACTTACATGAGATCGTGTTTAATCCAATATATGGCAACTAACTTTTTTGTTATTATTATCTACAAAAAATTTCGGATGTTATTAAAAAATTTACTAAGTGAATCTGCTTTGGACAATTGTGTAAAATACATTTCAAAATAATTTTTAACCGGCTTAAGACGATTATTAATTCGGCTGTGTTTTGTTTCTGTATGTTTTCTTTTTTATTTTTGCAACTGCAGAATCTATAAATTCGTAACCGATATTTATTTATATTTTTTCCATTTTTGTAAGTAACAAAAATAAAGGGTGTCCTTATATAAAGTACGTTATTTTAACGTATCTTTTGAGCGGAAGCTACAAGAATTTAACTTTCTGCAAAGTGCGTAACGCTATAACTTCCAATAACAAAATATTATAAGAAACCTAAATTTAAAAATTAAAGGGTGCCTCTATGTTTGTTAAGTAAAAAATTAGAAAAAAAATGAGTGTCCCTGTAGAAGACGTGTATTTAGCGTACATGGTTTTTTTAAGATTAAAAGACACACAGTTGAAATTTGCTCTTCAGAAGCCAGAATAAACACATAAATGAGTATTAAAGGGTGTCCCGTAGGCATCGTATATATAAGCAATTATTTCGTTAGTGTGTTGTAGTCGATTTTTGAAATCACAATTTAGCCAGATTTTGCATAAACAAGCCTGGCCAAGCAGAGCTTAGTCACCCCTCTATAGTTTTTGGACATTTTTCAAATATATGACATTGTTTTTTGTTAAAGGGTAAACTTCTTCTTTAAGTATTTTTTCTTTATATATATATTTATTTATTTATTTATTTATTTTGTGTTTGTGAAATTAAAACTATTGAATTTAATTAAGCGAAATTATTCTTAAATAACTTTTTTTTTATTAATCTTCTAGGTCAGAATTTTATTCATATTTGACTTAAGGCGATATTATGAAAATTCACATAAAATATAAAATATATTTTAATGCGGAGAAAGTTTCTCAAAACATTTTTATATTTTCAACAACAAATTCAAATGTTCGCTTAATGTATAAAAATGTAAAAAAATCTCTTAGGCTTTTATAACAAAATTAAATATAATTCAATTTTTTTTGCAGAAGCTTAACTTTCATAAATTTTTTGTTTCGAAGTTAAAATTTTTTTAAATTTTTGATTTTAAAATTAGTTTTTAAATATATTTTTAATTGTATTTCTTTCTAATTTATATATATTTTTTTTCAATTTGTATAAAAAGTTCTTTATTTTAAGTATATTTTTTTAATTATAATTTTTTACATTCAATGTAAAAAAATAACTCTGTTTCTTTCGAAATTCCTTTAAAATTTATCTTAAAAATGCTTGTTAACACACAAGCACACACACACACACACACACAAAGATTTTATATGAAATTCCTTAGTTGAAAACTTAAAAGAAAAGCAATCTAATCCAAATTGTTTGTGCGAAGCCATTTTTAAACCGGAAATAACTGGCAGCTTATTTAAATCGTAGACATTTGAAATTCCACTTATTAAGGGCATGAAGAATATTTTTTTTTTCTTGCATAATTTAAATTAAAATATATTCACCTTTTTTTCGTAAGAAAGATTCAATAAATTGGCAATTTTTATTATTAAGAAAATATTTATTTTTTATAGAAAAAAAGAAAAACTTTGTAAATAATTTAAGTTTTAATATTGCAACAAAATGAACACCACTTTTAGTAAAAGCATAAATTATTATTTTTTTTTTCTTTTATAACAAATTTATTTTAGAAATATTTGCAGCATAAAATCTTTTTAAACACAATTACATACACACACGAACCGTTATCTGTTTAAGTAATTTTTGATTGAATTTGCTTAAAAGAAAATTCGTTATAAATTAATTAATTTATTAACAGGCTTTTTTCCAGCTTTAATAAATGTAAATGAAAACATCAAGTCATTAATAAACCAGCAATTAAATTGAAGAATTTTTGTTTTTTTTTTATTAAATGTATTTTTGATTAATTTCAAATACGAATGAATTTATTTTAGTTAAGAAAATAAATGTACGATGAATATATTTTTTCTTATTTTTATTTGCAAAACAATTTAACAATTTCAGTTCCTGTATAAACCGTTCGGTTTGAATGTTAGAATCGAACTATTCGTTTGGCTGCCAAGTTTACGTACACATTGCCAGTTATTGTTTTCCAATATGATGTTATTACTGTTGGCGTAGTTGTTGGTGTGTATTTTATTTCCAATATTGTATTATTTTTGTTTTACAAGTCTATTCTCAATTGGTGCAGTCACTGTCAACGACATCAAACACTACAAATGATTGAACAAAACCGTATCAAACATAATGTTTAGTCAAACCTAACAACATCAAACTTACCACAGTTTGAGAGTCCATAGAGACAAGTGTTTCCATATACTCATAAAATTTATATTTAAATATATTGATAACTTAAAATGTTCAATTTTGTATAACGTTAGACGTCAGTAGACCTAATTTTGAAATATATTTTTCTAAAAAAAATGAGAAATGAATGAAAAATGGGAAATGAAAATCCATGCTCATAGAAAAGGTTTTATTCAGAACTGCAACTAAAAACAAACAATTGGCTTACGATATAATCATTATTAATAAGAGTTACATTGGTGTTTTTTAGTGTTGCAAAACTTGTGGAACTTAACATGGTCTTAGAAATATGTTGAGGCGCAAGTCCGATGGCCTATTCAGATGATAAAATAAGCGCTGTGCGAAAAAAGCTTTGTGAAAACTCTATAACCAGTTTAAAGTGCCAGGACTTACTCGTTCACGATACCTGTAAAAAATACTGCTACATTTGGCCTTCAATTGAGCAAAGTTGATGCAGTTATGATAAGAAACAGTAGGACTTCAGTGTATCTATATTCATTTATGGCTAGCATGAACTCTAGTTGATCGGATAACTTTATAACAGTCACTTTGAACTACCGATCTACGAAAGATAGAATGATGTCTCGGATATCATTATAAATGTGATAATATAAGAAACGTGATAGGAGAAGAATATTTCCCGATGGAGAAATATTCGATGGTAAAGATTACTTAAAAGGTGACATACCATCTATAGCTACCCAGTCAAGATTTTTCTTTGCTTTAGCGGAAGTATCTTAGTTTCCTTATGTTTGCAATCAGCATTGGTTAACACATCCAGTTGCTATTCGGAGTGCATTAATTGTTAAAGGAACGGTGATGAGTTGAAGTGCCAAATAGGATCTTTTTATACCCTTTACCACAGAAAAATGGAAAATGGATATATCTTAGTTTGTTATTCCATTTGTAATTTCTACAATATACATATTCGACCCCATAACGTATATACATATTCTGACTTCCTATACATAGCGAAGTCCGTCCGTATTAGTGTTAAAATTAACTTTGCCAAGACATTAAGTTAGCTAAAGAAAATTTAAGTGGGCCCATCGATTATATATAGTTTCGAAAATTTTGGTGTTGAGAATCAGCAAGATCGGTCTATGTCGCTGTAGGCAGCGGGCAACACACTACGCCTGACTAATTTCTGGCCAGGGTTAAACCCCTGCGCAACCAAAAATAAACATATGTTTTTTTCTGTTTAATGGTAAAATACTTATTCAGAATTTAACAATACAACACCGCAGCCTTCTTCGTCGGTACCTCTACATTCGTCGGCGAAGTAAAATAATTAAAAAAAATTTATTATTCTTTTACCAAAAACGATATCGCCTACTTTACTTTCTTTACTAAAACAGCTTTTACAGTCGTTCGAAATTCAGTATACAAATGACTTGAGTAAGTAAAGTCGGGTTATAACACAGCATAAGAAAGATAATTTGCTTGTCAATTAGAAGGCTGTTAATAAGTAAACTTTGGCAGGTGATGCTGGTTTTAAGCACAGCAAAGCTTGTTAAAAAGACGGCAACACAGCTTAACTTTATTAAGCGAAAGCAGTTTCAGATAATAGGAATTTCTTCACTTTCCTGCCAACATGTTCCCAATTTAAAAATATTTCAAAAATCATTGAGATTTACTCTATTATTCTTCTGTATGTTATTTCCTCACTTTTGACCTGCGGACTTAAATTACTTGCGTTTGATATTGAAGGAGATGTTTTATTTTAAAGTCATGGTGCTGTGCCGCGAAATTTTTATTAAATTCTTGAAATATAACCCGCCTACTAAATATATTTGGCCATAAAAATCGTGCACTGGTGTACAGCTCAAGTCTATAAAGAGTTGGCAATGTCTTCATAACTCTCTTTTTATATTTTGCTTTGTCTGAAAAGACTTCTTGCGTGTTGGCCTGTCATATTTTCCAAGTTATATTAAGGGTCCGGAAACAGTTTGCTTGAATAATGTGATAATAACTGCAATATTTTGGGTTGGCTTTTAAAATTCTCCATAATATTTAGTTAAAGTGTGCTAAGATTGATCTAGTTTTAAGTAGCAATTTTTTCAAATAAATTTGTAAATTTTTTCAATTCATTTATTACTCTCCGCATCATGCATAAATCATCAAAACTGGCAACCGTAAATGCTATTCGCATAAAAACAATAAACAATAGCAATAGAAATCAAACACACATTAACAATATTTGATTAAATACCGCACATTTGAAAGAGAAGAAATAAAAAATTAAACAGAATAAGTTATAAGCAATGCGCCGGTTTAAGCATTTTTTTTTTTTTGCAACATCATCCTTCAACATTCAAGCCACCACAGCCCGGTCCCACTAAAAACAAGTTAAAACGTACAAACACTTTAAAGAAAAACCCCCCTTTAAACAAAAATTAATCTTTCCAACATTCATTTTGCTTGCTGGAATAAATTTCACACATCCTCTCTATAATTTGCTCTCCACCAAAACTAAATTCCCATTTATTGTTTTTTTGAGTTATTTCTCTCTTTCGTATACAACTGATGATATTTTGTTATTAGAAAAATATTTTTTTTTGTTTTGTTTTATAACCGGCTTTGTCTCTTAATACCACAAAACAACAACAGCAACAGCCAATTGTTGGATACTGGAGTAAATAAAACAAAAATAACAACAAACTACAATTATCATCTGTTTTCATTTGTATTTTCCATTTTAATAGTATCTTTTCTTTGTTCAGCACTTCCAATAGCTACGCGTAGTAGAGTAAATTGTTTGTAAACATGTTTATACGAAATATTGTTCGCTCACTTTGTGAGTATCAGACATGTTGTAAACAACCTTATATTCATATATACATACATAGTCACACACTTGTTTGAATGCAATTTTTTAACGGCAGAGAAAAAAAAAGGGAATTGCCGAATAAAAAAAATCATAATTGTATGGGAATTTTGAGGAATTTCTTTAAAATGTTTGCAGAACAAAAAAGGGTGGTAAACAAACATTTAATGAAAAACAATTAAATCAAATTTGAAGATAACAGTTATTTTTAAAATTTAAAATCAAAAAGTCAGGTGAATATAATTTGTCTATCAGATATTTGAACACAGCATATTGATGCTGTTAAGCTAAGGAATAAGTTACTTAAAAGACTTTAATTTTTTTGACTTTTATCAAAAAGTCACTTTATAACAATTATTTTTTGACTTTTATTTTTTAAGTCAAAAATAAAAGTTAAAATTTGACTTTTATTTTTTAAGTCAAAAATAAAAGTTAAAATATGACTTTTATTTTTTAAGTCAAAAATAAAAGTTAAAATTTGACTTTTATTTTTTAAGCCAAAAATTAGAGTTAAAATTTGACCAAATTGGAAAAAAATATAACCAAAACTCTTAAAACCAAATTTTTTGGTCAAGCTGACATGACAGGAGCAAGTACTGCAAAAAGGGTATCATTTCGTGCCTAATCAATGAACAATACTTTTACTTCTTCTTTTTGACTTAAAAAATAAAAGTCAAATTTTAACTTTTATTTTTAACCGAAAAAATAAAAGTCAAATCTTAACTTTTATTTCTGACCGAAAAAATAAAAGTCAAAAAATAACTATTATATTTTGACTTTTTTGAAAAAAGTCGTAACTGTTACGGTCCCTGGATTTAATATTGTGGAGACGCAGACGAAGGTTATTTGAAATTATAAATCAACTATTTCTGAGACACACAGAAAAGCTGTTACATTCTTTCACTGTTACTCATACTTTCATTATACCCTTCATTACAAAAAGTGGAAAAATCGTATATCTAAGTTTGTAATTTTTTTTTTTTTTTTTTTTTTTTGTAGTTTCCGACCCCATCTGAGTCCTTTTACATAGCAAAGTCGATTAAGCGATATCTGTTAATATTAGTGTTGAAATCAACTTTACTAAAGCACTAGATGAGCTAGAGAAAATTTAAATACGCCAATCGATCAGACATAGTTTCGAAAATTTTACTATTGAAAATCAGCCTTTCGAGGCCGCGAGCAAAACACCACGCCTCTTTAATTTTCCATTTCACTTGAAACAATGAAATAACTCAAATGAAAAATAAAAACTAAAATATGTAGCGTTAGAGAAATGGCCTTCTCCCATATTTTCTGAGTTATGGGCCTCTGAAAATTTAAAAAATAATTTTGATTGTCAATATGGGTATCATTTAAAAGCTTTTAAAGAGATCTTTCAGGAAATGCTGAAATTTTTTAAAAATGCTTTACCCGTTAAGAGCCATAATAATAATTTCAAATTTTTTTCTTCTTATTTTTTAAATCTCTGTCAACCCAATTTTTTTTTTTATGAAATTCGGCATAACCGAGTATTGCGCTCTAAATTAATATGAAATTAAGCTTTTAAAAAATTTATTTAATTTGAAGAAGTTAAAAGAGAAAGCAAATGTGAAAAAATTTTATGAGTATAATCTTCGTAAATTTTCGTAAAAATGAAAATTACACTCTCAGCTGTAAAATAATAAAAAAATCAGACTATTGTAATGTTTGGAGAGAAAATTACGCACACAAGTTCATACAAAAACTAAACTTTAATCTAAAAATGTTGTCTTAGGTTCAATAATTTACAAAAATACTAACAACGTAAAAGTACAAAGAAATAAAATTCAAAACTGTTTTTGAAATAATTGAAATCAAACACGAACACAAATGTCGGTTTAGTCAAACCGACGGACAACAAGTCCTTGTAGTTGTTCAGCAAACAAAATAAGAGAAGTAGAACCAGCAGTAGTAAGGATAAAAACCAGTTTTTAAAGAGAATTTTATATTAGAGCAGAACAAAGTGCACGTAAAATGGTACTTGAGGAAAAATTTTTTTTATTAAAAATGGACTATAAATGACATAAACATAAAACCTATTTGGGATCGAATAAAGAGATGAAAAACCCACATTTACAAAAGAAATTTAATAATAATAATAATAATATTTCTGAAAATTACTTTTACAAAATCAGCTTCAAGCTAAATTATCTTTGATACTTTTTAATTGATTAATTTAGATTAATTAATTAGTTTAATTTAAGATTTTACATTTTACCAAGACGCTTTATACTCAAATTGAAAAAACGAATTTTTTCAGCATTTCTTCAAGTACCTTTTTTATAAATAGTACTAAGAAGGCACTAAAGTACGGGTTCTTCTTTGAATATAATTAAAGTTCAAAAAGTTTATATTTTAATGCGTAGTTTTCAAAAATTTGCATCGTAAAAATATACTATTTAAAGAACTTGATATAAAATAGCTGTTTAGTTATCGGTTTCCTAAAAAAGTATTTTTGAAAAACTTTCCAGATTATATTTTGCAAAAAAGTCTCAGTAAGCATTACAAACGTAGACGTACTAAAAAAATTCCTAAAGTACTGAAAAACGAGAAGTTTCAAAAATTTAGAAAGAAGATTTAAGAATAAATACTTTACAAATTGGACATTGAAATTCATTCCATTCCATTTGAAAATAATTATTTTCCAAAAAAAGTTAATAAGTTAAAGTTGATAGATTTAACATAGATGATCATCATTCTAAGAAGATGGGTTATATTATGTTATGACCTGCACTTCGTGGCGCTTAAAATCCCGTTTTGTACTAAAATGTTTATTCTTTAGTTGAAGGAAGAACTACGCTCATCAGTTTAATTTGAAGATTCCTGAAGGCGGACCAAAAAGCAATTGATATTTTGCAACATAAAGTAAATTTAAAAACCATTTGATTCTAGCAGCATCCTAATGATGTCTTGTTACAATAAATATTGCAAAAAACCCGACTTCATTAATTCAATTATATTATATTCGAGAAAGATTGCGTTAGGAATTTTTATATATCGTAGAACAAAATATTAATGCAGATTAAACAATAAAATTCAGGAGTTATGTGGTCACCCTTTATTTTTACACTTTTAATTGCTGACATAGTAGTTTAAAATTTGTTTAAATTTTAAGCGTTAGTCTATAACTGTTTAAAATATTGGCCACATACATCAAAAATACAACCTTTAGGGCACCCTTTAACTTCTAATTTCAAATTTGCTACTTGTTATAGTGAACTTAGCAGTAAAAATTCTGTACAAATTTCATTCAACTGTCTACAGCTGTTCAACAATTTGGTCATATACATCAAATAACAGCAACTATTGGAACACCCTTTAACTTATAATTTTAAATATTTATACTTTTCAATATACCAGACAAAGTAGTGGAAATTCTGTTAAATTTTCAAGTGTTTGTATATAATGGTTCAAACGTTAGGGTCATATAGGTCATTTTGCTTCAAATATGGAACGCCTTTTAATTTCTAAATTCAAATTATAAACTTGTTGTTATAGCGGACTTAGCAATTCGCGTTCTTTGTAAATTTCAGCTGCCTATCTATAACAGTTCAAGAGCTTGGCCACATACATCAAATTAAATTAACTATTAGGACACCCTTTAATTCATAGCTTTGAATATTTATACTTGTTATTAAAAAGCTCATAGCAATCGACATCCTGTCTAATTTCATATGTTTGGCTATAACCGGTCAAAAGGTAGGCGCATATAAGTCAATTTACGTCACCTGTGGGGACACCCATAATGGGGAGCTATAATAATACGCATTTTTTTAATTGTAAAGAAGTGCGCTTTACGGTTCATAACACACTTAGAAAACAAATATGTTGTATGGGGACACCATTTAATTTTTAAGATTATGAACTGTTTTTTAAAAGGGACCAATCTGTAAACATAATCTATCAATTTACAAAAAATTTTAAAAATCGGTTTAGAAATGACTGAGTTCTGCAGGCACAAACATAAAAAGCAACATTCAGTCGAATTAGTAATCTCCTTATTTTCTTGAAGTCGGTTAAAAAGTAGGGAAATATGGCATTTTCAATTTAAAGGACACATCTTGTGTAACTTTTTCATATGCGAAAAATGAGACTGATCTCTAGAATAAATCAATTCGCAAAATCTATATTAAAAAGAAATGAAAGGCATGCAAATAATTCAAAATAGAGCATATTCGACAAATATATTGACAGCATAATTTTCAGTCGAAATTTTTTTTTATTGCATGATGTGTAAGCTGTTATTACAAAATCAGTTTCTTAAAACTTCTTTGCAGGTTTAAATTTAGGCCTATAAAAACGATCAGCAGTCTTATTCTGTAATTCTAGTAGCTCAAAAGCTAAAAATTAATTTCGACAAAACAAACTTACAGAATAGCATTTGTAACTAAAAATCTCGAATTTAATTTTTTTAGCGATGGATATTTGGCGAGTTACAGAAAAAGGCCTCTTATCTGTTTGCAATTCTATTGCATACGATTAATGGTTATCAATATTTAAAAATGATGGGGTTTTCGATACCTTCGATGACAGTTATTTTTATTCATGTCAGAAAAATAAACCTTGAAAGAAAGATAATTTACTAGAATGAGTGTTAATAACATGAGGTAAAAAGTGCCAATAGCAAAATTTCTCTTTTACGAAATCGTACCATTTTACTCAACACTTTACAATCAAAATAACAAACAAAAGTCTGAAACATATTATTGTTGAAAATAAATCTTGAGAATTTATGTCTTTCGAACAACTAAATGGCTAGTTTCCAAAAAAAAAGCAATCAAACAGAAAAAAAAAATGGTTTGAGTTGGAATGCTTTGTTGGTTGTAGTTGAAATGTGTTTGGTTAAGGGGAATTGTTTTGAGTTAAGTTTGAGTTGGATTAGTTTGTTTGATTATAGAAGGTGTTTCTTTGGTTTTTTTTTTAAATTCTAGTATCTTTTTCATCCGTAATTATTTATATGTTGATGTTTGTATACAAATTGCAACTTAAGCAAATGAATTTATTTTGTTTAACAGTGTCGAGGTTTGTTTATTTACCTAAACAGTGTTTACGGTAATTGTATGCTTGTGGGGGAAAAAAATATTTAAAGTTTTTTTTAGCCACAACTTTTAAACGCATACAAACGTACTGTCAAATAAAAATTTTAAATCTTGCTGGTTTAAAACTTGTTAAATATATTAAGTAAAAAATGCCATTATAACAACTCAAGAGTTAAAAGATTTGATGTAAAATAAATTCCAATAAAAAGAGAATTGAACTGAATGAATGATTCCCTTGTATTAGAAGAGAATGTTTGTTAGTATCTTTAAAATACTTGCAAAAAGATTTACACATTTGCTTGAACAGATGTGTGTGTGCGTATGTGTTTTTGTAAATTACAATAACGAACAACAAATAAATGACTTGAAGGCTTTTTCATATAAATTCAAACACATTCATTATTATTATTTTTATAAGTATGTGTGTGTTTTAGGAATAAAATATACAACAAGCCAAGTTAAATAAAATAAGTTTTCTTTAAATATTTTATTTTAGTTGTTGTTGCGGCCGCCGCTACTTTTACACAAAACATGTTAAATAAAAAGCAACAAAAAAAAAAGAGCGCAAGAAAAAATCAATGCAATAACAAGAAAAAACAAAATACAGACAAAAAATAAAAAATAAAATTGTTAAAAAGGCCAACGTTACAAGCGCTTACAGTGATGCAGTGGCTGAAGCTTTAAACTTAACAGCAGCAGCAACAACAATACAACTTGTAGCAAAAGTAGTTATGGCTGCAGTAAGTCGCCAATTGCAAAAAACCAACAATCATCATGTTGGAATATTTTTCTTATTTTATACTTGAGAAGAAAAGAATTTTCGTTTTAATCTGGAATTCTATAAAAAAGAGTTAGTAATTTAAGTAAGATTTTCTATAAAATTTACAAAACTCTTTAAAAAAGAAATTGAAAATTTTTAAATTATAAAAAAAAAAGAATTCTTGCAGCAAAAGTACTTTTTTAAAAGAAATGGGACTTTTAAAGTACCCCTGCATGTTCAAGAACATAACAAAAAACACAAAAAAGAAATAATATTTACAAAATCTTATCTTAAATTAAAAGTACATTTTAGCTATAAAGTACTTTTTACAAAAAGTACTTCAAACGAAAACCAAAAAAAAAAAAAAAAAATTTAATATTGATAATAAAAAGTATGACGGCACGTTTATGATAAGCAGTACATTTTTTTATTAGGACCAGCACTGAGGCGATGACCCCTACTTATGCAATACATTGTGCCAGAACTAGGAAATTAGTTTATGGAAAGGCGGATAGAGGCAGTAGTGCTTGTGGACATTTGATTTGAATCTTTGCACATTGATAGTGGCAGGAAAGGCCTCTGCAGGAAGTTTATTCCACATTCGAACTGTTCGGCTAAAAAACGAATTTTCTCTTTAATGCGTTGTGCGATTCATTGGCCAATCAACCACAAAGGAAAGCGCTCTCGATGCAGAGCGCGTTGCGCGTATAAAATTACAGTTTTCAAAAACGAGTTCCCTGATTTCATAAGAGCACATTCCGTTGTAGTAACGATAAAAGAGTGAAACACACCTCACATTGCACCGATGCTTCAGTAAGTCAATAGAGCTGGATACCCTACTGTCACCGATGAGCTTCTTCACTCTCTCCTCTACGCGGTTGAGTAACTCCAAAATAGACTTTGAAGCACCGGCCCATACATGAGAGTTGTATTTCATTTTCGGTCTAATAAAGGTTTCATAGATAGTAAGGAGATCAGATGGAGTGAAGTATTTCTTACACCATTTCATTAAACCTAGACACTTGAATGCTTCTTTTGCAACATGAAAAATGTGCTTGTTCCAACGAATATCACATTGAATTGTTATGCCAAGAATATCGGAAGCTTCTGATTCCTTAATATATACATATGTCACCCATAATTACAGATGAGGTAGCATGTTCAGCAGTACGCCTGTGCGAAAGCACAGCACTGGGTTTTACGAGCGTTAAACTGAACTCTGTTCGCCATGCCCCAATCGGAATTTACGAAAAGGTCGCGATTAAGGGTATCGCCCATGTGCTTTCTCATAGCCCCAATTTTCCGAAGGCCTGGTCTATTGCGAAACGAAAATATATGGCATATGCTTGTCATCTGCAAAAGAATAGATAGCCAGAGACTTAACATGACCTCACAGAAAATAATCGAGAGGTGTCAAATCGCATGACCTTGTTGGAGATCAATTGATGAGCCCATTTCTCAAATTCAGCTTATTGCCAAGTTTGGATTTTAATAAGTTAATGATTGCAATTCCTGTATGGGATGTAACACCATTCCATCGTAACCATATCTCGCCCTAATCAATGTTATTTATTTTCAAACAAGAAAGCAGGCCAACAACGTGGAAATCGTATCGATGTATTTTTCTGGACGCAATGGAGTATGAAGGTTCTGTTTTGAATGGGACAGTTTAGTGTATTTTTTTTAACAAACTTGTTAAAACAAGAATAAGGCTCATTACAGCACAACTTATCAATATCTAAATTAATGACTGACTTGATAATTTTTTACGTAATTTGTGATAATTTGGTGTCTTTATTCAAGCGCTACTTTAATTAAAAAAAATTAACGCAGTATAACAGTTCGTTCGGGACTAAATCGTCTCGTTATTTTCATCAGCAAAGAGTAGGTAATTCGCCCTCAGGAATTTTCTTTTGATGGTCCTTCTTTTGGGTGGTTTCATTTTGATTTAGTTTTTATTGGGCCTAAAAATCAGCCGATTACTACCCGCCGTTAAAAGGCTAAACAAGCACACTTACCAAATCAGCTTTTTCTCAAATGATCCTTAAAATATTCACTGTGACATTTATTTTGTCACACGTAGCGGAGTTCCTGCTTAAGCTACATTTCATCCATGTTCCACTTACGCAAATTATAAATTAAAACTAATTAAATTAAAACATAAATTTTATTAATTTGTAGCGTTCTTTGTTGAATAGTTCTGGTTTCGTTTTGTAGTAACATTGTGACCTAATTAACTGTAATTTCTTGTTTCTAGGAATGAATTAAATGATACACACCCCCACCGAAAATAAATTTTTTACTACGTTTTTCAATTATGTATTTTGAAATAGTGATCTGACATTAGCAACTGAAGCAAATAATTGATGTCCACAGTATTAAAAAAAAATCTCTTTAAAAGAAAAGAAAATATTAAAAGCTGTTTTGTACTGATTTCTTTTTACCACAACTAGATTTTTTCTCTTAAAACTTTAATAAAAGTGATTGTGGGATAAGAGTTGTCAGTTGAATTGCATTTCTTTTCAATTATATTCTTCAATCAGTCACTTGGTTAGTCATTCATTAATTTATTTTAATTATTTTATGTGACAAATGACTTCTAGTTCGATACTTCTTGATGGCGGTCATGATATTTTTTTTATTGCTAAAGAATTTTCTCTTCTCTTTTTTCATTTCGTTTTACGTTTTATCTTTTATTGAAGTAAAAAGTGGCAAAGTGCAATGCTAAACATAAAATCTAAGATTACTGCACATGAGAGACATTTTAAAACTTGCAGCACAATGAAATGCAATAAAGAATAATTTTTTAAAATATAATTTTTATTATGAAAAATTATTATTAGATTTAAATGAACAGAATAAGTTTATTTGGTTTAAAATGATGAGCATTAAAATTTTTTTAAAGCGAACGAATGGAAAATTTTAATTGAATTCATAAATTTTTGTACATCTGGCAACACAGAGCTTTAGAAAATGAAATGAAATAAATGATTATGATTTATTAAAACTCTTAATAATATCCTGAAATCGTTGATATTTTAACAATTACAGTATTTTTGACACTGCTACTAAATGGTGTACGGAATGCTAAAAGGGGAGTAAAAGGACCGAGAATTAACTTCTGTTCAGTGATGTGTGCAAAGATAAATGTAACGTGTTTTATATGTTTCTGACGTAATGACAAGTAACTCAGCTTAGCTTCTGTACAATTAACGGCCATTACTTTTATCGCTACAACTATTTATTTTTCAATAGGTTTTAGGATTTTCACATTTTTTAATTTTTATTTCTGGTTTAATTTTTATAATTCATAACGGGGATTAAAAATAGTTTTATAAAAACTTTCATGAAAATAATTTTTTAAAGTGGTTATTTTTTTCAATTTGAAACCTCATTTAATGCTCAAATTCATTCAAGTTATTAAAACAACAAAAATGGACCAAACATTTATTTTACTAATTTTTACTAATATTTCAATTTATTTTTATTTTTTCATATTTTTTCATATTTTTTACTCTGGTCAACTTGTTACCATTTCAATCAGTTTTTTTTTTTTTTTTTAATTACACATTCCAAACATTTTTGTTGTTGTTTTAAGCAAAAACGTTCTAACTGTAGTACAATAAACAAACAAGTAAGTAATCCTCAAAACAAAAACAACAAAAACTAATCACACAAAAAAAAGAAAGAAAGAAAAAACATTGAAATACTTAAAAACTTGCTGCGTATCTGTGTCAATATGAATGTTAACTGCAGTTATCCGTTGCAGTTTAGATGAAAATTTCAACACAACTTTGACAACAAGATCAAGAAAAATGTTAAGAATAATATACAACAACAATTTAAAACAAGTCATTCGGTCATCTAGATGTTAAGGACAGTGGGGCAAACAAAAAAAAATATATAAAAATTCGTTCTTTACACAAATTTAATAAAAAAATTTTTTGATTAAATAATGAATTCTATCAATTTTATATTCAATTAAAAGCAACTAAGAGCACTATATTTTTACAAACCCCTTACCATTTATGTAAATCTAGTTTAGTAAAGTAACTCTAATCAAAAATCAAATTATGGGGTGACAGAGAATTAAAAAATAAGAAAAAAAAAAAAATTAAGTTCTACATAAAATTTTACATGAAAATGTCATCGGCTCTTAGTGGGTTAAGCATTTTTTTTAATGATGCCCATATTGATATCTTACAAAATATAGTGCACAATTGTGCTTTTTATATAAAAAGTTCAGAAGCACATAACTCGGAAAATGTGGGCGAGTGCTATTTTTTTAGTTGATGTGTTTTTCTTATTTTTTAAATCTCTATCACTCCATTAATTTTTTTTCTTGAGCTGAGTTACTTCAATAAATTAATTTTGTTCCAAATGATATGATACATAAGCACAGGCATGTTTTGCCCGCTGCTTCGAGGAACATGGTCCGATCTTGCTAATTTTTAATAGCCAAAACAAAAAAACTACGTCTGATCGCTTGGCATATTTAAATTTTTTCTAGCTCATTTAGTGCTTGGAAAAATTGATTTCAATCCGAACACGGAGGGACAGATGGATAGCGGGACATCGCTTAATCGACTTCGTTATGCGTGAGAACTCAGAAAATATATACTTTGTGGGGTCGAAAATGAATTTGTTAAAAACTAGAAATGAAATGACAAACTTAAATGTATGCTTCCTCCACTTTCCTTGGTGAAGGATATAATAAAAGAACAAATTTCTCTTTTAACAAATAATTGATTCAACTGAAATTAAACAAAAATTGATGAAATATTTATATGAAAATAAATGAAATTTTCAGTAGTTAGAAAGACTTTTCTTTTTGAAGGGCAACATATAGTGTCGATTAGAATGTGAAAAATATTTTATAAAATATTTGACTAAGAAAATTGCTAAACATTACATACACCCAGTACTGCTCATTTGTCAGTGGCGAAAACAAGCTTTGGAAAAATATATAATAATATGGAGACAACAAAGCGAAGTTTAAACATAATTCCATGATTTCAGAGGAGTTAAGACGGAATTTGTTATTTAAAGACCTTGCTATTCCTTGCTTTCATTATAGAATAACGTTTTGGAATGCTTAGCCAGTGCTGCCCGGGATTTCGGTATATAAGTTCCTAAAACCCGAATCCAATAATCTAAATTCACTGCTAAGTACCTGTGAACGAAACACTGCTTCAGTAGAAGTTAAGCGACAGTTAAGGCAATAGAATTATCCGTTTGAATTTGTACCTGAGATGGCGAAGGTAATCAAGTTTATAGCTAAAGTTTTGCCGTGATGCACGTGGTGTTATTTATATTAATTTCGTTAAAAAGTGAACAACAAAAGAGCTACATATATTCGGCTGTGCCGAATTTTATATTTCCTTCATCAAAAGATTGTTTATTTATTTTTTTTAAATATAGTTTTTTTTCGCTGGAAGTGGTATATTTCTCTTTGATATAATGAGAATAGTTGAGATAAACTTGAGTTGTTTATTTGTTACCTCGGATCTTCTCCCACTAGAGACTGCATGGGTTTTCATGTCTCCTGTGAGGTGACCGCAAGTGTTTGAGATTTATTGACCCCTTTCTTCCTGACGGGTCATCCTTATTGTTTCATTAAATATGTTTTTTTGATTGTTTGTTTTTTTTTTGTTTTTTTTTTTGAGAAAGTAAGATTTTTTTTGAAAATTTTACTTATTTTGTGTGTATTTTCGGCTTTAAATAAAATTTAAAATTTTTACTTAAGTGAAATTTTCGTCAAATAAATATTTTGGTGAAATTTTAATCGTTTAATGAAATTTCAGTTTTTTGTTAATCTATCGGTTTTTAATAAAACTTCCAATTTTTTATTGCAAAAGCAATTTTTTAGCAAAGTTTATTTTTTTATAAAATGTTGGTGAAAATATAATATTTTTGTAAAATTTATTTGATTTAGTGACATTCCAAAAACAGGTAATAATTTACAGTTTTTCCTGAAATTTTTTTATAACACAAAAAAGCAAAAGAGAAAAATTATGACCAAAAAAAAAGCGAAATTAAATTTGAAAAACGTAAGGCGCTTGACTTTGTTTGAACACATTTTCACCATTTAAAAACCAAAGATGCTAATTTCATAAGAACCTCTTTTGAAACCATCTAAGAGAATGGTGGTCATAACTTTTCTTTAGCTCATATGGGGATGTGGTAAAACTGATTTCAACCCGATATTAGACTGACGGACCAACAGCTGGATATCGCTCAGTCAACTACACTGTGTATCAGGGGTCGGAAATGAATACTGTAGAAATTATATTTGAAACGACAAAGTTTTATTTACTCCTTCCACCTGTGGTAAAGAGCATAAAAAGTTAAACCGAAATCATCACTGAAACGAACGTCTGCCTTCAAAGTCTTATACTCCATAATATTATACCTAGAAAATCGAAAATCAACACATGAACAAAAATAAACACAAACAAAAGTAGAATTTAGGAAGCAGTCGAAATTAATCATAAATAAAAATAAAAAGAACAACAGCAAGTATAATCGATTTTTTGGGTAAATTTGTTCTTATAAAATTTACAACAAAACCAGCAGCACCAGCCGTTTATACAAATGCAAAAATCCATTTTGTTTATAAAAAGAGAATTAAATACCAAAAAAAAATGTTGTTGGATTTTATTTGGTTTCCTTGAATTCTGAATGCCCAGGCAAACAATCGATGAAAATTGTTTTTGTAGAAAAACAACAACAGCCGCCACCAACCACCCACCCAACCACACTCATCAAAACTTATTGATGCCCTGGTCACACATCTTTTTCCAAAAAAAAAAATTTAAAAACAACCACAACCAATTTCAAACACTTCCAGCAATTTTTTCATGTTTCTTGTTTTTCACTATAAAATGAAGAGCAACGCTGCTTTTAAACTTTTATCAAATATTTTTGCTTTTGTATTATTTTGCCTATTCGAGTTACTACAATTTTTGTTTTCAGTTTTATACAATCAGGTATTGAAATATTTACAACAATAACAACAACTGCAACAAAATTAACATCACCACCAAATAAGAAAAAGTAAAGCAAACGAAACAAAAACAATTTTAGCCCTGGCAAATACACAGTCAGTCAGTTAACAATTTTAAAGCTTTATTAACATGTTGTTGTATAACTAACGAAAATGTAGGCTAGGTCAGGTTATAGTTCACGTGTTTTGCAATGAAAAACACAAAAACCAACAACTACAACAAAAAACTAATGATACAAAGTCACGTAAAAAAAAAAATACGAAAAGAACTGTAGAAAGCAGACATGGAAAATTGAACATTTTTAAAAGGACTGCAATAAAAATTAGTGCGCTGAGGGCGAGGTAAGTTTACACACAGAGTTTTAAGTAGCATATAAAGGGCATCATTTATTTGTTAGTTTTTATGTGATGTTGTAAGGTTAAGGTGTTTGTCAAAAGACATAATGAGCTCCTCCATGGATCCTAAATTAAAGTCGAGTAAGCGATGTACGTTTGTCCATTCGTCATAGTTTTGAAATCAACTTTGCCAAGGCACTAAATTAGCTAGAGAAAATTTAGATACGCCAATCGATCAGATATAGTTTCGAAAACTTTGCTATTGAAAATCAGCAAGATGAGTCTATGTCCTTTGAGGCAGGGGACAAACACCACGCCTGCCTCTAATTTTTACATAGCATTTGAAAGAATGAAGTAACTCCAATCAATGAAACAAATAATAGAGCGATAGAGAATACAAAAATAAGAAAAGAAAAACATCAAGTGAAAAAATTGGCGCTCACCCATATTTTCCAAAGTATAGGACTCTGAACTTTTCATAGAAAAGTGCGATTGTGCACCATATTTTTGAAGATATCAATATGGATATCATTTAAAAGCTTTTGAAGAGGTCTTTTAGGAAAAAGTAAAATTTTTTAAAAATGCTTAACCCATTAAGAGTCGATAAAATTTTTATGTATTTTTTTTTTAAATTCTCTTTCACTCCAATATTTGTCTTTTTATTTTTCATATATGTGGAAGGGCATATAAGATTCGGCGTAGCCGAATAAAGCACTCTTACTTGTTTTCTTATATTCATAAGATATATTAAAGTACTGTAGTTCCCAGCCCTGTTGGGAAAATTAGCCTAACAAAGGCCTATCTCAACAGTAAAAGTAAAAATACATATTTAGACAATAAATATTCTTTGCAGCAACAACAAAAGCATCAACAATGACTAATAGGAACGTTTATCTAAATAAAAGAATGTATTCTTTAAATGTAAATTTTCAAATTAAGCAAAAACTAATAATTAATAATTTTTTATCACTAAAATAAACGAATAAAATTTAGCAAAATTTTTTAATGTAATACAATGAGACCGCTGGAGAGTAGAGTCGCTTTTGTGTTAGTAATTCAGGTCCGTTACAAAGATCTAAGCAAAATTTATAGGCCTTCTGATGGCGGAAGTGACTGCTTTTATTGCACTGGTCCAAATTATCTATTGAGGACATCAAAAAATTCTCTTCTCTGTGACAGAAGTTTGTATTAGGAATCGCTTTTTTGCTTCATTTCATCGCGTAAATTGTAAACTAAATGCAGGCAGTTTCAAAATCTTTACGGTTGCTTTTAGGCTCCAGAAAGTCCAATAGTTAGTATCAAAATTTTAGTTTATAAAACTTTGTAATTGTCTCATATGTTAGGAAGTGATTGCATTTCATACTCTTGATTATTGAAAAGGTTTTTGTCCATGTCCTACAAAATTCCATAAGCGTTACGAGAAATATTTGCAAAGATTCCCAAAGCCACATTTTGAACTTTTTGGAAGTGATGGTTAGGTACCTCCTGTAAATATTTTTATGAGAAGAATTCCTTAAAAAAATGTTAAACCTTGAAAATATTAAAAATAAATTCAATCTTTGTTGTTCTGCTTTGGAAGGATACCTCTTTAAATAATAATGAATAACAATAAAAAAGTTAAGTTTAACTTCTGCGTGATTTATTTTTGTTTTTTGTTAAACTGTTGTTGTTGTATGTGACATTTTTTTAAAAGGTTTAGTTTGAAATATATTTTCTAAACAGCATTTTTGGTTTATGGCCAAAAATTAATGCTGTTTAAAAGCCAAAAAATATTATAATTTTTTTCGTTTTTTTTATTTTGTTAGGTTTTGAAAAGTAGAACATGCTTAGGAATAAAAGTTGACATTTTGTATTATAAATTTAGCAGAAATTGTATTTTTTAATGTTTTTTCTTTTAATTTATCGGTTCTTAAATAAATAGTGTTAAATGAAAAATGATGGGCATAAGTTTTATTAAAGGACATATTGATATTTCCATTAATGTGTCATTTACACAAATCATGTGAAAGTGTTTATAGCTCTTTAAAATATTAACAACGAAATGACACGAATTGGGGTCATGCAAAAAGAAAAAAATAGAGTTCGGGTAGCGGCGTTTTTTATTCACCCCAGATGTTATAATAACGTTACACACGTCCTTAAAAAACAATATTTGTTTACGTACTTTACATATATTGTAAAGGGTATATAAGGTGCGTCGTAGTCAAATATATTACTTTCTTTCTTTCTTATTTAATATAAATTTAATAAAAAGGCTGGTTCACTTTCCCCATACTCAAGTTAAATTTTATTTACTTTCTTTGCTGCAGCAACTGTTTGTTTTTAAAGGTATAAAATTTAATTTCTTTCACATTAAATATATAAAACTTATTTACTAATACTAACACTAACACCAAGACATATTTATGCAATGATCCCAACTATTATCATGTAAAATGTTTCACAATTTAACTGTTCTTTTTTTTTAGAAACTTTCTGGTCAAGAGACTTTTGTTGGTGCAAGTAGTGGCAACATCTTGTTCATTTGCCACAAATGCTATAACAAGCATTTTTATAAATTATTTTGCTTAAAATAAAAATATTCTAGTATAAGACTTAGAGTACTGACATGCCCAACAAAAAATTGATTTAGCTCTTATTCTATAAAACTATTTAAAAAAAGAAAGTTGTATGTTTATTCACCTTTTAATTCCTTAAGATTAAAGGCTGATTCCAGTGAGTGCTTGAATGACATAAGAACCGGATCTTGAATACAGTCTATCCGAAAGAAAATGGTGAGTAAGAAATACTGAGGCTTACCGATCTAAATCGAGCCTTCATTGAAATTAGAGTAACTGCACAATAACAGAAATTCTAAAGTAAAGCTTACAAAAGCAGTTTAGAAGGCGATTAAAGCTCTTCATGATGTCTACATAGAAAAAGGTTTCTACACATATGAAAGGTTTAATTTGTTTCAAACTGAAATTTAATTAAATTTTGAATTATCTTAAGTAAATATTTAATAGGAAAACAAAAACAACTTTTTTTTAATTAAATGATTAATTAAAATAATTAAATATTTAATTGAAAAAGAAGAAAATAATTTTTTAATTAAATATATAATTAAATCAATCAAAAATTTCATTAAATTTCAATTTGTATAAGGAATATTCGAGTATTGGCTAATAGTTCATTTTAAAAAAGTATTAGCAGACTTAAATAAAATTAGACTGCTATACCCTTGAATTTAAAAATTATTATTCTAGATTTAATTTAAAAATTAAATTCTCCCTGAAATTTCAATTGCATTTCAATAATTGAAATAAAGTGCTCACTTGCTCTTAAAAGACTTTTTGCATATACTGTTGGGTTATTATTAATTTGATGTCTGTATAAGCTTTTGATAACTAACTGGCACTTAATGGCTAAAATATACATTAATTACCACAATGTGACCTCATTTATTATGCATTTGGTTTCGTTTTTTATCATTTACATTGTATTTCCATATTTTGAATGCGGGTTTTTTTTCGTTTGCTTTTCTTAATTCAGGAATATTTTAATATATTTTTTTGGTTTGTAAATTGTGAATAGTAATTTTAGCCAGCTGCTGCTGATGAAGTGTATAAATTAATGCTATTTTATGCAGCAAATTATTATAGCAAAATAACACTTCAAACAATGAAGATGAAAGGAAATTTGAAAGAAAAATATAAAATTTTTCTTTTTGAGTCAATGCACGCAAAGGTAAGTTTTAAGGACTATCGCTTAAATAGTTAATTAAATCTAAAAAAATTGTTTTATTTCTCAAGAGGATAGCAGTTATGAGGAATTATTCGCCATCAATTGTTTATCGTATAAGTTTTCTTAAATGTATATAATTTATAGAAATTACTTTTCTTTATTTATTTTTTTTTTTTCGTCTTTAGTGGAAGTATTTTGAAATCTTCGTTACTATACAAATAATTGCTCTTCTAGTAACTACATAAAATATAGAAAACCAAATTCCACTTGATATTAGCCAGACTACGTTCATAGTCTTTATTACGGATTGGGAGAAATCTACCGTTGGCATAGATAGATCTACCGTTGGCATAGATAGATCTACCGTTGGCTATCTCTAAGTCACCTCCAAAACAAATTAGCCAACTCCCGAAATTTTAATGAAATTTTATTACATACGACAGAAAAAGTTTTTAGTTTTAGTATGGATTAACTTGGTATGCGTCAGAAATTAGTCAAGATTGTTAGTTAAAATTTCATGAGCTACAATAGACTTGTGTAGTTTACAAACGAACTAATTCATTTAAATGATTTCATCGACTGAACTAAGTGAACTAGTTCACACTCTTAGGTGTACCTAGGGCTAGACTTGTGTAGTTCATAAACGAACTAATTTATTTAAACGATTCAATCGAATGAACTAAGTTAACTAGTTCATAATTTTAAGTACACCTAGTTCATTTTTGAACTATAATTTGTAATTAAACTACCAGACAAGATAAACTAGAATACTTAACTGTGTTTCCTTGTTGATTATTTACGACATGAAATTAGTGCTACCACGCGTTTTATTTAACATTCATTTCGGCAATGCTATGGTATTGTTGCCATTATATTTTGAAAAGAGCTATTGAACTAAAAGAGCTCTTGAACTAAAGAAAGCGTTTGAACTAAAAGTTGAAAGTGCGAACAATATGTCAACAGAACATTTGAACTAAGAGAGATTTTGAACTAAAGAGAGCCTTTGAACTTAATTTTGAACTGGTTAATTTTCAAACTTTGAACTAAAAAGAGCGTTCACTTAATTGAACTATATGGCACAAGTCTACCTAGTGCAGTTTGGAATCCATGTCTGTGTTTCCTTGTTGACTATTTTGGACATGAAATTAGCGCTGCCAAGCATTTTATTAAACATTTGTTATGGCCATCATATTTTGAAAAGAACATTTGAACTTAAGCTAACAGCTTTTGAATTTAAGAAAGTGTTTGAAATAAAAGTTCAAAGAACGAACAATACGTCAACAGAACATTTGAATTAAGAGATGTTTTGAACTAAAGAGAGCCTTTGAACTAAATTTTGAACTAGTTCATTTTCAAACTTTGAACTAAAAAGAGCACAGGTCTACTAAACAAGCAGCCAACATCGTGCCGTGACCTATAAAAACTCCTATTCTTTAGTTGAATGTTGCTAAATGATAGAAAAACTTCTTGGTGACTTTTAAATATTCGATCTTGTAAAGACTTTAAATAAAAAAAAATGCTGATACAAGAATCGGCTTTCTACTCTTCGCACTGGTTTTTACTAGAATCAGTGGCCTTAGAACGAAGTCCCTTTTTATTACAGTCTAATAAATTTCTAAGGGAGACATGGTGTAAAAGTGTTATTTTACACAACTAAATTACAAAGGAATAGGATTTCATGTCGATATTAATTTCGCGATCTAACAAAAATGTGTACAACTGGTGCTTTAATAATATTTTTTAAAACTACTAATTTAATATTTTTATTTACACGTTAGGCTTATTAAATGGTAAAACAGAATACATCAATTATTATTATCTTTAAAATCACTTTATTTACACAGTTCTAAATAATTTTTATTCCAACACTGTTGAGCAACCCACACATAGTTTTGCTAAATAATTTCATAACACTTAGTACTGCCATTTGTAGTAATAGGCGATTTAGAAAGTTGAAACTTTTTTTAAATGAAAAGATCTGGCAGCTTGTTTTAGCTGTTTCCAGTATTTTGAAGTAATAAAAGCCTTTTGTAACAATTTATTTCTTGTTTCGCATATCATATTTTACATCATAATGTCCCACTGTGAAAATTTCTATATGCAACTCTAAAATATAATAAATCGCCTAACTGACCATTAATTGGTTTCATTGGTGTGGGAGCGCGTTTTTATTAAATAAATATTTAAATTTAAATTTAACTAATAGTTAGCAACATGTTTAAATATTAAAAAAAGATTAAATATTATTCATAAATATAAAGAAGTTTAAATAAATTTAACAAAAATTAAGGAGTTGACAGATTTTGCTTATTTTTTATTGAAAAAAATATTTTTATTTTTTATTTACTGGTAATGTGAATTTTTAACATAAAATTATCTCTGAAATAATTAATAAATTTTATTAAATATATTTAAATAACAAGTGTTAGATTAAGTAATAAAAATAAAAAATAGTTATAAAAATTAATAAAAAAATATTTTTTACAAAAAAGAATTTAAATCTTTATTTCACTTACAGATTTTAATTACAATTTCTTGCATTTGTTGTATGAAATTTTTTTATGTATTTTCACTTACCTAAAAAGAAACAATAAGAAAAATAAAATTTTTGTTAAATTTAATTTAGATGAATTTACTAAAAAAAATAAAATTTCATAGAATTCAATTACAATCAGAACTACAGCTACTGGCGACAACTAGTTAGTATATATTTTAAGTCCATGACAAAATATTTCCCATTTGTGTACCATGTTGTGTTGTCCGAGTAAAATCTCTTTTATTTGTCTTGCTTTCTTTCTTTCTCTCCCCTAGAATCGCATATTTTTTAAATATTTCTAAACCAAAGGTTTTATATGAAGAGTTGTAATTCTCACAAAAAAATTAATAGGAACTACACTATAGTTTTTTATAAACGCATCATACCTTGAACCAACAAAAAAAAGATAAAGCTAAATATTCCTGTGTCATCATCAGGATGCCAGCTGATTTCTAGACAACCTGATCCACGATTCGTTCCTCTGCAAAAATGTAAAGTTTTTCATTTAAGGTCTTTAAAATCTACAATCTAGTTGTACCTCGTACCTCGTAACCACGCAACAGGATCCTTCCTAAATTCATTTAAAGTCATTCGGTAAAATTATATTAGAAATATTTTCATTCTAATATTAATATCAGTCATTCTATAGCCTGTAGACTTAGAAAGTCTTTTTCCTCTAAAATCATTTTCAATGTTTGTCTCGCTCTCAAAATGTAAACAAAGTCAAACGTAATATCAATTTTTACCTATCAACCCTTTTCAAGAACTTCTTGTGTAGTTTGCTACCTCTACCGATTTAAAACCTACACCTTCCAATTTTGCAAATCTTTTTAAAGGTGCTAAGCCACTTTCATTTTAAAGATTCATACGTCTAGAGTAAAGTTTTGTTAATTTGTAACTACAGAGGTTAAAAAAACTTCATTCAAAAATAAGAAATTTAAATATTATTTTTCAACATTTTTATTTTCTTGTTTAATAATAAATAAAGTTTTTGTACCTATTAAAGTTTTAATTAAATCAATTATGTCATTAATTAAAAAATTAATCAAATTAATTAATAATTAATCAAATCAATTACTTATTTAATTGAAAAAAAAATCTAATAAAATAAACAATTGACTCAATTAAAAATTTTATAAAATTTCAATCTGAAAAGAAATGTAATCTTAAACCTAATTTTTATCAGTTTTAAATTTAGGGAAACGTTAAAAAAAAATCTGGCAACTCTTAACATTAAACTTAAATATTATGTATTGTTGTAGTTATAATTCTAAAATGATTGCTTAAATCAAGCTTTATTCTTGTTATTAACCTGTTGTTGTAGTTAAAGTAAAATCGAGAAGTAAATATGAAGTTGTGTGAATATTGTATTGATTGGAAAATGTTTTGTTGTCATGTTTTTATTTTTCCTGTTATCCTTGTTATTATTACTGTTCGCATTATCATTATCATTATTATTATTATTTTTTATTAGTTATAAGTATTTTATCTACAAGTATTATATTAGATTTAGTTTTGTATGATTTCTTTCTTTTGCATTTTAAATGAAGAACTTTTGTGTGTTTGTTTTTTTTTCGATTTTATAAATCTTTAGTGTAAGTATTCTTAGCTAAGTGCATAGATATTGCATTTTATGTAGTACTAAAGTATTATTTATTTACTTTACTTCAAATATACATTCCTTAGATACTAAGGATGTCATTTTATTATTTTTTATTTTTTATTCTTATAATTTTTTTTATCATTTTGTGAATCGAGTAGTTAGTAATACTTTGTTTGTTATGCGAATTTTTAGTATAGAAAGTCGTTAAATAAAAACGTTATAAAGATATTTATATATCCATTATTAAGAAATTTAAATGTAAATAATACGTTTATGAATACTTTTACTTACATAAGTGAAAAAATATAGCTCGAAGAATCGTTTGCAATTGCAAGAATTGTAAATTGGGGTAAATAATAAAAACCTTAGTAAAAATGATTATGCATAAAAGTACGAGATGTGACAGCTGTCATGTCTAATGTGAGTTAACTTACCTTTCGGTTAGCAATAAAATAAAAGTTGTGACACGTTCTGCGCTATATGAGGAGCATTACATATACTTGGATTAGTAGGTCTGTTGTAATATCAAAGGCTGTGTTAATAACGATGTTTTAGTGACATTCAAAATATTTTCACATAGGTGATCCAGCTAAAATTAATCGTTTTTCTAATAATGCAGAATATTAATAACAAAATGCTTCTCACCTATCAAAAATTCAAAAAAGCACCACCTGATTTAGCTTTATTATACTTTTTACTTGAATAGTTGTTGTTATTAAAATAAAGCTAAACTCAATAATTTTGAAAAATTTTTGAACCTCTTCTTTATTTTAAATTTTTATTGTCACCGGGTGGTGCAAAACTATCGATGGCGTCATTAGGTCTCGCTCGAGACTTGAAAGATTTCTTTTGCTGCAAAGCTTGTATTTCAGTTAAGCTAAACCATTTTATTTATACTGATTTCTTTCCCTTCTTTGTCTCTCAATTATTGCACAACTTATTTCTAAGCCTTCTACAGGCACAACAAAATCATATCATCTTTCACCATTTTATTTTGCGACAGATAATGTTTCAATTTTATGAATTTTAGTTTAATCGATTTGTATATAATGATCCTTTCTATTTAACTGTCAACAGCTTCTAAAACTTGTTTGAATTAATTTGTAAAAAGCTGTCTCTGTCAGATTTTCAGTTTTATCTAACTATAAAAAATCTTAATTAAGGCCATATTACTCGTACATGTTACGCAGTGATGCTCTAACTTTAAACCGGATTTGTCTTTTGGCCTCTTTTCTTTCTTCTTCAAAGGTTCATTTACGCAAAGCCCCACATTTCGTATTAAATTAGACTGCATTAGGATTTGGAATTTTAAACAAAAAAAATGTTGATTAGAAAAATCGACATTAACATTTGTACACTATTTCGAACAAATGACCAAGGCACGAATAACGTGAACAATATAGGCTTCCAAGAAAGTCAAATGTTGCTGATTTTTTTTTTAAAGAGAAGTAGCACTTCAGGCAAGAATGCCTATTTAATTAGTGTGAAACCGTGATACATTGTTTAGGAATGGGATAGAGAAGAGAAAAGAACAGGTGGTGAAAAGAGAAAAATAGATATAGACATTTTATTATTTATTTTACTTCGCCGGCGAATATGCTATGAAGACCTACCGACGACGAAGGCTGCATGTTTTACTGTTAGTTCTGAATATGTATTTATATCATTAAACAGAAAACACATTTTTTTTATTTTTAGGTTTTCGGAGGGATTGAACCCTGGCTAACCAGATTTGTAGTCTACGTGCTTATCACCTTGACCACAGCAGCCAGTGACTTTACATGACCCTACATAAAATAGTCCAAGAGGCCAGCCAACTTGGCCAACTCAGGGGTCACAAAACAGTGAATTTTGCTGGATGTAATAAGTTCTGTAGAGTCTGTTATGGATTGATTTCGCTTCATATGCCAAATACCATTATTGTTCGATATAGGAGTGCGTCTAAGAGATCCTCAAAATTTATGACTGATTTTCAACGGAAATCTGGATACTTTGGTAGCGGTAAATACTTGAAAGTAATCCGTATTTACTTTCCGTTTCACGCGCTTCCTCTAGGTTAGGGCTAGGTTAGGCAGGTAACTGACAAGCAACACTCTTGGGTCCTAGCCATTGTAATATCGAACTGCATGTTAAAGCTATTCATTAGGGTAGAAGATCAGTTGTCAAACTCACTTCAACTCCTGATAATCAACTCCACACATTTCTATCAAAGATAGCTTTTATGAAAGCTATTTCTTCCGCAGCAAGAGAGACCAAAATGTAACAATGAAGGACAAAGGCAGAGGATATATGTGATCATTTCCAACTCCTCGTAGCAGCTATTGTAAAAGGTATTATAGAGAATACTTATTATTCTAGCATGAGTTTTCAAAAGTCATGGCCACTACAACATGCAGACGTAATTAAGACTTTTCTAGATCATCTACTTAACTTTGGCTAAGCATCCGTAAGCAAAATGTAGAGCTCTACATAAGATCTCGACTTTTCTGTTATGGAGTGTAGTTTCCCTTTTTGCTAGTACATTGGCGAACTGACTGCCGTGCAGTGGTGCCAGAAATAATCATAAAAAATCTTCATTTATCGAAAAAATTCCTTATTAAAAAAAAAATCCAAATTTGTTATTCTTTTTAATTTTGAAAATATGTTTTGGACGTTTGCAGATGAACAAGGGAGACAAAGCAAATTAATTGCAAACTTCGACAAAGTTCGAGACATTAACTCACAGCTTGACTCATTACCTCAACTTGACATTGTGTTCCAAAAGTCTTCCACTGTAACATTTTCTTAATTCTTTAAATAGTTTTTAAATTCATGTGGCAGAACTCTCTAAGTTTGTCATCTAAATTTTGTATCTCACTGTCTTCAATTAAAGTTGATTTAAGTTTTATTAGATCTGCTATTGAAGAAATTTTTTTTTTTAATAACGTTTTGAGAATCAGTATAAGAAGGCTGTTTTAAGGTTGCGTCGTTAAAGACAAATTGTTTTGTTATTTGTTTACACACCTCAATGTAAAAGGCAATTTATTTATTCATTCTTCATTCTGGGTTCGCTGTATACTGTCATCATGTCATGCAGTATACTGTCATCATCTAGGAGGCTAAATAAACTTGAAATAATAAGTCCCCATGTATAAACTATCGTTGTTTTTTTAAAAACAAAAATTCAAGGAGACCAACTCTAACCATAGAAGGGCTTTTCTTAGCAAATGCAGTGCAACTTTCCACATGGACTTTTCCTTTTATAATTAAAAAAATTGCATTTTTGGTTCGCCTAAATTTTAATTTTTCTAACTGACAAAAAAATTTAAGATTTTATATTTATTTCTCTAAAAGAATATAAAACTGAAATAAATTAAAATAAGAAATAAATTTGTTTTTTTTTTTTAACAAAAGTTAGGTGTTGCAGATTTTATGTTTCCCACTGTAATTAAAGTGAATTATCCAAAACAAATATTTCCCTGGGTTTTGTTTAAAAAATATCATCTCATAAAATGCGAAAAACCTGTTAAATAAACAAAGCAATCTGTGATTATTTTTTAATATTCTAATTAACATCTAAGGGGAGGAGAAGTTTTCAATGCAATTTTGCAAAATATTGATTTTTTTGTTGGGTCTACTTTCTGTAAAGTTTAAGTTTGGAAAGAATATCTTAATTGTTTTTACTCAATATAGCTTGTGCTAAGGATATAAAAGCTTAAATAATATTTTAAGATTTGTATTGGCAATTAATTTCAGAAAAAGGACTTTATTTCTTAAACAGATTGCAACAAAAATTAAAATTTCTTTTATATTTGAAACAATTGAGAAATCTTAAGAAATCTTAATAATATTTTAAAAATGTGCAACTATTAAGTAATTTATTAAAATTTCTGTACAAAAGATTTTTATAATTTCTTTAGTTACATCAAGCAAAAAATTACTTAGCTCCCAGATTAGCACAATAAATTTTCCATGGCAAAAAAAGCAAACCAAATTGTTTTGCTTGAAATCTAATTTTAAAATTTATTTCATCTATTAAAATACCAAATTTCCAGCATTCACCTGTACATACTCGTGCATGTGAAAAGAAATCATTCGATTTTGGTTTTGTTTGAGAAACTTGAACACAATTTATCTGCATGGATGAGAAATACACATGTAAAATATTCATAACTTTTATTTTTGTTGCATTACATGTTTGCTGGTGCAAAGAAAAGAAACAGCAAAAAAAAAAACTCTAAAAAAACTTGCAACAACGTTATACTTTACACTTGCAAATTGTTACGTTTGAAATTAACATGCACAGTGCCCTCCTACCTTTCCATGAACATAAACACAGTGTATTATATGAAACTCTAACAACCACAACACCTGCAAGTTGCAACACAAACAAATAATTGTTGCAGGTATTCGTTCATATACTGACTCAAAAGTATTGGTGTGATACTGGTATTTTATGCTTACAGACACGCATACACTTACACATAATTGCTAACAAATATTCATGCAACATATGTAACAATTTTAGTTAAACATACGTTTGAATAATTTTAGAAAATCTAGTTATTTTTCTCTGTTTTATTGTATTCTGTGTGCCACAACATAAAGAATCAAGTGCGAGTAGTGTTTAATAGTGTAGTGTTATTCTTTATTATTGTTATTGTTGTTGTTGTTGTTGCTGCTCCTATTTCTGTTGAAGAGTGCTAAAACAAGTTGTTTACTGATTGTTTAAAGTTGTACTCACTACCAATTCACATACAATCATACGAGTACGTAAAACTCGGTTAAGGGCATTATTAAAATCATGTTTTCCAAACTTTATCAAGAATAATAAAATATATTTTTGAAAAGCTACAGTAATAACAAGACCAACAAGTATAATGAGATGCAGGAGTTATGAAAATAAAAATCAGAAAAACAGATAAAAAATAATGCTGCTAAAATCTCAAATCATAACACGTTTACTTTACGAGTTGAAAAAGTGAGATCAACAAATTTTATTAAAAAAAAGCACCAAATGACGTTGCTTCTTAACGGCTTCTTTTAAGAGCGGCTGGACTGAAGTGCAGAACTGTAAATGAATGATTAATTTTTTAATTAATTTTGCGAATCATTCATGCACTAAATTAGCAAATTTTTAATTAATTCTTTTCACACAAAAAAAGTGAATTGAAGGAATTTTGATTCAAATCAAATTAGTTTGGTAAAAACGATTTGTTTCTAATACAAGTTAATAGCAATTTGTTTCTAATTTAAATAAATTTGCGAAATTGAATAGCACTTCATTTTTAATTTGTTTGTTGAATTTAATTTATTTTGAATTAATTCAAATGAAATATAAAAAATAATTAACAGTTCATTACCAATTGATTTCAGTTGAACTGATTATAATTTGAACTAATAAATTGAAGCCAAACAACAAATTAAACAATTCGGCTATGCCGAATCTTATATACCCTTTACCATGTTTGTAAATCGATTAGTGAACTAACTATTGCGTTGACAGAGAATTAAAAAATAAGAAAAAATCAAAGTCTTTATTTGATTTTACATAAAAATGTCATCGGCGCTTAATGGGTTAAGCATTAAAAAATTAGTATTTCCATAAAAATCTCTTCAAATGCTTTTAAACGATACCCGTATGGATTTCTTAAAAAATGGTGCAAAATCCTACTTTTCTATGAAAAGTTCAGAGGCCCATAGCTCGAAATTCTTCAATTCTCAATTATTATTCTTTTTTCTAATTTTTTAATTCTTTATCAGCCCCATGTATTTGTTTTTTTTTTTTTTTATTGGAGTTACTTCATTGTTTCAAATGATATGAAAAAGTTAGAGGCAGTCGTGGTGTTTTGCTCGCTGCCTCAAAGGACATGGAACGATCTTTTTGATTTTCAATACCAAAAATTCCGAAGTTATGTCTGTTCGATTGGCGTATTTAAATTTTTCTCTAGCTTATCTAGTGCCTAGGCAATGTTGATTTAAACCCAAACACGAACGGACAGACGGACATCGCTCAATTTACTTCGCTATGCATAAGAACTCAGAACATATTTACTTTATAAGATCGGAAATGGATATTGTAGCAATTAAAAACGGAATGACCAACTAAGTTACACCCTTTTTCCACTTTTTGCGGTGAAAGCTATAAATAGAATTTTTCATTTACAGCTCTGTTGGTGTAGCTAATTTTTTTGCATAATTTTTCCTGCAGCTCAAAAGGGGTTAAAAAATTAACGCAGGATGGTGCAGCACGCTCTACCAGTAGTCCTGCTGACGATTCCACACCCAAAGAGTAACAAAGTAACACATTACCCTGTGACAGGCCTTTATCTCTGGAAGCGTAAAAACAGCAGATAGATGCAAAGAATGATGATGACAGATGTAGTGATCCAGAATATGCTGCATTGCAGTCCTTAAGTATTAAAGTTTTTAAATTAAAACGCACGAGAAATTAACCTGGATTTAAATGATTTAAACTGTTCTACTGTTCTGTTGAAGCAACGTAAGTTATCTGAGATACTTGAAAAATTATTCTTTTATCCCGCTAAAGTATTTAAGCGATTTTGTTAGCCTGATTTTAATAAATTTGCTTAAATTAAGATTTGAGACAGATACTGAAATTTCTTGAGGCAACGATTTGTTAGGTAAATTTAATTATTTTAATGCAGCTACTGACCCTTCAGCTAATGTCCCTTAAAAATGTTTGGACTTATTAACAATACTTCTTACATTACAGCAATAACAACATTTATCAAAAATTCATTTAGTACAGTAAATATATTCTGTGTCTTGCTTGTTTCTGTAACTAAAGTGAGAAGTTTTTCGCCCAAAAATGTTGTAGTCATACAGAATAAGCTACAGTTACTAATGTCTTCAAATTTTAAAATATTAAAAAAAATTAATCGTGAATTAGTCTAGTTCACCCTGTAGAAAATAAGATGACTTCATTGTTTTTATGTAAAATCTTTTCACTTGAGTTACAGAAACGAGGCACTGTTTTGGATCAGCGCCAGTTTAATGCTTTCATGTTCTTTGCTTTTCAGTTTCCTTGCCGAATGCCTCAAGTAGATTCAGGTAAACGAGGCCTTTAAAGCGAAGAGTTTAAAAAAAGATTTAATGAATGTAAATGTATGATTTTCCACTCACTAGAGCTTCTGAAGTGAACTGAAACCAGAGATACATTGGGAGGTGCTATGCAAGGCAATGATATTTCAATGCTTTTTTAAGCCGATGAAAGAAAGACTTTTCTTAAATAATAGATGCAATATCAGTAGTGTACCAAATGGAGTTAGGCCTTTTACGCAAGCAACTAAAATATTTTTCTAACCGACTTCGAAAACAGGAGGTTATCAATTCGACTAAAGGTTGCTTTTTTATTTTTGTGTCTGCAGAACTCAAGTATTTCTGAACCGATTTTAAAAATTCTTGTAGTTTGAAAGATTATGTTTACAGATTGAACCCGTTTTAAAAACAGTTCTTAAAATTAAAGGGTGTCCCCATACAACATAAATGTTTTTAAGTGTTTTATGAACCGTAAACCGCATTTTAAAGGAATTCGTATTACTTTACCTCCCAACTGAAAAATGTAATACAAAACTAAAGCTAAAAATTAAAGGGTGTAACCATAATTGACATAAATTGACTTATATGTGCCTATTTTTTAAACCGTCATATACAAACGCTCTAAAATTGAACAGGGTGTCGATTAAGATGACCGCTTTAAAAACAAGTATTAAAGGGTGTCCCAATACTTAATGTAATTTGATGTATGTGGCCAAACTTATGAACTGTTTAAGACAGACAGCTGAAATTTACAAAGAACCCTTGTTACGCTATAACAACAAGAATAAAATTTGAATTTAGAAGTTAAAGGGTAGTCCCATATTAAAAGTAAATTTACCTATATGACCCTATCGCTTGAACCGTTATATAAAAACAGTTGAAAATTAAACATAATGTCCACTACTTTGTCTGGTGTATTAAAAAGTATAAATATTTAAAATTATAAATTATAGGGTGTTACAATAGTTGCTGTTATTTGATGTATATGACCGAATTGTTGAACAGTTGTAGACAGTTCATTGAAATTTACAAAGAACCTGTATTACTAAGTCTGCTTAAACAAGTAGCAAATTTGAAATTAGAAGTTAAAGGGTGTCCCTATAACTGATGAAATTTGACCTTTATGGCCCTATCTATAAAACCGTTACAGAAAAACACTTGAAAATTAAACAGAATGACCATTAATGTATTAGGTATAATAACAAGTGAAAATATTTAAAATTAGAAATTAAAGGCTGCCCTAAAGGTTGTATGCTTGACGTATATGTCCAATCTTTTGAACAGTTATAGACAAACGCCTAGAATTTAAACAAATTTTGTTTAACTGTGTCAGAAATAAACTGCCAGTCTCACGATATCGCAATCAATCGTTCGTTCGCATAATTACATTCAAAACAAAAACAGTTTTTAAGGATTTGTTTTTGTTTTGAATGTAATTGTGCGAACGAACGAACGATTGCGACATCGTGGGACTGGCAGAAAAAGTGTAAAAAATAAAGGGTGACCACATAACTGCTGAATTTTCTAGTTTAATCTGCATTTATTTTTTATTCTATGACATATTAAAAAAAATGCTGACGCAATCTTTCTCGAATTTAATCAATGTATAAATACCGTCCTATAGATATATAATTTTAAGTTTGTCTGTTTTGAGTTCTAGAAAAACTTTAGGAACAGAATAGTAATTTTAAAACCATTAAAGCATAAGCCGGCAGTCGAAAATCTTTTAATCTCTAAGGTAAATGTTAATGACTGCATGAGAAGTGAACATCTGGGCACCTTAAGAATTTTTTCTTCAATATTTTTGAAGAAATTTTTTCATAGACTTTTAACTTTATTATTATCTAACTTGCAATACGCTGATGAACACGCCACCAAGTACTTAATAATCTGATGCACTTAAAATCTTCTCACACAAACAAAAAAAAAAAAAAAATATACTAAATCTTTAATCTATAAATATAACGTTACAAAACCACAACAAATCATAGGAGTTTTTGCTTTTCTCAAAACACTTCCTGGTATTTAATAAGAGCATGTGAACAGGAGAAAAAAAAAACAAGAAAAAACTCCTCTTTAAAGAAGACAACAGGAAAAAATGCAAAAACTTTCCCAAAAATTAAAAAAAAAAACAAATCTTTCAACAATAAAGAAAAAAAGTTTGTTATGATCAAAAAAAAAAAAATAAAAAACTTGACTCATAAGACCTTGAAAAACACGTAACTTTCACCAATTTGCAAGATTTTTTTCCTCGTTTTATTTTTCTGTTGTCTTCTTTTTGCATTTGCTTGCAGTATCTTTCAGTTAATTTAAGCTGAAGGAAAAAATATGCAGTAACATGCAAAAAACAACAACAACAATAAAAAAACTTTGAAATAACCAGCTTCAACCAGTCTTACGAACAGTGTGCTGCAAACTTATTTGTAAGTTGGTGTGTAAGTGTTTTTGTTTTTCAACTCAAAAATTACAAGGCAACCAGAAATCAGAAAACTTTAAATTGCAACAACTAGAAAAAGCAAAAATCGAATAAAACCACAACAGAAAAGATAATTTCCACTTGCAACAGCCAGAGCAATAACAACTATCAGCAACTCAACAGCATCGTAGAGCCTCATTTTATGAAATGATGGGTTTAATTTATAAAATCTTCTCATGTCTTTACGTTTTCTTTAAGTTATTTTCCCAATTGTTTTTTGTCTTTTAGATTTTGTTGCTTTAAACAACAACCACTTCTTAACTTTAAATTTATTTACTTAAAACTGCAACGTGCACACAGTTTTTATATTTATATTTACGTTTGCGCATGTGTGTTTGTGTATGGTTATGTTAGTTTGCATTTGTATGTGAAGATTGTGTTTAAATATCTTTTGGCCTGATTACTGACAATTAATGTTGTGTTGCATAAAGAAAAAGAAATAGTATTTCAAACAGTAACGAAGAAATAAGAGAGAATCTAATGTGATTTGCTGCCAGTTTAAATTCCAATAAAATCATTGATTTAACCACACGCAACATGAAATTTTCTAAGGCATCAACATGTTTTCTGTCAACATGTGGCAAAGAAATTTTATTGACATTTGAAAAGCATCTCATTGTCATGAAAAACATTGCAATTTTTTCAATTAATACAAGTTTACTAATAATATCTATGAATTAGAAATGTAGTGAAAGAGAGATAGAGAGAGAGAGCAAGAGATAGAGAGATGATAGGATATATAATTGATGTGGAAATATATGAACACATTTGCAAAATTTAATTAAAACATTTGATTGTTTGTCACCGGTCTTAGGTGAAACATGCTCTTATTCAAAATTGCTTGTAGCCATTAAAAACTTTGATTTTAATTTAGGAAAATTCTATTTAATTTCTATCCCATACTTACTTATATTAATTAAAATAAAAAATTTTAAACATAGACAATGATATGGAACACGAATAAATAGAGGCAAAGATAAAGAAATCAAATCAGAAAAAATGACGGATATTTGCTGAGTTGGTTTTGATTTAGAATAAAGAGAGAGCTCTTATTAAAGTCGGTTGCACGAATAAACTTTTATTGAGTTTTGTTTCGGATTTTGAAAATCTTTTTCTCGATTTGTACTCGCGAGTTTAATTTTTTATTTGTGAGAGCCAAGACTCAAAAATAAAAGTCAGAACGCGAAACGAGTTAAAATGAATTTATCACGATTTTTTTTATGGGAGGTGTGTGATATATTACATATGGTTTTCTTACATTCCTATATTTACCTGTGTTCTTTACAGTGTACTCTAATCACCTACAGATGGTACGACCGACGATTCGTATTAAGATTTTTGAAATTTATTTAAATAAAAAAAAAAACTAATCTTTCTGCTACACTGACATCAACTTTCTAATTTATTGAGAGCAATTTAAATATTATCTACTTCCATTTGCTACAACCTTTTTTGTCCGAAATTCAATAGCTGAGCTTTGATGGAATAGAAAGTTTATGTATAATTTTCTTAAAGAAAACGTTAAACGTACATAATATTTCAAAGTATTAATAACAAATAAAGGCATTTGCTAAGGTAATCCCGAGAAGTTTTTACTGATAGAAAATATAAATGAAAAAAAAAATTACTTCAGTTCACGGTAACAAATCATTAACCTATTGAGAATTTTTAACCGACTTCGAAAAAAGGTGGTTATTAATGTGGAATTGTATTAATATTTGTGCCTCCAATCATTTCTGGATCGATTTTGATTTTTTAATAAATTAAATAAATTAAAAATTAAAGGGTGTCACTACACAACAACTGCAGAGGGCACCACTTTAAGTTAAAAAAAATACGTATCTCTAAAGCTTCCATTATGAAAAATAAGTACAAAAATTAGTCTCAAAATTAAAAGCTGTCCCATAGGTGACGTAAATTGACCGGTATGGGCCTAACTTTAGAATTATTATAAATAAACGATTAAAAATTTAACAGAACATCAATCGCTATACAAAAAGTAAAAATATTCAAATTTATAAATTAAAGGGTTTCTCTAAAGTTTATTTAATTTGATATATATGGCCAAACTGTTGAACTGTATTTTTAAGTCTGATATAACAACTAGTATAAAATTTTGATTTGGAAATTACTGTACACAGCCTAAGGTAGGATACGAAGAACGCTGATAAAGAACGTAGCGGTCCAGAAAATGCAGCATTACATTTTGCTGTTGTCAAATTTTTCTTGGTTTCTTTGAAAAACATCGGCATTCATTTGTAAACTAATTTTTTTTTTGTAAAAGGTTTTTAGAAATTAAAAAAAAATGAACTTAAGCCAAAAATAAAAATTTTAATTCATAAAAGAGTACCCTAAAAATAAGTGTAATTCGAAGTAGTAGCACTTTTGTAGCACAACAAGTAAATTAAATATTGCTTAAATTTAAAAAAAAAAAACGAATTGTAGTTTTCTGCGGTAGTCGAGGGATATGGAGGTGTCTACTGAGTAAAAATATAAATGTGAAAAGATTTGATTCTATTATTGTTGAGCACGTCTAAACATTACTTACCGATTGAGAATTCTTAATATAACAAAACATAGAAAAAAAATGAACGAACAATTTTAAAACACGGTCAAGTCTTTCGCAAGTAAATTTTTTGCTCTTAAAGAAGGAACCATTTTGTGAACTATTTTGCATTGTTCACAAATATTTCTTGCAGTATTTATAGCATTAAGGGCATCCATTTTTAAAGAAATATTGTCGAAAAGTAAATGATTTTTGACTGCTGGCGATTTAAGGAAAACATGAAGGAAAGTTCTTTAACAAAGAAAAACTTTTTTACATTCAAATAATCTAAAAAGAAGATGCGCATAATGTCAACTGATATTTTTTTTAATCATTATAAAAAGCAGCAGGAACAATTTGCATTTAAATACAGACTTTAGCCAGTTTCTAATCCTCTTTCTTCTCAATTCAGTTTGAATTGTTTTTTCTATAACTTTATTTTTTCAACTTGAAAAAAGGATCCAAATACAAATTGCAATTAAAAAAGAAAGAAAAACTCAACATTTACAATTTAAATTTATTTTGCAGTTCAACTGTGAAAACTAAAAGCAGACGAAAAAAAACAACTCTAAAACCTGAAACAGTAGGAAAGATTCGTACTCTTCATCTTCAGTGCACTACTCAACAGAAGATTTAAGTAGTTTTTTTTTCTTGTTTGCAGTTTTCCAGTTTAAATTGTTTTAAGTCATCTTAAGAATGCGAGTTGAATGATAAACGATTGAGTGGCAACAAACGACGAGTAGCAAAGTAGTTAAAGATTATTTTTCTTTAGTTGAGGTATTACAAAAAAAAAAAAAACAAACAAAAAAATCTTAACCAAGTTAACACAACAAAAAAAAAAAAAAAAAAAGAAAAGAGTGATGCAACAAGAGACGTTTATACGAAGATTGTGGTAACCGAATCCCAGAATTCCCAAATCAAAGATCAAAAATTCCGAAGTTGGATTTTTTATTTTTGTCTCTAAAATCCACGGTTAAGGTTTTTAAACTCTTTTGATCAAAATCATATGACGCTGCATGTTGTATACATTTGATATTTTAAGCCGTTTGATATTTATTTTGTTCCTTCTAAAGATAACGCAAGCTCGCTATTCCAAAGCAGAGAAAATTGTGGTTCTATCATAACTTTTGGTTTTTAAAGATTTGGCTACGACTGCGCTATAGTTTAACTCTTCTCAGCACTGCTGGAGTTATCATTATTACATTACATGTTAATTTTTGGGTTCCGAAAAATACTTAATAATACGAGGTCTAGGCGGGAAGTTAACAGTCTCACAATACGAAATTAACTGTTCTCCGAAGTGATTTCTTCAATAAGCCATTGTTATGCGTTGGATGACTTCCTAAAATCTAATTTTGGCGGCACTCAGGGTTATAACTTTAGGCCGCAAGAAGTCTGATATAAATATGCGTACTATTTCGTCATTCCAATACTGATTGATGACAGTGATTACGCTATGATATAAACCACCAGGATTTTTTCAAGAAACGCAAAAGTAAAAAAAAAATTATTTGATGTAAAGTTTGTGGTGTTTGTGGCACATAGTTGATTTATTTCTATGAAAATTTGATTTCTCAGTAAGAGGCGTTCAACTACGATACTTCCTTCGGAAAGTTGAGAGAGAGAGAGAGAGAAAAAGATAGAGAGAGAGAGAGAGAAAATAGCCATTCATTAAAAATTTACCAAAATCACTGCTAAAGGGTTAATTGTAAAAAATAAAATCAATATTTATTTATCGGCTTGTTTAATATGAAAACTATTTTTTTTTTATTATTATTTTTAGCTTTTTAAGATGGAGAACATTTTTGCTAAATTTGATTGTTAAAAATGAAAATAAAGAATAATTTTGTTTCCTTATTTTAAAATAATAAACGCAGAAAAAAAATTCTTGCTCCTATTAAAATTTCTAGTTCGATTCGAATTGAAATCTAATTAATTAATTAAATTATTTATTAAATTAAAAAAAACAATTTTTTAATAAAAATTGAATCAATTACATGTTTATTTAAAAAAGCTAAAACATGTATTCTAAATTATTAAATAGTTTTGATTTAAAGAAAAAAAATAAATAAATAAAAATAAATTAATATAAAAGTTTAAATATTTTTAAACAATTTTCGCTGTGTTTTAATTCTAACATTAGTAACGAAAAAAAATTTTTTTTTGAAAATTCATTTGCGAATATTTGCACATATTTTTTTGAATATTTTTTATGTCTCTAAAGCAATATCTTCAAAAATCACACATTTGAACAAAGAATTTTTATACCCTTCACAACAGGTGGAAGACGTTTGAGTTTGTCATTCCATTTGTAATTTCTACAATACTCATTTCCGACCCCATAAAAGATATATATTCTGAGTTCTTATGCATAGCGAAGTCAATTGTGCGATGTCCGTCTGTCTGTCCCTGTTCGGGTTGAAATCAACTTTGCCAAGGCACTAATTGAGCTCGAGAAAATTAGATTACACCAATCGATCAGACGTTGTTTCGAAAATTTTTGCTATTGAAAATAAGCAGGATCGGTCCAGAGCAAAACACTACGTCTACCTCTAATTTTTCTATATCATTTGGAAAAAATCTAGTTAATCCAATCAAAAAAAATTTGAATAAAATGTTTTTTTTAGAAAAGTACCATTGTGTGCCAAATTTTTAAAAACATCACTATGGGTATCATTTAAAAGCTTCTAAAGACATCTTTCTTTTGAAAAGGCCGATGACGTTTTTATGTAAATTTTTTTTTAGTTTTTTAATTTGTTACTTTTATGATTGGAGTAAAGGGTATATAAGTTTCGGCATAACCGATTAAATTAAGTTATCTATAGAATTTTTTCTGTTTTCTATAAGAGTTTCCTATAACTGTTACTTTACAAAACATTTTTATAATATTTATTAATTATATATTCTAAGGTCGTACCTTTTAAATGCAAATAATCATAGAACCTTGAGCCAGCTTCTTTACTAGAACCTCTTATAAAAACACATCAATTCATGTAATTCCCTTTACTTTAGACTTTAAGTGTGTCTTACCCTAATTAAGGCTTGTTCAGTGTGAAGCACAGTAAAAGAAAATCGAGTACTTACAAAAGATATTTAGAGAAAAGAGAGATAAACAAAACAAGAAACAAGTTAATGTTTGTATTTTTTAAGCATTAGCTATACCCGGTACGATTCGATACCACAAAAATTTAATAACTTTTTATTTTGTGTGGGAGGTCATATGTCCTTTGTTACAATTGATCCAGTGTACTGCTGGAATACACACATTTATGTGGAAATTAGTTGTATAAAATTACAAGATAATATTATTTCACTTCGTAAGGGCAGCACTACGCCTAATCCTCCAATCCAGCCAGCATTTTGCTTCTATATGCATGTTGATAAAGAAGTTACTTGTACAACATTTCAAGACTCATCCCATTATAATCCAATTATATACGATAGTAAGTTTTCACTTTGTATGGGAGGTGCCACGCCCACTGTTTCAATTCAGAAGTTTTTGTTCGACAACACTCAATAAGAAGTGCGGTAGTCGTTTAGAATTTAAACATTCTACCTGCCATAATTTTTAAATTACATCATAATTTTTCACTTTATATGGGAGGTAACACGCCCACTGTTTTAATCTTATCTATTTTTTGCTAAGCTACGTACACTGATAAAGCGGTCAAGAGCACAAGAAAAGATTATCTGGATGCAAAATAATCATTTTTAGAATTGTATGGGAGTTGCCACGCCCACTGATACACTCTAGACTAATTTTTACTGGGCTGTTAACAAAAGGGTCACGGGTAAAAAATTTTAAAACTCTACTTATTATAGGTATCGAGGTACTTAATTATTAGTTCGTAATTTGTGTGTGTGGGCACCACGCCCACTGTTTCAAATTTTGCTATACTATGCACTTTAATATGGAGGTTACTTCTGCAGGGGATATTGGTATAATCTATTACAGTTCCCAAGTTACATGGTGATCAATATTTACTTTGTATAGGAAGTGCCACGCCTACTTGAAATGTTTTTAATATTAAAACCTTATTTTACCATCCAAGTAGTAAGTGACAAACTGTGCACATTTTAGAAAGATCGGTCTACTGGTGTAAAAAGCTATAAATTTCCGAAAAACAAACAAACAAACACACTTTGAGCTTTATATATCTAGTAATAGATGTATAGTTCACAAAACAAAAACAACAAAAGCGAAAAAATTTTAGTTTAAGAAACAAAACTAAATAGGAAAAAGATGTTGTAGTTGTAGTTCATGCTGATGATTTTATTTCGTTTTTTTTTTTTTTTTTTTTTTATTTTTCAGGTTACAAGTAGCTGTTGTAGCCATTTCTGTTGCTGCTGTTTTGGTTGGATATTATTTTAACGAACAAAAGTCTACAATTGAAATTACTTAACTTACGCCACACTTGTAGAAAACTTGCTGCTTGGATGATGATATTGAAGATGGTTAAGCAAAAAATTTCCATTTTTACAAAAGACCACAGAAACTAAAGACAGAAATTCGTTGTAATTTGTAAGAAAATTTAATTAAAGGAATTTTACTACTTTAGACGTTGGAATTCATAATGATAACATGGTAACGTTAATTAATTTTTGAAAAAGCTACTTACTAACGGATTATTGTTTTAATTTAAAAACAAGTTTGTTTAGATCTGTAGAAAAGTTAAAAATGCATAGAAGTTTTAAAGAAAATTAAAAAGAAATATTTTAATTATTTTAAGGTTTTAGCGGAGGAATTTTTTACCAGATAAAAAGTAACTATAAGTCGAAGAGTTTTAGTTCATTAAAAACATGGGCTTTGAAATGTGACCAAAGGTCCATAATGATATATAACAGTGTTCTTATTTAAATGAATGTTTAGTTTATAACATACAGGATGAACACAGCGTGGGTTCAGATATAACACACTATCGTTGCATTTTCATCCAATAAATCATCAATTATTATAAACCAAAGTCTACTTTAACACTAAATTTCATTACAGCCTACTCGTCAAATTAACAGGACTGATTTTATCCCTTGGACTCCAAGAAACTTGACCAGCATACGGTAAAACTAACAGCGGAATGTGTTCTTGTGCTCTAGCAGGAAAATCAGGGCAATCACAAATGAATAATAAACAATATTGCTTAAAGTTTTCTGTCAAGTTTCTTTTCTAATAGAATTTTGTTTCAAGTTTTTTTTTTCTGAAACAATTTTATTTTAAGCCAATAATTGCGAGCAAATTTCTCCCAAACTTTCCGACTTTTTGTTGTTGTTGAAATTTATGTCAAATCATCTTTTTATTTCATCCACAAACAGTTGCCACAGATTGGGTAAATTAAATGAAAGCCACCCTATTAAGATATTGTATTAAGATCAAAGCTGGGCCTTGCGCTAGTGTGGATAAGCTTGTATTGAAAAGGGTAAGCCAACCTTAAATTTAAAGCTCCAGGATTTTAATCTGAGTATGAAAGTTAAAAAAAAAATAAAGAAAAGGAAAAAAAAGTAAATTTCTAAACCGACTGTTAAAAAAAACAGGAATAAATATATGTGGCGGTTAATAAAGAAGACAACGAAAAAAACTTTGGGTTGTGCGTCAAGTTCGTCGAACTAAAATAAAATTAATTTATTTTACTTATCAAAATAATTGATTAAATAGATGACGTCCACAAAACCTTACCGATCTAAAAAATGCTGCATTGCATTCTGCTACTGCCCAATTTTTTCTGTTTTTCTCTAAACATTTTTTTTTCATTTTTAATAAATTTAGAAATAAAAATTAAACCGAACTAAAATGATATATGTTAATAAATATTAAAAATTAAAGGGTGTACCCATGCAAAGTACGTACTTTTTGAATATCTTTTAAAGCGTGATTGGCAAACATACCAAATTTTCTTAAAGTTTACCTCTCAATGACTCCTTGTAATAAAGTACGATAAAGAAAAAACTTTGAAACTAAAGGGTGTGCCTATTTGTATGTAAATTTCACGAATATGGCTCAACTTTTTGAACCATAAAAGACATACATACGTATTAAAGTAACACGTCAGGTGTATTTGTACTTATTAAAAATTAAAGGGTGAACCCGTAGAGGCCTGTTTGGACCTATATAGACCTATCCCTTGAAACATAATAGCTAGACCCTTGAATTTCTAACACAATGTATATTACAGCAGCCACTACAGCCACAAAGAAAAAAAATGGAATTTAAATTTAAAGGGTGCCGCATAAAAACCCTGATTTTGATAAATATTCGTGTATTTATTCTCTATAACAATAAGCATAGATATGAAATTAATTATAAAATGGTACTCCTATAAAATAAAGATATTATTTAGCTTTTGAGCAGTAAGACTCCCTTAATCTTCTAAAGGTTACATCGAGAATAAATAGTATTTTGAAGCCAAAGCTTTGTTTTTAAAGAGATATGACGGTTACTTCAAATAAAGCAGCAAGACTTTTTCAATATGAATCACTTTGGAAAAAATGTGTGTTTCCTAACAAAATGAATGGGAAAGAGCGAGACGGCTACTTATATAAAAATACGTATTAATAAATTTATATGAGAAGAACGAGAAAATAGGGTCTGTGTGAGTTGATTAATAACTGCATCCACTAAAAATATAAGTAGATTTCTATCTAAAAACAAATAAGACTTTTATAGTGGCAAAAACTATTCCCGTATATTTCAAACAAAATAGTAGAACCTTTCAATTACTGACTGAAGGGTATATAAAGTTCGGCACAGCCGTATATTATTAACTTATTGAGGATCTCGTTATTGTTGTTGGTGGTGGATGTTTCTTATTTGTTTGTTTGTTTCTGTATTTCTTTATCTTTCAGAGTTTGCACAAATGAAAATCTTAAGTGATTATGTAAATAACAACAAGAAACAACCAATTCATGCTTGTTCGTTTTATATTTTTCTTTGTTCATTCTGCACTAGAGTTGTTCGTTTGTCAGTAGTGTCCCTTTTAAATCTGACAATTTTATTCATTTTTTTTTTAATTCGAAGGTTTTCTTTCACTTACAAGAATCATTAAGATTGGACAGAAGAGTGAGCATTGGAGAAGTGTATATTTACAACCACTTTAAGCCATTGACGTCAAATAACCTAATAAGACTCCTTTCTCTAACCTCACAAAAAGTTGGTGAAATTTAGTAAATAATGGAATTATGGCTGGTTTTTTATTTTTGCTTAATAGGTTAGATTATGGCAATAGTCTCAGTGCATAAGTAGGTCGACTGCCCAAAGAAGATGAGTTACTAGATAAATCAAACAGCTCATCAAAGACAGTCATTTATTTTTTTTCTTCGCTCAACTTAACCCAGTGTTTAACAGCCTTATTTAAAATTACATATTTAAGAACTTTTCTTCAAACGAAAATATTCAGTTTTTTTGTAAGAAGTTGGCAGCTTAAGTCGTTCAGATTAAGAAACGAAATCGGATATTTAAAAATATTGAATTTTTTTTTTTAATTTTACATGTTTTTAAGTATATTTCTACGGTGGGTATCCTTCTTCTTTTATTATTAGAAAAGTTCAATTCGGCTTTAAAATATAAATTGTCGCAAGTTTTTAGAAAATTAATTGCGATCGTTGCTGAACCTTTTCAGTATTCGAATTTCTTTATTTTTAAGTCACTATCTTACCAGCATGTTATTTTTTCATATTTTTACAAAAGTCCAAATCTCATGCCTGTACACAAAATAAATATTTATGGTTTTTATGTAAAGATAAATTACAAAAACAAAATGTTATCTTATCTTGAGCGCAACAAAAATATCATAACTGACGTTCAGCAAAATGCAAGTCGAATACAATTCTGTGGAAAATTCATCTTCCACTTGACCGTCCACTAGAAATGCACTTTTCTGTATGCGCTTTCCACGGTAGCTGTCATGCAACGCGTTTTTTTTTTTGCTGGAGCATTTGAATATAATTGACCACTATGGCCATCCAACTGGTGATGCCTTTTGAAACTCTTAACTATGTTCTCGTCGGGATATAACTCATGCAGTTCATTGTGAGTTCAACGTAGGAACGGGCCATTGACTTTGAGACCTTTCTTATCATCGTTTCTGTTCAAGAAAGAAAGAAAACAGATATATGTCTTGCTGCGTTACTAGTTCCTGAGTGGTAGAAATTGGTTTTAGCTGTGAGAGTCTGCTACATGACCATGACATTCTTATTGTATTAATTCTTCTCATTTGACAGGTCAGGATCGAAAACGGTGGCAACAACTAGTGACAGCTTAATGCACAGCAAAGAAAATCGGTGGTACAAAATAAAATAATTTATAACGAAACAATATAATTCTTTAAAAAAATAATACCTGTCCCTACCCTTTAATTTTCAGTTTTATACTTGTTGCAGTAGACATAAAAATAATCATCCCGTAAAAAATTCATCCTGTAAAAACTTCTGCTGTCGTTCTCTAACAATTCAAAAGATAAGGCAATTACGTCACATTCAATTACCTATGGGAACACCTTTTAATTTTTGATTTTAAATATTCATAACTGTTCTAGCGATTTATACGTAATGTGTAATTTTCAAGCGTCTGATTACAAGAATTCAGAAGATAGGGGCATTTAAGGCAAATTATGTCAACTATGTGGACCCCCTTAAAATCTCAAGTTTATTTTTTATTACTTTTTCTTATTGAAAACTATAATAAAACTTCATTCACATGGGATCGATCCGTAAGGCAAGTGATGCTCAAATAATTTCAAAAACGGATTAGATGTGATAGCAATCTTTTGCAGGAACAAAGATAACAAAAATGCTAACAAATTGATAACCTCCTGCTTTGTGAAAACAGTAAAAAATTTTGTTTGTAACCATTAAATATGTAAATAAATATTATTTTTAAAAATTTTTAGTTTCTTATTCTGAGGCAATCAAATGAACAATTTACATTACAAACAAAATAATTTACAAGCGGACAATAAAAATCGTTGTAAGGAATACCAGTAGTTACTTAATTAAACATTTAAGTGTCAAATTGTAAATTTACGTTTTTATAAATTCCCAGTGTCGTAAACATATGTGCGTCTTTAATTACAGTGACCCTTAAAAGTGTTTTACCGATAGAAAATATGTTTGTGACAACATGTTAATAAAAATAAAAAAACTTCCTTGTTATTGATAAAGACTTCATTTCAATATTTGACATAGAAGAACATTTTGTTGTTGCTGTAAGCAGCCATCATCATTTTAGAATGATAAGCACTAATTTTATGGTTTTTTTCCGCAAAAAAGTCTTACTGTAGGGCCAATGTGAAAAGAAACAAAATATTTCCTCAGTCATTAGGATAAAAATTGATTTTCTTAAGAAAAGTAAGTGTATAATTGTCTGTCCACAATTCTACCTAATTAGATTACTCATGCATTTAAAAGTGAAGGTTATATAAAACATGAATGGCCTCTACAATAATTTTAATAATTAAACGATTCCTTAAGAAGCAGAATAATTTTATGGACTCTAGTTTAAAAGAATCCATGACAGTTTTGTTAGGTTTTATTATTTTTTGTGGTTGTATTTGCAGGTAATTAATTAATGGAATGAAATCTTAAAGAAATTTAAAAATCACACATAATACTTTTGAAGCTCATTGTATATGTTACATTTACCCCCTCTTTCCACAACATGTTGAAGCAATTTGTTCTTTAAAAATATTAATGCCCCTGATTAACAAACACATTAAAAATTGCTTAAATTTCGATGTGGGTCATCATGTCTCAAAAGCAAGATACCAGCTTTAACCATCTACTAACATCAATTCCAATAGAAAAATACAAATATTAAGAGGAAAAATATTTTTTTTTTATCTTCAAGTAATGTTAAACACATTAAAATGTGTTCTTAAATGCTGATAATTTCAATTGAATTAAATAAAAAATTTATTTACAAGATAAAAATCTAAAAATAGAAACAAAATTCTCGTACTCGTACGTGCTTCATAACAATTATAACTCATTAACAGAGACGAATATGTAACCACTACGAATACAATCAGAACCATCGCAACCAAACTGTTAAACGTCGTTAGAAGGGAAATTAAATTTTATAAAATATGACACAAAAGTATAAAATCATACACATGCAATTTGGGTTTGGATAAGAGTTTTTCGTCACTACATCATCCCTAAATAAATGAACATCTTACATTTGCTTATAAACAGTATGCGAGGGCCGATTCGTAAGTATAATTCAATGATCTAAATACCAAATTCTATTTTGAGATAAAAATTTTTAAGTTTTTCTACAAGTTAATGATTAAATAACTTAAAAAATATTCACAATACAGTCTCTTATTTTACACAACGACTGTGCCTAAATTTGGACTAAAATTGTTTACGAAGACTACAGTTTCATACTGAAATTATCACATCATACTAAGAATGTTTTAGTTTTTTTTAATATTATACGTAGACCATACCTAGTCTAATGTTAATACTAAGACCAGAGTCTTATACTAACATCAAATATACTAATAAAATAGTCATACTTAGACCACAATCTTGACGATAGTTCTATACCAACATAGTCGTACTAAGTCCAAAGTCTTATACTGAAACCACAGTCTTACACTAACATCACAGTTTAATACTGAAAGCTCAGTCTTATACCAAGATTATAATCTATACTAAGGCCAAAGTCTTATACTTAGGCTATAGTCTTATACTATGATCATAGTCATATTAAGAACATAATCTTGTACTGAGACCGCAGTCTTATAATCAAACCAAAGCCGTATACTAATAACACAGTCCTTTACTAAGACCACAGTTTTATACTGAGAGCTCAGACCACAGTCTTATACTAAAACCATAGTCTTATACTAAGACCATAGTCTTATACTAAGACCAAAGTCTTATACTAAGACCAAAGTCTTATACTAAGACCGTAGTCTTATACTAAGACCATAGTTTTATACTAAGATCATAGTCTTATACTAAGATCATAGTCTTATACTAAGACTATAGTCTTATACTAAGATCATAGTCTTATACTAAGACTATAGTCTTATACTAAGACCGTAGTCTTATACTAAGACCATAGTCTTATACTAAGATCCTAGTCTTATACTAAGACCAAAGTCTTATACTAAGACCGTAGTCTTATACTAAGACCATAGTTTTATACTAAGATCATAGTCTTATACTAAGATCATAGTCTTATACTAAGATCATAGTCTTATACTAAGATCATAGTCTTATACTAAGATCAATGTCTTATACTAAGATCATAGTCTTATACTAAGACCATAGTCTTATACTAAGACCATTGTCTTTTTCTAAGACCATCATAGTCTAATACTAAGACCATAGTCTATACTAAGACCATAGTCCTATACTGAGACCATAATAGTCTTATAATAAGGCCCTATTAACCCCATACCATATTTTTTTAATTTTTAGATAGTCGAACAGCTGTGTATAACAACCGTCGTATCGAGAAACTAATTGCAAAATATACAATTAAATTCAAAACTCACACATATCTTGAATAAAGTGGAACTAAATCAAACTTGGCAAAATTTGCAGTAGTAGTGTTAGAGCCAGCATATTTTTTTAAGGCTTATAAAACAATTTAAAATAAATATTGCCTTAACACATATACACGTCATATTATTTCATCTCTAATTTATATTTCATATTTTCTATTTAAACACAAAAAAAAAAATAGGACAAATTAATATTTTGTGTAAATGAAAATCACGGAAAAAATAAATCTATTGTTTCTTTGAAAATCTTAGGCCTTAATTTTTGGAAATTGAAAAATTTAGTAAATTTATAAAGAAAGACAAAAAAATATGAAAAAATAATTTTAAAGAAATTAAATTAATGTTTTGCAATTTAATATTGAAGAATATGTGTACTTGTTTTCGCCTTTATCAATTTCTGAGAGCTAAAAAATAATTAAAAGATAAAAAAGGTAAAAATATTTAGTTATTAACAAATTATTTTCCAATAATTTATAACACATTGGTCGCTCTTGCCTTAGGAATCCCAAAACCACAGCAATTCTAAAATTTGATTTGAACTTCTTTTAACAGTTGCTACGCAAACAAACAATCACACTTTCCTTCACTTTATCTTTATAAAGTTATTTATTTTATCAATTGTTTTTTTGTTCAGATTTTTGCGCGTATGTTCGCAATCAGTTTTATTATCATTTGGCATATTTGTGTGTGATAGTTGCTGATAATAAAGTTGTTGATACATTCAACAGACATTTTGCAATTTTAACTTTTACCAATTGACTCTTTAAACTTTCATTTTGCAAATTGTTATAAAAAACACTATCAATTTATTTTGTAAATTTTTATGACTGCTGACTAAAGCAGAGTCTGGTAAAATATTGAAATATAAATTTAAAAAATTATTTTTGTACAGAATTAAGATAAAAATCATCATGAGCATCTAGCCTACAATTCCTCTACTGTAGCCGAGTGAGGCTTTTTTATAATCTGTTAATTCGTTTACATAGTGCATTCATATTTCCATATGTTTTCAAAATCGCCCACTATGTGGCGTTTAAAATCGCTTAAAAGTGAGCCAAACCTTAAAATATAATTTCTAAAACAATTTATTTATTCATTAAACCATCACTGCAAAATCTGTAAGTTGATTAGTGAAAAAATAATTCCCTTTAACCTTCTGCATCGAAAACATATTAAATTATTTTCAAAATAGCAAAACTCTTGATTAAAATAAATATCTATTCATGTATTGTCTTGAACACCATCATATGTGAATATTCAATTAAAAAAAATTATCAACAAAATCAAATAGAGTTTTATTAATATTTTTCTATTTCATTTTCTAAATCTGCTTTGTAACGTGAAATATACAATGAAATATAAACAAAAATAAAAAGAACGACAAGAACATTTAATTCAACAAAAACAATCAAGATGCAACAATAACAGCAAATAAACTCCAGCAAAATCAATAAACTCTTTCTAAAGTGAATAAAAGACGAACAAACAAACAAAAAAAAAACTAAACAAAATTTATCCTCTGGGAATGTTAGTTGTAGTATTTAAATCATTCTAAACAATGAGTTATTGACTTTTTAATAAATTTCAATATCAACAGATATAGAAAGAGAATGACTTAAATCAACATTAACAAAGAAAAAAAAATATAAATAAAAATTAAACACTCAATTGAATTTATATGGAATTTAGAGATAAAAAGATTTTACTTATCATTTGTTTAAACGGTAACTTTTATAATCCATGATATGAAAAAATTTTTATAGTTAAATAGGTTCGTGAGTGAAGAGTAAATATTGAAAATTATATTTCATAAATTATACCTCCCAAGCTATGCCTGATGTGCTTCGCTATTCCAACAGGAATAATGTCAAATATTCAGAATTATAAGAATTTTAACACGCTACAAGTTGGCGGCACCACGTCCACTGTTCCAATTCACGCCATATTCTAGACAGCTATAAACGTAAAGGCTCTAATTTTTATACTTCCCAAGTCATATTGTGATTGATATTTACTTTCTATGGAAGGTGCCACACCCTCTGATCTTATTTATACAGCTTTCTATTCAATTATGAACAATAGCGATTGCGGTACTCGCTCAGAAGAAGTTACAGTTCTCTAGTTAAACGATGATAATTTAATATTTTGTATGTGGGCCACTACGCCCACTTGTCCAATCCAGACTATTTTTTGCTACGCTAAGGACATTAATAAGAGGGAATTGCATACAAAATTGCAAGGCTCTTGCTGTCAAATTTCCTCAAGTATATGATAATAATTTATCACTTTTTATGGGAGCCAATAGGCCCACGTTTCAATAAAGTCTAATTTGTGCCAGGTTACGAAAATGCAATAAGAGGTTCACATGCGCAATATATTTTTCAACTCCACCTGTTATTGTTTCTTAGTAAGCGACAATAATTTTATCTTTGTATGGTACCACGCCCACTGCTCTAATCCAGTCTACTTTTTAACCGACTTAAAAAAAGAAGGAGGTTATCAAATCGACTAAATGTTACTTTAATTATATTTGTTTCTCCATAACTCTGGATCGATTTGGAAAAGTTTTTTTTTATTTGAAAAGTTGTGCTTAAAATTCTTAAAAATTAAAATTGAGTAAGGACACTAGTTAAAAATTTAAAAAAAGTGCCTATCACTATAGCTCAAAATGGCAAAAAGTCATACAAAAATATATCTAAAAATTAAAGGGTGTACCCATAGGTGATGTGAGTTAACCTATATGGGCCTATATGGGCTTCCGAATTGAACAGAATGTCGATTGCTATGACCGTTTTTGTAATAAATGTTAATATTCATAATAATTAATTAAAGGGTGCCCCAATAGTTTATTTAATTTGAAGTATATGACCATACTTTTGAACAGTTGTAGAGAGACGCTTAATATTTACAACGAATCCGTGTTGCTAACTCTGCTATAACAGCAAGTATAAAATTTGGATTTGAAAATTAAAGGCTGTCCCAATAGTTGATGTAATTTTCTTTATGTGACCGAACATTTGAAGCGTTATAGAAAGAACACTGAAACTTAAAAGGGACCTTTATTGCTTAAGTTTATTTTTACTTTAATTTTTAAATTTTTATTAAGAAAAAAATACTGGATACTGGAACAACATCTATAATGTTGTTATGTGTGCTTACACAAAAAAAAAAAAAAAACAGATGCATATCGTGGCCATACTGAAGGTTGGTAGGAAGCAAAAACGAATGCACAAGACGAGTTGCAGAAAGAACAGCAAAGAAATGCATTAGGTTGTGTATGAACTTCGTGTAACCAAATTAATATTGATTAGTTGGTAAAACGGATGATGTTTACAATATACACAACCTAAGGTAGATACAAACGAAGAAGGCTGACGAAGAATGTAGCGATCCAGAAAATGCGTCATTATATTCTGCTAGCGTTTCTTTTTTCTTGTTATCTTTAGAAAATATTACTATGCATTTTTTAAACAAAATTTTATTACGCCGGTAAAATTGGGTGCTTTCACCTATTTATCTTTATTTTCTCTACAAAATGACCTAGTTTTAGGAAAAAAAAATACTCTAGGATTAAACCAAGGTTCTGAGGGACCATTTCACAAAATTGTATTCAAATCCATCTAGCAGTATTAACGTGATGCGAACACAGACAGGCATAAAAAATCCTTAAAGGTAGAAAAAAAATGTAGTTTTGATTTAACATTAACAGTTGTCTTAAAATTAAAAGAAAAAATTAATAATAAATTTCTGTATTGAAGACATCATAACACGATATAAAATTTTTGTAAAAGTGCGAATTTTACAAAAATTTCTGTTGTTGTTTCACGCAAGTACATTATGGTCACCAAAAAGCCTTTTCAGATTTGCTTAAGGATTTAATAGATTTTTCGTTTAATTTTCACAGAATCTTAAGCTTGCTTATGCACATTATAGTTGGGCCTTAAGGGTAATCGATCAGTAGAACATGAAAATATGCACATTATTCACTGAATGCTGAAAGATGAGTGCTTAAAGGCAACTAAAAAATTATAAACAGTGAATGTCGAAAGGTTAATGATCACAAACAATCTTTTCAAATTTAAGAAAAAGCCCTGTTTGGAAAAGACTTGTAAGCAAGCCAGAGGTCATGGTAGTAACAAAAGACTATTTTGAGTTATTTCTAAAATCATATTTATTGAAATATCGCTAGATAAATTAAATCGTATTAAAAATAAAAAAACTCTAATGGAAATAATTTATGTTTTCTATACTTTTTGTAAAGACTTATTGGCTTTCCTTTGTAAGATTCTGTTTATTCAATAAGCAGGCGATTGCTATTCTTGAATTTTTTTTTTCTCTATTAACTTCTTGTTATTCTTGTTTAAGTCGTTTTTCTTGCTTTTTTTTAATTTGATTATTTTTAGCAACAAAAGAGTGGAGTACAAACGAATGCAAGTATTTCATTTAAACGTACTTTTTTATCTTGATCTCTGTGTATCTTTGATGTGCATTGTTGTGTATCTGCATTATATATTTTTTTTTTCTTTAATATTATTATTAGTATTTTCATTATTATTGTTGTTTGTTGTTGTTGTTGTAGTTGCTGCTGCTGTTGCTATTTTTGTTTTCTTGATCATCAAGTGCTCGTGATTGTTGTTTTTCCTTACAGTCAGTCAGTTGTTTATTTGTTTATGTTATTATTATTGTTGTTGTTGTTGTTTGATGGTTCCATTGACCATCTAAAGATTTTGTATGTTCATTTTTTGCTCAAATACTCTTAGCTGGCTGTTATTATTGTTTCTTTTTAATGTGTTGTTGCTTCATTTGTACCCGCATACCAGAAATTCCAGTGAAACTCTGTGGATTTTTCAAACAAACACACAGATACGATCCATTAGATGGGCAAAAATTTGTTATATTTGTAAATGTATCTTTTCCAGTTGGGGTGTTTGTTTTTTTTTTTTTAATGCATTTTCCAAAAAGAGTAACAATGGAATATCTTGTTAGTGTTGTGTTGCTTTGAAAAGATCGCACTCAATGAACTCTTGAAATGCTGGTGTTTTGTCTTTTACATTTTAGAAAAGAAATCTCTTATATTGTATAAGAGTTGCTACTATTTTATGTTTATATGATTCATGTGAATTTGTTGTTTGTTAGTGGATAAATAACCAGCCAGAAGAAAAGATGTGATTGAAGGCTTTTTAAACGTTAATTCTGTGGCAAAAACATTAAAAATTTATTACAAAAGCCACAAAACTAGAATAAATTAAATGAAGTCTTGACTATCATACAAATTATCAACAGCCGTTTATGTTTTCCTGTTAATTGCTTAATAAATTAAAATTAAAAAAAAATGTAAATAAAATAATGAAAAATAATTTTTAAAGGTTCATTGGAGAAAATTTCGGATTTTACAAATGAAATGGGCATCATCTCTTAACAATATTCTCATCTAAAAACAAAGAATCCTTTTCAAGCTTTATTGAGTTTAAAAACTGCAGAAGTACAGACTACCTGCAACATTTTGAAGTTTTATTCGAGACACTCGAACAAGAGCAGGGTTTCTCATAAAATCTACATGCAGTGAGAGATTTTGAAAGAAAATAGAAATAAATTTTTAGTTTCTGAACGAGTTAAGAGATTTAAATAAAATTTCAGATCACTGAATCACAGATTTAGGGGGGTTAACTATAGAATTTCAATACTGCTTTTTAAGGACTGAGCCGCCGGAAGTCGTAGAATTTTCAATAATAGGCAAGTCGTGGTTCTTATTCTTAACGCGATCCTCAAAATTCGAATTAATTCTGTTTATGAAATATTTAGGAGAAAAACGACTCAACGTCCTTTTGAAGATGAACAAAATATTGCTAAAATATTTTAATATGTAAAAAAGTTCCAAATAAACAACATTAAAAAACAAGATTTAAAATCGGCCACCTTTTTTTTTTAAATAATTTAAAGTCGAATTTGGTAAAATCGTATAACTGCATTCGAAAACTTTCGTATAGGTTTATTATAAGTCTACATAGATAATTTGTCACCTCACTGCTTGTATGTCAAATACAGCATACAAAAATTGAAAAATCCCTTTTTTTAACTTCCAACTCCTTAAATATTTAAATTTTTATTTATAATTTATCTTATGAAGCTTGAAAATGTTATTCTAAAATTTATAACAACAAGAATTTACAACAAATATTTGGTTTTTTATAGCTTCTTCTTCGATATGCTATACAATACGACTGCTTTTTCTCCTCCACAAGTAAAACTGAAAAAACAAAAAGTGTAAGTTCTTACAGTAGAAATACGGTCTATATGCAATCAATCAATTTATTTATTAAAAAAAAATTAAAATTAATACACCGTCACCGTATTTTAATTGTAAGTAAAATTTTATTAAGAATTTATTATCAGTTTATTTCCACATCTTTCAAAATCAAATAAATCTCTCTTCGATTCTTAAAAGTACAAACTTTCATTTCTTCGTGAACTGTTACCGCGTGTCTTCCTTAATAATATAGTTTATGTTAAAAATATTCGACCACAAAGACAACTGAGAGCTCGTTAAGCGAATTACATTGCCGTAGTGTACGCTACTTTGAGCCCTGCTTTAACTTTTCGTAATAATTTTTGACTGAAACTTTTTGTCAATAAAACACATAGAATATTTAATAGAAAAGCGTAAATTTTAGGATTCCTTTAAAAGTTTTTAAGAAAATTTTAAGTCATCAAATAACAAGATTTCTTGACTCGCAAAAACAAGAAAATTTATATTTTTTTGTTGTAGTTTTAATACCATGAAGAATAACACCATAATAGGGCGACACTTGATTTTTAAGATAATTAATTGATTTACTTAAATTTCATCCATCTCTTGTAACTGCTATGAATAAAATAAAAAGTTTGATTTTATAATTAAATGCAGAACAAATTATAATCTTGACAGCGGAGTTGCTATATGGCCATAACTAATAAATAATGTAAGGTACAATTATTATAATTAATAATTTTAGTTAATAAAAAAATACCTATGAAGTAATTAATTGAATTCATTAAAAATTTAATAAAATCAATAAAACCTATAAAAATTTTATTAATTATATTGAATGAAATTTAATTAAATTTTTAACTGGCTCAATTATATATTTAATTAAATAATAAATACAAAATTTTCTTATTAAAAAGTTAATTAAAAAATTTATAAAGGAGTAAACACAATTTTCTAATTGATAAATAAAAATTTAAATTTTTTAATTAAAATATATTATAAAAAGATAATGCATCACACAAGTAATGCCTGTCTCGTGACATAAAAATGTTTAAATTAGTTTATTTATAGAAGAAAATATTATCATTAAATCAAAAATCACCAAACAGAGGACATATACAATTTATACGCTCTGATCCACAAACATAGTTTTACTTTTACTTACTTATTTCTAGCATTTGCAAAACTTTAGAGCTGTGTAATATAAATCAAAAAATATGACCTTATGTATAAATTTACTGGCAATAACAAGTTTAATGAACGTTTGTATGTAAATCACTTATAGTTTAAGAAATCACACAAAGAATTATATGACTTGATGTTTCAGTAGAGAAAATAGTAAAAAAAAGGAAAAAAAAAGTAAATCACTTTAAATCTACCGCTTGTTTGACTTTTACATTATAAAATCACAATAAATTTTATGCAAATTTATCAAGTTTAACAAGGGAAAAATTATAAAAAAAATTTTTATCTTTCATAAGATCTACACCTGAAATAAAATCGCAAACGTGTTTTGATTTTTATGCCGTCAACACTATCAATATAAAGGAACCATGTTGTCAGACAACGATTATTGTGCGTTTTGGTATATTTAAGATTTACTAAGAAGAAGAAATCGAGAAAAGAAAAAAAATATTTTATAATAATATTGTCATTTTGTCAAAACTTTTTTTTTTTTTGATTGCTCACCACTAAAAAGAAAAGTAAGAGGCGTAAAGGAGTGCAATAGTTAAACCAAAGAGACAAAAATTTTAAATTAATGGTAATCGTGATCTTTATCATTTTAAGAGTTTCATAGTAGTAAAAGCGTAACCCTATTGATTTCTCCACAATATTTTTCTGTCTGTCACAGCCTTTAAAAGCTCCCATTATGTAGAATCTAAAAATTTTCACAGAAGGTATAGTTTTATAGCTGCTATTACAAAAAATACTTTAAATTAAAGGGTGTGTCTATAGTCTTGAGTTATTCATGAAAATATTATGTTTTTAACTATGATGTACACTGTTTGTAAAAATATGTGCGTTACAGCAACATGTGGAAAAAATTAAACTTTAAAATTAAGAGTGTCCCAAAAGTAAAGGGATTTTTACTTACGTGGCCATGTTTTTAAACCGTAATGGCCAGAAACTTATATAGCTTTAGTTTTTTAACCGTTGTAGGCAGACATATGGACTTAGACAGAATATGTAAAGATGTAACCGCTATAAAAACTAGTGTTAACGATAAATTTTAAAATTAAAGAGTGTTTCCATTAAGGTCATGATATTGGCGAATAAGGCCAAAAATTCCACACACCGTGTAATGCAATGTTTGTTATAAGGAAAAAGAATTAAAATTAAATAAAACGTGTCCCAATATTGACTTTTCTCTTAAATCGTTACAGACTGACTTTAGCCATTTGTATATGGTCAATTCCATACTTTATTACGGGACAGTCGTACGAACTTAAAGTGGAGAAGAAATCAAAATACTGTACTGTGTTTTTTATGCTAAATCCAATTACAACCCATTTTTAGTTTAAAAGATAATAAAAAAAATAAAACCGTCATACAAGTAAGTTTGTTTATATCAGTTAAGATAATCATTAAAAAATAAAAACGTCATGTTTGTTATGATATTACTCATGATCGCAAAAACTTTGTAACTCCTGTCAACACACTTACATTTTCTTTCATATTTTCTCTGTACCGTTTGAAATTTTTTCAATATCGTACGGTACATTGAATTAACGGTTAAAGCAATCAAAATTTTATAGCTTAAAGAAATCTAAGAGAAAAAACTCAATCTGTACCGACTAGCACTAAGAACATTTTTGAAAACAAAACTTGCTCTTCAAATTAAAAAAAAAAAACATTAAAAAAATTTTACTTTCTTGACTTTGGACATGAAAATCTGAAAATGGGTAATAAAAAAATGTAAATCTTTTGCAAATTTATTAAATTTGGGTATTTTTCTAAAAAAAATTGCAAAAAAATGAGTTTTTCAAGACTTTTTAATTTTTTCGTCTTTGTAGACCTTCTGAGAGAAATGCTCATATATTTTATACTCCATAACAAAAAATTATAACAAATAAAACTATTATTAAATGGGTAGACTTTTTAGACTTCCAGCCATAAATAAAACCAAACAAAAAATGTAAAATTAGAGTATGTCCCACAAATCGTACGAAACTTCTTGCGTTTGAGTTCCAAATTAAACTTGGCTAATTTTCATTTCATTTACTTTATTTCATACTTTATCAGGACAATAAAGGCAATACATTAATATTACAAGCAACAGGTGCGGAGTTTGTCTTGTAAAATAATATAAGCGATGTCACAGTAACGAGGTGTGTATAAAAGTACCCAGAAGCAGCAGTGGTCAACATTTATTGAGTACTTAAAATACATCAGCCATATGCAAGTTGAACTAATAGACGAAGTGTTATGCATTAAGTGTGGACCACTCCTTGGCTTTTGTTGTTGAATATATCTGTGGCATTTTGACAAAACATCTTAAGGCAGATTTGAAAAGTTGAAATTAATGTTGTTAATTATACAATTTTAAATTTTTTCATCCATTTTTTTTAGTAACATTTTTACTATCTTATCTCGACTTAAGATGTTTTGTCAAAATGCCACAGATATAATAATGGTTTGAAAGATAAATCAATAAATATCAATATAACTCAAAGCTGAACTTCTTGATTTTCACTTTCATTCAAGGAGACATTTATGCAACTATTAAAGGTTTTATTTGGTTTTAAAATAAAATTTAATAAAAATTGTATCTGACTCGATTTAATACTTAATTAAGAATTAAAAAGCAATTCTTTAATAAAAAAAATCAAATATTTATAAAAAATGTAAAATAAATATTTTCTAAACAAATCAATAATTGAATCAATTAAAAAGTTATTTAAATTTTTATACGAATTTAAACAAAAAATTTAATAGATGCAAAAAACGAAATGATTTTTTAAATTTATTTTATTGCGAGCTCATACATTTACGTGAAATTAACTTCTTTATGGAGACACACAGAGCAATTTTAAGCTCAATTTTAATAGCTGTTGATGTAGCGGCCATAAAAAAGGACAGCGATAGATGAACTGATATATCCAGTTTTCTAAAAAAAATTCTTATTTATTAAGCTATTGTAATTCTTGACTTATTTATTATGTCATCATAATCTTTCTTTTAAAAATTTATTTATTTAATATTTCTTATTGATTTTATGAAAATTTGAAAATAAATCAATTGATTTCTTTACATGTCTGACTTATTATAAACAACAAACTTTTTTTTGGATTGGGCTTTTGCATAAAAATATGCAGACACATTCATACTTTTGAAGACCCTCTGTACACAAAGGAAAAAAAGAAGAAAAAACACATGCTACTAACTACTTTGCAAATAAACTAAAGTGTCAAAGAGTAGGTGGATTATAATAAAATATAAATAGAACAAGAGCATAAATATTAAAGCAATAACAACAAGAGACATATGTTTACATGTGCATGAAACTGATGAAAATGAGAAAGAGGCTTGTGATGAAGTTTCGAGCAGACAACATATGTTCTTGATATTCGTGACAAGAGATGTCACCAGTAATTGATTCTTTATATGAATATAAAATAGTCAAAAGGCAAATAAACATGGAAAGAGTTTTCTTTGGATATTTTCTTCGCCACAAATCTGAATTTAATTGTAGTTTACAGCGCAGAGTTGAATGGAAGTGTGTTAAATGGGTTGTTAGTTTTGATTGATAGTTTAATAAAACTTTTCATATTTGAAGAAGTTGAAAAGATATGAAAGGGAACGTATCAAAAAAAGGAACTAGACAAACTTTAGAAGACACAAAAAAAAATTATTTCATTTTTATTTTATGTGATTTTTTTATGATTTTTTATATTTTTAAAGTTACTGTGATAGTTATTTTGAAATATTTCCTTCTTGTTATTTCCTTTATATTTTTTGTACTTAAATAAAGATTGCGATTAGATAATAGGAAGAATCAAAATTTATTTTATGTTGTTATCGATTGATTGCTAAAGACAAATACTACACACAGCGGAAAGCATGAAAGCATTATAAATATTAGAGAAATGTTTACTTCTAATTTAGCTGTGCTTGGGATATGAACCCAGGACAACAAGGCAATTATATCGTCGATCAGAGGTTAACCACTCTTTACATGTTTTTTTACTTTTCCGAAGACAAAAAGAAAAACGTTTTTACCTGGTGCTAAGCCGTGTTAAAGTAAATAATTAACCCAAAATTAGTAGGAGATATTTATTGTGGGATGATGTAAAGAAAACAAAGCTATTTAAAAAAAAATTAAAATAAACACAAACCGATTCGATTTTTTTTGCGAGTTAAGAGTTGACAACCTGTGACCGACAATATGCTATATATTTAGACTTAATGGTACTAGAGCTTTTAAGGATGGTTTCCAGCAAAATAGGCAACTAAGTCGCAAAAGGATTTAAGGTATAGTATCATTTTTAATGACGGGTACTTTTTTCTTGGGAAAATATTGTCGAGATTTTTTTGTTAAATAAATTTTAATTCGTTCAATTCAGTTTATAAAGTTTGTTGTATTTTTAATCATTTAATTTGTTCCCCCATTTGCGGTTTTATTTTATACAAACTGCAGCGATACCGCCTAAGAAATTTAAATCAATAAAAGAAAAATAACAGAAATTATAATCTTTCACTAAAAAGTCAAAATTCTGAAAAAAAAATAGGAAAAAATAAAACTATCTACGTTTCACAAATTAATTAAATCATCAAATTATTCAAGGCGAATCTTTTTTCGAGAAAAATATTTTCCCTGAAAATATTCATGACTGCACTGTATAAAGAAATTGAATAAGTTTCTGGAAAGCAAAAACTCGGTTTTTCATAAAAAATGAAATAAGAGCCAAAACTTCATGAAAAAGCCGACGTCCCACTAAAATTTTGATAGAATCTTTAGATGAAAAAAATCTCAATAAAAGTGTATAATTTTTTCTGTTTTCTTAAATAAATTTACAAAAATATTTTGGAAGCAATTTTTCTTTTTTAATAATTTTAGAAATTATAATATACGTGAACTTAAGCCGGACTTAAATTATTAAATTCATTATAATAAAAATTTCAATTTTACATTTAGTTTTAATCTACGTTAGTTGTGCTTGATTGATTGTTGTTGATTGCTCCAAATATAAATATTTTTAAAAAAGATTTCAAGCAATAAAATTTTGTATTTCACACGTACTTCTAGAGATTTTAAAAATAAATAACATTTTTATTAAAATTAAAGTTAATTTTCTTAAATTTTTTACTAAATATTAGCTAATATCAATATAACTTTTGTTAGTACACTAACGTATGATTCTTGTTAATGTACCAATGAAATCGTTGCGAAATTTTAGAAAATTTTTAATACGAAAAAGTTATTAATTCTCGTATTCTACCTTTTTCTCTTAACAATTCTTTGAAATGCTGAATTAAAAATTCATTGAGAAAATTTGTCTTTCTATTTCCTGATCTAAAAGTTTTCTATAACAAGCAAATCAAAATCGGTAATGAAAATTGGAGCTAGAGTCTTTCCATATTTGTCTGGCTGAAATATGTGTTCAGGGTTATGTTTGTTTTTATAAACAAACCGAAATCTAGTACGTGTTTGAAGCAGGATGTCGGTCTCTGACATTAATCAAATGTTTGCTGGGACATTGCTCTATAAACGGAAGCATTATTTTTTTTTTTCTTTTTTAATTTAGTCCTTAGCCGCCATTCAAGTGTTAAATAAAAAATGACTATAAAAATATGTTTTATGTCAAAAATAGTAAGTTTCCTTTAAGAAAAAACTCATAAAAATTACAAAAAAAATATATATATTTAAAACATAAACCAACGTCAACATCAAAAGTTAAAAATTATAAAAATTAAGATTTTTCACATTGAAAAGAAATTATGCAGTGAAATTAATGCAATTTTACTCCAAATTTACGGAAGTTCTTAAATTCAAGATTTACAATCAAGAAAATTAAAGTAAAAGTTGACTTTCGTATAGGATGTCGTCATAAAAAGAATCACATAAGAATTAATTTAATCACTTTAAGAACTGATTTTGGGGTAAATAAAATTTGCCTTTAAAAAAAAAATAAAAAAAAGCCAAAATTAATATTCCAAGTTTTTTAGTTTGTTTTTAAAATGAATAACAACTAATTTTTTTACAAAAATAAATGCTTCTAATAATCTTTTATTTTAACAAAAATAATAATTAAATCAGCTATCAATCAATTTGACAATAAGTCTAAAAGGCAATAGTTTGATTATTTATGCAAATATTTAATCAGTTAAGATACGCACTACAGAAGATTGATCACCCCAATAGTTGCTTAAAAAATTATTTACGTTTTCTATTGTTAGAATCTTAGATTTTGGTAGTTGCAACTAAAGGTTTTTTAAAGACAGCGAAAAGATTAAAGATTTATTGCCAATCAATCAAGTAGTAATTAAAACAATCAAATAAACCATCAATAATTTAATGAAAGAAATGTTTGAGCTTCTAAAAAGAACAATACCTATAACAAAGCAATTTAGACATAACTAAACAATTTGGAATGCTTGAGTTCGTTTATATTTCTAACGTTTAACTTTTTGTATTTTTACATAAAAAATCCGAACAAAAATTGTTCTATAATCCGGCTTGTAATGTTCATTCTGAAAGAAAAATAAATGGTCCGCCATCTAACATTTTTTTTTCAACTAGTGCTTATTTCGTGAACGGTAACACTTAGCTCATGTTTGATTTGACAGATAATTAGTTTTACTCTTCCGGTGAACGAATATGGTTGTGTATATGCTTTCGACATTACTTTGAAAAGTATCGTAATGTTTCAGAATGTGTGCGAAAATTGCGTACGAATTTTGAAAGAAAAGAAGCACCGTCAGCTCCGTATGTTCGTTATCTTGTAAAAAAAGTGAAAGAAAGTGGCATCCTCATCGATAAAACAAAGCGTGAAAAGTCAAAAACAGTGCGTACACACGAGAATATTGCTGCTGTGGCAGAAAGTGTGCGTGAATCGCTATTAATATCAATTCACCGTCGTTCTCAACAATTGAACATTTCGGAGACATCATTGAAACGAATTTTGCATAAAGACCATGGTATGACACCATATAAAATCCAATTGGTTCAGGAGTTGAAGCCAGCTGACCATCCAATGCGTTTTCGCTTCGCTAAGTGGGCCTGCAATCATCTTACAGAAGATGCTGACTTTGCAAAAAAAAAATCATTTTTCAGATGAAGCTCATTTTGATCTTTGCGGATATGTAAAAAAGTAAAATTGTCGCATTTGGGGCACAAAAAACCCGCACGCATACATTGAAAAGCCGGTGCACCCAAAACGAGTCACTGTTTGGTGCGGATTTTGGTTCAGTGACATAATTGGGTCAGTTTTCTTCGAAAATGAGCAAGGAGTGGTGTTACAGTCAATAGCGATCGTTAGCGGGCCAGTTTAAATGAATTTTTGTTCACAAAAAATTGAAGAGGAGGATATTGGCATCATTTTATTTCAATAGGATGGCGCTTCCTGCCACACAGCCGAAGCTACACTCGATATCTTGCTTCCTGTTTTTTAGGATCGCATTACCAGCCACAGTTCTATCTTGGAGCTGGGGTGCCGTCAAATATAAGTGTTACGCCGACAAGTTAGACAATTGACGCTTTAAAGGACAATATTCGTGAAGCCATTGGTGAAATACAGCTGCACACAATCGATAATGTGGTTAAGAATTGCACCGATCGTGTAAATTACCGCATGGCCAGCCACGGCAGCCATTTGAATGAAACTATTTTCCATTATTAACCGGAAGGATTTGACTTTCAAATAAAAAAAGAAATTTGAAATTTCCAAAAAAAGGTTATTTTTAGGACACTTTACCTTGATTCTAATTTGGTTAATCTCTTTTTCTCTTGGACACACTCTTCTAGGAACTTGCAATTTTCTAAATAAAAAATTTATTATTTTTCAGTAGAAACTTTCATTTTTTATTAACTGAGCAGTGTTAAGAAGTTTATGAAAATTATTTTTAAATTATGTGCTTTGGGATTAGGAATCTTTGACTTAACCACTAGTAGAATATAGTGAATTTTCAGGAGGCAAATTGCTATAACCACCATTTATTAAACAAACTAATTTAAGAAAGTGAAATGTTGAAGCAAACTACTCATTTATTAACGTTTCCTTGTTTTCCTTAAACTTTCTCACTGTTGACAATTAGAAAATAAGAACACTTTAAAAATGAAGTACATTCTTGCAAACAATATTTTGATACTGTAAACCCATCAAACGCTTTTGTGAAAGGTATCCAAGTGCAAATTTTTTTTTGCACCACTTTCCAAAAGATTGTTAATTTTCACACATATAAAAGGTTTTTTCTACTTCTTAATCGTTTTCAAATAGAATATTATTAAAATTTTTTTTTCTTCCAATTAGTTTCTTACGCCGAAAATTATTTGCTTTGTTTTTGATAATTAAAATCAAATTAATTCAATTCAAACTGGTAATTAATGCAATTAATTATTTACTTATTATGTAATTATTTTTAAATAAAAATTTAATTGAGTCAATAAAAAATTTAATTGAGTCAATAAAAAATTTAATTGAATCAATAAAAAATTTAATTAATTTTCTTATATGAAAGAAAAATAAAAACTTTATAAGGAATGCAAAAATTTGTTTTTGTGTAAAACACATATAATTTTTATTTCTTACTCGTAAGTCCACCTTTTATTCGATTATGATGGAAATAACTCCAGTGTGTGTGCTTTTTTTAATTTCTTTCTTTCGTTGTGTCGGTACAACTGGGTGTAAAGATGTCTTGTCCAAATGTATTTCTTTAGTATTCGTGTGAAGTAGGAAATAATCTTTTTGATTTTGCTGTAATTTTTTTTTCAACAAGCAGGAAAAAAATATTTTTAGTAGTCTTCTTGTTCCTTGTGTAATTGCACTGGTAGGAGAAATGTTAGCAAAATATTTTTTTCTTTAAAACTGCTTAAATATTTCTAAAGAATAATAAAAAATCAAATTAGGAACACAGGTGAATTCCTTTCTCGTGCAAATGGTCTTGATTTATAATTTTAAAATTGGCACATTCTGCGCATTTTATCAATATTTTAATTGTGTAACTTATAACGACTTAAATAAATTTATTTAAAAAAATAATAAGATTTAAAAAAATAAAACATAAGTAAAATTCATAAACATTACATTGCCCTCCCTTTCTTCAGTTATAAACAACATTTAAAATACTTAAGCAAACGCACCTTTAATTTAAACAAATGGTTATCTACGCATTAGACACAGTTACAAATCTTCCAATTTAAATGTCAAAACTGTCCACCTTTTTTGCATTTAATAGCAATATTTTAATATATGCATCTGACATTTTGAAAAGGTCTCCGAACATAATTAATCTCAAATATTATTTATTTTTTAATTGCAGGCCAAGATTTGTTATTTAAAAAAATGTCAAAATTTATTAACTATATTTTTGCATAATTACAAAAATAAAAAATAAAACTGTCTAAATACGCTATTTTACGATTTATTCATTGGTGGATTTAAGAGCGTTTTTTATTTATTTTTTTTTTTATGATAAACATAAAAAGATTCAAAGCAGTTATTATTACTAATGCTTTTCTAATATTAAAAATATATTTATTTATTTTTTTTTGCAGCCCATATAAAACAAAATGCAATTGCATAAATACATTTACATTTCGACTTAAATATGTTCCCCACAGATGTGATAAATAATGTAGTTAAACTAGAGAAAATTCACCAAGATGAAAATTAGCAGAAAAATTGGTAAGTAGACATGTGTAGTTCATAAAAGAACTAGTTCATTTAAACGGTTCTATCGATTGATCTAAGGAACTAGTTCATACTTTAAGTATACCGAGTTCTTTTGTGAACTGTACTTTGTATTTGAACTACAAGACAAGATGAAATAGAAGCCATGTCTGTTTTTCCTTGTTGATTATTTCGGACATTAAATTAGTGCTGCCACGTTTTTTATTAAACATTCGTTATGGCAATGCTACGGTGTTGTTGCCATCATAATTTTGAAAGAACATTTCAACTTAAAGAGTTTATAAATTAAAGAAAGCGTTTTAACTAAAACTTGAAAGTACGAACAATACGTCAACAGAACATTTGAACTAAGAGAGATTTTGAACTTAAAAGAGCATTTACACTAAATTTTGAACTAGTTCATTTCCAAACTTTGAGCTAAAAAGGGTGATGACTTAATTGAACTGTATGACACAAGTCTATTGGTAAGAATAAAAGAAGCAAAAAAAAAATTTAGAAACCTTTTAGTTATAAAGTCCAGTACTTAGAACTAAAATTGGTCGCTTTAAATTCTGTATTACTGGAGAAACTTTTAATAACTAATTTCTTCAAACTCAGGAATAAGAAAATTTATTTCAGGGATTAGCAACAAAGAGCGAAGCCGATCAGTAGTTAAATAGCTGTTGCTGACCTTAGCCAAAAATTTTAGTGGCCGCGAAAGAGTGCATCTGATTTCAGATAAAAACTTAGGCTGGCTTTACTAGCTAACACAGTTTTTTATATGCTCTCATATTATTAAGTACAAAAATATTATCTGTGTTGTTCATATGCAAAATTTGTAAAACAAATTATTGCAAAATCATATATTAAAAACGAAACTTTTAGTTTTATACAACTAAAAAATTTTGCTTAAGAGACTGTATTTATATCGTGATAAAACAAAATTTTTAAATTTGTCAACAATTTTTGCTTTAGTAAACCGCGCGATGTATGTAGCTTCCACCATCGAAAATATTACAGCTCAAGTCGACGTTAAGCCGCCGCTTAATATATTTTGATTAGCTATAGCCAGTCGTCATGTTCCTTGGACTTCTTTCTCTGAGTAACAATCGTGCTTTGAAAATAAAGGGTCATTAAAATGTGACGCCTGGATGTCAGCACTATATAATTTTTACACGTAACATCTTTTCAAATGACATAAGCCATTTTGTTTTATTAGAAGGTAGTACAGTTTTAACCATGGACAGGTACACATTGCAACAACGCGTTTACATCGCTAGTTGGATTATTGAACAACGAACAACAGATCTATTGTTTTTAAGCAAAATTTTGTTAAGTGACGAAGCTCATTTTAGAATGGATGGATTCGTCAATAAGCAAAATTGTCGTATCTGGGGTGATGAAAATCTTTGTGTTATTCATGAAAAATCTCTACACCCACAAAAAGTTACGGTTTGGTGAGCATTTTGGGCAAATGGAATCAATGGGCCATTTTTCTTCGAAGATGATGCTGGAAATGCTGTTACTGTGAATGCTGATCGATACCAATCAATGTTGAGAGACTTTTTATGGACACAATTGAATCATATTGATGTGTCTGACGTCTATTTCCAGCAAGACGGTGCTACATGTCACACAACTCGAGAAAACATTACGCTTTTGCGATCAAAATTTCCTCAACGTGTAATTTCACGAAATGCAGATTTCAATTGGCCTCCAAGGTCATGTGATCTAACACCATTAGATTTTTTTGTAAGGTTTTTTGAAAAGTCGAGAATATGCTAACAAGCCACAAACAATTAATGATCTAAAGGACAACATTCAAGTTGCAATTCGTGAAATAACACCAGCAACATGTCGGAAAGTCATTGAAAATTTCGATATTCGGATTGATGTCTGCAGACGCAGCTATGGTGGAAATTTGAATGATATTCTATTCCATTTATAATTGAAATGGATCATACTTTTAATAAAAAAAAACAGCTTGAAAAAATTACAAATAGTTTGTGTTTTATTTTAAAGAAACATGTAGGCGCGTTTTTTGGATGACCCTTTATAATCCGATTTTACTGTGTTATTTTCTTTTTGCGTAGATAAATTCCTTCGAAAGCTTGTCTTACACTTAAGAAATATCATTGCTAAGCGTTAGAAAACAAAGTTATAAGTCAGTGCTGCTTGTTAAAAATTAGGTTTGTGTCTTCGATACATAACGGTAAAAGTCACAACTAACTATTCTAAACAATCGTACAAGTCATTCACAAGGAAAATATGAAAAAATATGTCTCAGAAGAAACTTTTATTTTATAAATTTTATTTTTTTTTAAATCAACATATCGAACAGCCCTGTCAAAAAATCTGTCATATATTTATTTTACATATTTTACACATAATCATATCTTTTGAACAAATATGCCATTTTTGACAGATCTAACGAATAAATCTTATAACAAATCGTAGCCTTAAATACGTTTATACTTTCCATTACTTTTAAGTGACAGTTGTAGAACCTGCGTGATTGGCATACAGAAGAGAAAAAATTTACTACAAATCCAAAGGGAACTTTTTGAATGTTAAGAAAACTAGTTCTTGATCATTGGTTGCAATGAATGAGATAATTAAGAAGCCTTTTTTAAAAAACAGCAGTTTAAAATTCACCACAGTCTTGGATAAAAAGGCGGATCACTATTTTTTAGCCGCGTTGGTTCAATTGCTTTAAAAGGCCTGTCTATTAAAACAAGAAATTCAGGGTAATACTTTTCTGAAGCCTTAACGAAAAGTAACAATAAGAATTGTGGCAATATAAAAACGGCATAAGTTAGTTCGAGAGTCGACGAAGCCACAGAGTGCTGCGGTAAACATAATTGTATTGTTGACTGCGTTTTTATGCCAATTAAGATATCATGAGTTTAAATTTCGGTGGTGTCATGGATTATAGTTAAGATTGCTGCATTAGAAAAGGCATCTGGTCAACAAGAGATCAAAAGTAAGCTACAGCTTAAATTACAAAATAAACGTTTTCCAATTTTTTAATCATTTGACAAAATAGGAGATAAATTGGAATTCTCTTTTAAATTGTAGGAAGGTTGACTTCTTTCTTTTTAAGAATTTTCATTACATAGGAATTTTATAAACTGCTTTGGCTATAGAAGTGCTAGCGTTAGAGACGAGTAATGAAATTTTACCAGACGTAGAACACACATTTAGGAAATTAATAATCTTTCATAAATTACCCAGCTTTTCTTTGCACATAAATAAACGCCTTTTCTGTCACTTTCCCACTTAAAACAGTTCAATTATTTTTGCAAAACGCTATCAAATATTTTTTAATATTTTTTTAGAAGGCAATGTTGCAAGAAAATGTTTAATTTTTTGCCACCTTAAATTTAAACAGATTTTACATTTTCATTTAATGCTTAACAGTTTTTTCTAGGTTTATTGTAAAATGCTAAATAAAATTACCTCAAGATCTAATAAGAAATTTATTTTTAACCCGCATTTAGTTTTGTCAAATGGGATATTGTGGCAAAGAAACGAAATTGGATTACAATGCAAAGTGCAAAGTAAATTAATATTCTCCATGGGTGGTTTATATTTCACAAAATTTATGTCTTACAACTCCTTCTTTTATTTTCTAAGTAAAGCAACGAAAAAGTTTAAGGAAAAAAGGCTTTAGCGAATTTTGTGCACGCTTTACAACAATAAAAAATTTATATTTTCTTTACTGCTATGACTTCAAAACGTTTTTCAAACACATAATTTTTAAACAAATTTTAAACTCTTTATTTCATTTTGATTTTTACAATATCAATTTCCGACCCAATAAAGTTTATATATTCTGAGTTTTTATGCATAGCGAAGTTGAATGAGCGCAGCCATCTGTCCGTCCGTATTAGTCATGTAATCAAATTTGCCAAAGCTCTAGAAGAGCCAAGGAAAATCTAAATATGCCAATTGATAACACACAGTTTAAAAATAAGGAGGATCGGTTGACTTTTTTGTGAATTGAAAATTTTATGGTGAATTTTTAATTTTTTGGTGATTTAGTTTTTTTTTTTAAATTTGGGGTTTTATGCAATTGCAGATTTATTTGTTTTCTCGGTTACACAATTTTTGTATTTGGTTTTTTTGTTGATAAATATTTGATTTTTGTGGAATACAGATTTTATAAATACCCGAATTTGTTTCAATAAATTAAAAAAAGTTTTTGAATTTTTTTTTTTTTTAGTTTTTGATTTTTTGTAAAATTTTCATACAATTTTTTTCAAAATGATATTTAATTACATTTTTAATTTTTTCAGTAATTTTTTTATTAGAAAATAATTTTTTCTTTTTTAATTATTTCATAATTGATTCAATGAAATATTTTATTTGAAATTTTTTAATTAAATATTTAATCGAAACAATAAAAATTTATTTAATTAATTATTTCAATCTAAAAATATATAAAATTTTTTTTGTAGGTTTTTTCTTTAATATTTAATATTTATTTCACTATTTTTGTTTTTTTTCACAATGTGATCAAATAGTTTTTTGCTTAAGGTTCATTATATTCATTCTTTTCCAGTGTAGTTAGGGAGTTCTGCCCAATTTTTCGTACGCTACAATTTTTCTGTCGTCACTTTTTATTTAATATTAAAAAATGTCAGTTTTTTAAGTCAAGGTAAATTTCTTTATTTTTGAAACCTTAACTACAGATTTTGGGTAAATTAAATTTTTTAAATATTGGAATTTGAATTTTTTTCTAAAAAATAATATAAAAAATATACAAGAAAAAAAACATACATGCATATTATTCATTCCTACTTTGCCTGTTGTAGGGTATAAAAACCAATGCAAAATAAAGAAACTAATTCAAGAATACGTGTAAATATGTCAAGGTGAAGAAATTGAAATTTCTTTAACAGCGTTGTGAGGTGACAGGGTGTCAACGTATGAATGTCTTGCAATATGGAGCCTCTTAAATTGAGTTGCAAAGTAGAAAGGAAGAAAGCAAAAAAAAAAAATGAAAATATAAAGAAAAAAGTGACAGTGAACAACAAGAAACACACACCAGCAATATATTGAATAAATAAAGTGAATTAAAATGATAAAGTGGAGCGAAAGAGTGCACATTAGGAAGACTCATAAAGGGAATATTAAAATTTAACTTTAAAAAAAGAGTGATTTGCTGTCCTGGCAACTAAATGAAATCTTAATTTATAAGTACAAATTTGGAAAGAAAAACTATTGTTATAATTCTATTTCAGTAAAATTTGCAAAACAAAAAGCTTAAGTTTATTTAAAAATTTAGAAAGATAAGTAAGCGGTTGTGAAATAACCATCAATATGTACTTTCACTTTCAATAATAAACGATTAAATTTAATTAAAATATTGTTATGCTTTTTGCTAATCGAAAGTAGGGTTTCTTTAATTTCAAATAACAATACCTTAATTTTTAATTTACGCCCCTGGCTCTCCTTATTCTATATTTTATACTTGTGGCTTTAGCCAAATTTGTTTCGAAGTCTTGATTATTAAAAATGGATTTTCACAAACTTACGCATCCATCTACGCTTAAACACTATGTTACTTTAATAAACTAGAATTACTTATTACTTGTCTTGTCTAGCAAATATGCACATTTAACCCATAGAGCCATTCAGTCTTCAATAGGCTCGACGAGATTCTACCTCATTAAAACGCAATTGGTACGCAGTGTTGTTCTATTACCACTTTCTTCAATAACTAGGGCTCTCTTAAGTTTCAAATTCATTGTCCCTGCTTTACTATATAAGAGCCTTAACCATCTCATTTAATGTCCTTATATACAGTCGCCAATCCCAACTCATTTGATCTTTTTTTAAGCGACTTAAAAAAAAGGAGAAGTGTATTAACTCAATTTTGATTTTTTGCATATTTGCATATCATTTTTAATATGAAAGGCTAGATTGGTCTCATTTAGAAAACATTTTTATAAATTTAAAAAATAAAGGGTGTCTCCCATATAACAAACATGATTTGAACGTATCTTCTAAGTGATAGGGGACAATAACTTTAAATTTTTAAAAAGCACGCAACGCTAGAGCTCTCAATAAGAAAAAAAACTTTCTAATAAAATTAAATTCTAAAATTAAAGGGTGAACCTATAAATGACACCATTTAACGTATATGAACTTTTCTCTTAAACCGTCATAGGCAGACACAGAATATATGTAACTATCGGGTGTTTTTTTGAGCCCGATAGAACATTAAATTATAAAAAATAACACGAAAAATTAAATTTTGATTAAAAATTTTCTCTTATTATTTTCAGTAAACTCTGGCAAATGATTATGAATAGACTGACGCTTGAAATACTCTTTAAATTATTTAAAATTACTTTGAAAATCACTCAACAATTCGAGGAACTTAAAGGCGACTTTCTGATTTTCATGGTGCACATAATCGTCAGTTTGAGCAAGCCATCCGTCAAACTGTGGAAAGATTTCGTACCACATACTCTCTACATGATGCAGTAGCACCAACACGTTAAAGGAATAGGCGTACTAAAGAGAATATCGCTGCTGTAAACGAAAGTGTGAAAGAAGTTCCAAATTCCAAATTTATAGGTTTGTCGTCAGTCGCAGGAACTGGGTCTCTATCCTTTCACTACGTTGAAAATTTCGCGCAGAGATCTCTCTTTTAGCTTGTGCAGGAATAAAAGCCACGAGACCATTATATGCATCGTTCTTTCGCCAATTGGGCTCTGGAGCAGTTATTAATTGACCCGTTGTTTTATCGCCATTTTTGGCTTAACGGGTTTGTTAATACGCAAAATCGCTGCATATGGAGTCAGACCACTCCACAACATACCCTACAGACTCAATTTCTAAGTAAAAAATTAGAAATTAAAGGGTATCCCCATAAAAGAGGTGATTTCTTGTGCGAACTAATCCTTTTAAGCGTCATAAGCGAACTTTTAAACATTTTTTTAGAAAATGTATAACTAAGCGCACAGCAATAATGAAAACCAAAACTAACATTACAGGGTGTCCCATAGGTATTGTAGTTATATATGTATAGCCACAGCACTAAACACTTTTTTTACTCAAATCTGATTTAATATTTGATGACCGTCTGCCTGCCTATCCGGTTTAAGGTCGATCTTTTTTTTCTTTTTGCAAAATTTATATTATTTTAGGGACTCTTAAAGGCTTTTTTTTTTTTTTTTTTTTGTTTATTAGTGATTGACGTATGAATTTCATTTAACAGTATCTGATTATACTTTACAGTTATAGATATTTTCATATTGTTAATAAAAAAATTTTAGTTTAAAAAAAGTATTAATAACTTTTTTTTTACTTTTAAAGCTTTTATTTTTGTGCATTTGGTCGTCTAAGCCGTAATGTGTGCAAATTGCAGAAGCACTGTTGATAGTCAGTATAAAAATCGATTTCCTTTTAATAAGCTGCAGAAATACTGTATTTGAATGTGCTCTTACGTCTTGTAAAAAGTCAAAAATTAAGTTTAGTCGAATTAAAAAATAGGCTGGAACTACACAACAATTCTTCCCTTTTCATATATTTAAGATTTCGCATTTTTTAGGATCCATTTTTAATTCAAATATTTTTGCTTATTGTGTACATTTCAACATGATCACTTATATATTCATACTCATAGAGGCAGTAGGTTAATATGTATTGAAATATAGACACTACAAAATGCTCCCATAAACTTGACATCCTTTCACATTCTTCCATCTGAAACATTTCATCAATTCTTTTTTACATTTACTTCTACATTGATTGTTAGGCTGGTTATAAAATAAAACTGAAAAGAATTTATGAACGTTTTAAAAATATACAACGTTTACTTATTTACCTTTTTCTTCTGTTATTGTCAATAAATTCCTTTTTTGTAGATTCAGTTAAAAAAAGGAACGAAAGGAAGGAAGCACTTACCTAAAAAGATAACAATAAAAAGAAAATATTTAAATTAAATATTGAACTTAAAAATAAGTGGATTTACTTTATAAAAATATTGGCATACAAAATATATAAAAACTTCTTTCAGAAGCTAAAATGATGTAAAAAAAAATATTTATTTAAATTCTCTGTCAAGAAAAAACAATTCACATAAAAATGTCATCGGCTTTTAATGGGTTAAACATTTTAAAAAAATGTTAGTATTTTCTGATAGATGACCTATAGTTAATGTTTTTGACATGTTCTTAGATTTGTAACTTCGTTAGCTACTCCAGTGAAGGACGCTTATCGACGCAGTGTATTTAACTCAGTGGTAATACCAACGTCAGATAGTGCCATCATGGCAGGTGCTGACGTAAATCTTGATTACATTTACCAGGAAGTAAAATTATCTCTATTAATCTTCTGACAAATCCAAATGACGTTTTACTACTTCCACCCCATGATATCATAAAGCGCGAGAAGACTTAGTTTTCCAGTACTGAATTCATTTGTTTCTTAAGGCCTCTCATGACAAAATAAGAGACAAGATTTTCAGTGGATCTGAAGAAATTAAACAGATGATAAAAACTTTATGGGATGTTTGATTCCAACAGCAACGTTTAATCTTTCCAATGCAAACAAAAATTTGACAACAACAACGAAATTGTCATTTAGCTGTTGTTAAATAATTAATTAATCATTAGTAGAATATCACAATATATAGAATTTTCTGCTCTTCCACCTGGTTCGCTAATAGAAGTAAGACGCATTATTAGAATCTACAGAAGAACCGGAGAGGAAGGCATTGATGAACATTAAATCTGACCAAAAAAAAAAACAAAAACAAAAATACAAAAGAATATTTTACAACAGACATAACTTTTTAATATTTAATTTTTTATTGAATAAATGATTGGAAATTGCAAATTTTTTAATTTTGAAAATTACTCTGGATTCGGAACGGTCATCTTCTCTCAACCTAAAAGTACATTTTAGACAATTAGGCACCAAAGTGCTCATTTGTGAAAAGTTTTAAGTCCCTAAGAAGGAAATAAAGGTTTTAATATTAAAAAATTAAGTTTTTTTTAAAAACACACTTTTTTCAAAAGTAACTTTTTTTTACAAAAATCGATTTTTACAAAAATCACTTTTTTAAAAAAGCGATTTTTACAAAAATTACCTTTTAAAAATAATCGATTTTCACAAAAATCATTTTTATACAAAAATCCCTTTTTTTACAAAAATCACTTTTTTACAAAAGTCGCTTTTTTCACAAAAGTAGCTTTGTCACATAAGTAACTTTTTTAACTAATTTTACGTTTTTCACATTTCACATTTTTTCACAAATATTGCGTTTTTTTTTTACAAAAGTAACTTGCAAAAGTCACTTTTTTACAAACGTCATTTTTTTTTAAATTTCACTTTTTCAGAAGAACGCTCTTTTCAACCAATTGCGTATTTTTTACAAAAACTAACTTCTCACCAAGTAATCATATTTTTGAAAATATGATTATTATTATTATAGTCACATTTCTCTATAAAAATACAATTTTTTATAAAAGATTATTAAGAAAAAAATTTTTTCACGAGATAAAAAAACACATGTTCCACATAAGAATCCGTTCTTCACTTAAAAAGAATTTAAATTTTTTCCCAGAAAAAATCTTGCTTGTCTACGAAAAAAAAATAATTTTCAAAGGAAGTCACAAACAAAACTCCACTAAAATTCGTATCTTTCAGAAAAAGTCAACTTTTTCAAAAAAGTCACATTTTTTCTTCAAAAATGTTTATTTTTGTTTATTGCTAAAAGTGCTTTTTTGGAACAAAAAAAATATATTTTTTAACCAATCAAACAGATTTTGGAACAAAATTTCACATTTATTTTATTAAAAAATACTCGATAGAGTATAATTTGTATGCAAGTGTTTTATATGTTTGAAAAAACTCCCGTTTTTAAAAAAGAATTTATTAGAAAAGTCACATTTTTTGTTAAAAGTACTTTCACAAGCGTAAAATTTTTCTATGAAACTTTTGCGCAAAAAACACAATAACTACAAAAATGAATTAGTTTTTTCACAAATAGTTTATTTTGATCATCAATAGGATAAATAATAAATAAAAAACCTGTTCCACAAAAATGCACTATTTCCAAAAAAAAACAAAAAATTTTCAACAAAAATTCAAATTTAATTAAAATAATTTTTACGGTGCTTTAATTTTGCCATAAAACGTTTAACTTCATTATGGGTAACAACGGCACTTGTGTTTTGTTAAATTATGTATGCAATATTTGTGGCGCCTAACTGTATGCTATATTTTACGAAAACATCATAAAAGTAACTGGGTTTGTGTAAGTTGTAAAATTTATAGAGTGACCAACATAAACTCATATGGATTTGTTTTCTTGTTTTTGTAATTTGGCTACAATGAATGTGAAAGTGTTTTGGCACTGACTCACACTAACACGCAATAAAATTGGTGTAATAAGTACCTGTTAAGCTACTGACTTTAATGGTAGTGAGTATATGAATCTGATAAATTTAAGTGGCTAACAGATAATAAAAAAAAGGTGTGAAAAGTCTTTGTTATGAACAAAAACAACAACAAAAAATAAGAAGAAAAGAAATTGTTAGTAAAACTGAAACTTTTAGCAACTAAAGGAGGGACCTTAAAAAAATTTAATAAAACTGAAACCAGCATTTAACATGAGTAAACGTATTGCTTCATTGTGTTTCTTTAAAGGACCACTTTCTAAAAGAAATAAAATCAACAACAAATTAAAAACAATTTAATGTTCTTTTTAAGATTTTTTTTATGACCCTGTAGTCTGGTGTTTTATTTCACAGATGTCTAGTCGTGTGTTCTTTTTTTCAATGACCTGTATTATTTTCTTGCGTGCGTTTGGTCAATTGTAATTTTCAAATTGTTGACGGTGGTGTGTGTTGGCATGTGTAAATAAGCTTATGTAATGATCACCTTGGCTTTTATGTGTCATAAACTGTTTAGAATATTAAATTAAATCCTTGACACTCAAGCCAAATAAAAAGAAATCTCAGGGATATAATAACGCGTCTTTGTTTTTTGTTTTCAACAGAACAAAAAAAAATCTTAAGAATTGTTAGTGAGAATAATAAATCTTTTTCAAAAAGAGATTTTATTTTATAATGAGTTGTAAGTTTATTAAGGGAAAAAAAGTTTTAATATCTCCGCACTTTAAATGCATTACGGATTAATTTTTTTATTCTCTTTCTAATCAATTTAAAATTAATAATTTTTTAATAATAATCTTTAAGTAATAACATACGGTTAGCAGCAGAAAAAGCTGTGTTGTGTCTGCTTGTTTGTTTAAAAAAAATCATGAGTCATGAGTTCAATACCCAACAAAGCGAAAAGGCGAATAAATTGGAAACATCATTTAAAAGCTTCCAAAGACTCGCTGTGGAACAGCACTAGATGAATTAATAAAGGAGCCTGTAGATAAGAACAGCAAATGAGATCTTTCAGGCATCTGCAAGACCCGAAAAATTTTAGTGCAGACCTCAATAAAGCCCCAGTTAGAAAAATGAAATTAACAAAGTATGGAAAACAACTGAACTATAAACTCAAAAAGGTTAGGCACGCAACTGTGATGCCACAGGCCATTTGGTTCCATTTACTGGCCCCTTTGTGAAGTGGTTTTTTACGTCAGTTAACATTTGTGGTTCGATTAATTACGTAATGCTTACGTAGCATTGTTTTTCCCGGGGAATCTATACACCTGCCAGTTGGTGTAGGAACCTCTACAAGAGATTAACGTGAAGACTTTATTTTACACTGTTTTATATGCCTTTTATTTGCTTTTAAAAACAGAAGATGGCAAAATAGTGTAAAGTAAGCTGAAGGAAATTTAAAAGTGATCTAGGCAACCAAGTTGGAAAAGCTTTTAATCTATTTCGTAGACAACAAAAAATGATAATGAAAATTTTCTTATAACTCAGTTTTAAGAGTGTCACTGAGTTAAGCTGTGACTTTGACTTAAATCGCAAGACAAAGACAAAAGTACCTTCAAACTCTTTTTTCAAATCTTAATGTGATTTTCATAAATAAGTAAAATTTTAAAATTATTTAAAATAACAAAATGAAAATAAATAAGAAAAGCAGTGTAAATCTTGTAACCTCCTTTGTACTCTTTGTGAGATATTTGTCGTATTTCGTAATTAAATATTTAATTAAATCTAATTAAAATTTCATAAAGAATTCCACAAACTGAAACAGATAAGAAACTGAGACAAGAAACACAGAAGGTTGAACAATCACTTTTCTAACACTTTAACACTTGTAATTATTTCTACAGACAATACAAAGAAACACTTCAACTTGTTTGAAGGCAAATTGCTCTATTTTGAGGGCGTATAAATTTTATTCTACTAACAAAAGTGTGTGTATGTGTGCGTGCAGATGTAGATGTAGATGTAGATGTAGGAGTGCGTGTGCGTGTGTTTGTACCCTTTGAATTTAAGAAAGCCCATCATTTAAAATTATTATACAATTTATGTTAATTAAATATTATATTATTTTTTTTTTCTTTTAAGTTTGAAATAAACCCGAATGGTTAAGAAAAATTGAAGAAGAATATTAATTTTGTCAATGAAATCCACTGAGAGGTAACACAATAAGCTTAAATCTCTCTTTGTCTTATCAATTGTTAGAACAATGATTATTTTGCTGCTAGTCTTTGTAATTAAAATCACAAAAATAATAAAAAAAACTGCTCATCATAATTCACTTTATTTGTGCTTTATTTCTTTAAAATATTTATTTTTTAACAAAAAATAATTTTCTGATATTCTTTGTGTTTAAATAATTAGAAAAGAGCCTTTCCATATGGTCGAGTAGATGTTGTAAATGTCCGTGCGGTAGCAGCTGTATAGAACGTGATACCTATTTGTTCGAAAAGTCATATCTTTCACATCAACATCCTCTAATTCCTATAATATCAGATCAGCCAAATAACCTCTCGAAAGCCTCCGCCTTAAAAAGAAAAACTGATTTAATGGAAAATTAACATTATTTTTAAGATTTAAATTCCTATCTTAACCAGTTGGAATGCTGTTAAAGGTTACTCATGTTAATCTTCAGCACTTTAAAGCAGCTTTGGCTGCGTTGCTCCTCCTCATTGCTTAGAGTAAGAAGAAGCTTGTGTTTTCACAAGAATCCTAGCTCCCCGAAGACAGAGTTAGTGAAACAAACACTAAAGACTTCAATGGACTGTACACAAACTGTTCAAATAAGATTAGCTCGCGTAAAATGGTTAAACGTGATCTGAATATATTCATTCTTTCCGATTTCAGTAATGAAGATACGGTAACAACAGAATGGGAGATAGAACATGACGCCGCACTGTGTCGCAATTTCATACAACGAGCGGCCAAAAATAGAAGCGGATAGAGTAGGTAAGGGAAATTCGGCATGAATGCTTTTCTTATGAAAAGAAATATTTACGCGAAATTTCGAAAAAAAAATCTAACAAGTGCCACGCCCATCTCCCCTAAAACCTTAACTTCATAACTTTCTTACTATGCATCGAAATTGATGGCTCTGACTGCAGAATAAGATAATTAGTGAGCTCCCTCATGGAGGCAATCCTACTTACCTTTCTCGTGTGGGTTGATCTTGTACTTCTTAAAATTGTATGTCATAATTCTATAGCTTCTTCTGATAACATTTTAATGGAAGTATTAGAATATTGAAAAAAACCTATACCATAAACTAAAATGTAGTGCACAGTTGAAGTGTACCAAAGAATTCGCTATCTAGTCAGTCACTCAACTCAGCTTCAAATCTATCTTTCATGCAATGATAATTAAAGTGATTGTAAGAAAATATTAAAATATTAATACTTATTTTCTGTTGTTTCCTTTCTAAAAATACTCGTTTAAAATAATTTTCTACAAAATCTTCAACATGACGCAAAGCATCGCAGGGTATGCTTTGCTGTATCTCTAGCCACAGTTAAAAAATAGGACGAATCCGCAACGAGCTTGACTCTAAAAAACAATCACAAAAAGAATTCGAGCAACATCGGGCAGATGAACTTTTAATATAATAAAATACATACTTGTAGCTACAAAATACAAAAAAAGGAAAGTTCAAGGCTGCTGGAAAATCTTGACAATGCCTTAATAATATCTTTTTTCTAACGGTTTCTGACACATGATCAACATTTGTTAACCAAAAACAATGTTGTAATTATAGTTAGAAACATCACTTACAACCCTGTTTCAAATTTTTTTAGCCGTTATATTCAAATACTTAAATTCTTAATATTGTAAATGAACATAAATTTTGGGATTTGCATATAAATTTTGTATGCTATACATAAAGCTTAACTTTGAACCACTATAACTTTAAAACATTTTAAAAAGATATTTTAGATATCATCTAACCAGAGTGTTTGAAAAAAGAAAACAATATAAAGCATTCAAATTCTAACATTGACTTTAACCATTTTTGGCCACCCTCGTGACACAGTGCACCGTTTTTATTGTTGCTAGCTACATGACCATGAATGCGAGTCATTACTACCAGATTTGTAAATTGCACAGTATAACGATCAAAATTGGAGCAGACGCCAACACACACTGTGCCATATGAGGTAGCAAGAGATGAGTCAATTTTTTATTTTATTCTTTGAAGTTATTTGAATGTAGTAAGCGTTGTGTCAGGACCAATCTTTGTTTTTTTCAATACACGGAAGGGCCTACGCGTAATATGCGGGTTCTGGTCATAGATATATTAAAGGGGCTATACCCCAGAGTAATGGAAGGATCAAGGAACGGAGGCGGCAAAGTGCTATCCTCTCAGACTTTCTTACGTGGCCACCGATAATAGACAATCAGCAAAATAACGATGACACAGTGGTCGCCTTAATCAATGCGTGCAAACGAGCTTGATCAGAATAAAGCTGGCTGAGTGTCTGTAGAAGAAAGTACAAATCACTATGATGGGATTTCTACATAGCAGAGGCATGAAGGGGTTCTCGCAGTTTTTCTTATGCAAAAAAAATAAAAACTGGTCGGAGTATAAGTCCTCGGTAAAAAGGTGTAAAAAACTAATCAGAAATGTAAAACTCTGAGACTAGTAGACTACAGAAGATTCTATTGCTCTAATCCATTGTCGAAAGCTTAATTAGGAAATCTAGTCGAAATTGTGCTAACAGCAGACATAAGACCTTTGAGGTACTTATGGATGTGCACTTTCCTGACTGAACCTCGCAAACGGGTGTTCATGTGGTCGCTAATGTAATCTCTGGGAATTTTTTATTTTATAAAATTTTTGGATCATGGTGGCTCTATACCGTCTAATTTTCAGCATAGCTACTTTGGACATAGCGTCCTTAGCCTGTCCTCACATTTTAAAATGCTAAATTAGCGCGTACAGCGCAAGATATCTGTCAAAATTTCTCATCTACATACAAAATATATGAAGCATCCCTAAATAGCACAGCGTCAAAACTTAGCAATTGGAATATCCAATTTTAACAACGCGTAAGGTAGTGCAGGTGCCTGCAAGCTACTGTTGTTTACATACTTTTTTGTAGTATTTAGAGAGCGTTACAAAACAGTAATGACATTTTAGCTATTTTCGGGTTTATCTGCCGTTTTTATCACTGTTTTGCATTTCATTTTATTGGGTTTTATTTAAAATGATAAGTTAACATTACTGTTCACAACAAAACGTTGTGCTTTTGTTTAGGTATGTCATTTCAGCGTAAAAGCCATGCGTTATTTTGCGTCGCGTCTTACACGCTAATTTTTTTATGGCTGTAATGTTCTCCCTGCAGCTCAGAGCTTTTGCAATCCTTTGACTTCATTACGGTGTATAAAGTAGGATTTCCTAAGTGTTAAAAAATATTTAGCGACACTCTTTGATTGATGTTTATTTTCATAGCAATTACATTTATTCTATACATTTTTCTTACAGTGCATTTCCTATCACCAACCGTTTACGTCAACATTAAGAAAACGTGAAAATTGTTGTTTGCCTAAATGTTGGTACACAAGACATGAATGAGCAAACATTTACTTAACAATTTCAAATATGAATGTGTATGTGTAAGAGAAGGTAAATATTTACTTACGGATTAGGGAATGATGCAAATATTTATTTGTGAGCGTTTGCATGGAAAAATCAATGATCCAAAATTATTTATTTATTATTTACTGGTACAAGACCATCAGTCTTTGTAAACGAGAAAATGAAATGTAGCGCATTAAAATTTGCATTTAAGGGAGAAAGAGAGAGTATAAATATTGGTTTTTTTCTTTCATTACAATCATTCGTGAGCCATTGTTTTAGTTGTTTAAATTTATGAGCTAAATTAACTCACATACTGTTTCTCCTGATTATGTAATTGTTTACTCTAGTTACTGCACCTACACATTTAACCATCTATCTCTTTTTAACGTCGAAAATCTCAATCTACTCTTTTACAAATATTTATGTGTATAATACTGTTAAATAGTTGTCAATCTGTCAATATCTGTATAATTGAAAGAGGTCAGGCTTTACATCATTCTGTAATAATAACTTCGACGCGGCTTAATGCTTGAATAAATATTTTTAAATTAGTTTTTGTCATAATTTTTTGAGTTGTGATTAAAGGTTACAATTTACCATTACCTGTTTTTTATTGATACTTTAGGGTTACTTTACAAAATGCGACTTTGCACCATGAAGACGTCACTTTTACCCAAAAAAAAATAATAAAAAACTAAACGTATTTAAATTAAATCCCCAAAAAAATAAACATATATCAAGTGAAAAACAAGTTTTTATGAATATATAACGATGTTAGTTATTACGTTATATAATGACGTAAGAACTTACGTTTTCTCATGACGTAAAACCTTACGTTTTTTAATAGTTACTTTAAATTTTTTACCACTTCTTCTTTGTTCTGAATAAAATTATTGTCAGCGTTACAGTTCGTCGACTAAGGTTTCAATATAACACTTTCTTGATGATCTGTGACTTTATGTGAGACTTTTTTTAAACTCAGTTAATATTACAGGTATTTATTTCCTTTCGACTTTTCGCCAGTTTTTGTGAATTTATCTTTAAAAAAAATCCTTATCAATGCACTGAAAAATTCCTAATTTTTTTTTTTAGCAAAAATATTTCCATACAATGGGAACTCAAGTATAATTAGCTAAAGCAAGGCAAAAAGCAAAAGCGGTCTATTTGCATTACCTACCTTTAGTTTTAAAAGGATTTTTTTGTGCGACTTTATTCTTATAAAACGACGTTTTGTGTTACTTTTTGAAACCTCCCAGTGGTATTACTGAGTACAGTTCTTTTTTAGGAAAGTTAAAAAAAAATTAAGAAACATAATGAACTTTACTTTTTTCATTTTTAATTTTTTGTTATTCCTCCTTTGTTTGGCATTTCAAATATTAAACAAACCCCCTACAGTATTTATTATTAAATGCCATAAGTAATTTGTTTTGGTATTCCATTATAAAGCGGTTTGTTGATTTATGTTTAAAGGTAAAATATCTTACGTTAATTGATTTAACAGCCATCTTGTATTGTTTGTTTAAGGAAAATTAATGTATGCAATAACAACAGAAAATATTAACCAAGAAATTAAACGCAATTCCACAAAGGCGCACCAACATTGAGAGCTGATATTCAAAATACTATTTAAGTATTCGAAGGCATATATAAATTTCAAAACAAAAACGAGGGTAGAAAAAAAGACTACAATTGATATTAAAATAAAATGTTAGTTACGAAATAAAAATAAAATAATTGAAACAAGTAAATGTGCTACAGTCGGCTGTGTAGCATCAATAATATTAATTACTTTACACTACAAATGTATGGAAGTATTAAGTTGTACAATTAGACATTGATAATGTGTGCAAAGTTTAATTGTCTTGACATTTTTGGCGCTCTTAGTTTTTTGTAAATAAAAAAAATTTTATTTTGTTACTGAGCACAAGGTCCCATTCTGTTATCTTCTATACCTTGCTCTCAAAAATTAAATATATAAAAATGTTGTAAATAGCTAAAATAAGAAAAAAATCCTTAAATACGTAATAACGTATCAAGTTACGTTATGACGTAACACTTTACGTCTTTAAATCTGCAAATAATTCCCTTCACTAATTTTAAAAATTATGTCACTGAATTTCATATGTTAAAAATTATGATCTAAGCCAGCTCTTTAAGGATTCCAAAGCTTCATGCCTCTACTTCTAGACTTGAAAGCTGAAGAAAGTAGAACAAGTGACTAGAGATTAGATTATATTTAACCTATAGGTAATATTTAAACAAAAGAAGCGGAATCGAAAGACAAGTTAAGGAATGATTTATCAAACCTAGTCTTATTCCAGTGGGAGGTATAATTATTAAACCTAAGGATTTTTAACGGTTGGCAACGAAAAGTACTTAGAAAATGACATCTACTAATATAAAATCGGAGATAACGTTTGGCAAGCCTTAATAAAATGTAATCCTTAAAAAAACTGTGAAAATAGTTTTTGGCGAATTTCGTAAGATAGTTTTGTAACTAAAACGTCAGCTGGTATCTTGTTTCCTTCTAAAATACAGCTTAAACTGCCTTCGTTTTGTTAACGATATCATCTGCCTTCATTTTAATCAATCTATTGCTTTCAATATGATTGAATTTATTTGACTAGAAGACAATGAAAATCATTATGTGTTTTAAAGCTAAAAAATTAATACAATGGTTCCCATGAACTTAATACTAATACATACATACATACATACATACATACATATATACATACATTCTCTCATACATACCCATTCATATACATTCACATAAATGGAGTACCGTATGAATATAAAAATTGTTTGCAGTCATTAGAGAAAATTCTACAATCATTATTCGTAATGAACGTATGAATGGCTGAATGGCTGAACTTCTAAATGTATGAAATGTTTTTATCTCAATTAATTATCAGCAATTAGGCAGGCAAACGTTTGATGGTAGAAAATTTGTAGAGGTACAAAACAGTGTTATGGCCAGTTGTTAAGGCACAGAATATTTTTATTTTTTTTTTGTTTTGCATAAAAATATAAAGAGTTTTCATTGCATAAGTCTTATTTAATGATAAAAAAAACTTTATTTTGATTATGTAGAATTTAAATGTTTGAAAGATTTTTCTTACTTGAATTAATAATGAAATCATAAGGGCACTTTTAAAAGTAAATAAGTTTTTCATTCCAATCTGACATAACATTTCCAGCTTTCGGTCTCGGTTGAAAGTTTTCATTCTATCAGTATCAGCAAAATCAGATTCATAAATGGCTTGGATGTTAGAAAAACACCACCACTCTTTTATATCGATTTAACTCTCTGCTATATAAAAAAATTTAAACATTCACAATGATTTTAAAGTGGCACAGATGTGGCAAAATATTTCATGAACCTAAAAACACGGATAAATTCGATTGTAAGTACCAGCATCTCAATTTTTAAATTTGCTTTTCTGTGGCATTTTTATTTTCTCTTTTTTAAACTAAATATGTCGTTGCTGCTAGATTTGTTCCGCTGATCTTTTTTTTACTTTTCACAGAATTCTTCGCCAAATTGTATATCATGGCTGCACGACTTTAAGAGTTCGGGAGTGCTGAACCACTGTTTCCGATTTATTCACCTTGTAAACAACAGCTTTTCTGTCGAAGTTGTATTTTTCTATATAAAATGAACTTACGGGATATGAACTCATTAAATCCCGGTGCTTTTTGATAAGACCATTGAACAATAGAATGCGCGTTTCCATTTCATTTTTTCCAGATGTCTTCCATCGAGGTTTACACGCTATTTGAAACTGAGCCTTGTGTTCTGCGACGAACGCTCCAGTAAACTTGATTTAGTTAAGCTGACTTCTCAAGGAGTATATTCTTTTAAATCACAAGAGATTGGGAATTGTCACTAAAAACCCTCTCATTAAAAAAGCCCTATAAAAAAAATCCATGGGAGCTAGATCGGCTGAACTTGATGGCCATGAGATATTTTTTTTTTAATTTTCCCGAAGCAAATTCATCTAAGCTTTGGCAGCACGCAGGTGTAGAAAAAAAATTCCGTAAACACGCGTCGATAGTTTTCAACGTTAATATTTGTTGGCTGGCTTCGAGAGCGTTTGAAAAATAATGGTGTTTGATTTTTCAATCGAGAGTGGTGAGTTCTTAGAAACCAGCAACGGCAGTGTTGTTTGTTGACGTGGCCGTTTAAGTGAAAATGAGCCTCGTCGTTTCAAAAATTGAGATTTATAGTGCGAAAACGCTCCAACATTATTTCACAAAATTTTTTGCGTAAATCAAAGTTACTTTTTGAAGATCTTAACTAATTAAATCTTAAAAGGATGGGACTTAAGATCCTTTTTTAAAATTTCAAAAAGTTCAATGTTTTCGGGAGCTCCTGAAGAAGCATTTATCCTTGGCCGTGTGACATTCATAGCCAAAGCTGTTGAGCGTGCAACTCCAATCAAATTCTGCAAATGCGTTCCTTTGGTCCACAAAGTGCCTACAAAGGCCCTAAAATCGACCCAGGCAACCCGGGTACAACAAGTTAATAACTATATAAAAAATGAAATATATATTATATTTGAAATCATTTTGTAATGCGATCTGAGCCGGCAAACACGAAAATTTAACCCAAATGGTATTTTTTTTACTTGGGACTATTTTGCAGAATTTAAAGTCACCGAATTATTTTTATAAGTAATATGAGCGAGCAGTTGTGAACAAAAAATAATCGAGACTTCAGTTACCGGTATTTCAAGGACGAAGACTTGCAAATTTCGGGGTCGGGGTATTTTAAATAATTAATTTCAATTGGCCTCTCGTTTTATAGTCAAAATTTTCATAATTGATGATTTTGTTATAAACCAGTTTAAAAAAATTATAACAATTTTTAGGAAGAAACTGTGAAACAATAATTGTGTATCAGAACATCTTTCTTCTCTTTAAATAAACTACTTCCAGTTGTAGTTTTCTATTTTTATGCATTTCAATTACAATTAATATTGTTTTAACATAAAGAACTAATTGCTTCTTCAATTTATTATCAACAGTAAAACATTATGTTTTTTTGCATAAAATCAAAAACATTTACGTTTTGTGTTAAAAATATTTAAATTTTTACTTTCGCATAAAAAGTCATTATTCATTCATTTAATGTTAATTTAGATAACCTCATGGTCACTATATAATTTTTATTACGTCCCTTTAAAAATCATTAAATACATGTTGAATTCTTAATTTTTATTATTGCATTAAAGGTCAACGTTAAAAAAAGCATTTAGTTAATAACGATAATTTTTAAACATTAAATAAAAATTACTTTAAAAAAAACTTGCACATGAAGTGATGAAAATGTTTGTGGACATGTCTTTCAAACCTTACAACATTCTAAATATTCGAAAAGTGTTAATTTGGCCAACAAAATATTAAAAGAAACTGAAAATAAAAATTTGTTGTAGAATCAAAACAAACCTGTAGAAAAGCAAACAAGTTTTGACTAAAATAATTTTAAAACAAACAAAAAAAGAAAGAAAAATCTGTGACAGCAAATGTAAGAAAAACTTTAAAATATTTTCGATCACTGAAATGAAAACTTGTTTAATATTGATTTATTATTTAAGAAAAAAATGCAAAGTTCAAAGCAAACTTTTTAATATTGGAGACGGTTCTTAAAATCACATTAAATTTGAATTTACTAAAGTTTGTGCAGTACAGCTTCGGCGTAACAGCTGGCATTATATTGTTAGTAAAACTACAGTTTTAGAGCAAAGAAAACAGAATCATCGTTAGATATAAACCACATTTTTAGTATGATGATATTATTAGTCATCAGGCTTGACCACTGTGGGATTTACGAAACTCCAAAAAAATTTATTCATTTCATATTGTTGTTGTATATTTCCCCTCCTCAGTTTGATCATCCAGCTCAGCTCGATCCTTACTCAAGAGCTGAGCTACTTCTTAAAGTGTTCCTTTAAATAATTCTGGAGTTTATTTCACCTTGCAATAGAAGAGGTGCTTAAGATATTGTGGCCCTTTATCACAGAAAAATTACCTCTTCCTTGCCGGAAGCAGATAGGATATGACCTTCCAGATTCAAATTTTCTACGGGCAGTAGATGAATGTTCTTGTCTGAGTGGTTGTCATGTATCGACTCAAGATATTGTCAAATACTGTTCTTATGAAGACTATGACATTTTCTGACATGCCTCGGTAGACGATCTACCTCCATTAGATTCTGGATTCTTTTTTTGTAGCATGACTTTACATTACATAACCATCAAAGTCTTAATTTTATTGCATAAATAATTCAATGCGATGTTCGTTGGAACAAGCACATTTTTCATGTTGCAAAAGAAGCATTCAAGTGCCTAGGTTTTCTAAAACGGTGTAAGAAATACTTCACTCCATCTGATCTCCTTACTATCTATGTCACCTTTATCAGACCTAAAATGGAATACAACTCTCAATGCTTCAAAGTCTATTTTGGAGTTACTCGATCGCGTACAGGAAAGAGCGAAGAAGCTCATTGGTGACAGTAGGGTATCCAGCTCTATTGACTCACTGGAGCATCGACGCAATATGGGGTGTGTTTCACTGTTTTATCGTTACTACAACGGAATGTGCTCTTATGAAATCTGGGAACTTGTTTCTGAAAACCATAATTTAATACGCGCAACTCGCTCTGCATCAAGAGCGCATTCTTTTGTGGTCGATTGGCCAATGAATCGCACAACGCATTACAGAGAAAATTCGTTTTTTAGCCGAACAGTTGTGAAATAAACTCCCTGCAGAGGTCTTACCTGCCACTTTTAATGTGCAAAGATTCAAATCAAATGTTCACAAGCACTACTCCCTTTATCCCCTATCCCACAACGTAATTTCCTAGTTCTGGCACAATGCATTGCATAAGTAGGTGTCATCCCCTGAGTGCTGCTCCTAATTAAAAAAAAAATTATAAATAATTCTCGTTTATCATGAGAACAGAAATTAGCATAAATCTTCATCCTTTTAGTATCGCAGACTCTTAGTGTCCACATTGGCATTACATAGTTTATCACTGGCTGACTAGTCGTTTTTTAATTAGGTAACATACCTCAAGTAATGGCAGCTAGTGACTTGTGGAAATTGTTTTTTATTCGCAGCTTTACGCGGTATGCAATGCCTTACGTTGAGGAGGTCATCTTAATTCCAGCTAGACTTTCTTTGTCCAGGTGGTGAAAAATTACATTTAAAATTAACTTTAAGAGATTTTTAAATTTAACATTCGTAGGAAGTTTGAAAGGCCATCAGTGATATGGCCACACTCCAAGGTAAATCAGTCTTCGGCATAGAACATTTTTAGGCACTGTTAAATAAGCAGGATCTGCAGAATAATTCACAGACATTCTGTTCTACTAGAATTCTAGTTTTTAAACAATATAAGCGACTGCATTTCACGCATGTGAATTACTAAACAATTTTTATATTTGAAGTGAGACGTTGTAATGCCTTCGTTAAGGACAGCATGATTAAATGTGTCAAAAGCTTTCAAAGGAACAGGGGCCACAAGAACCTTTCTCTGCTATACTAGGTCTCAATAAGACCATCCCTGTGTAGATATACAGTTTGTATGTCTATTTTTTAAATCTATATTAATGTACTTTTAAACGGATATGTTACTTTTCTTTCAAGATTTCGTTAGAGTCATCAACTGAATGTTATAAAAACAAATTTTTAATTTTGTTTCCTAAAGCTGCCATATTTACTTTGCGTATAGTGTTACATAATTCCAGAATAATTTTAATAACTGTGCCACATTTTAAAAATTTTCTTTTAAAAATTTTTAACCATCCCAACTTCACAACATTAAAAACTCAAACACATTCTTTTAAGGCGATGTTAATAGCAAGCGATATTTCTAAATAAATCAAACGATATTAAAGGAATTTTCCTTTCATAAACTTATAATTAACATTGAAAATAAAGTTTGTTTGCTGCTGTTGCATTAGAGTTCAAATTCTTTCATTCTTTTGAAAAATGTTCAAAATTGTAAAAAAGTAGAAAGTGAAGTAGTTGATTTAAAGTAGCTGCAATGGAAATGTTGCAACTTCTACAACATGTTAAGAATTTATTGAAAAACTTACTAACGAACACAAAAAGTTGAGAAATCTAAAAGGTAAAAAACGTATAAAGTTAATTTTAAGTGAAGCAGCAGCAGTCTAAAAAGTTTATAAACTTGTAAATATTTGCTTCCAATTTCTCTTTGCATCAATTATTGCGTAACTTTGAGAGCAAAATTTAGAACTCAATAGAATATTTGATGAAAGATTAAAATTTATATAAAAAAATCTTAGATTTTTGTGAAAAGAAATCTTTATTCCAATAGATTTTGTTTTTATGTCGATAAAAATTATGTGTATAAAAATAAATTCGAATTAAACTAGTAGAGACTTAAAGCAAAAAAATTTAACATAGCTAATTTTGTAGTTAACAATGCACTGTTAAATAATTAACAGACTTTTGTCCAACATGAATAAAAAGATTTCAGCAACATTTTAAGAGCCCGCATACTCGTAAATATTTAAATGAAAATAAAAGCAAAACATTAAATAAAAAACGAAAATGAAAAAAATAAATCAATAATAAAATCTAATAGTGCGTTTCCATTTACGTGATTTTGTTTAAAACACTTGATTTGCTCAAATCAAGAGGATAACATCAGCATTAAATCGTTCTTATCCAGTTCATGTTGCTGGCTTCGAAGGTTCCAGAAAATTTCCTTGGTGTCGAAACAAGTCATTAATGTCACACCTGAGGCTGTAAAAATTTTTGCACACTTCGAATTGTTCACGTTGCTACCGATCCAAAAACTTAGTAAGAGTTCAAGAACTACAAGCAAACGCCAGAAACATTAGGGAAATTACATTATATTAATGACACTACTGACTGAGGCCTTAAATACGTTATGCCGTAACAAGGATAGGAGAAAATATGTTTAATAAAAATATTTTTTTCGCGTTTTCCTTATTAATGTTCTTAATAATTTTTGTTAATGGTTGCGTACGTCATTTTATTTTAAACTCGGCTATCTACTGAAATGCTATCTGGCAGCACCGTACGTAGTGAGGTGACTGGATAAAAATACATTAATTTGCGTAAGTTTGAATAATGTTCGAGGTGTAAAGGCCGGGAAACATAGAATCCGTCATTCGTTAAACTTCTTCCTTGTTTTCTTTTAACTCTTGCTGTGTTTTAATTGTTTTTTGTGATTTTAATAAAACAATTTTGGTGGCAAACAATAGAACACAAATTTAATTTAATTAACAAGTGAATAAAATACAAATTAAATATAAGAGTGAATAAAAATAGAGAGCAAACTTTCATTTAACATTCGTCAGCAAAGTATTCATTGTGCCAACCTTATCCATTGTTACTTTGGCTTTAGTTGAATTTGTCAAAGTACAACGTATGACGGATTATATGTGCCCCGGCCTTAAGTTCGAATAATGTTCGGAGTTAAAAAAAACAATAGGGTGTGTTGTAAATTTCAATTCTTTGGACGCGCTTTTGAGACAGTTATAATAGTTAGAGAAAATAATTTAAAAATATAATTTTATATGAAAGCCCCTGTAAGGGAGTAGGTTTGTTCGAAAAATATAATAAAATGAAGACAAATTCAACTCAATTGTAAGACTCTTTTGCAGATTTTTACCATTTTGCACTTATCTTTAACACTTATAATGAAATATTTTCCCTACGCCACCTGTTTAGTTTCTTGCCACAAAATTTCTTTTTTCGAACCTCACAAATTTGAAGTTTCTAGCTTTTTTCAATCCTGTTGCAACACTATTCCGCCTCTAATGTACAATTTCACTTTATTGTTAATGAATGTTCATGCGAATGTAATGTAGATATACAGGCATAAACTTTTAAACTACAAACAAACAAAACACATAGACATTAATTGCTACAACTCGAGTTGTAGACATGATCTCAGACAACAAAATAATCATACACATAAACAGAGAGTAGGTAGAAATATGTGCTTAAAAACATCTACAATATAATTATATGGTTACATAGATACTGCCAGGAACAACGACATATAAGAAAACAATTTCAACGATATAAGTTAATATTAATGTGGGTATAGATGACATTGTGTTTATTAAAACGAACCCAGCAAATGTAAGGATTAATTTCAAATTGAGAATTATTTAAAACCAAAACCGTTTTCACAGCATAAATATTTGGAAATTGTAAGAAATATATAATTTTATCCTTATGAGTTAGAAAAAAGTTAAATCAGAATTAGTTGCGAAAATTGAAAATCAGCAAGATAGGTCCATGTCTTTTGAGGCAGCGTGCAAAACACCACGCCTGCCTCAAATTTTTTTTCATATTATTTGGAACAAAAATGTTTAGTAAAGAAACTCTAATCAAAAAACAAATATATGGGGCGATTGAGAATTAAAAATTAAGAAGAATAAAACATGAAGTACAAATATTGGCGCCCGCCCATATTTACCGAGTTATGGGCCTGTAGAATTCTCATAAAAAAAGTTGGGTTATCAATATGATCAATATGTGCATTATTTAAAATCTTCTGAGGAGATCTTTCAGGAAATACTAAACTTTGTTAAAGATGCCTTACCCACTAAGAGCCAATGACCCCTAATATTTCAGGTGGCAGAACTTGTTTTAAATTAACTTTAACTTGACCTTAATGGGGTGCTTTAAACCTCTGTCTACTTTTAACAATGATTTGGAATTTTTTAATGAAATTATTAAATTATTTTAACTTAATGTTAATATTTCATGTTTGCAAGAATATCATTAGAATAACTTCTTTCAGGTATCAGAAGAAACTTAAGTTTTTAGTTTGTGACTTCCTTGTGATATTCATGGATATTAACATGGCATTTCATTATCTCCATTAAAAGAAGAATCAGTAACTCTACTAAATAAGGCAGCAAAGTCTTTAACATATATTTTTATTAAATTTATTAAATTTATAATCATTATTTCAAACAACAGTTAAACCTTTCATTAACAATAATTATAAAGCGCTTTGAGATATTGTGATATTAAAAAAATTTATTACTAATTTGTTGAAAGTATAGGTTTCGCTCTGCTTTTGTGATGCATATGGATATCCACGTACAGAACGTTTTTAGTTACAGATTTTTGCGGTAGATAAATGAAATTATTTTTATTAAACAATTTTAAGAAAACAAGGAAACAAACATAAATTCAATAAAACTTAATGCATTTGTGTGTTGCTACATATTTTAGGAATTTGTTTAAATAAGTTTATTTTTAAGCAAACCCTTAAATGAATAAGAATTACTGCTAAAAATGTTTCAATAACAACTTTTGAATTTTCAGCATATTTTGACTAGCAATCAATTATACCTTAAGTATAAAATTTATACTTATTTATAATTGAGTATAAAGTTAAGTTTAAAATTTATACTTATCTATCATATAGTATAAAGTTAAGTATAAAATTTATACTTATTTATAATTGAGTGTAAAGTTAAGTATAAAATTTATACTTATTTATAATTAAGTATAAAGTTAAATATAAAATTTATATTTACTTATAATTGAGTATAAAGTTAAGTATAAAATTAATACTTATTTATAATTGAGTATAAAGTTAAGTATAGAATTTATACTTATCTATCATATAGTATAAAGTTAAGTATAAAATTTATACTTATTTATAATTGAGAATAAAGTTAAGTTTAAAATTTATACTTATCTATCATATAGTATAAAGATAAGTATAAAATTTATACTTATTTATAATTGAGTGTAAAGTTAAGTATAAAATTTATACTTATTTATAATTAAGTATAAAGTTAAATATAAAATTTATATTTACTTATAATTGAGTATAAAGTTAAGTATAAAATTAATACTTATTTATAATTGAGTATAAAGATAAGTATAAAATTTATACTTATTTATAATTGAGTGTAAAGATAAGTATAAAATTTATACTTATTTATAATTAAGTATAAAGTTAAATATAAAATTTATATTTACTTATAATTGAGTATAAAGTTAAGTATAAAATTAATACTTATTTATAATTGAGTATAAAGTTAAGTTTAAAATTTATACTTATCTATCATATAGTATAAAGTTAAGTTTAAAATTTATACTTATTTATAATATAGTATAAAGTTAAGTATAAAATTTATACTTATTTATAATTGAGTATAAAGTTAAGTTTAAAATTTGTACTTATTTATAATTGAGAATAAAGTTAAGTATAAAATTTATACTTATTTATAATTGAGTATAAAGTTAAGTATAAAATGAATACTTATTTATAATTGAGAATAAAGTTAAGTTTAAAATTTATACTTATCTATCATATAGTATAAAGTTAAGTATAAAATTTATACTTATTTATAATTGAGTATAAAGTTAAGTATAAAATTTATACTTATTTATAATTAAGTATAAAGTTAAATATAAAATTTATATTTACTTATAATTGAGTATAAAGTTAAGTATAAAATTAATACTTATTTATAATTGAGTATAAAGTTAAGTATAGAATTTATACTTATCTATCATATAGTATAAAGTTAAGTATAAAATTTATACTTATTTATAATTGAGAATAAAGTTAAGTTTAAAATTTATACTTATCTATCATATAGTATAAAGATAAAAATAAAATTTATACTTATTTATAATTGAGTGTAAAGTTAAGTATAAAATTTATACTTATTTATAATTAAGTATAAAGTTAAATATAAAATTTATATTTACTTATAATTGAGTATAAAGTTAAGTATAAAATTAATACTTATTTATAATTGAGTATAAAGTTAAGTATAAAATTTATACTTATCTATCATATAGTATAAAGTTAAGTATAAAATTTATACTTATTTGTAATTGAGAATAAAGTTAAGTTTAAAATTTATACTTATCTATCATATCGTATAAAGATAAGTATAAAATTTATACTTATTTATAATTGAGTGTAAAGTTAAGTATAAAATTTATACTTATTTATAATTAAGTATAAAGTTAAATATAAAATTTATATTTACTTATAATTGAGTATAAAGTTAAGTATAAAATTAATACTTATTTATAATTGAGTATAAAGTTAAGTTTAAAATTTATACTTATCTATCATATAGTATAAAGTTAAGTTTAAAATTTATACTTATTTATAATATAGTATAAAGTTAAGTATAAAATTTATACTTATTTATAATTGAGTATAAAGTTAAGTTTAAAATTTGTACTTATTTATAATTGAGAATAAAGTTAAGTATAAAATTTATACTTATTTATCGTATAGTATAAAGTTAAGTATAAAATTTATACTTATTTATAATTGAGTATAAAGTTAAGTATAAAATGAATACTTATTTATAATTGAGTATAAAGTTAAGTATAAAATTTATACTTATTTATAATTGAGTATAAAGTTAAGTATAAAATGTATACTTATTTATAATTAAGTATAAAGTTAAGTATCAAATTTATACTTACTTATAACTGGAAATGAAGTTAAGTATAAAACTTATACTTATTTATAATTGATTATAAAGTTAAGTATAAAATGTATACTTATTTATAATTGAGTATAAAGTTAAGTATAAAAATTTATACTTATTTATAATTGAGTATAAAGTTAAGTATAAAATTCATACTTATTCATAATTGAGTATAAAGTGAAGTATAAAACTTATACTTATTTATTATTAGATATAAAGTTTAGTACAAAATTTATCCTTATATATAACTAAGGATAAAATTAAGAATAAATATAATTAATGACTCTGTTTAATCTCTGAGTGCTTGGTTCTCAATTTAATTACATAATAGTTTAGATACAAGTAAATACAGGAGTATCAGCCATACAAGGTGGGGTCACATGTCGATAACGTTAATTCAGATATCACTTTGCTTAAGATTAAAAATTTTAAGCTTAGAGAATGGACTGGCAAAATTCGCAGTTGGTAGGATGTCCTGCGTTTTGTAGAGAAACTTAGCAGCTCATTTGCCTTGCTGCGGTCATTTCAATAAAACGTTTTACAAAGTGTATGTGGGAAGTTTATGTAGGAAGAAATAATGTTACACTAACCTCATATCAGATACAAAAACTGACAGGGCATCTTTACCGAATAATCCCTTTGGGCTCTATGATAAGTATAGAAAAATAACACCCTTTCTCAAAGCTCATAATATGCCAAAATTAGCAGTTGTCCGTACCGTTTATCAGGTATCCACACCTTCGTCCATCTCTTGCCTCAACCATTCAAATCTAGTTAAGTTTAGCCGGTGATATTATAGAAATTATTGTTTTTATGTTGGCTAATATTATGTATGATTAGTATTTGTAGAGTTTTTGCTACAATAATTACGTTCCTCGTATGTAACTACGACTATTTAGGATGCTTATTCTAGCAAGCTAATCGTTAGCAAAGACACCAAACTAAATTAATTTTTCTTACTGAAGCACTAAGATGATCTTAAAACTATATTCGAAAAAAAGACCACATTGCTGGCTATTCCGGTAAAGTATGTACCAAGCGAGAGTGTTTGGAATTACGCAGACTTGATGTTTTAATGGGGCACATTGTTAATAACAAATATTTCTCAGTTTTAGTACAATTAGAACACTTCAACACAGTAAGAAAGCTAGGATAAAACTTAGAATATTGGTGTAACACTACATTCGCTTTAAATAAGAGTAATAATCTTGCTTATGAATTTTCTCTTAAACTACTGAAATCTTCATCATTCGATACTTTTCATGAAAAGGCTGGGTTTTCCTAGACCCCGCCATTAATTTACTCTTGGCAAGCATTGAAGGAGTAGGGTTTTTTTTATCAATAATAATCAACCTCTACGCGCATTCTTACTTACTTTATTACAATCAGTACGAATATGAATCAACATTTAGTGCAATCGTGTAACTGATGACGGATGTAGCGATCTAGAAAATACTGCATTACGTTCTGCAGGTGTATAATTTTTTCTGTCTACTTTGAAAAATAGTTCGCATACATTTGTAAACAAATTTTCTTTCTTAAATTTTTTTTTAATAAAAATAAACTTAAGCCGAAATTAATTTAAATCATTTATTTTTTTTTCTCTCTTCTTTGCTTGTATCTATATTTTTGAGTTCCTATGTCAAATGCCTTTGCCGGTATTTATGAGTATGTTAATTTTCTATTTATGGCTGTATTAATGTCGCAGTCTATTATCGCATCGTCGACATTATTATAAAATATACGAGGGCTGATATATATATTTCTGGCCTGGCAACACTGAGTGCTGCCAAGTGGAATCTGACATTTCCATTGGAAAGTTTGTCATTTTTAAGCATAATCGTACTCAAAACGTTTTGACGTACGACCATTATTTGTGTTGTTTACAGTGACTTGAAAAAATTAATATAGAAAAAAATGGAATTAACTCGTGAACATTTTCGTGCCATCATTTTTCACAACTTTCGACGTGGATTATCCCGACAAGAGTGCATTGATGAACTTAAATCTTTGTATGGCGATGAAGCACCATCCTATAGCACTGTGAAAAATTGGTATAATGAATTTAATCGTGGCCGAAGCTCGCTCAAAGACGAATTTCGTGAAGGTCGTCCAAAAACGGATGTTGTGCCAGAGATGCCGTGCGTGAACTCATAATGCAAGATCGACATGCGACATACCGAGAGATAGAGACATCCTTGGATATTTCTTCCACCAGCATACATTCGATACTGCATGAACAACTGACCGTAAAAAAAGTTTGTTCTCGTTGGATCCCGCACAATTTGAAAGTCGCTCAAAAAAAGGGCTCGTGTCGATTGGTGCAAAGAAATGTTGCAAGAATACGATTGCGGTGCTTCAAAAGACGTTTACAAGATCGTCACAGGGGACGAATCATGGACTTATGCGTATGAGCCCGAAGCGAAACAACAATCGACCGTGTGGGTCTTCAAAGACGAGCAAAATCCAACGAAAGTTCGTGGAAGAAGCACTTTGAAACAAATGGTCGCCTGTTTCTTCGGCAAAACTGGTCATGTGGCGACTGTTCCGCTTGAGCAACGTAGGACGGTCACTTCTGAGTGGAACACTACAATTTGTTTGCCTGAAGTCACCGGAAAAATTCGAAAAAGCAACAAGAGAAGACGAATCATTGTTCACCATGACAATGCTAACTCTCAAACATCGGCTCAAACCAGAGTGTCTTTGACCGGCCAAAACGTCGAATTAATGGGTCATCCACCGTACAGCCCTGACTTGGCACCTAATGACTTCTTTTTGTTTCCGCACATCAAGAAAAAAATGCGTGGTCAACGATTTTCGTCGCCAGAAGAAGCTGTTGAAGTGTTCAAAAACCATGTTTTAGAGGTGTCTCAATCGGAGTGGAAAAAGTGCTCCGACAACTGGTTTGAGATGATGCAAAAGTGTATAAATCATGCTGGAGAATACTTTGAAAAACAATAAAACCATTTTTCATTATAATTATTCGCATTTTCACTATTAGGCCAGAAATATATAGAGCAGCCCTCGTAACATGAAAATAAATAAACGATCGGTTGTCTATAAGTCTCATGATAACAATATTTCAATTTCTTTTTTAATTTTCGTTTGCACAAATAAAAATATATGCGAAGCGAAATTGCATTAAAATTCAAATAAAATAAAAAAAAATTGAGCTGCATACAAAAACTTTAGTTGATAAATACCAAAAGTAACTATTAATTGGAACACAAAAAGAATATTTATGAATTTTTAAGCAGTAATTGGTAGAAACTTTTGTTGTAGTGCAATGTGTGTGCTGCAGCATTTGAAGTTAAAGCAGATATTTATACAAATGTGCGATGTTTACAATGCCAAAAAAAATAAATAAAAATTATAATAAATGACATTTACATATTTAAATAAATTTTTATATTATGATTATACTAAAAGTTCAATTCAGAAATTTAAAGTTTTTTAATTTGAAGTCACTTTTTTTGATAAAGGCATTTTTTATCTTGTTTTAATTATTTTTTTTTTTAGATTAAAATTTATGTAGATATTTGAAAATATTGTTTGACAAGCAATTGAAGTTTTTTCAATGTTTTTTTTTTCTCTATTTCTTCAAACAAAAAACACGCTCTAACTCACTTTATATTTAAAAGTTTAAAGTTGAACAAAGACAAACTTGTTTGAAATTTATTGCAATCAATATCGATTTAATAGAAAACTTTAAATGAATTTTAAAGCTAAAAGCTTAGTAGTCTACAGGTAAAGCAGGCAATAAATTGGTTACACTTTAAAAAGTAAGAAAGTACTGAAGGTAAATAAATTATAAAAAATATAAATAAGAAGAATCAGAATAAGAATAAGCAGCTGGTGTAAAAAATAAGTTCCTGCTTTGATATTTCTAAAATTCAATTTAGTAAATTGATTTGGTATTTCTTACCCTTTGTGAATCAAACAATTCTGAATTTATGAATCAACCATTTTCTATTTCCTTAGTTACAATTTTAAAAATTTTAGTCATAATAATAATTTCGTGTCTACCTTTTCACCATCTTGTTTATATCTTGCCTATCTCTTACTTAAGTATTATGTGTTCTGTATGTCTTTTCTATTGCCTATGTCTTGTTTATAAATTGCCTATGTCTTGTGTATGACTTAACTATGCCTTGTATTGACCTTGCCTGTGCCTCTTCTGTATGTCTTATAGCTGTCTTTTAAAGTTCTTTTGCATGCCTTGTTTTAGTCTTGCTTAAGTCTTGTATATTTCTTGTATGCGACCTATTTTGTTTTTCGTATATCTTATGCATTAAAAATGTCTAATCTATGCTTTCTATATTTCGTATATATGTTCTGTTTATCGTTGGTCACAGGGTGACAACTCTTAACTCGAAAAAAATTGAAACGGGTTGTAGTTTATTTCATTTTTTTTTTAAATAAAAAATATTTTCAACAGCTTTGTTTTCTTTACGTCCTCGCACAATAAATATCTTTAACAAAATCTTTTTTTTTTGTGTTTTTTACGAAGTAATAACGTTTTTTTATTTTTTTTTTTCTCAAAAGTACAAAAAACATGTTAAGAGTTGTCAATCTGGGCCAACGATATGCTTTATCTAAGTCTTATCTATGTTTGCTCATATAGTGACTCTGCCTAATCTATACTTTAAATATGATTGTTCTGTGTCTTTTTTTAATTTCTTCTCTGTGTTTTTTTCTATGTTTTATCTATTTATTATCTGCATATTGCCTATGAATAATCTATGTCTTCCTTATGTCTCCTTAATGTCTCGATCATGTCTAGATAATTTCTTTTTTATGTCTTGTGTATAAGGTACCCATTTCTGTTTTTTTTTTCTGTGTCTTATTGATGCGTTCTTTAAAGCTTCGCCTATAGTTTGTATAAAACTTTTTTATGCCTTGACTTAGTCTCATCATGCTTTCTCTATGTTTTTTCTGTCCTTCTGATATATCTTTCCCATATTATTATATATCTTGTGTGTCTTACCTAAGTAATGTCTACTGAGCCATCATTTTATCTTTTTCTTGTCTTGTCTTTGCCTCTCTTATCAATATCTTACACTATGTTCTCACCAGCCAAAAGAATAAACATAATTTTTTTTTTGTGTTTTTCTTAAAAAAAATTCTTATCGGTATTCATGTTTTGTCTCAGCATAATTTTCTATTTTTCATAAAGATTATTTTGATACTTTTCACAAAACGGAAAAGATTTGTTCAGTAAAGATACAGATGACGTTCTTTAAAATTAGTACTTTCTAAATTATTTTTTATTTTATTTTATTCATTCAAACTGTAATATAAAAACCTTAAGACTTCATTAGTCTTTACTTTCTGTTGCTGTTCTGTTCCGTGCCGTTATGCTTTCTAAATTATTGTATTTAGTTTTTCTGTAACACAAAAACAAAAGAAAAACTACAACTTTAATAACAATAACAAAAATAGGTTTGTTTACCATTTTGCACTTATACTACCAAACAACTTTCAGGTAACTTAACGTTGAATTCTATTTTCTACTGATTCGAACGCAACGGAACATAACAGAACATCAAAGTAACATCAAACCACAAATATTTTCTATTTAACAGAAACTGATCAGCTGATTAGTCAAGGAACGGAAAGTAAAGACTAATTCCGTCTTTAAATGTCTTTTTTGTGAAGAAAAATTTTCTTACAATGTTGCTTGATTATAAACACAACATCGACAAAGAAGAATAAAAAATTCTTTAGTTACTGAAGAAATTCATGGCACTTCAGGTTGGCGTATTAAGTATGTCTTTTTTATGTCTTATTTACCTCGTGTTCATATTTTATCTCTACGTTTTCCTTGTCTTTTCTTTATCTTATTTATATTTTGTTTTTACCTTGACTTTGTCTTCTTTATTTATTATATAGATTTTTTATACCGAGCCGATGTATAGTCTATATCTTATTTATGTCTTGTCTATGAAATAGATATTTACAGCTTGCCAATAATTTAAATATGTGTTAAATCGTTTATCTGTTGTCCTCTCTTTTATTTATTATGTGTATTGTCCAGGTCTTAAGTCTTTTCTATGTCTTGTGTAAGACTTGGTTATACTTTGTGGTCCTTAAGCCGTTAAAGTTCGTCTTAGCTAAGGTCTATCTTCTTGCCTTTTAACGAGGTAAAGCTCATCATATTCTTGTTAAATATATTCGCTTTCTCTATTTGCAGTAGAATTTTTGTCTTTGTTTTGTCTATGTTTTACCAATGTCTTGCATTTGTCTTTCCCATTTATATTTTATTTTTTGTCTATTTGTTTGCTTTCCCTTGAGGCATCCCTCGCAACTGGACGCTTAATATGAAGAGGCTCTGTCATAGGCGGAGGTTAATTGACTCTATTTATTTACTCTAGACCAGTTCCCAAGTGAAACAATAAGTTCTGTTTGTTTCTTTGCCTACTTATAATTATGAGTTGTCTGTTCTACATCGACACATGTAAAGCAATTTTTTTATTTTAAAGCTAATTCACGTCGTCGTATTTATTTTCGTAATTTTTCTACCAACTCTGGCCATTGTAATTTTTTTTGTTTGTTTTTATTTAAAGAAACACATTCAATTAAAAAATATATAAATAAATCTTTATTTACGTTTGCACTTTTCCATTAAGTTCTTCAATTTCTATCATAATGCAGCAAAAGACAATCCTTAAGAAAATTAGAACAAAAAGAAAACTGATGTTTTGATAACAGTAGCTTTCAAAGAGGCAAAGATGGCCAAAAAATTTGATTTTCTAAGAAATTGGGGTTAAATCCTTTTTTGTTCTTTAAATTTATAAAACTTTGTCACCATGCAAACTTTACATGTTTTGAAGGCTGACAATACATCCTACTTGGCAAGTTTTATACTTTTACACCTTTAACTATCGACTGAAAGACAATCAAGCTGAGGCAATAAAAAACGACATGTATTGAGAAAAACACATGCTGTCTTTATTTATAACTGGTCGTGTAAGTGGATTTAAAGTTTTCCTATTTTTTATAAATTTCTTCTTCTTTTTTATTTTAAACAGTTAATGAAAATCAAAGTGAAGTTTTTGCTTAAAAAACGAAGAACTTATTTAAAATTGAAAAAGATAACAACTTTTACATACTCCCTTGGAATTTGCAACTAAATTATTTATATTTTCTTGCCTTCGAGGCAGGTTAAACATTTAATACCCTAAATTTGTAACCACTACTACACTGGGCAACAGAAGTAAAACTTTTCTTTCAATTTATATTTTCCTGTTGTCGTTTATTGTGTTCAGTAAAAGTTTCTTTTTTTAAGGTTTTTATTTTGTTTTTTTGCCAGAAAAAACTATTTTGCTGGAGTTTTATTTTTTGCCTCTTTTTGGCTTTAGGAGACACACGAAAAATTTTTAAGAAAAAAGTTTTTTGTTTTGTTTTAACAAGGTGTTGTTGTATTGGTTTTTTGCTGTTGTTTCTTTTTCAGTCCGTTTAGCCTCAAGTTATGCACACGTTTTTGTATCCTTCATTTGTTTTCTCTACGTGTCTGCAGCTGAGTGTTTGTAAAAGAATCCGCTTTTTTCTTGTGCAATGAAGAAGCATGTGTTTCCAATGTGTGAGTGTATGTGTGTAAGCATCTAGACTACATATCAATTTTTAGGTTTTTGTTGATATGATTTTTTTGTTTTATCGTATAGAGGCCAAAGTTTATTTTAGAAATCAATACTTCCCCAGAAAAAGTCTATGCAGACACAAAAAAAGCTTTAAAAGAAAGGATTTTGTGAATAAGAAGAAATAAATTAACATTTTTTTACATAAAAATTTGGGACGAAAAAATTCTCTTTTGAAAACCAAACGAAAGACAAACAATTTTTAATGAAAAATTGAATTAAAGACAAACAAGTTTTAAAAGAAAATCAAAAAAATGAATGCCTATTGGAGACAAAATTTCACAATGCAAAAGATAACCGTAAAAGAGAAAAAAAAATTCTCTGAAAAATTATTTTGGAGTAAGAAATATCCTATAAAAAAAATTGGAGTCAAAGAAATTATTTTTTATAAAAAAATTTTAAAAGAATAACGTCTATGAAAAACTATTTTAAAGAAAAAAAATTTCTTTGAAAGTTTGTTTTAGAAAGTAAAATATTGGAGAAAAAAAATTATGAAAACTGTTTTGGAGAAAAGAATTTTCTTTTGGCATTAAAAAAAATTCTTTAGAATATTGTTTTAAAGAGAAAGAACATTTCTATAGAAATTATTTTTAAAAGAAAGAAAAAATCCTAGAACAATTTTTTTAAGAGAAAAAATTTTTTCTATAGAAAATTGTTTGCAAAAAAAAAATTGTCTGTTAAAAAAGTCTTGAAGACAAAAAGTTTTTCTGTAGAAATTTGTTTTTGGGGGAAAAAATATTTGTAGAAAATTGATTTGGTAAAGAAAAAATTTAAAATTTAAATTGTTGTGGAGAGAAAGAAAAATTTTGTAAGAAAAATTGTTTTGGAGACAAAAAATTTTCTATGGAAAATTGTACGAAAAAATTTTCTATAAAAAATTGCTTTTAAGGGAAAAATTTTTTTTTTCTTAATTTTTTTTCTTAATTTAAATTGTTGTGGAGAGAGAGAAAAGTTTTGTAAGTAAAATTGGTTTTAAAAAAGAAAAATTTTCTAAAGAAAATTATTAAGAAAAAACTTTCTATAAAAAATTATTTATGGAAAATTGCTTTGGTAAGGAAAAAATTTCTCATTTAATATTGTTATGGAGAGAGAGAGAGAAAAATATTGTAAGAAAAATTATTTTATAGAGACAAAAATTTTCTATGGAAAATTGTTAAGAAAAAAAAAGTTTTCTATAAAAAATTTTTTTTGAGGGAAGAAATAATTTATGGAAAGTTTGTTTGGTGAAAAATGTATTTCAAATTGTTGTGGAAAGAGAGAAAAATTATGTATGAAAAATAATTCTGAGGAAAATTTTTAAGAAAAAAAGTTTTGTATAAAGAAAATTTCAATTAAAAAGTGTTTTAGAAGGAGAAACATTTTCTATAAAAAATCCTAAAAATAGTTGTTTTTTACAAGCAAAAATGATCTTTTGTCGTTTTGTTTTGTACACACAAAAAATTGCATTTTTCTCTCTGCTGGTAATTTATGCCACAGAAGCGATTCAAATTTTATGGCTTAAAATGTCAGCAGTGAGAATAAATCAAGGTGTCATAGAATTGGTGAATTTTTACCCCAATATTTTGCAAAATGATTGTGGGTAAAAAAAATATTAAAATTGAAAAAAAATCAACGAAATACATCACAATTTAAAATAGTGATAATTTCATTATCCTCTATTGTTTACCGGTGTGGTGCAAAAAAATCCCTCTCTAAAAGGCTTTTGCCTTTTACACATCCAACACCAATTTCATTCGTATTTTAAATTAAAAAAAAAAGTTTGTGCCAACACGTTGTTAATAATACATTTACTTTCATATTTTACAAATCTGATTTATTGTGCATTTATCAAAATAAATCTGATGTGCTATAATCACTCACACAAACGCAAATACACACATGCACACACAGCTATACAAAACCGCACACAAAATCCAAATATATTTGTCCACAAAATTCTGACAAATTGAAAATCATGTCAGGTTTTATTTCTGTAGAAAAAACACATCAGCCATCGAAACACTCGCCCAACCAAACAAAATTAAATGAATAAAAATACAAAAGCTTCTACAACTTTGTAGAGCAGAGAAAAACCAACCAGAATATTTGTTCAACCCACAATATGAAATTTTATTCTCCTTTTAGTTGTAAAAATATTTGTCATTATAATCTGTCATTACTCGAATAGGAAGTAATTTGTTAACAAAATGCACAAATATATAAATCAAAATTTAACCAAACGAACAATGACTCCAACTAACTGGGGCAAATTGGAGAGAAAAAACGACTTAAAAAAATAATCATTCTTAAATAAAAAAATTTATTAAATAAGAAGTTTTCTTAAACAAAAAAAAAAAAAACAAAAATAAAATAAAGATGTTAAGCCACAATTGAAGCACTTTAACTTAAGTAGACAAGACACTCCAAACTGGAACTATTGTGGGTACCCGCATACTCCGGCTTACCCAGGAACATAGTTGCCGACGAATTTGCTAGATGTGGAACCCGGCAGAGAGACCGGGAGATAGATCCACTGGTGGGAGTCCCGTTGAACTTCTGTAGGACATTATTTAAGCATAAACTTTTTGGGCCCGCACAGATCAGATGGTCTGACGATGGCAGTAGAGCTGCTAGTCTACTGAGGTTTCCCCGTGGACAACTGGGAATATTGGTGGCTGTGTTGGCAGGGCACTGCGTCATCGGTACTCATGCCACGAGATTGAATCTTCCATACAATGACTTCTGCAGAAGTTGTCGGGGTAAGGTAGAGGAGGAAACGGTGAAACATTGCCAGCCATTGTCCAGCTCTTTCTGGGAAGATTGCATGGTGTTGCGGACCTTTAGGTCTGTGATGTTGTTAGGATAAACTCGTTTATCCGGTCTTCGGGATGGTTTGGGGATTGATCTTTAATGGTGACATAGGAACCTGTATTGACATTGAGTAAGAAATAGACAAATGAGTGAAGTGCCACAAAAGAGTAATACACGACAGCGGGTCAATAAGTCCGTATGTTTATGAATTTGTTGCCTTCTATCTGAAATAATAACACTGTTTCTGCAAACAGGCAATTTTCTCTTGAATCTAATTAAAATTTGAATTAATTGCATCATTAAATTCGTGTTTGACAGCCATCTTCGGTGTGATTGTGAGCATAAGAAAGTCACTTTTTTCATTTGCTTTTAAAATTACGCAGAATCCCATTGATAGGAGCAGTGTCACCATTTCCTTTAAGAGTCAGAAAATTCCATACATCATAAACTTATTAAGGAACCTTCATTTAAAGTTACTGCTGGTATTCAAATCAAAAGAATCTCTGAAAGAGAAAAATGCAACAAATTAATGCACTGAGCTTTTGGATATTTCAAATCTTAACAAATGCTTTTGTATCGTGAATTGCGTCTTTTACATTTAACCGATCGAAAGTTTAAAATATTTCTCTCTTTCTTAATAACATTACAATGAGCAAGGAATTCTAAAGCACTTGAACAGATAAATTGTTATGGCTTCGATTACTTTAAAGAGAGTGGAAGATGAAAAACCATCAGCCTTGAAATCTTGTGAAATAAAATAAAAAATCAAAACAACGAAATTAAATTAAAAGTTGTCCTTTAGTTATTTACGTTTTTCTAACAAAAGTCCCAAAACTGACTAACAAAAGAATAAAATAATAAACTCAAGAACATTTTCTTATTCTCCTGAATTGCTTTAAGTACAACTCAAGCAACAACAACTTCCTTTTTTAAAATTCAAATCAACCAAAATTGCGTTTCTTATAACTTTTAAAATAAATTTCCTTTAAATCCTCTATTTAACAACCCAATTCCTTTTTTGTGAATGACAAGAAAGTTAAATACTTCTGAGTTTCTAGAGTTTTAACGTAAAGTAACTTAAGTTTAACATGTTGTATAATTTTGTCACCTCTACGCACACAGCCCCACTCTTTTACACTCCAACTTTTAGACACTTTAACAAGTTCAATACTTGCGAAAGTCATTTAAATTCAAAACTATGCAAAAACTTCGCAAGATAAAAAAATAATGAAACTTTTTAACTAGTTTTCACTTGCTTTTGGTTCTTTGCTTCATTTTACTCAAAAGGAAAAATACAAATTTTATACAATAATAGTCAAGGTGTGAAGCTACTGAATTAGAATTCTAAACAGGTTTCAAAATCTGCTAAATAATTATGTAATTCATTTGTTTTGTAAAAAACTTTGAAAAAAGAAAATTAAAATTCATTGCAACAAATCTAAAGAAAATTTCTTAAGAAAGTGTTGCGTTAGTGAGGTGAAGAAATTCCTGCTAAATTTGTATTGGGACCAAAGCATTTCTAAAGAAAAATAATTAAAATTATAAAAGACACATTGCAAATATTATGACTCATTTGATCGGACAAGCTGAATAAAAAAATATGATTTTTTGGTTTATACAGCAGTCATTATCAAAATTTTATTTATAAAAACTTTTACCCCATGTGACTTTTCTTAAACTTTTTTAAACATTTTTATACCCTTCACCACAGATGACAAAAGGATAGATCTAAGTTTTTTAATCCGTATTTCTACAATATTCATTTCCAGCCCCCTCTGAGTCCTTATGCTTAGCGAAGTAGATTGAACGATATCCGTCCGTGTTCGGGTTAAAATCTACTTTGCCAAGGCATCAAATGGGCTACAGAAAATTAAAGTACACCATTAGATCAGACATAGTTTCGAAAACCGAATATTCAACAACAAAATTGGGATTTCACCTGGATATTTTTTTTTTATAAAATTATCACCAAAAACTCTAATTATCCCAAAAATATATTTAAGAAAAACTTAAAATTTCATTCAATATCGAGAAAGCATGAAAAGAAGGATGCTCAAGATAACTGTTTTGTGTTTGGTGTTTTATGTATATGAAAAAAACGGCAAGGGAACCCTGGAGGCCCATTGTGGGCACAAAGCCCAAGGTGTGAAATAATTAACTCATTCAACCCAAAATTTTCATTGTATCGAAGTTATGCATATACTGACAAAAAACTTTATTTTAAGAAAATTAATACACGATTCGTGTAGTGAAAGCCTACATGCCCTTCGACACAGCCAAATATAGCACTCCGACTTGTTCACTTTTCAATAGAATTGATACAAAAAACATCACGCGCATCACAGCCAACTGTAGACATAATCTTGATGACTTTTCCTATTTCCTGAACTCTGGTTAATCCGAGTTTCGTCCACAGATACGAAGCAGTTAATAGACCCCTTAAGATTATGGAACTCGAAGTCCCGGGTGGCATTGATTTAGAAAACCAAACTTTATCTTCTAAATAAAGAGAGTAACAGCAAGATCTCCTAATGTCATTTTCTAGTATATAAAATTTGAAGCCGAATAAAAAAGTCTCTTTGTAATAAATGTTGTGCCAGTTTCTTTTTCGCCGAAAAATTGTCTTTAAAAATTATGTTGTCTAAAAAAATTATTTTATTAAAAAAAATTACATTTTTAAATACTTTATCCCTTTATATTTTTTTAACATAAATTTCTCCTAAACATAAAAGTTTTTTTTATTCCACAACAATTTCCTCTGTTTTATTTCAATTATTGCAAGAACTTTACCTGACTCACTTTGATGACCAAAACTAATTCAATTTCTTAGGTACCTCAAGCATTACTCCTCATGGCAACAAACTTCTACTGGAATATCTATTTCCTGTTAGTGGTATCTCCATAATATTTACTTAATTGTGTGAGTATTTAAGTCATTAACAATTTACGAAACTATTTTAATATCCTTGCAATTTGTAAACTTTATTATTAAAATGATCAGGGGGAAGTTTGAAGAAGAGGACATAAAAACATGAAACTAAAACTGTGAAATTAACAACAGATTTCAGTTGTTTAACATGAATGTTGCATACAATGAGTATAACAAATTAATAAATAAATAATTCAAATAAAATAAAATACACTATTTAATTGCTGCTGTTTGTGTTGTAAGGTAATTTGAACTTGATGAATTATTAAAATCTTGAGAATTAAACAAAAGAATTGAATTTAATTAAAGTTTTCAAACAATTATTACAAAAATGTATGGTGTGTGTGTGTTTTGCTTTATTTTAAGATATTCCTCTGCTCTGTGGAAAATAAAAAATTAACTCTAATACCAAAGTGAAACTTTGATTAATGGTAAATTAGAAAATATGGAAGATAAATTACTGGGTGGTTTACAATTTTTTTTTTATTCTGAAGTAAATATTCATTGGTCTATTTTGATTTGCAAATTCAAAACTTAATTCAGTTAAAACAGTCCTTGACGTACAAAAAGGATTTGTTTAACAAAGCTATAATAATAGTAAAAGTTAACAAAATATTCCAAACAAGAAGGCTTCAAAGGAATTTAAATAAATACATCTCAAGAATATTTAAGTTGAAACTATACTTACGAAACCAATAACATTAATATTCATGTTGTAATAATCAACAGACTAGACGACGTTTCATACAAAATAATTTTTTATTAAAAAAAACTGCAAGTTGAATGAATTGATATGAAAAAATTAGAGGCTGGCGTGTTGTTCTGCACACTTCGTCTTCTTCTTCTTTTCTTGCTGATTTTGAATAGCATATTTTTCGAAACTATGTCTCATCGATTGTTATATATTATTTTTCTTTAGCTCGTGTAGTGCCTGGATAAAGTTAATTTCAACCCGAACACGGACAGACGGACGGTCAAACGGACATCACTCAATCGTCTTCGCTATTCATAAGAACTCAGAATATATGAACTTTATGGCGTCGGAAATAGATATTGACAAAATTAGTTTTACCCTTCTTTAGTAAAGGGTACATTAAAAGATCACTGTAAATTATTATTTCTTCTTCGGTGTGTTCTCTTTTATTTATTAAAAACTATTGAAAATAATCTCTAAAACAAAAATCCCGCGAAGTGTGATTTGGTTAAATAAATTTGCTTTTAGTGAAAGGTTTCACAATCGAGACATTTTTATTTTAAATTCTCGTTTATTGCCTAGGCTGCTTCAGAAGTCCCCATTGCTTTCAACTCTTACAATTGTCGTGATGAAATCATTGCTTTAATACAAAACGTGCAATATATTGTTCAGTATTAATTTTATACAAAACAGTCGCAGTGGATTTTTATGTACACTTTTTCTATCTACGAAATTTATTCTTCTCTTCTTATACCAGTTCTAACAATTTAGAAAGTATGTTGTCTAAAATCTAGAAGAAAAAAATTTATTGTCGCTTTTTCTAATATTCATTACAACGACAGGATACAACGCCCTGTAGTTGATTTTTTTTTTATTCTTTTGGTCAGTCAAGGCCATGGGAACGAAATTTGCTTTGCGAAACGTTTGGCCAAATGCTAAGTTGTTTGAAATTTTGTGTAAAACTACCACGAAAAAACAATAATTTTTAGGTTGCCTTGAAACTGGTGACCAGACCTTGTTCAAGAAACGCAGTAGCAATAATTCTGCACTCTTCAGGTCACAAACGATTAATGGTTTTTTCTCAATTAGCTTTTTATCTGTTATCAAAACAAAGATCAAACTGCAGATAAAAACATACTTTCTTAGGGCCCAATTAGTCAAAAGTTTGTTAAACATGATTCGCTTTGAGGATAAACAAGTAGGTTGACATATATCCATGATACAACTGCACCCTCGCTGAAGATGGCCGGCTCCAAGTAAATTAACACCTTTGTCATACATATAAAAACCGATGAATCAGGTGCCAGAATATGCGTTACAAATAATATAACCAAACAGAATGAAACAATACCTACTTTAAAAATATTTAAGTCTTAATTCTTGTCAGTTAAATAAGAAAAAGTGAAATAACTTCCTATGACATAAGCTCTCTTCGGCGGACTAGAGGAATTACTTCTCAATCGTATATCAAACACTGGTTTCTTTCGCATTGCCAGTCCTAGGCAGGGATTCATAAGTTGCTGCCTAATGTCATTTTGAATAGTGCCATTGCTAATGAAAGTCTTTTTGCATTGCCTTCGGCAGTTCTTCAGAACCCACTTCCTTTAAGCACTAACTTCGCTTACTTAAATTTAACGAAACACTTTGGCTGTACCTAGGGATTTGTTTTTATTTCGGACACTTGCTTTGCTAACTAATACTCTTTTAATTCATTGTCACTGTTTACTTTCCTGCCTGTTAATTAAGGCGTACTACAAGACTCGTTTCTCGGACCTCTACTTTTTTTATATACGTGATCCATTTACACAATCAGCTAATGCACTGTCGTATCAGCATGTATGCAAATGATGTGCAATTTTATATAAGCAGCAGAATAAACAGATTTAAAAAAATTTTATTGTAGACTTAGAATAAGTGGGTCGGTATAAGTCTAAACCCTTGATTTTTATGATACTTTATAAAAGACTGTATCGCTCATCTGAAGCACCAAGACTCTATATTGACAGCCAACAAATTAAAGTCGCACGAAAAGTGAAAAACTTATATGTTATTTTTATTTATTTATTATTATTATTTTTTATTAGGACCAGCACTCAGGGGATGACGCCTACTTATGCAAAGCATTGTGCCAAAACTAGGAAATTAGTTTGTTGGAAGGCGGATAGAGGCAGTAGTGCTTGTGGACATTTGATTTGAATTTTTGCACATTGAAAGTGGCAGGAAAGAACTCTGCAGGTAGTTTATTCCACTTACGAACTGTTCGGCTAAAAAACGAATTTTCTCTGTAATGCGTAGTACGACTCACTGGCCAATCGACTACTAAGGAATGCGCTTTTGTAGTAACGAAAGAACAGTGAAACATACCCCACATTGCGTCGATGCTCCAGTGAGTCTATAGAGCTGGATACCCTACTGTCACCAATGAGCTTCTTCGCTCTCTCCAGTACGCGGTCGAGTAACTCCAATATAGACTTTGAAGCATTGAGAGTTGTATTCCATTTTAAGTCTGATAAAGGTGACATAGATAGTAAGGAGATCAGATGGAGTGAAGTACTTCTTACACCGTTTCAGAAAACCTAGGCACTTGAATGCTTCTTTTGCGACATGAAAAATATGCTTGTTCCAACGAACATCGCATTGAATTTTCATGCCAAGAACATCGAGAGCTACTGATTCCTTAAAATGTATATCAACGATAAAAACAGATGAGGTATCATGTTCAACAGTACGCCTGTGCAATTGCACACAACGCTGGGTCTTATGAGCGTTAAGCTGAACCCTGTTCGCCAGGCCCTATCCGGAAATGACCAAAAGGTCGCGGGGTATCGTCCATGTGCTTTCTCATAGCCTCAATTTCCCGAAGGCTTGGTCTACTGCGAAACGAAAATAAATGGCATATGCTACTGTCATCTGCAAAAGAACATATAGGTTTGGAGGTCTGACGTAGAAGGTCATTAAGAAAAATAAGAAAAAGAGTAGGGGAAATGACGGAACCTTGCGGTACCCTACCTTGAATTCGCTTGATGAGATCCCATCTATAACAACTCATATAGTGCGATCCCTGAGAAAGCTCGATATATGTTATATTCAATGATACGTTAACCTGGTCTGACTACATTTCAACAGCCAGTGGGAAAACGTTCTCGATGCTTCGTAGCTTGCGGCCAACAAAATTTTGTACTCTATTTAGGATTTGATTGCTGCTGGCAAAAAGTTACCTAATTCCTTAATTAATATATGCGTGTGAAAGTTTCTTAAGAAGCCACACAAAAAAAGTTGAAGGCTTAACGTTACTTTTTACGAGGGCTGCTATATATATTTCTGGCCTGGCAACACTGAGTGCTGCCAAGTGTAATCTGACATTTCCATTGGAAAGTTTGTCATTTTTAAGCATAATCGTACTCAAAACGTTTTGTAGTATTTGTGTTGTTTACAGTGACTTGAAAAAATTAATATAGAAAAAAATGGAATTAACTCGTGAACATTTTCGTGCCATCATTTTTCACAACTTTCGACGTGGATTATCACAACAAGAGTGCGATGAAGCACCATCCTATAGCACTGTGAAAAATTGGTATAATGAATTTAATCGTGGCCGAAGCTCGCTCAAAGACGAGTTCCGTGAAGGTCGTCCAAAAGCGGCTGTTGTGCCAGAGAACATTGATGCCGTACGTGAACTCATAACGCAAGATCGACATGTGACATACCGAGAGATAGCGACATCCTTGGACATTTCTTCCACCAGCATATATTCGATACTGCATGAACACCTGGCCGTAAAAAAGGTTTGTTCTCGTTGGATCCCGCACAATTTGAAAGTCGCTCAAAAAAAGGGTCGTGTCGATTGGTGCAAGGAAATGTTGCAAAAATACGATTGCGGTGCTTCAAAATACGTTTATAAGATCGTCACAGACGACGAATCATGGATCTATGCGTATGAGCCCGAAACGAAACAACAATCGACCGTGTGGGTCTTCAAAAACGAGCAAAATCCAACGAAAGTTGTTCGTGGAAGAAGCACTTCGAAGCAAATGGTCGCCTGTTTCTTCGGCAAAACTGGTCATGTGGCGACCTTTCCGCTTGAGCAACGTAGGACGGTCACTTCTGAGTGGTACACTACAATTTGTTTGCCTTAAGTCATCGGAGAAATTCGAAAAACCAACTTGAGAAGACGAATCATTGTTCACCATGACAATGCGAGCTCTCAAACATCGACTCAAACCAGAGCATTTTTGACCGGCCAAAACGTCGAATTAATGGGTCATCCGCCGTACAGCCCTGACTTGGCACCTAATGACTTCTTGTTTCCGCACATCAAGAAAAAAATGCGTGGTCAACGATTTACGTCGCCAGAAGAAGCTGTTGAAGTGTTCAAAAACTATGTTTTAGAGGTGTCTCAATCGGAGTGGAAAAAGTGCTTCGACAACTGGTTTGAGCGCATGCAAAAGTGTATAAATCATGCTGGAGAATACTTTGAAAAACACTAAAACCATCTTTGTTGATAAATATTCGCATTTTCACTATTAGGCCAGAAATATATAGAGCAGCCCTCGTATAATAAAACAAGACACTTCTTTGGCCTAAAATCCTATGGAAATCGTCAATACATCACATACTATTCTCTATTCCCGCTATATGTCTCTGGAATACTATCCCATCAAACTCTGGGGCAGCAGGCAACACATTAGATTTTAAGAGGGGAGTTTTTTAGTATTATTTTCGAATGTAACTTTATTTTTTTTTTTTAATTCTACTATTTAGTTATTTCTAGAGATCACACACAATTTAACATAATTATTTTATATTGCAATGCCGGATTGTAGCTCGAATTACGACAGTCCACTCATTTCTAATTTTTTTATTATTTCTTATAGTTATCATTTTTTTTAACTATTTGTATACGTTTGTTAAAACTAAGTTTTGTTGGAAAAGCTCAGATAAACAAATAAATATTTAGATTTAAAGGACCATTAAAAATGTCAATAATATTGTAAAATTCAATGTTAAGATAAAAAAAATTTAAAATAAATGAAAAAAAAATTAAATAACTAACGAATTACGTTGAGCTGAGAAAATCATTCAAAAGGTCACTAACAAATAAATCGCGACGTATAGTAAGGCGGCCCATGAACTTAAACAACTGAGGGAAAACCTGTTGGCAAGATTATGGCCGACAACCGCATGTAATTTGATACAGCAGCTTTTAAACAAGTTTTTAATTCCAATCGTTTCTTTAATTTCTAACTGAGCATGAATCAGGAAACAGAATTCACTGGATTAAACTTATTTATTATTAATGAAATTGAAACTTTAGTCTTTAGTAAAATGCGAATGCGAAAACGATTTACTTTGTTTCAATTTTTAATATTTTTGCTGCCTCCAAATGTGCTCAGCTCAAACGGAGCAAAAGAAAAAAATTCAAGCTGAATTAAAAATTCATCTTTTTAACAAAATCCTTTTTCGGGAAAAAATACATTGCAGAAGTATTGAATTCAGTAAATGTGAAGAGATTTAATATGTTTTTAGTATAGTCACAAGAACTATATTATGTTATCTAGAAAAATATATGGTTGCCTTGAACATAGTATGGTAGTTTTTACAAAAATTGCGGTTTTCTTTAAACAGCTACTTGTTAAGTGGTTATTAAAAGAAACACAAGCCATTTTGCTTTATTTCAGTATAAAATCAAAATTTTAGCCATAAAAAATTATTATTTGCTCAAGCAAGCCTGTCTTTCAACATTCTATTGAATTAAAAAAATATCATGAAAAGCAAAGAACAAGAAGAAGAAGAAGGATAAGTAAAAGAAAACAACAAATTAAAATGAAACGTTTATAAGTCATTTACAATTTTATTGAGTTTTTCCGGCACCACAAAGACAATTTAGAATACATTTTATTTTATTTTTAACCATTTCAACTGTATTACCTACTTGCAGCATCCTTTTACATTTTACGTGCTTGAATGCTGTTGTAAATTGCTAGAAATATGTAACTAAGAATGTGTGTAATTCTGTGCGTGTTTGTCCATGTGAATATTGGAAATTTTATATTTTTACATTTTATACCTTGCGCGTGTTGCACATTTGCATTTAATCGTCTATAATTTTTTTTCGGTTTATTTCTTTCTTTTGATGGCATGTGGCTGCCATTATTCTATTTTTTTTTTCTTATTGCAAATATTTCCTTGTCAACCTTCTTCCTTTGTTAATAGGAAAAAGAGAATTAAAGCCCCATTTGTTGGTTAATAAAAATGCGTTGTAAAGCTTATTAGACAGAAAAATCGGTATGAAAATGGTTGTGTTACTTTCAAAGGGACAATAAGTACATTACACGAAGCTAATGAAATTGAATGGTAAACATTGGTTTATGAAGTTGAAACACTAAAAGATTTGGAATTTAATCGAATAAACTTTTAAACATTTCGGTTTTCAATAAATCTATATTTCCGCACTGGAGAAAAAATCCACTAGAATAGAATAATAATTTAAAGCTGCTCTCCTAAAGAATTTCAACATTATATTTATTTTAATATGAAGCACTATAATCAATAAAAGCATTCTCTAGAATTTCCTTGAACGCCTCCACTACCGGTACCGGTATTTTGGTAGCTTAGCTGATATTTTATCATAGGATCGGGTAAGACCAGCTTCCTTTTGAGGAACTGCCGTTAGTTTTTCTGTTCACTGCTAGATGGTAAAACTCAGTCGCAGTTCTTTTCCTGCAACTTTCGCTTCCACATCCTTCTGTTTCTCTTTTTTTCAATTTGTTTCTTCGTACTTATTCTTTCTATTTCTTCTTTTTATCCTGACTTCCTGACAGACCAATGAGAGATGACCTTTTCTATCCTTCCTCGCCATAACCATGCCGTTTGTTACTGTCAATGGCCTGCTTAGATGCCACCTGCAGGATTTAGTGGCCTGTGGGGAAACTAGTAAACATCCTTAGGTTATCTTTGCCTAAAGTTATGAAGGCTTTAAGGAGTTTTTTTGTCTCTGTCCAGATTTCCTTTCAGATTCTGTTTGATGACAATCCACAAAATTTTTCCGGTCCAAAGAAGGCTGCTTCCTTTCGAGCCAGCCTCTCTGCCTTCTACTGTTACGTACTCGCGTAGCCATCGGAGATTAACTCTGTTGTTGCTGCACAATTGATTTGGTTTTATATACGGTTCTTGTGATTATATCACAAGCAAAAACTTTTTTCTCCGTATGCAAGATACAAAATTGAGTTCCACTCAAAAAAACGCATCATCACTAATATTAAGGGGCTGCTGTCCTGTCTTTGCAGGACTCATTTATTTCTCTTACAATAATGTGACAAGACGATAGATGTCTCACAGAGCGAATGCCTGGCCAATGGTTAGGCTTAAACTACAAAATTACGATTCGATAACTGTTCGATAACTGGTTTGCACCCGCAGATGTGTAAAAGATTTCAAGTCTGTTATTTTCTATTTAAAATGGGGAAAAATATGTAAACACTACTTTTGGCTTTAACCGATAACCGGTAGGAAGTGAAGCCATACTGATTAAAATTTCTATTTAAAATCTATTTAAATTCGCTTGATTTTGAGTGACCCTTGATATCGTTCATGGAAAACAAAGTGTAACTTTCATAAAATCATTGCCTTTACCTTAACATTCTCGAGTGAATATTTTATTTATACGGAAAATAAATAAGAAAAATAAAACAAAAAATGCAACCCTCAATTAAAAGAAGAGCAAAAAAGATGAAAAAGAAAAAATGAATATAAAATCTCTGTTAAAAACTTGGACACCAGTATTTGTGGTTTAAGCTGTTAGTGTCACACAAGTGCAAGTGTTTTGGTTGGTAACATGAAAACGACAACAACAACAAACAGAACATGAGGGACATAAACATGACACATATTTCCACAGCATCGGCAACTACAACAACAACATCTTTCCTGAATTCACAACATAAACATCTCATTTAGAGGTGTTTTTCCAAAAGCATTTATTGGATTTTTAAGGGAGGTAGTAGATAAATGATGATATCGATTCTTGCATGTATTTAAAAGTAGAAGTAGAAGTTTTATTGCATGAAAGTTCATTGTGATATAAAAATGTATGTTTGTGGCACATGCGTTTAAATAGTTGAGTAAATGCAACAAAACTATTTTACAAAGATATCTACAGTGGAGTAGAAGATAAAAGCTAATGAAAATTAAATAATTATTTGCATGATCATTTTAATACAAAAACTAATTTAAAACAATCATTTTTAAAATTTAAAATTATGATTATAAACAAATGAATAATTTTACGTTCATGTATACTTTTTTTAAATATATTAAAAAATTTTTGTGTACATTTAAAGAAAATATAGAAAAAATTATACACGAGCAGAATTAATGCATAATTTTCTGAATCGCTACAGCCGTCGTCAATATTATTTGCTTCTATTAACCATCTTTTGTCCATAGAAGTCCATGCACAACTTAAAGCTGCACCGAATTTTTTGACATGTTCCTGTATATTTTGAAGAACCTCATTGCCGTGATGTCGTAGTTATGGTAAATACTAACAAAGGTATATCTTGGAATATGAAATTGGTAGTCTAAAAATTATCCATAGCTTTATTTAAATTGCTTTTGAAAAAATGGGCGTGGCACCTTCCAAAAAAAGTTAATGCAAAAAGTCGCATATAATGAAAAGAAAAACTTGTTGCATTTGTGTCAGTACTCTGATTTGAATTTTTACTGATGGAGTATACAAAAATGGGCGTGGCACCTTCCATACATACTAAATTAAGTTATTATTGACTACAGTTGGACTGGATTTAATTTAATAAGAACATAAATGAAAATATTTATTTATATTTAGATGTTTGAATATTATGGCATTTACACTATGCAATTTTTCATGAAACTATCATGACATTTGTGTTTGTTGGTAAAGCAAGAGGAGTAATATAATATTGCTTGAGTTTTGAGTTTTTGATATTACTGCTGCTTATGTTTTTTTTTTTAAAACCGCATATTTGCAAATTAAATAGAGAATGGAAAAAAATGTAGCAAAAAGTTGCACACTTTCGCCTAAACAACTAAACCGTTGATAAAGATATTTCAATCAGTTGAACAAACAAACATGTAGGAAACATTTTTTCCCAATATTTAAACAAATAATAAAACAGCGACAGGGTCCTTTATGTACATGAAATACTTTTTGAAAATTTTGATGTTTGTAGATTTGAACAACATTTTGTGAGGAGGTCCTTAGAAACTGAGTTCAAATATAAAATACTTTTTTCATAACAATATGTCGTTTCCCCATTTTACCGGTATAAAAAGAGCCGACAGCACAATTTATTTTTACAGATGGAAAATTTTAAACACTGTTTACAGAACTCTACAATTAATTTTTTAAAACATATTTTTTCTAAATAAAAATTTTAAGAAAATTAAAAGTTATTAGCGGACGATGTAGTGGGCTCTGCTAGATTCAAATAAAATGGCTTAAATTTAAATCAAGGCTGATGTTAGGCGTTAATAATAAATTTATTTCAATGTAGAAATACTTCAGAAAAATCTGTAATTCAGTGTTTTGGTACCTTTTAGGAATCAGGACAATTAAACACTACAATGGCCAAAAAATAAACAATTGCGATTAAAAGCTTGTCATGCTATTTGTAGATGTTAAGCCTTGAAATTTTTTTTCAAATAAAGATTATAGAAGTAAAAGTATAGAAGTAAAAGAATTTTTTAAAAATTTTAGTATTTTCTAAAAGATCTCTTCAAAAGCTTTTAAATGTTACCCATATTGATATTTAAAAAATATGGTGCACAATGCTACTTTTCTATGAAAAGTTCAGAGGCCATGAGTTCAGAGAATAACATGAAAGAGCTCCAATTTTTTCACTTGATATTTTTTCTTATATTTTTAGTCTCTATTGCTCCATATATTTTCTTTTACGATAAAAGTTTCTTCATAGTTCAAAATGATATAGAAAAATTAGAGGCAGCCGTGGTGTTTTGCCTCTTGCTGATTTTCAATAGCAACATTTTTGAAATTATGTCTGATCGATTGTCATATTTAAATTTTTTGTACCTCATCTACTGACTTGGCAAAATTGATTTCAACTCGAATACAGACGGGCTGAGGAACATCGTTCAATCGACTTCCCTATGCAGTAGGAAATCAGATGTGGACGGAAACAGATATTTTAAAAATTACAAACGGTACAACAAGCTTAAATATACGTCTTTTACACCTGAGGAGAAGGGTGTAAAAGGTATAATTAAACATTTGTACCTTTTAAATTAAGTAACTTTTTAATAATAAAGCTTTTTCGAACCGTCTTCAAGAAATGACATTAATTTACTTTAAAAAAAAATAAATTTTTAAAATCAGACTATTAAGAATCCTCTACTTAAGAAATACCAGAAAACATGATGAATAAAAACCCAGCTGTAAATTAAAATAGAACTTCATGTTCACATAAGAAGGAAATTCCTAAACGTATATGGGGAATATTTTTGAAGTGGGTCCACGTATGTTACTCAAACCGTTTTTCGGTATCTCGTTTTTTTCTTATTTATTTTTTAATAATTTTTCAAAGTCATAAATTGTTTTATGTGACCTTTTCTTAAAAAAAAAGTACCTAAAAAGTCCTATAATTTTTTTATCGTTTTCTTAAAAACATTATTATCACTAAAAAAATTTGCTTTATTTTTTCGTCTAGTCCCATTGTTTTTTATACTGCCTGTCAGGTTTAAAAAAAGTTAACTACAGCAATCATTTACTGACAGAAGCGATGATGTTAGTGTTGCTTTAACTTCATCAAAAGCTTCAATTTATAGTTAGTTTTCTTATATTGACGATGGCAAGGTAAAAGTTTGGTCATGTGTAAAAATCATAATATTTTTGCGTCATTTGAAACACTTCATTAACTTCACAGATCAATTTTATAAACGAGCAAGTAATTGGGAAAATACTCAAAATCAAAGTATAAAACCACAATGTCAAAGAGGCAGACAGATTTTTTGTAAAGTATTTAAGCTTAACTGACGAATTCAATTTAATGAATTAAATAACATTGAAATTGTAAGTGGTATTTTTTTCATTTTTAATCACGGCTACATTGAGAGACATTTTAAAGTTGGGATTAAAATTTAAATATATTTTATGTCATTATGTGATACGGAAAATTTTTGCATAATAATTTTTTATTTTTATTTAAATGAATTATAATAAAAATAATTAAAAGAAAAATAATAAGAAAAGAAATACTAAAAATAATAAAAATTTATTATGATGGCTCTCTATTAACCTGGTTTATAAGTAAAAGCTTTAGAAGTGGTTGTCTGTAAAAAAAAATTATTTCACACTTTATAGAAAGCCAAGCTCTATAACTGAACTGCTGACAGATGGTTGGTAATACGGAACCAGGTTCTAAGCTTTGGACAGGCTAGCAAGATACTGGTCCCCCAGGAACTGTCTTACTAGCGCAGCTTAAGAGCAGAGAGGATAAGCTACCGACTTCTTCTTATCCTCATCCTGACAGCTTTTGCAGAAATTGCGTACTTGTATTTGCAATCAACCGAATCTCCACACTTAAAAATGGGAAAAGCCCAACTGATTGTGAACGACTGAGTTAAACGAAGATAAGAAGGCAAGGAATGGTATTCGAATTCATCATTCGAATTATCATTCAAAAGACTTCTCTAACCAATGCTATGGTTTTTAATGTATCAATAATTATTGTTTCTCCCCTCGTGTATATTAATAATTTACAATAATCTTTTATATATTTTTGCTTTCACTTGTTTTTTTAATTTAATTTTATTATAAAAATCACTTGTTTTTAATCATGTTTTTATTATCTTCCACCAGGTTGTTATATATTATTTATTTAAAATGATTTTTATTTTACTTGTTTGTAAATCGTGTTGCATTTTATAAACCAATTTACAATTACAAACGTTCGTGACTATAACGGCACGAAGAGAGATTTATGTTTTTGTTTTATAACGGTGTCAATATACTGGAAAGAAAATATAAATTTAGTTAATTGAGAAAACTTTTTTAAAACTAAAACATAAGACCACATTTCGCCTTTTAAATTTCTTAAAAAGTGGTTTTACATAATTTTCTTTATAATAATTTTTATCGACATTTTTGGACATCAAAATCAAGGTCATCTTTCATGGTTTTTCAAAACAACTAGAAAATAAAACTTGAAGCAAAAAATATTTAAAAAAGTATAAAGCCAATCGGACATAAAGGAACGAAACAAGAAAAAATAATTTTTTGTTTTTTTAGACAACGAACGTGCTACAGAAAAAAGAAAAAATTTATACTTTTATGATTGGCATCAAATTAAACCTAATCTTCTCAAAAATGAGCTCTTACTTAACTCTCTAGGACTTATAGAACTGGAATTGGAATATATTTCAGTCTCGAGGGCGTATCCAAATTATCGATATTTCTTCATTTTAATTTATCTCCTAAATGAGGTTTTCAACGGTGGATATCATAAATGAATTAAAATTAAAAAATAACGCATTAAAAATTTAAAAATATGTTACTGGAACAGTATCTATAATGTTATCAGGAAACATATATGAATGATAAAAAAAAACTAAAATTGCGTATCGTGGTCATACCGAAGGTTGGTACGAAGCAAAAGCAAATGTACAAAAAGAGTTACAGAGAGAAGAGTGAAGAAATGTATTGAGTTGTATGAAGACTTCATCAAATCAAATTAATATTGATTAGTTAGTTAAAAAGGTGATGTTTAAAATGTATACAACCAAACGATATCAGAATGAACATTTTACCTTAATTTTTAAGATTTTTTTAATCAAAATAATTTTAAGATTTTTTCTTTTATTTAGTTGTTTCACAATTAATATTGTAACTTCTTGTTAAAATTTATTAAACATATTTACCTGTGTAAAACAATTTTGTTGTAAATTAATACTCTAAAACAAAAAAATTTATCACTACCGCTAATAGATAAATATGTAAGAAATGATGACGTTTACTAGGTACATATATTTGTAAAAGCTAATACCTTTTTTGAATACAAAGTTTAATGCTACTGAATCAATTGAATTCATTTATAATTGTATTGCTTTTTATATTTAGGACTGTAAACAAATAACAAAACGATTTGACTTTAACGACGCAATCTTAAAAATAGCTTTCTTATATAAAAGCTCCTATAGATATAAATTTTCTTCGCTAGCTGCAGGTTTAATAAAACTTTATCCAAGTTTAATTGAAGACAATGAGATACAAAATTTAAATGACGAATTTAGAATATAGAAATTGTTACAGTGGAAGAGTTTTGGCACACAATGTCAAACATTTCTAGAGCGGACATTGGTAATGTCTCGAACTTTGTCGAAGTTTGCAATAAATTTGATATGTCTCCCTTCTTCATCTGCAAACATTGAACAAGTATTTTCGAAAGTAAAAGGAATACAAAAATTTGGATATTTTTTGTTCCTTAATTAAGATTTTTTTCGATAAATAAAGATTTTTCTATAAAACTTTCTGGCACCACTGACACAACCTAAGGTAGATACATGCAAAGAATGCTGATGAAGGATGTAGCGATCCATAAAATGCATCATTACATTCTACTAGTATCTATTTTTTCTCGTTTTTCTTGGAAAATTCCGCATACATTTGTAAATAATTTTTTTTATAAAAAAAAATTTTTTTTAAACTAAACTAAAAAAAATGAATCTAAGGCGAAAAGTGAAAATGTATTTCCTTTATTTTTTCATTTTTATAAAGTTATAGCTAAAAAACTGCAAGAGATATTTGGACTCAGGAAGTCATGGAGTATAAAAAAAATTTATAAAAAAAAAATTTAATAAAATCTGAAGAAGTCTTTTGAATGCCAATGTAGTTCGACAGTTTAGGAAAAATCTCCACGTCTTATATAGGAAAATCATATATGAAAATAACGTTTCTATAAGGACATCTTCTTGTTTTTTTAATTTAATTTTATAAGTATATAAGCGATAACAGTTCCAGAGATACAGACCTATGATAGACATTGTTGTGATATCAATAAACTTACGTCCTTCAGTTTTGAGAAATTTGAAAAATTACTTCAAAACAAATACACGATCAGGTGGTCATCGAATACGAAATTGAATTTAATACCCACTTTGTTAAAGCTTTAATTTTGTAAACAAAACAGTTTAAATGATATGTTTATATAAATAAATCTCCACCCTTGAATGTCTAATTTTATGTTTTATAGCTGCTGTTTTATAGCGTAAATGGCAATACACATGCTGGGAAATTTTCAAATGCCTATTTAAATGGTTAAAAAGACAAGGTCATATACTTAGTCTAAATCACGTAAGGAAACACCCTTTAATTTGCTATTTTAAGTCTTTTTTACTTTTTATTACGGAGAACTTAGAAATACACGTCCTGTGTATATTAAAAAAAACTTTATAAATCAAATATCATGGCCTATCGGGACACCCTTTAATTATCAATTTTAAGTTGAATACTTGTTGCCATATTTAACTACACGTTCTATGGAAATTACAACCGTCTGTCTATAACGGTTCAAAACATAATGCCATAAAAATTAAATTTCATAAATTATGGGGACACCCTTTAACTTGTGATTGTAATATTTATAATTGTTACTATAGTAAACATAAAAGTACACATTTTGTATAATTTTGAAGTATAGACCAGAACAGTTCAAAAGATACGACCATGTAAATCAAATTAAATCACTTTTGGAATACCCTTTAACATATAACTTAATTGTTTTTAATAATTTTTGTGATTAGGAGCTATAGTAATGCAAACTGTATTAAAATCGTGTACGGGAGTTCGTTACGGTTAAATAAAAATTTTAAAATCATAAGTGTTGTATAGGGGCACCCTGTAATTTTTAAATTAAATAGTTTTTTTTAATGGGACCATTTTGTAAGCATTACATTTTAATTAGAAAAAAATCAAAATCGTATTGATAACCTTAACTAGAATTTAACGTTTAATTTTTTTACAGTCTCTACTTAAATTTTTTTTAGCTCATGTGGCCTGCAAAATACATTATTTTTGTTATAAAAATTCATCTTTTCAAACACAATAGAGATTTTGATTACATACCTTACTTTTGTATCAAAGCAGAAATGCACTTTTATAAAATGATTCTGTTTTTTTTTTACAGAAATCTTTTGTTTATCCAGGAAAATAAATCGAAATTTAAGAAACTTACCTGAAATGAAAAAAATGGAAAGTTATTTTTATAATTGGCGAAAATAAAATTTTAATTAGACAATATTAGACCTATTTAATGTCTCCTGCAGTTTTATATTATTTATAACTTTTAAAAGTTTTTTTTTGTATTTTTTAACTTTGTTTATATTTTCACTAAAATTTCTTAAAAATTTCATTTAATTTTCTATATGAATTTATTTTGCAATTTATTCACGTTGATATTACAACACAACTTCTCCATAAAAACACATTACTATAATTTTTAATTTCACTTAAAACCATTAACCGTCTGACTAACTGCTTAAACATCCTGTCATCTCTCTTTTATTTTTATCCTCCTTAATGTCTGACTATTTAAATGCGTTTGATTGCTGTTAATGAAGGCATAAGTGCTGGTGGTGATTGCATCAAACACTATTTTAATGGGTACTGCGAAATGCACATATGCAATAATTAATGCCAACGACTGTTTACTGTTTTAATTTTGAGGCCAGTTTCCTTGAAAACCATAGTTAAACCAGTCGTAGATAAAGAGATGAATGACAGGAAATGTAAAAAACGTTTCAACTCGTCACATCCTACGATTCTTTTGGGCCAACAGAAAGATAATTTGTAAAGCACAGAAGATTTATAGAGTGGCAAACAAAAAAAAAAAAACAAACAAAATAAAAGCAGAAGTGTTAAATAGAATCAGTTGTGTTACATCTCTTAATGAAATTGTGTGAATAAGCGAGCAATTTAGAAACTGGTAATGTCCCTGAGAACTGTACTGGATGACACTCTATAATTAAATGGTTTGCTTGATTAAAGCGACCTGCTTTAAGATATCAATAGCAAAGTTTTTTTAAAGGGACTTTACCTTAATCTAACGAAGTAAAATTCGGGATTCGATATTGCATGAGATGGGCCTACTGAGATACCAAAAAATAATTATATTGTACCCCTATTTTGAGTGAGAAAAAAAAAGCTTAATGCTTTAACCCACTTGTTGTCAACGCCTTGGTAAAAACTCTTTTAAATTACCCAATTTGGGATCTTATCTTTCTGTTCACCCATGTCTCTGTGTGATTAAAAATTAATTTACTTAGAATGAGTGTATTCTTGCCTTTCTACAGTAGTTAATTCTTGTCCTTTCATGATCTTGACTTCGACTATCGATGTGACATCTGCATCAGCTTTATTCGTTATGCTGCCAGTACATAAAAAAAAAGTGCTTCGTATCGTCTGCAGTTCTCTCATTTTTACACATTAAAAGTCTTTCCGATTTTTTACTCTTCAATGTCCTAGACCAATTTCGTCTGCATAAGGAAGGATGAAGCATATGCTTGTTCATTATTTTGCCTTTTTTTCGTCATTAGTCGTCAAATTACTGTTGTTGTATGTCTGATCTCGTTAGCAAGATATCTTTTTAATAACTTTTCTTCAGTTGTACTATCTTATAAAGGGCATGACAAACTCTAGCCAACCTATTATAAAGCGGAACAACTACAATACATTTTTGTTAAAAAACGAGACACTGAATAACGGTGGTGACTCGGACTTTCCATACTTCTTAAGAAGTCGAATTTGTCCTCTCGCCAGTAAGGACTTCTAAGAAAGCCGTACCCAATTATCTTCGCTGCAATGTCTGTCAGTTTGCCACAGCCCTCTTGATATTTTCGTAGAGGCTGTATAAGTTTAATATGCGCAATGTATGTAACAACAACAAGTAAAAAAAAGTTTAAGGGTAACACAATAGTAATATGAAATTTTACATTATTTTAAATTTTATTATAATTTTTTTTTTTTTATTTATTTATCTAAGTACTCTTATGTCCGCTATAAGAACAAAAACAAGTACGAAACATAGAGAACTTGATTTTGGTTAACCATTATTGGCAGAAATCTTAAAGTTTCAGTAACAAAAAAAAAAAAGTTTTTTAATTAAAAGGTCGCTCATTTAAAGGATCACTTCGAGTGTGAGTCAAACTCGTACCTAAGGGATCTTTTCAAAAAAATTTTATACATATTTTCTAGGCGTCAAAAATTGTTTTTTTTTTTATCCGATTTTTTTATAGAATTTTTACTGGATTTTCAATATGGAAAATATTTTAAATTTAAGAAAAATTTTTATGAGTGGGGCTCTTTAAAAATTTTATAGCGAAAAAATAATTAATTATAAGTTTTTTTCCCGAATGTTTTAATAACATGGATTTTCCTTAATAATTGGCTTCACATAATATTTTTTATTCATCTGAATTTCTTGTTTTTCATACTTCTCTAATATGATTTTCAGAAACATAATAATTTCGTAATTTGTAAATTATGAAAGTTATTGTTTTAAAACAAAAAGCCGCACTGCTTAATGATGCTTAAAAAATTAAAAAACCTTAAGACTTGCTAAATGATGGCAACTAACTTTCAAAGACAAAAGAATTAAAAAAATATGATGCAAACTCAAATCTGTTTATTTCTCACCAAAATATGCAATCATGCATCCCCACGCTGTAAAGGAGGTTATATAAAGATTGATTAAATTGAATGCAATAAATTTATTTTCTACAAAAGTTAATTTAAAAATATTTAGTAAAAAAAGTTTAAAGGTTTAAAGGTAAACATTATTTTTAACTCTTAAAGCACTTATTTGGTTCCATCAGAATGCTTTTAAGTATTGCTACTCCTTGTTAGCAAAAATGTACAGGAATACCTCGTATAGTACGGTTATTCGGTTACACTATTTCGCCGTACTATTTGAAATCGGTGTAACTAGGCACTAGGGTCCTGTGCATCTATTTGCAATATTGTTGTAGTCTTATATGTAATTTTTCATCAATTAGCTGCATAACTACAAATCACATGTGATCGGATACGTTAGCGAGCTCGTACCGTATATTTTTGTAATCAAGGAAAAATACCAAAAATCTCGTGTTTCCATACAAAAGAAAAATCTTGATTTTATAATATTTTGCTTTATTACCAACAATTTAATTATAAAAATTATTAAAAAATTTTAATTTTATTATTTTTTTTTTTTTTTAGAAAATTTTATTCAAAAATATTTTATTTTTTGTTTTCTTTGAAAAACTATAGAAAGTTTACTGTTCGAAGCAGAACAAAGCGAGTTATTCCTGTACAGCAGTATGAAAGTATTTTTTCTTTACACTCAAGCATAATAATTTGATTGCTTATTTTCAAACACTTTGTGCAATATTTTTATGGTCATGTATTCATATTTACTAAAAGTAAGCACTGAAATATTTTTATTGTTTTTTTAACTAATTCGAAAAGTAATAAAAATTTAATGGATTTTAAATTCGACATTAGTTACTGATGAAAGCAATTATCTGGCTTTTTCTACAAACTTAAACAAAAACCTATTTTTACAATAAAATTAAAGCTTGTGTTGTGTTGCCTGTTAACAATTTTTTGAGTGTGTGTGTATGGGTGGTAAACAGAACTGAGTAAGCTGTTTCTAGGTTCTGTCACTAATAAAGTGTGGTGTGCGTGATGAGAACAAAAGTTATTCAGCTAATAAGTCTTAAGAATCCAAGATAGCTTTGTTAGTAGAGATTCTGGTTACTTGTTGAACACAAGATAATGAATTCAAAACCTAATAGAGAATAAGAGAACTTTAAGCTAGTGAATATATGAGCTATCGCTGGTAAATTTAAAGATAAATAATTTTTTATATAGCTGCAGCAAATAGATTATTTTACGTTAAATAAATAAAAAAAAAGAGTGATCAGAACTCCTAGAGTATGCTGCAATAAATGGATGGGCTATCCGCGATAGATGAGTTAATAAAGGCACCTGCATATAAAAAAAGCACTTGCTAAACAGACGATCATGAGTTCAAATCCCAACAGATTTTTGAGAAGAAACAAAAAATAATTGTGTTGCGTAGACGCTGTGAATGAATGAATTGTTTTACGTAAAAGCCTTTACACTACCCAGAGTCTGCTCCAGTCACGTTACGTGAGTTGTGGAGGCAAATGTTTACTATAAAAAAAACTGAGAGGGTTAAGACAGTGCTTGAGTATTTCTTAAAAAAAGTCTTGAGTTCATATCCTAACAGGTTTTTATTAGAAAAAAAATAATTGTTTTTTATAAGCCACAGTAAATAAGTTTTTTTGGTTAATTAGCATAAGTAGTTGAAGCTTAGTAAAGAAGACATTGCGGAAAAAAAATCTAGCCAGAGCTATGAAAGAAGCACAAGATAAGAAATATAAAAATAAACACAAAAATTTAAAAATTGACAAGGCTGGTTTTTTTCCCCTTAAACACAACTAGGCATTCAGGCATATCACACACATCATTCGAGACAGTTGTAATTGCACATAAGCTTTTTATCATTTTAGGATTCCCATCGATTTTCTTCTTTATTCCTGAAAAATGTTGAATCTCCACTTTTTAATTTGAAACCACTTCTGATCGGTATTGAGTTCCTTAAATAAAATTTAGCATGCCTACCTTATAATTATACGAAAAGGTGTTTTGGTTGTGTTCACTAAACAACAACTGTTATCACAATTTTATAATAATTTTTTTTTTATAAAAATTCTTCTATAAAGATTTTTATAAACAAGACTCATGCTGTTCAACATAGAAATGATCATAATGATGTTGTCAGATGGTGTATCTTTTTTTATATTAAAATAAATTACATGGGAAAAGGGAAAAATATTTCTTTGAAAATAAATGGTTATAGCTCTGTTGTCATTAAAACAATGTGGCAAAACAAGAAAGTATGAAAATTACAGGTATTAAGGTCAGCAAATGTCAGTCAGACCATAATGATTCTATTAGATGAAATTGTTAAGGAGTTTCTGGTCATAATGATTATTAGACATTAAATTATGATTAATTTATTATTTAATTATAAACGTTTAGAGTAAAAAATAGAATGAAAAATAATGCTGACTTGACTGTATGAGCTGCAATAAATGAGGAAGGCAGGGGAGGGATTCTAATGAAAAAATATAATTTAAACATAATAATACTTTTTATAGCCTTCACCACAAAAAGTGTACAAGGGTGTCCCAGTTTGTTATTCCGTTCGTTACTTCTACAATAGCCATTTCCGACCTCATAATTCATATATTCTGAGTCCTTATGCTAAGCACAGTCGATTGGGCGATGTCCGTTTGTTATCATTTGGGACAATGAAGTAACTCCAATGAAAACATCAAGTATATAGAGCGATAGAGATTTAAAAGTTAAGAAATAAATATTAAGTGAAAAAATTGGCGCTCGCCCATGTGTACCGAGTTATAGGCCTCTGAAATTTTTATAAAAAATTCGATTGTCAATATGGGTATCATTTAAAAGCTTTTGAAGAGATCTTTAAGTAAAAACAAAATTTTTTTAATAATATTCAACACATTTCGAGTCGATAACATTTTTATATAAAATTATATATCGTACTTAATTTGATTGGGCGACACATGGGTTTAACAAGATAGATGGAACTGCCAACCATCGACTTGTCAATTGTCCTCTATGTTCATGCGATTTTACAACTTTTAATTGTTTCCTGTGGGGCCACGTTAAGTTTAATAATACTTAATACCTTTCTCTAAGCGACACACGGCCAGCAATTCTAAAAAAGCTGCTCTAAAATCAGGCGTCCAGTACACGCATTCTCATGTACAGTGGTGCAACAAAAATATAAAAATCATAGAAAAATCTTAATTTATCGAAAAAAATCTTAAGTTAAAAAAATTTTTATTTTAATTTTGTAAAGGGTCGGCCATTTAACGTTTTTTTTCAAGTAGTGCTTATTTCGCTCATGTCTAATTTGACAGATAATTAGTTTTATCCTTCCGCTGAACGGATATGGTTGTGTATAAGCTTGAACAATGCTGGGAAATATTGCGACATTACTTTGAAAATCATCGTAATGCTGCAGAATGTGTCCGAAAATTGTGTACGGATTTTGGAAGAAGAGAAACACCGTCAGCTCCATATGGTTGTTATCTTGTGATAAAAGTGAAAGACTCTGGTAACCTCATCGATAAACCAAAGCGTGAAAAGTCAAAAACAGTGCATACACCCCAGAATATTGCTGCTGTGGCAGAAAGTGTGCGTGAAGCGCCATCAACATAAATTCACCGTCGTTCTCAACAATTAAACATTTCGGAGACATCATTGAGACGAATTTTGCATAAAGACCTTTGTACGATGCCATACAAAATCCAATTGGTTCAGGAGTTAAAACCAACTGACTGCGTTTTTTTATAGCGTTTAAAAAAAAAAGATATTTGGCGGACCCTTTATTTTGTATTTTACTTTTAAGAATAACGTTTGTACATGAACAAGGGAGACATACCAAGTTTATTGCAAACTTTGACAAAGTTGGAAACATTAACTGACTTTCCGCTCTAGAAATATTTGACATTGTGTGCCAAAACTCTTCCACTGTAACATTTTATAAATTTTTTAAACAGTTTTTAAATTCATGTGGCGGAGTTCTTTAAATTTATAATCTAAATTTTGTTTCTCACTATCTTTAACAAAATTTGGTAAAAGTTTAATTCGACCTGCTAAACAAACTTTTTGTTAATAACGTTTTGAGGATCAATATAAAAAAGCCGTTTTAAAGGTTGCATCATTAAAGTCAAATTGTTTTGTTATTTGTTTACAGACGTCCGTGTAAAAGGCAATACAATTATCAACGAATTCATTTGATCCAGTAGCATTAATCTTTGAATCGGATATATAAGTTTTTACAATTTAGTGATAGTGATACAATTTTTTTCTTAAGAGTATTAATTTATAATAAAATTGTATGTAAAAAAATTTTCAAGTCTTATTTTGATTAAAAAAACCTTTAAAATTAAGGTAAAATCTTCATTCTGGCATCGCTGGTCATGTGCCCAAAATCACTTCATAAAAAATTCTGTTGAATTTGTTAAGTTTTTTGTGTTATTTTTTTAAATTTAAAGTTTAATTGGCACTAGAAAAATCACCCTTTACTACTGACTAGAGCGAAGTACATTATATTCTGGTCAGTCTATATCAACAGATACAAACGAAGCAATAACGGAGCGAGTCGTACGTACAGAGAGATGCTTTTTTTATATGAATATAGGGGGTTTTATAGTCACATAAAACTTTTTAATAGAAACCATAAATTATAGACGTTTTAAAAATACTATTTTCAGTTTAATTCTTTATACCGCCATTATTACTTTTTAACACTCAATGAGATCTACTAGCTTGCAGTTTTCAATAATGTTTAATATCTGCATATTTCTTTAGAAAAGAGAAATAAAAAAATAATTGATATTAACGTCTGTCATAAAAAGTGCTAACGAGTGGAGCCTCATTTTATTCTGCCCGTTTCTACTAAACAAACTTTGTATGGTTTTTTTGGAAAAGTTAATAAATTTTCTTTGTCAATAATATAATCGCAACTGAACTTAATTCTCTTGTGATTAATTCTCTTCATAATTATTATTTTTTTTTAACATAAACTTAATATTACTTTAAAAAAAAAATACTAAAAAGAAATAATTTTTTGCAATTAATTTTTAACAAAAAAAGGATTCCAGATTTTCCACATTTTTAAAAATATTTAAAGAGTCCTATATCTTCATTAGTATTTCAACTCTTATAAAATGTGTATAAAAAATTGAATTAGAAAAAACAAAAGAGGAAATGGTTGATAAAATAGAACTATTGTCACATTTTTCTGTCATGTTGAATCGTGATAATGTGGCAGAATGAGTAACTTTTTTTTAATTTTAACATTTTGCCAGTACCCAGCAGTTCTGAAATTTTTGTGAAAAGAATTACGATTACTAGTCTAAAAAAATTACGAACTTTAAAAACAAGACTTTTGCTCGGCAAAAATAATCGTATACTTCGACTTTTAATTTTTTATACTAAAAGAAAATTTTCTTTTTTTCCCTATATACAAAAGGAAATCAATAGAATTGGAAATTATTGCATAAAAAAATCAGATTTTTCCAGGCAACACATTTTTTTATATCAATAAAATTCACAGTCACAGGGTACTGATACAAGACAGAAAACAAACTTCTTACTGAAAGTGCAGAAGTGTAATATTTTAGTTTTAAAAATAATACGTCTTCTTTCTTTTCGAAAATTAAAAGAAATGTTGGGCAATTAGTTCTGCTATCCTGAATATAGAAGTGTATGTGTGTTAATAAGAAAAATTATGTTCTTGTATAATTATGACACTGTTAAAACTAGAAGTGAGAAAATTATAGTCGACAGTTTGTTATAATTTAATTTTTGCCACAGTTTCATTTAAAAAAACTTTATTAAACCGTGTAGCCTGCTGCGGTTTTTTATTATAATTTTTCTGTCCATGACATTATGAGTGACAATAATAATAATATTTTTTTAATCACCAGTTTTTAAATAAAACTTAGAAATGATGTGGATAAAAGAAAGACAAAATCCGTTTAACAAAGCAAAATTAAAAAAAGAAAACCAAAAAAGTAGAAAACAAAAAAAAAAAAATAAATAAATAAAAAACGTATTTAATACACAATCACGTTTTTGCTGGGTCAGCTTTAACGGAGTCCAGGGTTGTTAAGGAGCTCAGGAAAGATCTCAGCTTATAGTAAAGGAATAAAGGAAGTAAGGAATACTTCCCCTAGCGCCAACAATGTGATTTAATGGAGAGAGACCTGCGACAGCCGGCCGAATTTACTTCTATGACAGGATATAACTCTTTCTCGCTAGAGAGTACAGAAAACCAGTTGGATGTATAACTTCGAAATTGCCACAGTAGTTGTATGCCAAGCAAGGCTCTTGTCAAAGAGTAAAAAAAAAAAGGATTGGAAGTATAACCGTGTCCGTCCGGGTGCGGGAAGTGCTAAAATCAACTTTGCCAAGGCACTAGATGAACTAAAGAAAATTTAAATACACCTATCGATCAGACGTAGTTTCGAAAATTTTGCTATTGAAAATCAGCAAGAGCGGTCCATGTCCTTTCAGGCAGCGGGCAAAACATCACACCTGCCCCTAATTTAAAAAAAAACAAATATATGAGGCGATAGAGAATTAAAAAAAAGAAAAAAAGATAAGGTAAAAAAAAATGGTGCTCTGAATTTTTCATAAAAAAATTTCGAAAATTTTGCCACTGAAAGTCAGCAAGATCGATCCATGTGCTCCGAGGCATCGGGCCAAACACCATGCCTGGCTATAATTTTTTCATATCATTTAGAAATATTAAGTAACTTCAACAACAACAAAATCAATAAATTTTGTGGGGCAGTGGAGAATTAAAAAAATATGAAAAAACATCAAGTAAAAAAAATTTCGATAGCCCATGTTTTCCGTATTATGGGCCTCTGAAATTTTTATACAAGAGAACGATTGTGCGTTAAATTTTTTAATACTTCAATATGGATATCATTTGAAAGCTTTAGAAGAGATCTTTCAGGAAAAACTAAATTTTTTTAATAAATGCTTAACCTATTAAGAGCCAGTGACGCTTTTAGGTAAAAATTATTTTTCTTACTTTATAATTCTCTGTCAACCCAGTATTTCAAGGATTTTATGGATAGAAAAAAATAGCTTTAATTTTGAATGTTTTAACAAAATTGAAAATAACCTAAAGGAAAACATGTGAAGTTGGGCGGAAGGTTGTAAGTTGAAAGTTTCTCCATTGTTTTAGTTAAAATATTTGTAAGTTTTTAATGTAAACTTACGTTAAATTTACCCACATTTTAATAAGATCAATAAATTTAAAAAGTGAAATTACGCAGTGGTCCACCAGTTGAAATTTAATAAATCAGTTGTATTCCAGTATTTACTTAACGACCTTGGGAATCGGTAGCATGACCAACGTAGCCGTCAAGTAATTCACTAGTCTCATCATAAATATAAAATATGAAATCCGTAATTAAATTAATTTTACTGTACATTTTCTTAAAACTAAACAAGTAGGCAGGTTTTTGGCATTCGCATTTAATTTTGCAAAGACTTATAATTTTTATATTTCACTTTCTAATATTTTCTCAAACACTTTTTAAAAGCCATAAACTTCAAAGGGGCTGGTCAACAAGGCCTTGAACAAAAAAATGTTTAATTCGTAAGGCCTTATTTCAGGCCCTCGTGCATTATTTTCCATTGTCACTGTTAACCTACTTAACTCCAGTCACTTTTAAAACAATAAAATTTTACTTCAATAAGTGCCGTTGATGTTCAAATTTAAAATATGACGATGAAGTTGCAAAAGAGCCGAGATGATGATACTAAAACTACTAGAGTTCGAACAAGGGCGCTATAAGCTACCACCGCCTCTTCTACTCCCACTATCACGATTGATGCTGTGTGCTTTTATTTGCTTGTAAATTTAAACCAGAATACATCGTGTCTTCCATTTAATCATATTAAACGGAACCTATCGAGGGTGTACCAAAAAGTTTATGTTAAAATAGTCAAACTGTAAGTGAACTCAATCGATATAAAGCAAAGTAAAAGGTTTTGCAAGATTTGTTTTTAATTGTTTGATCTTTTTCTAAAATCATGTGTAATGTTGATTCTATCAGTCAAGAAGTTTAGAAATGTTTGATTTCTTTTCTAAATATATTGTTTTCGTCCTACTGTGCACTATTTTGTAAAGTTTAATCGATTTAAAATTCCTTAATTATTCATGCTTTAAACGTAAAAGTTTCATGACGGCTCTGATTAAAAGATTTTTAAGGACACTTAATCATTTTTAAATAAAATGTAGTCACGACTAAATCCGTATGACTGCGACAGTATATGATATCCAATGGCATCGATTTAATTTTCAAGTTAAATAAAATATTGGTAGCAAAAGAGGGAAAGCTGGCGATCTTTGACAGCTTTTCCATCTGAGTGGGTGTTACTAAAACTAACCATACGATTATTTTTTGTTACAGCAAAAATGTTTTAAAAGCCAACAAAATTTCAATTATGGAAAGCAAAAAGAGTAAGCAAAATATTTCGATTGCCGCAAGTAGTTAGTTAGTTAGTTAGTTAGGAGTGGCAGCCTCTGACGAAGCTCACTTGAGCACAAACGAATGGCCCGTTGTGATACCACAAAGAAGGCGGCATGACTCCCATTACCCAGCCGAGAACCATGAGGATTCACGGATGAACTTCGCTATGTCCCTTATAGAGTGGGATGATAGCTCCGTAAGAGTTCCAAAGAAAGGAGAGCCAAGAATTCTTAGTCTTCTTCGAGCCAGGGATGGGCAGTGGCACAGGAGGTGCAGTACGGTCTCTTCCTCATCCTCCGAGCCACAGCTGCGGCAGAAATCATTAAAAGGCAGACCAAGATTGCCGCAAGTAACTTGAGCTGATTATTTTCCCACTAAAAAAGCAATTTTACAGTTTCACAAGAAGTGACATTGACATGAAAGTCAAAAAAGAAAAAATATTTAAAGGTGTCGAATTGCAGGTGTTACTGTCGCTAGGAGTCACTTAACAAATCAGAAAAGAAGAATTTTTTTGCTGCATGAACTAACATAGGTAGAAAGCCTTTGATCCACTCGACTCTTAAATGGATATTTTATTTTTCAAATCGGAGTCCGTATGTTCCACAACAGTGACGATCATTTGACAGTCATTGATGACCGAAACACCGGTGATTATGTAAGACTATGTTTTTATCACACTCTTTAAAAAAAATTAAAAAATTGTCAAGACTTTTGTACACATAATGACAGCGTTGCCACTGTTTTTTTTTCAGTACAATTTTTACATAATTTTTGGAATTATTTGCAAAACAATCAAATATCTATAACCATACGTGAAAATTAATTTCATTCATTTCATTTTAATAACATAAGAGTTTCAATGGCAAGGCAACTTAATATAAAATTTGTGCAAAATTTAGTACAAATTAGTTTTATTTCTTCCTAGGTAGAAATGGACAGGCAGTATTTTAAATGTCAGATAGCATGTTCACAAGTCTTTTTTTTAAATTACTTTTCGATTCAGTTAAGTTAATAGTTTATCTGAATCGAACAATATTTTAATTAACTTAATTAAAAATTTATTACAAATACTGTACTGAAAATTATTTCCCTTCATTATTCCGGCTTAAAATAAAATTTTTTAATTTTTATTTTTTTTTTAACTTTGTTATCACCATAAATTTTCTTTTAAACTCTCGTTTTTTGCTACACTTTTCATTAGACCCACTTTCTCACACACACACACACACACACACACTTCCAACAAATTTTTCACCATTTGAACTCTTGTTATAAAAATACCGTACTAAAGTATGAACGAAGGAAAAATTAAATAAAATGGCAGAAGAAAAATGAATAAATAAAAAAGGAATTCATTATTTTTGTTTAATGTAACAATCACTTTTATAATGTGTCCGAGAGTAGTTCCACTTACCGCTTCTCATTGTCGTTTATTCAATTAGTTTTGTTCAAAAATAGTTGGGTAAATATTTGTAATAACAACAAAAAAGGGAAATTGTGAAATATGTGAAGCAGTTATTCATTTTTATTATAAAAATTTATCTTTATTTTTGCAATATTTGGGGTGTATAAGTTTGTTTATGCTTTCATGTTTAAACAAGATGTGCTAATTTATAATGTAATAATGAACAGCTGACAATTCAAAATTTAAAATTTAATAGTTTGATTTAAATAACTTTAAACTTGTCAATAGAAAAACCAAGTTATTTCGTTGATTAAAGATTTTTTTATTTTAAAATTGATTTTTGATTTAAATGTTAATTGACTCCATTATTTATTTAATTAGTATTATGTTTTTATTTTTGTTTAATAAAATATGCAATTAGTTCAGTAGTATATTTAATTTAAAAATTCTTTATCTAGTTTTTGAATTAAATATATAACTGAATTAATTAAAAATTTATTAAAATTGCAAATTATTTAATTAGTTAAGCTTAAGTTCATTTTTTTTTTTAATATCTAATTTTTTTTTAAAACGAAAAATTCTTTGCAAATGTATGAGAACGCTTTCCAATCAAAACAGAAAAAATTAGACACCAGCAGCATTTTCTGAAACTATATACGTCATCAGCATTCCTTGCATCTTTCTACCTTAGGTTGGCAACAGGGTTAATAACATCTATTTAATCATTTTATTTTGTAACTAAGAATGCGAAATTAGATAAAGTCCGCACACAAGCTAAGGTCCTGTCTTGTTGTTCTTTTTCGTAAGTCGTCACGGCTTTTTTTCTTTTGTTAAGCCACAAGTGCAATTTTTCTCCTTCTTCTTTCATATTGTTTTCTTCACAGCTATGGTAGATGCTGTTCCAGTTTCATGCAAATAGTTATAAATTAAACGCACTGTGGGGAGCATGTAATCTTGTTTTTTAACTTATTGAAATTATTAGTTGGACAAATGCATGAGTATTGGAAAATGAAGAGGAGATTCGTGTTCCGTACGTTCTGGTCTACATACATAGGTAATCGCTGTACCAAAAATCTTCTTCCGCCAGCATATCCACCAGACTTAGCATATTACTACTTTAAAGAAATCGCTACATAGTTGTCCAGAAGTCGTATTATTTGATTGGAATAAAAAACGCTTTTTGCAGAAAGAAAATTATTTATTTAAAACAGCCAAGGAATTATCAAGTTCTTAAATTTTTAATTTTTTTTATGATCTAAAGAAGGAGGTTATCATCGTAGGATGTGCCAACAGAACTGACATTTCGGAACTGATTTTAAATTATTTTCAAACCGTAACGGGCACTACAAAATTAGAAGAACTGTGTATCACTTTGCAAAAAGGAACACAAAAATTATTTTAAGAATTGAAAGGTGTCCCCATAGGTATCTGAGATTGACGTATATGAGCTTATTTTTTGAACTGTTATAGGCAAACGAAAATTGCTCAGAAAGTCGATTACTATGACTGTTAAATTTGCAAAATTATAAAATAAAGCGTGACCCAATAGTTAATTTAATTAACAAAGAGCCTGTATTGTTAAGTCCGATATAACAGCCGGTATAAAATTTCAATTTAGAAAATAAAACGTATCCCGATAATTAATAAATTTTAAAATGTTTGGCCGTATCTTTTAAACTGTCATATAATTAGGCAGAATGTCTAATATTTTTTCTGCTAAAATACAAATTAAAAACAGTTAAAAATATATATTACATGGTGTCCCAATAGCTGATACAAAATGAAGCATGTGGCCAAACTAAAACCAGCTAAATTCTCACGGTTTTTTGTTTTTTTTAAAGAATTATTTCAGATAACTTAAGAACTCTGCGACCTTAATTTTTTACATTATTTGTTTTCGTGCGATTTTTAACTTTTGTTCTTGAAAGTATAGAGTCAAAGTAACAACTATTACGACATTCATTCCTGTTGTTAAAAAAATTTATTTTTCACAAAAGTTTTGAACCTTTTTTATTTTGAGTGAAATACAGAACAGGGCTAAAGTTTATTCCTTGAATTGCATTTATTTCGCTGTCTACATTAATAAGCGAAATTTAGATTTTTCCACTGCAAATAATTTATTCTTAAAATATTAAAACTTTTGAAATAGTGTTTCGATTAATCTCCGATTTAAAAAAAAATAATATTTCTTGTTCTTAGCATTTATTACACAACAGCTAACCCTGTACTGATTAAAAAACAGTTTTACATAAAAAACACCTTTTCAAATTGTCTTCTACAGAAATGGAGAGCTTTTAACTTCCAATAGTCAATTTAAGGAACTAATGAAAAAATCACATTAAAGTGAAAGTAAGTACAACAATTATTAAAGATTTTCTAAAAAAAAATTAAATACAGACAAAATTCAAGGGTCATAATTCAATATCTTTATGCTGTTAATTTTAGTAATTCTGCTTGTAAATGACAGCTTATTTCATCAACGACATCAGTCATCTTGTGGCGCCATATTTTTTATCCGAATGCTAAGTTGCTGTTTTATTATACTAAGCAAACACACACGCACACATTTATTTCACAAACTTACATTTGTGTGTGTCTATGAGTGTGAGAACAACTGTGTCAATGATCACTTGTACATTAGTTTCATTATTTTTGTCTAAACATTTTTTAATGTTTCTAGAGTTTGTAATTGTAAATGTAACAAGAATGTTAAAAGGACAAAAGCACATGTATGAACATGAAATAGAATTAAACATTTAATACAAATAAATACTTATTGTAACCATTGTTATTGTAATTCTTTTCTTTCGCTGACAGCAGGACACCAAAATTTTGGCAAAAAATTAAAAGAAAAAAAAAACTACACAAAAAAAAAAACAATAAACATGTAAATAATATTTTTTGGCTTTTAAACCTGTGATGTGAAATTGAAATTTGATGTCGCCACTGATTATTAAACAGTTTGCTCGTTTATCTACAGACAAACTGATGACACCAGCAAAATATTATTTATTCTATTGTTCACTTAAATTATAAAAAGCAATTGGTGACTAATGAAAGACAAAAAAGTTGTTAACATCATTAATGTAAAAGTTAATTAACTATAAGTGAAACAATTTAAGAATGTTTAATTAAATTTTTATTAAATTTTTTTAAAGCATTTCTTTTATAAAAAGTGTTTTTAGTTTTTTTTTTTTTTTTTTGTTTTTGTTTTCGTAGTGCCATTTCTCCTACAATCAATTGATGTTTCCTTGTGAAAATTTTTAACTTATTTAAAGCAGATCACTGCCTGGTTTCTGTAAATTGAGTAAGAAATTGCCTTATTTTACACAGGTTGACTTAGAAGTATTTTTGCATTTTTTATATCGCAATATTAAAATTTTTTGGATTAATTCGAACTTGTGGAATTCTAGCTCTGTGTAGAACAAAATGACTCATGTAGGAACTAATCACACATAATCTGCTGACACAAGGCTGTCCCCATGCTGTTGGTATCATTAGAACTTATTTCTTCAGAACTAAAGCCGTAACTCGCATTCCAGAAACATGATCAAGAATATTTTGTTTGAAAATTTTTTGCTTGAAAAAAGCATGAGGTTACGGTTCATTAGACGACCGCAACCATCCATTTATTTCAATCAAAATTTTGCAATCATTTAGTTTCGAGTAATGGACCTGTTAATCAGCCACCGAGTTCATATGATTTTATGCCTCTTGATTATTTTCTGTAGAGCAATTAACGCCCTAGAGGCCAACCTTGTTAAAAAAAAACAGTGCGGGCTAAATAAATTGTTACTTTCATTGCTAACAAGTGGAATTTTTATATGAAACTAATAAAAATTAAGTAACATGTGTTGAACAGTTGTGGTGTTTGTGCGATTCAAACCATCTGCTTCCTTGTATACCGAGAATCATGTGTTCAAATCCCAACAGAGCAAGACTTCTGAATAAAAATAAAATTTATTATAAAGCCGGAGTCCCAGCTAAAGGAGTAATTGTAACTTTCCTGTATAAAAAACACAGCAGCTTAAAGATTAAGGAGCGTTCATATTAAAACCAGCAAATTCTACTTCAAACCTCAACGGAGACTTGACAATATAACAGTGCAAGACAGACGTAACTGAGTGAGGTAAGAGAACTTGCTTGTTACAACAAATGATCGCTCTTAAGAGCGGATGTTTGCTAAATTAGACATCACTTAGCTGAAAGGTTAAAGAAGACGTAGAGTATTGTTGTGTAAATATTCAAACCAATAAGTAGCAACGAAAAACACTCGGAAATCGCTATGTTTAAATCTTATTTTATAGATGAAGCTGTTAAATAATTAACAATTTATTGCTTCTCATTCTTCGATACAACAAAAACTTAGCCTTGTGTTGCTGAACAATGAAAGTTTTAAATACCATTAAAATCTTATGTCTGACAGACAAAATACTTTTAGTTAAGTGTAAAACTTACATTTGTATTTGTCTATCGAACAAAATACAATGTCTGCAATGGAAATCTGTTAAACAACTTCAACCTTTAAAGAGCTTAATTTGCAAAGGGAGTAAATGGGATATTAAAAAATACCCAATTATCAAAAGAAAAATTTATTATGTTAATAATATTATTGCATAATTAAATAAACAAATAAGACTTTAGGGAGTTTCAATTTATAGTGACGTTTAATAATGTGACCGCTTAATTAGGATAGAAAAATTTGCCACACCCTTTTCAAAATTTTCTAAATAAAAAAGTACTAATTTTTTTTTATGAAGCACATTTGTTATTGGAAAATTTCTCTGCAAAACAGTCAAATCATTTATCATTTACCTTTAGAATAAATAATCGTTTTAATATAAAGTTTTAAAATTATTAACTGGGTTGCCCCGATTTTAACAGTAGTTTTACTATTACATACAAATATAAATTTGTATTGAAGGATACTCTGTCGTTTTCAAAAATAAATCATTGAGTTTAGCACCACCTGACAATTATGTGTACTTATTGACGAAAATTTTACTACACTGATAAAACAAATAAAACAATAACAATATTAATGACAACGACTGCAATACAATTTCATCAATAGTGTACATAAACTCACCTGCTACTGTAATGTACGAGTTCTGTTTAAAAATTTGATTAATTAATAAGAAAAATGAAACTTGTGCACAAGTTTAAAATTTGTGATTTTGATGTTTCATTTATATTTTATAGCCGATCTCTATGTTTTGATATCCACGACGACCTTTTGAAGAGAAAATTTTTATTATTCAGTTAAGGATGCTATATATGAAGCTCCCCGTCCCGAATCCCGAAATACTAATTATAATTTTTTTTTTTTTATTTACATTTTTTTACAACTTTTACGTAAAAAAAATTAGCATAAAATTAATTTTTGCAATAATTTTTAATAATATTTGAATAACATAAATAAAGGGTCCACCAAATATAATTTTTTTTTTGAAAACGCTATAAAAAACGCATTTGATGATCAGTTGGCTTCAACACCCGAACCAGTTGGACTTTGTATGGCGTCATACCAAGGTCGTAATGCAGAATTCGTCTCAATGATGTCTCCGAAATGTTCAGTTGTGTAGAACGACGGTGAATTGATGGCGCATCACGCACACTTTCTGCCACAGCAGCAATATCCTCGGGTGTACGCACTGTTTTTGGCTTTTCACGCTTTGGTTTATCAATAAGAATTACAGTTTCTTTCACTTTTTTCACAAGATAACAAGCATACGGAGCTGACGGTGCTTCTCTTCTTCCAAAATCTGTACACAATTTTCGCACATATTCTGCAACATTACCGTGATTTTCAAAGTAATGTCGCAATATTTCCACGCGAAAGCGTGTGGTTGCGTATAAGCTAGAAAGCTTATACGCAACCACATTCATTCAGCGGAAGAATAAAACTAATTATCTGTCAAATCAGACATGAGCTAAATGTAACCATTCACGAAATAAGCACTAGTTGAAAAAAAAAAAACGTTAGATGGCAGACCCTTTACTTAAATAACAATATATTTTGAAAAAAGTGGCTCCTAGAATATAATCGGAAAACAAAAAAAAAACAAAAAAAAAATACCTAAAATATTTCACAAAATTTCAATTAGGATAATTTTCCTATTCAAGATTATAAGATTTTATTCTTAACTTCACTTGTTTTCTTAAAATGACATGACAAAAAAGAAAGATTATGAAGTTGCATACAGGTGGGCAGTGACAAAAAATAAAAATTGAATAAAAAAGTTTAATATGAATTGTAAGCAAATGATAAGAAAAAAATTCTGTTTAAAGTATCTTTAAGTCAAATTCTATACTAAGCATCATTATGCATGAAATTTATAAAATTAAAAAAAATCTATCCCTGAATTTAGGATATTTAGAAATCAATCTCGGTTGGCATCCCCTATTTGCGACAAAAGTAAATCACACTCATACGATTAAAAGTACGGTAAGACTAATAAATGTTTGACAAAAAAATTGTTGTCCATCTCAAGCACTAATTAAGAAATATAAGATCCTACTCAATATAAAAGTTAAGATATCACATTTATTATATTATAATCATCATTCGTAATGTTACGCGTCTGGAAAGATTTTATAAACATTTGTTAAAATAGTAGTTACGTTTTTTGGTCAGATATTTAACTAATCTGTGTGGTCAGTTTTAAAGTTTTAAACGATATTAAGATCTTAAAGTAGACTAAGAAGTTAAATCATATTAGCCGGTGTGTGGCTTAAAGTAACATCTTTCTGCTTTTTTGGCATAGCTGACAATTTCAAAATGACTACTTTGCTGCTTCAATAGCAAGTATTGTAATTCTACTTCAGTCTTTAAGACAGCTGTAAGACAATCCTAAACTTAAATCTCTTTATCACTGCGATTAATTTGTCCAAATAATTGTTTTCGCTGCGAACAACTATTGACATTTAAAATTGAAAACTCTTTGAGAAAAAGCGTTGATGGTATCTAAATTAGAACCTCAAGTTATACGTCTTCATGGGTCGATTATGCTCCAACTGATTGGTGTCTTGTATATTGTCCTGCATGTTACATCTAGCAGCTACTTGATGCGACATTGACATATGATGCCATTTATCAAGATGGTTTTACTATAGTAAAACTCTTCCCACCAAGCAGTAATTTACATTATAGAGCACTAATTTCCTATTCGCGTATACTTCTTATACAATCAAAAAATTTTCGAGTATAAACTTTCTCAAATATCACGCTCTCCCTTACTTGGTTATGATTGAAAAATAAAATAATATTCATGTGTTACGAGGGCTGCTCTATATATTTCTGGCCTAATAGTGAAAATGCGAATATTTATAATCAAAAACGGTTTTATTGTTTTTCAAAGTATTCTCCAGCATGATTTATACACTTTTGCATGCGCTCAAACCAGTTGTCAAAGCACTTTTTCCACTCCGATTGAGACACCTCTAAAACATGGTTTTTGAACATTTCAATAGCTTCTTCTAGCGACGAAAATCGTTGACCACGCATTTTTTTCTTGATGTGCGGAAACAAGAAGAAGTCATTAGGTGCCAAGTCAGGGCTGTACGGCGGATGACCCATTAGTTCGACGTTTTGGCCAGTCAAAAACGCTCTGGTTTGAGCCGATGTGTGAGAGCTCGCATTGTCATGGTGAACAATGATTCGTCTTCTCTTGTTGGTTTTTTGAATTTCTCTGATGACTTCAAGCAAACAAATTGTAGTGTACCACTCAGAAGTGACCGTCCTACGTTGCTCAAGCGGAACAGTCGCCACATGACCAGTTTTGCCGAAGAAACAGGCGACCATTTGCTTCGAAGTGCTTCTATAACGAACAACTTTCGTTGGATTTTGCTCGTCTTTGAAGACCCATACGGTCGATTGTTGTTTCGTTTTGGGCTCATACGCATAGATCCATGATTTGTCACCTATGACGATCTTATAAACGTCTTTTGAAGCACCGCAATCGTATTTTTGCAACATTTCTTTGCACCAATCGACACGAGCCTTTTTTTGAGCGACTTTCAAATTGTGCGGGATCCAACGAGAACAAACCTTTTTTACGGCCAGGTGTTCATGCAGTATCGAATGTATGCTGGTGGAAGAAATGTCCAAGGATGTCTCTATCTCTCGGTATGTCGCATGTCGATCTTGCATTATGAGTTCACGCACGGCATCAATGTTCTCTGGAACAACAGCCGTTTTTGGACGACCTTCACGGAATTCGTCCTTAAGCGAGCTTCGGCCACGATTAAATTCATTATACCAATTTTTCACAGTGCAATAGGATAGTGCTTCATCGCCATACAAAGATTTAAGTTCATCAATGCACTCTTGTCGTGATAATCCACGTCGAAAGTTGTGAAAAATGATGGCACGAAAATGTTCACGAGTTAATTCCATTTTTTTCTATATTAATTTTTTCAAGTCACTGTAAACAACACAAATAATGGTCGTACGTCAAAACGTTGTGAGTACAATAATGCTTAAAAATGACAAACTTTCCAATGGAAATGTCAGATTGCACTTGGCAGCACTCAGTGTTGCCAGGCCAGAAATATATATAGCAGCCCTTGTATATGTTGATAAGCAGTTTGTTAATTATTAAAATGATTTTCTTACAATCCCTTCCTTATGACTGTTCTATGCCTTTTTTATAATAAGTGCCTAGGCCTGAAGGGATACTCAATAAAAATTAAAATTGATACAATTAAATTTTTTCCGAGAAAAATTTAAATTACTCTCACTTCTTGAACACGCCTCGTTGAATTATTTATATTTACAATAAGTTTTGTTTTTTGATTGTTATCTGCTTTTATTTATGCTGTACATATTTACAATGAGTTTTGTGTAGCATAACTTGTGGTGCTTAAAGGTGCTTATGATCTGTCAATTTTCATTATGGTCGGTGGCATTTAAATGACATTTGTGACAGCTTATGTGTATGTAAATTTTATTTGTATTGTGTTTATTACAAAAAACCGTCATGTGCTCTTGAATATAAATATTCTGTTCTGTAATTATTTTATTGTGATTTGTTTTACCGAACGTGGTTATTTAATTTAAAGAGAACTGTCATCAGAATTAAAAAAAATTGTAAAAAAATTGTTAATTTTATTATATTTAGTACACCTAGGCTTTTATATATCTCATTCTTACTTAAACTGTACAGAGAGTTTTTGTAATCATGAATTTGTTATAATTTTAATGCAAGGAAATCTTCAAATAAAATTATTGGATTCGTTTTTAATTATATTTTGAATATTTATGGCAAATTTATTATGGGATAAAGTTAAGTGTTGGTTAAGTAAAAATCTTGTTTATTGTGAGCAGAACACTGTTTAAAATAACTATGTTATGTTCACCGCAACTGTATATTTTTACTGAAAACATAATATGGTTATTGTGACCATACCAAATGTTTGTATAAACTACAGAATTCTGTTATTTTTATTTTTTATTTGTTTCTTTATGAAAAGAAACTGTCAAATTCTCCAACGCGAGATTTTTGTGTTGTGTGCTTAAGGATATTGAAAAGGGGCGAAAAATTTGCATTTAGCTTTAATTGTTCTAATTGAGTTAATTTTATTAAGATGATAAAATGTCTAAAAAAAAACCGTTTTTAATATAATATTCAAAGCAAAGTCCAGTATGAATAACAGTCATTAAGTAACATTAAAACGGTTACGAGTTCTTTGCTTTCTACAAAAATATACACTTGAAATATGATGATAGCCACTTGTAAGACTATCAAATTATTAAAAAATCTTAAAAATGTTTAAGATGTTTTTAAATAGTTCACTAGCTGAGTGACTGAGTGAGAACTTAAACTTGAAACCTTTTAAAAATTTAAAAAAAAATTACATATATTAAGTGTAGTGGTTACTGGCTAAGAGCAGTCTCATTGTATCAACACAAGTACTATTTCCATTTTACAAGCATATGGGCATCTTAAACATCACACGACCTTGTCCATTTCAGCTACTGTTGCTGCATTTTTAAGTTTTTTAGTTCTGGATAAAATCCACCAGTCATACATTTATTCATTATTAAGACTATATTTTAGTTTTGCAAATATCGTTGCAGTTAAATTTCCTTTCAAACCCTTTATTCTCAGAATCGTTACCTCCCATGTGGGACCATAAAGTCTATTAATTATCTTTTCATCGGTTTTTATTTCTAAACAAAAAACTTACATATAACGCGGCAATCAGTATTAATATTACCGCAAATAAGTAAGAGTGCTATGCCGAATCTTACCCATCCTTCATCATCTATGTAAATTTAGTTTAGTGAAGAAGCTCTTATCAAAAAAACAAATATTGCGGTGACACAAAAATAAAAAATAAGAAAAACAAAAATTAAATACAATATATTATTTTATATAAATATGTAATCGGTGCTTAATGGGTTAAGCATATTTAAAAAAATTTAGTATTTCCTGAACAATCTCTTTAAAAGCTTTTAAATGATAACCATATTGACCATATTGACAATCGAACATTTTTATGAAAATTTTAGGGGCTCTAAACTCGGTAAACATGGGCGAGCGTTAATTTTTTCACGGTACGTTTTTGCTAATTTTTTAATTCTCTATCTATTTATTATTATTATTTTTTTTTTTTTTTTTTTGATATGGAAAAATTAGAGGCTGCCATAGTGTTTAGCCCGCCGCCTCAAGGGACATGAACCGATCTTGCTAATTTTCAGTAGAAACTTTTTCGAAACAATGTCTGATCGATTGTCGTATTTATATTTTCTCTTACTTATCTAGTGCCTTGGCGAAGTTGATTATAAAACTAAAACAAACGGACAGACGAACATCGCAGAATCTACTTAGCTACTTAGGAATGACAAACTTAGATACACCCTTTTTTCACTTTTTGTGTCGAAGGGTATAAAAAAGAGATGAGTTTTTATTCATGTGAATTGAATTTCGGTTTTAGTTGATCGGATGCATATACATTTACTTCCTCGTATAAAAAACGTAACTTTAACATATGTTTTAGGCGGTGAGGAGCTTTAATTTTCACAAAGTGAGAAACGGCTCATCTCTGAATAAAAAAACTTTATAAAAAATTAAACTCAAAAATTTAAAGGTGTCTGTATAGGTCGCGTTATTTAACTTGTAGGACCCTTTTTATACAGATAATGGAAACTTACGCAAAATATGTGGTAAAAAATAGAAAAAGTTAAAAATTATTGAAATAAAATTTTTCTTTTTCGGCCATAAAAAAATAAAATAGATTTGAAATATATTTTAGAACAAATTTATATGGAAATTAAGTCATAAAATGCGTTTCAAACTGATTTTATTTTTTATGAATATGTCAGTATGCAAATGTTTTTCAAAGAAAAGAAAATAAAAATAGACACTAGCAGAATATTAAAAGTAATTATTAAAGTGTGTCCCAGAGGTATCGTAAAATATTATTCCAATTTGATTTTATTTTATATTCCTGGTCTGTGTGTTTTTAAGTTTGTTTTTTTTTTTGTTTTTTTTTTTTTTTTAATATTTTAAAATACATTGTTTGTCACTCTTGTAAACTATTCCACTAAAATACAAAGTTATACATCTGTCAGATGATAAACATTCTTCACCTGTAAGAGAAAAATTTTTTGTACTTCAGAAACCTTAATTAGTTTTAGTCAAATTGATTACCATTTAATGAAAGCACCTCAAATCAAACATTTCATTTGTTAATGAATTCATCTAAAAAAATGTTAAATTTAATTCATTGCCATTAAGAGCACTTTTCCCATTTCCATTTGTATCATCCTGCTTCAATACTTTTTTTGTTTTTCTATTCTCATCATTTTTCTTTGCACAATAAATTTTTGGAATTGAAGGGAAAAATGAATTGAGTATAAATAAAAAACCAGTTCACGTGCTAAAATCATATCACATTTTAAATTGACCAAATTTGTGCAATTTTGAAAAATGAAAAAAGATTTTTATCCCTCAACAACCTTTTTATCTAGGAACGTGATGTAATGCTTTTGTTGTTGTTTCTTTTTTTTTTCTGTAAACACATTAAAGTAGACAATATATTGTACAATATATTGAGAGTGGATGTTAAAGAATTACAAAGATTGAGGACACAGGTGTGTTTTATTAAAGTTTTAATTTGAAAGACATTCAATAAGTCCTTGAGAACTTAATTGGAATTTTGATTCCTTTTCCAATTATATGTTTGTATGTTTGAAATAATTATGGCAGAGCAGTTAAAACTCTGGCAGACTACTTGTTTTTGTTAAACAATTAATTTAAATGTATTTTCCAAAAAAATTTTGAATTAAACAAAAATAGTTAAAAAAAAACTTATTTAAAACGGTCAGGCAGGCAGAGCATTGTCAAATTTGTTTGTTTAGGATGTAAATTTCATTCTTTAGCTGATAAATTAACACATATTTTTTATAGATTATAAATGTCTGTTTATAACTGTTTAAGATGTCAGGTATAACCTTGAATAACAACGCCTACAGGGACATCCCTATTAGCGCTCTTTAAATTTCAATATAAAAAAATAAATTTTTTTTTCATATTTGGTTCTAAGCAAAATGGCATCTTTCTTTGTCATTTACAAATATTTATTCAAGATTTTGGTTTCATTAGAGTTTTTTTTATATTTTTAATTTTTCTGTTTTTCTGTAACTTTACAATTCTCGAGCATACTTGTACTCATCACGAATTGTTTATTCAATTGGCCATTATATTTTAGATACATTTTAGTATTTTACAAGTGCTCTTTTTTTCATATTCTGTCCTCATCATAAAAAGAACTGTTTGATTCTGCTTTAAATACCAGATGCTTCTAATGATTTTGTTGCTTTATAAATGTTCAGGTTATTGCAATCTATTAAAGTGTTTTTTTTTTTCTACTTTTTCGACTTAAAATTGATTTCTGATGTACATTTGTGTCCTGAATTACAAATGAAATGTAAAATGAAACTTAACTCTCAAACTGTTAGTTTCCTTTACAAGTAGTTGGAATTTCTTTATTATTTAGAGTTTTAAAAGAAGCCATAACATTAGAAGAAAAATTCAAAAATACAATTTTCATATCCCAGGTGTATGGTTTTTATTAAAGGCTGTATTTAGACAAATTTCTAAAAATCAATGTTGAGAATTTTAAATATGAAATCATTTAAATCATGTTTGACATGAATTTTACAATGTTTGTTTTTTTTTAATTAAAATGTTTACTTAAATTGAAAACTGATTTAAATGAAGTTATTAAATTATTAATTAAGTCAATTATTTATTTAATACAAATTTCTTTCTTTCTTTTAAATAAATAATTGAGTTAATTAATTATTTAAATAAAACAAATTTGCATTAATTGTTTAATCAATTATATAATTGTTTTAATTAAAACTTTAATAGGTACAAAAACTTTATTTTATGTTTGCTTAAAAATAAAAAGAAATGTTGAAAAACAATATTATATTTCTTCATTTTGGCTAAATTTTTTCTAATGTCTGTAGTTACAAGCTGCCGAAACTTTACTGCAGACGTGTAAATCTTCCAAATGAAAGTGACTTTCTAGGTCCGCGGGCTATAGAATGGATGATATTGATATTGAAATTATATTTCTAATATAACTCCTAGTCATGACATTTCTAACTAAAGTTAAAGCGGCATCCAACTTAAACGAATGACTTTTAAATTAAATTTGGGAAATGAACCTGATGTGTACTTATGAGGTATGGATGAGATTCTGGATTTTTAAGCATTTGAATTAATTATTTTACATTTCATGTAAAGGCAAAATCATGACATTTTGTGTAGAAATCAGATGGCGTCCTGATGGTGATACAAAGACCTTTGGCTTTATGATTTATTGTTGGTTCAAGATATGATCCCTTTATACAAAATTATAATGATAAATATTGTACCACGGGTAAAACTACTTTGGTTCATATTAATGTTTTTGTGAGAATAAAATATGTACATTGTTACAAATCTGCATGTAAAAAATCGTATTGCTCCATGAATGGGGGCGTCAGTTAATTAAAGCGCATATTAAATAAACAAGAGATCATGCGATCTATATCTAATTCGAAGCACTAGAAACATATAATATTAGATATGAAAGTCAACATCAGACGACATCACTTTATTGAACTTTAACCACGAAATATTTTTCATTTTATATTGTTTCATAGTTTCTGCACTTAATTTTATAGACTGTATAAACAAAGTCGCAGAAAAAAGCAAGGTTTGTTATAAAATATATGTAAGGAATCCATAAGGAACAAAGGGTCTCTAACGTCTTTACTTTGCTCCACGATTTGCAAATTGTTATTATTGCTTCAATCTATCGCCATTTTCGTCCTTAAGCCAGAAGATTCCTCTAATTCTTCGGAGACATTGGTTTTTTTTTTACAATTTTATTATTTGCTTAGCATTTCACATTTCAGTAGACTTAAGATTTGTGTTGATAGTGAGTTTCATAGTCGGCAGAGTGCATAACATTCTTATTAGATATGGATATCGTTATTTCGATCCTATCGACCAGTTTTGGTTTTAAAATAATTTATTGATAATAAAGTATTATTATTTATTCTTAAATTGCAAGAGGCTATAAACAAAAAATGCCCGTAATATTAAGTAGATTAGATAAAAGCTCCCAAAATTTATACGCCTGTAAGAAGTTTTAAAGCAAAAGCTTTTTATTGCATTGACAACCAGTGGTGGAGAAATTTTCATAGAAAAATCTTCATTTATCGAAAAAAAACTTAATTTAGGAAAAAATCTTCAAACTTATATATTATTATTATTTTTTAAAAATAACTGTTCACAGTTTTCAGATAAACGAGGGAGACATCTAATTTATTGAAAACTTTAACAAAGCTGGAAACATAAACTTACTATCCGCACTAGAAATATTTGACATTGTTTGCCAAAACTCTTTCACTGTAACATTTTTTAAATTTTTAAAATATTTGTTAAATTCTATACTATAAAATTCATATTCTATTACTATAAAATTTTTCACATAGGTAATAAATAAATAATAAATTAAAAATTTTAACAAGAAGTTGTAATATAAGTCGTCAAGCAACTAAATCAACAAAAAATCTTAATTTTGGGAAAAAGTTCTTCAACCCTTATTTTTGATAAAATCTTCAGTCTGTCATTGCTGTTGATCATTCTTTTTTTGATATTTAATTAACTCTTTAAAATATGCACAAATAGTATGTTATAAATAATTCTTGTGTCCATGTTATAATAATTCTCGTTTAGTTAATATAATTTCTAAAAAAAAAGAAACTTTGTTTTCTCCTTCATGTCACTTTTTAAAAATGAAAATTTAATTTTAAAATTTCTTAAAATCTCTCTTAAATACTAAATCATAAAATAAGCAAAGATTTTAAACTTCAATTTATATTGCTGCCAACTTAACATCTTTAACAAATTCCTTACGTATTAAATCAAATCAATCATTTTAAGCAACTAAAAATAAAAAATTAAGAATTTCTTGTTCTAAGAGAATTTTTTTTCTCTTTTTATTTAAAAAAAGTTTCATGTGGAAATAGAGAGAGTAAAATATTTTCTTTATTAAATGTTGAAATATTTTTATAACAAATTGAAAAGGCATCAATCAATGTCAGTTTGTATCAAAAAAAGGTCTTTTTATCTGGGGGAAATGATTAACGTGGGAAAATCTGTTGCAACTGAGTTATTATTACAATTGAAAAAAAACTAATAATTAGATAAGAAATAGCATTAGTTATGAATTTGGTAATTAAAGGGTAAAAAAAATTAGAGAATAAAAAAGTTCATATCACAAATCGACATGTTTTCTTAGATCTGTCATTTGTCACTCATGTGTAACTCTACATACCTGTCAAAATTGTTATTTTAAGCAAAAGTTCATTCACAATTAAGTAGGATATAACCGCCTTTTTCACTACTTTGATATCCAAGTGGATTTGTTGCAAAAGGGTTTTCTGCAGTCCTAGAATATTTTTGTATGCGCCATTAGAGTTTTGGGTTCTCGACCATTTAAACATTTTTTCTTCTCCAATGATGTTACTTTTGCATAGTAAAATGATACCTTCAGCCGACTAATGTTACCGCCGTCCACACTTTTTGCGCGGCATAGATATTTGCCAGGGGCCTTTAGCCTCGGATCATCTCCTGGCTCTATAAGGCAGTTATAGAGCCAAAAGCCTCTAGATAAAGTCAGGAGAACAGCCGCCATTTTGATTACTGGGTCTCTTCGAACTACTTCGACAAAGGCTCTGTATGCTCTTCTCCACTGGTTACCCATCAAACTTCTGGTATTGCCACAGGCTAACTGCTGTGTAAGCAGACTTAATGCCCTCTCACGCTGGCTCTGGCTGGACATAGGGCACTCTAAGATTATCGATCGGGATGTGCCACCGCCATCAATGGTGGACTATATCTCTTCTACTCCCGCTCTGGACCACGGGTTTCGAATCCATATTCCAAATAGGGAGACTTGGGTCCGTAACGAAGTGATCGTGAGTGGTACTGTTGACATCTACACCGATGGCTCGAAACTGGACGACAGAGTCGGTTGCGGAATCTTCTCCAATCATCTTGGACTAAGACTCTCCCTCAGACTCCCTGACTACTGTAGCGTCTTTCAAGCCGAGGTAATGGCCATTCTGAAAACATCCGAAATAGCGCTCGGGGACGATCTTTCTGGTCATGCTATTCGGATATTTTCGGACAGTCAGGCGGCAATCAGGGCGCTTGCTGGTGCATATAGTACATCTAAGCTAGTCCTGAGTTGTCGCTCATTACTGAACACTTTATCGGACCGATCGCAGATTGACCTGTTTTAGGTCCCTGGTCACAAGGATATCCTGGGAAACTGTGAGGCCCATGATCTCGCCAAACGGGGCACATTGCTTCCTAGCATCTCCTCGCTACCCGACGTTGGAATTCTTCTGGCAATGGTTAAAATGGCCGTAAAGAACCACTACCTCAATTTGACTTGCAAATTATGGGTAGAGGAAAGTTCCTGTTGTGTCTCCAGACAACTGTGAACTACACTGGACCTCAAGCGGACCAGGCAGCTGCTCGGACTGGACAAAAAATCCATAAGTATCACGGTCTCGGTAATTACTGGTCACTGTCTAATCGGCAGGCATGCTGAAAAACTGGGTCTGCCCTCTAATGATTTCTGTCGCAGCTGTAGGTCGGAGGATGAGAAAGAGACCGTACTGCACCTCCTGTGCCCCTGCCTGGCTCGAAGAAGATTTAGAATTCTGGGCTCTCCTTTCTTCGGGACTCTTACGGAGCTATCATCTCACTCAATAGGGGACATAGCGAAGTTCATCCGGGAATCTTCATGGTTCTTGTTGGGTAAATGGAATCGCGCCGTCTTCCTTGTGGTGTGATACGGGCCATTCGATTGTGCTCAAGTGAGCTTCGTCGCGAGAGGCTGCCACTCCTAACTTACTAACTAACTAGATATTTGCCAAAACATTTTATCATTATAAAACAACTGATGTCAAATGGTTTGCTATGTCAAAGTATAACATGATCTTTCGTCAGATGTCGTAGCAATTGACTTTAAGAAAAGTAATAAATTTAACATAACAAGTAAAACTCATCTGAAAAAACCTTTTTCTTCTTTTATACAAGGAAATATTAGAAATTTAACGTGCTGAAAAAATATTGATTTTTTATTTAAGGGTTCCCAAAGGATTAAGACCTCAGCCTTTTGTTTTCCCTACCGCCTGTCACATAACTCGAGAACGGTTAACAGTTTTAAAAAATAACAAAAGCATTTTAAAGAAATAGAAAAAAATTTCTTTAATGAAAAATTAATTCAACTTAAATAAAATTGCCACAACTATTAAAATTATGGTATTTCTTTGCTTTTTTATTTTAAGAATTTTATTTGTTGAAATCTAGTTAAAACAACCCTTTTATTTTCATGTTTTAAGTTTTATCTCGCACACAAACTTTTGCATATAAAAATCTTGAGTTTTAAGTTTCCTGTGTTTAAACAATAGTGGAAAACGATGTTATTTTTAACAACTATTGTTTTAACCATGTTAGCGGCAAGTATGTGTGAATCCGTTAAAACTAGAAATATAAAAACCGTGTACAAAAAATTCACACAATAAACTTTTTTAAATTCAACTCACTTGTGAAAACTGATTATCTTGCGCGAAATCATATAAAGAAAACTATATATTCCCAGTTTATATTCTTTTAAATAATTCCGCTTTGAGTGTGCAAATCCCACATGAAAACATAACAGGTGTGTTTATGTGCATGTGCGTGCGTATAATCATAAAAATGTTAAACTGTTTTTGTGAAAGCTGTATCACCTGCCCTGTAGTTCGTAGCGTAATATGTAATTTAATCATTTGGTTGTCTTTTAAGTTGTGTTTTAAGTTTAAAGTTGGCAGATTTACATGGCAATGACTTCGTAGGAACCAGACATCAAAGAATTCTTTAATAAAAGCCTTCTGCAATCAATAGATTTTTTTTTCTTTAGAAAATTATAAACTGTTTTATTATTAAAGTTAACTTGACTATGAATGACACAGTTTGATTCGCTCTATGTTTTATTTTACTTATAACTTGATTATCATACGTTTCACCATAGGACGTCCATCTGTCTATAATAACAAGAGCTGCAGAAAATTTAAGCTCACAAACAGATTTGAAAGAGTTGCTATTTGAAGTAAGCAACATTGTTTTTTAAATTGTAGAGATATAGTAAAAAAATACGCTTTGTACGCTGTCTACTGTCCCTACGTTTTTTTTTTTTTTTTTTTGCATCAAAGAAAGTTTTCTCTCAGAATTCTCTATCAAAATTTCATTAAGTTTAAATAAAAAATTTATTTTACCAACAAAAAAAATCAAAAATCAAAAAACAAAAATTAAATCAAAAACTCAAAGTTAACCGAAAATTTACTGAAAAAATAAAATTTTACCAAAACTAAAATTGAAATTTCATAAGAAAAACATTTCGAAGAAATAAAAATAAATTAAAATATTAAACTTTTAACAAAATTTTGACACAAAAAATTTTATTTAAGAAAAATTGGTCTTTGTAATCAACAAAACTGAATTATTATTAAACACCGATATTATAGACAACAAGATCGGTCCATGCCCTTCGAGGCAGTGGGCAAAAGAACATGCCTGCCTCTAATTTTTTTATATTATTTGGAACTCAACCAAATAGCAAATGTCTGTATGTAACGACAGCGAATAAAAAATAAGAAAAAACATCCAGTAAAAAAATCTGCGCTCGCCCATATTTTCCGTGATTTTTTATAGAAAAGTACATAGGTGCGTCATATTTTTTAAGATATCAATATCGGTATCATTTAAAAGCTGTCAAATAGCTGAAAATAGTAGTTTTTAAAAAATACTAAATACATTAAGAGCCCATTTATAAAGTAAATGCCTGTATAATAATGGAACTAAATCATAGTGAAGATTTTTTGTTGATCAGGAACGGTAATTGCGTTTCAAAATCATGTAACAGACAGCGGCAGTGGCGAATTTATTCACCGTTGCTGAAAATGTCAAATCATTATTATTTCTTTTTTTTTTTCTTGAAGTTTATATTTCTGGCAACGGCCATTTTTGCCACCAAGTATATGATTTCGCCATGGCCACCTGTTTGTTTCAAATACGAATAGCAAAGTAACAAGTGTTTTTTGTAAAAAAGTCAAGTCAGTGTCTTGTTTGCTTTGAGTGTGAAATTTTCTTCAAAAGAGTGCAGAAAATTACACTGAGTTTCATAATGATAAAATTTGAGGACCAAAATATCTCACCAACGAAGAACTGGAAGCAATTTTAAATGTTTTTGCTGATAATGATTTTTATGAAAACTAGAAGAAAACTCTGTTTCTGAAATATCTGAAGATAATTTAGAGCTTTCTGATACAAACCAAAACGTCATATTAGAAGTACTACCCGCTGATAAAAGAATGGATCTATTTTATCTCAAAAGATGGTACAAGTTAAAATCCTAAACTAGTTTGTGAGGACACTGGAAGATTACGGACTGAAAATATTATAGAATTGCACCTACGTGTCGACGACATATAAAATGCTTTTATTCTGATTTTTACGTCACCTGTTAAAAAAAATATTCTCAAGTGTTCAAATTTATTTATTTTTATTTATTTATTTCAAAGTTTGTAATAAAAAGCCTTCATGGCCAATCACATATTACAAGTTATAACACCTAAGTATTTTCAATAAGAGTATAGCTAATATTCTGACATGAGTTAAAAAATAAAAAATAAAATTGAAATTTAATTATAAAACTAAAAACATATCTATATATAAATTAATCCCTGGTATATCCCCACTCCACTCGCAAAGTCACATAGAGACAGTAATCATTAAGAATGAATAGAATAGAAGGTCCAATTTAGGGAGAATAAATAGTTATCTTAAAAGATTAATTTCCATCATGGGAGAAATACTTAATGAGTTTAAGTCTAAACACATTATTAGAATGAGTAAAAGTACGTAATTCCAAAGGTAACGTATTCCAGTTACGAATAATTCTAATAAGAAGAGATCTGCAAAAACTAGATTTAAAAACTCTGGGATATATCAGGTGAGGGTTTCTTCTGCGAGGCGAGAATAGAAAAACATTGCGAATTGAAGCGGGTTTCCCACTATTCACAATTTTATAGAAAGTAAGTAGACAACGAAATTGAATAAAATGTTCAAATGAACAACCTAGAAAGCTTTTAACAAATCCTGATATATGGTCTCTACGCCTTACTTTATAAACAAACCTAACAATAGAATTAATTAAACGTTTAAGTCTCACAATAAGAAATGCAGCCGTCCCAGAAATGACTTCTAAACAATAAATAATTTGTGACATTAAAATTGCATGAGCCAAACTTTTCCTAACATGAAAGGGCATGTATATGTTTGTACAGTAAAGTTGGCGTAGCGAAGACCAGATTCTGCCCGATAAAACATCAATGTGGTTACAGAACGATAACTTACTATCTAGAACAATGCCCAGGCACTTATGGTGGTCGACTATTTGTATTCTATCATTTCCAAGGAATAAATCAATGTGAAAGTTAGGGCATAAAGCAAGTCCAAATTTTATGGCTTTAGTCTTAGCTGAATTTACAACCAGAGCATTTTCTTGAGTCCAAGCTAAGACCCGACCAAGAGATGAATTTATGTCCCGCCCAAAGGATTTATTACTTATTCTGCAACATTTATACAAGAGAAAAATATCATCAGCAAAGACGAAAGGAGTACAGTTTATAGGGTCAACTACTGAAGAGAAGTTATTTGTATAAAGTATAAATAAAAGAGGACCTAAAACCGAACCCTGAGGGACACCAGAGGTAATAGGAAGCATATTCGAAACAGAATTTTTTATAGCAACGAATTAAATTCAAATGTAGAATGCGGCAAGAAGTATAAAACAAAATTGATTCAGACTTACTGCGTTCATTGGTGTTCTAAATTTGCTTGGAATTTACAGGTATTTTGTGTTTGATTGAATTTATAATATGTTTCTGCTATAATTGCAATATACTAGATCAAAAAAAATTTAATAATGCTGTATGTGTTCGATGGTTAATATGGGCGTTTCCTATTTAGAGCGATAATAAAAACAAAAAAAAACATTTCAATACATGAGTCGTGTTCATCATTTTGATGATTTTGTAAGCAGACGTAAAAAAACTTCCTTTAACAAGTTTTGCCCAATTCGTTAAATATTCGAAAAATTTGCTGAGTTATTGCCTCATTATTTCAATCCGTCTAAGTGTGTACGTTTGACGAACATTTGCTTGGGTTTTGTAGAAATTACAAGCTTAGACTGTATATGCCTTCTAAACCGGAAAGACATGTCATTAAGATTTGGTTTTTAGTTTGCTCCGAAGCACATTATGTTAGTAAAATGCAGCCATATTTGTGTACTGAAGGGTCACAATACAAGAATGAAGGTTTTTTTCCCACCCTACCAAATTGGACATAAACAAGGACTTAAAATCAACTTTTACGTTCACCGATAATAAAACTCCTTTTTCATATGTCAGCAGAAAATATAACTGCGTAGTAGTTTGAAATACCATACACTATTCAAGTGACGTTGGATCTGTGAAAAAAAATTACCAAATCTTATTCAATTCTATAACAAAACCAAAGTTTCCTTACACAATAGCTTCAGTTTTCTTCAGCTTTAAAAGTTTACTCTATAGGTGGCGTGAATACATTGGACAAAATGTTATCTTGTTTTACTTTAAAAAGAAAAACTAATCGATGGCCAGTAACCCATCAACAAATTTCACTGATCCGTGAACCTTCTGGAGCTCAGCCAAGCTCATCACAATCTTTTTAAATTCTTTCTAAAAACAAAAAAAAATTATTTCTTCAATAATTGATGGAAATTTCCGATGATACATTTGTTATCGTGACACAAAATGATGTGCAATATTTTTAAAAAATGTAAAAAAAAAAAAATATTGTAAAAAAATAAATTTATCATTAATACTATTCTAATCATGGCTTTAACTGCAAAAGAATTATGTTGGTACAACAAAATACATTGACATTGCACAAACAAAAGTTTTTTTGAGGGTGATTCAAGGGTTAATTTACATATTTGTACTTCCTTCAAAACCTACAGCAAATGAACTACAGGGCTTTTCCAGAATTACAATTTTTATTATGAATAAAACAACGTGTGCAAGTAGTCACAAACAAAAAGCAAGAAACAATAAAAAAAATGTGCAAAAGAAAAATTTGTGAAAGCGAAACATAAAAATTACATTTTCTAGTTTGTACTTGTGTTTCCTGTTGCAATTGTTTGAAAATCATTTTTAACTGCAATTTAACAACAAGTGTTAATTCGAAGGAAATCTTAAAGCAAAAAAGAATTTAAAAAAATTACATAAAGGATTATTTAGAATATAAAATGAATATATCTATCCTTGGAGTAGTTCAAAGACCATAAATGTGAAGGTATTTTTGTAAAAATACTAAAACACAATCAGTAAACCTTCAGCTAGAGGAGAGAGAAATTTCAATTGACTTCTAAAGTTAATTAAATGTAGGAAAACAAAATTCTTTAATTATGTTTTAAAGAAGCACATGTACCCAAGACCGAAACGATAAACAGTTATTTGCTACATGCAGATGCCTTGAAAGTTTTTAGAAGTGAGATAAGGAGTCACTAACTTACAGTCAAAAAAAAATGAAAGACATTAGCGACTGACAAAAAATTTCTAAGAAAATCTTAATCAACTAGAGAACACAGAAGATAGAAGACAGCATAGTTTTTTTTTACATTTTGATATTTAAACAAAAACTTAAGTAAGACAGACACATTAACACACTCTTTTTGTCACCATAAGAAAAAAAATTACTTTAAAGTTAAAAAACAAATTCCAAGAAGATAATTCTACCAACGCTGTTGCTTTTGCTATTCCCCCTGACGAAAAACTTAAAAATAAAAATTTTTAACAAATTTTTTTACAATAGAATTAGAAAATGAAAGGGAAGAGAGCTTGACTTTTAAAGAAAACTTTTGTTATTTTTCAGTTCAACTTAATTTGAACTAAATGGAAAAGGAAAAAACTTTTGACTGACTGACATAGAATTTTTAATAAAAAATATTCCTTAAGAAAGCGAGAAAGAATGACAAATATTTTAATATCTCACCAACTGATGACATAAAAATGTATTTAATTTGGGTCACTTTTATAAGCAGGTGATAACAATGTGTTGAACAAAATATGAAAGAAAAAAAAACAACTGACAAGAAAATTAAAATAAAATCTTCTTAAGAACTTATCTGCTTGGATAAGTAAAAGACGAATTAAGTATGTAAATAAAAATTGTCAAAACTAACAGCTGAGATTTTAAGAGAGGTATTTAATAAAAAAGTTTGCTTGTCTTGCTGAATTTTGATGCTTGAAGGTGTTAAATGCTGTGCAAAGACTTTTTATAAAATAAAATTTTTATCTCAAGCTAAGAAAAAAATTATATTATTTGAATACTTTTAATAAGGAAGTAGACTTTTTTTAAATACTTTTACTTCACAGGAACAACACTTGGTATTTTTATAAGTAATTTCCTTACTAAATAAAGGAAGTTTTGAATTGAAATTAAAATAATCCAAATACTGAAATTTTTCTGGAAAACGCAATTTTCCGTTTTGAAACGAATGTATTTAAATCTTTTTGTTTTTTTTTAATATTTTTAATTATTTTGACTATAATCGTCAAATTCACGTAAATAATTTTTTCCTCCCAATAATTGCATTCAAATTCTAATTCAATAATTGGATGGCAATTGAATGCATTCACGACGTTTATCTTCATAAGAAATCCATTCAGATCCTAATCAATTTTTTGCTGGTGTTCACACAAATTTTATTCATAAAAAATTCATTCAAATTTATTTACTTTGTGTGGCTAAGTGAATGGCATTTAAGAATTCTAATTATTGTGAATATATTCATGTTTAAATTCAATTCATTTTTTTTGAACAGATGAATGCATTCAAACATTTTAATTAACGGTGAGTTAGAAGCCAAATATGAAGCATTCGTTTACAGCTCTGATATGGTCTCATATTTACTAAACATGCGTTATTGCAAACGCAGCAATCCATGCTACACTACTGTGTTACTCCGGCGAGACATGAACTATACACTGCAATCATTTTGTTACCTCCTTCCGCTAACAGCCAGGAGCTCTTTTCATTCCTATAAAGACCATCTTTACAATTTTTTGGTACTCTTGAATTAAACAGACGTCTTCATTTATTTATCTGGCCGTGGCTTTACATAATAATTGTCTTTTCCTTTTCGGAAGACTTGTACTGATGTTTCTCAATTTTAAGTTGGCATCTACAATTATTATTTTTCCTCTTGCATGTACATACATATTATCCAAAGGTGAGCTCGAACTCATGATCTGTTTTAAAGAACGTACCTCTACCAACGCAGCCATTGTGTCAGTTTAGTTTTGTATTATTCTATAAACACACCCAGTGGTGGTAGAAATAACTTATTCACCTCTGCTTTTACCACGCACATATGGACAACAACAGCAAGGGTTGCCATATCTTATGTTTGTAACAATATTTTAATACACCTAAGATTAATTAATGCTTCAAAAATTTTGCCTTTTCTTGAAAGGCATATAAAATTTTTAATAATAAAAAAAAATTAGAAGACTTTTCATTAAAACGGTAAAGAAACCCAAAACTTAAGTGTTTTTTTATCGTGTTTTTTTTTCGATAAAATGCATACTAACATGGTTTATGCAGATTTTAGTTAGTCACTTGATAAGTTTAACCATAAACTACTTATGAAAAAGGTAAATTATATGGAATTCACAAAAAATTATTTGAATTGGATAAATTCTTGCCTTATCAACAGGAAACAAAATGTTATAAACAAAAACGATTATTCATCAAGAATTCTTTTAAATTTACGTATCAGTATGATGTTAACATATAATTTACATAAAATAAATATAATGATCGTATGTTGCTACAGCCAGATTTAGATTCTTTATATTCCTGGCGTGAAACGAGCTTAATGAAACTGAACTTTGATGTATGTAAATACATGTGTTTCTTCTCTTTGGCTAGCAATGTGGTGGATCTTGGAATTTTACCAGACCCTTACTGCAGGGCAATTTGCCATTTTGGTTTCATCAAATGTTATGTTAAGGAATTTGAAGATCTTTACATCACGACTTAACTAGTTCGTCCAATTCTGAAATATGTGTCAATTATATAAGATGCACAATACAAAACTTATAACAAAGCAATTGAATCAGTGCGCAGACAGTTGCTAATATTTTGTTAACGTAAATTTTAATTAAACCCTTCATGTTTGCCATTGTATAAGTCTAGGCTTGGTCTTATCAAGTTACCATCTCTGATTAGTCGTCGAACTGTCTTTTATGCCATGGTCATTTCTAATATTACTAAAGGTAAAACCTGCTCTAACTTTTTAACTGAAAATATTTTTTTTTTGTGTTTCTTAGTGTCCTACCCGATAGTCTCCTCCATTTGATGTTAAATATTTTAAAATGAACTATTCCAACTCCGATCCTTTCATTAGATGTTCTAAACACCTTAATTATTTATATTTTTATATTAATTATCTGGTGAAATGTAATAATATTCTTATGAAATATTTATTCTTTTAAAAACAACAAAGCGAAATGTATTTCTGCCGGTAAAGCATATCAATATCGTCATTTCGTTAGCGTCCAATAGCTCAACCATAGAAGCTTCCCAAATTTTGTATAGAAAACTCAAGAGTTATATATCTTAAGCCAAATTGATTAAATGAGCACTAAATTACATTTTTCTACATTAGGGAAGCGATTGAAAATTATTCATATGAATTTGAAAGATTAAATAAAAAAATAAAATTCAAAATTTTTTTTCCCTTTTTAAAATTTTTACATCGATTAAGCGACGTCCGTATGTCCTTCTGTTTGTCCGTGTTAATGTTGTAATCAATTTTGCCAAGGCACTAGTTGAGCTAGAAAGACATGAACTCCGCCAAACGATCAGACATAGTTTCAAAAATCTTGCTATTGAAAATCCGCAAGATCGACACATGTCCTTTGAGGCAGCGGGCAAAACACCATGCCTGCCTCTAATTTTTTCATATCATTTGAAAAATTGAAGTAACTCTAATCAAAAAAACAAAAATATGGGGAGATTGAGAATAATAAAATAAGAAAAAATCATCAAGTGAAAAAATCGACACTCGCCCATATTTTCCGAGTTATGGGACTCTAAATTTTTCATAGAAAAGTACGATTGTACGTCATATTTTTTTTTAAATATATCGATATGGGCTGTTGAAGAGATCTTTTAGAAAAAATTTAAATTTAAAAAAAAAATTTACCCAATAACATTTTTATGTATTTTTGTTTAATTTGTTAATTATTTGTTAGTTTTTTTTTTAATTTGTTAATTATCTGTCACTGCAGTATTTGTTTTTTTGATTGAAGTTACTTCACCATACAATACATGGTGAAGGGTGTTTAAGAATCGGCATAGTCGAATATAGCAATCCTACTTATTTAAACTAAAATAAAAATTATGTTTTAGCCTTCTTTTGCAAGATTATTAAAGGCCAGGATTCACTATTATACGCAATTGTTCGTTTAAATCACATTAAAATCTGTCCTACTTTAAAAATTGTTTCAAAATCGCGTCGTAGGTGCCACACTATTATACCAAAAAAAAAAAAAAAAAAAAAAAACATATACTTTTAATATTTTGTTGTTTTTTTTTTCTCAACTTCAAAAAATTAACCCTGATCGCATAGAAAAAATAATTTTATGAATTATTTCAAAAGATTATAAAATCGTACAGATCTGTTACACACACATACACTTTTAATCGACACTTTCATACCTTTTGAGCACATACACTATTTTTGACAGATCGTATGAATGGGTATGATAGTCAATCCTGGCCTTAATGGCCATCCAATTTATTTTGGTTACACACATTTTATCTAAATAAAATAATTATAAAGGATGTAATGAATCTCAATGGACATTTAGTCGATCAAATTACGGGTTACAGAGTCTTAGAGTGGGGGTCAACGGAATAGAAGCGATTGACCAAGGAGCCTTAAATAAGAAAGAAGGATAAAGGGTGGCAAGTGCTGTGTTCTGAGTTTTCAGTTTGTTCTGCTTTTTATATGTTACAAGAATCATTACAAGAGGTGCCGGAACCTAGGCGGCTTGTAGAAGACAGAGAACAAACCCCCCATGGCGAGAAATAAACAACCAAAATACCAAACCGTCATTTAAAACATCTTTATTATATCAATAATATATTCCTGCAAAAAACTTATTTTTTAAGAAAATAATAACACAATTCCTTTTGTGAAGGTATATTAGATGCGACACAGCAGCCGAAAGTAGCCAACAGTTTTATTAGATTTTCTAAAACTGATAAAATTCCAACTATGCTCGACCTTAAGCCGAAAAAATTAGCTCAATAATTTGTTACAAATCAGTGGCCAAATTACGGCATTCGATATCGAAAGAAATTTCCATTTAAATTCTATTGAAATTTCGATCGATATCGAATGACGTAATTTGGCCCCAGAAGGTCATTAACACACCACATTTTCCACTTTCTAAACTTTTTATTATTTTTGTAAAATAAATCAGTTAAACCAAAAAAGTTAAAATATTTTTAAAGCTACAATAATTCAGAAGATAGTGCTTATCGCAATAATAAACTTTTATTGCCATTTTGTTACTCTCCGAAAAATTTTTCATCGACAATACACACAAGTTCTGCTTTTTGTATAGAAGTGTATTTGAAAATTTATGTCTTTATTCCTTTTTTTTTAATTTTATTTGTTTTGCAGTAAATTGGTTAGCTTGTTTTAATTCTTAAAACAGGAATCCAAAATATTTATAGTGTTTCATATTAAAATGAAACAAAAAATGTTTATTTTTATATGAAAAATTTTTACATAAAACATTTTCCTTCCCCAATTTATCTACGGTAACATTGACAGACAAAAGTTTCTATCGTTTTCCTAACTGAAATAACAAATATCCAAAAAAGAGCATGATTAAAATTTACACGAATATTTATTTTTACCCCAGCAAAACACACATTAATTTAACACTAAAAAAAGTTTAAAATTATTTTGTACCGTATAACAAAATTCAGTACGAAATTACACAAATTTAATGCAAATTAAATTTATTTTTTGAACTATTTTAGAACGATAAACTAAAAGAGATGTAAAATTTTAATGTCCAACAAGAATTTTTAACAAAGTGATTTTTAACCAAATTTTATTTGCTTTAGTATGTGTTAAATTAACTAAATAAAAACTTTTACAGTTTCAACTTTTGGCTAAAACAAAAAACTTTTGTGCGATATTGTCTCTAGCTCTGCTTTAAAATATTTGAGTAATTAACTTATATATTTCACAATTAGCCATAATTATAGCAAAAATTTTTATTTCATGAAGGCCAACGAGTCATACAAATTATAAGTTTTAATTAAAATTTAATGTTACTCATACGCTTAATATATAAGAAGTTGGAATGTTAAAATTATTACACAATATACACTGCACAGTGGGATAGTTAGCTCTTTAAAAATAAATAAATTAACAACTTCAATACAGAAAAAATTATTTGCACCAATTAAAGGTTTTTATGGAATCTAATTTATTTTTTGAATAATTTAATTATTATACATTTAATCAAAAAATAAATACAAAATTTTATCATTAAATTATTAATTAAATCAATTATTTATTTATTAAAAAAGAAGAAAACCGATATCAGAAGAAAAAGAATGTTAATGATTTGTCTAACAATTGCTTTTAATTATATTCTTTCTGAACCGATTTTGCAAATTTTTGTTTTATTTGAAGTTTAATAAATTAAAGGGTGTCCCCATACAACATACATGTTTTTTACGTGTATTATAGACAGTCAAGAGCGTATCACTACAGCTCCCAGTAACAAAAAATTATACATAAATAAATCTAGAAATTAAAGGGTGTCCCTATAAGTGACGCAAACTGACCTATATGGGCCTATCTAATAAATCGTTATAGACAAACGTTTAAAAACTGCACAGAATGTCGATTACTATGATCGTTATAATAACAAGTGTAAGTATTTAAAACTATAAATTAAAGGGTGCCCCAATAGTGTATTTAATTTTATATTAATAGTCATACTTTTAAAAAGCTAATTAGAGACGGCTTTAATTTACAGAGAACATGTGTTGATAGCTATAACAAAACAACAGCTATAAAATTTGAATTTTAAAGGGTGTCCCCATAAATGATTCAAATTTACTTATATTTTAAACCATTATAATCAAATGCTTGAAAAGTGCACAGCATGTGGATTACTATACCATTATAAAAACAAGTATAAGTATTTAAAATTATAAATTAAAGGGTACCCCAATAGCTTATTTAATTTTATGTAAATGGTCATACTTTTGAAAAGCTAATTATTGACGGCTTAAATTTGCAAAGAAAATTTATTGCTAACTCCGCTTTAACAACAACTATAAGATTTAGATTTGGAAATTAAAGGGTGTCCCCATAGTTATACATAAACACTTGAAAATTCGACAAAATGGATAAAACTTTGTTTGGTATCATATAAAAAAATTTAAATATAAAAAGTACATACTTGAAATTATAAATTAAAGGGTGTTACAATTGTTGAATCGAAACCGCTCAGTAAAATGTCCGCATCACTTCATACAGTTGTATCGCATGAACGATCGACGTCACCAATCTTATTTTTATATTCTTAATTTTACATTAAAAATTTCAATTTCAGTTAAAATTTTTCAATATATTTGCTTTACGAGTTTTTTTACAGTTTCTTTTTTGTTTCAATTTCACACACAAATTGGTGCAAATTGCTTACAGTAATGTGAAATAAAATTAAAATTTATCAATTTATTTTAAAGCCATTTATCAACATCAATAGCACTAACTTGGAAAACTTAACAAAACTGTTTTTCTATTATTTTTTTATTGGAAGTATCGATGCGAATCTTAAAACTTAAAATAGTTTAAATGATTTTTTATTGGTCAAATTTTACTTGTGTTATTTTAGCTGCTCAGTTCTTCTTAATTTCTACTTTTTTAAGGTTCATAGTGTTTAAAGTGGTTGCAACATGACATTAAAAATCGTTTTATGGTCGAGTTAAAATTTCAGATTTTTTTTAAATATGTTTTTCAAGTTTTTCCCTAAAACATAAAATAATTTTATTTTTTTCTGCTTAAAAAAAATATATTTTATTTTTTTTCTGCTTAAAAAAAATTTTTTTTTGGATTTTAACTAAACAAGATGTTGCCAAAATTGTAGAAATCATTTCAAAGGAAACGAAGAAAAAAAGATTCCTTGTTGGAGAATAAGGAATTGCTGTAAAAGAAAATTTGTGCATTAAAAATACTGTTGCTGCAACTTCATGCTGTTAAAAATTACTGTTGTTGCTATTGTTGTAATCGTGTTCACATGTACAAGAATTTTTATTGAATAAATCATAGTAAAAGAATTGTTTGCAATGTATTTAAATGTCTACATTTGTTCTTGTTAAAACACATACACACACAGTTACATGCACACATATGTACATGTTTCTATGTATGTATGTATGTATGTATGTATGTATGTATGTATGTATGTGCGAATGAGGATACCAGTTGTCGTTATTGTATTAGTTGTTCTCTGGTTGTGACATCTATGATAATGTTAACGGCTACTTTGCTTTAAACTTACAATAACAACAAATGACCCATGTTCATATTCTACAAGATGTATTAATACTGGCAACAAGAAAAAAATAGGAAGAAGCATTAACAGTAAAAGTCAAATTGGAGATTACAAAAGGAAAAAGCTAAGGAGATATCAAATTGTAGATTTCTCTTTTGTCACAATGTTGCTTAAAGGTTTATTTGTTTGGGTTTAAAGTCTTTTAAGATGTCGTCGTGATAATTTTTGTTTTTGCCGCTTTAACTTTTTTTGTTATTGGTGAAGTTGTTTTTACCCTTTCTTGTCATAATTTAAAACTTTGAAAACTTTTTTTCTTAAAGGTTTCGAGAACGAAAAATAAATAACTTGACTTTTGATCACGCAAAATAAAATTAATTTAACTAAAGTTTTATGAGAGTCAAGCGATATCACTCGTTGAAATCCTGATACCAGAATTAAAAACCTTGTTTTTCTATGATTCTCCATTTTTTTTTCGCCTCATTAGCGATCAACTCAGAAAAAGAGTGATTCATAAGAAGCACTAAAAATTAAATAAAAAAATATTTACTTTAAATGAATTTTAAAATTCCGGAGATAGCCTCTGGTCAAGTTTTAAAAAATAATTCATATTAATTTTTTATAGTTTAGAAGATATTTAAGCTTTCACTACAATCAGCCAAAGCCGTTTAGAAACTATAGAATTATTTCAATTTTTTAGCAAATACCCCACTATGCGGCAGAAAAATAATTTTTTAGCAACAAATTTCCTTTGCAAATTTAAAACACGTAAAGAAATCAACAATAATTTTGACAAAAATCAAGCAGCATCTCACTTTAACTGGATTATTAAGGAAACTTTTTCAGGATGTTAAGTTGAGACACATCATTTGAAACAGATAAAAATCATTACTGATCTTTGTTTGGATGAATATGTATCAGCATCATACCTCATGCTTTACTAACTTTAGTTAAGCAACCAAATTCTTCATGTTTCACTCTTTATATCGCAAAAATTAAACCCACGCGTCCATTTAAGCAACTATAAATTTTATCAAGTGACTGATTCGAAAGCTGAAATAATGTGACTTTACAAGAATGCTACCAAATGTGTTAGAAAAGAAGAAGAAAATTTTGTCATCATAATCAGAGAAGCCTTTAAGAATTAAAATAGTTAACAACCGACTGCAAAGACAACTATCGGGGTCGGTTACAAGACGTTTTTTTACATTTTGTTAAGCCCTTTAGAAAGTCAAAAATTTTCCTTAAGCCTCTCATAAGCCCCATGTTCATGAACCAGCTTAAACCTAAAATCTTAATAAAAAACTAATCAAACGTTGAGAGAGAAATCAATTTTACTCAACTAAAAAATTTTAGTTTAAAGGTTTTTTATGTTACTCACTGTAAGTCTTTACACATAAACTTATGCAGTCCACTGCTTTCTTTTAAGTGATGTTAGTCGAATTACATGTGTTTATGTATGCGTATTTGTTCAAGTAACTGATACATTTGTTTCTTTGTTTGTGCATTTTTAAGGCATTAAAATTGTTCACATTTATCTTTGGCCAGTTTTCTTAAGAAATAAAAAAATGTGAATGTCATTTCTTTTCTAAAGTAGGGGACAGACATATTGCAAATTAAACAAATCATGTTTATATGTATTAGTATGTGTGTATAAATGTATGATTGTAATCAAAGTTATTTGTAGAACATGCTTTTGCCTAAGTAAATTTTTATATTTTAACCCATTAAAAATTCGAATTCTTCAATAAAATAAAAATTATTTTAAATAATTTTAATGAAGGTCATCATTAATTTGGGGACTTGACTGATGATTAAAGTTATCATTCATCATTCTTTAGGAGTCTCAATATTTAAGAAAGTTGGATCTTGTGGAAAACGTCTTAAATTGAGCTCAAAGGCACATCTACAATATTATGAAAGTAAAGTGCGAGCGACTTTATCTTTAGCATCATTTTTTTTAATATTAATCAATTTTAAGAAAGAACATTATTTAATTATGTGTGTAAAAAATGTATCAATGTTTCTCTACATTGCTCCGGAGCTAATGCATACATTCATAATCTGTTGTTGAATTGAATTTCAATTAAATTTAAATAAATTTAATTTTAAAATATAAAAATTTGTGCTAATTATCCCGACCGTATTATTAAAATCACCGATATTGGATAATAAATAAATAATAAATTTAGTTTCGCATACTTTCATAGCGTTGCAACTTCCTTATTATCATATGCAACTAAGAAATGCCACAACTTCACCGCCACGACTTTTTCAGTTAATCAAAATAGTACAATAAAAACTGTTCTTTATTCCTTATCATTATTTCAATACTTTGAAGTCGAGTTAGCACTGATTTTTTTTTTACCAAAAATAAAGTGTTAAAATTCGTTTACTTTCTGTTAAAAGCTTTAAGGGTGTGAGAAGAAGATGCAAACAGCATCTATTACATTTCTTTATTGTACTTTTGAAGTTTTTCTTTTCTGCACCCTTGTCTTTCTCTGCTGTTATTGCAACATGCTTTGCGATAAAATAACAACAACAAAACTATATTCTGATAATTTTTAAGGAAAAGAACACTTAGTTTTCGAAGTATTGAAAAGAAGTTTTAAATTTTTTTTGTCCTTAGAGTTGGTGACATTTTTGTAGATCTTTCTCTCTCTTAATGTTGATTGCATGATAAGATTGCTTATTTTATTCTTTTCATGTGTATATGTGTATGTATGTGTGTTTATGTGCTTGTGCGTATGTGACATTTTAAAAGCATTTTTCCAACAATTTTAAATTTTTTATTAAAAAGAAGCAACATTTTAACTAGAAAATAACTAGCGAGAAATTACAGGATCCCAAAAATTCTATGAATTTTATTTAAAGAATAAGAAAATAAAAATTATAACTTATCATCACTCACTGTCTTTTACAAACACACACATACACATTTTTGCAAATATAATGCATCTTGTAAGTTAAAATTGCTTTAAAAACGTCTTTATAGTACAAAAGAATATAAAACTCAAAAATTCAGTGAAGAGATTTTTAATTGTGTTTGTTGTAAAGTAAATGTGTCTTCATATTTTTTTCCGTTTTCGTATTAATTATAAACTCCGTTCAGTCTCCATACACAGAAAAAAGTGCTTGCACCTATTAAATGTTTAATTGTACTTAGACTGAAATTTGATTAAACATTTAAATGTCTTTTTAACATATTAAGTTAGCAAATTAATACAAAACTTTCTAATTAAACAAATAATTGTATTAATCACATATTTGATTAAAAGAAAAAAAAATGAAAATTTTTTTTATTAAATAAGTAATTGAATCAATAAAACATTAAAAAAATTTCATGCTAAAACAAAAAAACATTTAACAGGGGCAAAGATTTTTGTCTGTACCCTTTTGCAACAAGATTATTTGTTAAAATTTTTCGCCTTTCAGCTGGATCAGGCAAAAATATGAATTTATGTTTTAGTTCTAAAAATTCATGGATTATTTAAAGTGTAATTTCTAAAATTGTACCACCTAAAATTTTAGTACAGTTTCTTATGCTGTCGCTTTCATCTACTAAAATGGTTTGAAAAAGTTTCTTGTTAAAAATCTTTTATAAAACATTTTAGTGAAGAGTGAAAAAACTTGTGATCTGCTGGAAAGTACCATTTGATGAAATCGATTGTCATTATATGGGGTAAGAATATCATCTTATAAAATTTTAATTTTACGGTGATAAATTTCTATTAGATCTTCTTTCAACTCCTTCTTTAATTGATCTTCAGTCAACCAACCGACAGAATTGTCTCATACTTCGTCATGGTAAAATATAACTAAGCACACGGCCTTCTTCATATATAACCAGGCAATATAAAATTGCCTGATATAAAAGTGATCAATAGTGGGAGAAAAGGGTGGAAATGATTATCTAAAAAAAGTATGTGACACTATTTCTGAAACCTTCTACGATTATTCTACAAAATTCTTTTTGATTTAGAAAAAAGTTTCTTCTCTCCTTGAAGTGAACATAAGCAACAGAAGGTAATTCATTTCAATAGTGGCTAAACATACATTGAAAGTAGACCCCACCAAACTAACAATCTAAAAGATCTAGATGATTTACATGATTTCATAGTACAATATCGTTACCTTAATATAGCAAGACCCTGACTAGTTTTTTTTAACAGACTTCAAAATGAGAAAGAGGTTTCCAAATTGATTTTCTGTTGCTTTTTTATGTTTGAGCCTGCAGAACTCAGTCATATCTGAATCCATTTTGAAAATTTTTTAATATGATGAATTATGTTCGAGTCTCGTTTTAAAAACAGTTCATAATTTTAAAAATTAAAGGGTGTCCCATACAACATAAAAGTTTTTTAAGTGTATTATGAACCGTAAAGCGCATTTCTTTAAGATTAAAAAATGCGTATTATTATAGCTTCCAATAGCAAAAAGTAATACAAAAATAAATTTAAAAATTAAAGGGTGTCCCCAAAGAAAACGTTAATTGACTTATATGCGCCTATTTTCTAAAAAGTTATAGATAAACGCTTGAAAATTGGACAGAATGTCGATTACTATGACCGTTATAATAACAAGTATAAACATTAAAAATTGTAAATGAAAGGGTGTCCCAATATTTAACGTGGATTGATGTATGTGACCAAACGTTTGAACTGTTAAAGCCAGAAATTTGAAATTCACAAAGAACCTTTATTGCTAACTCCGCTATAACAACGAATATAAAATTTTAATTTAGAAATTAAAGGGTGTTCCCATAAATTGACCTATGTGGCAATAGCGTTTGAACTGAATACTTGAATAACTTGATAATTAAACAGAATGTCCACTACTTTGTCTGGAATATTAAGAAGTATAAACATTTAAAATTATATATTATAGGGTGTTACAATAGTTGCTATTATTCGATATACATGACCACACTGCTTAAGAGTTGTAGCAGAATTGAGTTTGCTACAACGGCAAGTATAAAATTTGGTTTTGGAAATTAAAGGGTGCTCAAATAGTTGATGTAGTTTGATGTATGTGGCAAAGCTGTTGAAGTGCTTAAGACAGACAACTAAAATTTACATGGTACCTGTATTGCTAAGTCCGCTATAAGAAAAAATTAAAAAACCATAAACTAAAAGGTGTAACAATAGTTGATGTTATTTAATGTATGTGGTTAAAATTTTGAAGCATTATAAAGGGAGAGATAAATTCTGTTTTGAAGTTGGTTTTTTTTTTGCAAGAATTATTTTTTAATTTAAGTTTCATATAGAATCCGATAAATAATTCTCTAATGCACTATTAAAAAATTAAAAAAGTTGTAACAGTATTAATTTGCTTAGAGAATTTAATAACACAAAGTGTTAATAAAAAATAATCAACTACAAAACTCTACTTCTTATCAAGTTTTTTTCTTTTCCTGTAAAGAAGGGCTAACGTTTGTTAGGGCCTTGCTATATTAAGGTCACGATACATAATTTTACATAAATATGTTATCGACTCTTAATGGGTTAAGCAAGTTTTTTTTTTAATTTAGTATTTCCTGCAATAGCTTTTTAAAAGCTTTTAACCCATATCCATATTGACTAACGTCCTTTTTTTAATAAGAGTTCAGAGGCCCATTACTCGAAAAATATGGACAAGCGCCATTATCTTCAGGTGTTGTTTTTTTTCTTATTTTTTTTAATTCTCTATCGTCTCATATATTTGTTTTTGATTTGATTTAAGTTATTTCATTGAACTAGATTTGTTTCAAATGATATTGAAAATTTAGAGACAGGCGTAATGTTTTGCCCGCTGCCTCGAAAGACGGACTGATCTTGTTGATTTTCAATTAAAAATAAAAAATTAAATCAAATAAAAAATTAAAAAAAATTAGTTTTATTTCATTGTTTGATATAAGGGTTGACATGAGGTTACTATGTTTTTGATCATATGTTACCAAGAGTCTGTCCACTGTTATTAAAATATTTTTAAAATAATTGCAAAGTGTTTATAGCAATCATGTATTTTGGCAAAGAACATAATATGATTATTCTGACCATACCACAACCATGTTATCTTCTCTGTGTCTATGCGTGTATATCATAATAATGAACCTTAAATAACTGCAGATTAGCTGATGTTAATGTTTAATCTTAAAATTGAAATTATTCTTAAAATTTGTTAAAACTTCCTTAACACTTTAACATAAAATATCCTACATTACTAACACTACAGGTCTAATAATACTTAATTCCTTATGAAATATTAGAAAAAGCTTAAACTTGTTTAATATATTTATCTTATCTTAATAAATTTAAACTTATAATATGTTCTCTTTTATGGTTAAATACACTTTATGGCATCTGCAGAAGCAAAAACTAAAAAAAAAAGAAATCAAAAATCTACAATGAAAACTTATTTAATGGACTTAAAGGCACCAAATACATATTGAAAAATCATAAAGCATACACTCTTACACATGATGTATTAAAGCAAAAATATGCACTCACTCACACACACACACACAGAAAAGCACACATGCCAGTTTATGTAAAAGTATTCATTATGAATGATATTCTGTTGCTGTAGTACAACACGACCAATTGCCATAAAATTTTGCTTAAACTCTACCACAAAATAGGAACTAAACTGAACTAACACACACATACATACATAACATACATGTATGCATACAAGCACATGCACAATATTTTAGTACTACTGTAAAATATAAAGAATCGGCAAATAGAAAAAAAATACAAAAAGAAAAAAAAATTACAGCAACAATAAAAATTGAAGCATTTAAGAAAAAAGCGACATCTGCATACGCAGTAGGATATGGTCAAGATGGCGGCATATGCATGGACGCCGCAATTTACAAACACTCATATTTATTTAACACTTACACTCATATGTTGTGTGTGTGTGTAATAATGAATGTATGAGCATGTTTAAGCATGTCTGTCTAATAAAAGCAAACAAAATAATATGTACGTACTGGTCTTATTGTGTAAAGTAGTCATACACACACTAACTTAAGGGGAATTGCGTATGAACTAAATAGAGAATGTAACATTTATTGGTTCAATTCATTTAATCTTTTCTCTATTCGTTTAATAAGACCATAGCGATACGGCCGCTAAAATTAACGCTATTAAAGAGAAACACACCGACTTCAATAAGCCTCTACGTACTACATACACATAACACAAAATTTCTTATTGTATTACAAAATATTCATCACTCATGTCAATTGAGCAAAAAGTTTATTCAAAAATATATTTATGACTTTTTAATAAGTTAAACCTTCTTTATATCAAATTAGATATCTTAAGAAATCACTGTTGTCTTTGCTGTAGCAGAGTTTATAGAGGGAATAAGCCAAGGAAAGTGACTTCAAAAGCTATTGTAGCAGTATGTCGGGGTAACTTTGTAACCACTTTCTTTATCCCTGCAATTTCGTTAAAATTATTTGCATGCTATCATGAGTCACTTCAAACTTGAAAAGAAAAGGAAGAACTACTTTTAACTTCTTGATCATTTTATTTGTGTTTTTTTTTTCACATAAAGGATGGCGTAGCTGAATGTTAAGCAAGTGATTGGTTTGGTGTCCTGGGTTCACATTCCAGCGACAGCTTTTACAAATAATAATAATAAAGCGTCTGAACCAGCTTATCGCTCATTTATTAATACAATAAAATATATAAAACGCAAAGCAGCAAGTTGTGTGCTTTTGCACAGGCGAACCTTATCTGTAATTATGGGTGACATAGATATTAAGGACTTAGGAACTCAATGCGATGATCGATGGAAAAAACATATTTTTCATGACGCAAAAGAACCATTCAAGAGCCTATGTTTTCTTAGACGGTGTAAAAAATACTTCACTCCATCTGATCTCCTCGCTATCTATGTCACCTTTATCAGACCGAAAAGGGAATACAAAATGTATGGGCCAGTACTCCAAAAATTATTTTAGAATTACTCGATCGCCTGCAGGAGAGAGCGAAAAAGCTCATCGGTTACAGTAGAGTTTAAACTCTATTAACATGTGTTTCTGAAAATCGTATTCGATTGGCTAATAAATCGCACTTCGCATTACAGAAAATATTCGTTTTTTAGCGGAACTGATTGTATGTGGAATAAACTCCCTGCAAAGGTCTTTGCTGTCACTTTAAGTGTGCAAAGACTCAAATCAAATGTACACAAGCACTACTATCTCTCTATCGCCCTTTCCACAACCTAATTTTCTACTTTTGGCACATGCATTGCATAAGTAGGGACCATCTCCTAAGTGTTAGTCCTCTTAAAAAAATGAGTCTGTTATCACCCTTTTTTCACCACCTATCACTTTTACCCAAAATTATAGACCCAACCAGAAATGAGAATAATCAAATCTAATAGACACACAATTTTTACACTAACAACTTCGCAAAATTTTTGTATTAAACGATGTTGCCGTTGTAGAGTTTACAGATAATTTTTTGCAAATAATAATAAATTTTGAAATTAAATCTCTTCTAGGAATTAAGCTAAGTTAATATTAAATATCTCTTAAAAAGTTAACTGGTTTCAGGGAATTTTGTTAGTTTCTCAAAAAAAAATTCAGTGGCAACGCTGTTTGTTATAGACATCAAGTGTTTGCAAAAGTATCGGTAATTATTTTTATTTTACCTTTAAAAACCTGATAGAAACTTAAGCTGGATTCACACATTTTGTCCGGACAATATTTTTGTTAAGACTAAAATTTTTTAATGACAATTTTCTGCAGCACGATTCAACTACTTCGAAAAATTTTCCCGGACAAACTCTTCTTCTCTTCCGGCATTTTGAATTTCCATTATAAACTTGAAGGCAACTGCTTCATTGAACACCATGTTGTAAAAAAATATTTTATTGAAAAATTATTCTTTATTGATACTCAACACAAACACAACAAATGCCACAATTTGATACTATGCAAACCCTATAGTATGTGGCAACTCAGTTAAGCTTTTTTTGGAAAAAATTTTTTAGTGGCAACACACTTTAATTTTGTCCAAACAAAAGTTTAAATCAAACCAAATCAAGCTGAGAGTTGTCTGAACAAAATCACTTCTCTCGTACTTCTCTCACTATCTGAGAGAAACGTCAAACTACATATAAAAAAGATGCTGTGAAAATGGGTGAAACCAGCTTAAGAATTAACTGGCGTTTCGGTCAACACTTAAACGAAAAAAAAAATAGATAGCGATTTTGTTTTTAAAAAGAGGGGTGTGCCAAATTTAATGTAAAAATTTTAGTTTAACAGAACCACACATATTCGTTGCTGAACAATAATTTTAAAAAGAAAATATTGTTAAGCGAATGTTATTTCAGTTCAAGAAATAGATTTTGACTTATTAAAAATTGACGAAATTATAGTTCAGAAAATTAAAAAAAAACAACGACGATGTTCGAATTCGCATTATTATGACGAGTTTGTCTCTGCCTATGCAGTATATAAAATTGACACTACAAGTCCTCTTAACACTAAACAATCTAGTTACAGAATGTGGTTGTAACTCGTTAAATTCGATCACAATTGAGGATCTCTACATCATATGATTAGATTTTATCTGACGAGATTGTTTAAAAGCAAAGAAATGTGCTAAGAGGCCCACAATCATATTAACCTTGAAATAAAATATTCAAGTCATCTACTATAAGGTTTAGAAAAAAAATTTACAAAAGAGTACTGTGTTCAGCGGAATCCTTTTATTTTCCCAATACATTTTATTTACATCTTTTCGTAAGATAAAGCCATTTCTTTTTGTTGTTTAATCTTAAATTCTTTAGACTAGTGAGAGGTTTCTTTTCAAGTCATCTTAAATTCATATTTGCTTTTTCTAGTCTAAAACGCGCTACGTACATTTCAAACAAACAGTATCAGCTAACGTATTTAATGAGCCAATTTTAATTTAATTTCATATGACGCCCTTGGCCATTATTGGTTATAAACTGTTATTTTTATCACACTATTTGCTAAGGAAAGTTATAAATCCTTTTGACATACTGTAGATCAGCTTTTATTTATGACTCATCGAATTTCCCTTTATCCTAAATTATTTTTTGATTAATATTTATATTGTCACAGGAACCTTATTATAATCTCTGTAACAATCAATGGTTGGTTAAATAAGAAAATAATCTGATTTCAATAATAATGAAGAATTTATTATGAATAACCCGTATTCTAGCCAACAACAACCATGTAATTAAATTGTAATAATTATGTTGTTATTAAATTATGGTTACATCAACCATGTTTTTTTTTTTTTGCTTTTAATGCATTTGAGTGGGGAATGTGTGTGTTTAAGAAAAAGTATAAAAGAAAAGTAATCTTACATATTCTTAACAGTAGCGATGGCTTCATTGGTTCGATGTATCTGCTTGTTTGTAAAACAGAAGCTCTTGAGTTCAAATCCTAACAGAGCCCTGAGTACGAGTAGGAAGAAAAATAATTGTCTTTTAGTAGTTGCAAAAGATGAGCTGTTTGTTTTTATTATTGGTAAATAGCAATTCGAATCTTACAGGAGTTTTAAGTTTATTGGTGGCGCCTTTATTTTAGAACAACCTTTAGCGTAAAACAACCTTATAGTGTGAGTCAATCCCAGCTGAGATGGTTAAATGGACCTGGCTGGCAAACAATCTAAAATCTAAACTCTTTCGCAAAATGCTGTGGACTAGATGGCTGCTCTCAAGAGGCACCACAAAGTATTGTGGTGAGTAAAATGTTCAAAAGTAGTCTCTGCTTTTCAAGTGACTTATAAATCCTCCCGGCTCTAAGGTAAGAAGTATAAATTACATGTTGACTTATTTTTAAAATAATTCTCCCCCTCAAAATATTTTGTTTCTTGAATTGTTACAAACCGATATAAAATCTCAAAACTATTACTTTTTTAAAAATCTTTTCTCTTTGCTTCGTTAACAGGATATTGAAAACGAGTAAAAAAAAGGAAAGAAAAAAACAGAACTGTAATAAAAAGTACACTCACCTCGAAATATTTTGCGTTTGCCAGCAATTTGTAAAGGCAATGAAACACCAGCATCCAATTGTAAAACAACTCGGGGTGGTACAGAAGTAGCTGCAGCCGCTATTGAAGAACATGGTGTGGCTGATGGTGAATCTGAGGATGATGCTGGGACGCCAATATTTGTTAAAACACAACCGGCGGTAGTGCTGGTGGTGTTGTTGTTGTTGTTGTTGTTGGAAGTGGTTGCAGTTGATTTAAAGCGTAGCGGAGAATTTTGTGAATTTGCCAAAGTTGGCTGTATATGATGATGGTGCTGATGATAATGATGGTATTGCTGGTGCTGAGACAAATAGTGCGCATTATGGTGATGTAGTTGCTGTGTAAATTGATGTGTAGGGGCTTGCTCATGTTGTTGTTGCTGTTGCTGATATTGAGCTGTTACAGTTAAATCCGGATATTGTACAGGATTTAAACAAACTGTATTTTGTTGCTGCATTATGGCTGGGTTTGTGTTGGCTGTTGCATGATTTGTTATTGGCGCCAGGGGTGTTGTTATAGTAACAGCTGTTGGTGGCGGTCCATGAGCTGGACATATAGAACGTATTTCACCATTTAAATCTATATAAATTGGTGATGAATTTGAATTAGAGGCCTCTAATAGGGGCCATGTACCTGTTGCAGCACCAGCAGTGCCACCAACCGCAGATATTAAATGTATCGGCAAGAGATGATGGTGTTGGTGGGAGATCGGATTTGCACTGGCCACATTTATAACAGCTGAGCCAGCTGTTGCTGTAGTTGATAAATTGCCATTATTAGCTGTAGGCGCCGTAGCAGCTGGCAGGTGTATGTGGGGTATTCCCTGACCTGCAAGTGAGGCGGCCGGCATTGCCAAAATATTTTGAGCACAATGTTGTTGATGATGATGGTATTGTTGGGGAGTTTGTTGATGTTGGAGTGACGACAATTGAAGGTGATAGTGCTGTTGTTGGGATAAACATATTTGCTGCTGCTGTTGATGTTGAGGCTGAGGCTGTGAGGGCATAATTTGTTGTTGTTGCAACTGCTGAAAAAGTTGCTGATGATTGTTTATTACGTTGTTTGTTATTATTTGCTGTTGTTGCTGCTGCTGTTGTTGTTGTTGATAATAAACAGTGGTTTGTTCATAATTTACTAGTGTTGTGGAATTTAACGAAGTTGTGGGATTTACAGCAACCTTGACCTCATTATTAATTGTTTTGTTTTTTATAGCTGCTGGCTGAAATGGTGGAGCCAATGGCGTCAACTTTGACTTTAAAGCTTTCAACAGTGTCTTAGAGGGGCTGTTGGCTTTACTGTTATTTACTACTGCTTTCGTTTTAATTTTCACTTCTCGTTTTTCTAAACGTTTCGCTTGTGTCAATTCCCTTGCTACATCACAATTTAAACTTTGCATTAAACGTTCTGCTGCCGTTATACCGGTATAACGTCGCGTATTATTATTATCATCCACACAACGATTCGACGTCGAATTAGTTGTTGTGCAACTTGATCGTTTTCCCCGTCTTAATGGCGAATTACCGACCGACGACGATTCTTTTGTCTTAAATTGTTTAAGTTTTTGTACGGATTTTGTTTTATCGTTATTGTAAAACGCCTGAGCATTATCAATGACTTGATAGCTTTCGCCAATAAAGGCCACCAGTTCAGAGCAAGAGAAATTTAAAGATGGATTTATATAAACAGGTGTAGTATCTTTGTTACTTTTAGAGCTAGAAGGCATATCATTTTGAGGATTTCTTAAGATGATCAGTTTGTTTTCCTGGATTGAATTTCTGTCGTCTGTTTCATCTTTTCGTTGTAGTTTACTGCTGGCATTTTTACATTGTTCGTTTTTAGTTGTTTTACACTCTTTGAAGTTACTACATTTGCCTTTGTTTGCAGCAGTATGTTTTCCTTCACAATTGTTATCGATAACTTGTTCGATTATGCGAAAATTTTCAAAATCAATTATACGTTCTTCATAAACACAACTGCGCGAATAGTTTGGCAATTCATCCTCATCTATTGCCTCCTCCTCTGTAAAATTGGCCGCTGTATTAACTACCGCCACATCATTATCCCCCTCCTCATTTATATGGTAACCATTTTTAACAAGTGATAAAACTTGATGAGTAGCACTATTTTCATCACAAAAGCAAACACAATTATTTGAGTCTATCAAGTCAACATTGTTCAACTGAATGGCTTCGGATTCGTCATTATTACAAAGACTTAAACCATTTAAATTTAACATTTCCATTTCACTGTTAATATTTGTTACGTTAGCTTGTGGTGAAACTTCATTGATTATATCACTGGTGTCCGAAGTTATCGTTACGTTGTTGATAGCAGATTTTGCATTTGAATGTAATTTATTATTTTTAAAGCTCTTTTGCCTAGATTCTGATTTATTTGGCCTCTCTTTATGATCTGGGCAATATATTTGTAAAGTAATCGATAAGTTATCGTTTTGTGTAGAAGAAAATTCACAACATTTTGTACTGTTATCATGACCATTCATTAAGCCATAATTGGAAGCTACAGCAATATCAGTCTCATAATCGCCATTTATAATTTTTGGCACTACAACACTCTCTAAATCATTGTTAACACGTTTGTTATCGTTTTTAATTTTATCGTTTTGAATTTTGCTAGTTTTTCTTTTATCACACAACCAAAATTCATCATCGAAATCTATAGTGGATTGTAAAACACGTTCATCCTCATTCTCGTCATCTTTAATTTTATGTTCATTGGCCAAGCAATTCAATTCCTCTTCTTTAGTTGTAGCTTTTTCATTTCGATAACCACTTGATTCGTTTTTATCCTGTAACGTTGTGTTATCGATTTCCTTAATCGTTTGTTTATTTATATTTTCTTTAATTTCCAACGATTTTATGGAATTTTTACGTTTCTTCTTCTTATTGTCCATGGTAGATTTAAATTTTCTATCATTTATGGTTTTATTATCGCTTTTGTTAGGGATGTGTGCAGTTGTTTGGTTGTGACTTATTTCCATAGTAAATAATTACTACAGAGTTTATAAAGCAAGTTTCGTACGATTTATCGTTAAGTTATCGAACATTTAAAATATAATTTTTTTGAAATTGCCATCTTTATAAATTTCAAAAGAGTAAAAAGGCAAAAAATACCATCTTTAATTTTCGTTTTTATTTATTTTTTTTTTTTTAAATAATTGTATTTTTTATTTTCATGCAACTTTAAATTTGTTGCAAAAGTTTTTATTAATTTAGCTCGAGCTAAATTTTTGTCGTTAAGTTATCGATTATATAATTTTTTTAACTCCCCATTTTGCATATATTTTGCTGTATTTGCGTATTCTGCAAAGAAAGAAATATTTAAAATATTGAAATATTTTTCTTTATAAATCAGTAGATTTTTTTAATATTTAATAAAATAAAAAAAATATAAAATACAGAATGAAATAATTATTTAGTAAAAAATAGAATTAAAATAATTGAGAAAATGTTTTCTTAACCCGTTAAAATCTTTATTAGCGTTCTTTGTGTCATAATTACTAAGTAAGTGTCAAATGTCATCATTCTAGTTAAGGACCATTTTTTCCATAAGATGTGTATTCTGCATGATTTTTGAAAAAAAAGACACAAGTTCAGTTCTTAACAACAACCATTCCCCACTTTGGAATTTCAAGACTGAAACAAAAAATTTTAATTTACTCAGAGTCTTACATGCGCTGATACATTCAACGGCTGATTTATAGAAGCAAAAAATAAAGGAAACTTGAAACGTCAGCACTTTGAAAGAATTTAAGAATGACTTAATTAGACTTAAAAGACTATAAAATAAAATACAACTTTTAAGTTTCTATTTCGTGAATAATTAAGAAATAATTATAATAACGAGTTTTTTTAAGCCTGATAGAACTTGAAAACTGGTTAAGTGTCAAAAATGTCTACGCCCACGTTTGGAAGTTAATCAATATGGTCTGGTAAATCATCATTAATAAAATAGATTGACGCGATACCAACTTATCCAGATTTACTTTAAAAAGCAGTCATCATCGTTATCATTTTAATTTATCGAGAGATTGTGCTCACGAATGAAGCTCATTTTGGCTTAACGGGACAGATAATAAACAACTCTGCTGCATTAAAGTGAAATCAATCCGCATAGACTTTACAGACTTTATTATATGCAGCAAAATATCCCGTTTGTTGCGGCTTGCAGGCTGCAATAAAAAAAGCCGAGACTCCGAGAAATAGTTAAGGCAAGATGTGATTTCAACAGGATGGCCCTACGTGCCATACGACTGCCACTATCATTGACGTATTGAAATTAAAATTTAGCAAAAAGTTGATTTCGGAGGAATGCGAATGTTGTTTCCTGCAAATCGGTACTGTATGCTGATAAAACAGCAACAATTAATGCCTTAAAAGCCAATTTTGTTCGTGTTCTTCATCACAAAGGGTGGCCCAAGATTGAACGACCAGCAGACGTTTCGTCAATAACAGCTACGGTTGCCATATGCCGAAAGTAATTTTAAAATTCTTACGCCATGTCTACATCTTTCCAAAACAATTTTTTATAAAATTAAGTTTTTTTTTATTTTTTGTTTATTATTTTTTATAATTTAAATCATACTGCGTTAAAAAAACACCCTATACTATTTTAGTTAAAAATATATTCTAATATATTATTTGCATTAAAAAAATAAATTAAAATGGATTTTTTTAGTCCCAAATAACACGATTTTAAAGATCAATCATTTTTTTTCGGGAGTTGCCTGTAATTGATAAAAGGCATTTACACTATGCAATTTTTCATGAAACTAGCATGAAATTTTTGTTTGCTGGTAAAGCAAGAGCAGTAAGCAATATGGTATTGTTTGAATTTTGAGGGGATGTTACTGTTGCTTATGTTTATTTAAAAAAAAGCATAACGCTGAACTCATATAGAAAATTAAAAAAATGCCTAAAAAATTGCATAGTGTAAACGGGGACATAGTTTACAAATAAGAAAGTTTTTTTTTCAGTTTAAATTTTTATTTTGTTTTATAACCCAGCTAATGCCTCTTAAACTGACTTTTTTTAATTTTCTTTTCTTACTTGAATATTTTTATTTTAATGGTTTAATTTCATTTGAAAGATTTTTTTTTTCTGGATCTAAAAGTTTTCATTATATTCGGCGGTTGTTATAAACCTTGATTTCTATTTTCAGTTAAATATTCTAAAAGTTATTTTTTTGCTAAGTAATTTTGGAGTAAGGCGTTCCATCAAATTTTAGTTTTGTGTGTTTTATTTTTTATTATTTTTTATTATTTTTTATTTATTTTTTTTTTCTTTTTTATTTAAATTTTTGCACTTATTTTAATTTTATTTTAATTTTATCGCCAATTTTTTTTTTTTTAATTTTAAATTTTTATTCTCCTTGAACAATAATTAATTTTAGATTACGCATAATAAAATATAAAAAGTTTATGATATTTAAATTTTTAGAAAGAAAAATTATTAATTAATTATTAAAATGTATGCGGATGTTTTCCACAGAGAATAAAATTTTTTTTTATGTTTTATTCACTGCTATCGATACTAGTTAATATTGTCCTACACGACTTATTTAGCTTGAAGGTTATTTTAACAATGCGATAAGATTTTTATTTTTTCTTTAGAGTCTAACAAACTATTTAACGGAAAACAGCAAAATCATACTAATGACGTCTTTAGTTATCGAAATGACGTCTACTTTTAAAACTTTGTCGCCCTTAGATGTCAATTACTGAACTCCTGCCGATCGTTTACTGCATTATTTGCTGTTCGATAAGTGTGTGAGTACAGTGGTTAATTTGCTTTATCTTTCCGTTTTTTTTTTTTTTTTTTGTAATAAAAACAACAAATTCAACTTAGTTGTTAAATTAACTAACGTGTAGAGAGTTGGCTGGTGTCAGTGATGATACAAAGTGGGTGGTGGATTTCAGACAAAGTCGTTATCGTTGCCGCCAGCTCTGTTGACGCCATTAACCTTATTTAAGCATTAGAAGCAATATGCAGCCAAAGTATTTATTAATTAATCACATTCTAATTAAGAATGTGTTCGTTTCTTCGTCAGAAATGGTCAACGCAGATTTTTTTAATAAAGATACAGAAAGCAAGTCATAGTACTAAGCGATGTGGAATTTTGTAGGTACTTCATCATAATTTAAACTCAATATTTACCGAACTTTAAAAAGCAAAAAAAAGATTCTTAGGAAAATTACAAACAACCAGAAAATGGAATTTTCAGCAAAAAATTAACTTATTTTATTACAAAAATAATTTATATTAAAACATTTTAAAAATTCCTGAAAATAAAATGAATAACCGAAAAAGTAACTAAAAGTTTTTAACATTTTAGTTAAACTTAAATAAAATTGAAAATTCACAAACAAATGTTTAATTGCAGAATTAATGGAAAATACACCTAAAGGTAAATTTTTACACAAGATTATGACTTGCAATATCGCATGGCAGTTGTTGGACTCATACGCAAAGGGTTCGATATCATAAATGGTTTACTCTTTAATTTTCAATTAAGTTTTATTTTTTAAGCTTCTAACAGTAATAAATTCTTTGGGTAGATTTTAAATAAGACAACAATATGACGTTAGTGTCGCGATACCCTTCATTTCATGTTATTTTAATTTGTTTTACTCTGCAAGCATTTGCCTATAACGGTTTTAAAGACTCTATGGAAACACCCTTTAATTCTTAAATTTATTGTTAACCCAACTTTTCTTAGCGAGCGTATTCATACCCTGTACAAATGTTAAATGGTTGCCTCCTACTGAGAAAAAATAAAGGCCATATAGTCACGCCACTATGGGAATACCCTTTATGTTTTACTTTTTTTTACTTTTTTTTACAGCGACAGTAAAAATAATAAAATTTAAATATCTGCTTATTGCGGTCCAAAAACAAGGCCACTATTGGGTCACCCTTTATTTAAAAAAAATTTTTTTTTCATTTTACTAGTTGCTATAGACATAGTTTTAGTGACACTAACAATTTGTCTGCCTATAATAGTAGAAAAATATACCAAAAATTTAGTGAACATCATCTGATTGTTGGAACACCTTTTAGTTTTAAGAATTTTTAGAAAAGTATTAAAAGTTCTTTAAAAACGTGACAAGTATTTTTATATTTTTCTTCCATCATTTTTTATAAAAATAAAAAAAAATAGTTTTTGGACATTAGCGAAGAAATCCAGCAAAAAAAGTTATAAATTGATTTATTATTAAAATTTACAGAGAGTATTAAATTATTATAGAATATTTTTTTTAAATTTACTATTTCTTTTATTCTATTTTGAAACAAACTCAAAAATTTGAATTATTATTTTCTTTACTTTGAATAAATAGATCAGATTATACAGCTCTGCCGAATGATAAAACACAAATTTTTTGTTAATAAAAACTTTTTTTGCTATTATCATTTATGCAAACCTTTGCCACTAAGGAGATAGAAAATAATATTTTTTAATTTTCTTTGTTCCAATTTAATAATTATATATTAAAAATAAAAAGTTTAATATAAAATTATTAATGCATTTGTTACTTATAGAAAAACGAAGTCATACATTATTTAGATGAGGGAAGTAAAAGTGAAAAATGTAGCACTCTAGAAAGAAAAATTAAACAGGTAAGAGAGATATGTATTTAGTTATGCCGCATCGTATATACCCTACACCATTCATATAAATCTAGTTTAATGAAGTAACTCCAATCAAAAAAACAAATGTTGTGTAGACAGAGAATTAAAAAAATAAGAAAAAAAAAATTAAGTACGATATATAATTTTATATAAAAATGTAATCGGCTCTTAATGGGTTAAGCATTAAAAAAAATAATATTTCCTGAAAGATCTCTTTGAAGCTTTAAAATAATACCCGTATTGATTTTTCCCACAAGGTCATATTTGAAATTTATTCAAAGAATTAAAGGGTGTTCCAGTACATGGCACTAAACTCTTTGTGTGTGAAATGGTTTTTCTCTGAATGTATCGGGTGTCCTTTTAAGCCTGATATAAATTTTAATTATAAAAAATAACGATAAAAATTAAATTTGATGAAAATTTTTTTTATTATTATTAGTAAATTCTGGCAAATCATTATGAATAGCCTCACGCTTGAACAACGCTATCAAATCATCCAAGTGTACTTTGAAAGTCAGTCGTGAATTCGAGCAACTTATATACGATTATGTAATTTTTATGGGGCACATAATCGTCTGAGCAAGCCGTCCGTCGCACTGAGAATATAGTTCGTACCACAGACTCCCTTGAAGATGCAAAAACACCAAAACGTCGAAAGAATGTGCGTACTAAAGAGAATATTGCTGCTGTAAACGAAAGTGTGGAAGAAAATCCAAATTTATCGATTAGTAGTTGGTCGCAGGAATTGGGGTTGTGTCAGTGCACTACGGGGAATATTTTGCCTTCAGATCTTGGTCTACATTCGTATAAAATCCAGCTTTCGCCGATTGGCCTCTAGAGCAGTTAGTAACTGACCCGTTGTTTAATGGCCAAAATGTGTTCAGCGATGACGCTCATTTTTTGCGTAACGGGTTTTTTAATAAGCAAAATAGCAGGACATGGAGTAATAGCAGTAAACAATATACCCTACACAATCCATTGCATCCAGAAAAAGTACCGTTTGGTGTGGTTTACATGCTGGTGGCAACATCAGATCTAATTTCTCAAAAATAAGGGCGGATCTCATTTTACGGCCAATGGAGATCGTTACCGCACCATGACTAATGATTTATAATTTAAAAAGATGAATGACATTGATACGGACAAAATTTGATTTCAACAAGATGATGCTATTGCTCTTAAAGACGTAAACATCTATCCAACTCAAAAACAAACAAAAATCAAACTTTATCATCGATTTTCTTGCGAATATGAAATTTTGAGCATTAATTTTATTTCTTATTAATAAATATAAAAAGAAAGATGTGTGTTCACTGTTGAAATCAGGCGTGTATTTGGCTTAAAGCAAGTTTCTGCAAATAAAACTGATGGCGCTTCTCAAACGTAAAATCTCACTTTTGACTGTATTTTAATTATGACCGTATTTTGTTGTTGTTTCATAAAAATATCACAATTCAAGCTGTTTTCGCTGCCATTGGAAGGAATAATTTCATGCTTTTGTGGTAAAAACAATTTCGTTAAAAAGAGTAACTTTTAAGTGTTGGCAACACTGCTATTTAAACACTGAAGGATTTAAATATTTAAGTAGCATGACTTGTTGCTCTATCAATGCTCAACGGGTTGCTTTAATATGTGACATTCCATTTTTTTTTTGCCTCTTCGAATACATGTAGTTTCAAATAGTTTAAGCATATGTAAATAATTTTTATTATTAATTATTTTTTTCTTTTGCTTAAAGATTTATAGGTACAAAATCAGGGTGGTTGCTCCTTACTAATTATAGCTAATTCAGCTTGGTCTCTATTAAAAATGAAATCCATATGGGTTACTTTATTGATATAAAGCAATGCAACTCTTGGGACATGAGTCCAGTTCTTCTAGTTCATCTTAAAAAAATACAAAAATTATTTAATAATTAAAAATTAAAACACGGGAATACTTAAATAAATTATTTTCAAAAATTATTGTACCAACGATCTAAAATTTAATCTTTGATAAGTTTTTATTTGCAAAATATATCAACAAGACTATCAACTGATGTTTGGTGTATTTTTATTACTTGCACTTAGTGAAGAAGCCTTTTATTAGGATACTGTATCATCACTTTAAAAATATGTTTTGTCAGGTTCCTTTTGGTCTTACGAGCACCGCTAAGACCGGCAATAATGACTACAATTCTCATTTGGTCTATTAAGCTTTAAACTTAAAAAGATGTCAAGAGATCTCAAATTCAAAGAAGCAAACATTTCTTTACCACATTTATTTCAGACTTGTGCCATATAGTTCAATTTAGTGGTCGCTCTTTTTAGTTTAAAGTCTGAAAACGAACTAGTTCATATTTCAGTTCACAGGCTCTCCGTAGTTCAAAGCTCTCTCTTAGTACAAATGTTCTGTTGATGTATTGTTCGTACTTTTCAACTTTTAGTTCAAGCGCTTTCTTTAGTTAAAAACCTCCTTTAATTTAAATGTTCTTTTCAAAATGTGATGGCAAAAACAACGTAGCATTGCCACAGCGAATTTTAAATAAAATGCGTGGTAGCACTGATTTTGCATCCGAAATAGTCAATAAGGAAACACAGACATGGATTCTAGTTCATCTTGTCTGGCAGTTCAAATAAAAATATAGTTCAAAATTGAACTAGGTATACATAAAAGTATGAACTAGTTCACTTAGTTTTATCAATGGAATTGTTTAAATGAACTACACAAGCCTAATTAATTTCAAATTTTATTTAATTTTTGTGTAGCATAAGTGAATTTTCCCGACTTCTTTTGAATCATGAACCTTAACCTTACTAATTAATCTTATTAATAATTGTTATTTTTATTGTTAAATGGCACACCACAGATACCATTCTTTCTATCCAGATTATCATTTCTACATTACAGTCCACATTACAGTCTTGCAAAACTGTTATTAAACATTAAATGCTTTTTCAGATTAAAGTTAGTTTGCTATCTTTGTTAAATCTAACAAATGATTATGATCAGTATTTGTAGTTATTATTATTTTTATAATCATTGTTGTTGCAATTTGTTGTTTTGCTGGTATCATGAATAATTTGAACTTGTTGAAACAATATTTTTGCACATTTATTTAATGTGTGGGAGTAATCTTTGAGCAATGGTTCTTGGCTGTCTGTGTATTTGTGTATGACTGTGTGTAAATAAAAATAGATTTTATGTATATTTTTTTTTACCATATTTCACATGAATTTTATTTTAGTTTTTCCAGCTATTTTTAGACGGTTACTATCAGTGTTGGTTTTTAACTTTTGCATCTTTTTTTCCTTTTTATTTTGTTTATGTCCATTAGGAAATTTATAAATTTTTCCAGTTATTTAAGGATTTTGTTTATGTTTTTGTCAGTTATATTGCTGCCATAACTTTAAGTTAATCTGTAAAGAAAAATTAAAAAAAAAGTTTATAAAATAAAGAGAGTTTAAAATAAACATGATAATTATATGAACTTGTGGGCTTTATTTTTTAATATTATTTTTTTATTTAATTAAAAACAAAAAGTTATATAAAAAATAAAAAAAAAATTACAAGATCTTTAATTAATGGCAAAATGAATTGAGCTAACAAAGTCTGGAACCATATAAGTTTTCTGCTTTTAATTTTCGAAATACCTATATATATATATAATATTAGCAGAAATATTTTCACAAGCTTAATAATTATTTATTATATATAAAAGAAGAAAACAGGTAAAAAATTAACAAATATAACTAAATTTTTATAGTTAAATAATGTGTTTAAATATTTGTTGCTCATCCGTATGTAAATTGAATTAAATTTGATTTTTATTTACTACGTTTATACGGAGGACTTATTCGCAAATAAAACTATTACAAATAGAAGAATTTGACGCATAAACGCTAAATTAATTTGTTATTTGTGAATAGGTAACTCACAAAAATAATTCCTGATTAACAATACTACTTGCAAATAAGATTAAAAATGTTGCCACTTTTTTAACGTTTGCAGTGATTTCGTCGATGTGGCACACGCATAACATATGACAGATCTCAAATTAATTGTTTAAAAAAGTGGGTGAAAAAATAACGTATAAAATTTTTTAGAATTGAATTAAATATGATTAAAATTAAGAGTGAAAGTGGTCGCTGTAGTTGGAGCAAGGAGGAAACGAAAGAGCTTCTTGAACTTATGAAGGAGAACAAAATAATGGAGCAACTTGATGGCAAAACTCGACGCAATAAAAATGTATATTTGCATCTTGCAAGGGAAATGTCTAAAAAAGGTAAGCTAGCTAATTATAATTTATATATTTATAAATATTATTTAAATAACCAACTTAAAAACTTCCTTTAGGTTTTAGTAAAAGTAGCGATCAAATCAAATTGAAATTCCGCACACTTAAAAAAGATTATTTCAAAATAAAGCGCGGCAACAGCAAAAGTGGTTCTGGGCGTTAAACTATGGAACACTATAACGATTTGAATGAACTGCTAGGTAATCGACCTGTTTCTGCTGCAGTAGGCTTAGACACGACTGTAGTCGATACTATGTTTAATGATGAAGACTGCATAGATGCAGAGATGACGGAAGAGTTTTTAGATGAAACTTTCTCTGAACCTGATGTGATGAGTACCTCTGTTGCAATGACTGCAAGTCAACAAAATAGTGAAAAAGTCACAAAGAAAAAGAGTAAGTCACATTTTAAATAGACTAATAGTGTTTTATCGGTTTTTACATATTAGGAAGCGCCATTCAGATGACTTTACTTGAAATTGCTGCAGATATAAAAGACACGCAGCAGTCTGTTTTAAAACTAATAAAAGAAGAAAATAAAGCTTTTATGGAAGAAGAACGACGACAATACGAAAAGCAGCTTCTGGAAACAAAGCAAATGATGGAAGAAGAACGTAAAGCAACTAGAGAAATGTTGCTTGAAATTTTAAAAATGTAAGTTATAATGAAATATTTTTAAAAGAAATTAAACATACAACAAGCTCATAATTTTCATTTCAATTTCAGGTAACAATTATAATTTGACCTTATATGTGATGTCATTCGAAACAGTCTTCTTTTTAAAAGACAAATGCTGTGCCTTTTTGTTTTTTTTTTCTTTTTAGCAATGAATTTTAAAAATCTTTTATTTTATTTATGTATATAGTTTTTATTTTATTTGGACTATTTTATAAATTGAATCAATAGTTTTCAGTCTTAAGTTTATTATTACAAAGAGATAAACCAAAGTTACAAACATACTAGCAAATGTAATTCATTTCCTGGATAGCTACTTCCTTTTTCAGTATTCTTCGTATCTATGTATGTACATATCGAAGAAAACTAAAGTAGAATGTATCTATTCAGAAAATTAATTACATTTTGCTAGTACCTAATTTTGCATAATCTCTTTGTAATAATAAAGTTAAGCCTTAAAACTATTAATTCATTTTTGATTTTGCTTTAAATTCTTTTTTAATTCACTGTGCATTCAATAACTGATTACTTAATAAAAATCTTGTAAATATTTAGTTTTGAGGTAATGTAGTGAATATTATTTTAGTTATTTAATAACGAAAATAAATGTTATGTTAAATTTTAATATGATTTATTTGTTAATTTTTATATTATTTTTAAATTCACAATCATTTTTCTAAGATCTTCTGCTTTCACGTATGGGATAATTATTTTTCAAATAGATTTTTATTTTTTCTCTGATTTGTTTTGGATCAAAATGTTCGCCCGAGATAGATCTTGTGGATGTCATGTCACTCGGTTGCGGGAAGAGATTCCTTATTTCTTCATTTTCATTCCAATAGCCGTAATAAGGTTCCTTTTGTTTTTCACAAAAGTTATGTAGTATTGTACAAGCTACCACTACTTTAGGAACCATGGAGATAGATATGTCCGTCCGCTTTGAAAGACAGCGCCACCTTCCTTTTAATCTACCAAAAGCGTTTTCGACACACACACGAGCAGAACTCAAATAGCAGTTGAAAGACTCCTCACAAGATGTTAGTGTACCAGTATATGGCTTTAATAGCCATTCCATTAAGGGGTATGCTGGATCACCAACTATCATAAGAGGAATATTTCCTTCATTTATCGAAGAGGTGTATGGGGGAATTAGCTTAGATGCATGAAGGAAAACACCTGATTCCTTAAATACCGTTGCATCGTGAATGCTTCCGGGAAATTTAATGTTAACATTTCTGAAACTAGAAGAAACAACAGCTGATGTTTAAATTTATTTTGGAGCATATAATTTGTCTACATACATATATCTGTCATCCACAATAGCTTGCATTACCAACCCTTTCGATTGATAAAATCCAAATATCCTTTTGAAGGTGGCAAAACAGGAATGTGAGTACCTTACAAAAAATATGCAATTATAGGTTTATAAACCTTTTCCTACTGAAATGGTCTTACTTACCATCAATTGAGCCAATTAGATTTGGTATGTTGGAAATTTTTTCAAATCTTTTTGCAATCTGTAAGCATTCTTCTAAGTTTGGGAATTTTACGAAGTCCTTAGTAAGCTTTAAAATACCATTTAGTACAATATAAAAGTACTTATGTACAGTGGACTTATGGACACCGAAAACATCTCCTACTACTCTATATTCGGCACATGAAGCCAACTTGTACAAACAAATGGCAATTTGTTTTTCCGGCGGAACAGGTACGGTTAAATGAACCTTTTGCTTAACTAGATAAGGTTTGATTAAACCACACAATGTGAAAAATGATGATTTAGTCATACGCAGCGATTCAAAGTATAACTCCTTGTTTTGTGGCTCTTGAATCAACGTCCAGTAGTGGTCACTTCTAGGGCGTGCTTTAAATCGCCTTTCCCTGCGTTCCTTGAAAACAGCTTCTGCTATAGACGTCAAATGTTCACTTTTAAGATTTTCAAGAAAAATTTGCAGTATGCGCTGTCTTCGTTTACACGCTATCAAAAAATTTTTATGCCTTTTGAAAAGCCGTTTTTGTATAATTTGATTCCGTTTTTGCATTAATTGAATTGCAAGAAAAATGATAATTTTTGATTTTTTCATTTTTAACTCTGTTTATGTTTTCGATATACAGAGCTACCATATAATTACAATTTTATTTAATGCCAGATGGTTTGGTGTTAACACAAAATTTTCGTGTAAACAGTGAGTTAGTTATTCGCGAATATTTTTTATTTGCAAATAGACTACGTATAAACGTAGTAATTAACAACTTAAGGAACTTTTTGGCAAAAGTTGTTATTGAGATTGGTACAATTTAATGCGCCAAGTACCAGTTGCAAGGTTTCCTTCCATAGAGAATCCACTTTCAATATTTTAAGTTTTTATTTTAGTTTTTTGTTAATACAAATTTTAAATGTTTGCCCCAAATCTTACTATTTAAAAAATAAGACAATACATGCAAAAATTAGTTTACTATAGGATCACCCTTAATTTAATTTTATTTTCATTATTTTTGCTTATAGCAGGTATACAAATACATACTTTGTTCAAATTTCTAACCTCTACCTTTAGCGGTTTAGAAGAAAAGGCCATATTTGCCAAAACCACTAGAAGTAAAATTTCCACGAGTGAATGCAATAAAAGAAATAAAAAGAAGAATTCGTGATAAATCGAAATTCATATGGAAAATATTTTCATCGCTAATTATGAAACCATGATTTAAAGTTAATAAATCTGGATTAAATGGCACTCAAATATGGCAAATTAATGGAATTATGATTGGTCACATTTTTAGCCGTGGTGGTAAATAATAGTCGTAAAAGGTGATGACTCACATATTTCATTTGCATATGCAAAATATTGATGAACGAACAAATCATCTAGTCTTAAAAAACAAGAATGTGTTAGAATTATTTACAAATACGAAAATATAAGAAAATATTTTGATCATTAAATTTTAGTAGAATACTGCAGTAATGCTCTAAATTCACTTGGATATTATTTTCGATGACGTTGTGTTCCCTTGGATTAGCCAAATAATTCTTTCATCTTTAAAGATTCAAAGCAAAGAATTATTTCAAAGTAATAAAAAAGATGTTGATATAATAAATATTTAAACGTGAGAAGGATACCTAGCAAAATTTATAAATAAAATGGATTTGTAATAAAAAGCAATTTTTTCGGAGAACAAAAACAAAACTCGACTTGATCAAATATCGTACACAAAAAATCAGTATATAATTTCGTTTTTGTAAAACTTGAGACTTCATTTATAATTGAATAAAAAATACAGAAAATCAACTTAAAAATAAAAAATAAAAATGTTTCTACAATATTTAGTTGAAAAAAAAATCGGCAGTAATTAATATATTTTAATCTTTAATATTTTATTGTATTTCCATTGATCATTAGTGCAACCAGGTCAAGTTAAAAAATTATAAATTAAATTAAACAATAATACAAAATTATATTTAAACTTATATTTTAACGAAAAATTAAAATTAAACTTTAAATTAAAAAAAAAAAAAATATTTTAAAAAATCTAAAAACTGAATCAGTCTAAATGCAATATTTTGTAATATTTTTATATTCATGATATTTAATTTTAAAATATTTTGTTTTTAAATATAAATGACATTAAATTTAGCTATTGTTCTCTAGCGAATATGCATTGCAAGGGTGGCTGGAAGAAGTTGGCTCAATGTAAAGTGGAATTGAGCGTGTATAAAAATGGTATTACCCATATGTAATGAATACACGTATGGGTAATATTTTCCTCTCAATAAACATTAATCATACGTAGCAGGTTACAAATTAAATAATAAAAATAATGGTAACCGAAACAAAATGAAGTGATACAGAGAAAAAAAATAATATTTACAGTTTTAGTTAAAACATTTTTATTCTAAACGATAACTCAAATATGACATAAATAATCACAGCAATTAATAAAAAAGTGACAAAGGCAATTATTCAACATGAAATAAATGAACAAAAACGACATAAAAATTAAAACCAATCTGGCATTCAACATCATTTAAAAATAAAAAAGAATAAAAGAAATACCTCGAGTATTAAAAATAGTATAAAAAGATGTTATCAAAGGGTTAAAATTCCCGCAAAACTTTATCTTTCAAAAAACAAAAGACAAAAAATTTCAAAACAATTTAATTAAAACTCGAACAAAGTGCAAACAATTATATTTAAAAAATATATAACCTCCCAAAGATAAATTTGTTATACCTAAATCCTTTAAATCCCTCAATAGTTTGTACATGACTTCATGAATACATGTAAATACGTTAAAGTAAAAGTATTTATGTAGCAATTTTTCAAAATATTTACGAAAAACTATGATAAAAACAAAAAAGTCCATTAACAAAGGTACAAAGCAACAAGGGAAAGCAAACATAAAGATAAAAGAGAAATAAAAAAAATCAAGAAAGCTCAACACCAAAAGCAAATGAAAAAAAAAACAGCATGGCATCACTTTGTTTCCTACAAAAGGACACGTGACTATGGTGAGTTAAAAGAAAAGTGGAAAAATATTCTCATTATTCGAAATACTTTTCTACATTTTCATTCTTTCCTATTTCTTCAAATTCACCATTGAAAAGTTGCATTTAAAAAAAGAGAGATTGAATTCAACACTAGCAATTTAAAGAGAGTCGAAAATGAAAAGAGAATTCTGCAAATAAAAGCTTTTTTATCGAAACTTATTGACTTTTGTATCACGTACAGACCATGATGGTACTGGTGGTAGGTGGTATCGTTATTTGTTACAAATGTAAATTTATAAACGCTTAATTAAGCAATTATTTATTTGTGGAATACACGTGTTAAAATGATGGCTTTACTACAACATTTTGTGTAACTTTATAATTATTGAAAATTTAAATTGTAATGTTTAATAATGGATAAACTGTGAATTATTTACATTAAACATACATTATTAATCTTTAAATAAAAATACAATGTTTTTGTAAAATTAAAATATTTTTGTTGTTAAATTTGCCAATTTTCAAAAAAAAAAAAAAAATAACTCCAAATAAGTAAAATTTTCAAAAATATATTGGTTTGTTCAAATTTAATTGTATGACTCTCTTGGTGGCTCCAAGAATTTTATAGACAATAAACAAAATAAATTTTAAGCTGCGCGAAAAATATATTTTTCTTTTCCAAATCATAACTTAATCAAATATTGGATTTAAAGTTTGAAACAAGTTTACCTCAAGGTCCCTATAATAAGGAAAATATCTGCGAAACAGTATATAACTTATTTTGTTGATCAGATTGAGCTTTTTTAGTTTCCAGTAAACATGCGATTTTAATTTTACCGAACTCAGGAATTGTCTATTTTTTTTTTTTTTTAATTTCTAATTTCAGATCAAACGATTAAAAACATTTTATTTTAGATGAATTTACTTTTAGAAGGAAAAATTATTTTTCAAATGTATGCAGACGTTTTCCAAACAAAAAACAATAAAAATTAGAAGCTGACAGAATGTAATGCCGCAATTTCCGGACCGCCAAATCCTTCATCAGCATTTTTGCACCTATCTACCATTTATTACAAAAGCTACGACAAAAGATTGATTAGAAATAGAAAATAATAACAATATAAAAACACATGAGTTTAACTTATATTTGTAAGCGATAAGAGACAGGAATTAAAAAATCAATAACTCATCAAAAAATTTGCTATGCTTTGTGAGCTTCGCTGCGTTAAACAACATTGCTTTATATAAAATGTACTGCTCCCTTTGTTTCATTTCTTCCAGTTTTTTTTTTTTTGGGATTATGCACTACTCTGGGAATTATTCCAGTCCCGCCAGTATTTAGCTAGACTACTAACATTTATTAGAAAGTTACTTCTAAAAAATTCCATGGCTCTACGTGTTATAATTCTCTAAGTCAACAATAAGAATATTTCAATTTATATGGACAGAACGACCCCCACGCTTTCAATCCAGATAATTTTTTGTTTAATTTGCGCATTGACAAGACGGTTACATATACTGCATTCCCAGAGTCTATCCATTATAGTACCCTAGGTTATTTCTCTTTTTAAACAGGAGGTAAACGCCAACCAGTTATTTGGCAAGCTATGCGCTGTGATAATTTTCGTTGTTCTTGCTTATGTAGTTTTCAAGTTGCAGACAAAATATATAAACGGTCATAAGCTTGCCTGATTTAATCTTGTTTCTGTATGTGGAACAAAAAATCATTCCCATTTGCAAATGTTATTATATCAGTTTCTTTACTATTTTTATACCCTTCACCGCAAAAAGTGGAAAAAAAAATCATTCTCTTTGTAGTTTCTACAATATCCATTTTCAAACCCATCAAGAGCATATACAGGCATGTGACAGAGCTCAATTTCAGTCGAAAGTGGTTTCAATTCCGTAAATTGTTTCTTCAAAAAACGAAAAATTTTTTTGAAATGAAACCAGTTTTAAATTACAAAGTGGTATTTAGTTTTTTGAAATTTTTTTATTTGAACTTCTTACTTAGATTTGCCTTGTTGTTTACTTTGGTGTGCAAAATATTGCCAGATTTAAATTAAATAGTGGAGATTCAATACTTTTTAGGAAAAACCAAAATCGATCGGAATTAGTAATACGGACTTAAAACCATTCCGATCAAAATGTGTGACATGCTTGATATTCTTAGTTCTTAAGCATAGCGAAGTCGACTGAGCTTTGTCCGTCTGTCCATTTATGTTAGTTTTGAACTCAACTATGCCAAAGTACTGCCTCTAATTTTTCCTTATCATTCAAAAAAAAATGTGAAGCGATAGAAAATAAAGAAATAAGAAAAAAACATCAAGTGAAAAAATTGGCGATCGCCTATATTTTCCAAATTATGGGCCTTTGAAATTTTCATGAAAAAAATTCAATCTTCAATATGGGTATCATTAAAAAGCTTATGGAGAGATCTTTTAGGAAAACCTTAAAAATGCTTAACCCATTAAGAGCCGATGATAGTTTTTGTAAAATTTTTTTTTTATAATTTTTTTGGTTCTCTTTCTCTTTTTTTAGTGAAGTAAACACTAAAGTAAAGTTACACATATGGTGAAGGGCGCTCTTACTTGTTTTTGACTACCATTGTTAGTGTTTTACATCCTCCCATTTTTTTTTTAAATTTAAAATTTTTAAAACCTATTTTTTCTTTGTTGTCGATAATTTTTTAACTCCTACCAGAGTACATCTTCATCTTCATTTTCGCTTAAAAAAATTATTTACACACTCACATTTTTCGTCCTTTTTTCAACATTTACTATCATTAGAGAATCAATGTGTAAATAAAAGAGCTTTCAAATAAACAAACAGAATGAACAGACTGTTAAATGGTACGAAAGCAACAGGTTGTAGGGAGAACAAAACTCTACCACAACTTAATATTTAAACTTTTTTTATTATTATTATTTACATAAATGTTCGTGGCCATTGTTTCTGTTTAACACACCGGAATTCTGGTTTGTAAAAAAAAAAATAAAATAAATGACAAAAAAAAGGCTATTTATGTAAATAAATTCAATTATTTTTGAAATATACAATAGTTTTGCTATTTTTTCAAAAGGAAACTAAATTTTTTCATGCCTTTAACAGAAACTAATAAAACACGCATATTTGTAATTGTCCTAATTTATTGCTAATATTATTATTTAATGGTATTATTTTTGTCATAAAAACGGATGTTACTGTATTTCAGCTTTTCATTTATATTATATTAATAACGGTATTGTTATAGTGTGGCAGGTAAAGCAAAAAACTTTGAAAATGACCCCTTAAAAGTTATTTTAAAAATCACATAAAAATCAACATACTTTTCAGTTTTTTATGTATTTTTTTTTTTATATTTAATAAAATAGAATAGTAATTTATTGACTAAAAATTACTCTAAAGTAGAACACACATATTTTTATTATACGGCGTATGAGTGATATTTGATTGAACAACTGGCACATTTAATTACTAATTAATCATACGATATGAAGAACTTTTATTGGGTAATTATAAAATTTTATTGCGGTAAAAAAATTTATTTAGGAGATCTAATTGGAATTTTTTTTAAACGCGCTAATTTAAAATGCCTCTTGTATAATTGTATTAAATAAATAAATTATTTATGTTATAAACATTTTCTAGAGCTTTGAAAATTAGGATATTTGTGAAATTGAAATAGACGCACAAAACAGTCTTAGATATGCTATTTAAAAAAAAGCTTAATTATCTTAAAAATTAAAATTTAAAGGATTTTTTGATTTATTTGTATTTAGAAGTGTTAAGTCGTTTATTTTATATATAAATTACATTAGATACTGTAAAAAAAAATAATACAGCTTAAATGAATGTTTGAACATTATTTTTACATTTTGTAGTATAAATTTGAATTTAACTGATTTTATAGAGGAACGGGATTTTAAACAGTAACGAATGATTTTTAGTCGGGATAAAATGTTTGGTTTTCACTATTTCTTATTTTATATACAAAGAAAATTTCTTTTAAATAATTTTTGAAGAAAGCATGAAGCATTAAGAATGCAATGCCGCATCTGCCTTCAATATTATTCATATTCAACTACTTTATATAGTGCACATTATTAACTCTCACTGTGTAACCAACAAAAAATCTCATCTTAAAAGATGATTAGAAAGTAAGTTAGAAGATAAAAGCTTTTCAGCACTCATCTTGTTTTGCTTCCTTTTTTAAAATTTAAATAAGAAATAAAAAAAAAAACCTGAACTTAAGCCTGTTTAAACGTTGCTCATTTGTTTATATTTTAAATTACTGTCAATCACATTGATTTTATCTAAGAAGTATTTTTGTTGTCTTCGCCATAAGTTATCCATGCTAAGCCTATACGCAGAATTTTTTGTTCTTCGATGGAACACTATGGTTAAATCGAAATAATATTAATTCATTTTATATGAAGTAAAAAGATGCGTATAATATTTTTAAGCTTGACTTCATAAGAAATTAAAATAAAGGTGTTCAAAAAGTTAATTGGATTTCTTCCGCCAGTAAATAAAATACTGTTGTCATACCTATCGGTGAAGCCGTCGCCACTGGCTGTTTATTTGGTACGATTGGCGCGCGCTTTCGATGTAACGACATTATTTTCAAGTTGCGTTTTGTTTAGTACTGATTAGATAGTGTAAGGTGTTTGTTGCAGAGATTACGGTGGGTTCAGGTAGTTTTGTCCGTTAGGATGGTGTCTAGTTAAATCGTATAATGCAGGTAGATTGCCTGATATTTGTCGTATTTATAGAAGGTATATTATTTAAATATTTCAATCTTTTATTATTGGGTAGGTAAGTGTGACCATCTGCGGGTGTTTTGCGTTTGTAAGTTTGTTTAATTAGTTTTAGTGATGTAAAAATTGTTTTGGAGGTCGTATTTACCTGTTCATTAATAATATCTACGTTAAACGTTCGTGTTTTGTATATTTCCATGTCTTCAAGAATGTCCAGTCTTCGTCCTTTTTTACTAGGATGTATTAATGTCATCCATTCATAAATTTTCCTTGGCTCGTGTTCATATGTGTTAAGGTGTATTGCGAAGTTAGAGTCTTCTCTTTTCCGTTTATATGATCGTATGTGTTCTGTGAACCTTGTTTTTAATGTTCGTCCAGTTTGTCTTATGTATGTATGGTTGCAGATGCAAGTAAGTCTGTATACTCCGCTGGTATTAAATTTATCGGTTATTTCTTTTGATGCCTTGAGATTGTTTCGTAGAGTGTTGCTCGTTTTAGTGCTGTCTGTTAACCTTCTTTCTGAAAAAGGTTAGTTAACCTTAATATTTCTGGTCCTGTGTAAGTAAAAATGTGTCGTCGTGTTGTATCGATTCTCCTTGTTTTCTTTCTTCTTGTTTAAAACTTTCGAAAAATTCTGAAAATGCGACTGCGTATTTACAAATCTATATTTGTAGTATTATCTTGAGTATCTAAGAAATTGCTATATTCCCCTCTCAAACAAAAAATCTTTAATTGATTTTTTTTCACCATTTACCAGTTGGGATTCATTAGTAAAAATTTACATTTTGAACTCTTAATGAAGCTGTGAGTGATTTTTTTTTTTTTGTCTCATAGCATTTTTTTTTTCATACAAGTTAAAAATTCAATAGGTCGGTCCTGCCCACAGAGGCTACTGAATGGCTTTATTTGTACACTGGCAGCAACAGCAATATCTATATGTAGGATTTTTTAAATGAAGCCCAACGCCATGACGGAGCCTCATGCTTCTTCTCATGTATGTGTCTGATATGAAAATAGTACATAGTGTTTGCATTTGTAAAAAGGAAAGTGAAAATAACAATAAGCACTGAAATATTTTGCTAAAACAACCACTTATTTCTTCTTTTTTTCGATGATGCCAAATTAGTGGACATGGCCGTATGTGATTAATGACCAGTTTAGAACCTTATTTTCTTTCATATATCCCCAAATCTTCTACACAAATTTTTCATTCATTTTATTAAAAAAAAAATTTATTTTTTCGAATTTCAATGTTGTTTGCCACTTTTGATTTTTGCTAAATTTTACTTTCTGAAAGCAGCAAATTTAAGAAATAAATTGTCATGAAAACTAGAAGGCCATAAGCTTTCCTCGTTGTTTTTTAGCAAACATTTTATTTTTAAAATACTTATTACTCGCAAAGGTAACATAATACTTCTAACGGCGTATTATAAATTCGACACAAGAAAAACTATCGCAAACAGTGATTTAAAACAATAATTTTAGCTTTTCACCACTCAGCTAAAAATTCTTATATTTATTTAAAAAAAAAATTATTTTAAGCAAACCGACCAGCTTTTCTTTTTATTCCCCTCAAGGAAAGTATTTTAAACAAACAACAAAAAATCTCTGCAATAAAATTAAAATTCCATACCTTTACTACAATTGTGTTGGTTACTTTTAACATTTCTTTGCCAACCACAAACAGACAGTGCAATTTTAATAATTTAAACCACAAAATAATTGCTTACAAGAAAAGATTTGTTTCCAGCAATTTGAACAAAAATAACTTCACAAAGGAATTTAAGTTAATATTCATAAAAATTATAACAGTTTGAAAAAACAAATACACTTGTGTGTCTGAAGTAGTTAACATTTTAAATACTTAGAAAACAGTAAAACAAACTAAATTAAAAACAAATAAAATAAATAAACTTTTAAAAATCTATATAAATTTTTGGGGCGATATTAATTAAAGTAATTTTTAACCCTTTTTGCTATAACAACTCAGTAAAAAAAATTATTTTGTTAAATAATTATTCAAAATTTTAATTAACTATTTACTCTTTTTCGAATCCCACTATGTGATGCCACAAAACAATGAGGTTTGAAATACGAATACGCAATTTATTGCATTAATAAATAATATTACTCATACGTCATGGTTAAAATTGTGTGTGGCTGCTAGTTTCGTATGAGTATAATGTTATAAAACGATGGTAATGTGAACATGTTACAAGCAGCAATGTAATATTCGTCGTTGTTGATTTTCAGCTACCCCTCACCTTTGTAAAAAATCTTCAAATTACCGTTTTATTTTTGTACTCTGTTCGTTTTTAATTTAACTGCAATTTTTGTGAACATTATTATTAAGTTTCTGCCTTAAATGTTTAGTTTTTTATTTATGTTTATGTCTACATATATTCACAATCACTATTAATGTGACAATTAATAATAGAAGATCGACTAAAAAAAGCTTTGGGTTGTGTGAATACTTTTCTAACACAAATTAATAATCATTGAGTAGGATTATTCCCCGTGTACTAAATTGTTAATTTAGTTGGTCACAAAGACGATGTTTACTAAGTACGCAATTTAAATAAGAAAGAATCGAAGAATGCTTATATTGATTTGAACGATCCAGAGAATGTTGTTGTCTCATTTTTTCTCTTCTCATTTAAAAAAAGATTTTGCAAAGAAAATTCTGTTAGCTTTCCTGCACTGACCTGTATTATCAAGTATGATTTTTGTAATCTTCAAATGATCTGGAGTTTATTCTGTAGAAAATATCCTTTCTTTCTTGGTTTTAAAAACAATCTGTTAAATTCTATCGTTTCGAAGTACAAAGAAAGATAGCACAAATTATCACACACAATAACTTTATTAACTTATAGTTGATTTTTAAGCAAAAGTGTCAAAATAATAACACTTGCGAAAAGCATCTATTATTTGCTTCAGTTAAAAAAAAAGTAGAATTGTTTTCATTGTATTGTCACATGTGATCCATTACGATATTTAAAAATGGAAAATGTTATGGGGTTAGCCCAGACATACCTTAAGATCGCACAGTGATGCAAGTATGAATTATAACAAAATATTCAGATATTTCCAAACAGCCAGACTAATTGAAATTCCAAAGTCACTTATTTAAAATCCAAAAAACATATTGTCTATAAAATTTACGTTTGACCACAAGATTTGAAAATAGTTTTAAGAGTATTTCAGCCCCATTTCACTTCCCATGTTTGAATTTAAAAAAAGTGTGACATTTGTAAAAATTTCAGTGTAAAAATCGCATATTTTTCAATCTACTAAAGATATCAAAATGAAGTATTTTTAAATTAAAATTTAGGTTTGGCTGAAGTTCATTTTTAATTTCTAAAAACGTCCGCATACATTTGTAAATTAATTTTTCTTTAAAAAAAAAAGAAATATTTATACTCAAAATTTGATGTAAAATTAAAAATTTTAATAATGATTTTATGAAGTTAATTCTGAAATGATTCTATTGTTTAAAACATATAAAATTTTTGCTAAAGTTTCCTTAATAATGCCTTAGAGGCGCTGAGGACAGATTATTGAATTGTAAAAATAGTTTTGTTTAATAAAAATAATAATGAAAAAAAAAAACTAAAAAATTTAAAAATAAAATTTCAATTAATTTATGTTCACAATTCAACTCCTAATTTTATAAAAATTAAATGAACTATTTTTTATGTTTCATATTTTTGCTTAAAAGCAAAACTGAAGAAAATTATAGAATAATCGTTCAATATCTAAAGAAAATTTGAAATAATCCCTTAAAAATATTCAGAATTTTCAATCAAGTTTTTAAAAACAAATAACTTATTAATCGGAGACGAAATCTTTGCAGTTTAAATTATATTTTAAGGTCGTCGTATTGCACAGAAAATAGTTTTTGCACCTCTAAAACACTTTATTTGTTTTCGGATTAAAATTTGATATAAGTTTTCATCAACTTAATTATTTATTTAATAAAAAAATTTATTGTCCTTTTTTAGTCAAATATTAATTTTATTCCCAGTAAATAATTAATAGTAAAATTTAATTTTTTTTTTAAATATATAATTGTACTAATTAAAATTAAAATTAAAATTTAATTTGAAAATAAATAAAATAATAAAAAATATTTTTCTTATCAAAAACGCTAAAACTGTAAAAAAAATTTCTCTAAAAAAACAAGCGAAAGTTTTAAAATGGTGTTCTGCCTTAAAACGTCATTGTGCTACTCCTAAAATTTTGCTCGATCCATTTAGATTTCATATTTAATAACTTCTACCCCAATGTGCATTGTCGGTTTGCTTAATTTTCTTACCTAATTGAATAATTTCGCGCATGAAGCAATCTCAGGCTAAGGTTTTCAATTCCAATTCTTGCGCTTAAATGGAGCATTTAACATAGAACGACCACAGCAGAAAAAAAACAGAGTCCTGTTTCCGTAAGAAAATTTTGGGGCACTTGTTGCATAACCGACTAAGACATGTTTGGAGACATTAAAGTTGGAAGTACTGCGCTACCTAGGCACCTTATCAGACAAAAATATCACTGATAATTTTATTCAATAAAGTAAAATTTATATTAAAGAAAAAAAATATTTTTTTCGGAAGAAAAAATTTTAAAACACGATTCATTATAAAGGGTCCGCTAAATAACTTTTTTTGTAAAAAAATGCTATAAAAAACTACGAAAGATTTTCTCAAATTTCTTCTTTTATTTGAAAGTACAATCCTTCCGCTTAATAATGGAGGACAATTTCATTCAACCGGCTGCCTTGGCTGGCCATGCTGTAGCCTACACGATCGGTCCAATTTTTAAGCACATTATCGATTGTGTGCAGCTGTATTTCACCAATGGGTTCACGAATATTCTCCTTTAAAGCGTCAATTGTCTCTGGCTTATCGGCGCAACTCTTATCTTTGACGGCACCCCACAAATAATAGTCCAACGGTGTCAAATCGCAGCTCCGAGGTGGCCAAACGACATCAGCTCTGCGGCTGATAATACGATCTTCAAAAACAGGGCGGAAAACATCGAGTGTAGCTTCGGCTGTGTGGCACGTATCGCCGTCCTGTTGAAACCAAATGTTACCAATATCCACCTCTTCAATTTTTGTGGCCAAAAATTCCTTCAACATGGCCCGATACCGAAGGCCATTGACTGTAATGGCCACTCCTTGCTCATTTTCAAAGAAAAATGGCCCAATTATGCCTCTGGACCAAAATCGGCACCTAACAGTGACTCGTTTTGGGTGCACCGGCTTTTCAATGTATGCGTGCGGGTTTTCTGTGCCTCAAATGAGACAATTTTGCTTGTTTCCATACCCGCCAAGACTAAAATGAGCTTCATCTGAAAAGATGATTTCTTTTTTTTGGCATCTTCTGTAAGTCTACCGCAAGCTCACTAAGCGAAGCGAAAACGCTTAAAATCTTGAACCAATTGGACTTTGTATGGCGTCATACAAAGGTCTTTATGCAAAATTCGTCTCAATGATGTCTCCGAAATGTTCAATTGTTGAGAACGACGGTGAATTGATGTTGATGGCGCTTCACGCACACTTTTTGCCACAGCAGCAATATTCTCGGGCGTACGCACTGATTTTAGCTTTTCACGCTTTGGTTTATCGATGAGGATGCCAGTTTCTTTCACTTTTTTACAAGATAACGAATATACGGAGCTGACGGGGCTTGTCTTCTTTCAAAATCCGTATGCAATTTTCGGACACATTCTGCAACATTTCTTTGATTTTAAAAGTTATGCCGCAATATTTCCCAGCGTTGTTCAAGCATACACACAACCATATTCGTTCAGCGGAAAGATAAAACTAATTATCTGTCAAATCAGATATGACCCAAGTGTTACCATTCACAAAATAAGCACTCGTTGGAAAAAAAAACGTTGGATGGCGGACGTAAGATCAGAGATACCAAGTTATATTTTATCAACACACTCTATGAAAGTATTAATGTGAGCCAGTGAATCCATGTGAACGTTAAATCTTGTTTCCGTTGGCTTAAAATACACAAGTAAATAAGAAGTCGTTTAAAAATACGCTAATATAATCATTCATCCCTGGCCTAAGTTCATCCAGTTCATTTCATTTCCTATTAAATTCTTGCAAATGCTGCCTGTCTTTCACTTTTTTCTTTTTAAAAGTAAAAAAAAAATTTCATTTTGTTAAAAAATAAAATTCTTCGTCTATTACTAAAAGTAACTTGAGTAGTTCCTTCTTTTAATAAATCATAATTACTAAAGTTTTAAATCACTATTTAAAAAAAAAAATATTTTACCAACTATTTTATCTCTGCCATCATTGTAAATGAGTTGTGTTGCTTGCAAGAACATGCTTTTGTGAGATGAAATAAAATTCGTATTTTTTTTTTTTTAAGGTACACATTTCTGACAAAAGTATGATACTCGTATGCATGTGTTTAAATAACGGTATATATTTCCACTATATGTAAGTGAGAGTGTTTGGTAAGACTTTGCATAATTGTGTGCGTGAAAACGAGCTTATGGACTGACATTCGTTGGCGTTGGCAATGAATATAAAATATTCATTAAAATTCAAAACATGACTTTCTAGCTTAAAGGATTTTACATTATTTCACACTGTAACACGCAAACTAATACACATTCACACAGATAGATTTACAGGCAAAAATGCCCCTTTAAATACACTCGATATGATAGCAATAATTAAAATACACCAAAAATATTCAAAGCGTAACAAAACACTCGTTGTTATTGAGGACATCGTTTTAATAACAAAACTGGTCAGCATTATTGTGATGAAGAAATACTTTTTTTTAATTTGTCTTATATTTTTGACGCACCATTGAAAATTATAAAAATATTTTTTAAAAATTTGTTCAATAACTAACATGAATTTATAAATCCAGTGATTTAAATAGATGAAAAAAGCGTAAAAAAATATTTTTTTTACAGTAAACGTAATTATTCTTCAGGCCTGAGTTCGTTTATGTATTTTATAAATAATAAAAGAATAAAACAAAATTTATGTGAACAATTTGTGACAAGTTTTATACATATGTTTTTTCGTCAGTATCTATACTAACTGCCAGTCCCACGATGTCGCAATCGTTCGTTCGTTCGCACAATTACATTCAAAACAAAAAAAATTCTTAAAAATTGTTTTTGTTTTAAATGTAATTATGCGAGCGAACGATTGATTGCGATATCGTGGGACTGGCAGTAAAGGTTGCCAGATGGTTTGAATTTGCTTGATAAACACAAATTTTTAGTGGTCACCAATCTAAAAGAAAAAATATATTTTGTTTAAATTCGTTAAGAGCCCTATTAAAAACACAAATAAAAAAATTTTATTTAAAATTTATTAAAATTTTTTAAATAAAATCGCATTAAAAGGTTTTAGTTTTTAGCGAAATTCTGTGTTTTCTTTAAGTGTATTTGTTTAAAAATCTGCTATTACTTATACTTCCCTAATTTATTTATTTTTTTTTTTTTTTTGCATATAATTAATAATGCTTTGATAAATTTGAAGAACCTTAAAAATAAATATCTGGCAACCCCACTATAACCAAACGAAAAAAACAAATAGAACAAAATTTCCGTGAAAAATTTTTGACAAGTTTTATACATGTATTTTTTCGTCAGTATCCGTACTAAAGGTTGCCAGATGGTTTGAATTTGCTTAATGTATACAAATTTTTGGTGGTCACTAATCTTAAAGAAAAAATATTTTTTACTTAAATTCTTTAAGAGCCCAATCAACAACACAAATAAAAAAGTTTTATTTTAAATTTATCAAATTTTTTTAAATAAAATCGCATTAAAAGATTTTAGTTTTTATCGCAATACTGTGTTTTCTTTAAGTGTAGGTTTTTAAAAATCTGTTATTACTTATACTTCCCAAATTTATTTTTTTTTTTTATATAACTAACAATACTTTGATAAATTTGAAGAATTTTGAAAATTAAAATCTGGCAACCCCACTCTAACCAAACGATATTTTCAACACTTAGAGAAAACAATACAATTTTGAAGGCTCTTAAGCAATGAATAAATAAATACTTAAACTAGGGAAGATGGTTTGAATGCCGCGTTGAATTATTGATGACCATTTAACATTTAACTTTAGGATATAAATTTTATTAATAAGATTTCTTATAAAATTTTCGCATAACAAACAAAATAATTCTCGCCAAAATAACTAACTTTAAAACAGAAAAAATTAAAATCATATTTCTTTATGACGGTAATTTTTCATTTATGAAAATATTTTATATTCGATAAAGATTGCGTCGGGATTTGTTATGTGTCGTAGAGCAAAATATTAATGCAGATTAAACAAGAAAATTAAGCTGTTATTTGGTCACCCTTTATTTTTAATACTTTTTATTGCTGACACAGTAAAAGAAATTTGTTTAAATAAAAATTTAAATTAAAACCACTAGGGATCCCTTTAATTTATAATTTTAATTATTTATTATTATTATTAATTATTTATACTTCTTAATATTCCAGACTAAGTAGTAGACATCCTGTTTAATTTTCAGGTGTTTGTATACGAGTGTGGATCTTCAAAGACGAGCAAAATCTAACGAAAGTTGTTCGTGGAAGAAGCACTTCGAAGCAAATGGTCGCCTGTTTCTTCGACAAAACTGATCATGTGGCGACTGTTCTGCTTGAGCAACGTAGGACGGTCACTTCTGAGCGGTACACTACAATTTGTTTGCCTGAAGTCATCGGAGAAATTCGAAAAACCACGAAGAGAAGACGAATCACTGTTCACCATGACAGTGCGAGCTCTCACACATCGGATCAAACCAGAGCGTTTTTGACCGGCTAAAACGTCGAATTAATGGGTCATCCACCGTACAGCCCTGAATTGGCACCTAATGACTTCTTCTTGTTTTCGCACATCAAGAAAAAAATGCGTGGTCAACGATTTTCGTCGCCAGAAGAAGCTGTTGAAGTGTTCAAAAACCATGTTTTAGAGGTGTCTTAATCGGAATTGAAAAAGTGCTTCGACAACTGGTTTGAGCGCATGCAAAAGTGTATAAATCATGCTGGAGAAGACCTTGAAAAACGATAAAACCATTTTTGATTATAAATATTCGCATTTTCACTATTAGGCCAGAAATATATATAGCAGCCCTCGTATAACAGTTCAAACGCTAGTGCCATATAGGTCAATTTATGGGAACACCCTTAAATTTCTAAATTCAAATTTTTATTTGTTGTTATAGAAGACTTAGTAATACAGGTTCTTTGTAAGTTTCCGCTGTCTGCCTATAACAGTTTAAACTGTTGGGGCATCCACTAAAATTTATAATTTTGAATATTTATACTTGTTGTTATAATGGTCATAGTAACCGACATCCTGTGCGGTGTATTGGGACACCCTTTGATTTTTAGGATTATGATTTTTTTTTAAAGGAACTAATCTATAAGCATAATCTATCAAAGTACAAAAAAAAGTCGAATTATAAAAAATAAAATATTTTACTCACAAAGCAAATAACGCTTATGAAGTTTTTTAATTTTTTATTGTTTTTTTTTTTTGACAATTTTAAAAATAGTTTAAGGTCACCGAAAGGTCCCTTATGTTGAATTTCAATTTTAAAAGGAACACATTTAATTTGTCGTGTTCATTTTAAAATGTTATTGTTAATTTAGCAGAGACCTTTCATACACATTTGAAACATATGAAGCATATGAAGCAAAATATTGATCGCCAATACAACAACTACAATTTACAAATTGAAATGAAACACAAAAAGTAAACACATTTGTACAACACATAGAATAGTAAAGAATAACAACAAATAGAAAATGTGTTAAAAGCTAATGAAACGCCGTTTTAACACGTTAATACAAAAACGTTTTAATATTGAAATTATTTTCATGTGATGTGTGATAAATTGGTATTTGGAATATAGAAACTTAATTCTTTAAAACTCACACATGCTTAAGGAGTGAGATATTATAATTTCGTTTATAATTTATTTATGGTTTATTTGCTGCATCATGAATGAATGTGTTTTTGACATCTCTGTTCGTCAGCTAGAACACGCGTAATTAAAAAATAAATTTCTACAATGCGACTTTATAAAATTTGAATTTTTCGTTTGGTAGAAAGACCATTTTTCTAATTAAGCAAAAAAAAACCCGACTAAAATCGCATATGAGATAATCAAAAATCGCTAAGATTATAAAACGCAAAAAAAAAAAAAACAAACGAACGAAATATATATTCAAAATTGAAAATCTTAATTAAAACAGAAACATTTCTAAATTTGCCATTATATAAATTAACATAAACATATCTTTTTTGTTGTTTTTTTCCTTGGTGGGTAAAAATTATAATTTTAAATGAAAATGTCAAACTTACCAATTTTGCTAAATTCAGAAAAATAATTAATCATTACATTAAATAAATTCGAGAAACAAACTTAATAAAATCACCAAATTCGCATATAAATCACCAAACTTATAAACCAACAAAAAAAATCGCTAAAAAAATTTTTAAATAATGAATTATCAATGCATAAAACTATTCAAAAATCAAAAAAAAAAATTATTCAACTACGAGGGCTGCTATATATATTTCTGGCCTGGCAACACTGAGTGCTGCCAAGTGCAATCTGACATTTCCATTGGAAAGTTTGTCATTTTTAAGCATAATCGTACTCAAAACGTTTTGACGTACGACCATTATTTGTGTTGTTTACAGTGACTTGAAAAAATAAATACAGAAAAAAATGGAATTAACTCGTGAACATTTTCGTGCCATTATTTTTCACAACTTTCGACGTGGATTATCACGACAAGAGTGCATTGATGAACTTAAATCTTTGTATGGCGATGAAGCACCATCCTATAGCACTGTGCAAAATTGGTATAATGAATTTAATCTTTGCCGAAGCTCGCATAAAGACGAATTCCGTGAAGGTCTTCCAAAAACGGCTGTTGTGCCAGAGAATATTGATGCCGTGCGTGAACTCATAATGCAAGATCGACATGCGACAGAGATAGAGACATCCTTGGACATTTCTTCTACCAGCATACATTCGATACTGCATGAACACCTGGCGGTAAAAAAGGTTTGTTCTCATTGGATCCCGCACAATTTGAAAGTCGCTCAAAAAAAGGCTCGAGTCGATTGGTGCAAAGAAATGTTGCAAAAATACGATTGCGGTGCTTTAAAAGACGTTTGTAAGATCGTCACAGGTGACGAATCATGGATCTATGCGTATTAGCTTGAAACAAAACCACAGTCGACTGTGTGGGTCTTCGAAAACGAGTAAAATCCAACGAAAGTTGTTCGTGGAAGAAGCACTTCGAAGCAAATGGTCGCCTGTTTTTTCGGCAAAACTGGTCATGTGGCGACTGTTCCGCTTGAGCAACGTAGGACGGTCACTTCTGAGTGGTACACTACAATTTGTTTGCCTGAAGTCATTGGAGAAATTCGAAAAACCAACAAGAGAAGACGAATCATTGTTCACCATGACAATGCGAGCTCTCACACATCGGTTCAAACCAAAGCGTTTTTGACCTGTCGGTCATCCGCCGTACAGTTCTGACTTAGCACCTAATGACTTCTTCTTGTTTCCTCACATCAAGAAAAAAATGAGTGGTCAACGATTTTCGTCGCCAGAAGAAGCTGTTGAAGTGTTCAAAAACCATGTTTTAGAGGTGTCTCAATCGGAGTGGAAAAAGTGCTTCGACAACTGGTTTGAGCGCATGCAAAAGTGTATAAATCATGCTGGAGAATACTTTGAAAAACAATAAAACCATTTTTGATTATAAATATTCGCATTTTCACTATTAGGCCAGAAATATATAGAGCAGCCCTCGTATACCTAAAAATTAAATTCAGAATGAAAAATTGGTTAAATAAGAAATTTGTAAAAAAAAGAAAATTGGACAAAAAAAAACAACATACGAGTGGCCATAATGAAAAAACAAAAACATTTAATAGGCAGAGAACCTAAGATGGAAGAAGTATAAAATTATACATTAATATGGCTTAATGAAATTAAGATTCCTCATCATTTTTGAAAAGGAGAAAAAACCAAAATAGCAAAAAAATAGTAGATAAAAAAAGAGGTAAAAAATAAAATATTTAAAAATAGAGATTTCTAAATGAAGCAACATACTTTTGTCTAACTTGGAAAAATGTACTAAAAAAAAAAGGAATAGCTGTTCAGCTATATAAAATTCTTAACCTAATAAATGACAAAAAATTTTGTAAATTACTAAACAAGAAATAAAAGAGGCTAAAGAACCCAATATTTCTTAATAAACACAAGACGCCAACTAAAGAAAGTGTTATAAACGAGACTCTTTTGATAAAATTGCACTAAAGAAAATCGCTGCATTAAACTTGTAATCTTTTGTCATATTTTTTTTTTAAATACAAAATCAATAAAATAAATCCAAAACAAAGGAAAAACCTCTTAGTTTTCATTTTCTTTAGTAACAAAAAATAAAAGTTAACAAAAATTGCAAGAAGCATAATGAGTCAATATATTTATTCGCAGTGTAAAGAATCGACAAAACTATTGAAAAGATTAACCCACCAAATTGCTACAGTTAAACAAGACTTATTAAAACCATGTGTATCTACTTTAAAGGGTTTTTTAACACTTTACAACATACTGAATTACAAATTTTAATAAAATGACCAAATACAACAGTGACACAATCTAGTAAAAAAAAATATGAAAGAAAGCTTAATTAAGAAAAATCACAACAAAACACATTGTTAAAAAAAAAATAAACATATCATTTGATTTAAAATATAATAAAATATTCCATGCCACATATTTATGACCCTTTAATTTTAAAATTTATTTTCAAATAACTTTTTACAGCGAACATAGTAATAATTACGTTACGTTTGAACAGCATTTAATTTAATTTTTTGTTTATTTTTTTTTATTAGCAAGACATACCCTGCATAAATTTAAAGTCTCTATCTACCTATCTATCACAAAAGGAAGGGAATAGCATGTCCTTAATATAACTAAAGGTATTGATAACTTCATATGCTATAAATAATTTCGTTTTGGTTTCGTCTTTATAAATAAAATGATTTAAATACTGATGAATTATCTTTATTTTTAATTGTTTTGCTTATGAAAATAATTCTCTCTTGAGTTCATTACCTAGAAATGTTAGCAATTTGTAATGTTTATTAGACCCTTTACCACCAAAAGTATAAAAATGCTATAAAGAATTTTGTCATTCCGTTTACAATCTCTACAATACCCAAAATACCCATTTCTGACCATTTTCAATAGGATCAGTCGACCTTGAAGCCTTTTTCGCAACCAAATTGTCTTAAAAACTATTTTGAAGGCACTTGTTTTTCAGCTTCACCAATTTTAGTCTCATTCGTAGCTTTCATTTCACTTTCAAAAACACTAGGGTCTAAGCACGGAACTGCTTGGGATTTTAATAATTTGGCGCGCTGTTTGCTAAATTCTGTTTATATCGCCTTATTAATGTACTGTAAGACTTAATTTACCCATTTTAAATTTAAAGTTTCTTTCAAATTTCTCTTGCTTTAAATATAGAACTCATTTTTTTTCTTTATTCTCCTTTACGGGCTTCTCTCGTGTGCAAAATATTACCCATAACTTCCTTTGTGCTTTATCTTTTGGAAAATGGTAAAATGAAGCAGCCTTTTATGTGCCCACTGCGCATAGTTGCTGTTTTTCTTTTTTTTCGCAATCAAATTCAAACACTTTTTTAATAACTTTAATTTTTTTTAATATTATTTTAAGTATTTTTTTAATCAGTATCTCACAAAACTTTAATTTATTCAATGTGATTTCAATTTTGTTTTTTTATACCCTTCTGAGTTAATTAAGTAAAGGATTGCCAAGTATGGCAGTTTTAATTCGTTGATATTAAAAAATTTTAAGTATAAAACTAATGAGACTTTCTCATACAAATATGATTGCGGTTCCCTTCCTTCTGAAATTCAGGACAGCAACAGGAAAAATTTATATTTTACCACTTTCCTATTATGATTTTTTAACAATAAATTATTTAAGATTTTTTAACTTGTTATTAAAGCAACACTGTTATTTAAACAGAAACTTAAATATAATTCAATTCTTTGGCTTATTAATTAAATGTGTGCAATGACTTGCCAGACACAACTACATTTTTCTTATTTCGTTACAAAAAAAAAAAAAAAAAAAACAATGTTAAATTACATTTTCATTTCAACGGCAAATAAACATTAATCATTTTAGCTGTCAGTTAAAAGTGTTAACAGTTAAAAGTTCAGGGTTTTAAGATAAGACTCCCTTAATGAAATGAAATTAGAAAATGCAACTCATATTTACAAAACACAAATATAATAAACTGAAAAAAAAAATAATAAGAAAAATAAGAAATTGTTGGCTGTATAGCAATAAAAGCAAAAATTAAAGTTAAAGGAATATATTAAAGGTACGAAAGTGGATTTACTTAAAGAAATTGAAACTTCCTATAGAAATTTAAAAAAAAATTTAATTTAAATTTTACAAAAAAAAATTAGTTTTTATTTCTCTGCTATACACACACATAAATACAAGTAATATAATAAACGATCGTTACGATTAATTTAGTTTTTGTAGAAGAACTCCGTTGAGTAGCTAGTGCCCACATATTAAAAAGTGCAAGTATAAAAGAAACAGCTATAACAAGGAATCTAGACGTTTTTACTCGCCTATAAATAAAAATCGCAGGCGTTGTAACTAAAGGGTCCGCCAAATAACATTTTTTTTAATGCTATAAAAAAAACTCAAATTTCTTTTTTTAATTTTAAAGTCAACCCTTCTGGTTAATAAAGGAAAATAATTTTCATTCAAATGGCTGCCTCGGCTGGCCATGCAGTTGCCTACACAATCGGTCCAATTTTTAAGCACATTATAAATTGTGTGCAGCTGTATTTTACCAATGGCTTCAGAAATGTAGACCTTTAAAGCGTCAATTGTTTCTGGCTTGTCGGCGCAAAACTTATCTTTGACGGCAGCCCACAAATAAAAGTCCAACGCTGTCAAATCGCAGCTCCGAGGTGGCCAAACGACATCAGCTCTTCGGCTGATATAATGCGATCTTCAAAAACAGGGCGCAAAACATCGAGTGTAGCTTCGGCAGTATGGCACGTAGCGCCGTCCTGTTGAAACCAAATTGTTGCCAATAACCTCCTCTTCAATTTTTGTGAACAAAAGTTCGTTCAAAATGGCCCGATAACGATCACCATTGACTGTAACGGCCACTTCTTGCTCATTTTCGAAAAAAAATGGCCCAATTATGCCTCTGGACCAAAATCTGCACCAAACAGTGACTCGTTTTGGGTGCACCGGCTTCTCAGTGTTTGCGTGCGGGTTTTCTGTACCCCAAATGCGACAATTTTGCTTGTTTACATAACCGCCAAGATCAAAATGAGCTTCATCTGAAAAGATGATTTTTTTGGCAAAATCGTGTTCTTTTGTAATTCGATCGCAGGCGCACTAGCGAAACGGAAAATGCATTGGATGGTCAGTTGCCTTCAACACCTGAATTAATTGGACTTTGTATGACGTCATACAAAGGTTATGCAAAAGTCATCTCAATGTTGTCTCCGAAAGGTTCAATTGTTGATAACGACGGTGAATTAATGTTGATGGCGCTTCACGCACACTTTTTGCCACAGCAGCAATATTCTCGGGGGTACGCACTGAATTTGGCTTTTCACGCTTTGGTTTATTGATAAGGATGCCAGTTTCTTTCACTTTTTTCACAAGATAACGAACATACAGAGCGGACAGTGCTCCTCTTCTTCCAAAATCTGTACACAATTTTCGCACACATTTTGCAACATTACAATGATTTTCAAAGTAATGTCGCAATATTTCCCAGCGTTGTTCAAGCGTATACGCAACCATATTCGTTCACCGGAAGGATAAAACTAATTATCTGTCAAATCAGATATGAGCTAAGTGTTACCATTCACGAAACAAGCACTAGTTGAAAAAAAAACGTTAAATGGCGGACTCGTTACCAAGTGGATGTATAGGAGTAATGTGTGGGTTGTTTAGCAGTCTTTGTCAACAAAATTTTACAAAGCTGAATTGATAAAACGTTTTCAACTAAAATAGTTAATAACGTGTTATAGTTAACACTTTCAAAAATCAAAGATGTTAACAAAAAAGTAACATAATAAAAAGTGTTCTTGAAGCGCGATTAAATGTTTATTAAATAAACACAAAAACTTAAATTTTATTAAAAAGAAATTATTCAAAAGATCACCGCAGCTGTTCTTAGCGAAACGAGTTCTGAACTATTAATTTTGTGTCGCTTATTCAAGCACTTTACGAGTAACACTAGCAAAGTTGGCTCCTAAAGCATCAATTTATTTTATTTGCCAGCATAAGCACCCACAGTAAATGAATGAAAGATATCAAATTGCATGACCCTGAAGGCCAATTTCGTAAGTTTTTGCATTCATATTATCATACGGTACGGAGCACCATCCTATTTAAATTATATCTCTCTCAAATCAATTTCGTCTATATTTTTAATCAAACAAAAAACAACATTTATCATGGTGCAGTAACGAGCTCTATCACCAGTAACGCGTATTACGACACCTAAATTAAAGAAAAAAGCTCCAATGGCGTCAGCAGCCTGTAAACCGCTCTTAATGGTAGAATTTTCTAGCCGTAATGTAGTCTGTTGGTCCTCTTGTGGAATAATTTTACTCCATACGCAAATTAACAAATTCGTTGCAACTCCTTTTAACTAAAAATAAGCCTGATCGCGGAGCAACTGACCAACTGACTGAATTAGGGACCAATTTTGAAAGTTAATTTCGATATCATGATGAATGCGACATAACAGTTTGTTTAAGAGTAAATCGTTTTGTAAGTTCGGACTTAGAAAAAACATCCTTTACATTTAGTAGACACACAATGTTGTTGTTGTGATGGTTTTTGCCAGTACGAAATTAACTCAATGAGAAATTTTTCTTAAAAAATTTTTAATTTTTGAAAATAAGAAAATTAAAAAAATATTTTGTATTATAATTTCAATATTTATTTTATAACAAAATTTCTCTCATATAAAACGTGGAAATACGATCTTGTAATCGTCAATGCAAAAAGTCTTACTGTCAACTTTCAGTTGCTTTGTAGCAGCAATTTGTTTTTTGTTTAACATCCTCTTAAATAACAGCGATGGTTGCGCAGCTAAGGCAGCCAATTATTAACAAGTGTATTCTTAAAATTATAAAAAAACTTTCTTATTTTTCTCACTTTCATTTTTAAAATAACAATTTTTTATTTTTATTACTTCTATTGAATTTTTTAAGCTCTTCAAACATTTTATTTACTTTATAATTTTTTTTCCCCTTTGCATCATTCAAACTGGGAATGATGAAGACATGTTAAAGGAAAACAAAACGTATAAAGAGACATAAATGTTTGTACATATTTTTAATAAAAAAAAAATATTGAAGAAAAATATTACAAGCATGTTCATATTTGCTTTTTCTTTTTCTTTTTTCCTGCAAACTAAAGGATTAGTCTTTTAAAAATTTGTAACAATTGTTATTTCAACACTTATCATATGCCAACACTAAGGCACTTAACATAAAGATAAATTTAAAAATAAAAGGAGCTGGAATATATTTCATTGAAATGAAACGACTTGAATATAAATGAACTGAGGGGTTAAATTTAAAGACAAAAATTAAAAATAATTAAAATTAAAATTTTTTTTAATTCATTTCGGTTACTTTTAACCATTTTTTTTTCTTAAGCTCAGCATTGTAAAAGGTCCTTTTTATAGCACTTAAAATAAAAAAATACAATTGTATAAAATATAATGAATGATGTTTATTATTTTAATGTAACAATTGTTTAACTTTTTCCCCCATTTTAATGTTGTTACTTTTATGTTCATTATTTTTACTTTCTGCAAAAAAAATATGTACTTGAAAGTGTTTTTAGATTTTTTTAAGTAACATGTTGTTTTAAAGAATATAAAATTATCTTCTTTCGTGTATTTAATTTATTTTTTTATTTTATTTTCTATCTTTTTTTTTAATGTATAAAAAACTGGCTCATCATCAACACTGTATCCCGAGAAATAAAAAAACAGATATTGCCTGCATCTTTGTCATGGTTGCACAGTGTTACGATATTGGCTAAAAAATGTTTCATTCATGATTTAATTTTTCTTTTTTTGGATTTTAACAAAAAACACTTTAATTACAAAATAATTATTTAAATTATTAATAATTATTAATATTGGTGCCTCAAATACAACTTTAATTGCTTTTTATTTCAAACCGTAGATGTAGTTAATTCCTGTAATACAATACAGTAGGTTCTCAGCAGTTTGAGAATATCGGAAATATAATTAAACTTTTTACAATTTTACCATAATAAAATAAAAAAATTTAAAATAAGTTGAATTACAAATTGGCTTCCGATGTCTTGTAGAATTCTTTGATTGGCTCACAAACACACGTAAATAATTGCAAAAAAAAAATTAAAAAAAATGATGCCAGATCTTTTCATATTAAAATAATTTAGACGTTTTTACTCGCCTTTATGAAGTAATTACTTAATTATTAATATTGATGTCCCAAATACTCCTATAATTTCTTATATTTTCCAGCCGTAGTTGTAATATAATTCTGTGATACATTAATTTGAGAAAATCGAAAATAAAATTAAATTTTAAAAATTTTAATTAGTTGAATTATAAATTGGTTACCGTTATATGTAGTGAAAAAGTCGATGTCTTGTAGAATTCCTTTGGTTGGCTCACATACACACGTAAATAATTGCAAAAAAAAAATGTAAATAAAAAATGATGCCAGATCTTTCCATATTAAAATAATTTAGACGTTTTTACTCGCCTTTATGTGGTAATTGCTAATAAGAGCAGTTTGGCATTATTATTGTGCATTTAAGTAGAGTGTGTTGTTTGCCAAAAAAAAAACAAACGTCTAGAGCACTAAGTAAACACAGTATATCTCCGTTCGCAAGCGCTTTCTGAACAATTTTCTTTCAACTGTTGGTATTTTCTTTTCATACTTTTTAAAACATTAACTGCGAATGCTCAATGTATTTGTGTCCAACGTTTATACGATATCGTAACACTGTATATCATCATCATCCTTTATGTTCTTTTTTTTTTTTTTTGTTTTTTTTTCATATTTTAACATGAAGTGAATGTGAAAAGGACATACATACTTTTGACAAATTACACTAGAGTTAGTTAGTATTCTTTTATTAACAATGTATAAGAGTGCAGGTTTTTTGTGTCCATATATACATTTACCGTTGCATGGATGTATGTGTGATATTTAGTATAAAAAATACTATATTCCAAATTATAAATGATGCTCAAGCAGCAAAAACAAATAATACGCAGAGACTAAAATTTTGAAGTAATACATGCACAAAAATAAAGACTTGGCCAAGGCAGGCATGGCTAAATGAAAAATTTTTTGTTAGGCCTAAGCTTGCAATTTCCATTTTGGATTATCATTACAATAAGAAATACTTTGTAAATAGAAAGAGCCTTTGGTATGCACCCTTATGACAAAACGCAATTTTTTATTTTAACTTGAAAAAAATAATTTTATATTTTAAGGCATGGATTTTAATAGATTTTCTTCAAGCTCATTAGTTACAAGATATGACAATTTTGGTATGGTAACCCCAAACTTGCTTTTTCTTTCTGTGTAAAGGAAAAGTAGAACAAAACACTAGAAATGTTAGTGAAAAGGATTGCAAATAAAAAAAAATTCTACAGTATCAAATAACACAATTTTTCTCTATATGTGACTTTAAGTGAATGAAATAAATCACACATCAAATATTTTTATAGAAAAATATTTCGGGGTCTTAGACAAAAAATATAATGTTAAACGAAAAATAAAAATAAACAAATATTTTGATGAAACATTTTCTAAGAATTTGACGTTTCTAAAATCTTGTTTTCTTTTTTGTTTCATTTTAAATTATTTTAAAACTAAATTTTCTAATAAAATATTTGTTACTGATGTCAATGATTACTAGAGCATTGACGATTACTTTCTACCGTACAAATTTGGATAAAATTAATTCTTTTATAAAGGCATTCATCCAACACTATTTTGCGCTGGTCTTTAAGTAACACGACTTTCTTAGGTTTTCAACACTTTCCTTAAAGTCTTCTTTATTTAATTGGATCTTAAAAACCATAATTTTGTGCCTTATATTTTTTGAACCTTAGTTTTAGGTGTTTTATTTTTAAGTTTAATAGCTGTTTAAAAAAAATCCTTTAATTTTTTCTAAAATAGGTTTCTGTGCAAAAGTTAAATTTTAAAATCGTTTGAATTTGATTTTTTTATCTGATCAAATTTTGGAATGAGCTTCTTAATATGGCACTAAAAACGAGGAAAAATTTAATATAACTTTTAAAATTCTCATGCCACGGTATTTGTAGTTAAACTCCTCTGAAGTGGCTCAACCGATTTTTACTAAATTTTCTGAGCATATCGAAAATCGGTCAACATCTATTTTAAACAGACTTCAAAAAAAAAGAAAGAGGTTATTAATTCGACTACACGTTGCTATTTTAGGTTTGTACGTGCAGAACTCAGTCATTTCTGAAAATTAAAGGGACACCCTTACAACACCCATACAACAAACATATTTTTTAAGCTTATTATGAACCGTAATGCGCAATTAATATTTAAAAAAAATGCGTATTATTATGGCTCCCAATAGCAAAAAGTAATACAAAAATAAATCTGAAAATTAAAGGGTGTCCCCAAAGGTAACGTAAATTGCCTTATATGCGCCTATCTTTTAACAAACGCTTGAAAATTGGACAAGATATCGATTACTAAGATCTTTTTAAGTACAAGTAAAAACATTCAACATTTAAAATTAAAGGGTATCCCAAGAGGGGATGAATTTTTATGTATGTAGCCAAACTTTTAAACTGTTAGAGCCAGATAGTTGAAATTTACAAAGAACCTCTGCTAAGTCCACTGTAATAACAAGTAAAAACTTTTAACTTAGAAATTAAAGGGTGTTCCCATATTTGAAGTAAATTGTCCTATATGGCCTTTAGCTTGAACCGTTTTATACAAACACTTGAAAATTAAACACAATGTCCACTACTTTGTCTGGTATATTGAAAAGTATAAATATTTAAAATTAGAAATTAAAGCGCGCCCTAACTGTTGTTATTTCACATGTATGGCCAATCTTGTAAACAGTTATAGACTAACGCTTAGAATTTAAACAAATTTTGTTTTACTGTATTATTTATTTACTGTAATTATTCATACCCCTTAGCACCCCCCCCCCCGCTGCCCACCTGGTAGGGCAGACAGCTGAACCGATCTTCTTTAAATTTTCAGATAATATAAATTTTTTTCACGCCTACTTTAAGGTCCACTTTTATTTTTAATTTTTACTTTAATCGATATAGCCTTTTAGTCTTTTTCCTTAAATTTTACAGAATTTTTAGTCCAGCCAATGCAAAAATAAATGTTTGAGAATTAATCATTATCTACATTTCAAGCTCCTAAATATTAAAAGTGACTCAAGAAACAATTTATGCCTCAACTAAATAACATAACGAGCTCGATGAAGTTTTAAATTAAGACAAATCTGCATACCGTAAAATACACATTGGTTACGTTATTTTAATGCACAAGGAGGGGCGATACAACGTTTGGGGGCTCAGCTAGTTATCGATAAAAGCCATAAACATATTTCGGAACCCAATAGAATATTAATTGTGAAACAAATTTTTAATTAATATTTTTTGTATATTTGTTAACATTGGTATTATAAGGAGCATAGAGCCTCAAAAGTTTATTGAACATTTTCTTATATTGTGCCAATGCGGTTACCTTGGTTTAAGTTTCACCCATTCCGCCCTTTTCGACATCAATTTGCTTCAACTTTTTAGCAGGTTCCAGCTTACGACTTTTTTTGGCTATATCACTCCTTGATCTTCTTAAAGTGTGACTTATCCACTGCCGTTTACGTCATCTTCTTTTCGTGAGCATGATTTGTTTGTTGTATTGTTTCTAAAGCCTGTTGTTGAACACCACTCTAGACCAGAATATTCGAAAGATTTTGCGAAGACATTAATTTGCAAACACCTTAATATTCTTCATGTCTCGGGTAGGTGGGTTGGTTGGTTGCGTTCCATGTGTCGCAACCGTAGAGGAGAGTTGACTTGATAATTGAATTAAAAATTGATAACTTTGTGCGCTGAGGAAGTAAAGACGAATTGCAAATGGGTCTCAAACGACCATGTCACGTTTTCTGTACACGGTTGTCAATCTCTAAACTTGACCTGTTATTTTTAGAATGGACCTGTTAATTTAGAAATTGGCTGACATCACTTACTTGAGTTTTTTCCTATTTTGTAAATTTTAAAAAATTATAAATTAGAAAATTGGTATAAAATTAAAATACTTTCAAATATTTTGTCAACAGAGTCCTGTTCTATGTTTCAAATAGATTGAAAAGTTATACAATTGTAAAAAATGTTCGAATGGAAAAGTTTAAAATTGAGTTCTGTATTTCACATACACCTTCAGTAGATGTCACATTTTATCTACATCACAGTTAAGTTCTTTTGATAGCAAAATAAGGCAGGCGTATTTAATTTAGTTGATAACACTATTGAACAGCATACAGTTTTTTCTTAGCGTTCATGGACAGTAAAAATTACAATAAGCTGTTAAACTAACTAGGCAAGTACATATTATAAGCAGACATATAGTTTTTTTACTTTTTTTGTAAAAAAGTTGGTCTGTTCGTTAAAATGTATATTATATACATTTTATTTTAAATACGAAGTTTTACTACAGTCATAAAAGTCGTACAGGCATTGTTTATTTGAAGGCGAGTAAAAGCGTCTAGATTTTTTAAATAGCGAAAGATCTGGCACTCTTGTTTTTCCTATACTTGAAATTTTTTTCGTGTGGTTATGAGCCTGTTAAATATATTTCTATAATATCTAAAACAAGCATAACTAGCTTTGCTTCTCTTTGCTTTGAGTACAAAAAGACTTTAAGTAAAATTTTTTTGTCGTTGCAAAACAAAAATTATGCATCTTGGTTGAGTTATATACACAATATACGTCTTTTACCACTTTCGTAACAAAACTTTTAAGATCTTTGTTCTTACGGTTTTACGTCCATCAGTATGACCTCTTAATTTGACACTGTAATAGCTTGACACAGAAGTCGTATTATATTCACGTACACTGCCTTAAATTTTAAGCCGGCAAGGCAGAAGATCAAGACTAACCATGGCTTGGTTTAAAATAATTTTGATTTAATGTTGGAACTTACAAACTTCGCTGTAAACTAAAAAAAATATAAAACTAAGCGCCCCAAAGTTAATTTTTTCTCCAAATAGTATCGCAAAATTGCAGACAAATTCTCTCTTCTTTGAAAAGAATTTAAATACAAATCGAAAACAATGCATGGAAATATTATTGATTAATGTGAGCAAATTCTTTTAACCCACTAAAGGAAAAAAAGCGTTGGGTATTTTCCAAAAAACATAAACACGAGTATTTGGGTACAATGAATTTTTTGCTGTACCATGTTTCGTTAAACATTTTTCCAATACATCGATCTTAGGTAACATCAAAAGGAAAACATATTAAGATGAGAAGACACTTGTAAACTGGTTTAATAACCAAGTGCTGTGTCCTGGTTAGTGCCAACACAAACACAAAACTTAGACTCAAACACAAAGGAAATGTTTTAAAATTCATTACTTTTAAATGAAAGACTTTGACAAAGGAACCCATTAAACCATCAGCAGTTGGCGCAAATTGTAATTCATCATCGATGCTGTCATCTCCAACATCATTACAGCTTCCCCTAAAAAATTTGGTCAATGATAATCTTTTTTAGATTTGACGTATTTTCTTATTTTTAAAAGCTGAAAAACAAGCTCATCAACTTATTTTTTAGTTCCTTAATATTTCTGATACAAAGAAATTGCTTTGCACAATTGGATAATCACATTTTTTCACCCAAATCCACTAATATTAATACAAAAAGCCACGCAGTTTAATTTTGTATAAACACCAATAGACTTTATCGCACTCTCGTGCAGACAGGAAGTAAAACACTGACATGTAACAAAACATGAATGGACATGCAACAAATTAGCAGACACATAGTAGGAAATATAAAAATACAACACACAATCACGCATCGTTATTTTATGGCCATTAAGATATAAAGAGGCTATTTGTGAAAAAATAGGCTCTCATATGAAAAAAAAATAAAGTAAAAGTAAAAATCTGAAAGGATATGAAGAAGTACTCCCACACTTGCTTACAACACCACACACACACACACATACACGCAGTATTACAAACCGTTATTAAAAAACCAATAATGACAACAGCAGTGAGAGACAGTAGAAATAAAAGTCAATAAATGTCAATTGCCCTGAGACTTCTGGTTTCAATATGAAAAACCAGTTTTCCGTTATCGTTCATTGGGGGCACAAAATATGCAGATAAGCTGTCTGTCGGCATATCAGATGCTTCATAGGTATGTATGTCTTTCTATCTTTTAAGCTGTCTTTCGTTTAGTAGGACTATCGATATGCCTGTCGAACGTCAATGGGCACAAATGACTTAAAGCACAAGGCATGAATAAAATATACGAATGAATGGATAAGGGAAAACACACGCAACTACAAATACACACACGTTGAAGTCTTATGTCTTTCAAAGAAGTTTAGGTTATTGTGGGTGTTGCTAACGATTATGTTGTAGTTGTGAAATCAAAAATAATGCTTCTATTTGAGATCAATAGTGCAAGAAAATTCCTTTCCATATTGAAGACAAAAAAAAAATGCAAAAGAAAATAGGAACGCAAAGATAAAACTTTGCATAGAAATTTTGGTTTGGTAGTGGTGAAAAGAGTTGCACAATCTTAATTTACTTTTTTTCTCCCTTAAGTAAAACAATTCACACCATCGTTTATTGGGGCCAAGGGGGTCATTTCAGAAATTAAAAAAAAAATCGAGGACCGCACAGTCGGATTTGTTCATTGTATATTTGGCAAAAAATATAAGTACTGTTAGTAGAATGTTAATATTTCACTCTAAGCCTTTGGTTGGCTATATTAATAAAAATAAAGTTTTATCAAAATTGGCCACGCCCACTAACCAGCGTCCATAAAACTCAAAATTTATGTTTAACACAAAGTTTTTAAAATTTAGCACAGAGTCTTTTATTACCTCATTTAAGAGTAAAATAAAGATTTATCAAAATTGGCCACGCCCACTACTCACCGCCCATATAACCCACATAATATTTTTTCTCACAACCTTTTGTTTTTTACTAATACTATTTATTTTATAAATACATTTCAATACATGCATTTAAATATAGACTTTTATTCATTATCTATCATTTCTGTAAATATCTCAACAAGTTCCAGAATCTGTTTAAGGGGTTGATATCTAATGCTACTTATAAAATGATCTGGCGATGCTAGAAGTCAATAAAAAATATCTCTATTTGTTGCAACTCTATCGCACTTTCAGGAGAACCGCAATCTATAATTTCTATAATCTTATTTTCTGACTTTTTCCGCTTCTTCAGAAAGCATGCCAAAAAGAAGTATTGCCGCATCTATGAGATCCTTTCGGTATAATTTGTGTACTTATTGTAGCATATAATACCAACTATATTTTTCAACAAACTATATTTTGCTAAAAGTTATGAAATCGATCAATTTGTTGCTCCTCTACACCAGTCACATCGGCAACAAGTGCGGGGTTAGAAAAGAAACCCCTGGACATATTTCCATCGTTAGTAGACTTAGTCCTTGAGCGCCGACCATCTTTCTAATGGTTTGTTGTAGGCAATATGAAGTATGCACTCCATAAATTTTATTATTATTTGTAATTTTTTAAAATTTAAAATATCATGCATTTGGAGACAAATTTTATGATTTTATAAAAGATTATTATTTGTTAAAATTTTTTTCTCAATTGATTGTATGGAGTCTTACCTTTCATTTTATTATAGCGGGAGCACCTAGCACGACCGAGCTGGGTCGTTTCTTCCAAGAAAGTTTGCAATCACGTCACATTATAGAACAAATTCTATCATATCTTTTAAACCATATGAGCAAACTTTACAATTTTTATTATTATTTTTTTTAATACGCAGAAACGGCTTTATTTGAAAAAAATGACGATTTAAATCAGATAAACAAAATAATCATGCGTTCAAACACTATAGCAGTGCGTAATCAGTTTTCAATATTTTGAATCAAAATGTACATGTGACTTTACTTTATTATTTTAATCACAAATAAACGTTTTTTTTTATTCAATTTATGGATTCTTCATACTGAATCAATTTTCTATAAAACAGCATCATTACATTTTTAAATTTTATATGTCGGAAAAATTACTTATTGCACAAAAAATCGCACTGTGGATTATGAAAACCATTAGTATTCGCATTGAGTACATAAAAAAATATGTAAATTAATACGCAAGAAATTAATTTCAAATAGGTAACGTTGCTTTTGTAGTAACGCGTTATAATTATACAAAGATCCAGAAAAAATAGACAAAAAATAAGCTAAAAACTTTGCATAATTTTATCCCGTTTAACCCAAGTGATTTTGGAAAAGTAATAAATCTACTGTTTCAAATGTTTTTCTCAAATTTTTAATGTAAAAATTATTTCTGAATGTTTATATTGGAAATGCAAAACAGACATAGATATTCCTAATTTAAGTGTGTAAGTACGAAGTAGTTAAAGCCTCATCCGTCGTGTTTGCCAACAAAAAAGCTTCGCAGCTTCTGATATCACTTTTATTGCTCTTGTCATCGTTTTATATATTTTATTAGAGACCAGGATCGAACTAAAAGAAGCTATAGATTTAAAAAAATGGAAAGGCGGCGGGTGTAAACAATATTCCGCGGATATCGCCAGAGTCACCGACATGCTATTTCTCTTATTTGACTATGCGTATCATGGACAAATATAAAAAAAAGGAGACTTCTCTGACTATAAAAAGTGAAGAGGAGTATCGCTGTTATCTATTAAAAACAAGGTATTCATTAAAATTATCTTAAACCGCATTGTCTGTCCACTTAATCACCTTTTGCGGAAACAACAGGCTGGACTTAAAGCAAACCAATTAAGCATTGACAAGATTAATACGATGCGTATTATACTGGAGCAATGCATCGTATTATACTGGAGCAATGCCTTTATGGAGTTCTTATCGATTGCGAAAAAGCCTTTGACTCAATAAAAAGAGAATATATCTGGAACATATTGGAAAACTTGGGTGTATAATGGCAAGCTAAGTGAACTGTTCAACTCCACCTCCGGTGTAAGACAAGGATGAATTTTATTGCCGCTAATGTTTATTGCTGTTCTTAATCGCGTACTAAAAATTTTTGACAATGCCACTAACAAGCAGGAAATCACACAACGTCTAAATGAGTGTTATAAAAAAAATTTGGCCTTATTATCAATATAAACGGCCAAAACATAACAGACATCAATAGCTTCACATACATAGATACTGACCTTACAACTAACGAAGAAGCTAAGCAGGATACCTTTAGTCATATAAAGAAGGCTTGAGCGGCATTCGCCAAGCTGCGAAACAAATAGCGTTCAAATAGCTTAAGTACTGCAACTGAATGCCGAATTTTGAAAGACCCTACGTGAAGTCTGTGCTCCTCTGCGGCTCAGAGACATGGTCTGTTACCGAATAAATGAAGGCAAGACTTCAGTGCTTTGTAAACCATTGCCTCAGAAATATTTTGCAAAATTTGTGTCCCGGAACCATATCTAATGAGGATCTGTAAAGAACTACTCACCAGCAGAATATAAACGGTGAAATAAGAAAGAGAAGATATGGATGGATTGGCCACATTCTGCGAAAGCCCTACAACGACATTTCCCATGCTGTTCTATCCGGGACATTTCCCATACTGCTCTAACCGCAAGGCGTGTAATTCCGTTAAAAGACACAATCTACTTGGCATAGAAATGCTTTTTAGCGATACCAGGAAAATCGATTTACGAGTTTAGGCACGATAAAGTAGAAAATTCCTAATAATATTTCTATTTCATCGATAACAAGTAATTAAGTCTCAAAAATCGATACGGATTTATCGACAGCTAACATTTTCTATGCGGAATTTTTGTTCTAAAAATTAAGAAGTTAACGATTGCAGTGTAAACTAAAAGGGTTTTATTGTTTTAAATTAAAAAAGGAGAAAACTAAAATAAAAATTAGTACATGAAAATCCCCGATTACAAAAATTTCTAAGTATTCGCTAAAAAAATTTTTTTTTAAAAAATACATTTCGAAGTATGGTAAACATTTTATAAGGAAATTTTTATTTTTTTGAGTAAATTGTTTAAGCTTTCTTCACAAGAATAAGGATTTTATAGACAACAAAATAAATTTTATAATATTTTGTTCAATTTAATTTTATAAACAGAAAAGTAATAAGATGAAATAGCAAATAGGAATGTTTAAAAGTTATCGATAAGAAGTTTTTTTAATCTAAGGATGCTTAAAAATGATCGATAACAAACATTTTCTATTAGCAATTTTTTTCAATTTAAACGATTTTTAAAACTTTTCCTTTAAAAAATTAAGCAGTTATCGATTAATTTAATTGAATTAAGAATAAAGTAATAGCATAAAATACCAGATAAAAGAAGTATTTTATACCTATCGATAACAATTTTGTTTTAATTTAAAGATGATTTAAAAATTATCGATAACAAATATTTTTTATTAGCATTTTTTTCAATTTAAACGGTCTTTATAATTTATCTTTTAAAAAATTAAGCAGTTATCGATTAATTTAATTTACCTGATAATAAAATAATAGCATAAAATACCAGATAAAATAAATATTTTTTAGTTATCGATAACAAGTCATTTTAATTAAAAAATAAAATAGAAATTATCGCTAACAAACATTTTCTTATTAAAAATATATTTCCAGCAATGTAATTACCTAAATTGTCTATACCAAACATTAGAAAGTTATCGATAACAATATTTTTATTCAATAAAACTAAATAAAGCTCGAAAAAAAAACATCATATTCAATTTCGATAAAAAGTTTATTTTATACGGTATTTAAAATATTCCTAGCGAGCCTTAGGTTGCCTAAATGCAGCCTACATTTGCTTTTAATAATCAAATTACAATAAAAAATATATTAAAAATATAAGTTAACAAATTGAAAAACAACACCAAAACGAAGAATCAAGTGTAATTTATTTGTCGGCATAAATGAAAGCATAAAAAGGAATCAAAGTATTAGAATGACAAAAAAGTGTTGGAGGATTTTCAATAAATGGAAATGTCTTGGACTTGGCTGGTATCAAGGGAGTATACCAGAGATAAAAATACCGAAGATGGAAATGTGTGTGTAATCACTTGCAAAAATAATGAATGGTTTTGCAAACATTGACGTTTTAACTCCCGTGTATGTGAAGGAATGTGTTTCATGTCTATAAAAATTAAACGCATTCAGGAAAAGGAAAAGGAAGTAATAAAATTCATGGTCTTAGTTAGATGGATATGGGTATAAAAGTGTTTGTACTAAAAGGTTTTATATAAGAAGGTAATCAGTGGGTGTAAGTATATTTATTTATCTATTTCTGTGTGTGTGTATAAAAACGATAATAAAAGGATGTGGATAATAACCAGCTTATAAGACGTGCCATAGATTATAAAGCTTCAAGAGTAATGACATGTCTCATGCTGCTGTTGCTCCTAATTCATGTTAAGATATGCAACAATATAAGGAGAAACTTTTAAACACGCACACGTAGATATGTAGGTAAGACTTTAACAAAGATATAATTTAATAGAATATTTTAATTAAAACATCAGCACAGGCAAATGAGTAAACAGCTCATGGTTTTTGCTTTTTACATGTCAACTACGCGGCTGGTTAAATAACATGATTTTTTTGTTTTTTTGTGGCGCAACAACACTGAAAGTGTTTAATTTTTTGAGGCATTCAAATAATTTATTGATACAAAGAAAAAACTTGAAAAAGAAACATTCGTCCTCATCATAAAACTGTTTAAAAAAAATGTTAATTATTTTTAAACGCAATTTTCCTTCAAGTTTTTAAATTTAACTTAAATTTTTATCTGAATTCCATTCAATCCTTTCTGTGTTTAAGGATTTCTTGCTGCTTTTTTTATTTTGTGCTCACATTAGCTAAACTTAAATTCACAAATATTATTTTGAGATTTTTGTTTTTAAGCAAAATGCATTTGTAGTTGTATTTACTTTAAATTTTTGTATGTGTGTGTCTTAAATTGCATAATATGTGGCAAAGCCAATTTTTGTTGCTGCTGTTTATTTCCTTTATTTGTTTTTTCTGTATCTTAGCACAGCTGTTTCACAACTTAAAACCACAAAAGTATATAACTCGAGGTTTTCAACTCATGCATTTGAATAGTCTGTGATTTTTGTTAACAAAACTTTTAAACAGTGTAAAACGATTTGGTGGAGAAGCAGATGCAATTGTGGCAAAATGACTGTAAACACAGTTATACACTTGGACTTCAAAGAGTTCTAGTTAGCGTTAAGTTGAAAAATTATTGCAATTTCATAACATTCATCAACTACTTTATGCAAAGGCTTTTTGTTATCGATAACATTCAAGTAATGCTATCGATATCACATTTGCAGTTTTTAAGGAATTTGTGTTGTCAACAACGACTTTAAAATTACAGTAAATTACATGTTATTAGTAAGAACGGAGTTCACCAATTATTCTAAGTAAATAACTGTTATCGAAAACCTTCAATTTAAGCCCCAGTATAACTTAGGCAAGGGTTAACTGCCAAACTAACTGTTATATTGTGCTCACCATTTTACATTTATGATGAGTTTTCTTTGGCAATTCATCACGAAAAAACTGACACTTGAACAACTCGACCAAATCAAAATTTATTGTTATCGAAAAATCTTGTTCAACGATAAGGAAAATTTTTGCCGCATATGATAAGAGTGGAGTGAAATCAATCTATAACAGACTCTACGGAGTCCATAACATTCACAAAAACGCACCGTTTAATGCACTTCAGACGCTGGCGGGTTACTGGATAAAAATTAAACCAGAGCTTTCGTTATGATTGAGAGAGAAATTGTTGCCACACCATGACCATTGAATTTTTTGTTTGAATGTATGCATGAATTGAAATTCACGAGATGTTATTACAGCAGGATAGAGCAAGGTTCCCCACGGGGATCGTTACCATAGAATTATTAAAACCAAAGTTTGGAAACAAGTTCATGATGAGATATGAACCTGTCGGTTGGCCTTCAAGTTCGACCGACATGACACCTCTCTCGATTATTTACTGTAGCGTCCGTAAGGCTGGTGTTTTCTAATAATAAAACGGCAAAAATTTCCGCCCTAAGGGCTAATATTGTTCCTGACATACAGCATCAACGCTTAAAAAGGATACTCAAAATAAGATGCGCTTTGTGAAAAGCAGTAGCGGTGGCAATATGTTCCAAATCATTTTCAAATATATATGTCAGATAAGAAAATATTTCTTGATGAAAATATAATATTTTTGTGACATTTTTTAAATTTAATGGTGTATTAAGTGTAAAAGAAAAGAAAATGCAAGAAAGTCTATAAGATGAAGGAGCGACAACAATATTCAGAAAGTAATCGAGTCGGCGAAAATTTTTAGCGCCACTAACTCTGCAATTTCGATTTCGGTTCAATTTCTGACAAGGAAAAGCATTCGCTTAAGTGCCGTATCGTCTGGCAAACCCTACCCCCTTTGGGGACTTTCAGTGCTTTAATATAGAGTTCTACAAGATAATAAACTTAGGCTACCACTGCCCGATTATTGGAAAATTCGGTTGAAAAACATGTGAATGATAGAAAACAAATATTCTCATACGTTGTACAGTTTAGAGTCCACATATCAATTAAAAACTTCCTGTGGATGTTCCAGCCATCATTAACGCTCTTGTTTTGTAGATGGTGAATTCGACATATGAAGAAATGTACATTCTGCCTAGAGAATATTTGGAGTAGAGAACCCTGGTAAATGCTCGAAAAAACGGTGTGAACCTGGATGAGGTAAATGAACTAGCGGACATGAAATCAACCACACTCTCCAGCAACCTTTAAAAAATTACGAAAAGAATATTTTTTCTCGATAGAAATGCGTTATTTCTTTTATTTGGTATCATAGCAAGACACTGTAGAGTTGGGCGTATGTCGGAACCTATAAAAATATCTCTGAATAAGAATAAAGATCAAAATCTTTAATTAACTTCTTTGTAAATTCCCGGCTCTCTAGAATTGCAGGCTTAAAGCCAAAGATTTTTTTTCGAACTAATAACTACTGTAGGAATACCACATTGACAGGCTTTGAATGTTGCGAAATTCACTAGGAGCTTCTAAAGGAAACTGTGGGAGAAGATGTAAATCTGGGCCTCACAATTGGCCTAACACCCTTCGAGTAAACTCTTTTCAAGTGAGCGGCCTGTTTAACCTTACCAAAGTTCAATTTCGTTTGCCAAAATTTGCTCTTAGAATTCCTTTTTTTATTTACGAATATTTCTCTCAGTGTACTCTGGTCCTATGATTCACTTAAGCCCAACTGCAAAATGAACAAATAAGTTCAAGTTTTATGCAAAATATGTTTATATTTATAACAGCATTAAAACTTTACAAAAAATATTAACTTTAATCCCTTTAAAATATGCGACAAATGCTTAGAAGATGATAGGAAAAGGCCAGAAAAAAAACAACTCTCCAAGAATTCGATCAACATTAAACTGTAAAAGTTTTAAAAACTAAATGAATAAAAAATAAATTTCAATAAATCAAGGCCGGTTTTTAAATATAAAGAAAAAAATAAAATAAAAACATTTCACTTTTGTCCATAATTGATTTTAATAACTCTATCTGATTTAGCACCATATTGACTTGAACTTTTGGCAAAAGTGATTATTTACACCATAAAGTAATTGTGTTTCTTATTTCTTTCTTTTTTTTTTTCTATCGTTCTAAGTTTTTCATTAAATGAGTATTACTTGACCTGTTAATTGTTAACTTCCTTTGTTCTTTGGTAATTTTTCTCCAGGGAAAAGTAGCGATTTACAGTTACACTTTGAACTTTTAAGACTGTGATAAAAAATTTTAATTTATTCAAAGTCCTTTACACGCTGTTACATTCAATGGCTGTTACTTATTATTTTTCAACAGGATTTATTAAGCTGAAAAATAAAGAAAATTTAAAAAATCAGCACTTTAAAACTATTTGAAAATGATTTTATAAGACTTAGAAAGCTTTAAATTGAAATTTAAACTAAAAGCTTTCACTTGGTAAAAAATAATAACATGCGTTTCTTAAGCCTGACCGAACTTAGAACCTGTCAAACGAATTGTCGTACTGCGCTTACTTCTTGACGTCGATAAGTACTGTCTGGCAAGTCATTATAAATAGAAGAGATTGGCGTCATCATCTTTATCAATTCAATTTATCGCGAAATTTTGTTCAGATATAAGACTGATTTTGGCTAAACGAGCGTGTTATTAAACAAAACTGAAGCAAATGGAGTGCAATTAAACTACAACAGACCCTAAAGACTCCACTACATCCAGGAAAATGTTCCGTTTGGTATGACTGGTAACATTGCAGGACTGTTTTCTTCAAAAATGTAGACGGAGTTCCTGGAATTCGTTACCGCACTATAATCAATAATTTTTTATTTTGAAAATATGAGTGACATTTTAAAAGGTTGGCGCAATGTTCAATAAGGCGACCACAATCATCTACTTATTGAAAACTAAATTTGGCGATAAGTTAAGTAAAAAAATGGACCAGTTAATTTCCCTCCATGGCAGTGCGATTTGATATTTCTAGTCTTTGTTTACCTTCACTTTATCGAAGCGCAAATGTTACTACAGCTTGCAACCATTTAATGATTTAATGTGGCGATTTTAAGCCACATCCTTTATTAGGCCGAAGTTCTAGGTTGACTGAAGATGCCAAAGCCATCACTTTAATTACGGCTAAGAAATTTCCGGTTCATGTATTCTCCCATTTCGATGATTAGAACCGGTCCTTTGGATAACAATTATAAGGAAAACATTTTCTTTAGTTTCTGGGGATCCACAGCACGTAGACTTGCTATGGATCTACCCGATACTCACACACAATATGCGCACCATTACAGCCCTATTCGAGAAGAGTCCGCAAGAATCTTCTTCCCCGTTTAATAATAAATGAAGTTTCCATGACCTTTGACTTGAGCAGTTACACTCGATTATTTCTAAATAAATTTTTGAGCTGCCATTTAAGGTCTCTTAGCTCAGGACTATCTAAAGAATTAACCCATCTACATTTTGATTTACATCCTTGTCCTTCTCCTCCAAATTCCTCTTTAGCTAATGAAAACCCGATTTTCTTGTAGAACTATCACAGTTGTACACTTTTGAGCTAAAAGTAAAATAAATAAAATTCCAAGAAAAGATGGCAACCCTTACAGATGTCTATATGCTCTGGTAACTCTGTACTAAAACAAAAAAATCCTTTTATTTTTATCAGTTAAAACTTAATATTTTTCAAAGACTTCCTGACTTTTTTAAAGTTTTTTACAACCCAATGAATTTTAAGCTTTAAATCTCTTTTTTTAAAAAGTTTTTTATAGGAATTTTATTTTTTTTCCACACAAAATTTAACTAAATTGACACTAAAAGTCTTGACTTTAACGTTGTGAATAGAAAAAACTTTTCAATCTTAAAAAATTTCATAAATCTTTAAAGCAACAACCCACATAAAAAAACAGCCACCAACAACAACTGCAACAACAATAAACGAGCAGATGAATGAAAAATATTTAAAATTCTTTTGAAAACACAAATTACAGTAGAACGATATCACAAAGATGGCAAAACTTACAAACAATTAGTAGTTCGTTCTTTTTTTTATTACAAACTTTTTCGAACAAACAACTGAAGAAAGTTGTAAAAGTTTAAACATAAAACGAAAAAAAAAAATTTTACACAAAAAATTTGTGTTACCAGTGCGATATGCACAGGTATTTCGATGTTCAATAACATTTTATAGACCAAAAAAGTTTTAGTTCAATTTTGAATCATAAGAATTATTGATTGAGAAAAAAATGGCAATAAATTGAAATTCTAAAAAAGTTTATTTCTTGGAAATATTTATAAAGTTTGCAATTATTGCGAAAAAAGGTAAATTATTTTGTAAATTTAAATCTCTATTTAAAAACAGGTGAATTAGTTTTGTTTCCTAAGAAGTGATTGTAACTAAACCAATCGAAACTTTGAAAGATTTTGCCTCCATTAAAAAATATTTATTAACTTAAGGTCCTTTGCTCCAATGGAAGCTAAAGGTTTTATTTATTTTTGATTAAAATTTAATTCAATTGGCTCACGAAATACTTTTTGAAACAATTTGGAGTATATATAGCTTTTCTATAGTATTCTTCTTTTTCCGATCCCAGCTTTGGGATTTTAGAAAATATGGGGTAAAGTCAAAATTTCGATGTAAAATAGGTCAAGTTGAAAGACTTACATCTTCTACAAGAATGATCAGTTTTATACGAAGTTTGGAAAATAAAAAATTTTTATATATTCCTCAAGAAAATTTTTTTCTATCTAAAAAATTAGATTAGTGTCCCATTTTAGGCTAAAATACACAAAAATGCAATAATTTTGGATTTTTTAAATTGAAAATCGTATAATTTTTAAGCCAGAAAAGATATTACTTTCAAATTTTTTTCAGAAAATCTTAAATTTTGTTTGCTCTCTACGGTAAAAAACTCAAACAAATTTGCTGCAAATTGTACCCAATATTTCGAAAAAACTGGACCAGGGTATGGAAAAAATCAAAAATTTTAATTTTAAAATGCTTATAACTCGATCATTTTGAAACATAAACATGCAGTTTAAAGCACCGTTTTGTAGGTATTTACGAGAGCTTTAAGACCATGTAAAATATTTAAAAATCAGACAAAAATTGAAGAAATGCCAAGCGTTAGAAAAATTTTCAGGAGCGAGGTGTCCAACTTTGAGACCATATAGCGCCATCCCTGGAAAGTGGAGGCTAACCACCTTCAAAACTTAAGCTCAAGTACTCCTCTACTATGCTCGTGCCAAATTTTGAATCAATCGGCCTAGCCGTTTTCAAATGGCTGAATTATTTCCAAAATATTTTGATTCTGCCCCACTGTGCACTGTGCCACACTGTTAAAACCCACAAACTTTTTTCAAACACTTTTACCACTCTTCTACCCATCTTTTATAAAACAAAAAACTAATTTATAGAAAACCATTTGACATTTACAAATTCCTACGATGAGAAAAGCAAAATATACAAAACCCAGAAAAGAGCACCACACTTCTTTAAATGAATGTGTGAAAGGAAAAACAAAAATTATAAAGAAAAATTATATTAAAGGAAAATTCACCACAAAGTTCAACTTAAGTCGTTTCTTTGGCTTTTCTTTATTAAGTACAAATATAAAAACAAAAACAAAAAAAGCTTTTGGTATTAACTTAAACCGCCAAAAAATACAATATCTTGTTTGGAAAAACAAAAACAACGTGGTAGAAGAAGAAGAAAATTTGGCAATGATGGTTAAAGCTGATATTAAAGACAGGAAACGAGTGATGTCAACAACACAAAATGAAAAGCTTTTTAGCAGAAATTTGTTTAAAAAAATATAAAAAACTATCTGAAACTCTGTGTAGTTTTCCATTCTAACAGCAGTGAAGTGAAGTACATAAATTGTGTTTATTTGAATTAAATTTTTAAATACCATTTGATCTATTATGTTTTTATTATTTTAGTCTATTAATCTATACATATAGTAAAACAGTAAGGTGGGGGGGGTCATTTGTGGAATACAAAACACCTATTTTTGAGTTTTTGTTTATCTGTCTGTCTTTAAAATTTTGTGATGAGATCCCTAAGAACCTTGATTCAACTAAAGAAATTTTTTTTTCGTAGAAATAAGACATTTCTTAGATAAAACAAAGAGATACAAGTGTGAAAGCACTCAATTTTACCGTTGTAATGGTACTTAAATAGTTGTGAGCACGTTTTACTTTTGCAGATAGAAAATTTTAAGCACTGTTTACAGAGCTCTATACTAAATGTTTATTAACGCTTTTATCTAAATTAAAATTTTAAATAAATTATAAATAACACATAGATGAAGTCGTGGGCACTGTAAGTCGAATTAAAAATCTCTTTGTAGGTTTTTTTGCTTATTTGTTTGTTTGTTTGTGTGTCAATCACGGCTAAATGACTAAAACGATTTTAATAAAATTTAAAACCCCGGTAGATATTTGTTCTCATGATAAAATGGAGTATTTAGATTTTCAAACAGCGGACCAGCAGAGGAAAAAATAGAAGTTTCTGCTAAGCCATTTAAATAAAATTCTAAGCTTAAAGTAGTCCTCATCTGTAAGGTCCTCTTGTATCAGAGCTAGAAACTAGATAAACGTGCATTTATCGCTGTATCGATTTAAATAAAATTCTGTATTTAAATATTTTTGTAGGAGGTTAAAAATACTGTATTTATTAAAAAGAATTAAGAGTATTATATTTGGCTATGCCATATCTTATACAACCTTCACCATATATGTAAATCCAGCTTAGTGAAGTAATTCCAATCAAAAAGAAAAAAGGTGTCAGAGAAATAAAAAATTAAGAAAAATATATTTTACATAAAAATGTCATCGGCTCTTAATCTGTTAAGTGTTCTTGAAAAAATTTTAATATTTTCTGAAAGATCTCTTCAAAAGCTTTTAAATGATACCCATATTGATATTTTAAAAAATTTTAAGAGTTCAGAGGCCCGTATAGGATTGTACACTACAACTGCTCAAACCAAGTATACTCTTCTTTTGACTTTGCACGTTAACAATATCGTAAGTTAAACAAAATGTATAAGCTCGTTTAACACGACGAATTCGACATTAAAACACCGTTGTGTAAGTTTGTCGTATGAAATCCAATAGCGACAACAAAATTTGCTTACTTTCTTAATTATTTTTTACTTTTTGTGAGTTAATAGAGTGACCATATAAAAAAAAAACAATATCAAAAAAATGAAACTCGAAGAAAAACACAACTAAAAACTAATTTTATATTTAATTACTAATTTGGGCACTTATATTTAATGCTTTAAGATAAAAAAAAATCAGTTTTCAAATGAAATAACTTTATTTACTAAATTACTTGGAAACTAAAATCAAACATGGTCACATTGTACTGATTTGTTCGTCGTTCGTCCAACGCCGGCGTAAGAAATAGACGTCATAATTGTGTGACGACTTTTACCCCAAATATGTTCCAAGCATTTAATTTATCATTCTTTAACTAAAAGTTTATAAACAATTAATTTGTTTGGTATTAAGTTTATTGCATTTATTCCGCCAGTATATATAATACTGTTGTCATACCTCGCCAATCGTACCAAATAAACAGCCAGTGACGTCGGTCTTCACCGAAAGTTGTGACAACAGAAATTATTTGATCTTTGTATTGCAAGATCCTTTGAAAGAATCTAATTCGCATAGAAGTTTTTTCCTTTTAAACAAATCAAAATAAGTTTTTTATGTAGACATGAGGCATCATTGTCATTTTTGTAAAAAGTCTCAACAAACCTTAACATTGTTTTAAGAAAATTATTTATGCGAAAGTAGTGTAAGATTTGAAATTAAAAAGTCTTCATGTTGTTCAAGTAAATTTATAGTTTTATAAAGTTTAAAAATTAAATTAAACGTTTTAAGCTTTATTTTTTATGTGACCGTTTAAAAACACTTTGTGCAATAAATTGAGAAAAGTCTTATTGATGGGAAAAATTTTTTCTTTCAGAAGACTAATACAATATGGAGCTGCTTGTCTTTGATCTCTTACCATTTTATAAAATTTATTTTGGTAAAAATTTGCTTAGATAATTTTGACATTGTCAAGGTCAAATTTTAAGGCCTTTCTAGGGACTATTAAGAAGTTATTTCGGGGATAACATATTTAAGATTTCAGAGAGTCCTCATGTATTAAATCTAATCTATCAGGTATTTGGCCAAAGGTACGATAATACAGAATTTGATTGGATTTCCAGCTTCAAAAATAATATCACGCTGTTTGATTTTTTTTTTTTTTTTTTTTTTTTTTGTTAATTGTAGTTGATTTTTATACAATTATTTTTTTTTTCTGTCATTAAATCTGTAATTTGATACCATTCACCACAAAAAGTGGAGAAAGGGTATAACTAACTTTGCCATTCCGTTTGTAATTTCTGCAGTATCCATCTCCGACCCCATAAAGTATATATATTCTGACTTCTTATGCCTAGCGAAGTCGATTTAGCGATGTCCATCTGTTCGTTCGTGTTAGTGTTAAAATCAGGTTTGCTGAAGGACTAGAACAGCTAAAAAAAACTTTAATACACCAATTGATCAGACATAGTGTCAAAAGGGGTGCTATTGGAAATCAGCAAGAACGGCCCATGTCCCTCGACCACGCCTACCTCTACCCTAATCAAAATAAGCAAATATAAAAGGCGAAAGAGATTAAAAAAATAAAATAAAAAAACATCAAGTGAAAAAATTGGCACAAATTACAGACCTCTGAAATTTTCAAATTTTTTTTTATTATCAATATGGGTATCATTCTAAAAATGCTTAACCCATAAAGAGCCGATGAATGACATTTGTATGTAAAATTTTTCTTTTTATAATTTTTAGCTCTCTGCCAACGTAATATTTGTTTTTTTTTAATTGGAGTTACTACACTTAATTAGATTTGGATAGATGGTGAAGGGTATATAAGATTTGGCAGAGCCGAATATAGCACTCTTACTTGTTTTTTTTTTTTTTTCAATATAAGTTATTCACCTTGGTATTTGTATTGATCGGTCCCTTCAGTTGAAAAAAACTTTTCAAAGGAATTTTATTTTGCAACTCTACAGACCAACATGATCTTATTATAAACCATTTAATGATTTATAAAATTTACTGCCGCCCATCTAAATAATATTTCAGCACAGGATTTTATTTCAGTTATCAGGTATTTTATATAAATTCAGGTTAAAATGTTTAGTACGTAAGACATTTTTTAATTGCCGTTTAAGCCAGCATACAACATAAATGTGACCTCTTTCCTTCTAAAAACATCAACAACTTTTCCTCTGAAAATAAAAAATAACCTTAAGAAATTAAGGTATTAAAAAAATCTCACTATTTTTGTATCGATATTTTAATAAAAAATAGATCTTGATTTACATACGAAACCACCGTTTTGATTTATATGACAACAAAAATTGCAAAAAATTATGCTTAAACCAGTTCAGCTGCAGACATTTAAATTTTTTACAATAGAAAGCAAACAAAAATCGCCAAATTAAATAAATAAAATTCAAGAGTATTGCCAACACAGCAACTAGATGAAAAATAAATAAATAAAAATTTAACTTAAATAAAAGCTTAATGCAAAATTAAACTTTTTGCTGTTTAAATTAACTGTTCAAAAATGCATGTAAGAATTTTATTCTCTGTCGCTCTCTTTCACTTATATTATGTTCTCTTCAAAACAAAAAAAAAACAAAGTGCATTGAATTATGTTTTGTTTTGTTTTGTTTTGTTTTATGTGGGTGGATGTTAAGGTTGGTTTTTGGCTTTAAATTAATATGAGCAAAAAACAGACAAACTAAGACAACAAGAAAATAAATTCTAAGAGAGAGAGAGAGAGCAAGTATTGAAAATTTTGTTTGTTTCTTGTAAATTAAATATCATGAAAACATATGTTTGCGGAAATTTCGCAAAAAAACTAATAAAAAGGTTTTAAACAGTTGTAGTGTGAAAACAGTTTTTAAATGAAATATTTAACAAGATTATTTTATGCTTACTTTTCCCTGATGATGGTTAAAACAATTTCACTTGCATGTGTGTGTTTAGATATTTTATGTTTATTGACTAGCAAAACAGCCAGCAATGGTGAGTTTTTTTTTTCTGTGTTATGTTATTTGCGTGTTTTTCTTGTTTTCTTGCCATTTTTTATGCGTTTTTTTTTTGTGAATTTTCTGGTTATTGACTAAAGACAAGAAAGACAAGCTAACAAGTGCACAATTTGAAACATATTGTAAAAAAAATGTTCATAATTTCCTAATAAACTTTAAAGACTTCTTTATCAAAACTTTTTAACTTCAAAATACTTTAAATGTTTATTCAAATACTTTTTAGAAAAACAGTCTAATATTAAAATAAACAAATATTTTTAATTAACTTTAAATTAGATAAACATATGTTAAGGAAAATTTTCTTTTATCGACACTCACCTTTACCAAAAACACTTGTTTCTCTATTATTTTAATAACAAATTATAAAATTTTTAAGGGTTTTTGTTTATTAAATGTTGTTTTTTTTTAACACACTGTAATAAAGCAAAAATTTTATTTAAAACAACACACTTGTTTTTGTATAAAAATATATTTCTGTTGTTGTAATTGCCTTTTTTTATATTAAATCTTGCACTTCTTTTGCCACGACTTTAATTAAAACTTCCTTAAAAAGATTTAATTAAAATTATTTCTACACAACGAAATCACATTTCAACACTTTTTTTTTTTTCTTTTACATATTTTACAAATTTGTTTTTCTCTTTTAATCTTTTGCGTTTCAACTGTAAGCGTTGTTTGAATTTTCAATACCGTTTTGTTGAAAATGACAGCGGTAACTAAAATCCAAACATCGGTGCAAAAATAATCAAACAAACAACAAGAAAAAGAAAAACCAGAAACAGAAACAGAAAACTCAATTGCACATAGAAGCAAATGAAAAAGCTTTTTTTTGCGTTTTCTATTAGTTGTTGTTTTTGCTCATGTGTAGTAATTTTTTTTCTTTTTTTTTTTAATTCATATGTCTGTTTTAAATTTGTGTTGTTTGTTGTTTTCCTCTTTAACTTTTCCTCTACTAACACACATACTTTGTTCACCACACAAATACCGTCATTGCTGCTGCAGATGTTTTCGTTAGTTTTATTGTTGTTAATTTTACCGTAAGTTTACTACAAACTAATATTAGTGAGTGCATCGCACGAAATATTTATTGAATTCAGTGTTGCCGCAGGGGTGTTTTTTCTGTTTAATGGTACAAATACATATTCAGATTTAACATTAAAACATGCAGCCTTCTTCGTCGGTACTTCTTCATAGCATATTCACCGGCGAAGTAAAATAACTAATAAAATGGCTATACTTTCACCACCTGTTCTTTTGCCTCCTCTATCCCTTTCCTAAAGAATGTAGCATGGTTACACACTAATTAAATAGGCATTGTTGCCTGAAGTGCTACTTCTCTTACAAAAAAAAAAAAAGTCTATCGCTTTTCCATTTTTTTACCATCTTTAAACAGAAATGTTCTTTCCAGGTTCTCAAACTAAAATCGAGCTAATATGTTACCGACGAGTCTTTTTTTAATAAAAAAAACAAGAATAAATGTGCTGAACATGCTGTCTAATATTTGGTAAAAAAAACTTTTTTCTTTGCCGGCTGTTATGGGGTAGAAAAATTCGTTTCTTTCTCAAGTAAGGCTGTTTTGACGTAAACTGATTTTACTCCTGATGGCATATTTGTCTTGGAGGCCCGCCTTTTCGCCTATATGGCTTTTGGCAGTGGTCTAGAAGGGCAAAGGTCTAAAAACTGTAGGTCCAAAAGGAGCTATACCTCTTTTCAGCTTACTGATGACACTCTGTTCGGAGTAGCTTGCTTGTTTCGTATTTTCTATTGCTACAGAAGTCACTATTTTTGCCGTATGACTTTATATAGTTTTAAACTCTTCAAAAAGAATGTTATGGTCCTATCAACTATTATGCATAAAGATGCTTCTCGGGCGCTGGTGGTCGCAATAAATGCACCCGATGTTAAGCATCGCAAGGCCATCCCTTTTTCATCACAAAATTGCGCTTGTTGTCGAGTACTAGATATTGCCGTAATCATCGAACAAATGACCTATGCTCAAATACCATACGAGTAAGCACCTTAATTCTTCGAATAGTTGTTGTTTCATGGACTTTGCCGATGATTTTTTTGCGTTATGTCTTCTTGTTTGAAGAACTTAATCTCTAAAAATTTATTACCTTGAAACGATTATAAAAGAATGCAATGACACATTTTATTCATCACAACTCATAATACAGATTCCCTTACATCTTTACCAAGTTTTTATCAACACTTGAAACAGTTTTTTTATTTCTGGAATTTAAATCTTAATTTTCAAAATATTCAAAAAGGTGACAAAAAAATATCTGTTATTATGTAATCTAAAGATGAAATTGATGAAATTTATAATAATTTTCGACCCTTTTTACACCCCTAGAATATTCAAAAAAGTATAAGAAATTACATTCCCTATTTTAGATATCTAGCTCAAGGCGTTCAGAGTGCGCAATGACGAATATATCGATTACTCAGCTAACAAATTTATATAGATTTAAAACAAAAGCTTCTATATATTTTTCTGATACAGAAATTTGTAAAATTGTATTTAATTTCTATTTTAACATTGATTATTGTTGCAGTTATAGATTTGATGGCCTGAGTTCGTAACCCAGCCACGATCAATTAACCAACTTTAATTGTTATCATTTTTTATATTAAAGTCTGTTATATTAAAATATATAACACGGCGCTTTTCTTCACCGACGAAGTAAAAATACAATTAAAATGGCTTTATCTAGCTTTTGTAATTTTGAATTCGCCTTTTAACTCCAGAGGCGCTGCAAATTTGGTGTTAAATTAATAAATGCGTGCAATTAGAGTCTTATAAAAATTAAGCTTCTTCTTCGCCTTCTATATTCTCTACTGCAATCCGTTCCAAAGTTGGTAGGCATTATTGACTGAGTGTCACATCTACTTAGAAGAAAATTGTTCTTTGGCAACACTGATTTACACCACAACTATTTTTTAGCATAACGTAACATTACAACACACATCTGCACTAACGTATCGGTCACAACACTACAGCACATACAACATTACAGTAAGAAAAATAAGCAAAAGAAACTAGACCAAATCTATCCTATTAGCACAATGGGTAGAAAGAATTAAAATATTTGTTAAATTTTTTGAACATAATTTGTATTAAAGTGACTTAGAAAAATTTACAAATTTTATGTTTCATCAAAGAATAATGATTTTGTTTAATTGGTGATATTTAAAGTAGCAACGAAGCGCTTGCTGTGTGTATCTACTATTTATGGCGATAAAATCTAAACCAGGGCTTCTCATCAAATTTCTGCTCACGTACCCCAAGAAAACTAATTTTTTTTCGCGGACCCCTCTGAAGCCCAAATTCATAATAAAACCTTTATTATTTCTGAAAAAACTGTTTTATCGGTTCTTTATGCGGACCCCTTGGATGATTGCTACGGACCCCCAGGGGTCCACGGACCCCCATTTGAGAACCGTTGATCTAAACAATAAAAGCAAAGACAGACGACAGAGTCAATTTGAATTGAAAGCTAATAATCTAATGTGAATTAAAATTTTACTCTGACAGACGACAGTTTTTGCATTTAGTTATCATTTACATTACGATAAAATGGATAAAAGACAGAAAGTACGGTTAGCAGCTTATTATTTAAAAAAAATCTGTTTTGATTTTGGGATTTATTATTTATTTTTCCAAGAACAATTAATATAACGTACCTCTTCTGTCTTTTTTAAAAGTAAACAATTTAACAACAGATTATTCAACAAGCGATTATGACAGTGTTGCCATATTGAAATAGCTAAATTCTGTATAAATTCATTTTAATTTAGCGCATTTACGAAATACCTAATTCTCATTGAAATGGGGATAATTCAAAAGTTAATTTGAATAAAGACTGCTAATGCAAATTAACGCTTTCGTATGTTTACGCTATAAGCCAAGGCCAATAAATCAATAAATCTTTGAGCCCAAAATTACCATTTCGGGGTAATATTAAGTCGTTGATTTATTGTAGTACAAAAATAATTGAAAAACTTAAGTTACTTTTCTAACTATTTCTCTTCTACTGTAGTGTACTTTTTACTCACGCTTTTTAAGCATTTGTCATTTTAAAAATATCGAAAGAGAACTTTATTTAGGCATCTGTTTTTAATAACATTTGTAATTATAAAAAATAACTGCAGTAATTACTCATTAAAAATCAACTGAAGGCATCATCTTTAAAATTTTTTTTTGCTGGCTGCAAAAATGTGACCAACGAAAAATGAAAAAAAATATATAATTTTTTTCTTTTTAAAAGACTTAAAAAAATGATTGAGGCTATCAATTCGTGTGAATGATGCATTTGTGCCTGCAGAACTGTAATTTTTGAAAGAGTAATGAAATGTATTTCTTTTTTTTTTTTTGAAAGGTTATGCCAACAGTCCGTTTCTAAAAAAGTTTATAATTTAAAAAATTAAAGGGTGCCCTTATACAACATATATGTTTTTACATATACGATGAACCGTAAAAGGCGCCACTTTATTAGCAAAAAAAACTTAGTATTACTATAGCTCCCAAAATAATACAAAAATAAACCTTAAATTTAAAGGGTGCCCCGTAGATGGCGAAAATCTTTTGAATCGCTGTGTACAAATAACTAAAAATTGGACAGAATATCGGTAACTATGATCATTTTAATAACAATAATAATTATTTAAAATAATAAATTATGGGGTGCCCAAATAGTTCATTTTTTTTTTTTTGCCAAGAACCAATATTGCTTAGTCCGCTACAACAACAAGCATAAAATTCGAATCTACAAATTTCAAAATTATAATTTCATAAAATACATGGCGAAATAATTTACCAGGTGGCAGCATAGGCGAATTCAGTATTTTTTGCTGGCGTACACCACTGTCAAACTCCATATATTAAAAATTTGTGTACATTTTTTATATATGGAGTTTGACAGTCGTGTATACCAGCAAAAAATACTGAATTCGCCTGCGCTGCCACCTGGTAATTTATTCGCCTTGATAAAATAATTGCTTTTTAGTTTTCGGCAGAAACATAAAGTTAACTGTATTTAATTGTATTTTCTAAAATAAACTCATTAGAAAAACTAAGAAAAACTTTCAGTTTATATTTATTGTAACTTAATTAATTATCCACTGTGCCAACTAGTTGTAATATTTCTGCTTTATTTAATAGTAACACTTTTTATTGCTTCTTCTTCTTCTTTGTATTAATATAAACATTTCACCACTTGTAGCTTTTCATTAAAGAATCAATTGAAAAACATTCAACCCTCTTTTACGCGCCATTATGCAAAAATCTATGAAAAATCAAAAGAGAATTCCAGCACAGCTATAATTTTAACACATTTGCTGTTTTTAATCCATAAACTAAAAAATAACAACACAAAAAGCAAATAGAATAACCAGAGACATGCAAAAAAAAAAAAGCAACAATTTGTTGACGTAAACAATTCAACGCCGCAAATGTTTTTTTTTTTTTTAATTTTCTTTATGGTGGTGGGTGTTCCATAGTAAATTGGCATACATTTTTGTTTTGGAAAATAGCAACAACAAAATTTCGCTCTTCTAGAGAGGCCTCTAGATATGAGAAGTTAAATGTGCAAAGAATAAAGAGTCCATGAGTGTGAGGCAAAACTAAAACAAGTTTTTCTTTATTGCATAATAATGCTTGAAAAAAACAAGTGCAAGAGAGCAAAAGTTTGCAAAATTGATGGTGAGTAGTTAAAGTACATAAAGCTTTACAAAACTATGGTGGATTAAAGTTAATAAAGCAAACAGGGTGTTTCGTAGAATTTTAAAAAGTTATTAAAAAGAACTGTTACGATTAAAAACTTATTGCACCTTGGAATTTTTTTATATTTGAAATTAAAATTTATTTTTAATATTAAATAAATATTTTCCATAAAAATGAAAATTGTTAATTACCCTTTTAATATAAAGTTAATTCAATTTTGTTGCTGTAAATAAGAATAATTATTGAGCCTGAGTCTGGGAATACCTAAGAATTGTTTAAATACAACATTAAATAGAATTAATAATTTAACGATGTATCACAGAAACTATAATAAAGCAGTAAGCAATAAGTCTTTTTTAAGCAGAATATGGAATTTAGCAAGATTTGTCGACGATTTAGAATTTGACAGAAATACGAAGCCACTAAAATAAAAATCGATCTAGCAATGGGTTTAAAGCTTGGCAGAGCTTCAATTATAGTGTCTTAATGGTTTTCAATTTATGCTGTTGACTTAGACTCTTAAAGAAAGAAAGAAACTTTAAATGCTGAATTAAATCTAAAAATAATCAAAGAAATAAAGACATTCTGCAGGTCCAATTATGATCACAATAACCAAATTTACCTCTTAGCATAAGCAAGTGACTTTACGTAACCCTACTTAAAATAATCGAATGGTGTCCATTACTAGGAATCAGCTAAACACTAAATTGTAATTTAAATACATCGGTGCTTATATTCGCCGCATAAAATATCTCGCTATCCTGCTTTTTAAATTGGGGATGACCCCTACTTATCAAACTCACTGAGCCAGATCTAGGAAATTAGGTTAATGGAATGAGAATGGACGAGTAGCGCTTGTGGACATTTGCTTTGAATCCTTTCACACAGGAAGTTTAGGACACATACAAACTATTCGGCTAAAAAATTAAATTTCTCTATAATGTATGATGCGATTCACGGAAAAATTAGTCATAAGAAAATGCGCGCTTGGTTAAAACGTGTTGCGCGTATAAAATTACGGTTTTCAGGAACAAGTTCCCTGATTTCATTACAGCACATTCTGTTGCAGAAACGATAAAACAGTGAAACACATCAATGTTTGCTTCGATGCTCTAGTGAGTCATCGTTATGTTTGTTCGCTCTCTTTTTAGAATGAATAACCCCAAAACAGTCTTTCCATCATCGGCCCACACATAAGTGTAACATTTTATTTTCGACTTGATTTGATCTAGATGATAGTGATGGCGAGGAGCTTCTTTTGCGACTTAAAAAAATATAAATAGATTCCATTAACGACACCAGTATAAAAGCCGCACTAAAATGTGCGGTTTTTCTAAAGTTAATGGAATCTGTAGGGAAAGTTGTCGATTGTTTTCAATCCATTATCCATATCCATATTTTACTTATTAGTAAATCCGCTAAGCTAAGAGTAGGCCTTGTCGCTAAGCACAATTAATCAGTTAAATAAAGGATCAATTTTAAACTACTCCAAATCCAATTGAAAGAATAACGCAGATAATAGTCTCGTGGCTTTAATTGATTTACAAGATGGATTATATACAGGTGTAGGGCAAGATCTTGACGCAAAATATTTCATGCAGTAGACGGCCAGAAGGCTAATACATACAAACGATGACGTGTCGATAAATTCTCTTCAATACGTGTTTGTATCATTTCATCATTTAAAGAGTTTATTGTATGATATCTACCCACAGTTGGGTGGCTTGCAGATTCATCTATAAAAAACATCCATTACTATTTTGGAAAAAGCATCGTAAAAAAAGAAATAACAATCTTTGAACCCTTAACCAGGGATTAAATTCCAACCAAAGATTCTATCTGAAAAAATGTATATTTTCATACTTTGCTTAATTAAATAAAATAAAAATTATCTATAAAACATTAAGAATTTTCGTGTTAATTTTTATTAGCAAACAAACATTGGTTTTTAAAAGCTTTTTTTAATAGAAATTAAAAGAAAATAACAAAGAAGAGTTGATATTTCAAAAAATGGCTTCTTATTTTAGTATAATCGATATTGTTGAATTTTCACGATTTGTTTTTGAATTAATTTCCAAGGAACATCTTAGTAAGAATATCAAAACTTACGAATCTGAAAGAAGAAAAATTTATTTTTAAATAAATAAATAGTTCCCACTTTTAAATAAATCAGTCAGGGATATGACAAAAATAACCGATAGATATTAAAAGTTATTGAAAAAATATTGATTGATTTACAAATGTTTCATTAGCTTGCGCGTTAATGCTCTCTCTAAACAAGCCATATTCGTTTTAAAATGTTGGGTGAAGGAAATACGGAATCGTAAAAAGCTAGAAGAAATAGCTGTTATGCAAAGAAAAGATGAAACTAGACTTCGTGATACAAAATAAGACGCTATTTCTGGCATCCTCTTATTCAGCTGCATGATGGCAACGCCTTGCATAGTCTAGCACAGATCAGTTGGTCTAACTATGTGAATAATCTAGCCTCGACTGGATCGCGATAAGGCGAAGAATTTTTTTAGAAAAAATAAATTTTTTTGGCAACAATCACTGAAATCTACAGTCTCGGAAGCCATGCTTGAGGTACTCGTACTCCACGCAATGATTTCTGCCGTAGCTTCCACAATAAGGAAAAGTAGAAGACGGCTATCCATTTCCTTTACCTGTGCCATGCTTTAGATTGCGCCCGTCTGCTGCATGTGACATTCAGTCTAAGAAAGACTGAGAGGTTGTGCACCTATTAAAAACTGTATTTGTTTTTAGATCGAAACTTTATAAAAGTTTTAATTAGTGCAAATCATCTTCTTTTTAAATTAATTTTATAATTGATTTAAGCTGGATTCACCCATTGTTTCCGAACAAAATTTTTGTTCCGAAACATTTTTTTTATATGTAGTTCGACGTTTTTCTTTTTGAGAGAGAGAGAGAGACACGTCAAAATACATATAAAAAAAATATTTCGGAACAAAAATTTTGTCCGGAAACAATGGGTGAATCCAGCTTTAATTCAATTTATATTTTCTAATTTTTCATTAAATATATAATTAAGCCAATTACATAATTAAAACAAATTAAACCTTTATCTGTGTTGTTAGTTTCTCAAATTATTTCCTCTACGATCCACTTTAATATTGACCCTCCATATCACAATGCTTGGAACTCCTCGTCACTAAAGTCCTGTGATACCGTCTTGTAAGTTCTATTTTTTATTTACATTCTTTACTTTTATTACTTTTTTTCTAATATTATGTTTTTTGTTTTTAATTTCGTCTTTTTTATCTTTCCTTCCTTTTAACTTCAATTGTATTAGAACAAAATTATACCCAATCTATGCTTTCGAACCTTACTTTTGAGTTATTTATTTCTAGGGAAAATGTATAACTTTAGAACAAACTTAAGTTGGAATTTCAAGGGCATAAAAAGGAACATCTGCTGTTTTTATTTTAAAATCAAGAATTAAAAATTAAATAGAAAGAATTAGGAAAAAAAATTTAAGATCTCAAAGTTTTGTTTTTAAAAACAACAGCTCACGAAACTACAGAGCAAATGAGAAAACTCGTTAAAAATAAAAGCAAAACTAAATTATTATACGCTTTTCAACACTTTTCTTTTATAATCAAATTACATGTGTCAACCTGTATTGACAAAAAAAACTTGTCAGCACATTTTAAAAGCTTTCAAAAAAACTTTTGCTTTTTTCTGAAAATTTTAAAAAGGTTTCTTTAACTTTTTAACGGTTGAAAAATAGTTTTAACTTAGAGAAAATAAAACCATAAATAAACTTTCAAAATCTATTTCCTCTATATATTTTTACCGGCAACACCATCTAAACACAATTTACTCACACATACATGAATATGTACTCATGTTCACACACAAGGTTCTAATTTTGTTTTTGTTGCTTAAGTTTTACTAACTTTTTCGGGATTCTTCATTTAAAACCAGCAGCTTTTTCAAACCATGTGGCTTACAACTTTCATTCTCCCGGGGTTTACGTTTCTCTAGCCACGCTTGATAATCATTTGTAAAACGTTTCGGTTTAATTCTACTTTTTTCCATAAAATTATCTTTTTCCTCGAGCCATTTACGGGAATATTCCCAACCTATCAGGGAGCTAATAGTTGCAGGGCTGCGCTGTTAAAAAAGAAAGAAACATTTAAATTAAAAGAAATGTGCTATAGAAAGTTTGTGTACCTCGTTTTCATACGAAGCCTTAAAACGAACATTATTGTTGCTCTGACTATCCACCTTGATACAATCACGTGGACGTACAGGATATGATTTGGACCATTCATTTTTAACTTTCATCATTTTTTTTTCGCTTAAGATTTTTAAATTTGTTAAAAAAAAATATATAATAAAACTGTGTACAATTTGTGAACAAACAAAAATTTGACAAAAAAAAAATTTATATAAAAATATTTAAAAAAAAAATCAAAGAGTAGAATTATCAATTGAAAAAACTCATTGACTGAGTGAGGCCAAGAAGGCAAAGGCAAAAGCATATAAATCAAAACCGACTACTTTAAAATATAATTTATTGTTAGTAATGCCTTTCGCGTTGCCTCTAGTTTGCTGTGATTGTGGGAGAGCCTTTCGGCCTACAAAGTCATACATCCAAGTCCTCCAAAACAACGTGGCTTCCTTCTTATTTTTCCATCAAAATAGCTGAGTTTCAATAGAAGAGTATTAAATTTTCACGTTCAATGCTCTGGCGTATATGGGCATGTCGTCTTTTGAATAGAGCATTAGCTTGAGTAGCCCTTAGGCATCCAATTCAAATTTTTTCGTTATATTAGTCCAGTTTGTTCAAAATATTAGACAAAATTATTAAAAAAAATTTTCGTAAATTTTCTCTTATTAACATTTTATCGAAATCATTAAATTTTAAGAAAAATTTAAATACAAAAAAAATCATCATTAATTTTAAATTTGTAACTATTATTGGTCAAAATAGCGCCGTCAATCGTTCCTTCTTTAAAAGAAAACAATTTTTAAAAACCTATAATTATTTTCAATTATCTGAAAGGTATCATCATGGATAAAATCGCTGCATGAAAGATTTTACTAATTTTCTAAATGGCCGTTGAACCATTGAAATTTATTCCCAAACTTGAAATAAAAACGATCCTTAACCAAAATCTTGGGACTCGAATTGTCTAAATCAGATTAATTAATTATGTTTGATTTGAAAGTTAGAAATCAGAAAAAATTTTTACTTAACTAAAATATTTTGTTTTTATGCTATTAAGACACGATATCAAATGCAAAAAACAAAGTTTAAAAATAAATAAAAGTAACGGGAATCAGAAACTGCCAATGCAATGACGAAAAAGACAAATTGGTATCAGGTAAACTCGGTGGCAAGGCGAATAGATTACTAGGTGGCAGCGTAGGCGAATTCAGTATTTTTTGGTGGCGTACACTACTGTCAAACTGCCTACATAAAAAATTTGTGTATATTTTTTATATATGGAGTTTGACAGTCGTGTATACCAGCAAAAAATGCTGAATTCGCCTACGCTGTCACCTGGTAATTTATTCGCCTTGCTCGGTGGCAAGATGAACCAATTACCAGGTGGTCACGATGGCGAATTTACTAATTGTCGCCGAAACCCTAATTACAAGGCCAAGGCAAATCAACTACCAGGTGGCAGCGTAGGCGAATTCAGTATTTTTTGCTGGTATACACGACTGTCAAACTCCATACATAAAAAATATACAGAAATTTTTTATATTAGAAGTTTGACAGTCGTGTATACCAGCAAAAAATACTGGATTCGCCTACGCTGCCACCTAGTAAATTGATTCGCCTTGTACAAGGCAAATCAATCACTAGAATGCGTTAATTTTCGCCGCTGTAAATTTACTGAACAAATTCTGCTTTATTTTATTTTTCCTCTGGTGTCTATCGGCATATTGAACAAAGTTCCACTCAAAGCACTTGCCTTCGTTCCACTCCCGCACTTTTTATTTTGCAAACCACTCAAATATTTCTTTAAACATTTTTTATAAATGTACATACATACACACACATATTTTGATGAAAAAAATAAACAATTTTAATAAAATGTTTCTCAAAGAAACGTTTTCTTTTCAATAAATGTTTTTTGTTTCTTTTAATTTATATTTCAAATGCACAATTTTTATTTGATTTTAAAACTGAGAATTTGTTTCGTGTTTAAAAATGGCGCGTCAGCAAAACGTAAACAATTTTTTGACGTCGGTAAGGAAAAATTTTCAAAGCGAATTTGATCACCTTGCCTCATGGCGAAATAATACAAGTGAACGCACGGGCGAAAAAGCTCATCAGCTGTATACGTTGTAGTTGTCAAAGCGAATTGTGCTTGTTTATGAATATTGTCAAAAATAAATTATTTGTTAAACAAAATTATAAAGTGTTTTGATTTTTTATAAAAAATGAAATATTTAAGTTTCTTAAAAAAAATTTATATAGATTCACATTTTTCTAAATTTTAATTTTAAGAAAATTTGAAATGGAACGCGGACGAAGTCGTGGGCACTGCAAGTCAAATAATTTTGAAGTTGCACAATTTGAGACTTCTTTTATGTCTTCCTACACAAAGGGCATTCATCGGACGCGTCTAACTAATCCAAAACACAGTTCGAACGGAACAAGTGGCCACATGGCGTTAGACTAGTATTCTTACGTATTTCCTAGCACAATATACACTGGTAAACATTCTGTTCATGTTCTATTTGTCTCGTAAATGTATGCTTATGGAAAAATCGTTTAGGATACCTTTCAAGTTCAAAACGCTTTCTCTTGTGTTCCTTTAAAGTTTCGTATGCTGCTGTAGAAAGAGAAAAACTTACTTGTAGAAAAGTAACAATACACAAGATCTTATAGCCATATAAGAAGAATTCAGACTGTAACCAATGTCGAATAAAAACATAATTGATGCCAGTGGTTCGTTTGGAAATTTGATTTTTATCCGCACGTAAAAAGAATAAAGGCTTTCAAGTAGGTAAGTGAGCATCGCATAAAGTTTAATATCGTTTTTAGTTTCTTTTTTGTTTCATCTTGTCCTTCAATATATCTTTTCAGTTTTTTTAGACCTTTACATATTTAAATAATGCAGGCCATACGAGTTGCGACATGTTGTACAACTTTGATAGTAATCAAGCTGGGAGTTTGGTCTACAAATTATACAACTTGGGTACAGTCTCGCAGCACAACTTCATTTTTTATAGAAGCCATCACAGTAAAGATGTTTGCCGATATTGTTGCGTATGTTGTAATCGATGAAGTGTTTGACCAAGAAGAAAAAGAATGCAAACAAAAGTTAAGAAAGAAGCGAAAGTGGTCAAAGCAGTGGCTTATAGAAGAGAAAATATATTCTAACAACAAACTTTTGAAAACCTTGCACGCATTTCAACTAAATCTTACATCTTTATTCATATAATAATTTTCTTCCAACGTATAGAATACTTTTGCGCTGTGTTTTGCTATGTTGTCACTACGAAAATAAAAAGTAAAATAGAATAATATTGTGCGACATGTCCACTAACGTTGCGACCGAATTGTACAACTTGCCAAAAAATCAAAACTGTTTGATCTTTCGTACAACCAACACGCAACTTTATACAACTACACCACAAACATTGCAATATATTTCACAACCTTCTCAAGTTGTACAACAGGTCGCAACGTGTATGGCCTGCATAATGCATCACCGCCGAATTCTGGTAAAAAAATAAAAAAAAAAAACTTTATTCTAATTTTTTTCCAATTTCTTATGTTTATTTTTTTAACAATTGATTTTGACAACATAACTAGATTTTGTAGCAACAAATTCCCTGTTGTTTTGTGTTGTTGGATTGTTGTAGCCATGGCGAAATAATTTACCAGGTGGCAGCATAGGCGAATTCAGTATTTTTTGCTGGCGTACACCACTGTCAAACTCCATATATAAAAAATGTACACAAATTTTTTATATATGGAGTTTGACAGTGGTGTACGCCAGCAAAAAATACTGAATTCGCCTATGCTGCCACCTGGTAAATTATTTCGCCATGGTTGTAGCCGTACAATCACCTGTATTAATTCGCCTTGCCTTGCCTATCAGTTTTACCTCTTATTCAATTTGCTTTCTTTCTTATCTCCTTATGTGTCAAAATTTGTTTACGTTTTCTCTATTGCCACTTTCTTTAATAAAAAAAATACTTTAATGTGTGTGTTATGTGTTGGAAAAACTGCATTGAAAAGTAATTTAAACAAGAAAATTTGTTAAAAGCAGTAATAAAGTTTTAGTTTGTGCTATTTTCGTGTTATTTCAATTAAATTTTTATTTTTATTCTTATATTACTTTTAGTTTTGTATGATTGTATTTCATCTTCCTTTTGTTGCTCCAGACACGGTAAATGAAATTTTCAAAAGAATATTTATGTCCCAAATTGCGCTTAACACATTTTTTTATTAATTCTTACCTTATTATTGTAATTTACATTGTTCTTAATAACAACAATGCAATTTGTTATAATTTCTTTTTATTTTTATTTCTCAAAAATTTGGCTTCAACTTCATGTTAAGAAAATACAAATACACCGACTTTACCATCCTTGAATTGTAGTCAGCTGCTCTTTGACACAATAGATAATTTTAAAACAAACAAATTGCCTGTTGTTGTTTAAATGTTGCTTTGTGGCAGACTTGCATGTACTTGATATAAAGGCATGTTCTAAAATCCACACGAAATTCTCACTCCATATTTTTCAAAGCATTGTTGCTATAAAACTATTTTCTACAAAAACCATGCCTTGAAAAATAGTGAAGTAAAAATTTTGCTTGGAATTCAGAACAAGCCTGGTACTTTGTTTACAACAAAATATTATCAAGTAGATTATCCATCTCTGGTCAACTAATAATCAGGCATGTTCTGACACTCGCATGTGACTTCAAAAACGCCAACTTTTGCTTTACATGTTCTGAAACTCACGCGTTTTGCTTGCGATTTGCTTTTTTTCAAACTTATGTTCGAAAAACAAAAACATATGATTTGGCGGTGCAAAACATAAAAAACAAGAGAAAAATAAAAAAATGGCAGCAGCCTTCTTACTTAATTCAATTTCTTCAAATAAACATGAAATTAAAAAAAGAAAAAATTAAAAAACGGATGCTTAGAGATAATTTCAGTCTATTGGATATTCCAATCCAATAAATATTTATTAATTTAAAAATTTTATACAAAGCAAGAAATAATTTGGCGACAAATGAAATTTCTGTTAGTGATGTTGCATTTAGCAACTTTAAAGAAAAAGATTACTTAGATCGTGAGTAATCAATACTTAAAAATTATTTTTGCTTATGTTAGTTATAACATACACGTTCAAAACGCAGATCGTCCTAAAAGTAATTGAGGTATATTTATTAACGTACATTAACACCTAAATCGCCCATTTAATAAGCACCGAATATTTGTTTAAGATTTTAAAATGTAAATAACCGCATTTTTATTTGACTACCGACTAAACATTTAACCGCACTAATACTAATATATTTTCGAACATCAATAAGAACAGCTGTTTTCATGAAATCGCAAGTACTCAAGAAAAAACCAACACAAACAATTGATAAAACAAAGGACATATTTTAAATTTATTATTTAACACTTTAACTGTGTAAAAATAAAAATAAATTTTGATAAAAATAAAAGAAAACATATTAATTTTTATATGTGTATAATTTTATTGTTGTGTTAAAGTTTATTTTAGGTGAAATTTATAACTTCACTTCAGTCTGTGCTTGCGATTTCAAGTCGCCAAATTTCTTGCGATTGTGAACTACAGAACACCTTTCATGCGATTTGAACTCGCATCGCAAGTTTTAGGCGATTTGCGATTGTCAGAACATGCCTGAATATTTCTTTTTTTTGTTTTTTTGCTTTTTGCAAGTCGATTCAATGCTGTTGTACGTGCAATTATGGATTCCAAGCAAATTTAAATTACAAAATGACAGCATTCCGGTGACGAATACCTCAATAAACAGATTCGAAAATTTACATTCAACACAGCAAGATCGATCGATCGGTCTATGAAAGCAAATTAAATCAATCTGGCTTAGATCTTGTAAACACAAAAATTAAAATAAATTGTAGAATAAAAAGTAAAATAGAAAGCGAATAATTATTAGATTTTTGTAACAAATTTTATAAGAAAACAAAAGATAAGATTGAAGCCCTTTTTCTTATCTTTTGCTTTCTTATAAAATTTCGAATTTATTTAAAGCACATTATGGACATTCAATAAAGATCGCCATTTCAAGAGACGTTCAATGGAAATTTCAATCAATAATGAATGACGTAATGTATCCACTTTTCTTTCACATGTAACACATTAGGGTTTGCGAGCCTTTCCTTTTCTCTTCTCCAACCACGTGTCATAATTGTTTTTAATAAATTTTGGGTTCGCCCTTTTTACACGTTGTTGCACAAACTCATCACGTTCTTTCTGCCAGATGCGAGCATATTCCCAGCTTAATAATAAATTCATACAAATTCCACATTTCTTGGAAGAGACAAAATAAAAATTATTTGATATAAATAAAATCTTGATGTTTCCAAGAAAAAAATACACAACTCACATTTGATTCATAAGAGGGTTTAAATATTCGCTGATTCCGCATATGGACATGTGAGAGAAGGTTATCTCGAGGTGATAACGGCCATGATTTCGACCATTCCTGTTTCATAGGATACATAGCCTTTTGTATAAATATATTTTTTGATCTTAAATTTTGTATCTAATAATAAATATGTATGTAAATAATTTTGAACAAAAAAAGAAAAGAAATAAGAAACAGAGTGATTCTAAAAATACACATATAAATTAGACTGGATTCGTTTTGAATAGTTGGAAATTAAGGCGAATTAAAAACAGGTGGCCTTAACAGCCCAGGTGACTTTTTGATTTTTCCTTCTTTGAATGTCAAAAGTTATATTCTCCCATTGTACTTTTTTCTTTTTTGACAGCCGGAGACGGTTTTTACAAAAACAAATTATACATATTTCTTTCGCAGTGTTGTATTCATTTTTGCCGTGAGTATACCTGTTATTAATTCGCCTTGGTTGGAAATAATTTAAAAAGGAGCCGAAAGTTTATTATCTTCTTGTAATTAATTTTTTAAGACAACCAAGACAGTTCGACACGTTAAATATTACGGGGCTGACATGACAATGTAAGTACATGTTTCGACGGCAAAACTCAAGTTGTTACTATCAGATTGGTCAAATATTTGACTGAAAAGAGGTAACCACTAAATTTTTGAAAAAAAATTTTTGTCCTCAAATATTTATAAAGAAATATAAGATCCAACGCGGTATAAACTGTAAGATATAAAATTAATTTTATTATAAATCTTCATTCATAATGTTACGTATCAGATAAGATTGAATAAACATTTGTCAAATAAGTGCTTTCACTTTTTCGGTCAAATATTTGATCTGACCGCACTTTTACTTTGACCACTGTAAAGTATCTGAGCCTAAAATAAAAAGAAAGCAAAAAAAAAGGCAAAATATACGCTGAGTACAATCGTTTGCTTGCGTGTTTTAAAACAGAAAATCAAGAGTCATAAGTTCAAATCCCATCACCACCATAAATATAGAAAAAATAATTGTTGCTTTGTAGACGCCATGAAAAAATTTTCTAAAAACCAATAAATAGAAAACTGTGACATATAAATCCCAAAAACACAATTAACAGATTTCGTGTAGCTGCACACAGTGGCTTGAAAACGAATTATTTAAACAAAATCTCATGAATCACTTAAGAACTTTTAATGAAATGTTACAGAGGCAAAGCAGAGGTGTTTTTAAGTAAAGCTGCGAACAGTCGACATATAATTTTATGAGATACCAAACTACGTCCAAGATAAATCGTTCTCAAGCCACTGTGCCGCAATAGATGAACTGACGAAGGCGACTGTATATTAAAACAAGAGATAAGACGCTAAAGGTGCCTCCATATAAAAACAGTTTCTAAGATAGTAACACGTCCTTATAGTAAAACAATTTTTATGCATACATGGTAAATAATTCGGTAAAATCAGTTACCTGTACATTAGGACAGCAGATGGAATGGATGAGGCATTAATATAGGAAAACAGGGAAATAGTGATACAAACCGGAGCATTGGATGGTGAGGATAACTATCAACTCAACAACAATACGTAGTAGTCGTGGCTCAGTAAAACAGGAGATCGTAAGTTTGAGTCTCATCGGAGTAGCATTTACTTTTTCTTGTGTCTCAGTAAAGAGAGCGAGAGAGAGAGAGAGAGCGAGAGAGAGAGAAGTCATCAGGGAACACTACAAGAAGGAAACTTCGTAAGCAGTGGCATAAAAAGGCAGTCATCAGATTCAATTTTATAATAAAATTTTTTTTGAAAACGTTATAAGCTTTACTTTCTTACTTTATTGGAATCTGTTATTTGGCTGCTATAGATGAATTAGTGAAGGTTCCTATATAGTAAAACAGTAGTACATGAAATGGTTTGCAAAATTATCACCTGAAACGTTGACGGATTTATATTAAGAGAAAAAAGTAACATTATAGAGGTTTAAGCAGTCGTGTCGAGTTTAATTGTTTTTTTATGAAGACCAGTACTCAGGACATGACCCATACTTATGCAATGCATTGTGCCAAAACTAGGAAACCAAGTTGTGGAAAGGGGGATAGAGGAAGAAATGCTTCTGGACACTTGATTTGAATCTTTGAAAGTGACAGGAAAGACCTCTGCAGGTAATTTATTCCACATACGATTCGTTCTGCTAACGAAAGAATATTCTTTGTAATGCGTTGTGCGATTCATTTGCCAATCGACCACAAAAGAATGCTTTCTTGATGCAAAGCGTGTCGCGTGTACCAAATTACGGTTTTTAGGAACAAGTTTCCTGATTTTATAACAGCACTTTCTATTGTTGTTACGATGAAACAGTAAAACACACCCCACATTCCGTTGATGCACCAGTGAATCAATAGAGTTGGATATCCAATGATGAACTTCTTCGCTCTCCCCTGCGCGCGTTCGAGTAACTACAAAATAGACTTTAAAGCACCGGCCCATACATGAGAGTTGTATTCCATTTTCGGTCTTATAAAGGTGACATAGATAGCAAGGAGATCAAATGGAGTGAAGTATTAAATAACTTTACTGTTAAACAAGAAGTCGAGGGTGTGCGTTTCTTTTGAGCCACAGAATATTGTCATTTGAAGCTGCAAGTTTGTAAAAGCGTACTTTAAGTAAACAGACCCTGTCACAGAGCCACACAAGGACAGAATACAGAAATAAAATTATACTTAACTTGCTTGCATTTGGAATTTTCTTCACTCACATTAATTATTGATGAAAATCTTTTTGAACAAATAAAAAAAAATTATTTTAAAATCGTTTATTTGTATTAAGGAAAATAACAATAAAAAAATTGTTATTGTAAAAAGGCCCACTTGCTCTGTACTTGAGATTGTTGACTAATAATAATATTTCCATTCTTTCGCCCTCAAGAGTCATACTTTCAAACCTACCTCTTCTCTTCCTTATTTAATACAAAAAATTTTTAATTGAAATAATATTATTTTAGTTTATTTAATTTTTCTTTCATAGAAAACACAGAGCAAATTAAAAAAAAAAAGTGTTGAAAGAAGATGAAAATAAATAAGGAAAAAATACACCCAAACTCAAATGCAATAATGATATCATTCATTGTTGCACAAGTAGTATTCGAATGGTAAATACTTTTAGAAACAAATTCATCAGCTATCGTGCCATCCAGGCAACCAACCAACTAGAAAAAATTCTCTTGCTTAAAATTATTTTAATTTATTTTTTGTATTTAATTTTATATATTTCTATGTTTTATTTCAGTTGTTTTATAATTTTAGTTTTATTTATATTTTTTTATACAAAGAAACAAAACAAATAAAAACCAAACAAACAAAAACAAACGAATAAACGAAGCTAAACAAACATTTGCTTCCTTCATTCACAGACTTATTCCAACTAAACACAGGAGCATGCACACACAAACATTCACTAACATATTAAACTCATGTGCAAACTTTACACACCCACATACATCCACACACCCACACACATACAAACATATTCATACAAATAAAACGAAGCTTTGGCTCAACTCAACTCTGGATTTGTTTATTTGCAAATGTATGTGTATAAATGTTTATGGATACTTACGTATGTATGTGTGATATGTATAAACAACCGACCAACAACAGCAACAAAGTGTAACAACAAAAATTATATTAAAAAAACAAAAATAGAAAAAAGTGAAAGAAAAATAACAAAAATAAAAATAAAACTTGAAATGTTTAAACAACAAAATAACTACTGGCACAAGGATATTCATACATATTTATTTACTTAACTAATACACACTCACATACCCTCTGTACTACTAAATATATGCATTATAATAGTGTATGTATGTGTGTATGTGTGTGTTTGTATTTATATTTTATATTCTGTGAAGCGTACAAAAACAAACTCTTGTATTCTTTACTCAAATTGCATAAATTCGACAATGCTTTTCTCTAGTTATTGTTGTTGTTGTTGTTTATATTATTATTTAGCTAGTTGCTGTTGTTATTTTTATTGGGACTACGTATTTTTATATTGTTTTATTACTGGAATTTTGTAGGAGTGTGCACTGTGTTTGCCGCTCGTTTGCTTGTGTAAGTGTGACTGAAAAAGAACCCAATTGGAAATCTTGTATTTTGTAACACTTAATTCTTTTTAATTACATTGCAGCGATTTTTAATTGTCAAATGGCAAAATTTTTATTAGACTTGACCGATTTCTAATTCATGACATTTTCATTTTATATGCGCCTGCCTGTAGTCATCCTTGATATGTTTTCCAAGGTTTGGCGATCTAAAAGCTTACAAATTTTATAATTCTTAATTAATCTTCTCTTCTAGATAAGTATCTGAAGTTGATGTATCAAGTCGCAAAGGCACAGTGGGGTAGAAACAAAATATTTCAGAAAAAAAATCTTAATTTCTAAATTTCTACGCGCCTAATGCTGTTAACAGATGAGTGCTCGAGTTTAGGTCATGAGTAGTTAAAAAACAATTCCCAAAACATGCTTAAAAAATCGCAAAATTTAATTTTTTTTAAATATTGCCTAACGAATTCACATTTAGCTACAGGTTTACAAAATACTTATAAGAAAAACTAAAAGCATCAAAACTGGGTCAAAGTTTCGAATCTCAGCTTTGGGATTTTAAAGCATTTGAGAAAAACCAAAGTTCATAAAAATAAAATGATTTCTGGGAGATCCAAAGGTAGAACACACATTTTGCAAATTTTATTAATTTTTTATGCAGCATTATATCCATAATATTGCAGCTAGGAAAAATTTTAAAAATTTTAATTTTTTTTTTCTAGTAAATTTATTGGCCTAAAAATAAATATTTTAAAAACGAATAAATAGAAAAACTGTGGCTTAAAAATCCAAAAAAAAAAAAAAAACACTGGAAACAGATTCGGTGTAGCCGCGCACAGTGGTTTGAAAACGAATTATTTAAAGAAAATCTCATGAACCACTTAAGACATTTTAATGAAATGTTACAGAGGCAAAGCAGAAGTGTTTTTAAGTAAAGCTGCGAACAGTCGACATATAATTTTATGAGATACCAAATTACGTCCAAAATAAATCGTTCTCAAGCCACTGTGCCGTAATAGATGAACTGACGAAGGCAACTGTATATTAAAACAAGAGATAAGACGCAAAAGGTACATCCATACAAAAACAGTAGCTAAGATAGTAACACGTCTTTATAGTGAAACAATTTTTATGAAGCCATGGTAAATAGCAATTAGGACAGCAGATGGAATGGATGAGGCATTAATATAGGAAAACAGGGAAATAGTGATACAAACCGGAGCATTTGATGGTGAGGATAACTATTAACTCAACAACAATACGTAGTAGTCGTGGTTCAGTAAAACAGGAGATCGTGAGTTTGAGTCTCATCGGAAACTTCGTAAGCAGTGGCATAAAAAGGCAGTCATCAGATTCAATTTTATAATAAATTTTTTTTGGAAAACGTTATAAGCTTAAATTTCTTACTTTAATGGAATTTTAAAATTCGGAAAATATACCGATGAATACAAAAATATTTAAAAGAATGTTGACTAAAGCTTTGCATAAAGATCAAATCCATGTAGTAAGTTAAGCCGTTTAGAAGTTGCTGGATTATTTTCCAAATAATTCATTTGCACTCCACTGTGCCAAGAGTGTTTATCAATAAAGTAAAATACTTTTTAAACTTAGACAATGGCAGTAGTAAATGTTTAGGCATCAGTTCTTCATATTTCTTAGCAAAGCTCAAATCAATTTAAGTTTTTAATATCGAATAACATTTAAGAAAGTTTCAAGCCTCATTAATTGTTTTTTTTTAACCCGAAATAATCAACTTTTGCCCACTGTACCCTGTTTTAGGATTCAGCTACAATGCTTATAAAATCAATTATAAAAATATGCTTATATTAAATAGTGACTATTAAAATTATAATAATTTTTTCACAGCAATCATATATTATTACAGAAAACATAATATGGTTTTTGGAATCATATCATAACCTTTTTTTTCACGATAGTGATATTTTTGTATTAGTTTTTGTTGCTTAAAAATTTTACAGAATTAAATAAGTTGCTGATTTTACATTCTCATCTTGAAATAAGGCTTTTCATGTAGTAAAACTGCTGCTGGGTGCTGCGATACAGCAATAAATTTTTTCCTGTTTAAATTAATTTATATCGATGTCGAGGACGTCTAGTTTTAAGATGATAGTGTCACGTTTCACATCGTCCGTAAAATAATTTAATTACTAAGAGTGATATATCTTAGCCTTGTGATAATTTGCTTCTGTGATAAAAAATTGCACCAAATTGGATTTTTTTATCTGATCGTATTTAAGGTTAAGGATCCCAATTTATCTATGCATTAGAGGTGAAAACTTAACGCTAGCAATATATAGCAATATTTTTGTTTGCATATATGGGTCCCACAAAAATTGCGATTGAATTTACTTGGTCTTCTAGTTTTTGGCGAGTCACACTTAAGTCAAGTTTTATCGACAAAGCTAGACTGAATGTCATTCTATTTAATTTTCAAGGAATTTCCTATAAAAACTTCTAACACCCTCAACTCTTTCTCACATAATAGTAGCAGTTTCCGTTCACATTGCGGCTAATTGCAGATTCCGATTATTCCTAGTAAGGACTGGGATTTTTAAGCAAGACATAATTGAGGTAATTACTACGATTTTGAAGCCTAAAGCTTAATTCATGCAAAATAATATGAGCCCCGCTATTTCTGACCTTCTCCCTACTTTTAAATTAATATCCTCCTAATTTAAAAATAAATTGCAAATCTAAATTCTTTTAAAAAAGTTTCCTATTTAACTCATTTTAAATACGTAAATGTAAATATGTTTGAAGGAAAAATAAAATATAACAAATTTTTGCATTTATTTATTTATTTACTTGTTATTTCTAAAAATTCATTGTTTTTGTTACTGTTTTGTTTCAACAATTTTTGCTTGTTTGCTTTTGTTTGCCTTCATCAAGAACAACCATCCAACCATCCATCCATCCAGTCAGCCAGCCATTTATTCATTCATTCATTTATTTTTGCAGTCTTTCATTCATTCTACCAAACAAACAACAATCTATCCATCCAACCATCTAACCAAGCAGTCAACCAACTAAATCAACTATCCTTCATGCCACCCAAAATCATTAGTTTATAAAAATATAGTGAATGCACGAGGAGTACGTTTTATTTGTAGAATTTGTATTGTTTTGTATGATGTTTCATGGCAACAACAATTTTCATTTTCAAATTTTATAAAACAAAAACATTAAAAACGTAAAATAACAAATAAACAAAATAACTAAAATCTAAACACACACACACATATATATATATATATAAATACAAAAACTATGAAACTAAGTAAATAACCTTAGCAAGTGGGTGAAATTTTAAAATGAATGATTGAAATACAGAAAAGCCCAGAATAGGAAAAAATATTATTGTTATTTAAAACAAAAATACGAAACATTAAATAAATAGGATTGAATAAAAGCACATATGTACACAACAAGTACTAGCAATTTCTAATTTTTAATATCAACTGCACACACACAAACACACACATACGCACTTGTTCATATATTTAAACTTTAGCAAAAAATGTATAGCATACATTTAGGGTGACCGATTGTTAGTATTGAAAAATAAATTTTGTAAAATTCTCACAGACAAATATTCAATATGATTTCGTTAAAAGTAGAAGTAGAAGAGGATATAGAGGTTTCGAAAAAATACAGGTACAAAATACAGTGAATCAATGTTTTTCGTGAAGAAAAATTAACAAACAAAAATTTTAAGTTTCGTCATGTATTTAAATGCATGTGTCAGCACTATGAGGTCAAGAGAGAGTTTGGCCTCTACTAATGCTGATTCTTTATGCTTCTTGATCTGCAGTTTATTTTAAAACTTACCTGCATAACGGATCTCTGAGCAGGTGAAATTCACGAGACATAAGGTGAAATATAATCAAAGTCTCAGAAACTGTTTGAGGGAATTTAACGAGATAAGAAAACAAGATGTAAATATCTGAGATTGCATCGTGCAAGAAAGACGCTGGCAGACAGAGCTGACTAACCCGACTGTAGTAAGAAAAGTTTTTTGCAAGGGAATAAAATAAAAGATATCTCTGAGCAGGGGTATTTGCGAATGAAGCAGGTACAAAATAGAAATCATGGTAAGAACCCAAAATTTACAAAGATGTGTGCAATTATCTCGATAACTCACTAAGTGATGGCACATTCATAGAAAACCTTAAAAGCTTTATTAATTCTATTTTTAGTTTCAACTTAAAACTTTTCTTTAAAATTATTGGTATTTGCAACTTAAAGAATCAACATATCCCAGTGTGATATGAACTCTAGCTCTTGATTCGAGTTTGGTCTACATTTATTTATTTTTAATTAAACAAATTTGAGGAGATAAATTTAATAGTTTTAATTACAACTTACGTCAAAAAAATACTGTTGAAGTGTTCTCAGCAACCTCTTTATTACTGTGTTTAGCATAAATTAAGCTGTATTAAAACAGTGGGCGTGAATTCTGCCAAAGTGGAAAATTATTATCTTATACCTTAAGGACTATTACAGAAAAAGTCTGAAAATTTTATGCGCATGGGCTACTTGTTAGAGTAAGTAGCTTGGATTAAAAAGTAGGCATAGTGCCTCCTATACAAAGTTAATATTATTCACCATTTAATTGGAAACTATAATAGATAGAGCCCTAAAGTTTTTTTTATTAAAACCCACTATTGTGCGTAGCTACACTGAAACTAAACTGAATTAAGAGAGTGGGTTCGGTACCTCCCACATAGAGTAAAAAATGCTATGGTTTATGTAAAAACTGTAATAAGTAGAGTCTTTAAAAAGTAGTCCATTAAAATTTTTTTATTAGACAACCCTACATTAGTCAAAAAGCCGGCTATATTGAGGCAACGGGCGTAGTAAAACCCACGCTGGGTCCATCAAATGAAGTTAGTTTTTATATAAATAAAAATGGATAATTCTGTAGTTCCTAAGCCATAGAAGAAGTGTATTCATCTTTAAAAACTTTATAAAATTTTTAAAAATTTCCTTATTTTGAAAAAAAAACGGGGAAAAAATATTTTTAATTGAGTTTTTGTAGAAAGTGTTTTCAATGCTGTAATTTTTTTATCGGTATAATTAAATTAGTTTTTGGAACTTTTTAGAAAGGTTATAACAAAATAACAAATATTAAGATTGACTAATTAAGCCCTACAATTCCCAAAAAAATTTTAAGATTTCCAAAAATGTATTTTTTTTTTAGTTTTTTCCTTATTCACCCACAAACTTCATTCTTAGAACAAATTATAAAACTTAAAAAAGATTTAAAAAAATTAAGAGATTAATAGATATAAATCCCACAATTCCCAAAAAAGAATAAAAATTTCCAAAAACATCATTTTACCGTTTTTTTCTGTTTTCTCCAACGAAATGAAATATTAAAACTTTAGAGAAAATTATAAACAAAATATAAAATAAGGTTAGGGTTGACGAATGTAAAATCAACAATTCCCATAAAAAATTTAAAATGTCCAAAAATTACATTTCTTAGATTTTTGCTGTATTCACCAATGAAATGGAATTTAGGAACTTTATAGAAAATTATAAAGCAAATAAAAAGATAACAAAATATTCAAATTGACGAATGTAAATCCTAGATAAAAGTTAAAATTTTTCATAAATTGCACTTTTCAACGAAAAAAAATATAAAATTTATAGACAAGTATGAAGTAAATAAAATGAAAAAGAAAATATTAAGAATGACAATTGTAAATCACATAATTCTAAAAAAAATTTTTAAATTTCCATAAGTGGCATTTTTTAGTTTTTTTTCTGAATTTTCCAACGAAATGAAATTTTGAAACTTTATAGAAAATTATAAAAGTAAAATCAACAAGTTAAAAAAAAATTATACAGACCAATTATAAACAGAAATTCCGTGCGAGTTTTCTCACTTTTCCCTTTTCTTCTATTATTTATTTATTCTCTTTTTATTGCCTACGGAAAGAGAAAAGAGTTCGGGGAAAAAAAGCAGGTATTATGATGTAAAAAAGCAAAATTGATGCCTTCAAACTACGGTGATGCCACTTTTTTATTTTTTGTTCCTACGGAATTCATAATGGTATGATATTTTTCTCGAGAAAATTTATTTCCGTGTGGATATTCATGGTTCGGCTGATAATATCCAAAAATATCAGTTTACTGTTTTTTTTGCATTCTCCAACGAAATGAAATTTTAGAATCTTTTAGAATTATAAAGTAAATTAAAAGATAAAATATTGATTGATTGATTTTAAATTTCAAAAAATTACATTTATTAGCTTTTTTGATTTATTCATCAAAAATGAAATTTTGAATTTTTATTAAAAAGTATAATGTTAATAAAAAGATATAAAATATTAAGGTTGACGAGTCTAAGTCCCACAAATCCCAGAAAAAATTTTAAAATTCCCATAAATGTTGCTTTTCAGTTTTTTCTGTTTTATCTAATAAAATTACATTTTTTCAGTATTTTAACGAAATAAAATCAAATTTTTAAAAAATTACAAAATGAATAAAAAGATAAAGCAAAATATTAAAAATAATGAATGTAAGTCCCACAATATTCAGGAAAACTTTAAAATTTCCGCAAAATGGGAATTTCAATATTTTTTCTATATTTACCTATTCTAGAGTAGCAATTCCAATTAAAGCCGGTTTTAGTGAACTTAGGTTAATACATCGTAGAAATCCTGACTTAATATTGATTTTGTACACAAAATTAATCTATTTCAAGAACGATTATTAAAAAAATTTTGATTTAATTTTCCTTTTTTTTTGTGGTTTTTAAAGCAGTATTTTCTACTCAGGTTACAAAGTTTTGAAAACCCTAAAAGACTAAAAAAAAATTACTGTCATTATTAAAATAATAATTTAACAAAAATCTGCGATATTTTCGTAAAATTTGAATTGTTAACACCGACTATATTTTAAACTATATAGCTGCATATCTTCTTAAGAGCTTGCCAAGAGCAGTTGCTACAATTTAAATTCTTAAAATCAAAAAAAAAAGATTACTAAAAGTTTGGCAAGGGTATTCTTTTATTATAAATCGTATCCCTGAGCAACATTACACATCTTCTATAGTCGCAAGCAGTTTTAATACAATCGTATAGGCCCTTTAGAAACAACAGAATTATTTCCGTTTTTTTTTTTTAACTCCCCCACTGTGCGTTGGTTCCATAGATATATCGGCTCCTTAATATAAGAATTTTAATGTGGTTTTTTAATATCTAATAATGACTACAAACCTTTTTTTATATTTCTGATTTTTTGTATTCAGACTATTAGGAAATACATACATACGTGTCGAAAAGTAAAACTTAACATGACAAAAAAACAAAATCGTAAAAACTTTTAAAAACTGTTTTGTTTTCACTGAAATTTTTAGTTTAAAAAAGTGTGTTTTAACATTTTTATGAAAAATAAAAATAAAAACATTTTTTTTTTAAATTTCAGTGACCGTATAAAGTTTCTGTTGTCAACACGTATTCCCAAATATCCATCATTGTTTTATTTTTAATTTTTTTTTTATTTACAGTCATATTATTTTATTTATAATTTTGTTTTTATCATAAATTCCATTATTTTATATTATTATTTGTGATGGTTTTTTTTTTTAATATTTACTGAATTCTAAATTTGACTCAATATTATAATGTGCAAACAAACAGTCATCAAACAAACATTCAGTTATTTTTTTTGCCCCGCATGGTGTTTTGTTTTTTTTTTTTTTTTTTGTTTCTCTTATCGTGTTGTTGCTGCTGTTAGTTGGCTGGTTTGAATATTTGTATTTTAATTGCATGTGTATGAGTATGAGTACATTGTTAAGTAAACACTTGCTTGTTGTTGTTTTTTTTTTCTAAAATGTTATTTATTTAATATTATAAAAATTTATTACAGTCAAGATTGTTGCAGAAATGTAAAAAATATTTTAATGATGAAAAAAGGGTTGGTAGAGGTCAACTCATTAGAAAACCTTTGTTTATTATTTAAAAAAAAACATTTAGTGTGTTATGAATTATAAACCTTTTTAAGCGTAATGGGAGCTTTAAAGAATTTAGAACTGAATATTAAAAATTTAGAAAAATCATGAACGCATTAAAGAAGGTTTTATTTTTGACACTCTGCTTCTTATATTTTTTTTAATTTTTTTTTTTTCTTATTAATGATTTGTTTATTTATTTATTTTTTAGTAGACGGTCTTTAGGGCCCCTTTCAAAATTTGCCTATGAAGTTCACCTTAGCTTATGTAAACTATAAAGTGGGATTTATATATTTTTCGTTTACACAATTATGGCAATGTTATGCTAAAATCCACCCTACAAGAGCAGTGACAGTCATTTGATCGATCAATTTACAATTATTGATAAAAAAATTCTCTCATATTCTTAGTGAAAAAATTAAAAATTTTATGTAAACTCTATCACACATGTCAAATCTGTAGAAAACAGAGTTGCCAGTGACTTTTTTCATAAAAAAAAGTTTTACGCATATTTTGCCTGATCTTTGGAACGGATTTAATTCTAAAACTTTTTTTAAGTTCCATTTTGAACTTTGCTCTTCAAATATGTAGAAACACAAGCTAAAACATAGATTTAATCTACCAAAAAAATTATTTCAATTTGATGCTTAAAGCACTTCAACGGTAACGCTGTTCAATAACAAATTCTTGCAAATGTGTTAATGTAAATAGCATTTGTATTAGTTTTAACCATTCATTTCTTCCTGGGCCATTAAATTTTGGCAAATGAAATTTGATCTTAATGGCAACTTTTTGAAACAAAGACAAGTGTTTTTTTTAACAATCAAAATCTTGCACAATTTCGGTTTTATCTGCAAACTCAAAGCAGCAATCTTATTCTGTAATTTTCGTAATTTTTACCGCAAAAAGTGTTAGAGAATAGCATTTGTAGCTAAAAATCGTTAAATAGATTTTTTGGATTTTAAGCGATTAAGATTTAGCTTTAGCTGCAGGTCACTTGATTAGTCGTTTCATTTCAAGGCTGGTAGTATTGAAAAACATTTTTTTCGCTCGTTTATTCATCATTGTTATTGTTATTGTTGTTTATTTTAAAATATTTTAATTAATTTTTTTCGTACCGTAGGAACAATGTGGCTACTCCAAATAAATAAACTTTACATTAAAAGTTAAAGGTAGAAATATATTATATATTTTTTTTTTTGCGTTTCCATTTAAGTGATTTTTTTCTAAAACACTTGATTTGAACATTGCTACATGATTTCCCAAAAATTTTTCGTGCCAGCAAAATAACTTAAATCGCTTGATTTATTTCAAATCATGTCGAAAATGTTTTTTTTTTTCGAACTAATATTGTCTTTGCAACGCTGTGTTGTGTCTGGGATATTCAAGTTTAGCTCCGTGTTATCTATTCAGATTGGATGTTTTTATCGAAAAATTGACATATAATTTTGAATTTTTAAAAATTTTAACTTTTTGGTATAAAATTTGTGTTTTAAAGAAAATGTATTTAAATATGCGTAAAAGCAAAGACAAGAAAAGCACGAACTAGATTTTTTACAATATACAAAACAAATTTGCTCTATGAAAATACTTCGAAGTGTTTTCATTATAACTATTTGATTTCAAGTACTAACAAAGTATATGAGAAACTGAATAAAAAAGCTTCTAAGCTTTTTATGGCTGTCAGATATGTGCAATGATCTGCAGACGAAATCTTGCGGGATGAAATATAATAGTTTGTTGAAAAACTTTTTTCGAACGCAAGTTCTCTATTACGTATGAGTAATTTTATTACTCTCTGAATAGAGGAACAAATTGTAACTAACACGATGCTCTGGATTTCGGAGCCTCTCTTTTTTGTTTTGTTTCGAACCTTCATAATAAATGGCTTTTTAAAAGATTCCTTTGATTCACTTTCACAATTTCAAAACATGCAGTTTTGGTAATTAGTTAATTATTGTTGACTTTGTCAAGCTGCCAAGGTATTTTCAAGAGTTTTAATTAAGATATTATTAATTGGAATATTCATTAACTAAATAGGTGAAAAACCCCTCTAAAGTTCAAGCAGTGCGTTTGTTTAATGTTTGAATACTAGGGGCATTCTCGGAATTTATTTCAGTAATTCCCAGTCTTATAGCTAAAAATAAAAAACTAAGAGAGATAGAGAGAGAAAGAGAGAGCTAGTCCCATAAGCTTCTTACCCATTTTTGGTACCCGATTGGTATTTATGTCAACTTTATTTTTATACATTTAGTCTAGTGCTGTCACTAACCTTTGCTTTTGATTGTAGTATTTTAATCTCCTGACTGTCAACTTTCACATTGTAATTGTTTCTATCCAGTGTTTCTATCCATGTCATAGCCTGATGCTGGCGAAAATACTTGAAGTTTCCATGACCTTTCATTTATGCAGTTAAAAGTATCTCGATTATTTTCAAGTATTTCTCTGGTTACGCCTCAGGAGTGACTTACGAGTTTAACCTGTGCACAGAAATTTCTCAGGAATTTTAGACCTCTCGGTCCCATTTAGAGGTAATCAGAGTCCACAAAGAGGTGGTTTAAGACGTACTTTTGACATTTAGGGCTCAATTTTATCTTTATTAATTAGGCCCACAGTTCCATTGGATGATATTTAGAAATTACTGCAATCGTCCGGTGAAGGAGATAATGATTTTTTTCACATTTCATTTTGTATTTTCCGAGACTGCTATGAACAAGTGGTAAGGGATTCTGCATGCTCAGGCTGTGGCTACTATTCTTAAAGTATCAAAGCTTCCACTTTAATATTAACTAATCACGGTCGTGCTAAAAAAATTCTTATTAAATAAAACCATGGGAATATTAAATTAAATTTAATTAATTATTTTTTTTTCTTGATTATTAAAAAATTTTTATTTTATTTCCATCACTCATATTTACCAGCAACTGAAGCAGTTAAACAGAAATAAATCTCCTAATTTTTCCAGTTTTCAAAAAAATATTATATTTGCAGAAAACTAGTTTTTTATGAAAGTCTCATGACACATAATTGTAAATAGTTGCATTATTTCAAATTACTGCAAATATGAGCAAATAAGTTTATGGAAAAACAAACATTCATTAGATGGATACAAATTAGGGTGAAACTGGTTGGCAATAAAATATAAATTTCAATTCTCTAAAAACTTTAAGTTTTGTTTTCCTTTTAATTTCTTAGTTATTTCTTAAGACAAACACAAAAACCTTTCGCTAAGATGAATAATTTTTAATAAAACTAATTTAATTATTATATAAAAAAAATTTTAAAAAATATATTTTCTTTCCTTTTTTTTGCGTAATTCCCTTGTAAGTGTTGTAAGAAAATAAATCTATTAAAAAAAATAACGTTTAATTTTTTTAGATAACAAAATCGGAGCCATTCTAATGTGTATTTGTTAAACTGTTTGCATGTTTTTAGTTATATTTATTTTATTGTCGCATGTAAATACAGATACAAATCCTTTTATTAATGCAAACATTTTTAAAAATACAACCCTGCGATTCGTGTAACAAAGAGTTAAGTTTCTGTTTACATGGCTGGGGCAAATGTCTCACCCAGAATTTTGTTTTTTTGTTTTTTTGAGATTTATGCAACGTAATGTAACGCATAACTATGACATGTGAGAGATTGTCTGCAATAACATGGTAGCAATGTATACTCCCAAAAGAGCTATTTATTCCTGCTTAAAGAGGCGGCGGAAAGAAGGTCTTCTAAAGTGATTAAGCCAAAAACAGGGTATTTTACAAGATAAATTGGAGCCTGCAAAAATGTAAGCGGATTAGCGTCTTTGTGCAAAAAAAAAGAAGCAGTTTCTTAAAGCGACCCCAATCAGTGTCATATGTGAAAGTGGACGATATGGAATGTAGATAGATTAGAAAAACTTTTAAGCAACACACAATAACAGCCGATCATATAATTAGCTAAACTTTATTGAAGACTTAAAAACCAACTGACAGCAAGATAAAGTATGTCTAAAGTCGCGATTAGTAACCAGCTCATTGGTATCAAGCGTTAGTGGATGTTAAAAATCCCTTGCGTTATAACTAAACAAATAGTTGGACAAAGCAACTTTAAATATATTCTACCTGGGATCAAAATCAAGGCAGATTATGTTTGAAGGCCTGGCATCAGCAGAGATTGAGGCAACCGGACATATTGTCTGTAAATATGCTGCTAACGATGGCATTAGACCGACGACTATAAAAACCCACATACTGACTGTAAAAGTAATGAAAAGCTTATCGCAAGACGAAAGTTAGTAATTACGCTTAAGGTTAAGAAATGACGGCAGCCACTTAAATCGATATTAAGTTTAACGGCTGCATTAGACTCAGTGTTGAGTAAAAATATTAGCAACTACTGTTATCAATAAAGAAGAAACAGGGTGGAAAAGCGCTTCTTCAGGTGTTTTTTAAGCCCGATAGAACTTTAATTTGTAAAAAATAACACGAAAAATTAAATTGTAATGAAGAATTTATTTTACACGAATCAGAACATGGCATTAATATTTAAATATGATTTCGGGCATATGGCCACCGCGGCTGCTCATGACAAAGTGCATTCTGGACGTTCATAATAACACGAACAATTTTGGCCTCCAAAGCGTCTATTGTTGCTGGTTTATCAACATAAAACAGTGATTTCACGTGATCCCACAGAAAATAATCGAGAGGTCTCAAATTGCACGATCCTGGAGGCCAATTGACAGGTCCATTTTTCGAAATCAACTTATCGCCAAATTTTGATTTCAATAACTCGATGGTTTCAATGACCGTAAGACACTTGGTGCGATCTTGTTAAAAACACATTTCGTGCGGATCAATGTCATCCATATTTTTAAACAAAAAATCATTAATCATGCTGCGATAATGATCTCCATTGACCGTAACGTGAGATCCGGCCTATTTTTTTAACAAATAAGGTTCGATGATACAACAAGCGTTCAAACCACACTAAACGGTGTACTTTTCTGGATGCAATGGAGTCTGTAGGGTATGTTGTGGATTGGTCTAATCCCATAAACAGCAATTTTTCTTATTAACAAACCCGTTAAGCTAAAAATAAGACTCATCCCTGAACACAATTTGGCGATAAAACATCGGGTGAGTTACTAACTGCTCTAGAGCCAAATTAGCGAAAGAACGACGCATATAACGGTGTTGTGGCTTTAATTCCTGCACTATTTGGATCTTATACGAATGTAGGGAAAGATCTGGAAGCAAAATCCTCCACGTAGTGGACGGACAGAGCCCTAATTCCTGCGACCGACGACGAATTGATAAATTTTGATCTTCTTCCACGTTTTCGTTTACAGCAGCGATATTCTCTTCAGTACGCACATTCTTTCGACGTGTTAGTGTTACTGGATCCTCTACTGAATATGCGTTACGAAATCTATTCACAATTCGACGGATTGCTTACTCAGACGGGCGATTATGTGCACCATAAAAACCACGAAGTCGTCTTTAAGTTTCTCGAATTGGTGATTGATTCTCAAAGCAAACTTGATTGCTTTGATAGCGTTGCTCAAGCGTGAGTCTATTCACAATGATTTTCCAGAGTTTACCGAAAATAACAAGAAAAAATTTTTCATAAAAATTAAATTTTTTGTGTAATTTTTTTTTAATTTAAAGTTCTATCGGCTTATAAGAACACCCGATATATGTTTTCTGAAAAATGTCGCCAGCCCCTTAAAATATATATGTACGCACATTTTCTTTTTTTTTTGAAATACGAATAGTTTTTATTTGCATTTTCAAATTTTTTTGGTGTTTTTTTTTTCTTAGGTGCCATTTTTTATCAATCTGTGCAAATTTTTAGTTACTTCTATGGAATCAACAATATATTGTACATCAGCTGCGTAAAAATATTACAACTTGTAAATTTATTTTGTAAAATATACATGAGAGATGACACCTTTTTAAGAATGTGATTTTAATCCCTAAAATTTTTTATGAGAATTAGGAAATTAAAAAAAAAATTATTAATTTTTTTATAAGAATAATTTTAAGCGTTAGGGGTGAATAACGTGACTAATGAGAATAATACACACAAATTTAGAAGAGTTAAGTCTGTTAACCCTTTACAAAAATTAACGCTCATTTTGCCCAGTTAATCAACAAAAAACTAAATAAAAATTCGGTCATAAAGGTCAAAGGAATTAACTAACGAATTAATAACTTCTCTAAAAATATCTGTAAATTATTTACGTTCTTATATTTTTTACAGCTTCTATAAAACTTTAATAAAGTCTATAAAAAATAAGTAAACAATAAAATTACAACAACAACAAAATTGATGTTGATATCTTAACCCTCTCTAAGAAGACTCCAAATACCTTTCCTTACATTTTTAAGCTTCTTAACATCTTTGCACTCAAGAACACATACACGCTCACGTACATCCACTTACAATTGTTTATTTGCAGAGAAGTTGTTTTTGTAGTTTTCTAACAGTATGGCAGTATTGTTCTTTGTTTTTAATTTTTAGCATTTTCACTTAAACAACTCTCTTATTATCATCATCTGTGTTTGTAATTCCTGAAGCATCATTAATAAACAGGTCCTTTTAAGAATGAAATGTTGCGATTTAAAAAAAATTGAAAAATAAATATTTTGTAGGAAAACTTGAAACTCAGATGAATCTATTCAAAAGAAAGACTCAGACTAGTAAATTTAGTCATAGACGTATCTTCAGCGTTTGACAAAGTACAGCGAGAAGGCTTAATATAAACATTATTGAAAGCAAAACTTAAGAAAAAAAACTATTTTAATCTTTGAGATAGTTTTTCAACAGATAGAAAATTCATTCGGAAAAATTGATATTTAAAGCTTTTCCCAGCCAACTAAAGCCAGAGTTTCCCAGGGTTGGGGCCGCTTTTATAGGGAGGATGGTAGCTGTATTGAATTAACATCTGAGGAAAAAGATAAGTCTATTCATGTCTGCATCTAAAGAGAATATTGATGATGAATGGAGAACAAAACCTTATGAAACGATACCTGGAAGTGAAGTAATTCGTCGCTCTGATCGTATATCAAATATAACTTCGCGTTCTCTGAATTTTTGCGCTATGGGATATGTTTCCGATGATCCAGCAAGTGCGAAAGAAGTCATGTCATCAGGCAACTCCTCCAAATGGAACGTCGCAATGAAAGAAGAATTTGACCCATTGATAGCTAAAAACACGTGGGAGCTTACAGATTCACCGCAAGGTGAAAAGGTCATAAAATCAAGATGCGTATTCAGAACAAAGACGGAGGTAAACGGTAACAAATCATAGTTGAAGGCAAGATTGGTAGCCAACGATTGGTTTACAATGCAAAGGCATAGACCTCAACAAAACCGTTGTTCCAGTTGTGAGTTACTAATCAATCAGATATTTATTTTTCCTGGCCGTAAAACATAACATGCACATACAGCAAATGGATGCCGTGAGTGAATTTTTAAATGGCAAATTGGAGGACCAAGTTTACTTAAAACAATCCGAAATGTTTGGTTATGGCACAGGTAGAGTTTGCAAAGTTGTGAAATCAATTTATGGTCTGAAGCAGTTTGGTAGAGCATGGATCGAGACAATAAATCTTCTATTACTCGAAATGGGACTTGTGAGAGGCGAAGTAGATCAGTGTGTTTACCATAACGTAACCAAAACTCAAATGCTGTACATGGCTCTCTATGTGGATGATGTATTAATATTTTCAGATGATCTGACATCCATTAAATTATTGAAGGAATAATTCGCATCTAAATTCAAGAAGAAAGACATTGGAGAAGTATCATCTGTTCTTTGTTTAAAGGTTACCCGTGGCAAAGACTCAATTAAATACGATCAGTCGCAGTACGTATCAAAAGTTTTAGCTCGTTTTGGAATGGATAACTGCAATCCAGTCGTAACGCCTCTAGACTACAATCAAAAGTAGTCAGCAAATATCTCTGCCAGAGACGATGAAGGTAAGCAACAGATGTCGCAAATACCATATATGGGGGCTATAGGATGTTTGTTGTTTGCTGCACAGATTACAAGACCAGACATATGCTAAGCTGGAAATTTCCTCAGCCGTTTTAGCTCGAATCCAGGTAAACCTTATTGAGAGGCTGGCAAGAGGAATTATTAATTATGAAAAGCAGATAAAAGACGAATAAAAGGCTACTGGGATGCTAATAAGCCAAAAATGAAGACGACTGCAAGTTAAAAACTGAATACGTCTTCATTCATCAATCGGGTGCTATATCATGGGCAACTAAAAAGCAGAAAACCGTGGCATTGTCTTGGACGAAAGCCAAGTTCATGTTATTGACTGCAGCTATTCAAAAGTCAGTATGGTTGAAACGTTTGGAGTGTGTTGTTTTGTGACAATGAAGGCGCAATTCAAGTTGCTCTAAACAACTATTTTTCCCCAAGGACGAAACATGTAGATATCAAAGCCAAGTTTATTCAACAAAAGATTAAGAACAAAAAAATTGTTTTACAGTACCTCAACACAAATGAAATGGTTGCGTTTACAAAAAAAAAACAAAAATCGCCAAAGACCTAAGCGAAGCAAAAGAAAAAAAGCAAAATCGTTATTGTTAAACGATCATGTTTTGAATTTAGAGAAAAAGGCTTTGACTGTTTAGTCAACCAAAACATCAATAAAAAATTATATTTTAAACTTCCATGAGGAAGACATTTTTTGTTAAGCACTGTCTGGACTGGAGTATTATTTTTAAATCTTAGACTTGAAAAATGTTGATGAGTTCAATTATTTTGAATATTTAGTAAATAATTTGAAGACAAAATTCATATCGCTACAACTTATGTCAGTATTAAGAGTCGATAATAAAACAGAATACAGGTGAATGAACCAAACACTGGCGACTGCAATACCGGTCATTGCGTTAAACAAAGCTTCTGCTACATTCTTTAAGGCGAAATGGAAAATCATGATATACAATTTTGTACACATGTAATGTCTGCAACAAAAAGCGTTGCGAGAGACTGTTTTTTAAGAAAAAAATCATTACAGAGATTTTATACAAATTTAGCCTGATCTTTAATAACAATATATTTTATGAGCAGCACCTCAACCATTTTAGCCAAAACTCACATTTTCTATAATAAAAAGTTTCATGTCAATTTAGTTCTAAAATCTGTAGAAGGGGTAACCCCGTTCAATTAGTTCAAAAATGTGTACGTTTAAATGCTAAAAGCGCTGTTAAAAACCTTGTCACTTCTCATGCGACCGACCGAATATACAGCACTGCATCAAACGGTCAAACTCAAACGGTTTGACATCGTTTAATGAACCACCCTAAAAAAACGATTTATTAAATTTTACAATATAAAGATTTCATACCTTTAAAGTTCATTATCATGATTATTATTATTCGTAAACAAACAACAACAACAACAATCAACATCAGCAACTAATTTGCTGTTCGTCACTGTAGTTGCCGTCATCGCAATGTTATTCATAGTTGTTATTGTTATTTTATTTTTGTTGATGTTTTTTTTTTTTTTAGTTTCGTTTGGTTTGGTTCGGTTTTGTTGGTTTTGGAATGTTTTGTGTATTTTGGTGTGTCATCAAACACAACAGAAAGTAACTTTTTTCCTTTCATTTCATTCATCTATTTGCACTGGTTTCATACATATTTTCAATTTAAAAGATTTGTTTGATTTCAATGTTTTTTTTCAGTTGCTGGCGCTGCCGCTGTAGTTGTCATCGCTTAATATAAACTATTGTATGTTTGTGCTGCTGCTGCTGCTTCAACCTATTGTTGTTTATTTTTGGAGGATTTTAAGACAATGATGGTGATGATGTTGCTGATGCTCATGCTGACAATGGCGAAGGAGGAATGTCGGATTCTAAAGAAACCGTGCAATTGTATTTGTGTGCGTGTTTGTAGAAATGAATTGTAAATAAAAGATTGAGTTGTTGTTCAAATAACTTTTGTTTAAATTGGTATTTGTAGATATTTATAAGGGTTAACAAACTGTATTCGAGTAAAAATAAATTTGTATTGAATTTTTTTATTGTTTCTTGTTGACATTTTTTTGTTTCTTATTTTTCTTTATTGTTTTTAGTAACATTTTAAAGATAAGATGTTTAATGACTACTGGATAAAATTTATACCGAAATTGGTTTGTATTCATTTCTAAAAATAAATATTGCAATTAAAATTTGTAACTAAAAATAAAATTTTATAACAATTTTGTCAAAGCTAACAGACGGAAAACAGTTTTCAAACAAAGTAATTCTTGCAAACAAAAAACAAACTATAGAATAGACAGAAATAGACATCTTTATAGGTTTAAAAGATGAGTCTGTGCAAATACATCAAGTTCTAATATCCATGGGGACACCCTTTATTTTTTTATTTAAAATTCTCATTGTTATTGTGGAGGTCTTAGCAAAATACGTTCTATTTAAATTTGAAATACCTATCTGTTTATAAAGGTTTCAAAAAAGGGACATATACATAATCCTCTAATTTATTATTTTAAATGTTTGTTGTTACTGTATCATTTTCTACTACTTAATAATAATGGTCAGGAAGACACACTTTAGTTTTTTTGAAAAACACCCATTTACATTTCAGTTGTTTTTGATTAATTTTGCTAATTGTGAGTTGGCGTCTCGTTGTATTAATTTTATATAGGTGTATGTTAAGTTTTAATACACATGTATAAATTATTTGGGGACACCCTTTTATTTCTAATATTATGAAGTGTATTTCTGCAAGCATCACAATTGGTAAAAAAACGTTTACAAAATCGGTTAGAAAATGAATGAGATAAAAAAAATACAAACAATTTCGTAACCTTCTTTAAAGCCCCTCAGTGGCTCTCTGCTGCCCCAGAGAACGCAAGTGATATCTCACTGAATAGGTTCGTTTATAGGGTTAATTGGTAAATTAGAACTGGCCCAGTGAACATACAGACTGTCCAGGAATCCTATGAATCATCTCACTTGAGCCTATAAATAGAATAGAACATAAAAACATGTATTAGAAAAGAATAGAATAGAATAGAATAGAATAGAATAGAATAGAATAGTAAAAAAGGAATAAAATGGAATAAAGTAAATTAGAATGAAATAAAATAGAGTAGAACATAGAATGGAGTTTGAGGTTTTAAATAATTTTTTTTTTTACCAACTTCAAAAAAAGAATGAAATTGTCATTTCGACTGAATGTTGCTTTTTTATGTTTGAACCTGCAGAACTCAGTCATTTCTGAACCGATTTTAAAAATTTTTGTAATTTAATAGATTATGCTTACAGTTTGGTCCCGTGTTTAAAACAGTTCATAATATTAAAAATAAAGGGTGTCCCCATACAACACACGTGTTTTTTAAATGTATTACGAACCATAAAGCTCACTTCTTTAAAATTTAAAAAAATGAGTTTTACTTAGACTCCTTATAGCAAAAGTTAATACAAAAATAACCCCAAAAATTAAATGGTGTCCCCGTAGGTGACGTAAATTGACTTATATGCGCTTATGTCTTGAACCGTTATGGACAAACGCTTGCAAATTGGACTGTTATAATAACAAGTATAAACATTCAAAATTATAAATTAAAGGGTGTCCCAACAGTTAATTTAATTTGGTTATATGGCCAAACTTTTAAACTGTTATAGGCAAATAGTTGAAATTTACAAAGAACCTTTATTGCTAAATCTGCTATAATAAGTATAAAGTTTGTTTTTGGAAATTAAAGAGTGTCCCAATAGTTGATGTCAGTTGATATATGTGACCAAACTTTGGAACCGTTATAGACAGTCAGCTAAATTTAACTATGATCCTGTATTGCTAAGTCCGCTATAACAACAAGTATAAAATTTGAATTAAAAAATTAAAGGGTGTGCCCATATTTGAAGTAAATTGACCTATATGGCCCTATCGTTTGAACAGTTATATTTTACAGAATGTCCACTACTTTGTCTGGTATATTAAGAAAAATAAATATTTAAAATTATGAATTATAGGGTATTACAATAGTTGCTGTATTTGATGTATATGACCAAACTGTTGAACAGTTATAGACAGTTGCTTAAAATTTGCATAGAACCCTGCTATAGCAAGTAGCAAACTTGAAATTATAAATTAAAGGGTGTACCTATAACTAATGTAATTTGACCTTTATGGCCCTATTTTTAAAACCTTTACAGACAAACTCTTAAAAATTAGACAGAATGTCCATTGCTATATCAAGTAAAAAAAGAAGTATAAATATTTAAACTTAGAAATTAAAGGGTGTCCAAATGGTAGTAATTTGATGTATATGGCTAGTCTTTTGAACAGTTGTAGACTAACGCTTAGAATTTAAACAAATTTCGTTTTACTGTGTCAGCAAGAAAAAGTGTAAAAAGTAAAAGGGTGACCACTTAGCTGCTGATTTTTCTTGTTTAAGCTTCATTCATATTTTGTACTACGATATATAAAAAATCTTGACGCAATGTTTCCCGAATATAATAGAATATGATTAATATATAGAAATAAGAAATATTATTTTTATTAAGTTTGTCTGTTTTGAAGTCGTTTTTTTTTTCTTTTTGCAAGAATTATTCCATGATGTGTTTATCTTGTAAGAATAAGTAAAACACTAAAAAATTTCCATTTGATTTTTAAAATTAATTGTATTTAAAAATTAACAAAAACAATAATCCCACATACATGCGCCCACAGACTAAAAGAAAACACCTGGTATAATTACAGTTTTCAAAAGAAAATGCTTCCGCTTCCTATAGATAGAAGCATATTTTATTGGAAATATATCAACTGTTATAACAAAATAAATTATTTTATTTCGGCTCAAGGTAAATTCAAATGTTTAAATTTTATTATAAATTATCAATTTTTGTGTTAAATTAAAAAAATAGACATTAGTAGAATATTATGCAGCATTTTTCGGATTTTCTATTTAAGTAACCATTATAAAAAACTAAAATACGAGGAATAACTAACAAACAATCACTATTAAGTTGGTAAGACAAAACCTACAAACAACCCAAGACGGAGAAGATCACGTAATAAAAGGAAAAGAACTTTAATTATAAACTCTTTTAAAAGTGCTTGCTACTGTGATTATTCGTGAAGGCCATGTTAATTTTTTTCGTTGGGTTATTTGTGTTAATAATTTATAGAATTTCTCTGACAAAATATGACATTTACTAAACAAATGTATGGATACGAAAAGCAAGACGTCAAACGAAGACAACTTAGAAGAAAAGGTCTTCATTTTTCCTGCTCTCTTGTCGGTGGTATCGTAGTTTTGATATGTTGTTTTCTTTTTTATTATTAAAAAATTAAACACAGTTAATTTAATTTAAAAATTATATTAATACTATGTTTCCATTGCCTTAAAATCAACTGCTTTTGAGGAAAACACTTCAAAGTGTTTTCATTAGGCTAAACTGTTTTGTATATTAGAGTTTGTGACGTAGAACTAACACTCTTCTCCGTTTAAAAAAAAACAACCTCTATTTAATTTTTGTAAAAACTCGAGTTCGTGCTTTTGTTTATTTTTGCTTTTACACATGTTTTATTATATGTTTGTTTAAACACAATTTTTAAACCAAAAAGTTTTTTTTTTTTAAACTTACAACTAAATGTCACTTTTTCGATAAAAAAAAAAAAACATCCAATCTGAATGGATAACACGGAGCTAAACTTGAATATCCCAGACACAACACAGTGTTGCACAAATAAAATCTGTTCAAAGAAATACATTTTCGACATGATTTGAAATAAATCAAGTGATTTAAGTGGTTTTGGTAGCATAAAAATTTTATGGGAAATCAAGTAGCAAAACGCTTGATTTAAACAAATCAAGGTTTTGGATAAAATCAAGTAAATTGAAACGTACTATAAACGAATTATATTTGATTTTTTTTTTTAATTTTTATAAAGAAATATTATTTACAAATGAGTACGTTTTTCAAAGAAAACAAAAAAAAAATGAGACGCCAGCAAAATGTAATGCTGCATTTTCTGAATCGCTACACCCTTCAACAGCATTCTTCGCATCTATCTACCTTAGGTTGTGCACATTATATACAAATGTTTGTTAAAAATGTGGATGCGTAAATTTTTTTGCAAATTTATAATTAAATATATTTAATAATTAGGTTGTATTTACATAAGGATGTGTGTCGTTGTACTTTTTTACACATTGTTTGTTTGTTTGTTCTCATGCATATTTGTGTTAATTAAAAATTTAAAATCGTTACAAAAATTAGTGCTTTTATATTGTTTTGTTTTTTAATCATTCTTATGCCAAGTAACTTCATTTTAACTTAAACAAAAAATATGTAGGTATTTACATAATTTTAATTAATTTACACTTAAAAACAAAAAGAAATAGAACAAAAAGCAGCAACAAGAACTGGACTCCTTTTCAAAAACACCAAAATAAAAAACATCAAAAACAAGTAGGTATTTCAAATAAAATGCATAAATAAAAACCTACTAAAATATAAAACAGGAACATACACACACATCCACACATGTTTTTCTTCTTCTTTTTAAAACTGCAAACAACAGCAACAGTCGTTGTAGTAGTAATAGCAGCATTAACACTAACAAAAAGCAACTCTATGTAAATCAACATCAAAAACTACGTCAACAACATCATCATTATTGTTATTATGATGAACAGTTAGTAATGGCAACCTTTAACTGTAATAAACAACAAATACTCACTGGGTACTCGTATAATAAAAACAACCAACAACAATTGTATTTAAAAAATATAAAACAACAACAAAAGAAAAAAATGTCCACGTTCATACGTCAATTGCAAAAAAAAATAAGAAGAAGAAGTAAGATGAAACAACATCACAAGCAGTCACAGCCTTACACCCAGCAGCCTTCATTAACATACAATATTTGCTTTGCTGTTGTTGTTTATTGTTGCAGTATTTTTTTTTGCAAGTCTAGTTTTGTTTTACTCTTAAGAAAGTGGGATTGTTAACATTTGCACGGCTCCCTATATACTTATTCTTCTTCTTATTCTTTTATGTTTTGGAAAGAAATAAACAAAAACAAAAACTATAAATTTCCTATAGAAACCCAAAAATACCCCACAAAAAAAAAATAAACAAAAAAACACACACATAAAAGTAAAACACAATCTGTTGTGTTATTTTGCAAATTTAAACGAAATTGTCAACGTGTTTTATGCAGTTTTTCTAAATTGACAGTGGGACAAAAATGTTAGCATTTAGTAACATCTTTAATATCAGAAGAGAAAACAAAGAACAGTATCAGTTTATCACCTCAGAATATCCCCAATTTTAAACGGATCTTAAATATTTTTTAAGGTTTTTTTAAAGATTGGTTAAAGGGTGTACCAATACACAACACGTTGTTTTTACGTATATTTTTAAGCGTAGTTGGGGATATACCATATCCATAACATGCGCATCGCTTTGGGTGCCCCATATAATACGAATTTTCAAACTTTCAGAGAATGTTGTTGATCCGTAATAGACAGACAATTGTTATGTGAACAGTTAATAAATATCTATGATTTGTAATTATCTATGATTTGGATTAGTCTTGAGAACCAAGAACGTTGTTTTGACGTATGCACACATCTAGCCTACCAAACAGAGACTTGAAACTTACACAAAATAAGTTTAAACTTTTATTTTTGATTTTAATTTAGTTTTCGCAAGAAGAATCTTAATCTTGAATCCACCAAGTGTGGACTTAATTTTAAATTAGGCTTAGCGAAAATAATGTAACCATCATTAGACCTTTTAGTTTTAATTTGTTTACTTACTTTTGTAGCGACTTGGCAATAAATATGTTGCAAAAATGTATAGGTTCAAAAAAATCAGGGCATTCATGTGAATATCACTTTACCATCGAGCTATTTTCTGATTTCAAGGCACAAATCCTTGGTATATTTTATATATCAATCGTGTGATTTCAAAATTTATTGTCCCATATGACAATCGAGAACGAAGTTGTACTGATATGCCGCAATCAAATGCAACTATAGTGTGGCAATCTTGCAAACGGTTTATAGGTAACTATACGTCAAAAAATGTGTAAAAAATTCACCAAAATTTATTGTGCTATCGTGCGTAAATTAGAAAGGACAATTCGCGCCAATAGTAAGTTTCTTTATAATCAAATTTGTTCGTGTTATTTTACGGTCAACATTTCTATTCGTAGGTAAAATAAATTAAAGTTGCTGTACATGCTATGATTATCTATACAATAGTTGCAGTGTTAATAGGGAATTCGATGACTGTATTGTAATGGATGTTTCTACTGAACTTGTGCATTTCTCCCTGGATTTGCAACCACAAATACCTTTGCCTAAAAACAGAATAGTCTGTCGCATATTTCTATCTTGTTTCTTTATATGTAGTGCTACTAGTTGCAACAATTCCCTAAACGTTTCATCATTCATCCGAACAAAATTTTTAAACAAAAAATTTTTGTTTTCTATTTCACGAAATTCCATCAATGGTTTTTCACATGCCCATCAGTGCTTCTTTTTGCGAACCATTCTCTGACCCACTTACTTCTTTTAACATTTCATTTTTCTTTCTTTTAGTTCTTAGAAATATCTTCAAATTTACACAAGATAATTATGTAAAGCTAACGCAATTTTCTTTTTCTTTGAAAAACGAATCATTTTTACGTAAGAAATAGATTAAATGCAAAATGTTTGAAAATGTACACTTAAATAAACAAAACTAAATTTGGCATCTACCACAACAGCTGTTTTTCAGATTTGCCATCTAGTAGAACAATCGTTTGACTGCAGTGCGACAATTATTGCCATTTAGTCGTTTTGCGCCAATTAGTGACAATCAAATTTTTCCGACTGATTTTACATTTCAAAAAATAACAATAGTTTTATAAATAAAACGTTTCTTTTGGAACACCCTTTAATTTGCATCATAGCAACAATAGTACTAAATCTTACGTAAAAATTTCAAGAGTTTTTACTGTTCCCTAGATAAAGGGCTGTGATAGACAGACAGACATTGCGACAAAAGCAATAAGATAACGTTTGTACACTTTGTTCACGAAACCCTAAAAACTGCGTTTAAGCCGTTTATTTTGAAATTCGCATACGTCACTTTGCTCTTAAGCTGATATACATATTCAAAAGGAGTGTTTTAAAGATTTAAAAAATTTTGTGGCTAAATGTCGAGAGAAATTACTCGCACTCTTATCTCAGGTTTTTTATTCTCCAATAAAAACTTTGTACAACATAAAAACGTAGCAGCTCTTAACATTTAAATTTAATTTTTTTATTTTGTTGCAAAAGTGACTTATGCCACTTTCAAAATAAACGGCTCATTTGTTTGTTTTCATTCTTATTAATTTCATAACGCAGCGAACCTAATTAAGGGTCTTTAATTTTCTTGCTTTTATCTTAAATAAAGCTTTCATTTTAATTAAGAAAAGTCGATTGCCTGGAGATTTACCTAGAGAATATGGTTACCGCCAAAAAAATATGTTCTTAATTTCTAAAGTAGTCAATGCGGTAGCCAATTTTACTACCTCGCCTTCAATCTTGGCGAATTTACCAAGCCAAATAACCCATAACTCATAGGCGCTATTTAGCATCGCTCCTCAGTACATAGTGCATTAGATTTCCAACGATTGCGATTTAAAAATTTTCATTTTAAATCCATAACGACAACTATGTACGATAGCGTTTGTCATAAATTGGGCGTAAGTCAGTCGATAGTCTAATAAGCTTTTTTTATAATTTAGAAACCGTTATCATTTGAACAAATCATATATTCGAGGTCTCAGCGATTTCCAATTTTTAACTCTTTGATCTTCTTCTAACCCACTGTTCGGCTAAGATCGTCAATTGCGGACAATAAGACTTTATGTAAATGAGTCTTTGCATCTGTATGTGTTTGTTTTATGTATATGACTGTTGTATTTGCGGTATTGCTTTGTTTGATTCGCATCGCATTGCGTTGACGGCGTAGTATTTTTAATTTTGTGCACTTCTTTTGTTGTTTACAGTTTTGTTTTATTATTCGCATTGTATTTAAATTCTTTACAGTTCTTGCGTATCAGTGCATAATTGACGGCGGTCTGTTGTTTGGTCGGGTACAAATTTACGTCTTTTTTTTTAGTTTTTGCTGCTGCTGTTGAATTTGAATCATCAACAAAAACAGCGACAACAACATCAAAAAAAACTACTAGTTCTTAATGTAAACCAAAGTGCATACAGCAACAACAAAAATCCTAGAGATGTTTTCTATTTATTGTTATTCCCGTGATTTGTACTTAACGTGACACAAACAAAAATACCTACCAACTCGTGTTTAATAAATAACTAGAGTTTGCAGGCAGCGCGAATTTTAAAACAAAAAGTTTGATAAAACTGTGATGAGTAAGATTCTCCAAGTACTATAGACAATAAAAACCACATTAACAAAATTAACAACAACAATATTGTTTTGTGATTAATAGTATGACAGAAAACAAAAACTTTTACACACGTACAGTGAGACAGACGCATTAAGTTTAACAAAACAATAACAAGAAGAAGAAAACAAAAACAAAATGCGACTTGTTTACTTTTGTTTACTCGCCAAACTACCAAAAGTGAATAAAGCAACAACAATGGCATCAATACACAATAATACCTTAGAGCAGAGTTTTTTCAAGAGAAAATGAATAAACAAGTGAATGTGAGAGTTAAATTGCGAATGGAAAATAGCAAAAAACATCGTCATAATTCGTTTGTTATATTTTGAAGACGACGCAAACCATGCTTTCAGTATTGCCAGACTTTGATTTACTATATTAAATTTGGTGAGTTGAATAGAGGAATTTTACGACTAATGCTTAATAATCAGACACGTATTTCTCCAAGGGTAAAGGAACAAAGTTTATTTCTGTCGACAATAAATTTGCTATTTAACTAAAAAAATAACGGTAAAAGAACTAAAGTAATTATCCGTTTCACCCCGTTTAACCTCATCATTTAAGTATATGTCACACCACACGGCAGGTACACTTCTACTGCGTAAATTGACGGCATTGAAACGGTCATTACACCGTATGCCTTTACATCCCAAGGCGGGAATTTATGTCTACGCTGTAGGCGCCAGTTGTTGTAGAAAAAGGCTTTTCAACCCCCAATTAGGCAGGTCTCGCCTGTTCCCTCACCTTCTTTCTAGAGAGCTGCAACCCAAAGATAAACCAGTATTATGCAGCAAATACTGAACAGAATAACTTAAAAACTCACATAAATTTGTCGCGTACTTTGAAGGTTAGATCATCATTTGGCAGTCTGTTTATACTGCAACTGTAGTCTAAAACCGAAACAGTTGCTAACAAAACCAAATCAAATACTAGTCAGATTTTTGAAGAAAGTTATCTTGCCCAAGGCAAAACAGCAAATCAACTCCGAAGAATAGATTGGAAGGAGGAAATTGTCGATAGTTCGCAGTTTTGCGTGAATTTAATAAAGTAACAAGACACGGGGAAAGTAGTTCTCAAAACACTTCAACACATTCGCTAAAATAGGCATTTCTTAGACCTAATCCCAATAGATCAGATCTAATTCATAATAATCAGATCTAAATTCGTAGACTTTATAACCTTTAAAGGGGGGGGGGGGGGGGCAGAAAACGAATATTTATCGGAGAGATTAATAGTTGCTCTGATACCAAAAGAAGCAACTTTAAACAGGAGGCTTGACAGCAGCTTAAGTTTTTTGTGTAAAAATCTAGCACTGACTTGCGCTAGCAAAGATACTTTGAGTCTGACGATAACGTACACTCACTGATGCGACACTAGAAATGAACATAACTATATTTTTGTAAAACAATGTATTACATTTATTACGTAATACTTTTGTGATTGTTCTACGTAAATTAGGTAGAAGATATGATGTGCTATTGAGCTTCATACAATAAAATCAGCATTAGTTAACTTGACCCCATTAAAGCACTTGTTCATTGGTGACAACTACTTAAATTTTTAAATAAATATTAAGACCGACTTCTTATTGTAAACAGGCATGAAATTCATGATACGAAATTATGTACAAAAAAAAGAGTCATTAAAACCCGGAATATTCAAGTAGATGTAGTGTTCTTCATTCTGCTGTAGGGAATACTTTACTGAAGGAAAATAAATTCAGATAACTTTTAAATGATCCAAAAGAAGAAGTACTGTCTTAAACGTAAGATCGTCTTGAACGTTTGAATATCAAGACGATTGTGTTCATAAGCCTTATGCGTTGCAAGCCCTAAAATATATGTAGTGACCATTCACTAGATCTTGGCAGTTTTGTTTTCTTTCCACACACTTTTATCTATAATAGCCTAAAGTAGAACTGTGGTGTTGAATGCGCACATTTTGCTTGCATTTTTAAACACTACAGGCGTAGCTGCTTTGTTCCACCAAACAGGAGGCATCCGCCATGTTGAAAAAATTTTTCTCCTCATGTGTCACGCGATGTAATATAACTTTCTCTTATTTACTTTATTTATAAAGACTTTATATAACGATCGCACAACAAAGTCTTTTCAAAAATACCCAACTAGAAGTTGCCTAACGTTCCTACACAACTAACACTTTAAAATAAATATTAAAAAAGTGTAAAAAATTAAAGCTCTGGCAACATTCCACATAATAGAACTACTACGACAATTTCCACTACTACTAGGTGTAAAATTATCAGCGCGTGTGTGTGAGTTTGATTGTTTGTGAATTGCCAGTGCTTTTTATTATTATTAATTTTTTTCTTTTAAATTCAATATCAAAACAATGCGCAAAAACATGAAACAAGAAAAAAACGCTGTATAATGACCTTCAGTCAGCGACGTTGACAGCACTGTCGTAGTAGCCGAGGTGAGACTGCACAGTTAGCAGAACGGTATTTGTCTCTGTTTTGATTAATTTTGTTTGTTATTTAGCATAGTAGTATAATAAGAAGAGGAATGAATAAAAATAAAAAGCATGTCGCAAGAATAACGGTAACTTGTACCCTGTCGGTTATTGTGGTTGATGCTTTTGTCGATCAAACTAAAAGAAAAACAACAAAAAAAAAAGATAAGCAAAACAAATTACTATGCAAATTAATGCATTTCCAATACAATAACAAATTTTCTAACAGATTTTTATGCTAAAACAAAAAACAAATCGAAGGTTTTGCGTGAACTATTTTAAAAATAGAATAATTTTGCAATTTTTTTTATTTGCATATTTATTTGTGATTTAATTGCGGTTTTAAAACTTAAGAAAAATATTTTTAAATACAAAAACAAAGACTTTGATCGGAGATATCATCTACTTTTTTAATAAAGACCAACGAGCAACAGTTGGATTTTTTTTAAATAACAGATGTTTTTTGTTAAATTTATTACACATACATTTTAATGTATGTAAATCCTACACTTACTCATTTCATCAGTTATTGTTTAACAACAAAATAATCTTTGAATCTTAACAATTGTACATATACATATGAACATACCTACACATGCATACTTAGCTATTGCCCTTTATCTTGGAGTTTGCCGTGAGTATTTACAACAAATTTCTTAAAACTGATACCAAACTTAAAAATAATAGAAATATGAGGTAATTTTTTAACTGACTTCCAAAAAAAATAGATTATTATTTCTTTTAAATGTTGTTTTTTATGCTTTTGCCCGCAGAACTCAGTCATTTCTGAAATTATTTTAATTTTTTTATTTGAAATTTTATACTTACAGATTGGTCCTGTTTTAAAAAGCTATAAGTTAATAATTACAAAAATTAAAGGGTGACCCAATACAACATAAATGTTTTTACGTGCATTATGCTTTAAAACTTTAAAACAAAATCGTATAACTCCAAAAAGTAGAACAAAAATAAATCTAAAAAATAAAGGGTGTCCCCATAGGACATAGGACTATAAGGGCCGTTATACATATATAAACACTTGAAAATTAAACAAAATGTTCACTACTTTGTCTGGTTTCAATAAAAAGTATAAATATTTAAAATTAAAAATTAAAGGGTGTTACAATAATTAATGTAATTTGATGTTAATATATGACCAAATTATTAAGCCGTTAAGACAGACGCTTGATATTCACAAAGAATCTTTTTTGCTAAGTCTGTTATAATAGCAAGTATTAAATTTAAATTTCGAAATTAAAGGGTGTCCCTATGTTTGTAGTTATTTAATGTGTATGGTCAAACTTTCTAACTATAATAATAAGGGTGCACTAATAGCTGATGTATATGGCTAAATTTTTTTAACAGTTATAGACAAAAAGTTTTAAACAAATTTTTTTTTACTGTGTCAGCAATAAAGGTGCCTTTAGACGAAATGTTTTTAACATATGACTTGTCAGATTTTCCATAACAAAATACATATGTATGTATCATGTAAACGGTTTAAAACATTTCTTATGTTAAATACATATGTAACATTCATATGACAAATTTTCATCAGAACGTGTTTATTTTTATATGACAAAGCATGTGACTTTCAGTGGTGCAAATTTTTCTTTCTTCACTAATACCGTTTTTAAATGATCAAAAAGTTCAAAAAGCACTAAAATCGTTGGAAGCAGAATAGAGTTGACATCTTTATTAGCATTAACAGAGCCGCTCACCAAACAACTGTTGTAAACAATTATTTACTTTGTAGGTTACGTCAGAAGTAATTTGCATGTACGTTTAAGCGCGAAATTTTAAGACATATGGAAAAATTACTACTTTGACATACATATGGAATATATGGAATTACATGTGGATTTTCAAACTGACAAGTCATATGTAAAAAACATTTCGTCTAAAGGCAGCTTAAGAGAAACATTATTTTAAGTTTGTGTGTTTTGAAGTCGGTTTCTTTCTGCAAGAATTGTTTTAAAAATGTGTGAATGTATGTAGAACCTAATACTAAACTAAATTGATTCTGGAATGTATATTTGCAATGAGATTTAAGGAGATTTAACTCAAAACAGAGAGTTAGATCTCTTTTTAAAGGGGATTTCATAAGCTTTACTTTATACCCTTTAATTAAAATTTTTTTTATTTAAAAAAAAGGTTTCTGAAAATTTGAATCAACATGAAGTTTGTTTTAACTTAACTTCTGATCCAACCACGATTCTGCTGTAAAATTTATAACGGTTAAAGTAAACTTAGAATTCACTAAAATGATATTTTTAGCATTTTTTCCTATATCTAGCGCTCAAATATTAAAGTTAAACGAAAAAGAAAGGAAAAGAAGAAAAAAGTTTTAAGTGTTCGAAGTTACTAAATAAAGAAATAAATCCGACAACTGCAAGTTTAAGTCCAGCACGAAGGAAATACCCTTTGATATTTAATTTTATTTTTATTAACTTGTTACATCGGACATAGTAAAACATACTTTGAGTAAAATTTAAATCAGGTCCTTTAAAAATTACGTTACTATTAGGACACCTTTTAATTTCTTATACATGTTTTTACATTGACTTAGCAATACAAATACTGAGTTAATTTATAGTCTCAGCCTATTACGGTTCAAAAAATAAAAAATAAGGTAAAACATGTGACAAACTCGTTACTAATAGGATACCCTTTATTTCATTTTATTTCATTTATGGCAGCCATAGCAGTAAATCCTCTGTGCAAATTACAAAACTCTATAAAAATTTAAGAGACAGGCCCTTATTCCTCAAATTTTTAGCCTATGGGAAACACCCTTTAATTTCCAAATTTTTTGTTAACAATTTATTTTTAAAGCGGACTATTTTTACACAGTCTGTGTAAATTCTAAAAGTTTGCCTACAACGGTTGAAAATCTAAAGCCACTTAAGCGGTAATGTCGTCAATATTGGGACACCTTTTAATTTAAAGTGTTATTTTTTTTATATTTGTCTCTATAGCGTACTTTCAGAACACTCTTTAATTTTTAGTATTTGTTTTTATAGCTTTATGGTATAACATCTTTTTTGAAAATATTATTGTTCCAGAGATAGAGACATTGGTACGAAAACGTTTTTAAATTGTGCTCGAGGGCTGATATATATATTTCTGGCCTGGCAACACTAAGTGTGCAATTTGACATTTCCATTGGAAAGTTTGACATTTTTTAGCACAATCGTACTCAAAAGGTTTTGACGTACGACCATCATTTGTGTTGTTTACAGTGACTAAAAAAAATTAATATGGCAAAAAAATGGAATCGTGCGATCATTTTTCACATCTTTCGACGTGGATTATCACGACAAGAGTGCATTGATGAACTTAAATCTTTGTATGGCGATGAAGCACCATCCTCTTGCACTGTGGAAAATTGGTATAATAAATTTATTTGTGGCCGACGCTCGCTCAAAGACAAATTCGGTGAAGGTCGTCCAAAAACGGCCGTTGTTTCAGAGAACATTGATGCCGTGCATGAACTCAAAATACAAGATCGTTATGTCACATACGGTGAGATAGAGACATCCTTGGACATTTCTCCTACCAGCATTCATTCCATATTGCATAAAAATCTGGCCGTAAAAAAGGTTTGTTCTCGTTGGATTCCACACAATTTTACATTCGCTCAAACAAAAGCTCGTGTCAATTAGTGCAAAGAAATGTTGCAAAAATACGATCTCGGTGCTTTAAAAGCCGTTTATAAGATCGCTACAGATGACGAATCATGGATCTATGCGTATTAGCTCGAAACAAAACAACAGTCGACTGTGTGGGTCTTCGAAAACGAGTAAAATCCAACGAAAGTTGTTTGTGGAAGAAGCACTTCGAAGCAATTGGTCGCCTGTTTCTTCGGCAAAACTGGTCATGTGGCGACTGTTCCGCTTGAGCAACGTAGGACGGTCAATTCTGAGTGGTACACTACAATTTTTTTGCCTGAAGTCATCGGAGAAATTCGAAAAACCAACAAGAGAAAACAAATCATTGTTCACCATGACAATGCGAGCTCTCACACATCGACTCAAACCAGAGCGTTTTTGTCCGGCCAAAACGTCGAATTAATGGGTCATCCACTGTACAGCCCGTAATTGGCACCCAATTACTCTTTTTTCTTGCACATCAAGAAAAAAATACGTGGTCAACGATTTTCGTCACCAAAAGATGCTGTTGAAGTGTTTAAAATTTATGTTTTAAAGGTGTCTCAATCGGATTGAAAAAAGTGCTTCGACATAACCTAATTTTTTTTTTTTATTAAGTTTTAATTTTTTGCCACTTTGTTTCAGCTAGAAATAACAAACAAAAGATTCTTAATTTGCAACTTTCTGATAACAAACACGTCAGTAGAGGGAGAAAGAGAGAGAGAGAGAGCTAAATATTTTATACAACTCTGCTGCTTGCAAATTTTGTTGGCTGTTTGTGTTGGTTTTTATTATTTTTATAATTTATTATTTTTTTTAAATGCTTCTTTAACTTTGTTTTGTCAAGCGCGCGCATTTTGTTTGTTTAGCCATTACAATCATTTTGATGTTTTGCTTTTTGTTGTTGTTTTGGCTGCTTGTTGTAGTTGGTGTTTATTTTGTTGTTTTGTTTATTTTAATTTTTTTTATTTATTTATTTGCCCTCAAACATTTACAATTTCCACATTTATACCCCTTTTAGACGACCGCATTGAAGGCAACGAGAAGAAAGAACAAATGAAATGTACTCCAACACTCACCGCATTTTTTTATTAATAATTCACCTGTAAGATACCGAATGTTTTTTCTCAAGTCTTCTTGTGTTTATACATATTTCTTTTGTTGTCGTTTTATATATTTTTCTAGCTGTTTTTTTTTTTTGTGTTTTGTTATTGTGGCAAACAAACAAAAATACCTCTACATATTATTTTTCATTTCCGCTTTTATTTTTGTTTGTTGTATGACTGATTGTGAGCGTGTTTGTATGTGTTTAGCAAAAAAAAAAAAAGCAAATAAAATAGAAAAACAACACAAAATATAAGAATAAAAATTTATTTCCTGATCTAGTGCTGTAAATAAATAAAAAAAAATTAATCGTTATAAAATAGTTTGTCGCTGTAAGTAAAGATCTAAATCCTGGAAATTAAAGAAGAAAACAATATCAACAGGTTTGTTGTTATTAATTTTTCGTACCAGATATTTTACATTGAAATTAAAAAAAAATGAAAAAAGTCAAAAATTCCTTCAGATGGTCTATTTAGTTGTAAAACAAAATGTGTAACTTCTAACCAAGACCTTTTAGTGAGTGTTTCTTATATTAAATAATGAAACAGAACTGGGCCTTAACAATTTTTTCTAATCACCGCAGCGCCTTAAACCAGCCTCAGAAGGAATTTTATTTGTTTGGATAGTGTTTTTCCACCTTGTCCTAGGCGTAAATCATTAAATGTCATTTTTTTCAGGGGATAAAAAACTTGCAAAATATTTAAAATTTCAATTTTACTATCAACAATTATTTCAGAATAGAATGAGAAAATCCGTTAGATTAATGTAAGATAATTTTACATTTACCCCAAAAAATTATAATGTCCTTAAAAGTACAAAATTATTATTTTACCACAAAATATGAAAAATGGAACAAAATTATGAATGATCATAATTCTCATTTAATCACTGAAATTTTAGAAATAAATACCAACTAAAAGGAAAAATGAATGCATTCCCTAATCTTCACACTATCCAACACATACATACCTATCTCCAGGAAATATTTCTTCGGCTTGTAATTTTTCTAAATGCACCATATAAATGCTATCGAAATATGTTCCTTCCAATTTGATATTAAAAAAGTTTCAATGCACAGAAAAACTAAAAACTGTCGATAATTGAAATGTTTACTACAAATTCAGAAAACATTTGAATTGGCTAATTTGTAGTTTTTGTTTCACACAAAAACTTAAAACTGCAAAAAAAAATTCGGCTTTTGAGCTGTTTTCATTTTATTTTTTATACACTTCACAAAAGTTGAAAAAGGGTGTATATAAGTTTGTCATTCTGTTACTACAATATTCATTTTCGACTCTAAAATATTATTTGAAATCAGTTATGCCACGTTCCCAGATGAGCTAAAGAAAATTTTTGACCATTATTTTTGAAAGAGGTGCTGTTGCTCGGTCCATAAATGGTAAAAATATATTCAAGAAATGTCAGCTCTTCTGTGTTCCTTTTTGCTTTTCTGTATTGAAAACGAAATTCCTTAATTAAAATATAACATTTTCATCATTTCGTTAAAAATATTGAAAATTTCTAAAAAAAAATTTTTTTGCAATAAAAAATTCAAAATTTTAATAAAAACCCAATATTAAGCAAAAACTTAACGATTATAATTTCAACAAAATATTTATATTCACGAAAATTTTACGAAAAATTTTATTTTTCAAAAAAAAAAAAAATTTAAACCGAAAATTTACAAAAGCTTTTGGTGAAGGATATATAAGATTCGGCACTCTTACTTGGTAACATTTGTTTTGGGCCGACTTAGAAAAAGGAATAATTTATATATGTAATTTTTTGTAACTCAAGTTCGATCCCTGGCTGCGGGAAAACGTGTTTTAAGTTTAAAAGGCGAATTAATTCATCACATCATTCATACTCTTCTTGTATTTTAATTGTAAAAGGAGATTAAAAACCATAAGAATAAACATCAAAGTTAAAGCGCTGCAGAAGAATTGGCAGGGTCGAATATAGCTCCCTTACTTTTTCTTTATTTTTTAATTTTCGTAGAAATATTTTTCAAAATAGAGTAAAAATAAACCAACAAATTTAAATCACTTTTTTTTCTAATATGCCGTTACTTTTTTTTATTCGCTAATAAACCAACAATAGCAACACAAAGAATACTTACATATACATACATAATTATAAATAACCTTTACAATACAATTTCAATAATATTCTAATACGCACTTGTTTTTCTTTCATCACACAATGCAATTTAATAAATATAAAATAGAAGGAAGCAAAATTGTACAGCAGAAAAATTAAAAAAAAAACAAAAAAAAATACAACAAGACATTGCGCAAACAAACAAAAAAACACTCACATACACTTGAATAAAGAGGGAGAACAACTAAATGCATGCAATCATACATACACACACAGCCAAACACATCGTTTACTAAAAACTCAATAACAAACGAATAAGAAAATAAATCAACAAACCCGTGAAATTACGACAAATTGCACTTTGGCCTGAGCGCGCTTGAACAAAAGAAATTGAAACAACAGCACATCATCATTTACAATTACATGCAATATCCCAGTAAACATTTAATATTATAGAAGTCACTAGGACGATTAACGGAGTGTGTTCCTAAACAAAATTATCTGGTTGTCCGCTTTAGCTGGGTTGTTCATATAAACAAATTTACTCTTTGCCGGGAATTTTCGAGTGTCTAGTATTTCAAAAACGTCCTAAAGATAAATTATTTGTCAATGGCCGGTGCTATATAGAGATCGATGGATGGATAGAATTCGATAGAAAGGTCATCGCTTGCAGCACCTCTTGCCACAGAATGTATCAATGGAAATTTTGTATTTTTGGGGCGAAGGTGAAGTAATTTAGTAAAAATGTTTTTACGATTTCAACCCTCCGCACCTCCTCCTGTCTGAGTTTTTGAAGAAGCAACTATGTCTCCAGCGATCTAACAGTTAACAAAACACTGACCTCTAATCAAATTTTGCTAAACTTACACATAAGAGTCATTAAGGAGTGAACTTTGAGGTAAACCAGAGGCAAAATGAACTCTTCACTATTATGGTTGCTTGTTACTGACTCCATACTCATTGAATTATCCAACAAGGGTATTTAGATTATGGCGTACACGGAAGGTGAGGTTTTAATGGTATTAGAGATGCCTACGGACGTGATAAGGGACGTCACGACCAACGCTCTGGGTAAGATAAGTACCTAAGCCACAAATTGTGCGCTAAAAACAAAATCAAATAAAACCGAACGGGTGTTGTTGATCGCAAAGACGATTTTTAAGGCCTTAAACCTCCAAGGCTTTTGGACTAATAACTTTATTTATCTGGAAGGGCTAAATAATTTAAAAACTCCTACATTCCGAAATATTCTGAAGCGAAAATGGTTAGTTCTGGGCTAAAAGCGCTAATCTTCGCAGCTTGCTTCGGTATAAATGGTGTTTAAGTCCCAGGACTTGAGCTCTACTAATGTGAATTATATTGTGGACCAACTGTTCAAGGTTCAAAAATCTGCTTGTACTTGTGTTACGAATTGCTTACTACGTACTTGTCCTTTAGAGGCTCTGAATGCTTTAGTGAATTAAATTCCAATTAACTGTTGTATGATGACCACTGCAGCAGTAGCACCGCCGGATTTTATGCACCTGCTTGATGGAGATCTAGGATATATGCTAATGTTAGGAGCTTGGTTTGGCTGTTGTGGGATTTGGGATACCTTCCTGCTGTAAGTAGGATTCCTCCCTTGGCTGAACTTTTTTAAGTGCAAAAGAGAAAGTTGAGTGAATGACTAAAACAACAGAGTATACACTGGCGGATAAGAGATAATCTGTAGAGTCGGTTCTGCAATTTTTCCAGAGAAGCTTATTACTCGACACTGATATCGCCATCTAGATGGAACAAGCGTTTCTTAAGCTTTATCAGGCAATCAGGCAAGCTTGCAGATTCTTCACAATAAAAATTTTTGTTTAAATGGCTGTCTTGTCGCTGAAATCGCAAACTAGTTATTCGATTCTAGTAGTCCTGTGTAGGGATATACATAGCAACTTCTTGGAAAAGGGGAAGATTGCTTAGCCAAGCTTAAATCCGCCCTTTAAAGTGGTACCAGTCGCTATGACGCATGTTATTTTTAAGTACTACCTTCAAAGAGCTGGGGTTAGAAATCGTTATGTTGACACTTGTAAACCCGTCAAGAAAGTGTGATATTGAAACCGTGTCGAGCGTATGGACCTTGGTCGATATCTAAATGCGACAGGGTGGATCTAATACACATCCACATTGGGTAGAGAATAATGTCGCCTTGTTCGCTATCAATAAACAATCAATATCCCAACTTTCGAAGGTCAAATATCATGATAAAAGAACTTGAGGTAGATGAAACTACAAGCAGAAGAAATTAACCGATTAATCATCAGAAACTCAAAACTTAGATATTATTGTTGCAAATAAATTTTGATGAAGTTAAGAAATATCGAAAACGAGGTAAATAAAAGATTCAATAATTATATCGTTAGTTCCAACTATCATCCAGAAGCATCGTCGTTAAAATGTTTAGAGGGCAAGTGAAAGTACTACGTAGTATGTGCGTAGTTGCAATAGTTGTAGACGTCGCTATTGTAGACGATGGTTTTTAAAAACAAACGAACAACAACAACAAACTAGATAAATACTCCCCAAACTATAATAAGCGGCACCAGCATAACGTTTAACAATCTACCAACTAAACAAATATTGCGTACCTACTCTTCAACATAAACGTCAACAACAAAAGTAAGTAGCAACAAAAAATACAAAAAAAAAATATTTTCAAAAATCATCATCAACAACTTGCCGCCCAACAGACAAACGCCCGCTCCTTTTTAAATTTGCTTTCTTACCTTAAAATATAAAAAACAACTAGTGGGGGAGAAAAAACTCACAAAATAACGAAAACATAAGCATGATTGTTGCTGTTTTTTTAATGTTTTTTATAGTAAACAGAAAAACAATGCTTTATACGATTGCATGCCACAACAAAAAAAGAACGACAGGAGAAACACAAACAAAAACAAGTCATGTACTCTATTATAATTACACCCCACTCTCACTTAAACTACCACTTGCACTCTCACTTCTAACTCACCCTGCAATTATTATTAGTTCTTATTATAGAGAAGATGTTGATTTGCAAGTGAATTAGTGTTGCATATTATCACGGACATTTGAGATAAAACTCCCAAAACAACTTTAAAATATAAAAACAAAACCCCAAATATCATTGACACAGCAGTGTGGCCAGATCTTAAGACTTTGCAGCTGAAACAAGATTTTAGAAAACTCTAAAATTTTAAATAAAAAGTGAAAAGCATTGTTAAGCCTTTAAAATCATACGATAAAGAGAAAAAATATCGGTGATATAAAGGGTCCGCCAAAAAACTTTTTTTTTAGAAAATGCTATAAAAAACTACTGAGGATTTTCTCGCATTTCTTTTTTTTATTTGAAAGTACAATGCTTCTGGTTAATAATGGAAAATAATTTCATTCAAATGGCTGCCACGGCTGACCATGCAGTAGCTACACGTTTGGTCCAATTTTTAAGCACATTATCGATTGTGTGCAGCTGTATTTCACCGATGGCTTCACGAATATTTTCCTTTAAAGCGTCAATTTTCTCTGGATTGTCGGCGTAACACTTATCTTTGACGGCACCCCGCTAATAGTCCAACGGTGTCAAATCGCAGCTCCGAGGTAGCCAAACGGCATCAGCTCTGCGGCTGATAATGCTATCTTCAAAAACAGGGCGCAAACATCGAGTTATGGGTACCCCAAATGCGACAATTTTGCTTCTTTACATAACCGCAAAGATCAAAATGAGCTTAATCTGAAAGGATGATTTTTTTTTTGACAAAATCGGCATCTACTGTAAGTCGATCGCAGGCCTACTTAGCGAAGCAAAAACGCATTGGATGGTCAGTTAGCTTCAAATACTGAAGCAATTGGACTTTGTATGATGTCATACAAAGGTCTTTATGCAAAACTCGTCCCAATGATGTCTTTTAAATGTTCAATTGTTGAGAACGACGGTGAATTGATGTTGATAGTGCTTTACGCACACTTTCTGCCGCAGCAGCAACATTCTCGGGTGTACGCAGTGCTTTTTATCGATGAGGATGCCAGTTCCTTTTACTTTTTTCACAAGATAACGAACATTCGGAGCTGACGGTGCTTCTCTTCTTTCAAAATCCGTACGCAATTTTCGCACACATTCTGCAACATTATCGTGATTTTCAAAGTAATGTCGCAATATTTTCCAGCGTTGTTCAAGCGTATACACAACCATATTCGTTCATCGGAAGGATAAAACTAATTATCTGTCAAATCAGACATGAGCTAAGTGTTACCATTCACGAAATAAGCACTAGTTGAAAAACAAACTTTAGATGGCGGACCCTTTACATTTACGAATTGTAAATTTATATTAGAAATGACAAAAATTTAGTTTTTAATTTTAAATTAAAAAAAGACAGGATTTTGTTAAACTGCATGTTAATAATAATTTAGTCATGACCACAAACATGCTTAAGCATAGCAGTTTTAATTTCTAATAAATGAATGTTATTTATAAGAGACTGCTGTTCTGCTGTTCCTTCACCTATTTATCCACTCGAATGAGATTTTAAGTTACTTAACAAAAATTCTTTTACAGACTCCGTTGGGGTTGAACTCATCATCTTCTGTTTGCGATTATATTAAATAAACAAAATATTTATATAAATAAGAACAGATTAGTAGTGAGGGAGTAGTAGATGGGGGAGTGAATAATGCGTTTAGGTTTTTGAATAATCAAAAGAGGGAGGATAAATAAGTGTTGTGTAGTAGTAGGCGAGGTTGCCAAAATTTCTAATGATAAAGTGGCAAAATTAAAATGGCTAAGAAGGGGCAAATTAGTAAACTTTCAAAATTTTGACGGTTTAACATTTTGTTAGTATTTATTTATGTAATTATTTTATTTAATTTATATTATTACCATATGAAAGATACAGACGAGGCAACATTAAATGGAACATGGCTTAGAAACCATGTTTCTTTTTTTTTGTGTATTTTGTGTGTTCAACACATGAGCGAAAGTAATTTTTCCCAATAAAATATTGTATGAAAAAAGAGAAAAGAAAACTATGAATAAATTTAAAATTATTTAGTAATTAAAAATTTTTAAAAAAAATATAAACATTCATTGATAATAAAACCTGCTACGAATAAAAAAAAACTCATATTGCGATAGAAAAATTAAAAAATCGCTTAATCTAGCCGGAAAATGGCAAATCTGGCAGCCTTGGTAGTGAGTAAAATTGTAAACAAAAATATGTATAAAAAATATAAAACAAACCAACAGCAGTCAGGAAAATTCCTCAGATATAGTTTGACTGACTGGCTGGAAGGCGAATATTTTATTGTTGAAAAACAATTTTATTTTTATTATTTTACCTTTATTGTTTTTATTCGTTGAGGTTTTAACAAAATAGAGATGCATATAAATATGTATGTAAATATACACAATGTTAATTTCTCATTAACTCTTTAATAAAGTAGAACGGCGGTATTTACAGCATTAAAATACGGTAATGATAATTAATTTACAGCAACACCTAAATCAGTGCCGTAAAGCATTGTCAAAATTGTCAAGTTCATTCAAAATGCATAAATCAATTCTTACTAGCGCGGCGTTAATGCTTAGCCGAAAATCTAATTTTAACAGTGCGTTAGGTATTAAAGTTGGCTGTTTGTTTGTTTGCATGTTGTTTTAGAATTATTCAAGGCAAATTTATAAATATTGGTAGTCTAGCAAGGCGAATTAATAACAGCTGATCCTGATAGCCCTCGTGACGAATGTTAAATGTTATAATCTCCTATTGTACTTCTTTGTCGAACATGATTTGTACATATTTCTTTCGCAGTGTTGTATTCTTTGACGCCGTGAGATTACCTAGTTTACCGGTTGTCAATTCGCCTCAGTGACTACATTAACTTAAAAAGCAATTCGCTTTTGCAAGATTCGGATTTGTTGTCAAACAATTACAATACAAAAATAAAAAACTGTAAAATGTTCTAATTGAATCTGTAGGCAACATAATTAAGTCACCTGTTGCCCATTCGCCTTGAATTTGCAATACAAATTTAGTTATTTTTTGGTCTTTTAAACACTTTAACTCATCTTTTGTTTCAATTTATGGGTTTTATTAAATGAGATATGCTAACATGGTTCACACGATTCTGCAGTAAAAATCAAAATTGAAAAATAAGTACTATTTATAATTTAACATAAATTGTCATCGGCTCTTAATGGGTTAAACATTAAAAAAAATTTGTATAATCTGAAAGATCTCTTCAAAAGCTTTAAATGACACTCACATTGACCATATTGACAATCGAACCGTTTTATGAAAATTTCAGAGGCTCATAACTCGGTAAATATGGGCGGGCGCCAATATTTTTACTTTTTGGTTTTTTTTTTTTCTTATTTCTTAATTCTCTATCACTCCAAATTTTTTCATTGGATTTACTTCATTATTTACATGATATGAAAAAATTAGAGGCAAGCGTGGTATGAAGCCCTCTGCCTCGATTGACATGGACCGATCTTGCTGGTTCATGTTCCGAGTTACGGGCCTCTGAAATTTTCAAAATTTTTAAAATATCAATATGGGTATCACTTTAAAGCGTTTGAGGAGATCTTTAGGAAGGAACAAAAATTTTTTTAAAATGGTTAACCCATTAAGAGCCGATGGCATTTTTATGTAAAATTTTCTAATATTTTTATACTCACACTTTTACTCCATACATGCAAATCTTGACAGATCGTACTACTGATCAATGGAATCGTTAACTTAATCAATGGAATCGTTCAATAGAACTAATTCGTTTAAAAAATCTAACTTTGATTTTGTGTTTTATTTAATAAAAATGGATCACCCTTAATTTTCTACCTTATTGTTGAGCTTCACATTTAATAAAAGGCCCCCCCTTAAACTTTCTTTAATTTTATTGAAAACAACATCTTCCCATTTTTTTTTTTTTTTTTTGTTTGTTTTGAAGTATGCTATTGCAGGTTGTTTATATATTTTTTTGCAATTCCTTTACACATCTCATTTGTTTGTTTCCAAAATACACAACAACAAAAAGTAAATAAAAAAAATTTATAAATGCGATCGCACACTCACACAAACTAACTTATGCACACAGTGAAGCTGACGGTATGTGGAACTGGCTGGCTTGTTTGTTTGTTCCAACGAATGTTTGTTTGGTTGGTGTGTTGGTTTGTTATTTCAACTGACTGACAGACAAATTGGCTGGCTGTATGGCGGTTTGTTGTTTGCTGTTTATTATTGTATATTTTTTATTGCTAATATTAAGTAGAAGTATGTTGTTGATGTTGTTGCGGATGATGGTAATGATGATGATGACGCTTCGTTATTTATCATGCTTCGCAAAACGTTTGTGAAGACGGAATTTTTATTGCTCATAAAATCATTTGATTTGCTTGTTTGTTTTTTTTATTTTTTTACTTATATTTAGAATAAATTTTTTTATTTAAAGAATTACAAAACGAAGCTTGATATGTTAACTACAATAATGATGAGGATGATGTTCCCTAATAGAAAAATGCTGTTGTTATTAAAGAATTTTTAAACGCATTGAAAGAGAGTTATTTTCTACACAACCAGCGTTGCCAGAAACTCTTATTAAAATCTGAAAATTACTAAATTAATGATTCTTTTTATCATATTTAAAATTTAAATAAATATTTTTAAATGTACAGACGGTATATAAAGAATCGTGATACTAGCAGTGTCCACGACTTTCTCTACGTATCATTTCTAATTTTCTTAAGATTAAAATTTAGAAAAATATGTTTTTAAATACCTATTTGCTGTAGAGTTCTGTGAACAGTGTTAAAAACTTTCCATCGATAAAAGAAATTTACTGACAGTTGTCTTAGTAAAATTATAGCGGTAAAATTTGAAATTATAAATTAAAGGGTGTCCCCACAGCTTACAATTAGAAATTAAAGGGTGCCCCTATAGTTGATGAAATTTTGTATATGAGGCTAATCCTTTTGACAGTTAAAGCAAACTTTTAAAACTTGAACAAAATTATTTTGACTGTGTTAGCAATAAAATAAACATGATTTTAAGTTTATTTTAAATTCATTCTTTTTTTACAAGAATTTTTTAGTTTTAAGTAATAAATATTTTATTTTTATTTAAAGGAATCAAGCAATAATATTGTAGGTTTATTATTTTTATTTGTTATTTTTTTGTTTTATTAATTTAAAATCAGATGTATCTTTTTCGAATATATAGCACAAGAGTAAACTTCAATATCCCAGACACAACGCAGTGTTGCAAAAATCAAAAACATTTATTTTCGACATAATAAAAAATTCATATCGTCGGCCACAGACTGGCGCCTCTGACCTTACAAGAAAAAATCGAATCGGGTTATTATTTATTTAATTTTTTTTTATTGAAAAATAATTTCAACATTTTTTTTTTTTTACATCATTCCACAATATATGTTTATCTTATACTAATTTTGTTTTTTTTTTTTTTTTTTTTTTGTAATTACTTCTAACACGGTTAAGCAACAGAGTAATAAAATTTTTTATTTTATCTTCGGAAAGGTACAAAAAAGATGTTAAGAGTTGTCAACGTGTGACCGACGATGCAAAAATATTTTTTCGATTAACTTTTTTAAAAAAAATTTTAATTTTTCTTTAATTTCTGATACATGAATGTAATAAAAGTTGCAAATATTTAAAAATAATCTAAGTAGTCTAATAAAAATCTGATGCCATAACAAGTAAATTTTGTTGTTTTTTCTAAAATTTCTGTTGTGGACAGCCTTAAAAAATATAACTAACCAATCTTTAATATACATATATTTTTTTTTAATTCACAATTATTTTGAATATTTGTCTCTACAAAAATACAAATAATTATGTACTTCAATTTAATTTCTTTAAATAAAAGAACTTCCTTTTTTTATTTGGCAAAAGAAATTAAAAATTGTTTGTGGGCGTGATTGTGTTAAAACAAATGAAGCACAAAAAGATTGCAAAAGTTGCAAGATAAAAATCTGTGTGAATTTATAAATTGTATATTGTGTAAATAAAAAGTCGCATGTGCGTGCTTTAGTAAAAATTCATGTTAAACAGTTAAGCAATAAAAAATTGCGTGAAAAAATTTCTAGTCGGCACTTAGCCTAACAAATAAGTTTAAAAAAGAATCTAAATCTCTAAATTGTGGAACAAACGCAGGTATTTATAATTTTACTAACATCTTTCAATCAAATAATTAGCACACTGGCAACGCTGTCACACAAGGAGTACCAACTAACTCTCACTAGTTGTTATTCAGTTGTTTTTGCTTCATATCCAAAAGCTTGAGTTGTTATTTGTTTGGTTTGTTTTTATTCAAGGAAATGTAAACAAAAACCCAAACAAAACAAAAATGTAAAAATTAACAACAACTACAATAAGTAAATAGCTTGTTAGTGTGTATGTGCTGTTGTTGTTTTGTACATTTAAAATAAATTTCACAATTAAACTTAATTATGACGTATATTTTTTCTTCTTTGTTTTTTGTTGAGGTTGACTGCTCTGCCATACTGCTGCTAGTAGTGTAAGAGCTGCGACCGCTGCTACTGCTGCTACTACCATGTTCTGTCTCGTTGTTGTTTATCTTTTGGAATGGGGAGAAAATGTTGTATGACCTGCAAACAACATTGTAAATAAAAATGCACTGTGGGACATTGTAAATTTATTAATAAGCATTAATTGTTTATTTTTTAAACTGATGGTAAAATATACATAATTTTATCTAAGATATTAATAGAGTTTGAACTTATTCATATGTGTACATATGTATGTAGATATAAATGTTTTCTTTGGGGCGGCATAAATTATACGCACAACGTTACTATATTCACGTACGCATATATGGGCGATTCCATAAATATTTGACACATATTTAAAAAGAAATTGTGAATGGACCTCAACGCCTATATTTTTTGGGTACTTCTATATTTACAAAATTTATTCCACTTTATAAGCGTAAAAATATCACGTACGGTGCCATGGAAAAGCCCACATGTTAAAAAAGTTTGAGTTCTAGAAGTTTTTTTTTTATCTGAGTGTGCTGTTGCAAATATAATGAAAAATAATTTTGTTTGTTTACTTTTGTCTTAAAGTTAAAAAAAAAACGTAAACACAGTTGTTATTTGGTTTTATTAGAGAACGATTAATTTAATAAAAATAGTTTATTATTTAGAACTTTTTACTAGAGTCGCCGTCCACAGCTGTTGATTTTGTTAATGCTAATTTTCCAAAGTCGAGTGGAGCAGATTTTTAACAATATTTTTAAATTTGTGTATTTTTCATAATAACTGTCGAAGCTGAAGAATGCTAAAAAGAAATCAAAGTATTTTTAATAAATTTATTTATTGAAAGAAAAACCTAAAAAGTTGAAAGTGTTGATATGTTATTTTTATACCCTCCTTCACAAAAAGTGGAAAAAGGGTATAACTAATTTTGTCATTTCATTTGTTCTTTCTATAATAACCATTTCCGACCCCAAAAAGTTTATATAATCTGACTTCTTATGCATAGCGAAGTCGATTAAGCGATGTTCGCTTGTCCGTTAGTGTTGAAATCAAGTTTGCTGAGGACTAGATTAGCAAGAAAAAATTTAAATACGCCGGTCGATCAGCAAGATCGGTCCATGTCCCCCGACGCAGCAGGCAAAACACCACGCCTATCTTTAATTTTTCAACATCAATTGGAACAATGAAGTAACTCTAATCAAAAAAATAAATATGGGGCTATAGAGAATGAAAAATAAGAAAAAAAACATTAAGTAAAGAAATTGGCGTCCGCCTATATTTTCCGAGTTACGGGCCTTTAAAATTTTTAAAATATTAAAATGGGTATCATTTTAAAGGTTCAGCATAGCCGAATATAGAACTCTTACTTGTTATACTTTCTTTTAATTTGTGTCAGAAGTGAATGTTCTTTTCAATTCAGAATATTATTAAATAAAAATAAAAAAAATTAAATTATCCGAAAAAATTTAAACTGAGGTTTTAAGGTTAAAACACAACAAACAAATTTATTATTTATTTATTTATATTATTATTTTTTCAAAATAATCTTTTTTGTTAATTTTTTAAAAATGTTTTTTTTTCATTTTTTTATTTTTATTTATTATCTTTTCGTTTAAATTCGATTTTTCGATAAAATTTCGTTTCTTCTTAACTGTTCTTATTAAAAAAGAAATTTGTTTCTCTTAAATGGACGGACAAACATTACGTTAAAGCCACAAGAAAAAACAATTCCTAAAGAAAAAAGGTACGTTACTGGAAATATAACAAGAACATTAGAGCGTAAATAAGGGAGTTCTTTAAGTTATTAATTTTGTTCATTTTAATTTTGCGGTAGATATATGTTCTTTTTTAATTTCAAATTAGACAGCAATCGAATAAAGTACGGGAAATGGTGAAAAATGGTTGCTTAGGGTGAATCAAACGAGGTGATTGGTTTCAGTAAGAAGCTTCAAGGAGTTTTTGTTTGGGTACCTAAAGCTTATTTTTATTACACGATGTCGTGGTGAGATTTCTTTCTGGCCTAAAGTGGAAGGGAAATCAAACTGTCCATTCTTTAGCTAGAGTAGAGTTGATATGACTTAATTTAGGCCTCCATTTATTAAATTTTTTTTTTTGTGGTTGTTAATAGATCCGTACATATGTATTTTTCTTATTTTTTGTTTTAAAAAGTATACTGCTTATTATGAAATAGAGCAACATAAAATTAACCTCCAATGCTTAGGTGGCGCATACGAAAACTTAATGTTTCATTAATATAACAATATTTCCTTATCTTCTTTATATTCGAGGCTCCTTTACCCTCAAAGAAAAAAACTCTAAAAACTGAAATGGCTTTAAATTATAAGACCTGTGCATAGGCTGATGATCAACAAAACAAAAAAAGTGCATCAGTACGTACACATCAGTATATTTTGCTTCAGCAGAATAAACTTCTGTTTTTATGTTGCGATATTGATTTTTAGTGACAGCCCAACTTTAAGGCGATCCTTTAAAATGTAGTGCTTAATTAGGGATCAATAGACTTCGAATACAACATTTCGTTTTACCGCGCATAAGAATAATCTGTATGAATATCGGGGTTAAATTATAGAACTCGATTTCGACCAAGTTTGCTATAAAATTTCAATGTGAATTTTGATCGATATCGACAGCTGTAGTTTTCTCCCAAGAATTTTGAAAATGTTAGTTCTGTTTTAAATAAAAGATGTTTCTTATATTTGTCACATGTTCGAAATTTAAGCTGCCTCAGATGTTAATGTCTTGTTATATAAATTAAAAATACCTTTAAATAAAAATTCTTTTAGCAGAGAAAATAAATTTGTTCCATCTTTTTTAAAAATTAGTTTATACTTTATGTAAAAACATTAACAAAAATATTTAAACAAAAGATTTTTATAAGAGATCTCACAAAATAACACATTATAGAAAAACAATTTCCTTACTTTAACCCCACTGTAAGTTTTTTTGATGATTTTTAGCTGCAGTTTTTTTATTTAAGTATTTTGTTTTTGTTTTTTTTTTTTTTTTGTTTGCCGTGCTTCAAGTTGTTTACATTTATTTTGCACATTTTTAAATAAAGCAACAACAACATGCAATTGTAATAAAAAAAAAAGAAGAAGTCTAAACTAAACAAAACAGATCACAACAAACTCAACAACAACAACAATAGCTATGACAAGCTGAAGCCATCATAACACAACCCAGCAAGCAAATGAAATTCATAGCAAATAATTTAAATTGATATTACAAAAAACAAAACGTGAGAAGAATACTAGTAGAGATATAAGTTGATTTAAGGATTTTGTCAGTCCTTTTAAATGACAAGACAATTTAATATGCTCTTTATACCCTTCACTACTAAAGTGTACATATTCTGAGTTCTTACGCATAGCGAGTTCGATTGAACGACATCCGTCTATCCGTCCGTGTTTGGGTTGAAATCAACTTTGCCAAGGTGTTAGATCAGCTAAAGAAAATTTATGTACGCCAATTGATCAGATATATAGTAGTTTTAAAAATTTTGCTATTAAAAATTAGCGAGATCAGTACATGTCCATTAAAGGAAGTGAGCAAATCTAGTTAAGTGAAGTAGTCTAATAGCGAATCAAAAAATAAGAAAAAAAAACATCAAGTGAAAAAAATAGCGCTCGTCCATATTTTCCGAGTTATGGGCCTCTGAGCTTTTTATAGAAAAGTACGAATGTCTACCATATCTTTTAAGATATCAGCAAGATGGAAATGCTAAAATTTTTTAATGCTTAATCCATTACAAGCCAATGAAACTTTTATTATGAAGGGCATATAAGATTCGGCAAAGCCAAATATTGCACTCTTACTTGTTAATTTTTATTTTAAATGTAAATAGTGCGAATTAAATTTGCTTTTAGAAACGCAGACCAGACAGTATTTAACAATAACACACCATTTATGTATTTGATCAAAATATATTCAGTTGAAAAATAGCTTAAATTAAAAAATACTTTATAACAATAATTTATGTCAAGATTTACACTATGCAATTTTTTAAGACAATTTTTTTAATTCTCTATAAAGTTGCAGCAATATGCGTTTAAAAAAATATAAGCAAGAATAACACTCTCTCAAAATTCAATCCCATATTGCTTATCCCTCTTTTTTCACCAACAAACAAAAATTTCATGCTAGTTTCATAAAAAATTGCATAGTGTAAATGCCGTATTTATTATTCAATATTAAACTCTGTTTTGTTATCTGTTATCTAAGCAAAGTATAAATAAATATTTTATGAGTCACTTTTAGACTCTAATAAAGATTGTTTGGATAGATCTGCCCCAAATTTATTGCCTTCTTTTAGAAAACTTTGCTTAGATATTCTCTATTCAACTTTGTCATGTTTACTTAATTTATCAGTTTTTAATAGGATTCATGTCCAGTGATTGGAAAAGAGAAGACAATTGTTTTAACATTGTTAAGAATACTCCTCTTTACAAAGAGCGATGTGTATTCTGTATTCTTATTCTATTGGAAGCATCACATGCGTGGGTTTAATTTTATTAGTAGAAGTCCTTAAGCTGGCTGTCATATGATTGAGGCAGAAATAATGATCAAGGGCAGTTGACGTGCTTTCTTCATTTAACTTTAATGGTAGCAACCAATTTTGTCTTTGCTCATTGCCACTCATCATCAAGAATTTTTTTATGATTAACAAATTCGAGCTGTGTGTTGTATGTACGCTTTATTGGGCAATTGTACTTGCAAGCTTTGAAACTAGATCTCTCTGAAGATGCCACGTCTTTTCAGTGTTGTCAAGAGTTTTCTATTTTCTAACGGTTGTAAACGCCTTCTGGCGAAAATTCTGGAATGTTGTTAAATTAAGAGTGAAAGACGCATTTACTTGCAGATATGAATTTCCAATTTTACGTTTGCCAGTCAAAGCTGCTCTTAACATAAAGATCTCGTTAAAAAAATTGCTTTGAGGATGACATTTTTTTTAATTCTAAAATTTTCTACCGGGTGTAAACGCCTTCTAGCGGAAATTCTGGATTAATGCTAAATTAATAGTGAAAGTCGCATTTACTAGCAGATATGAGTTTCCAATTTTGCATTTGCCAGTCAAAGCTGCTCTTAACATTAAGCTCCCGTTAAAAAAATTGCTTTGAGAATGACATTTTTTTTAAATTCTAAAATTTTTTACTAATAAAATTTATGTTTGTTGGGTAACAGCAGACTTTAGAGCAGAAAATTAAAGAAAAAATCAAGTTAATAACATGATATACGGAGTATTACAAGTAAGTGACTGACCGACTGACGACAATTATTGTAATGCTAATAAATAAATATGCCATATTTGCTACATCATTGTAAACATCATTATCATTATTATAATCATCAGTCTTATTTTAATACTTTATTAGACAAGACGATGATAATGTTGATGAAAGTGATTCTCAATTGTTCAAGTAAAATTTGTCTTAATTTTATTACACAAATTTGTTGCTGCTGCTGCTGGTTAACAAAAGACTCCTTAACAGCAAGTAAAGACAGATACATTGTTGTCTTCATTATCATTATCATCATCAAATGTTATTTTATCAGCTTTACAACAGCAGTCGTTCGAGAAAAACAAATATCCATGATAAACATCAACAACTCAAGGCATCAGACATGACGCCAACGTTTGAGTAGTCAACAACACCTTCAACACGCACATACACTAACTGCTTGTTTATTGTGTGTATGAATGTTGGCTGCTCTGACTGAGCCTACAATGCAGAGACGCAGTTGTACAGCGCAGCAACAGAACAAATAAACAGAAACCAAACAAAAAATTGTTTTTGAGAAATTCACATTTCAATTGCGAGCATTTTTAGTTACAAATCGATTTCATCAGGTTTGGTAGTGCTATACGGTGTTTGTCGTTGTCGGCACGCAACATTCTTTTTTCGTTTTTTCTTACGTTTTGTGTGTTTTGAATTATAAAAGCGAAAAAATAAATTGAAGAATAATAATAAAAATTAAAAAAAAAACCAAAATACAAAGTTTTCAAAACAAACAAGCACGAGATTTTCTCGTGCAGGCAAAAAAAAAAACAAAAATAATTTTTAAAATTAATTGAAAAAAAATTAAAAATTTACTACGTCATTGATTTAAAGCAAATTTATAAAAAAAAAATGTAGGTAATTTTTATAATGAAGAATTTTAAAAATTGAAAAATTTTTGGCGCTTAAATTATTTTTGGCGTGCTTGTTGTTGTTGTTTTGGCGGCTTGCAGTGTGTTTGTTACAAATGTGTGATTCTTCTTCAAGTGTCGTTTGATTTTTATTTCCTTCTTCCGCCGTAAACACACAATACACACACACATACACTCATGCATGCATGCATGCACCGCAAATCGTTATAGTGACTTTAAATTGTTTTTACTTGTTGGCCTTTAGTTTTACAAAAAAAAAGTGTTAATGATATTGTATTTTCTAACTTGCTGTTTTGCCATTGTGGTGGGATTTTCTTTTTATTTGAAATGTTAAAAAACACAAAATCAGAAAAATAAAATAAAATATGGAAATATCAAAAATAAAAAAAATTAAAATATTTGATAATAATTAAAACAAACGAAAAAATAATTAACATAAAATAAATTAAATTAAATTAAATTACGAAGTTAAATAAAAAATATTCAAAAATACTATAAAAAAATATGAAAAAATTGTATAATGAAAATTAGCTAAAAAATTAAAAGTGAATGTTATTAAAAGAGAAGAAAATAAAAAAATAAAAAATATATAGGTAGTCTTGAAACAAGCAAAAATTAAAAAATTAAAACGATAAAAAGTTTATAAAAATTAAGTGTGAAATTAATGTGAAAAAAGTGCAAATAAGAATTTACTTCTGGAATCTACCTACGTTTTGAAAACATATGATTGTCATTATGGAATAAATAAAAAAAATACAAATTTTCCTCAATTTCATTTAAATACATGATTCAAACAACTTCATCTGGAAACAAAAAAAAAAAGGCCTAACTAACCAAAAAAAAAAAAAAAATATTGTGGAATAACTAAAAAAAATTAAAACTAAACCTGCGTTTTTAAATTGTTTGACGCACCAAAAAAATTTAATCTTAATTTTTGGAAAATTGAAAACTTGTAGTGGCCAAAAGAACTGAAATTTAATTTTTTTTTTATTATTCATTTGTTTATTTAATTGTTTTAAACTACTGTGCTTCAGCAACTATTAAAACAAGTCGTTACGTTATATTTTGTCGGTATCAAATTAAATTTTTTAGGTTCTGGTTTTTCCATACTTTGTGATGAATATATTGTAGAAAGCCTTAAAAAATTGCTGGTTTAACCCTTGTGGCTCTAGGCACATTGATATTAAAAAGGTCCTGAGCATCGAACGTTCGGTCGATTAAGCGACCTCAATTGCTGTAAAGTTTATATTTTTCAAAAGATTAAAAATTTAATTTTTCTAACACCTCTTATTGTTTTAAAACCAGCCAAATGCAGGTTGAATCTACTTACAAAGAGTTCCATAGCATGTTTGGGCCACCCTTTAAATAAAATTTTATGCCATTTTTATTTTTCTTGAAAATTTATAATGTCTGCATAATTTGTCCCAAAAGATGAAAAATAATAGAATTGCTCCATAAAGCATTCATACAGCAAACGGATCCAAAAGGGTTAAATCTATCGCAAACAATGAAATTAGAAAAAAAAAAAACATTACAGCGGAGATAATGTAAAATTTGTTACGAAGTGTAAATCACGCTGGAACCCCTGTCATGGTTCCAGTGTGCGTGTTATGTAGGAAACTTGATCTTCATTAACAGAATTATGGTGCGCTACTTTTAACTCCCTATTTTACAAGCCACTTTGAAGTCTTCCGTCGATTAAATGTAGTTATTGGACAAGTTAAATTCCCAATAGGATAACCATACTAAATACACATGGCTAATTGGACGGGCTGATCTAGAAAATAAAATATCTTGCACTGACTTTTACTGTAAGAATGGAATAAATTTTATAAAGATGTGACCTAAAAGTTAACTTTTTTAATGCCGAAACAAATTTAAGTTTTATTTGATTTTTAAGGTGGCCCAAAAAATATCAGTTTTAAATTTTGTTACACTAGAGGTTACAAAACGAAGCCTGAAGCTGTCCGAAGTTCATTAAAGTAAAAGGTTGTCAATTCGTCTATATTTGTGTACGTTTGTGCTCCCAAAACTCCTGCATTTCTGAACTGATTTTGATTTTATTTTAATTGAAAATAATTAATATTGATATGAATATTCCTCGTATTCTTATTTACAAAATTAATTGGTTAAATAGATTTTGTTTACAATATACACAACTTCAGGTAGATAGATGCGAAGAATGCTGATGATAGATTTGGCGGTCCTGAAATTGCGGCACTACATTCTGTCATCGTCTATTTTTTTTTGTTTTCTTTGGAAAACGTCCTCATAAATTTGTAAATAATTTTTCTTTCTAAAGATTTTTGGAAATTAAAAATTCATAAATGAAATAAAAAAAAGAAAACAATCAATTTTAATTCATTTAAATATCCACGGTTCAAATCCTGAATGGAAAAAATTTTATAACTTAATAAATTAAATTTTAATCAGAGAAATCAAATTTTTTTTTGCCACTAAATGTAGACTCTTCTATGTCATATTTTTTATTAAGTAAGCGCACAAGTCTAAACAAGTGAAATTCTTTTTTTTTATGGGGATACCCTTTATTTTTTATATTTTTATACTTGCTGTTGTAGGTTACTATATATTTCGTGTAATTTTCAAGTGTCTGCTTATAACAATTTAAAAGACAAGACTATATACATAAAACTATCCTCTCTAAGGGGAACACCCTTTAATTATTATCTTAATATTATTTTTGAAAATTTGAAGAAGCTGTCTTTTAGGGTTTAGAGGCAGAGGTTTTTTATAGGCGGTCAGACATTGTAGCAAAAACAAAAGTGCAACGATTTTACTCTTTAGGTACAGAACCCCCCTGAAATTTAATATCAAAATTACAAAATCTGCTACAAACAATTACTAACCGAAGTTCGGCTAATAGCAAACAACAATGCAAATATAACTTGTGATAGTAAAGTGTAGGTCTTGGTAGTGTTAATAAGCAATATTTCAAAAACAAATGTAAACACTATTCATTTAAACTAGATTTAGTTTGGTGAAGTAATCCAGCCAAAAAAGCAAATATAGAGGTGACAGAGAATAAAAAAATTTAAAAAAAATTACATAAAAATGCCATCGGCTCTTAATGGGTTAAGCGTTTTTAAAAAATTAGTATTTCCCTAAAAATCTCTTCAAAAGCTTTAAAATGATACCCATATTGATATTTAAAAAATTTTTTTTAAAATTTCAGTGGGCCGTAACTCGGAAAATATGGGCGAGCGTCAATTTTTTCACTTGATGTTTTTTTCTTATTTTTTAATTCTCTATCGCCCCATGTAGCTTTTATTTTATTGTAGTTACTTCATTATTCTAAACGATATGGAAAAATTAGAGACAGGCGTTGTGTTTTGCCGGCTGTGTCGGAGGACATGAATCGATCTTGCTGATATTCAAGATCACTTTTTCGACACTATGTCTGATTTATTGGCGTATTTAAATTTTTTTTCAGCTGATTTAGTGCCTCGGCAAACTTGATTTCAGCACCAACACGGACGGACATCTCTTAATCGGCTTCGCAATGCATAAGATTTCGGAATACGTATACTTTATGAAGTCGGAAATAAATATTGTAGAAATTACAAATAAAATGACAAACTTCGTTATACTCATTTTTGTACTTTTTGTGATGGGTATAAAAATAAAATACAAGTAAGAAACACCAATAACTTTTCATACTTCATGATTAACTTCAATAGAAGAATTTAAAATTTTTTGACGCCTAAAAGTATACTACAGTTTTAAAACTCTTTAAAGCTACAATTGTTAGCCATTTTTTACTGTTAAAATTTCTAGAAAATTATAGTTTATATTTACTACCTAGTAATTCCTATCTTTAATACAAATTTTTCTAAGATCTTCTAAGTCGTTTTGAAGTGATCGAGTTACAAATATTTAAGCATTTTACCTTTAAAATATTATTAGATTAAGTAGTAGTCCGGTGTAATCATAAATTTTTGCCACTTTTAAATGCAAATAATAACACGAGGCATATTTTTGTAGTGTATTTAATGTTGGAAATAATCAAGAGTTCAAAAGTGTGTGACAATAGGTTTATTTCTTTATAAATAAGAATGAGTGTATAACCTGCTTTTGTTGACTTAATCAATTACTAGCAGCGCCCACTACTTCATTGGCATGGCATTTATAATTTTCTTAAAATACAAACTTAAGAAAATGTGTTTTTAAATATTTACTGCAGAGATCTACCTATAAACAGTGTTAAAAATCTATAAAAATAAAATGTTCTGACAACTTTTTTAGTACTAAAATAATTGGGTGACTACATTTGTATCTAATTTTTCTCTACGAAATAACTTATTTTAACGAAACAAAACGTATTCTATATTTGAATCAAGGGTCTACGGTGGATGCCCATTCCATTTTGATTACTATCTACACCAACACTAAAATTAAAAAAAAAAATATTTCATGTACAGAAATGACCCCGTTACTGTTTTATTATATTTTTAGATGTCGATTAAAATCCTAAAAGGAGTACCACCCTAAAAAAGAACTTGGGAAAGGCACGGCCCTTACCATTTAGTGGATTCTTTATAAATCGGAAAATAATTTCTCAAGAATGCAGTTATCGTTGTAAACGCTGCTTTTCTAATAAATATATAATTTTATTTCAATTCAATTTCTAATTGTCATTCTATTTTTATTATTGGCAATTGCAAGCAACATTTTATTCTCACTTTTTGAGGCACTAAACGAATGCATTTACAGTTTTTAACACTTTCAATCCAAGAACAACTTATTTAAGCCAGGTTATTTACATCGATTAAAGCAAACAATGGTCAGATAAAAAAAAACTCCTTAAAATAAGAAGGATGATGGAAACAATAATAATATCTTTTGATATTGTGGATATTTTAGAGATCTCTTCTTTTTGTAGCGTTGAAACAGCATTTCTGATATTTCATCTGTATCCGAATTTTAAGCCTTCTAAATGGAATTCTAATGTTTCTAATGAAAATCAACACTTGGCTTAATTGGTAATATTTTAAGCAACCAAGAAACTTTTGCAACAAATTATTTTATCAGACAATGACTAATTATACAGACAAAGAAATTAAATAAAAAAGGTTTTGATTTGGCTATTGCATTACTTTTGTGAGCATTTTTTAATTATATCTGCTAGAGTATTCATTTTGTAGAAATATTATTTTGAAGGATAAATCAAGAAAAATTAAAATAAAAATCCAGCAGTTGTTTTCTCGTTCTAGTTAGTCGATTAAGTTGCTCGTCTTTTTTTACCCTTCACCACAAAAAGCGGAAAAAGGTTGTATTTAAGTTTGTCATTCCGTTTGTAATCTCTCCAATTTCCATTTCCGACCCCATAAAATATATATTCTGACTTCTTATGCATAGCGAAATCGATTGAGGAATGTCCATCTGTCCGTTTGTGTTAGAATTAGTTTTTTCGAACCGGTATACAATGTATTCATTTATTATGCAACAGTCATTTGTATGCTCAAGCCCGGTGAGAAGACAGTTTTTTTATTATGATTGTGAAGCTTCCTTAAGCCATCTAAAAAGCGACTGGTTGTCACACCCTGCCGAAACTTTACTTGGGATTTTATGGATCAACATACAACTTTTATTTAAAATCACAGCTAGAAATACATTTAAATTTCATAAATTTTGATGAAAAGATAAATGTGCAAAGACAAACATGTCGAGTTAAAATTTTTTTTAACGTCACGACTTACGTGAAGCATACATTAGTGTGAAGTAAAGCAAGTTTGACGTTACATCATACAAATCAAAAACTATTTTTCTAATATTAAAAAATATATTTAAGAATAATTTTTTAACAAAGAAAAAAATTAAGCGATTTTAAAACACTTTAAATTATGTGAATAAACTCAAACAATATTTATTGAAAGAAAGTTCACCAATTTTTGTTGTAAAGATAATTAAAACAAAGTGGCCAAATAGAGAGGTGGCATAGAAATTCATCAAACAGCGAGTGTTATCTGGATTTAGTAGTATTGCTACCCTTTTTTTCGTAACGTATTTGTGAGTAGTAAAAAAATCCATCCAATCCATTCGGTCGCTTTGGGCAAAATCTTTCACAGAAGCTACTCATGGACCAAATTTAAGTTTTAGGACTTTTTGTTACTCACAAGCTTAAATTAGAAAATAGTATGACTTTAGTAAACATTCTCCATATGTTTGCATTGCATGGTAACTCACTATTTGGCCACTTTAGGCAAAATCCTTTACAGAAGCCACATATTGCTCAAATAAAGGTTTCAAAAATTTTTAAATAAACACAAGCTCAACTAAATACTACCTCTTCGTTCGGTCACTTTGGTCAAAATATCTTTAAGAAATTAAACTCATGAACAGTCTTTCAATAAATATAATCCGATTTTTTTGTCTTCGACCAGCACTCAGGGGATGACCTGGCTTTGTGCCAGAATCAGAAAATTAGGTTATGGGAAGGTGGATTGAGGGAGTAGTGTTTGTGGACATACGATTTAAACTTTCCAACATTGAAAGTGACAGGAAAGACCTCTGCAGGATGGTGTTTCCACATAAGAACTGTTCGGCTAAAAAATGTATAATGTGTAATGTATAGTGCGGCCAACAGACCACAAATGGATGAGTTCTTTATAAAGAGCGTTTTGTAGGCATAAACATGCGGATATCGGGAACGAGTTCCCTAATCTCATTAGAACACATTCCATTAAAGTATTGATAAAATAGAGAAACACAATCGATGTTCAAGAGAGTGAATAGAGTTAAATACCCTGCTGTCAACTATGAGCCCCTTTTCTCTTTCCTGTATGCGGTCAAGTAACTCCAAAACAGCACCGGCCCATACATGAAAGTTATATTCCATTCGCGGCTAGATGTATGAGAATAGATGGAGTAAAAAAATATTTTACACCGTTTCAAAAAACCGAAGCACTTGAAAGCTTCTTTTGAGACTTGAAGAATGTGTTAAGTCCATCAAACTGAATTTTTCTGCCAAAAACATCAAGAGGTTCTAATACACTAATACTTATATCATCCATACTTAGAGGTAAAGTACCACTTTCGGCCGAACGTCTGTGCGTAAACATATAACATTGAGTCTTACGACCATATCATTCATATTCAGTCGCCTGACCCCAACCTCTAACAGGCTTGGCCGTTTGCCGAGTAAATACAAATGATCATTATCATGCTGCTGTCATCTGCAAAAAAATAAATTGCATTTATGTTACCCTTGTAATGCTGTGATGCGGCTTCCGAAATGTACGGCCAAACAATTTTCACTTCCTTTGTTATTATTTTTGTGAATTTTTTGCTCCTCATTTGTTGACCACCAGAGATTTTAGTTTGTTATTTTATTTGGCCAGAAAATACAACAAATTTTCTAGTCTTGGTGCTATTGCTGTTGCTTTTTTCCAGATTCCTTCGCCAACACAAATAATTATTGTCCTTAAAGCTATTTTGACCGCTATATTAAGTCAATTTGCCAAATGCTATCTTTGTTCAATACGTTTCCTATGTCGTGTTTAACTCCTTCTTGTCGAACAGCCTCGGTAGCAAAAGAACAATACGTTGCTGCGTTTGCCAGTACAACTAACTCGGTCGTTTAATTCTCGATTTCAATGATATTGTGAGATATGAGGCAGATATCATCTGAAAACATCTGAAAATTCGAGGTCTTGTAGGTGACGATGTAAATCCCAGACAATTCATTTTCCTTTCATCGTGAGTTTTAACATTATTTTCCCCAAAGCCGCTGCGAATAAAATCGGTGAGGGGCGTGTTTTACTCCAACATTTGTCTCACAATTATCACTGGTCGTACATTATATACGACTTATTTTGCTCTGTGCAGTACTCCATTATACTTAATGCCAACCAGACTGCACAACACTTTATAGATTCGAAGTCTTTTGTTTTACTTTAATCCTGCTTATTTGACTCTTACTGCCTCCGCTTTATATTTGAGTCCTATCATTCATAATTTTGAAAAGGTATAAGAGTTCTTACTTCACTTCACCCGATTTTACCATTTATACCATCTTTAACCATCCCTAAATCGAGCACAACTCTCCAATGTGTTCCTCCGACAAAGAATCTGTTTTAGAATTACTCGAACGCATGCAGGAAATGACTAAGAAGGTTACTGGTAATATAAGGATTTTAAGTCGATAGGCAGTCGCTGGTATGTCGACGAGCAAAGTAAGATACGCTTGACTGTTTTATTTTTTGAAAATTAAATGTGATCTTATGAAATAAGTAAATCTGTTTCTTATGCTGCACGCTTCTGCGTACAAAGCTTCTATAATCAAGCATACGTAGCACATTAATAATCAGCACGAAAGTGTATAAATATTTTATAGCCTGTTTTGCATTCAAATTCACTTCTAGCGAATTTCGAATACTCACTCGCCAACATTTTCATTAGTAGTTTTTAACTAAAAGCTCATAATGAATAATAAAGTTTTGCTAAATGATCCAAAATATACTTTTTACAACTCTCATTCAAGGCGTAAAGTTGTCTAATTTTACATAAACTGCTTCTTATTCATATTTAAAAATCTATTTGGGTTAAAGTGTGTTACTATAAATAGTTTTAACAAATAACTTCATAAATAATCCAATTAGATATTCAAAAATTTCTCCTAAAAATTCCATCTTAATATTTCTAGGCTTTTTACAAAAAAAAAGTGTGAAAGAATATTAAAAAAACAAAACTTTCTTTCGCCTTTAGCACCAATTTAGTAGTTTGCAAAGGTTTAGCGTTATTTCAAACAAAATATAAAAAAAATGTCTTAGTATTACATACAGGGTGGGACCGTAGTAATGTTTTGTAATGTAAATTATAGCAAAACGATTTCAACATCATTGTACTAAATAAGAAAATAAGTTGATAATCAACAAAGTTTATAATAACAGAGATTATAATAATATCTGATCCAATAAATATAGATATTTCATCGAGTGCTGACTTGGCCAAAAATTTTGCTGCTCTACTGGGTATAACTAAAGGGCGGTTTACATGGTCACAGAAGTCCTACGACATGTCAAATTTTTGTGCAGAAAAGTACCAGTGGGGTCGTCTAAACCAAATATGTAATGAATCTGCACAAATTGAAAGAAATTAAGGATAAAAATTTGACAGTCGTATGGGGCTCTCTATGTTTTCTGAAAATTTTCAAAAGACAATTACGAATCATTAGATCAGGGATGCATTTTTCTGCAAACCGTCCAAAAACCTGTATATACCAATTGTGTAAACGCGAAAAAATCTCTCGTTAATTTTTACTCTCATTTTTTAAATTACGGATGGGTTTTCATATTATTTTCTCTTGGATTTTACGTACGTAAAGTCGTACCGTCTAAAACCCCCTTAAAACTTACTAAAGTAATTTTTTTGCACCCCTTCACCATGTATATAAATCCTACAAAAAAACATATATTGCGGTGACAGAATTAAAAAACAAGAAGAAAGTTTATTTCGATATATAATTTTACACAAAAATGTCATCGGATCTTAATGGAATAAGAATTTTCAGGCAACAATGCCATATAATTAATGTGTAACCGTGCTACATTCTTTAGGAAAGGGATAGAGGAGAGAAAAGAACAGGCGGTGAAAGTATAGCCAACTTATTAGTTATTTTACTTCGCTGGCGAATATGCTATGAAGATGTACCCACGAAGGCGGCTGCATGTTTTAATGTTAATTCTGAAAATGTATTTATCCCAATAAAAAAAAAATATTTTTTTTTTTTTTGGTTGTCGCAGGGGTTGAACCCTGGCAAACCAGATTTGTAGTCTACGTGCTTACCACCTTGACCACAGCAGCCTCGTGGAAGATCTTTTCAAAAGCTTTCAAATGATACTCATATTGACAATCGAACTTTTTTATGAAAATTTTAGAGGTCCATAGGTCGGTAAATAAGAGGGAGCGCCAATTTTTTCACTTTATTTTATTATTTTATTTTTATTTTTTTTAATTTTCTATTGTCCCATGTATTTGTTTTTTTTTTTTTTCTTATTGGATTTACTTTATTGTTCCAAATGATATGGAAACATTAGAAACAGGCGTGGTATTTAGCCCACTGCCTAAATGAACATGGACTGCTGAATTTCAATAGCAAAAGTTTGAATTATGTCTGATCGATTGGCGTATTCAAATTTTCTTTAGATCATATAGTGCCCTGGCCTGGTTGATTAAACCACTAACACGGACAAACAGACGGACATTGCTTAATCGACTTCGATATGCATAAGTACTCAGAATATTTATATACCTTATGGGGACGGAAATTGATATTTTAGAAATTACAAGCGAAATGACAAACTTAGATATAACATTTTTCCACTTTTTGTGGTGAAGGGTATAACAAGTAAGAGTGCTTTATTCGGCTGCACCGATTCTTACATACCCTTTACTTGTTATGCTTAACCACTTATACCATACTGCAGATTTCCTATTTAATAGTTTAAATGAAAGTTAGCATAAGAAATTTATTCCTACAATAAAAAAAAAATTTTTTTAAACTTGTAACGAAAAGATAGTCCCAAGTTTTTGCATTCAACACCAAAAATTTTATTAGTTTACATTTACACATGACTTTTGTCTTACCTGTTATAAACTATTAATTAACATATTTCGTTAATAATTAAAAATAATACTTCTCTTATTTCTCTGATTAATAATTCATTGATTCATGTTACAAATTTTACATTTTGTTTTTATTATTATTATTATTTTGTTGTTGTTTTGTTTTTGTCATAATTATTGTTTTGAATTCATCTTAACAGTGAACACATGCCACGTGTATGTTTTAAAATTTAAACAACAATAACAAAAATAATTTTCGCTCAATCAAGTTCATTAGAATATAACTTACAAATCATTAACAGCATTTTTGTAATTTAACTGAATACTGGGAGTAAAAGCGTTGGTGCTGCTGTCTGTCGTCTATTTTATTTTGTTGAAAAATTCTATGAATCAACAAATTTAATTGTGAAACAAACAATAATTTTTTTTAGCATTTTTTACGTTCAATGACTTACCTAATCTTATATTTTACGTTTTACGTTATTTTTGGTATCTTTTATTCATAGAAATATCAAATAAATGATTAGACAATTCGTACTATTTTTACGCATTAAAAACAGCACACACACACAAACACATGTACAAAAACAAAACAAAAACTGTTGTAAACATTGTACAAGTATTAATGTTTATAGAAATTTTAAATTATTTGTAAAGGAATGAAATCGTTAATTTTAGACAACGAACAACAAAATTTATAAAGACAATAATTTTTGTAAAATTTTAAAACTTTTAATTTACTTTCAATCTTTTTAATTTAACTTAAAATTAATCATTAGTGAAATTAAAACTATCTAAGCGATTTTTGCTTGGAAAAGTAAAAGTATGGCGTGAACTCTCCTTTTGTAGGGTTCCGTTACCAAAGGGAAAAATTGCACCCCAATTTTTTTAAATCAAATCAACATACAGGGAACTAAATGTGCCAGATATAAGAAATTAGGTTATGAGAACGAGAATAGAGGAATAGTGCTTGTGGACACTTGATTCCAATCTTTGCACACTGAAAGTGACAAGTAACACCTCCACAGGAGGTTTATTCCACATACGAAATATTCGGCTACAAATTTAATTTTCTCTGTAACGAGTGTTGCCAGGTGCAATCTGCCATTTATATTGGAAAGTTTGACATTTTTTAGCATATTCGTACTCAAAACGTTTGACGTACGACCATTATTTGTGTTGTTTACAGTGACTTGAAAAAATTAATATGGCAGTCATTTTTCACATCTTTCGACGTGGATTAGTACGACAAGAGAGCATTGATGAACCTAAATCTTTGTATGGCGATGAAGCGCCATCCTCTAGCACTGTGAAAAATTGGTAAATGAACTCAATCGTGGCCGACGTTCGCTCGAAGAAAAATTCCGTGAAGGTCGTTCAAAAACGGCCGTTGTGTCAGAGAACATTGATGTAATTCGTGAACTCAAAATGCAAAATCGTTATGCCGCATACGTGAGATAGAGATATCCTTGGACATTTCTCCCACTAGCATACATTCGATACTGCATGAACACCTAGTCGTAAAAAATGTTTCGTGTCGTTGGACTCCGCACAATTTGACAGTCGCTCAAAAAGGACTCGTGTCGATTGGTGCTAAAAAATGTTGCAAAAATACGATCGCGGTGCTTCAAAAGACGTTTATAAGATCATCACAGGTGACGAATCATGGATCTATGCGTATGAGCCCGAAACAAAACAACAATCGATCGTGTGGGTCTTCGAAGACGAGTAAAATCCAACGAAAGTTGTTCGTGAAAGAACCACTTCGAAGCAATTGGTTGCCTGTTTCTTCGGCAAAACTGGTCATGTGGCGACTGTTCCGCTTGAGCAACGTTGGACGGTCAATTCTACGCAACAATTTGTTTGCCTAAAGTCTTCGGAGAAATCCGAAAAACGATCAAGAGAAGACGAGTTATTTTTTAGCATGAAAACGCGAGCTCTCACACATCGGCACAAACCAGAGCCTTTTCGACCGCCCAAAACGTCGAATTAATAGGTCATCCATATTACAGCCCTGACTTGACATCCAATGACTTCTTTTTGGTCCCGCACATCTAGAAAAATTGCGTGGTCAACGGTTTTCGCCGCCAGAAGATGCTGTTGAAGTGTTCAAAAACCATGTTTCAATCGGAGTGGAAAAAGTGCTTGGACAATTTACTTGAGCGCATGCAAAAGTGTATTGATCATGCTGGAGAATACTTTGAAAAACAATAAAACTATTTTTTATGATAAATATTCGCATTTTAATTATTAGGCCAGAAATATATATAGCAGCCCTCGTACAAGTCATATGAAATGTCAGATTTTCCATATTAATCAATACTCATAATGTAAACCTCATGAAACATATGTTATTTTCCTATGTGTAAATACATATGTATAAAATGTGTTAATTTGCTTTATTTGACATGTAAAACAGATGTTTTCAGTGATGCTAACTTTCACTTTTAAAATTTTTATATATTTTTTTGTACTTTTGTAAGTAAAATATCAATATTTCGTAGGCTAAAAGCTAATATTTTGGTATTTCCATGGATATGTCAATCACGAAAGGAGAAACAAAAACCCTTAAACCTTTTTTTTTAGTATGATAAAAAGAAAAAGAAATATTAAAATTTAAGATTTAGAGATTGCAATTTGAACTCAGCACCAAAGTCAATAGTAAAAAATTAATTGAAGTCTGAATTATTAAACTTATTAACTTCTTTAAAAATATTTTTTTCCTTACTGGAAGTGTACTTCAAAAATCACGAAATTTATCGACAATTACATACGTAAAAAATATAACATGTAAATATTTTTGACAAATAATTAGTTTTTATTGGTTTTTAATAATCACATATAACCCACTTAGGTTTTTTAGCAGTTTAAATTTTTCCAGGGTGCTATATTTTTCTTTTTAAATAAAAGTGTGGGTGCATCTTTCAAGTGGCGAAAACTTGAAAAAAAATACAACACCCTAAAAACGAGCTTGTTTTAAAAAAAATTTTCTGCAATGGAAATTTTTGAAATGGTTTTTTTTTACAACTTATAAATAACACTTGCATTCAGTAATGCATATTATGCATGAACAATGAAGCAAGACTTGTAAATTGCTTTATTAGAGCGATAAAAAATTTTAAATGTGAAAAAAATAATAAAAAATTTGGGGAGTATCTAATTTTAATTTCCTAAGATATACTTTTTGACAAACTAGGCAAAATATCTAAGAACATATTATAGCAATTTTAATAAGGAAAGACAGTCTATAACGATTGACGTAAAACCAAGTTCACTGTCTATACGAAGCAACCACTTTTGTCTCTACAAAGACTAACTCCTTTGCAACTTTTTTTCCTCATGCCGTTTTTGATCCATCTTATTTCTTTCTTTTTCCTTCGAAAACTTTAAAAATCAACTTTATTTTACGTAATGTCACATGTACGTAACATATCGTCGGTCACAGATTGACAAAATTTTCTTTGTTTTATAATTCCGTTGCTAAACCGTGTTAGAATTAAATAAAAAAAAAAAAAAACAAGTAGGAGATATTTATTGTGGGATGGTGTTAGGATAACAAAGCTATAAAAATTATTTTTCATTAAAAAAAAAAATAAATATTAACCCGTTTCAATTTTTTGCGAGTTAAAAGTTCTTAACCGGTGAACGACGATATGCAAGTTTAAGCAAGATAATTATAAACCGCATTATAAACACTAAGGTAGAACCGTTACATCCGTTATCGTATCGACAATCGTCCAAAAAAAAAATACGTGATAAATTAATCGTATGAACTAAATGGCATTATTTATTAAAAATTCAAACACGGGAATATTAAATTAAATCCATTAAATCTTAAGTTCATTTAAAATAATTGTGCGAAGTTTCCTGAAGAGGTAAGAAAGCGGTAGCGAAATAGCCATTGAGACGTGCCTTCAGCTCCAAAAATCAATGTCGGGAAAATAGCATATTAATTTTAAAGTTTTATGCCATTATGACATCGTAATCTTTTGATTGATTCACAATAGTTTTTAAATTTAAAATTCTAGATCTAAAGTATTTAGGCTGATCAGTATTTCAAAGTTCAAAACCGATTTTTTGCATATAACGCTTGATTTAGGGACGGCTGCTTTATTTAAAAGTTCTTCACTGGGCATCAACAGCTTTTCCTTATAAGGGCCTCCTTCAGTTTGCTTTTTTAAAATTTAAAAAAAAAACGATTATTTCTTCGCTTGAAACTTTTGATCAGCCACATGCACAAAATTACCTTCTTTCAAAGCTTTACATTATTAAATGGTGGTACTAGTGCGTTCATACGCTCAGAAAGCTCATGCTCACTTAGGAAGCATGTTTTTTTTACCAATTTTTGTGATCATTTATGAACCTTGAATTCAAGTTATTGTAAAAGTACTTAAAAATTATTTTATCATAAACTAAAACTAATTTTGTTTAATTTCCATTTTTATTTAGCGATATGTACGTTCTGTGAAACGATTACTTATGTTATAATCTCCAATATTGTAAATTGTCATCAGTTAATGTATGTCATATTTAAAAAAAAAGAAACGTATTTTTACGATACGTGTTGAGCGTTCATGGATGTAACGATTCCACTCCTGATTTTGACATACAAACGTAATTACATATGGATAGCAATTTTGCCTCACCATATGACACGTACACGTATTCTTAGCCCTATTATAATTTTCAATAAATTAAACTGAGTGTTTTAAAAAACACTTAACATTATAATATACAATAATTCACTTTTAAAACCATTCGTTTTGTTGTAGCTTCAATGAATGCATATTATCAAATTTCTGTCAAAAAATTCTGCAAACACATGCGAGTAAAAGCAGAGATTATTTTTTTTTTAAGAGAGTGACAGATAACACTAAGCCATTTTTAGCAAAAACAAAATATATAAATAACAAGTAAGATTGTTATGCCGAATCTTATATACCCTACCTCATATACAGTAAATCACATTAAAAACGGCCCACCTTTAATAATGATACATTTAAAAAAAAAAAAATCTTATTTAATGCCGCCATATATAAAAAGCTACTTTAGTCAGTGTTTACAGATATAATATTTGATCCACTCCTTTACAATAGAAACTATGAAAAAGAAGGTTAATGAAAAACTCAAATTGTTCATCTCACAGTGAAAATGGCCCGTTTAAAAAAGTGACTTATGTAACGCCAAATTTTTAAGTTTAACAAAGTAGGCTTAAAGTTATTTTTGTTATCTTTGTATTAACAAATATTAAATTACAAATATTTAATCATATTAAAACTAATATTTAAGAAGATGGGTCGTCACACCACTGTTAAAATAAGAAAATTTTATATTGACCACTACGAAGATGAAATAAATCAATTGCAGGTATTATAAAAAAACACGGGGAACAGTCAAGAATATTATTAAAAGGTTTGAAGACGAAAAACGAATGGCTAACAAGCCATGAATTAGTCAAAAAAATCTTTTCTGACAGTCTAAAAAAGTCTAAGAACAATTTAAAATTAAGTGCAAAAATTAAAAAAAAACTTAAGGCTCGAGTTCGCCCAAAGCCATTTTTTAGAGGACTACAGTTTTTGGAAGGACTTTCTATATGTAGACGAATCCAAATTCAACATTTTTGGTTCAAATGGTAGGGTTTATGTCTGGAGAAAGCCCAACGAAGAGTTAAATCCAAAGCACTTAAGACCAACAGTAAAACATGGTGGTGGGCAAATTATAGTGGGGTGCGTGCTCTGCGGCAGGCGTAGGAAGTCTGCATTTTGTAAAGGAAAATATTTAATTAAATATTTAATAATTTTAAAAAACAACTAAAGCAAAGTAAACAAAAACTCGGAATAAAAGATACTTTTCATTTTTACCAGGACAATGATCCGAAAAATAACTTGAGAATAGTAAAATAATGGCTACTGCATGGCGAAATCATGTACCAGGTGGTGGCAGTGGCGAGTTTCATTCGTTTTCGCCGTTGCAGAAAATGTCAAACTTCATATAAAAAAAATTTTCGCTGATTTTGTATATATGGAGTTTAAAATTTTCTGCAACGGCGAAAATGAAAAAGTTCGCCACTGCCACCACCTGGTACATGATTTCGCTATGGGCTACTGTATCATTATCCCAGGGTTATCAAAAAACTCCACATCAATCTCCAGACCTGAATGTAATTGAGAATTTATAGTTTAAACTCGAGTTTGAAGTGCGAAAACATCAGATTTCTAATGTAAATGATCTCAAAGCAGTTTTACAAGAGGAATGGGAAAAAAATTTCGCCTGTTTTTACAAAAAGTTGGTGAAATATACTTCTTGTGATACTAATACGGCTGGGCCATTTTCACTGTGAGGTAAATTTTGCGATGTGTTTGTTTTAGAAGATAATTATCCATACTTCACTCATGAATTTTTAACAATTTTCAGTTTCTTTTATTAAATATAAAATAAACTTTCTTTAGAAGAAGATTTTTTTTAATTTCTTTGTTTTTTATCATATATAAGAGATTGATTAAAATTTTTGATGGTGGGCCATTTTCACTGTGATTCACTTTATATTAAGTCGGCACAAAAAATTGTTTCCTACCATTAAGTTTTTCTGTTAAAAAAAAGCGTCGAAAATTTTAAGTTTTTCTTAGGGCTGTTCTCTTAACAATTTTCGTTTGATTTCCTGCAGTTGAAAATTTAAAGAAAGATATGGTGTTTTATCCGCTACCTCAAACGACATGGTCCGATCTTACTAACTTTCTATAGCAGGGGTTCTCATCCAATTCCTGCTCACGGACCCCTAGTAAACTAATTTTTTTTCGCGGACCCCTCTGAAGCCAAATTCATAATAAAACTTTTATCATTTTTGAAAGCACTGTTTTTTTTTGGTTCTTCATGCGGACCCCTTGAATGGCTGCTACGGACCCTCAGGGGTCCACGGACCCCCATTTGAGAACCGTTGTTCTATAGCATATTTTTCGAAACTATGTTCGATTGGAGTATTTAAATTTTCTTTAGTTTATCTAGTGCATTAGCAAAGTTGATTTCAACACTAACACGGACAGACATGGCTCAATCGAGTTCGCTGTGCATAAGATTTCGGAATATATTTACTTTATGGGCTCGAAAATAGATATGGAAATAGATATAGATATATATTAAATACAAAGTAGACAAATTGCAATCTGTTTGTTGTTTTTCCTTCCACACAAACACACAAGAGCTTTCAGTTACCTGTACATTTATTTGTTTATTACAATAATACGGTAACTTACTTGCTTTTTATTAGCAAGATTTAAAATTACAAAGAATATAAAATGATTGTGCCGTCTCAAATACTTACATTTCAATTGCTCTCAATTGTATTAAAATAGATTTATGCCTCAAATATGAAAATATTTATTTTTTAGAACGTCATCACGATAAGACGGTTAGTACGATTTATTCCAAACAAAATAACATATTTTTGGATTATAGTTTTTTTATTTAACATTTAAAATTTTTATAATGATTTGATTAGATAAAAAAAATTCTTGAAACTTCTAATGTTATTACCCTTTTATCAAACCATAAAAAATGCCCCTAGAACTTCTATGATGGCTTTTATTGTAATAATAAAAAATAAGATATGTTACACGTGCCGTTTTAATCACCGATATGCTATCATATGACATAATAAACAATTTCATGTTCTTTAAAAATCTTAAAAATTTTCCTGTAATAAATCTCTATAGTCGCATTTAATTTAACAGTAACCTCTTCTATTTTTTTTAATTTTCTTTATGCAGAATTGGTTTGAATTCTGAGGACACATCCCATTCTCCGGTGCTGATATCTCTTGAATTTCTCCGGTTATCTGTATACCCATTTTTAGTTGCCTTCTTTTCTTTGTTCAAGTCACAGTCTGCTGGCAAACCGATCAGAACAGAAGCTCTGATGGTCCCAGAATAGTGTTTTTGTTTTGTTTTTTTTTTTTTGTTCAAAATTATTTTATGTGTTTTTAAAATTAAAAAAACATATTCATTTTTGATTCCAGCCAGTGCTAAAGAAAGTAAATTTTAGTCATAGCACCTGCATACATGTGGATTTATCTGTCTCATTTTCATCTTAGTCGATCGTTTAATATTGTCCAAAAAGGGATAAACTTATGGGTTCTTTTGATTGCAAACACCACTGTGGCACATTATAAATTCTTAACTCCTTATGGCTCTATCTGCTGACATGCTTGGTCCTATCCGTTCGAAGGATCCTATGGTCTCGTATTTACTAAGCATACGTTGTTACAAACGCAGCCATCCAAGTTATACTACTGTGTATTAATCCGGCGAGATATGAACTACTCGATGCCTTGTTTAGTAACTTCAACCATACACAGATCTCTCCACCTGCTTTACATCCAAGCCAGTCATCCCTATTAATCCAATAGCCACAACTTAACATCTGCCGTACACTGTAATCATTTAGTTACTTCCTTCCGCTAGAACTCTTCTCTTTCTTATGAAGGTCGTCTTGACAACTATCCACTACTACTTTTACTAAATAGACGTCTTCACCAATTTATCTAGCCATGACTTCACTCAATAGTTGTCTTTCTCTTTCCGGGGGGTTTGTACTGCAGTTTCTCAATTTTTAAATTGCTCTACACAATTATTATTCTTCCTCTGTACGCATGTCCTAAAAATGGCTCGAACTCACGATCATCTGTTTTACAGCACGCACCTCTACCAACGCAGCCATTGAAGCTGCTCAACTTGTGTTAGATAATTGTCGTATTATTCTATACACACACCCAATGGTGGTGGAAGTAAATTTTTTCATCTTATGTTTTTCTTACCACGCGCATACGGACAACAACAACAGGCGTTGCCAGATCTTATGTTCGTAAGAATGTGTTGCCGGCTGGGTGGTTGAAGCGTATTTCAGGCTTCCTTTAATACGTTCTTGCATGTTTAACGAAACTGAATTTAACTAATGGAACCTTTAGATCCGTAAGATTTTTTTTGTTCATTTAAATTTTCTTAATTTAATTGGTTTTTATAGCAGCATATTTTTTTAGAGTAGAAGGGGTAGAAGTTTGCAATCTAGTCTAAGTGTAGAGTTTCTGCCATTGAGCCAGTTTATTTTTATTAATTTGAAAATACATTTGTATTGATTTTTAAGTTCATTTGTGTCAGCTTGTGGCTTTTCCAAGATAGATGACGTATCGAGGTATGTAGTTTCCGTTAGTTGGTGTATTATTCAGCGTTATTCTGTTTCATTTTTCTAAAATAGGTTTTTGCACATTTGTATAATGCTGAATGCATGTTGGCGTTAAATACATGGAAAAAGTATAACGTTGTTCCCGGAACATAACCTTGTTAAAGTCCAGCTTAAATTGGCTTTAGAGAATTTAGAAAATTTTCTTCTTTAATTTTAAACATAAGGCCGCTTACATAAATAGCTTTCTAGCAGATATTTTTTGGAAAATTTTGCTTTAATTTAATACTCCAACGTTCGATCTCCTGTTCCTAGTACTTCTGTTACCAATAGAACGTTCTACCGTGTCAGTTCCGTTAAAGTTTAGACAAAAATCTCCTTGTTTTTCTTTTAAGGCGGCTTTAGCTATTCGTCTGATGCATTGGCGTCTTCACCAGCAATAATTGTGTTCCTTTATACTGCTTTATTCGCTTTTTTACACCAATCTATCTACAGTATTTTTTTTTGTCTTATATTTATGCCGCAGATGGGAGTATGGGATTTGAACTCATAATCACTTGTTTTAAAGAAATACGCAGATATCTTTATCAAAGCACTTAACACTCTTTATTACATTAGCTTTTGTTGTCACAACACATAACGATTTATCGAGCCGCGTAGTCATGAATAAGAGCGTAATTGCGTCAACAACGACTTAACCGACTAAACCGAATAAACGAATACCTCGAACCCAAGGCTAAAACAATTTACAAATTTTTTAGCTGGACAATATTCAACCTGTACAACCAGTAACAACATTTGGAGGAGAACTCCAAGCTTATTTTTAACCCTTTTCATTAGCATTCGTTTTGATTATGGATGGGTCCGCTGACGGTACTTTAATACTTTATGTTTGCCGATATAAAGATATCGTCGACATTTTAACAATTAAATTTTAAGAACCGTTTCACTATTTTTAAAGCTCTTTTTCTGCAACAGTAAGCATATGCGCCTTCATTCTTCAAGTCAAAAGTAAAGACTGATTGAGAATAACTTTGCGTAAATTGCGAATCAGTTTCGTAAAATTATTGAGAAAGGAAGGGCATCGAAAAATTACCCAATAAGAAGGAGGCTTTCTTTATTAATAAAATAATTAATAATAATCGCCTTTTTAATCAAAAGCTGTGTGTTGCCAGATTGATAGGAAATTCCTATGGATGGACAGTCGGCCACACAGAAAATCTTTAGAAAGCGAAACCGGTGTTGGTCGAAAACCCTACGAATGCCAAGCTGGTATAATAAAAATATTACGGCTAGTAATAGCAACTATTTCGAAGATACCAAAAATGTTCATTTTCACTTCCAAAATAATAAATGTTTTAAAAATTAGAATTCAAAATTTCAATACTTCTAAAATTTAAATACAAAAATATAACAAATTGTTGTAATTAAAACTAAATTTATGAATTTAATTTTTATTGTGAAACACACTTTTTCTTTGTTTTTTATAAATAATATAAAAACTGAATACCTTATCATTTTGACGCGCTACTTATTCTCGAAATTTTTGAATGAATTTGTAAACAACCACAATGTTTGCTAAAGCTGTTAGTTTTGTTTTTTATTTATATTTTTAACATTTAAAGGTTGATTAAATAAAAAGCCGCATAAAAAAACAACAACTTTATTAAAATAAAAAATAATAAAAATAATAAAAAAAAAAAGCTGTTGTCGCGATTTTTGTTTTCGTTTCCAGACACCAAAAAAAAAAAAAATAATAATAAATTGACGTCAATGAATAAAGTTGGGTTTTTTTCTTTTCATTTCAAATTTTAGTATTTAGTAGTATTTATTTATTTATTATGTTTTTGTTTCAAGTTTTTTACAAAATATTTTTTTTCAAAACTATTTAAACATAAATAAATATGTATAACGACCGCACGTTTATTAAATAAAAACTCTTTTGTTTGCAGACGTTAAGTGTAGGCTTATCAAGCAAACTGTGTTAATGTTTTCTAGGTTTTTTTTTTATATTCTTAGTTTCTTTATTTTTGTTAGTTCTTATCATTGGCAATGCTCAAGGTTCTGTAAGTTTTGACATTTGTTGTAATTTAAACTTTGTGTTTGACCTTAGCGCGTGCTAATTTTACTTTAAAAGAGATAAAATAATTTCAAATAGGCAACATAGACGGGTCACAATATTTATTCTCACTTCAAATGTATGGCTTCTAGCACAGTTCTATTAAAACCAGGTCAATCTGTTCATATGTTGGTATATCATACAATTTTGAAGTCTGGAAACACTGAGTAAACTTTCTTGGTTTTTCATGCCTACTGTCCAGGACAGCTAAACGTTTTCCGCAGGTCTTAGTTTTTATTAACGTCCAAGAGTTTGCCAATTGATCAGTTGGCTCGAGTTAAGGTGCAAGTAAAAGTTTAACAGTGGGTAAAATGACAATGGAAAACAAACCATTTACTAAAAGAACACAATTTCTTAGGTGCACAGTGGGCTAGTATTGTTTTTATACCCTTTACCAAAAAAGTAGAAACGTTGAAAATCTAAGTTTGTCATTTCGTTAGTAATTTCTACAATATCCATTTCCTAGCTCATAAAGTATATATTCTGAGTCTTTATGCATGGCAAAGTCAATTGAGCAATGTCCATCTGTCCGTCCGTGTTAATGCTGAATTCAACTATGCCAGGGCACTACATGAGCTAGAAAAAATTTGCACACGCTAATCGATCAAACATAGTAGCGAAAGAGATTGAAAATCAGCAAGATCGGTCCATGTCCCTCGAGGTAGTGGGCTTAACACCCCGCCTGCCTTTGATTTTTCCATACATTTGGAACGATAAAGTAACTCCAATAAAAAAAGAAGTATATGGTGCGAGAGAGAAAAAAAAATTAGAAAATTTATTAAGTGAAAAAATTGGCACTCGCCCATATTTACCGAATTATGGGCCTCTGTAATTTTCATAAAAAAAGTTCGATTGTCAATATGGGTATCATTTAAAAGCTTTTGAAGAGATCTTTCAAGAAATACTAAAATTTTTTAAAAATGCTTAACCTATTAAGAGTCGATAATTTTTTTTTTATATTTCTGTCAGCGCAATGTTTGTTTTTTTAAAGGACCTACTTCACTAAACTAGATTTACATACATAGTGGAGGGTATATAAGATTCGGCATGGCCGAAAATAGCACTCTTACTTGCTTGTTTTTGTTTTTGTTTTTTTTTTTGTTTTTCAGTTCTTAAAGACTGTTCTGATTATTACAGATAATCACAAGTCGATTGCCTGCAAAAATATTCGACCAGTAGTTTTGTTATGGAACCCTAATATGGCGCAACTAATTTTTAAAGTTTTCCTTTAAAACGGGTCTACAATGGTTTATGGTTTTTACTGTCTATTATACAGTTACATATGTCTCTTCACCTCTAAAGTTCCACTATGACCCACTAACCATTTAAGTATTAAAAAGAAGCGATCGTTAAAATATCTTAATTAAATAAGTCGCGCTTTATGATCAAAAAGTGATTCTACAGGTATTTGAGCATGTGGCAGTTCATTCACAAAGTAACATTTCAAGTTGATTTTGATCGTTGGCATCTGTGGGCAATATTCCTTCATTAAAGGGATTGCAGCACATCAATGTATATGTTTGAGAGGCAGACCATATTTGATTTCATAGTGACGGCAGTATGTGGTGTGCTGCAGAACGAAACCCCTATGAAGTATTTGTAAGTAAGTAAGGTTAGGTAAGGCAACAGGCAAGTGGCAGGGCTCTGACGAGCAGCACAATTTGTTCAAAGAAAATACTCATCTCTTTGTGTTGCCTGCAAGGAAGATTGAGTATAGGAGGAATAAAAAGTAAGAGATATGAGATGACAGATTATGGTATAAGGGCAGTCAGCTTAGTGAAGGTAGGCAGGACATTTTGAATTGTGGAAATGACGCACTGTGCTTTGTTCCATAAACAAAAATACAAATACAAAACTATATCTTGCATTGCAACGAAAGTTATACTGTTCTACAGCTGATATTTTAATTCGAACACACTTGGAAGAATTTTTGAATTTTAGCTCTTATTAATGGCACTAGAGGGCGCAAGAACAGTTAATTAAGTGCTTTAATCATTAAAAATAAAACTAAGTTTCGACACTTTCTTAAAAACGGCCTTACACATTTAAACTTTGGAAGCAGAAGTCTGAAATTTACTTCTTCTGGTAGTTTAAGTTGTTAGCAATAAGTTCTTAGAACTTTTGCAAATGTTTTTGTTAAAAAGACTTTTTTCTTATTTTACGTAAATAGTCGTTTTATTCAAACTAAAATCGAAATAACATTCAGCATTAGAAAATCAGAAAAATATATGTTCTTTTGATTTTTATACTCTTAAAATGTTCTCTACTGGTGCATATGGGAATAAAGCACTGTGTGACGTAGTCCCAGACATTCTGATGTCGTAGTTAAGGATTGAGAGAAATTTAAGTTCCAGGCAAGAAATACGTGAGAGGCTCAATTAAGCGCAATTTTCTTTCAGATATATACGAAAGGTCATCGAAGTTTATTTGCCCCAAATGGCGGAGAGAAACTGAGGAGATCTTTGATTGTGACCTGCTTCTTCTACACATTTTAAGCTACTGTACTGTTCTTTCATGATCCAACCTAGGCCAGATCATTCCTGCATTCAACAATGGTTTCTTTGCACAGATATAATGTGAATTTGAGCCCAGAATCATTTGATTTGACCACACTTAGCTTTTGTTGTTGGATTTTCTGAGTAGCTAGTGCCATTAAAATCAACATAACTCAACTCACCCTACAAATTTATCCAAATCTATGCCTCAGAGTTATTAATTCAACTACACAAATTCTTGGCGGAGATTGAAAAGTTGAATGACTTAACTAGACTAGATTTGGCTCGTTTTCTTCCACACAATGTTATCACATTTATTACAGCCTTTGCCGGCGCTTTACAGTAAACGTTTCAGAAAGTTTATTGCTTTCTGCTGGTAATAAAATTAATAAAAATTGCATTAGAGAAATATTTTTAAAACTCAAAAATTTTTTACGTATTTATTGGTGGCATTAATTGACTATTTTTGCATCGATTTTGGCTAGGAATTCCAAAATAAAATAAGATTTTTTTTTTTCAAATTCATATTAAAAACCATTCTCTTTTTTTTTTTTTTTGCTCTTTGCAGCTTAGACCAAAAATAAGAAATACATAAATCGATTTGTATCAAATAAAAAAAAAAAATAATTTAACAAAGAATTGACAAATAAATCCAAAGACAAAAAACAAACAAAAAAACAGAGACCAAGAAATCATCATGCTGCAGAAACTTTTACAAATTTATTACAGCATTTTAAAAAACATTCCTTGATAAAAACAATACAAATCAAAACAGCCAAACAACAGATTTTAAACATAAACCAAATGAATAAACGTTCAACATACTTGCATGATCAAAAAATCCACGTAAAAGAAATTAAACAAACAAAAAATATTAACAGTAATTCAAATAGGAGGAAATAGCATATCATCACATATCTGTATAAAAATCCACCAATTGTTGAAAATTGACAATACGGAAAGAAACAAAACCCACCTTTTTACCACCCGCAAACAATTCTTTTTAACTTATCTCTCAGTTCAAACCAACAAAGAAACTGTCCCCTGTAACTCTCAATGAATTTCAATACACTCTCTATACAAAACAATTTAATGCATGCAAAAATCATGGAATGGACTAACGATGATGCTCTAGAACTAATTGAACAATATCGCTCACATACTGAACTGTGGAATCGTGCCGATCCCAAGTACAAAGATAAATTGTGTCGCTTTCGCGCTTGGTCGGAAATTGCAGAGCGTTTTGGCTGCAGCAAGGCTGAGGTTGAACGCAAAATGAATGTTTTGTTGACACAATACCGACGAGAGAAACATAAAATGTTGGTAAAACTGTATCAGGGCATACAACCGAATCCCTCCAAATGGTATGCTTTCAAACGTTTCGATTTTATGGAGGCCGGCGGGGGTAGTGCCAGTGCAATTGCAGCGGGTATTGCAGGTGGAGGGAGCGGTGGGGGTACGGGAGGTGGTGGTATTAGCATGGGCCTGAATAATACTGTCAGTGGCAGCAGTAATAGTGACATTACAACAAATGGTCATCATCATCACCATCATCATAATCACCATCATGCTGCTGCAGCCGCTGCCGCAGCGGCTTTAAATGGTTTAGCTGCTGCCGGTTATGATACGTCCACAGCTGCAGCAGCAGCACCAACAACATCACATCATCGCAGAATGAAAAGTAAAGAAATGAAATATTTTGGCGCGGTAAGTAACATAAAGCAAATCAAATAGTTTTTATTTTATTTCAAACTAAAAAAATTAATTTTATTTTTAAGTTTTTCATTTTAATAAAAAATTATATTTGCTCAGAGAAATTATAAAGATTTTAGTGCAGACAAAAACCATGTATTTGTTTTTATAATTGGAGTAACTTCATTGTTTCAACTGATATGGAAAAATTAGAGGCAGGTGTGGTATTTAGCCCATTGCCTCGAGGGACATGGACCGATCTTGCTGATTTTCAATGGCATCCCTTTCAGCACTAACACGGACAAACAGACGACTTCGACTTCGCTATCCATAAGGATTCAGAATATAACAAAAACTTCAAAATATTTGCCTTCAATTTTTTCTTTTTGCTTAACTATGTCACCTTTATCAGACCGAAAATGGAATGCAACTCTCATTTATGGGTCGGTGCTCCAAAGTCTATTTGGAGTTCTTCGACCGCGTGTAGGAGAGAGCGAAGAAGCTGATCGGTGACAGTAGGGTATCCAGCTCTATTAATTCACTGGAGCATCAACGCAGTGTGGGGTGTGTTTCACTATTTTCTCGTTACTACAATGGAATGTGCTTCTATAAAATCAGGGAACTTTTTCCTGACAACCGTACACGCAACGCGCTCTGCGTCAAGTGCGCTTTCCTTTGTGGTCGATTGGTCAGTTAATCGATTTACACATTACAGAGAAAATTCTTTTTTTAGCCGAACAGTTCGTATGTGAAATAAACTCACTGCAGAGGTCTCTCCTGTCACTTTCAATGTGCAAAAATTCAAATCAAATGTTCGTTTTTGCAGCCATTCAAATTGTAGTTAGCTATGAGGGCTATAGTGGAAAGCATGCCTTGTTATGCCACCAAAAGGATTTTCTCTTTGTGTTACAATGGATTTTAGTCGCAAAAATCACAAGAGACCATCTAGACGGCAAATTGGGCCAAGACTAAGTAGATGTTCGATAGCTCGCTAAAAATATGTAAACCTTCTCTTACATTTATTCTCTTACATTCATTTTAAAGTTTTGTACGTTTAAGCAAGCTTTGTTATCTACAAAACTTATTTAAAAGTTTCCAGTTAAAACTGCAAAATACTTAGATTTGGGTCACTTAGTTGCTGTTCTTGCTCGATTCTGGCTGAACGAAAAGCAAGCCATCGTCATCTAGCTCAGTAATATTTGTATAAAGATCCAAATTCATTTATTCTAAAATAATTACACATATTAAAATTTAAATTAATGTCTATAAGGAATATGATTTTAAAAGATCTTATCAAAAACTTCTACACATTCATAAATCTTTCCATTAGTTTTCAAACGCAATTTTAAAGCCAATGAATAACAGAAGCAACGAATCGCAGTGAGAGATTTAGGAAAATAATTTTTTAGTTTCGTCAGAATTTTAAATTTCTAAGACCCAAGAAAAATTAAGAATTTTTTTATATACTTAAAATCTCTTGCCTCTTTAAAGCGTAGCGACCACATTTAAATCTGGTAACCCGCTTAAAAACTACATAAAAATTTCCATTTTCCCCCCAAATATTCCACTGTGCGATGATCAATGCTTTATTGATCACTTTATACCGAATCTTATGTACCCTTTACCAAAAAACTATAACCACATATGTATGTATATCAATAGTCAAATTGAATAGTTCAAATGAAAATCGGTATAAAAAATTCTTTTCTCTATAATGGGTTTCTATTAAAAAAAAGCTTCTTTTGAGAATTGTAAGTTTTGCTTATGGTTGTTGTCCCAGCTTAGCAAGTGCTACCAAGTTTTGTTACCTTTTATAACAAAAATAGCCACCTGCAAAAATAAAAACGAAAGTTGAAGAAAAGATATGGAAAACTTGGAAGCAAGCGTGAATCGATCTTGCTAATTTTAAAATGCAAGACTTTCAAAACTATGTCTGATCGAATGGTTTACTTAAGTTTTCTAGCTCATCTAGTGCTTCGACATCAAACACAGACGGACAGTCGGCTTCGCTATGCACGAGAACTTTGAATATTTATACTTTATGAGGTTGGAAATGAATGTCGTATAAATAACAAACGGAATGACAAATTTAGATCTACTCTTTTTCACCTGTGGCGCGGACCATAAAAATTAAACCCTTTCTTAGACCTTTGCAATTTTTCGAATAGACAGAATAGTCGGTCCAATTGTCAGCATCATCAAGTGTCTTAATTATAGGAAGAATTCAATCCGGACCTGGAATAAATGCCTTTAACGTCAGGAAAACATAAAAATATTAGGCAATTTTAAGAGGAAATCAGAAATAAATCGTTATTTTTTTTAACTTAGTGTTCAGAGATTTTTCATAATTAGTATTTTGTATGTGAAGAGTCAAAAATACAAAATGTTCCTTAAATCTTATACTTTCCGCAATATAAAAAATGCTTTCCTTTTTTCTTGGGATACGTAAATCTATAAAGAAAGACACCTCTTTGAGAAAGACAAGTTTATTGTACAAAATATAAAAATATAACCTTCCAAAAATACCAACTTTAAGTTTTGATCCCAACTAATCTGGCAGCCTTAAATAAAACGGGAGAATTTTAATAAAGAGAGAAAGAAAAAGAGTTTGTTTAAAAATGACCTGGCAAAAAAAAATAATAAAAATGTCATCACTAAAACTGTAACACTTATTGCAATTAAATTTAAAACGTAAAAAAATGCAGGGGGATGATAAAACTAACTAAAGTTAACATATATAGGGAGAGATAACATTTTCTATATGGTTTTTGTAGTTTTAATTTTTTTCTGTCTAATTATTATAATTTTTTTTTGTTTGCTGTTGTGGTTCTTGTCGTTTTGTTTTTATTTTATTAAATTACAAGTACAAAATTGAGTATTGACAAAAACGAAAAAAAGCTTATTCTTATAGCTTTAGCAATACAAATGTTGTTGTGTTAATGCTGCTTTGTTTGCCGTAAATTTATTAGTAAATACATACATATATATGCATGTGTATGCAGTTGTTGAGTCCTAAGAGTTTCTTGCCCATCAAACGAAAAATCATGTTATTAATATGCCGCTTTATTTAAATTTTAGTACCAAATTGACATCTACTGTTTTTAATGACATGACTGTAAATGTGGCTTAAATTGTGTGTAAAGCAATAATGTCCAAAATTTGAAACTTTGTTGTATTGATGAAAACACTGTGAGAAAAGTCAAGTAATTTAGAAAAAAAACTATTCACTTTTTATGTTATAAAAATGTTGTAATAAAATAATAAAATATAATTATTATACAAAATTTAAGCAAAAAGTGTAGAGAAAAATAAATTTTAGTATTTATATATTATATATTTAGTTAAATATAGTCTTCGAAAAGTTGGTGGTTAATTAACTGTTCTACGAAGTAAAGAAAGCACGAAATTGTAATGGAGAAATTTTTTTCACAAAAAAAAAAAAAAAAATTTGAAAAAATTAAAGCGTCGACAACTAAATAAAACAATAATATCTTTTTCGTTTTTGATTTTCTAACTTCTCATTTTAATTTCTAAAAATTTAAAACAACGCCTGCATACATTTGTAAATAATTTTTCTTGCTTCAAACTTTCAGAAATTGAAATAAAAATGAATTTAAGCCAAAATCAATTTTAATTCATTTGTTACAATAACAAGAGTTCAACAAAAAATTTAGTAAAAATTAATATTAAATTTAAAGGTTTTTTTGACCTCTATAATTAATTTGCTTTTCTAATTTATTAAGCACTAGATCAAAGTTTAAAATAAAAATATTGTTTATTATTATTTCAATATTTTTCCACACCGTTGGGTATTTATAATATGTTTTTGAAAATACACAATTTAAATAGTTTCCTGTTTCCAAAAGATGCCACTGAACAGTGTGGCGAAATATTGAAAAATAAAAACACAATATTTTTATTTTAAAACCTGGCCTAGTGCTTACTACATTAAAAAAGAAAAATAAAAATTAATTTATAATCTTTTACAGAAGATGTATTAGTATAGATTCCGTAATAACAAATACTAAAAATCAAAGAGAGTTCCAAAAGTTACGTGATATTTATAAAAGTATTGCTATGTTTAACTGTAATAGGCAGACACGTCAAATTTTCACTGCGTTAATAATAATTATGTGCCCTAAAACAACAAATAGAAAAAGTAAAGCTTTAAATTAAAGGGCATCACAAATTTTACGTGATTTTCACTTATATCACTTTGGCTTTTTAACCGTAGAAGGCAGGCATATAGAATTCATACAGATTTTGTATTAATATGTCCGCAATAAAAATAGGTTGTAAACAAAAGGCTTATAAATTAAAAGGTTTTTCCAAAAGGCTTTAAGTTTGACGAATACGAACTTGTCCTTTAAACTATTATAGACACATTCTTAATTTTATACAGAGGATGTACTGCTATGTCTGCTGTAAGAATACCTAGAAAAAAACGAAATGAATATTCCAATAGCAATGCGATATTGACATGTGATACCTTATTTATTGAATCGTAATAGGGTGACTACAAATTCATGCAGAGTATGTATTGCTACGTCGCTATAAAATGTAAATTGGGCTTTTTTTGATTTACATAAAGAATGTTTAATTATGTTTGCTGTAATAATTTTAAAAATAAAATTAAAGTGTGAGCCAACATGATATGGAATCCTTCGCTAGTGAGTCTTAATCACACTTGGCGAATTAATTTAATATTCGAGACACTGGGAAATACCATATTGTGCTCTTTTCTGCTATCATAACTGTGATAAGGATGAAAATCAATAATAAAAATGCTTAAAGAGATTGAATTCATTCACGTTATCTGAATTCAAATTTTTGTTCATGTCATTTGATAAATAAATATTTTAAATTTTTATTTTATTTTTTTATAAAGTGTTTTTCAGATCTTTAATCTAGAATGAATTTACTTTAATATTTTTCGAAAAAGTTCAACTTTTCAAATAATTTGTAACAATATGATATTAAATTCATTCTGGTTTTTAAATGTTTGCTGGTTAGCTGCTTTGATTAACCCCACCAAGGTTGTGCATGCACAAGTTAACGCCTGTATGAATGTCTTCCTGTCCTTAAACATTGACTCATGATGATGTTTACAGGATAAATGAGTGTAAAGTTTGTTATTTAGAAGGACGAGTAATTGGGAATTCTTCTTGTTTATGTGCCAATCATGAACGACAGTGTAAACAAATTTCTCAACTTCTATCAGGCCTGCCATATTTGCCGGTTTATCAGCATTTTGTCGATTTTAAGCCTGTAAATTATTGAAGAGCCAATTTTTGCTCAAAAATGCCAATTTTTTCGGTAAACTCAAAAACACGATTACTTTGTTTGCTTAAATTACTTTTGGGCTTCATTTGTTTGCTGAAAAATTGTGTTTTTAAATATAATAAAACTGTTACAGAATCTTTTCTTTACACGAAACATTTTTTGAAAATTTTGTTTTTGGTGCAGAAAGTAATCGATTTGGAATACAAAACACCTACATGTTTTTGGATTTTTTTGTCTTTCTGCCTATGTTTGCATTACGCAAAAACCTCCTGATGCATTAAAATAAAATTTTGTGACAAAGTTCCATAGAACGTTGGAACAAATATAAAATGATTTTCTTAAAAAAAGTTTTATAACTTTTTACAGGAATCTATAATAAATATTTAAAAACACATTTTGGATAATTTAAATTTCAAGAAAAATAGGACTGACAGTCTGGTGTAGTCGTGGGCATTGCTAGTCCTCAATATAAAAGTAAGGGAAGTCAAAATAAAGAATTAGCTAATCAATTCCTTTAAACTTAATTAGTTTAATATGATTTTAAATTTATTAATAAAAATAAACTGTTTATAAAAATGTTTTAAGTTAAGAAAATGTAAAAAATGAGTTTAAAAGTTATTAAAAATCGTCAATTAATATTAAAGTGATAGATCGCAAGCTTTTGTGTGTCTAATTATTTCTTTCTACCAAATGATCATTTTAAAATGATAGAAATGAAAATGAAAAAAAGTAAATTACTCATGCAACTCTGACCATTATTATGAATGAATTGAATAGTGCAGCCCAGGTGGATGCATAAGCTTTTTCGTGTATTATGTTTTTGTAAAATCTTATAGAGCTGTCAAGAACATCTGGAAATATGTATATATATTTCAATATATTTTTAGTGGCTTTCTTGTTTTGCCAAACGTTTTTGATAGCTTAACAAGATTTTACAAAAACCAAACCGACATATAGAATAATAATGAACACAATTTATTTGTAAAATGGTTACTTTTATTGATTTTGTATTATTTTATACTTTGTTAACATTATTTAATACAGAATTGTTTTTTTTTTTGTGATTTCTTTTTGTAAATAAAAAAAATTTTAATTGCTTATAATGCCGATTTTTTGTACTTATCAAAATCATCTGGCAACCCCTGACTCCTAAGCATAAGCGTATTTGAGGGTTACTCAATTGAAGAATTAATTTAATTACTGTTATTTTGTGGTATTGCCATACCTTGACTTTGATGATTTAAATCTTTATTTGGAAATTCTTTGAAGTTCAAATTATTGGAAGATTAAATTATCACTCTCGTCATGTGCTTTGTGACAAATAATTGAAAATTGAATGAGCATTAGATGAGTAACAGAAATAATTTTTTTTTTGCTAAAAAAAAAAAAAATACAAAAAATCGACTTTCTTAAAATTTTATATTTTTTTTTTATTTAATTTTAATTCTTTAGTACTAAAAAATTGTTGTCAATCCAAAAGCTAAAATCCTGAAAAACCCTAGAGTCTTCTCTAAAAGCAAAAAGCTTGACAAAAGGAGGACAAAAGTAGGACAACTGAACTTTTAATTTTTAAAGCAGGAAAAGAAAGGCACAAAGAATTCTTATTGATTCTTTCGATCCTTAAATCTTAATGCTAGCCAACTTTTTTAATTCTAGGACACTTTTTAAACGTAACAAACAATGGAATTGCAATAAAATTATTCACAAGGCCCAATAAAAAATCTGTACACAAAATACCTCTTCAGTTTATTTGTCTGTCACTCAACTTTGATGCAAAATTATACAAAATGTTTGTTTATTTATTTATTAATCATAAGGTGAAGATACTTTGGATATGAATGAATGTATGTATGTGCGAAAATGTTTATACATTTGCATGAGAGAGAACAAACACAATTACAATTTGTACAGTTTATTAAGTATCAATGGTAATGAGAGTGTTGATTACGACGACAATAATGACAGCAATAATGATAATTATCAGCAATACAAATTTAAAATAATAATAATAATGTTGCAAAATAAAAATGTTGTTGACAAATAACATCATCAATAAGCAGGAGCACAGAAACTTTAGAACGAGGTCATGTGTAAAAAGAAAAGCAAAAAAACATACGATTGCCAACAAATTGTTGCCATACGCCAACAACACAGCATGAAAAAGAAATAAAATGAAAAAAAAAAACAAAGAGCAACTAAGTGGGCTTGCATGCACAAGTATTCTCAACGTATAGTACAGTGGTGGGATTTATCTCTAACAAAAAAAAAATTAAATTAAACATATGAAACTGATAATGATGATGTCGTTGCTGATTATGATGACGATGGCGGCGATAATATTGTTAATGATGATGTTTTCAATATTTGTTGTGGTATAAAACCTCATTAGCATCTTTGCGTTATAAACATGAAAATAAATAAATAAGGAAAAATTGAAAATTATCCAAAATGACAAAGACAAATCAGCTAGTTTATGATCAGCAAATTCTGAGCAGATATAAACCTTGGTAATGCACATGTATGTACATACATGTGTATGTGGTTGGGTTTTAAGAATAAAAAAATAGTTTAAAAAGTAGGGGAGTGACTTAAAAAAGTATAATTCAGTACGTAATGTGTCTTAAGACCTGGAAAAATAGCAGTTTTAGTTATTTCCAGCCGTTAAACGGTACATTTCATGATCGTTTTATACCCTTCACCACAAAAAGTGAAAAAAGGGTCTAACTAATTTTATCGTTCCGCTTGTAATTTCTACAACATCCATCTTCGAACCCATAAAGTAGATATACTCTGACTTCTTATGCATAGCGAAGTCGATTGAGCGATGTCCGTCCATGCTAGTGTTGAAATCAAGTTCGCAGAGGCACTAGATCAGCTAGAAAATATTTAAATACGCCAAATGATCAGACAGAGGGCAAAACACCACGCCTACCTCTAATTTTTTTACATCATTTGGTACAATGAATTGACTCCAATAAAAAAAAAAAAAAACAAATAAAATATGGGGCGATTGAGATTTAAAAATGAGAAAAAAAGATCAAGCAAAAAAATTGGCTATCGCCCATATTCTCCGAGTTTCTGGCCTCTTCAATTTTTAAAATATCAATATGGGTATCCTTTTAAAGCTTTTGAAGAGATCTTTAAGGAAACATTTTAATTTTTTAAAAGTGCTTAACCCATTAAGAGTCGATGGCATTTTATATAATTTTTTTTTTTTCTTAATTTATTTATTCTCTGTCACCTCTATATTTGTTTTTTTGATTGGAGTTACTTCATTTAAGATTTGGCATAGCCGAATATGGCACTCTTACTTGTTTTTAACTGACAAGTAAGTTAAAATACAATCAGTACGTGTCCGTCAAATTAAAGTAACTTTTTAAAACTTTTAACTTCGATTGCTATCATTTGCTTCTACTTTTTTTTGCTTCGTTTTCGCTCCTGCTGTGTTTTATTAATTTTTTATGCGTCAACAAAGTTACTTTGTTTTCAGTTGAATACGTGCCCCGACCTTGAGTATCTATTTGCTCTATCCGCTATTTGTAAAGCTTATGCTTGAGTAGTTTAAATGTGACTGCTAGAGAAGTTACCCTTAAAATTCCCACCACATTAGTTATCACAATTTCTTCCGTGCCAACATCAGATGTTAAACTCTCTGTACTTTGCGTAACGTCTAATTTGAGATGAATTATTTTCTAGTCCATCATAAATACAGGACGGAATGTGATCACAGCTAACATTACGACGAGTATGTTTGGCACATATATTAAAATAATTACATTTCTTGGCTGTCTGGAGTCAAGCAGAATAGAAATTTAGCACCATGACTGCCTCGACTACAAACGTGGAACTAGCGACAACTTCATTACTCCATGATTCGTTTATCGTTCTTTTAGTCATTGTTTTTCATGGCAGCTTCTTAAATTACGAAGCGGTACTCTTTATTGAATATAAGGCCTTATGGAAATTTTCTTAACTAGTTTTTCAATATCAGTCAAATAGCATTTAAGCAGAAATATTTATTTGTTCATTCAGCAGGTTCTAACATCGATAAGAAAAGTAACGCCAACCTGAGTTTGGACGGGCTTAAAACGGAGAGACTGATCAGATTCTTCTGTAAATATTTTTTTTTTTTTTTTTTGTTATTAATGTTTTAAAAAATGCGATTAGTCAGTTTCTGAAGCCATGTCTATAAAATTAAAATTCTCTAAAATAAATAAGTTTTACTTTAAATGCCTTAACTTCCCTCGTTTTTGGTTAACTTCTCGGCAATTAAATATTAATATACTAGCAATTCTAATAAGGAAGAATTTTCTCTCAATGAAAAACACTACTCTGCCTCCAATCTGGCGAATCGCTATTTGTGTTTTGAAAAGCATGGATAAAATGTTTTTAAAAAACGACATCACATACTCCACTTCATTAGTTGCTCATGCCACTAAACATACACTTGACTTGTTTTGTTTTTCATTTTTTTTTTGCTGTTTTTAATTTACACATACTATTTATATGTATGTGTGTTATTTTTCATCAGGAGTAAAATAAAAGTATGTATAAAAAGACAACAAATAAAAAATACCATTCATTCAATTTTTTAGCTGTCAATGATAAGCCCGCGCAAAAGTATGTGCCAGTCCTTCGTACACACAAGTTAGTGAAATAACAAGTACTCTACACTCGTGCAAGCAATATTATCATTATGTTTGTTGCCATTATAATTTTTTTCTCTTTATCGTTATCATCATCTAAAAGTCAACAACAATAACCGCAGAACACACTTAAATTGCATGTGCAATGTTGCTAGTGCGGTTCTCTCCAATCAGTCTCACACTCAATTCTTATTTATTTACTCACCCTCTCACTCTTATTTAGAGGTGCATGAGGATTGCCAGGTAATATAAAAAATATTTATAGTTTGGATGTTAAAGATTCACTTCTGCAGTGGAGTATATCAAAAATAACTATATTTTTTTTACTGTATTATCAGTGAAAATATTTTGACCAGCGGACTCAGAGAAGTGAAACATTTTGTTTGTTTTGTGTTTGAAATTAAGATCTAAAAATTTCTTTGATTATCCCTTGTTTTTAATTAAGAATTTATAAAGTTTAAAACAGGATAGGAAAGTAAAAAACGGAACGGTAATTTTCGTTATGTCCTTTGAGGTGAATAAAAAACAAAATAGAAACATTAAGACTTAAAATTAAATGAGAACAAAATTAAAATGATTAAGAAAAAAAAGAAAGATATTTTTCCTAGCGATGGGCGAAAAACCGAATGTTTCATTAAGTTCCTTTTCGTTGAAAGAGCATTTGATAATTTATAAAATGTTTTAAAATTTTGCAAAAAAAAAATATGTCTTTGCATGAAACCTTTGCGAAACTTTTGTTTGTTTTCATGTTCTGTAATAAACTTTCTGAAGACGTAGAAATAAGTAAAAGGTGCTTTTGATAAGCTCTTGAACTAAAGTTATGTGTCTTGAAAAAAGAGTCTGGTGAAGTAGAATTCATTTACTTCACCAATATGAGAATAAACTAGATTTCGTAACAACTAAAACATTAAAAGACACGATAAAGGACCGCTCAGTTAAAGTTTATGTTATTTAAATACTTAAATTCTAAGTCTTGATACCTTCTATCTATTAACTCATGGGGTTAAATTTAGCTTAACATTTTTCCATGTTTACAGAGTTCAATAATTTGAAGATCTGCACTCGTACTAAATGAAAGTATGAGATTTGACTATTAAAACTTCTATACTTCTGTAGTATTGGCTCACTTTATTAGAATTAGTTCTCTTTTGTGATCGTGACAGGTCTTATTTGGCAGTTTTTTATGCTTTAACGTATTTCGAAACCTCTTGCTTTCGAAAAACGATTTACTTCTCCAAGTTTTCTTTAATTTTATCCTGCACTTTAATTTTTATCGCAAAAATATACTTTTAATCTTAAACCGAACTACTTAACCTGTGTAGAGCTCCACAGTTCACATGGACCATATGCTTCGTAAGCTACTCTAAGGCAGAAAAATATAATCGGAGCTTATTTCCGGTACATTATCACAAGGACGAATATTTAATCTGACGACAACAGTTTAGGTTTGGTTGGTTTAATATATTTATTTTGTTAGCCTCAGCTGATAAATGTCAGATATAGAGAATATGTATCCTCTTCTTTCTTTGGCATTGCAAATTAGGGTAATGCAATATTAAGCTTTATTATTAATGCTTCATTATCCCTTAGACTGCTTGATATTATAGTCAAAGCAAGAAGTGTCTCAAAGTTGAGGTTCATTCTGCCACTTACAAAAGTATGGCAAACAGAACATTTTTGTTGACCCTCAATAGAAGAGTAATTATCGCTGTAAAGCCTTGATAGGCAGTTGGTAATGCGACTGTTATTGTAATTAGCATTATAAACCTTTGTTGAATACCCACAGTGGGTAAGTTTGTTTAAGGCGTCTGTATGGTAAATGGTTGCTTGTCAGTTTATTTTTCAGCGGAGAACCATGCTGGATAAGTTGGTTAAGTAGCCTTGGAGAATAAATAAATAACATAGTAGTCCTAATTAAAATAGGCTTAAACGACTGCCGTGAATTCTAAATATCGCCGGAGCCACGGAGCAAAACAAAATAATCTGAATTTGAACATTGCCGGAGTCAGACAATGCTGGTTTAAGGGATGCTGCAATAATCGCTCAAATTTGTAAACATGGATCTAGCTAGAAATAATAATAACAATTAAAAATGTTTGTGGTGATTTTAAATGGCTGTATGTATGTTATCATCTATAATGAACCTTCTGTTAAGTAGTTCATTTGAGTGTTTCTTTTTGTGAAAAAAAGGGTGAAAGGTTGCAGAATTCTTTTCTGATCTTTGCTTTCCGCCGTCATGCAGAGTTCAGACAATGATTGTTGCATGTACACTTGGCTCTATTGCTTAAACAAATCCTTATTATTCCTTGAAGAAACCGAGTACTGTAATGAGTTTTTATTAAATAATTTTTGTATTCTAACAACAAACGTGATACTGGTTGTAGGACTAAATAAACCGGCTTTAAATTTCGGTTTTCTGGCATCCCTATAGAAAGTGTAAACAACTCTTTCACATTAGTTTCTTTTCTCTTCAAGTAAAATTTTAATCACGTTTGTATTTTTATCACCCAACTTGCATTAAAAAATCTATACATGAACGAACAATTTACAGTTGAACTTCCACTGTTTTTGTTTTTATTTTGCATCAATGCATTATAACTTGCAACGCAATGCAGCGTAAAAAAAACCGCTACTATGATAGAGTAAAAAAAAAATAAATACTACGAACTTAAGTATAAAAAATGTGTAAAAGTTTAAATGTATGGGTGTGCCTACACCATTGCTAGAATTATTTCGCGCCACAGTACCACTTCGAAAGCTGTAGTAATAAAAAAAATAACAACAATAAGTATAGAATAATGTACTGTACTCTATAGTAAGTGATCCAACCTACAAAACAATAACAATAATAACAAAAGCAATGAAAGCCAACAATAATAATATTGGAGCCAAATTTACATATAAACATGTACTTGCATTTTTATAAACTGTACTTGCATTTTTATTATTCAAATGTCAATTTTTGCCAGTGTGACCATTTTGTCATTTATGCCACTAAATTAATATTTTTCATTTTCTTTAAAAATTTTATATCGCAGGTTAAAAATGTATCCATCATTCCTTCCGTTTCTGCTTTCTCTTACATTAAATTTTGATACACTTAGAAGAGGTATAAACCAACCTGATAGTTACGTTAAAATGAATGACGGTATTTATCACTCTCTTAGATTTCGTGTCAACAGTGAATTATGCCGAATTATTATTGACGGTAGCGTGGTTAAAGAAAATCGTGGCGGTGGCTTGATTAAATTTACTGCAAATTTAATTAATAAACAAATCTCTTTGTTTGTGTGTAAAAAAAGGATGTGTCTCTTTATAACTCGGCCATAGGTAACAGAAAAAACCAGCAATTTTATACAAATCTCGAGAGGCAATATACACTCAAGTGTTACAGCATAGCCCCTGACAGCGCAATAAAAATAATTAGCAAGCGACGGATACCCGCCGAATTTAAAGCTATGGGCATAATTGGCGTAGCGCACTCTTGTTAAAAAAGTTACCCGTAAGAAATTTGAAGATTCTCGATTCTCTGGGATTCTTTAAATATACTGTGATTATCATAAAGGTATCTTGGCCTTATTTTCAATGCAGAAGACAGTAGCATATGCCATAAATTTTCGTTTCGCATAAGAACAAGCCTTCGGGAAATTGGGGATATGAGAAAGCATAAGGACGACACCCTTAATCGCCACCTTTTAGTAATTTCCCAATGGGCTCCGGCGATATATATATATATTTTGGAATCAAAAGCTCTCGATGTTCTTGGCATGAAAATTTAATGCGATGTTCGTTGGAAGCGTATTAACGATGAAGGTCATCGGTGACAGTTGGGTATCCAGCTCTATTGACTCACTGGAGCATCGACGCAATGTGGGGTGTGTTTCACTGTTTTATCGTTACTACAGGGAAAATGTGCTCTTATGAAATCAGAGAACTTGTTCCTAAAAACCGTAATTTCATACGCGCAATGCGCTCTGTATTAAGAGCGCATTACTTTGTGATCGTTTTTTAGCCGAACAGTTCGTATGTGGAATAAACACCCTGCAGAGGTCTTTACTGCCACTTTCAATGTGCAAATGTCCACAAGCACTACTTCCTCTTTTCCTCTTCCCACAACATAATTTGCTAGTTCTGGCGCAATGCATTGCATAAGTAGGGGTCATCCCCTGAGTGCTGGTCCTAATTTAAAAAAATGCAGTCTTAACCCAATCCGAAAAATTATACGCTTTTTGATATTGCTTTTCATGTGTTTTTTAATCGTTTAGCGTACTAAATAATACATGGATAAATAAGATAACAAACGCTGCCTAGGAAACTGCTGTTGCAAACCTCGCCATGTTGCAATCTCAGCAAACATTCTGCAGCATTATAACAACAGAATATTACCTCAAATTGGCTTTTAATACTTTAGCACACTTGGAATGCTTAAAAACCATTGCATATCTTGAGGAGCAAATGTTTGCAACTAAGTCAGCTGAGTTTCTTTTATAGCGACCGTCATTAAAACTTTAGACAGTTACTGTAAAGACTAAAATGTGATATATAATTCAAAGAGATAACTGAATTTGTTATAAAATGGTCAAAATATTAAGTTATTGTTTAATTTGAAATTTTTAAGCGTTATGTTTTGAAATAGCTTTCTTATTTGAAAAACTTGACACATCCGGATCTGTGATAAAAGGACCAACGAAACAATTTCATTATTAGGTAAATAATTTTCCAAAAAAAGAATTCTAAAAAGTAAAATATATCAACCAAGAACTAAGGAACAAAGGTAGACTGAAGCAGAAATAAATATGTTTTGGAGTATTTAGAAGAGAATAAAAAAATGGAAATCAGCTGTTACAACAAATATGGCAAAAAAGTCACTAAGGCTTCAGGTAGAAATTCAATATATATGTATGTGTTTGACTTGTAGATATGCCACAAAGAGTGAGCTAATATATAAAATATTTTTTTTTTACATTTTAACCGAAAAGTGATAAGAACGAAAAGAAACTGAAACCATGCATACTTTCAAAATGCAAAAATAAATTTATTGGAAGTAAACATCAGAAAGAAGCTGCCTTTAATTCAATACTTGGAAACTTTGGGGAAGAATTTTGTATTTTTACAGTAAAGTATTAAACGCAGACAGAGTTACGGGGAAACGCTAAGTGGTAACACTGAAAATAATAGAACAAAATAAACATTTATTTACATTTGTATACGTAGCGGCATATTGTTATAATTGCTCGCACGTATTTTTAAGCAACAACAATCTGTAACTGACACACGTTTAAAGATGTGTTTGTTGTCATCGATGTTGTTTACAATATTAATATTATTTTTTGTATACCCTTTCTACTGGTCGAAAAGGGTATATCTGAGTTTTTAATTCCATTTGTAATTTCTTACAATATCCATTTTTGACCCCATATAGTTCTAAGTTCTTATGCATAACGAAGTCGATTAAGCGATGTCCGTCTCTCCGTCCATGTTCGCTTTGAAATCAACTCTGCCGAGGCAATAAATGAGCTAGAGAAAGTTTAAATACATCAATTCATGGCGCAAAAATACCAGGTGAATGCATAAGCTTTTACGTGTATTTTGTTTTTGTAAAAATTAATTCGAGCTGTCAAAAACGTCTGGCAATATGTGTGTATATATTTCAATATATTTTTATTGGCTTTCTTATTTTTCACAAAAACATACACACATATTGCCAGACGTTTTTGACAGCTCAGAAGTTTTTACAAAAACAAAATGCACGTCAAAGCTAAAACATATGTTAACCGCATGATCTAATGCAGTCACCTGTTCAATGCGCCTTGCATCAATCGATCAGACATAGTTTCTAAAATTTAACTATTGCATATCAACAAGATCGGTCCATGTCCTTCAAGGCTGCTGGCAAAACACCACGCCTGTCTATAATTTTTTCAATTTTTGGAACAATGAAGTAATTCTAATCAAAAACAAAAACATAATAGGCGATAGAGTATTAAAAAATAAGAAAAAAAACATCCAATTAAGAAATTGGCGCTTGCCCCGAGCTTCCGAGCTATGGGCCTCTGAACTTTTCATAGAAAAGTACAATTGCGCACCATATTTTTTAAGATATCAATATTGGTATGATTAAAAAGCTTTTGAAGAGATCTTAAAGGAAATACTAATTTTTTTAAATGTTTAACCTATCACAAGCCGATGACATTTTCATGATAAATTCTATATCGTACTTAATTTTTTTCTTAATTTTGTAATTTTTTACCTTTTTATATGTTTCTTTGATCAGAGTTACTCCAGTAAACTAGATTTTCATACATGGTGAAGGGTGTATAAGATTCAGCATAGTCCAATAAATCACTCTTACTTGTTTTGAAATAAATTTTACAGTGAAAAAACACATATCGTTTGGTACTACTTACGATATGTGTAGGCTTACTAAGATTATCATCGATCTTAGTTGCAAGGCTCTTTACTATCATACAAGGCGAAGTCATATTGCAATCGCGAAAGTTTAGTATAACAGGAGAAACTTTGACCTTAAAGCGACTCTTCCCTAAGAGTCTACCATGCGACGATAAATAATCACGTAGGGCTCTTAATTTCCTGCTTTAAACGAAATGTGAAACAATCACTTTTATGAGCCCTAAAAGTATGCTACAAACTAGAAGTGATTTTACGCATTTTCTACCTAGTGTTTTTTTTTTTAAATTTAGGAATTTGTATTATAAATTTAAAAAAAAAAATAAATAAATATAAAATGACAAAAAAAACTTAAAGCGAAGTTTAAACAATCTTCTAAAAATGGTCAAAGTGGCTCATAAAAGCATAGTTTAGAAGAACAAAATAAAATTTTATTTGTACAATCATCTTGAGGATTAAAGAAAGTGTCGTAAAATGATCGCGCTTGTCAAACAAATTTTCAAACGCCAGCAAAACGTCATACATTTAATGTTAGAGATGTAAAACAGAAACAACTTAAATTTAATGATAATTTAATTTACGTGAAGAAATAAAATACACTGAGATATAATCCTTACATCTGTAAACAATTACATGTATCCAAAAATCAGGATAATGTGTATTAAAATAAATTGTGACATGTAAGACTGTTCGATTTACTAATCTTTTGGAAAATTTCATAAAATAATAGTTTCTATACGGTTAGAGTTGCATCTTTTTCGTGTGACAGTGCGCGGTTTTAATAACAGAATTGCATCAGATTTTCTTGACTGCCATCCCTAAATTAGCGCGTAAAGCGCAAGATATCTGTCAAAATTTCTCATGTATATACAAAATGTATGAAGCATCCCTAAATAGCACGGCGTCAACGCTTAGCAATTGAAAAATCCAATTTGACAGTGCGTAAGGTAGTAAGTTGGCTGCAAGCTACTGTTGTTTACATATTTTTTTTGTAGTACTTAAAGAACGTTACAAAGCAGTAACGACATTTTAGCTTTTTTTGAGTTTATCTAGCGTTTTTTATCACCGTTTTGCATTTTATTTTTAGGGTTTTATTAAAAATGATAAGTTAACATTACTGTTCACAACAAAACGTTGCGCTTTTATTCGGGTATGCTATTTCATTTACTAGGGTGTCAGACGATCAAGTTTTCATTCAAGTTTCATTCAAGTTTTAAAATATCTCTCATTTTTTAACCAATACACTCACACTTTAAAAACTTGCTGAGAATTTGCTTTCAAGTTTTCGTTCAATTGAGTCTTTCAAATTACATTCAAGAAAACAGCTGATTGACGTTTTTCCCTCCAAATTTGTGTAAGTCAGTGTTTTCTTGACATTTTGCTTAAAAACTTGCTTTGAAATTGCATGCAGCCTACGTCACAGCTTTTAATTTTTGTGAATTTTGACAAGCAGTATGTGTAATTTTCTTGAAAGAGAATTGAACAAAAACTTGACCGTGTGACTGCACTGTTAGGTATGGCTGTGAATCGGAAGATTTTTAAGCACTTTCTATTTTTGTACACCCGGTTCCTTTACTGAGAATCAACGAAAACTTTTTTAATTTCCACTTTTTGCAAGAAATTAATGTTTAGTGATCACATTTATCCAGTATAAAATATCTTAAATAACTTTCTGTACTTTTTCGCTAAAAATACAGTTGCAGCCCTCTTTATGATATAAAAGTAACTTCTTCAGACTCAAGTAAAGAGCAACAAACTAACAGTCGACCCTAAATACGGGCGTTATGCACGACGTAATTTAGCGTCTAGTTTTTACGCTGTAATGAGTAACTTAAATACGAGCGCCAACGTTGTGAAACGAACAGTATTGTTTACTTATCTTATTTGCTAAAAACCACAAAATTAAAATAATTAAGAGAGATAAAATCGCGAAATTGACCGTAAAGTAGCTGTAATGTCATTACTGTTGGAAATACTTTTGTATATAAATTAAAACTCTATGAGTTTTTTAATGTTAAAAAAATAATTTTTTTGGGAGCTATGCTCCTCTATTTAATGAATGCGGAAATAGAACTGACTTAAAATTAACAATAATGTTCATTATATTAAAATTATTATTTTCCCATCACCAAACATCACCTGATTTATTTCCTGGAATTTCAGGTAACTGGATCAGTTGTTTTGCAGCTAGCGGATGTTCCCACAACATGCTTAAATTTTGTAGACATGAAGTCAGCAGAAATGTTCATTTGGTATTTTTGTTGTTGTTAACAAATGCAACGTTAACTTATACCACAAAAAAAAAACAATAACAACACTTCTTTTGCAGCCAACTTCACTTTTTACGCGCGTCAAAATTGGATTTTTCAATTGGTCAACGTTAGCGTCGCGCTATTTGGGTTGGTCTCATACATTTTGTATGGGCATGAGAATTTTTGACAGTTAAATAACGTCTTACGCTCGTATTTAGGGTGGACTGTAAAGCGTAACAAAGATATAACCTACTTCTTAAAATTTTTATTCACCCTGTTATTTAGTTAAATGTAATATTAAATTTAGGCAAAGTATATTGCCTGTACATGTCATTAGATCTGTATTTTACTCACTCTTCAAATTATTTTCTTTAGGAAAATTCTGTAGACTTTTTTCATGCTAAACAAAAAATTAAACATACAAAACATCAACATCACTAGTTATTAATCAACATTAGGAGCGTCACAATTTTTAAAGATAATAAAAATGAAGAAGACAAAATGAGAATTTAATAAGAAGGTAAAAGCACAAAAACTTCTAAACAAAACTCCCAGGAATAAACCAAGAGTACAGTAAATAAATTGCAATATTGTTTCCAAATAATTCTTACTGACAGCGTTTATTTTAAATAATTCTTGCGACCTCCTTAACCTGCAGTTGGCAGTTTGTGCATTTATTCTTGAGTCTATTATTACCTACCTGTCACAAACATTTTTAAAAAAGCGGTCAGTAAATAAGATTTAATTTCAAAATGATTTATTAAAATATTTATTTTGTATTTACGAAGCAAAATAATAAAATTTATAAAAATACTAAAATTCCAAAAACTCTAGAATTTGTCAAATCATATAATTTGAAATTTTTGCAAAACTAACAAAAAAAATAAATATCCTAAATAATATGAAAGATCGAAATGAATTAAAAAAAATAAATTTTTTAAATTGGAAATTACCAAATCAAATAAACTCGCGAATGCACTTAAATTTATTTAACCTAAATTTACAGAAAAACTAACAACAAAACATTTGAAAAAAAATGTTCAAAAAATCTCACAAACCAAAATCCTGGCAAAATCGAAAAAAATTAATTGGCAACACAGCCAATAATGCCCACTGATAAGAAAAGTAATTTGATGCCAATTGACAATAAAATCAGTTTGTATAAGAATTTAAGAAAAGATTCAAGTTGACAATCAGTCACACGATGTCAATTGTGTTGTACGGTATCATATACAACATCTATATGAAAAAAAAGAGGTCCTTAGAGTACCACACACCATGTAATCGAAATTTTGGGTAAACTATGCGCAAACAAAGATAGAAGTTCAGTGTTAAACACTTACACCTCATATACTTGTCTTTTCAAGCTAAGTCCACGTCTAAATACGTCTCGATCTAAACTAGAAAGAAAAATGTAACAGAGATTATTTTTGTTAAACAATCCGAAACTGTACTCACTTTCGCTTCTCAATACATAATACAAACTTTTAGGCGTAGGTCTGTACAATAAAGGAATGTATGAATGGCAGAGTATTCTAAGGATAGACATCCTGGAGATTATAAATTTCAAGAAATATGCAAATACATTGTTACTACTTTGTATCCGTGTATCGTATGCATACTATATGCATGGGTAAATTAAAACAGTCTGGCAACAAAATGCAGAAACTTATCCGTTAAATGTTAGACCGTTCGAAACTGCAAAAACTTTGCCATGAGAACGATTCTCAAAAACGGTAAATCTTAGCCCCAATAAACTTTAGAAATTTTTAAAGTCAAAACTTTAACAGATGCACTGAAATAGTACCCTCTTTTTTAATCTGCCTAAGCTACGTTTGTTGTAAAACATGCTTTTACATCTACATATTAATTTTTTTGACCAACAGTTTTTAGGCCTTGTTTTTTCTAACTTTAAAATTTGAGTCCTCCTAATGTGTAGTGACATATACATATTCGTATTTTTGTAGTTTTCCATGATTGTCATCGTAAAAGTTGTTTTTGTTTATGTTTATTTATTCATTGGCTGCGTTGATAATCAGTTTGTTTACATATTTAGTTGTTTTTATTGTTGGTTCTTATTAATTCCTTTTTTTCGCCTTCTCTATTTTAAATTTGCAATTTATGTGTAAAAGAGTGTCAATGAGAGTTTTGTGTGGAAGAGTGTGTGCATGTTTTGTTTACACTTAAAATTCTTCCTCATACCCATCATCCTTCAAATTTGTTCTCCCCTCCGGTAATTGTGTGTGTTAAAATTGCAGTGTATGAATTGTCATGGAGTATGAGGATCTTTGTTCTTGTTATTGTTGTTATATTACCCAGCACTTACGCAAACTTAAAATGTTTTACCAGTCTTCACTGTGTTGATATTTGCGTTAACAAAATGATAGCAAACATCGACAATGGCACACGAAAAGTCTCTCGTATTTAAATAACTAGATTTTTGAACCAAGCGTTACCTGGGTCATAAGCTTGTTAAGCACTGTAAAATTTATTATTGTCTTGTTTACTATATTTTGTAATCGAAAGATTTATTTCGGAAATGATATGTTAAAAATTTTAAAAGAGGCGACATCTATCATATTCAATCTATCAATTTTCTGACCAAAAGTACGCAGGTACGCAGAATTCTATTCGTTCAAGAATAGTAACACGCTTTTTATATTTTATCTCTTTTTTATAAATCTATTAGTTAATTTTCTTAATCATATGTTTTTTTTCAGATTTTAAAACTGTATATTCTATTCATCAAAAAATTTTCACCTTGGCATTTGTATAGCTCGGTTCTTTCGTTTAAACACGTTATTAAATTAATTTTTTTCTGCAAATCCTTATTTTAAACAATTTAATAATTCACAAAAATTACTGTCCACCACCTAATAATATTTCGAGACAGGATTTTATTTCAGTTATGAGATATTGTACAAATGCAGGTCATAATTTTTAATATTTAAGAAGCTAATGCCATTTCTAATTGCTGTTTAAGCTCTGTATAACAAGAATGTGATTTTTTCCCTCTAATAGGCTTTTTCACTGACTAACATCTCGGTGAAACGCATGGAAGATGTAGAAAATGTGAAACATTCGTTTACATTGACATCATTTAACATCTCCCATCAACTAATCTGTCAAAAACATATACAGGTATGTGATGGAAATCGATCGATTTGAAAACGATTCGTTTTGGTATATATTTAAACCAATAATAAAGAAGTTGCCTCAAAGTAATAAAAAATATATTTAAAATGCTAAAAAAGTAATCATATCAGCATCATTGTCGGTTTAATATCGTCTCGATTTCGAAATCGATTTCTATCACATACCTGATAATTAAATGACGTAAAATTTTTAGTAGTTAAATAAAATTTAAAAAATTGCTTGTGAGGACATATTAATAATTGAACTAATTATGCCTTCGAATAATGGAAGAACATCCTGGAAGAAGAATATGAAGAAAAACTTTTAGTGGACATAAGTGTGTTTGTAGGTCACAATACACTATGATTATTTCAATATATACTTATATTTTTAGGAGAAAGATGTCCAAAACAAATAAAAAATTATAATAATTAATAAGAAATGAAATACTTTGTTTCAATATCTGCGTTCAAAAAACAGTGCAGATTTAAGGACGTTTTAACTTGCATGTGCTGGAATCTTATAATAAAATTAATGATTCTTTATTTTCACAAAAAACAATTATGAACTCGTTTTGTGGAAAAATCCTTTGTGCTTTGCGTTTTCTAAATAGTAAAAGGCACCATATTCGTCTCTCTGTTGAGAACCTACAGAAAATCTGATATATTGTTTTCTATGTGCCAAGAGTTTCATAAAAAGGCAAGAAAATCACATAAAATAAGGATTGTTATTCAAACTTAAACGAACGGATCAGTCTTTGATAAATGACCGAAAAAGATCTGTCACTGAAACGAACGACCGGGCACATCTCGACTTGATATTTTGTTTTAGGATGGAAAGTAGCCTTTTAGTGTTCCCGTACTTTTCGGCGTTTTTGCCGATTGTTAAGCATAATTTTTGTTTACTTTCATTTTACCAAACTTTACTCGCTAGGTACGGTAACGCACCAATTGTCGTACCATTTATAAAGAGTGTTGCCAATCTGGCATACTTTTTGTATGCCAAATTGGCAAATTACAGACTCGCAATTAAAGACAACACAATATTAAGTTTTAAAATTCTTAAGTTTTTTATTATAAATTTTCAGAAATAAAACAGTAAAATTAATGTTTACTCTGCTTTATGAAGAAACTCTTTAAAGTTTCTTTCACATTATTATCCCTTTGGCAAGAGCGCTTAATTTAAACTCAATCCAGTATCTTTAAGTCGTAGCTGAAATCATTAGATGGCCTTTAAACGAAAACCATTTTCAAAGATTATTTAAAAACTTTGCTTTAGATGCGTTTCGCCTTGATGTTTATGTTTATATATTTCCTTGTTTATTTTTTGCAATAAAATGCAAACGGTTAAAATACAATAACAACAACATTTTTTAAGCGCTACACTCCAACCAAAACAAAACTGCAAAAACAAACAACAGTAACAATAAAAATAACGCCTGTACGTGTGATGGGTGTCTGGTTGTTGTTTTCACTAAAGTTGACTTTTTCTTCTTTACGTTATTTGTATTTTTGTTATAAGTTTTTATTTATTTTTTTAACGTAATTCTGTTTGTTTTGTTTGCTTCGTATTTATTTATTTATTTAGTTTTTTTTTCCTGTTTACTTTTATTCATGGTTATTATTGTTTTCCATAAACTACTCTCGAACTCTATGGCATACAGTGGTGATCATAAATTTTGCAATTAGGTCTTAGTACCACCTCCAGAAATTGTAAAAACGTAGACAGACGACAGAGTAAATTTCAATTAAAAGCTAACTAATGTGAACTAAAATTTTGCTCTGAAAGACGACAACTGCTTGTTGATTATTGATGATGTTGCCATATTGAAATAGCTAAATTCAGTATAAATTCATTTTGATTTAGTGGATTTACGATAAATCTAATTTACATTGAAAGACAAGTAAAGTATTTTTATTTAATTTTTCATTTCGGTATGTTGGCACTCGGTATTGAATAAAAAGTATTGTAATTTGAAAATATATCAATTAATAACGAGTAACCAAAGAAGTTACTTATCTCGACAAAGAAAATGTCAATTAACTTAAATTGCTTTTGTAAAGTAATATTTGTATTTATATACTAAACTAAAGGAAGGTCAGATTAGTCAAATATTTGACCAAAAAACGTAACCACTAAATTCTGAAAAAAAAATTATTGTTCTTTTTTAATACTTATTAAGAAATATATCCTTGCAATATAAAAGGTTTGATAGAGAGATTTATAATAAAAATTGTCATTCGTAGTGATTCGCGTCTGGAAAGAATGAATAAAACATTTTAAAAACAATGGTTACCCTTTTTTTGGTCAAATATTTGTCTAATCTGACCACATCTAAGCCACGGAATCGTTTGTATAATTTGGAATTTTTAAACTAATACACAAGTTATGTAAGGCAACACAATTATTTACAAATTTTGCCATTTTTCCTGAAGTGTACCTGCTTCTTATCTTGATTCTTAAGATTTTACATCTTGCTTTGGGTATGCTAGTAGATCTCTATGCTATAAATCGGCTTTCAGAATTAATGTTATTAAATTACGCCACCATCGATCCATCCCTGGATTTCTCTACGGTGGTTTAACAGGGTACCCAAAATCTTCTTTTAATTAATTTTAAATTTCTATACAACAAAGTAAATTATCATGTTCATTCAACTTATCTAAAAGCCAAGCTTTTTTAACATTTTTATCATTATAAAGATCTAACTAGCTTTTTTTCGCAGAATGTCTCCAGAAAAATGAGTCATGTGCTGCTCCACCGTATTTTGATTTAATTTATGTATAGAAAATGTGGGAAAGTTTTTGTTTTCATTTCGCTTAAAGCACAACTAACAATTTTGAAAACTGTGCTCTGTCCCAACCCGACCAAAAAAAAAGTTGATCAAGGTGCCTTCATATTAAAGCAGTAAATAAAATGTTTAAATAAAATCGGTGGTTATTCGCATTGAACAGACTCGAGTAAAAATAATTTTATATTTTATAACTGTTCAATATATAAACGGTTGTTGTTAATTTAATTTCAGTGTTTGAAATTTTTTGACTTCCACTGTAAATTTATGTCACGGTTGGAGCTTGTTATTGTATTGCAGTTGCTGTATTTCTTGTTGCTTTTCTTGCTGCTACTCACAAATTGGTATTGTTATTTCTTCAGGTTGTCAACGTTTGTGATATTTTGTTTTTGTCCAAAGTTGTAGCTTTTATTGCTGTTCTTCTTATTGTTATTGTTGGTTTTGCTGTTATTGTCGAGGTCCTTGGTATTTTTATTCAATTTTTTTTTTTGTTAGTGACATTTTTCTGATGTTTAATTTGCGAATTGTTTGTCAACGACCCACAGAAAGAAATAAAAAAATAATACTTTAAACTTATTTGCATTTATATGTAAAAAACGAAATGAAAAGCATTTTCTCCTTGGCCAGAGGTTTCTGTTGTTTATTTGTATCGCGTACAGTTACGGTTTGAAATGTTTTTCCCCACTTTTAATTTTTTTCTTTCATGATTATATCTGCACTGATTATGTGACCACCATCAATAACTTGATCTATTCTCTTTTCATTTTCGTTCTTTATACTTCTTGCAGTCTGGGAACAGTCAATTTGGCGCTTTTTTGTTTTTCAATAAAATTGATTTCATTAGTTTGGAAGCTTATATTTTAAAGAAAATTCGATTTATTCTTTAAAAAAATGGGTTACGACCTTTTTTAAATTATCTTAGAGTTTAAAGTTTAAACTCGTATTCCAGAACTAGAAAATCGTTTTGGGTACGTAATGCCAGAACATTTTTTAACAAAAGTTAATGCTCGACCTCATCATGTTTTTTTTTTTTTTGTTTTTAAATATTAAAATCGTATTAAGTTTTAAAATATGGCAAAAATAATACAAATATTGAAGTAATAGAAGATAATGTGGTTTTCGAATTTTTTGTACGATCTCGAAAAGACCTAAGCAAAAGCATCTAAATTTATTTACAAAAAGGCAGTCAGTCGGCAGGCAGCATTCAGTCGGTAAAAAAGTAAGAGTCGTTGTCTTTGTTTCTTACAAGCTTTCTCACCTTTCTTATTTCTCGGAAAATATTTTATTTCGAGTTTAACTTAACAACTTCTGAACATGAATATTTAGCATTAAGACGATGCTTCTGCTAATCAATTAGGTTTTTAAATTAAATGGATCAGCTTTTATATATTTTTTATTCATAATTTCTTAAAATTAAGCATGTAGTCCATTTTTAAGAATTTGCAAGTATGAAGTTAAAACCCCATTGCCTAAATGCAGTTGATATATTTGTAAATTATTTTCGAGATTATATATATCCACAATATAATACGAATTCCAAAAAAGTTTGACAACTATTTAATATTTTCTTCCCATTTTAACTTATTGTGGTTCGAACCGAAATTAAAAAAAAAAATATATAAGAAAGCAATCATTATTTTAAAAAAAGTTGCGGACGCATTCTACGCTTTTTTGCGTCCCCTTTTAATGACAGCACCTTAGCAATTCATTTATTAAATTTTATTGTATTATTTATAAACGATTCGGCATTTTAAGTTGTTTACAATTTAAAAACAAACATTAAAATATCTCAAGCAAAAGAACCGTAGCAACAACTACTCAAATAAAATGATTAAAAATTTTAATCGTAATTTTAAAATCGTAAAACATACATACAAAATACATATGTACGTAGCGCTTATATATTTGTGTGTGTACAATTTGTTGAGTTACTCAATTTACTACAGAACGTAAGTAGAGAATCTATCTCCTGACATTAGAGTAACCACATTGAAATCAGCGTTGCCAGATGAAATCGGTAGTAGTATTGGAGAATAAACAAAAAACATCAAAATTGTCAAATTTTTTTTTAGTGAAACATTAGAAAAATTATTGAAAAATATCAATGATTCTGATTCAGGTTTTATTGACCTAGATACAATTATGACACGAAATTTATAATGCTATTTTTCAATTTTCATATTAATATTATTCCCATAAATAATTTATCAGACGTTAAATGTTTCAAAAACGCTGTATTAATTCCAGAGATTAATACAAAATTTATTATATGGAATCATTTATTAATATCGTACTATTCTCAGTTGCTTTAAAACAAGAGCTCTTACCATTTATATTCAGTAATTCGCATATTTTGAAAATTCTGAATAAACTGAATTTATTTGAAGAAAATCATTAAACGACAAATAATCGTCAAATATGGCAACAATGTCTTTAAAAACGAATGAATAAAAATATCATAGTACTAAACACAACGCTTTAATGGTCTGTTTATTTGAAGAAAATCGTTTAATGACAAATAATCGTCAAATATGGCAACGAATGAATAAAACTATCGTAGTATTGAATACTACGTTTTCATGGTCTGTTTATTTAAAAATGTACATATGTATATAGTATAGTAGTTTGTGTAAAATATTTTTGACTGAATTTTGTGAGTAACTACTTCGCTTACTGGTACCTCATTTAAGTTCATTATGTCGTTCTTTACCCATTTTTGTTGTTGTTATTGTTATTAAGCTTTTTGTTTTCTCTCTGTCAATTATATTTTTGTATTTTGCTGTCATCATGCCTATTCGCATTGTTGTTTAAACCTTTTTCGCGTGTTTCTTTCATTGTCTTGTTTGCTTTTATAATTTTGTAACAAAAACAAAATGAATTGAATTCTTTTCATTTTACTGTAAATTGTCGCACTTAACGGTTGTTAGTTTTCTTGTACTCATGTTGTTTTCAAACTTTTCTGTTTAGTCTTGTTCAGTTTTATTCTTCTGAACGTCATTGTGAACGGTTTAATGTTTAGTTCTTTTAACTAAAATTTATCGGAACTGTTACATGCAAATTTCCCGCCTTTAATTTTGTGCTCGTGACGTCAACATGATTTAAAAATGCAGTGTTGCAAATTTATGTACTAATAATTATGAATAATATACGAAAAATTAAATAAGGTGTACATTTGATAAGAATGTTTAAATAAACAAATATTCAATGATTTACAAATAAAAAAGCAGTGTTATATTAATTATATACATATTTATATTAAAAAGAATTTAAAAAAAGCGAAATTATAACAAGTGTATTTTTTAGTCCTGCACTTTGTTTTGTTTGTTCTAAGAACATCAAAATTCATTTAAATTCCGTTAAAATTTCTTTGTGAAAGTTTAAAAAAATTAAGTAGTACTAAAATGTATTTATATTATTTGAAACAAGGCGAATTAAGTTTTTCAGGTGGCATCGTTGCGGCAGCTGAAAATTTTGTTTTTAAAATTTTTTATCTGTAGAGTAGCTATGAACAGTGTATTAATTCATACTAGAAAAGTCGTTTTTTTAATATTCTCTAAAGTAGAATTGTAATAGGTTAAGAGAGCGCTTACTAAAAATGTAAATTAAGAAAAAAGTGCAGATTTTATTTGTTTGTTTAAAGTTTCCAATACATTTCGTTATATTGTTATAGCGAAGCTGCCACCTCTTTTAAATTCTCCTTGGTTAAAAATTTTTATACCAAGGCGAATCACATATTTTTTATATATGGAATTTGACAGTCGTGTATACCAGCGAAAAATATTGAATTCGCCTACGCTGCCACCTGGTAAATTGATTCGCCTTGTTTTGTACTTTCTTCTGCTTTATTTGGACATATTAAGTCCAGCAAAAAACAATAAGTTCTCCTAGCGTATACATTTACACCTCGTTAAATTTTTCTATCTAATAATTTTTGATTGAGAAATTGTAAAATTAAAAAAAATTTTTGCCATCAAAAAGTTTATTAAAAAGAAATCGCAAAGTCTATCAGCACTGGGGGTAATGAAGTTGAAAGTGAAAATAAGCAGTCTTATTTTCTTGCATCGTGCGAATTGGGACTTATTTCACAAATTTTATAACAAATTTGTTGTTTGTGTTGTGTACCAAGGCGAATCACATACACATATTTTTTATATATGGAGTTTGACAGTCGTGTATATCAGCAAAAAATATAGAATTCGCCTACGCTTCCACCTGGTAAATTGATTTGCCTTGCTTTGTACTTTCTTCTGCTTTATTTTGACATATTAAGTCCAGCAAAAAACAATAAGTTCTCCTAGCGTATACATTTACACCTTGTTAAATTTTTCTATCTAATAATTTTTGATTGAGAAATTGTAAAATTAAAAAAAAATTTTTGCCATCAAAAAGTTTAGTAAAAAGAAATCGCAAAGTCTATCAGCACTGGAGGTAATGAAGTTGAAGGTGGCCGTATATCTTCAAATGATAAGTGATTTCAGTGCATAAACATTCGAATGGCAAGTGGTTGGCTGCTTTCTTTTACGTGTATTTAAAAAAGATTTTGTGTTATATAACATGCAGTTTGGATATAGTTGCAGAATCTATTCTGTTGTCTGACATTTAAAATAGAAATCGGTAAAAAGTAGTTCGATTCTTAGTCACCGCTGCAAAAGTCTACTTTTGGACTTTATTTTGCCAAAGGCAAAAAATAAACATTTCTTTTAAGAGTATGCTCGATGTATTATATATTTGTGAACGTGAAAAGGTTTATTTATAAAATAGTTTTGTAAAAGAAGAAAAATAAAAAAATTGCTAAATATGTAATTATTCGCAACTTTTAAAACAACCTCGCTAAATAATAAATTCATATATTTTATGTGTTATAAATAAATAAATATTAAAATCAGCATTTATATGAGTTTTACAAGTTAAAGCGAACGTTTTTTTAATATTAACCCCGTTTTAAATGAAGAAACATGTTTTTCAAAGAAGAAAAAAAAATAATGTGTTAAAAAAACTTATCAAAAACTAAAATAATTTATCATGTATAAAATTTAAACGTATTACTCAAAAAATCTCTAAATATCTTCACATAAAAAATAAAAATAAGCATATTAATTTTTGTTGCAAAATTGACACAAAGTAAATCATCAATTAAACATTTCGCATAATTTTTGCGTAAAAAACAAATTAAAATTAACTTTCGTAAACTACTGGACAGGGAAATATGAATTTATCCAAGGAAAATGTAAATATGTACTTTTTATTTGTTTCATTTATAAATTTAATTATTCACTTTTAGTTAATTTATGTTTGTATGTATGTGTGTGCTTTGTTTTTACAGTATTTTGCTTTACTTATTTTTCCATTTTGTTTTAAATTAATAAATGTGACAAACAAACTTTCTTTTCTAAATACGGATGTATTAAATCCCGCCATTTTTAACTTCTACCACTTTACCACATTTTGCAGCACTTAATAAAGATGCCAGATAACAATAAATCGCCATATATATTAATTAATGGTAACGTCGAAATTATTAAAGCGACTTTTTTAAAGCGTTAAAATTTCTCTAACAAAAACCTTTTTGGTAAAGAATTTGAAGCCGTTATCCGTGACTTCTGAACTGTAAAAAAATTTTATTCTGTTTAAGAATTAAAAATGGCAAACCGCAAAGAGTGTGCTCGTTCAAGATCCTCTTCATAGGGGCACTACTGCACCACGCCTAAAGAGTCTGAAAATTCCTAACTCAAAATTTAAGCTATCAGCCGATGAAATTGCTTTAGATTTGGACCTGCTGATTTATTTGAAACTGCTGATTTATTTGAATAATATTTTTGTTTTGGGTTATTGAAAAAATATGCCAAAAAGACAAATAAAAAAGATTGTTTATATGTTCCTTTTATAAAATATTTCTGCAACGAAACAAAAAAACAAAGACGTAAATTTTCTCGTAGTTTTAATTCGTTTTGAAATAAATTATTTTTGAAATAAATTATTAAATCGTCTTAAATTTGTTTTGGCTTTTTTGCTGTTAGAACTTTAAGATCATTATTTCTTTGTTCAAATTTTAAAAATTTAAGGAAGTGCTATTAAAAAGCACACAAAGAAACACTAATAAATTGGCATCCACATTTGTATGAGTGTTATTATTCTAGCTTGCAGAACTAGCTGGATGTTCGAAGTTCATTAAATTTACGGAAGTGTCTCTGGTGCCATATTAAAATTAACGGTTGCTTATTATGTGTTTTATTCAGTCATTAGAACTATGGATTCTAGACTATTCTAATGTAGATTGTTGTTAATCGTTACTTAATCACTATTAATTAAAAATCAAGCCAAATCTTTTCAGCCCATTAAGTTCACGATTCACTTGCACACTCAGTCGTACAATCTGTCGAAAATTGCATGTGTGCTCAAAAAGTAAGATAGTGTGAGTGTGAAAGACCTTTTGACAAATCTTTACGATTGTATAATATTTAAAAATAATCTATAAAAAATTTTCTCTATGCGATCAGAGTTAATTTTTTTAAGATGAGGAGAAAAAAAACCAAAAAGTATTAAACTCATATGTTTTTTGTATAATAGTTCGGCATCTATGAAGCCATTTTGAAACGATTTTTAGGGTAAGACAAAATGCTGTCAAATATTTTTTTATTAAATCAAGGCGAATTAATTACCAGGTGGCAGCGTAGGCGAATTTATTATTCTTTGCTGGTATACACGACTGTCAAACTCCATATATTAAAAATGTACACAAATTTTTTATATATGGAGTTTGACAGTCGTGTATACCTGCAAAAAATACTGAATTCGCATACGCTGCCAACTGGTAAATTGATTCGCCTTGTATTAAATCGAGCAATTATGTATGACAGTGAATCCTAATCATAACTAGGGTGTCAGACGATCAAACTTCATTCAAGTTTCATTCAAGCTTTAAAATTTCTCTCATTTTTTAACCAATACACTCACACTTTAAAAACTTGCTGAGAATTTGCTTTCAAGTTTTCGTTCAATTGAGTCTTTCAAATTACCTTCAAGAAAACAGCTGATTGTCGTTTTTCCCTCCAAATTTGTATTAAAAATTCTGCTGTCAGTGTTTTCTTGACATCTTGCTTAAAAACTTTCTTTGAAATTGCGTGCAGCCTACGTCACAGCTTTCAACTTTTGTGAATTTTGACAACCAGTATGTGTAAATTTCTTGAAAGAGATTTGAACAAAAACTTGACCGTGTGACTGCACTGTAAGAAGCGGGAGAAGCAGTTGCAAGAGTTTAGCTTTTGTTGCCACTATTGTAGTATGTATATACTGTCGAACATATTTTATTTAAAAAAATTTTTTCTTCTTTGCCTTTTTTGTGTTCAAGGCAGCAATAATTTTATGGGATTAAAAAACGCTTTATCGCATGAATAATTACATTTCTGTATTTTTAATTTTTTAATGAAATTATTAGTGAAACAAAATAATTAACTTCATTTTAAATTTAATTTTCAATTTAATTTCTAAAAATATTAAGAAAAAAATTATTTACAAATTTGTGCGGAATTTTTAAAAAGGCAATGGAAATTTTTAAAGAGAAATAAAAAATATTCTGTAAAAGCCGATATCTTAATTGTTGTTTACGCTGCAGTTCTGTTGAAATATGCAAAACTTCTTCGAAACTATCTACGTTGCTTTGCTTCAAGTAGTACCAATTACAAATGCCATTATCTTAATCGCAACTGTAAGTTCACGTTATTATTATTTTTAAATATCGTATTTTTTAAATTTAGAGGTGCTGGGAGAGTGATTGTGAATGTTTTAATATCTTGCAACAACAAAAATTGCACAGTCCGGACACTTGGCATACACTTTAATTTTAAAATTGGAAATTAATCACAAAAATTAAATTGTTTGCTGCAATTTAATACCTCGAAGAGATTCTTTTTGCGAAGATGAAAACTTCGTTGAAAGCGAATAGTTACTGAAATATTTGTTAAGGAGGTTAATCATATGAAAACACTTAACCTGCTTTAATCGTATAGGCATCTGGGCAAAATTACATGACGTAAGAAGACTAGAAACCTACTGTTGGCAGTCTAAAATATTATAGAGCTCCCCAGAAAGTCCATGTTTAAATTAAAAATGCATTATTCTTGCAAAAAAAAACCGACTTCAAAACAAATTTTAGCTGTATTTCTTTAACGGTTGAATAGGTTGGATACATTAATTATACATCAACTATTGAGACGCCCTGTAATTTCCTATTCCAAATTTTATACTTGCTATTATAACGGACTCAGCAATACAGGTTCTTTGCAGATTTCAACCGTCTTTTTTAAATTGTATACAGTTTGTCCTTAAATATCAAATTACCTCTACTATCGAAACACCCTCTAATATATAATTGAAATATAGTTTTTCAATACCAGACAAAGTAGAGAATATTCTGTCCAATTTTAAAGTGTTTGCATTTAACGGTCCAGAAGATAGGGCCATATAAGTCAAATTACTTAAATTATGGGAACACCCTTTAATTTCTAAATTAAAATTGTATACTTGTTCTCACAGCGGACTAAGCTCTACGGTTTCCCTGTAAATTTTAGCTGTCTGTCTACAACGGCTTAAGAATTTTGTCACACACATCAAATTACATTAACTATTAGGACACCCTTTAATTTCCAAATCCAAGCTTTTTACTTGCTGCTATAGAGGACTTAGTCGTAAAGGTTTTTGTAAATTTTAACCGTCTATCTACAAGTGTTCAAAAGCAAATTAACTTTTTGCGCACCCTTTAATATATAATTTTAATAATTTATACTTGATATTATAACGGTTGTAGTAAACGACAATCTGTTAATTTTCAATCGTTAATCTATAACGGTTTAAAAGATAAGCCTGTATTAGCCAGTTCAAATTACCTTTAAGGACACCCTTTAAATTTAAGGTTTTTATGTGTTCCGTTTTGCTATTGGGAGCTACATATATTAATAAGCAGATCTTTTAAATTTTAAAATTGCGCCCTCTACGATTCTAATAACACATGAAAAGCAAATGTATGGGAAAACCCTTTAATTTTTAAAATTACGAAGTGTTTTTAAAGCGGGACCAATCTGAGCAAAGTTTTCAAAATAGGTTCAGAAATTACTGATTTCTGCGGGACTTTTTAATCGTATATGATCATAAAAATTTTCATATATATCTTCATTTAAGAACTAGAAGTTTTTATCGATTTTTTTTTGGGTTAACATTACGGACTTTGAAAGTGGACGACTGACTACTTCATTTAAAACAGTAACTTCATATTAAGAAATATTCAAAACTAGGTGTCACTATTTCTTTGTCTGTAACTGTATATATTTATGCATTAATTACCTACACATTTGCACATTTGTTTTTATGTTCATAAATAGAGATGTATATGTTAAAAATATTTTTGCAATTTCCTTTTCTCTTGATATTTGTTTACTTTTTAAAAACAACGTGGTTGTTGTCTTTTTTCGCCTCCTCCTTTAAATTTGTTTACGCATTATTTTACGATATGTAGTAGTTGTTGTTGCTGCTTATGATTTCTTTATTTCATAAGACATTTTTGAAAACAAAGTAATGTATGTATGTACATATGTATGTATGGCTGTATGTATGTATGTACGTGTGTATGTATATATACAAATTAATTTGTAATAAATGAACTTCATACAAATTTACACACTTTAAAGGAGAGATTTATGAATTTCATATGTTTAAATATTTTAATTTGACAATTTCTTTGAGTGTAGTTTATGCGTCACCATTATTTGATCGAAATGCTTTTAAGTTCAATGACACATTAATTACTGTTGAAGGTTTTTTTTTGTTTTTTTTTCTTTGTTTTAAAAATCTACAATAAACTGCTTATCATTACACGTTTAAGTTTTCTTAGGGCTAAGAGTAATGACCAGAAAACTAAAGCAATTGTTGCCCACCGATATTAGTTCTTCCACCTGTAGAGTTACACTCGGCCAAAAATTGCCCATTTAACCACAGCTGTACCAAAATTTTTCCCTCAGAGAAAAGCTCTCGACTTCATTAGAGATGTTACAACAATAACAAAAATTCTGTACGTAAGAACACATTGTCAAATTAAAAACCCATCCACTACTGAATAATTAATCGCTTTACGAAGAATTCCTTTTTTTAATTTTTTGTCGTATTAAATAATGAACCATCGTAAGTTTTTCCTCTTACTTTCAATGTAGGGCGACCTAAATCGAACACTGCATCCTCAATTTACCCCTCACAAAATCTTTTTTATGATGACCTTCACCCCAAAAAGTGGAAAGAGGGTACATCTCAGTTTGTCATTCCGTTTGTAATTTCTACAATATACAATTCCGACCCCATAAAGTATAAATATTCTGAGTTCTTACGCATAGCGAAGTCTATTGAGAGATCAGAGAGACATCTCTCGTGTTAGTGTTGCAATTAACATTGCCAAGGCACTACATTAGCTAGAGCAAATTTAAATACGTCAATCGATCAGACATAGTTTTAAAAGAGTTGCTATTGAAAATCAGCAAGTTCGGTCCATGTCCTTCGACGTAGCATGCAAAACATCACGCCTACCTCTAATTTTTCCACTTTATTTGGAACAAAAAAGTAACTTCAATCAATATAATAAATATATGGAGTGATAGAGAATTAAAAAATAAGAAAAAAACATCAAGTGAAAAAATTGGCGCTAGCCCATAATTTTCGAGTTTAGGAACTCTAAAATTTTCATTAAAAAGTTTAAGTTTCAATATGGTCAATATGGGTACCATTTAAAGGTTTTAAAAAGATATTTCAGGAAATGCTAGAATTTAAAAAAAAATCCTTCACCCATTAAGAGCCAATGATATTTTTATATAAATTTAATTATCGTAATTAATCTTTTTTCTTATTTTTTAATTATCTGACCTCGCAATTTTTTTTTGGTAGGAGCTACTACACTAAATAACACTCTTGTTTTTTAGCTTTATTACAATGTAAAAAGCTACGCCTTTTGGCGAGTAACTTCGAAAATTGTGCAACTGAAAGTTAGAATGACCTCAAGAAAAGATGAGTTTTTTTTATAAATTTTACAAAAAAAAAACACATATCGTTTGGTACTATGTGTGGACTTATTAATGTTTATCTTAGTTGCAAGGCAGCTACAATACGTTTATGTTATTTCCGTTTATTCTTAAGAGCAATCAGTTATTATTTTTTGCTAGGAGTTACGAATTTTTTGTGGATTGAACCACATGCATTGCTTTTATCAGTGTAGATTTTAAAGATCTAATATGGGGAGGAAAAAAAAACAACAACAAAATATTGTTGTTTGCATCTATTTTGTATAAAAGTTTGGCACCTGCGACGCCATTTTAAAACGATTTAAAAGTAGAACTGAATTCTGTGAGTTTTTTGTGCAATTAAATCGTAAGATTGTGTATGATTCCCTGGCCTTAAAATACAACGATACCTAAGATTAGAATTAGTGCCAGCAAGAACTAGACTTGTTTGATAAAAAGCTGTATGTGGGCCTTCAAATTAAGAAACGCCTAGATAAAATATCGAAATAATAAATTTACCAGACTTCACGCTAGCAAAAAAAAACTACTTTATATCAAAGGCATTGAACCACCAAGTTTTTAAAGTTCCCGGTTGACTTAAATTCCGAATATTTCTTTTCGTTTTTATAATTTTCGTTTTCATACTTTTTGAAAAATATTTGTTATTAGGTTCTGTTTTGTTTAATCGATTAAAATTCGCCACACCCTTTCAAAGCGAACGCTAATAAATCGGTCGATTTCTAATACATATCTGCATACCGACTTTAGCTGTCAATAATTTTCTTAAGAATATTAAAAGTATCATTTAATACATTTGTTTGTGAAATATCCATTCCACTAGAATAAATGTCCTCACTGATATTATTTTATTTTCTATTATTTGTTGCATAATAAAATATAAAAAGAAATACTTTTAACAATTTGCAAGAATTTTTAATAATTATTTTAAACTGTTTCTTATCTTACAGATGGGACTTAATTTACCCATGTTGCTTGCTAACTCTCAGCCACTTGAAACATGGAATCCAGTGAGTCAGTTTTCCCCGCCTCCCATAAGCGAACGCAATCCTCAGTTACGCGTACCCTTGCCAATGTCATTCTCTGCCACACCGCAAAATGATTTAAACACAAGTGGCACCAGCGGTGGAGGATCTCGTAGCATATTCGGTGGCAGTAGTAATAGTGATTTTACGGGAAGTCCACAAAAGCCCATGGACACGACAGATATTGATAATGATGATGGCAAGGAGAATGATGGCAAATGTGAACGTACAACACCGTCCAATGTGCATGACACCTCAGTGGCATCTAATGAGGGACGTTTGAGCACGGGTCCAAATGGTACGCCAGTAGCAGCTGGTAGTGAAAATGGAACCTGTGGTGGAGATGTGGGTAGTGTTGGAATGAGTAGTGGCGGTGGGGGTGGTGGTGCTGGTGCGGGCAGGCGTAGTGATGGCACCTCTGGTACTGAAGCCGGTTCTAGTCCTATACCAAATACAAATACTTTTGAAGCTCATAAACAAAGACATTTTGTACCCGGAGGCGCTGTCCCTAGTGGGTCTCGAGGTCACGATGATCTGGATATTAAACAAGAATTATTAGAGAATTATTTTCATGTACCTCATCCGCCGGCACCACCCGACTCACATCGTTCCTACAGCTCAACAGATGAAAATCGCCACGGTAACGATTCAGCCGATGATTTTGCTCAAGATTTGCGTGTGAGTGCGGCGGCCGCAGCTGCCGCCAAAGGTCTTGATTTTAGTCGTTTTGTCCTGCCACCTAGTCTTAGACGTTCTACGGAATCAATAGATGAAAAATTTATGCCTCTAAATATGCGCAAACTAAATCCAGCCAGTACGTCAAGCAGTCAGGCGGGTCAAATGCTTATGAATTCCCTACTCTCCAACGAAAGTATGTCCGAGGAAAATACGTCCATAAGTGGGCGCATCAAATCGGGCAGTTTAAATGGCAATCCCAACGGTATGAGCGGCTCTCAAGATGCCAGCTCATCAGCTGCGGCAGCAGCAGCTGCTGCAGCCCTTTATGCTGAAAGTCTGAATAAAGATGACTGCGATTTTATAGGTTCTAATGTTAGCGTTAAATTACGTTCAATGGACCGTACACAGCGAATTATTGCTGAAAAACTTATTAGCGAGGTACTTTATTACGGTCAGTTCAATGAATTGGAGCGCAGTGCTCGAATACAGCCCAAGTGACAATTCCTAACAAAGTTTTTAAGATCAAGGTTGATTAACTAGACGTTAAATAAAAAAAATGGAAAGTAAAAAAAATTGATTTTCTTGTATTTAAAATGAAATTTTAGCCAGAAATAACTAGAAATAGAATTTTGGTTTTTTTTCTAATTTACAGAGAATGAAATAGAAATCAAAGTGTTATGAGTTAACATGGCGAAATCAAGTACCAAGTGGTGGCAGTGGCGAATTACATTCATTTTTTGCAACGGCGAAAATGAATAAATTCGCCACTGCCACCACCTGGTAAACGATTTAGCTATGGGAATTAAGGTTTTGAATTCTGCCAAGGAGAATTAAATATTAGGTGGTCGCACGGCTACAAAAACAAACATTTTATGTAATTTTGTTTTTGTCAAAAAAAGCTGACTTAAAAATGGAAGAAAAGGAATTCGATTATCAAAATTTGTTTCTTTAAAAGAAGTTTTACTATTTTGGCTTCTTTCTCCTGCACAGCAATACTTCATATTTCGTTTTTTTTTATTTTTTTTATTTATTTTTATATTTCAAATTATTTAAACATTTTTTTATTTTTAAAGTATTTTAAAATTTTGACAGCAATGTCGAACATAAACAAAAATCAGCTGGGCTATTAAAACCACCTGTAAATTATTTCGCCTTGATTTCTGCTTTCTTATGACGTATGACGTGTCACTCATGTCAAGAAAGGAGTTTAAAGTCATACGAACTTCAGATCAGCCTTTTTATCTTAAGTCGAGGTAAAAGCTTTATTAAAATCTATAACAGTAGTAATTAAATGCCAAACTCTCTGGATATTTTTGAACAAAATCCAGCAGATGAAAGCAAAATATATTTTTATAAAAAGTTTAAATAATTCAATAAAATGTTAAATATTTTCTTGTACAGTCATCTTTAATTTGATATATTAGTCTCTATGTGACGTTTATTGAAGCAAGAACCCCATCCCAATTTTCCATGGTTTTCTTTTTACAGAATTTTTTTTCAATGTTGTCACATTATCCCGGCTATCAAATCCTTTTTATACCCCGTTATTCCTGCCTTTTCAGCCATCATATTTAAATTTAGCATTTATTTAAAAGGTCTTTAAAGATTGTTTTTTTTCTGCTTTTTGAAAGTTAAATTTAGAAACGTCTCTCTTCCGTCTAAGTATAGGAGTTCACGCAAAACTAAGTCAGTTGAGATTTCCAAATTTTCTGTTTATAGTTTTTGGTTTTAGTTAATCATTTTCAGCTTAAGATTTTTGGAAATCGATTAAAAAAATTTTAACAAAATTTTATTACTTTCTGAACCTACGAAATATCGGTTGGTTATAAGTAATAAGTATTTAAATACTTTTTAAAAATATGTGAAGATATTAAAAGTATTATGATCATGCTTTTATGCTCGTTAAAAGCCAACTCGTTTAACTCCATTAAAAATTAACTGATAATTATTTGAATAAATATTTACTATACTTTTTAAATAATTAGTTAAAATGCATGATATCATTTAAAATGAAAGTGGGGTTAATCAATTTGGCAATTGAACACAGTTTAAATAAAATTGGTACATCAAACGCGAGTGTTAAATGTCTTCAATTGAAGGTAGTTCTTTTATGACAAATAGGGATTTTGAAGCCATTCAAAGTTAAACTGAAAAAAGTTTAACAGCATTTTCTTCTCGTTTTGGTTTGTGGTACTTAATTCTCATATTGTCTTAAAAAAATTAAATGATTTTACATGTGTGAAAAATTATCGCCTTTAGTTTTTTCTGTTGAATTATAAACGTATCTGCTTTAAAAAAAAATTTCGAGAGTGATAAGCACTGCTAACAAATTAATTCAAAAAAACATCTTTCATTTGCTTTCAACAGCAGGCTGGCTTGAGCAACAGAAACTTTGAAAACTTTCTACTGGTCAATATAAATGAGATGGATTAATAAAAATTTTTTTTATTGATTTAAATACCAAAATAGAACTTGAAAGACAAAATTAACGTTTTATTAATAAAATGATTAGATGTCTTTCAGTATCAGATTTGTCTGTCACTTTTTACAAAAATATTCTTCAGGTTCGTAGGCAAATAGTTCAAAAAGGTGGAATTGTAATAACAACCGATTTTGATGCACGAATTGTCGACCTTTTATTTCCATACTTTTAGTTCATACTTTAAATTAAATTAAATTCGATTTTAGATAATTTTTCTTTAGCTTAATTTTCGGACAAGAAAATCAGATTTTTTCCAAATTTTCTTTTTTTTATTTAAGTCGTCTTAGATCGGCAGATCATATGTATGTACCAACACCAGTTTTACTTTTTTTAAATGTATTTCAATGGAATTTCCACAACAATGTTATTTCAGTCTTTTTTACAAAATATAGTAGAACTAATAAAATGTTGGTCAGACACCACTCCCTTGCACCAAACGATCATTTTGCAAAATAAAACCATTCGTTATTTTTGTGCAACAAGTTAAAGAAAGCAAAAGAAAATATAACATTTAACTCAAATGTGTTTGTTATTGTATCAAAAGCTTAACGGATTTAACTGTCTGCCAGTGAATAAAAGCTTTTACCCGAAAAAGATTTTCAATTGACTTTTAGTACTTTAATTGATTTTGTTGTTACATATTTTTTTAAAAAACAAAAAAAAATTTTATGTAAAATAACGAAAATTCCAAGTTTTTAAAAAGTCCTGTTACAGAAATGAAAATTTTATTTAGTTAAAAAAAAATTTTATTTTTCCTTGCAAAACAACTCCCCTTAAATAATTTTCAAACGGTTAAAAATAAATGAAACCAACTAAAAAGTAGCAACTTAAACCAAAGAAAGTTTATTTGTTGTACAAACAATAAAACAAAATAAAATTCCACTTTAAATATACTTTTTAACTAAATAAAATTTTTCTTGAGAAAAAAAAAAAATAAAAACAAAAAATAAAAAATAAAATAAACTCCCATATTTGACATTTATTTTAATCAAATAAAAAAAGTACCTCGCTAATTTTTTTTTGCAACTTGTTAATTTTTTTTGTAAATTAATTTACATAAAACCAGTCATTTGTTTTTGTATGTAAAAAAACTAATTTTAAGTTTTATTAATTAAAATAAAAACAAAACTACAAGAAAATTACAAATACAACAACAAACAAAAATAAAAATATAGTCATTTTCTAAACAAATCAAGTCATAAGAAAAAGAGCTGAGTCGCCTTATGTTTTTTTTTTTTTAATTTTTTTTACAAATATACAACTTATTTTTTATTTTTAATAATTTAAGATATAAAAAAGTAAATAATAAAAAAATCTCTTTAAGTAATTTATAATTAACTTAAATTTATATATTTACATATTTTTTTAGAAAAATTATTTTTAGTAAAAAACAAAAAATTTTATAAAAAAAATAAGCAAAAAAATGTTTTGTAAATTATTAATTTTTATAAACAAATTAAAAAAGTGAAAACTAATTAAAAACTGAAAAAATTACACAGAATTTAATCGTTTCAAAAACACTTTAGTATTTAAGTTTCAAAAACAATAAATTTAGAAAAAGAAAAAAAATGTATGGAATTTAAAAAAAAAAAAACAAAGAAAATGTATTTAAAGTTTTTTATAAAATTACAACAAACGATATGAATTAAAAAAAGAAATTATCTAGAAATTGAAATTGTTTTGCTAGAAAAAATTTCCACCTTAAGGAATGTAATGACAAAGATGAAGGGCTTAACTTTCTATTACGCAGAGATTTTTTCCAGGGGCGGGGCAAATAATAAAGCGCCCACACTAATATATTTTATCATAACTTAAGAACCTTTATATGGTTAAATAAAACTTCAAAAGATGCGGAACAATTTTATCTTTAATCGTAAAAATGTTTTTTAGGGAGGTCAAACGAAAATTTTTGATATCTGAGGATTTAATAAAATAAATATGAGATTTTTTTTAAATTTTAAATTTAATACCAATTAATCTTTTTCAAAAATTTTAGTAATGTTTTTGGAAAAAATCAGGAAAAATTAGTTACTTTTGTATCATAAACAGCCCAATCATGAATATTCTCAAAAAAAAATTTTTTCTCGAAGAAATATTTCTTCAATTATGGGGAACAAAATAATAAAAAAGTGGCATCCTCGTAATGTAAAGAAAGCTGTTTTATTCATTTACATTTTATTTCTCTTTCATTATTCATAAAATCTAAATTTTTTTCGAAATTTTTCACTTTTCGCCGTAAATATAAAGGCAAACAGGAGAAAAGGGAAAAGTAAAAAATAATTCGCTCGGATTTTTTTTTATAATTCGGCTAAAAGTAAGCAATTTTTTAAAAAATATCGGAATATCCTTCGTAACTTTTTTAAAAATTTAAAAAAAATTTTAAAATGAAGTCAATATAAAATTGTAATCCCAGTTTTATTTTAATCTGTTCTTCATTTTTGTAAGTTTAATATTAAAATTAAATCGTCTTGTTTTGCACAGGTTGAGCCATAGTTAATCGTGTATTTTTTTTAGATAAACAGCCCCATTCGTAAACAAAAATTTAGTGGGAATTTTTCACTTTTCGCTTTTCCTATTTTAAAAAATTCAAATAAAAAAGTAGGTATTATGAAATAGCTCTCTTTAAATTACGGAGCTGCCACCTTTTTTTTTGTTCCCACAGAATTTATAATTGAAAAATATTTTCTCGAAAAATTTTTTATGTGAGAATGTTCACGATTGTGCTGAAATAAATTGACAAATTCAAGAATTATTTTTAGCTCAGCTTGTGATAAACCAAATGACTATTTCATGTTAGAAATTTCTCACTTAAGTTACAGAGAGAAACTGGTTAAGGTTACTTTTAAAGAACTATTTTGTATTGGATTTAAATTTTTTAAATTCTAGCCAACATTATTGGCCACTTAAAAAGTAAAGATTTGGAAAACTCCAAAAATCTTAAAATTATCGGTTTTTACGAGTTCAAATATTTTAAGATTCCAAATCGCAGGATTTTAAACATGAATGCCATTAGGTATCCACAGGTGCCTCGAGAAAATCGTTTTTATTAAAGAGAAGAACTAAAGGAAGATTTTTGTTAAGAACGTTAAGGCCTTCATATTTATTGATATTTTAATCTTAAATGTAACAATTATAATCTTGTCCATTAAAATATATGTGAACGGCATAACACTTTGTAGAACTTGTTGCTAAATTTGAATAGTTTGTTTTTTCTAGGTATTTTCTTTTTTATATAATTCTTAAAAATAAATTTTGTATTTAAAATATAATTTTTAATATTTCAAGCAAATTAAATGTAATAAAATTACTTTAAATTTGTAGCTTTTTTTCAGTTTAAATATAATTTTTGAAATGATTTTTTTTTTTCACACAAATGCAAAACGAAAGGCAATTGAATTTTATGTTAAAAAAAATAAAAAATACACCAGATTAAGAATGAAAGAAAACATTAATTAAAATAGTTGACTCTTGTTTTTCAAAAATTTTCTTAAAAAAATTAAACATTAAAAAAAATTAATTGCAGTCAAAATAGTATTTATAAGCATTAAAAAACTAAAACTTTAATTAAACAAATTTTAAATATTTTCCTTTAAAAAAATTATAATAATTGATAATAATTGTTCTGTAACGATTTCAAGGATTAAAACTTTGTGCCTAAATTATGTACATTGTACAGCCCTTGAAAGTGATCGAGTTTTTTATAAAACAAATGTTTTCCTATGATTTCACAAGAAATGTTTTCTAGAAAAAATAATACGGAAGGCATGATTTCAATACTGCGACTTAATATTTTCAAATTATATATATTGCTCAAACAGAATTAAAGGGCTGATAAAAAACATAATAAGAACCACTTTTCGAAAACTCCTTTAAGGCACAAGGTTCATGTATAAAAAAAAAACAAACGTTGAAAACTAAATTTAAACTTTAAAATTTTATTTGAAGTCATTAAAGGTCTTGAAAACATTATTTTAATTCATAGAAATTTCATCATGGTTGAAGATTACACTAAAGAAAATTTCTTTTATGCAAATATCCATTTTTATTTTGCTTAGAAAACTTCAGTAAAAAAAATAGAAAATTTTATATCAAAAATACAAACACAGACGATTGTGCATTTGAATATTATCTTTGATGCTTTCTTCAGTCATCAACTTGTTCAGCCTTTGAACAATTTCCTGATCGCAAAAAAAAAAAATACTTCTGAACGCTTTAATAGTTCCAGACATTTAATCGCTAAACCAATTTCTCCCAACAAATATCATTTTTAATTAAATGACAAATTTTTAAAGAGCGTCATTTATTGTTCAATCATGCTTGGCAAAAAAAAAAAACTTTGACGCATCAGTGCTTATAAACAGAAAATTAAGTTCAGACAAAATATGAACCGCAACACGTTTTCTTTATGTGCAAATTCTTCAACAGCACGTGTGATTCTGAGAGAATCACTATGAATGTGTTCAACTGATTGTAAAATAAACAAATTTGCTAATTTCAAAGTATAAAACTTTAAAGGATTAAAAATACAAATGGTAATCATAAAATGTCTTAAGTGCCAAAAAAACAGGTGGCAGCGTGGCAATACCAACACTACATTAAAAAAAAAACAGGCACTTAAGTGTAATTGCTACACTATTTTCTAACCCTTTTTAATTACGCTTTTAGTAAGCTTTTTTTTAATTGATTTAAAAACTTTTTATATTTTTATTTTAAAGAATATTTAAGAAAATATTTATAAATATAAACTTTTGATACTTGCTTTACACATGACAAAGTTAGGCAAAAACGAAAAACAAAAAAAAAACAAAAATAGTCAGTTGCCTCTGTAATGCCACCTGTTAAAAAAAAATCCGTCTTGTTTTTTACTTTCGTACTTTCTAACGCATTGGTTTTGTAAAAAAATAATTTTATAGCAAACAATGATTTGTAAAATACAAAATTCAGAAACATATCTGTAGTAAGGAAATAATGTCCTCAAATTATTACTGACAACAAAAAATAAATTTAAAGTTAACCGATTTGACAGTTAAAGTTTCATATACATATCGTTAGCTAACACGAAAAAATTTATAAAAAAAAATTAAAAAAAAATTTTTTTTGTTCGCTGAGTTTCATTTAAAACATGAAATTCAACAGAAAAACAGATTTTATGTATATGTAAATATGTTTAAAAAAAATATGACATATGATCCTTTGCAGTGAAGGATCAGTTTAAAATATTTGTCAGATTTATTCAAGTGTCAAAATAACTAAATTATTTTTTTTTTCTAAAACATGTTTGAAAAAGTTTAGAATATTTAATATGCCAACTCTACGAGATTTTTATTTTTCTTTTTCTATATTAAGAATTAAAAAGTAATAGTCAGCCCAATCATGAATATTCTCACGGCAAAAATTTTCTCGTTAAAAAATTCCTACAATTATAAATTCCGTGGAAGCAAAAAATAAAAAAGTGGCATCACCGTAATTTAAAGGGATCAATTTTGCTTTTATACATATAATTTCTCTTTCGTAATTCATAATACCTACATTTTTACCCCGATTTTTTTATAATAGGAGAAAAGGGAAAAGTAAGAACACGGAATTTCTGTTTAAAATTGGGCTGAGTATCTATTTTAATTATTTGTTTACTTTCATTAAAAATCTGGTGTTTTTTTTATCTATCAAATAGAAATAAAATAAAAAATTAGTAAATAATTATAATAATTTAATATCAAAGTACCTTTTTTAAACAGAATTGTTTTTTATACCATCTGATAAATAAAATACATTAATGTTTAAGTTTAGTTACTAAGTTGTGTTATTATTCTTTTTTTTATTATTTTTTTAGTTTTAAATATTATTTAGTTTTAATATGATTTTTTATTTTAATATAATAAAATTTTAAAGATTTTTTTTTTGCATTCTAGTATAAATAAAAAACAATTATAAAATTTATAAATAAAAATCCTCTAGTTAGTGAAATAAATTTTTAGTAAAAATAATATTAAAAAAAATAAATAAAAATACCATTAAAATATTTTGAATAAATATTTTCATTTATTTTTTTAATTCGTTTTTTAAGACAAAATAATTAAATTAGACAAAATAATAATATTAAAAAAATATTAATTTAAAGGAAAACAAAAATAAAAAGAAAATAATAAATAAATAAATAAATGTGTACCTACCAAACAGAAATTGAAAAAATTAAAAATAAAAAAAAAACAAAATAAAATTATGTATGTGGACATAAAAAATTAAAAATAAACGGGTTTTATTTGTACACTTTCGATCTTCCACTGTAGTCGAAAGAGCTAGTCGAACGAATATTTTTTGGTGCACATTCGAAAAATAGGATTATTCACAATAGTACATTTTTATTAGCTGTCACTCTAAAGAAATAATGTTTAACTAATTTATAAATGAAAAATTAAAATCATTATTAATTAAAATGACTGCGAAGGAATTATGGTTCAATGATTTAACTCCCGTGTAATTTCTTTCCATTTTTTTGCCGCTTAAAATTTTCTGCATATTCCATTTGCCAGCTGTCAATTTTATCCCATTAGAGAAACAAGCTTTTCCAATTGTTGTTTTGTACTTACAACTTTAGACCAGCATGAAATTAAAATAATTTATGGCCACCATTTGTAAAAAAAATTTACATTTTCAATAAGTTTTACAAACTGACACAAACCATCGAAAGCAAAATTGTGTTCGATTGAAAATTCGTTGCACAATTTTCGACAGTGCTGCCAACTCAAAATACGAATTTGACAATCGATATTCGATTTTCATTAGCCAGCGAAGGTCATAAGCCGAATACAACACATACTAAGGGCCTAAGAGAATTACACTCACCCTTCACTTTACAGAATTTTGAAAACTTTAATTTTTTAGCTCAATCCCTTTTTTCTTGAAGAAATTGCAAAATTAAACTCAATATATAACATTCTAGGGTTAGGTCTTTAAAAAAATGACTTATTTTTATGAAATTAGAACAGTATCTTCTAAATAGGTCGCCAATTTAGGCTGAATTTCTTTAGTTTCTTCTCCTTTTCTTTCTATTTCTTCTATTTTTTAATTAACTGGCCAATTAATTATTAGTATGCGACTTCATTGTTTGTCCTTTATCGCGGCGAATTTTTGAAGACAATCAATCAATAATTTATTAAACTAATTGCTATAATTCTTGATCAGGCTTGTTCAGGCAATAAAACTATCGTCTATGTTTTGACTCACACATATCGCTTAAAATTGGGGATTATGATTGGAATTTTGCAATTCTAAAACGTTACGAGGTAAATTAACGAATTATGATATCTTACGAGAAACAGATTGGTTTCTAGTATGTGCACTTTGGAAACTTGACGACCTTCACACTTATGTGTGTGATTGTGCGCAGCATAAGTGGACCCTCTCTCTCTTCCTCAAAAACCCGTAAAACTTAGGTTACAAATCTACCAAAATCACAAAAAACAAAAAACAGTAAGCGCAGCCAAAAAATATGTATACTAAATAAATAGGCATTTTAAGGCGTGGAAAAGTCTGTTTTAATTGGTATCCAAAGCTGAGCGAAAGTAGCAAAAAACGAAACATTTCCATAATGTTAAGAAATCCAACCAACCCACTCGATTTATTAAAGAGCGACAGCGATTAGAAGCTTGAAGTCGGTTTACATATGAAGAATTAAAGTCGAATAACTGTCCTGCAGTCTGGCAGACAGGCAGAATATTAGTTCTCTATTCCTGGGATCAACTAAGCTAAAACGAAATTTATGCGAACTGAAGCCTCATTCTATAATTGGGTTATAAAAATCTGAAAGGATAACGTGAGACAATCACAAACCATTTAATGTGGATAAAAGGAGCAGCTTTGGTCTAAAGCGAAAGCTGGCAACCATACGATGCACTTGCCCAAAGCAAAAACCTGTTAAAGGCAAGCAACTGGAACATGCGAAAGGAGGAAATTTTTCATCAAACTTTTTGCTCATCACTAAAAAACGAAAATTGGCTAAAAAGGACCAGAAACAAAAAAAAACAAACGGCTTACTCCTTTATTCCTTTTACAGTTATTTTCTAACCGACTTTAAAAGAAGAAGAAGGTTATCTATTCGGATGAATGTTGCTTTTATATCTGCGCCTCCATAAGTCCCTGTTTACATTGGACGATTTTTATCGCTGCAATTCCTATTTTATGGGTGAGAAGGGAGAGAAGAATTAAAATGAGTACACATATGCGCGTACTCTTGCAATTCGTTTTGTTCCCTCTTTCGTTTTAAAATTGCTGCAATAAAAATTGTACAATGTAAACGCGAATGCAATTGTAAGGAATAAAAGAGAAAAATTGTAGCGACAAAAATTGATTAATGTAAACTGGGACTAAATCAGTCATATCTGTTTGGATTTTTATTTTTTTTTTTTAATTAAAAGGTAATGCTTTAAAATTGGTTCCGTTTTAAAGACAGTTCTTAATCCTAAAAATTTAGGGTGTTCCAATACAACATACATGTTTTTTATAAGTATTATTAATCGTAAAGTGCACCACTTTAAAATGAAACTAAGTATCGCCATAGATCCCAATGGCAAAAAGAAATACAAAAATAAATCTAAAAATTAAAGGGTGTCCCCATAGGCGACGTAAATTGACCTTTATGGCCTTATCTTTTAAACCATTATAAACAAACTCTTACAAATTGAATAGATATCGTTTGCTATGACTTTTAAAGTAACAAGTATTAAAATATTTAAAATTATAAATTAAAGGGGGCCTCAATAGCTCATTTAATTTGATGCTTATGGCCACACTTTTGAACGGTTGTAGACAGACGCTTGAACGAACCAGTATTGCTAACTTCGCTATAACGAGAAGTATAAATTTTAAATTTGAAAATTAAAGGATTTACCAATAGTTGATGTAATTTGATGTATGTGGACGAACTCTTAGACAGACTGCTAAAATATACAAGGAACTTATATTGTTAAGGCCGCTATAAGAACAAGCAATTTTGGTTTAGAAGTTAAAGAGTTGGCCTATCTTTTGGGCCGTTATATAGAAACACTTGAAAATTAGATAGAATGCCCACTACTTTGTCTGATACATTAAGAAGTATAAAAATTTTAAATTATGAATTAAAGAATATTACAATAGTTGATGTAATTCGATGTATGTATATGGCCAAACGATTGAACAGTTGTGACAGACGGTTATAATTTGCACAGAACCTTTTTTTTTTATAAAATTAAGGTTTTTATGTGCGTTAAGCATGGCTTAAATTATGTCACAGTTTCATGATACAATACGCAAGCAATTGAGAAATATCCTCAGAAATAAAAGTCATACGAGGGCTGCTATATATATTTCTGGCCTGGCAACACTGAGTGCTGCCAAGTGCAATCTGACATTTCCATTGAAAAGTTTGTTATTTTTAAGCATAATCGTACTCAAAACGTTTTGACGTACGACCATTATTTGTGTTGTTTACAGTGACTTGAAAAAATTAATATAGAAAAAAAATGGAATTAACTCGTGAACATTTTCGTGGCATCATTTTTCACAACTTCCGACGTGGATTATCACGACAAGAGTGCATTGATGAACTTAAATCTTTGTATGGCAATGAAGCACCATCCTATAGCACTGTGAAAAATTGGTATAATGAATTTAATCCTGGCCGAAGCTCGCTCAAAGACAAATTCAGTGAAGGTCGTCAAAAAATGGCTGTTGTGCCAGAGAACATTGATGCCGTGCGTGAACTCATAATGAAAGATCGACATGCGACATACCGAGAGATAGAGACATCCTTTGACATTTCTTCCACCAGCATACATTCGATACTGCATGAACACCTGGCCATAAAAATGGTTCGTTCTCGTTGGATCCCGCACAATTTAAAAGTCGCTCCAAAAAAAAGGCTCGTGTCGATTGGTGCAAATAAATGTTGCAAAAATACGATTGCGGTGCTTCAAAAGACGTTTATAAGATCGTCACAGGTGACGAATCATGGATCTATGCGTATGAGCCTGAAACGAAACAACAATCGACCGTGTGGGTCTGCAAAGACTAGCAAAATCCAACGAAAGTTGTTTGTGGAAGAAGCACTTCGAAGCAAATGGTCGCCTGTTTCTTCGGCAAAACTGGTCATGTGGCGACTGTTCCGCTTGAGCAACGTAGGACGGTCACTTCTGAGTGGTACATTACAATTTGTTTGCGAAAAACCAACAAGAGAAGACGTATCATTGTTCACCATGACAATGCGAGCTCTCACACATCGGCTCAAACCAGAGCGTTTTTGACCGGCCAAAACGATGAATTAATGGGTCATCCGCCGTACAGCCCTGACTTGGCACCTAATGACTTCTTCTTGTTTCCGCACATCAAGAAAACAATGCGTGATCAACGATTTTCGTCGCCAGAAGAAGCTATTAAAGTGTTCAAAAACCATGTTTTAGAGGTGTCTCAATCGGAGTGGAACAAGTGCTTCGACAACTGGTTTGAGCGCATGCAAAAGTGTATAAATCATGCTGGAGAATACTTTGAAAAACAATAAAACCATTTTTGATTATAAATATTCGCATTTTTACTATTAAGCCAGAAGTATATAAGATATATATAAAGTATATAAAATATATATAGTAAGCCCTCGTACTATAAGATTTTTTTTAAAACTGACATGATTTAAGGTTTGTCTGTTTTGAAGTTTTTGTTTGCAAGAACTATTTAACTATGAAGTTGATTTTAGAAAATGCGGGCTCTTGACGTCCTGAAAGTGGTTGCGAATGAACATGTAACAATCACTTATCTTCTAAAATCAGTATTGGGTATTTAAGACCATTAGCTGACTATTTTGAATAACTTTTTTTTGGAAAAAATTAATTAAAAACACTATCAGCCTAATTATAAACAGAAATTCCGTGCGAGTTTTCTCACTTTTTCCTTTTCTCCTATTATAAATATGTTCCCCCTTTTTATTGCTTGCGGAAAGTGAAAAAAATTCAAGGGAAAAAGTAGGTATGAATTTTGAAAAAGAAATTATATGTAAAAAAGAACACAACTCCCTTCAAAATACGGTGATGCCACTTTTTTATTTCTTTGTTCCCACGGAGTTCATAATTGGAGGAAACTTTCTGGAGAAAATTTTTTTCTGTGAGAAAGAAATTCCGTAAGATTTTTTTAAGTTAGATTTCTTAAGTTAAAGACAATCTTAAAATCAATCATAGTGAATTCCTATTTACGTGGTTTAGTCTTAAACATTTGATGTGCTCAAATCAAGCAATTTGCTACTTGATTTCCTTAACATTTTTCATGTCATCAAAACTACTTAAATCACTTGATTTATTTTAAATCATGTCTAAAATGTATTTTTTCGAACTGATATTGTCTTTGCAACACTGTGTTGTATCTGGGATATTCAAGTTTAGCTCGGTGTTATCTATTCAGATTGGATATTGTCGAGAAATTAAAATTAAATTAATTTTAAGTTTTTAAAAAAATTAACTTCTTGGTACTAAAATTGTGTTTAAAAGAAAATATAATTTAATATGTGTAAAAGCAAAAACCAACAAAATCACGAACTCGATTTTCTACAATATTCAAAACAGTTTTGCTCAATAGAAACACTTCGAAGTGTTTTCCTTAAAACTATTTGATTTCAAGTCAATGGATATATATTTTAGGCTTTGTGTAAATCAACTTTCTTTTGCTTTTAAATTAGAAGTTTCTGATTTCAGTTTTTCAAATATAGAAATAGTTTTTTCTGACAGATTTTCGGAGTTTACACAACTGATCCTTCTCTTTTCATTTTTGTTTTTCTTCTTTTTGGGTACAATGTACAATTATAGCTTTTTGTAAGCAAAAAAACGATGTGTGTTGCCATCATGTTCTAAATATAATGAATATCTGAAAAGAACAAACATTAAGAAAAAGAAAATTCTTCCAACTACGACTTCAGCCAGAATCCTTTTGATCACTTAGTTTAAAATTTTAATTAATAAGAAAATGTTCTTAAATAAAGTTTACTGTATTTCATACTTACTTTTTTATTTTATCCTTTTCAATACAAAACTTATAAAAACGTAGCTACGATCGTAACGCAGAATATCTGCAATCGAAGTGAAACAAAACGGAACACAGAATCACCCCTATCGTGAAAAAGAAGTGGATTTTTGTTTCCATTAAGTTTTCATTACAATCGAAGTGAAAATTGCTATCATGGATTTCTCATAAAGTATTTGTTCACTTCACTGAACAGCTGTTCAAAATTAATAAGCTATCAGTGCACATTGAATGTAAGTAAGAAGAATAAACGTAGTGAAAATTTGTAAACTGAAATTAAAAAAATACAATTTTTATTACAAAAAAGTGACGTGCAAGACGCGTATAACCTCTTGAAGTTACCCGAGACATTACTGATCCACTTTAACAAAAAAAATTTGTATTAAATTTTTTTATATCTCCATTTTTCGTTTGATGAAATTTAAATAAAAAATCTTTATAAATTTGCAAGCAAGCAAGCTTACTTAGTGACCGGCAGTACGGCTTCCGTAGGGCACGCTCTACGGGTGACTTATTGGCCTTCCTTTCAGAAAAATGGTGTCAATCCATTCACCATTTCGGCGAAAGTAAGGTGGTGGCTTTAGATATTTCCAAGGCGTTTGATAGAGTGTGGCATGGTGCACTCATATCAAAAAATTATTGCTTTTGGTGTCGGTAATAGCTTCACTCGACTTATATCGAGCTTTCTCAGGGATCGCACTATACGAGTTGTTATTGATGGGATCTCATCAAATGAGTTTAAGTTAAATTCAGGGGTACCGCAAGGTTCCGTTTTCGCCTACGCTATTTCTTATTTATCTTAATGACCTTCTACGTCAGACTTCCAACCCTATTATTTTGCAGATGACAGTAGCATATGCCATTCATTTTCGTTTCGCAGTAGACCAAGCCTTTTTGAAATTGAGGCTATGAGAGGGCACGATACCCTTAATCGCGACCATTTGGTAATTTCCAAATGGGGCCTGGCGAACAGGGTTCAGTTTAACGCTTATAAAACCCAGTGCTGTGTGCTTTCGCACAGGCGTACTGCTGAAAATGCTACGTCATCTGTAATTATGGGTGATACATATATTAAGGAATCAGAAGCTCTCGATGTTCTTGGCATGAAAATTCAATGCGATGTTCGTTGGAACAAGCACATTTTTCATGTTGCAAAAGAAGCATTCAAGTGCCTAGGTTTTTTGAAACGGTGTAAGAAATACTTTACTCCATCTGATCTCCTTACTATCTATGTCACCTTTATCAGACCGAAAATGGAATACAACTCTCATGTATGGGCCGGTGTTTCAAAGTCTATTTTGGAGTTACTCGACCGCGTACAGGAGAGAGCGAAGAAACTCATCGGTGACAGTAGGTATCCAGCTCTATGGACTCACTGGAGCATCGACGCAATGTGGAATATGCTCTTATGAAATCAGGAAACTTGTTCCTGAAAACCGTAATTTCAAACGCGCAATGCGCTCTACATCGAAAGCGCATTCTTTTGTGGTCGATTGGCCAGTGAATCGCACAACCAATTACAGAGAAAATTCGTTTTTTGGCCGAACAGTTCGTATGTGGAATAAACTCCCAGCAGAGGTCTTTCCTGCCACTTTCAATGTGCAAAGATTCAAATCAAATGTCCACAAACACAAATCCCTCTATCCCCCTTCCAACCTAAATTCCTAGTTCTGGCACAATGCATTGCATAAGAAGGAGTCATCCCCTGAGATCTCTTTGTATTGGATCTTGTGGAGTATAATATCAGCCTGCGCTGCAGAAACTTATCTTGAATTAAAAAATTTATTAATTTTAATATCCTAATTATAAGTTATAAAAACTAGCTTAATGTATGCAGTTCCCCCAGTAAAATTTAAGTGAACAAATCCAAGAGAAATGTGAAAAAATTTCGAGCAAAAAATTCATTCACGAAAAAGGGAATTTTTGTTTTCGTGGAAAATTTGTTCACGTAAATTATTAACGATTGCGATTTGGGAACAACGAAATATATTTTATGAGGGAAAATATATTCATTTAGGGATGATTATTTTTTTTTAAATAAAAAATGTTTTTATTATTGTTTTATAATTTTTATTTTTCCTTTGTATAATTAATTATGTTTAATTATTTTCATTAAATTTTAAATACAATTAACCTTAAAACCAATGATTATTAATAAATGACTAATTTTATAAATAAACGGTAGATTCTGTTTTCATATTGAGTTACTTTTTTCTGTTAAAAAATAATTATAAAATTTATTTAATAAGTCAAATAATTTTAATATTATAAAGATTGTTGGATACGAGTACTGAAAAGAAAATTATGGAGAAGTTTTTTTTATAAAAATTTTTTTGTAAAGTTGTGTTGAAATGGCGATTGGGCAGGTTGAAAATTTTACAAACGGCAAAAATAAAAATGCAAGAATAAATTAGGTTAGAAAATTGCAAACGTAACAGTGTCAGCTTTTTGCATATATTAAGGAAATGATAATAATGCCATTTTTGTCTAATTAACGTATGAAAAATGGGTTGGTTTTCACATTTATTCACCCCTATTCTGAGTTTCGATTCAAATTGAAATTTTCTCCGTCTGACAACTTTGGTATTCTGCATTTCGATTCCGCTTAGTTTCTTTCGATAGTATGTGTTTTGCATTACGATCGGAGCTCCGTTTTTCTCAGTTGTTTTTTTTTTGTTAACGGAGGGGCTTTATTTCGTTTTTTAGTTTAAAAGTTAAAAATTGTAAGTCGAAAATGAGATTAAATGTTCAGAAACGGTTTAAAAAAAAACACTTAAAATTATTTTAAACTAATTTTTATTGAATTAAATTAATTTTCTTTTGTTTTAAATTTTTAATTTTTGAACCCGAATCTGATATGGTTTTTTATGTATTATGGGTCAAAAACAACTGACAGATGTAATGGCATCTAAAGCAGATATCACATGTGGATACCAGCAGCTATCAAAGGAAGAAGTAGCAGCGTTCTGAGAGGAAGTTGCAGGAATCCTCAATGCACTATGTCCTCTAACAAAATATGCCAGCGCAAAAATTAGTTGCCATAAACAACTAATTTTTATTTTGTTTTTATGTTTTTTTATTAAACTTCGCCAAGAAATTATATTTAAATATGTAAACAAACTTTTTGCATTAAATTTGACATTTGTTTTTGAAAATGATAACAAACTTGCTTATTTTTGCTATTTCATTTCCACATTCCACAGTGATGCTATTAATTTTGTAAACATTGTTGTATTCTTCTTTTTCTTTCGATTCTGTTTTTCTACAGAATATCAATTTACGATCGCAACGGAACTGAATGCGGAGACTTATCGAAACGCAGAATAAGGGTGATTATTCATTACTTTGCCCCGCTCTGTTAAATATTAAAGAAACTTGGTAAAAGTTTAAGCTCTTAAGTGTTAAAAACCATCAAAACAATTTTTAATGATCTTTTTTATTTAATTCTTCAATTACGGATTTATATTTTCACAAATTTGCTAATATTATTGAAGCCTGTTAAAATAACAGATCTTTATAAAGTGAAGTTTCCTATTGTTACATAAATAATTTTCTATTAATCATTTATTTTGAATGGTTTCGAAATTATACATTTAAAAACTCTTATTCATTTTAAGAATTTTCTAACATCTTTTTCAATAACACTTGTACAAATTAAATAATGACCTTATTACGAAGATGCCAACTCTGTAGTATTTGGGGTTCTTTTTACATCTTAGCATACTACAGGTAAGAAACAGATCCTCGATAGATTGGTTTAGGCCCACTTGTAATTAAAATACATGTTCAAATCAAAATGGCATCGAAGATTAAAATTTATTCGTTATACGAGTCGTTGGTACATCATTTAGTTTTTTAACTCTTAAGTTGAAAAATCAGTTTATACAGAAAATCACCTCTTGGCTATGCCACGCGTCAAAGATAAGACACGCAAATAGGATGCTTAATCACCCTTGTTTTGACATAATAAATCACCCAGTGATGTGTCACATTCTTTAATGAGAAGAAACTACAAATTGTGATTCAAGTTTCATTTTATACTGTTTGAGTTTATTGTGGAGTTAGGCGATTTAATTTCTCTTATTTGCCGTCTTCAGAACTGAAATAAAAATAGCCGAAAAAAATTTTGTTTTTTTAACTATGAACAGATAAATTAAGAGAAATAACCTTTAATCTAAGCGTTAGCCCACGTGGTAGTTTTTACATTTGTTTTTGGAAGCAATTAAGGATGACCTTTTATAGACTTGATTTGTCTTATTTCTTCATAACAATTTTAATCCTTTTCCAATTAAAAAAAAAAAACAATTTAAATTGTGCTATTTCTAACAGTCGTATCAATGATACTTATTATTAAATTAATTAAAAAAAATTGTTAAAATTTCTAGGGCAGCAATCTTTAGTTCAATAAAATATACCTTTTGATTAAAATTTATTTAAAAAATATATAAAATAAAGAAATAAAAGTTTCATTACATATACAAAAACGAAACTAACAAAAAATTTGCTTGCATATTTAAAAAAAAAAAACTAATAAAAGAAAACTTACTTGACTAAAAACAAAAATAAATTGTGATAAATAATTAGAAGGAAGCATAAAAAATACTTACAACTAAAAGAAGTAGAGAAAAAGAAGATGAAAGGAAAAAATAAACATTTAAAATAGAAAAATGAAAGCAAAATCTTATGATTAAACATAATGTTGGCATGTAGTATAGCAGCTGCAAAACAGTGGGTTCGTTAAAAAATCTGTTATCAAAAACAAATTGTTTTTTTTTTTTGTTTAATAATTTAAAAATTTTGTTTAATAATAAATTCATAACTTTTTCCAATTTTTATTTGAATTTTTTTATAGTTTTTTTTTTTTAAATTAATTTAATAGAGTTTAGTATAATTTATGGTTTTTCTAAAAATATTATTTAATGTGGTTTTTTATTCTTGATGTTTCTTGCTTACATTTTCTTTTTAATAATTTAACTTCTTGTTTTCAATGATGTTTCACTATGCTGGAGTCGACATAATTTTATAATTCATTTCTATTTTTCTGTCGTGGCATTTGTTGGAATAAGTATATTATTATAGAATGTGTTGTTGTTTTTATCATTTTATATGTAAACAATTACAATTGAATTGAATTTTTTATATACATAATTATTTTTTTTTTTAATTTTTATATAATTTTTTAACTAATTAAAATGAACATGCAAAATTATATTAGGTTTGTAATTTCTAAGTTTGTTGTTGTTTTTGTTGTTGCGTTTTTGTTTAGCTGTTGTTATTAAACGGCAATAGGGATGTTAAAGTATGACAACGACGACGACGGCGGGTGATGTTGTTGGTTGTGTATAATAACTGTTTGTTGTTGACAGTTAAATGACAAAAACGCAAGTTTAAAACGCAAAGTTAAACGATGAACCGGAATAATCTTTACCAAATTCGAAGAAATGACGAAACATTTGATTGGGATCAAAATCAGCTGAAAATGGTAAAAAAAAATTTGCGTATTAAAAAAATGCATTAAGTAGGAAAATTAAAGTTCATATTAAACAGAAAATCCTTTTGACCTTTTTTTTTTGCTCAAAAGGACAAAAAACAATATGACGCCAAATATGTCAGTTTTTTAAGCGGCTATTGGATGATCAAACTTGGTATATGAACATGGTGTGATGGCATACCATCACACTCGTGTAATAGTGCAAAATGTGTGTTTGTCAACTTGGTTGAATAGTTTTAAAAAAATTTTGATATTAAAACCCTCTCTCATCAAGCCGCTCTCACATGCAATGTTTGACCGTCTAATAGCCCCTCTTTACACTTGTAAATAAATTTGTTTCAAAAAAATACTACAGTTTGTGTTATTGTGATGGTCCAAACAAGTGAATTAAAAATGTTTGCAATTTGTTTTGTTGCGTTTTAAAATTATTAAGATTTACCAAAGCTACAATTCACGCTTTTTAACTTTTTAAAAAAATTGTTTTTCTATGCAAAATAATTTTGTTTATTTTATTTAATAAAAAAACCTTTTGGTGACGAATTTTCAAAAAACGATTGGAAAGTTTTTTTTTTTTAATTTAAATGCTTCCTGATGACTGGCTTATGTGTAATTTATTGTTACAAAAATAAAATTTGGAACCCTTTTTACGTCTATAGAAACAAAGCTTATCTTATTGCTGTCCATTAAAGATTTTGAAATATGAAAAGAGAAAAATAATTTCTACCACTAACAGGTTTGGCGTGTGTAAAAAAGTAAAAGGAAAAAAATTATCTGATACTTAATTAAAACAGAAGAACAAGAGTATAAGTCCCAGCAGAAAGAACCCTTGAGTATAATAAAAATCTAATTTAGTGAAGTAGCTTTTATCTAAAACTCAAATATTACAGTGACAGAAAGTTAAAAATTAAGAAAAAAAAATATTAAATTCGATAAATTAAAAATAAAATGTCATCGGCTATTAATGGGTTAAGCATTTTTTTTAAACTGTAGTATTTCCTGAAAGATCTAATCAAAAGCTCTTAAATGATATCCATAATCGAACCTTTTTGTGAAAATCCAGAGGCCCATAACTCGGGAAATTGTGCGAGCGCCAATTTTTTCACTTGATGTTTTTTTATTTTTAACTCTCTATCGCACCATAGATTTCTTTTTTTTTTATTGGAGTTACTTCATTGTTCCAAATGATATGAAAAAATTAGAAGCAGGCGTGGTGTTTAGCCCACTGCCTCGAAGGACATTGAACGATCTTAAAACTCTTTTGAAACTTTCAGGCATGTTCTGAAATCCACGTGAAATTTTCACTTAATATTTTTTTTTAAAAAATGCATTAAAAAATACAAAAGTGAAAATTTCGTCTGATCGATTGGCGTATTTAAATTTTCTCTAGCTCATCTAGTGCCTTGGCGAAATTGATTTCAACACTAATACGGACGGACAGACGGACATCACTCAATCGACTTCGCTATGCGTAAGGGCTCAGAATATTTATATACTTTGTGGGTTCGGAAATGGATATTGTAGAAATTACAAACGGAATGACAAACTAAGATATACCATTTTACCACTTTTTGGGTAGCAGTGCTCGTTAAGGTGTTTTGAAGGCGATGCAATGGAAAAAGCAGTTGTTACTGAGGTCACGTAGTCACGATAAGTGCACTAGACCATAAGCTAAGATGGTCAAGGCGCTTTTATAGTTAAGCAAACAATTCGAAAAAAAAAAACATTAGAATTGATTAAAAGGCCTGAATGGTAAAACTTTTCGGAGCCACAGCATATTGTGGTCTATCTGCTTGTTTACTAAAGAAGACATTCACTAGTTCGAATCTTGCCCGAGAGGTTTTAGTTATTTTTTTATGAAATTAAAATTTGTTTTTTTTTAATATAACATTTTTGGTGATATTTTAAAAATAAATATTTTCGCGATATTATAATCGTTTAGCGAAATTCCAAGTTTTGCTACTCTAGATTTTTTTGCTGAATATTCGCTTTCGGACTTAATTTCGAATTACCGAAATAAAGAATGCACAAACAAAATGCATAACAGAAAACCAGAATTTTGTAACATAATTTTTGTGAAAAGTGTAGGGTGTGTTTAGAAACCGAAATTTGAATTATTTAATGCGTTTTTTTTAATGGAAGTGTTTTGTGACCTTAACATAATTTAGACTATTTACTTTTATTTTTTTTTTTTTATTTACCTTTTTCATGCTCCTCCATATCTTGGCCGCTGTCGTAACGCATTTTTTTCCGTTGATCCGATAGAATCGCATACGCTTCACCGATTTCCTTAAATTTAAGTTCTTGTTCTTTGCGCTCTTCAGCCGAACTATTGGCGTGACGATCGGGATGATGTACTAAAGCCTTCTTACGATAGGCCTTCTTTATTTCATCTTCGTCAGCGCTGCGTGAAACACCCAAAATCTTATAATAATCTTTACGTTTTGATTTTTTCAAAGCAAATTTTGCATCGCGTAACAGTTTCTTGATCTCTGGAGTCTTTTGTATTTGTAAGGCGGCCTCATAATCATTAACACATTCGTCGTATTTCTCTAAATCGTTAAAGCAGCGGGCACGCAACAACAATGCCTTTAAATATTTATCATTGATATTCAAAACGCGCGAACAATCGGCTACCGCCTCACGTAGATTGTTCATTTTGGAGTGTACTAAGGCGCGATTATATAAAAGTTTCGAATTGATATCCTTGTTTAATTCGTCAATTTTTAAGGCATCTGTGTATACACCTTGAGCTTCACGATAGCGACCAGATTTGAACAAAACATTACCGTTCTCTTTCATATCCTTAAGGGCTTTACTCTTGGTGCGCATCTCTTTGGCCTTTCTATGATCGGGATCCAATTGTAAGGCCAACTCGAAGTGTTTTATGCCCTTTTCCAAGTTGTCGGTATAGTAAAAGCACAAGCCGCGTACATAGATGGCATCAGCTGAGGTGCTATCCAATTTCATAACACTAATTGCTATATCAACAGCTTCATCACAACGTCCCAAAAATGCCAAACATTCGGCTTTTAAAAGACGATATCTAAAAAATAAATTATTAGAAGAAAAATATATCAAAATAAAAATGAAATATTCACCTATAACAAGCTGGTGCTAATTTAATAGCAGAATCCAAATAGTAAACAACATTACGATAGGCTTTGTCATCGTAATTGGTTTGTATGGTCTGTTCCAATTGGCGCAATTGTTGTACGGCCTGTTTTTCTGTATTGACAGCATTACTTTGAGCATCTAGTTCTTCAATACTTTTAATTGCCTGTTCAGCGCCAATAATGTCACCCTTAGCTACACAACACTTAGCAATACGCACATAGGCCTTTTCAAATTTAGGATCTAAGCGAACAGCGGTGCGAGCATCATTTAATGCATTCGTATAATTCGACAGCATCATGTAGCAGGCGGCACGATTGCCATAGTAAGTGGCCGAATCGGGACATAATGAAATGGCATCCGAATAGAATTTCAAAGCGGATTGATAGTTTTGTGCTTTGTATTGGTCGTTGCCAAGATTTTTCTTTTCTTCAGCAATGCTAAAATTATAAAATGGAAAATGAAAACTATTTAGTAATGAATGAAAGTCATTGTTATTAAATACTAAGCAATTAATTTTGTTTGTAAATTTTTTAATTTCTTGAACAAAAAAATTTCTGTAAATTTGTCAAAAAAATTAAAAATAAATAAATAAATAAAAGGGATTCATGGGAGGAGATACAACAGTCTGGGTGCAAATTTCGTTCGATATCGAATGCCGTAATTTGCCTTTTGCCTAGGGAGAGCTAAGCCAACATAGAACAAATTTGGCCACCACAAACATTTTTTCTCTTATAAGTTTGCAATACATGACGGTTTTTCTCTTCGTTGGAGGCTTTATGCTCTCTAATAATCAAATAAACTAAAAATGAGAATAGTCAAGTGCTTACTAATGATAAATATTTAAAGGGCTGATCACGATCAAGTAAAAAACAAAAACACACATATCAGAAGTTTTAAAACTTCCTCGCCTTGCGTCGGGAACTAATAAAGATTTCAAGAAGTAAAAACTAATAAAAACACGAGTTACAGAGAGAACAACGAAGAAAAACTTTGAGTTGTGTGTGGACTTCGTCTAACCAAATTGATATTAATTAGTTGGTTGAATAAAAGATGTTTACAATCTGCACAATCTAAGGTTGATAGCTGTGAATTATGCTGATGAAGGATGTAGCGATTCAGATAATGTGGCGTACATTCTGCTACTGTCTAATTTTTCTTGTTTTCTTTGGGAGACGTCTGCATACATTTGTAAGTAATTTTTCTTTTTAAAAAACTTGGAAATTAAATTAAAAAATGAACCTTAGCAGTAGAAGTAAATTTTTAATTCATATATTAATAAAATTGTAAAAAAAAATTACTATTTCTTAAGAGACTTTTTGTAAATGAAGCGCCTTGGTTTCGGAATCATTTCTGTATATGAAATATATATTTTTTTAAATTTGTTGTTGGTGTAGATATTAATCGATATGAAATATAAAACATCTATTTTCAGAATTTTTGTCTGTCTATCTGTCTGCTGAGTTCGCATCACGTAAAAACTATTAGATGGATTTGAAAAAAATTGTGAGGAGATCCCTTAGAACTCTTTTTCAAAGTTAAAATAATTTTTTTCCTAAAAATATGTTTTTATGAACTTAGGGAATTTTCGCGTAGAGAGAGAGACTGTTTATGATTTTTTTTGAAAAAAGGGCATATTGCTAAAAAGCTTATTTTTTCGAAAAGCAGTCTTTTGAGAATAAGGAAATATTTAGAATCAAAAGAACTACTAAGAAAGAAAATATTTTTTTTTCAAAACCGACTTTCAGCACAAAAAAAAAAAATTATTGGCAAACGCATTGGTTTTCGTAAAAGAGCCATATTTTTGGATTTTTTGCAACTATTATTTTATTATTATTATTAAAATAATAATAAAATTCAATGTAAAAGAGATTTTTTTTCTTTGAAATATACTGGTGCTTTCTTTAAAAATAAATACTTTTGTTTTTGACAATTTTGCTTGGAGTAAAATTATGCATGCGTGTGTTGAAAAGTAAGTTTCTGTTGAACTGTGTTTTACTTTTAAACAACAACTCCTTTATCTATCTGCAAGAGACCAAAAAGCACCAAAACAAACTATAAAAGAGTACTGATATCCTTGCATCAATTTTGCAAACATATACTCATTAGAAACTAAATAAGTAAAGGAAGTGTGTTTGTTATAAAGCAAGTAAGAAAAAAATTATTTAGTTTTTTCGTGGTTGTTATTAAAAATAGTTTTTTGTTCGAATATTAATATCACACATATGTATGCCAATTTTGATTTCCTCTTTGTGTAGTTTATTCTTTAATATTTTGCTGTATTAATCTGATAGTGTCTGTTTGTTTATTAATATCTGCATATATTTCACCTGGTGCACGACTATACGATTTTATATAAATTTATTACGAAAATTTTTTTTGTATTTTTACTTATGAAACAATGAACTTTTATGAGCCATCAGCGAAACTATAAAATTTGCGATAAAAAGTATTCTTTTGTAAGTAAGTTTGGTCATAAATTAACCAAAGAAATAGTTTGTATCTGCAGAATATTTAACCAATTTTTAGTTGCAGTAAAAAAGAAACACAAAAGCAATTGGTGGAAAAATATTAATGATAAACCATAAAACGAATATTGTTTTATTCTACTTTTAGCATATTTAAAATCATGAAAAATTGACTGATAAGAAAAAAGTTTACTTCTCTGTAATGGCATTTATAATCGCGGTTATTTTATTGTTATTCATTTAGTTTCTTTTGCATGTACACATTTAGTTATACATGAATTTTATATTTTATTTTCATTTAATGACAGAAATATTCTAATACTCCACTAAGGAACTGCAGCTACCGACTGTCTGGCGTACCATTATTCTTAAAAGAGAACAACGAAAAGCCACAAAAATATTAAATACACAACCAGACCACAAAAATTATAATAAAAAAAAATTAACGTAGAAAACATAATGAATAGATTACAAGTCGTACAGTACAGTCTTTAGACAGACTGTTTTGGAAATTCTTTTTGACAAATAAAAAAGAAGAAGAAATGTATTAAATTGAAACAAAGAGCCGTGAAAAAAATATTGTTTGAAATTTATTTAAAACAGAAATGAACAACCTTCTTTTATAATTCAAATGAGATTTTCACAATTAACATAAAGTGGATTGACCATTCCAACCAACTTTAAAAACGAGGGAAAGGCAATGAATCCGTGGTGCTTAAGGCAATTATTCACGTTGTTAAATTAAAAAAAAAAAAAAACAGAGTAGAATATGATAGAACCGCTTCTAAGAACGAAACCTGCACAAAAGTGTGCTTCGGAGCCAAATCATGGTAATTTTTTTTCAAGCGACCGTTCGCACTTAGCAATTTTGAGCTTGCGGGTGAGAGGAGTCATGTAAACTTCAAATGCAATACCTGGGAGATAATAAAGTTTCTCTACTGCCCAGATAAGAGCCAACTTTCCTGTTTGCGAGTATCTTTTTTCAATATCGGACAAGCTTTCAATGCTGAAAAATATTACTTTTATGTCAGAATTCGAATCAAATTGTAGCAAGACAGCGCCTAAAGCTATTGAAAACTAGCATTTGCCACAATACGACTTCGTGTTCACTTATAAATCAAAGAAAAGTGAACACCTGGACAAGGCCTCCTTCATTTTAATTCTGCGCTTCGGCCAGCAAATTCGCATAGAATATAACTTTGTTCACATAGAAAATACTTAATGAAGTAGCAAACCGTCGTCGTTTAAAACAAGTCAGTCACACATTTGCTTTCGACAGAATTTGAGCCAAATTTGATGACTCATGCCATTTTAAAAACATCTGTAAAATATTAAGCAACTTGTTAAATAATATTTTTGTTTAGTAATGAAGTAACATTTTCAACTAAAGAAACAACAGTTTAGGGAAAAAAGATTTAGCGACATTAATGAAGTGAAAACTTGTTTATGAGATGATCTTGAGAAATAAACTCTGTATCGTTTTCTCGTCGTCTTTTTGGATTCTTACGGACTACCTAGAATACAGCAGCGATGTTCCTTGTCAATTGAGCCAAACGATGCCGGTCACTTTAAACGATATCTCTTGTTGAAGCAGTTTCCATGACGCACTCAGAAAAGACGTCTTAAATCCTCACTACGGTAAAACAACAAACTTTAAATTATTGCTTGCCTAATCTTTATCTATCTGACACGGATGTCATGAGGCTATTTGTTAATATAAGGCACATTCATATAATTCATTAATAAAATCTCCAAATAAATCTTTTATAATCAACTTAAAAAAAAGAAGCTTATCAATTCAACTCAATGTTGCTTTTTTATATTTGTGTCTCTATAAATCACTCATTTCCGGATCGATTTAAAATTTTTTTTTATTTCAAAGGTGATGCTTACAGATTGGTCCCATTTTTAAAATCTTAAAAAAAAGGGTTTCCCCGTTTTACGTGCATTATAAACCGTAAAAGGCGCCACTTTGAAATAAAAAAAACTGTGTATCAATGGCAAAGAGTAATACAAAAATGAATCTAAGAATTAAAGGGTATCCCAAATAAGTGACGTAAGTTGACTTATATATCTTTTGAGCCGTTATAGTTGAACCCTTGCAACTGGTCGATTGCTATGACCGTTATACATAAAATATAAATGAAAGTTGCCCTAATAGTTCATTTAGTTTGATGAATATGGCCATATTTTTGAATAGTTGCAGACAGACGCTTGAAATTTACAACGAACCTGTATTGCTAACGCTGCTTTAACAATAAATATAAACTTTGGAGTTCGAAATTAAAGGGTGTCCCAATAGTTGATGTAATTTGACCTATATGGACAGATGAAATCTGCTTTGAAGTCGGTTTCTTTTTGCAATAATTGTGGTTTTATTTTTTGAAATCCGTTTTTTACATTCAAATTTAATAATAGTCGTTTACCTGAATAATCGACCGATTACTAACAAACTAAATAGGAACCCTAATAATTTATTCTAAATTTAAAAATATTGCTGTTTTGGAACTGTTAATAGGATGTTCCGCAAATTAAATAAACTAATTCTGATAAGAGTTTGTTATAAATAATAATCTTGATTTTCAATCCATTAACTCGATGTTGTTAAAATAGTGTCAATATTGATGTTTTTTATAATAATAAAAGAACGTATACATTATTTTATTATTCCATTCATTTCCTTAAAAAAATCATGCTATAATTTAATTTAACAATTGGCCATTACAGTTATCATTGAAAAGAATTTACACGAATAGTAAGCAATGGAATGAAAATGGGAAAGTAGGAAAAGTGCCAGTTACTTTCTGCTACGTTTATTAAAAAATAGTATAAGAATTTGAAAAGAAAAGTATAACGTAACTTAAATAATCCATGGTATTTTATTACAATGCGACAACAACAATTACAGCTAAATGGAAAAAACCAACGACAAGAGAAAATAAATAAATAAAAACAAGGAAAAAAAAGAAGCGGAAAAGTTAAAATTCTTAAGATTATGAGACAATGGCGAATGTCTTCGAAGCAGACTTCGATCGCCTTAGAAAAATATACATACAATATTCAAACACACACACATACATCCGCATAAAAATACACACTCAGATATTAAAAGTGGCAAAAACTTAAATTACAATAGCATTGGCAACAACATGTTGCTAGACAATCTTACAATGTAGTGGGAAGGCAGTCTGTTTAGTCTTTTAAGCCTCTTCACAACTCCAATAACGAATTGTATGACTTATGACAAAAACAAAATTATAAATTTAATAAAACGTGTCATACCAGAGTTATAAAAATGTAACTGGCGGATGGCGTATTTCTAGTCGGTTTAAGAATTATTAATCGAATAATTATTATGTAGTTTTTTTCAAAAGCGTGTATTTGTAGTAAGAAGAAAAAATTAGTTTGAAAAACATAAGAAAGTTAAAACCATTTTATAATCTTTCAATTATTTATCAAATAAAAATCGAATAATTTTTTCATTCTAAATCGAATAATCGAATAATTTTTATTCGAATAAAAACCATCCCTAATCAAAAATTAAAAAAAAAAATTGTATTTTTATAAATTTTCATAACCAAACATGGGCAAAACTTTTACCTCACTTGATTTTTACGTTTTCAATTTTAAGTAAAATTTTTGAGAATAATTTTACCATTTTTTACATATATTTTGCCGATGATTTTAAGAATGAAATACAAGGGCTTTGCTTACAGTTGTTAAATCAAAAATAATGAGTAGTTAAACTCCTGTCTATGCAGTTTTATACTTGTATAGCGTTTCCTCATACCACAAAGTATGATATTTGTTGGAGACAATAAAAATTAAACCTAAAATTAACTGCCTATCACTCTAAATGCGAATAAACATTTTTTCGCATACAGTTTAAATTATTTTGCAGTTGAAAATAAATTTGTTTTTATTGACTTTTAAGTTTTCTCTCGTATACGAATATTAAAAGCTGACACATAAGATAACAGAAGTTAAACAAAAAGCACAGCGCTCAAACAATACTGTCATTTCAAAGAATGCAATAAGAATTGTTTTATATCTTAAAAAAAAGAACAACAACAACAACGACGAAATTTGCAACAACCCATTTGTAATACTTAATTACGAAAAAAAAAAACATCAACAACAGACAACTCTTCCAGCCTGGTTGGAGACTTTAGAAAATGTTCAGCAATTTAATAAACATCCAGCCAATCACATGAGAAGTTACAAATAATAGTTTTTGTTATTATTATTAACACCAGGAAGAACAACAAGAAAAAAAGTGAAATTAAAAATTGGAATATATTTTCATATCAATCGACCTTAATTCACTAGAGTTTGAAATGGTGATAATGATGGTGCAGGATGACAATCAGCAGCCAGCAGTACAATAAACACAGAAATTACTAGCAGTTCCTTGGCTGTTCAGATGTCCTATTGTTTTATTTTTATCTTAAGACTTTTTAAAATAGATTATTTGCAATAAAAATATGTTTTAGTTTTGTTTTTAGTTTGGATTTTTTTTTTTTTTTTTTGGATTTTTATCTTTCCACCCTAATTTAATATTAATATTTTGCATTAACAGATAGAAAATACTTTTATAATTAAAAAGACGTGGAAAAATGTTTTTGTTTCTATGAATTTTTAACTGCCTTTAAGGAGACAGAAGAAAGTTTTAATTAAATAAAAATGAAATTAAAGTGATATTTGCTTAAAATTTATTAGTGTATTCACCGTAGTATTAACATAAGCCAGTCTTTTTCCAGTTAAGATCTGTTAAGCATCTTTATCATACCGCTAGAGGGCAGTGCAGATATTAAAAAACGAAACAAATATTTTAATTATTTAATATCAAATATGTATGAAAGGTGCCATGCCCATTTTATCAAATTGAACCATTTACTGCGCCTACTAATTGAAAAAAAGTAGTCTATATCGTATTCCTTACAGGAAGATTCTGTATTACGAGGGTTGCTCTATATATTTCTCGCCTAATAGTGAAAATGCGAATATTTATAATCAAAAATGGTTTTATTGTTTTTCAAAGTATTCTCCAGTATGATTTATACACTTTTGCATGCGCTCAAACCAGTTGTCGAAGCACTTTTTCCACTCCGATTGAGACACCTCTAAAACATGGTTTTTGAACACTTCAACAGCTTCTTCTGGCGACGAAAATCGTTGACCACGCATTTTTTTCTTGATGTGCGGAAACAAGAAGAAGTCATTAGGTGCCAAGTCAGGGCTGTACGGCGGATGACCCATTAATTCGACGTTTTGGCCGGTCAAAAACGCTCTGGTTTGAGCCGATGTGTGAGAGCTCGCATTGTCATGGTGAACATTGATTCGTCTTCTCTTGTTGGTTTTTCGAATTTCTCCGATGACTTCAGGCAAACAAATTGAAGTGTACCACTCAGAAGTGACCGTCCTACGTTGCTCAAGCGGAACAGTCGCCACATGACCAGTTTTGCCGAAGAAACAAGCGACCATTTGCTTCGAAGTGCTTCTTTCACAAACAACTTTCGTTGGATTTTGCTCGTCTTTGAAGACCCACACGGCCGATTGTTGTTTCGTTTCGGGCTCATACGCATATATCCATGATTCGTCACCTGTGACGATCTTATAAACGTCTTTTGAAGCACCGCAATCGTATTTTTGCAACATTTCTTTGCACCAACAATACGAGCCTTTTTTTGAGCGACTTTTAAATTGTGCGGGATTCAACGAGAACAAACCTTTTTTACGGCCAGGTGTTCATGCAGTATCGAATGTATGCTGGTGGAAGAAATGTCCAAGGATGTCTCTATCTCTCGGTATGTCGCATGTCGATCTTGCATTATGAGTTCACGCAAGGCATCAACAACAGCCGTTTTTGGACGACCTTCACGGAATTCGTCTTTGAGCGAGCTTCGGTTACGATTAAATTCATTATACCAATTTTTCACAGTGCTAAAGGATGCTGCTTCATCCCCATACAAAGATTTAAGTTCATCAATGCACTCTTTTCGTGATAATCCACGTCGAAAGTTGTGAAAAATGATGGCACGAAAATGTTCACGAGTCAATTCCATTTTTTTCTATATTATTTTTTCAAGTCACTGTAAACAACACAAATACTGGTCGTACGTCAAAACGTTTTGAGTACGATTATGCTTAAAAATGAAAAACTTTCCAATTGAAATGTCAGATTGCACTTGGCAGCACTCAGTGTTGCCAGGCCAGAAATATATATAGCAGCCCTCGTACAAGAAAATCACTTTTGGCGTTTAGCCGTCTATTGACTTCAAGGGGTCAGTCAAGGCATAAACATTTTCAATTTTATTGTTGATTCCCAAAATAATTTTATTAATAAATAAAAAAAATATATACAAATACTTATGCGTTTTTGTAATTCTTTACTGCATGCGGTGAAAAGAATTACTTTTCCAACAGAATTAAGAAAGGTTACAACTAGATTAGTCGGATAAGTAATCAGTGTTTATTCAGCAAACTTTGATCTGAATAATACGATCCTAACTTACAACGGTCGGCCTTTTTCCGTATCAAAACATCTATTTTGAATGCTAACATTTGCCAAAGAACAAGGTTCCCACATTCACATTAAATATTTCTCTGCCAGTGCTAACCAGTGCTGGATATTCTCACAGTATGTGCAGTAACGTCTCAGATTCCCCCAGGTAGTCTATTTTAGTCTTGGCCAGGCTATGCTTAAACGTAGTTATTTAACTTAAGAAGGCATTTTTATTATAAACATACGTGCCTTTAGAGATTACCCCGCCCTCTTCTTGAAAGGTTTAATTATCGTTCGAGTTTCTCCATTGGCCTTTCAAAACCTAAAATCTTTCAAGGATTAACCTCTCTACCTCTTGCGAGGCATCCTTAACCATCCTGTCGTATTCTTATCGTCCCATTTTATTTTAACGCGACTAAAAAATTAATATTTCTGTTATCGGATAAAAGATGCTTTAGTAGGCGTATTATTTAAGGTTGGTGTTTTTTTAAGATAAAATAAAGGCGCGATAAACACCCATGCAGCGCCCCATAAAGGTAGATAAAGTAAAGTTAAAGACCATGGGGCAAATTACGGCAGTCGATGGAGATTTCGAATTCGATCGATATCGAATGCCATAATTTGCTCCTAGTCATTTCAAAATATTTATTTTTCTCCCGTACCATCACTTAGGGGGTGGTAGGCGTTATCCCTATGCTTTGTGCCAGAATTAGCAAATAAGGTTGTGGGTAGGAGGATGGAAGGATTAGTGTTTGTAGACATTCGATTTGAATTTTCCTACTTTAAAAGTGTAAGGATGCAGGTAGATGATTCCACAAACAAACTGTTCAGCTAAAAGACGAACTCTTTGTAATGTATACTTCGATTCACTGAGCAAACGACCACAAATAGATGAGCTCTAAAATTTGTGCGAATATCAGTAACGATTTTCCTAATCTCAAAAGAACACATTCTATTGTAGTATCGATACAACAGCGAATGGAGCAACGGCCCACACATGAGAGTTACATTCAGTTTTTGGCAGGATGCAGGTGGTAATATAATATTGAGTTTTTATGCATAGCGATGTCGATTGAGCGATGTCTGTCAATGTGTGTATTATTGAAAAGCTTTTGGGGAGATCTTTCATAAAATAGTCAAAAAAATTTTTTCGTTTAAAAGCATTACAATTACTTTCAATGATAATAATGCAAAAAATATCATTATTAAAAATAATGGTAATGGTAACAAATTAGCATTAATTATAATTTAAAACTAATGAAAATTGCACTTAATTAGTCGATCTAATTATTAAAGACGACTGTCTACAAATCAATTGAAAATTATTTAATTTAAGTTAAAGTAACAATGTTCTTGCAATTTTTCTAAAATATGGTTTTATTTATCCCTTTCAAAACAATTAGTGATAAATCTTGAACTAATCAGCATGTAAAAGTTTATTGCAATGTGCCACCGGAGATGTATTAATTTAACTTTGAAATTAATATTTTTGAAATATCTTTTTGGATACAAACTTTGTCCCCAAACAACTATTATAATTTACTTACCGCGGCAGAAATGTAATTTCATCTGTATTCATAAATAACTTCCACAACAACAATAGAAGCAAGAAATGCAATTAAAATAAGCAAAATGTTTGACGGTAACGATACACTTCAACACCAAACAAATCACACAAATTGCCACACGCGGTATGAACAGTGGGAGAGTAGAGATGAAGGAGGAGCAAAGTTAAAATTAAAAGTACACAATTAACGAAACACGAGAGGAATGCAGCAATAAATGTTAAAGTGTCATGAAATATACACAATATAATAAATATAAAGAGGAAATAAACCAGATAATATCAAAATTTAATGGGTTTAAATGCTTTTTTGGTTGGTTAAGTTCTTCACGCAAGTGTTTTAAATTGCAATTGTAATATTTATAATAATGGTGGGTGGGTGTCTGTCTCAACAATGGACCATAAAATGATTTGGTTTATTTGGGTACTTAATTTGCAGTACAACAAACGTTAATAAAGACAATTCGTAATCACTTAATTGCAAAGGCAAATAACTCTTATGCACGGAAACATTAGCAATACCAACAATATTTTTCCCACTCCTCACCGACACGCACACACTACACACCTCCCCCTAACGCACTACACTCACTATCACTTTATAAAATGTTGGAAATTTATAGAAAATTTTAAATTTAGTTAAATAATTTAGTTTTCTATGGTTTAAATTTTTTTTGTTTGGCAAAAGTACCGATAACGAAGCGCACGACTTGCAACTTGAAACTTATTAAACCAACTAAAAGTTTGCCACCAGAATTTGGCAGTCAAAGCACGTAAACGTAGTAAAGGCAGCAGCAAGAGCAAAAGCAACACTCGTACAAGTAGATAAATGCATCAGTAAATGCATGCAAAAATAAAAGGAAAATCACAATAAAAAATTCAAAATATAGAGAAAATAGTATTTTTTAGTAACAAAAAGAGAATGAAAAAGAGAAAAGTATTCCTATCATGATGCTGATAAGAGAAATAACTACGATATATTTCCTTTTACAATCAACTGAATATATGAATGATTTGAATAATAGTAATAAACCCTCGCCCCCCCCTTCATACTTTCGGTATCCCAGGCGAAACAAAACTTGAACGGAATTTAAAGAGTCAGAGACACAATTTAAAACGACCACACTAGACATAAAGACGACTTTAAACCAGTCAAACTTTTTTGACTATAAAAACAGATGATGACATGATGATTACAAACAAAAGGCGGATATTAAAAAATAATAATAATAATAAATAAATAAATAAAACAAGAACAGTAGGAGATTATTTTATAATCACAAAAGGGTAAATAACATTTGACAAGCAGATAAATTCAAATAAAACAATGAAAAAATATGATTAAAATCAATGAGACTAATTTATTTTTTTTCACAATTTGTACTGCAATCGCTACCGGTTCGGTAGCCGAATATTGTGTTCCAAGTGTCAGTGTAGGATAATAATGTAATAATAACAGATCACATGATCTGAGCGGCAAATGACCAAAACTAAGTAAGTTAATTGTGTCGAGCGATTTTTAGCATGCGGCTCCGTCCAAACTGATGTACGAGAAGAAAGAAATCATTTCGAGATACCGTGAAATTTTTACTGTAACATTCCGCCCATCATTGTTTTGAAAGATATATGAGCCAACAATCCGTTGGACCAGAGAGCGCACTCGACAATGACGTTCTTTGGATGTTCTGGTTTTTCGATAGTGGCTTGCGAATTATATTCACTCACGACGATTTAAGTGAGCTTTTTCGCTGATTGGATAATCAACTGATATGAACTCTTGTAAATTATTTGAAACAACCCTCGTTTTTAAAAGAAATGTTATAAATATCAATATATTGAAAAATGTTTACAGTAACTTAATAGTAAAATTTAGTTGTTTAAAATTATTTTTGTTTATACATATATTTTTTTAAGCTGCTGACAGTATATTCAAATTATTATTTGAGCTTCGAATGTAAATTGTAGAATGCTTAAACTTAAATTAAGTAGCAGTAGTATAAAAGAAACTAAAAAATAATGGGAAGAGACAGAGACTAGTGAGCTAATGACTATTACTTGTGAACATCAAAATAATAAGTTTTCCTTATACTATTCTGCGAGTCCCATGGAACCCTGCAGGAAATATAGGAAACTATAAATCCTTTGGCGCAGCCGAAACATAACATTTTTGACGCATCCTGTATGCATCAGCGTTGTTTGGTCATTATTAACTGCAAGTCAAGTAACTTTTAACTATCAGATCAATTGTCAAACAGTGTTGAAAAACCAAGAAGTTAAACGTCTGCTATAACTAATTAAAAACCAATTTAATGAGTTTCCCTTTTTATAATCTTCACCACCGGTGGAAAAGTTGTATATCTAAGTTTGTCCTCTCGTCTGTAATTTCAGTTATTCATTTCCGACTCCATAAAGTATATATATTCTTAGTTCTTGGGCAAAGCGAAGTCGATTGATGATGTCCGTCTGTGTTAGTGTTGAAATCAACTTTGCAAAGACACTTAGTGAGCTAGAGAAAATTCAAATTCGTCAATCGATGACACAGTTTAGAAAGAGTTGCTATTGAATATTAGCAAGATCGGTCTAACACCACTCAATCAACTTTGCCAAAGCACTGAGTTGAAAATTTAAATACGCCGATCGATCAGACAAAGTTTCGACAATTTTGCTATTGAAAATCATCAAGATCGGTCCATGTCCTACGGGGCAGCTGGAAAACCACCATGCATGCCTCTAAATTTTCCATATCATTTAGAACAACGAAGTAACTCCAAATTAAAAAAACTACTACTTTTGCTTTTTGTTTACCTTTTTGTTACATGATAATTACTCAGTCACTGCCCGAGTACTGGTCAACTATAAACGTATTTTTATTTATATAGCAATAATATAAGCCGTTTATTTTGAAAGTAGCATAAGTCACTTTTTAACAAAAATACGATTTTATGTTGACAGAAGTTTTTATTGCAGAATAAGTATCCTGAGATAGAAGTGCAAGTAAGTCTTCTCGAGATTAATGCCCCTATTACGGTTTACAACTCAACTCTACCTTAGTTGAAATTTTGAAATTTGGTATTATCAATTACAACTCAACCTGCCAAAAAAAATTTTAAGTTGAAATTCCATTATGTTTCAACTTTGTTGTGGCATTACCGTTTAAAACTATGAGTTAATACAGTTGACAAAAGTTTAAAAAAATTGCAACTCATCAGTAGCAGTTGTAACAATTACAACCAAAAAAAGTTGTGTTGTATTTTAGATGACCAAACTGAGTTGAGTTGTAAACCGTAATAGGGGTATAAGTCTCCATACTTTTAAAACCTTTGAAATACAATTGCAAAATATATTTATTAGCTTAAAAGCAAAGTGACTTATGCCACTTTAAAAATAAACGTTTCATATATTGAATTTAAACATATAATCAAAGAAGTATTCTTTTTTTTTTGTAATTTATCAAAAAACTTTTCAATTGGAACATCCAAAAACAAAAAAAAAAAAAATAAATAAAATAAAAACTACCAATTTTATGTTGACAACGTCTCTGCATTTCTTTACGTATTTATTGCAATTTTTTCTTGGCATTTTAACATGCTAGACAGCTAGACGCCAACACTTATTACAAGCTAATATTTTAGAAAGTCATACCTACTAACACCACAATATCCTTAAGAAACAAAACTATAAAGAAAAAATGTTCTACATTAGCATGCAGCAACACCAAAAAAAAACAAGTCTTATAACAGATGGCACTAAGAACTCTGGCTTCAGTGCAAAGCATAATCATGCATAAAGCAAAAACCTTTGGCTGTTAGATTTAAATTTTCCGTAAATTTAAAGGTTCGGTTATAATAAATGAATTTATAAATTGGATGACCAAAAGCTTAATAGCGAAACTCAGAAGTTATTTCGTTAGAAATAAACTTATTAATACTAAGGAAACTCTTTTCACGTTCGGTCATTGCCCCGAAACTTTTTTTCTCTGTGTACAAAAAACAGACGCAGAAACTCATACATTTTGATTTAAAATGCTGGAATTAAAAAAAAAAAAAATTAAAAAAAAACATGCACATGCACATAAGTAAATAACTAGAGTAGAATATTTATGACGCCAAAGAGCAGCAGAACCGAACCATGTCTCACATATACATATTATTACATACATATGCGGATATACACTACACGAAATAATTTCTAAGTTAAATTTTTTATTTTTCAGTTTAAACATGTTAAGGACTACCAGTCATAATAAAAGGAGCGGCAAATATCCGCTTGGAAAAAATAAAGAAGCATATTAAAGCTGAACCCTTCACGACTGAACATGAAAGAATGCCATTTACTGTTCCAAAATTTCAGATCCCTATTGTAGTAGTGGTAAAGACTGATGTAATTTGAACACTTTCTAAACAATGTGAATATTAAGAAGTAAGAGTGCTATATTCGGCCAAATTCGAGTATGTAAAAAAACAAATATTAAGGTGAGAGAATAAAAATTGGAAAAAAAATCACAAAAATGTCATCAGCTCTTAATGAGTTAATCATTTTTAAAACATTTTCCATATTAACAATCGAACTTATTATAAAAATTTCGGAGGCCCATATGGCGAGCAACCATTTTTTTACCTGATTTTTTTTTTAGTTCTTTTCGCAACTGTGCTACATTTTTTAGGAAAGGGATTTCGAAGAAGGTGGTGAAAGGAGAAAGAGTGTTAATTATTTTACTTCGCAGGCGATTATGCTATGAAAAAGTACTGACAAAAAAGGCTGCACGTTTTAATGTTAATTCTAAATATGGGTTGTAGTCAATAGGTTTACCACAGCCATAAATTTGTTTTTTTTTGCTTGGAGTTCCGCCATTGTTCCAAATGATGTGAAAAAATTAGAAGTAGGCGTGGTGTTTTGCCCGCTGCGTCAAAGGACATGGAGCGATCTTGCTGATTTTCAATAGTAGTATTTTCGAAACTTGGAAAAATTGATTTCAACCTAATACGGACGGACATCCCTCAATCGACATCGCTATGCATTAGGACTCACAACATATATATACTTTATGGGGTCGGAAATGGATATTATAGAAATTACAAACGGAATGACAAACTTAGATAAACCCTTTTTCCACTTTTTGTGGTGAAGGATGTAAAAACCAATAATAATAAAAATTGTAAGAGGCTAGGCAAACATCCTATGCCCAAAAAATTCCGAAACAAAATGTCACGTTCATATGGAAAACTGTCTTTTACAATTATTATTTAAACTCCATTCGATAACGACCAATAGTTATAATTAGGCTTTTCGATACTTATCGAATTTTAATTTTTACGATAGCCGGTATATGAATAGAAAGGGAGATTGCAACTTCTGAGAAAAGAAGAAGCACCTGGAACTCATTTTTGAACGAAGTAAATAAGATGTTTCTAGTTTCTGTAATTTAAGTGAGAAATTTCTCACATAAAAATATTGTAGTCATTTTGTTTCAAACAGGTTAAGCTGAATTAATTTATAAACGTTTTTACTTTTTATACTATAAAAAGTATTATTAACTCTAGATACAATACAATACTCTCAATGGAGAAATTTCTCACTTAAGTTACAAAAACCAGCTACTGGTATTCATCTAGTACAAGGATTCATTAAGGCAATTAAATGTGGTAATTTTCTTACTTAAGAAAGGCAAAGAAGTGTTCTTTAAACAAAAATGCTTTGCCCTCTTAAAGGCTGTTGTGTTATTATTTTATGCTCCCTATTAATTGAAAGATAGTGTAGTTTGTGGCCCTGTATTTTTAGATATATTTTTGTAAAAAAAATTATTTTAATATTTTACTTGTAAATTATTTATTACATTATTTAGAAAATGAGTTTATTGTCGTCAAACAATAATTAATTTTTGTAATATGTACATTAAAACAGAAAAATCTTTTGTCCATAGAAAAAAATCATCACAATCTGGTGCATTTTTTCTTTTACTGTAAAAAATCCTTATAAACTAAAAGGCATATTAATAATCTTTGCTTTCTACAAACACACACACGCAGGCAGACTGTTAACCATTTAGTTGGATATCAATGAACATGACCTAACACAATGTAAAAGTCGCTGTTAATATTTTCTGTGTGTGACCCACAAACACACCCGCTTAATGGCACTCGAAAAAAAGTGAATGAAATCATGCATACATTTGTTTTTGTTTTATAAAGAAAAATATTTTTTTAAATAAAAAATACATTCATACCTCGCTAATTGGAATCTATAATTATTGCATTATGTTGTCTTTAAAATCTATTAATTTACTTATATTATGCGAGATCACAATAGAAGAACATACATAAACTATGGTGTTGCATATAGTTTACGCGGGTAATAAAACAACCTTAGACGGCTGAAGAAGTACTGAAGCAATGAAAGAACACGCCAAGTGACAAAATATGAGGTAAATCGCAGTATTAGCACATTGAAATAAGAAAGTAGTTTAATTTCTCTTTGAAATCTAAATAGTAATGAAAAGCAATGTCTTGGCAAGCGTCTATAAGTTAAAATATGCTGTAACAGCGCGACCTGTCCAATTATGTCTCGATATTTATTTTAATACAGTTCTAGGGTTATGAGTTATTAGATGAAAATGCTGAACTTGAGGCTATTTTAAGCAGTAGAATTATATTTAATTGGTTAAAATTGGATTTTATTTTTTCGAAAATATACCATCGTGATTAATCAAAATTAATGAAAATCACAATAGCGCTATTAACCGGTAAATGCGCCTCATATTAATAGTCATAGCCGAAAATCTAATATGATTCATACTAGAAATCATTTTTATTTTAATTTGTATCTACTTCATTATCAAAAAATTTTAAAAAGTATTTGTGACGTATTGGAGGAATATAAGATAAAAGATCAACCATATTATTGAGCTAGCCGTGTCTACGACTTCGTCCGCGTATCATTTCTAATTTTCTTGAAATTAAAATTTAAAAAAATGTGTTGTTAAACAGTTGTTGTAGAGTTCTGTAAACAGTGTTAAAAATTTTCCATCTACAAAAAAACAGTTGTCAGTATACCGGTAAAATTAAATGCTTTCACATTTGTATCTCTAGTTTCTCTAAGAAATGACATATGTATTCTATATTTGAACCAAGGTTTTAAGGGATCTCCTCACGAAATTTTATTTAAATCCATACAGCAGTTTTTACGTGACACACAGGCAGACAAATATTCCAAAAAATATTATGTGTATAGACTTTGTTTTGCACGTACATATGTTGGCATTAAGGTTGTGTTTTCGTAAGCGTAAAAGACCGTGAATGATCGACAGCAAAAAGTCACTCACGAATTCTACAACGTGTAATATCTAGACTTTGGATACCTGTCCATCTCCAGTTTGGATGTAAGATGCCACTAAAACCACAAAAAGAGCTAAGTGCAGTCGAACTAAAGAAAAGAACTAAAGGTCAATGAAGAAATTGGTATATTAAGGGATAGAAAAGTCTGTATCAAACTCTAACTGTTATCCACGGCTAAGGGTATGAATTAAAATGAAACATTTGCCAACTGATTTAAATATTAATGAGTGACGGGCCTGCAAGTTCGTAATAGGTCTAGTAACTAAAAGAGATCATAAAATTCATCAAAGCATTTATCCTTTAAAAAAAAGCTTTTGTCAAAATTGGACTTACACCACTTTTAAAGAAAACGGCTTTTTATGTCGTTCCGTCGCACAGCTCCTCTCAGAAACACTTCTGCGTTGCCTCTTTTAAATTTCATTAAGATCTCTTAAGTTGTTCATGCGATGCCGAACTATGTGCAAAATAAATCGTTTTCAAACCACTGTGTGCCGTAAAATCTTTTCACTGAATTCTCTTATATAATTTTTCCACTGCCTTTATGAACTATTTAAACGGAAATTGTTAAACGGTTTTTAATGGCGTCGTCGTTTTACTGCCCCTTAACTATACAACAACAAAAAAACATACAATAAAAACATAATAGCGGCTTAAGGCAGTAACATCATCACTGCATGAGTGTAAAAAAAGGTTGAGAATTAATTTTTTGCTTCCTAGTTCGTGTGTGAATTCTTTTTAATTCTGTTTTTAATTTTTATTTTATTTTTTTGTTTCGTTGTAATTCTAATATGTCACTTTCATACAATAAAATGTAAGCTGGAATTTGGGCATTTTGCCATCGACCATACACTCTAAACACGTAGAGTAAATGTGGAAAAAAAAAAGAAGAAAAACACACACATAACAACCCGATAGAAAAAAAGTAATATGCAAAAATCATTAGTATGCAAGTAACTGACCGGGTCAAATATGTTTTCAATTACATTTCCCCTCATCGACTTATGGACCAAAAGTATGCACACATACACACACAGACATACTGTGAGCTTTAGAATTACTCTTTCACAATGTTTTATATTTTGTTTTTAACCTGAAGTTATGAAAAAATATAAAAGTAAACGAAAATCTTTTTTAAAGCTTTTTTTAAATTGTATGTTCACGTCTTCGAAGAGTAAAAGTCAAAGACCTACATATTGTTAAAGGAGGAATCAAATTAAAAAAATAAATTCGGGTATCGTATGCCACATATCAATGAATTATCGGCAGATATTTCTGCATGGCACTAGACGTGAAGATTCTAAAATTTTAAAACAAAGAGGACATCTCGGAGACATGGTAAGTGTTCCAAACCAAGTCAAAATCACGTCCTCAAAATCATGCTTTAAATGTTTTTTTTAGTCAGCTCGAAGTTCTAAAATTCGAGCGAACAAATGGGCATTTATTTAAAAGCAAGTGAAGCCTTGCCCAACGTATTCTTTAGACTCCGTTGTTTTCTTTGACTCAATTTTTCGAAAACAATTGCGGGTGCAAAAGTATTTATAGATACGATTTGATTTAAAAAAAATGTCGAATATAAGTTAACCAATGTCGCTTTAATTACAGATTCGTTATGCGTATTTACAGAACACTCATGAATTAAACAACAATTTAATAAAACAATTTAATACTAACGAGTTCTAAAGTAAAGTCGAATACAAAACAAAAACTATTTAATTAAATAAGAAAGACATTTTAATTCGATTTTTTAGTAATAGATAAAATCTTAAAAATGTTAAATTAGTAAGTAATTTTAATACCAACTTATGTCTACACTCTCACCAAAATTGGCAATCTGTAACTAAAACAATTACAATTAAATAAAAAATTTAAAAGACAATAATCCAAAACAACATTTTTTATTTATAGGAAAACTTGTTTTTACCTGACAAACCTGCTTTAATAAAAACAAAATTATCGTTGCCACTTAAAATCGTATAAAAAGCATCTTTTAGATTAAAATCACAATTTGCGCTCGTTAAAATCGCAAGACTGTAGACTTGTGCCATATAGTTCAATTAAGTGATCGCTCTTTTTAGTTCGAAGTTTGAAAATGAACTAGTTCAAATTTAAGTTCTTTAGTTCAAAATCTCTCAGTTCAAATGTTCTGTTAACGTATTAATCGTTCTTTTCAACTTTTAGTTTAAACGCTTTCATTAGTTAAAAAGTACTTTTAGTTCAAATGTTCTTTTGAAAGTATGATGGCAACAACATGTGCGAAATAGTCAACAAGGAAACACAGATATGGATTCTAAATTATCTTATCTGGTAGTTCAAACACAAAGTATAGTTAAAAAATGAACTAGGTAAACTTAAAAGTAGGAACTAGTTAACTTAGTTTAATCGATGGAATCGTTTAAATAAACTAGTTCGTTCATGAACTACACAAGTCTACAAGACTGTAGTGAGGTAAGTTAACGTATTTATAGGTTTAAATTACAAATTCTTTTACAATTTGTTTGTAGTTCTATAGAAAAATGAAACCTGATGGCTATCGCTCACGTTATTTGTGTGAATTATGTGATAACGCCAGACCATGATTAATTACTTATTTAAGTTAAGTGAGCGTGCATGAACATGAGTGTTTAAAATTCGGTCGTAAGTGAATTTTCGCATGATTATTTTCAATTTTTATATTTTTTATACCCTTAACCACAAGTGGAAAAAGGATATATCTACCGTTTGTAATTTCTACAATATCCATTTTCGACTGCATAGAGTTCTGAGGTTTTATGAATAGCGAACTCGGTTGAGCGTCCGTCTGTCCGTCCGTGTTCGTGTTAAAATGAACTTTGCCAAGGTATTAGAGCCAATGAAAATCAGCAAAGTCGGCCGAGGTCCTGCGATACACCAGGCAAAACACCAGTCTGGCTCTAATTTTTCCATATCATTTAGAACAACTCTTTGTTTAGTGTAGTAACTGCAATAAAAGCAACAAGTATATGGGGTGAGCGCACGCCTATATTTTCCCAGTTATGGGCCTCTAAACTTTTCATAGAAAAAGATTGTGCACCATATTTTTTCAAATAAAAACATAGGTATTATATTAAAGTTTTTGAAGAGATAGTTCAGGAAATACTAATATTTTTTTTAAATGCTTAACTATTAACTATTCAAGACCCGATGACATTTTTATGTAAAATAATATATCTTACTTGTATCCTTAATTTTTAAATTCTCTGTCACCCCAATATTTTTTATTCACTTATTGGATTTACATATATTTAGGTTATATAAGATTCGGCATAGTCGAATATAGTTAGTCTTACTTGTTTTCTTTAACTATTTATTTCACTCTCGTGAACGTAAAAAATTCCGTAAATTCGTAAATGATTCGTGAGTATTATTTTTCTTTTTTATGTCTTTTTTTTCTCTGAGTTACGCAACACTGTTAAAAACAGACACTAGCAAACTTGCAATATGCATACAGTTCCTTTTTTGACTTTTTTTTTCTTAAAATTTTAATGAGGCAATAATAAGAACTCTCGGAAAAGCAAAATAAAGTTAATTTCTTAATTTATCTTGTTCTTTTTTATGAGTTACGGCGAAGGCACATAGAATCCGTCATACGTTAATCTTTGGCGTATTCAGCAGACAAGTCAGTTAAAATACATGTTTTTTTATGAATGTTGTCACAATCAATACGTGTCCTTCAACGCAAAGTACAAAAGTTAGTCAACTTTTGACGTACGTTAAATACTTTGACAGCTATCTATCTCTTGGTGTGTTTCAATTTTATTCTGTGATTTTAATAAAATAATTTTGGTGACAAAAAATAAAATACAAATTAAATTAAATAGTGAATAAAATACAAACTTAATTTCAAAGATAATAAAAATTATAAGCAAACTTTGATTTAATATTTGTCAGAAAAGTACTCATTGTTCCAACCTCATCCGTCGATACTTTGACTTTAGTTGATGCCTCAAAGTACAACGTATAACGGATTCTATGTGCCCTGGGCTTTAATCGTGACCGTGAGTTTTCATAAAAGTGCGTATAGTTTTCACACTCACGTGGAAAAAAACCGATATGAGTGAGAGTGCATGCATAAAAAATTTTCTCGTAAGTAAAAGGTAAAATTTTTTAGACGAGTTGATCGCACAAATAGCACAATAAAATATTTACAGTAGTTTTCGCTTATAGTCCACAACCACAGTTGCACAATTTTAGTGGACTATAAGCGAATTAGGACTATAACCGAATTTCTTTTTAAGCCACTTTATGGACTATAACTGAATGCAGATATAATACACATTTTGGACTATATACAAAGTATGCAATTTCTTCAAGAAAACCACTTTTTTTAACAAAATAAAAGTTTATTTAAAATATAAGCAAATATTGATTTAAATAAAATCAATAGTTTAAACAAAAACCTTTACATATTATTATTTTGTGTAATTCAAATGCTTTAAAAGCTTATTGTAATAAAAAGTTGCCAGAAATCCAAATAAAAAAGGTTGCCAGTTTGTTTAGAAAAAGTATTAAAAAAACAGGGTGGACTATATGAAAGTTTTTTTCTATACAATATTAGCTATGCATGCAAAGAAAATTTAGCCTTTAAACGAAAATGGAATATAGGCGAAGTGGACTTAAGAACAAATAATTTGTATAAAATTCAAAAAAACCTGCAAGTGAATAGGACTGTTTTGGCTTACATCCGTTTTTGGCCTTTAAGCGGAATGGACTATAAACGAAAAGTACTGTATCACAATTTCAATTTTTGAAATTTTACACTTTAATAATAATTGTCAAATGTAATGTAAAAAATTGATCTTTAAAATAAATTGTTCGAAAAATGTAAAATTTAATTAAAATTAGATTGAAATCTATTTAAATATTTAGTTAAATTCTTAAATAAATTATGTTAATCATCATTTAATTTATTAATCCCTCAAACAAAATGAAACAAACTTAATGCTAAAAATGATAATTGTTTGAAAAAATTGAGACAGACAAATTAACAACTGGTCTTAATTATGCCCTTTATTTTCTGACAAAGTTCAACGTATTTTGTCGAAAGTGCCATGCAACAAACCGAAAGTGTCGCAAATTTTTAATGGCAAAAAGTAACAACAAAAGCAGATTAAAAAAACTTTACTAAAGATTCATGGATTGCGGTTAAAGAGTTTGTTGCAACAAAATTTGCCACACACACACTTGATAACATTCACAAACTTTATTTTTAGTTTTTGCTTGAAACTCACACACACACTTTTAAAAATAAAAGGCACATAAATTGTTTTGTAAATGCACAAGAAAATTTTTACCTTCATGAAACTTAACATTAGCATTTTCTAAGGGCATTAGTAAGTCTTTTCCGATATCGAAGCTGCTACTTTAAACACGCACAAGTTCTTGTTACAAATTGTTTTTGTAGTCACTTGTTGCAACTAACTGCAGCGTACGATTTGAATTTGTTTTCCTCCAACCTCTAAATTCACCTAAAGTGGTTTTTATTTTACTTGTCTCCGTCGTTTTTGAACTTTTTATGTGTAAATTTATGCAAATCTAATAATGGAATTCATTTTTATTTATTTTTAGTTTCTTTCTTACTCTGAGCTTTTATGTATTAAGCAAAAATATTTTTGACATTTTTTTTAAGTTCGCACACGAAAGGTAATTTTAATAATTTTTGTACAACAATTTGTTGTTTCAATTCTATCTGCAAAATTTTCTATAAAATCATACTTCTTAGAGCAAAACCTGCTAAGTGTCTCGATTAAAGTGTTTCAATTTTCTTTTAAGAAATTTGTGGTAAAAATAAGGACTTTTTCAACAAAAGCAGATTTTAGTTAAACTTTTGAATCAACTAAAATTGTAAGGACTTCACAAAGTATTTGCAATAGGCCAAATAACATAGTTTTAATTAAAATATACGGTACTTTTGTAAATGTAAAACAGCATTTTCATTATCATTTTACAGAGACGAGATGATGAATAATTTATTAGTTTTCTTTAATGTTGCTTTTTAGAAACGCTTGCTAACGGAATTTCTATTAATTTAATAAAGGATACCTTTTTCAAAAAGTGCTAAATTACGCTTTTATAAAAAGTACCAAATTTCTTAAAAAGTACTTTTGGCAAGCTAAGTTTAAATTTTCTAAACGTAAATTTTCTATTATTTTTTTTTATCTTTTTTATTTTTTGAAAAAAGAAGTCTTAAAAGCTAATTTCCTAAAAAAAATTCTTATCGAAAATTTTTCAACATTTTGAATTGTGTTTTTAAAAATGTCTTTTTTTATAAATGGTTAATTTTTAACTGCAATTTTTGAAAAAGCTATTTTAATAGGTCTTTTAAACGTTAACTGATTTACAGATTAATCTTAAGTCACGTTTTCCGGGGGGTAGGGTGGTTGTTAAAAAAGGGGATTTAAGGGGCTATTTTTTATGAAGTATTTGTTTTAAAACAATTGTTCCATACCTTAAGCAGAGGGTTAATATAACAAAAAATAAAATAAACCGATTTAGGCATCTACATATTCAGTTATGCCGAATCTTATATACCCTTCATTATCTAATTTAGTGATGTAACGCCAATCAAAAAACAAATATTGGGGTGACAGAGAATTAAAATATAAGAAAAAAATATTGCGTATATATAATTTAAGATACCACCGGCTCTCAATGGTTTAAGCATTTTTAAAAAAATTTAGCATTTCCTGAGAAATCTATACAAAAGCTTTTAAATATAACTAAAAAAAAATGTGTAAAATCGTACTTTTTTATGAAAAGTTCGGAAAATATGGGCCAGCACCATTTAAAGACGTTTATTAAATACTATTATTTTTAAAGGTACTTTCTGGAGAGAATATGTTAAAAATTTTTAGAATATTTCTTATTTATTACTATGCGTTCTGACGTTTTGTTTACTTTTGATAATGCTACACAGAAATGTTTTTGACATAATATTTCACAGTTACTAGCTTTTGTCAAACCCTTCTTTAAATTAAATTATTACGACACTCCCCATTTTAATTGCTTATGAGAACGTGTCTAGTTTTGGAAAAAGTTGTTATAAAAGAATTTAAATTCCGTTTTTTTTTTCTACCAAGCCATCCAATAATTGCAAATAAAAGAAATAATACATCGCAAAGTTTTTACATTCTTGTTACAGGAGTGGTTTAATTCATTGGAAAAAAATTTTTAATGACATATTTGCAAACAAAGGGAGACAAGCAAATAATTTTAATTTGGCCTAATTGAACTAAAATTTTACGAATTTTAGGCTTTTTTTTAATATTTTTAGTTCTTAACTAAATATAAATAAATTAAAGATAGAACTTTTTTAGTCTTTTTTTCATTTCATATAAATTTAATTCAAAAAAAAAAAACCGGAAACACTATTCAGTCCAAACTTCACTTTTTTCTTCCGTCAAATTGACCTTAAATTGAATTGTAAATTCGAGTTTGTAATTAAAAATATTCGCAGAAGCAAGACAACAAGACATTAAAAAAATTATAGTGTTTAAATTATTTTAATTAAATGCACGTCAGAAAAAAATATCAACATTTGTGGATTAAAAAGAAAAGAAGAAATGCAATGAAATTAAAAGTGACAACAACAATTATGTTTTAACTTTCTATGACGCCATACAGAAAAATACCTGTTTTTATACCGTAAAACAAAGACGTATATTAACAATAAACAACATAAAAAATAAATTGGAAATGGTTGGTGCATTTGCAAAGGGAACTTTGTTTTAAATAAAATAAATAATTCAAATCTTAAAATTTTTTTTTTTACCTTTGCGCCATTTTCTTAAAAAAAAAATCATAATTTAAAATTTCATTATTTTATAGTGTCGTTTTTGTGCTCTAATATATTTATCTTTTTCAAATTCACAAGTACAAGACAGCTCCCAAGTAGTGATGCCAAGCGGGAAATTTTAAAATCAGGGGATTTTTTGAGGCTAATACATCGTGAATCCCGGATTTATTTAAATTAATACCGCTGTTTTTTAAGGATTTAAAATCTATATCCCAATTAAAAATTTAGAAAATTTGGTACAAATATTTGAATGTCATAAAAACAAAAACAAGAAGATATTCTTGATTAAAAAGAGTGGCTTCTTAAATTATGGGCCAAACTTTTCTGTTGAGGATAACACAATAATTTTTAATTAGGACCAGCACTCAGGGGATGGTCCCTACTTATGCAATGCATTGTGCCAGAACTAGGAATTTAGGTTGTGGGAACGGGGATAGAGGGATTTGTGCTTGTGGACATTTGATTTGAATCTTTGCACATTGAAAGTGGCAGGCTAAAACGCGAATTTTCTCTGTAATGCATTGTGCGATTCACTGGCTAATCGACCACAAAGGAATGCGCTCTTGATGCAAGCGCGTTGCGCGTATGAAATTACGGTTTTCAGGAACGAGTTCCATGATTTCATAAGAGCACATTCCGTTGTAGTAACGATAAAACAGTGAAACACACCCCACATTGCTTCGATGCTCCAGTGAGTCAATAGAGCTGGATACTCTACTGTCACCGATGAGCTTCTTCGCTCTCTCCTGTACGCGGTCGAGTAACTCCAAAATAGACTTTGAATCACCGGCCCATCCATGAGAGCTGTATTCCATTTTCGTTCTGATAAAGATGACATAGTTGGTATGGCGATCAGATGGAGTGAAGTATTTCTTACACCGTTTCAGAAAATCTAGGCACTTGAATGCTTCGTTTGCAACATGAAATATATGCTTGTTCCAACGAACATCGCATTGAAAAATAATTACAGATGAGGTAGTATGTTCAGCAGGAAGCCTGTGCGAAAGCACACAGCACTGGGTTTTATGAGCGTTAAACTGAACCCTGTTCGCCAGGCCATATTCGGAAATTACCAAAAGGTCACGATTAAGGGTATCGTCCATGTGCTTTCTCATAGCACCAATTTCCCGAAGGTTTGGTCTATTGCGAAACGAAAATGTATGGCATATGCTTCAGTCATCTGCAAAAGAATAGATAGGGTTGAAAGTCTGACGTAGAAGGTCATTAACAAAAACAAGAGATAGGTTAGGGAAAGGACGAAACCTTGCGATACCTCTGAATTTACCTTGAACTCGTTTGTTGAGATCCCATCTATAACAAATTAGGACGAATTAGGTAGTTAATTTTGGTGAAAATATTTTAAATATTCCCAACTTTCAGGAAGTTATCCAAACCAGAGTTCAGAAAATACACAACATGAACTGTACCAAAGCAACATACACGCAATTTTAAATGTGTGTTTTTTGTTTGTCTCTCAATTTTATATGTTGCCGAACACACATATGTATATGTTTGTGTTGTTTTTTAATATTTAGTTGTTACACGAACACGTGTTCATCAAGTAAGAACATGTGTATGGAAAAATCATACATTAAACACATATTTGAAATTCGTGTAGGTGTATCGAACACACGATTGGTACACGATACACACGGTTGATTGTATATAATAATTTTAAAGTGATAAGTTTTATTGTCGAAAATAAAAAAATCTCACAAAAACAAATTCAGCTCAATTATAAACAAAAATTCTGTGTAAGTTTTCAAACTATTTCCTTTTCTTCTATTATAAATTTGTTCCCATTTTTATTGATTGTGGGAAGTGAAAAAAATCCGGGGAAAAAAATAGGTATTATAAATTATGAAATAAAAATTTAATGTAAAAAAGTAAAATCGCTCCCTTCAAATTACGGTGACGCCAGCTTTTTAACCTTTTGTTCCCATGGAATTAATAATTGGAGGAATCTTTTCTCGAGAAAAATGTTTTCCGTGAAAAGGAAATTCCGTGAGAATATTCATGATTAAAATGTTTACAGATGTCTTGTCTTACACTAGGTTTAGTATAGTTTATTATGTCGTCGCAAGAATTAAAGAACGCTGTAACTGACAAAACATGAAATGTTCACCAGAGCCACAAAAAACTGTATGAAAGCAAAAAAAATTATATCACAAAAACTATACAACTTAGGAACATGATTTTAAACACGTATTTTTATTTTTTCTCATTGGTGTTCTCATATTGGCTGTAGACATTTTCTCTCAGGTCTATTATTCCCGGTGATTCTGCGACTTACAGCAAACGATTTTTCTTCCACAGACCTATAAAATGCTGTCACTCCAATGTTTTTTTTATGGAAACTAAATTTTAGAATTCTAAAACGCTTTAAGTGACACATTTGGTTTTTTTAAGTAAAACTTAGAAGTTTAAAGTTAAAGTATATAAAGTGGGAAAAAATTTTTTTGAAAAAGCAAAGAATGGCGTAAGTGTTAGTTTGAAAAATTAGGCTGACGCAAAAGTATCGTAAGCAACAAATGTTAAAAAAATACAAGGTTTTTTGGCTTACGACAAAGAAGACACTAGTATTTTTCAAAACGCAGGCGGCGTAAGTGAATTTTTTTTTCATCATACAAATATGGAGCAGACACCAATCGACGCAGTATTTTCTTCTGATCAAAATCATGCAAACAAACGTGTTTTCGATTTTTTTTGTCAGTTACAGCGTTCTTTAATTCTTGCGACGATGTATTTTTTTTTTTAATTTGGATATGGAAATCTTTGAAAAAAGGTACGTAGAAAATTGAATAATGTTCACATTTTTGATAAAATATATTTATATGAGTGATTTGCAGAGCACCAAACCCTCAATTATGTATCAAAGATATTTTTCTGGATAAAAAACACAGACTTAAAAAAACAAAACAAAACAAACAAAAAATCTCGAAATGTTGCGAATTTTTAAAATATTGATTTTTCGAAATTCCTAATCACGGGATTTTTAAAATTCAATTTTGGTTGGCATCTCTATTCCCAAGATACTACTTTTACGAATACTAACATTTCTTTTCGGCATAAACTTTCCACCAGTTCCTACCAGCTTATAGAAATTTTTAACATGATTTACTTGAACTAACATCAGCTGTTTGGCTAACATCGACGAAAAGCACAGAATCCTTTATTTTCTTTCCTAAAAGGACTTTCCTACTCCATTCGCTAATCTAGGTGCTGCATAATGCTACGCTCTTCTATTTCCCAATTGATACTTACGGATTCAACTTATTTATTTTACATTTCATCAACACTTCTTTGAAGGTTTATGTGTCTTCATGATATTACCTTCTCCTGACTTCAACGTTATGGTACAGCAGAAGCAAAAAGGGTTTAAAGAATCAGCTCTAGGTCTCGGTATCTCATTTTATTAATAAGTATGAGTAATATTTTAATCTCCTTGAAAGAACAAACACTTACGAAACAATCATATATGTTTCACACATTTTAGCGGTCTATTTACTCAAGTGGATATTTTTTATTTCCTTTTAAATTGTGTTGAAAGATAAGAATAATATGCGTAACATTTTCATAATATTGTTTTGTCAAATCAAAGTGCAGTCAGTCATCACAAGTTCCAACATAACAAAAAACTTATGAAAATATTTATGTCTATCACACGCCATAGACGGAAAATTCTGTACCATAACAAAATACTAACTAAAATGAAAAAAAAAGGAAGTTGAAAAAAGAAATTTTTTCTATTTAAACTAAAATCATTGGTAAAAAGTAGCATTATGTAGAAGGCCAATTTTAAAACTTTTATTTAATGATACACGAAAAAAAAATTTGTAGTCGTGTAAGAAAAAAATAATAATTAATTGAGAATATGAAGAAAGATTAAAAATGAAGTTTAAATTTTCGTTTATTAAGAATCATAAGTATTTTTTATGGCAAATTAACACAGAACTGCGCATTGGCTTTAAAATATAAATTTCCGTGTCTGTGTCATGTTAAAAGTATTTTTTTTCCTTTGTTTTTGTTTAATTATCTTTATAAATAAAATTACGTGTATTAAAAAAAATATATCATTTTATATGGAACACTTAATCATTACAATTTGTTTCCGTTTTGTAAATTAAACATCTATAATTTAATTTGTATTTTATTGTTTATATTTTGCGTTGTTAAAGAAGAATACTCGTGTTTTTTTTTTTTTGTGAAGTAAACTTAATTTTGAAAAATTTATCGAATTTCTGAGACGAAAATTGATGGCACGAGTAGATTTAGCTTTTACGAATTTTTTTTAATATAGATTTTATTTGTTTTATGATAAAATTTTTATACAAATTTACATTTATTTAATTGTAAATTTATTGATGGTATTTAATTAATATTTATATATGAAAAAACCTAATTTAAATAATTTTGTTTCCTGTTTCCTGAAGATGCCACCCAAAAAATAACAAAATGGTACAAAATTTTTATTTTAAAAACTGACCTAGTGCTAGAGTAATTAGAAAATAAGATATTAAAGAAATATACATTTTTTATTAAAGAACTCCTTCCGCGTTGTTGTGTGTTTTTTTACAGTTTTTAACAATTGTACTTTATTAAATTTATCTAGCAATAGGTCTGCATTTATTTTTGAGATATCGCTATTCCTTTGTGTAGCATCTCAAATAAAAATAAAAAAAAATTTTTTTCCCAATCATAAATATCATTTCACTCGAATTGTTTTCCCTTTTCCCCAAATTACAATCGTGAATAATTCACATGAACAATTTTTTACGTAAACAAATATTCCCCTTATCGTGATTGATTTTTTCCTTCGAAATTTTTTCACTTTTCCCTTGGATTTGTTCACTTAAATTTTACTGGGGAACTGCATACATTATGCAATTTTTTATTACTCATAATTAGAATTTTAAAATTATTAATACATTTTTTAATTCAAGATCAGTTTCTACAGCGCAGGCTAACATTATACTCGACAAGATGCAAAACAAAGAAATCTACTGTTTGTAAATTTATAAAGATTTTTTATTAAAATTGTCGTTAAATGAAAAATGAAGATTTAAAAAATATTTATACAATTTTTTTTGAAACGGGTCAATTATGTCTCGGGTAATTTCAAGGGCTCGTACGCGTTTTACACCTCACGATTTTGTAATAAAAATTTTATTTTTTTATTTTTATACTTCAGTTTACAAATTTTCACTACGCTTATTCTTCTTACTTACATTCAATGTGCACTAATAGCTTAATAATTTTGAACAGCTGTTCAATGAAGTGAACAAATATTTCATGGGAAATCCATGATAGCAATTTTCACTTTGAGGGGAATGAAAATTTCATGGGAACAAAAATTTTAATTCTTATTCACGATAGGGATGATTTTTTTTAATATAATCTTAGAAACAAAAAAAAAGTATTAACGACGTTATATGCTAGAAATGTTAGAATTAATTCATACAGATTAAATTTTAAGGCAGATACAGATAATGTAGATCGAATAAATACACATTCAGTAAATAAAATTTAATTTTAAAACTAATTACAAAAAAAAAAAAAAAGATTTTATATGACAAATTAATTTTTTTGGTTGGTTTTTTTAATTTTTTTTTTGTTAAAGATACTGTCTAGCAGATAAGAATTGAATAAATAACTGCTATTGCCAAAAAGATAAGGGTTAAAAACCAATATGAAGTTATAACGAATAGCACATGTCATATTTTACGAGAAAAAACACTCTCTCGAAAAGACTTTTTTAATCTTGAAAGGGTAATAAACATGTGGCTCCTGTCAACTTTGTTTTATATCGGTATATCTTGCGTTCAATTTACCAAAAAAAATCTAAATAATATTATTCTAAACTTCTCTGAATTCACATAAAAATCAGAATTCAATGAGAAAGCTACAGAGAGGGCGTATTTTAATATGAAACATAACAGAGACAAGAATACTGCAATATTCACTTTTACTGCTCATTCATATGTTCATTGCTTTTGCCATTCATTGAACTGCCTAAAATGATCAATGCACGTGCTTGTGTTCAACTCTCCATTTGCTTTGACTGTTTTTTTTTCGCACTACTTTTATTATGCCAACACAAGTTAATCAACCATTTCATTTATGCCATTTAAAATTTTTGAAAACTGCTCGAGACTTTGGTACCTAGTCATTGCTAACCATCATATTTCATAGTATTCACCATGGTATTCATAGTATTCATGCATATATAAAGAAAATAAGAAATGAAAAAATCTATGCTTGCACGAACAAAAACCATAAATTGTGCGTATGTACATACACAGAAATATAGACAGTGTTGCCAATTTAACTGATTTTGTGGCAGGTTAAACGGTTTTTTTAAACACCAAAAGTATCATTATTTCTTTTATTTTTTATATTGCAGTTTTTCTGAAGAACGAAATAAAAAGGTAAAATTTTAAACATGTGCCGATTTTTATAATAATTAAATACTTCGCACACAATCTAATTAACCAATAGTTGAGTTTAATCAAATGAACTAATAGCTAGTCCAAAAGTAATTATCTAATGTGTGTATATTGCGATTTATAAAACAAATTTTTTTTAGTACCCTTCAGGTATTCACAAATGATTCATGAATACAGCGAGGTATTCATGAATTTTTGTGAATGTTTGTTGTCATTTAGGTAACACATGCAATACGCACATCATATTTCATCATACGATCTCTGTGTGAATGTGTTTTCATTCGCTTCATTAGCATAGTGTGTAGTAATGTCAACAACATTATTTTTGTGTGAATGTATTCAAAGCAATAAAACCAATGCAATTTCTTTTCTCTGAAACATAACAAGTAATACTACAAAACCAAATTCGAAATAAACACATCTGACGAGTCACAAATTCCGTTTTGAAATAGTAGCAATTCTCAGTTTATTCTTATATTCCGTTCGTTTTCAATTTACAAAGAAAGAAAAAAAAAACTATTAAGTAGCGACATAATGTTGTAATAGACAGAATGTGGCGTTTTTATATTCTGCCAAGTGTCTTTCTGTATTCTTTTCTTTTGTGTGCTGCCATATCGAGATTTTAATAATGTGCATAATGCCAAAATTCAAATCCAAACATTTTTTTAATTATTTATGCAGCAAATAAATTAATTCATTTTTTAAAATTCAGAAAATAGCAAGTCCGTTCAAGAAATGAAAAGTATTATGCTACGTCCCAATTTAAAAGCTCTTTCAGTATTAATGTTTTATAAATGTGGTGTCTATTATTTATTATTATTCAAATCGTATATTAATTAATATGTCTCTTCTGCAGAAAAAAAAATATTTTTTTTTAATTCTCCATATTCAAAAAGCAATAAAATCATGAAATAAATAGCTTTGCTTATTAAACTTTAAACAAATTACTCACAAAATATAATGAACAAAAACTTCTGAAAATATATTAAAAAGAGTATAAAAACAGTAACAAGATATACGAAACAATAACAAATTAAACAAACTCAAATGTAAACAATTACAAAAACTACATCTAAAATAAAAAAAATAACAAAATAAAATATAAACATCTATGTGTACATATTTATATATATACATTTTCTTTTTCGCGCCAATACAAAATATACAAAACAATAACTAAGAACACAAAGTCAGAAAACAGAAAATATAAAAAAAGTAACAAGACATACGAAACAATAACAAATTAAACAAACTTAAATATAAACAATTATAATAATTGCATCTAAAAAATCAATACCTGCTGATCAGTTATACTGCAGTCAATATTAAAAATAAACAAAAAATCTTATACACTAACAACAAACATTAAACAGCTGTTTTTTGTGCATATGTTTTTATGTAAGTGCTGCTAAGTATTTTCATTTCGTTTTCTATGATCTATATAAAAGATCAGCAATTTGTAAACAATAATCAGCTTGTTCTGCTCACATAAGTGCTGCCAAGTTTGTCCTTTTTGGAAAATTGAACTGTTGAATTTAAATCTTATTTTCGATTCAGTGTTTCCCTAAAATTTTAAAATAAAGACTTCAAAAGAATTCATTTAATTTTGCACACCTATGTATACATCAAAACTAAGAAGTAAGAATAATTATAAGAAAACTGACATGCATCAGGAGGACCATTTATTTGACACTACGAATAATATGGGGGCAGCTGCGCCTAAACGAGTAAAGGAAATTTACTTATCTTCTGTCGTTGAGGGCACTCCGAAAGCACGTAGTCGTACTGACTCAGAGTCCATTTATTCGAATGTTAATATTGGTTCCCCGCTTAAGCTTGTGCAAATTATGGAGAGGCGCTTTGAAAAACTGGCTGAACAACTGCAAACAACGATAGAGAACAAGTTCCGAGAGTGTGAAGACCGGTTGTTAAGCGAGATCGAAAAGAATTTCAGCAGTTTTAGAAGTGAATTGAAGAATATTACTGAGAGAGTGGACAAATTAGAGATAGCAGTGAATAGCATTACAAGTATGCAAAATGAAATTAAGCTATTAAAAGCCAGGGTTAATCAACAGGAAAATAAAAATGTTGCCTGTGAGTTGAGACTCAATGAAATTCCACATAAGTCAAATGAGAATTTAACTGACATTTTTGAGAAAATCTGCAATACCATACACACCTGTGTCCCTGCAATCAAAACTATTTATCGGCTGCCAAATCACAATAACAAACGCGAATCTGAATTGAAAGATGCGGTGATTATTGTAAAGCTGTGCAATCCTCATGATAAAAATCATTTTTTGAAGGAATTTGCTAATTTCCGCAAGGATAATCCGGGGTTTTGTTTCTCGTTAAGACACATTGGCGAGAACTCGAACAGAAAATTTTATGTCAACGAGAACTTAACTTCTCTAAATTTTAAAATTCTACGCGCCGCTACTCGTCTAAAAAGGGATAATCGCATATATAGTGCTTTTACTGTACGAGGCCTGGTATATATCAAACGTTCTGCCAATGACTTACCGATGCGCATTGATGAGATAGATCAGCTTAGCAAGCTAATTCGAGTGCCTGATAATTCTTTTTCTGCTCGGACATTTCGTGATATTGTTGAAAGTAATCAAACTTAATACACATAATGTACCAATTCTTTATAGTTTCATACATACATTTTTATTTTTAGCTAATTTAATTATAACACGTTTTTTACGATACATAAGTAAACATACAGTATTTTCCTCGTGCGTTACAAAGTCATACCAAATAGTTGATGGATATTTTGGATAACGATAGAATGCGTTCTAGAGATGGAATAGGTAGAATGATAAGGATTTTGTCCAAACAGAGATGTGGTATACGAATATGTCACCTGAATGCCCAAAGTTTGAGACCTAAGATTGAAGAATTTAGATTTATTTTCGAGAATTCCGGTGTTGATGTGGTGTGTGTATCGGAAACATGGTTTAGACCTGAGTTCACTGATTCGTCGTTTCTCTTGCAGGGATATAATGTGAGAAGGGCGGATAGAAATGGGTATGGTGGCGTAGCAATTTACGTGAAGAAGGGTATTGCAATTAAAGTTCTATGTAAGTCTGCAGGCGAGATGGTTTCTGGCGCTGACGATACTCGAGGTCTAATTGAATATTTATTTCTTGAAATATGTTGTGAAGGAAGGAAATTACTTGTAGGCAGTATTTATAGACCTAATAATCGTATTTGCATTAAGGCTTTAATGGACACTCTGCAGACACTCAGTGTCGCATACGAGGATGTTATAATTACGGGTGATTTCAACTCCAATATTTTAGTTAACCCCACTCTTGTAGATAATATGCTTTCACTTGGTCTTAATTCCCCTAATACGGCTAATCCTACTCATTTCACGAATACCAACAGTACACTTCTTGATCTATTTTTTGTCAGTGATCTTTCCAAAGTCCTACTTTACGACCAACTATCTGCATCTTGCTTTTCACGTCACGACCTAATTTTTCTGACATATAATTTTCATTTGAATCTGCGTGAGCAAGTTTTTGAATACCGGGATTTGGGGAAAATAGATTATAATATGCTAGAGCTAGAACTTTCTAATATAGATTGGAGTTTGTTATATAGACTGATTTCTGTAGATGATCAACTCTCCTTCCTGCAATTTAGCATTCAGCATCTATACAATCTGACAGTTCCTTTGAGAACAAAGAGATTTAATATTCATGATAAGCCCTGGTTCACTCGCGATATAAAGCAGTCTATCGATCGCAGAAATAATTTATATACTCGGTGGAAACGTTTTAGAACAGCTAGATTGTATGAGGAATACCGAGTATTACGCAGAATAACTAATAGATTAATCAAGAAGGCAAAAACTGAATACTATGCCGCAAAATTTTCTACTGCGATAGGATCAAAAAAGACTTGGCAAAGAATTCGTGAAATAGGCATTGCTAGATCTTGTATCGAAGAACCCTGTGTAGTCGACGCCAACACTCTAAATGAACAGTTTTTGAATACACCGAATGTGCAACCATCTTCTGACTACTACCATTTCTCCAATGATGTTTGGGACAATACATTTTCTTTTGTGAACGTAACCCAGTATGATGTCTTGTTTAGCATATTATCGATTAAATCCAATGCTGTTGGTGTGGATGAAATGGACCCAAGGTTTTTGAAAATTCTTATCCCACAACTTCTTCCATTTATAACCTTTATTTTTAACAAAATTTTTACTACCAACTGCTATCCCAAAATTTGGAAATTGGCTAAGGTTGTTCCTATTCCTAAATCAAATTCTGATTACAGGCCAATAGCAATCTTGCCTTTTTTATCTAAAGCTTTTGAAAGGTTGATGCATAAGCAAGTTACTCAGTTTCTTGAGGTTGAGAATTTGCTTAGTGATCGACAATCGGGCTTTCGTAAAAATAACAGTTGTATTACGGCTCTAGTGGATGTTGTTGAAGACATCAGGCAGCAGGTGGACTGTGGTAACGTGACATTTTTAATTCTTTTAGATCATTCTAAAGCATTTGATACGGTTGACCATAAGGTTTTGAGCATTAAACTTAAATATATGTTTCGATTTACGTCATCTGCAGTGGCTCTTATACACTCATATCTAGTTGACAGATATCAATACGTTCAAGCTACTACCTCAAGGTCTAGATGTTTACCATTGAAACGAGGTGTTCCACAGGGCTCTATCTTAGGTCCTCTACTTTTTTCTTTATATGTAAATGATCTTCAGGACAAACTCCAACACTGTAAGATTAGATTATATGCTGATGACATTCAGCTTTACATGAGCTGCAGAAACACTGCTGTCGATGAGTGTGTAAGGACCTTAAACGAGGAGTTACATGTTGTGTACGAGTGGGCTACTGCTAATGGTTTGCAAATTAATCCTGCAAAGTCGAAGGGTTTGATTATGAGGAAAAGATTAATGAGACTGGATTACGATCCTGTTTTAATTTTGAACGGTCAGCCTATAGATATTGTACACTCTGCCAAAAATCTTGGTATATATCTTAATGACACTTTGACTTGGTCCAACCACATTAATATAGCGTGTGGTCGCACGATTTCTATGTTAAGGAATCTCTGGCAAACTCATTACTGTACTCCGATGAGAATTAGAATACTTCTCGCCAAATCGTATTTATTACCAATTTTGCTGTATGGCTGTGAACTATTTGGCAGTTGTGATAGTGACAGTAAGAGAAAACTTAATGTGGCTTTTAATAATATTGTAAGATATGTACATGGTCTGCGAAGGTTTGATCATATTTCCCCCTATGTCACCTCGCTTTATGGTATGAATTTTGATGACTACTTGAGGGTTCGTATCTTACTGTTCTTGCATAAGATTATATATACACAACAACCTAGACACCTTTATGATCGGCTACACTTTTCGACACTTGATAGGGGTAAAAGGCTTCTTACTTTTGGACATCGTACATTGATTTCTAAATATCATTTTTTTATTAATGCTATCAGTCTCTGGAACGCAATTCCATTTAGATTACAAATCATTAGTAACGCACGTCAATTTAGAAAAAATATTGTATGTCATTTTTCTCATTAAGCTCTAATGTAAATGTATGTATTATAGTTACTATTTTATTATTATGTTCTTATTGTTTTAATGTTTGATGCATGTTTTGAAGTTGTAATTAATTACTTTTAAATTCCCAGAATATTATAACATATGTTATCAATTTATATTTCAATTTACTTAATATTTTGATTTTTATTACTATTATTTTTTTTCTGTATCTTATAATTTTTATTTTAAGTTAATTTATATTTTGGCATATGCTCAGTTTCATACTTAATATAAGACTTAGGTCTTGTGTATGGAACATATCAATGAAATAAAATAAATAAATAAATAAATAAAAATATCAAATGAAAGGTGTGGGCGATACTATTAAATATTTTGATAAGCAACCAACATATAATATTAAATATGTATCTTAGTATTCAGCGCATAAAGAAAAAAATAATAATTCAAAGAAATGTATATTTCACAATATGCAATACAAACAACGCAAAAAAGGGTGTTCTTTAAACGTAAAATTATATGAACAAAATAAGAAATTTTACTTTTTAGCACCATGAATTTATTGCAAACTAACAGTTCCAAGACTTTGTCTGCATATCATTTTTATGTTTCTAAAAATTGAAATTTCGAAAAATGTGATTTTAAATCTTTCCTGTAGAGCTTTGTAGAATGTTAAAAAATTTTCCGTTTATAAAAAATGAAATGTGCTGACAAATGTTTTAATACCATAATAACGGTAAAATTGTAGGCTTCCAGATTTAAATTTTTATTGTAGAGTTCTGTAAAAAGTTTTAAATCTTGTCCATCTACACAGATAAAAATTTGATGACAACTGTTTTAATAAAATTGGGTGCTTTAAATTTGTATCTTTATATTCTCTACGAAATAACATATTTTTACGGAAAAAAAGTAATCTATATTTGAACCAAGGTTCTAAATGACCTCTTTAAAAAATTTGATTCAAATCCGTCCAGCAGTTTTTACGTGCTGCGAAGATAGACAGACTGACAAAAATTCTAACAATATGTGTTTTGTATTCCTTATCGACTACTGTCTACACCAACAAAATGATCCTGTTACAGTTTTATTATATATGTAAATGTGATTCCGTGCATTTGAGTTCTACCCGGAAATTCATTTTTGAGCAACTATAAAAATATTTTGAATCATATCTCGACAATGGTCCGCACCAAGTTGTCATTCAAAGTAGGAGGTTTGATTGCATAAACCCAAACCATAACCCAAAAGAAAATAATTCAAAGACGTTAAATCGCTAAATCTTAGTAAGTGAGAAGCATTTCGAGAACGCATTCGCAGAATATTGAAGTGCTGCATGTCATCTAAAATCTTTTGATACTAAACTTCAAAATCAGTCCGAATGTTTCTCTCCTAATAGCTTTTTTCTTCTCTTGCCTCTCCCGTCTCCTTAGCGGGGAAAGATCAACGATTTTTACCGCTATGAATGTCCAAAAACGACATTCTTTTCTAAAGAAACTTATTCATGTGCTAATACAGACAAACTTAAAAAATCGAAACCACTTTCAACAAATTTCGTGCATTTAATGCATTTCGTTGAAAGTTCTTTTGCAGATCATACAGCACAGCGATTTCTGCTATACAGATGAAGTAGCGATGGGCGTTTTTTATGAGCGAATTATGAGTAAACATTTAAAACATGTAGGCTGACGCAGCTCTGTGCCAATAAGCTTTAAGAAATTTTTCATGAAACTAGTTGCATGAGATTTTTGTTTGTGGGAGAAAGGTACAGAGATGCAAGTAAGAGGATTTTTTCACACCTGCTTTGTATACATTTTGTTGTTGTTGCTGTATTTGATACACACAGACAACTATAATAACGAATAGTAAATCAAGAGCAAAATTACAAAAAGTCTTTGGCATAAAAACTTTAGCCTTAAAACGCACGATGAAACTTGCTGCAGCTTCAAAAGCGAATTGCAAAAGTTGGCGTTAAAAAATGGCATCCTATAAATGTAGTCCAGGTGTTAAGCAGCTGCGTTGGCTTCGTTTTTCTAGTTCTAGAGAATACTACGAATCATGAGTTCGAATCCCATCACCGCCATGATTTAGCAAAAGGCGAAAGGAATATATTTGCTGTATAGCCGCAGTAGATAACCGTCTGTACATTAGAACAGCAGATAGGAAAATGAACAAGTAGGTCGTACTCCAAGCATTCGTGGTTAGTGAAAAAACAATAAATCGAGTCGATCGAGTCTCACCGATGTTGCGCAGCGTTGATGTCTGATTAAGTTTTAAAGCAAGAGATTGTGCAAACAGAAGAAACATAGAATAAATAAACTACCATAGAATAGTAAAATTTCACTTTAGTGTCGAATTTACAGTTTAACTAATGACATTTGCAAGCATTTTTACACCCCACCCCCCCCCCCCCCCCCCCAAAAAAAAAAAAACAAATTTAAATAATTTATTAGTAACTAAGAGGGATTTGGGGATTCAACTTAATGCAATACAAGGACTTGGTTAAACCATAGTTACCAGTTAACTAAGAATACACTATTTTCACGTTTTGTAGCTTTCGTATATAAAAACATTTTAAATTTAATATGAAAGGTGAATACCCCTAATGAATTCTCTCGAATATTTCTGGCAAGGCAGTAAGCAACCCAAGAATGTCATCATACTTTACAACTTAAGAAATAAAATACCAATTTAATTATAATTATAAAATTAGATTAAAAACTATTTTCTTTGACAAAAAAGAAAACAAAAAAAAAAAAAAAAAAGCAAAAACTACAGGCAAAAAATCTTACGAAATTTAAATAGTCTAATAAAAGATACAGAGAAGAAACTGTTAAGCGAAAACTAAAATCGGCATCTACTACAATTTAAAGGGTTTAATTAAAAAATTCACTTAAATAAAAAGTTTCTGTTTAATTTTAATTAAACACTAGTACAACGTTAAAAATAATTTTAATTAAAACATAAGTTTCTATTTTAATACTTACTAATACATAATTTCTGTTTTTTTTTAAGCTGTATTTGAAGGAAAACTAGCAATGATCCAGTTGTATGCAATTAGTACTATTTTTATGATTTATAATACAAAATCATAAAACCATGAAAAATGTATATAAAACGATTTCAAATAAAATGCAATTTGCAATTAGTTGCAATGTTGAAAAGAAATAAAAACTAAATTACTATTTTATGCGATTAGAAATAAATTTGTTTGTATGTGTATTTAGAAATATTTTTCTATTTTTTGCTATACGTATTTTATAATTGACACACTTTTTTGCACAAGATAGTCAGTCATCTCATCATTATCGCCATGATCATCAAATATAAATTATTTATTAGCAAAAAAAAAGCTTTTTTATCTGCACACGCAAGCAGAAAATTTATAAAATCATTTAATTTTGTTAAAATCTTATTTTCACTTTATTTTTAAATTTATTTTCAAAAAGAAATTATATAAATTTTTAAGCACGAAATAGGTATCTCAAAAATACGGATATGAAAAGCAACCGGTCCCACACTTTTTCTTTTTTGTTTTTTTTTTTTTAGCAAACAAGACTTCTTCCTCGTGTGCTTACCGTGGGCTGTTTAAGAACGCACTGATGTATTCAAAACGCATTTTTGAAAAGGTTGGGAAATAAATAAAAGCGACAATATGAAAAAACAAAAAAATACTGCAATCACAAAAGCTTAATGATCATTATGATCAAATTAATATTGCATTCAGTGTTGCCAGTTTTAATTCGAGCTTTCTCGCCAAATAGTTTGTCGGATATCGCCAATATATAAAAATATTTAATATTAATTATAAAAAATTATTTTTTCTAACAGACCTCAACAATTCCTTAGTGTTAAGTACCAGCAGCATCCTGGTAATCGTATACTTTGGGCCAGAACTCGTACAGGCTTTTTGGTACTTTATGATTAAAATATTAAAAGGAAGTTTTCCCACTTATGTTCAATAAATAGCAATTGCGTCATTGGGTTCTCCAAATCTTTCAAAAACTACTTGAACTGCATAAAGTTTAATTTAAAATACAGGAGTTACGGCATTTTGGAATTAAAAATTGACAATAAACTTTAAAAATAGATATGTTTTTTGGAAGCCAATTAAGCATTTTATTTACCAACTTTTAATAAATAAAAAGCAACTTTCTTGTAAAATCAACGTCTCGCTTACATTTAAAACAAATTTGTTGAATTAAGTTTGAAATTCTGTGCCAAAATGAATGTTATTCATATTTAAAAACAAATTTAGTATATGCATTTCCTCTTTTAATTTTTTTTTTTTTCATTAATTCGTTGTTGTTTTCTATATTAGCTAAAATAAAGGCTTAAAAATTTTTCTTGCAAATATGAGATGTGTGGTATAAGTTTTTTGGTGCAAAAACCCTGCATTCAAATAATTAGTTTGGCAAATTATATTTAAACTGTTTTTCATTTATAATTCTATTTATGAAATCTATCGGGCATGTTCTGACAATCGCAAAAACTTGCGGTGCGAGTTGAAATCGCATGAAAGGTATTCTGTAGTTCACAATCGCAAGAAATTTGACGACATCAAACCGCAAGCACATACTGAAGTGAAATTATAAATTTCACTTAAATTATAAATTTCACTAAAAAAATTTTAATTTTTACACATTTAAAGTGTTGAATAATAAATTTAAAATATCTCCTTTGTTTTATCAATTGTGGTGATTTTTTTTTTTCTTGAGTACTGGCGATTTCGAAAATATATTGGTATTAGTGCGGTTAAACGTATAGTCGGTAATCAAATAATCAGTCGGTAATCAATAAAATTCTTAAAAAAATATTTGGTGCTTATTAAATGGGCGATTTAAGTGTTAAGGTACCGGAATAGGTTTATTTAATTACTTTAAGAACGATCTGCGCTTCGAACGTGTATGTTATAACTAACAAAATAAACAAAAATACTTTTTAAGTACTGATTACTCACGACATAAGTAATCTTTTTCTTCAAAGATGCTAAATGCAAAATCACTAATAGAAATATCATTTGTGGCCAAAATATTTCCTGCTTTGTGTTATTTCTTTAAATCAATAAAATATTCATTGCATTGATAATTCCATTAATATTCTCTAAGCGTCTGCTCCTTAATTCGTCCTTTTTTTAATTGAATGTTTTTTAAAGAAATTAAACTAAGCAAGAAGTCTGCTGGCACTTTTTTTCAATTTTCTTTTGTTCTTTTATGTTTTGCACCATCAAATCATATGTTTTTTCGGACATAACTTTAAATAAAAGCAAATCGCAAGCAAAACACGTGAGTTTCAGAACATGCAAAACAAAAGTTGCAAGTCAAAACCTGCTTGTACACTTTTCATCACACAACTCGTAGTAAATTTTTTAGCTGCATTATCTTTCTCAGCCGTTGATATCAAAGAAAAATGGTACTTTAACTTCAACCGTATTTCACTGCATTTTTTCAAAGTCAAAGCAAACTTTGTTAGTTTGCAAAGCTCCAGTGTTTTTTATTTATTTTTTTAATGTTATCATAAAGAAAATTATAAAAAATATAAAAAAATTCTAAAAATTTTATCGCCAAAAAAATTTTTTATTGTCACGTTTGGCGAGAAATCGCCATAACTGATAACACTGCTTTAAAGTTAGTTGGTCGCTTGTTTGTTTTTTCTTGAAAACTTTTTGTTTTTGTGAATATAAATAAAAGAAAACAGAAACAAAGGCATAACGTTTAACTAAAAAAAAAACAAAAAAGCTTTCTCTTTAATTTATAGGGTTTGCCATAACAATACAATGGGATTTGTAAATAAAACTTAAGAATGGTTACTTTTAAATACACGCGCTCCTATGAATTGAATATACAAAAGTTTAAAACAGAGAAAAAATTGCAGCTTTTATTTTAATGGATAAAAAGAAATGTTTTCATAAATAAAGTTTAAGACAAGAGTGTACATATTAAATTTAAAAAATCCCTTTATTGCTCTCACAATGAGTTATTTATGAGACAAAAACTGTTTGTTTAAAACTGATATCAAAAATGTAGACGTATGTGTTTCTGACTCTCTGTATTTATTTTTCAATACATACGAATAAACGAATATCTTTAACAAAATGTATATTTTTGCAATTTATTTACAATTGTTGCAACTGAATCTTTATGCTTTTTCTATAAGAGTTATTGCTAATAAATATTCTTTTTAAGTGAGAGAATTTGAACTTACTACGAGCTGTATTAATGTATTTAGTTGAGAATCTCGCCAATCTGTTTAGGGTTTACCTTGACCCTTGTTAAAAGAAATTATCTTTTTAGTTTTGAAGCTAAAAATAAAAATGGTTCACTTTAAAAAAAGAAACTCTAAATAATTTTTTCGGCGCTTCAGTTAGTTTTTTAAATGCGGTAAAAAATTGAGTAAGAAGACGATATCTACAAAGTCCTAAACAGGCTGCTGACCAAAGTTGTCACTCAACTCTCTGTTTTAAATATCTCAGGGCAGCTATCAAATTTCTTTCACAGTTTAAGAAGCGACAAATTTTAAGTGAAGGTTTATTATATTTTTTCATATACTGTTCTGTTTGCATTCTCTAGTCAATTTTGTGCAAGAAAACAGGGCAAGTATAGAGGAAAATTACAACAAAAAATATTTTTAGGAAAAGAAAAAATATCTTCGAAAGTACAGAACAATCTTGAAAAGACAGATATACTATAAAAAAATTAATGTAAAATTTCTACAGACAACTCAAGGATCTCCTACGTGATCTACAAAAAGAAACCCTTGAGAGAGTTTGGTTTTTCTTTTTTCGTATAACTGTTTTTAAATTTCCTTTTGTTGCATCAGAGAAGGTAAAGGATTTAAAAAAAAGGGATATTTAGGTTTCACATTGCGCTTAACAATTCTTGCGCGGTTCTTGTTATTTACATTGTTTTTAATAAAAACAAATCAATTTGTTATATTTTCTTTTATTATTATTTAACAAAATTTGTTTTAAACTTATGTTAAAAAGAAAGTATAAGTATACCGACTTTACCATCCTTGGATTGCAGTCAGCTGCTTTTTGACACAATAGACGATTTTTACACATACAAATTACCTATTGCTGTTTCAATATTGTATTTGTTGTAGACTTGAATGTACATACTTGCTATAGATATACTTTGGCTGTGTTCCTGCATGTACTTGATCAAGGCGAATTAATTTACAATTGGTCTTAATAGATCAGCTGATTTTCTTTATTTTCGACGTTGTTGTCGAAATTTTAAAACAATTAAAAACGGTAAAAAAAATTGTACTTTTTTAAAATAAAATTTCAAAACCAAAAAGTAAAAGCATCAAATCATGATAGAAGGATAAATTAAAATCGACTTCTTTATGTTTAGTAAGCTACTTTTGACATTAACATTGGCGAAAATGAAAAAATTCGTTTTACGACCACCTAGTAGTTTATTCGTCTTGGTACCTGATATAGATATACTTTGAAAAACATAAAGTGAACATTTCTTGTGAATTCCAAAACACGCCTGTATGTTAAAAAATCTAAAGAAATTTTTTTTTTACAAAATAAAATTTCTTTAACCTCTTAATTTAAATAATTATTACGGACATGAGCAATCTTTTGGGACAAGTTTCTTATATGGTGGCAAAATAACAAAAGGCGAATCAATACTAAGTGGTCGCAATGGCGAATTCATTAATTTTGCTCAAAACCTGAAATGTCAAACTCCATGTATAAGAAATTGAGTATAATTTTTTTTATATGGTGTCTGACACTTAACGTGTCGGCGAAAATCAATGAATTCGCTATCGAGACCACCTAGTATTATTTCGCGATGGTGTCAAATAATTTATCAGGTGGTGGCAGTGGCGAATTTCATTCACTGACATTTCCTACAACACCGAAAATGAATAAATTCGCCACTGCCACCACCTGGTAAATTATTTTGCCATGTGTGACACCAAGGCGAATAAATTACCAGGTGACAGCGTAGGCGAATTCTGCATTTTTTGCTCGTATACACCACTGTCCATGGCGAAATAATTTACCATTTTTTATATGAAGTTTGAAATTTTCTGCAACGGCGAAAATGAATAAAATTCGCCACTGCCACCACCTGGTAAATTATTTCGCCATGCCACTGTCAAACTCCAAATATAAAAAATGTACCCATATTTTTTATATATGGAGTTTGACAGTCGTGTATACCAGCAAAAAATACTGAATTCGCCTGCGCTGCCACTTGGAAATTTATTCGCCATGTGTGACACTTAACGTTTCGGCGAAAATGAACGAATTCGCCATTGCGACCACCTAGTAATTATTTCGCCATGATAAGTAACATAATTTTATATTTTACCTGGAAACTTTAACTTTATAGAATCGTAACTTTTTAAAAATTTCTACTCGAACCGCCTCTGGCAGCAATGGTGGTGAAACAACGTGTCTGGTCAAAGGCATCGATGCGGCTGGTAATAAGTCGCTTTGATCAAAATTTATTTTATTTTCCGTCCCATTATTAATAGCTTTGTGGCAGCACTTATCCTCGGACATTGTTTCGTGACGGCTTTTGCAATTTCGATCATGTTTGCTATTCTGAATGCTACAGTTGGCAGTAGTTGGCTTTTCACTATAAATTTTCACTAATGTATTGTTGGATGCACTTTTTTTGGGATAAACGAGGTTTCTGTCTGTTTGCGGGCGTTTCTTACTGAATTTCATAGTTGTTTCAGAACTTACTACATTTACAATAATTACATATGTAAGTGTATATTCTTTTAGCACCGCGAATAATTGTCTTAAATATCTTTTATTAAAAAAGTTTTTAATTGCAAAAGTTAATTTTGATTAGACATTAAGTCGAAGTTAGTTTTTTGAAAAAAATTTATTTTTTTTATTTTTGAAAGTTAAAAAATATATAAAACTTTCACTTAGCCTTCTTGAGTAAGTGATTTTTTTGTTTGTTAGTAATTTAACAAAACAGAATGATTAATGTATGCATATTAAATATTTTCTTAGGCCAAGGCGAATTTAGTTAGCAAGTAGAATCAAAGGCAAATTTTTTAATTTTCGCCGCTAGCCTGAATGTAAAACTACATATAAAAAAATATTACATAGATTCAAGGCAAATTAATACTAGGTGGTCGCAATGGCGAATTCATTAATTTTTGCCGAAATGCTAAATGCCAAACACCATATAAAAAAACTTACACATATTTTCATATTGGAGTTTGACATTTCAGGTTTTGGCGAAAAATAATGAATTCACCATGGCGAAATAATTTACCAGGTGGTGGCAGTGGCGAATTTATTCATTTTTGCCGTTGCAGAAAATGTCAAACTCCATATATAAAAAATCAGCGAAAAGTTTTTTTATATGAAGTTTGAAATTTTCTGCAACGGCGAAAATGAATGAAATTCGCCACTGCCACCACCTGGTAAATTATTTCGCCATGGAATTCACCATCGCGACCACCTAGTATAATTTCGCCTTGCATAGATTTTTTCAAGGCGAATACATATTCGGTGGGAGCAATGGCGAATTCATCAACTTTCGCCGAAAGCCTGACTGTCAAACTCCATATATAACGGTGCAGTCACACGGTCAAGTTTTTGTTCAATTCTCTTTCAAGAAATTTACACATACTGCTTGTCAAAATTCACAAAAATTGAAAGCTGTGACGTAAGCTGCATGCAATTTCAAAGCAAGTTTTTAAGCAAGATGTCAAGAAAACACTGACAGCAAAATTTTTAACACAAATTTGGAGGGAAAAACGTCAATCAGCTGCTTTCTTGAATGTAATTTGAAAAACTCAATTGAACGAAAACTTGAAAACAAATTCTCAGCAAGTTTTTAAAGTGTGAGTGTTGTGGTTAAAAAATGAGATAAATTTTAAAACTTGAATGAAAACTTAATCGTCTGACACCCTAGTAAACTAGAAATTTCGTTCGATATCGAATACTAGATGGTCGCGATGGAGAATTCATCAATTTTCCGTTCCAACTCGCGCTGTTGAAAATTCCAAGTTTGGAGAACTATAGATGGTTACCCCGCAAATACATCCCATTCATTTTTATTTTCCATCTTTCGTTGTTTCCATGAAAATTACAGTTTGGATGCATAAACCGAATTTTTAATCTCTTAACAGGGCTAAGTTTGTGTAAAAACAGGCACTATTCTTTTTTCTCAATGGGAAACACAAACAAAATTCTTTGTCGGTTTTACGACAAACGTATTGAGGCCAACTTTGATTCGAAAAACTGACCGAATTCTTTAAAATACCATTAAACTAGAACAAAATATTTTTGTGTGTCTGAAACAGCTGGCTTAACATACCAGTAAAAAGGTGCAACTTAAGAAAAAAAAACTAATCAAAAATAAAGATTTGCAAAGAAATATTATAAATTTAAAAAAGAAACTTTTATCGTATTTTATTTTAAAACAAAATAATTATCTTAAGAATGTGTTAATACACAGAAAATTAAATTAATTACACAAAGTACCAATAAATACTTCATTCAAAATTACAGTTTACTAAAAAGGTACCATTGGTAATAAAAGCACCATTGAAAGTAAAGTGTATTTTAGTTAGTAAAATCTATTAAAAAAAATTTTAATTATCAAATACATACGTCCCAAAAACAGACAAAAGTATCAAAGCAAGTGCTAGCACATAATTTATTACTATATTCATATTTATAACCGCTTAATTTATTTGATGTTTTCATTTATTTATTTATTTATTTATAATAATATGAAAAAAATCCTCATTCTAAAAATATTACCAAAATTCAAAAATTTTATAATAAAATTTTGCACGAGTTCACTTAATATTTTGGTTTTATACGGAATAAATTAAATAAAGTAAATAAACATTCATTAATGTCCAAGACTGCGGCACATATCACGTTGAGTAAATTTTTTTATATCAATTATATCAGCATCATATAGCTCATTTGCTAGAACAACCTCATAACTCAAAAAAAAAAAAAAAAAAAAAAAATTAATTTCGAGAAAACCGAGTTCAAAGTTCTTAATTCATATGTAGGTCCTGGTCCTATGCACGACATGGCAGTATTTTCGTTCGTATGTGGAGATTATAAGAGATATTAATCTGAATTTTTTTTACAATATGTATTACTGTATAGCGAATAATTTTGCATGATTTTCTCTAAAATTGTATTTTTTGAGTTATGACGTTGTTTAAGAAATGAGCGATATGTTTACATTTCATATTGAATGAATCACACACCAACAGTCATTATTTTTGTCATAAGTGTTACTTTTTATTTGGCAAAAATATATAAATTTTTTTACGCAATTTTAGCCAAAAAGAGAATAAAAAAACAGTTAATAACAGACAAAAAAAATATTAAGAAAAAGAGATAAAACACGTCTCAACCAAATAAAGACAAAGATCCCGTTTAAGAAAAGGTTATTAATTAATAATATATGAGCTCAAAAGATGTACAAATGAAAGAAATGATTAATCTTGTTCTAGAGATATATAAAAATTGATTTTAATTTTTTTTATTTTATTGGAAATAAAACGGTAAACTTTTTACCCTTCACCACAAGTGGAAAATGGTTATATTTAAGTTCATCATTCCGTTTGTAATTTCTACAATATCTATTTCCGACCCCATAAAGTATATATTCTGAGTTCTTATGCATAGCAAATTCGATTGGGCGATGACCATCCGTGTTAGTGTTAAAATTAACTTTGTCACTAGATGTTCTAGAGAAAAATTTAAATACGCCAAAAACAGCATGGTTGGCACGCCCACGCCCGTCTTTAACTTTTCCATATCACTTGGAACAAAAAATTAACTAAAATAAAAAACAAATATATGGAGCGATAGAGTTTTAAAAAATAATAAAAAAAATTGGCATTCGCCCACATTTTCCGAGATGGGCCTCTGCACTTTTCATGGTCAATATGGGTATCATATAAAAGCTTTTGAGAAGATCTTTCACAAAATGATATTTTTATGTGAATTTTTTTGTCAATATTTTAATTCTCAATATTTTTTATTGGACTTACGTACATGGTGAAGGATATATAAGATTCGGCATAGCTGAATATAGCCCTCTTAGAGTACGGACAGATTAATCAAATATTTGACCAAAAAAGCGTAACCACTATTTTTTAAATGTTTAAATCTTTTCTGACACATTACATTACGAATGACAATTTATAATAAAGCAAATGTATACCTTTTATACTGAGCAGAATCTTCTATTTCTTAATAAGTTTTTGAGAGAGACAAAAATTGTTTTTAATAATTTAGTGGTTACGTCTTTGTGGTCAAATATTTGACTAATCTGACCGTACCTTTACTTGTTAAATTTTATAATAAAAATATTTTTATACTGACTTATTTTTCAAATACACAAATTTTTGTACACCTTGAGTTTAAAAAGTTAATGGAAATCGAGCCACAAATTATTTCCCTCTACTTGTTACGACATGTGCAGCGTACTGTTACGATATTGATAGATATCATTAAAAGATTATAAATCTTTTATTTATTTAGTCATGTGCGTTGTAAATAGAGCTGAATAATGTTTTAAAATTCACCAATCGCACGTGTGGTGTATTATAAAACGGAAAAAAATAAAAACGTGGTAACTAACACGTGTTGAGACTCAACATTAGCTGTGTTGGCAGAGGTGTCTGCTTGGTTGTTTAAAAGAAGATCCTCAGCTCAAATCATACTCGGGAGTAAATAGATCAGTCTATTTACGCACTAAAAAGCAAAACTCTACAATAATAATTTTAATTTCTAACCGTCAAATTATTATTATAAATTTATATTTTTTATTTATAAATTTAATTTTGCGTAAAAAATTAAAATATTATGCGTTTTAGATTTCAAAGTGAAAAGCATTTATATTATGAAAACAGAATACGTAAGAAATAATAAAAAAAAAACTTATGACGCAAATCACACCTGCTTTATAAAGTAATTTTCCTATTTCCTACTATATCTTCTTTTTAGAATATGACCCTGGAAAATGTGGCGTGTGTCTCTTGTAACACCCACAATTAATAACGAAATAATTTCTATGCAAATTTATTGGAAAAATAAGATTTTTTGTAAACATCAGCAGAATTTACTTGTAGGAGTATATGTAGGTTATATTTTTTTAATTCATTTAAAAATATTTTTAGTTTTCATCTTTAATTTACACCTCAACAAGAAAAGCTCTTTTTTGTTTTTAAGCCAATTAGTAAAAAATTTAATTTTTACAAGCAGAAAAAGTCGCCACATATAATTGAGTAGCCGCATCAATTAAAATTATTTTATTATTTAATTTTTCTGAAAAATTAGTCCCATACAGAAAACAAAAAACTACCTAAGGAAAACTAACAACTGACTAAGGAAAACTAACAACTGACAGAAATTCAAGCCCACTATGTTGTTAGTTAATAATAGTCAGCGTGCACTTAAGCTTAAGCTACTATTATTTAATGAATTTATATGCTTTGAATACCTTTTAATATGTACAGTGTCGGAGACAAGTATTCACATATAGTGAAAAAACAATTTTAATTTTTGAAAAATCAGGGTTTGAACCGTTGATATTATATATGAATTAAAATTGAATTTTTTTTAGTTAATTTCTAAAAAAAAAATTTATAAAGAAAAATTGTTTACAAATGTATGCGGACCTTTTCCAACGAAAACAAGAATAGTTAGAAACCAAAAGAATGTAATGCTGCATTTTCTAGATCGCTACATCCTTTACCAGCTTACTTCGCATCTATCTACCTTAGGTTGTGTACATCGTAAACATCATCTATTTTATCAACCAATCAATATTAACTTGGTAAAACGAAGTTCACACACAACCTAAAGAATTTTATCCTTGTCCTCTCTGTAACTCATCTTGTACATTTTTTCTACTGGCATTTAATTTTCCTTTTTTCCGCATATACAAGTGTATTAAAAAACATAATGTGAACACACATGGGAGTAATTAATTAGATGGACTAATTAATTGGCGATATCATTAGCATTAAATGATAAATAATGCTAATGATTTTTTTAGCATTATCATTATTTTCACTAATGGTAATGCTTTTTAATGAAAAGATTTCATTGATAATGGGTTAAAAATAAAATCATTACCATTGACAAATGATTAAAAGGCTTTTAAATCATTAATGCATTTTTCGTGTTCGTACACTTAATACACATCTTAAAGTATATTTTAAAAAAGCGTTTTTTTTCACAACAATCTTACGTAAAATTGATAACTTCTTAAAATGTTCAAATATAGATCTACCTACAAGAGTGTAAGGATTAACATACTTTATGCATAGTTTTTTTTTGGGTTTCTGCGATCAAAATTTGTGTTTAATAAAAACAATTATTTTTATTCAATTGTAATCAGTAATCAAACGATTTCATTAAAATTTCAATAAACATTAGTAAAAACAATTATAATTAAAATAAAATCATTACCATTTAATGGTAATTAAATTTCTTTCATTGTCATTATTTTAAACAATGCTAATGAAATTTCAATGGTAATGCCAAGCACTACTAGAAGTGTTCTCCAAAAGTTTTACTTTTCTTCAATTTTATATAAAAATCATCCGGAAAATCTTTTGTTAGAATTTTTTTCATTAACATTGGTAATGTTAAGTGATTAACATGGCTCTGTTATCGTAACAGAATGTGGATAGAGTTATAAATTTTAAAATTTAACTTCACACACATAAAACTATTACATCGGCAGGCGGTCTCGGATGCCATAAATGCATATAGATGTAATAAAGTCCTAAACAAACACCCAGACGCGATTTAAAAAGATAAGTAGCTTCTTCCCAGGCAAACAAGATCAGTTCTAGCACAAATAAGAGCCGGTTGGTGCAGTAACCTTAACTGCTACCGTGAACGGATAGTTCCTGACACTTTAAACCGTTGTACAGCCTGTTTCCAAAGCCCTCATGACACAGTGCACTTATTTAATTGTCCCTATGAATACGAACGATTGAGGTTGCGCAACTTCTCCACCTCCCAGTGCCACCTAATAACACATAATTGAGTTCTTATGACAACAGAGATATTACAACAATAACAACAAAAAACTAAAGATAGTTTTACACTATAATAATTCTCTATATTTTGATGGAATTTTCTTAAATGAAATTGCTTGTACTCATATTGCTCTGCACCACTAAAACAAACTGTTGGGGAAAATAGTGGATGGAAAGTTTTACCTTATCTTCCTTTTTCATGACAGATAAATACAAATTTGTTTTAATTTTCGTTACTTTGTTTAAAGTTGAAAAAAAGTAAGTTCGATTTGTTTTTAGCTTCAAAATACAATTAGTTCTTTTGGTACATCATCTATTTGCATACGTGGGAACATTTTACAGCTTAAGGCACAAAAAAAAAACAATCAAGAATTTTTAATACAACCAATAAATATTTAGTTTATTTGAAGTAAAATTTTTTTAATAACAAAAGATTATTTTTGAACAAGTTACTATATTTGGAAATAGATCTCCATATATAAAGACTTGTGTCAATTAAGTTATTGTAATTATTTGTAACAATTGCACACTCTAAATCATAAATCCAAAAATGGTATTTCCGCAAAAAAGGTGATAGAAAATAAACTACACTTTATAATATATTGTTAATGTTATTAAATAATAATAATATATCAAACTAAGAGTAATAATGAATAAATATCTGCGAAATATTCGGTCGATGGAGGAAATAAATTTATTAAAAAAAAAATGCTCAAGCTAAACAAATTTATATATGAAATAAATTGCACTATAACGATCCAAGAACTTGAAACGGAACAACTTTTATAAACAATAATATAAATTCACAAGAGTATTAGCGATAATTAGTATAACTTTTGGTCATTTTAAGGTCATTCTTTGACACTTTTCTGCTAATCTCAATTAATGTCATTCTTTCATTTAACCCAGTTTTGTGCGTAACGTACTTTTAGCAAATTTTTCCGGAACTTTTGGAAATTTTTTATAGGTAGGTAATAATATTTTGCAGCATCTAATGTACATAAGTGTGCAAATTTAAAAATTATATAAATCAAGTACAACTTAAAACCTAATTTTAAAAACAACTTGACACACATAAATTTAAATTCAGGGTCAAGGCCTCTCTTAAGATATGCATATAAAAATAAAATGTTAATTATGTTTAAAAGTAAAAACTTAAAACATCATTAAAGCAAATTTTTATTAAAAAATAAAAAAGAAAAAATCTGCAAACAACAGGGCTGCATTTATATTTCCTGTATTTTTATTTTTATTTTTTATGTTGTTTTAAAAAAAATAACAGCTTTCTGAGAAATGATGACAAGGAATAAGTAAAAACAAAACAAAGCATAGATAAGAATGAAGAAAAAATAGAAAAGAAATTATGTAAATAAGAAATACATCAAAAAACGTTAAAAAAAACTTGAAAAGGTTGGAAGATTTTTTTATTATTTCTTTCCCCCAGCACGAGGTGGGTTATTTGACCAATTTCATATGTTGTAGGTAATTTATTTTCTACTTACGTTGCATTGTCCTTGGGAACAATGGTTTCACTGGCATTGTTTTCAATTTCAATGGGATCCACTTCCATTTCTGAAGAACTCAAATATGTTTCGCTATCACTACTTAAAACAATAACGTCATCCATGAAAGTTAGTAATTTTTGTTTAATATTTTTAAAGCAATTTGACAAAGAAACACGAACGAACAAGCACAAACAAATTAAAAACTAAAAAATTGTTTTTACTTCAATCAGATTTCTGGTTTTTTTTTATCCTTTAGTCACTTGAGCCAACTAATAAAATTTCTTTTCAATTTAGACCAATTTTAATGGAAATTTTTTATCACAAAATATTAAAGAATAATTTAAAAATTTAATCACGTTGATTTCTTTTTGTTTGGTTGTAATTGAAAAAAATCTATTCTCCAGAAATTTTGTTGTTACACTCACTTAACTCTATTGTGTGTTTTCTTTCGACACAGCTGTGAAAATTTTCTTTAGTTGCTGCGTTAAAAATGAATATATTAAGCACGTTTTATATCTTTGAATACACTGTTTTTAATTTAATAATTTTGTTGTTTAGCAATTAATTAAAGACAAAATCACAGAAAGCTGTCTGATGGTCAAAACAAACTTTTCACTCGATTAACTTCGTCAAGCAAATCTTTACAAAATGAGCAACAAAACAGTGTGGAGAATTTTAAAAGAAGGTTAAGTTACAGAGTTGCATAATGTATCAGTTGGATTAAAAAAGTATCAATAAAAAGGAGATAATAGAAACATATATTAACAATTCTACCTACAACGATTCTATTATACTATCTGTTAATAAGTTGATTGTAAAATTCAGAAGCCTCGAATATAATAACTAAACAAGTTACACCTAATTTGGCCCGTAAATGATTAATTTTAGAGCGAAACAGAAGGAAATGAATTAATAATAACTAATAACCACTTAAAGAAATTTGTGTTATAATCATCCTCATTATGCGCTTTGATTTAAATCAAAATTTTTTCTGTTTGGAATATTTGGTACTCATTTCCTTTGGTTTCGACTTTGTCTGCATTACGTAGATTCTAATGGAATTTTTTTTTTCAATTAAAAAAATAAATTGTAAATAGTAATCCAACAAACTTATTTTGTAAGAATTTTTTGATTTATTACAGGTTGGTAGCAACAACAAACTAGCAGTACGAAAAGCTGGTGAGTTTCATTTTAAGTCGGCTTAAAAATAATTAATGAGCGTAGATTTTAAGGAAAATTTATACTGATTCTCTAAGACCTATAAGTTATAATTGAGTATTTATAATTAAGTCCGTTAAAAAAATAATGGCGCGGTAGTGATGTCATTTTTACTTATGAGTCCTAGGTTTTGAACCGCAATAGGCAGACAGCTCTAGTTCAAGTATTTTTATTTATGCGTATATAGCTGTAGTTTTTACCTGTAGTAGGCAGAAATTGAAAACTTACACAGAGAATGTCCAAAAATAAACACTATGAAAATGAGTCTCAGCAATAAATTTACAAGTTAAAGGGTGGTTCATTTATAACTTTTTGACAAAGTTTTCAATATCTTCAATATCTATACTTCTTTAATAACTCACTATACTCATTGTAGTCTTTAATCCTTCAATTTTGATGTATATCTTCAATCGCTTATATAAACATATCAATATGATTTTGTGAATTGGAAAAGTCCTTGTTTCAGCTGAAACTTTGTTTTATGGTGAATTTTTTGTGATATAACTTCATTAATATAAAAACACTTTCCATATCTAATATTAATATACGAGCTGAAAAAAGGTAATATTTTTGATAATAAACATATATCGGTAGTTAGAGTGTTATTTGTGCCAGATTATAAAAGATGCTATGCATGTTTGATCCAAACATACATAAAATTTCAAAACCTTCATGCATAACCATTGGCCGATTAAAAAAATATATTTTAATAATTTACTTTATTCTTGCTTGATTCCTTCAAATAGAAATATTTCATGATATTCTCATGAAATATTTATTATTTCAAGCTACAAAATGAAATGTATTACTGCGGGGAAAACATATCCATATGGCCATTTCACTAATTCTCATATGGCTCATCAGTGGATTTTACTCAAATTACTGAATGTTTGCTGCGTTTTTTGTATATAAAACCTGTTGAGTTTTTATTGTTTTTTGCTTTGTTGATTCAATATAGTTTTCATTTAATCAACTTGGCGATAGATATAACACTTTCTTGTTTTGAATGCAAAATTTGGGTAAAATCCACTGATTAGCTATATGAGCAGTAGTGAAATGGCCATATGGATATGCTTTCCCCGCAGTAATACATTTCATTTTGTAGTTTTAAAAAATAAATATTTCATGAGAATATCAGGAAATATTTATATTTGAAGGAATCTAGCATGATTAAAGTAAATTATTATAAAAAAGATTCCGAATGATAAATTTTCACAAAATATATTTTAGTTGTTGCCTGGTGTTTACAAAACTGTTTGTATAGTTACTTTATGCAACCCTGCTTTTATTTAGTTACTTTGACATTTCTTAAATTATTATTGTACGAATGAGACAAATATAATAACAAAATTCCTATTGGAAAGCGGTGGCGGTTGTGACACTTGTCAAACCATTCAAAAGAAACGTTGAATTTTTTTCCTGAAGTAGAAAATTGGAGCTCAACCTTAGTGGACGTTAACACTGGTTGCCTATAAATTCCGTGTAAACGCGTTCTTTTAGTAATTTAGTAATAAATTTATGGTCATCAATTAAATTTATACATACTTTTCTGTACAAATTTCATTTATTTTTCAAAGAATAAGAACGTGATATCAAAAAAAGTATTAATGTTTTAGAATTGTTATTCAAGAAAACGAAAAAAAGGAAAAATTTAAAAGTGAAGAAAAAAATTAAACGCAATTTTTTTTTCTCATAAAATTTAATGCTGTTTGGGGGGGAAACCAAATTCAGTAAGCTATTAAACGAAATTATTAGTTAAATCTAAATTTTGCATCGTTTATTGTTCATCTACATATTTTTATATATTATTTATTGAATTTTTTAATTATTGAACATAAACTGGAAATTATAAAAGATGTGTAGTGAATTAAAGTGCATTCTTGAAATTTAAGAAGTATAAGTAAGTGAGAAATATAAATTTTAATCGATTTGGAGTATTGAAAGAACACTAGCTTTTGAGGTAAGTGTTAATTTTATAAATTTTTATGTAAAAATGTATACTTCGTTCATTTCTTTCTATCTCCACTTGTTCGTGTTGTTTTTATTTTAAGAAATTTCTTTGCTCAGAAGAAAAACTGTTTACGCAGGCAGTCGTTCTTTATTTTTGTTTGTTTCTTTTATTTCCTATCTTCTTTACAAAGTGTTGGAAGTTTTATTTGAATTTCTACGTTCTTCATCTATCACACTCATGAAAACAGCCAATACAGCCCCAACCTAAAATTGACTGTCAGAATTTTAATGTTGTTTTTGTTTTGCTTATTCTCTTTATATATTCTGTATATTGTTTCTTTCGTCAGAGCAGCCAGACCGAAAAATTATTCTTATTTTGTCGATTATTTTCTCAAGTGATTTTTTGTATGTTTTAAAATTAAGAAAATGTTATCCCATTTTTAGATATTTTTTAAATGAATGCAATTCATTTTTGTAGACGAGGGAGAATAGGCTTAAACTATAGTTTGTCTGTATGTCCATGCAGAATACACTGAAGTTATTATTATTACATAAGCTTTTAAATTATGTCAATACTGACCTGATACATTAAAAATGTAATACAAATTGTCAATTTTATATGCAAATTTCAGAGGTCAATAATACATTCTGCTAAGAGAGAGTACCGTCCAAACTAAGTTGAGTTCAGTGGAATTCTGTTGCTATCAAATTTTATTTCTTTAAATTTAAGGTTCATTTCCACCGTCTGCAAAAGGAGTGCATCAGACATTGGGTAATTGTGATTGATTTAACAGCTCTGCTGAAGTTGAAAAACTTTTATTTTTTACAAAAACATCCTTTGAAAATAAAATTTTTTACCCACATTTTTGATTTTTAATGAAATCTGTACAATTTAATTTTAAAACTTAAGTATCTTTTTTGTACTTATATTCAAATTACTTGAAACTTCACTGATATATCACTAGTATTGATATAAAAAATACAGTTCCATCAAACTAAAGAAAAAAGAAAAAAAAAAAAACAGATCACCAAAAAGATACATCGAAAGTTTATTAAAAACCTATAAATTTTACCAAAAATTTTGAAATTTAACCAAAGGATCAATTTATCGGCACCCCTCTATAATTCTCCATATTTGGAATTTTTAACAGCGCGAGTTGGAACGGGTTTTTGGGCAAATTAACATTTTAATATTTGACTTTCTCTAAGCGCTGAACCATGAAAATTAAAGTTTAGATGCATTTTTATTCCTTTTACAGCGCTATGTTATCTTTTTAACAGAGCTCGGTTAAATAAAAAGGTTTGTGGCAAAGCTAAAAATTTTAAAATTTATCTTCACACACAAACTAAAACTAAAAATTATTCTATAACTCCGCATCAATATTTTTTTAAACGTAATTTCATTGAAGTGAAAAAATCGGCATTTAAATAATCTCATACTTTGTGTCCAATTAAACGTTTGAGCCACTGTACATCGCAGTTGTGCAACTTTTAGCAGAGAGATCAATAATACTTATCTTTATTAATTTGTGGCAAATTAATTTCTTTACAAAAATATTTTGTGTTTTTTAAATTGTCTGATGTGTATTTTTTTAGCTTTAATATCTATTTTGCCGCCTGTTGCATCTTGTCGCTTTAGTTGTGGTTCCCCGTATGAAACTCATTTTTCTTTTAATATTTCTTTTTACAGTGAAGTAGAACTACGAAAAAACGAAGAAAAATCAGAACAACAATTTTGACACTTTCAGTTAAACAAAAACATTCAAAATTACTCAAATTTGACAAGATGCCTGAACAAGCGAAAGTAAAACAAAAAAAAAAAAAAAAAAACAAAAAATCAGTTGTGTAATCAACACTATTTAGTTTTGATAGTATTTTCTTATATTTCTGTGATTATTATCTCTGATTGATAAGTCCACATGTTGAGTTTTGTTACATTTTATTTCTCCTCAACTCTTTGTTATCTTCTCACACATCTTCTTTCAAGTTATTTTTCTTTTTTGTTAGTTTATCTATTAGATAATAGCTTTTTTAAATAATTTATTTAAAAAAAAAATTATTTGTTTCTTTAAAAATAGAAAGGAACTTTAAAACACCTGGGATTTTTTTGTTTGCTTATTTTTAGATTAAAGCCAAAATTTTCTCTTTAGTGATTTTTCTCTTAATAATTCTCTGTTTATTGCACTTTGTTAAATAAAATTAAATTTGTGCGTAATAAAAAATTAATTTGTAATTTTTTGAAAGCAATACAAAAATGAAAACGAAAAAATTTAAGGACATAAAAATAATAATAATAATAATAATTTTTTTGGAACTTGTGTAGTTCAGCACAAAGAGTTAAGAAATATTGTCTAAAGATGTGTGAATCTGATATTTCATAGAATGTCCAAATAAATTAGTTTTGTGATTCTTTATTTATAAATAGTGGGTTAAAATTTACTCCTTTAGAATTTTTCCATGTTTTCCTACGAGCCAAACCTAAATTTGCGCGTAAGGCGCAATCTATCATAGAAATGCAAAATGTATGAAGCAAACCATAGTAGCGCCGCATCAAGCTTATCAATTGTAAAATACGATTTTGACAGTGCGTTAGGAGGTGAAGTTGGCTGCTTCTTCTTAGCGGGCGAAACACTACGCCTGCCTTTAATTTTTTATTTCAATTGGAAAAAATCTAATTTAGCGAATTACTTTAATAAAAAAAAAAAAAAAACAAATATAGGTATAGGGCGATAGAGAATTAAAAAACAAGAAGAAAATATTAACTGAAAAAATTTGCCCTCGCCCATATTATGATACTTTATCTCTAAAATTTTCAACAAAACAATATTTGGGTATTCGTCATATTTTTTAAGATATCATTATGGGTATCATTTTAAAGCTTAAAGAGATCTATTAGAAAATATAAAAAATTTATTAAAATTTCCTTTTTCGGCTTTGGTGAATTTTTTAATTTAATTTTTACAAAGAACAATTATTGTTAAAAACGTATGTGGGCGTTTTCCAAAGAAAACAAGAAAAATTAGACGCTGGCAGAATGTAATGCCCAATTTTTTAAAATTAAATTAAAAAATGAACCAAAGCCAAAAAAGTAAAGTTTAATTTATATATGAAAATCCGCGGTTCAACTCCCGGCTGGGGAAAAAATTAAAAAATAATTAAAAAACACGCAAGGCACAGCGCATATACATTCAAACCTAACTCATCAACAATTAATATGATATTGGAACAGCATCTATAATGTTGTTAGGAAAAAAGTATGAATGATTAAAAATAAAATTTGCATTTCGTGCCTATGCCGAAGGTGTAGTACAAAAACAACAAATCTACAAGACGTGTTGTAGAGAAAACAACAAAGAAAAGCTTTGAGTTGTGTGTGTGATTTTCGTTAAATGAATGATATTTACAATGTACACAACTTAAGGTAGATAGATGCGAAGAATGCTGATGAGGGATTCAGCGTTCTTGAAAATTCGGCATTACATTCTGCCAGCGTTTACTCTTTTTTTGTTTTCTTTGGAAAACGTCCGCATACACTTGAAAAATAATTTTTCATTGTATCTTCGTATAAATTAAATTAAAAAATAAACCAAAGCTGAAAAATTAAATTTTAATTGATGTATGAAAATCCACGGTTCAACCCCTGGCTGAGGAAAAAATTAAAAATAAAAAAACCGATGACATTTTTATGACTTTTTTTTAAAGTTTTGTTAATTTCTGTCACCTCAATATTTTTGTTTTTGATTGGAGTTACTTCACTGAACTTGATTTTCATACATGGTGAAAGATATACAAGATTTGGCATAGCCGAATATAGCATCCTCACTCACTGCTAATGCTAAAAATGTTTATTTTTTATATTTAGATTGACAACTAAACAGATTCTTCAAATTGCATTTGAAGCTTTACAGACAACTGCTTGAATTTTCTTAAAAAGTGCATTGCGAAAAGCGTTTTAACGAAACTAATCATAAAGTCCAGCGCCAGTGACCTTTTAAAGCTAAGAAAATAGAATTGTTATTCCTTTTAATTAAGTTGGCTCTTATTATCATGAATAGATATTTATTTACACTCTCCTACAATATAATAAAATCCCTGACACGATTTTTCGTTTCCAATAAAATGTCTTTTATCATTCCACACTACAACACTGGAGTGAATACACATGTACAGTTATTTTTTAAATGCCAGTTTATTCTTATAAATTATGGTTACTTCTTTCTACATTCCTTTTTTTAAACAAAATTGTTAAACTAAATATTTTTTTCTGTTTTATTATTTACTAAAACAACAACCACAACACATCATGTTGTGATCAATATCTTTCTACAAGTTTATCTATTAAAATACAAATAACTAACTAAATACATACATACAACAACAACAAAAGGACGAAGACAAAGGATTTGTTTGAACAGTTAAGCAAATTATAAAACTCGGTGCAAACCTACTTATTCTTGTTAGTATGACACCGACTTGGTTATATATTTAATTTTTACTCCCCTCCCTTCCTCATTTAGCTGTATCAACCATTATTAAAGCAACTAAACGATTGCTTAGAGAATACAGCAATAAACTGTTTTTCTTAATAGGAGAAAATAACAATAAGAAAGAAAAAACAAATATTTAAACTAAACAACTGAGTCAGTATGTCAGACTAGCAACAGCAACAACAACAGCAGCAACTTAACTTAAATAGCAAGAAACACAAATATTTGGCTGGCAAGAAGAAGTGTGTTTGAGATTTTTATTTAAACGACACAACACTAAATACATTTTTATGGCAACCGCTTTAATTTTAGAAAAGCCGACAAGTTAGCAATAAAAACAAACCTTTGCAATAAAAGTTTTTGCTAAAATTAACAATTAAAGAAAGAAACAAAAATAATAAATAGAGTGAAGTATGAAAAAGCCTGCAATACAAATTGCGTTGTTGCTATAAAAATTAAAGGGATATTCAACATGGCTGTACGGTACTACAGTGTTGCCAGAATAATGCATTTCTTAAATTTTAACGAGTTTTTTTTCTCTTTTATTATGACTTTTAAACTTTGCAACAGCTGGAAGTTCTCTAAAGTTTCGGTGGCTGTACATTGGATTTAACGTTTTGGAACGACACAACCCCACGTTTATTTGATATATTTGTATCTTCTTCCACATTGTCGTTTACAGCGGGAAATTTTTTTCTGCAGGCACATCATTACTTCGACAACATGATGTTTTGCATCATCTAAAAATTATATTTTGTGAAATTGATCCACAATTCGAAGGATGGCTTGCTCAGATAGACGATTATGTGGGTCATAAAAATTACTCAGTCATCTTTAAGTTGCGCTTATTGATACATCAATAATATAAACCTCTTTGTTGGACACTGATGCACTTCTGATGGCTAAAATACAAAAACTAAACTTCTCATTATACCCACTCACGACCTACCTTTGCGCTCACAATTGGTTTCATCTTGCATTTATATTTTAAGAAATAGAAAGAGTGCATTCATACAGGCAAATTTTACTTTGACAAAGTTTTGTTAATTTTATTTTAAACTTTGTTTGGTGTTCAGACACACAACGTTTTCTTTTACAAATTTTGTTTCCTTCTGTTTGATCGTTCTTAATTTTTGGACGTTTTGCATTTGGTTCTTATAACACAAAAATTATTGTATGTACATGTACAAGCAATGAACAAGAAACAAAGCAACTTTGCGAGGACATCAAAGTCTGTACTGCTTATCATTCTTTCTCCCTCTCTCTCTCACATTAAATCAAAACTTTGCAAAAAAAAAATTTGCCTGTCTAAATAGGGTGATAAAGAGTCGATTGTAGTGGAAGACACCTTGCAATGAAGTTCAAATAGTTCGTGAACCTTTGAATGGGGTGTATGGATCAATGGATGTTCTTTACTATAAGTTTGAAAAATCAGTAAAAAACATTATTTTTATGCCAATTAATTTACTAAAACACAATTTTTTTTTTCTTAACTGCGTCGAATTAAGTTACTTTAAAAAAAATATTGCATGCGATAAAAAGTTTTTCCATAGTATTATTATAACTGTATCAATAACTTGTGCATAATTTACTTTAAAAATAAAATTAAGACTAAAAGTTTCTTGATAGTTTATTACAGTCTAATTCATAAAAAGTTCCTATGTATGAATTCTGAGGTACTTGCTAAAATTAGTTTTAAGGAGTAGTTTTTTATTTTTATCACTTGAGAGTCCTATTGGTTCAAAATGGGTTAAAACTTGTATGCGACATGTATGGCGCTTATGGAATTTTGATAGGATGATACCCATTATATCCCATTCTGGAACAAAGTGTTTGAGATGTATCAAAATATTTATAAACACACTTTAGCGATGATTTCGCCAGATTCCATTTTCTTCTTAAAATAACTTCTATTACCCCAGGATAAACTTTTATTAAAGAAAAAAAAATATATAAAAATAACAAAATTCATTTTATAAACCTTTAATAAAAACTTATATTTATTAAAGATTTATTAGGCTATTAAACGTTTATAAAAAAAAAGCTAAATTAAATAAAACTAACGGTATATTGAAAAAAGTAAATAAAGATACAAAATAATCAAATGATAAGACTTTTAGAACGACTAAAAAATAAAGAATTATACGCAATATGGCAACACTAAAAAAGCTAAGTTTATCGGTTTGTTAGCTTATCGGCCCTTTTCAACTTAACATATAAATACAGAAAATAACTAAAAGTTGACTATATTTTTAAAAATATACATATTCTAGATATTATTAAGTTTGAAAAGGCGCCCTTAAACACGTACATGAAAATAAACGAAACAAAAACTCAACACAGAAAACTTAAAGTCCACTCTACAGCAAAGTATCCGATTAACTCTCATTTTGTATATCAAAGACTCCATAAATCAATTGTTGAAAAAAGAAATACAACAATCAACAATGAAGCAATGATGTCAGATAATATTTTACGCCATTCTATTACACAGAAGAAGAAAAAACTAAAAAACTAACAGTACTGACCATAAAACTTATACCAACATAGACGTCAAATATTAAATTTATAGTTTAAAAAAAGAACTTTTTTTGTCGACATAAATCAGAATTGCAAAGTTCACTCTTAAGAACACAAAAAAAAAAAAAAAAATTAGCACTAAAAGAAAAACAAATATTAACAACTTGAAAATATACGACTTGTCATGATGCATGTCGTTCTTAATAGACCAATTTCAAAAGTTTAAGTTTCAAGAAAAGCATTTTTGTTGTTGTAAGTCATACTGAAGGTATAAGCTGTCTATCCACTCAATGCAGAAAATAATTAACACAAATTCTTCGTCAAGTAGTGTAGTGTTTTTTTTTTTTATAAATATGGACGCATTGTACTTTGAAACAAATTCAAATACACAATACGAGGGCTGCTCTATATATTTCTGGCCTAATAGTGAAAATGCGAATATTTATAATCAAAAATGGTTTTATTGTTTTTCAAAGTATTCTCCAGCATGATTTATACACTTTTGCATGCGCTCAAACCAGTTGTCGAAGCACTTTTTCCACTCCGATTGAGACACCTCTAAAACATGGTTTTTAAACACTTCAACAGCTTCTTCTGGCGACGAAAATCGTTGACCACGCATTTTTTTCTTGATGTGCGGAAAGAAGAAGTCATTAGGTGCCAAGTCAGGGCTGTACGGCGTATGACCCATTAATTCGACGTTTTGGCCGGTCAAAAACGCTCTGGTTTGAGCCGATGTGTGAGAGCTCGTATTGTCATGGTGAACAATGATTTGTCTTCTCTTGTTGGTTTTTCGAATTTCTCCGATGACTTCAGGCAAACAAATTGTAGTGTACCACTCAGAAGTGACCGTCCTACGTTGCTCAAGCGGAACAGTCGCCACATGACCAGTTTTGCCGAAGAAACAGGCGACCATTTGCTTCGAAGTGCTTCTTCCACGAACAACTTTCGTTGGATTTTGCTCGTCTACGAGGGCTGCTATATATATTTCTGGCCTGGCAACACTGAGTGCTGCCCAGTGCAATCTGACATTTCCATTGGAAAGTTTGTCATTTTTAAGCATAATCGTACTCAAAACGTTTTGACGTACGACCATTATTTGCGTTGTTTAAAGTGTCTTAAAAAAAAAAAAATAATATAGAAAAAAATGGAATTAACTCGTGAACATTTTCGTGCCATCATTTTTCACAACTTTCGACGTGGATTATCACGACAAGAGTGCATTGATGAACTTAAATCTTTGTATGGCGATGAAGCACCATCCTAATTCTAGTTATTTGATATCGGCCATCTTAACAAAATATCAGAAGCGAAGTACTAAAAAATTAAAAGCTGTAATACCGATTAGGGATGATAAAATAAGCGTTATAGCGAATTTATATAATAAATAAAACACACAATTAAATGTTTCGCCAAATTGTGAAAGAATTCTTACCAAAAATTGTAAAAACGAAAGAATTTTTATAAAAAAAAATGTTGCAATTTATTCAACTTCACAATTCGTCGGTAAAGTTTTGGATAGATCTGGCAACCTGCCGTTACTCAAATGCAACAATAAACTGTTACAAAAACAATATTTGTGATAGTTAAAAAATAATGAAAATCTAATTATTTTCTGGTCTCTCTAGCGATAATATCTCTATTTCTTATTTTTATACCCTTCACCACAAATGGAAAAAGGGTCATTCTATTTGTAATTTCTACAATATCCATTTCTGACGCCATTGAGCGATGTCCGTCTAATAACTTTGCAAGACACTAGATGAGCTAAAGAACATTATAATACCCCAATCGATCAGTTTCTAAAAATCAGTAAGATCGTTCCATATTCTTAGAGCAACGGACAAAACATCACGCCTGCCTCAAATTTTTCCATATCATTTGAAACAAGTCAAGTTTAGTGAAGTAACCCCTATCCATAATTATATGTGGGACGATAGAGATTAAACAAATAAGAAAAAATATCACGTGAAAAAATTGACCGAGTTATGGGCCTCTAAACTTTTCATAAAAAAAGTACAATTGTGCACAATATTTTTTAAGATATCAATATGGGTATAATTTAAAAGTTTTTGAAGACGCCCTTAGGGAAACACTCGGAAAAATATGAACAGCGCCAATTTTTTCAATTGATATTTTTTCCTATTTTTAACTCTCTATCGCTCCATATATTTGTTCTTTTGATTAGAGTTACTTCACTAAACTAGATTTTTTTCCAAATAATATAGAAAAATTTGAGGCAGGCATTGAGTTTTGCCCGCATTCTCAAAAGACATGGACCGATCTTGCTCATTTTTAATAGAAAAATTTTCGAAACTATATCTAATCTATTGTTCTATATTCTGTAGCTTATCTAATGCCTTGCCAAATTGATTTTAACCCGAACACGGAAGAACAGACGGACATCGCTCGATCGACTTTGCTAAGCATTAGAACTCAGAATATAAACACTTTAAGGGGTCGAAAATGCATACTGTTATAATTAAAAATGGAATGGCAAACTTAGATTTACCCGTTTTTCACCTGTGGTGAAGGGTATAAAAAAGAAACCAATTGTTAAAAAAAAACGTAATTCAATTGAAAATTAGCTTAGATTCGAATAGCTGGTCCATTCAAAATAATATAAATTTGAAAAAAATTTATATTAAACTAATTAAGTTTTCACTTAAGATTCCGGTTTTCAAACGAACAGTTCATAAAATGTTCAGTTCCAATGTGCTAAACAACGTAACGTTTAGCAATTTAAAATAAAGAAAGGATTGACGAATATTTTAATTTCTCATTTTCTCACCCCACAAAACTCAGAATTGCTGCAAGAAAAGTTGACGTGTGTGAACTGGGTATTAGTTGAAGATACAGTTACGAAGTATTAGTGATTCCTTAAAGGAATATGGTTTTTAATAAAAATATTTCTTATTTAATATATGAATTTAAAATTACAAAAAACATATAAATAATTTGGTAAATATTCCACAATAATTTTTTTTTAATTGAAGCAACATTGTTATGCCTCTTGTTTTATTCGTGTTATTATTGGTGAGGGAAACCCTAATAAATCATAAGGTATAAAATCGTTCATACATGTTTGTGGTCATTCATGCCATATTTTTCTTTTACGTTGACCAGATTGTATTGTTGTCGTCAGTAGATTGTGGCCGGAAGACAGTGAAATGTGTCAAAAGAAATGTTAAAAGTTCAACAAGATAAGGTAAGAAAGAAACCAAACGAAAGTAAACTAGTATTGTTTTTTTTTCAAGGTTAAAAAAAATCTAGCACTTACTTTTTTCTGAAAATCAGTTTGTTTTTTGCTTAAAATAATACTAACATTTTTTTATTGTGTGTTGGCGAAATGAGTGCTTTGTAGTTGAATGTTTCCATAGTTTTCATTTTTTACGTTGAAAAAGGCCAACATACAAAAATTATATTAAGCCCCTAGAACTAGAGTTGGGTATAATACTTCAATTTGCTTAATAGCTTAAATCGTTTAAAAGATTTTTTTTTCAAAATAGGATTTTTTAAACGCCTAAGAATTAATAAGTCTCTTAAAATATAAAATACACGTGTGTTTATAAAGATAAATTATACTTTGGTTTAAAAATGTTTTTGTTTTTATAGCATGCGATAAATTTTCTCTCTACAAAATGAGTGTTTCACAGTGATTTTAGAGCTGTTTTAATAAATATAATTACCGCGATCAAGCCAATCCGTCTCCCAGAGATTAAACCCAGGTATGGCAGTGTGCTATTAAATTGTAAACAATGTTTATACTAATTGAATATGAGAATATTTCTATGAATCACGAAAGTGTGTTACTGTGCAAGATTTTCATACAGATATTTTTTTAAACGACAAGGATTTGTTGAAAAGTTAAAAGTTTAGTTATAGACTAAGTACTGCATATGTAGACAGAAAGAAATATCGCATGCGATAAAAAAAAACCTTTTTGTCAACAAAACATGTATTTGTACTCAATGAAACAATAAAATAAGCCGTTTTCTTCAAAAGTTATGTAAGTCTATTTTTGACAAAATGTTAGTTTACGATAACACTGGTTTTTTTGTATATAAACAGTTTCAGATAAAATAATTCAAAAGTTTTTATTATACTGTCAAAATAAATTAATGAAGTTCAAAAATTTTATATTTTTATAGTAGTATAAGTCCAACCCTAAACTACACGTTGAGACAGCACAATAAAAAAAAAAAAAAAAAAATAATAATAATAATTTGGCAATAGATAATAGAAAAAATACTAATTACTATTACCTTTGTATGAAGCACTACCATCTTTTACAGGGGAACTAGGTATTATTATTCAACGATTTCTCTAACACATCACTACTGCTTTAAAAATTTGTTCCTAATGAAAAAAACTAACAATTGAATATTATAGTATGAAGTTGTAATTCATATACTCAAGTTTTAATATTTTATTTGGACTTCATGAAAATTTCGTAAGCCCATATTAAAACCCATATTTATATTTCACTAACGTATCAGTTCGAAAGTGTTGTAAGTCCACTTGAGGTCATCAATAGTGCTATAAAATTAAATAAATTGACTAGTTAAAAACTTACTTAATTTTTATACTTTCTAAATGGAGTTTTGGATATTTGCAAAAGAAACCCGATTTTAAAACAGACAGATGGGCCATCAATCTATAAATATAATAAATCTGTTACGGGATCGTTTCTGTACATATTTTTTTTTAAATTTAGTTATGGTGTAGATAGTAATCGATATGGCCTACGAATCACCTATTTTAAAAAATTTTGTCTGTCTGTCTTTCCGTCTGTCTAATAAAAACAAAATTTTGTGAGGAATAGAATATGTTTTTCTTGTAAAATTATTTTATTTGGAACAGAAAAAAAGAAATTAAAATGTTAAAGCATCCATTTTTGCCAGTATAATGGTACTCAAACCAGTTGTTGATTTTATTTTGAACAGTGTTTACAGAACTCTACAATAAATATTTGAGCCTTTTATTTTAAGAGTCACTTTAAAAGTCACCTTGCTTTTAAGCTAATGCACATATCTAAAGGATTGAGTTTTAAAGGAAAAGTATTAAGGCTAAATTTTGAAACATATTTGCACTTATTATCTCAGAATGCTTATTTATTCACCAATAAAAACTTCGGTCAACATATAACCGTAGCAACTCTTAATATTTTTTCTTTTTTAAACTTATATCACTTTCAAAATAAACGGCTCAATAAAAAACATATTTTTTAAAATTAAAATTTTAGAAAAACATGTAAGAGTACTTTATTCGGCTATGCCGAATCTTGTATACCCTTCGCCATGTATGTAAATTTAGTTTAGTGAAGTAGCTCCAATCAAAAAAAAAAAAAAAAAAAACAAATATTACGGTAACAGAGAATCAAAAAGTAAAAAAATATTATGATACATAATTTTACATAAAAATGTCATCGGCTCTTAAAAGGTTAAACATTTTTGAAAAATTTTACTATTTCTTGAAAGATCTCTTCAAAAGCTTTTAAATGATACCCATATTGACAATCGAACTTTTTTGTGAAAATTTCAGAGGCCTTTAATATGGAAAATATATGCGAGCGCCAATTTTTTCCCTTGATGTTTTTTTTATTTTTATTTTTCAATACTCTATCGCTTCATATGTTCGGTTTTTTGATTGAAATTATTTCATTGATCCAAATGATATGGCAAAATTAGAGGCAGGCGTAGTGTTTAGCCCACAGCTTCAAAGGACATGGATAGATCTTGCTGATTTTTAATTGCAAAAGTTTCGAAACTAGGTCTGATCGATTAGCGTTTTTAAATTTTCTTTAGCTTTTTTTTAACTTTCTGCAATTTGGAGTTAGAGTGACACCAACTTAGGGTGTCTGCTACGCTTCAGTGGACATATAAGAATCTTGTGTATGGTATGGGGACACCCTTTAATTTTTAAAATTATGAACTTTTTTTAAATGAGATCAAGCTGTAAGTATCACTTTTTAATTAGAAATCAAAATCGTTTTGGAGTTTTGCGGGCACGAATATAAAAAATACAGACGAATTGACAACCTTCTTGCTTTTTGAAGTTGGTTAAAAAGTATTTTAAATGTTTATTAAATTTTTAAATAATTCCCTATCAATTAAAAGAACAACAAAAACTTATTCCATTGATGTCGTCTCTTATATTTTTTGCTTTACTTTAGTTGCTCTCTACATGTTTTGCAAAAATACGTGTTTTCATCAAACTCATTTATGTGTACATACTTACATGCAAACAAACATACATACGTACGTATGTACGTCGTCTATTCTTATGTACGTTTATGTGCAAATTCTCTCATTATTTAATTCATATCAAAGAGCTCGAATCTTCAAGGATTTCATTTGGAAAACACACATAAATTTGCTAAAGATCCTGTGTTGCACTTAAAATGCTTCTGACAGAAGTTATTTAAAATTAACGAAACACAGAAACTGTTATTACAAATTTTTCATTACTTTCAGTTACATCCTTTAAATCTATGATTCTAACTTGGATACAAGCAATCAACTTAGCAACCAAGTAGAGAGTGTCACTTCTAAAACGAAACCAAATTGCATTTTCAAGAAATAGAAAATTGTTTGCTATTAAATTTTAATCAGTTAATGTGTGTGTTTGTTTTCATGCAACTCACAAACATGAAAATGTTTTAGAAAAATAAGCTTCGTTAGATGATGAAAATCTGCTGTCTTGCACATTAATACGGACGGCTGTTGCACTTTTTCATCTCTGTTGTTTTGCTCTTCTTCCTTTTTTTTGCACAATGTTTTTTTAATTTTTTCCCACTCCCTCGATATGACATAGGCAGCGTTACCAGAGTAATGACTTAATAAAATTATAATTTAATAAAATTTTATATTAAAACATTTTGCAGAAGCTTTACTTTTCGAATTTAAAGTGAAAGAGGAGAAAATATTTTTTTATCGGTAAAATAACATGTTTAACCCACGGCACTGCTAGCGAAATTTCTTATCAAGAATGACAAATAGAGAAAATAAATATTGCCATATTGTATTAAAAGTGAAAATAATTTGTAATATCAACAGCAGGAAAAAACATACAGCACTCATTCGAAAAACTTCGAAGTATTTGAATTGTTTTGGAAACAGACTCTTACTCTTAAAAGTGGTTTTCCTATGCTTTTATGGCTTTAGTTTTAAATCAAAACCAAGTGGAAGGGCTAAGTACCTAAAAACGATAACTTAGCAAAGCGCAGGGAAAATTTAAAAAACGAAATAGATGTTTCGAAAGACATGCCAAAAAGTCTGTGTGGTAGTAAAAATAACGGACAAACCTTTAGAAGATTTTTTAGAAACCAAAAACTATTTAAAAATATAAACACAAACATTGATCTTACAAAAAGTTTTGCTACAAACTCTGATACTGATGGTCGTTTCAAAGTTGAATCAAGATTTGAATTAACAACATTAAGTTGTGTTTGATATAAAAGAGAAAACCAGTGTGGTTAAAGCTAGGATCCAACTGTGATCTGTGATCCAATATGATCTAAAAATGGTTCATATTGTAATTGATTTTTTAGCGCGCCGTATAAAATAAGGAAACGTCCTGCAGAAAACGAATGTCGGCAGCATTAATATCATCGGGTTTAGATAGAAAGAAATCGTTATCATGTCACGATATCGAGCAACAGTTACATAATTTTAAAAATTATGTTCCTACAATTCTTTAGTCCAATATCTGTAGACAGCAATGAAGAGTTTTACTAGTTAAGTCACTAATGAATTCTGTGAACCCTCAGGTGCGACATTGCAGATGATTTTTTCTCCCATCTAATAGAATGAAATATTTATTAACCCATCTTTTAAATCCCATGGATGGCGGCCCTTTAGTACACCTTTTCGGTTTAATTAATTATAAAATATTTTTAATCAGCTCTTATTTAATGTCAAAAATATCAACTTCGTGCTATTTTTGTTGTTGTTTTTTGTTGGTTACAAGTTGAAGATTTGGCAAAAACTTTCTCGTGTAATTTAAAATCTTATTAACGTTTTTGTGTCAGTTTTGCATGTAGATATTTTTATATTAGAGCAACTATTTTAATAGTTAAAGGAAATACAGATTTTTCAGTGCGATTTTTATAGTGAAGCAATTTTACTATTTCGTCTAATGTTGCAAAGGTACACAAAATAGTTTTTAAAAGTTTCTGGCAACTCTGGCCATAGAAATACATCTTGTTTAAGGGCTGTTAAGACGGTACGACTTTACGTTCGTAAAATCCAAGAGAAAATAATAGAAAATACATCCGTTTTTTAAAAATGAGAATAAAAATCTTACGATAGATTTTTTCGCGTCTACACAATTGGTATACACAGGTTTTTGTACGGTTTGTAGAAAAATGCATCCCTGATCTAATGATTAGTAATTGTCTTTTGAAAATTTTCAAAAAAAAACATAGAGATACCATACGACTGTAAAATTCTCATCCGTAATTGCTCTCAATTTGTGCAGATTCATTACATATTTGGTTTAGACGATTCCACTGGTCATATCCTGCACAAAAATTTGACAAGTCATAAGACTTCTGTTACATGGTCAAAATTTGTAAAATAAAACTTTTTCATATTTTTTAAATACAATTCTTTAGAGTAATTTTAGCTTTTTAAAGCAAAGATAAAAGAACAACTGCTTACTTAAACAAATTAAATTGAATAATTTCAAAGTGGCCTTAAATTTGCTTCTCTTATCTCCAAAAAATTTCTTTTTGCAGCAAGAAATTTTTTGCAATTATGGTGCCATCTGTCAGAAACATAACAATTTCACTAAGATTAAATTTTTGCAGCGATTTATGTTAAAGTTGAAAATTTGTGAGTTTAAAAAAAAATTTATTAAATTTGGTTTTCCAACTCTGGCGCGCATTTATGCAATTGAAAATTGCACTGAATACATTTCTTTTTTCATTAACTTGAATGTGCAACAATGTATAAAAGTTATGTATGTATGTATGTAGGTGCTCGTACGAGTTTTTGGCGGTAAATAAATGAATGAATGAATGCATGCATGGTTGGATGGAATTAAGATTTTTGCAGATAAACTAAAAATTCTTACACTAATTCCGTTTTTTATTAATTAAAAAAATCTTTCAATTACAATTTTGCTTTTAAGGTTTTTGACAAAAACTCGTGTGTGTTGATCATGTAAAAACAAGTTTAATTAAAAATTTCGAATTGAAAAATTATCGTCGTTTATATTCTTCTTAAACAAATGGGCTTAAACTACCAAGCAGAAATCTGCAAATTTAAAAGACTATTATCTTTTTTTGCAAAACATGAATGATCTGTTTTATTATAATATGTTGACAGTCTTTTAATGGAGTCATGAAAGTAAGATCGTCTTCAATACTCCTAAGGACTCAACATTAAATGCTTCTTCTGCCTGCACAATTGAATATTTACTGAGATACTCCATCGATTTAATAATTTTTTCAAAAGTCACGGCTTTAACCGATCAACGTTTATACTTCAGAGACATGAAACACTACTCTCGTCAGCACTCTGCAGTCTATTTTAAAAATTTTTCATGTAGTAAAATTTTTTTTCTGTGACAAGGCCTCATTAGGTGTCACAGTAGTAACCTTGAAAACAAAAACTGGTAAAACAAATTAAAAAAAAACTCCTTGTTTTTAAAATTTTTAGTCTTTGAAATGCACATACACTTCGAGCATTTGGTGCAAGAGGGTCATAATTTAAAAATTCTCAATTAAGTATGCAGAAATATTATTCCTGGCTAAACCTCTTTCTCAGCCAGAAAACATTTTTTTTTATCATAAAACTAATAAATATTACTGATAGAAATATCTTAATGTTCTTCAAAAAGTTGAAACAAAATATAAAATATTAAACGCATTTTTTTCAGTTCAACGTTTTTAGAGATAGAACTGACTTCTTTTATTTTATTCTATTTATTCTATTTATTTTAAAACAGCTATTTATTTATTATATTAATTCGTCAATGCTTCAGTCATGGAAAATAATGCAGGCGAGAGAGTACACTTTGTGATTTAACTGTGCGATAGGAATAACAACCCTTAACTGTGTTTGGCACTTTTGAAGGAAATGGTGTAAAATACCTGAATAGATGAAAGTTCTTAAAGATGTCACTAATTATAAATACATCACATAACACTAATAAAAAATTATGAACTTAAGTTGGCAACAGTCCAAAAAAAATTGCTTAAAATACAATTTAATTAATTAAAAAAGATGCATAATTCTTATCATAAAAGAATAACATGAAAATTGGATTGGTTATAGTTGTTATATGAAGTTTAATGTTTCATTAGAAATTAAAAAAAATTAAAAATTTTACGTCGCCTGCAATTTCGTTGTCCGATATTGAACAACTTTTTTCCAGAAATTGCCACCCAAACTTGCGGCATTTGATTATTTACACTCACACATATGTAAGCATTTCTTCTCAAATAGATTCTAATGATGGAGTTGTTTGAAAAAAAAATGCTACTCATTAAAAAACAGATAAATTTTATATTGTCGTAGTGACAGCTAGTTGTTGTTGTGACAGTTGTTAAAATACTTAAATTTAAAATTGCATGTATCAGACTGATAACGTAAATGGTAACTTAGGACCAGCCGATGGATTCACACAATAATTCCTAGTAAACGGAACCATCTTTATTAAATTAAAAAAGTTTAATGTCAATAGGAAATTAATTGAATGGGTATTAGTTCTTGTAACTTCAAAACAATAAGTGCAGAGAAAGCAATGAAAGTACTAGATTTTGGTGAAGTTTAAACTCCGTTTTAATCCACTGGCCGTGATTTTAAGAATACTTTGAAGAAGGATGTAGCGCTCTAGCAACTGTATTATATTCTACTAGTCTGTAAATGAACTCTTTTTGTTCTCTCAAGAACTTACACATCATTTGCAAAATTATTTTTTTTTTTTTCTAAAAAGTCAAATTGAAAATACGAACCTTGAATTTGGAAATAAAAAAAAAAAAAATTTAGACATACATTTTTTTGGAACCACCGTGGCTTTTCTTGACAAAGCACATCTTGGATGTCTAAATTTAGGACAGCTTTTCGAACATTAATGGCCATGTTTCATTCTAACGCGAATTCCGGCTTTATTTTTGAAGAAATAAAGTTCAATGATTCCACCAGCATGTGAACTACACCAAACTGTGCGTTTTACTGGCTATAATGGAGTCTGAAGAGTCTGTAATTGATTAATTTAATTTTAATCTGTACAAGGCCATTAAAATCGCAGTCATCTATAAGTTGCACGAGGTGGTAATTTTTTTAGGAGTAAATTTACAGAATTTTGTAGCGTTTAAGCGTCAAACTATTCGTGATGAGTTGCCAATAAGCTCAGTATGATAGTTCATATGACGCTTAATCTAATCGTAAGTTCTAACGGCCTTGAAAAACACCTTTTATGCACAGTAACGCTAATAGAATATTTGAACACCCATATAATCAAATGAAACCAATAGATTTGCTAATCTGTTTTTGCGATAGTTTTCACTCAGATCGGATATATCTATGTCATTACCGTTTTGAAACTTATGTTATTTTAAAGCTTAACAACAAATAATCATTTCATCCACCATATTTTCCTGTTGGTATTTTTATATAAAAAAGCAGTAGGAAAGTTAATAACGATATTCTGATACTTCTTACGAAATCGTTTATTTATTTTTTGATCACCTTGAAGTAAAAAGCCTTGAATGTAAAAAAGTCCCTAAATCAAAGTGGATTATTTGGCCCAAAATTTCGTGGCCATATTTTTAAGGAGCCACTTTTTTATGTTAATTTAATAATAATAAAAAAATTATAATTTTAATTTGTATTTAAATGTTAAAGTTAAAAGTATTGAAGATTCTAAAAAATTAAATTTATTTTATATAAATCCTGGGACTCCTTATTTATGAGTAAAATTTAATATTGTAGCTTCTGATGATACGGTTAAATTAAATGTAATCGAAAATATGCAGTATACTCATTGGGTTTTTTTTAGATTCATAGTTTTTGCTGGGTACCGCAAGGTTCCGTCCTTTCCCCTACCCTGTTTCTTATTTCTTTTAATCACTTTCTACGTCAGACTTCCAACCCTATCTATTCTTTCGCAGATGACAGTAGCATATGCCATTCGTTTTCATTTTGCAATTGACCAAGCCTTCGGGAAATTCTGGCTATGAGAGGGCACGATACCCTTGGTAATTTCCAAATGGGGCCGGCGAACAGGGTTTAGTTTAACGCTCATAATACCCAGTACTGTGTGCTTTCGCACAGGCTTACTGCTGAACATGCTACCTCATCTGTAATTATGGGTTATATATACATATATATTAAGGAATCAGAAGCTCTCGATGTTCTTGGCATGAAAATTCTATGTGATGTTCTATGGAACAAGCATATTTTTCATGTCGCAAAAGAAGCATTCAAGTGCCTAGGTTTTCTGAAACGGTTTAAGAAATACTTCACTCCATCTGATCTCCTTACTATCTATATCACCTTTATCAGACCGAAAATGGAATACAACTTTAATGTGCAGGAGAGAGCGAAGAAGCTCATCGGTGACAGTAGGGTATCCAGCTCTATTGATTCACTGAAGCATCGACGTAATGTGGGGTGTGGTGTGTTTCACTGTTTTATCGTTACTACCGTAATTTTATACGCGCAACGCGCTCTGCATCAAGAGCGCATTCCTTTGTCGTCGATTGGCCAGTGAATCGCACTACGCATTACAGAGAAAATTCGTTTTTTAGCCAAACAGTTCGTATGTGGAATAAACTCCCGGCAGAAGTCTTTTCTGCCACTTTCAATGTGCAAAGATTCAAATCAAATGTCCACAAGCCCTACTCCCTCTATCCCCCTACCCACGACATAGTTTCCTAGTTCTGGCACAATGCATTGCATAAGTAGGGGTCATCCCCTGAGTGCTGGTCTTAAAAAAAAAACTGATTTTTTTTTGGAGGCGATAACTTATTCATGAATTAACTCTTAATTTTGCTTGATATTTGTTAAAAGTTTTAATAAACAATTATTACGACAATTTCTTTTGGTGTATTAAATGCAACTGTGACCGTATGAATGCAAGTGTTGTCGTTGTTATTATTGTTGCAATCTATAAAGCTCTTTTTTTATAGAAGTGCATATGTATATGTACATATGTATGTACAAACTAATGAACATTTCTTGCACTTCAACTGGAATTGAAACGTAACGGTGTATACAAAAAGCAAACGACTATGATTCTAAAAAGAAAGAAATAAAAAAAACATTCGTAGCCTTAACGTGGTGCTTCATCTTTTCAATAAAAGAAATGTGTATTGTATAGTATATGTATATTAAAACAAACTAACACAACACATCACAAGAAAGTATTAAAAAGGTTTCTTCATTTTAATAATAATTTAAAGAAAGAAGGGTTGTTATGACACAACTAAAGTTAAAGAATTTTGCGTCATAAAATTTATATTTTGTTTTGCGTATTTCTTTTGTTTTAAACTTTATTTTTTTTGTATAACACTATGTACTACTCACATATGTATATTTTTAAAATTTTCAATAGTATAACGAGGCTTGAATGATGGGTTATTTGTTAAAAAAAAAAAAACCTATTGTAGTTGCACTAATTTTTTGTTAAAAAAATACAAGTACAGATGTCGGTTCTTTCATCAAACTTCTTAATTATTTTTAGCAAAATAGCGAATCTACCAGGTTGTCGCAACTATAACGCAATTTTAAAATTTTAAATAAAACACAGATATTTAAAAAAAATCGTGAAAGTTTATAATATCGTAAAGTAGACAGAAAGTATGGAACAAGAAATCGTGCAGATGGCCGCCGCGGCTTTGCTGGCACACACGCGACTTTTTTGAATAAACGCTGCGGTATTTCATTAATGCAGCGTCCAATTTCCTCTTTTAAGGCTTGAGTCGACGTCGGCTTATTCGCGTAAACCATCAAATTCAAAAAACCCCAAAGAAAATAATCTAAAGGTTTTAAATCGCACGATCTAGGCGGCCAATTCTGGTTTTCAAAACGCGAAATAACACGACCGGGTAATGACTGACAGCAATTGAATTGTTTCTCTGGCTGTATGACATGTGACGCCGTATTGTTGAAACCACATGCCCTCCACATTAATTTCTTCAATTCTAGGCGAGTAAAAACTGGTTATCATTTCACGATACAGAACACCATTGACTGTTTGCGCTGGACCTGCCTCATTTTCCTAAAAAAAGGTCCAATGATTCCTCCATCCCAAAAACCACACCACACAGTGACACGTTGAGAATGCATTTGCTTCTCGTAAATCACTCCTCACCCCAAATGCGACAATTCTGCCTATTGACGAAGCCACTAAAGATGATTTTATCGGCAAAATCAGCATTTTCTTGTTTTCTACCCAATTAACGAACTACCTTCGCCGTCCATGGTCAGTTGGCTTCAGTTCCTGAGTCAATTGAACTTTGTATGCATGTAGGTGCAAATCTTTCGTCAAAATTCGCTGCATAGTGGATTTGGAGACACCAATTTGCTAAGCTCAGTGTCGAATTGAGGTGGATGGAGTTTGAGCGACATCATCACGTACAGCTGCGACATTTTCGGTCGATCGACCTGGTCGAAGGCGCGTTGTTGTCTTTACATCACTAACACACCCAGTTTCGGCAAATTTATGCATTGACTTCTTTACATTTGACTCTTTTGGAGCATTATTGTGACCCCAAATTGATCGCAATTTGCGAACTGTAGCCGCAAAACTTTCACCATTTTGGTAAAACAATTTCACAATAATAATGCGTTGTTCATTCGTGTAGCGCTCCATTTTTACTAACCTCGTACCTTTTAATAGCAAACAATAACAATTGTTCAAATGTCAAACAATGACACTTCGAATCGCGCCAAATTTAAAAATTGTGTTCTAGTTGGGACACCCGGTACATATATTGTTAATCACATCAAGGATTTTGAGATTAAAGACTGCAATCGATTCGATTGGCTCCGTAAAGACTTTGTAATTAACATGGCCCCACAAAAAATAATCCAGCGGTGTTGAATAACATCAGATGATTTTTTTAAAATTTGGTTTTCAAGAAATTGATCGTTTCACTGGCTGGGTAACACGTGGCACCGTTGTTAACAGCTCGCGATAGCGTGATCCATTGACCGCTACTGCAGTTCTATCATCAACAAGAAGGAAGCAAAAAAAGACTCGGACCACATAGCGCACCATACAATTGCAGGTTTAGCATGCAAAGGCTTCTTCTTCTTCGCCTTAAGATTTTCAGAAGCCCAAATGCGGCAATTTTGCTTGTTAACATACCCTGACAAAAGAAAATGGGCTTCGTGCAAAAAAATATTTTTTTAGACAACCAGCGGCCTCTTCCCGAATGAATTTTCATAGTGGGTTTTAGTTTAATTAACGCGATTTTTGAGCGAAAATGAATACATTGTAGCAATTTCCAATGCGTCTACAACGAATACATCAAAAAACGAAATGTCAAAACTGTCGTGTTGTTGGTGTTGCCACAAATGAAAAACAAAGTTATTTTTGAAAATTTCGGGACACTATACTTTGAATAGCAACGACTTAAGTTATATGTTAATATATATGCAGTAAAGCTAGTGTTGTCGGGTTAGGGGATCTTCCTTTAGAATTAAAGGACGGACTTTTATCGTTTAGTGATGACCTTAGTGTTAACATATGTATCAGGGGGAAAATTCCGTGCCTAAAATTGTGATACTGATTTATTGAGGATTTTTTATTTGTTACTTTTCTTATGTAACTTGTTTTTAGATTGGCTTGGGTCAGTTCAAGGTGGTTTGTAAGAATTATTAACATTCATAAAAAAAAGTATTGAAATTGTTTCTCAGCAAGATAAAGTTATTGTAACAGTTACAAAATTTGCATTTCTCTGTCAAAGGTACTAACCATTGGATACTAAAAAACTTTTTACTATAGACAAGATGTATAAACCTATTTAACATATTCGTATATGTACATGCGTAAATATGTTTGTAGGTATTTATAGTAACTACCCACCTAATGTTTCAACTCAAAAAATCCGATTCGGAATCGAAATATTACCAAAACCTTAACGATTTTTATATAAAAGAGTTGACATGACTTCGCAGCAATATTTACACTTGCTTGTTTAAATATCCGTCCACTTCGTAGTATATTTTGAAATTTAATTTTTTTGAAAGAATAAAAATAAAAAACAAACTAAAATAGCTTTGCAATTAAGAGGAAAAAGTATTCGTACATAACAGTAAAAAGGAATTTTTGAAAAAATAAATTAAAAATTAATAGCTTGTAGAACAATCCTTTCTTTTTAAAACCTCTGCAAGCCGACGGGGCATTGACTGCACCAATTTTGAAGTATCCTCTACCGTTATTTTGCCCCACTCATTAATTATAATGTTTTAAAGCATTTTTTGTGGTAACGTTGCGATGGCGAATTTTTTGTTCGAGTAGGTTCCAAAAATGTTCCGGTGATTGAGGAGGTGATTTCAGTTGATTTTTGATGTTGTAAAGTCTAACATTAAGGCTGTCTGCTTAGGATTATTATTCTGTTGAAACCAAATATCTTCTCTTAGACTTAGTTTCTCCACGCTTTGCTTTAAATTTTGTTTTAATATGTTTAATTATCCCGTCTGATGCAAGATTTCCTACTCCTTTGGCAGCCATGCACCCCTACAACATAATACCACCGCCATTATGTTTTACAGCCGGCAAAATATTTTCTTTGTCAAAAGCTGTGCCACTTTTTCGCTACACTAGCTTTTTGCCTTTGATGCCAAATATGTAGAATTTGCTCCAATCTGAAAACAAAACACGTTTCCTGAACTTAGAAGGCTTGAATTTGAATGAATTCGTTTGCAAATTCTATTCGTTTTTTTATATTGACGTCCGATACATATGGTTTTCTATGAGCTACACGGACGTGAAAATCTGCTGTTTTTAATATTTTTCGGATAGTGTCTGATTGCGACGCAGTTGTTCTGGGATTTTGCTTAACTGCAGCATATATAGTACGTTTTTCCCAAGTTGTAAGTTTAGAAGGCCGTCCTGAACAATGTCTTGATAGAATACAACCGGTGATTTTGAAGGTCTGAATGACATGTTGTACTGAAGAGTGACTTCGACCAACGATTTTTGCTATTTTACAGTACGATTTCCCCTCATCTCTTAATTTAAAAAGAATTTTTTTTCGCAACCGCTATTTTTTTAACTTTCGGACTCATTGCTTTGTTAGAAAAAAAAAAAACAATTGAAAAACGCCCAAATACGTAACTTAGGTATAAATAAGTAAAAACAGAAAAAATTGGATTTAAATTTTTGTATAAAGTATCGTAAGTCTAAAAACTCAACAGATTATTTACGTACATAATGTTACCGTATTGCATTTGCTGCATAACAAAAAGCGTTATAGCAGCAATGAGCTTTCGTATATTTTGTAGAAAGAAACTATGGTCCTTAATACATCTTAAGAATATCATTAAACTGAAATCTACACTTATTTTATTTGCGACTTACAAGGACATAAAATTTTTATAATGGTGTACGGATATTTATTCTGGCAAGTGTAGCTACGAAATCGCAACGATATGTAGGTACCAAATAAGAGATTTCGTTTATAATTCTCTTCAACATTTTAATAATTGTTTATTTATAAACTATTTTGCATCATTTTATTTATTCATTTCAGTATGATGATATATTTTAAGCTGTATACATTCACATCTGTTTGTGATATGATTTAATCAATTATAACTTAAATTTACAGACTGGAGTCATCAGTCATTTTTCTTTTACAATGTAGACAAAAATATATATGAAAGTTTTAAAGAGCTTGTGCTAATAAATGCTCACATTTAATGCTTAACATCTGTGATCTATTTATTTCGATTAATGCAATAATAACACCAATAATTTAAAAACTTTTTTAATTTAGTTCACCAAACAACAACTCTTATATAATTTTTTTAATAAAACTAAACCTCTTCGTAATTCGTTCATGTTCTTTCCAGAGTGTATTTTGGTGTGAACATTTTCTGTTTCTAAATAATAATAACAGATCAAAAAGAAAATCTAATAATATATTTTGTTTGTTTAAAAGAAGCCGCTTTGCCTGCAATCATGAATTTTTTTTTATTTTATCTCATAGAAAATGTATCATCTATTTTTAGCCGAAAAAACTTGTAAAAGTCACAAACACACTTTGAAAAAAAAAAAAAACAAAAACAAAGATCCATAAAATATAATGCACAATAAAGATAGAAAAAAAATTAGAAAAATTATAGAAAATAAAATAAACAACTTATTGTGCAACTGTCAAGTCATTGAACCCCATTTCAAATGTACAATAAAGATGAAAAATACATGTGTACACATTTTCATTTCTTTATTCTCCTCCACCTTCTATATAATTTTTTACCTTCTGCAAATAAAAATATTGTGAATAATATATTTATCTCATGTTTTAATTATTTGTTTTAATTTCATTCTTAATTGCAATTATTTGTGAAAATAATTACAGAAAACTTATTATTTAATTAGTCCTTTTGTATCTGCAATGCCTAGTTTTATGCAACATTAATTGTTTAAATGACAACCCAGCAAACAAGCAACTTCAGTTTTTTGTATATTTTGTAATTTAGCTTCACCGAAAAACTGTTTTACGTAAACGATGTTTTTATTTATTGTTAATTATTTAAACGTAATTTAAGTAACAAAATTTTAAGAAAAATACTTAGATTGTATTAAGTCTTCTTTCTTTCTCTTTGAAGAAGTTGTTCGTTTATCAGCCGAAGATGAAATCTCTTGCCCCACTGTTAATTTTTAAGATTTAAAAATCTTAAAAATTATTTTTTAGAAATCCTGTGATTTGTATTTTACAATCCTTATTTTTTCACCTCTAATTTTGGATTAATTCTTAAAGTATAAAATTTCATTAAAAAATATGTTTTTGACTTTTTCTTACAACATTTCTAAATATTTTAAAAATGCACAGTTTTAATTCGGCTTAAGTTAAATTTTTAATATCTAAATTTTTTAAAAAAGGGAAATTATTTAAAATGTTTTGTTTTAAGCTTTAAAAGAAAAAATTGATCATTATATAGGCACAAGCTGAATGAAATGTAGTATTTGCTGGATCGCTACATCCGTCACTAGCACTTATCGCATCTATATATATACCTTAGGTTTTATACTTGTCAACATCAGCTATTAAATTAAAAAAATTACAACAAAAGTACGAGAAGTAACTAATAATCAGTCAATATTAATTTTGCTAGACAAAGTAAACACACACATATCAAATGAAAAAATATTTTTTATAAATTTAGCCTTGTTTTTGCGATTGAGATTGGAGATTGACTTAAGAACTTTGCTTGTTATCGCAGTTTACAGATCCAACATGTGAAATGTTTTTCTTTCATTAACATATTTGATAAGTACGTTTACTTTCAAAAAATAACCCCTCATCGTTTAAACGTTTGCATTTGTGTTTGTTGGGTATGCCCATGTGTTTGCTAATGATTTTACGTGTGTGCTTCTTTAGATGTGTTTGTTATTTTACCTTTCTAATGTGGCCAGTTTAATTTTTGTTGCTCTTTCATTTTCAATTGAATTAATTTATGCCGTTTACTTATATTTTTTCTATACAAATGCACCATACAAAAATTTGGCATTTTTTCAAAAAAAATATTATGATTGTCTATCATTTTTGTTACACAATTATCCAATTTATTTCTTTTTCATTTCTCTCCTCTTGTTGCATGCAAGAAAGGTGTGTTTTAATATACGAGGGCTGCTCTATATATTTCTGGCCTAATAGTGAAAATGCGAACATTTATAATCAAAAATGGTTTTATTGCTTTTCAAAATATTCTCCAGCATGATTTATACACTTTTGCATGCGCTCAAACCAGTTGTCGAAACACTTTTTCCACTCCGATTGAGACACCTCTAAAACATGGTTTTTCAACACTTCAACAGCTTCTTCTGGCGACGAAAATCATTGACTACGCATTTTTTTCTTGATGTGCGGAAACAAGAAGAAGTCATTAGGTGCCAAGTCAGGGCTGTACGGCGGATGACCCATTAATTCGGCGTTTTGGCCGGTCAAAAACGCTCTGGTTTGAGCCGATGTGTGAGAGCTCGCATTGTCATGGTGAACAATGATTTGTATTCTCTTGTTGGTTTTTCGAATTTCTCCGTTGACTTCAGGCAAACAAATTGTAGTGTAACACTCAGAACTGACCGTCCTACGTTGCTCAAGCTGAACAGTCGCTACATGACCAGTTTTGCCGAAAAAACAGGCGACCATTTGCTTCGAAGTGCTTCTTTCACGAACAACTTTCGTTGGATTTTGCTCGTCTTTGAAGACCCACACGGTCGATTGTTGTTTCGTTTCGGGCTCATACGCATAGATCCACGATTCGTCACCTGTGACGATCTTATAAACGTCCCTTGAAGCACCGCAATCGTATTTTTGCAACATTTCTTTGCACCAATCGACTCGAGCCTTTTTTGAGCGACTTTCAAATTGTGCGGGATCCAACGAGAACAAACCTTTTTTACGGCCAGGTGTTCATGCAGTATCGAATGTATGCTGGTGGAAGAAATGTCCAAGGATGTCTCTATCTCTCGGTATGTCGCATGTCGATCTTGCATTATGAGTTCACGCACGGCATCAATGTTCTCTGGCACAACAGCCGTTTTTGGACGACCTTCACGGAATTTGTCTTTGAGCGAGCTTGGGCCACGATTAAATTCATTATACCAATTTTTCACAGTGCTATAGGATGGTGCTTCATCGCAATAGAAAGATTTAAGTTCATCAATGCAGTTTTGTCGTGATAATCCACGTCGAAAGTTGTAAAAAATGATGGCACGAAAATGTTCACGAGTTAATTCCATTTTTTTCTATATGAATTTTTTCAAGTCACTGTAAACAACACAAATAATGTTCGTACGTCAAAACGTTTTGAGTACGATTATGCTTAAAAATGACAAACTTTCCAATGGAAATGTCAGATTGCACGTGGCAGCACTCAGTGTTGCCAGGCCAGAAATATATATAGCAGCCCTCGTAAGAAGTTGTTGCGCTCAAACTCAAAATAATTTAGTTCATGTTCTTTTATTGCAATAAGTTTTTTTTATAGAGTTTTTTCTGTTAAAGAAATATATTGTCGCCATATGCAAAATGTGATGTAATTTATTTAAAGTATTTAATTGACAGCAGGATGACATAAAAAAGAAAATAAATTAATAACTAATGCAGGGTAAAGAGTTTATTTGATTTTAGAAACTGTGCAGGTATCATACTACGACGTCATGATTTATAAAGTAAAATAGCAAGGCGAAATATATGTATGTAAGGTGGTAGCAAAGGTGAATGCGTTAATTTTCGACATTAGCCTGAATGTTAAACTACATATAAAAAATTGTATACACATATTTTTGATATATGGATTTTGACAGTTAGGCTACCGGCGAAAATCAATAAATTCGCCATCGCTACCACCTTATAATTGATTCGCCTTGGTAAAATCTGTTTGCATATCTAAACCAAAAATGGAAAAATTCAGTATTATTGCAGAATTTTTGAAATTTAGCAAAATTCTAAGAAGGAATGTTTTACAATTTTTCTGAAGCAGAGCTAGAAAACTCAGTTTATTTTTGGCTGAAAATAATTTCCGAATCCGCTATTGGTGAACCAATACACTAAAAATTCTAACCGAGACAGCCTATAGTACTCTTGCAATTTTTCAGTATCATTATTAAAAGTAAAATTCCACTCCACCCCGGTAGGAGACAAGATTTTTTTACTAAATAACTAGAAATATAACTTTTTCAAATTTTTAGCAGGAATGGAAAATACACTGCAATTGTAAGTTTTATAATTTTTACAAATATAAAATACTGTAGTACTTTGTCGATAAAATAGTAAAAGGGTTATTTTAAAGTAAAAAAGTAATTTTAAAATTTTGTATCAATGTACAAGATACTAATAAATGCAACAACATTCATTCTGCTTCAAATGGTAAATTTATTTGGTAAAATTCGAAGGAATATTGTTTATATCGAGTTCTCATACATTATTGCAGACATAAAAAACTTTACTAAAAGACTGTACAATTTTTGACGTGTTTAAAATTTTCATAATCTTTCATATTTTTTTTATTACAAGTTTAAAATTTGACCTAAATTATTATATAGAAGGCATATACGAGGGCTGCTATATATATTTCTGGCCTGGCAACACTAAGTGCTGCCAAGTGCAATCTGACATATCCATTGGAAAGTTTTTCATTTTTAAGCATAATCGTACTCAAAACGTTTTGACGTACGACCATTATTTGTGTTATTTACAGTGACTTGAAAAAATTAATTTAAAAAAAAAAAATTTAATTAACAACTTTCGACGTGGATTATCACGACAAGAGTGCATTGAAGAACTTAAATCTTTGTATGGCGATGAGGCACCATCCTATAGCACTGTGAAAAATTGGTATAATGAATTTAATCGTGGCCGAAGCTCGCTCAAAGACGAATTCCATGAAGGTCGTCCAAAAACGGCTGTTGTGCCAGAGAACATTGATGTCGTGCGTGAACTCATAATGCAAGATCGACATGCGACATACCGAGAGATAGAGACATCCTTGGATATTTCTTCCACCAGCATACATTCGATACTGCATGAACACCTGGCCGTAAAAATGGTTTGTTCTCGTTGGATCCCGCACAATTTGAAAGTCGCTCAAAAAAGGCTCGTGTCGATTGGTGCAAAGAAATGTTGCAAAAATACGATTGCGGTGCTTCAAAAGACTTTTATAAGATCGACACAGGTGACGAATCATGGATCTATGCGTATGAGCCCGAAACGAAACAACAATCGACCGTGTGGGTCTTCAAAGACGAGCAGAATCCAACGAAAGTTGTTCGTAGAAGAAGCACTTCGAAGCAAATGGTCGCCTGTTTCTTCGACAAAACTGGTCATGTGGCGACTGTTCCGCTTGAGCAACGTAGGACGGTCACTCCTGAGTGGTCCACTACAATTTGTGTGCCTGAAATCATCAAAGAAATTCGAAAAACCAACAAGAGAAGACGAATCATTGTTCACCATGTTAATGCGAGCTCTCACACATCGGCTCAAACCAGAGCGTTTTTGACCGGCCAAAACGTCGAATTAATGGGTCATCTGCCGTACAGCCCTGACTTGGCACCTAATGACTTCTTCTTGTTTCCGCACATCAAGAAAAAAAGTGCGTGGTCAACGATTTTTGTTGCCAGAAGAAGCTGTTGAAGTGTTCAAAAACCATGTTTTAGAGGTGTCTCAATCGGAGTGGAAAAAGTGCTTCGACAACTGGTTTGAGCGCATGCAAAAGTGTATAAATCATGCTGGAGAATACTTTGAAAAACAATAAAACCATTTTTGATTATAAATATTCGCATTTTCATTATTAGGCCAGAAATATATAGAGCAGCCCTCGTAATAATCGGTTCTGATGATTACTCCTGCCACGTCCATATCATTAAATCTTAAGATACAATTTTGATCTGCAGCGCAAGTCAAGGAGACCAAATGATAGCTCCTGCATTTGTCAATTGCGTCATCAGTATTGTGACACGTGAGATTTCCTTTGTAGAAGCAGATGCCGTTCGTGTTGTTGTGCCCAGATTTTACTTCTTGAACTAACGTTGCTGCTTGCTTAATTCAGTTAATAACGACCAAGAAAAAGATCTTTCCTCTTATTGTTGAGGAAAGTTTATGTGATTTTACTTCATTTACTTTCAGCAACATTTTTCGAAAACTGTCTCGTATTTGGCAACAAAAATATGTTTGAATTTAATTTGGTAGAAGACGTGATTTTGAAAGTTTTTAATTTCTTAAGGATTAAATCAGTTATTAAATAAGCTTGAGAGAGGTTAAGACAGCTCCACTTGGATACCCACAGGTTCCATTGCGATTCCCTACATATAGAAATACTAAGAAACGCTTGTGTCCTGCCACCCATTTCCTAGCCATCTGACTTTCAGACTACATTGAGCGATGTCGCTAAGTCTGTAGTTTTGCAAACCAAAGCAGAGACATTTAATGTTTTCAATAGTTTCTTACTTCTCTATGTCCTCGCACCTCCTGTAAAAGTCTGTTTTCACATTAACTAGTTTTTGCCCTAATGACGCAATGACCAGTTATCACCACTTATCAGAAGTTTTCTGTCAACATTTAGAATCATTCTAATCTTTCCCATGTCTATTCTGGGCCAAATGGTCCGTGAAGTCTTTTCTATTCGTCTAGAACTGATTAGTTTTTCCTACTTCTCAAATAGATAGAAGCCTATCGTCTATAGATTCTACTCTTTCTAAAACAATTCGCTCTGAGCTAATTTTTAAGGGTTCGTCGACAATTTTGTTACCCTTAAGATGCACCGATAGTTTTTTTTAACTCGGTTACTAGCCTTTTAAAACTTTAACCTCCGCTTGGCTGTCGACGTACAGAGTGACCTCCTTCCGTCAAGTACGTACCCAGACACTAATTCGATAACTTTTGGAATCCCCAGCCACTATTTCTGAAACACGCTGCAATCACTCTACACGCGACCGGCGTATACTAGATCCAAGAATGTGAACTAACGCGATACTTAACACGATATGTTTTTAAAAACAAATTTTATTTATTTTTCGTTTTTAATTATGATAAATCTAATCCTAATCCAGATGTGTTGAAAGCATAAAAAGTTTGTCTACAATTATTAAAGTTCAATTTGAGGACTTCAAAGTGTTTTCTATTTCAGTGTAATTGTGGAATTTTAGCAGATCAAAAAATTTCTTAATAATTTCGTAATAATTTTATGAATTTTTAGCCAGGTGGACTTCATTTTCCCACTTTAAAAATATATGAAAAAAAGTATTTTCAGCCAAAACATTTCGTTAAACGCACTTTTCTTACACATAAATATTATTTATCTCAAATTTAAATAGTAATAAACAAAGAAACTTTTAAATTAATTTCAACAAATTGAATAAAATAAAATCTTTTACATAAAAATGTTATATTGATTTGTTAAAACAAATAAACAAAAACAAAAGTTTTTGTTTTTCTGTTAAATAAATTTAAATTGTTTTTTGAGGTTTTTGTGTTTAAAAAAACTTTGCATATTATTTATTGTTGTTGTAGTTGTTTGCTGGTATGGCTTGCATTGTAAAACTACTTATTATGCAAAAATAAAATAGAATTAATTTATCCGTCATCCAACATCCATCAGACAATAGAATCAACCAAAACCCCCACTGTACAGCAACATTTTCTCTTTCCAGCAATAAAAATTTCATTTATGTCATTCACACCAAATGAAAAGTTAATGCAACAACAAAAGTTGAGTTAAAACGGATTTTTGTGTAAAGAGAGGAAGATTTTTTTTATTTGCTGGTGATACACAAACTCGAAAGATTAAATGTTGAAGAAAAGCTTTTTCTTGTTATTAAATATCAAATATGTTTAATAAAGTTGCCAGATTTTCAAAAAATTAATATTTTTAAGACGTTTTTTATTAGAAGATTCAGGATGTTTCAAAAGTTTTTTTTTATTATTCAGCTTTATTGCGAAAGTCGTTGTCGATTTGTAGCCACAGTCAATCTTGGTCGACGTAGACGTTTTTTTTGCTTTCAACACACTCAGTTAGTATTAATTTGCGCGCATGTGTTGACGTCGACATGTTATCAATAACTTTGAAAAAAATATCATCTCCATTATTTTGCCAGTTATTAAACATAATTTTTTTAAATTTTTGTGAAAAAATGTTGCTTTTGTTTGAATCTAGTGGAAGCAGTGATGAAGAAAATAAAGAAATGTTTAGGGTTCGCAGAAAAGTAGGGAGACTAAGATCAGACATTTTTATTTTTCATGACAGCACGTAAGTAATCAAACAGTTTGCCACGTTTTTGTAATAAAAAGTAAATTTTTTACTTTTGTGCCTTTTGAACAGTTTTGTTAAATATTTTCGACTGAATAAAACAGCATTTAAATTTGTATTAAAGAACATTGAGCCTTTAATGAGAAGCGCTATTCATTTAACATGAATTTCCAACATGTTAAAGTTAGCTACAACATTGCGGTTCTTGTATTAAGTCTATACCAATCGAGTGTTGGTAATTTTAATCTTGGATTATCGCAACCAAGTGTATCCTTCGTTTTGGAATGCTCAGTGTTTTGGAAAGAGTCATTTGCCCCCTTTTTATTAAATTTGAAATGACTGAGGAAGAGAAGGCTAAGGGCGGGATAGCCGACAAAATTTAAGCTTCTAAGAAAGATGATCAAAATACCTACTACACGCTTACCTCTAATTTTTCTATATCATTTGGAACAATGAAGTAACTTTAATCAAAGAAACAAATATAAAGGGGGATAGAGAATTTAAAAAATAAGAAAAAACCATCAATTGAAAAAAATTGCGCTCGCCCATATTTTCCGAGTTACATGCTTCTGAAATTTTAAATTTTTTTTAAATATCAATATGGGTATCATTTAAAAGCTTTTAAAGAGATCTTTAAGGAAATACTAAAATTAAAAAAAAAATGCTTAACCCATTAAGAGCCAAAGGAATTATTATGTAAAATTATATAAATGTAGTATTTGATTATTTTCTTCTTATTTTTCAATTCTCTGTCACCCCAATATTTGCTTTTTTGAAAATAGATTTACATAGATGGTAAAAGGATATATAAGATTCGGCATAGCGGAATATAGCACCTCTTACTTATTTTTCACTTTTTTGCTTCAATTCGACAGCGATTTATATTTAACTGCAAGAGATTTTTCAACAGAAAATGTACAGATTTATTTAACGGTTGATGGCTATTTTATGTATGTAGTCTTGCACTTATTTCAAGAATTTAAGAAAGCCTTTTTGAAAATTCTTGCTCTTATTTGGGAGATTTGATGGTTTGAATAAAAACTGATCTGGTAGCTTTTTAGGCGCTAATGTAAGAAGTATAGTTAACTCAAGTCACGATATGTACATCAGTTAGTTTATCAGTTAGCAACGTTTAACTGTTCTACATTTTTATAGATCAGAGATGGAAAATTCAATACTATTGTACTTCCTCTTGTGCATGTGCTCGCAAAATCTTTGCAATAGACAAATTATTAATTTATTCAATCAGACTGAGTAAGAAGTTATAAATTAACGTAAGATATTGGTTTTTTTTCATGTACTGCTTAAGTAAAGAATTTTAAGTTGCTATTCTGTCGACTGTTGACTGATTTGAGCTGAGTAATTAAATTTAATTCGGAAAATAAAAATTATTTCATGGTGCTCATTATTTAGTCCACTCGAATTTTAAAATTTTGTAATTCATTTAGCTTAGAATGTTCATTTAGGAATGCGTAAATACAAACATTATTATCACTTTGAACGCTGCTAGCTATTTTAAACTTAATTTATCCCTCGCCATGCTAACCTTTTGGAAATCTTTTGTTCATCACCTTGAACAAAGTAAAGTGTGTTTCTTTTTTTGTTGACTCCTTTAGTCTATTTGCGTAAATATTACGGTCTTTGACAAGTTTTAAGATCGAACAGTTTTGTTTATTAATGCGAAGGTCTTTTACCTTCTTTTACTTAAATTTTTTTTTTTGTGAAATCGTCATGCAATTAAACACATAATGGATTTATTCACATAATTATAGGTACTAAAAATGAGAAATTGATTAGTAGCTGTCATCGAACTTGTAAACGCTAGAGCGTTCATTTTTACAGTGATGCAAAATGATATGCATTCTATACAAACGGTCAAACTTGTTTAAAAAAATTACGTGTCAATGATTATAAAAAAACATTTAATTACAAAAATATTTGTTTTCGTATTTTTGTAAACGAAACAGATTATTTTAAATTATTTTAAAAAGATGAGATAAATTAGTAAATATTTTTTTCTAATAAAGACGTTAAATAAAGCATGTACATTTGCTTTATTCACAACTGTTAATGAATATTTAAATCATGGTCAAAATTAAATACATTTAGTATTAAAAAAACAAAACTTTGTAAAAAATTAAAATTTTAAAAATTCAATTTTCCATGCCTGATGCACTTAGTTTTGCTAACAACATTTATGTACATGAGTCTATAAAAAAATTTTCCATTCAGCAAATAATTTTTCTACAGCTTTAATAGCAAACAATAAAAACAGCTAAAACATAAACTGTCATAAAAAATCAAGTCAGTGACAAATATATGAGCAAAAAATTAAATTAAAAAAGAAAAACTACTTCGATAACACATACATATGTATGTATGTATACTACAGATTTTTAAACAATGATGTCGGAAAATTGCGTCATATTAAAAACGTTAAAAAACAAGTTTTGATAGAAAAAAGAATTAAGAAATTTATTTATTTCACAAGTGGAGTACCAACATACATCCATACAAACATTAAATATGTGGTATTCTGCCCTCCTCAACCTGTCTACTCTATTTCTTTTTTCTTCACACACAGCTCTTTATCATTTGTTTATTTTATTTTTATTTATTTTTTATATTTTGATTTTAATTAATTTGTTTTTTTTTTTTGCTCTCGCTAAACAGTTGGTTTAATTAATTTGTTTCATGTCTTTTAATTTCTTTACAGTTCAAATTTTTTTTATTTGCTACAAAAAAAAAAAAAAACGAAAAATTATATTGTGATTAGAGAAATTAACGAATATAAAACAAGTAAGTAATTTTAAACACTTTTAATTTATTTGACATTGAATTTACATATTTATTTTTTTAATCTTTATTGACGTACCTTCAGATTACGTAAAAATTAAACTAAAAAATTTATTTTTATAAACAATCAACAACTCATAATATTTAAAAACAAGGAAAAGAGTGCTATATTCGGCTATGCCAAATCTTATGTACCCTTCACCATGTGTTTAAATTAGGGATGTAACGATACGCCATTTCAAATACTCAAAAATAAATATCAACGATACCGATTCCGATACCGATACGCATATTGAAATTGAGCTCAAGTAAAAATTAACAAAACTCAAGTTGAGTAATTCTTCTATTATATAAAAAAACAGTGTGTATTAATGAGCCATTCAATTCATCAAAATTTTCACTACATTTCAGTTTCTAAAATTCAAATTTTCAAACTACAAAACGTCTGTAATATTTATTTAAAACTATTAATAAGATTTTTAAAAAAACTAATTGAATTTGAGATCATGTTAAAATTAAATTAAAATAAAAACAACATTGCAAAATATTAATATTTAAAATTGATATTAATTAAATTCTTGTTTAAAAAACAAAGTGTTCTCAGATTTTGTGAAGAAATAGACGATTTCTCAAATCCGTTTGAAGCAGACCTGCAGTGGAAAATAGTCTCTCAGATGCGACAGAACTCATTTGAAATTTATGTTCTGCTTTTAATATGTTGTTTCTCATAGTTGTCATGCAAAAAAACTCTAAAGAAAAATAATAATAATAAGAAGTATCGGCGTATCGACAGTAAAATATCGCCGATAACGATATATCGGAAAATTAGCAGTATCGCCGACATATCGGTATCGGTTGCATCCCTAATATAAATCTAGTTTAGTGAAGTAACTCCAATCAAAAAAAGCAAATATTGAGGTGACAGAGATTAAGAAAAAATTAAAAATAAATTAAAAAAAAAATACGTGTAAATGTCATCGGCTCTAAATGGATTAAGCATTTTTAAACAATTTTAGTATTTTCTGAAAAATACCTTTAAAAGCTTTTAAATGATACCCGTATTAACCTTATTGATAACCAAGCTTTTTTATAAAACTGCGTCGAAAAACCTAGACCGATCTTGCTGATTTTCATTAGCAATATTTTTAAAACTATGTCTGACCGATTGGTGTATTTAAATTTTCTGAAGCTCATTTAGTGCTTTCAAAAAGTTGATTTCAATACTAACACGCACGAACAGACATCGCTCAAACGAATTCGCTACTCATAAGAAGTCATTTTTCTACTTTTTAATGTGAAGGTTTTTATGAATTCGAAATATCTAAAGAAAGTGTTACAAAAATATTTGCTGGAATTTATTACAGTTTTTTTCTACAAATTAAATTAAATGTGAGCTATTAATTAATTTTACTTAAGGTGTGTTTACATTATGTGTACAAGTCATATGGAATGTCGAAATTGCTATCCATGTGTAATTTGGTGTGTATGTCAAAATCAGTGTTTTATAAGCGGTTTATAATTTTCATGTTCAAACTTGTATATGTTATGTACATATGACACAACCTCTTGTCGTCGAAAAGAAAACATAAATACTAAAACAGTGATATCAACTAATAAATCTTTTCTTTTGCGATAACTATTTAGAACTTTACAATTTAAGTTTAAGCACAAGGCTGTCTTTCCTTATAAAAATTGCTAAAATATATAGTAGAGGTCTTTACTTAGATACTTGGCTATGTTCGTTTTAAAAAACACTAGCTCAAAACTACAAGTTCTCAGGTACGTGGCGTAGTTCGTATAAAGTACATTTTACCAATGTATTTTCACATTTGAAATTGTGTTCAGGCATATCACAAATTTCGTTTGAAACTGGAATGATTCCCAATTTACTATTTTGATCGAAATGGTTTCAGCTTCTATAGATTCCGTTCGGTTTTAGTAAACCGAAGAAAGTTCAAAATCACTTATGTTTGTTCAAAATATGGCAACATAACATCGAATGTAGCAAAACAAAAAACAGCGGAATTAAAAAAACAATAAAAATTCAAAAAATATTTGTGTTTTAGTGCGAATTGCTAAAAAATTAAAAGCAAAAAAAATCAAACATGCCCGGAATATCTATAATTGCAACGGCAAAAGAAAATAGAAGCAATATTGTTTGTGTGCTGTTACTACGGAAATTTTTGAAAAAGAATAAAAGTACGGTAATATATTTGAAACAAATTCCGTTTATTTTTTGTTTTTATAAAGGATTAAGAGAAAGTTGATTTTTTATTAACATCATATTAAAATAAATTTATTTTGGATCAATAAGCAAGGTAAATAATAGCCTTACTTATAAAAAATGTTTTGAATAGTTTTTCTGGTAACAAAATGCTCTAAATAACAATTCCACATAGCAAACTGAAAGTGGTTTCATTCCGAAAATTTTTTTCGTTTTACGTTTTCTATAGAAGCAAAATACGGATTCAATTTCACTTCCGAATAAAATTTTGTTCTGTGACATTGCTGGTTAATTGCTTTAATAAAGCAATTAACATACAATTCTTTCTTATTGTTCATGCATTATATATATTAAAGTATGAAAAAGTAAAAACGAAACACATTTCAAAAATTTCCATTGAAGAAAGAATTGTTGTAAGCAACTTCATTTTTAGAATGTTTACTGATGTTTTCGCTACCTGAAAGATGCACACACACACCTTTATAAGAAAAAAGAAACCGTAGGACGCTAAAAAATTTAAACTTCTGAAAAACCAACATATGAATATTAAAAACCAATAAAAGCTTATTATATTCAAGAAACCTTCTTTTTATTTGTTTAAAATATTTACATGTAAAATTTAAAATTATTAATTAATTACTGATTTAAATAATTGTTAAATACTCGTCGCACAAAAAAAAGTGATCATGATTTTCGAAGTACAATTCCACTGAGAAAAAAAAAAAAAATACCAAAAAGGAGGTAATAAGAGCAATAATTCAAATTTCAATTCATTTTTTACTATATACTTTAGCGGTGAATTTAGCTGACGTGGTTGTCGTATTCGTGGAAATGCTTTGTATTACTGTTAAGCCGATTATAACAAAAGTTAAACAAAAATTTTTTTTGAAATCTAGCTTTATCGTCTTAGTATTTTGTGTGAAAATTTTAAAAGTGAAAGTTAGCATCACTAAAAAAAAAATATGTTGTCATAAGGTTTTACGAGGGCTGTTCTATATATTTCTGGCCTAATAGTGAAAATGCGAATATTTATAATCAAAAATTGTTTTATTGTTTTTCAAAGTATTCTCCATCATGATTTATACACTTTTGCATGCGTTCAAACCAGTTGTCGAAGCACTTTTTCCACTCCGATTGAGACACTTCTAAAACATGGTTTTTGAACACTTCAACAGCTTCTTCTGGCGACAAAAATCGTTGACCACGCATTTTTTTCTTGATGTGCGGAAACAAGAAGTCATTAGGTGCCAAGTCAGGGCTGTACGGCGGATGACCTATTAATTCGACGTTTTGGCCGGTCAAAAACGCTCTGGTTTGAGCCGATGTGTGAGAGCTCGCATTGTCATGGTGAACAATGATTCGTCTTCTCTTGTTGGTTTTTCGAATTTCTCCGATGACTTCAGGCAAACAAATTGCAGTGTACCACTCAGAAGTGACCGTCCTACGTTGCTCAAGCGGTACAGTCGCCACATGACCAGTTTTGCCGAAGAAACAGGCGACCATTTGCTTCGAAGTGCTTCTTCCACGAACAACTTTCGTTGGATTTTGCTCGTCTTTGACAACCCACACGGTCGATTGTTGTTTCGTTTCGGACTCATACGCATAGATCCATGATTCGTCACTAGTGACGATCTTATAAACGTCTTTTGAAGCACCGCAATCGTATTTTTGCAACATTTCTTTGCACCAATCGACACGAGCCTTTTTTGAGCGACTTTCAAATTGTGCGGGATCCAACGAGAACAAACCTTTTTTACGGCCAGGTGTTCATGCAGTATCGAATGTATGCTGGTGGAAGAAATGTCCAAGGATGTCTCTATCTCTCGGTATGTCGCATGTCGATCTTGCATTATGAGTTCACGCACGGCATCAATGTTCTCTGGCACAACAGCCGTTTTTGGACGACCTTCACGGAATTCGTCTTTGAGCGAGCTTCGGCCACGATTAAATTCATTATACCAATTTTTCACAGTGCTATAGGATGGTGCTTCATCGCCATACAAAGATTTAAGTTCATCAATGCACTCTTGTCGTGATAATCCACGTCGAAAGTTGTGAAAAATTATGGCACGAAAATGTTCACGATTTAATTCCATTTTTTAATTAATTTTTTCAAGTCACTGTAAACAACACAAATAATGGTCGTACGTCAAAACGTTTTGAGTACGATTATGCTTAAAAATGACAAACTTTCCAATGGAAATGTCAGATTGCACTTGGCAGCACTCAGTGTTGCCAGGCCAGAAATATATATAGCAGCCCTCGTACATAGAGCGTGCTCTAAATAAAAAACTAACACATGTTATAACACATAGAAAAATAACATGTTATGTTTCATTAGGTTTACACTATGTGTGTTGATTTACATATGAAAAATCTGACTTGTACACATAATGTAAACACACCTTTAAATTATTAATATGTATATTATAACGATGTGAGATTAATAAGCTCATTTTAATTTTTGAGCCATTCACCTACATATATTTTTATTAAAAAATGTAAAATTAAACTTAACTTAAGCCAAAATTAATTTAATTCATTTGTTAAAATTAAAAAATTTTTTTTAAAGCAGTGCTTTCTCAATAACATTTTTGCGGTGATTTATTATTGCGACAACCTTTACATACAACAAACTACAAGTGTATTTAACACCATTTTGTACGATGAGTTAGCTAAAAGTAAATACAAACTCCTCCCTCCTTCCTTTGTATAACGTCTTCAAGGATGTATGTTAAGTTTTGATTTTCTTATGTTTTGACTAGTTTTCCGACAACATTGTTAAACAAGGTCGGTCACAGTAGTTAAAAGTGTTATTTTGTAAAAGAAAACATACAGTTTAATTTTTTTTAGGAGTTTTATCCATTAAACGCAATTTTGTATGCCATGTGAGTCTTCTTTTAAGCATATAAAATGGAAACTAAATTTTCAGATTTATTTTCAAATTAATAAGAAACAAAAATAACAGGATGTGTAAAGTATTTTACACTTTTGTATTTTATAAATTGACTACAACAACGGATGTGATACCCAGTATTTACCACGTTGAATTATGATTATTCATGGAACAACTTAAAGAAATTTTCTTAGCTGGAATATTAGATTTTAATATACTTAACTTTTGGTATTAGTATTGTTATTGTTATTTATTTCATTTTTTATGACATTGAAAAAGAATGAAATATGCATTTTCTTTATTAACTGACAAGGTTTATTTACAAAAATTTTCTTTTCATAGGAAAAATATTAACTTGTTCTTAAAAATAATAAGTCTGAATAGATTTTTATTTTGTTTTTGCAATTTTCCTTATTGGAATTAATTTTGAAATGTCATGCATTTTAATAAGAATATTATAAAGATTTATTCTAAAATATAATAAAGATTTATTTAGCATTAAAAATTGGAATGAAAGAAGCGGCAATAACAAAAAAATGCGCTAAGCTACGCTATTTACCAACTGAAGCGTATTAGATAGCAAAATTATCATTTTTTTTAAATTTGATGGACTTGATGGCAGGATTTTACAGCTTACACTAAAAAAATAGTAGGCAGGTAAGAGAATTTATCCTTATTAGACCAGTATCTTTAAACTTAAAAATGTCCTTTCCTGAGAAAATTTTCATTCAAATAATGAAATTATTATATAAATTTTTTTAGTGTAAATTAATTAATCTTAGCAACGCGAATAATTATATTCGAATAATTTTATTCGAAAAATTATATTCGAATAATTTTATTCGAAAAATTATATTCGAATGTGACAAATTCGAATTTTTTTTTTTTATTATCTGAGTGTATGGAAAAAATCCTTACAGACTGGTATACATACATATAGTTTTTTACAATTTAAAACATTACCAAAAATTTCATTTAAATTAAGTATTTAAAAACAATATTATGTTCCGTTTAATAGTGTTTACATTTAGAGAAAAATCAATAAAACTATAAAGATTGTTAAAATCGCAACAAATTCTTCCAAAGGGCTCATCATTGGCATAATTATGGCGAACAAATTGAATGTAAATTGGTTTAAAATTTCTGGTTGGACGTACAGGAATGTTGAAGTATAAGTTTCCCATAAGGAACTCCGAACAAACATCTCCAGTAATCAAATTAAACAAAAACGTAACATTAAGCATAGTTCTTCGGCTTTGTAGAGACGGTAGCCCAATTTCAGCAAGTCTGGTTTTATATGACGGTAAATTGGAAAAATTATTTCGGTACATATTTCGTAGGCAAAATAACAGATTGTTTTTGAACAGACTGAATTTTATTATTTTGCACGATATACTGTGGGTCCCAAACAACGGATCCATATTCTAAAATTGGCCTTACGTAAGATGTATAAAGCTGCTTGGTGATATGAATATCAGTGAATTCCTTGGCCCAACGTTTGATGAAAGCAAGTACTGTTGACTAAAGTTTAATTTAGCATCTAATAAATTACCCAAATCAAGGATCGAATCAACAATTTCCAACTGATAACCATCAAAAAAGAACGGATTGTGTGTATCAACTCTTCTGGAAAAGTGCATATGTTTGCACTTGTTTCAATTTAACTCCATCAAGTTCATCGTGCACCAAACAAAAAAGCTGTCTAGATCCTGTTGGAGAGAATTGTGGTTGTCAAAGTTGTTGTAATTATGACAAATTTTTACGTCATCAGCGTATATTAGAACATTTGAAAATTTGATAGCAGTAGGTAAATCATTGATGAAAAGTGTAAATAAAATTGGACCGAGATGTCTACCTTGAGGAACACCAGATTTTACAATAATATATTTAGATATGGATGTTTTGAAGCACACTCGTTGGTATCTGCCAGTTAGATATGAGCTTATCCAGTTCAACCATTTTTTGGTGAAGCCCATTAAATGAAGTTTTTTTAATAATAAAGGTTATATTTAACTATATATTTATTTCAAAACCAAAAATATTTTAAGTCCTTTTAACGTCGGTAGAAACAAAAAGCTGTTAATGTATTGTTCTCAAGATCGGAAAATCCAAAAGCAGTTATTCGAATAACATTATTTAAAGTATTATTATTTGCAGGTTAGCTATACAATGAAGTACATTTAAGTTTTTTTTATAACGAGTAGTCTGAATATTTTATCCGGTTTGTTTAAGTCATTTATTTAAAATTTACTGAAGCAAATATAAAGGGTTTCGATTAAATATTTTTTTTGGAAGTGGCATTCATATTTGCACTCTTCTGTTGAAATGTTCTATGATCATTTTGAAAAAGAGACCAAAGTTCATCAATGCCAGATTCAACTTTTTTCTTTAATGTTTCTGCCGGTTTATTGGCTTTAAATAACAAATAGAATAATTTTTTCAAGAATATCCTTTTCATTTTTAAATGTTGTAAAAAAACTAAAAAGTAAAAAACAATTCCTAAAATTAAAAAATTAGTATTGAACTACCGAATAAAATAATCGAATAAAATTATTCGAATTACCGAATAAATTTGTTTTCTTAATTGTTTTCGCTTATATATATTTTTACAAAAAAAAAATGATTCTCGCTTGTTCTTTCCTGTTTTAAGACGTGCATATTTTTACAGTAAATTCTATTTACAAAAAAAAGTTTGTCTATAATAGATTTTTCTTTCTTAGAAAAAAATACTGTTTTTTTCAGTTAAAAAGATCTAGGAAATTTTAAAATCTGACAAGTTTCAGCAATTTTAAAGACAGGAATTTTGGAAAGAATTAATTTTTTATTAGGTAAAAAAATTTTGTTCTGACGTCATCGTGGTCATATAATTTTTAAATATTAAATACCGTTTAGAATATTTAAACCTCAAATATTTATGATATGCTCTATAAAGATTTGATGGGCTGACGTGTTAAAGAGCAATGAGTGTTTGACTTCACAGCTGTATAACAGGGTACAGTGATCGAGTGCGGCTTTGCTTGAAAATGTGGGCATGAAAAATCTTTTGCCAAGATAGGAATTGTCGCGTGTGCTCGCAACCTAGAGTATCATGCATCATGTGGTTGATTAAGCAGCAGTATGCATTTTTTCATTGGAGTCGCTGAATTGTTTGATAAAACACAACTCCTGGCGATAGAAAAAATACATCTTTTAATTTTTTCCGCCTTGACCTAATTTCCATATTTTGCTCTCGGTAACTATATTTTGTTTTTAAACTGTAAAAGATGACTCATCACAGAAGTCAAGTTGGAACGTTATCTCTGTAAAAAAGAGTGTTTTACAGAATCTCCGAAGTCTTTCGTTGTAGAGAGCATAGAGAGCTTAAAAGTCACTGGAAAACGTGTACCAAGTTAAGAAGTATCAACCTCACAAATTAAATATTCAATATTTTGTGCTGCCTTATTGTTTTACTTACTTTCAGTTGTCTTAGTCCGTTTTAAAGAACATTTCCTTTGAACTTTATACCTATTTTGCTTTTAAAATTATTTGGTTGCATTCCAAAGAAAATAACGAGTTGTGAGTAGGTACAATTCCTGATACCACAATTCAATAAAAAAATGTTACCTACCAGTAACAGATTTTATTTGAAAATTTATTTTTCTTTCATTTTGCTCTTTATTATTGCATATTTCAAATTGCCTTTTTCATTTTATAATTTATTTTTGAGTTTATTTTGTACCTTTTTCACATTCGTTGTTACAACTTGGATTTATGTCATTTTTTTCATTTTTAATAGTCTTTTGGCATGCGGTTGCTGCTAAGTGTCATTATTATTCTATTGTACACCGGTCGTAAAAGAAAATTTACATTTATTGCCATCGTTGACTATTTTTCTCCAATAATCGATTTGAACTCAATTGTATGCAGTGATGCTCTCTCTTTAACAATTGAGTGTTTGTGGTAATGCAATAATAGAATCGGGTCATATTGCTGCAAGGCGAAGGAGAGGAGTCTAGAAAAGGCAGAATGGTAGGCCACTTGCAAATTACAAAATTGCTACATACAGTTTTAATATGCTGGTGTTTAGGTTTTGTTTTAGTTGCCAACTAAATTTTTAAGTCGTACATATTCATGTTCTCAAGTATTTCATATGATGCAGCGAAATGGGTATATTTTCATGAATATGGTGAAAATAGTGAGAATAAAAAGTAAAAAAATTTTAAATTTTAGCAGCAAGTTGTATTGGAAATAAATAAATCATTAATGTTTTGCACTCAGTTTAAGCACGTTTTCGTGCAATTTTGGAAATAGGTCCTACGAACACAACTGATTTTGATGCTCGTAAGACCGAATGTAATATTCTAGCATACAGGTATACGAGCTAAAATTATTCATTTGTAATTAAGGCATTTTGTTATATTCTTAATAAATAATAAAAACATTATTTTGTGGGTATAAAAATTCAATATGATGTTTGGTAGACTCATCAAATTTTTAAAGGCTCGTAAGAAGTTAATTGGATTTATTCCGCTAGTAAATATAGTACTGTTGTCATACCTTTCGGCGAAGGCCGTCGTCAAAACGCGGCTTGAAAATGATGTCCCCACATCGAAAGCGCTCGCCAATCGTACCAAATAAAGAGCCAGTGACGACGGTCTTCACCGAAAGGTATGACAACAGCTCGTAAGAAGCTTTGAAATTTCTCGATAAGAAATTCTGTATTTTATCCGATTTGTTGCTATTTCTTCCACCTATATTTAAGGGAGAATATATATTTTGGAGCTTTTAAACTGATCACAGGTGAGAACACAGGTGACAGTGGAGCATCCAACTCTGTTGTATTACTAGGGCTTCGGAGCATTGTCGGTTTTTTAGTGTTCAGTAATTATATTCGGTCTATTTTTAAGCCGTATAGTCTTTGTATAGAATAAACTTCCCGTTAGCTTTTTTCTTTCACTTTCAATGCAAAAGTTTGACTTAAATACCTACAGAGACTACTTCCTTTCCTGCTTCTTATAATCTATATTAAATTGAATAGCTCAAGTCATTGCATGAGTTGCCGTCATCCCCTAAACGCTGATTCTAGTAAAACAACCCGATTTCTTTGTTTCATAAATGGGTCTTGGTAATCTTACGAAGGTAAAAGGTTTTTAAAAAAAAACCGAAAGTATTATTAATGAAGAATTTTAACAAAATGATTTGAAAATCTTAAAACCATGGAGGGCAAGGATCTGATTAAAGCTTATTGCTTGACGTAACAGTCACTCATGTGTCATAATATGGGGTTATTTTAGTCAATCTTATTTTTCTTGTATATTATGCTTTCACTTGCCTGGTTCTAACTGGTTACTGTCGACCTATTTCTCATTGTCTAATGATGCTCGTTAGACAGTTTTGAAAAAACACAATGAGCGCTATCGATTATGTTCAAAACCAGGGACTATATTTGGAGTACACGACAACTTCTCAAAATTCACGCAGCACCAGTTACATCAATTATTGCAGACATTTAAAAACATTGGCGGAAAAATTCATGTTTTATTATAAAGAAAAATAATTAATTTCTTCCTATAATGAAATTTTCTTATTATTTAAAAAAAAAAATGTCTTTACAATATCACTTAAGGAACAGGTAAAGGTTTTTCTATATTTCAATAGACGACGGTAACATTTTAAGAAAAGTGTGTTAATGAAATCATTCATAAAATTGGATTTTTTTTACTAAAGCTGAGGTAAAAATGGATCAATTTCTTAAATCATTTAGTTTCCTTTTAGAGGGTCTATGTGTGCGTTATATTTTTGCAAACTGAAACATTATTTGCTTGTATACTTCAACGATAGCATAACACTTCAGGGTTTCGCTCTGAAGACCTTGTTTTTGCTTATTCCCCTGTTCATTTTTCTGTACGTTTATGATCCAATTAAGAGTTACATGATTAGACTTTGAACATGGTAATCATATCCATTTTATCGACAATATCTAAAAAAAATAATACTTTTTAATTTATTCCATAAGTTAAAGGTTGCCTGTTATCTGTTATGTTGTTTGTTATTTTTTTTTTTTTTTTCATTAACGATAATTAGAACTCATAAGATATTTAAAATTTCACATGTTTATAATTTCATTATTTTCTTGCTTTCATACAGTGAGCGAAATTTGTTAAGGTTGAAATTTAAAAATTGTTGCTACATATAAAATACTTCTTATTTTGTTCTATCAGGGATTTTTCAGCAAGACTTACGAATTATTTTTTTTTTGGCCTGGTTATTTTGTTAGACAATCTTGGAGACACAGCAATCCAGTTTTCGGGCGTGCTTGCTAAATTCTCAATGTCAAGTACTAGTTACCATGATTCCATTTAAATGAGCTCTTTCAATCCCGTATTTTGTTTTACTCTTTATTAGGTTTTAGTCACAGATGAGTGTATTGTGACGAAACTGAAGGATGCATAGCGGTCTCAGATTGGCTAAAAAATCGAATAAACTTGTCCTATAACAAATCCCTTGGTACTAAATGGAAAAACTAAACTGTCGCGAAAAAGAAGCCAATAATACTAAAATGGCTTATTGATCTTTATTCCAAGACTCATGAGTGGATAATAATTTTATTCGTATCAACTATAATCGTTTATAAACAGAGCCATTACATTTGGTGAAAATAACATCAATACCAAAAAAAAATTAAATTAAATTTTTTTAGGTTTTGAGAAATATTTAACGAATAAAATCTATTCGAATAATATTTTTTGCCCAACAGATGTAAAAATATTACTACACTAATACAAAAATATTAATTGTTTTACTTGATTAACTAAGTAATAAACTATCCGATTAATCGAATAAAATTATTCGAATAAAAGATGAACCGAAAATTATTTCTCACATATTTCAAGGCAACACATGTAAAAATATTACTACATTAATATAAAAATATTAATTATTTTATTTGATTAACTAAATAATAAACTATCCGATTAATCGAATAAAAGATGAACCAAACATTATTTTATACATAATTCAAGGCAAAAAATACGACTATAGACAAAATGTATTCGAATTAAATATGATTTTTATCTAACATCCAATTTAAATTTTTACAGTTAAAATAAAAAATTAAATCAAACCAAAACTTACAACAATCCGATGTACGGGGTAACCCTAAATATTCGTATTAACTAACTATTATTTTATCAGTTATTATTTAAGATTGCTTAAATTGGCTTAACACAATAAAATCAAAAATATTATAACAACCAAATGAAATTCTTAAAATCATAGTTCGAAAAAAATTATTCGAATTAAAAATAAACTTTAAATTCCATAAAAAATGGTTTTTAATCGACTTAAAAAAGGAGGTTATCAATGTTTATGCCCGATTTTAATTTTTTTTTTTGAAAGGTGATGCTCACAGTTTATAGTTCTAAAAATTAAAGGGCGTTCCCATAAAACATACATGTATTATGAACCGTTAAGTGCACCACTTTACAAATAAGTAAAACTGCGTATAATTATAGCTGTCAATGCAAAAAGTAATACAAAAATAAATAGTTGACGTAAATTGGCCTATATAGGCCTGTCTTTTGAACCGTTATAGATAAATGATTGATAATTGGATAGCATGTAGATAACTATGGCCGTTATATATCAAGTATTATATTCAAAATTATAAATTAAAGGGTGCCTCAAAAATTCATTTAATTTAAAGTATATGGCCATACTTTTGAACAGTTATAGACAGGCGGTTGAAGTTTACAAACAACCTTGCTAAGTCCGCTATAACAACTATGAAATTTCGATATGGAAATTAAAGGGTGTCCCAATAGCTGTTGTAGTTTGATGTATGTAGTCAAAATTTTTAACCGTTTTAGACAGACAATATGTTTTGAATTCGTTTTTTTTTTTTTGGTTTAGATTATTAAATATGTTGTAGACAAATTATTGTCAAAATAAATATATAAAATATAAAAGTTTAAAATTTTAATTTTTTTAGAATATTCAAAATCTTTTAACAATCAATTCGATGTTGAGTAATTACAGATTGTAAGTTGTTGTTGTAAATTGTATTAGTCCTTGTTTTAGTGTAGTTCACTGGAGTACCACATTAAGCACGATTTTTTTGACAAAATAATTATGAAATTTTATAAAAAATTAAATGATATCAATAAAAGTAAGCCAGAGTAATTAAAACTTTTGCATAAAGTATCAACTTTTTTCGTTTAATAAAAAAGCAACTTTAAATTGCGTTTTAACATGAAACAAACTTAAAAGTGTAATTGATATCTCATAAAATAAAATAAACATACAAAAATTATAATTCGTTTCAAACTGTCATTAAAAAAAACTATAAAAAAAAATTATAAAAATATAAAATTATTTAATGAGATGAAGTATATACAACGGTTAAGATAAAAATATAAGGAATAATTTGAAGAAAGAAACGACTTTAATTATTTTAGAACATATTGAGTGTTACACACACCGTACCGGCTTGTAAAAATTAGCTGAAGCTTAAGTCTTCTGCTTACTGTTTAAAAACACTCTTTTTTTTAATTATTTAGAAATAATTCTTACTTCAACGTGAGCACCTAATCAACCAAGCTTTGCTATAGTTTTTCTGTTGACAGCTACAAAAAAAATTTATTTTCTTTGCTTATTCAGTTCACAAAGTTTTCATTGATATTCAAATCTCCTGTTATTATTTTTCCAGCGAAAATATTTTTCAAGAATACCTAAAATTATTTAAAACTTTTTTTAAGTCTTAATAAAATCTTAAAAAGTCATCAGTAAGAGCAAACATTTTTCATTTTATTAGGAAAGAAATATTAGTTTTCTCTGTTGAAAATTTAGATTATTTTTTTTTTTTTTTTACAACATCACACACCCCTAAATTTTTTGTCCATCAAAAAGTTTTTCTTTTGAACTTCAAGCGATTTTTTCTAATTATTTTAAATTGTTTGAAAATAAAAAATAATCTAGAGTCAACATTAGTCACACTTCTTAACGTTCGCCTTAGTTTGTTCGAATTTTTCTTTTTTTTTTTTTTTGTTTCTTTAAAAATTTAACATTGATTTAATTGACTACAACAATTGTGACATTAAATAAAAACATTTTACTCTGCTTGCTCGTCTTTGGGGTGCTGCTTCAACGAGGGTTATTGAAAAGTGATAAGAAAAGAGAAGTTGAAATGAAAAAAATAAAAAGCTTATTTTTTTAGTTTGTTTACTTTATTTGCGTTGTCCACTTTGTTGTAAAAACCACAAAACTCTCTTCTAGTCAGGCAAAAATTTCAATGGTTTCAAAACACTGAATTATAAAATCGCCAGATGTCGACTTTGTGATTTGTGATAAATGTTACCTGTTCTAGTCCCATTTTGTCTCAAAATTCTTGCAATACGTTAATCTATATCAAGATTTACCTGTTTGCGAGCAATTGAACGAAGAAAAACTAGAGTAAAATCTTCTTATCTCGATTTCTACGTTAAAACTAAAAATCGAATAAAATTAATCGAATAAAATTTTTATTCGAATATTTGACTTCACTAAATGCTGAAGGACCGTAATAAAATGATTTGTGTTCATTCGGATTTCGCGTTAGGTCAAAAAGGGCAATAACTTCTTAAGGTGCGGTCAGATTAGTCAAATATTTGACCGAAAAACCGTAACGCCTATTTTTACAAATGTTTAATTAATCTTTCCTAACCCGTAACACTACGAATGACGATTTATAATATAATAAATATGATAACTTACCATGTATATCTCATAGGATCCTATATTTCCTTATTAGTATTTGAGGACAAAAATTTTTTTCCATAAATTAATGGTTACGTCTTTTTGGTCAAATATTTGACTAATGTGACCGTGCCATTAGTCGCATGTACCACATATGTTTGGAATTTTACGTGCCAGTGGGCTTGGATGAGCTACAAGCCCTTTCTTATACGTTGATTCGTGATTTTCTTTTCAACCAGTTTTTATTGTATTAGGGAGTGGCTGTAGTCGTTCTCAGATTCTATTTTAATGCCTTTGATTATTACTTTGTTTTGAAGCTGAGGTAGTTCCCCATAACTAAATTTGAACTAGATCTTAAAAAGGAAACCTTTACGGCAACAGCTCAAATAAAATCAATTTAAAATGATGGGGTTGCTTACATATGCGAAGATCTTTTTTTTAAATTAAGCTCGATAAATTTTGTATACAATATTTTTATTTTTATCCTTCTGTTAATACAATTTTTTAAGGAAAAGTAACCACTTTGCAATATTTTAACTGAGAGAGATAATTATTCGCAATGCTTTGAAAATTTTCCATTTTTCTATTTTTTTAATTTGCAATTTCTTTCAATTTTTTGCTATCCTCGCATCCGGTTTTTTATGTCGTTTTTGTCTGTATAAAATTTGCTCCAAAAAACTTTTATGCATATACACGTACGTATGCGTTGTAATTTGAAAATATTTAAATACTAAAAAAGTACGATTGTTATTGTAGACATAGACAAGCAACAATAGAAAAGACAACAACTTAAAATAATGCAACAAAAAAAACCTTAAACACTATTTAACGCCAAAATCACTCGAGCGTAAAATAAATAACAAACCCAACCATTAAATAATTTTATATTTTGTTTTTGTAATAATATTTAACGGAATGACACCGAGAACATTAAAAATAAATTAGAAATCATTCAAAATGCAAAAATGGAAAAAATAATGTAAACAAAATATTAAAATGTTTTAAATATATAAAAAAATAAAATAAAACAAAGTGCGAGTAAAACTTGAAAACCTTTAAATTTTATGTTTTTATTAAAAGTTTTTGCCTGTTACGGTTACAAGGGTATTAGAAAATATATCGAAATCATGTTTTCTATAGGACTGACTACACTTTAATTTTTAGTTTTTGTTCTTTCTTATCGAAGGAGCACAATCTGTGTAAGTTTTGAAGGTCTACCTATAAAAGTTTAAAATAAATGGCCATAAACGTTAAAATTACGACTATAGGACCACCCTTTAAGTGTTATTTTTTTATGCTTGCCGTTAAGCATGATCACGCTTTTACGTGAAAAAAATCTTTACAGAGACACACTTTAATTGTTTACTTCGGCGGCCATCATTACGTTTCCCGAAGTAGAGTTCTGTGGCAAATGGACATACATCGCAGCGAAATTAGGTCGCGTTCTCACCCAAAAAACAAGCTTACATAGGGTTTTGTCAGATTCAAAACTTTGCTGTAAGAAATTTATTATAATTATGGGTTGAGAATATTTTCGGTCATTATCTGTTTTTCCTATTTCTGACTCCCTTAATGTTCTCCATAATCAAAGTAATTTTTTCCTCGCTTACAAGAACGGCAATACAGGTCAGTCAGGTATCAGGAAGTTATGCTAGAACAAAATGTACTTTTTTCTGGTTTTTCGTTTAGTGTATCGCCAGAACGTTAATCTTATTCTACAAAATGCATAGATCTGTGAATCTTGAATGTTCAGTTTCTTTTTGCTCTTACTCCCAATTTGCAATGTAAAGCTCTTTGCTTTTTTATTTTAAGAAAATTTGTATTCATTAGAAGAGCAGTTTAACACGTTATCGCTCCCTTATATAATTTTTGTTTTTGGTAGGAATACTAAAATATTATTGTTTTAGGTCTCTCCTATACTCTTCGTTTGTTAGCAATTTACAGCTGTCGATTGGCAGTATGCATCTTCTAACACTATTTTGAGCACCACTCAGTCATAAGTTTTTTCATTTATTTCAAGTTACTGGTCAATATCTAGAGTTCTCTAAGCGTCTAGTGCGTAGACCTGTAATCCTCAGTTTGATTTCAAACAGCGCTAAACGTTTTCCACGGCTCATGGACATAACATCTCTCTTGACAGTAATCTTGGTTTGATGTGGCACTGACCTTTTATCAGCTCACTTCTACAGCCTGTTTGTACTTTTAAAAGTATTTCTTTCTGAAAAAATCTCTTCAAACGCCGCTCACAAGCCACATGTCGGGTCACTTTCTCAGCTATCTGTAGTTATTATCGCGTTAATAAAACGGGTGCTTTCTTCAAGGCTTTATTAACCATATGGTTTGGTTTCCCCAACATTAAAATCCATCACTGGGTGTCAACTTGGTAATAAAAACCTTAGTTATTTTGCCACCACAGCGAAGAAAACTCGCATACATGACTCAACTCATAGCAGTTTGAACCGGCTGTAGATTAATATGCAATTACCTTGAATGAATAATTTTAAGATAAAAATATTAGCTTGATGGTCCAGATAGCTTCGAAAACTATTGGCGAGATTTGTAAAAGGTTGTTTAACTTAAGCCTGAACTTATGGATTTGAAGCGTTCACAGTGCAAGTAAAAAAAGAAAAATGATTTAATAGTGTTCCATCTGGTCAGCGAAGTAAAACATAAATAAAATTACTGTACACCAACTATTTTTTAAAGCGCCTGCAAGCATCAGAAGAGCTGCAACATTGTTCTAGAAATAAATAAAACGTGCAATCACAGTGTTGTAAAAAACCAAAGCTTTCTATCTATTACTCTTTTTCACCTCTATGTATATTCTCTAATCCATCCCTTTCCAAAAAAACACAATAAGTAGGCATTATTGCCTGAGTGCTACTTAAAAAAAACAAAGAAAAAGGGTTTTTTCATTTACTTTTCATATTAAATATAATTTCATCTTATATTAATTAACTGTTAAGAAACAATAAAAATAATACAATTTGCTTCTTTTGATTATATGTAATTTAAAAATTATTTTTATTTATACCTTTGCAACATATTATTCCTGCAACTGTTTATTGCTATTTAATTGTTCTTAAGTACTTATTTAAACAAATGCATGCTTATCATGTCCATACGTATGTATGTATGTACAACAAGTTATAAACAAATACCACTTATGAAAGTTTAATAAATATTTAATTTTGTTTTGTTTTTTTTTTATAGTTTGCTTAAGCTCGTTTGCGTTGTTGGGAAGTTTTTTTTTTATTGTGAAAAGTTGCCAGATGGTAGAATGGTTCAAAATATATTTTTTAACCGTATTTTCTAAATCTATTTTATCGTGTTCTGTCTTCTAAGTTCTCTTGTTTACTATTCTCTTTTTTACTTACGAACAAGAATATTCGTAACTTTTTAACGACAAGTACATTAGGGAAAGTAAAACGAATCAACTTTTTCTTCATAAAAAGTCTTTTAAAGCTTTAAGTATAAATATAAGTGCAAAAACGTTAACTATAGAATTTAATCTGGTAGAATTTTATTTTAATGCAATCAAGGTTTCTTAAATATTAAAATGATTTTTAAAACGGAGGCCAAATTACAAAACTCGAGAGCGATGTAAAAATCCGTAAGCCATATTTTAGATTAATGTGAAATCTCGCTATATTTATATGAACCGATGAGCTTTAACGATCCACAATTTAAGTTATTAAATTAGTTGGACTTATAGCTTCCACCGTAGTAGTTTCGGGTTAAAAAAAATTTGGCTGCTGTAGTCGAAGTGGTTAACACGTTGACTACAAACTTGGTTGTCCATGGTTCGACCCCTGCGGCAATCAAAAAATAAAAATGTTTTTTTTCTGTTTAATGGTTTATATACATATTCACAATTAACATGAAAACGTGCAGCCTCCTTCGTCGGTACTTCTTCATAGCATATTGACCGACGAATTAAAATTACTAACTCTCTATTTCTCCCTCACCACCTGTCTTATCTCTCATCTATTCCTTTTCTAAAGAATGTAGCACGGTTACCAAAATAACTTAATAGGTATTAATGCCTGAAGTGCTACTTCTCTTTTAAAATAAAAAAATAATAATTTTTTATATAAAGATTATGGCAACATTGCTGCCAAAGTGAATAATTTTTAGAGACAGAGGAAGAGTATATAAAAAAACGCATAAAAACAATCAGGGCTGGAATATTCGAATATTCAGTACAAATAATATTTTTTGCTACTTTTTTAAAGCAAAAAAAAAAATATGCCATCATTTTGATTACAAAATTTGATTTTCTTATCAAGATGACAATCATATTTATCTCTATTAATATTTATAAATATATACATATGATAAAACAGCACCGGGGTCATTTCTGTAAATGAAATATTTTTTGAAAATATTAGATAGTAATCGGTGTGGCATACAAAACACCAATTATTAAAATTTTTGTCTGTCTGACTGTCCGTTTGTCTGTCTGTGTTCGCATCACCTTAAAACTGCTAGTTGGATTGAATAAAATTTTGTGAGGAGGTCCCTTAGAACCTTGGTTCACATATAGAATACTTTTTGTTTCATGAAAATATGTCATTTCGTAAAGAAACTAGAGATACAAATGTGAAGCACCCAACTCTACCGGTATAATGGTGCTAGAACCGTACATTTTTTTTTTGTAAAATGGAATGTTTTTAAATCTACAACAAATGTTTAAAAACATATTTTTCTAAATTTAATTAAACAAAAAATATAAATAATGCGCCGACGATTTCGTGGGCACTGCTAGTAATTAATAAGATTTTTGTTAATAGAATTTTTAGAATGTTGAGTTGTTTTCTAAAGTAATAATAAAACAATTATTAATCGTATGAAGTATATGTGATTCTCATAAATGTTTGAAATATGTTAAACTACATAATCATGTAATACGGTTTCAGAATTATAAATCAGATATGAGCTGTGTAATAGATTTTACTTAGTAAAGCGTCCTTCAAAAAATAGATGTAATTGGCTAGTAAGTTCCTTCTTACGGGTTTTTAGAAGTGTATGGATTTTTAAAAAAGCAAAAATAATAAAAATAGGAAAACGTAATCTTAGCCATTGAGCGAATCAAACGAAGGCAAAAATGCCTAATATTTGATCAAAAATAATAACCTTCCATTAAAATAATGTAACTTCAGTGAAAACCATGAATGTAAATATTGTTCAGTAAAGTAACTCCAATAAAAAAAAAACAAATATGGGGATAACGGAAAATTAAAAATAAGAAAGAATGAAAACAACTACTTTATAAAATTTTATTTAAAAATGTCACCGGCTCTTAACCCATTTCCAACCAGTGGTCGAAAAATCGACCAGTGACTTTTGAATTTTTTATAAATTAGCGGGAAACAGTTATAACTTAAAAATAAGGCAATTCTGGTACTTTGCACCTTTGTAAATCTTAGTAATTTTTAGATTGGGTCAATTCGTGTTTTTTGTTGTTGTTTTCTCCGGTCACGCAAAACTATTTTTGAACAAAAAAAACAAATTAAGTTCGAATGCTCATAAAAAATTTAAAAAAAATCTAAAACACTATTCCTCCTAATTTAAACTTGTATGAGAGTAATAACTTATAACAAAAACAATTTGAACGCGTTCGCTGTATTTTTTGCTGGGATATGTGAGTTTAAAAATCACTGGTCGATTTATCGACCACCGGCTGGATACAATAAACAAAAATGCATTGTTTACATTGACATGAATGACAACTCGTTTTCAACCGATGCTGCTGAAATTCGACAATTTATTGGCATCCTGTTTATAACCGGTTACAATACAAGGCCAAAAATTGATAATTATTGGTCGACGAACCGAACATTGGAGTGCCCATTGATTCGTGCAACAATGCCACGCAATCGTTTTGTTCGTTTGAAGCGCTATTTCCATGTTTGCAATAATCGCGAATTAAATAAAAATGCCAAGTTTTCCAAGGTTACTCCATTGAACGATTTGATGAATAAGAAGTTCATGCAGTTTGGTTTGTTTTCTCACAGTTTATCAATCGATGAACAGATGATAGCTTACTTTGGCCGCCACTCATGCAAAGTGTTCATAAAGGGAAAGCCGATCCGTTTTGGATTTAAGAATTTGGCTTTATGTTCAGCCGAAGGATACATGTACTCCTTTATTCCGTATGGTGGTGCCAACGCAGTTCCGGACCCAGATTATATTGAGTAAAACAGTCGTTATAAAGCTGCTTAGTAAATTGGAGCATCCATTGCAACATTGCGTTGCATTCGACAATTTTTTTACTTCTCATTGATTAGAATCTCGTTTGTCTCAATCGAATTATTTCTTCACTGGCACTATTCGAGACAACCGAACTAACAGCGCTCCACCAGTAAATGTAAAAGCAATGAAAAACAATGAGCGTGGTTCGTTAGACTACGTGTTCGACAAGAAGAATGATTTGCTGCTGGCACGTTGGAACGATAACTCTGTCGTTACAATTGTATCGAACCACGAGCCGATCGAGCCAATGCACCATGTAAAAAGATGGGCCCGAAAGGCAGGAAAAATGACATATATTCAAATGCCATAAATTCCCAAAGCGTACAACAGCCGTATTGGAGGAGTTGACTTATTTGACAACGCCACAAACAACTATGGGATTCGCATACGCGGCAAAAAGTGGTACTGGCCATTGCTAACAAATGCTCTTGACGCCGCCATGGTCAACGCATGGAAACTTCACTCTGTGCTACGCAAGCACGCAGACTTTCTCGAAACGCAACAGGTAGGAACTGATCGTTCGAAGAATCGCGTGACTACAAAGAAAAGCAGTGCGTGTCTACGTGGCAGAATGTTTGCTGCGTCAAGCGAAATCATCGACACAAAAAACCGCTAATGCACCCAAGCTGAGCGCTGAAATTGCGTTAAATGAAATTCGCAGTGACAGAACAGACCATGGAATCGTCAAAGCTGAAAAGCCTCTTCGTTGCCGCGTTTGTCACAAGCATTCTTCGTTTAAATGTTCGAAATGCGACGTTGCTATTCACACCAAATGCTTTAATGCATTCCATAGCTTTTAAATTATTCAAAGCGATCGAATCAATAAATTTCGAATAAATAAAAATATTTTTTGCAATACAAACAAATATGTCGTGTTTTTGCATTTTTGTATATCGTATCTAGCCAGTGGTCGAAAAATCGACCACCCCCTACACGCTTAACCTGATGAGATAAAAATAAAACCTTAAAAAAAGACATTTTTATTTACGTTTAAAGCACATGTACGAAGTTACATTGATTTCTACCGAGTAGTTTAAGTGCGGCTGGAAATGGGTTAATGGGTTCAGTATTTTCTAAAAATTTTAGCATTTCCTGAAAGATTTCTACAAAAGCTTTTAAATGATATCCATATCGACGTCTTAAAAATATTGTAAAAAATTAAAAAACTTTATTTTTCTATGAAAAGTTGATAAGGTGGGTTATTGCTGAAAGAGAAAAGTTTAAGAAAAAAAAAATTGCAGTCCTTTAAATTTAAGAAAAATTATATTTTTGGCTGACTGGCAACTACCGCATAAAATTTTCCGTTTTCCATGCCTGGTTGGAAACAAACGTAACGCTAGCTAGCGGATGTGTAACGCGTTAATGACCTTGAAAAGTAGAAACAAACAACAAAAATGTAATTAGCCAATTCTATAAAAACCGCCAAAAAATCAAATTGTGGTTTTGCAATAAATACAATTTGTATTTGTGTGTTAATAGCACAACAAATTTGTTATTGGTATTAAAATTTAAATGGTTTTATAATTTTTTATTTCTATTAAGTTGAGCTTAAGTATAATTTTGGAAATGAATGTTAGTTAATTGTTTACTTTTATTTTTTGTTGTAAATATCAGTAACAAGATATTTTAAATTCACAAAGTTGGCTTCAAAAATGTTTAATTAAAAAAACACTAAACTATAGAAAAAAACTATTTTAAAATGCTAAAAAGGTGTGTTCGAAAAACTTGCATTTAATTGTTAAAATGTTTTTATAAGAAATTTTTTTAACTTAAATTCCTACTGACATTTAACTTGAAGTGACCTGTTGAACTATGAACTTTAAGCAAAAAGAAATATATTTTAAAAACCTAAATCAAACCGGAAACACTTGCTCTAGTAAAGTACTTAGTTAGAAAAAATTGAAAAAAAAACTTCAAACATGCAAAATATAAAATTAAAATTTCAAACTCTCGCACACGTTTATTGATTTTAATTTTGCTACCGGGTTTTTTTTTTTATAAAATTAGGTTTTGGTGTTAAAACTTTTTATTTTATGAATGGCAACGATTTTATGTTAACTTTCAAACAGCAGGTCTAATAAAACTGTACTATTGTACAAATTATCCACTGCATTGCACACCAATAAAGGCTGGTTGTTTGTATTTCTATAAGTTTTGTCATGACAGATAATTAGAAAGAAGAAGCTATTCTAGGGCAGACTAAAACTGCTGCTTCCAAATTTTTAGCGGTAGGTTATCCTAGTCACTAAGTCAAGAAATTGAATCTCAGGCATTTTTATTATTTGGCTATTTGCAGTGAGGAAAATTCCTTCAGTCGTACTCGTGACTTTTCTTATAAAATAAATGGTTTAAATTTGAATAGTTACCTAAAATTTTGGTCTAATTTCCCGGGAAACGAAGAATTTCATACCTTCAACTTTATTTATAATATACGGGCATGTCACACATTCTGATCGGAATTGTTTTAATTCCGTATTAGCAATTCCGATCGATTTTGTTTTATCTTCTTCAGATTCCGATCGATTTTGTTCATTCCTGAAAAGTAATAAATCTCCGCTATTTAAATTAAATGTGGCAATATTTTGCACACCAAAGGCTAGTCTAAGTAGGACACATCATAAAAGTAAATTTAAGAAACGTAAATAACAAAATTTCAAAGAAACTAAATTCCAATTTGAAATTTGAAAGTGGTTTCATTCCGAAGAAATTTTTCGTTTTCTGAAGAAGCAATTTACGGAACTGAAACCACTTTCGATCGGAATTGAGTTCTGTAAAATACCTGATAATTTTATTTTCAAATATTCCTTTTTCTTTTACAAAAGATAATAACATATCAAAGTTTGTCATTCCAATTGTAATTTCTACAATATCCCTATTCGACTCCATAAAGTATATATATTCTGAGATCTTGTGAATACGAAAGTCGATTGAGCAATGTCCTTCTGTCCGTCCGTGTTAGTGTTGTAATTAAGTTTGCTAAGTCACAAGATCAGTAAGAGAAAATTTAAATACACCAATCGCTCAGACATAGTGTCGAAAGAGGTGCTTTTAAAAATCAGAAACATTGGTCCATGGCCCTCGAGGCAGTAGGCTTAACAACACGCCTACCTGTAATTATTCATTATTTAAAACAATGAAGTAACTCAAATCAAGGAAACAAAAAAATAGACCTATAGCGAGTTAAAAAATAAGACAAAAACATTCAGAGAAAAAATTGGCGCTCGCGCATAATTTCCGAGTTATAGGACTCTGAAATTTTCATAAAAAAGTTTGTTTGATTGACCATATTGGCGGTCAATATGGGTATCATTTTAAGTATTTTGAAGAGATCTTTCAGGAAATACTCAATTTTTTTTTTAAATTCTTAACCCATTAAGAGCCGATGAGATTATTACGAAAAATTTTGTATCGTAATAATTTTTTTTCTTATTTTAAAATTCTCTGTCACCGCAATATTTGTTGTTTTTTGATAGGAGCTACTTCACTAAACTAGATTTACATAAATGGTAAAGGGTATATAAAATTCGGCATGGCCCAATATAGCGCTTTTACTTGTTTTTATTTTTCTTTGAGTCCCAGAATCCAAATTTATACACTTTTAATATTCTTAAGTTGTTAGTTCTGCTGGCCTTGATTCTGAATTTTTACAGACTATTGAAGCTTTTATGGTGGTTCTTTCATCTAATTACTTCGAAACATTCAATGACCCTAAATTTTTTTCTATTTTGTCACTAAAAGTTTAAATTAAAGATAAAACCATTTTCGCTCGTCATATTTGAATGATTTTAATAGATTTAAATGAGGTTTTAAAAATCTTAAGCGTTTATTTTTTTATAAATTTTTATCACTGAGGACATGTTTTAAAGAAGTTCGGAAATAAAACTTAATATTAAATACTCTAAACGTAAGCCAAGATTTAACAAATTTAACACAACCTCTATTTTCAAGTCGTAATTTATTAAATCCTTAAATAACACTGTGTTTTGCAATTTATAGTCTTTAAGACAATAATAATGTTTTATTTGTAACTGGTCACGCTTCTTTTATAAAGTATAATTACAATCTTAGCATACCTTAACACATTTTTTCAACAGGAAATTTTTCATTTATTCAAATAATTTAAGAAAATTCTAAACGGAAAGTGAAACCACTACAAAAGTGGTAAATACATACTTAAACACTAAATACACACATACGTCGTTATGGCTACAAAAACAAAAACAGAAAACTTAACAATAGAAATTACTTGTTAAGCACAAAAAAAACAAAAGAAAAATAAACTGCTGCAAGAACAAAAAATGTAAATGTGAAAAAAAATTTTTATAAAAAGAACTAGAATCTGGCCAACAGCACATGAAGACATACATACATAATATTTATAAATTTACTATAAAGAATGAAAGTAACTGGTAGTTAAACCTTATGTTGTGTGAAGGGTCGAAATATTTCTATATAAGATTAATTTGTTTACAAGAATATCAACAAAATTTTCCTTAGCATACAATTCATTTAAGGGATTAATTTATTTAAAGGATGCAGTAAAAGGTTAGTGTTAAGTCACACATAATAATCCCCCCTTTGCAAGTAGTTACTCACTAGAGTGGTGAGGTATTCACATACATATCATCCCAGAAAATCTACGTACGTAATTAATATTGATTTTTATCAATGTGTTAAGCGCCGTACTTAATATCTTAGCGATGTTCCCGAATATTTCTATTTTAAAATCATTCTATAAACGAACTAAAACAGCAATGTTGATTAGTGGTCCCTTCTAGGCCGAGAAATTTGCAGATATTCTTACACCTCGCCTCGCCGAACTCTAAAAAAACACAAAATTAATTATCGCTCCTTCGGCTGCTTACACTATTTTTCTTAAAGCTTAGTGTTTGCAGTCCATCCAGCTTTTGTTTGTGTTGTTTTTTAATGCAGTTATGAATTGACTGGTTTGGAGCCGTAAAAAAAGGCTGTAACCGTAGCAATGTAGGGGAAAGTTAACCTCTGAGTTGTGGAATATTGCAACAACCAATTACGCATTTTACCCTCAATGTCCTTTCTTTCAAGGACTTTACTCAAGTCCTTAATGCAGGGAAACAACAGTTCCCAAAGTTTATCAGGGGGCTAAATATTGATGAAAAGAACCTTCTTGGTCTTAACAGTAAAATGATAATTAGAATCGAGCGAACCGGTGCGCAACGGTAACCAAAAATCTCTGATTGGACAGGAGAGTAGCGTGATAACAGTTTAAATACAAAGTACGTGAAATAGATGTTAAGCATTTGAAAAATCGTTGCACGACATTAAAGGCTGGCAAAACTTATCGTCGAATTTCAACCGGGTATGAGTATGATTCGGCAAAAGTTTTATAGCGGACTCTTGAATACAACTCAACAAGGTTTTGATCAATGAAGCGACGGCTACGAGGTTAATAAAATTGGCAGCGAGGGTGCATCTAAATTTGAAGAAACCCGCCGTCTTATCGACGAAATTGCATTACTTAATTGAATATTAATACTTTACCATTTCACTTTCTTAAGAAACTGTACTAAAATTGGATTTTATAATTTTTCAAAGTTTAATCAAAATGCCACATCAACTTCGTTTTAAAAAAGCAAACGGTTAAAGAGGGCGGAAAAAGGTTTTTAAATGTTATTTAAATTTAATTGCAATTTTGACATTTAGGGGTTAAGTTTTTTGTAAAATATAAACGTAATACGATGTAAACAGTAAATACACACACACGAGCTAGTTATAAACGAAATTGCATATTAAAATATTTTCTACTGAACATGCAAATCTTTACAATGAGCCAAAAAAAAATTTTTTTAAATATTCAAAATCTTTCCTTCTTTTTTCATTTGCTCATGCTGTTTATGTTCTTTCTCTTCCATCTACAAAATAATGATGATATCATACATGGACACACTGCATTATATTTTAACAGCATTAAAAAAACTAGTGATTTTTTACTGACAATAAAGTTTAGCTTTTATTACTACTAAATTTTTACTGACAAGTGGAAAAAATTTATTTACACTTTAATTTAATTTTTAGCATTGAATAATAAATAATGATAATGTTTTTTCTAGCATTATCATTGCTTTTTAATAAAAAGGTTTCACTGATAATTAGTTAGAAAAAGTTCATAATCATAGACGTAATAATTAAATGGTTTCATATCAATATCATTACTGCTCACACCACATTTTGTCCTTGTATAATAAACTACCTATTCCCGGTGTGCTTCGCTACCCCAATGAGAATAATCGTGCCACTATTTAAGACTCTTTCCTTGTACAGCTACCTAGGAAAACGACAACCACTTTACAGTTCGTAATGTCCTTAACCATCCAGTATTTCACTAGACTAAGGAAGATTTTAGTACAAAAATTTAGGACCCTACGTGTTATAATTTTCTAGGTACACAATAATAATTTATCACTTTTTATGTACCACGCCCACCGTTTCAATTCAGACAGTTATTTGTCCCGCTAAATGCACATTAAAAGTAGAGCAACTTGTGGAAAATTTCGAGACTACGTATTGTATTGCTCTACATGCATTTTGTATGGAGTGTGCTACGCCCACTATTTCAATTAATATGAGGGTTACTGGTGAAATTTTGTTATTTCAAGAGTCTATTATAGTTTTCTAGCTACAAGGTAACAATTATTTACTTTGTATGGGAGGTACCACGCCTACGATTTAAATCAAGTCTGCGCTAAATTAATTTTACCAGGTGGCATCGTTGCGGCAGCTGACAACTTTTTGCCTAATTTTGTAATGTGTAGAAGAGCTTTCAAAAGCGAATCATTTTATTATATAAAATTTCTTTTTCTTTATTATTATTTAAAAAAGAATTGTAAGAAGAGTTTTATTCGAGGGCTGCTATATATACTTCTGGCCTGGCAACACTGAGTGCAGCCAAGTGCAATCTGACATTTCCATTGGAAAGTTAGTTATTTTTAAGCATAATCGTACTCAAAACGTTTTGACGTACGACCATTATTTGTGTTGTTTACAGTGACTTTAAAAAATTAATATAGAAAAAAATGCAATTAACTCGTGAACATTTTCGTGCCATCATTTTTTGTATGGCGATGAAGCACCATCCTATAGCACTGTGAAAAATTGGTATAATGAATTTAATCGTGGCCGAAGCTCGCTCAAAGACGAATTCCGTGAAGGTCGTCCAAAAACGGCTGTTGTGCCAGAGAACATTGATGCCGTGCGTGAACTCATAATGCAAGATCGACATGCGACATACCGAGAGATAGAGACATCCTTTGACATTTCTTCCACCAGCATACATTCGATACTGCATCAACACCTGGCCGTAAAAATGATTTGTTCTCGTTGGATCCCGCACAATTTGAAACTCGCTCAAAAAAAGGCTCGTGTCGATTGGTGCAAAGAAATGTTGCAAAAATACGATTGCGGTGCTTCAAAAGACGTTTATAAGATCGTTACAGGTGACGAATCACGAAACAAAATAGCAATCGACCGTGTGGGTCTTAAAAGACGAGCAAAATCCAACGAAAGTTGTTCGTGGAAGAAGCACTTCGAAGCAAATGGTCGCCTGTTTCTTCGGCAAAACTGGTCATGTGGCGACTGTTCCGCTTGAGCAACATAGGACGGTCACTTCTGAGTGGTACACTAAAATTTGTTTGCCTGAAGTCATCGGAGAAACTCGAAAAACCAACAAGAGAAGACGAATCATTGTTCACCATGACAATGCGAGCTCTCACACATCGGCTCAAACCAGAACGTTTTTGACCGGCCAAAACGCCGAATTAATGGGTCATCCGCCGTACAGCCCTGACTTGGCACCTAATGACTTCTTCTTGTTTCCGCACATCAAGAAAAAAATGCGTGGTCAACGATTTTCGTCACCAGAAGAAGCTGTTGAAGTGTTCAAAAACCATGTTTTAGAGGTGTCTCAATCGGAGTGGAAAAAGTGCTTCGACAACTGGTTTGAGCGCATGCAAAAGTGTATAAATCATGCTGGAGAATACTTTGAAAAACAATAAAACCATTTTTGATTATAAATATTCGCATTTTCACTATTAGGCCAGAAATATATAAAGCAGCCCTCGTATAAATTTAAAAAACGAATCTTGTAAAAAAAAAGTTATTAAAAAGGGTAAGAAAAAAGTGTAGTAATTAATTGTCAGGCATGTTCTGGCACTCGCACGTTTTTGGAATCGCATGTGATTTGAAAACGCCAACTTTTGTTTTACATGTTCTGAAACTCACACGTTTTGCTTGCGATTTGCTTTATTTCGAACTTATGTTCGAAAAACATATGATTTGACAGTGCAAAACATAAAAAAAAGTTAATAAACAGACGCTTAAAGATTATTTCAATCGAATGGATATTTCAATCCAATGATAAATAAAATAGTTTTTGTTAAACATAAAAGAAAACATATTAATTTTAATTTGTGTATAGTTTTATTGTTTATTTTAAGTGAAATTTATAACTTCACTTCAGTATGTGCTTGCGATTTGAAGTCGCCAATTTTCTTGCGATTATGAACTACAGAACAGCTTTCATGCGATTTCAACTCGCATCGCAAGTTTTAGGCGATTTGCGATTGTCAGAACATGCCTGTGTGTTATAAAGTTTACCTATCATACACTTAAGTGCCTGTTTTTCTTTTTATTATTGTATTGTTGTAATTGCGCTGCCACCTTATATGAATTCGCCTTGCTATTTATTTTTTATGGGGTGGGGGTTTCTAATGCAAAATTCTAAAAGCTAGCCTGTTATAGTTTTCCACATAAATGCTAATTTTCCAGTTTGCATGGGAGCTACCACGCCCATTATTTTAATTTATTTAGTTTTTCGTTACATAATAATCAGTGAGTTATTAAAACAAAATTTAAAAGTGCTTCCCGTACAGATACCAAGTAAGACAATGATAAAGATTTACTTTGTGTGGGTAGTGCCACGCCTATGTGAAATATCAAAAAAATTACTACCCTATTTTACCATGTAAACTATCTGATAAAAAAACTGAAGATTTATCCACTGCTGTAGGCAGTTATAACTAACCAAAATAAACAACCGTGCAAGCAAACACATTTTGTGCTTTATATAGGTTTTTAACTTCAAGTTCAATTTTATAAACTTTAAATTCGATTTTATAAACTTTAAATTCAATTTTATAAATATCAAATTAAAATAAAATTCAGACTGATCACACGTTAAAACCCTATTAGTTATTTTTTCCCATTTAAAAGAACAACAAGTCTAAGCCGTCTCCTAATCAATCCAGTGCATTAAACCAATCCGCACCAGATGCGAAAATAGATTCATTTACTTCTAGAATACCGTAGACCGCCAGAAAAGAGTTTTAGTTAAATGTTATGAAGAAGAGAAAAGTATTGAAAAATCACAAAATTGTTCAAAGGAGAGATAAAATAATCTTCATAGATGAATCAGGGTTCAACTATCACAGGCGTAGAACTAAAGCCAGATTAAGAATAAATACTGCTGCAATTACTATTGTTGTACTGTGAGAGGACGTTATTTATCTTTGATAGCAGCCATTAATGTTCATGGAATTGTACAAAAAAATCATTGCTAAAATTCCTGTTTAATAAATTTGAAGAAAGTAACTACTGGATCATGGTTAGTTCTTGATTTTTGTAGAATTTACAAAACAATTGCAGTTCGAGAATAATTGCCGAGAAAACCCATACGGAATATTTCTTCCGCTATAGAAAAAGCTTTTACATAAACCGAGCTTCGATTAAGAGACCTTTTGACTGGTCAATGTTATTAAAGCCTCCATAGCAACAATTAGTTCGGAAGATTGTGGCAACTACTATGTAGATATGACAATGAAACTACCACAGGCTGCTGTAGGGGGGCAACCGCTTCAATAAAATCTAATTAATTTTCTACTTCAATTGTAAAAATTTATATTTTGAAGAGATTTAATTGAATCATATTTTTGCGTTTTCTGTTTTTGTTTTTGTTTTGTTTTTAGTTGTGGTAATTTTAAAAGAATATAAAATAAAAAAATTCTATCTTTGAAATAAAAATTGAATTTGATGTTTATAAAATTGTGATAAAAGATCATAAAATTTAATTTAAAATTTATAAAATTGAATTTGAGGTTAAAAACATAAATCTAGGGGACAGATCTAGCAGCCATAATGTAATACAACTTATGTAAAAATTTCAAGTGTCTACCAATTACGGTATCAAAAATATGGGCCTGTGACAGGCTTGAAGAGATTGTGGCGTATTGGGTACGAAATCCCAAAAACTAGCGAAATAAGTTACTATTTTTGGAAACTTTAATACGTCTTTGGTACAGTTTTAAATTTTTATTTAACACATCTCTGACTGGAAGACTAATAAGTCTTTGAAAAAAATTACAACACTCTCTTCAATTTTTTAAGAAAGAGAGGTTTTTTGATGCAGCATTAAGCAAATAATGATGTAAAATTGTTTGTATATATTTTGATGAATTTTATGTAAAAACTGCCAAATGCTAGTTGCTGCTACCTTGACCTAATAATACAGTTACTTATATAAAAACAATAGTAACAGCAAAAACTGTAAAGACGACAAACAATGGAACGCAGTATTCAAAATGTGCAACACTTGCATTTCGTCAGCAACTGTTACGACAACATGCAACGGGAAGGGCGCGATACTACGAGTTGAATGTTTCTTTTAATCAAAATAAATTTATTTATAATCGTGGTATTTAAGCTATAAAATAAACATACATGCACACATATTATAATAAAAACGCCCTTGCTGCTGCTACTGTTTTCTTTTTTGTTAATTTTAGTTTAAGACATCACTGTCACGAGATGTCAATTATTAAAATAGCAAAGCTAGCTTTGTATGCGTTGATTATTAATCGTTCTTTTAGCTAAGTAATGCTAAATATTTAATCAAATAAGATATTTTCAACATTTTTTTTCTAAAGTTGTAGCCCAGAAAAATTTAAAAACAAAGTTAGCTAAAGAAACCGCTGTGATTGCGTTGTCAAAGCTCACGAGTCATGAGTTTAATTTCCCGAAATTCCGAAATCATTCTTTAAAATTAGAATTATTTAGGTTTTCGCTTTAAAATACATAAAATAATTTAAGAATTTCTATAACTATTAAAAAAAGTTTAGTTCTTAATCTTTAGGATTTCGTTGCACGGGCTTAATGAAAAACTTTGTATAAAATTAAATCGAGTTCGAGGAGGTCCAGGATTATTGTAGATTACAGGATGCGGAATTTTAAGAATCCCGATCCCGTAATTTTAGGATTCGTAATCTCACAAACTCCCAGAATCAGGATTTCTCGATTGTTGTGTTTTGTTTCGATAACATTATTTTCGCCTTCTGAATAAATTGCTCCAAAAAAAAATAATTGACATATTGCAGAAGACCCGTCATTTAACCAAATCTTTTTAAATAATCTGCTCTCAATTCATATTGACTTTTTTAATTTTTGGCACAGTAAAAAACTACGAAAAGTAGAAAAGTTAGAAACGATATTTTCATAGTTTTTACAAATAACTGAAAACTTTATGCTTAAAAAATAATTCATTTTTTTTGGATCAATTTTAAACATAAAGTAGCAAATAGCAACAGAATTTCTAATAAAAAAAAAAATAAATAAATAAATAAAAAACTATGCTATGCCGAACCTTATATACCCTTCACCATGTATGTTAATCTAGTTTAGTGAAGTAACTCCAATCAAAAAAACAAATATTGAGTTGACAGAGAATTAAAAATTAGAACAAAAAAATAAGTACGATATATAATTTTACATCAAAAAAAGTTTATTGGCTCCTAATGGGTTAGATATTTTTTTTGCATTTCCTGAAAGATCTCTTCAAAAGCTTTTAATCGATACTCATATTGACCATATTGACAATCGAACTTTTTTATGAAAATTTCAGAGGCCCATAACTTGGAAAAATATGGGCCAGCGCCATTATTTTTACTGGATGTTTTTGTCTTATTTTTTAATTCTATATCGCTGCATATATTTTTTTCTGATTGGTGTTACTTCGTTGTTTCAAATGGAATGGAAAAATTAGAGACAGGTGTGGAGTTAAGCTCACTGCCTCGAGATACATAAACCGATCTTGCTGATTTTCAATAGCGTATTTAACACTCATTTTAACACTAACATGGACGGACAGACGGTCATTGCTCAGTCGACTTCGCTTTGCATAAGATCTTAGTATAAATATATAATTTACGGGAACGGAAAAGGATATTGTAAAAATTACAAACGGAATGACAATCTTAGATATACCCTTTTTTTACTTTTTGTGCTGAAGAGTATAATTAAGTTGAAAAAATTATACATCACAAAAAAACTCGGGATTAATTTTTCTAATTCTTGGTATTTGGAGTTTCCCATCCTGGGGTAGCAGAGCCCGAATTTTGAAAATATTTCTTAATAATTTTCACATGCTCAGCAATGAAATGGCAAACCTTACTAAATAATTTCACAGCTACATATCGTTACAAACTTCGAAAGCTGGTCACCTTAAAGTTTTGAGGTTATTTCGATTGATAGTTATAGTTTTTGCCGTTTAAGGTAAGACCAGAAAGACATTTTTTTAACAAAGTTTTGAGGAGGTGTTATTTTCAAATTAAAAGACTATTTTCTCTCAACCAAATAGTTTTTTTTTATCTACAAAATGATTTCATTGCTTCTAACCAAATCTGATTGTAAGCATTTTTAATGATTTATACTGATGTAAATTTTTTATTTAATAATAAATTATGTTTAATAGCGCTTTTAAGATTAAACCACCCACCATTTATTATTGAAATTATTCATACAGTTTTTAAATTTGTATTAATACTAACGACGTTATTGTTAATAGTTATAATTTAGTTTTAATTTGAAAGAGTCAATCATAAAAAGGTATTTTAACTATGAATAAAGATGGAAGAAATCTTGTGGAAGACAATTTTATTTGCAAATTTAATTATCGTATTTTTTTAAGTTTGTTTAAAAAACAATTTAAATAAATAATCAAATACATTAAATTAAAATTCTTAATGATCTTCAACTTTTTTTTTTTTGCTGTTATTTAAAATGACCATTAATTTATGTCTCTAAGTTATCATTAGTATCACAACCCAAATTCAATTCTTTAAAATGTTAATACAGAATTGTAGCTCAATACGTAGTATTTTTGTCGCTTTTGTAACTATAAATGTCACACTAAATAATTTCTAGATGCATTCATAGTTAAAGCGTTTTTAATTTAAGGAATTTCATATTACTTGTGAAACTGTTGATATGGCAACACTGCAATTTGACAATAATCAAATTTCCGTTTAAGTTTTCGATTGGTTGCGAAGGACATGCTGGGGCAAATTACGGCATTCGATATCGATAGAAATTTACATTTAAATTTTATTGAAATTTCAATCGATATCCGTAATTTGCCCCCTGTTTAATAGTTTCAGACTAAACAAAATAATAAATAAACATAATTTAAGTAATCTAAATTAAAAAAAACACCACAAGCAATTGATGATCATAATAACAATTCAGAATATAATTGAGTTAACCATCCTTCCTAAAGAAATTTAAAATTTTTTTGGCGTTTTTTTAATTTTGTTAATAGTGAAAAAATTGAGTTTTTTTTAGTAAAACTTGTTTTAGTTTTTAGTGAAACTTCGTGATATTTCGACATATGTAAGCGATTTTACAAATAACCGAGAGGAATTCAGTACACCTTGTGGCCACTAATTTTTACTAATCGGACGGCTTCTAAAACTTTAAGCTGTTATTAATTTGGCGGCATGAATTTGTATTCCTGTATTTCACTGCCCTTTCTTAACTGGTATTACTCTACAGCATTAAATCGTCGGCGAAGTGAATAGTAAATAAAAACAATTTATTGATTTAAATGCTAGAGGCGCTGTAATGCTGTTCTAAAAATATATAAAATACACATAATCTGCAATTGCAGGGTTCGAAAAACAGAGCCTTCCATATATTTATTATACTTATTCATCCCTTTTCAAGGGCATTATTGCCTTTTAAATTAAATAAAATGTTAGTGAGACGTTTCCAAAAGAGCTAAGTATAAGCAGTAGAGAAATGGCCATTGAAACGTGCTTTCAGCTTCAATAATCAATATCGGTGACTTTAATAATTTTGTCAGGATAATAAGCGCGATGTCTTTAAAGGGTATATCTAAGTTTGTCATTCCTTTTGTAATTTCCATTCTGACCCAATAAATTATATATATTCCTAGTCCTTATGCATAGCTGGGTCGGTTGAGCGATGTCCGTGTCTCTCTCCTTGTTATTGTTAAATCAACTTTGCCAAGGCACTAGATGAGCTAGAGAAAATCTAAATACGTCAATCGATCGGACATAGCTTCTTTAATTTTGCTATTGAAAATCAGTAAGATCAGTCAATATGGCCTTGAGCAATGGTTAAAACACCACGCCTGCTTCTAATTTTTCCAAACCATTTGGAACAATAAAGTAACTCCAATCAAAAAAAGAAAAAAAAAACCAAAAATATGAAGCGATAGAGTATAAAAAATTATAAAAAAAAAATACAAGTAAAAATATTGGCGCTCGCCCATATTTTCCTTTTTATGGGCCTCTGAAATTTTCATAAAAAAGTTCGATTGTCAATATGGGTATCATTTAAAAGCTTTTGAATAGATCTTTAATGGAATACTATTTTTTTAAATATTTAACCCATTAAGAGCATAACGTACTTAATTTGTTTTTCTTATTTTATAATTTCCTGTCACCGCAATATTTGTTTCTTTTTATGCTACTTCACTAACCTTAGATTTAAATAAGTGGCGAAGGGTATAAGGGTATGTAAGATTCGGCATAGCCGAATATAGCATAATTACTTGTTATAAACTAAAAAGATCACAAATAGGGCACTCAGTGAAAAACGATTTAATTTAATTTATTAATCCTTTTGCGGTAAAATTGTGCTCATTTTTATATTTAATGAAAATGCCCGGAAGTAGTAGAGCTGTGTAACACGGTGCTCAAGCTCTAAGTATTTAATATAGTATTATATCTCATGTAATATTTCAATTTATATAAAAAAAATTTATATTAAATAAAATCAATCTTTTAAAGGTCTGATTTAATATTTTTCAAGTTCATAACATTTTCTTTTGTTTAAATACGAATAAAAAAATAAATTTTTTACATGGCGGCGGTTACATAGCAGAGGTAAGGTACAATTCCATTCAATACAAAAAACAGCTCTTTGTTTATTGTTTGTCATTGCATAAATACCACACGGAAGCTAAACCTCCAGCTTAATTTAACAAAGAATTGCAGATGTATAGAGAAATTCTATGTGTTTTTATAACTTTTTTCTATTAAAAAGTTCAAAACATTGAATAAAGATACAATGATGGAGTGAAACAATAGTGAGATTTTTATGTGGGGTTTAAAAGTTGTTTATTCCATTTACGTTAAATGAAATAAAGCAATAAAAATGTTGTATTCTTAAATTTTGTAAAAAAAATTAAATCAGCAAGTTTCATGAATAAAAAACTTAATTTCCAATTAGTGACTGCATCTATTTTAAATATTTCTAACCAAATTTTATCACCAATGGCTACGTTAGCATTAAAATAAAATTTTAAAAATTAATGTTTAATTTAAAAGTTTAATTCTAAAGCTGCGAAACTTTTGATCCGCCTCCAGAAATATTAATACCTTTTTTATATTTTAATAGATTCAAACTTAAAAAAGTGGGATCTTTTGGGTATAAAGTTTTTTATTATAGGGATACGGCTCAAGAACAATCTGACAAGCATTTTATTGCTTTTCTCTGCTCTAGAATGAGAATTGTGAGAATTAATATACAATTAAAAAAAAAATTCTATTCGTTTCGAAACGTTTAATCTGGCTTCAGAAATTTTAACACTTTCAATCTATAATTTTTTAAGCCTAAATCGAATTAAGTTAAAATGATGTGGTTCCTGGTGACTTATGGGGAATCAATTTTTACAATTGGGGGATTGGACTCAATAAGAGTCTGGTGAGCAACCAATTGCTTTTCCCTGCATCAAAATGAGGATTATGAGAACCTATACACTTTAAAAAAAGTTATATTTGTTGTGAAACGTTTAATTCGCCTCAAGAAATGCTGACGGTATCTAATTATTTGTTTTGATTTTAAATAGTATTATTTTCTTGGGGGTTTTGGGGATAAAGTTTTTGTTTTTGGGACAAACTCTTACAATTTGACGATTGTACTCTTAAATAATCTGGCAAGTTTGCAAAACGCCAGATTTAAAAAATTGGACCCTTTATGCAATACGAAAATGCTTCCATGGGACAACTTGTTTTAAGAATTTGAGCTTAAGAAAGGAACTATAAACAAAAAGTTCCTTCATTTTTTTTTTTTCCTGATTAAAATTTAATTTAAACTAATTTATTTCATTTTCTATTTAATTGCAGATTTTCTACATTTTTAAATAATACGAATTTGAAAACTAAATTTTAAACAATAAAAATTTAAAATAACAACAATTGCTCTTGCCATCAACAAACTCAACATCAACGCAGTTCACTTTTTCTAAACATCACAGGGTGAAGTGATTGCAACGAAATCCTGATTTTAAATTATTTCCTGTTAACTGCAATTTGGTATGTAAATGTCAGTAACGCATTTAGCGCCAAAAAAGGAAAGAGAAAAAAAGTAAAAAAAAAGTGGGGACAACTGGCCATACTGTTCAATATTTTGTTTACTGTCATTTAATAGAAACAACCAAACAAACAAAAATACACTCGAAAACAAAACAACAATTGTTATCGGCAATAAAAGCCTAAAAGGTCATCTATATTTGGTTGGCGGAAAAAGGAGGCGTGTTCATGATTTAAAATTTTAAATCTTTAATTTTTTAACAACTGCAATAATATTTGGATTATTCATAAAAATTTTGCCATTCATGTGATTTTATTTGAGTAAATTCTAGTTTTATTGACAAGTTTTATTCGTTATTTATTGAAATTTATTGACAAAAAAAAAATTAAAAAAAAAACAACAAAATACATTTTGCTGCTGTTTCTACTGTTGTTGTTGGGCGCTAAGCCATTAAAGACCAGCCGATCTCAAGATGTTGGATAACGATTACAATGATTTGCTGGCTGCGGCTTCAGAAATACAACGCAGTAAGTATTTTTAAATTGATTATTCATTTTCTTTTTGTCTGTTTGTTTATTTTTCTTTTTTTCTTAAGTAATTATAGTTTTTAAGTTAATGATAATTATTTTTATTACTTGATTGATTTTTTACAAATTAGGTTAAAAGGAAGTACAGCAAAGAAATATGTTTGCTTATGAAGTGGGAGAGTTATTTTTGCTGTGTTAATATATTTTGTTCAACAACTTGTTTTCTGTTGCGCTTTATTTTGTTGCTTTAATTATATTTCAATAATAAATATTTACATCTTGTTCAACTTTACATCGTAAACAGAAATTGTGATAGCGAAACAAAAAACAAAATAAAAACTAACTGAAGGTAATTTAAATTTAAAAACTATTATGAAGTATTTTTAAAAATTCAAATTTTATTTAAAAAGAAATAATTATTTTTTTTTAATTTGATGGGGATCCATACCGATTTCACTGGTCCTTCAAGTCAGACCATCAGAAAGTCTTTAAGTACTTAAAGAAATTAAAATTACTATTTTAACTTTCAAGAACTATATGAGAATTCTATTGGAATTCTTTTGCCAAGTACTGAACTTTAGAAAATATTTGCACAACCATGTACTTCTTTGATAAGAAAGCTTAATCAGCATAAATTTATCCATGTATAGCATTTACTTTGTGCAGGGACTCCTGCTTTCCTATCAAAACGAAAAACCAAAATGAAAAACTACAACCGATGTTAACGCTAAGGATTTTTAAAAAGTGGCATAAGAATTAATTTAAAAAAAAATTAAGTAACACAAACAAATCGACTTAGAAAAAAAAAATAGATAGTGCACAAAGGCCGCTTTATTATAGCTCTTGCTTGAGCCATTTATGCTTAAGTCTCCACTGTCTGCAATAATGCCGCGAAATATTACGTTTCTTAGAAGAACTTGTAGCGTTGTTCAGTGGTTTTCTCTGACTGTGTTCGCATCATAATAATTTTGATTTTGTATTTCATTCCTATTTTTTTTTTTAATATTTTTTATATTTAATTTTTAAAGAAATATTGTTGAAAACCGTCTAAAATTGGAAAAAAATAAAAATTACCAAAATTAATAGTGTGACAATGATGCCAACCTACATCGGTGTTCACCCTCTCAACTATTTTTTGTTAAATAAAAATAAGAACAAGAAAATTTGCAATGCTCACAAACATGTCGCAACTAAAATAATCGCAAAATAAACTGATTTTAAACAGGTTTAAAATTGCGACTTTAGTCGACAAACGGTAACACTGACTACAACTCTCCAATGTATAACTCTGGAAAAAGCATATGAAAGTGAAGTTAAGTGGTTCATTACTAGAAACTTTGGCCTATATGAAGTGTAACTAAGGATGCCAAATGGGACATCCCGAAATCGTGGGATATTTCGAGATTGATACAGGTGCACATGCTCATAGTAAATTTTACGCGACAAGTGTCAGTAAAAAATACAAAATATTTTTTTAGCTGAAGTCAATAAAAATTGTGACTAAATTTATAGGAAAATATTAAGTAAAAGTGGCTTTATTTTGTTGAAATTGGAATTTTTCACTTTTCTAATTTTAAAGAAATTTCTTTAACAGGGACTCGAGTGACTTGCAAAACACCAAACAGTTTGACATTTTATTCAAGTTATGTTTTGAGGAGTCAAAAGTATTGAACATGAAAAAATACAATGACATAGAAATACCGAAAAAACTCAAAATATGCACCGGGATTTTCAAAATAAAGTATATCTGATTATAATATGAAATTTGCTTATTAATTCAAATCAGAGATCGGTTTCGGTTGCGTAATTTTCGAGTCTACTTAAACAAGCACTTAGTTTTTTATGAGTCGAATCGTTTTTGTTCAAAAGCAAAAAACACTTGTTGAATAAACCGTTCGTTTAAAACATTCATTTTATGTACTCGCCATTTTGTGCGAACACGAATGTTCTGATAGTGTTGTTTAAGGTTTGAATCTATTTTTGCATCAAAGCCAACTTGTTGTTAGCGAAACAAGTGTTTTATTCAGTTGTAAATTAATTTTCCACTCGATGTTTTCTTCTCTTGTTGTTTTAACGTAAAAGTTAATTTTAGCTGCGTAATATAATTAACATTGATTGTTTTAAAGTTTTTAATTAATTTTTGTTAATCTTTTTTAATTAAGATTTTTTTATGTCCTTTTTATAGTTTTAAAACTAATTTTTTCATGAAAATGTTACTTTTTTAATATATAATTTAGATAAATAATTTTTTTAGAAAATAAAGTCTGAAGATTAAAAAAAACAAATTATATACCTACTTTGCATTTCATTATTTATATTTGGAGCAAAAATTATAAAAATATATATTTTTACATTTATGTACATGTGTAAATATGATGGTTTTTCTTATTGTTTTTATATTTTTCTGCATAGCGCTTTTTTTCTTTCAAGTGGCTCGATTGTTTTGGGTAAAACTCCAATCAGATCATGTACAATAAAGACGTTGTGCAAAAAAATAACTTCTTGTTAACGAGACTTTTTTGTTTCAATACAAATCTGTTCGAGTCTAATGTTGAAAATGATTTACACTTGTTGTTGCATTTTGTGTTTGTGTATAAAAAGCAACAAGTATTAAATTGATGTAATACTTGTTCGTGTTGTTCTTAAAATTCAACTACTGTGAATAAGACGGCTCGATCATACAAGTTGCAGGTCTCTGATTCAAATATATATAAGTATCAAGAATAATACTAGAGGAGCAAGAAATAAAAGAGTTTACGTTTATATGTGAAGTTTCGAAGTTTTTAAAGAATCGTTTTGAAATACGAAGATTCGAGACGAAGGAAATGATATTTCTTCAACTTTTCTAAATCATGCTTTGCGCAATCCTTTTCTAAAACCAAAAAACGGATCAACTTAACTTTGAAAATTTATTTTTTTATATGTTTCGCAAGCCTGAAGTGCTTACCTTCTTCCTATAACTTTTTTTTATATATTTGAAAGTTTGTTTATATATTGTAAAGGCCATTTCACAATCCTTGACGACAAATACTTTTTTATCAACTTTTTTTATTTATTTATTTCAAACTTAATGCCAATGATTTTTAAAATATTTGAGACTTCCCAGAGAATTGTAGGGCGGATAGACTGGCCCTGGAGTGTATTAACATACCTCTAAACTCCTCTTGCGTGATAAGACCTTTAGAGAATTAGATGTTAAGTTTTCGCTTTTTGGGAACTAGTCAGAGTCGAGATCAAGCACTTTCATGGCAGGTCACTGTCTGATTAAAAGCACGTATAGAGTTCGAGGATCAGAGAAAATCACTACGGCAGAAGCTATAAAAACGATGTTAGTTCTCCAGGAGCGACTAACGAAAGGAAATACCCTTTTTTGGTTCACAATATACTCTACAATTTAAGTTAGTCTGATTTATAGAGTGCCACTCTAACTTTACTTTATCTAATGTTACTAACCTAACCGGAAAAATTCTACCATTGCTTGGGATTACGCTTTTAATTTTAATAAACCGGAAAATGTTTAAATAGAAGCTTGCATTACTTAATTTTTAAAGAAATCGCCTCACTGTACCCTCCTACAATTTTGACAGCAGTACTCATTAGCTGTTTCTTGCTTATTCTTATTCGTGACAATTAAATTTAAACAACCTTGATCTGATGCAACAGTTTTGTTTGTTGTTGCTGGTTGGTTTTTCGTTCTTGCTTTTCTGTGTTTGTGTTGATTGTTTGTTTTTTTAATTGATTTTCTGTTTTCATATATTCAATATGTAACATTTTTATACCCTTCACCACAAAAGGTAGAAAGTTTGTCATTCCATTTGTAATTTCTACAATATCCATTTCCGATTCCATAAAGTATAAATATTCTGACTTCTTATGGATAGCGAAGTCGATTGAGGGATGTCCGTCTGCCCGTCCGTGTTAGTGTTGAAATCAACTTTATCAGGGCACTAAATAAGCTAAAGAAAATTTAAATACGCCAATCGATAATACACAGTTTCAAAAATATTTCTATTGAAAATCAGCAAGATCGGTCCGTGTTCTATGAGTTCAAACACCTCACCTGCCTCTAATTATCCATATCATTTGGAACAGTGAAGTAACTCTAATCAAAAAAACAAAAATATGGATCGATAGGGTGTTGAAAAGTAAGAAAAAACATCAAATAAAAAAATTGGCGCTCGCCCATATAAACCGAGTTATGGACCTCTGAAATTTTCATAAAAAAGTTCGATTGTCAATATGGTCAATATGGGTATCATTTAAAAGCCTTTGAAGAGATCTTTCAAGAAATACTAAAAGTTTTTATAAATTCTTATCCTATTAAGAGCTGATGACATTTTTATGAAAAATTATATGCCGTACTTAATTTTTCTTCTTCTTATTTTTTAATTCGCCCTCACCCCAATATTTGTTTTTTGTTAGGAGCTACTTTATTAGATTTACATACATAGTGAAGGGTTTTTAAAATTCAGCATAGTCGAATATAGCAATATTTTTATAATACGCATCAGTACATAAATACAAATTTTAATTATTTATTCAATTAGAAGTTACGTTTACAACTGATGGTGCTGGGGAATAGTGTTTTTACTTGACATCTGACTAAAAAACACAAAAGCTAAAATATTGAATTTGTTATGTAAAATTAATAACACCCACATAATTTTTTGTGCTTTGAAGCAATTCATGGTTTTACAATAAAATTAAATACTTTATTGTTCAACTAGTTTTTCATAGAGGTCATACTACATGGGAGTAATTCACTGAGTTAACTAATTAATTGCTGATTTTATTAACACCGCTAATGATTACCTTTGAAGAACCAATAGCAGTTGTTTTTAATGAATCGGTTTAATTATTTTTATTCTTGGTTTGTTTATAAATAGGGACTTGGGCTAATTTGAATATTTCCGAAATTTTTATACAATCTGAAAAAAGTTAAACAATTAACAAGACTTTTGCTAGAAAGTACAGTTTAACAAGGATTTAAATAACAGAGGGTTATTATCTCATCATTGTATCGTGTAGCTAGAGAACTATAAAAATTAGAGTTGAAAAAAAAAGTCCAAAATAAAAATGTTATCACTTTAGGGTCTTTGAATTTTGCACTAGTAACTTCATAGCAAAGTATGCAATAGTTGAACCATAAAGCTACAGGATTGGAGCAGCGGGAGCAACTCTTCCAAAAGAAATAAAATTATAAATATTCGTATATACATCTTCCAGGGAAATGCAGAGTTAAACTTTAAATTAACATTATTTAAACTATGGTTTAATAAAGATATTGAAAGTCTTGAAGGCTATAAACTTGGTGTCGGAACACCTAATGAAAGGAGATGTATTCACTTAGCCAGGTGGCGCTCAAAGTTATGAAGCTAGTAAGCGTATGAAAAGGTGGAAGACAAGTTTATAGATTTACTAGTCTACGCACTGGGCCAATGCAAAGGTAAGTGCCAAAAATTTCCAGACGAACTCGCCTTAGTTTGGGGAAAAAATTAATTTATAATATTAGATAGCGAAAGTCGAGTTTTGGTAGAACTGATGCTTTATCGAGCAGTAGGGAGACTGCTGGGTCCCTAGGATCAAGAACTAAACCATTCCTAGATTTGAACAGAAAGATTCTAACTCTGGTGTGTGATCACTAGTTATTGCTTCATTATGGCAATGATACAATAGATGTAGTGGCCGACACGCACATTAGATTTTTGTAGCTAATACAGGGACGCGAAAGAATTTGAAACCATTGAGCACATCATGTGCTACTGCTTTGTTTAAAAAAGTCACCGGCTCACATGACTTGGCGAAATGTTCTATGATTACTTAAGTCATAGCTCAAGATAAAAACCAGAAAGAATCATTAATGTAAATTAGCTTACTAATTGCCGAGTGGTTAGAGAAATGGGCGTGGTGGTAATTGACAACGCAGTGGACTCTTCCCGAATGGATGTGTTAAAGTAATACAAACCTTCTTAGCCTTATCTAGACGGACAAAAACTCGGGAAGTCGAACATTAAAGTGACGAGATTTAAATGGTGAATGTGACCTCCCTCAAATCGCTGGTCTAATGTAGAAAGGCCTTAACTCGCATAATCGTAACTTTACAGGAGGAGGTAAAAACATAAAAGAATCTGTATTAATCACAATGTAATATTTGAATTGTTAATGCCTGTAAAACCGTTATTCTTGATACTATTGCATTGAAATTTTGTGACGAGGAGTATCTCTGTGAAATGTATTGGAATCTTAAAAAAACTCAATTTCGGAAAAATTCGAGTTATAATAATGAGAACCTTGAAATCTTTTCGAAGTACTTCATTTCCGTAGTCTGGGATCACGTGAGATGTCACACCGTCAAAACATGAGAATGATAAAGAAACTATAGCTCCTCAGTACAATTTTTCTAAAGCGGCTTATCGTTTTAAACTTAAAAAAATTTTTGATATTAGGGTGAATTCATAGACTGACTCTATTTACTTCAAATTTCGTATTTCGCTTTTGCAAAGTCCAAAGTACTTCATTTGCGTAGTCTGGAATCACGTGAGATGTCACACCGTCAAAACATGAGAATGATATATCGTTTTAAAAAATGTTGATGTTAGGGTGAATTCATAGAGAGATGACTCTATTGACTTCAAAGGCATTTCGCTTTTGCAAATTCCAGTTTAATTGCCAAACCCAAGAGCAAAAACCTGTATGCCCCATGAGCTAATGCATTTACCTTTTATGGATTCGCTTTGACCGACATAAAAAAGAAAGTGATTGCCCAGCCGAAATATTGCGGGCTTAAGTAAGAGAAAAATTTATATTTTTTAAATACTTAAATTAAGCAATCTGGAGCCAAATTACGGCATTCGATATCGATCGAAATTTCAATAAGATTTAAATGAAAATCTCGTTGGATATGGAATGCCGTAATTTGCCCTCAGGTTAAGAAAGTCTTTGTACGATAATTGATATTTGATAATAAATAATAAACATTATTAGCTCTTGACAAACCGTTAAAATGCAATTAAAACATATAAATCCTTTTTATACACAATTTACTGATTTCAGTATTTGTAAAAAAACCCATTGCCACCCATGACGAACAAACAATTTGTGTTTAAATAAAATGTTTAACTTTCAATCACGTTACAACACAGCACAAACATGTGTAGTCATTATTTAAAAAGAAAAAGAATCCTAAAAATATTTTAAACACGAACGTGTAACGACAAAATTAAATTAAATTTTTCTTCTATAAATTTTGTTTTATTTTTATTTTCATGTTATAAAAATTTTTAAAAGCAAAATCAATCTCTATAAAAGTCTTTGATTGAAGATCTTTATGTAGACACAAATGATAGGGCACGTCCTCATTTCATCAAGAATTGCAAAATATTTTTTAATTCTTTTTTTTTTTCTTTTAAATAATAATCGTTAAAAAGAAAATGTTTAAAGAAAATAAACTAACAACTTGCTACTAAGCAGTGTGTAACCTGTAGCATATAAATGTTTAGAAATAAATTAAAAAAACAATAAAAATCGAGTTGATAACTGTTCGTTAATACAAAGACTTGAATAAATTATTTAATTAATTTTAGACGAATGTCAGAGACAACATTAAATGTTTAAGTTTTATAAAACTTTTGTGTTTTTAAGCATTAATATTTTATTGAAATCAGAAATTTAATGAAAGACAATACCTACAAACGAAATTGTTTTAAAAACTTTGTTGTTTAAATAAACACAAAAATATGAAGAGGGGAAATCCTAATAACTTTTACGAAAAAAAATTTTATTGAAGACACAAAAATATATACACGCAAAGAAAACACATGTTTGAGGTAACCACAATCTATGAACAACTTATTATGCATTTTTATATGGTTGTAAGTAAAACATATTATTTTTGCGTTTAATAATAATACAGTAAGTCTTGAAACCATATGGTTGTCCAGCATAACAATTATGTTTGAAATGCAAAATGTTAAAATTAAATGTAATAATAATATTTTCCAATAGAAACATTAAATGATTAAAAAAAATATCATAATAAAGTTGAAAATGTCATGTAATGTAATGTAATGTAATTATAATATGTTCTCGTAAGTGCAAACATTACCTAAACCAATAACTAACACGCAAATCACTTAACTGATAGAAAAGCATTCTATCAAGTCCAGTAGAACAAAAAACGGTAATTGCCTTTCTTAAAATTTTTTTATTGTTAATGGATAAATAAGAAATGTGCAGAATGATTTAATTATTTTATTGTAACAGTCCTTGAAAAATACTTTAGTATGTAAGGAATTTTTGAATCTGCTGTTAGTTTAAGTTTCTTGTTTGTAAATTGAATTTTTTGGGAAAATAAATCAAATCAAAAAACGTTTGCTTTTAATCAAAGTTTAATTATAATACTGTGATTAAATATATTGTATAACTTCTAATAAATTATAAAACTTTGGTTGTGGTTCGAATGTTGAATGTTTTGAATTTTTTGTACAGTAACCATATAATTAACACAAAAGAGATTATTGCGACTGAAGTTTTTTTTTTTTTTAAAGAGAAATAAAATTTATTCGCCACAACTATATATAGTTACAGAAAACATAATATGGTTACTGTGACCATATCACAACCATGTTTTTTCACTGCATGTGCAATAAAACTTTATTACTACACTACTCATAATATTCAAATAATTTTTACAATTGCTCAAAGAGTTGCTAGATCAAAAGGTCGCCTGTTTTATTTTTTAGTGTTTTGTCAAGTTTTTGTTATTTTTTTTAAGAGTAGCTTTGTATACGTTTTGTTATGAATACAAACACACCATTCTTTTTAACTTTGTGGCTTACAATCTTTGTTTATCGATGCAGTCACCCAGACTACACTACCTTAAGGCTCTCGCGAGATTTTTCTCATGATCTTTTATTAGGCAAACATGAACCTTAATCAACCCTACAATTCACTCGATTTCACAACTTTTTGTTAAAATTCAATACGTATGTTGCTTCGATGCCTTAAGCAAGGTTGCTATCTCGGCTACGCTATTGTTACTTTGTTTGCGGCTCTAGCGAGATTAAAATTCACTTCCGCTTTCCTGTCTATAAAACAAGCACCTAAACAAAATTATCTCACCGTATTCATAAAAACTTAAAACAGGTTAATAAACCTAAAATAGACAAATTAAAATAAAATTATATTCATAAACGATTAATAGTCAAAAGGTACGGTCAGATTAGTCAAATATTTGAACGTAATCACTAAATTGTGGGAAAAAAATTGGCATTTTTAAATGCTCATGAGGAAACATCAGATACTACTCCATATAAAAGTTAAGATATCACAATTTTTTTATTATAAATTGTTATTCGTAAATAAACATTTGTGAAAATAGTGTTTACGCTTTTTTTGTAAAATATTTGACAAATCTGACCTCACCTTAAGAAATCTTTAATAAACAGTTTTTAAAATCAAAGATTTCATTACTGGGGTTACCGTTCTATAAACCAAAAATAAACTGAAAAATAAAATTTAAAGATAGAAATGTAATTTTAAGGGAAAAATATCAAATGAAAAAAGAAAAAAAAAAATGGCCTGCAGCCCATATTTTCAAATTTACTGACCATCACAGTTTTAATAAATATATTGTGATACCTTAAGCACTTTTTGGCAGAACGGGTCAATTAAGGTAGCGTAAGAGAACTTATCACAACTCGTACCAAGCGCGTTACATATCACAAACAAGTTGTTAACCCATCATAAACTTATAAGCTTCTCAAGAAATAATTACAAGTACAGTGGAACACGTACGTTATATATTTATGTTTTTATTACAAAAAAAGCAAATTTTTTTTTTTTTTTTTTAACAAGGATTTTACCTTACACCAAACATTTAACCGGTTTTTAAAGGGCTAACATTTTCTTCCATATATTTTTGTAATGATCCTGATTATTATCTTAAAAGCTTTCCTATGATACCAATGTTGGCCCATTCTGCTGAAGAATATCTGAAATGTAACTCTGAAAATGTGAGTTTTCGCATGATTTTTAACATAACATTCTCTTCACAAAATTACTTTTACTGAACCCCAGAAAATTTTTATTTCATATGGAGCTACCAGGCTAAATAAGATTTCCATCTAATAAAAATAAATTAAAACAGCTCTTTATAAAACTCGTTATTAAAATACTTTTCATTTTATCTTTGATCAAAATAAACAACACATATTTACTTATAAGTTTGTTTTATTACGTTCCTTAGTCGTATACTTTGTAGTAACCAGAATACATATTTTTACTAAAAAGGTTTCTTATTTCTGTAAAATAAATGTAAAGAAGGGTTAATTGAAAATTGGGATTAAGAAGTACTAAATAATAATAGGAGTTGCCAGATAAAAACGTTAAATTGCTTAAAGTGTAGATTAGCTATTGAACTGTTATTGTTTATTTTTAAATACAAATTTTAAAAAAGGATTTGTTAAACAAAATATGTTTAATAACTATTTTACGCTTTAAATCTCAAATATTGACTTTTTATGTTCTGTAAATCCATATCACGTCAGTGTACTCGTTTAACTTTCGAAGTTTCTAGGTTTATGTATAAATAAGTATTTATTGGTTTCTTTTGCTTACATTGATTTTCTGTCATTATGCCCTTCACACTATCCATTTCCAACCCCATAAAGAATATATATTCTGCGAAGCCGATTGAGTGATGTTCGGCTTTCCGTCCGTGTTCGGGTTGAAATCAACTTTGCCGAAGCACTAGATGAGCTAGAGATAATTTAAATACGTAAATCGATCACGCATAGTTTCAAAAATGTTTCTATTGAAAATCAAGAAGAACGGCCCATGTCCTTTCAGGCAGAGAAAAAAATAAGTGAAAAAATGGGACCTTATTTTTTTTTAATATTAATACGGAATGTATATAATTTTTGTGGAAGAAATATTCTTATTTTTTGCCACAATTACGGAATGTTGTTGTTCAGCCGCGAATCATTTCCTGGCTCTATACGGCAGTAATCGAGCCGAATATTCTCTATGATGCTGTTTTTTGGTGGCCCGCTTTCGAGAAAGGCTATTCGATGTACCTCGACAAAAGCTCTATATGCTCTTCTCTACTGGTTACCCACCAAACTCCTGGTGTTGCAACAGGCCAAATGCTGTGCAGCCAGACTTAATGCCCTTTCACGCTGGTTTAGGCCGGACATGGGTCACTCCAAGATTATCGTTCGGGATGTGCCCATACCATCAATGGTGGACTACATCTCTTCTACACCTATTCTGGACTACGGGCCTTAAATCCGAAGTGGTTGTGAGCAATTAACAGTATTGCACACAACCATTTACACCGATGGTTCGAAACTGGACGACAGGGTCGGTTGCGGAATCTTCTCCAATAACCTTGCCGAGGTGATGGCCATTCTGAAAACATCCGAAATAGTGCTTAGGGACGAACTTTTTGGCCTTGCCATTCGGATATTTTCGGACAATCAGGCGGCAATCAGGGCACTTGCTGGTGCATACTCTACATCTAAGCTAGTCCTGAGATGTCGCTCATTACTAAGCACACTATCGAAGCGATCACAGATTGACCTGTTTTAGGTCCCTGGTCACAGGGATATCCTGGGAAACTGTGAGGCCCATGATCTCGCCAAACGGGGCACATTGCTTCCTAGCGTCTCCTCGCTATCCGACGTTGGAATTCCTCTGGCAACGGTTAAAATGGCCGTAAAGAACTACTACCTCAATTTGGTTCGCAAATTATGGGTGGAGGAAAGTTCCTGTTGTATCTCCATACAACTGTGGACTACACTAGACCTCAAGCGGACCAGGCAACTGCTCGGACTGAACAGAAAATCCATAAGTATCACGGTCTCGGTAATTACTGGTCACTGTCTAATCGGCAGGCATGCTGAAAGACTGGGTCTGCCCTCTAATGATTTCTGTCGCAGCTGTGGGTCGGAGGATGCGGAAGAGACCGTACTGCACCTCCTGTGCCACTGCACACGCCTGGTTCAAAGAAGATTTAGAGTTCTGGGCTCTCCTTTCTTCGTTACTCTTACGGAGCTATCATCTCACTCTATAGGGGACACAGCGAAATTCATCCGGGAATCTTCATGGTTCTCAATTGGGTAAGGAAAATCGCGCCGTCTTCCTTGTGGTATCACAACGGGCCATTCGATTGTGCTCAAGTGAGCTTCGTCGTGAGAGGCTGCCACTCCTAACTATCCTAACTAGCATGTGTATCATTTAAAAGCTATTGAAGAGATCTTTCAGGAAATGCTACAATTTTTTAAATAATGCTTTACCCATTAGTACTTAATTATTGTTTTATTTTTGTCAATTGGTGTTACTTTACTAAAATAGATTTACATATGTATATGGAGAAGGGTATATAAGATTCGGCGTAGCCGAATAAAACACTTTTTCTTGATCTTTATTAATATATTCTAACTTACTTTCGAATGGATCTAAACGGCAATTTGTCAATTTTTTTTTTAATTTTCACTGATTTATAAGATGAGGGTGGCTATAGCAATATTTGTGAAACGACCGGTCCTTTTAAATAGAATTTTGTATTTTTATGTAAACAGTGTTGCCAAACTGTCTATACTTAAAATTATTTTGTTTGAAAATAATTTCAAAACACTTGTTTACCATTTAATTTTCAATGTACATCCACATGAAGTATGGTGTAAAAATGTACACAGAAAATAGTTTACGCACTTGTTAAAGTTTTTCTTTGTTTTTAGATAGAATATGCTTGTTATGTTTTATAAATATAAAATTTTAAACAAAAACATTCAAGTTTTGAAAATTGACGCATAAAGTAAATGTGTATGAATTTGTTATCTACATAAATTTTACTGTTTGACCTATTTTTTGTTTTTATTTTCCTTGGATCTAAAAATATCTTAACAACTCTAACATTACATTCATTTTTATCTACTCCATTTGCATAAATTGAATTTAAAAAATTCTTTATCTTAGAAATCCAATATTTAAAAATAATGACTTTTTAACTTTTGTTGTTGTTTATGTCGTTTTAGTTTTTTGTTTTGCTTGTCAGTTAGTTAAAGTTTTAAAATTGATATTCAATATGCATTTAGATGTTAAAGCTCGCTCTATTGATAGTTGTTTTCTTTTAAGTTTTTAATATAAACAATCGTTAAAGTATTCTTCGTTAAGGTTGCTAGGCAAAACCTTAAAATAATTCTTAAATATAAAAGACAAAATTTAAACCACAAGAGTTGAAAGATTGTAAATTTTTTAATTTTTAGCATTAAATATTAACCATTGTATGTGATCCCGTCGTATCTATAAGGATAAGAGAATTTTACCTTTTCTGCATATTTTCCGCTTCTATTTTATTTTTTGTGCCATTTGCGAGGTGGTTGCTCTTTTCTGCGGCTTCTTTCGGCGTTATACTCAATGCTAATTCCAGCTATATGGTTTTCAAATGTTGATTAAACTCGTTTGGAATCATAATATGTAAAAAACTTGCAAACGTTTTGCATCAAATTTAATTTGACACTGCGAAAGGGAAAATTTATATTTTAATGTTTTTCATTTCTCAAATGAAGTAGTTTCTCTGATTGCAAATTTAACTTGTTTCCTTTCCTTTTTCATTTCCATTTCTTGTCTTGTGAGTTTACTCTGTGGCTCTGGCTATATTTTTACTCGCCGTAGTAAAAATATTCTGGTTTGGATGGCAGCGCTTGCTAAAATGCAACTCAATTGAACAAGAGTTTAAATCTATCCAGAGCCGCCAGGATATTTGTGCTGTTCAAAAACGTATGGTTGATAAAACATCGTCGAATCGTTCTGGTCTAGCCACAGTGATGTAGCCTAAATTGCGGCTTTATATTGTCCCCGTCCAGAAATGCAATTTTTGTTTCTGCAATTTTTTAAATTGACTTTTGAAATTGCATTCGTGTCTACACATTCAAAATTTGATTCTGCTATTTCGATCTTGATTATTTAGATTTTAATTTTGTTTAATTATGAATGACAAAATAAAAAAGAAATGCAAGCACATGAAACAGCGAACCCGTTTCTATTCGTCTTTCCTCTTTCACCTACAAACTCAAGAGCTGCACAACAAGAGTTTCAAAGTGTGGACGGCTTTATAAAACCGCGTGGTTGTTCAAAAAGAGCAGTGAAATAAATAGGAAAAATAAAATAGCGATTTAATTATTCATTCAATGTGATTCGAATATACTTAAAAATTTATTAAAATAAATTTAATTTTAATTACGAATCCAATAGCATCTTACGAAAAAAAGTTATTAATTACACTTTCTTGCTTTATCTTATAGATATGTATCTGTATCTATATATTTATCTGCCAGGGTTACCATGTTTTAAGCTTTCTTTTTTTATGTTTTATAGATATCAATAAAACCTTTTTTTTACTTCTTTTCAGATCGTTTGTATTTTGTGGCATTTAAAAAGAATTTCAAACCAAAAAACACTACAAGCAGCCATTATTTTAGCATCGATGATGATTTTATTTACGAAAATTTCTACAATGACTTTGGCCCGTTGAACATTTGCATATTGTACAGATATTGTCAAAAGTTAAGTGTAAAATTGAATAACAAAACTTTAGCAAATAAGAAAATAGTCCACTACACCTCCATGAATCCGGCTAAACGGGTAAATGCTGCCTTGTTAATGGGAGCATTTTCAGTGAGTAAACCAAATAAAGAAAAAAAGTTATTAATTACAGATATTTTTTCTTACCTTCTGCAGATAATTTACCTTAACAAAACACCCGAAGAAGCTTATCGTCCCCTGATAATGGGAGAAATACCTGCTTATACACGTTTTTGTGATGCCTCTTACGGACCTAGCAGCTATAAAATATCTCTTATCGATTGTCTAAATGCCATCTATAAGGCATTAAAGTCTGGTTTCTTTAATTTTAATGACTTCGATGCTGAGGAGTATGAATATTATGAACGTGTTGAAAACGGTGATTTTAATTGGATTGTACCACAAAAGTTTATTGCTTTTTGTGGTCCCCATCAGAAATCAAAAACACTACCAAATGGTTACCCGTGTCATTCACCTGAAACGTATTTCAGTTATTTTCGCAATAATAATGTGACGACTATTATACGTTTGAATGCAAAGGTCTACAATGCTGCCTGTTTTGAAAATGCTGGCTTCGAGCATAAGGACCTGTTTTTCATAGATGGTAGTACGCCAAGTGATCAAATATTGAAGAAATTCTTAACAATATGTGAAACGACAAAGGGTGCCATAGCAGTGCATTGTAAAGGTGTGTAATATATTTTGAATTTTATTTTATTGAGTTTTGTTAAATAATCTAAAAAAAACATCATTCGCCTTTGAAAAAAACTTTCACCAAACTTTATCTAAATCCTTAAACCAAGCATTCAGGCATGTCACACATTCCGATCGGAAAGGTTTTAATTCCATACTAACAATTCCGATCGATTTTGTTTTACCTTTTTTAGATTCCGATCGATTTTGTTTATTCCTGAAAAGCATTGAATCTCCAATATTAATTAAAATGTAGCGTAATGTACGTAAGACACATCATAAAAGAAAATTTACAAAAACGCAAATCTAAAAATTTTAAAGAAAATAAATACCACTTTGTAATTTAAAAGTGGTTCTATTCCGAAGATATTTTTAATTTTTAGTTTTCTGAAGAAGCAATTAACGGAACTGAAACCACTTTTAATCGGAATTGAGTTTTGTGACATGTCTGATTGTTTCAGCATTATTTTTAAATGAATATTTTATTACCAAGCTATAATTTTTTAAAAATACTCAAAGTACAAATATTCGATAAAATTTTAAAATTTCACAAAAATGTTAATTTACTTTAATTGTATTTAATTCCTTTAAATATATGTAAATATTTTAAGCATAATTAAAGTAAATTAACTAAAAAGATTCCAAATAACAATTTTCATACTGACAGTTTCACAAAAAATTTGTATGTATTTTAGCTGGTCTTGGACGCACTGGAAGTCTTATTGGTGCCTATATGATGAAACATTATAATTTTTCAGCTCTGGAAGCTATAGCCTGGTTACGTTTATGTCGTCCAGGCTCTGTTATAGGCCATCAACAGCAATGGATGGAAGAGTATGTAACTGTTTTTTTTTCTGTTTCAATAAAATGAAAATGAAAAAATAAAAATTAATTTTGTAATACATTTTTTAAATACTAGCAAACAATCGTGGCTTTGGTCTGAAGGAGAACGGATGCGTAAACGTAACGGTTTATGTTGCCCTGTGCACAAATATGGCATTTATAGCATTTCTTACAAATCTATCCTGGCTGATCAGTTAAGTTTGAATGAAAATAACACTGAAATGCTAATGACACGTGTCAAGGGCATTTCTCAAAAAGTCGATACCATGCATCTTAACGAGGTGGACCAAACCGATTTAAATCAATTAGACTGTGTGAAAAACTTTAAGAATGGAAATAAACCGATGCCGGGTAGAACCCGACGACTAACGGCAACAAAAGATGGTGCTATAACACCGCCAACTAGTGCGAGTGATAACGATAATGATGTTACCGATAAAGAAGTTTATCTAACCTGTAATGCAAATGACACGTATATTCCGTCACGTAGACGTAAATCTCCTACTACTGTGACTACTTTGACAAACAATGCTATAAGGAGTTCACCAGCTCCAACGGGCGGGGGAGTTGGTGGTGGTGACCCAAATTTGCCGTTTGAAACAGAAATGATATTGCAGAGAACGTCGCCTATGTTGGGTAATGATCACACTATAAATACTTCAAATTCCAACACTAACACAAGTGTAACTTCACCTTTGTATTCTGATAAGAAATTGAAAAAACCATCGAGTTCATACGATCCAGCAGTAACCTTACAAAGGCCCACTATTGCTTCTACAGTTAAAATGACTCAGGCAGCTATGGAAAAAGCTAAATCACAAACTCAGGGTGATAAGTTAAATCAGATTAAAGCTATGAGACGACAGCACTATTCCAGATCTGGTGGTAGTACCGGGTAAACATTTTTTTTAATCTTTTTAAAATCACAGATATAACGAATTTCTTTTTTTTTTTATCTTAAAGTGAAACTGATAATCCTTTACGTCATACACGAGCCCGTTCACAACCGCTACGAAATAACAATAATAACAACAATAATGACAATTCGGGTAACGTGCCTGCTACAAATGCAACAACGGTTGCAGTTAAAAGCCAACATTGTCTTGAGACAAATACAGCAGTTGCCGTTGCAAATAATTTATTAAATAATATTAATAACAATAATAATAATAATAACAACAACAACAGTAGTAATAATAACAATTCTAATAATATTAACAATAATATAAATAATTATAACAACAGTGATGGTCCAACAATAGAAACATCCCCGGTTACTACAGGAACTTGTGTCAATAATGTTAACAGTACAATAACAACACGAGCACGCAGTTTAGCTATTTACAGCAAAAGGTAAGTTTTAACACCTCTATCCCTAATCCCTTTCCATTTTTGTCCCTTTCTATTAATTATGTTTTTTAAAAGTAACATTTTTTTTTTTGCTTTTTATAATTCATTATAAACATTTTTTGTTTGCTAATACAAAAATTTTATGTTGTTATTATGCGTTAATACTAAAAAAAAAAAAAAAAAAAAAATGCCGCAAACTTAAAGCCATTTGTTTGCCTTGCCGCGTATGCTGTTAATTGTTTAACGTTAACTTGTTGTTGCTTGATTTCAAAAGTTTTCATTTTGTATTTTTGAAATAGATTTCAAGATTTAATTAGTCAATACGTTGCAGTAGTTTTTGTTTTTCTTATAATAATGTAAAATTTCCAAATTAGATTGTTCATATTGCCAGACGTACGTTCACATTTTTGCGTATTGTATTTGTTTTATTTAATTTTTCTTTATTATAATTTTAGCTATTTGTTGATTATAAATATTAAATTTAAAGTTAATTAATATTTTTTTTTTGTGTACTAATAATTATGTATTTATAAAATATATTTAGCAAACAAATGCGCATAAATAAATTTCATTGAGTTGAACAAATGGGAAGAGTACAAGAAGAGTAACTTACATTTTACAAACTAAAATTTTAATGAGATTCCTGAAAAAAAATTAAGCCAATAATTTTTATTATCTTTGGCAATTGAATTTATTTTGTATGTCTTTATTTTTTGTGTCTTTACATAATAAAATGTTTCAAAAATATTATTCAAAACTGCTCTTTAAATCGAAACTTATAACATTAACATTTTTTATTGACAAGAATTTCAAAAAATATCTTCTTTTTGCGCAGAGTTGTTGCTAGCTAGTTTATATTTCTGTATGAAATAAATTTTTGGGAACATTGTGCAGATTAACCATATCCAGACATCTATTTAAAAAGGTTTCTTAGAAAAGCTTTTTGACCTAACCCTTAGCAAATAATTGGATTTTCAGCACAATATTAAATAAAATATTTATTTTTCTCCCCATTTAGTACAATTCATTCATTTAAAATTCAAAAATTTTAGAACTTTTCAAGTGCGCATAAAAACTTTTTATTTAATTATTTGCTACTTAACCCAAAGAGAATTTAAATAGTTTTCAGATAGCTTTAGTTTATGGTAAAAGCTAAAAAAAAATATTTTAAATAAATTCAAACTGCAATATTAAAATATTTTTTTAATAAAACTTCTCAGGAATTGTTAATTAAATATATTTTTAATACAAATTTAAACTATCTTTTAGAGTTCGATTGAATGTTCGGTTTTGCCTTAGCAGCTACTTGATGATAAAAGTTAAAATTTTTATTTTACAATTATTGACGAATAATTTATTTTACATATTATTAGTCCACTTGCCTATTACCGAAGGTTTTTTCACATTTGGTTTTGCAAATACTTTCTCGATGAATACAATCCCTTCTTTACCTTCTAAAAAAAAAGTAGAGCAAAATTAGAGTGAAAAGAAGTTAAGATAAGCATTACTCTTAATAAAGAAATTGTTCTGGTGCGATTCGATGGCCCAATGTTGAAATATATTCGTGTGCCAAGACAGAGGCAGATTTCGTACCATCCTTCTCAATTTTTCTATTCTACTGGGATAAAGTGCCCGGTGACTTTAACTTCATATGAAGTCATTTCGTTTTACTCAGATCAAGCCATGGCTTTACGTTAGCGTGTTTAGTCTACTGTGGTTTGCTAGATCATAACTAATCCATTACACTAATTGACAAAAATGAACTTCTTATTTGTCACATGAACTGTTTTGGTTTTTTTTTCTTTATTTTGACTTCCTAAGGTGGAAAACAGAGGTAGAAAAAATTTGACACCCATTTCATAAAAAATACTGATACTTTACATACAATTGTACATGATAATATGTTTTTTTAAAACTAAAAGCTTTAATTTTGTGGAGTATTTAGCCTGAGACTGGTCTCTTGCAAGTGTCCAACAATAATCTGCCAATATTCGAGGACTCCATTTGGCCTGGTATCGTTTTCTTATGCTGGAAATATCCTGATGGAACCTTTCGCCATGCTCGTCGCTAACGGCTTCTAGGTTCTCGTTAAAGAAATCGAGGTGGGAGTGTAGAAAGTGTATTTTAAGTGAATTATTACAATCCAATGCTTGATACGTCGAAAGTAGTTCTCCTATCAGATCAGCTTTGTGGTTGCAAAAAAAAATTTTGTGCTACATTTTAAAAACTTTTCCAAGCAGATTTCTCTAACAAACTTAACTTGTCTTCGAATATGTTATCCTTTAACAATTACTTGATCTAAGATCCGACGAAAATTCCTTCCCTTATTTTTGCGTCACTAACTTTAGAAAACTTTTTTCTCAAGTACGTAAAACCTAAGTCGTTGTGATCCATGGCTTTGACAAAATTTTTTATCAAACCTAGTTTAATATGTAGTGGCGGTAAAAGTACTATGGTGGGCTCGACAAGAGGGGGTTGTAAAGCATTTTTTCCCCAGGAGAAAGGCTCTCGCGCTTTGGCCAGTCTTTCTTGTGGTAGTGATTATTTCGTGCTCTACTGTCCCACTCACATAAAAAGCAAAAATACTTTGTAAAATCTAGCTGCAATTCGAGAAGTAAAGCAATGACTTTGAAGTCCCCACATAGTTTAAATGAAAAATTTTTATACTGAATTTTTTTTATAACAAATTTCATGTTTTCGCAAGTTTCTGAAGCATGTGCTACTGGAACAGAGCAATGTGGTAGGCGAGAGATGTATTAAGGTATCGAAATACAACTGAAAAAGAACCGCCCTTTTTTAAAATTTCTAAGTGTGTCAGGAGCCTTGGGCTTAATGCCATGTTAACACAGACAGTAAAAGGGTTTCAGCTGGATTGATATTTGATTCAAGCAGTATGTTTGATCTTATTTATGAATGTTTATTTAAAAAAAATATCTAGTCTTGTATTATTAGGTTGTATGTCGAATGTTCGATCGAACTCTAAAATTTACTTCAATCAAAGATTAAATATCATTTACAATCAACATTTTTCAAACTAAAAATGCAGTTATTTAAAACAATCTAAAATAGCTTTAGTAAGAAAAAGTAACAGTTTTAACATTTTATTATTTTATTTATTTTGTTGTTAATGCTTTTATTAAAGGAAAAGTTTTTGTTAAAATATAACTTTGTAAATATGAAATTTCTTTTTTCTAACAACAAAAATCAAAATACAACTAAATCAAGCTTTAAAGAAGGCTTAATTCGATACCTTTGTCGTCAACGGTGAATGTTGTTTTCAGCTCCCCCTTCCTAAAACAGTTTTAAGTCAAACTAAAATTTAAAGTGAAATATTTTGTTTTATATACAATAAGCCGTTATGTAATGAATTTATTAATATGTATAAATATCCATTTTTATCTTTTACAATTTTTTTAAATAAAAAAAGAATTTCTTTTTTTACACTTTTAAAAAATTATTTGATTATTTTTTTTTTCAAAATTATATTTATTTTTATATTGAAAAATACTAATAAAATTAAATTACCTTAATTAATTTATCTTCTTTTCTGTTGTATTTATTTTATTTAAAAGCTTAACTGTAGCGGCCGTGTACAAAAAACAATTATTATTTAAATTAAATAAGAGATACGATCGCGAAATATATAAAAAAATTAATAATAATTAAAAATAAGCAACAGCGCTATGTCATGTTCTGTTTTTTCTTTAGTTTTTACTTTAAAAAAATATAAATGATGTATTGAGTCTTTTATTATTTTCTGATTTCCCAAATTATTATGTACTGTATCCTTGAGATTATTTAACATTAAAAGCAAAATAATATTTTTAATTTATAAGCAACCAATGCAGCTAATATCCTCCGTATTAAAAAACTCTAAAAAAAATTTACGAATTAAAAAATGCAATATGTACTGGTAAAACAAAACTAAATCAAATTAATTAGCCTTCCGCATTTATTACAAATAATAAAAAATATATGGAATCACTATTCCAGGTCTGTTGAAAGATTTAACGATTTATCTTTTTTTTTTCAAAAATTAGCAATCTGTCGATTTTAAACATAAATTATTTTTTTAAAGCTTCAGTATTAAGTTCTTGTTTTAAGATTTACTTCAATTTAATATATTTTTTATACCAATATAAATTGACATATTTCAACACAATTTTCCCCAATGTATAAAATTTTATATTGAAAATTTTTATATTGAATTCTATTTTGATATTATTAAATTTAAGTACACTTATCACAAACTTTTTTATTATCACTATAAATATAATTATCACTACTAGATTGGGCATAGCACTGTTAAAAATAATTTGCGCTTGCGCCTAAGGACAACCTATAAGGATTTTCTCTTTATTATTTTTTTTTTTTGTAACCGGCCGTACAAAATTATTTAAGTAAATTTTATTAAAAAAAATTTAACGTGCAATATAACTTATTTTGTTGTTGTAAATTGTATTTTATATTTAGTTTTAATATTTTGAGTAAAAATATACATCTTTCTGTAGATATCAAAATTTTTAAAAACTTTTTATGTACAAAATTTTTAATATCTTTTTGTCCTTTGCATGATAATGATTGAAAAATATATGAATAAAAAATTTTATTTAACCCAAAAAAAAAAAATAAAAACAATTTTTGTATTTTTATTTAAAACTTTTTTTCTTTATTCTCTTTTTTATTTTTTCCAAATATCCTTTTTGGCTTATGTCCCTTGTGGTAAAACATTGTTGTTTTATTTGTTGTGTTTTTGGTTTTTGGTGTTTTTGTTTATAAAAGCTTTGAAGATTCCCTATTTTTCTAACAAAAAAAAAACTCCTTGCATAAATGTATTATAAGGATTTAAACTATGTTGCAAAAATATCAATACCAAGTACGTATTTAAATAGCTTTCAGTTTGGCATAAAATTAATTCAAGTGCGATTTCAATAAATCATTAGATAGGCCTTTTTACTGTCTCATATTTTAATTGGCGGTTCGTGTTTACTTTAAGGCACACATGTATGAACACTTTCACTTATTTCTGTAATCAGTAACAATTTACTGACATGGCTGTGACATATTTTTGGTGCCATTAAAAAGAAAATAAGTATAACACAAAATTGTGCAAGTCATTCGCTTTTAAGTGACTTACAAGATGTTGTCATTGTAGGAATTCAGTTGTCACTGTATTAAATCTTTTGTGCAGATTTCTGTGATACTAATTCCAGTTATTATCACAATAACACTTAACAATCGATAGAAAAAACTTTCAAGACATATCTTAACTTAGTCTCTTTCGATTATGATGTACAATTTCGTCGAACCCCTATTTTTATACATTGAAGGCTTCAATAAATTTTATTTTATTTTTTGTCATCGACAGGTTAAAATCCCGTGCAGTGCGGTAAGGCTGCTAAAACCGGCATTGCTTCACAGAAATTTAATTCAATCATGTTAATTAAATTTTTTTATAATTATTTATAGAAAGTTATATAAAATATGACGAAGCATTTATTTAAAGCGAAAATAAGATCAACGTGAAAAAGAAATCGGAAGTGAAAAGGTGAGAAGAGATAGTGCAGTTACTAAACAGCGAATGCTGGTATGAATCTAAGTATATTTTTATATGTGGGAAGAACAAAATACAGCCAATCATAAACATAAATTCCGTGGAGTTTTCTCACTTCCCTCATCTCCTATTATAAACTTGTTTCCTTTTTTTATTGACAGCAGAAAGTAAAAGAAATTTTAAGGAAATTATGAATGCGACTTTTTTTTTTATTATTTTATTACCACGGAACTCACAATTGAAGAAATCTTTTCTCTAGAAGAGTTTTTTCCGTGAGAAATAAATTCCGTGAGAATATTTGATTGAGCAATCACCAAAATAAAACGGTCTTTTAATTTTATGATGCGGTTTCGACGATTATTCGTTCACTATTTTTTATGTGATTCATTTAAGTACACCTGACTTTTATTTTGATATTTTTTTAATTATTTTTTTTCTTTTTTTTTGCAACGTAGTTTTCCATTTTGCCATTTACTTTTTAAATTCAATATTTTCTTAATTTATCAAAAACTTAAATTTCCCCAAGAATTTCAGATTTAAAAAATATTTCTTATCAACATTTATTCTCTCTTTCTTCTTTTTTTTTTAATGTGGTGATTTTACTGGTATTTAAATCTTTATAAAAAAAACAACAACACGCATATATTTTTACACCAACAAAAAACAAAATACTAACAATTGTAAATATTCCTTAACAACACATCTTAAGAATGAGTCTTATGCATTTACGTAAAGCTGAACAACAACAAAAAGTTTCTAGTAATGTCACTGCCGCCAATAACAATACTGTTACATCCACCATTACAACAACAGCGCCATCTTTGCTACCACAACAACAACAGCAACAAAACCAAAATCATGATGTGACATCTCCAACACTTAGTAGCTTAAATAAACAAACTAAAACCTACAACAACACTTTAATAAGTTCTACAACTAATGAAAGTAAAATACCGATTGTGAAAGCGACAGCAGCCTTAATTGATATGAATAATGCCATTAGTCATTCTAGTGGCATGGTGGGTTCATCAGCTACAATACCTCCTTCAAGAAGTTCCAACAGGTTGTCGGCAGCAACCTCAACGGTTAATATACCATCACATCACCATATGACTTTAAGAGGGCGTTCACGTTTAAGATATCATCGTCATCAAGATGGTGGTGGAGGCTTTCAACAAGTACAACCGTGCACAGTGACCACAGCTAGATACTATCGAGATGTATCAGCTTTACCTTCGTCCATACAGTTAGCTGGTAGTAGTGGCGGCTGTGGTGGTGGCGCTGGCGGTGGTGGTGTCATTACCACACGTTCATCTTCAGCTACACTGGATCTCAATTCAAATCCCTTACCCTCGGGCTCACTGTTGGGCAATATGAACAAAACTAATAATAACAGCAACAACAATAGCTATAGCAATAGTAGTAGTACAAAAACAACCACAACGTGTAGCAATTGTACAAGTAGTAACAAATTGGATGAAGAACGTATACTGCGTACCAATACAAAACCCTCTCGTACCTCTGCCAATCATTCAAATTCCTCTTCTGACGCTGAAACCCTTAAATCCACACATTCAAACAGTAATTTATCCTTAGATAATAATAATTCAATACAGCAAACACAACTAAACATAAATTTCTTATCATCTTCTCCCCCCATTGCCGCCGACATAACGGAAACCCTAAACACCTCCTTTTCCATGCACGACCTACAACATCACAATCGCACCACAACTACCACACCACCAATCCTGTTATCCTATTCACCTTCCCTTTCCCTTGCTACCACACCAACACCTTATTCCTCATCTGCTTCCTCAACCCCTCAAAATTTAGATACAAGTCGTCTTAGTCGCACATCACAACGTTCCTTGCCATCATCGACGGGAATACCCTGCAGTAGTCAGTATGGCGGAGTTGGCGGTTTCAGTAATATAAAACGCAATAAAAGATCTTTGAGCAGCACACGCATCGAAAAGGATAAATGTGATGAATACAACACCAAATTGCTTAGAAAGACAAGCAATCAAATATCATCCAACAACAGCAATAACAACAACAGCTCTGCAAGTGTTAATGCTTCGGGCAGTACTTCAATTTCTTCAACTAGCGGTGGTAGTTTTCGTTCCAGATATCGTCAAGCTGCTACATCACATTTAGAGTCATCAACCGCTTCTTCAACTTCGTCGACCTCCGTTTCAGGTATACCAACTCCTACAAGCCAAGGCGTCTATGTGTCACGCAGTAGTAAATATGCTGCCGCCGTTATGTCGGCTGAACAACGTGATCAACAACAGCAACAGCAGCAACAACGTTTATCTTTAAAGTTACGTAAGAAAATTAGTTACTAGAATTTGGGGTATTTACCTGCAAGTTGTAGGTATAAAAAAAGAGCCAAAAGATAAAAATTTAGATGATGAGAAAGAGAGAGACGAAGAGAGAGAGAGAAGAGAAGGGATATTGAGAAAACCTGAAAATTAATTCTTTAGCTAACAACACAGCTTGTTCTGTATAAAATTAGCCCGTTGGAAATATATCCCAATGAAGTAGTATTTTAATGTCACAAATGATTTTATAATTTTCTGGCGAAAATGAAAAAGTCTCTGACGTTAGCGTTTGATGATTTTTATTGATTTTATTTTGAACAAAAAAGTGAACTTCTAAGAAAGATACAAATATCCAGACAAAAACATGCTTTTTTTTCGCAACAAGAGTTTTGTTTGTTTGTGGAATAAAAAAAAAAACAAAAGAAGTTGAAGATTGAAATTTACAACAGATATTCAGGCGTGTCAAACATTCCGATCAGAATGGTTTCAATTTCGTATTAACTATTCCGATTGATTTTGTTTTACCTTCTATAAATTCCAATCGACTTTGTTTATTCCCAAAAAATGTTGATTCTTCTCTCTTTAACTTAAGTGTGGCACACCAAAGAAAACAAAAACCTAATCTAAGTAAGGACACATAATAAAAGTAAATTTAAAAACCACAAATAACAAAATTTAAAAAAAGAAAACTCCAGTTTAATTTTAAAAAGTGGTTTTATTCCGAAGAGATTTTTCGTTTTTCGTTTTGCGAAGAACCAATTTACGGAATTGAAACCACTTTCGATCGGAATGGGGTTCTGTGACATATCCGATTAATTCCTTTTTTGCGGTAACAATTTATTTAAGAATTTAAGTTTAACCTTGTATACTGATGATGGTTTTTACAGTTTTATTTTCCATAAAAAAATTTAATTTATCAGGCGGCGAAGCATCACTCAAGGCAAATAAATTACCAGGTGGCAGCGCAGGCTAATCTTTGCTGTCAATCTCCATATTTAAAAAACTTTTTTTTGTATTCTTATTTTATAAGTTTGGCAGTCACAATTAGCAACAAAAAATAGTGAATTCGTCTGCGCTCCACCTGGTAATTGATTCGCCTTGGCATCACTTTTTCCATCACAGTTGTTCATTATACTTCTAAAAATTAAGTAGCATTCTAATTATTAAATATTTTAAAATGAGCGTGTGAATATAAATTAACATCGCTTTTTAATTTAATTTAATTGAAAAGAAATTCTTCAAATAAATTTTTAAGTTTTGAAGGTAGTTTAGAGTCAGAAAATGTTTCAATACAAAAAGCCTTGCCTTTTAAATAATGGTAATTCATATTAGAGTTACATCCAAATGGCACCTTAACAAACATTATCTTTCAATTTTTCTGAGTAGGATAAATTTCTACCAGATTTTCTTGTAAATAAATGATACAATCATGCAGGACAGTGAATCTCTGATTAAAAATTATAAAGGAGAAATAGTTCTTTTATTTTTTGAAGTCTCAAATATGACTGGTGGAAGCTTTTTATTTTTGAATATAAAAAAATTTCAATTTCAATATGAAAGTTACTCGCGTTTCCCATTCAAGAACAATTTTTAGGCGCAATATAATTATAAACAGGATGTACTCAATTGGTTAATTCAATCAGAAATATTTGAAGTGGCTTCTGAAAAAAAAAACTGTTAGGATGCAGTAATGCCCGAGGATTCTTGAAAAATTGCGTTATTGTATGGCGGGACCATATGATTTAGGTTAGCATAATATCAGATTCATATACAAAGCAAATAGTTTCATTGCATTGTTTATCGCAAGGTACATTTTATATCGAGCCAATAATTGGTTTTGAGGTGAGGCGTAGCACATTTTGCATCGAACGAAATGAAAAGTTGTTTAAACTATACGGAGGGTAGGAAAAAGTTTTCTATCTTCTATTTTCCAAACAATTTTTAACTTATCGCTAAAATGAAGCTGAACTATTTTACGAGGGACAGTTGAACACTCGTGTCTGGTTGCATGTTTTTTTCGGTCAAAGCTATCTTTAAATGCACCAATTGTATTCGTTATGCTTTCACCAGGTTAATACAGAGTTTTACCGTGAGGCCATATATATTCCGTTTCAAAGTCGATATTCCTTCAAACATAATATTTTAAGCTTTAAAGTATCAAGATCGATTCACTTTTTGTTGCAATTAAATACGCGATGCAAAATCGGAAATTTTTTGTAGTACTAAAACAGAATTTAGTGAGAATTTTCACGACGTTTCGCATCATATACCACGAAATCGCCACTTATAAATTGTCTTAACAACTGATGATAAGTTGAGTTTGTTCGTGATAGCAATTTCACCCGACGTAGTCAAAAAAAATGGTTGGTTTAGAAAAAGTAACAAAATCGCTAAATTAAAAATCGCTTGTCACGTAAAAATAATTTCTTTTGGACTCCATACAAACAGTTTTAAAAAGCAACCCTGTTGTTTTCGTCACAATGTCTTTCCGTTTGTCACAGCCCTCTCTATCTCTAAAATGTAATGGGTGGACTCTTCAAATTTGTATAGAAAATATATACTATACCGCTATAACAACAAACACAAAAAAATAAAAGATATTCCAATAGCGACGTTACATTCTTGAAAAAAAATTTTTTTTTTTTGAACTGTGACAGACAGACACTCAAAATTTGCCCAGTGTCACTAATAACGACAGGTATCAAAATTAAAATTTTAAATAGCTTCCCGATATTAACGTGATATCCACTTATATGAATTAAGTTTTTCAACCGTAGTAGGCAGACGTTTAGAAATCACACAGAGTGTGTAGAAATATGCCCACTATAAAAATAAAATGTAAACAATAAATTAAGAATTTAAAGGGTGTTTCCATAAGGCTGTTTTATTAGCAAATATGGCCTTATCTAAAAAGCCGTTCAAGGCAGACGCTTGAAATTTGTACGGAAAATGTACTGCTATAAGAATAATTAAAAAAAATGAAATGAAAAAAGGGCATTCAAATGATAACGTAATTTTTACACGTATGGCCTTATTTCTGTGAACCGTTAAGGGCTGAGGTTATAAATTCACGCAGGGTACGTTATGCTAATTCGCTATGAAAACAAATTTTATAAAAATAAAATTAAAAAATGTTTCAATATTTACGTGATTTCCATATGGACTATTTTTAAATTTACCCAAAGTAGATTGATCTATACAGGGTACGGAACTGTTTGTGAGTCAAATGCAACAAAACAACGACTTTGGCAAAAGCAACAATTAAAAAACGAAGCTATAAATCGTGTAATTGTCTTTTTAAAATATTTTTTAACGAGACCTTTTTTTAATTTATGATTTAATAATTAAAATATGATCACAGAAAACTTTTTGGCTTCTAATTATTTAAAAAAGCGCATGGTAATATTTTTTTTTGTCATTTAATCCTCGATATTTTTTTTATTATTTTCTTTGTCTTATATTTTCTGATAATTACTATAACTCCTGATAGTTTTGAGTTATAAGCTGATTTCTCTACGTTTTTATATATCTAATCATGAAACGATAAAAGTTTATAATACTTTTAAGCTTCACTTAAAAGGATTTGAAATAAACGTTACAAAATCTTAGCTTTTTTTGTTGAAAGTTTATTTTTCTTTTTATTATTTTTTAGTAGAATCAGGCAATAGCATGCGCTTAATAGCTGACGTTTGTTTAAATTTCGTGTTTAAAAGTCATCAGTGGTGATAGTATCTTCCTCCTAGTGGTTTGTTTTAGTGAAGTCGCTGTCTTCTTCTTCAGGAAACAGGGATGGTAGTCTAGGCGTTTAGGGTCTTAATATCGTCCACTAGAACTATACTGTCTTTTTCATGTAAAGCTTGTTTATGCGTCCAGAAGGGCTTTGCAGAGCAGGTGTAGTATCTTTTTTTTAATAATCAATGTGCCTGGCTTTATGTCTGTGATTGGTGCTTTCCACCGATGCCTTACTTCTTTTAAATATTTTTGGAATAATCGATTCCAAAACTAAAGTTTAATTGGGATGACAACTTTTAACAGTCGTGTAATGTGTGCAGATTTGGTTTCAACAAAATATCTTCTGGAGATGTCAGTGGTTCTCTAATCTTAAGGAGCTCCGGAGTAAAAGCTGTTAAATCATTAGAGTTGTATATCATTGCAGTCAGGTAACAGTGGGGTCGTAAAACATGGAGGTTAATGGCCTAGAGATAAATGTTGTCTATATTTCTGTTATAACAGCTTCCAAATCCAAAAAATGCAATTGATGTTTTTCTGATCATTGTGTGCTTTGCTCACTCAGCGATTGTTCTCCATAAACCTTTGAACTGTGAGACCTGCAATAGGGGTAAATTTTAATGTGATACCCCTGCTGGCTCACGAGTTGATGACTGAGATAGTTGCACTTACTAAAAAGATGGGGTCGTTTAATTCACCAGGTTCATTTTTTTGTTTTAAGAAAGTTTGTGGCTTTGTCGCAGAGCAAGCGTTTTGCAATGTTTACGTCTTGAGATAAATCTTCTTAATACTTACAGAAATGCATGTGGTTTTAAGTCTGTTGCCAGATCTAACAGCATTTGAAAATAAAACGCCAAATAATTCAATATGTGTTTTTTTAAGGGCATTTGCCGCAAATTTTGTAAGCTACCCAAAATTATTTGTAGTCATCCGTGCCATTCTAGAAGGGTCTCTTGAAGGCTTAACACTAACTGCAGGAAAGTTGTTTCATGAGTTGTTTAATATAATCTTACCATTATTTTGCCCTTGATTGATTAATATTATTTTCCAGATGGTGCTAACATGCCTGAGGTCCACAAAAAAGATTTTTATGTAACTGTTTACCACGATGAATTTTACAATTGAGTCGATGTATGTAATAATAACGGGCCTGTTCGTAAATGCATCACTGCACTGCATAATGTGATTATTCTGAACTGCCACTGCTAATCAGCGGTTGCGTATGCTTTGTTTTGCTCATTTTATTTTGCATTTATGAACGAAGAAATGCTGTGAAAATTGGAAAATTAATAATAAACTCGATTTGTAAACTACATAATCCAAAAAATTTAAAAAAATTGCTTAAAAATAAACAAATATTGAACAAAAAGAAATAAATAATAATAACAGAACAAAATTTATAATCACACATTCATTGCGTCAGCCATTTTTATGATGAGTTTGTTTGCTTTTATTTGCGCATAATATGCTTTAGTGATGCATTTACGAACAGTTGTCATTTGCAGTGCTGCCACTTTTTGCATTTACGAAAGTACTGCGCATCATATGCAGTGAAGTGATGCATTTACAAACAGGCCCAACATCATATTATAGTTTGTATCATATAATAATGTTGATGATTGTATTTTGCCGCCTGCACGAAGAATTCCATTTTTATCTTAAAATGGTGCTAACAAACACAAGTTATTTTTTAATTTCAAAAATGTTTTTTTATTCTTAATTGATACGTCTTCAAGATCTAGCTGTTGGATTTTTTTTATAATAATATTTTGAGCTATTTTTAACTCTACTGAACAAATGTCCTGTGTTTGTGCTGTAATATTTTTTTTTTTTGTTACTTAAAGTACAGTCAGATTAGTCAAATATTTGACCAAAAAATTATAATAACTGTTTTTACAAATGTTTAATGATTACTCTGTATTTCGATTCGAAAGAAAACACTTTCAAATCACAATGTGTAAACCATGTAACTTTGAATGATTTTATTTTTAAATTGAAACACAGTTACCCCTACCCCCTAATGACAATTTTAAATAAAATATATGTGATATTTTACCTTTTTTGGGAAGGAAAAATGGCTACGTCTTTTTGGTCAAATATTTTGACTTGGCTGATCGTGCTTTAACAGTTCTTGGTAATGCGCTATATGAAAGAAAGCTGTTTCTTGAGTGGATATTTTGAAAATAAATGACATGTACAGTGGAAATGAATTTTTATATTCTAAACTATTAATGATCTTAAGTTCCCTTTTAAATCAGCTTTAAGTTGTTATTTTTAAAAAATCCCTCCGACAAAAGACAATTATTTCCTTAAAAATAAACTGAAAAAAATGTGTAGACTTATCAAATAAATTTTAAAAAGAACGTTTCTTTCTTCTTGCCTTTCACTGCAAAAAAAAAGTTTTAACTATACAAGCAGGGTTGAGTGGCAAAAATCTTTTTAAATCTTAAATAACTTCAAAGAAGAAATTAAGAATCAGGGTTTAGAACCTGTATTAAAGAATTTTAAATTCATACTGTGTGAGAGTTCTAAAGCAAGAGCTTTGAATAAACATTTTTTTATTTATTTATTTATTTTTTAATCAACTATTAAAACAAGCGTTATCTGTTATTCATAGATTCTAAATCTAGAGAAGTGCAAATATATATATAAATACTTTACTCATCTGTAAATAGAATATTATTGTAATTAATATACTCGATTAAATTTTTATTAGAACAAATATTTATCTAAAACAAATATTTTATTAAAAAAAGATAATTTAAATTGTCTAAATAAAAAATATATTGTATAAATAAAACATATTTGCTATACATTAAAAAAATCGTACCTTAAGTAAAAAATAAAAAGAAAATAATTTTAAATAATTTTTTATATTATCATGTGCATTATTAATATTAATAATAATACTTTTTATAATTTTTGTTTAATTAAATTGAGAAAAAAAATCAGAGACATTTTTGGCGATTCATTACAGTGCTGCACTTGATGCTTAAATGTCATAAATTTTCAAATATTCAGACACATTTCAATCTCTTTAATGGTTATTTATTTGATAGTAATTTGGTTTAATGGTGCTTTTTTTACAAACGCTTTAAAGCATTACCTGCAGAGCAGTAATGAATTAATCAATTTCCAAACAAGTCTTTTGTTTATTGTTGTTGACTTGAATTTTTTTTTTCTTAGATTTTTGTTATAAAATAATAATTTTATAAATATTTATATATTTTAAGACATTCGATCATCATAATGCCTTAAAATTTGTACAAACTATAAATAAAAAAATATATATGTAAAATAATGAATAATCGCATGTATAACAAATATAAATTTTGTTATATAGTTTCCTGCCCTTTTTTTTACTCGAAGCTTAAACAAAAAAAATTTTTGTAACGCTTAAAAACATATTTATTTACATTTAGTTGTTTAGGCTGTAAATTATAGAAAACTATTAATTTAAAATTTTAAGAATTATTATGTATTCTATTAGTTTGTTATAAAAGATATTAAATAATTATAAAAACAAAATATTAAATGTAATTAAATAAACACAATTAATAATAAAAAAGAAAAAGTAGTAAATATATATATATATATAAAAAATAAACATATGTAGATCAGTGAAATCATGTATAATTTTATTTAATCTTAAAATCATTGAAATTTTCTTATCATTAACAAAAAACAAATGTTGAATTATTAATGCAAAAAAAATATATATATACGAATAAAAATTATACCTTGAATCTAATAATTATCTTTCATTTATTTCATACAATTTATGGTAATTTTTATCAAAATAGTAACGTACAGTGCATACAAGCAAAACTCGTACATCAAGTGAAAAAAAAATATGTTTTATATAATATATTTGAAACTAAATATCTTATTAATACAAATATTTTTATTAGAGACCTAAGTACTGCCTTAAATGAAGAAATAAAAGTTTAGAATTGTCTTCATTTGATAAATAACAACCTTCATTCAAAAAAGTGGCAACTTTGGACGCCAAGGCCAAACTCGTACAGTTTAAGGGCGGTTTAGACAGTACGACTTTACGTTCTTAAAATCCAAGAGAAAATAATATGAAAATCCATCCGAATTTTAAAAAATGAGAGTAAAAATCTTACGACAGATTTTTTCGCGTTTACACAATTGGTATACACAGGTTTTTGGGCGGTTTGCAGAAAAATGAATCCCTGATTCGTAATTATCTTTTGAAATTTTTCAAAAAACAGCCGTACGACTGTCAAATTTTTATCCGTAATTTCTCTCAATTTGTGCAGATTCATTACATATTTGGTTTAGACGATCCCACTGGTACTATTCTGCACAAAAATTCGACATGTCGTAAGACTTCTATGTAAATCGCCCTTTAAAATTATTACACAACACTGGTATTCTTTGCTTCTAACGTCAAATTATTTCGTGAAAACTGTTTAAAAGTCTATGAATTTTGAATTACTTTCCAAATTTAATAATCACTCCTGTTCTGCGTTTCGATTCGAATTGAAATTTTCTTCGTCTGACAACTTTGGTATTTTGCGTTTCGATTCCGCTCAGTTTCTTTCGATTGTATGTATTCTGCATTACGATCGGAGCTCCGTTTTTCTCAGTTGCTTTTTTGTTAACGGAGGGGTTTTATTTTTTTGTGTTTTTTTTTACTTAAAAAGTCAAAAAATGAAAAAATGTAAGTAGAAAATGAGATAAAATGTTCAGAAACGGTTTAAAAAAACACTTTAAATTATTCTTAAATAATTTATTTTATTAAATTAATTTTCTTTTGTCTTAAATTGCTAATTTTTGTACCCGAATCTGATGTGTTTTTTGTTTATGTATTACGGGTCAAAAACAACAACACCAGAGCAGGATGAAAAACTGGCAGATGTAATGGCATCTAAAGCAGACATTAGATGTGGATACAACCAAAGGAAGAAGTAGCAGCGTTCTGAGAGGAAGTTGCAGGAATCCTCAATGCACTAGGTCCTCCAACAAAAAATGCCAGTGCAAAAATTAATTTGCCGTGAACAACTAATTTTTGTTTTGTTTTTATATTTTTTATTTTATTTAACAATTTTTTTATTAAACTTCATCAAGAAAATATTTTTAATTTTGTAAAAATACAACTTTTTGTGTTAAACTTGACATTTGTTTATGAAAATGGTAACAAACTTGCTAATTTTACTATTTCCACATTCCTCAGTGATGCTATTAATTTTGTAAAGATTGTTGTCTTCTTCTTTGTCTTTCGATTCCGTTTTCCTCAGAATACCAATTTACGATTCCGTTTTCTTTAGATTATCAATTTACAATCGCAATGGAACTGAATAGGGAAATTATAGGCCGAGGCCGATCAACGGAACAATATATAATAAAAAAAATACAAAATTCAGAAAAGAGTTGAAAATAAGCCGAAAGTTGCGAATAATAAAAAATCTTATCTGATAGTTACGAGCAATACATTCTATTGCAAGTAAAAAAAGTCCATTTTTAAGTTTGTGTTGCACACAAACTATCAGAAGTATTTTAAATTTAATGGCAGAAGAGCAAGACAAAAACCTCTTATAAACACACGAAATCAAAAAATAAGACTGCAATTTTCCAAAGAGCATCAATCTTAAGATTTTTCGTTTTGGGAGAACGTGCTATTCACAGACGAAAGCAAGTTCAACTTGTTTGGATCAGATGGCAGACCGTATGTGTGAAGAAGCCGAAATGAAGAGCTGCTTGCTAAAAATATGGAACCCACAGCAAAGCACGATGATGGGTCGGTAATGGTTCGGGGTTCATTTTCTGGACCTGGTGTATTGCACTTTATCTAGAAGAAAGTTTGATACAATGTAAACAAAAAATTGTCAATAATCTTGGTCTTGGCAATAATTTTTATTTTTATCAAAACAATAATCCAAAGCATAAGGGTTATAATGAGCAATCATGGTTGTTATATAACTGTCCGCACGTCATGGTTATACCAGCCCAAAGTCCAGATATTAACCCCATTAAGAATTTTTAGAGCTACCTCGACAGGAAAATTCGCCATCATATCATTTTTTCTAAAAGCTAATAAAGATGATGCAGGCAAGTTTTGATACTCACATGTGATTTCAAAAACGCCAACTTTTGTTTTACATGTTCTGAAACTCACGCGTTTTGCTTGAGATTTGCTTTTTTTTCAAACTTATGTTCGAAAAACAAGAAAATATGATTTGACGGTGCAAAAAATAAAAAAGGAAAAAAAATGTCAGCAGCCTTTTGATTAGTTTAATTTCTTAAAAAAAAACACTCAAATAAAAAAAGAACGAACTAAAAAACTGACGCTTTAGAATTACATTACAGACCCGAATTGCGTCGTCCCGATTTGTCACATTTCAATTTGCGTCGCTTGTTAAAAACGGGAAGAATTGGATTTGTGTCGTTGCAATTTCAAGTTGCATCGGTTTTACCACAGGGTTTTACCCCGCTTTGCATCCTTTTGATTTTGATTTGCGTCGCTAGAAACGGTTAATTTTTTTACTACACCATTGTGGGTTACCATTTTTCGCATTTGTAGTGTCTAATTAAACATCTTTTCTGTCTTATAGAATTTTTACAACTTCTAGCAACACTGGTCGTCACCTGTGCATTAAAAAGTTTTTAAATAGCGTGAATCAGGGAATTTCCCTATTTTTTTTCTTAATGTGTTGTTTTGTTATTTCTTGATAATAAACATTTTTTAAAATAAATAAAAATGTACTCGTATTTATACTTGTTTTTTATAAAAAAATTTTTTTTTTCGTTTATTTTGAATATTTTTTCCAATAAATTAAATTTCAGTGATTTATAAAGAAAAAGGTGATTTTCGGTTTGCGTCGCGTGTCTCTGGTCCCTATTAACGACGCAAATCGGGGCTCTAGTGTAACTTTATAAAAATAATTTGCTTTTTATTAAAATAGAAAAGTATTTTTTCGTGTTTCAAAAAAAGAAGAAGGTTATCTGTTCGACTGAATGTTTTTTTATTTTTGTGCCTGCAGAACACAGTCATCTCTAAACCAATTTTGAAAATATTTTATAATTTTTTAGGTTATGCTTACCGATTAGTCTCGTTTTAAAAACAGTTCATAATCTTAACAATTAAAGGGTATCCCCATATAACATTTTTTCACGGGTATTATGAACTGTAAAGCGCGCTTCTTTCAAATTAAAAAATGCACATAACTGTAGCTCCCAATAGCAAAAATTAATACAAAAATAAATCTAAAAATTTAAGGGTGTCACTATATGTAACGTTAATTGTCTTATATGCGCCTATCTTTTGAACTCTTATAGACAAACGCTTGAAAATTGGACAGAGTGTCGATTACCATGACTGTTATTGAAACAAGTATAAACATTCAAAATTATATATTAAAGGGCATCCCAATAATATTGGAATTTGATGTATGTGGATGAACAAACTTTTGAACTGTTATAGCCAGATAGTCGAACTTTACAAAGAACCTTTTTTGCTAAGTCCGCTATAATAACAAGTAAAAAATTTGTATTTGGAAATTATAGAGTGTCCCAATAGTTTATGTATGTGGCCAAACTTTTGAACAGTTTTAGACAGACAGCTGAAATTTACAAAGAACCATTATTGCTATAACAAGTATTAAATTTGAATTAAGAAATTAAAGGGTGTTGACATATTTGAAGTAAATTTACCTATATGGCCCTATCGTTCGAAACATTATAAACAAACACTTAAAAATTAAACAGAATATTCACTACTTTGTCTGCCATATGAGGAAGTGTAAATATTTTAAAATTATAAATTAAAGGGTGGTACAATAATTGCTGTCATTTGATGTATATGACCAAACTGTTTAACAGTTGTAGACAGTTGATTGAAGTTTGCACAGAACATTTATTTGCTATAACAAGTAGCAAACTTGAAATTAGAAATTAAAGGGTGTCCCTAGAATTGATGTAATTTGACTTATATGGCCCTATCATTGAAACCGTTACAGGAAAACTCTTTCAAATTAGAAAGAATATCCACTGTCATATCAAGTACAAGAAGTATAAATATTTTAAATTAGAAATTAAAGGGTTCCCTAAATGTTGTAATTTGATGTATATGGCCAATCTTTTGAACGCTTAAAATTTAAACAAATTTTCTTTTACTATGTCGGAAACATAAAGTGTAAAAAATAAAAAGTGACCACATAACTGCTGAATTTCCTTATTAAATCTACATTCATTTATTGTTCTCCGACATATAAAAATCCAGACGCAATTTTTTTCGAATATGATAAGTTCAATGTATAACTATCGTTCTGAAGAAATATGATTTTAAGTTTGTACGTTTTGGAATTGGTTTTTTTCACAAGAATTTTTTTTTTGCTACATGTGGGCTTAGAAAAAGCTGATAAAAATGATAAAGACAACATTTTTGCAAAATCTAAATAAATTTTCAAGTTTCCAGACCAGCATCAGCTTTTACATGGGTGTTAGTATTATAAAATAGACAAAAGGTTTGAATCTTTGCTATTTGTAATGACAGGAAGATTTAGAATTGATTTCTGCAACATACGTGAGTTGAGAGCGAATTTCTTCTCTGTGTATGCACACAGTTGTCTCCATCGACCTGATATTTTCGTCTTATGTGAGACCCAGGTATCTGAGGATGCTGATCCACAGGATTTTCATTTGCCTGGGCCCTCTCTTCTACCTTTTTTGAGTCTACATAGGGGCTTTACGATGTACATTCGTAATAAAGTCGTGTACCATTGCCAGCAATCATTAAGAAGGAATGATCCTGAATTTAACTGTCTTTGGGTTAAATTCAAAATCTGGTCATACTTCTTAACATTTCGGGTTTTTATACAGAAGTCCAAACGCGAAAAGGAATAAATCTATTTTCGGCATCTATGCCCTTTCCGATTCCATATCGAGAATTCTAGAAAGCTATCCGAACAGTGATATTGTTGCTGCTGGTGATTTCAATGTTCACAACTAGTCTTGGATTCGCCATTCGAACCGTACAACTCTAGAGAACACAACCACATCACGCAATTAATTAACGATCTAACACATATTTCGTGTGTTGAAGGGCAACAATACAATACTCTCGACCTTTTTCTTACCTCGCACCCTGATAAGTATGAGGTAAGTATTGTCGCGCCTCTCGGTACCTCGGACCACTGCACCATTTCCGTCTCCTTTTCAGTCGCTAATCTTCACAACGTTTAAAGTATATGTACGAAAAGGCTCGTTGGGATGAGCTCAACGAATTTTTTCAGCATTTAAATTGTAAACTTTGTTTTCTGGACAATAAAGTCGAAGCCATGGCGGAAATGGTTGTGAACATTATTTTGCTTGGAATGAAAACTTTTATTCCATCTAAGCAAATCCATGTTAAACCAAATAAGAAACATGCAAAAATGCAGTCAGATCCATAGAAGAAGCATTCAGTATATGGCGGTGTAACAAAAACGCCGTAACTAATTTGCTACGCAAAAAGGTGAGATCTTCGTGTGCCAAAGTACTTAGGCACGAAAAAGCTTTATACGAGCAGCGGCTTCGTGCTAAAGTTCTTACTATTCCTCGGGGTAGCAAGAGCTTTTGGGCATTCATTAAAAGAGTGAAGGATAATGCTAGTTCCTCAATTTCGCTTTTTTTAAAGGATGATCAAATAATTAACGACCAGGTTGGCTGAAATTTTTGCAAGTAACTCCTACTTGCCGGAAAGCAATCAACCACTGCCCGCAGTGGAAAGAGCATCAGTAACTATGCCGGGTATATTTTTTTGGAGCACGTGCAGTTTAAAATGTTTTAGCGGATCTCAACATATACAAGTCCCCTGGGCGGGATGGAATTCCAACACTGGTCTTGAAGCATTGCTCTTCGACGTTAACGCGTCCATTATCAAAACTTTTTAACATTTTGTACCATGTTGGTGAGTTCCCGTCATGTTGGAAGGTTGCTAATGTAACACCAATCCCCAAAAAGGGAGAGGCTAGCAACTCTGAAAATTACCGCCCAATCGCAATTTGCTCTTCACTTTCCAAAGTAATGAAAAGTATGCTTAATTTTCATCTTGTGAAATATGTGGAGTCCAACAGCTTACTTAGTGACCGGCAGTATGGCTTCCGTAGGGCACGCTCTACGGGTGACTTATTGGCTTTTCTTTCGGAAAAATGGTGTCAATCCATTTACCATTTCGGCGAAAGTATGGTGGTGGCTTTAGATATTTCCAAGGCGTTTGATAGAGTGTGTCATGGTGCACTCATATCAAAACTTATTGCTTTTGGTGTCGGTAATAGCTTCACTCCACTGATATCGAGCTTTCTCAGGGATCGCACTATACGAGTTGTTATAGATGGGATCTCATCAAACGAGTTCAAGTTAAATTCAGGGGTACTGCAAGGTTCCGTCCTTTTCCCTACCCTATTTCTTATTTTTCTTAATGACCTTCTACGTCAGACTTCCAACCCTATTTATTCTTTTAGACCAAGCCTTCGGAAAATTGAGGCTATGAGAAAGCACATGGACGATACCCTTAATCGCGACCTTTTGGTAATTTCAGAATGGGGCCTGGCGAACAGGGTTCAGTTTAACGCTTATAAAACCCAGCGCTGTGTGCTTTCGCACAGGCGTACTGCTGAACATGCTACCCCATCTGTAATTATAGGTGATATAATTATTAAGGAATCAGAAGCTCTCGATGTTCTTGGCATGAAAATTCAATGCTATGTTCGCTGGAGCAAGCATATTTTTCATTCCTTTGTGGTCGATTGGCCAGTGAATCGCACTACGCATTTTATAGAAAAAATTCGTTTTTTAGCCGAACAGTTTGTATGTGGAATAAACTCCCTGAGGGGGTCTTTTCTGTCAGTTTGAGTGTGCAAAGATTCAAAACAAATGTCCACAAGCACTACTTCCTCTATTCCCCTTCCCACAACCTAATTTCCTAGTTCTGGCGCAAGTAGGGGTCATCCCCTGAGTGCTGGTCCTAATTTCAAAAAAAGTGTGCTATAATCGGCTATGCCGAATCTTATATACCCTTTGCCATAAGAATTTTATATTTATTTTCTTAAAACAAAGTTGAAGATATTTGGGATTAATTCGAGTAGTTTATTTTTCAACTTAGGGTCTGCTCTGCTCTGCCGCTTTAGTTCCCGTGCAAAAAATAGCGTTTTTGAAATCACATGCGATTTCATCAAACATGTCCAGAGACATAATATTCATGGATATTATGTTGCACCAAAAAGTGACAAAGTGCATGGACATTACTATTTGAAATAATTCAAAGTAACATAGAAAATGCTAAACTGTGAACATTTACTAGCAGTTGCTTTAGCTAAGTTAGATTAATGAAAAAATTTCGTCGTTAGCGAAGCAAGTTATATAAGTGCCAAATTGGAGAAAATCTCTGAATGCAATGCGAAATATGCTTCGCTAGAGAAGCCGGTGTTCAAAATACTACAAAATAAAAAATACTTGGGTCTGTTATTTTTAAACTATAAAGCAACAAGTAAGAGTGCTATATTTAGCTTTCCGGAATCTTGTATACCCTTCACCATATAAAAAATAGGAAAAAAATTATGTACGATATAAAATTTTACATAAAAATGTCATTGGCTTCAAAAGCTTTTAAATGATACCCATATTGACAATCGAGCTTTTTTATAAAAATTTTAAAGGCCCATAACTCGGTAAATATGGGCCAGGGACAATTTTCTTATTTTTTAATTCTCTATCGCTTCATTTTTCCAAATGGAAAAATTAGAGGCAGGCGTGATTTTAAGCCAACTGCTTTAAAAGACATGGACCGATCTTGCTGATTTTCAATATCAAAATATTAAAAACTATGTCTGATGGATTTTTTTTTTTTTAATTAGGATGACCCCTATTTATGCAATGCATTGTGCCAAAACTAGGAAATTAGGTTGTGGAAAGGGCCTTGTGGACATTTGATTTGGCATATTTAAACTTTCTCTAGCTTTTCTAGTGCCTTCACAAAGTTTGTTTAAACACCTGCTGACTTGCAAAATGTATTAATACATAGTTTGTATAGTTTTGCTGCGGTATTTAGATCTTGTACATATGTGAACAAAGTTGCGAAACAAAGCACCAATTTAGAAACTGATGCGCTATTTGATCGGTTGCAACGTTTCTAATACTTGTCTGCGACATTCCGGAATGGTATGCATTGTAAACATTTAATACCACGGCATTATGAAACAGAATACATTGTTCGAATACAAAGCAACTGACGTTTTGGAAGTCAGCCACTAACACGGACGAAGAGACGGAAATCACTGTCGACTGCGCTAAAAAAATTTGCTGAAAATTGTAAACAATACTTTGGCAAAAAAAACGACCATGATATTGAAAATCAAGAATTATAATTTTAAAACGCGTGCAACTCGTTTACTTTAAAATATAAACATGTAGATTAAAGAACCATTTTGTAGGTATTGACTAGGCCTTTATTAAAAATAATTAAGAAATTCCAAGCATTAGAAAAATTTGCAGGTACGAGTTACCAAACTTTGCGACCACATTATGCCATTCCTGGAAAATGGATTGTACCTAGCTTCAAAACTTAAGCTCAAGTACTCCTCTGCTATGTTTATAAAAAATGTTGGATCACTCGGCCGCTTACAAATGGCTGAGTTTTTCCAGCATATTTTGATTTTGCCCCACTGTGCAGCTTTGAATGTGGATTTATGTTTCATGACACTAATTAAACATTACTGTTTTAAAAAGCGGCAGCACTTTTTTACGGATTACACAACAGCAACTTGTGTTAAATAATTGTTGGAAAGCATTTATCTTTAGAAGAATAAACGGCACTAATGTAATTTAAAAAAAGGAAAACCAAACTATAAAATAAACGTTTAGGATTTTTTTAAAGGTTTAAACTTAGCTCTCGTTAAAGTTAAAAACATTTGAAAATTAAATCAAAAATTAAAAAATTGTTTTAATTTTTTATATAGCCGAGATGTCCTACTGTACAATATCATGTATTTTGACAATCTAGCCGGCCATTACTTTTGTTTTTGGTTTATATTGGCTCTGGAAAATTATTGGAAATTGGTAGAAATATGTCTTATGGTCATATGCTATGTGGGCATGATATATAATATTCACCCTTATTCTGTTTGGCGTCGTCAATTTTAAGACATCAATTAAACACATTATCAATACTAATTTGGCATTCCCTAATGACGACGTTGACTGTTTATCGATAATATATATAAGTAAAACACACATATCTAATTTTTGTGACAGTTGATTCAATTTGTTTTCTATTATATAAAAAAAATGTTGTGGAAAGTTTAAATTTTCTAAAAAAAAACGCTTTCTTTTTTTTAAGTTTTCTTTAGCACACAACACCAAAAATGACGACGACAAGCTAAACGGCAATATCAACATCAATTGTTCTTAGGGAATACCAAACATTTGTCGACAGTCATCGATTAATGACAATTTGACAACGAGAATACCGATTTACAACAAACGAAGAAAAACGACGTCATCTTGTGTTGACGACGCCAAACAGAATAAAGGTGATTTATTTTAAAATTACTGGGAATTAGTGCCTCTACGAAATCCCACTGCAAGAGAGGGATTTTTCTGTAACAGTTCTACTAATTTTTCAAACTGATTTGCATTTGTCACTTTAATTTTAACCGATTTTTCCATAGCTAATTTTTTATCGCTTCAAAACAGCTCAAGTCGTTATCTAAAATGGCGACGACAAAATCAGTGCCAAATCAACACAATATCACCGTCATATTTTATTTTAGAATGCCAAACTCATATTGATAGAGAATGACAATTTCCGATAACAACAATTGGAATACAAATTGAAATAGGCAACACTAGACAACATCGTTAATTGTCGATGTTGACACACACTATTAAAATTAAACTTTTTACTTTTTATAGATCGTGCTGAGCACTCGGTCTTAAGTGTTTCTGAACGGATTGAAAGCTCATGAAATAACATTTCACAGGATATTAAAATTTTAAAAATTAATTAATCCGTTTTGATTCGGTGTGGAAAATAAATATTCATTTCAACGTTATTTTTTTCGTTAACAATAAATTGAGCCTGTTGTTCAAAAAACATCCGACCAAAGGACGTCAATACAGGAAAATTTTAGAAAGTGAAGCGGATCAACGTAATACCATAGAGCAGAATTAGCGCTGCGTTTGTAAAATAAAAATTTCTCAGTGGTTTCTAACATGACAGAAATCGATCGATTTAAAAACAATAGTTTTTATACCCTTCAACTAATCCGTTTGTAATTTCTACAATATCCATTTCCGATCTCATAAAGTAAAAATATTCTGAACTCTTATGCATAGCGTGAAGTCGATTGAGCGATGTCCTGTACGTCTGTCCGTTCATGTTAGCGTTGAATTCAACTTTGCCAAGACAAAATGTTAATACTCCAATCGATCAGACTTAGTTTCAAAAGATTTGTTATTGTCCTTCGAGGCAGCGGCAAAAAACACCACGCATGCCTCTAATTTTTCCATATGGGGGGAGTTATGGGCCTATAAAATTTTCATAAAAAAAAGTTTTATTGTCATAGGGTCAATATGGTTACCATTTAAAAGCTTTTAAAGAGATATTTAAGGAAATACTAAAATTTTTTAAAGAGCCGATGACAATTTTGTGTAATTTTTTTTTATTTTCTATCACCTTAATATTTTATTTTTTTGATGGGAGTTACTCCACTGAACTAGATTTACATACATTTTCAGAAATTTTCGTTTTCCGATGGTGTATTGAAATGAGTTAAAATTTATCACACTTTTAAAAAACGTTTTCAAATCGATCGTTTTCTATAAAAAATTTTAAGCAAAATAACAACAGTTTAAAACTTTCATTTAATTTGAAAATACTAAAATAAAACACATTTTATTTAAATTAATTCTTTCTTTAAAAAAATTATTAAAAAGTCAATTTTATTAAAAAAAATCAATGATGTCTAGCCTACTTATAATAAAACAATAGTTCTGTTTAAGGCAATTCCTGTTTTGTTTTAATATTAAGAGTCAATAATTTAAAATGAAATAAAAAGGAGTTACAAACAAACAATTTTATTATTAAAAAAAAATTAAGTTTTAATTAAATAAAAAAGGAAAAGTTTTCTTTTTTTGCTTCTTTAATACATTTAAGGTACGCAATTGGTGGCAATTGCTATGGGCCAAGTGATAGGTCCTTTGAGAACAACATCTTCCATGAGTTGCTTAATTTTAATAAAACGTCGCTTAAATTCCAAGCCACAGCCCTTTGACAAACGGAAATCAAGTAAGATTTTACCATCCATTTCAATAATGTGGGCCTTAAATACTAAACGTAATTTGCGTCTATCTATGGTAAAGATAGTTACAACTAAATTATCTTCACTTATTTTGCAGGTATAGCCAAGACGTTCGATGGTGGCGACCAAACGTTTAATTGTATCCTCTTGGCGTAGTGTCACAAAGAAACGTGTCATACGTCTGACCAAACGTTGGAATACATTTTGTGATGCAGATTGTGTTTGATTCATTTGAGTGCACAAGAGCAGATCATCCAACATGGCTGGCTGAGAGAAACAAAAGCCAAGACGATGTTCCTGTGCTGCCGGATGTATACTGGCTTCTTGAGGATTTGTAGGAGCTTCAAAATCATGACTGACTATTGGCGTTGGCTGTGAATAATAGTTGCGTGATATAGAATCATCGATATTATGACTGCTACAATGATTTGACATTTGTCTTTGACGTTTAGCTTTCGGCGAACGTATCTCTAGGGCAGCCGCGGAGTCTACCAAATCATGAGAGCGTTCTGTTGAAGAAAATAAATTAAATTTTATTTAGAAAAATATCAATATTTTTAACAAAAGTTAAAAAAGGAAATTGAAAGGATTTAAAAACTTAAAATCCCTGAGATTATAAAATAAATAAAAAAACTAAAGATGAACATAAAAGCAAAAATCATTTGGTTTTTGGTAATAAAGCTCTATGGAATTTTTTGATTTGTTTCACCATACAGCTAAAATCACCAAAGAACAAATAAAATGCAAAATCAACAAAATAAAAAAATAAAAATTAATTAAAAATGAAAAACAAACTGAAATGTTTAGTCATGAATCACATTGTTTAAATAGTATTTTGTTGTTAAAACGCAATTTCAATGCTTTGGTAATCTAGCTTTATGAAGGTATCAAAGCTATCATACAGCTAAAGCGCCAAAGCTATGATACATGCGCAAAATATTTTTTTTTTGTTCTTTCCTTAATCTCAAGAAACATTTTTAAGCCTTGTTTGTATTTATCTAAGAATTTCATATTTAATATGGTTGTGTTCTTGTAATTCGTTGTCTTTCTTATAGCTGACAGTAGAAAACTTTAATTCAGGTCCAAAGTGAAACTCAAATATCTGTAACCATTGAGAGTCACTAAGTACCTGTACAAAAGATTTCTCTTAAAATCAATTCGTCGATTCACAAAAATATTTTTCTTTATCGCTTGTTTAGTTTGAACAGATTAGATTTTCGCCAACTAAAAAATCAATTACTGTGATTAAGGGATATTGCAAAAATATTTATCCTTTAGATTTCAATAGTTCAGGGAGATTCTTAATTGTATTAAATCTGAGTTTTGATTAAAGCGGCCGACATCATCTGCGGATCATATTTTCAAAAAAAAAAAAAAAAAAAAATTCGAGTCTGAAACACAGCCAAATGGAAGGCCCTATTAAATTATATTTTTATAACTTTCACCACAAAAAGTGGAAAAAGGGTTTGTATAAGTTTGTCATTTCGTTTGTAATTTCTACAATATCCATTTCCGACCCCATAAAGTATAAATATTCTAATTCCTTAAGTCGATTGAGCGATGTCCGTCTGTCGGTTCGTGTTAGTGTTAATATCAACTTCAGATAAGCTAGGGAAAATTTAAATACGATCAGACATAGTTTCGAAACTTAAGCTATTGAAAATTAGCAAGATCGGTCCATGTCCTTCGAAGCAGTGGGCTAAAAACTACGCCTACAATTAAAAAATAAAAGAAAAAATATCAAGTGATAAAATTGGCGCTCGCACATATTTTCCGAGTAACGGGCCTCTGAAATTTAATTTTTTTTTAATGTCAATATTTGTATCATTTAAAAGCTTTTGTATAGATCTTTAAGGAAATATTAATTTTTTTTAAAAATGCTTAACCAATTAAAAGCCCATAAAATTTTTATGTAAAATTATATACCGCAATTATTATTTTTTCTTAATTTTAATTTTTCTATTCTGTCACCCTAATGTTTGTTTTTGTGATAAGAGCTACTTCACTAAACTAGATTAACAAACAGGGTGAAGGGTTTATAAGATTCGGCATAGCCGAATATAGCACTCTTACTGGTTTTTGTTGATTTTTAGACACCCTCTTATGATCCTTAAAGTTTTTTATCACTTACTCACGCGACTTAATAATTTAAATAAAAAATAATAAAATTCCTTTTATTTAATTTTAAATCCAAATGTTGGCATTTGAATTCCAAACGCAATCTGAGTATAGAACAATTTTTTTAAAACATAAATTAATTTTTTATGATATGATCGTTTATTTTGAAAGTGACATAAGTCACTTTGCTTAAAAGCTAATAAACATATTTAAAGGATTGTGTTTTAAAGGGTTTTAAAATTATTGAGGCTAAAACTTGAGGAGAGTGAATCTCGAGGATACTTATTTCCCAATTAAAACATCTGTCAACATAAAATCGTAGCAGCTCTTAACATTTAAATTTCTTTCTAATATTATTTTGATAAAGTGACTTATGCCACTTTTCAAGTACTTTACAAACAAGAATTTGATGAAAGATTATAAACAAAAAATAGGGGTTTTTAATACAAAGATATAAATAAAAGATTTGTATAATTTGTATAATCTTACATGACCCTTTAAAGAAATACCGATCAAGAATCCTAAAATTTGTTTACCTACTCAACAAATGACACTACTTTAACATGATTAATTAAATTAAAAAATACTTTCTGGCGCTTAATTTGCGGTAGATTTTTTAACAAGCAAACTAAAAAGGTTTTCGAATAAAAAACTCTAATTTTAGTAAAAGTAAAACCTGCATAAAAAACGCAAGGAAAAAGATATCTTAATTTGCCCTTTATATGCCAAAACTTCAACTGAAAATTTTTAAATGCAAAATCACATTATTAATATGATAAAAATAATAATAATTTATTTCTTATTTAATTCTCAGTTGAACTATTTGATATTATAAAAATTGAATTAATTTTTTTTTACCAGAAGTTCAATTCCATTTTACTTTCTTAAATTTGTTTTATTTTTTAAGAAAGACAATTTTTTGTACAAATGTAGAAAATAGGAACAATTTAACACTAGCAGAATGTAATGCTGCATTTTCTGGATCGCTGCATCCTGTAACAGCATTCATCGCGTCTATCTTCCTTAAGTTGTAAGCATCATTTATTTTAGCAACTAATTTTTTGCATAAGAATACGAGAAGTATTCATATCAATATTAATTTTGTTAGACGAAGTCTACACACAACCCATAGCATTTCTTTGCTGTCCTCTCCGTAACTCGTCACGAAATGAAATTTTTGTTTTTAGTTATTCTTAAATTAAAAAAAATTTCATTCTTGGAAAATAAAATAGAATTAAACTTAACCCAAAACAATTGTTTGCTACAAAATATTTAACCGTAATTAATTTTTTTCAAATGTGTGTCATCAACACGAAGTACTCAAAACGATAACACTTTTGCTAAAATTTACCGTGAAATTTATAGATTTTGGGCCTACGAAATTTTCGTGTCTTCCTTTTACTTCTTTAAAAACAATGTGGTGAGATTGGCGTCATAGAAATTGGTGTAACGCGGTTTAAGGGCAGGCTTATCTGGGCCTTATATTCGACATCAATATATTCTGAATTCTAAAATCTGGAGGCTACTACGTAATTCGATTTAAAAAAAATATATTCAAAAGCAAACAGCCCAATTTATAAACAGAAATTCCGTGCGAGTTTTCTCGCTTTTCCCTTTTCTCCTATTATAAATTTGTTCCCCTTTTATGTCTGCGGAAAGTGAAAAAAATTCGGGAAAAAACGCAGGTATTATGAATTATGAAAGAGAAATTATATGTGAAAAAGCAAAATAACTCCCTTGAAATTACGGTGATGCCACCTTTTTACTTTTTTGTTCCCACGGAATTTAAATTTAGAGGCATTTTTTCTCAAGAAAACATTTTTCCGTGAGAAAGAAATTCCGAGAGAATATTCATGATTGGGTTGAAAGTGAATATGAATGAATGCGTTTAGTATGGATTCCACCTGCGAAGCCGTGTTTGCCATCTGAAAGATGTCAGTCATGATTCCCACAGCGGTCTTTATATTGAAGTAATTTTGTATTTCCTCTGTAGGCTACTAAGTTAAAAAAGATCGTAATAAAAAATTTCTATTTAATAAAACTAAATTAGAGATGTATAGACGTATAGTCGCATTAAAGTTGATAATTTTATCACTTATTTATGTCCTTAAAAACCTATTTTACATTTCTACAAATTCTTTATATATCTGAACTTGCGAGTTTCAATTGTCATATCACGGGAAAAACGCTTCTTTACAATTATGGCGTTAATTAATTAAACGTTTCTTAAAGAAATTAAAGGTGTTTTTAAAATTTAAAAAATTGTAGGAAACTTTAGCATGCGTACATTGGCAACTAATGAAAATTGCTTTTAAGAGAATGAAATAAAAATTAAGGAATAACTTGATTATTTTCGTTTTATGATTATTAAAATAGCTCTCGTATAAAAATCTCCTTTAACTTCATTTGCGAAATCAACTTTTCAAGTAAGAAAGTGGTTTGATATTGTAATCGTTTCCAAAGCAGAAGGAATTGAAACATCGTGTAAAGCTATGTGACATAACCAGCGAGTGGAAATAAATTTTATCTGAATCGCAGGAGACGTGAAATTGTTGAAAATGGAAGTATGTACTGGCGAGAATTTGTCTATCACATTTGTAATTTAAACTTTTTTCGTCTTTTTGATTTATTTATTTTTCACATAAATCTTTCTTATGAAGACACTTAAAAAATATCACATCACTTTATATTTTAATTTAGCCTTAAGGTATCACAAGTTATTTATATTGTATTTTTAATAAAAAAAAAACTCACCATTATCAATAAATTGCATGTTGCACCATTTGTGATCTAATATTTTATCTAATGTCAAACGATATGTGGGATTTGTGGCTAAAACTTTGCGCAGCAGTGATATGGCTAAAGTGTCCAATTTACTCCAGGGCGTTTGTGTAGACCAACGATCATTTTCTTTCCAATTAATAAATTCTTGACACTGTATTGAAGGTTGATCCCAAGGCAGCTCTAAATAAAAATGTTACAAAAAACACATATAATTAAAAAATGTAACAATTAAAATAATTAAAAAAAAAAAAAAAACAAAATGAATAATAAAAATAAAAAAAAGTACAATGATAAATTAAAAAAATGTACGAGTGCAGCAAGCAATTTAAGCTGGAGCTTTGGTATAAAAGCTTTAGATGATATACAAATAATTTTTAATAAATCTACAGCTAGAATACCAAAGAAACAGCCAAAATGTTAATGGTGAAATGGTAAGTTATTTAAGTGGTTGGTGGATTATCTTTTTTACAATTTTTTTTTAATTAATAGTGATTTTCACAAACACAGACACAATAAAATATGTAATGATTTCTTATAATAATTATTTTTAAATTTCCAGTGCAGTGCTTTTTAAACGATGTTGCTGTATGTGAAACTTATTTCGTTGATGATTAATTTCAAAATTTTATTAATAAGATACAATTATAGTGAGTAAATAATTGATACTGTTGCAAAAATGATAATATGTAAAGCATAACAAAAGAACATTAAATAAACATGCAGAATAATATTTGACCAATAATTAAAAAAATAGTTTACAAAACGTAACTCTGGTGGCTTTCATTTTCTCTAAGAGAATTGTCTTCACGAAAGTTTGTTTATTTTTTTTACGAGTTTATTTTTATTTTTTGTTGGTGACTGGACCTTTATTGTCGATATCTTTTTCTGTACTGACAGTAAAGCCGCGATTATGTCGTTTAAAGGCGTATTTACCACATCTGAACTTTTCTCCGAATGCCGGGCATTCCTAAACGGGATGGCGGAGGTTTCGGCAGTCACCTTAAAATAGGTGAGGGGACATGGGACCGACCTGAGAAATCATGTTGCTGACGAATTGGCAAAAAAAGGGGACAATGCTTGAAGGGGGTCCAATTAACAACTTCTGTGGCTGCTATACGATCTGGCTCAAGTCACATGGTCTGATGAGTCGACATGTTCCATCGCTAGAACAATCTGACTGTCTTTGGATCGGGGTGGGATGGCTGCACTACTTCAGTTATCGATGAGTCGGTTACGCGACTTGATGGATGTGGTTTTTGGGCACTGACTAACGATTTTTGTAAAAGTTGTCAAGAGGAGAGGGAAGGAGGAGACGGTAGAACACCTCCCGCGTTGGTATATAAGTTTTAAATACCTTGGTCATCGGTACTACGGGGGCCTTTCTGGCATATCGCTACAGAACTAGGTAGGATCAGTTCCTTTTTGAGTTGCAATGGGTAGTTAACTGGCCCAGAATCGGGCATTGTGACTCAGTCAATAGATTTAGCGCACTCTTTGGCCAACGGACCTAATCCGAAGGGGTTTTCTCTGCATTCTTTACGCCCACAGCTCTTTCTTCCTGTTCTTTTTCTACACTTTATTCCTTATCTTTTTTGGACTTTGATTTTCTTTTCTCTATCTGTTTTCTTTTTCTAAGCAGGTAACACAAAGGGACCACCAGTAAATTGACCCAAGTGGGCCGTGACAAACATGTGCCTGCGAATGTAACCATGCCTGGCTTACATTAAGGGCAGCTTTTCCAACATGCAAAACTAAAGTCTCTCGACTGAAGTTCACTTTACATGTCGCGCAATTTACTTGCTTTTGAATGATTGCAAGTGCTTGAAAACGCAAGGAAACATCTTTTCTTGTTTTACACTCATCGAGTAGTTGCTCTAATTCTACATCTTCAGGCTTTAAAATCCCTCCCAAATGATCTTTGACTTTTAATCAGAATCTCCTACCAAAAACATTCTCTGCCAATAGAATGCAAAACCTCGCAGTAACTAACAGTCCTGTCAATAAATCTTCTTCTTATTCATCTTCTTCCATCATTTCGAAAACACATGTAATTATTGAAAGATCTAACAACTAAATTTACTAACGAATCAATTACATCCTTAATGTGCCTTGCGACTGGTAAAAGAAAAATTAGAAGAAGCATGTCTACATATTTCTTTTTACAAAATTATAACTTTAAAAAAAAAACTCCTTTGAAAATCATTTAACTTAATTTATAGTGCTAATAAAATCCTCAGCTATAAAAATATCAAAAGGCTCGTTAGCAAAATACTACAAAAGTGTATTTCCTAATTTTTAACGATGACAGAATACCAAATATCTTGTTAATTTTAACGACGAACATGAATGAACATATATTTTCTTGCTAAAACACTAATGAAAATGTAAAATAAAAAACTTACGACACTTAGGAAATGCAAAAGCTTGTAAGTGATTAAGACAAACATAAAAAAAGAAAAGAAGAGTAATAAAACAAATTTAATACTTACCACCAGCTAACATTGTTACTAAGATAACACCACATGACCAAATATCAGCAGGTTGTGCATGGTAGGGTTTTAAGAGCACTTCAGGCGCAACATACGGCAAAGTACCACATCGTTTATCTAAAAGACGTTCTTTTCCTTTGCATCTAAAATGAGAGTAAATGTATATATATTTTGTTTAACGGAAATATTTCTTAACGGAGATTATTTTAAATTAAATTAAAATTAATAGTGGTAATTAAATTTAAACAATATAAATTAAATTTATTGATTTTGTTTAAGCGAGAAGTATAAATTGTTAAATTAATGCAAATCAACAAACGAGGTCAGGCCAAGAAAGATTTGCTTAAAAATGTGAAGAAATTTTTCGAAAACTTTGGTTAAATTTAATCAAACTGGACGATCCGTTGATGTGCTAGAAATCTTGAAAGTCAACGGATAAATCCGAACTATTTAAGCGAGTTAACCAATCTCATTAAATTTGTTTGGTTGGGCAAAAGGCGAATATGTCCTAAGTGTTTGAGCGTATTCTCTGTCACTAGACAAGTTAGCAGAGGACGAAGGCAAACAAATAAAACTACACAAAGTGATATACAGTCGACTCTTGATAAATTGAAACTCAAGGGACCAGAGAAAAAGTTCAAATAATCGAGTTTTCATATTAACGAGACTTCAAAATATCAAAAGAAAGATACAAAATTCAAATTAACGAGAGGTTATATAGTTGGCATAGAAACTAAAGAAAACGGTTTAAATTTCTTTTAAAAACAGAAACAAAATTACATTAAGAGTTCAAATTATAAGGTGTAAAAAAAATAAAAAATGTTGGCAGGCATTTTGCAACACACCACAAAAAAAAACAAAAATAAATGATTGTTTTATTTTTGAAAATTAAAACAATTTAAATTATAGAGCGTAGAGCTAAAAAATTCGAATTATAAAGAGTCGGCGATCAAACTTCCCTTGAAATAATTTCAAATTATTGAGGGGACCAAATTACATAGATTTTTTTCAATATATTGAGTGTTTTTTCAAGGGACCTGGAAAACATTTAAAATTATCGAGAGATTCAAATTAACGAGTTTCAAATTATCAAAAGTCCACTGTAGGTTGTGGGTGAACTTCGTCTAAACAATTTAATAGTGAGGAATTATGAGTTTTTACTTGTGGTATAATTTCGAAAATAGGTTGGTTAAAAGTACCCAACCTAAGGTAGATACATAGATGATGCCGGAAGTTAGGATCCACAAAATGATGCATTACATTCTGCTATTTACTAACTAATTTTTCTTGTTTTCTTTAAAAATGGCACAAAAAATTATAAATAGTAAGTTTTCGTTCCTAATAAATTTATTAGTTAAAATAAATAAAATGATTTATTTAGTTTTTATAAAAAAAAAACTACAAAATCGCACATTAAAATAAAAGTCTGGCCCCGGTTTAATTTTTCGGAATTTACGACGTAATCAAATTTATGGCCTTTTGGAAGCTTTCGCCTTTAGGGGATAAACATAACTGGGACGAGCGAAGAATTTCGCACAGTATTACGAATAAGTCATCAAAAATCTTTGCGTAAATTAGATGCATGAAATTAAATTAGGACGAAAAAATTATTTGAAAATATATTTTTGCTAGTATGTGATAGTTCATAGAGTGACCATGTAATTGTAAAAAGAAGCCATAATTAAATATATCAAACAATATTTAAAATTAAATACATATTTTGAATAGTATATTTTTTATATATTTGCTATAAATAAAAAAAGCAAATTTTAAATAAAAAAAAAAATAAAAAACTAAAAAAAAGCGGTCACTCCACACAAAAATTTTCGTCGTTTTTCGACGTAAAAAATAGAAAAAAACCTATCGTGGAGTTATCGTTACGCATGACGAATTTCGTTCGCAACACTAAATGTCTTTTATTTGACAACAAATATTCGCAACAAAAAATTCGTCGTTCGACCCAAATTAGAAATTGATTCTCTACTAGACCCCTTCTGTAGCCATTTTAATTTTTATTAAGACCGTTTCACTGGTTAAAAAAATGGCGAATCTTCCTCCTTTTTTTAAATCGCTGTGTAGTGTTAAGCAATTGAAACTATAAAACCGAAACTGGTTTGCGAAAGTTTCGGTTATTTGAATTATTTGCTGTGGCAAATTTAAAAATTCTTAGTTCTTCAGTTTTTGCCTCAAATTTTGTTAGGAGAGACTGCTATTAGTAGATATTTTAGTTATTATGGACATTATAAATAACTTTATAGTTGTATATTTTTTTTTTAATTTTTCAAATTGTTTGTGTTTTCTTAGCAACATCAAATAATTCTGGGTCAATTTCTTTAGTTTCTCAACTTTTTTAGTGCTGCTTTTGGTTTACTCGCAGTTTCTATTGATATTGAATTATAAACGTATGTTTTGGCTTCCGCATTCACAAGCACAAATGTGAAAACGACCGCTTTCACATTTGTTTTCTGTTACCATTTTCACTTACGAACAAAAATATTCACTAAAAGGTATTTTAGCGAAAGCAAAACAATACCGATTTTTTTTCATAAAACATTCTTTCTAAATATATAAAATTCATAAGTGAAAACTGCAGAATTCAATCTGGTGGAAGTTTGCTTGATTTTAATATTAAAGGGTTAGAAATAAGAAAAACTACTTTTTCAAACAGCATCAAAATATTTTGTGAAAACTGTACCACCAAATTTTAGGTTCATGTGAAACCTAAAATTTATGTGCTTCTAAAACGTTGCGAAAGCCATAACATATACGAATATAATTTTTCGATTTATGATTTTTAACTTTGTATTAAACTTTTTTTTTGCTCTATGTCACGCTCAAGCTTTAATGTTATGTTTCAAGATGCTGTTTAATTTATGTACAATTTGTATTGAAAAAAAAAATGCAAAAGTACGTGATTTATTTCATTATTGGTTTTGTGTTAAAATAATTTTATTTCAAGTTTTGCGCTTTCTTTTTGCTTTTTTTTTTGGTTGTTTTTTGTTATATGTTTTGTACCTAAATACCTAAACATGGTGGCCATTCCAAAATCGGATATTTTAATATTATCATGTTCATCTAATAGTAAGTTTTCTGGTTTCAAGTCACGATGTGCAATGCCACGTTGATGCAAATACTGCAATCCCGATAATAATTGTGTGAAATAACGTTGTGCTTCATGCTGTGGCATGCCAATATCGGGTTCTGCAAAAAAAATAAAACAAAATAAAAATAAGAAAAATAAAAAATAATAAAATAAACGTACACGAATATTTATTTTTTATTAGAAAGTAGAATTATAAACATAAATAGAAACTTTTCTTAGTACCCGTATTTATGCAAATGCGGTTGTAAGAGGTTTAGCAGAGACATCATGCCAAACATATAAAATAGTGTTCATAAAAAAGTCAAAAAAGGCCTTTTTATACTAAAAGTCTTATCAAAAATTGTAATAAAATGGGAAAGTGTAATAATTTAAATGCAATATGTTACCAAAATGTCAAAATTACAAATGAAAATAAGGAACTTCTCTTTTTATAATTATTTTTAGAAATTGTTTTAAATGTATAGATTTTTCATTCTGTCAATTGTATAATTAATAATGAATCTTCTGAAGAACTCTGTATTTATTTTCTTAAAAAATAGTTTTTTTTTACTTTGATGTAATGAGGAAATTTGAGTTGTTTATTTGTCACCTTGGGGTCTGCTCTACACTATCCTTTATTAAAAAATCTATTGAAATAAAAACGAAACACAAGGCTCTTAGCGGAGCTTTCTTCGCTCAAAGGAATATTTTGAAGATGTCGAGTATGAAGTTTTCAGCTTGACTTGTAAAATTATAATATAAGAAATGACTTAATAGTATAAATGTGAGGTTTCTTTTAAAAATTTTTTAAATTGTTACTTTTTAGTCATTTTGTGTATTTTCGGTTTTTAACGCAATTTCAAGCTTTTTATTACAAGTAAAAAAATTTTCTTTTTTTTTATGAAAAAACTAATATTTTTGTAGATATTTTTATGAAAATAAATATTTTGGTGAAATTTTAATCGTTAGGAAAATTCCAATAGTTTGCTCTAATCTAGAGCTTATTTTTGTTTCTGGTGAATTTCGGATTAACAATTTTGGTGAAATGTACGTGATATTTTGGTTAAATGTAGATGGTTTAGCGATATTCCAACTATTTTGTATTTTTTGTTTTTTTTTTTTTTTTGTTCTCTGAAATTTCGGTTTTTAATGCGACAAAGCAACAAAAAAGCACAATTAAAGTTAAAAAAACGCAAGGAAAATTGCAGCGCTTGTTTTTTTTTAACATTTTTGAATCGATGTTGCTAAATTTTAATATGTTCTCATACTGTATCATTTTTGCTGAGAATAGGTATGCTTTACTTAATTTTCGTGATAAAAATGCAATTTTAAAACAATTCTTTACTATTCCTTAGTGTGCAAAGACAAGGAGTGACGTTTATTAATGGTAATGCTTTGAAATCATTTAATCAATGATAATGACTTTATTATCAATGAAATCTTTTTATTAATTATAAATGAAAGCTTTTTATTACGAAGCATAAAGGAAACGCTAAAGAAATTGAAAAATGCTAAAAAATCGTCAATTAATTAGTGCATTTAATTAATTACTCCATCTTTGATCATTACCTTAATATTAATTTGTTTCAAAGTATTAAAAGACATTATTTCTGATACCAAACATTGAAAACAATTTAAGGATTGGCTATGCTTTGCTTATTTTGAACGTACTGCCATCAAAATTTGTGTTTCATTAAAATAATAATTTTTTTTATAATTAGCATATATGGAAGTAATTATTCAGAAGGACTAATTAATTAAAGATTTCATTAGCATTGAATGATAAATAATGCTTTCATTGATAATTAGTTAAAACACAAATCATTACTATTGAGTAATGATTAAATGGTTTTAAGTCACTATCATTAATAATTGTAACAAACAATTTTTTATATTTTGTTTTTGTTTGCAATACAATTTTGTGAAAGAAGTGTTCGTTCGCATGTAGAGAAATCGGCAAATAGCGTTTAGTAGAGAATTATATTTAAATGGCATTTTGATCACAAAAAATTGGTGAAATATATATGTTTTAAAATTTTTCAGGAAAAATTATTAGTCATTATGAAAACATATTGTGTTATTGTGTTCGTGTACGTTATAAGATCTGCTAGCTGGGGTGTTAAGTGACTTTTCATCTCAGCCATAAGGTATCTCACTTTAATTTAATAAATTCTTAAAATATTCAATTATATGTAGATCTACCTACAAGAGTTTTAAGATATATTTGAGTTTCCGCCATCAAATATTTGTGTTTCATAAAAATAATTTTTTTGTTATTCAATTCCAATTAGTAATTAAACGATTTTATTAAAATTTCATTACCATTAGTAAAAAAAAATCTTTAGCATTAAATGGTAATTAAATTTCTTTCATTGGCATTGTTTAAAAGAATGAAATTTCAATGGAAAAAAATAAAAGTATGATATTAAGTAATTAAAGGGCTTCATTTGAAATTCTATTACCAGCAAAAAGTACTAAAACAAGTAAAAAAAACAGTAATTATTTTCAACTAACGACAATGAAACTTTTGTGTAATGAAAAACTCCAAAAAATTATTTTAGCTTAGTTGCAACCCTTAAAAATTTTGATTTGTTTTTCCTGTCTTTTAATATTAATAAAAATAAATAAATAAATAAATAAAGAAGCTTCAGGATAATTGATGGCTGATTCATTAATGACATGTAAAATGTAGCTAAATATATCAAGATATTTATTTGCCAATCATTACTGAAGGCTGGCTTAAGACAAATAACCTTTGACATATTTTTAAAAATTCTTTGATTTATACTAAATCTAAAACATTTGCTTACGATTAAATTCTTTCTTGTGCAAACTTTTCACAAACAATTCTAAAATGGCGCCAGGTTCGAAAAAATCTATAGAAATAAATTTTTGCTTTTTAAAAGCAAATAACAAATTTTTATTAAAAACTGACACTAAAACAAATAAGTATTTTTTTAAATAAAAAATAAATATTGCATGTTGCACTGTTAGATAAAAACAAAAGAAAAAACAACAAAATAGTTATAATGAAAACCGCAAGAATCACAAACAAATAGTATTATAAATACACAAAACAGAATAAATGCAATTTTATTAGAAATGGCCATTGAAATTTTATTTAATTAAAAAAAGGATTTTCTATAAAAATCAATATTGAAACAAAACATTCGCAAAAATTTAGGAACAAAAGAGAAAAAATAATTATTTGAGCTGGTTTTATGATAAAAGCAAATTTAACGAACTGAAGTACAATTAATGAAATGCAAACAAAACAAAGAAACAACTAAATTTGAAAAAAAATAAATAAAAACAATACGATATTTTCTATTTAGCGCTAACGTTATTTACGAAGGCGGCTAAATAAGTCATTAGTAATTTAAAAAATCAGGTACCATCCATCAGCGACTATCCCTGAATTTTTGGGCGCCATCTATATGGGTCAGTTTTTTTTAATGATAATATCCATGAGACCACCGTCGTTTCAGAAAAATTGAAACTTTTCTAGACATTTTTCCTCGTCGAATTTCTGATGAATTTCTTAGCCAATATAGAACTTTGGGTTCGCATCTCCCTATAAAAAATATTAAAATAGTGTACATGTAATGGATGTTACCGTAGTAAAGATTATAAGTTGTGGCTTGCTTATGGCAAGCAAGAAAAAATTATAACATCACGAGAAAATAATGCTCGGTTGCATATGATTTAAGTTTAATGATGCGGATTGTCCTAAGAAAGTTAGAAAATATTTGAAAATAATTGGCTGGAAGTTTTTTAACTGTGTTTTCAGTACAAGACAGCGCAATGCTTTTCAAAAATTGTAATAAAAAAAGAATGAATTTTGTGCAACAAAAAATTTTTAAAATGGCGACTCAAAAGAGCAATGCCCTAATTTGGAAGTCATTTGTGTTCTAAAAATCTCTCCATTACTACAACATGGCTGCTAGCTTTTAGTAAGTTTACAATTTTTATTCAACTAAAAAAAAAGAAATATCATACCAAATATAATGGAATTTTAGATTTTTGCTAAAAATTGCTACACAGGATGAAAACTGTCGCAAACATTCATCACTATTCATAATTTATTACACTTGCATCGTTTGTTTTTTCAATCACATATTTTAAACACAGAATCCTGGCCGTAATCAATATTAAAACACATAACTTCCGGTGACCAGTACATAAAAAAACACGCACATGTTTACACTTTTTATGCAAAATTAAAAATTCCATTTTTTTTTTAGTTTTTCTACTTTCAGAGCAACCTGTATAAGATGAATGTTAAAAACAAACTAAACTCAAATTGTTTAACAAAATATCCTTAAGAGTTGACTAACATATAGCAACAAATAAAACTTAAACAGCAGGTAGTTAATGAAAGCAATGTGATGATTTAAGAAGAAAAAAAAAATATAAAGAAAAATAATTTTACATGTACACAACCACAAACTGGCTAGTTATGAGGATAAAAGGATATGCTTAAGTTTTGAAGGAAAAATGTAACTAAATATTAATTTAGATTTTTGGTTGTTGATTCTAAATTATAAAACAATTTATTAACTTATGACAAGACAAATATTTCTGAAAATATTTCAATTTCAACATAAAAAGAGTGTACGGTTGTCGAAAGTGACATTCGAGAAGAGTCGAAGTCGTTGTCATTAGTTATTATTTTTTTTTTTTTGTATTATGTAAAATATTCGTCAGTGAAATATTTTGTAATAGATCATTAAATAAAATGTTATTAATTGTTTGCAGTAGCTTTGTAGGTCATAAATTTACAGTTAAAAATAATATTAAAAAACAAGATGACTAAATCTTAATTAAATTTGCAAACTTATGTATAAAATAAGAAAAAAATATATATATAAGTATAAAAAAGCTTTAAATTACATAGTGTAAAATAAAATGTACTTATATTAATAGTAGCTGATTGAACTTCTTACTCTTATGCTTAAATTGGAGAACAGAAGGAAAAAAATATTTTAAATAAACATAATGTAAGAATTTAAATGCAAACTTACTTTTGTTAACTGTTCATTTGAAGTTAAAAAAAAAAAAAAAAAAAAAAAAAAAAAAAACATTTATCGTGTTTATAAACTTCAACGATAATATTTGCAAAAATTAATACTCGATTGCAACAAACATAATACAGATTTTTGTAATAGACTTGTTTTTTGAGTAATACATTTAATAATAACAACATGCGTGCAACCATTTTGAAAAACGTACGATTTTTTCACACGACAAGGACAGCCGTAATACCTTGAGTCTACTGTCAACATCATATAAAGTTAGAGAAGAAAATAGTGTTACAAATTTCTTATAAAGGCAGAATTGGAAATCCTGTTGCTGATTTTCAAATCTTTGTGTGTGTGATATTATTGACCGCTCTTGGAAACATTTTCTGTTGGTATACTCTATGTAATCTATTTGTTGAGTATCGTCTCGGTAGGTTGAATATACTCCCTTATCGTGGTTTTTTTCATCATTATCATTATTGTGTTACAAAATTGTCGAAATACGCCTACGCCAAATATAAAATCTTCAGGTTCTTATTTTGTATGACCTAGAGTTTTTTCAAATATATTTTGGCACATCTTTTTGACTACACTTGACATCCATATGTTATAATTAGCCGTATACACACACATTCTGTAGAGCAATATTTTGATCTTCTTGTTAAAATATAATTTAAAATTTTAATCGTCCCCATTATTTTTTCGGTACTGTTTCTAAGAGTTAAATTTATTTTTCTAATTTTAAAATTGTTTCCACTTAGCTTGAAACAGTCTTTATTGTAGAGACGGAAATTATATTTATTTATTTTTCTAAAGCTTGTTTTAGCAAATTAGAGAAAAGATCTTAAAAATGTTCGCATTTTTTTAGGATATAAAGCTGAACTCACTCTTCGTTGCGTGGGTGCTTTTTTTTTTAAAGTATAGCGAAATTATTGCAACAGATGATTTTTAGAAACAATAGCGCAATTCACGCTTCGCAGCAAACTGCTATTGCAAACCAAAAAACTATAACATATTTTCTAGAGCAAACTTTTGCAACTACTTATTTTCAATTAAAGAGTTGATGATTTTGTTTCTTTTTTCCTATTTCTTTAGGCATTATCTTTAAGTTGTTTCTTAGTAAAAGCTTTTGCGATTTAAAAGTCTTTGTGGTTTGTCGTTTGTTTTTATTCCCAGCTTAACGTTCGTCCGTTGCTTCATACGGCTCATAAATAATTTTTAATGAAGACAACATAATACATTACAAATTTACTGGCGTAAGTTTTTTGTCATTAAATGCTAGAATTGCAAATTACAGCCTTTAATCTAAACGAAGTTAGCATTTTTGTACAAGGACTTAAGATCCTTTACTTGTACTCTTATTTTATTAAATCTCTTTAGGGAATTAAATTTTAGTTTCTTTACATGTATTTTTAATTGGTTTTTCCGTTTTATGCATAAAGCAATAGACAAACATTCATACATATGTGCTGCGCAGGTAAATTTTCCATTATTCAAAACTGGACTAGATGTATTGTTCGCTTTGTTGTACGTAGTGATTGTGCAAAAATAAAAACAGAAAACAAAGGATATCTTCTAATTAACTAAAATTTTATTTATGGAACAAGTGGCAGGTTGTTTGCTACCTGTACTCTTTTATGTAAAACTTATATACATGGCAAGGCATGTGGGACTCAGTAAAGAAAAATTATGACACTTGCGTTTCTTTTAAACGAAAGAAAGAAAAATATAGATAAGTTATTAGTCCAAAAGTAACAAGAAATAACCTAAAATTTGTTAAACGATATTGTGGCAGTTATGTTGCTTTAAATATATTTAATGAATCTTATCTTGGTTTCATCCTTTCTTAAAATTCAATTTTTAATTTAATTAAGTTTTGTCAACAATTTTTAAGGTACGGAAATATAAAGATACAAACGTAACACTATACTATGTCGGTTCGTCTGTTACAGTACTCATCCTCTGGAACCGTAGTAGTTAGACTCTAAAATTCTCACTGAAGTTGAATTACTAGGGCTGCTATAAAAACAACTACCTGATTTAACGTTTGTAACCGTTCCAGACAGAAAAAAAAACACATATTAGGGTGACAGAGAATTAACAAATAAAAAAATTTAGTACTATATATAATTATACTTAAAATGTCCTCGGCCCTTAATGGCTTAAGTTAAAATTTTTTACTTTCTTAAAGATCTCTTCAAAAGCTTTTAAATGATACCCATATTGACCATAGTGACAATCGAACATTTTTTCAGAAACTTCGGAAAATATGGCCGAGCGCCATTTTTTTCACTTGATTTTTTTTTTATTTTTTATTAATATTTTTGATTGTAGTTACTTTATTGTTCAAAATGATTTTAAGAAATTACATGCAGACGTGATGTTTTGCGCGCTGCCTCGAAGGACATGGACCGTTCTTGCTTATTTCCAATATCAAAATTTTCGAAACTATGTCTGATCGATTTGCGTGTTTAAATTTTCTCTACCTCATTTAGTGCCTTGGCAAAGTTAATTTTAACACGGATGGACAGACGAACATCGCTCAATCGACTTCACTATGCATAAGGACTCATAAAGTATGGGGCCGGAAATGGATATTGTAGAAATTATAAACGGAATGGCAAACCTAGATATACCCTTTTTTCACTTTTCACTCTTTGTGATGAAGGGTATAAAAGTTAAAGGGTGCCCATACATGGTTCTTACTTGTCGGTTTTTTAAAGAAAAGTAATTTTCAGTTAAATCGTAATTAGCATAATTTCAATATTTTTAAATTTATTAAAAACTATAAGGTGTCCCCATAAAAGATGGGATTGTGATAGACATGAACTTTTTTGCTAAACAGTAGTTGCAAATGATGAATAAACGCAGGAAGTATAAAAACACTAACATTGATCAATATCGAGCACTATATAAGGAAATAAGAGCAAAAATTCGCATCGCGAAAAAGAGTGGCTTACCCAAGAGTGTGACAACAAAATTGAAAGATTGCAGATATTGCTTGACGACTTTAATTCTAATTGATATCCTTCAGTCCATAAACATTGATTCCAAAGAAATAAGATGTATTCAAAATCTATATTGGCAACAAACTGCTGAAGTAAATATTGATAATTTTGTGACAAGACAAATTGCTATACATAGAGGAATACGACAAGGATGCGTGCTGTCACCATTACTTTTTAATGTGTATTCTGAACGCATGTTTTAAAAAGCTCTTTCGAATCTAAATGTGGGTTTAAAAGTAAACGGTCAAAATATTAATAATATTAGATACGCTGATGATACAACACTTGTTGCTGATAGTTTAGAAAGACTTCAAATTTTGGTTTAAAAAATTAATGAAAAAAACAACAAAATATATGATAATAAGCGGAAAGAATTTATACCAAAACACAATTCTTAAGTGTCAAAACCAGCCAATCGAAAGAGTCGACGAATTTCAATATCTTGGTTGCTGGATCAATGCTAGCTGGGATCCTTCAGTGGAAATAAAACGTCATATCCAAAACGCAAGAACATCATTTTTTAAATACAAGAGTTTGACCTGAATCTAAAACCTCGATTCGTGAAATGTTATGTATATCCGGTTTTGTTATGTGCAATGGAAACCTGGACATTGAAAGTATCCGATATGAATCGTTTAGAAGCCTTTGAGATGTGGGTTTTAAGAAGAATATTAAAAATAGCATGGAATGATCACATAACAAATACTGAAGTTCGAGCAATTATAAACAAAGACAACAACATGTATTTGGAACCCACAATGAGTTACGATGCTTCGCACGTTTCTAAACTTACTACGAGAAGAGACGTATTAAGTCTGTTTTACAAAATCAGAAAATAAACGTTATAAGTTTCGAACAAAAAAGGTTTTTGAAAACTTGCAAATAGCAAAAATAACTTTTCATATTTTTACCTTTAATCCTTGAAAGGGAAACATATTATTTACAAGGATAATCCGTCCCAAAAAAATAAAGACGTTAAGTGTGACAGGTAAGGTTATTGACTAGTTAGAATAAAAAAACTATGAATATTATTTGTCTTAATCTGTCTTCATTTAGCCAGTAAAAAGATTTTTTTAAATAATATTTGTGCATGAGCGCATTTCTATTGCAAAAATGTCATTCATTATTTTAATCAACATAAACATCAAAATATAAATAATATGCATATTCATAAGCAAATCTTGTCATAACTGTCATTTAAATGTAATGGCATTGATCCATCTGTGTCTCACACATTATTTAAACCTTTTAATTGTATAAATTTAATGGTTAATAAAATTTAACACACAACATTTAAATCGTTTTGTCTGCCAAACTGTCTGTTTTGCCATGTGAAATTTTGATGGACTCCTACTACTCGCAGATATGTAAATTAGAATTGTAGATAAGGAAAATTGTAAAATAATTTTTAGTATGAATACGAAAATATGTGAACGTACAATGACAAATGAGTGTGATTGTGTTGTAAAACACATTCAATACACCAAGTGGGTGACAAATAAATAGACGTGATAACACATGACATAAGCAGTTTTAACTTTTTCTACTTTCATACAATATATTTATGCATCAAAAGTGCATTTGAAAAACCAAAAATAAAAAAAGGCTATTACTAAAATAGGAGTTATAAATCGCACCTTGAAAGCATACGAGATTAATGATATTAAAGATATGTTAAATAAATTATTTGATATCGCTGTTAAATAACTCGGTTTTTTTCTTTATATTATTGGACAACGTCAATGAGCCTAAAAATAATTCTTAATTAACTGCTAGCGCTACATAAAAATCGTATGTATTTTTCATAGTTGCTGTCAATGTCCTGTAATCATATCTAGAATAAGAAGTAACAAAACAATTCAGGTAACAAAACATACATTTGTTCATTTTGTACATATGGAGAGATGACAAATATTAAATATACTGAAAAAGTATTTTATTAATAAGTTTTTGACAGACATGATTTTAGAACTGTCAGTGCGTTTAACAATTTACTAGACACCCTGTTTCTTGTCTTCGTTGCAAAATTGCCAGCAGTCGAAAAAACCCTTTCACTTTCTACTGAGGCAAGTTTTTTTGTCATAAGAGATTGTCCATGTTCGTTTTTCGAACGTTAGTGGCTTTCAATAACTCGAATTCCATTTCAAACAAATTAGTAATCTTCTGTTTTATATCTTACTAGCAGTGCCCACGACTTCGTCCACGTGTCATTTATATTTTTTTTAATTTAAAATTGAGAAAAATGTGTTTTTAGTGCTATTATACCGATAAAATTGGGTGACTTTACATTTGTATTTCTATTTTCTCTACGAAATAACTTATTTTTACGAAACAAAAAGTATTCTATATTTCAAACAATGTTCTAAGGGACCTCCTCACAAAATTTTATTCAAATCCATCCAGCAGTTTTTAGGTGATGTGAACACAGACAGACAAAAATTTCAAAAAGAGGTGTTTTGTATTCCATATTGATTACTATCTACTCCAACATTAAAATCTTTAAATAATATTTCATGTACCGAGGCGACCCCGTTACTGTTTTATTTTATGTATAGATGTGGAATTCTCACGAAACAAGATATTTGAATATATTTAATTGTCACAACAAAAATATTTGAAAAACAATCAGTGTAATTCTTGAAAGTGTGATAATTAAAAAAAAAAATTGGCTTAATTCCCGGGAAATTGTGGATAGCTTTTTCCGGGAATTCTAGTTTCCCAAACACTAGAGACGATTTAAAAAGTGGTTGGTATAGTAATAATATTATTAATCGCTAAATTGTATCAGCCGGGTTTTAATAAACTATTTTGACGCATGGTCCTGATAACAATAAAAAATGAGGCCATTTTAGAGATAATTAGTATATCAAGAAGTTTGGACGCAATGACTACCGATTGACAATTTATTCTATTTGATCATTGTGAGGACGACAAATAACGAAAATAAATTATGTATTTATAGTGGCAAAAAATAAACATTTAATCCAGTTTTAAACCAGTTTAAATTCCATTCTTATATACGATTCAGAGTAATGCATTGCCGACACGTTTAATATAGTGATTTTCCCTCTGCTTGAATTTGTTCTGAAGAGAGATTATTGTTAAAAATGTTTTCGAAAGTAAAACTTATTTGAAGAAGGCGAAATTAATATGCTACCAGGATTCATAGATATATATGTAGGACATTTATTCCTAAAATTTAATTTATAATCAAAATTTTAAATATGTAAATTAAAAACCTCTGGCTTTCTTTGACATTTAAAATCCATTTTTACATAAAGCTTAACATTTAAAGTTAAAAAAGTTCATAAAAAAAATAATAATTATCAGTTGCCCACCTGATAAATGATTGTGGCATTTGAAGATATAACTCTAAATAACTCATGATATAAAAAAAAAGTATAGCCTCAATATTGATTTTCAAACAAAAGCAGATGCTGTAAATTTAAATTGAAAATTTAGAAGGTTTAACAACTGAAGTTTTTTATAAAACTCTTATAAAACTTTTGACACATATAAAAACACAAATAAACAATAATAAAACAAAACTTAATGCTTGCAAGAATATTTTGTTGGCAAGGAAAGCAAATACAAACATAAATGCATCACAGACGTAAATTTATATGACAATTGTTTTTTTTTTTACTCCCAAAGTGTGATAAATTAGTAGCAAAAATAGATTCAAGTTACTCAAATTCACACAATTATTCCAGTCACACAATAAAAATAAATATCTATTAGAAATGCAGAGAAACAAATGAGTGAAAACATACAAGAAAACACTGGTTCGTTTTGTTAGCTTTGAGTAAATATTCTATAAACATTATTTTGGTGTATAACTGATTGGCATTTTAAAAACTGGGCCAAATAATTGGTTTTATATTTTAATTAAGAAAAAAAAAAAAAAAATAAATAAAAATGACAGAACAGAACAGAACAGAACAGAACAAATGTATCAGTTTTCCTATTCCTGCCTTAAACCAATGTTTTTGTGTTCACAAATGTCCGTCGTACGAGTGACAGCAATTTTATATTCTTTAAAGCCGCAAATTAAAAAGAAGTACACAACCTAACAAGTGGTGTTGTGTTGGTAGCTACTTGATGTAAAGAAAGTACCAATTTTAATGTCATTGTTTTAAAATATCAAAGCTCTCAACTTTGATAAACCACAAGATAAAAAAATATAAAACAAAAGGCTCAGATGGATGAATTTGTTTGAAAGCAAATACATATTCTATACATGCGTACTCTATGCATGCATAAACACAAACACACACACATACGTGCATAAACTAATAATTGAATCGAGAAACTTTACTTAAATATTGTAAAGAAATATTACTGTGGTAAATATGAAAAACGTATAAATAGAAGTAGATGTGATCTGGGAGCAACAAATGTCTTCTTCTATATTTTTTTAACGTTCACTTCCTTACACAGGATATGCATTTTACTAAACATATCCCAGACACAGAACACTCATAGAGTAATGAATAATGTTTTTCAATGTTCATTCAGTTATGACAAAAAATTTATGTATTGGAAAAAGTAGTAAAATAAATGAAAAACAAAATTATATTTAATTTAACCTTTAAAAATGCATTGGTGTAGATTAAAAAAGAATTTGGTCTTATTTTTTATATTTAGAGCAAGATATATTAGGGCTTAAAGCAGCGGTCGATAGAGATAAACAGAGATAAACTGAGTATGAATTTTTTCGCCTTCAACACTTTAATGCAACATGTGAATCCGCTCAACAAGAAAAACAATAAATTGATATAATTTATCAGTATTGAGATAATTAAGCGATACGGTGATTAAAACATACATTTATTTAAAAGCGATTTCATTTTCCGAATACAAAAGGAAAAGATCTACTGAAAATAAAAATTCAGATAAAGGAGATCAGCCAAATTAAACAGGTCAACAGTCGAATACTAGAAAAGACAGAATCTAAATAGTACGAAAAAAAAATAAAAATTGAAATGCTTCTGCTTGCCCATTCAGCAATGTGGACAAAACGGAAATTACAAATTCGAAAAAAATATTTTGATGAAAAATTTCTTTAATTTGGAGTGTTGGTTTGTTTTTTCTTGAAAAAAATTGTGGTTAATTTCTGCAATAATTTTTGGATTAGATATACAAAAAAAGGCTTCGAAAAGAAAATGACCAGGACGATGAACTGAACAACAGCAAAACCTCTCTCTCTTTCTCTCTCTATTGATAAAGACAACAAACTCCAAGTCTCAGTGTAGAGCTTTTAATGTTAAGCAATGCCACAATTTTTTGAATTGTTTTTGACTTTGTTTGTATATTTCCATAATTTTTTTCGGGGTGTTATGCTTTTTCCTTCTGCAGGATGTAGTTTTACCAAAGATGTTTTTGTAACTAATTATTTTTTATAGCATAAATTTAACATATATAAAAATATTGCAGTTTTGAGTAAGATGAAATTTGATTACAATACAAAATATAGGTCTTATTTATTTTGTTTTTTGAAAAATTTAATAAAAAATGTTAATTTTTTTAATGAAAATATCAATGGCTATAATGCAGTTCCTTCAATTATGAATAATTATATTGTTTTTATGATTATTGTTTAATACTTTAATTGCTTATATTCATAAGTTTTTATTTTTGTAAGCAAGTTACTTTTACAATTAATTAATTAATTAACCGACTTGAAAAAAGTAGGTTGTCAATTAGTCTGAATGTTGCTTTTTTTAATGTTTTTGCCTGCAAAATTCAGTCAATTCTTAACCGATTTTTAAAAATTTTTCTTATTTGGAAGTTTATGTTTGCCAGTTTTAAAAACAGTTCCTTATTTTAAAAATTAAAGGGTATTTCCACAGTTGCCGTAATTTGACCTTTATGGCCCTCCTATCGTTTGCACTGTTATATACAAACACTTGAAAATAAGACAGAATGTCTACTACTTTGTCTGGTATAAATATAAATATTTTGTAAAAAACCGTTCAAAATGAAAAAAAAAACGTTATTGATAAATTCGCTTCAACAGCAAGTCAAAAATGTGAATATGGAAAATAAAGAATGCCCCTTTAATTGATGTTATTTAATGAATGTTGCTAAACTTTGAAACCGTTATAGAAAGAAAGCTAAAATCTGTTTTTAAGTCGTTTTTTTTGCGCGAATTATTTTTATTTGATGTTATATATCAACAATTACTTAATTTACAGCCCGTTGTCATATAATAACCCCGTGTCATATAAACCCAAAATAATTAAAAGTAATTGCTGTTCAATTTCTGGAATAGTAAGAAAAAGCAAAACAAAAGTTTAATTACATACAAAAGTTTTTATGTTTGGATGATTAATGCTTAGTTAAGTCTCAACAGCCAAACCGATTCCGATGAGAATTGGATCATAGATAAGTTCTTAATACAGATAGAATTATATTTAAACTGAGCGTGAATTGAAATTGTAAAAACTAAATTTAAGTATACTTTTAGGCATTAGTAGTAAGATTTTTTTTTCATATGAGGAAGTTGATACCTCCCAGACTGTTCGCCAATAACTTACTAAATGTACCATACCAAATTTGCAAGAAATTTTCAGATATGCTGAAGTTCAGAAACAAGAAATATATATATTTAAGGTCGATTGAAAAACGAAAAAACTCCGAAATGAAAAAAATATTTTTTTTTTATTGTAAGAAAATCCGAAACAGGGGTGTTATTTCCCCTAGTAATATAAAATATGTTTTGTTCATTACTCTCTATCCTCTTAACTTTTCATAATATAAGCGGCCAAGTAAAACCCTCTTAAGGCCAGGATTCACTATCATACACAATCGTACGATTTAAACACACAAAAATCTGACAGAATTCTGTCCTACTTTAAAAATCGTTTCAAAATGGCGTCGTACGTGCCACACTATTATACAAAAAAGATACAAAAACATATGCTTTTAATAATTTGTTGTTTCTTTCTCCTCATATTCAAAATAATCAACTCTGATCGCAAAGAAAAAATCATTTTATGAATTATTTCAAAAGATTATAAAATCGTACAGATCTGTCAAAAAGTCTGTCCCACATATACACTTTTAGTCCACACTATCATACCTTTTGAGCACACATGCAGTTTTTGACAGATCGTACGACTGAGTATGATAGTCAATCCTGGCCTTTAACAATAACAAAGTAACAATTTACTTTGCAATCGTTTCCACTGTACAAATGTGCTGTGAAAATCTAGTGTCATTTTGTTTGTGCATTTATATTTGTGTTAACCTGTTTTTTATAATGTTTGCAAACAAACTCAAAAAAATCTTTGTTCTTAATATTCATTTCAAGTACTTTGTTATTTAAAAATATATTTTTTATCTTTGCACTCTTAAACTAGAAAGAAAATTGCACTTTTAAAAGACATATTAGATGTAAATAATAATAATAATAATTCGAAAGATTTTGACACAATTTTGTTACTTAAGCAGCTAAAAGCCAAGAAAAATATATTTTTTTAAATGAATTCATATATTTTTATTTGATTTTTTTTATTCATATTCTAAATTTAAGTTTTTCTCTTTATTTTTTAATTTAAATTTTTCTTGAATTATGACAATCACAAATGGATGCCTATTAGCTTTTTTCTGCTAGAGCGACTGGCTAGTTTAGTCGATTGAAGAAAAGTGGACTTAAGAACTTTAGCAGACAAACAATGAAAGGCCAAACTCCAACGTCGTACCGACCAAGAAAGATGTTTCAACAGCTGACACTCAAACTAGTATCTTCGGTGTGAAATCAAAGTTGACACGTCGTATGGTCCAGATTAACGAACAACGGTACTAATTTGGTTATAAAAGAACCGTCAGAGAAGTTCTTGAGTATTAACCCTAGAAGTTTGAAGTCGGCCTTATGAAAAAAGGGCAAACATCTGACTGACTAGGAGTTTGGATGCGATCCAATTACGGCAGAAAAAAAGTAATCCTATTAATAGAGACAACTACCGACAGACAAATAATATGATAGCAGTCTAAATTGTGCGCGAATGTTAAGCATTAACTAGCGCTAAAATGAGGATAACCTGCAGCTGCATTATGAACTTGGATGCCAAGAGTGGACCTTAATCTAAAACTAATGCTAGCGATAACCTACAACTTTAAATTGAACATCAAGATTATAAGTCTGAAAATACCTGTTGAGTGCTGGCTAGCTTGTGCTGAGTAGATCGGCATTCTTTGTTAAACTTTTTGCTCATCACTAAGAAACGAGATGTTTTAAAAAAGACCCTAAAAATTGACGGTCTGTTTCACTATTTTTGTGGTTAAGAAATAAACGATTTTATTATTCAAGTGTGCTGCAAACTACAGATTAATTAAATGCTCTGTGCATCAGATGCAGCAAAGACATGCCCTTCTTGATTGTAGAATGTAAAATTTATTACTTAAACCGTCTTCGAAACGCATTTCCTAATGTTACTTTGAATTGAATATGGGAAATAGGTAACTTGTGCAAATGAATAAATTTTGTATGCTGCTTCATATAACTCAACAAAATAAGCAGCAAAAGCATCCACTTGAGGATAGATATCTACACAAGGAGCCTAATAAAGCAGGAAGATACAAATAATGCTAGAGAAGTATGTAGCGCCACAGAAAATCCATTCCGTTCTGATTCTATAAATTATCTTTTCCTATACTCAAGTGGCTTTACACTTTATTAACATGTCATTTTATAATTTTTTTTCATTTAAATAACCAAATTATTATATTAAAAGTTCTTCAGGTTTTAATTTAATAAACATCATAAAATAATATCAAGTGTTGCTAAATAAAGTAATAAAATTTACAGCATTAATTTTTTAAAAATCTTATTACATTTAGTCCAGATTTACACTATGCAATTTTTTGAGGCATTTTTTTCTCAATTCCTTATTTAAGTTGCAGCGATATGCGTTATTTAAAAATAAACATAAGCAAAAATAATATACCCTCAAAATCCCAGTAATACCATATTGCTTACTCCTCTTGCTTCACCAACAAGCAAAAATTTCATGCAAGTTTCATGAAAAATTGCCTAGTCTAAATGCGGTATTTTTTATTTTAAGCAACAACCACTTACAGGAATAAAAACAAATGTTGAAATCAGATTGGTAAGTGCTACCAAGCTTTCTTACGTTTTATCATAAGAAATAAAAATTGAAAAAAAATATGGATAAATTAGAAGCAGGCGTGATGTTTTGCCAGCTGCCTCGAAGGACATGCACCGATCTTGCTAATTTTCAATAGCAAATTTTCTAAAACTATGTCTGATCGAATGGCCTATTTTAATTCTCTCTAGCGATGGAAAAGTTTAACAGGAACACGACGTGTGAATTTTTATTCATCACGAAGTCAAAATATATTTAAAACGTGGTATTATTTAAACATATTTTTTAAATTCATTTAGCCAACAGGTCATTAAATACAAACAGATTTGAATTTTAATTTAAGCATTAAGAACACTTTTAAAAGCAAAGTATTTATTTGCTTTCCATATTATTTTAATTTTATTTAACGGTCATTTACAAAAGCATTGAAGAAATAAAAACCCTAAATAAAAGAAGAAAACCAACCAACACGAATGAAGAGGTGGTCAGCAACAACAACAAAAGAACTTAAAAATACATTTAAAATAATTCGTATAGATTATATAATGCAAATGGCAAGATTTTGTTTATTTTATATTAAACTATTTGCAGTGGAAAATGTTTACACTCAGAGAAAATATTTCAAAGTAAGTGGGGATTGCTCGTAGTATTAGGGGAAGTGTAGAATTTTCGAAGATTTTGTTTTTCAAAATTCAAGCGCTGGCTTTTAAGCCAATAAAAGTTAATATTAAAAAAATATAAATTAAATACTAAATGATGTCCACTTTTTTGATTTTGACATTTTCTCTGTATATCAAACAATTTCTTTATGTTTTATTAGGTGTTTCAAAATTATTTTCTGAAATACTCAAAAATAAAAACACGCTTCAACAAAATTGAAACAAAACAAACAATTCTCAAGTACAGATGGACTAATATCGCTACATCGTTTGTTATAATAAGTTCTGGATTTGGAAGAAGAAAAGTAGACTTTATTCGCTAAAGCAAATTAAGAAAACCATTCTCCACAAATCTTGATATGTTAAAGAATTATAAACTGATAAAAAGTTCTAAACACAATAAAAATACGACGCTGGATCATGTGATCTTTAGTAATGTAAGTATACCCATGTTCTGAAGTAACCAAAAAAATTTATTCTTATTAATCTATTAATTCAATTTCATACGAAAAGAACGTTGTTTTCCCAGATTCAAATGTGATGAGATATGATGTGGGGTATATAGCGACATATTTTTAATAAAGTTATTGATAGATTTGCAGGAGCCTCCATGGAAGAGACGGTCAATTCATTGTTTTAAATCGAAACGATTATGAAAACAAGCAGATATTTTTTTTAATAAGAAAAATTTATGTTTTAAATTGAATTACACAATCCGCTATTCACAGTCTCACATTAACATTAAGTTTGAAATCGTAAAGGTATTTCCTATTCTTTTAATGCCTGTCAGATTCTGTGGCTAATTCAAATACACCCAAGATGCGATATAATAGACTGTCGGCAATAATTATAGTCACTTCGCGTTAGTTAATTATATATTTAGAAATTTCATAAACGAACTTTTATTTACAGCCACTTAAAAATGAAAAAAAAAAATATTCCATATAAATATTAAACCTTTTAAGAGTCATAAGGGCCACCTTGTATGAATCAGTCATAGATTGATATATACTACACTAAATTTTACACTATAATTCAAAATTAGTTTTTCTGAGTGTACAACAGCAATTGAAATGATAGATACATAAATATAACAATGGATACATTTTACACAAAATAAAGGATGTTAAATTTTATTTCACTTGTTTGCATTTGTATTTAAAAGCCTGTTAACTGTAATGATTTTGGCTTCAAGCAACATAAATGCAAATACCGAAGAGATAAATAAATAAAAAATAGTGCAAAGGATTTAATTAATAATTACATTGACATTTGAGGATTTAAAATGAATTTTAATATCAGAAAAAAAAAACTGGTTGCACGAATGTAACTTTAAGTTTTATAAGCCGTTTTCCAGTCAATTAAAATTTAACACGATTTTAATTAAAATTATAATTTATTTTTACTTACCAATACGATCAAATAATTCCCCACCGGCTGCGTATTCCAAGAATATATATTCGATATGACCATGTGAACGATTACCGAAAAATCGTAGTATATATTGGTCCTGTAGCATTTTCTGTATGCAAATTTCTTTACGTACCGACAGGACAGCATCCGAATGTTTTTTTAAATCGACCATTTTCATAGCAACAGCTTCACCGGTTTGACGATTTATCAACAATTTTACTCTGCAAAATAGAAGAAAACAATAAAAAAAAGAGAATATTAGGCGGGGGAGGCATGAGGAGAAACTATTTGTAGATAGAGAAAAAGAGTACGTTTTATAGTAAACCAACTAGTAGTTAATATTTAAACGTACTTATGTATGCATGTGTATACATAAATATTAAATATGTAAAAAAAGCCATTAGCTTGTGCTTGTAAAACATAAACTCTCTTGAACGTGGGAGTCTTTTTGGTATTTATTATCCTGCCGTAGAAAAGATATAAGAAAAATTGAGTATTCATATTCAAAACACGTTGTTTAATTATTTTTTTTTTATTGCAAAATAAAAAATACTATACAACAGAACGATATTGGTATTTGTGTATATAAAAATTTCTGTTGTTTCACACATCTAAGGCTTCATTTATTAAAATGTGTTAAACGTACTAAAAACAACATGAACGCAAAACTGTAGCATACAATTGGGGATAATATTTGTTGTAATTGTTGTTTTTATGTTCCTGTTCACCGGCATGCGCAAACGCAAGGAGACGTTATGTAGTAGAGAAATTATTGAGGGAAAGACCAAAAAAGTAAAAGAGAAAAAAAAACAAGATGCCGGAAGGAAGTGTTTCACAGGTTTCCGGTTTATTGACTTCTTTCTTTTATTCACTTATTCGCTAGTTTATTTTGATTGTTTGTTTTGGTTTTAATAACCATCACTTATTTTCAATTTTATTTTACTGATACTTTTGCATTCCGTTATATATGTGAAATAAAAATTGTAAATAAAAATTGGTTAATTGCAAAAGTTTTAACCACTAAACACAAAAATTTATAATTGAAAATTTAATTAAGAAAATAAAAAGATTTCATGATTTACTAAACACTATAAAGTTTTAACACAAGGAAAGTTTATTGTATTCTATATTTTTAAGCAACAATTGAATTGATGACATGCTGTATAAGAATTGATAACAACTTTTGTTTTAGTTTGTCTAGAAACATAGAAATTTACTTTTGGATTATTTCTCTTTTCTCAGTTATCTTCCGTTAGCTTGAAGCACTCCACAAAGAAATATTTCGAAATGTCTACAACTTAGTTTTCATTGCATTAATGGTCATCTAGGTCGTTTCTATTCGTTTTTACCTGCTGAAAGCATCACCTCCTAGGATTATAAATAATTCAGTGACTACTATATAACTGAAAAAAAAATAATCTGTATATTGCGTCGCCATTTTAAGCTCGATATGTTTTATGCTGTTAATTTTAATTAAACGCAAAATTCTTAATACGACTTCTGATATCTCTAATCCCTCCCCCCTTTAATCCTCTGGACGATTTACGTAACTACCCGATCAAAATTAATTACATGCCGTAGTTAATGTAACTTTAAACGAAGGACAAATTTTTGACACATTTCTTAATACATCGGATCATTAACCCAAAATGCAAAATTTTTTTAAACGACAAGAATAAAGCTCCCTTCAAGACTACTTAACTGAAGAATTGAAAATTGTATGTGTGTAAAATAAAATTTTACTTTTGTCCTTTTTTTGTATATGAAAGAGAATGGGCGAAACACCATTATTGAAGAACACTTCTAGTACTGTCTTTATTAAACTTCAATAGTCAAATATATTAACATTATGTTTTTAAAAAATTTTAAAAGTAGAATTGTCGGAAAACCCCCTATAATTTCATCAAAAAAATAATTTAAATATAATTGACGTTTCGAATTTTAAGACACTACTAAAAGTCTCCTGGAAAAATTTTTTTCTATACACTTTAATTTTATTTAAATATTGTCCGGAAACACCTATATTAGATTTTTTTTTTGTTTTACCATTAGTTATGTTAAGAGATTAACATGGCTCTGTTATCGTAACAGAATGTGGAAAATTTTAACATTTGTTTACCGGGTATAAATTACGCTGATTTAACAAGTAATGATCGTAAAATATACTTGAGAGTAAAATAATAACATGTAGTCTTAAATTAGGCTATGCAAATATAGATATTAATAGTTATTTATTTAAACAACTACTATGGATGATAAGCTTTAAGTGAATCGATATAAAACATTATAATTATAATGTGAAGTATGCAATTACGTGACTTGTGAAACAAAATAAAAATATTTTCAATATTCTTCAAACAGTATTATTAACATCAAATTTAATAACACGGTAACGCATTTTATTTTGTAATGGAGTTTGCATTTTTTTACCGGAAATTTCTTTCATGTTTAAAATCTGACAATGGCAAAACTCTATGATTTCTGTGTAAGATTTTTTTATTTAATTATTTTTTTCCGTGGCTAAATCAGAAACCTCAGAAACTGATATAAGCCGCAGATAGACGTTAGGTTTTAGCACATATTAAACAGGAGAAATAGTTGCGACTAAAGCCATTTGTTCAGTATCGTCTGTAGAACTGTATATGTTTATGGTTGCGCACCTTTTCGATAACAATGCTCTCGCTATTATTTTATCCTCGTTATTTTCTATTTTTTTAGCGTCGTTTTAGCGCACTCAGTAAGTCACTTTGATCCTAGTAATGTATAATACATAATTCTTTATGTCTGAACCCATATAGTTTTCCATCCCTGGTTTAAGTGTAGTGCCCGAATTACATTAAAGAATGATTGACATTTTAGAGGCGCTGAAGCTGGTTTTGCCTTTTTGTATGGTTCTTATGCTGTTTTTGGGTCGTTATGGTTCGTTGCAAAATTGTACAAAATTCATTTGCCATTTTTTATTTTTGTCAATAATCGGTCTTGTGAAAAAATATATCAAATAAAGATCAATTTTTTATACAAATTTTCCAAAGTGATTTATCTGATTTTTTTGTTTTCGCCAGCAACCACTTTGGTAGGTAAATACCTAAAAGATCCAGCAGGAAAATTATATATGGACTTCTTTAAGCTTAGACATTTAGAACAATCGAAAAAGTTTTTCATAAATTTCAAGGTTGGAATAATTTATAAGTTTTATGATTATTTATTTACTTATTTCTGCTTTTGTAGTTTAACTTTTTAAAATTAAAATTAACTTGATCTTAAGGCCGCCAGTAAGTGTTTTAAATAATTAAGAAACTAACGGATTTTTGTTTCAACCATAAAAGACCATATTCTTGTAATATGTCAGATACAAATAGACTTTTATTTTCATAGTAAACATCGATTTAAGAAAAAAGAATATTTAGATTAATTGATTCAAAAAGTTGATTGGTGACAAGTAAGAGATAAGAATTATTAATTAATAAAATATTTAAATAATTTATATGTTAATTAATGATGTTTTCTAAGATCATTAGTATAAACTTATTCATTAAAAAAAAAAAAAAAAAAAAAACTATGATTCGTTTAAGACACTTTACACACACAAAAAAAAATAGTACTATCAATATGTACTAACTTAAAATATATTTTATAATATGAACTAGCAGTGCCCAAAACTTCGTCAAGGTGTCATTTCTAATTTTCTTAAAATTAAAATTAAGAAAAATGTATTTTTAATTATTTATTGAAGAGTTCTGTAAACAGTGTTAAAAATTTTCCATTTGCAAAAACAAAATGTGCTGACATTAGTTTTAGTTTATTTTTACCGGTAAAATGGGGTGCTTTCACGTTTATATCTCTAGTTTCTCTACGAAATAACATATTTTTATATAAATAAAATATTCAACATTTTAACCAAGGTTTTTAGGGTCCTCCTCAATAATTGTATTTAAATATATCCAGCAGATTTTACGTGATGAGAACACAGGCAGACATAAATTCCAAAAAATATTTTACGTTCAAAAATAATCCTGCTACATGTATAGATGACCAGTAAAAGGAATATTGTTACATTTTTAGGAGATTTAGTACTGGTGCAATAAAATTATTTTCATGAAACAATATTTCTTCTCCATTAAATAACCTCAAATTTTTCTTTTCTTTTCGGATCATCTTATATTTTTCGAAAGTGTCGAAAGTAGAAAAAAAATGTATGTCACATTAACTGGTATGTCACACATTCCTATCGGAATGGTTTAATTTCCGTATTAACAATCCCGATCGATTCTGTTTTACATTCTTCAGATTCCGATCGATTTGGTTTATTTTTGAAAAGTATTGAATCTCCATTATTTAATTTCATGTGGCAATATTTTGCGCACCAAAGTAATCAACAAGGCTAATCTAAGTAGGACACATCACAAAAGTAAATTTACGCAAATAACAAAATTTCTAAGAAACTAAATTCCACTTTGAAATTTGAAAGTGGTTTCATTCCGAAGAAATTTTTCATTTTTCGTTTTCTGAAGAAGCAATCTGCGGAATTGAAACCACTTTCGATCGGAATTGAGTTCTGTGACATGCCTGTATATTTACTAATTTGGTAGATTTTATTTCGTAATATAAATAACAAAGCTAAATGTGTTTAAAATAACTTACTCGCCATATGCACCTTCACCTAGTGTTTGTGCCAGAGTCCAACCTTCAACAAATTCACGATTATTAGTAGCAGTTAAGGCAGCAACACCATTATTATTCGTAGAGTTGCCATTGTTATTGTTGCTGTTGCCATTACAGTCGCTGATGATATTCTTGCCATTGTTAGTTGTGTTGTTTCCGTTACCATTAGAGGACGATAATGCCAATATTGAAGCGGACATTGCAAAAGTATTTCACAATGATGACACCAATATTGTTGCTAAGATGATAGTTTGAGCAGTTATTTGTAGATATGATTGAGGAGAATATTTCCTTTATTTTAAAATGAGTTTTTAATGTTGAAATATTTCCTTTCTTATCTTTTCTATAGTTTTTTGGTTACAAAGCAAATACTTTTTATTCGTTGCAGTCAACGACGTTTCTTTTCTATTTTTGCAGAGACAAAAAAACTAAAACTAGTTTATTCTATTTTTTCTTATTTATTTTTAACTTTTCTCTGGCTAATGGCCAAAATTCAAACCAGCCAAAGATGTAAAAAAGAAAAGCTGTTATTGCTATAACGACTGGACTGGATGAATAAATATTTCGAGAGATTAAATGTTTGTTGTTTTTTTGTCGTTTCTGCTTCGAGTATATAAGTAGAGATTTTAAACGAAAATCACAAAAACAAATAATGGTTGGTTAAATAATGTGTCTGGCCTTCAAGTCATAACGTTTACAATAAAAAAAAAAAAAAAATACTGAAGGAACAACAAATTTAAAACTTCCAAATGAGAAAGCAAAAAAAAAACGAAACGAATAAAATTTGTATACAGCTGGTTGCTTTTTGGCCGGTTGACGACTAAATTGTTGGTTTATTGGCTTGACCGACTGGATGCTTTTTGCTTGTTTGACTGCCTGGTTACTTTGTGAGGTAGGTTTGATTTTTTTTCGATTTTAATAAGGACTTTTACCGCAACAGCGCCAATACGTGTTGCTTTATCCAATGACAATGTCAAATTTGTTGATTTATTTAATAATTCATTACTTTTAATCAACCAAGCAGCAATTTATTTGACAGGAACTCTTTTTCTTTTTGCTGATTTTTTTATCTTTTGACGTTGACGGAATCTGAAATGATATGGAAAATAAAAATTTATAATGAATTTCAATTTTATATGAAAATTAAGATCTGATTGTGTATGTAACAGTCTTTAAAGTAAAGTGGGTTTATAGTTAAAGCAGCTTTCATAAAGAAATTAAGATTTTTGGCAAACAAACAATTCAATTTAAATACTTTTGTTTTAGATGGAAAACTTTATTTGTTGAACAACAGAACATAAAAAAACTAAACATTTGGAATTAAAATTGTGTTGGTCATTTTAAAGTATGTCCTCTTTTTCTATTAAGATTATAGAAAAAAAAAGTTTCGCAAAATATAACATTCATCATGACGTGTTTGATAACAAATAGTTCAATGGTTCAAACGTTTTGTCATACTGTCTTAAGCCAAAAATACGTTAATTACAACGTTAAATATTTGATGGAATCTTGGGATAATCATCAGCATCAATTAACTAAATATCCGATTTTATAGGTATTTTGGTTAAAGTGACCAAAGTGACAGATGTCATGCGGAACTACAACATACAGTGACGACAAAAATAATAGCACTGTTATAAGTTATATGATTTCTTTTTCTTATCAAGTAGACAACATTTTGTAGGCGAATGAGAACAAAATCATTTTGTTCTTCGAATGCAAAATATGATTTAAGAGTTGTAGCCATGTTTTTCATACTGCGGAGTGGATCCAACTCATTTTACGTGGTGCTAATTTACGTAGAAAAATAATTTTTTTTTTGTTAAAAGCCTTCCAACAAGACAACGGCATTAAACGTACGAACAGAAATAAAACTTATTAAACTATTAATGATTAATAGACTACAATCTTATCATGGAACATTAACTTAAGCCCTGTAGAGTGTCTTTAAGTGACATCAAGAAATATGTTTTTGAGTTAAAACCTACTTGCAAAAAGAAACTTTGGGATGTAGTTTAGGAGTCGTAGCAAATATTGGGGTGACTACGAATTAAATAATCAGAAAATAAAGTACAATATATAATTTTACATAAATATGCCATGGGCTTTTAATGGGTTAAGCATTTAAAAAAAATTTTTTTTAGTATTTTCCTAAAGATCTCTTTAAAAGCTTATTGATATTAATATTTTAAAAAATATAAAACTTCAGAGGGTCGTAACTCGGAAAATGTTGGCGAGCGCCCATTTTTTCACTGGCTTTTTTTTCTTATTTTTTAATTCTCTATCGACCCATGCATTTGTTTTTTGTTTATTGGAGTTACTTCATTGTTTCAAATGATGTGAAAAAATTTAAGGTAGGCGTGGTGTTTTGCACGCTGCCTCGAAGAAAATGGACCGATTATGCTTATTTCCGCATTTCAATTTTCTCTAGCTGATCTAGTGCCTTAGCAAACTTGATTTTAACACTAAAACGAATGGACAGACGAACAGACGAACACCGCTCAATCGACATCGCTATGCATAAAAGTCAGAATATATATGCTTTATAGGGTCGAAAATGGGTATTGTAGAAATTACAAGCTTTACTTTTTTGTGGTGAAGGATATAAAAAATAATTTGGCATTCAATTTTGATAACGTGTTATTAATTTCGTAAAAGATTTTCGCCGAGTTGGTATTCACAGTGTTCACGAGAATGCGTGAAAATTCGTAAAATAAACCTTTTTTTAGATTAATGAAAGGCGTTTAAAAATTGATTATTGATAAAATGATCAGAAAGTCTAACTATTAGAAGTAAGTTCACCAATATTCGGCCACCGTTGACTTTCTGTAGCAGCGTAAACTCCAGCTAATAGGAGCTTCTTTTGGCTTTTAGGACTAAGGAGGCAGGTAGAGAATTGAACATCTCAGTCTAGAGTAGATGGTATTTCAAACGGTCTACACAACTATTTTTGGAGAGTATACGTCACAGTTGATTACACGTTACGATGTTATGGAATCGAGCATTTTATACGAAGGCTAAGGAATTTCTACGGACAATTACCTAAAAACTCTAAGAATAGACTTAGGCTGCTTCCTTCACACGATATACATTGACAAAAAGCGATTCTAAAATTATTCTGGTTACCACTCAAGCTTGAAAAAGAAGCAGTTTTAGCTAGCGGTACGGCGAGTCATTGCTCTCTGAATTATTTTGCTGCCTAGTGACGCCCAATAGCAGGTACTACAAGCTTTTCATAATAACGGTGTAAAAATGACCGCTTTCATGAGGAGACCAAGATACTGTCGATCAAACAGTTATTGATGGCATGACATTTGCCAACTCACGTAACCATACGATCCTCTTGCTCGAGTCATCCGGCAGGAATTATGCCGCTTTCTACGACAATATATCATCGAGCAAATGAGCGCAGAAAAAAGAATACGAGAAAGTCTTAAAGTGAACCACCTACTACGATATTGGATAATGAGTGGATACTATTCAGGGAAGCTTAGGTGACTGTGACAAAATTGGCCTTCACACATGTTGAATTTTTCTATAGCTACTGCTACTCTGAACAAATAGTTCCGGGCAATGTTGGCTTAATCAATTAAGCAATCGAAGCACTCTTATGTTAATAAAACCTAATTGCCAAGCACAAACTGGATAACCCTATATGATATCAATTAAAAAGTATTTATGCTAAATTTCCAAACAAAATAAAACTTAAAAAGTAAATAAATAATGATGATGGTGAAAAGCGGTAGTTTGGTTTACACAGCCGATAGTGGTTGAGTCCTTTAAAAAAAAAACACAAAAATAGTTCAAGTTTATTTTAGAAAATAGCTATTTAAGAATTGTTTAAAATCAGCAAAGAGCTAAGTTTGTGGCTGAGTGTGTGTGCTTTGCGTGTGTGCATTATTTAAGCTTTCACTAAATTTATGCGATGACAAGGATAAAATAACAAAAAATATTTGTATATAGAGTAATGACGATGGTAGCAACAACTACAAAAACAACAATATATTTCCATTTCAATAAACTTGGTATCGAATGAACCCTAGTGATACGGCATGGCTTGTATTTCACTATGTTACGGTTGGGTATACAGGGAAATTTATATCAATTCATATTTTGAAAGTTTTGGCATGGTCATGGTTTGTTTTACTTTGCAAAAATACATTTTATGTGTTCTTTTCTTTCTATTCATGTTGTTTCGTCGTTTAGTACTTCTGAATATTTTTTTTTTTGTTGGTTGTTGTACTCAACATTCTCTGGGTACAGGATGATGGCATGCGCAAAAATTTCAAAAGTGTGTGCACACGCAAAAGTCGAAAACAAAAAACCTGTTAAAAGGATAAAAGTACGGAAAAGTTTTATGAGGAGCTAAAAAGTTTTTTTTTCATTACACATAATAATAAAACAAGGAATAGGGAATATGTGCAAGTATTCAAGTACAACAAACACAAAAGGAAATAGGATAAAATATACATTTTGTGTATTTTGGAATTGGAATTGTAGTCGATAGAATTTCATCATACTGAATGTGTGTAACACATTAAGGTTTCCATAACACATACATACATACGTTAAACACACAAAAGTTCTGTTATATATGCCTGAGTGCAGGTAAGGGAAGAATTAATAGAAGTATGAGTTTAGAGCATAAATAAAAGAATAAACATTAATATAAGCCGTCATGGGGGTTAACGGTAAATTTGAATTTAATATGCCTATTTCAAAAATATTCTAAATCAACACAAAACATTAGACATAATGTATTTTATATTTTACATTATAAAATACCACCTAAAACTTATTAAATCATAATGAATATAAAACAAAAAATAAAAAAAAGATTATTATGGTATTTTTATTATTTCGTATTTTTTTCTGTTCATTTTATAGAAGAAAAAGTTTTTGCCGCTTGTGGACCACACCCATTTTTTGTTTTAAGGATTATTTTTTTTTTTTTTTGCTATTTAAGAGAGTTAAATTGGGAGCAGTAACCTTGTACACTGTGTACTTAGAGTGCAGGAAAAAAAAAGAAAATTACATTTGTAAAGAATATTCGCTTGTTTATGGAAGCAACTGAGATTGTTATATGTAGAGTATTAAGAAAAATAATGCTAGGCCTTATATTCTTACTTTTAAATAAACTTTAATAATAATTTTTTAACCATTAAAAAAATATATGTAATGAAAATGTAATATTTTAATGGATAACACAGTTTGGCAGAGATATCCCTCTTTAAACAGAAATAAAATGAATATGCTTAGTTCAACGTGCTTAAAAAAAATCTGTTTTCGGTACATTTCTATAATTTTAAGGTGCGTGTGATATATGAACCTTTTATAAAGCGGTCATATTCGTATATTTAACTATAACTCGGACAAAGGCTTTTCGATTTAAATAAATAATACATCAGACGATGCGGGCAAAAATTACCTTGTAAAATTATGCACAAAAAACTAACGGGCAGACAGACGGTAATCAAATCTAAATTAATAATTTTAATGGGCAAAGCAAAAGTGTTTTCGAGAAAAAAACTAAGAGCTCCTTAGCAATACTACACGCTTTTCAAAAATTACAAAGTTCTGTTTATTACGGTTGAAAAGAGAAGTCTATTAAGACAACACGAGAACCCTTTTTGATTTAATATTTTTTCTTTTTGTAATGAGTTTAGTGTCTATCTGTTACATATCAAGTCATAAGTCTGTCGACGTCAATGCCACATTACTTAAGGAACACCCTTTATTTTTTAATTTTAAAAACGATATAGTAACACATACTTTATGTAAAGTTCTATATTCAACTTTTGAGATTAAAATGATGAGATAATAAAATGATGAAACACGTTCCTGTGAAAATGCAAACGATATAATGCAACTTGCTTAGCCACATTAAATTAAACTGAGAAAAAAATATTTATTTGATTGCTATAACAGAGTGACGAATATAACAACTAAAATCTAGAATTATGTCTCTTAAAAATTGTAATTAAAATTCTTGCGGTTATTTTCTTTACTTTTGCTTTTTTACATATAATCATTTTGGTCCTTCGAACCGGATTTTGTGAATATTTTGCACCGCGCACTTATACTTTTTTGAGATCATCTACTCTAATGAGAAGTACAAAGGATCATAAAATATATTATATTAAATTGTTAAATCGATGGATAACAGAAAGCAAAAAAACAAATGCATGTAATAATTTATAAAAAGAATGAAAAGCTTTCTGTTATTGATTATATGTTATTCTTCGTATTCAAATTTCTTATATTGGCTGGTTTAATATGTAGATGATATTTAAATTAGATAATGTTGCATTATATTCTGCTGTGTCAATTTTTGTTCTTTTCTTTAAAGATGAACCTAAAAATTTGTAAATAGTTTTCCTTAATACACGCCAGATTTAAATTATTCGCATTTTTTTATATTTGACATCATCGTCCATTATATTTATTTTTTTTTTTTTTCTATGTCTGTCTAGCTAATATAGTGCCAACGATAAAAGTCTAAGAAAGACAAACATTATTAAACTTGGGTATGGAAGCATAAAAATAAAATAACTGGTAAAGAAAATAGTTAACGGGCAGTGATCCTGTTAATATACAGATTTACCGTTCGCTGTCGCAATTAACGTTTCTTTGGCGGTCTGTGGCGTTTTTAAACTCATCTTATTTTAATCCTTTTTTTATTTTGTTGCTGCTTTTCTTTTTTTGGGAACTTGAATTTAAAAATGTTATCAAATTTTTTTATTTAATTTTTTTTACAAAAAATAGTCGAGAAGCGGAACATCGATCTGGGATGGCCATGTTGCTATTTATTAAAAACTAATGGAGATTTATTTTTTAGTTAGCAACTTCTTTACCCTTTTTTTGAAACATTCGTATGCAAAAATACTGGACAGCTCTTAACAATATTTCTTCAGAAGCAATGAATAAGGTCTTTCACGAAAAGCTATTTACAAGTTTCGAAAATTTTGGCAGTTTTCTTAATAATTCATCAACACAAAGAAATGTAAATGATACAAAAAACAAATCTGATAAAATTGCAACAACGCTACATGTTTTCCAGTGGAAAGAAAGATATCCCAGTATTATTTCAGAAAATAGGGGAATCTTTATTTAACAAGCAAAAACACGCGCGATACCATTTACACCACTAAATTTAGTAACGAAAATTAATATCACAGAAAAACATTGAAAAACATTGCAGCGCCAGAAAACGGTAAATTAAAATGTTGCAAATTTAAAATTTTGAATACACAACAATGAATGAAGCTTCTTTCTTTGCAACATAAAGATGATATTGAACTTTCCTTACAATAAGATTGTAAGTTATTCCAGGATGTTGTAAAATGAAAGCATAAATGTAACTATTGCAAGTAATTGTAAGATAAAAAATAATTTATTGCATCATAAAACTAAAAATATTTTTTTATACAATAAAAACAACGGCAACAAACACAAACAGAATACTTTGTTTTACTTTTATTATTTTATACAAAAAGCTTTAAATATTTCTCTTTTGATATTACATCAAATTAATTAATTATATTTAAAATATTGCTTGATTTTTACATCGATGTTGGCAGTAATTTCCATTGTTTTTAAATTCAAGGAGTTGATTTAATAGTAGTTTGAGGTCGGTTGTTGCAAAATTATAATGCTGACTTTATTTGATGCTTAACAATTTACGTTTTTACATGTTTAGCTATTTAGTTAAGATTTATAATTTTTTCCTTTCTTAAAAACAACTGCTTAAAAGTGAAAATTTTCAAAAAAAATTTCTTTTCATTTCGGCCATTCGATAATGGTACATTTTTATATTTCTTTCTTCTTATTAAAGCGTCATCCCGAGTTAAGGACTGGTTCGATTAAAATAAAAATTGAACTCTCGTTTAAAGCTGGATTCACAAAAATTTTGTTCCGAAACATTTTTTTTATATGTAGTTTGACGTGTTTCTTTTTGAGAGAGAGAGAGAGAGAGAGAAACACGTCAAACTACATATAAAAAAATGTGTCGGAACAAAAATTTTGTTCCGAAACAATGGGTGAATCCAGCTTAAGGGTCTGACAAATTAAGCGCGAAATAATGGCAAATTTATTTTGAATGAGATGTTCTCTGATTGTTGTCATTTGAGCAGCTACTTTTACATATAATAATAGAAAAAATGTAACTTCATAATTTTCTTATATAGTCTACGCAGTTCCAAAAATTTTAAAGCATTTTACACTGGCATCGCATAAAAATTTAAATGCTTTAAGAAAAAAAAAAAAACAGCATTAAAATGAACTATTAAAACATAATAAACAAAATGGACAAAACAAAAATTATAAATTTTAAATTTTAATCAAATTTTTATTTATTTTTTTTTTTCGATATGAAAACAAAATGTCTTAACTTCATTTAAACCAAATAGACCATACAAGAAAATTATAAATCTTAAAAAAATCTTATTATTAATGCCGGGGCACATAGAATTCGTCATACGTTAAACTTTGACAAACTCAACTGACAAGTCAGTTAAAATACATGTTTTCTTATGTGCGTTGTCACAATCAATACGTGTCCGTCAACGCAAAGTACGAAAGTTTGTAAACTTTTAACTTTTGACGTATGTTGAATACTTTGACAACTATCAACTGCTTCTTCTTCTCTGTTTTCTTTTAACTCTTGCTGTGTTTCAATTGTGTTTTGTGATTTTAATAAAACAAATTATATTAAATTAACAAGTGATTAAAATACAAATAAATTTAAAAGTGAATAAAAATAGAGAGCAAACTTTGATTTAACATCCGTGAGCAAAATTTCCATTATGCCAACCTCATTCGTCGTTACTTTGACTTTAGTTGAACAACGTATGACGGATTTTATGTGCCTCGGCCTTTACGCTTAGTTGTAAACGATAAATGTGACAAATAACTTAATCTGGCGTAAGCAAAGACGTAGTCACTTTTTTAGTTTTAATGCTTATACTGGAATCATTAGCCGAAACTATTCTCTGATTTCTTCAGGAATAATTTATAAATTTTCCTTAGATAATTAAGTTATATATTCAAACCTAAGAATTTGTATAGTTTTGTAATATTTTTTTCGAGCAGTTTGTTATCCAATATAAAGTCAACGGCGATAGGTTTTTTTCCAACCAATACCGACGTCAAATTCAGTCAACAAATACTCAGCTGTTTGATAATTTTGTTTGCAAATTTACTTAAGACTAACAAAATTCAGTTTCAGATTTTTTATTGCATAATATACAGTTAAGGAAAAAACTCTACATACACCCTCCTATTTTGTGTTTTTAAGATATTCGTAAGGCAAATTAATAAAGCGTTTGCATTAATATTTAAAGTACCAAAAACAAAGTTTATTTACAAAACAAAAAGCTAACTCAAACGCATAACAATAACAGAAATAACAAAAACAATAAAAATTCGTGAGAAAAAACTCTACATACAGTCTTAAAAATCGAATACAATATTTAATTTCTTTTAAATAAATAAAAGAAAACAATATATTTTTAATATTTTGTAGGACCACCTTGGGCTTCAATAACCGCCTGAAGACGACGTGGCATAGACATCACCAAATTCTCCGTAATACTGGGCGCAATTTCCGACCATGCGCGAGTTAGGGCAGTTTTCAGGGTTTCACGATTTCTGATATCATGTTTGCGCACAGATTTTTCCAAAACGTCCCAAATATGCTCAATTGGATTGAGGTCTGGTGACTGGGGAGGTGTATTGAGCTGCCTTGGTGCATGATAAAGGAGCCAGTCTCGAACAATATGCGCAGTATGCTTGGGATCATTGTCTTGTTGGAAAATCCATTGGTTTCCCAGGCCCAAGCTTTCCACAGATGGTTTCAGATTTTGTTCTAATATTGTCTTATACTTATATCTGTCCATAACGCCTTCAATAAAGACCAATCGACCAACTCCAGATACCGCCATAGCTCCCCACACCATAACACTGCCTCCACCATGTTTCACAGTAGGTATAATATTTTTGGGATCAAGTGCAGTGTTCGGTTTTCGCCAAACCTTGTTTCGACCGTCATTCCCGAAAATATTATACTTACTTTCATCGATAAATATAATTTTTTTTCCAAAAATCCAATCCTTTCTGTAAATGTGCCTTAGCAAAGTCCAAACGAAGTTGACGATTCTTGGCTGAAATAAATGGCTTTTTGCGTGCTGTTCTACTTTTAAAGTCGCTATCATGCAAAACGTTTATTACTGTTCTTGATGAAACAGTACTTGATGAAACAGTAGTAATTATTTTTAATATTATCACTAGTTCTCTAGAAGTTCAAAATAATAGGGTGTATGTAGAGTTTTTTCCTTAACTGTAAGAAGTGTCGAAGTTCTGTTATCTGGCACAAATTTTATTCACGTCATTTAAGAAACCAAAAACAAAAAAACAAAAAATAAGTTTGTTGCAAATCCGACATTGTCACATTCTAAACAAGGAAAATATTACCAAAAATCGACCAAAAGCAATATTTTTTACGCAAGATTTGAGTAAAGAAGAAAAAACAGTTTTTTTTTTCTTCAGATTATTTTTAATGAGTTATAAAGAAAACTGTTTTTTTTTTGCCTATCGTAACCTTCTAATATCAGTTTAAATAAATATAACGGAATATTGGGGATGAAACGTGTTCAACACATGGACTGCAAAAACAACCCTAAAAACAAAGAAATAAAATAGTTTTATACCACGATGTAGAAAACCGATTTCCAACACCAAAACCAATGGAGTAATTAAGTGAGTCCTGTTATATGACGACAAGTAGTGCTACCTTATTAAATATCAATAAAGCCTGTCCAGGCATCACTTCCGAATAAGATTGCTCCAATAATGCCTTCGCTACAATATACCAAACAAATATTGACAATATTGTTTTCAACAGTCAAATGTGGTTTATGTCAACCCCGAATTCAAAAGTTTTGACGATTAACTTTACTAAAAATAAAACATTCTTTGGTTTTGAAAGAATATAAAAAGTTATATCTTTTAATATTTTTATATGTATTTCTATTATTTTTGTCTTTCTATCTTTTTATTCAAAATGTTTCGAATGCTTATTGTGTTTAATGTTGCTAAAAAAGTTAATTAAAAATATAAAGAAAACAATGTTTGTTTGCAAATAGAAAGGAAATTAAAGATTGGAAAAAGCGAACTGGAAAAGTTCTACAACCAACCAACAAACGAAAATCCTTTAAATAAATTTACATAAAGTCACATTTAATACAGTAATAAATCTTTTTTTTTTAAGCTGACATATCAATTGCAACAAAAAAAAAAAAAAAATAGCAAACAAAAACCAATAAACATAAAAAAAAACTTTCACAAAATAAGCAACAACTAAATATTAAATTACACTGAATGCAAAAGAGGAGTTTAATTCAATTTTATCTAACTACAATTGCATTGTTACCAAGCGCTATAGACACGTTTTAATATGCCTTGCCTACACGTTTATCCAAACCAATGTCTGAGCATTTAGGCTAATTCTGTTTTTAAGCCAGTTTAGGCCAGGTTTCTGCTGAACAGAAAAATTTATTGCAAAGCCTTTTGGTCTATTACTGCTTTATCAGTTTATATTTCTTTTTTAATGTTGTTGGTTTTACGCCAACAGTTTTTTTCTTCTTTTATTTCAAAGACAGGTTAAGGCTAAAAATGCATTTTTAAGCCTGTTGCCAATTTGCTACTATTTTTAGAATTTTAAGGCAAAAATTCATTTGAGTTGCCTTTTTTTTTCTTTTTTTCTGTTGCCAAATAGCTAGTTTTCTTTTAAACATTTTTTATTACTTAGATTGTTGCTGGATCTTGCAATGCATTTAAGACTTAGAAATTGTGTTAAGAAAAAAAAAAAAAAAACAAACTGAAGATACAGTCAGAGCAAAGCTTAAAATAGTTTCAAATATGTAACGTATTTCTTGAGTTCTATTTTTACGTTTTGAATCTAATTCTTGTACAGCAAACAAAACATAAAGAGGGTTTAAAAAGCAGCATACGTAAATGCAAAAGAGCATAATGCTGTGCGATTGAAATCCGGATGCCTGTAGCTTAAAAAAATACTCGATTGGAAAGAAATGAATTTTATATTTTTCTATTTTCTCTGAATCATTCTTATTTTAGGATTTTTTAATTAGATTTAAGTTTAAAGAACACTTTTAAAACCAAGCGCTTGATATTTTTTAATTAGGGACAATATTATAAAATAATGGGTTAAGTATTAATGGCTTCATATACATCTTCAGAATCGAAGAATATATAATAAAACAAACTCGTCTACGCCGATTACTTAAGCTTTTGTCGAACTTTCTAATTCTCACAAAGTTAAATTTTAAAACCTTTTCTTTTTTCGCGCATAATCTATATCATCATTTATAAGGTTGTATTGACTAACGTCAAAAATCTATTACTACGAATCGGGGCTTTTAACTAATAATTTATTTGATAATCTAATAACGCAAAACTATGAAAAATTTGTAGTATGAAATAACAAATGAAGTAAAATTCTTTTAGTGATAAGTTACACCCAGGTGTGGCATCAATGTAATATTCTACAAAAATTAAATTAAATTGTGCAGTTAGATCACAATGAATGAAATGAAAATTACCAGCAATAATTTAACACTACAAGGGGATTGTGAAGTAAAAAATTAAATAACGTACAAAAACTAAGGTAGGTCGATGCAAAGAATGCTGATGATGGATGTAGCTGTCCATAAACTGATGCATTTCTATTTGCTAGCGTCTAATTTTCTTGTTTATAAAGAAAAAAATAATTATCACAAAAATTTGTAAATATTTTTTCTTCTTTTTTATGTACGTGAATTTAAGCCGTACTAAAAATTATTCATTTAATTAGTTTGACTTGTAATTTTACAGCATTTAATAATACTGAACATATAATATTCCAAATCTTGTAAGGCGAAAACCGCAGCATATCGCTTAGTGATGAGCAAGCCTGCGTATTGAGCTTTTACTCAAGACTAGGAATTCCTGGTCGCCAAAGTATAATTGTAACTACCCTTCTCCCCACAGTGAACAGTGTAAAACTAAGAGCTTTGGATGTAGACCGAGATCACTTATAGCACTTGTTGTCTAAGCCTCTTTAAGGTACAGCCTAAACGCATCACGTGCCTCGATCTTTATCTTAAACAAATGATATTTTAAATTACCCAGTACCTTTTCGTGTTCTGTCCAAGAGCTGCTTGAGCAACGTTCTATCCCATCTGTATGAAGTTGTGTCTCGCTAAATTGGACATCCTGACTTGAATCATATGATCCCTTAAAGCTATTTTTGATTCTGACAAGGAACGCTGAACTTCTCAATGTTCAAATAAATAGGGGGAAAAATAAAATATTACGGTGGAAAAAACGCTTTCCTATTGTTGAACAATTATTCGCAAATAGTGAGTTAAAATTATAACTTTAACAACTGGCGTATCATAATAAACGATAGCGCAAAACCTCATGTGATTTTCGGTAAACGAATTCAAAACTAAACAGCGATTGCTAGTGGTACTCTATATTTCTGCCTTAATTTGATATTGTTTTGAGGGATAAGACGGTGCCACATGTCATAAACTGTATGTACTCTTCTCTATCGACAATCACGGCAATCTAAGTCTCATTTTTTATTTTTTGTTGTAGCGGATACAGTTGTACACACTCTTTGTAAGTTTCAAGTATCTTTGCAATCATGTATGGATAGAAATGTCCTGCATTTTACATCAAATCACATCTTGTATGGCGAAATTTTCACAAACTGTGTATAACTACGTCCGCTTAAAAAAACTGGTAATAAAAACAAAATTATCAGTTTTTTTAGGCGGACGTAGTTATACACAATTTGTGAAAATTTCCGCAGCCTGCTTCTTACAACTTAAACAAAAGGCCATAACGTCAAATCATTGCTTCTATGGAGGCACCTTTTATTTATTTATACATATTTGATCAGATTTAGTATTAAAAAGTCGGTGTGAATACCTTTTACGATTCAAAAGGAGGAAAATCTTTTAAATTTTACTTTTAGAGTTTTATTGCCGTTTGTTATTAGAAGATACGTTCTCATTAAAATGTTTTTTTCAATTTGACCAGTATGTATAAAAAAATTTCAAAATAGGTTTAAAAATGGCGAAATACCGGGGTAAAAAACACTACAAAAAAATAACAAAAAGCAGGCAAGTTAATAATAACCTTCTCCTATTAGAAGTCGTCTAAATATCTTATTTTGCATCTTAAAATTTAAGCATTATGTTATCTTCTAACTTGAAATCAAATTTTTTTAATATAATTAATATCCCATCCCCTATCTTTGTAACTAAAATGGATTCATTTTATAAGAAATGAAGAAAAAAAACTATAAATATAATAAAACTTTTCCCGCTCTATAGAAAATGCAAAGAAAAACAATTTTTTTAATCACTGTTATAAAATGCATTACGAGTATTTGGGTACAAAAATCCCAACCATGACAACCTCTTCCCAACAGCGTTACTAAAACAAACAAACATTAAAAATTGCAACTTCTCACACATCTAGGCAACTTATTTGCATATTATACCCTAGGGACAAGTTTAAGTCAAGTGTTGCGCCTCTTTTCGCGGATTAACAAAAATAAATACGTAACAAAAAAACAAAAACAAAAAAAAAGCAACAACTATGACAAACTTCAAATACTTGCATAACACAACCCGTTTTGTGAAAAAAGGAATCATATTCAAAATAATTAAAAAATCAAAAGGTAAAAAAAAATTATCATCATTATAATCAGTGGCAGAATAAACCAGAGTGGAGTGGAGTACAATTTATACTAAACAGACAACATAATATAACGAATGTGATAGATGGTAGATGAGTTCGTTGGTTGGTTGGCTGGTTGGTTGGTGGTAGAAATCGTAACAATAAAAATGGGAGACTTTATTGAAACAAGGAATATTTTACCACAGCAGTATTACCACAGCATTAACGATTTCAAAAACTGCAGCAATGAAGCAGAATAGTACAAGGCAACAAACAAAAAAAAACAAAGGTATTAATGATGATAATGACTGACTGGATGCGCTGCATACTTTTAAATTATTAAAATTAAGAAGAAAAAAAATCAAAATTACACCATTTCCCAAAGAATTGTTAAATTTTATCCAACAATTTTTTAAGAATTTACATTTAATTTTGAAATTATTTGTTATTTAGTATATTAACAAATAAACTAACTAATTTAATTAGGTTTAAGTTTACCCTAATTTTAATTTCTAAACTTATTAAGAAAGATAAATTGTTTACAAATTTGTCTGTTAAGTTTAAAAGAAAACAATTAAAAGTAGACCTATACGAGCTCAAGTCTAACGATACCACTTCTGGCTTATCACTATGGACATAAAATAAATAATTACAAGAATGAAGTCAAGTTACAATAAGTCATTTTGAAAATGAATTGATTTAAACCACCAAAAATGGAAAATCAAAGGGTTTGAAGAGAGGCCTTAAAACTAATACACACAGGTAACTTCGACGTAGTTTTTATTTTTCGCAAAAAAATGTTAAGAAGGACTGTCTTAAGCATTTAAAATTCAGCCTATTTAAAAAGTGAATCCAGATATGTATCTTCAATTTTCATCCAAATATTATGATCAGCAAAGTAAGCTCTTTCAAAAACTTAGCTGCTGCAGTTTCAGTTTTCGTAAAAGAACATTAAAAAAAAAACTTGAAGGTAGATTCGATAGTGTTGCAACTAAAGAATGTAGGAAGTTAGAGAAAGAAGCTTTATTTTTTTAATCAACGGCAAAGATGAGGCGCCAGCCAAAATTGTTGATAAAGCGATTGTTTTTGAAGCAAATAGCCATTTTATTATGTTGATTATTATTTTATTAGTTATTTTACTTCGTCGAGGAATGCGTTATGTAAAAGGAGACTGTGTGCCGCAATTTCAAATTTTGAATATGTTTATGTACCGTTAAAACAACACAAAAACCAACCGAAGTACGGAATATCATACATCCCCCCCTCCTGTGATTGAAGAACTATATCAGAGCGACCTAAAAAACTTAAAGTTTTCCTAAGATTTTTTATTTTTTTTTAATTTAATGCTTCTTTGACCAGCTGCTGGATTTATTATTAATACTTTCCACATGATTTGGAAATAGTGTAAAAATGTTATTACACATCTAGCAATGACTAAATTAAAGCCGGTTAAAACGAGAAATTACAATTCAAGATGAAAAATCAAGAGAATTTTCAGTGTGAGTGAAATATTTATGAACTAAAAATAAGCGTTGGGTGCTTAACGCCAAACGAAAATGGTCGTAATAAAATTTCTTTTACAATCTAGATTGAAGGCAGGGAGCCAGCAAGGCGGCTAAACTATATGCAGCATCCTTTTGTAGCTAAAAGCAACAAAAGCAGTGAAATGTGCTGTCACGTTAATAGGAGCTAAAGGAAAAAAATAAAAAAATATATTTATGATTATTTTAAGTTTAAAGCTTTTTTTAATCTATACTATATGCTTTATATGTGTGTGTATATATAATTTTTTTAGTAGATATTTTTTAAAACGAGAATATCGAAAAGACAGAGAAACTTTTTATAAAAAACAAAAATGAAATATATTGTGTAATAAAGTCAAAATCCAGAAAAGTTATATGGAGTGTTGCAGCAGTTAAAAATATTCACGATAGGCCATGTTTCATTGCTGGATTTTGATTTTTGTTGGTGTGCTTTTTTTGTGACTTTCCACTAAACAAGCGGCCGGCAACAGTATTCAGTCAGCCAGAAATGTTTATGCCACATTCATGTTTAAAAAAACTGAAATATAACGACAAGTAGCAATTCCAGCTATTCTGGTTTAATTCCTTTTGTATGTGTTTTTGATAATTTTTTGTTTTTATTTGATATGTCCATAATTTATTTCCTTTAATTTTTTTTTTTATTATCAAAAAATTTGTTTTAATTTATTTTTTTACAAAACCTATTTATAGTCTGTTAAGTTTTGAAAGGATTTTAAGACGGTATTGGACGAAAAAAAAAACAAAAAATATAGTTATTGTTTAAGTTTGATTAAAATATTAAAAACGTCAAATGACGCAAAAGCAAATATAAATAAAAAGGAAGTTTAAGCGCATATAATGACGAACCCTTTGCAGGAGCAAGGTTGTATAATATTCATCTACAGAAATTTCAAATTTGTTTTTACAACTGCGAAAAAAATATTACTTAGAGGAAATTTGAGTTGTCAGCTCTCTTCTAAAATTTGCTGTTTGGTTCTAAATGGATACCCATTCTAACAAAATATTTTTTTCATTTTAAGTCGCGCGATCTACAAAGTGATCGGCTAGGCGGACCCATGGACGCCTGTTCAAACTGGCTTAGCTTTTGCTAATTTATTGATTTCTGTAAAACCCACTTGGCGAAAATTCTGATAGTAAAAAACACTTTTCTACGAGTGAAAGTTTTTTCTTTAGTTTGGTCAAATGACTTGGAATAATAAAGAATTATTTGCAAAAATTTTACTGCCAATAAAAACGAGGAATACGCAACAAAAATCACTTAAAAAGTTCGTTACGTGGAATTGAATATTAAAAATATATTCACAAAATCTGTAGCTGTAGGGGTGCGCATATTGATATCTAAACTTATAATAATTCCTTCGAGACGAATCTCACCTGCTGCTAATTAGAAAAAAATAAACATTTGAATTTATACCGCGGCAGCCCTCGCCAGTATTAATCTATGGTAAAGTAAAATAAAATAAAAATTGATGCAAATAAATATTTCTACTCATCTATAGTTCAATACTTTTATTGGGTTTTTTTAAAAATTGCTCACATGGCGCCTAAAGAATTTAATGTCTTGATTTTAATAACAGATAACTTTACCGCTCGTCACCCTGTAAGCGTACATCCAGACAGTAAACTTTTCTGGATGTAGCGGGGTCTGGAAAATCTTTCGTGTATTTCCTCACATCAAAGCAAGTGCAAAAATGCGGCGATAAATCCGTAGCTTGATATTTAGTTTGCTTTTTGGTAAGTGACGGCCGGATTTTCTACGAAAGTAGATCAAGGGCCTCTACATACAATTTTGCACAAGTGCGTCTCAATTCTACACTTCACGGCAGCAATTGCTTTATCGATGCGCAATGGATCATTAAAAGTTTTCGCGATGCGAAAGCCACTTAAATAGATGCAAAACCGATCACATCGGAATTAAGACCCGGATTTCAAAATAATAGTCTAGAGTGGTCTATTTATCAAATATAAAATTGTTCAAGCAAAAATTCATAAAATAATTTTTAAAATATACGAAAGAAAAATGGAAAACACACCAACAGCTAAAAATAATGTCTCTTTATTGAAAAGTTTTATTTATCAAACAGGAAAAAAATATCGTCGCCATCAGCAATTAATTCTTTTTATTCTTTTTATGCAAAAAATATGCTTCGCAATCGCACAGAATAGACGAATACTTGATATTAATTATTAAGTAATTAATTAAATTAAATTTTAAATTATAAATAATTATTCGTTAGAACACTAAAAATTTATTCGAAAATTCGGTTATTCGATAAAAGTTTATGGGATGGATTTTTGTTTTCATAAAAAAAATTTATTTAAAACAATGAATAGCTCCTGCAAAAAAAATCGACTTCAAAACAGATTTCATCTGTCTGTCTATAACGTTTGAAAGTTATAGCCGCATACATCAACTTTCATTAATTATTCTGACGCCCTTATATCCATTTTTAAGCTTTATACTTGTTATAGCACAACAGCTACTTCAAATTTAAGCCGTCTGCCTACAACTGTTCAACAGTTTGGCAATATACATCATATTACATCAACTATAGGGGAACCCATTAATTTTAAATTTTATACTTGCTGTTGTAGTAGACTTAGATATCAGGTTCCTTGTAAATTTCAACCATCTGTATATAACGTTTTCATAGTACGGTCAAATAAATCAAATTACCAGGCATGTCACACATTCCGATCGGAATGGTTTGTATTCCGTATTAACAATTCCGATCGATTTTGTTTTACTTTCTTCAGATTCCGATCGATTTTGCTTATTGTTGAAAAGTATTGAATCTGCGCTATTGTATATAAATTTTGCACACCAAAGTAAACAACGAGGCTAATCTAAGTAGGACACATCATAAAAGTAAATTTAGGAAACGCAAATAACAGAATTTCAAAGAAACCAAATTCCACTTTGAAATTTGAAAGTGGTTTCATTCCCAAGAAATTTTTCATTTTTAGTTTTCTGAAGACGCAATTTACGGATTTGAAACCACTTTCGATCGGAATTGAGTTCTGTGACATGCCTGTACATAAACTATTGTAACAGCCTTTAATTTATATTTTAAGCCTTTTTTTATTATAAAAAAAAAAAAAATAATGCAAATTCTGTTTAATTTTCAATAGGTTAATTTACATCCTTTTAATTGTAAGTTTCAGCTGTCTGTCTATAACGGTTCAAAATTTTTGCACATACATCAATATACATCAACTATTCGGACACCCTTCAATTTACAAACATAAATTTTATACTTGGTTTAGCGGGTTTAGCAATGCAGATTCTTTAACGCTTGTTAATATAACGGTCATAGCAATCGACATTCTGCGCAATTTGCAAGCGTTTATCTATAACGTTTAAAAAGTTAAGCCCATATAGGCTAATGTACGTCGCCTATGGGGATACCCTATTATTTTCAGATTTATTTTTTTATTACTTTTTGCCATTAAGAGCTATAGTGTTTTACAGTTTCTTAATTTTAAAGCGGTGCCCTTTACGGTTCATAATACACATAAAAAACATGTATGCTATTTGGACACACCCTTTTTTAGGATAATGGACTGTTTTTAAAACGGGACCAACCTGTGAGAATCGCCTTTCAAATAAAAAATAAAAAAAATAAAAATCGATCCACATATGACTGAAATGAAGACACAAATACAAAAAAGCAACATTCAGTCGCATTAATAACCTCCTTTTTTGTAGTGGGTTAAAAAGAAAAAAATACAAGAAAAAAATCTTTGATTCGAATAAATTTTTGTTCCTTTTTACTTTTTGTAGAATATCATAAACCGGCTTTAGGAAGTGATCTGTAGCACTTTCTATTAACAGTAATGGAGAGACCTTACTTATAAAATTGCGGATATTGTTATTTTTTTTTTTTTTTGATTTTTCGCATTAACAAGGGGAACAATTAACAACAAGAAATAAAAAATTTTCATTATTTAAACAATGTGAGATACGGAATAAAATTTTTTGCTCATCTTTTACTAGAAATCAACGCAAAATTAATATTACTAACAATTTTGCATAACAAGCTCATAACGTATCGGTTCACGTATTAGAAATGGAAAGCGATGGAGTTAAAAATTACAAATTTTTAATTTATTTTGTTTTCATAACCCGATTTTAAGCTGCTAGATAATTACAATACGCTTTAATTTAACGCAAGGAATAAAACAAGCGTTATCCTTTGACTTCAAGGTCAAATTTTTTATACAAATAATCATACATGTTGCCAACTTAGAAGAAAAGGAAACTTGGAATAAAAAAAATGGCATCCTAAGAAAAAAAGAAAAATTTCACACACAATATTTAATTAAAAGCAGTGGGGAAATATGAATAGACTAAAACATTGCCGTTGCAAAACATTTACATTTAGACGGAACGAGTAAAAGAAATTATTGCCAGTATGGCAACTTCACGTGTGACTTATTAAAATAAGTAAAGCTACAACAAGTTACAGTGCTATATTCGGCTATGCCAAATCTTATATACATTTCACTATGTATGTAAATTTAGTTCAGTGAAGTAGCTCCTATAAAAAAAAACCATATTGCGGTGACAGAGAATTATAAAGTAAGAAAAAAAATTAGTACGATTCTTAATTTTACATAAAAATGTCATTGGCTCTTAATGGGTTAAGCATTTTTTTAAATTTTAGTATTTCCTTACAAATCTCTTCAAAAGCTTTTCAATGATACCCATCCATATTGACCAAATTGACAATCGAACTTTTTTATGAAATTTGCAGAGGCCCATAACTCGGTAAATATGAGCGAGCGCCAATTTTTTCACTTGGTCTTTTTTTCTTATTTTTTAATTCTCTATCGCCCCATATACTTCTTTTATTGGAGTTACTTCATTGTTCCAAATGATATTAAAAAGAGGCAAGCGCGATGTTTTGCTCGGTAACTCGAAGGACACGGACCGATTTTGCTGATTTTCAATATTGAAACTATGTCTGATCGATTGGCGTTTTTAAATTTTCTCTAGCTCGTCTAGTTGATTCCAACACTAACACGGATAGACTAACGGACATATATATACTTATGGACTCGGAAATGGAAATTGTAAATATTACAAACGGAATGGTGAAAGGTATCATTATCTGCCATGATCATCTGTTCGATATTTAGCGACATGTCCTTTATATCGCAAGACATAAAAAACGTACTTAGTTTTAGAATCATCTTTCACCACAGTAGTGCGACAAATAGATCTAAATGGGACATTTAAGAGTTGCGTTTTTTATCGCCTAAAGCAAGAGCTGTATTCGAATACCTTAATATCTAATAGAAGTTTTTAACTCTATGTGCTGCAGCCGCATTATTTCGGTTTAATGCACACAAGTTATTTCCATGAGAATTGGTTGAGAGATAAATAACTATTCTAATATCGTATTTTTAAATAAAATCATTCTAGTTTTAAATTCGGTTTCCATATTTAAATTGATTTGAATAAATTCTGATTTTTAAGGTTAGGAAAAAGTCAACAATTATGAGTATTATAAGTTTGTTTTTTACAATTAAAAAAACAAGAGCTTAAAATAATAAAGAATCCCTTTTTGTTCCTCCACATAAATTTATTTAAAGCCGGTAACCGTTTTTTAGTTTAAAAATTTAAGGTTAAAGAGGACATGTTTTTTTCTTTTCAATTTTCACAAAAACAAATTTCTTACATCTTCAGAGAATCATCCATTTTATAAAAATCCGTTATATAGAATCATGTTGATCATCTTTATATCATCATTACCATCATCGTTTGAATTTAACACCACGTTTTATAAACTTAAGCCATAAATTTAATTCAATCATTGTAAATATTCTAAGCAGAGTTTTTATTTTTAGATTTATCATTACAGTTCAAAATAATTATTTTTTTTTAGCAATTAATATGCGTTTTGTCTTCATCAATAAGTTTTAATTGTTATTAATCATAAAAAAGAAAGAACTGAACAGAAAGTCTACAGACGATTGTGCATACAACAAAATTTTGAATATTTAATTTCTGCCAGACTTTTCATATCAATTATATTTTAAAATCCTTTATTTATTAAACATTTGGATCATAAAGTTTCAAATAAATGTTTTGCTTTTTAATAAAATATAGTTTGATTTTTTTTTAATTTCACTGAAACTAAAATTTATTATTCCTTTTGCAACGTAAGCAACTGAAAAGCTGAATTTAAACTGCTAAACCGCCACATTCACGAGCGGCAAATAACCGAATCTGACGACCAGACCGATATATTATGTAGTGGAAGTGGTAGACAGCAGTAAAACAACACAAAAAGAATGTACCTTAATTCCTTTTGTTGTTACTGTTGTCGTTCGTTGATACTCTCCTGATTGTTTAAGCACTCACTTTCTTAAACTTGCTCTCTTCCTTTTGCTACACATCCCTCCCTTGGGAGAATATCTAGAAAAAAAGGAATTAAGGTGGAAGAAAAAGAAACTTCATCATAAAGTGGTATAAATACCACCGACAATCGTTGTTAAACTGCTTGGTTTGGGGGTTTGTTTTAAATGATGACAACTTATTCTTTCTTTTGGCATTACTAGAAATTGGTTTATCGATTTGTTTTGGTTAAAAAAATGTAAGTCATCAGTTTTATTTTTTATTTTTCAAACAGTTCATTTTTAAATTTAATTCAACGAATTGACTATAATTAAAAACTCCAGGTTGCTTAATAATATTAAAAGCTCTTAATTGAGCATTTTTGTTTAAAATGGACTTATTACAGTTTTGATCGAAACACATTACCCAAAAAACTATTCTCGTGAACTGTGGAAAAACAAAAAAAAGTAAAGGAGCCAACTTTTAAAAAGAACTGTTTTTTAATTTCTCTATGAAATAAATAAAGTTATAATTATAAATGTCAATGAACATTTTAAAAAATAAATGGGATAAAAATAGATATTTCCACGCCCGCCACACAGTACCACTCAAATCGTGTGCAGCCTTAACAGATTTTCATTATGAAAAATTAAATGAAATGCTTTAAATAGCTTCTCAACCTACTGTGTTCTTCAGAACTTGGATTCCTCAAGTGCGTTTGGCTTTTTAGAGACCTTACAAAATTGTTTTAGAAGAAAAATATTTCTCACAAACACAAAAATATTTAAATTAATTTTGGGCAATCAGCAAGAAAAATATCAGATATACGATGTGAAAGTAAAAATAGTAGTTAACGATTAACCTTTATTTTCTTTAAATAAAAAATTGAATTTTGAATTAGAGAGTTAAGAAAATCGCCAAATTGTCATTTCAAAATGCGATTATTGTTTAAAAAAAATGTCATGGTTCTCTTTGCCTGTAAGTAAGTGTACATGTGCAATCATCATAAGTAGGAGCTGATACATTCTCCCTAAGAAAAGTTGAAAGCAAATAATTAAAAAAAAAATCAAGAATAAAACCAGCAACTGCATAACCAACAATAAAGCAGTTGTAGCTTTAAGCTGTTCCTGTAGCTTTAAATATTTGAATGTGTACAAAAACAATCAAATAAAAATGAGAAATAAAAAGGAATAAAAAGAAGAAAAAACCAGAAAAAAACAAGCACACGCAACACCTCGTACATCATTATCACATAGAGACCGCAACTACAGAGGCGAAGTATCATCATTATTATCATAATTATGGTTTGTAAGAGTACAAGTTACGGGCAGAACCAGGCAACAAACTAAATCATTTTTGTACACGAGTATTAAGCAACAGCATAATCTTCAACCCTGAAACTTAAATTATTTTTTGCATAAAGAAGTTTTTTGTCTGTCCGTCCATTCATCTCTACATGTCTGTCCTTTCTTTTGTTTTTATTATCAATAGCGTAGTCGTCGTCGTCATCATAAGAGTCGGTTCAATGTTGTGTATAATGTGTGTCCCCAACATTTATATTTTATATACACAACATTATTATATATATATTCCTTGTTAATATATACTCTGGTTCTTTTACGAGAGCAATAACAAAAGTCTTTAATTACTTACAACAACAACAAAAATCTCTTAGATTTTTAAAGCCAAAAATTACAGATGCCTCTAAGCAAATATTTTTAAGGTGAACCTCAGCTCGCCTGAAAACTTTAAGTGTCTAATGGTGGTTCGAATTATCGCACACTTAATCATAATTGAAAAATCGCATACTGTGAAAATGTGTTACGAACAAAGGAACATGGACGTTGCAGACCACGAATAACATTAGAACAAAGCAAGATCTTGGTTTCATTTAAAAGTAAAGACACTAAGAAAATCAATTGGCAGACTACATATGGTAAAAATGGGACAATGGTTCTAGAGCCACAATTTCCAGTACGCTTCGTAATAAAGTGTTGAATAGATTTGGTTAAAGTACAACTGTGTAAGTATTATTACAAAATTAAATTACAGCCAAAAATATAATAGTGTGAGCAGATTTTCTGTCTTATGAAAGTAAAATCGATGGATACGTATAAAATTACCGGTTTTCACACTTATCAACCCTCTGAGTGCAATAGTAATAGACATAAACTAATGCAGCCTTAGGTATTTATCTATGAATGTTTCAAATTTCATTAAAATGAATTAACACGCAAAATAGTCGGCTACGATTAATTTTTTTAATTACAATTTCATTGGCATTACATGATATAATAACAATTCCGAAAATTTTATCTATAATTTAATTCTATTGACTTTTTCGAATTATATTTATTTTCAGTCTAATTGAAATATATGAAATCTCTTAATTAATAATTACCATATGATAAAAAATAATTGGTTTTATGAAACAAAAATGTATGATCACAAAAGCTTTAAAAAAAACTATACAACATATAATTTATCATTTAATTAATATAAAAATTTAAAGCGAGATAGTTGAAAAACTTTGTGCCTAAGATCTAAGGCCAACTAAAACCCAAGCTAGCAAAACGTAAATGTGTTCTCATATTGTATCATTTTCAACAAGTTTTTGTGATAAAAATGTCGGTATTTAATGAGCATAAAAAGAAGAGAAATTCCGTTATATAATGGTAATGCTTTAAAACCATATAATCATTAGCCAATGATGATTTTTTTTTAGCTAATTATCAATGAAAACAAAAAAACAATGGTAATGCTAAAACATTTTAGCATTATTATTATTCAATCCTAAACAAACTGATATTTAATTCGTTTATCTAATTAATTACTTCCATGTAAGCCGGTAACAATGAGATTAAGATTAATTAAAAACTCACATAAAATGTTAAGTTAAACCGTCTTCTCATTTCATTTTAACAAATTACTTACTGGTCTCTTAAACTTTAGCATACTAATGATTTGGAGAGAACTCACGTTCAGGCATGTGCCTCATTTAAAGGATAGAAGTAATGAAACTGAATTTTAACAGAAGCATCCAATCGGATCAGAACAGTTCACAACCTGAACTGAATTTACAATTGTGTAAATCAAAACGGAATGACGGAAATTTTCTTTATCATTTATCTAACACCATCTCTCTTTAAAAAAAACTTTTGATATGGCCCTCGTATCTAAATAAATGAGTATGTATGCGTGATGAGCATACAAATGTATTGGTTGATGGTCTATTTTTATTTTGTATCTTGCTACAAGTTGAATTTAAATATGTGAATGTTTTTGTTTTCCTTTCTTTAACTTGAGGTTGGGTTGATTCTCGCTGGTTTTAACATTTTGTCGCTTGAGTTGCGCGGCAAATGTGTTAAATTTGTGCGCGCGCCATTTTTTTTTTTTTTTTGCTTTTCTTCGGTTTTGTTGTAGCTATTCTTGTTATACCTACATACTACATGCTGTTGCATTTTCGCATATACATAAGTCTTGAGGCAAGGTGAGACGAGCCAAATAGTTGGCAAATGCTTTTTAATTATATTTAACATAAAACGGGTGTGCGAATAATTACACAAAGGATTTTGACAGTTTAATAAAATCTGTATAAAAATTTGTTTGGACCGAAGGAGCTTAAATTTAATTAAATTCTTACGCGTACTTTATGAAAACTGACTGGTCTGTCTTTACTTTGTTGTTGCTACATGTCAGCAGTGTAATAGTTGCACTCTTCCTTAAGTCCTCGTCCAGACATGCAATTTTTGTTTCGGCGATTTTTTTCAACTCACTTTTAAAATTGCATCAATGTCCACACAGATGCAATTTCGGTCTTAATCGCTTAGATTTTTTTGCTTTAACTACGAATCACACAACAAAAGAGAATTGCAAGCACACAGAACAGTGTACCCGATTCTATTTGTCTTTCCTCTCTCACCAACCAACTCAAAAGTTGTGCAACAAAGGTTGAAAAGTGTGGCAGGGTCTGACAAAATTTTTTATTTGTTCCCATATGCAAAATATTTATTAATTTAGGAGCTTTTTTAGTTAAAAAACTAATGCAAGTTTTAATTTAAAAAAAATTTAATCCGTATTCTAGTACCACGAAACGTCTCGAACAACTACTTCACATAATCATTCTCATAATGGTTTTTGAGTTTTAAAAGCTGCACTACACTTTATAACTTCTGTCTCTATCGCTTTAAGAAATTACAGAGCAGACAAATTTTTTAATGCTAAGCAGCAGACATGTCATTTGACCTTGCGACTATCGCAAATGGTATTAGACTGGAAATATTAGGATATTGTTATTGGGAAACAAGAAAACAAATATCAATCAACTTGATCCTTTAATCTAAATCATTTTAGAATTGTAAGAATTTTATTGCCGCCTTGTTTTACTCATTATAAAGCATGATACTGTGACAATTATTTGATGAACACGTTTTTGCTAGAACAGTGTTGAACCATTCCTCTCATTTAAAAACACAAATGACTTTATTTGCTAAATAATATCATGTTGCTGTGGCTTATGTGGCAACCTAAACAGGCTAACGCACCGTGAAGCTAGCAAAAGAAAATAGCAATTTTGCAGACTTTAACCCCACCAAACATCTGAGAAATGACTTATAAAGTTTCCATTAAAATGTAGTAGGCCGTAGAAGACGGACAGAGTTAAAGGTAATAATCTACCTTAAACTGTACGCACTGTAGCCTTTGATAATAAAACCATCTTTCTATCTTGGTTGTACTTTAAGTCCGATGGCCGGTTTATGTTCGCTTAAGCTAAAGTTAAGGTTTCAGCAATATTGCATATGCTTTTTAAGACATTCTTCAAATACTAGCAACTGACCAGAACTAACTGACCATAAAAACAATTGAGATCAAAACTTATTCTGACTCTTGTCACTTGCACTTTTAGCAAAAAGTTTTTAATTTTAAACTTTTCAAATTGATATTCTTTAAATGACAACAATGCGAAAACAAAAAAATGAACCTGCTGCTATTGCTGCTTCAATAACGAAATTCACGCAAGCACACTGGCAAGCTCACATATCAAATATTCATCCATACATAAGTTACATGCATAAAGCAGAATAATGAAAAAAAAAACGGGCGTGCTTGTTGCCGTAGTATTTAACCTTAACAGCGTCATCATGATTATCATCGTCATCATCATCATCAGCATTACCAACAGCAGTACCAGCAACACTATTCTCATCATCAGAATCCTTACCAACAACAAACTCGTGCAAACTCGTTATAATTTTAGCAAATATTTAAAGTTTTCCTGCCTGCCTGCTTGGCTGCCGGTATTTTTTTTTTTTTCGTTCATTTATTTTTCCACCTTTTCTTTTAATTCCAAATTCATTCATTATTTAAACGTGTTATTTTTTGACATCGTGGTTGTAGTCATCGTTGTTGTCTTTTCAATTTCTGTCCAAGACAGCAGCAGTTGCCAAGCAACAAAAAAATGTTTTTTTTTTCTTTCTTCTTTTCATCTAAATGAAGAAAAGCTCGGCATGAAAGAAGGAGTCATAAGCAATGTAGGTAAGCAACAAAATAAAAACAAAAAAAAAAAAAAAAATCCGAAAATAAAGCAAAAAAGGAGGTTTAAATAATGAATTGTTCGAAATTTTCTTTTTTGAAATTGCATTAAATGGAGATGGAATGTTTAAGGCAGCACACACTTCAAAGTTTATATATGATCAGAGTTGCCGCTTTGGTTCGACTGATAACGCAAAATAAGTAAATGTTATATCATTAAGTACTAAACTAAACTCGAAAACCAAGCGTAAGGTAAAGGCCGGGGTACATAGGCTCCATCATACGTTAAACTTTGACGAATTCAACTGACAAGTCAGTTAAAATACATGTTTCTATATCAGCGATGTCACAATTAGTACATGTTCATCAACGCAAAGTACGAAGGTTGGTAAACTTTTAACTTTTGACGTACGTTGAATACTTTGATGGCTATCAATTGCTTCTTCCTCTTATTTTCTTTTAACTCTTGCTCTGTTTCAATTGCACTCTGTGATTTTTACAAAATAATTTTAGTAACAAAAAATAAAATACAAATTAATTAACAAGTGGATAAAATACGAATTAAATTTAAAAGTGAATAAAAATAGAGAGCAAACTTTGATTTAAAATCCGTTAGCAAAGTACTCATTGTGCTAACCTCATCCGTCGTTACTTTGACCTCAGTTGAATACGTCAAAGTACAACATATGACGGATTATATTTGCCTCGGGCTTAAATCGAGTACAACTGTTTATTAGATCGTGTTTAATGGTGGCCAAACAACTAAAACATAAACACGATTAAGCCTTAACGGTCTGTAAGAATTTCAAGTTCACTTCTCACTAGTTCCAGCTATATTTCATTCTCACTACTGCTATCATCGAAAGTGGTGTTACTATCGTGTATTATTCTTTAAGAATTTCTTCCCATATTTTACGGTTTCAATTAAAATAAAATATTATAAACTAAATTATGGAAAATAACTCCTAAAATGTGAACGCTTTCTTGATGTATCGAAATAATAATGCACTTGCATTCAAAAAAACACAAAGAGCATTCAAAAAAAACAGAAAGAGATAATGGAAAATAGATAACAAGCAGAAGAAAAAATCACATAAAGGTCATGACACAATATTCAACGCGTCACTTGTAAATATAGCAACAGTAATAAACTTAATAAAATAGTTTTTGACGCAATATACCCATATGCGCCATTGGACCCAGTATGTAAAAGTATCATGTCGCCTATACGGTCCGTTAAGGGTTAAAACTCAAATTTTAAGTTCGAAGTCTAATCCATTAATTGCCTAACTACTTAATCTTTGTTTTAAATTTTTCTTAATTTTGTTTAATGTTTCATTATCTTTTGACTGTATAGAGCCGAAAAAAGTCAGTCATATGCAGAAGAAAAGGAAAAAAGCATTGGCTTTAAAGCAATTCGCCTTTGCAAAATATCACTTAGTTGTCAAACCCGTTATCATTCAGCCCTGCTTTGAGTTTTGCCTTTGGTTTAAACTTTGTAATTTTGCTTCCACAGAAATCTTTAGTTTGTCAAAAAAAAAATCAGCAAGAAGTTTCTTGATAAGTTAAGTGAGCGGTAGCAAAATAACTATTGAGACGTGTTTTTACCTACATCGGAGAATTTGAATTATTTAACAGAGAAACAAGCACGATTAAATTTAACTAGCAAAACTCTACGTTATATTTCGAAAACATATCAGTTTAATTTTTTTTTTTGCCAAAAAAATCCTTTGTGGCAACTCTGAGATTCAAATTTATTCGCTTTGAATTTGTCTCTTTTTCTCTTTTACCGAAAGAAGTTTCAACAAAAGTTTTTTTTTTTTGTTTGCTGCTTTAATTTAAATGATTTCCACCCCAAAAGTTGTTTTATTAAAAAGAGTTTACGGGTTAATGTTCGATTTACTTGGAATTTTTGCATTTTTTTGTTTTTTTCATTTACGGCCAAAGAAACAAGTAGAAACAAATTAACGGCTGGGGAGATGGTTCTTTTGATACAAGTTTATGAAATAAATTATGATTTTTTTTAATAAAATATACATTTATAATTGTAAATAAACTTTAAAAACTTTAATTAACGATAGATAAAAAAGCATTCAATAATATGTGAAAACATAGATAAGATAAGATAGAAATAATTATACATACATATACGTTTATTTGCATACAAATAATTTATTTGTGTAAATGAACATAAATACATAAACACATAAGAATCAACAAATATATGTATGTACTTACTAGTAAAATAAAAATTTTAATAAAAAAATATTTTTTAGGCTTAGGGTAATTTTTTAAATTAAATATTTTTTATTTACTTAAATATCCAATATTTCGCTATCCTCTGGACATCATTATCAGGGATTTACAATAACGTAATGAGGCATGTTATTGTTTTGTTGTTGTTGTTGCTTAAGGTGGTTTTGCACAATATGTATCTGTAATAATTCCTGTAACCTTTCCACTTGTTTAACCTATGCATATCGTGTAAACCTTTCTTTTAAAACATAACATATCGTCTGTACAAAACATATGAACCTTTTTAATTAGACAGTGTTCTATTTTGATGTGACAAATCATTTAACAACACAGCTGTTGTGAAAACTCTTATACGTTAGAAACTAGAACGTTTATATAAAACGCTGATTTAAAAAAAAAATTTACAACACGGATAAGTCGCATGATAAATGGATTTAGTTCCTGTACGAAAACGCATCATTACACCACATCTGATACGCAGTAAATGCAATAAAGCATTAGCTTTCAACACTACTATTCTTAGATGAATCAATAATGCTCACCAATAATCAATATCTTACCACAAAAATGTATAATGCTTGAAAATTTAATTTATTTATTTAATAGCTGGCTATTTTCGGAATGCTTCGCTATACCAATGAGAATAATCGTATCATGACTTTTCCAATCCAGCCAGTTTTTTATTTAAGAACACTAATCTGAAAGAAACCTGTACGAAGTTTTACGACCCATCCCCTTTACAGTTCCCTAGCTAGACGTCAACAGCTATTTTCTTTTGTGTGAAAGGCACCACGACCACTATCCCAATCAATCCACTATTTTTCAATACAATTTTTTTTTGCACGCTGTGTACATTAATAACTGAGCTTATTGTGCAAAATTTCAAGACTCTACCCCTATTGTAGTTCTTTAGGTACACGATAATTTTTCTTTTTGTATAGAGCGTACCACTCCTACTATTTCATGCAGTCTGCATTTCGCTAAACTATGTTTATTGATATCGGGATCACTAATGCAAATTTTCAAGAGTTTACCTTTTGCAGTTTTCTAGCTATGGGTAATTATTTTTCACTTTGTATAGGAAGGGCAATGCCCTATACTTTAATCTACCTAGTTTTCCGCTACATTATGCATATTTATAAGAGTTATTAGATCAAATTGCCACGCCTACGTGAGTATAAAAAAACATGAGTGCTATACTCGGCTATTCTGAGACTTCCATACCCTTTATTTATATGTAAATCTATTTTAGTGAAGCAGCCTCTATCAAAAAAAAAAAAAAAAAACAACAAATAATGCGGTGACAGAGTTAAAAAATAAGAAAAAAAATAAGTACGATATATAATTTTACATAAAAATGTCAACGGCTCTTAATGAGTTAAGTTATATTTCCTAAAAATTTTCTTTAAAAACTTTAAAATGTTTTGATATTGACAATCGAATTTTTTTTATGAAAATTTCAGACGGACATTACTCGGTAAATATGCGCGAGCGCCAATTTTTTCTTCGATTTTTTCTTATTTTTTAATTCTCTATCGCTTGGAGCTACTTCATTCTTTCAAATGATACGGAATAATAAAAGGCAGAAGTGGTGTTTAGCCCACTGCTTAGAGAGACATAGATAGATTTTATCTTGCTGATTTTTAATAACAATTCGTTTGAAACTATGTCTGATTGATTGGCATATTTAAATTTTCACTAGCTCAACTAGTGCCTTTACTAAGTTGAGTTCAACACAAATACGTACGGGCACAGAAGGACATCGCTCAATCGACTTTGCTATGCATAAGGACTCAGAATATATACACTTTGTAGCGTCGGAAATAAATATTGTAGAAATTACAAATGACATACTAAGATATACGGTTTTTGCACTTTTTGTGAAATGTCATCGGCTCTTAATAGGTTAAGCATTTTGAAAAAAAAATTTGCATTTTAAATGACATCCTTGTTGATATCTTAAAAAATATGGTGCACACTCGTACCTTTCTATTAAAAGTTCAGAGGCTCGTAACTCGGAAAATATGGGCGAGCCCCCATTTCTTCAATTGATGTTTTTTTTTTCTTATTTTCAATTCTCTATCGCCCCATACGTTTGTTTATTGATTGAAGTAACTTTACTAAAATTTGTTATTTGTATTAGAGGCAGGCGTGGAGTTTGCCGAGTCGAAGGAAATGGACCGCTCTGGCGGATTTTCAACTGCAAAACTTCTGAAACTATTAGCTTGTTCGGTAAGCAGTAAGTTCGAAAATGCATCAGTTGGCATCACTACAAATGTTGTGTTCTAAAATGCATCACAAATATTTATGATGCGAAAACATACGTCAAACATAAATCTCAAAAATCGCTGATGCAAAAGTTGAGAAGTATCTTTTTAAATATTTATTAATTTTATTTTGTTAAATTACATTTGTTTAGGCATTTGTAGAAATAAATTAAACGTAAAATTATCCAAGCTTTCACTAAAAGAGGCCATTAGTGAGCAATCAATTATTATTTATTTTTATTTATTCATTAATTTAGTTAATGATCATTATTATATAATAGTTCGTTGTAACATAATGACAATTCATTTCTTATTCATCAATTCAATTATGTACATTTTTGTTTTATTTATTTAAGTATACTATTGGCAGAAGATATCAATAAACATTAAATTTTGTAATTTATTTTTAAAGATTATTGTAGTAGAGAAAAAAGAGAGAAAAAAGGTTTGGTTCTATCCATTATTTTTGATGAATTCCAAGTACTTATGTCTCATTGTTGTTAAAGAAATATTAAAAGTTTTCAAATGTCTTAGCTGACTATTCCAAATTCTGGATGAACGCACTTAAAGTGACCTTTCAAAGATACTGTAGTTGATTTTTGGAATAAATATAACTGGATTGCTTGTTGATCTTGAGAAATTATAGATGTTTGATAAAGATAGGGGATTTTATAAAGCTAGTAGTAGTGCCTAACGAAGGCTGACTTTCAAAATGTATTAACACAAAGTTTGTATACAGTTTTGGTGCGGTATTTAGATCTTGTTCATACACAAAGTTGCGAAACAAAGCATCAATTTAGAAACTGATGCGCTAGTTGCTCGGTTGCAACGTTTCTAATACTTGTCCGCGACATTTTGGAATGGAATGCATTGCAAACATTTAGTACCACGGCATAATGAAACACAATACATTGTTCGAATACAAAGCAACTGACGTTTTGGAAGTCAGCCGAACAGTCAATAAACTGAATACTGGGATACCGAGTCCGAAAGCTTGAGTTTAAAAATAAATCGTAGGATGCGATTGTATATTACTTGCAAATATCTTATATTCATTCCAGTTGTGCAACTATACACCTCAAGACAATAAATGATATGGGACAGTAATAGGGAATGTGATAACTTGATTCGAATATTAGTAGGCATAAAACAGTCTAGGTTATACAATAAGCGAAGGGTACTGTCAACCTTAGCCGCTACTGTTGATATATGGTTCTTGAAATTAAGGTCTTTGTCTATCACAACTCCTAGGCATTTTAAATTTTCAACAATTTGTACTGGGCAGTTTTTAAAATGGATATTCATTGTGTAAGATAAATTACCAGCTGACCATGAAAGAGCTTTAGTTTTATTGGGATTAAAACTAATTTTGTTATTGTCCGCCCAAAAAGAAACTCTCGATAAAACATAATTGACTGTTTCTAGGTGACAATCTAAAAACTGTTTATCGCCAGTAAATACCAGGTTGATGTCATCTGCATATAAATAAGGTTGGCATTGCCGGGTTGCGATATAATCATTCATAAAAATGAGGAAAAGCAATAGACCCAAAGCAGACCCCTGCGTTACTCAACTGAAACAAATTTTTAACGATGAATTATTCCCATTGTGACCGACAAATTGACGCCTACCAGATAAAAAAAAGTATACTAATTTACAGGATGAAGAAGAAAAATTGAACCTGGAGTGCAGCTTTTCTATAAATAGATTGTAGTTGACAGTATCAAACGCTTTGCTTAATATTTTCTCGAATTTTATCTGTTAAGCTAAGCAATAAAGAAGACGTACTTAACCCAGATTGAAAACCAAATTGTCTATCGCTTACGCAATTTCTTAAGTTCAGATATTCCCAAATTTGATCTTTAACTATCAATTCAAATGCTTTTGACATAGAGCATAGTAAACTGATTGGTCTGAAATTATCTAAGGAAGAGCAAACAGATTTTTTCTTTATAGGAGCTACTCGTGCAATTTTTCACATATCGGGGTAAGTAGATGTAGTTATTATGGAATTGAAGATGTCTAATAAGTAGTCTGCTATAAATGGGAGAAACTTTTTAATTAGTTTTAACGGTATGTTATCAGGATCTAAAGCATTTGATTTGACAAGAGATATTGATCGTAAGAGTTCTTCCTTAGTGATGCATCTGAACCCAAAACCAAGACTGCTAATATTTGAAAAATGCACTGTATTGTCCTCTAGGTTAGACTGTGATGCAATAAAGTAATCATTTAAATTTTCAGGGCTGTGAACATCGAATGGATTTATACTCATATTCCTCTTTTTGTTGTTAATAGTTCTCCACAATTTGCGATGGCTGCAATTACTACATTTTTCCGCCCAGTACCTGGTTTTTAATCTTCGTAGTACACTTTTAACACATTGCGTACGGATCACGAGATATCTCGTTTTTAGCAAATCGATCGTTGCGGCCGGGTCACGAGATATCTCGTTTTCATGTTTTTTTTATTCAATCGGCAATTTAAGCAACCAGCAACAAATATGTATATATATAGTATTATTTAAGAATAATTTATGCGAATATAATACCAAGTGCAAATTAGAAATGTGCGTATCCGCTTCCTATTACTTGCCAAGCATGTTTTTGGAGCGTTCGAAAATGTGCGGGCCTTGAGGGCGTGTTGAACGCGCAGAGCGCCGTACGCAATGTGTTAACTTTGTTTCTTCACCTACAGTATGTCTTCCGTGACCGTTCGTGTAAGTTTTCTCTATAAGCCTTGAATGCTAGATCTCTCATGTTTCTTGATTTTTTAACCTCTTCATTTTTACAGAAATCAATACTATAAAAAAATGTGTTGTTTTTTAATGGGAACCGTTTTATGTAACGCAAGAAAAAGTTCATTTAATTATTAATGTTTAAGCGTTCGAAATTAAAAACAAATTTTGGTATGCGCATTGAATGAGCATCAGTTGTTTTGCATCGAGCGCAAACTAATCACACATACGCATCAGATGCAGCGCAGTGATGCATTTCTGAACAAGCCCCATGCTATGTCTGATCGATTGGCGTATTTAAATATTCTCTAGCTAATCTTGGCAAAGATATATTAAAGAAATAACAACCGGAATGACAGACTTTGATAAACCCTTTTTCCACCAGTAGCGAAGAGTATGAAAAATAAGTACCCTATTTTACCAACCGCATATTTGATAACAAACTGAAATTTCCAGGCAGATCGGTACACTGTTGTAGTCAGCTGTAGCTTTACCAAAAAAAAAAAAAAAAAAAAACAAAACCGTTATCATTATTTAATACATGACATCGGTGTTTTAATATTTTCGCTTTCCATATCTTTGCTTTGAATTAAATTTTTATATGTTAAGGCATCTTTAGCTTACCTAAAATGTAAATATACCCTGATGAACAAAGTTAAGCAATTAACGGATTGACCATATAAACTTCCTTTACTTTTTAACCTTTCATTATAAAAAAAAAATAAAAGAAAAAGAAACTTATTTTTGAAAATTAATTCTTTTATTTTATCAACATACATACATATATATAAACAAACATATAAAAACACAAATACAAAGGACTTACTAAACATCGACAAGCATCAAAATTAAATTTTTTAACATAAAAGTATTTTAAGAATTAATTATTTCGAAATATATAATGGGAATTAATTCAGTTTTTAGATTTTTAATTATTTTTTTTTTTTATTTTTGGCTTTGAAGAAGATAAAAAAGATATATATTTATATTAATTTGCAATTTAATTTTATTTACTTATTTAAAAATAAAAAGTTACCTGATAATTTTATTTCTTGTTGCAAGTGAGTTGTTTGTACAAAAAAGCAAAATAAAAAAATGTTCTTAGAAAATAATGGTAATTTATAAAATAAAATATCTTTAAAACTATTTTTAAGAGTTATAAGGAATTAAAATATAAAAATAGAGGAAAAAACAGTTGTTTAGGTCATGCCTTATTATATGATATGTTTCACACAATGGGTAAATTTTGTTTACATACATCTACATTCACAATCATTTAATAAAGGAAAAAATTATTTACGCTTAAAATGAACTACTTTTTGAAGAGTTGATTCAATAATTTCCATTTTGAAATTTTAAATGAGCATTTTGTGAGAATTATTGATTTTATAAATTTTTGAAAAAATATGGAAAGCAGTTAACTTTCAAACTAAATTTTTCAAACAACAATCTTGCAAACATTTAACATATCATACTGGAGTGTTTTACTTAATTTCTTCTTTGGAAAAGTAGTGTTTTACTCAATTGTTTTTACTTTTTTGGAAACATTTTTACTCTTAAATTCATATCTACTCACTGTAAAAACTGTCAGGCATGCTCTGACAAACGCAAATTGCTTAAAACAAGTTGAAATCGCATGAAGTGTTCCGCAGTTCACAGTCGCAAGAAATTCGGCGACTTCAAATCGCAAGCAAATGATTTTATTAATTTTTCTTAAAATAAATTTAAAACGACAGTAAAATTATACACAAATTAATATGTTTTTTTTTTGTTTTCAACAAAAGTTATTTTAATTTTTATATTATTTAAGTCACAAATAATGAATTTAAAATATATACCAAGGTACATTTATTTTACTAGGTAGTGTCGTCCGCCCAGCTGGTTTGTAGTTGGACATGTCAAAAGTTGTTTATATTTTACATTTTTTGTTTACGAATTGCAAAAAACACTAACAACAAGCATATGCAGAACAAAGAGAGGGTTTGTTTTTAGAGTAATTATCTTTTGTTTTGTCTTTCTATTTTTGACATTTCTACTCACAAAGCAACAATAAAATGCCATGTTGTTTTTACAAATGTTGTATTTGTTGTAGAACCGTTATTACCTAGTAAAATAAATGTACCTTGATATATACTATGTTTTGGTTGTTTTCTTGACAACGATTTTATAAAAACAGCTGTTCTACTTGATGTTTGAAAATATTTTATTATTACTGCTGTTGAATGTGTAGTCGGTATTCAAATAAAATATCGGCTATTTTAATTTTAAATTCTTATAAAAATATTCGGCGCATATTAAATGTGCGATTTAAGTGTTAAGGTACCTTAATAGATTTATTCAAATGACTTTTTCCTTCAAAAATGGAAGGAAATGTCCGTTTTTTGATTCGTTCTTTTTTAACTTCATATTTTTTCTAAGAAATAAAACCAGGAAGCTGCTGGCATTTTGTTTTAATTTTTTTTTTGTGTTTTATGGTTTGCAACCCAAAAAAATATGAGCTGCACTTAATCAAGATTTATACAATTATATTTTTTAATTCTTCTTTAAAGTGTCATCGATATTTATCGCGTCTCTTTACGATGACATTTTTTACTGCATCTGAATTTGTACATATCGCTTTTAATATGATAAAAAGCAAGTGTAAAAACATAGCCTCAAACTTTAAGCCATGCCATTTTGAACTCCCCGTTTGCTTTACTACACCTTTTGCCATTCGTTGTGTATGTTGGCCAACAGCAAACAATGTGTGTGTTATTACCTTTGTTATGTTTGTGTTACAAGAGTTTTCACTTTAAAGGCAGTTTACATTGCTAGTCTTAAGAAAATACAAATTAAAATTACAACATATTTTTATAAAACCAAAATTTCATTATATCAAGGATGCCTCAGTGTTGCGGTTTTAAATCAAACCTGAATAATCATAAGATTTGTTTTCTCTTCTTTGACGTACAAATAGAATTCAATTTTATTTTCTCTTCTATGAATATAAATACTTATTGTCTAAACTCTCTTAAAGCATCATAGTTCATTAAATATTCAAATATGATAAAATATAGGTCTGTTCGGTAACTTTACTAGCAAAACTAACAACGAGAGAGTAAAACAGAAATTTTCAATATTATTCTTCCAAATGTAAAAAAGTAAATAAAAGTTTTACTAGCAAAAATTAGCAAAAAAAATTGTTGTGGTCTTGGGAACGATATGTAAGACTTAAAAACTGTAAATCCACTTGAGTGCAAAAATGTATAGACCATAAAAAGCCAGCACTAAATCTTTACACTAAAAACAATTTGAACTTCATAATTCTAAGCTTTATTGTTTATAAATAAAATTATAATTGTACATACAAAATTGTAAAATACTTATTAAATTTGTACCGACAAAAAAGTACATTGCATTAAATGTTTCGATACTGGCTAGTTTACTTTTAATTCTTAAAATAACAAGGACTTCTTTGCTGTATACTCTCAAGGCAAATTGAATACTAGGTAAAATTGATAGCCCAGGTGATCGAATTCGCTACACAAACCTTTCAGAACTAAAGTCAAAACCGTTGGGTGGCATCTTCAGGAAACAGGAAATAATATTATTAAAAAATTATATGTTTTTCATTATTAAATAAAATTAATTATAATAAAAGGTCAAAAAAAAAAAAACATTAACATTTAATAATATTTTTTTTCATAAAATAGTGAATGTGTTAATAAACCATTGTGTGAAAAGTGAAGAGTGTGTGAGCCCAAGAAGTGTAGTTAAAATATAAAATAAATCAAACAATAAACAACATTTATTAAAAAAGAAAATGTTTCTTTGAAAATCATTTTTACAAATTGTTTGCTTTTGTTTAAAAAAATATTCATTTGCGGTATGCAAAAAAAAGTACGAATGCGGGAGTGAAACTTTGATTGATATGCCGAGAGACACCGAAATTTCTTTTTTTCTGTTGTTTTTATATTCGTCCTGTTTACTGACACGTAAGCGTTAATTTACACAAACAAAATATACGCGTTTTTTGTTTTTATCCTGATGCGATTATCTGGTATTCAATTTGCCTTGTATACTCTCATATCTAAATTAAAGAAAAATAACAAAATATTTTAATTTTTGTATTTTGTTTCTAACTGCCAAATACATACTTGCATTTTCTTCAATGTTATGAAATTCTCTTTTGTCAGACATTTTAAGCAAATTATTTTGAAAGCAAAAGTAAAAAATAAGCTGCCTAATTCTTGCAGCCAAAACTTGAAAAAAAAAATTTCTCTAATTTTTAGGCTCTTTTTTCACTCTCTCCTTGCAAATTTTTCGAGTACATGAACACGTTCTAGTGTGAACACGTTCTAGTAACAATTAGCAACAATTTTTAGTTACTGAACAGACCTTATATAAGATATATGGATCTTAATCTATATTTTTAAGTCTAAAACTGGAATCAACTAATTAAAAATGCAATTAGGCCATTATTTTAAAAGCTAGACCTAATTGGGATCAAATAAAAATAATGCGAATTGTGTTGAGTTTAAAAATATATCAAAATTCATTAAAAAAAATAATAAATGAAATTAACCATAGATTAACACTACATTTTACGTGGAAAAATTTTAACATTATTTTTAAATAGTGTTTGCTTTTCAAAGATTTTTTAATTTTTCTCAATATGTACATTAAGACTGATAGACAGATTACTATTCTTAATATGATATCTTAGGAAAAAAATTAAAAAGAAAATTGCATACATCTAACAAAGGGTCGAGAGAATCAAAATTACCTTAGTATAGGTGAAGAAAACAAGTTTTTTTATCTTTATGTAAAATGATTTGGTATAAGTTGGAAAAAGAAAAACGAAGAAAATTCTTTAATTACGGATAAGCCTTGGATAAATTTTGTTCCAATTTCATATAATTTAATAAAAAAATAAATACAATTCTTACACAAAATAAATAGCATGAGTTATCTATTTAGTCATTAAGAATAGGAATATTCGGAAAATGATCCTATAGCGCTCGCCTTATTATATTATAATAGAACAAAAGGATAAATATAAAAATTTAAATATCATAGCTAAAATATGATCTTTATTTCATACCCAAGGTGAATTCATATAAGATGGTAGTTACTAGGTGGTCGCGATTGAAAATTCATTAATATTCGCCAAAACCCTAAATGTCAAACTCTATTTATAAAAATATTTTTTTTAATATGGTTTTTGAAATTTAGCGTTTCAGCGAAAATAAATAAATTCGCCTTCGCAACCACCTCGTAATTGATTCGCCGTGGTAGCGCTGCTACAACAATACAACCATAAAAAAAACAGGCACTTAAGCGTATGGTAAACTTCAAAACACAATTAATTGCTGCCCTTTTTATTTACCCTTTTTAATAACGTTTTTAGTAAGTTTTGTTTTTCAAATTAATTTAAAACTTTTGTTGCAATTCAGTTTTAAAGAATAATAAAAAAAGAACAGTTGTAAATTAAAACGTTACACTTTTGACAGCTACTCCACACATAACAAAATTAAAGAAAAAATAGCTGCCGCAACGATGCCACCTGGTCAAATTAATTAGCCTTGGTCATACCTAGATAAGACCATCCATCAACTTTGTGTCTTAAACAGTACAGTTTATTTTATAAAAATCTGTCAAAAATTGCATGTGTGCTCAAAAAACCCGATAGTGTGGATTAAAGTTGTGTGTATGTGACAGACTTTTTGACAGGTCTGTACGACTTTATAATTTTTTTAAATAATTCATAAAATGATTTTTTATATGCGATGAAGAGAAAAAAAAACAGCAAAATATAAAGCATCTGTTTTTTTGCATCTTTTTGCATAATAGTATGGCGCCTATGATGCCATTTTGAAACGATTTTTAAAGTAGGACAGAGTTCTGTCAGATTTTTGTGGGATTAAATCGTACGATTATGTATGATAGTGAATCCTGGCCTTAAGAAGCAGAAGATTTTAAAATGGCATTCTTGATTCACTGGTATACATCTCTCATTTCAAACGCAACATCGCAGCAGAATTCACGCGAGCATCGATTGATGAGCAGAAAAGATTGGCTCATATATTTGCAAGGGTTTTCATAAATGACATTTATTTATTTGACAATTCTGGATACTTTACCGACGCAGAAGCCGCAATGCATAAGACTATTAGATATTTAAAGAAAGATAAACGTTGTGCTGTGCTTTCTGTAGCAGCAGCGAAAACCATGAGAAATTGCGAAGAACATTTGCAGTTTAATAACAACAAAACCGACGTGTTCAAGGACAATATTGGCGTGTTTTATATGTACGAAGCGGTTTTTATCAAGGCGGGTATAATCCAGGATTTGCAAAGGCAAAGATGCTTTACGGATTCTGAATTGGATTTGTAGCAAAGCAACGCTGTAATAGCATTTTACAAAATCAAGAAAAAAAACTGCAATTAAATTAAAATAGAACGGCTGTTCGAAATTGCATCACCCTCAACTATTGCGCAATTCGCATGAAAAATTTTTCTCTAGGAATAAATTTGTGTAGACCGTAAACGTGAGGTTAATGGTGATTTACTTTCAAGGTTTTTTAATTTAGCGGTCAGCGACTTTTTGTGAGACTTTTTTTGTCACCGACTTTTGCAGCTTTTGTATTTTTTGATACTTTTTTCTCCTTTTTTGTAAAGTTTTGAACAAAAAACATTTAATTTCCAGTAAATTACATACCTCTTCTGTGCATGCCGAAGACGTAAAAATAATCACATCAATCAATAGGCCTGTGCGTAAATGCATCACTGCACCGAATATTATACGCAGTACGTTCGTCAATGCAAAAAGTGGCAGCACTGCAAATGTCATCTATACGTAAATGCATCACTAAAGTACAGAATGCGCAAATAAAAGCAACAAACTAATCATAAAAATGGCTGATGCAATGAACGTCTAAGTTTAATTTTGTCAAGTTTTTATTAATTATTTCTTTTTATTATTTTATTATTTTTACATAAATTTTTATCATTTTTTTTTTTGTAGTTCACAAATCGATTTAAGTATTAATTTTTTCATTTTCACAGTATCTCTTCGTTCGTAAATGCAAACAAAACTGATAAAAACAAAGCATACGCAACAACTGATTAGCTGTGGCAGTGCAGAATTATCATACTATGCAGAGCAGTGATGCATTTATGCACTTTGATTTTTCTTTTATTTTAGGTGCCATAAATGTAGCCACTTTGCTATCATTCCGTTTTGTAATCATTCCATCAGTAATGATTTTTTCAATTTTTCGAATGTTGTACCTGTTATAGATCAAGGCGAATTTATTCATTTTCGGTAACATAAACAATTTAAGGACTATTTAACCAGGTGGCAGCGCTAGTAAGCTTTTTATATTGTAGGTGCCTTTCTGTACTCAATTTTGGGATCCCGCGGGAACCAAATGTTATAGAAAACTGTTCCCGTACAAGTTTGGGTAGAAGAGAGCTTTTGAGAGAATAGAATCCTTCTTCTCTCTGCACGAGATAGCACAGATTTTTGCTATGGATAGATTGTTTAAACTGAAAAACAATTAGCTGGCTTAAAGGGAAATACAAAAATTTCCATGTTTCATGCAAGTTTTATAAAAAAAAAAATCTTAAAATAAATTGAAAAACAGAAAATATTAGTGTTTTTATGTTTACTATGAATAACCGCATGTTTATTATGGTTGACATCTTGTTTTGGGATAGAAGTTTGGTTTCTTGTCTCCCCGTACTTTTTGCCATCAAATGAGAATAATTTATATTTCCTCTCATTTTAACGAACTTTACCCAAAAATTACGTGAATGGTGCTTGTGTTTTGTTGCGGCTACGTGAGTTATTTCCAATTTGTAACATTGCCAACATATAGCAGTATATGAGAGTTGAGGCATATGCATAACATGCAGAATAAACGTAACATTAAACTTTTTATTTTTAAATAAATAAAAAAATACGTAATTTCGACCTGACAATCACCCCTATTCTGCATTTCGAATTAAAATTTTCTCCGTCTGACAACTTTGGTATTCTGCGTTTCGATTCCGATCAGTTTTTTTCGATTGTATGTATTCTGCATTACAATCGGAGCTCCGTATTTTTTTTTTTTTTTTTTGTTAACGGAGAGGTTTTCTTTATTTGTGTTTTTCAGTTAAAAATTGAAAAAATGTAAGTAGAAAATTAGATAAAATGTTAAAAAACACTTAAAACTATTTTTTTTATTAATTTTTTTAATTAAATTAAGTTTTTTTTGTTTTAAATTGTTAATTTTTGTACCCGAATCTGATGTTTTTTTATATATTACGGGTCAAAAACAACAACACCAGAGCAGTATGAAAAACTGGCAAATTTAATGGCATCTAAAGCAGGCATTGGATGTGGATACCACCAGCGATCAAAGGAAGAAGTAGCAACGTTCTGAGAGGAAGTTGCAGGAATCCCCATTGCACTAGGTCCGCCAACTGAAAACTCCCAGCGCAAAAAAACATATTTTTTTATTTAACAATTCTTTTATTAAACTTTATCAAGAATTTAATTTATAATTATGTAAACATACAACTTTTTGTGTTAAACTTGACATTTGTTTATGAAAATGACAACAAACTTGCTTATTTTGCTATTTCATTTCCACATTCCACAGTGATGCTATTAATTTTGTAAACATTGTTGTCTTCTTCTTTCGATTTCGTTTTTCTTCAGAATACCAATTTTCGATCGCAACGCAACTGAATGCGAGGATATAATCGAAACGCAGAATAGGGGTGAATATATTTCCATTATTATCTGACTTTCTCTCTCATATTATATATTATTCTCAGTTGCAACAGAGAGGTCACTTCTTAAGGTGCCTTTAGACTATATGTTAATTACATGTGACTTGTCAAGATTTCTAAAGCAAAATACATAAGTATCGTGTAAACTGTTCATAAAATATCTTGTGTTAAATACACGTGTAAAAAACGTATAATAAATTTCCATTAAGAACGTATTCTATTTTTATATGCCAAAGCATCTCACTTTCAGTTTTGCAACTTTTACTTTCTTTACTTTAACCTTTTTAATGACCAAAAGGTGCAAAAAAAACACTTTAATTCGATGAAAGCAAAGTAGAGTTGTCAACTTTATTAGCGTCAGCTATGATGTACTTCTATACATATTCAGAATCATTTCTGCACATGAAATATTTTTTGAAAATTTCGTATGCGATAGGGAATACAAAACACCTATATTAGGAGTTTTGTCTGTCTGTCTGTGTTAGCATCACGTAAAAGCTGTTGAATGGATCTAAACAAAACTTGAAGAGATGCCCTGATAACTTTGGTTTAAATGTAGAATCATTTTTTTTTTAGTAAAAATACGATATGTTATTTTATAAAGAAAAAGGAAATACAAATGCGAAAGCAACCGATTTTACCAGTATAATGATACTAAAACAGTTTTCAACACATTTTCTTTTTGTAGATTGAACTCTTTTAACAATGTTTACAAAATTCGACAGCAAGTATTAAGAAACATATTTTAAAACAATTAAAAATGACAAAATAAAAGTACATCTGTTTCGTAAACGATAATTTACTTTGTAGGTTATATCCGACGTAACTTGCAAATACATTTAAGTGCACTGTCAAGTTGCACATGTCTGAACATTTTTTTAATTATAGCGCGCATTTTGACATCAGCTTAATAGTTGGACACTTCGATTTTAACTGAGAATGAGAATATAATCTAAATAGAATGTAAAAGTTAGAGGTTGTAGTTTTAGACTGACGTTTGATCGCACTTAGAGGGAGATAAGATTAAAAATTTGTCGATAACTACAGCGATTTTATAATTAAACACCCCCGCGAAACTCCTGGGTTATTTAAATTGCTGTTTTTCATCTTTTTACAACTTAAGCCTTATTAAAAAACATATAAACTAGACTAAATAGATAACTGAATAACAGACGCATATTAATAGTATTTCGAGAAACTTTTTAAAAGATATAAAACAATGCAACCAAGCAAACGTTTTGTTATCTAATTCCTTCAGATATAAACTATTTGATTTACTTATCAATACTCTAAATTAAAAGCCCTTGATATTATTATGATATAAAACTTAATGTTTGAAAACACAGAGAAAAGAAAATACCATGCCAATAATATTCGAATTAGCTTCCAAATTCTGACTTAATTTTAAAGTAGTTTTTGATTGAGAAAAAAAAACAGAATTAAAACAAAACTTCTTTGAAAGCTATTTGGCGTTACGTTTAAGTGCATACATCCGACGTGTTGTATAAAAAGGTGGAAAATCTGTTATCTCATTCGACGAAGTATCTTTTGCCCCTTTATTTTTTGATGAGGATTTTGGTTTGTCTTTACGTGTTTTTGCAATTGCAGCATATGACGTAGGCTCTGAGGGAGGTGTCGATAAAGTTGATTTGGTAGTAGAACTAGTCGTATCAGCATCATCGGATTTAATAAAACGATTTAAAAAGCTAATTCTACTAACGTGTTTATTGCTGTTGTGCTCCTCAGAATCGTTATCAGTTGTACATTGAGTTTTATTTAATACATCATTACTCTCAAGAAAACTTGTGTTGCATGCAGAATTATCCTTAGACAAAGATGGCCAATTTTCTCTCTTACTGAATATGTCTTCGTCTTCAAAAACTGGTGTCCAAAATGAAGTGTCAGCAGTTACAAAAGTATCAGATTTTTCTTTTTTACTACTACTGCAACTACTGCTATTTAGTGATAACAAGGATGTATCCTCTAGTAATTTTTCATATTGCCGTCGTTCTTCTTTAAAACAAGTTGACGAAGCTTTTGTGCAGGACGAAGCAGAAGAGAAAGAAGCATTACTTTCTTCGACTGTACCAAATGAATTTAATAATAGCGACGATGTTGTGTTTAATGAAGTATCACCTTCAGAATCCGAGGCCAAAGAATCAGTTTTAATGTTATCAAATTTATTCGTTGCACTATTATTACAGCTTTCAAAGCCCGATGATGAAGTATCCGAAACTTTTTCTTGCAATTTAAAAACGTTATCATCAAAAAACAAAGCCACTTTTCTGCGACCATTTTTCACAATTTTAATGGTGTTTTCTACTGGATAAGTAGCAATGGTTACTTTGTCATTAAAAGGCTGCTCAACACTAACACCCATACCGCAGTAACGCATCATACCAATTGTTTCTTGTTCAATTTTTGTATTATCTTCCCAATCGTCTAACGTAGGTTGCTCACCAACTGGCTTCGTGCTTGCCATACGCTGGACTTGCTGTATTAGATGCAATTTTGCATTAATTTTACCTGTAGTTTCATATTCTTCTTGTTGCTGCTTACTTTGAATCTTCTTGTTGGCAGCATATTCTGTATGAGCTTTGGGTCGTGGATAACTGTATTCCGGATCCGATAGAACACCAAAAATGAAATCGTTATGAGGTTGCAAATTAACAACCTCTTCTTCAAAGTCGGTTTGAGGTACCCAAGGCATTTTAACTAAATTCGATTTAATTTTAAGTTACAAGATTTCTCTGTTTTGAGTGTAAAATAATGTTTTAAATATATTTAGCTTATTAATTTAAAAAAGAATCATAACGAATCATTTCTTTTTTTATAAATGGAATCAATCTACAATTTTTGTATTGTTTTTTTTTCTATTTTATTATTTTTTTACAACTTATTATTAAGTTAATACAGGCTAAATTTCAAAAACAATCGAAATTTAGTTAATGAAAACAAACATTCGTATCAAATTTGATAATAACCAAAAAATTAAAATCCATATAAGCAAAACTCAAAAATATCACTTCGGCAAAAAAAGGAATTTTATCAATATGCTGAATTCAGAAAAATATGAGAAAATTAAAAAAAAAAAAATATGCTTTAAAAAAACCAAATTCTACAAAACATCTATTTTTGAAAAATTTTTCTGTCTGTAATGCATCACGTAAAAACTGCCGGGTAGATTAAAACACAATTTTGTGCAGAATTCCTTAAGAACCTTGATTCAAATATAGAATACTTTTTTTCGTAGAAAAATTTAGAAATACAAATGTGAAAGCACCCAATTTATAGGTAGATGAAGTATTTTTAACACTGTTTGCAGGACTCTAAAATAAATATTTAATAACACATTTTTCTAAATTTGGGTGTTAAGAAAATTAGAAATGACACGCAGACGAAGTCGTGGGCACTGTAAGTAGATTACAAAACTAGTGAAATATTTTAAAATAAAAAATCGAAAACTCACAAAAAAAACAACGGAACGAAATTTATTTTATGAAAAAAACTTATAAATAAGGAAGTTCACAAGAATCTCCGAATTCATCACGTTTCCAATTTCACAAAAAAAAAAAATATTGTTTTTAAAGGTTATACAAAATATTTAAAGCAGCAGTAAAAACTAAAAAAAAACAAATTGTTATCTTTTAATAGAGAAAAGAGCCTAGTTAAAAAAAGTTTTATTTATTCCAAAAATTATTTTTAAAATGTCTTAAAAGCAAGAACAACAAAATATATAGCTTTTTTCAACCCACAGCAACTGTTTGTCGTGGTTTTCATCCACATCATTTTAATAGTCGAGTTGCAGGCAATAAGCTCTTCACTAGCGCTAAAAACAAAATATGCAGTATCAACTTCGCTAAAGAACACGTTTTCAAAGACGCATCGATTTGGAATTCAGTTATCTTCACCGATGAATCGAAATGTAATAAATTCGGCTCGGATGGCATGTCCTATGTATGGCTGAAACCTAACACCGTGCTTAATAAAGAAAATTTAAAAGCAACAGTTGAGCATAGTTGTAGCAGCGTCATGGTTTGGGCCTGTATGCCGGCTGCTGGTACTAGGATTTTAGAGTTTATTAAAACAACCATGAACAAAAATAACTTTCTTCAAATTCTAAAGGTATAAGATCAAACTTCCAGATTTTTTCAGAATACCGATCCGAAACATGAATTGGAAACTGTACAGTCTTGGTTAATTTATAACTACCCTCATCAATTTGGCATTTGATATAATTACTTTTGAATTCAAAATTTGGGTAGAATTCATTGAGAAGCTAAATAAGCAGTACCGAAATGGCCATATGGATATGCTTAACCCGCAGTCATTTTGTAGTTTTAAATAATAAATACGAGGGCAGCTATATATATTTCTGGCCTGGCAGCACTCAGTGCAATGCATTTCCATTGGAAAGTTTGTCATTTTTAAGCATAATCGTACTCAAAACGTTTTGACGTACGACCATTATTTGTGTTGTTTACAGTGACTTGAAAAAATTAATATAGAAAAAAATGGAATTAACTCGTGAACATTTTCGTGCCATCATTTTTCACAACTTTCGACGTGGATATTCACGACAAGAGTGCATTGATGAACTTAAATCTTTGTATGGCGATGAAGCACCATCCTATAGCACTGTGAAAAATTGGTATAATGAATTTAATCGTGGCCGAAGCTGGCTCAAAGACGAATTCCGTGAAGGTCGTCCAAAAACGGCTGTTGTGCCAGAGAACAATAATGCCGTGCGTGAACTCATAATGCAAGATCGACATGCGACATACCGAGAGATAGAGACATCCTTGGACATTTCTTCCACCAGCATACATTCGATACTGCATGAACACCTGGCCGTAAAAAAGGTTTGTTCTCGTTGGATCCCACACAATTTGAAAGTCGCTCAAAAAAAGGCTCGTGTCGATTGGTGCAAAGAAATGTTGCAAAAATACGATTGCGGTGCTTCAAAAGACGTTTATAACATCGTCACAGGTGACGAATCATGGATCTATGCGTATGAGCCCGAAACGAAACAACAATCGACCGTGTGGGTCTTCAAAGACGACCAAAATCCAACGAAAGTTGTTCGTGAAAGAAGCACTTCGAAGCAAATGGTCGCCTGTTTCTTCGGCAAAACTGGTCATGCGGCGACTGTTCGGCTTGAGCAACGTAGGACGGTCACTTCTGAGTGGTACACTACAATTTGTTTGCCTAAAGTCATCGGAGAAATTAAAAAAATCAACAAGAGAAGACGAATCATTGTTCACCATGACAATGCGAGCTCTCACACATCAGCTCAAACCAGAGCGTTTTTGACCGGCCACAACGTCGAATTAATGGGTCATCCGCCGTACAGCCCTGACTTTGCACCTAATGACTTCTTCTTGTTTCCGCACATCAGGCAAAAAATGCGTTGTCAACGATTTTCGTCGCCAGAAGAAGCTGTTGAAGTGTTCAAAAACCATGTTTTAGAGGTGTCTCAATCGGAGTGGAAAAAGTGCTTTGACAACTGGTTTGAGCGCAATAAAACCATTTTTGATTATAAATATTCGCATTTTTACTATTAGGCCAGAAATATATATAACAGCCCTCGTATTTCATGATATTCTTATGAAATATTAGCACAATTAAAGTAAATTAGGGTATATAAAATCTCATTAATCTGTTTTCTAGGGATTTTAATTTTCCCGACAGATCTTTTAGGTTAAAAAATGTAACGCAGTAAAAATCGAAAGACTTAAAAAAATCATTACGAAAAAACTAACAATAATTTAGTTTCATCATGGACTATGCGCCAAGAAAAAATCAGGAACTGTAACGATTACAAAAAATTACTTCTAAATTTTTTTTTTTTTTGTCAATATTTATTTATTTATTTATTATTATTTATTTTTTTTTTTTTTTTTTTTTTGTATGGAAAATAATATATTTTTTTAAGTTTTTATTTTATTTGATGCTTGGGGAATAAAAGTTATTTATAAAAATTGAAGAATAACTGTTAATTCCAAGCAAAAAGTAATGCTCATAAAAAAAGCGTATAAAAATCTTCAAAATTTTAACTTTGGATACAAAATTTGTGTTTTTTTAAATAGGTACGTAAAATTTAATTAAACCTTTTACAGCTTATGTTAATATAACAAACATTTCATAAATTAATTTATGAAAATACAGTTGGTAAGACATTTAAGCTTGTAACAAAAACGAAATAAATATATAATTCATTGTTATAAAATTAACTATTATAAAATTTATTGTTACCGTCACTTAAAACAACATCATGTTAGTTAAAACTTTACTATATTAAGCCGGATACTAAATTTTTCAAAAATTCATTTTTTTATTTATTTTTTTATTTTTAATGATGTTAAAGCTGACAAAAATTTAAAAAAAAAATCAGCGAAAATTTTTTTATATGAAGTTTGAAATCTTCTGCAACGGCGAAAATGAATGGAATTCGCCACTGCCACCACCTGGTAAATTATTTCGCAATGATCAACCGTGTACGTACCCAGTTTCACATTTTTTACGCAATTCGGCAAATAATTATATTTTAAAACTAGCAGTGGCCACTACTTCGTCCGCGTGTCATTTCTAATTTCATTAAAATACAAATATAGAAAAATGTGCTTTTAAACATTTATTGTAGAATTCTGTATACAGTGTTAAAAATTTTTCGTCTACAGAAATAAAATATGATAACTGTTTTAGTACCATTATACCGGTAAAATTGAATGCTTTCACATTTGCATCTCCATTTTCAGAATGTACAGAAATGACCCCGTTACTAAAACGTCTTGGCATTCTTTCGACCAAGGTTTCAATAGTATGTTTTGGAATATTTGACCGCTTCGTTTTGACGTTTTGACTTGGGACCAAGATAAAATGTTTGGGTATTGTTCTGGACAACCTATTAGACTTTTCTCCACATACCTATCAACTTTTTATCTTCTCGTATATCATTCATATTGAAGGGACTTTAAGTTAGGTTAGGTTGCACAGGCTATCGGCGTAATAAGACCGACTCACTTGGGTCCCAAAGGTCCCGTTGTGTCACCTGGAAGCAGGGATCAGATTCAGGAAAGAGACTTTATTTTAAGCCAAGAGTTAAGCCAAAATATCCAATTGAACAACAAAATTAGACATATACGCGTATAAAGTATAAAAACAGAAACGCTGGTGAGATTACTTATAATTATTAAAAAATCATTATCTTGGTCGAATTTTGGTATTCAGTTTTATATTTAAAAAAAGAAATGATTCGTTTTCTTTAAGGTAAAACTAACTGTAAAACTTACGGAGCTTGTTTGCCTTTTACTAAAAATTAATTCTTGCCACTGTCCGTAATCGCAATCTGCAATCAAAATTTCTTTGTTTTATGTTAAGCAACAACAAAATCGCTTAGCTTTGCACTTACATGGCTAATTCAAATGAATATTTGTTATTAACAATTAAAAATGTCTTTTAACGAAATTTAAAAAACACTTGTATGCTTTCTGCTCCAAAAGCAAAGAAAGAAATTTAAATGGATCACTTAAATATTTCTGAAATGTTTTATTACAATTTCTTTTGCATCAGTTTACAGTGTTGTATATTTTCGTAGTTTAACAGGGATGCCAAGCAACATCTTTACACACACATTTTTGCTTATTTCCAAGACTGCTAAAATTAATGTTTTCATTTCATTTTTGTTGTAATATTTTTTCATAATTTTTTTATTCATAATTCTGGCTTATGTGTGTAAAGAATAATGGACAATATGACATATTTATTTAAGTAGTGTGCTTCTACTAACAGTAAACCTTAATACAAAGAAAACTCTTGCCTGCAGCAAGTCTATTACCACGAAAAAAGGTTAAAAAGTTTCCAGAAAACTACCGCTAGATAGTCACCATGCTAGTTACGATGAACTAACAAAGAAACTAATACATCTGTTGTATTATAAACTGAACGCCAAAACTGTGCGAAACGGTATTACCGCTGATGTGTTAGCAGCTAATGGATAACAATAGCAACTTTGATATATTTTACCCCAATATGATAAATTTAGTACTTAAACAATCCAATTTAACATATTTCAGTTATAAATATTGAATATTTTTAAAGAAAATCTTAAATTAATTGCAGGTGCTTTGTTCGTTTCGAAAATAACAAACTCTACAAATTTGTAATGAATTTCAATAAATTTTATTCTATACTTTTGTTGTTAATGCTATGTTATATTAATATATTAATTATCCAAACATATTAGCTAATAATAATAAATACAATATTTTAACCTTTTTGATGCTCAGCAAAGTAGTACCGATTTATCGAAAAACAAATTAGAAAGATAAAGCTTGTTAAATTAATTTTAAAACAAGTAAGAATGATATATTCGGCTATGCCGAATCTTATATACCCTTCATTATATATCTTGATCTAGTTGAGTGAAGTAGCTATGAAAATAAAAACTAATAAAAAAAACTGGGGTGACATAAAAATGTCACCGGCTCTTGATGGGTTAGGCATTTAAAAAAAATTTTGTATTTCCTGAAAAATCTCTTCAAAAGCTTTTAAATGATACCCATATTGACCATATGGACAATCGAATTTTTAAATGTAAAGTTCAGGGGCTCATAACTTGGAAAAATGTAGGCGAGCGCCAATTTTGTCACTTAACGTTTGTTTCTTATTTCTCAATTTTCTATCGCCCCATATATTAATTTTTTTTATTGGGTTTACTTCAATAAACTAGATTTGTTCCAAATGAAATGGAAAAATTAGAGGCAGGCGCGGTGTTTTACCCGCTGCCTTGAAGAACATAGACCGATTTTGCTGATTTTCACGAGCAAAATTTTCGAAACTATGTCTGATCGATTGGCACATTTAAATTTTCTCATCTCATTTTTCCCATTTAGTGCCTTGGCAAAATTGATTTAAACACGGACGAACAGACGGACATCTCTCAATAGACTTGGCTATTCATAAGGACTAATAATATTTTTATGTATTTTTATGGTAAAGGGTATACAAATGTAATACTCATTTTCAGTTTCTCGAACTGTGTACAGTTCTACCGGAATTTTTTTTAAGAATTCTTTGCAGGGAATAATTTACCCATTAAACTTAATATCATTGAATCCTAGTTGTGCTTTAATTAAACCTTAATTAATTAAATTTTAATTAAAGTTAAAGACCTCTTGTTTGTCACGATTATCTGAAAATTGCCCATACATGCATACTTAACGTACGCAAGGTATAGTCACTTGACTAGGTTTTTGCTAATCTAATTCTTAGAACTGCAGCTTTGGAGCATTTAAAACTTAAATTAATTGTTGTTTATTTCAATTACGTAATATCTTATATAAGGTCTTAGCAAGGGCTTTAAATTGGATTATAAACTCAACAAAAACTAACAAAACTAACAAAAACTATATATTTGCGTGTTAAATATATTCCTTGAATACTTTTGATAGGTTTAAGTTCATAAATTTTAATATTATTAAAATGTAATAGAAAAATTTTATTTAAAATTCTACTTATTTGCTTATTTTAAAATAAGCCAAAACTTAATGATAATGTTTCTAAATAAATATGAAAGAATCTAACAAAATATGTTCTTTTAGTCGGAGGAAAAGCTTTCAACTAAAACAACATCCATAAGGCAAAACTAAAACATGCAGACAGAACTGCATGCACGTAGGAAACGAGATTTATTACGTTAAAATACTTTTATTTTATAACTGTCAAAGCTAATAGTAATTGTCGAACACAAGGCGGATCAATTACCAGGTGGCAGCGTAGGCGAATTCAGTATTTTTTGCTGGTATACACGACTCCATATATAAAAAAATATATGTTTTACAAGTTCAGTTTGTTATTTTTTCAGAACTGAGTCAGAAACGTTAAACAAATTATTATTAAATTTTCAAAAGTCGGAGACAATTGAAATATCAACTTCAAAACAAAAGAGAATTGCACAAACTCAAGAGTTGTGCAACAAAAAATGCAAAGTGTGGATAAAAACTAAAGCAATTAAATTTATATTTGGAAGAAATTATCTTATATTTTACGATTGATTATTGGCAACCCTAGAATTATTATTTTAAGTTTAAAAAAAGCATAGTTTTACACTTTTGATCAAGGCGCGTTGAATATGGTATTAATATGCCTTGCATTGCATATTGCAGGAAAACACTCCAATGAGTAGTCCCATTTAGATAGTCAAACTTTCAAACAGTTTTCTGGCAAATAAAAACCAACTTTTTCTTTTGATAAAAATGATTTACACGCGTATGCATCTGTGATATTTTTTTGTACTAAGCAAACTTACAGATACCGGCAAATTTCAAGACAAAGCATATTTATGAATAAATGTACACAACAAAAGAAAATCAACAAAAAATTGTTGCACATAGCATAATTGGCACACTATCACAATCTGTAAATGTGTAAGTTGCTATTGCCTTCTCCTTTGCTCCTTTACGTTGCAACCTTAAACAAGTTAAACATTCTTTATCTAACCCATGTAAAAATCAAAGGGAATTGCGCCAAAAAAATCAAACAAAAAACTTAAGAAATGAAGATAAAGAAAAAACTAGAATAAATGTCTTATTTTTTTAAATATTAACTTTTTTAACAATAAGCAAATAAAGTGAATTGAACCCTTGCTAATTATAAAAAACGTGACGTTTTAAGATAACTATACATCTTTACTTTTTTTGTGACTTACCTTTTCACGAATATCTTTGAAGTATCTCCGAAAGATTGATAAACTTTAACACATTCGTATACAGAGTTTTTATATTAATTTAATTAATATTTTATTTTTAAATTTCTGTTAACATTCACTTTAAAAATTGTTTAAGCAAATCATGACAGTGCAGCGACCAGTCGCTTTTTGCTTTATTTTAAACCTCTTTCACCAAATAAAATGTATCTTCTGTATTTTTTTCCCTCTTTTTAATTACAATTTTCTTTTATTGCAAAAAAGAGACAAGAGCCATCAGTTTTTTTCGTAACAGGGTTGCTTTTTTATTGATTGATAGTTTTAGTACAGATGTGTAGTGATGTGATAAAATCGATAATACAGAAATCTATCTATTACAAAAACTACATATGTTAATGTTGTATAAACAAATAAAGTTATGTTATAATGGATTTTCTTCTATAAAATAATAATTTCATAGTAATACTTTACTTTGGAAGATTAAACTTATGTATTATTACAAAATTTTAACTAAAATTTATTTATTTATTTCAACAATTCGTAATAAAAAAAGCCTATAAGGCCAAGAAAGAATTATTACATTAGATTACAACAGGATAAACTTAAATAAAATTCAGTACAAACATTACTTAATTTAATTAACATACATATTAATTAATTAGTATTAGCAAATGTCCATACAAATAGATCAGCATTATCGCTCTCCAGTCGTAATCAAATTAATTAAAGTAGAAAAGTTTTATAAAAACAACCAAGTCCAATTTAGGCATAGATCTACAAATTCTAAAAATTCCAAAAGTACTAATAGTTTTTGACGATAAGAGTTTATTGAAAGTGATCGGTCGACACGAATCAAAAAAGATTTTTCAAAACATAGCCAGCTATTCAAGGAATAATTATCTGTGGATTTCTTATAGATCGCGAAATAATAAATTTATTATAAAGATAAATTGGATGAGCATTTCTGAATATTTTGGAAAACAAAAAAAAATCTAAACATAAGAGAGTTTCGAAAAGAACAGCAAATAAATTGTCGTACATATGGAGAGATATGATTGTGGAGATTAATATTATAAACAAAGCGGATTATCTTAAAAAAATCCTTTTCAGTGATAATATATTGGAAGCATTAGTACTCGAAACGGCCTCGAGCCCATAAAGGACTAGAGACATTAATAAGTAATAAGATAATATTTTCCTTATGTAAAGAGGTCAACACCTGATATATTAAAAGCAGAAATATTAAATTCAGTTAAAAATCTGAAAAAACCATCCAAATTAATTGAATTAAAATCCAGAAATTCTATATACTCTAAAACAAATTATAGTTTTAGAGTCAAAAAAAAAAAAAAAAAAAAAAAAAAAAAAAAAATAAAAAAAAATAAATAAATAAATAAAATAAAATTTTTACTGAAAGAACAAATCCAATTAACTTAATATATTATTCCTTTTGATTATTTTTACAAAAATATTGTAGTTCACTTCTTTGCATTTATGTAAAACCTTCTCAATGGATTCAGCAACCGGCATAGATTTGTAAACTTGTGCTAGTATTAATGTACCACAACTTAAGGTGTGTTTAGATTGGACCAAGGCGAAACAATTATCAGGAGATAGCGATGGCGAATTGAATAATTTTCGACGGCAACATAATTCTCAATGTCCATGTATAGTGGTTTAACAGTGTGGTTTAATTTTATATGAAGTTTACTATTCATGGCAACGGCGAAACTACCATCGACACCATCTTCTAATATTCTGATACGGTCTTAGCATTCTTTAGTAAGTACTGAGGCGAAGTAACTTTAACAGGTGAGGTTAAATTAGCGGAAGATTATTTTTTTTCTTTTGCTGATTATATTATTTATATTTTTATAATAAAAAATTGCAAGGCACGATTGGTAGTCTGCCAATAATAGAAATACATAGTTGTGTATTTTATTTTAAACGAATGTTTGCAACATGCACAAGCTAGATAGCTGCAAAGAATAGCAATGGCAAGTGTAGCGATCAAGAAAATGTTGCATTAAATTCTGCTACTGTCTAATTTTTCCTAATTTCTAAAAAATATCGAGCTATTTTTTATCCCGATTAAATTGGTTAATCGCCGATATTAATTATTGAGGGTAAAACGCGTCTCGTTGGCCACTCCGCTACCGCTTACTTAGCTTTTCAGGAAACTTCCCACAAATATTTTAAAAATAAATTAATTTAATTCAATATTCCCGTAGTTTATCTTAATTTTCGTAATTTTTCTAAAGTTAGTACAATCATTTAAATAATATATCTTTCTTAATAAATTTAGAAATTAAATAATACGTAAAAATTAAAGTTTTATTTATTTAAACAATTTTAATTCATGATTTATTTCTTGAAGTTAGCTACACTATTTCAAAAACAGCTGATATCAATTTAAATCGGAATATTGCCATCCCAACAAAAACTAAGTTGACATTTAACAGCTTATTTTATAGAGAATTTTCATAATTTTCTGTTTTTGAACGTAAATAATTAAAAATATATAAAACAAAACTAGCAAAAATATGGGAAGAAGATCAATTAATACCACTAAAAGTGGTAAATACATGAATCCCACAGATCAAGCCAGTAAGTATTGTTCAAAAACAGTTTTTTCTTAACACTGGGAGTTGCATCTGACCATTATGGTTTTACTCAGGAAAGGAGGCTCGCAAAAAGGAATTGAAAAAGAACAAGAAACAGCGCCAGATGGTAAGAGCAGCTGTACTTAAAAACAAAGATCCTAGTCAAATATTGGAAGAAATGGAAAAAATCGATGAAATGGGTAAGTGCTAATATTAAAAGCTGAAGTAACCGAGTTAATTGAGTATTATTATCTGCGGTTTTTTTTCTTGCAGAATACAATGTGTTGCAGCCTTCACCTTTAAACGAGAAGGTTTTAAGGGATAAACGCAAAAAATTAAAGGAAACCTTCGATCGGGTTATGAGGCTTTATGTAAGTAAATAAATTCGAAGATCCCTGCTAAGTTATTTCAATGCTTAATATTTCTTTTAATAATTGCCATAAACTCAAATTAAATAAGGTCTACTGTTTAGAACATTTTAATTTAATTACATTTTCTTTTGTAGCATAATGATGATCCTGAACACTGGTCAGAGTTAAAACGCAAAGAGGTTGAGTACGAAAAAAAACGTCTGAAAAAACAACAATACTATGAGAGTGTAAAACATGCTCAAAGTGTGCAAATTGATGAAATTCCCCTACCGTCTAGTAATCAAACACCAGCATCTTCATCAGCATCTAGTGCTGGAACATTTGCAACTAAACGTCTGCCACCTCCTCCTACAGCTCTGTCCTTACCCCCATTTGCGCCGGGAGCTCCTCCAGGAACTCTCAGAAAAACTAATGAAAATGTAAGTGTAATTATGAAAAATTGATTATTAAAAAATAATTCGTATCGTCATAAGTTAAATATATTTAATCTCTCACTCTCCTGTTCTGTAAACCGAATTCGAGTAACTTTTTTTCGATTCTAAATGAATTCTTATTTTTTGTTATTTTAATTAAATATTTATTAACCGTGATTGACTTGATTTACAGAACACGTTAATAGACTTTTGCTTTTCTAATAATGAAACGGTATTTATTATAGAATTTGTGGTATACTGCTATATGTTATTTCATGTATTTCACCAGCATCGCCGCAAGAGTCTTTATTGAGAATACCATTCAGGATATCCCTTAATAGCAGGGTTTTTAGGACTTGTTAATTTATCCACAATTTGTGGTTGAACGGAATTTCAAGAATTTATTTTTCTTTTTCAATGTTATGTTTTTTAAATAATAAGAATTTTCATTTAATAAAATATTAACCTTCTACATATAAGCATTCTTAAATTAATATTACATACGCTGCTTGGAATTACTGAATGCCATAATAAAAACGTTGAACACTATGCGATTGATAGGTTTTGCTTATTGGAAGTTAAATTTTTGCTCCATAAGGTAGGGAGTTTCGTTTGTTAATTTTTTGCTATGATTATTTATTGCATTAAAGAGCCAAGAAAATTAGGCAATTTTAAATTTATTGTTCTTTGGATGTGTTTAATTGTAAAGAAAACATACAATCGAGGGAAATAATTTTTTACTACCGCATTTGCAAAACAATTTTATTTTAAAAGGCGTCTTGGTACTAAATTTTTGTAAACTAAATTTAATTACAAAAAAATATTTTAGATTTAAATAAGTTCAAAGGATCAGGCTATAATTGTATTAAATTTGCTTTATTAAGTTAATGGCTTTAAGGGAAATTTTAGAAGTTTTTGGAAAAGAGTGAGTGCCGCTATTTTTTTTTTCTTTTTCTTTTCTTGCCTTTAAAGGTAAGTCTCACACTTTATAGTTTTTCAAACTAATTAAAACTGCATAAACTCTAACTTTACCGTTCTGTTGTAAATTAGTCACACATAATAACCCCACTTAAGACTAACTGAAAATAATTAAGATTTTAAATATAATTATTGTGTAAATTTGCATATTGTAAATTAAATTATTTGCTTAATAAATTTAGTTTTTTGTTAATTTACTTTAACTGTGCTTGATTCCGATATTCGAGCTTGAGGACCTCAATATTGTTTTTTCATACTTATAACCACAGAAAGGTCGAATAAACATCTAATATATGTGCTTGATTCCTTTAAGTAATAATATTTTATGATATTTCCTTAATTTTTTTTTAAGCTCATTAGTGGATTATACTTAAACTTTGTATTCAAAACTAAAGAGTCTTATATTAAATGCCAAATTAATTAAATGAGAACTACATTGAATCAGCAAAGCAAAAATATAGTAAAAACTCAAACATTTTTTATACAAACACCCTTCACCATGTACGGATATCTAGTTTGGTAACGTAACTCCAATCACAAAAAATATATTGTGATGACGAAGAAAAAAAAAAATAAATAAAAAAAGTTTTTACATAAAAATGTCAACGGCTCTTAATGGGTTAAGAATTTTTTAAAAATTTTAGTATTTCCTGAAGGATCTCTTCAAAAGCTTTAAAATGATACCCATATTGATAATTTAACTTTTTAATAAAAATTTCAGAGACCCATAACTAATAATATGGGCGAGCACAAATTTTTTCTTATTGTTTAATTCTTTATTGCGCCATATGGAAAAATGACATGGAAAATATACAGACAAGCGTGGATTTTTGCCCGCTGCCTCAAAAGGCATGGACCGATTTTGCTGATTTTTCATAACAAAATTTTCGAAACTATGTCTGATCGATTGAACATCGCTTAATCGATTTCGGACTCAGAATATATATGCTTTATGAGGTTGGGAATGCATGTTGTAGAACTTACAAAAGGAATGACAAACTTAGATATACCCTTTTTCACATTTTGTGGTGAAGTGTATAAAAACACAGTAACCATTAAGCAACTATTTTAATTTTTTCTTTAATTTTTCTATATAAAAAATTGCTAAATATGTTGCAGTTTAAACTGACCGTCAAAAAAAATATTATTTATTTGATTTTTTACTTTTTGATGCCCTTTATATGTACATAGAACTTTAAATTAGTCCTGGATATGTTCACAGAAAGAAAATAATAAAAACAGGAAAACAAAAAATTAGAATTAAAATCCGCATTTATAAATTTTCATAAACCTAACCCGGGGTCCCCAAGTTAAATAATTATTTTCGCTTTTTTATTTACATACATTATGTTAATAATGTCTTTACACAGAAAGCAAAATCTAGTTTTTTCATATTTCCTATGAAAAAATGCTTTTTTTTATGAAATATAAATATTATAATTATTTACACTATTTGTAAAAGTATAAAAAACACAATTGTTACAAAAACAAAACAAAGATTAAAAACAAAAAAAATAAAAACACTACTCCAGTTTTTTGATGACAAGAAACTCTTTACATAATTGTTGACATTTTTGTTAAAACTAAATAATTAAAAAAACATTAGAAAATTTTAGTATTTTGTATGGCCACTATTTGCATCTATCACGCATTGCAATCTCTTTTTCATAGAGCTGATTAACTTCTCTTTAAGTTGGATGGTATATTTTGCAACCCTTCTAAAATTGCTATTTTTAAAGCAATCATATTAGATGGCTGGCGTTTAGCAACCCTTTTTTAAAACAAATCCATAAATTTTTTGATAGGATTTAAATCCGGACTTTGAGCAGGTGTATCAATGACTTTGCCGCAATTGTAAAGCAACCACATCCGTACCATATGTGACTTATGTTGATAAAATTTAAATATAGACTTATTCTCTGACCTGACCTAACCTATTCTCTCTTATAAATCCAAATTTCTTAGCACTATTAACTAAATGAGTCTGCAAAATGCTTAAAAGTTTTCGCGCATCCATTGTTGTTTCTATGAAAGCCAAATCACCCACTCCTTTGCTAAATATGCACCCCGAAATCATCACAGACATTTTTCCAAATTTGACTGTACAAATGATGTTGCGGTTTTCTAGCGATGTTAGTTGCTTTCGCCATACTCTATTGTGCCCATCGTTGTAATACAACATCATTTTTGTCTCGTCGCAAAACATGACATCGTCCCAATAGTCTGCCGGATGCAAGATATTCGTAATGGCGAAGGAAAAATGCTACTCTATATTTTTTAAAGAGAGTAATGGTTTTTTACGTGCAACTCTTGAAGAGTATTTGTTCTTAATTATAGCCTGTCGAACTGTTTCATGGTAAACAACTATTCCGCACTCTTCTTCAAGCTTCTTTGCAAGTGCTCTTGTAGAAATTTGAGGGATCTGTACAAGTTTTCTATTAATTAGGCGCTCTGCTCGTTTATTTATTTTAGGCTTAGGGCCACCTCCACACTTTAACTGCAATCTACCTTCATTTTCAGCTCTATTAAGTATTGTAAATGGTCTTTTGTAAATCAGTTGAATCACGACGTGCGATAATCTTTTGCTTGGCATTATTTACTCACAATAATTTTAAAAATTTTTATCGTCAATTGACATCAAATATAACAACGTACGTGATAGATAACGGTTAATTAAAGTTGATCGTAAAGTAAGTGCAAAAAAGAAAGAAAATGTGTTTTGTATAGTTTCTTGACATTAAAAAAAATGGACAAGTGTTTGTTTATGCTTTTGTAAAAATTGCGTTTTTTTTTTTTGTTTTTGTTATATACTTTTACAAATAGTGTAAATAATTATAATAAATAGAAAAACTTTATATTTCATAAAATAAAAATAGTATTTTTCCTACAATATATGAGAAAAGTAAATTTTTTTATGTGTGTAAAGACATTATTGACATACTGTATTTAAATTATTTGTAAATGAAAATTAATTTCATAAAAAAAATTATAATTTTTTATATTATTTGTAATTTCTTTGATAACTCTGCTTCAAGTATGTAAGGTCTGTTTTTATAAGGAAGGGTATTATTAGATTCTCCAAAAATCTCCATTAAGAGAATTAGCGTTTTTAAGTGATTCCCCTATTAAAACGCCCAAAGAATCCACATTATATTTTTAACTCGAAAAGCTTTATTATATTTCATTATACCAGTCGATTACCATAACGAATCTGACCGCATCATTAAGTCTGCAACTTGCGCTATTGCCCAACTCATTTTGAAACGTATCGTTCAATAATCAGAGCCCTAGACTTTGTAAATTTGGGAAGTAATAGATCTTTTGAACCTCATCCTTATAAACTGGCTCTTTCATTGATTGAAAAAGGCGAATAAAACTCTGCAATCCTCACTTCTTTCAAGACTTATCACTTCTACCTAGAATGATCTTATAGCGACTAATGGGTTGTTATACTAGTGTCTTCTTTATTTTAAACCTTGTTTGCAGAGGTAAGCCTCGCTAGTTCATCAGCTACTTTATCCCTTGACATTGATACTCATTCTTACATCAAGTCCCCTTTTGCATTTATCTTCCAGTTTTGATTAAAAATTAACTTTCGACGTTACTTCCTCACCTTTACACACATATGTGCTCAGACATTAGTCCTGTAGCGTTTAGAACTTCGTTTGTCTGTAACCCGTTAGTTGACACCAGTTTCTTTATTTACATTTATCTTCGAGACATCTGTAAAAACTGCCGGTGTCCAAGCACAACGTCCTACTCAGGAATACTAATGGTGGTGTCCCTTTAAAATTGATTTCAATAAATTTATAGACCAAAGATCTAATGTAAAGTGTCTTGAAAACTATCTCATTAAGAATCTGATGTAATCTATGGGCCCTAACCTTACTAATACTACTGAATTCATAAGAAGCCTAAAAAAATGATGAAGAATGATTTTTAAAAATGTCTGAGGTAAAATCCTTATGAAAAGTGATGAACATCTCTGGCCCTAAACTAAACAGGCCTAATACGAACCCATATGCTATAATTTGTTTTACGGCCGGAGTTTGAGTCCACTTTGCCTTTTTTAGACTTAATTCCGGATTCTTACTTATAGAAATCTTGCACTTTGTTAAATTAAAGTCAATAATTAAAAATAAGTTTTCTAAAAAGTTTTTCAATTTATTTATTTTATTTATCCTTTTTAGTTTTCAAAACTCCCCGAAAAGTTGGATGAACCGAAAAAGAAAGAAACCTTAGGTGTGCCCGTAGGACCTCCACCAGATTTAAATGATTTTCCAGACCTCGACTCGGATGCAGAAAATGATGAGGTCATATTAAAGAAATATGTACCAAAATCAAAACAAAATAAGGTGGTGCCAAAACCAAATTCATTGCAGCAACGAATGCTAGCCATATCCGGACAAAATATTGATGACTTTATGAAAGAAATGGAAAATGTGCACAAAAAAAAAGTTGCAGCCGGTAAAGTGGGAGAAAATGGCACAGAAGATGTTGATAGGAAAACAAAATCTCTTGAAGGTAACGATGCTGATGACAAATCTGATGATTCGGAAAGTTTAGAAAATTCAGAAGATGAAGACGATAGCGATTCATCTAGAAAAAAGAAAAAAGTCTCGGGTACAGCTGCTAAAACAGCAGCAGTACCCGTACATGCAACAAATGTGGCGGCAGCACCTATGCCTTTAAATTTACCCAGTATGCCAATACAAACACATATACATGTTTCGGGGCCTCCTGTGCCACATTTAGGCGGCTTGGCACCACCACCCATGATGTTTCGTCCACCACCGCGACCCCCAGGTATGCACGCATTTGGTATACGCATGCCACCAGGTCCTCCGCCAGGCCCTAGACCTGGTATGCCACGCATGGGTATACGTATACCAGGACCACCGCCAGGCATGCCACCTCGAATGGCTCATCACAAAAATCAACAACTTCAAAATAAGGATAGTAAAGGCGTAACAACAATTACCGCCAAACCTCAAATTAGGTAAGTATTTTCATTTATGGAAAGTTTTTTAAACGAAATGATTTCTTAAATATTTGTTTGCCTCTTTTTTTATCCCAGAAATTTAAGCGCTGATGTTACACGTTTTGTGCCCTCAACTTTAAGAGTAAAACGAGATGATGGTCGCAAACCAAATCGTTCGAAACCATATACTCAAGAAACGCCAAACCATCCCAAAGAATCTAATAATGCCGCCTCGAAAGATGATGCCTACACACAATTCATGAACGAAATGCAAGGTTTACTGTAGTTGTCTTTAGATGAAAAAAATAAAACATAAATTTACAACTAGATTTTTAAAAGTGAAAAAAAATAAATCAAATTTTTATTAATCCAATTAATAATAATCACAAAGCTTGCACTTAATACTAATTACATCTAAATCAAATATTTTAATTCTCAGCTACAGGTCATCACTTAAACAATTTGGATCAATATTTTTTATGCCCATTTTTTCCAGTTTTCTGATCTTGTGCATTTTATTGTTAAGTCGTTTTTTCAACAACATTTGCTGGTTAATATTCATCACTTCTGTTACATCGTATTGCCTGATGTTACGTATTATATTTGTGATTAAGTTGTCCGTTAGACATATTTTTGCTTTAGATAATTTCATAAATTGAGCATCACGTTTCCTTAATTCTTCTTTGTACATAAAAATTATATAAGGTATCGAAAAATATGAAGTATCTTGATTATTATTACGTTCACGTTGTTGGCTTTTCGGCGATGTCATCGACATGTTTACTAATGCGAAAAGATTTAATGACCTGCTATTTATACTACTTGCACACATACTAAGTCACTTAGCACACCCTAAATTAGATTATTTCTTTGAAAACTTAATTGATTCTAGGAATTTTATTTCATTTTTAAAAAGAAATTTTACAAAAGTGTCATTAGCTCACCTGAGAATCATCTTTGTTGATATCTTTTTACAACTTGTGATTATTTCTTTCAGCAGCTGTGATTTTTTTTCTAGAAAATTGGGATTAAATATTGTGACACTTGAGTTTTACCTAGTTTACGCGTTAATATTCTTACTTTAATCCTTTTTGCAATGATCAACAATTTTAATATTATCTTTGTGAAATTCGTGCTTAAGAGATTTAATTTAACTTTGTTAGAAAAAAATTCAAATGCTAATTTTGTTATCAGTACTTAGACATGTTTTATTCTTGCATTATTTTGTTTTTTTGATAATCTATTTCTTATAAGTTTTATCTTTATGATAATAACTGAATAAATGATTGAGGTATTTTGCCTTTCAATTTATTAAAAAATTATTGTTAAAATTTTATTAAAAAAATGATAATTAAAACGAAAAAAAAAATTTAATTTGTTTTAAACTAAGAAAGTACATAAATTACAATTGTTTAAATAAATCTGGGGGGTTACTCTGTATTTCGATTCGAAAGAAAATACTTTCTTTTCGAATCAAAATAGTCCCAATTCGCACGATGCAAGAAAATAAGACTGTTTATTTTCATTTTCTTCTTTGAACTTTCATTGGCGTTCGCACAGTACAAGTCTTATTGCTTATATTGTTCAGATTTTTGCATGAATGTACACACACACATCTGTGTTTTTTGACATTACGAATATGGAAGCAAACCGAATTGCAAGTACAAGCAAGTCTGTACTCATTTAATTTTACCTCACCCCGTTGCCTACAACCTAATCAGCTCAGCTTAAATACTTGCATCGTGCGAATTGGGACATACAGAGTAACCCCGCTGTTATTTATTTATTTTCGAATAAATAAATAACTTTGAACTAAATTACCTTTACAAGGAGAAAAAAATTGAAAGGTAGGAAAAGCAATGTTTTGGAAAATTTAAGTAAAATGAGTGATTAATTTTGATATTACGGACCGCCAATATTTTTATATTTAATTTCTGATATCTCTTTTTCCATTTTGTGGTTTAATTGGTCATTAATGGACATGTGTATATTGATTTAACTTTTAAGTCTGAGTTTGACTAGGGCATTCACATGCAGATATTAATAAAATAAAATACATCTGTATAACTGTAAAATCTATGATTCAAGGTGCAATGAATCCTAAGAAATTGTAAGGAGGGAACAACAAAATTCAAATTAAAAAAAATATTATTAAATTAAAATTTAAAACTTTAAATAACACGTCAACAAATTTATATAAGATGAAGTAAAAGTGCTACGTTTGGCTAAATCGACATGTTTCAAACTGTAGATTTTCCCATTGAATAGTTTAAATAAAATTAAAATCGGCATAAGAAATCCTTTCCTACCATAAAGTTTTTTGTTAAAAAAAAGATTTTTTTCGAAAAGTGTAAGTTTTGGTTAAATCCTTTATTCATAGTATTGTGAAAGGATTGAAAGCAAGAAACAAGCAATGCTAGAAAAAAACTAATAGAAAAACGTAAACAATATTTATCAAAATCGAACTTTTAAAACAAAAATAGTGACAAATAAAAATAATTTTAAAAGAAATTTAATTAAAATTATTTTTAATTTTAGTCCCAGCCAGGGGTTGAATTAAACAAGTATGAATGAATAAAAATAAAATTTGCATTTCGTGACTATACCGACGGTGTAGTACAAAATTGCAACAAATGTATAAAACGTGTTGTAGAGAAGACAACAAAAAATGCTTTGAGTTGTGTGTGAATTTCGTCCAACCAAATTAATATTGATTAGTTGGTAAAATGGATAATATTTACAATGCGAACAACTGAGGGTAGATAGATGCAAAGAATGCTGAAGATGGATTTGGCGGTCCTGAAAATGCAGCATTAAATTCTGCCAGCGTCTAATTTTTCTTGTTTTCTTTGGAAAACGTCCGCGTACATTTGAAAAATAATTTTTCTTAATATAAGTTAAATTAAAAATGAACCAAAGCCGAAAAAGTAAAATTTTAATTGATTTATGAAATTTAATTAAGTTATTGAAAATATTGGAAAAACTTGGTCGGAAGAAGAGGTGTTATATTTAATTAAGATTATTAAATAAAGCGATATTCTTAATTATATTCTCCATTTTATGCATTTTTATTCAATTAAAATTAGAATTAACTTTTTCTGCTTTGTTTTTATGCTGTTATTTTTTTAAGTGCTGCCTTGTTTTCATTTATAAAAAACGCAAAATTAACAAAAATTCACATATTTTTTTGGCCAGGCATTCAATTTTTATCGATAACATCAGTAAACATTTTAACGGTTTGGTATTTATATTAATATAGCTGAACTCTGCACATGGTCAATTTTTCTATTACATTATATTTGCATTCTTCTTCAAAACTGAAAAAATGAATAAAAAATTACGTGTCATAAGGGCTTTAGGGTTGTTGTCCCAACTTAATTTCAGTAATTTGTATCATAAACAACAACCCGATTAATAAGTGCTGCCAAGTTTTCTTACTTTTTAATTTAAAGCGTAGCCAGCTGCATTAAACATTTCAAAAATCGAAAATAAAAAAGAGATGGAAAAATTTGATGCTGGCGTGGTGTTTGCCCGCTGCCTCGAATGACATTAACCGATCTTGCTGAGTTTCAATAGCAAAATATTCGAAACTATGTCTGATAGATTGGCGTATTTAAAGTTTCTCTACGTAATCTAGTGCCTTGGCAAAGTTGAGTTCAACACGAACACAGACGTCCGACTCAGAATTTATATACTTAATGGGGTCAGAAATGGATATTGTAGAAATTACAAACAGAATGACAAACCTAGTCTAGATTTACAAAGTGCAATTTTTTAAGGCATTTTTTTCTCAATTTTTTATTTAAGTTACAGCGTTATGCGTTATCTAAAAATAAACATTATCAACAGTAACATGCCCTCAAAACTCAAGCAATACCATATTGATTACTTCTCCTGCCTTACCAACAAACAAAAGTTTCTTGCTAGTTTCATGAAAAATTGCATAGTGTAAATGATATACCCTTTTTCAACTTTTTGTGGTAAAGGGTATAAGAAAAGAAAAATAATGCAAAAACTCACTTCTATCTTCATTGGTACTGATTACAAGCCTTCCTTTGTTGCAGTGTTGTGGGAATTTCTTTATTGTATTTAAACGACTTTTCCATTTAGGGGAAAGTTTAAGACAAATTTAGGGTGTAGAAAGTAATCGATGTGGAACACAAGACACCTTTTTTTTTAATTTTTGTCTGTCATCACGTAAAAACTGCGAAATGCATTTAAATAAAATTTTGTGAGAAACTCTCCTAGTATCTTTGTTCAAATGTAGAATAAGTCGTAATAATATGTCATTTTGTACAGAAGCAAGAGAAGTAAATCAGAAGGCACCCAATTACCGATACAAAGTTGTTAGCGAATTTTATTTTTGTAAAAAGAAAATTTTTAACACTATTTGCAGAACTCTGCCATAAACGGGTTATAAAACATTTTTCTAAATCTGAATCTTAAGAAAATTATAAGTGACAAGTGGACGAAGTCGTCGGCACTGCTAGTTATTTATAAAAATTAAAAACTGATTTTGTTTTTTTTTTTATTTGGGTATCCTTTTGTAAGGGCTTAAATTGGATTACAGTCGAAAAAATATGGCAACCGTTCCTTGTTCTGAAAATTAATCTAATAATATTCTAAAGTAGTTTCTAGTTTTTTTTTTGTAAGCAACGTCAAACTGAAGCAGGTACTTTTTGCATACTCGATCTTACTAGAAATGGCTGTGCAGCTGGCACTATTTTTTCAAAGAAATGAAAAACGAAAATCCACCTTATAAGACCTTTAAAAAAATAATTTTATTGGAAAATCAACAATTTCAATAGAACAACAATTTTCTGAACATAAGCTACCCTGCCCACTACACATCTGGATTATAATAATAACAGGTATTTTTTTTCAAATGTTACTAATGATGGGAAAGTACCTTCCTAATAAGTTTTCTACCTGCTCAACTAAAGGTGACACATAATTTCCATATAAAATAAAGCAAATTTTAAAATTCCATAACAGTATACTTTGAGAATCTTGGTGGTAACCACGAAAGATTTAAAATAAAATTTTAAATAATTTATTTTCTATCGGTTTTCTACAAAACTTCTAATCTAATAATGGCGACAATGCAAAAATATTTAGAGAATTCGTTTAACAATCAAAACAAACCTCAAATGGAACAAGGCAATGCATCTATCAATATTCCCTATATGGTGTTCGTATATCGTGAGGAATTGCGTCGGCTTAACAAGGAAGCTATTAGACTGTCCAAAAGCAAATTAAATTTAACACAGAAGTTAGTCTCCTATTCCGTCGATCACATAACGGAATATGATATAGAGGAGTTGATAAATATAAATCGAGAAATTAGTTTTACACGCAAATTGAAAAGTCATTTAGATCACATGAAACAGATGCAAAAATTTCGTAGTATGCAGGTTCATCGAAGCGACAAATGTTAATGCTGTTGCATCTACGGCTGTCTGGTGTGTAGTTATGTTTCGTGCTGCTGCAACAGTTGCCTGAAACAGTATTAAAATTGCCGTAACTTTAGTACCATGTTAAGTAAAGCAGTAAAATGTGATGTTGCTTCAACTGTTGCCTCGTGTGTACTGATTTTTTTAATTACTATATGTAGATTGATGTTTTACATCATTAAAAATTATTTTTAGCATTGTTATTTAGTTAAATAGGATAATTATTAACGATTTTAAAATAAAATATATAAAATTTATTTGTCTTTAAGGAAACGGGGGTTTTAATTTTAGGTTAATTGAGTGCTTTTGAATGTTTATTAACTTAAATGTCTCTCTTTTGATTGCAGGTTCAATCTACACGTAATAATAAAGTCTTGGCTATTAGGCAAAAGAAAAACAAAGGTTGTCTTTCAATTTAAATCATCTTGGTTGTTTTATTTTAGGTAAATAAAAAATGTACACAATTTAAGGTGTTTTTTTAAATTGAATTTTTGCTAGTTATTTTTCCAATGGAAAGTGAAGAAAGATTTTGGGTTGAAACTTTTCTTTCGATTCAGCACACATTTCTAACGATTTCAAGCTTTTATGATTGTTCTGAAAGCTCGTCAGAAATGAAAGTCTTTATCTAACGAAGTTACCTTTACAGCTATGATGCCATTTGCGTGATATTTAGCGCTTATATTATAAAATAAATCAAAGCTCAGAAAAATACATGTTGTATGAAAAACTCGTGCGTAAATTTAGACAAAAATATCTAAAGAAACATAAACATATTTATTTTACTTATCAATTATGTGTGTTTCTAAATGTTGTGTTATGCCAAACACACATTTATGTTCGAGTTATTTTTTCATATTTAGTAGTTACACGAACACGTATTCGGCAACAAATAACATGTGTTGTCCACTGAAAAACATAAATGTACAATATATTTGAAGTTGGTCTTGGTGTTTAGAACACACGTTTGATTGTGTATGAAACAAAAGCGATCTTTACACGATCAAAAAGGCTGGCTGTCAAGTTCGTGTACGTGTGCTGCGTGCTTTGATGTACACATGTTGAATGACCATTCAAAAATTCATTTTTAGTTTGATTTTGTGCTGTCAACATCGCACTTTCTCCATTGCGAAAATAGCACTAGCAAAAAAACCTTTGTACATACAAACAAACACAGCTATTTTTTATGAAACAATAAAATAAGTAGTCAAAAAAAAAAAATAAAAATAATAAAATAAATAAAATAATAAAATAATAATAAAAGAGTAGTAAAAAATTGTTTTTCCTTTTACACTCTTTTTTTAAATTTGTGCGCATCACATTTATTTTTTATATTAAATTTTTAAGTTTCCCTCCGGAGTTTGTTTCTTATTTGTATCATTCTATTAAATTACTTTCTTTCCAAACTGCATGCAATGACAGGTAAACTTCGATAAATTCCAAAATATCTTTTTTTCTTCCGACATTTTAGACAATCGCACAACTTGAAATCTCTTTTTAAATGAAAAATTTGTACGTGCTTGAAAAACAAACATCAAAATTTTTTTGACTTTTCATCTATTAATTTTTGATTCTTCATCCATCATCGTCTGTGTAACATATTCTAATACATTTTCACAAATACTACCATAATGATGAACGAATATTTTGATCGTGGATAGGCCGCTTAAGAGGAAGGTCAGATTAGTCAAATATTTGACCAAAAAGAAGTCACCTCTAAATAATTGGAAAAATTTTTTACCTTAAATACTCAATATAATTTATTATATTACAAATCGTCATTAAATAAACATTTGTAAAAATAGTGGTTACGCCTTCTTAGTTAAATATTTGACTAATCTAACCGCACCTTAAAACTTTTGGTGCTACAACAACAAATACATGATAGTATTATTATACAGGCTACACCAAATAACACTGCTATTTATACAAAATAGAAATTAAAGAATATTCTATCAGTTATGCAGTTTTACCAATAAAATATTGAAAAATGTATTTTGGAAACCGTTTATCAGGTTATGATTTATGAAATTTTGTCATATTTTCATAGCCATAATGTAATTTAGAAACACTTACACTCGGTTAAGACCGTAGATTAATAGAATATTCTTAAATTTGTATTTTGTATAAATTACAGTGTTATTTGTTGTAGTTTGTGTAATAATACTATCACGTATTTATTGTTGTAGCACCAAAAGTTTTAGTTTTATATACAATCAATTGTGTGCATCGTTAACCAATCGTGTATTTAATTAATTAATTAAATACACATACACGAATTTTGAATAAATGTACCCTGCCAGCATTTTATAGAGCATTTTTAGATAGAAGTCGCTTCTTCGTTACTGTTTTGGATCAAAACTCAATTTTACAAAAAAAATACATTATTTTTAATTTAATGTTCCCGTGTTTTTAGTTTTTAAATATTAAAATATATTATTGTCGAATTAAGATCTTATAACAATCACTATTTCGTCCCTACCAGGAGTTAATTGGACAAAAAGACCCGTTATAAAAATCCAAATACACTTCATTTAATCTGTTAAATTAAGAGTAACTTTTTCTCAACTAACAGATGATAATAAGTTGATTGCTGAAAAATTTACAAATACAAATTTCATGGGAAGCGCATTTTGATCTCTTATAGGTCAACACTTCGACTCTACTAAGAGTGAATTAATTAATGTAACAGATAAACAAAAACACTAATGTCATTTAGTTTGACTTGTGCAGTGTTCGGTTATGTTAAATACGTGTGAATAGTGTATGGAAAAATTACAAAAAATGAATTGGTAAAAATAAAATAAATAATTAATAAAATAAAAAGTAAGTAGATTTAATTAATATCTGTGTATATTATTTCAGCTTTCTAATTTTAACCCTTTCCTTCTTTTTAAGGTGACAAAATATTTAAAAAAATTTTATTTTCTAATTCTGTTTCCTGATGATGCCACCCAACGGTGTGTGGAAATATTGAAAAAAATAAATAAATAAAACCTAATAAGCAATATTTTTATTTTAAAACTGACCTAGTGTTTGTTCAATTAGAAAATAAAATTAATTATAATAAAAGGTCAAAAAAACATTAACATTTAACAAAAAAAATTTACATAAACAATTTTATCAGCTCTTAACGGGTTAAGCGTTTTTGAAAAATTTTTAGTATTTTCTGAAAAATCTCTTCAAAAGCTTTTAATTGATACCAAAATTGATATCCTATGACGCACAATCGTACGTTTTTATAAAAAGTACAAAGACCCATAACTCGGAAAATATGGGCGAGCGCAAATCTTTTCTCTTGATATATTTTTCATAATTTTTTTAATCTCTATCGCCGCATATATTTGTCTTTTTTTGATTGGAGTTACTTTATTGTTCCTGCCTCGAAGGATATAAAGACTCGGAAATGGATATTTTAGAAATTGCAAACAGAATGACAAACTTAGATAAACCGTTTTTCTACTTTTTTTGGTGAAGAGTATCAAAACAACACAAATATTTATGTCTGTGTGTTCGGCCTCATACAAAATTTAGAAAAATACATAACTGTTATTTAAAAAAATATATGTATGTGTATGTTGCTTTCGAACAGCACATGTTGTGTATGATGTGTGTATTTTCTGAACTCTGGTATGAATATAGAGATCACAATATTGTTCTCATGATCATACCACAACCACAACAATCATTTTATTTTAAATCTACAAAAGTATGTTCCTCAGTGGGGATGAATTTTTTTTGTTTCATTTTATTAAAATAAAATTCTCCTTTTTATGTTTAAAGTTTCCATAATTATTTTTCTCTAAAATTATAAATATTTAAGTTAGCTGAGGAGATTCTTTTCAAATCTCAACTATTTAACTGTTTGTGTTTTCTACAATTTGATAAAATTGCTTTTGGTGAAATTATGACTTTTATTCGTTTTTCTGCTGTTTTCATGTTAATGTTCCCAAAGAACACAAAATAATAAAGGAAATAAAAATCAATTTTTTGAAAGTGATACCGTCAAGTTTTGAAAAACAACCTTCTCAATTATGTACTCGTATTTGTTTTCTAAAAATGTTTTCGATCCCGTTTGGTGAGTTTGCTAGTAGCGGATTTACTAAACAGCTTGTCGGAAATATTTTCGAACGCATTAAAAATTATAAAAAAATAAAATTACAAACTTTTAAGGCATGGTCACATTGGGCTCATTACTTGAATCAAAGGCGTTAATACTAAATAAATACGGTTTTTATCTTTACATAAAGTTTTCTTTGCAATAATTTTATTTACGAGTGTTTAAGAAAATTGTAAAAGAGTTTCAATAAAATTTGATCAATTTTATTCTTTCATGTCAATAAAAAATTTAAATGAACTTTAACAGAAATAGTAGTCACGTTACCTCCTAATAACATACATTTGAAAGTAACATTAGCGGAAATAAAATTCGAACGAGGACATGGTTTGAATCTTGTAGTAGTTATTGTAGTTATTTCGTTTCTCTGCCTTAAAAATATAAAAAAATTGCTTCCTTTTAAGCCGACTTTAAAAAAGGAAGGAGGTTATCAATTCGACTGAATGTTGCCTTTTTATATTTGTGCCTCCATAACTCAGTTATTTCTGGGTCGATTTAAATTTTGTTTGAAAAGTGAAGCTTACGAATTGGTCCCGTTTAAAAAAAACAGTTTTTAATCTTAAAAATTAAAGGGTGTCCCCATACAACATAAATGTTTTTACGTGTATTAAAAACCGTAAAGGGCACCACTTTAAAATTAAAAAAAAACTGCGTATCCCTATAGCTTCCAATGCCAGAAAGTGACACAAAAATAAGTCAATAAATGAAAGGGTGTTTCCATAGGTGAGGTAAATTGACCCAAACGGGTCTATACTTTGAACGGTTATAGATAAACGTTTGCAAATAAGACAGAATGTTGGCTGCTATGATTGTTATACTAACAAGTATTAATATACAAAATTATAAGTTAAAGGGTACTCCAATAGTTCATTTAATTTGATATGTATGACCATACTTTTAAACGTTTAAAGACAGACGCTTGAAATTCACAACGAATTTTTATTGCAAACTTTGCTATAACAACAAGTATAAAATTTGGATTTGTAAGTTAAAGGGTGTCCCAAAAGTTGATGTAATTTGATGTATGTGGCTGAACTTCTGAAACGTTATAGAAAGAACACTGAAACCTTAAAAAGGACCTGTATTTCTAAGTCCACTATAACAACAAGTTTATGATTTAAATTTAGAAAATAAAGGGTGTTCCCATAATTATTTTAATTTGACCTATATGGGCATATCTTTTGAACCGTTATATGCAAACACTTGAAAATTATACAGAAAGTCCATTACTTTCTTTGGTATAGTAAGAAGTATAAATATTTTAAATTATAAATTAAAGGGTTTTACAATAGTTGATGTAATCTGATGTAAATGGCAAAACTGTTGAACCGTTATAGACAGACGGTTGAAATTTACAAAGAACCTGACTACTAAATTTACTACAAAAGCAAGAATGTAATTTAAATTTATAAATTAAAGGGTGCTCCTATAGTAATTTGTTGTAAAATGCAAAACTGTTGAACAAGTATAAAGTTTGGATATGGAATATAAGAGTGTCCCAATAGTTAATGTAATTTGAGGTATGTCGCCATACTCTTAAGCCAGTTGTTCGAACCAGTCGTTGAACCGAAGTCGTTTTTTTTTTTGCAGGAATTATTAAAGTACAAAGTCTGTGGAAGCTGTTGATGCAGAACTAATTGTGAATATTTAGTTCCATTCTAAATTGAACATTAATTTTTATTCTTTTGGTTTCAGTTTTGGAGTAATGAAACAAAGTTTAATGGCTTTGATCCTAACGGCCCACAGACCCAAAAAGCTGGCCAAAATTATTAAGCGTGTTTTTTGTTTTAAAAGTTTAACCTTTTTTTATAGTTTTAGCTTTAGTTTGATAGAAAAAATTTAGTGGCAGATTATTATTGGATTAGTGTTAATTTTTTTTTTAATATTATTAAATACTCATCACATAAAAAAATTAAACTAATTAAAATGTTCAAAATTATGATCATGTCATACGTATATCTTCATAGGCGTCATCATCCGTATCAGGAAGAAGAAGTTTGATAGTATCTCATAAAAAAGGCTTGTTTATCTTTCGTGTGTTTTGTGTATTGCAGCTTAAAAAAGGGTCACTGCACAAAAATAACCTGTTTAAAACATCTGCTGAATTTTCTCTAATAGTTAGCACGATATAATCTGAAGTGCTTATTTCTGACAATTGTTTAATTGGCAGCTTCTTCTGACAATTTTCCAATGCGGAAGATTGCTTGCTTTATTACAGTACCGCCATGACTCATGGGATGCCAATTGCACATACATTTCGGCTGTGTTAAATGCATATTCATCAAATTTTTCAATATTAATGCGGTGCGTTTGATGTTATTCATTTATGCCAGTAATTTTCGAAATAGTTGTTGAAAAAAAATCTTCTGAGTGCGTTGCCATCAGTAGTCTTGCCATATCCTGGTTTTGGAAGATCTACAAGTATACCCATCTCTTCCTTAAGCCTCTTCTGGATGATTATCTTTCTTTCTTTAACGAGTACTTTATGTTCATTGTTCCTTACCTGCCACTTTTTAAATGTCAGTTTATTTGAAAGAAGAAGAATCGATTCAAAAAAGCGCATGCGTGAACTGAATTTTAAGATAATCCTTTTTTAAGGGCAGGTAATCATCATGTTGGTAGTTGATAAAAGTGATGTAAATAATATTTCACATCAATAATTCGAAAAACACAAAAGTGTATGACGATAATAAAATATAAAGTATGAGCAAAAATAGAAAAAACTAAGATTTTCAAATAACCACCAAAAATAATGGTATATAACATTATTTGTAAAACAGCTACCTTCACTTTCAAAAAAATTTCTTTTTTTTGGTAAAAATTTATATATTTATATATACGAGGGCTGCTATATATATTTCTTGCCTGGCAACAGTTAGTGCTGCCAAGTGCAATCTGACATTTCCATTGGAAAGTTTGTCATTTTTAAGCATAATCGTACTCAAAACGTTTTGACGTACGACCATTATTTGTGTTGTTTACAGTGACTTGAAAAAATTAATATAGAAAAAAATGGAACTAACTCGTGAACATTTTCGTGCCATCATTTTTCACAACTTTCGACGTGGATTATAACGACAAGAGTGCATTGATGAACTTAAATCTTTGTATGGCGATGTGAAGGTCTTCCAAAAACGGTTGTTGTGCCAGAGAACATTGATACCGTGCGTGAACTCATAATGCGAGATCGACATGCGATATACCGAGAGATAGAGACATCCTTGGACATTTCTTCCACCAGCATACATTCGATACTGCATGAACACCTGGCCGTAAACAAGGTTTGTTCTCGTTGAATCCCGCACAATTTGAAAGTCGCTCAAAAAAAGGCTCGTGTCGATTGGTGCAAAGAAATGTTGCAAAAATACGATTGCAGTGCTTCAAAAGACGTTTATAAGATCGTCACAGGTGACGAATCATGGATCAATGCCTATGAGCCCGAAACGAAACAACAATCGACCGTGTGGGTCTTCAAAGACGAGCAAAATCCAGCGAAAATTGTTCGTGTAAGAAGCACTTCGAAGCAAATGGTCGCCTGTTTCTTCGGCAAAACTGGTCATGTGGTGACTGTTCCGCTTGAGCAACGTAGGAGAAGACGAATCATTGTTCACCATGACAATGCGAGCTCTCACACATCGGCTGAAACCAGACCGTTTTTGACGGGCCAAAACGTCGAATTAATGGGTCATCCGCCGTACAGCCCTGACTTGGCACCTAATGACTTCTTTTTGTTTCCGCACATCAAGAAAAAAATGCGTTGTCAACGATTTTCGTCGCCAGAAGAAGCTGTTAAAGTGTTCAAAAACCATGTTTTAGAGTTTTCTCAATCGGAGTGGAAAAAGTGCTTCGACAACTGGTTTGAGCGCATGCAAAAGTGTATAAATCATGCTGGAGAATACTTTGAAAAACAATAAAACCATTTTTGATTATAAATATTCGCATTTTCACTATTGGGCCAGAAATATATAAGAGCAGCTCTCGTATATAGTTTTGTTTTATAATTAATATTTTTAAAATAAAAATTTGAGATAATTATTTTTTTTTAAATATTGAAAATAGCTGCTGATGAAATCTTTCAGGCAAAAAATCCATTAATACCTCTATTCGTTTAGCCACAAAATAATATCATATAAATATCTTGAAATCGAAAAAATTCAATAAAAAAGCATGAAATTTTCTTCACTTTCCTGACTTTAACAGTGTCCCATAACTACAAATGTTAACTTAAAATCTTTAAAATGCGCTATTTGATGTAGAATTTGTTCTCTATCGATCTGCATCATTTCTTCCTAGGATTTCATCAAATTAATTTTTACCTTTTTTCCAGTTTTTTGGGTTAATACTCCTCTGAGCGGCCGAAAGAATTTTAATCAAACCGTTAATCAGGAATAAAAACCTTTCTCGCAGCAGAAGATTTTTCCTTAATATTTTAAAATCTGCTAAAGAGAACCAAGTTAATTTTCTTAAGAGTTAAATTTTATTTTTTCTAGATATTTATGTTTAAACTTCCGTCAGTTAATAATTTCGTATTAATCCTCAACATCGCACTTTATCAAAAGCTTAAGAAGCGTAAATCTTGGAAAATACTTTTTTATGTTTAGGTTAAATGCTTTATATTTATTTAATTATTTATTAAAATAGCTATAGCTTTATTAAAAATAAATTAAATGTTTAATTTTAACGCTAACGCTTTCCCTTTTAAAAAACACAAGTATATGCAGTTCCTAGAGCACTTTTAACACAAACCTCTTGACAAATAAGTTCATTGACCCTCTCTTTTTAATAAAAAAAAGGACTCATACAAGTTTGAGTAAAAGTTAGAAACTAAAAACACTCACAACTATTTTTACACATACATTTGCATTTTACTACAATTTATCTTAAATAAATTCAGACAAAATGTAAACAAAAAAGTTATGATGAAAACAGCAACAATAGCACGCTTTACAAAATAATAGCTTTTTCATTAATAAAATACACGTGATTCAAGTAGAATATTCAACGTACAATACATACTACGTTTTCAACAACAACAACAAAACCTTCCGAACATGCTTGTTTAAAAAATTTTACTTCCACTCTCGTTGGCTCTCTTTGCCAAAGAAGGATTTTTATTAAAATTTTTGTTTACTAAAAAAAATGCACTCAATTTTTATTGAGAAGTGCATTTTGGATACCATTTGTAAGAGAGTGAGATGGAGTAAATAACGGTATTTCATTTACTTTCATATAATGTATGTTGTTGGCTAAAGGAATTGGCTGTATGACATACGTTTAGTTGCAATTACTCGGTTAAGGAAAACGCACGAAACTAACGGAACAAATAAAAATAACGGAGAAATAAATTTTTTTTTATATAAACACTTTTGTGTATAAAATAGCAAGACAGAAAAAAAATGAAATAAGAGTTTAAAACAATTGAAAACATACACACATCCAAGGTTTTGCATTTGATTTTATATAATTGAAAGAAAATTTCATGTGGAAAAAATAAATAATATAAATAAATTATTAACAAGTGTTTAATAAAAAAGTAATAAAAATAAGTATAATTGAAAATTGCAGTTTGACCGCATTTCTTAAATGTGTATAAATTGCTATAAAATACAATTATAGGTCAAACACCCCAACAAGAAAAAAAAAAGGAAATTACTTACATATATGCATTGCATATAAAAAGTAACAGTAGTTTAATAAATAACACTCAGAAGTTAACGGTTAAGTCAATTAAATTCGCGTGTCGTTAAAAATATTTTATACTTATATTTTTATTTAACCCCATTTCTGGAGTCCTTGCTGTTTTGTTTATTAGATTTTTTTGTGTGAAAATAATTTAGTAATTTCGATTTTTAAATTTGTTTTTTTTTTTGTATTTCGCTTACATTACATTTCTGGTAAAGCCGGAAACTTTAACTTTAGTAGGATTATTTTATGTAACCAATATTGTTGAAGTATAAATTTTGTTTTTGTTTTGACTTTCATTTTTATATTTAACATACATTTTTTTATAGATTTTAGAAAAAAATATTTAAAATTTATGTCCAATTTTTATTTCCTAATAGCCAAGCATAAATATATATTTTTTCTTTGACACAACAAAATTTAAATTAGTTTGTTATAAAACTCTGTACAGTGCTGTAAAAAAATATTTATAATTATCATTTACCATTTAAAGCTAATTAAATTTAGTCTGGATCTATTGTTAATTTAAATAAATATAAAACAAGTAAGAGTGCTATATTTGCCTATGCCGAATCTTATATACCCTTCACCATCTATGTAATTCTAGTTTAGTGAATTAACTCCAGTTAAAAAAGCACATATTGGAGTGAGAGAGAATTGAAAAACTAAAAAAAACAAAAAAATTCAAAAATATTCCATCGGCTCTTAATGGGTTAAGCATTTTTAAAAAATTTTAGTTTTTCCCTAAAGATCTCTTTAAAAGCTTAAAACTGATACCCATATTGATATTTTGAAAATTTTTAAAATTTCAGAGGCCCGTTACTCGGATGATGTTTTTTTTATTTTAAAATTCTCTATCGTCCCATGTATTTGTTTTTTTGATAGGAGTTACTTCAAAATGACATAGAAAAATTAGAGGCAGCTTGGTGTTTTTCCCACTTTTTTCGACACTATGTCTGATCGATTGGCATATTTAAAATTTTTTCTAGCTGATCTTGTGCCCCGGCAACACTAACTGGGACCGAAAGACGGACATCGATCAATCGACTTCACTATGCATAAGGACTCAGAATATTTATATACCCTACGGGGTCGGAATTGGATATTGTAGAAATAACAAACGAAATGACAAAAAACGTTATACTCTTTTTCCACTTTTTGTGGTGAAGGGTATAAAAAAGATGTTTTTAAATTAACATTAGATCAGCTAGAGAAAATTTAAATACGCCATAGTGTCGAAAGAGTTGTGTTGGAAATCAGCATGATTGGTCCGTGTCCTTCAAGGAGGCGGGGAAAACACCACGCCTACCTCTAATTTTTTCACATAATTTGGAACAATGAAGTAACTTCAATAAAAAAAAATATATGGGGCGAAGCAGAATAAAAAAATAAGAAAAAACATCATGTGAAAAAATTGGCGTTTGCCCATATTTTCCTAACTACGGGCCTATGAAATTGTCAAAATTTTCAAAATATCAATATGGGTATCATTTTAAGCATTTGAAGAGATATTTAAGAAAATACTAAAATTTTTCAAAAATGGTTAACCCTTAATAATCGATGGCCTTTTAATGTAAAATTATATGTACGAGTATGTGTTACTTAAAATTTTTTTTCTTATTTTTTAACTCTCTGTCACCCCAATATTTGCTTTTTTGATAGCAGCTACCTCACTAAACTAGATTAAATAAATGGTAAAGGGTATATAAGATTCGGCATAGGCGAATATAGTACTCTTACTTGTATAAACTTGAATCTTAGGGGTGCCTTCTACTTGCGCAAGGCATTGTTCTGGAAAATCGATTGCAAACGCATGAGCTCTATGTGAAAAGTGTATGTTACGCAAAAACTGGCAGGTATCGAAATTATTTCTTTGATTAAATTTCATCTTATTCCATTTTAAAAGCGATAACAGTTAGATATGCCCTACATTCCATCGGTGCTTTAATGAGTTAATAATAAGGCCGATTATCCTATCAAACCGATTAGCTTTTGTAGCCTCATTTATAGGTCTTATGCAAATTTTAAAGCACCACCCCGAACAGTGGTCAGTCCATTAGAATCACTTTACATTTTAATATCTCAGACATTGGGAGCATTATTAATTGGGGCATTATGAATAAGGCTCCATCTTGGTTTTATTTGTAGAAGCATAAATAGTTCGTATGACTTTGTTCGTGCCACACTATTCAAGTTTAATTATTTACATAACTTATTTTTAATATAAATTATTTATCTCCAGCTGCTTTAGTTTTTTATTTTGTGTGGAGTTGAATTGTCAGTGAGGATCGCTTTGCCGTATGGTTAAATGGTTTTTTAGGCCCTAAGTCTTAAGGGTGATGTATAGCCACAGTTCTGATGACTAAACCGCCAAATTTTTATTTGCAAGGAAACTAACTGGCAATACTTGTCTTCTAACAAAAAAAAAAAAAAAAAAAATAAACGCTCATTGTTGCTACAAATCAGCACTTATTTAAAAATTTGCACTTGTTTATTTTAAAATAAAATAAAACGGAAAACGCAAATAATAATATATAAAAAATCATCACGAACTAATAAAATTAAACTATTTATTTTTGCTTATCAATTGTACATAATTTTATTTGATATAATTTATTTTTATATATAAAGATCTGCTGAAAATTTGATAAAAGTTGTATAAGAAATAAGTAAAAAATATTTATATTGAAAAAAAATTTATATCGATAAATTCAGTGATTTGTGTATTTTTTTTACCAAAAAAGTGTTTCTAAATAAATAAATAAAAAACGAAAAACATTTAAAAGAATAGAAATAAGTTTGTGTTATACATTCTGGAGGTTTTAAGACAACCATCTCGTTCTATTTCTGCACTTAAAAGGAAATCAAAACTCAAGGTAATTAATTGCACTCATTTAAATTTTGAAAATAAAATTATTTTCATTCATTAAATGTATTTCTAAATTCAAGAAAATAATTTTCTTTTTAGAAACAAGAATACCAATTGTATTTCTATGAAATTAATAGAGTTTCAATTAAAAAAATGTTGCTACAGTTATATTTTTTATATTTTAGAATAAACATACACAGCCTGCCACTTGAATAAGGAATCATATTTCTTCAATTTTAATTACGTATATTTCCTAAAAAAAATTTTTTTTGCATAACCAAATGTCAAGGTGTTGGCTCTAGTTTTCTGAAGAAACAAAAAATATATATATTTTTATTATGCTAAAATTATGCATTTATTTAAACACATGTATTTCTGTGATACTATTTCGTGTATCACTTGAATAAGAACAATTTTTAATGTTAATCAGGAAGGCTTTGGTTTGAACTTTTTATTCGAAATGGGACGTGGTAAGGCAGTGAAAAAGAAAAAATTCTGATTTTGAAATCCCAGGGTCAGAATCCGGTACAAATAGCCAAAAACATTAATAGAGGAAAGACAGTTGTATGCAATTACTTAAATAAAGTAAAAAGATATGGAAAGAACATGAAAGGGCGGAAGAAAATGGAAACCCCAAAAGCAAGAGGAAAATTCTTAGAATTGTATCAAATTCTATCAAATTCTGCTATGGCGGTATCAAAAATACTTGTATTAAGTGGTCTTGTCCATATATAGTCCGACGAAAAATGCCAAAAACCACCACTTAATTAAAAATGTAAATCACAACGTCTACAGTTTGCCAAAAATACAATGAGATGGTCCGGTAAATGATATAAAGTTTTATTTTCCGATGAAAAAAAAAAATATTAGTATTAATATTAATAGTCCCAAAGGGTATAATAATTACTTCCGTGAGTTAAATAATAAGGAATTATTTTTAGATCGCAGATACAGCCGAAAGGACGGAAAAGTGGTATGGGATGCCATTTTGGTTTAGAATTGGTTTTTGTATCCTACAAAATGACTGCAACAACTAACAAAAACATTTTGGAGGAAGCAATCCAAAGTTTAATGATTAATTTAGACCCATAGCTTGGATGTACCAACACGACAAAGTGCCAGAGCATTAAAACAATGAATTAATCAACAAAGTGTTCAACTTTTGAATTAGGAACCATATTTACCAGACCTAAATCCAACAAAAAATTGTCGGGGTTAGCTTGCAAGAAAAGTTTATAAAAAAAGAAAACAATTTGAGAAGATAGAATCCTTAAAGGATGCAATAACAGAAGCTAGGAGTTAAATTTCGCTAAATTACTTAGAGTCATTATACAAGTCGATGCCAAATCGTATTTTTTAATTTATTTCTAAAAATGGTGGCAGTATCCATTACTAATTGAATGCTAGAAGATAATAACTTAAATTTTTATAGTCTAAAAGTTAAAAATAAATCACAGTTTCCTTATTCAAGTGACACACGAAAAAATACCGCAGAAATACACGTCTTTAAATAAATGCATTATTTTAGTATTATAAAAATATGTATATTTTTTTCTTCAGAAAATTAAAGCCAACAATTTAAAATTCGGTTGTAAAAAATAAATTTTTTTCTGAGCTTTAGTTTCGAAAACATACGTAATTAAAATTAAAAAAAATATGATTCTTTATTCAAGTGGCAGGCAGTGTATATTTTATTATGAAATTAAGTGTTTATTTAATAAAAACAGAAATATTCGTTTGACAGTATATTCCCAACCAAGGCGAATAAATTACCAGGTGGCAGCGTAGGCGAATTCAGTATTTTTTTGTTGGCGTACACCACTGTCAAACTCCCTATATAAAAAATTTGTGTATATTTTTTATATATGGAGTTTGACAGTCGTGTATACCAGCAAAAAATACTGAATTCGCCTGCGCTGCCACCTGGTAATTTATTCGCCTTGGTTGGGAATATACTGTCAAACGAATATTTCTGTTTTTATTAAATAAACACTTAATTTCATAATAAAATATACACTGCCTGCCACTTGAATAAAGAATCATTTTTTTTTTTAATTTTAATTACGTATGTTTTTATTTAAATTCATGTAATTTTAAAGTAGTTTTATTCCGAAGAAAATTTCCGATTTCTTAAAAACTAATTTCCAGACTTGCCTGAATATTGTGCTTAATGACATATTAAAAAAAAGTCAAGATATTGAAATAAAGTAATAATTAAATTGATGACACAAACATTAAGAAGGATTTAATGTTGCATAATTAACTCTACAAAATTTAATAAGCAGTGGAGCATTATTACGTGTATTGACACGGAAAATTCAATTGAGTCTTATGTCCTGTGAAACAAATGTCTTCATTACTGAGATTCATTACTACATTCTCTACGTCGACTTCTCAAAGCTGACAGTTTAATTAAGACAAGTCGACTGTTGTGAGATTGAAAATTTATATGAATTATGAAAGACTACATAAACATAAGTTAGGAACTGCTTTTGAACCGATTTAATATATTGATCATGAATATTATAATACGAACCCTATAAAACAGAGCCAAATTCCAAAACCGGTCTGAGCAGCGAAACTCTTTAGCTCTTCGTTTAATAAGGTCAGAACTCCTCTAAATTTCTTGGCAGTTAACGTAACATAACGTTAACTTTTAGCTCATTAGTTTATTTATTAAAAAAAAAAAGAACTTAATCTTTAAAATGTTATAATTTTCCTATTTTGTAATGGATATTTGCCTTTATTATCTAAAGAGATAACCACAACAAGAACTCTTACTTTTAATTCAGACTTTGCAAATGAATTATAATTTTCTTTGAAATAATTTTGATTATCACACTTGGCTAAAGTTGTTAATAAAATCACTTGTCAATTTAAAGAAAAAAAGCAAATTTTCCGATAGAAATCTGTAACATTAAAGACAGTTTTTTACATTAGTGCGAGAACATCAGTCTAGGTCAAGTTATTATATGAAAACATCAATCAAACGATTTTTCTTTAAACTCACTAAAACATAAAAGGAAATATTACACACGTACTTACAAAAAACATTTACAAAAAGAATAATAAAGAAAAGAAACAAAAAACAAAAAACACACACCACAACATTGCAACGACAATGTCCTTGTTATTATGATGAGGGCACTGCACTCGCACCCGAATGCATTCGTTTCTTTTTGTTATTTATTTATTAAAATTGCTACAACTGAATGTTGCAAATAAATAGTTTCTTATTTGTTATTGCCAAGTTGCCTTGTGGCGTTTCCTATTTCTTTTTTCTCTTAAATTTCGTTCATATTTTTAGTTCATACATCAGGAACAACATGCAATGATGAGTCAGAAGCAAATGTAACAAGTTAAAGTGCTACATTCGGCAATGCCGAATCTAATATACCCTTCATCGTATATGCAAAACTTTATGTTACATACTTCAGATCTCTCACTAAATAGTCTAAATAAAAATCGCTATAAAATAAACAACAACCACTTGCAGAAATATAAACAAAAGTTAAGAAAAAGACATAAAAAATTTAGAGGCAGACATGGTGCTTTTTTTTCCGATGCCTAGAAGGACATGTACCGGTCTTGCTGATTTTCAATAGCAAAATTTTTGAAACGGACGGACAAAAGAACATCGTTCAATCGACTTCGATACGCTTAAGAATTTAGAATATATAAACTTTATGGGATCGGAAATAGACTTTGTAGAAATTCCAAATGGAATAAAAAACTAAGATTTCTAACTGTGGCGAAGGGTACATTCGAAATTGAAGATTTTTTAATTTCGTTAATATGAATTTTGTTATAACTTTGAAAAAGAAATAATTAAAAATGTACAGATAATTTTGGATCTTAATAACAGGATACGAAAATAAACAATATAAAACGTTGGCTTTAATTTAATTTAACTTGTTTTTTTTAAGAACAAAAAATTTATTCAATTTTCAGTTTTATTTAATTTTCAGTTTTACAAATTAAATATTAAAATATTAGTCATTTAAAAAATCAAAGTATTCCAACCCCTTCTCTTTATCAATAAGTTTTAATTTCGGAGCTTAACAAATCTGTTGACATCTAATGATTTTGTAAATAAACTTGCTAATTGGCACTCATTGCTGATATGCTCAAGTCTTGTGTTGCCATTTATTATGTTACCTCTTATTAAATGGTAACTTATGTCTATATGTTTTGCCTTTTTGCCTTCCAGATTATTTACCATTCCAATGCAGCCTCTATTGTCTTCAAATTGGTTTGACAATATAGTCATTAATATCTTTTAAGTCTTTCATAACTCGAGGTATCCATATTGCTTTAGTTGTTGCCAGACTCAAGGCTGTATATTCAGCTTCTTATGAAGAAGTTTGATACTGTTCAACTATTCATCTGAAACAGATATCAACTTACCGATTTCCGTTCTTAAAATAGGTTCACTTGAAGAATTCATAAGATTACAATTCGCCAGGGAGGCAGGATATTGTTTTAACGGCTTAAATAATCGACTTGAAAGAATTACAGGTCTAGACAATACCAAAATATACATCAAACTTCCTTAAAGTTTTCGATAAGGTTCTTTAGAGTCTGACTTTACTTCATTGCAATCTAACATTCCAAATTTCTTTAATATTTTTTTGATGCTTGATTATTGAGAAATTTGCAATTTTTCCTTTACGAAGTTTATATTCATACCCAGAAAAAACTTTAGCGGACCGCAATCAGTCATTTCAAATTGTTTTGTTTTCCGCTATTAGTAAATCGTCTACATATAAAACTAGAATCAAAATATCAGCTGGTTTTTTTTTAAATATATTTTTACTTAAAGGGAATAAAAATATTTCAATCTTTCAAATCCCAGAAAATTGTTAAACTTTTCGTTGCAACATCTTGGCGCTTGTTTAAGCCCATACAGTGACTTTATTAACTTGAAAGCCTCATTTCGCCTACTATGAAGATCTTCAAGAATTTCCATACATATTTTTTTCAATTCACCATGCAAGAAAACAGTCTTTGTTTGGGTTTCGATCATGTACAATCAGCAAAAAAAAATTTAAGCGGAATTTTGTTACTGCTTATGGCCAAGAGAATAGGTTATTGAAACTAAATTAAAAATAAACCATAAACGTTTATATCTTTGCATGAAACGTTTCGAGAAGTTTTGCTTGTTTTCATACGCTGCTTTACACTAGTGGTTAATTAAGAAGTGCAAAGGTGGATTTTGGCAATTTTAAAATAAGTAAACTTGTAATGTTAATTATGAAACTGAAACTGTTATTTGTATGCTAAATTTGTATATTTCTTTGTAGATAATAATTCTGCCTGGCGTTTAGATTTACTAAGTTAAGAAGATTTATATAGTTAAGAATCATTTTGACAAAATTTGAAGGTCATATGGGCGATGTAGGCTTCATACAGTAAATATTCTGTGTCCGTGGTAAAAAATAAAAACCTATTTAATTTAAATAATACGTTAAGTTAAGAGCTCCCTTTACTTTCGTATGAGTAAATAATTTTTTCCTTTTAACTTTTATTTGGATATGAGACGTCTGTTCGCTACTGTTGGGGACAAACAATACCTCTTATATTAAAATATATTTACGTCTACAACAATAAGAATACAATTTATAAAGAAAACTGGGTTAATAAATATGTATTGTTACAATAGTTGTTTTGTTTTTCCCATTGTGATATTGCAAGAAAGACCATTAACAATACAGACACACACACATACACACACATGCAATCTCACCTTAAAGAAAATCAAAGAAATATAACTATACAACAAAAACAATAATAAAAAAATCAACAAACTCAAACATACTTATGTACATACATACGTATATGCAAATGACTTTTAGTAGAAGTTTAAGCCATTTAATAAAGTAAATGCTTTTTAAATGCATCCTTTACTTTTTATTTTTTTCACACACTTTACTGTTAATGAATTTGTTTAAAACATAGAGCATAAACAAAAACAAGTAAAAAATATTTTCAATTTTTATATTTTGCATTCAAGAAACGCGTATAACTAATAACAAAGAAGTGATTATTAATCATACGCCAAGCAGTGACGTGTTATTAAAGAAAATACTTAAAGTCTGTGATGTCAGATGTAGGGATTTCTTATTCAAAATTTTAAAGCGTAAGGAATTTTTAAAACCTTTAATTTTATTTTTAAATACTCTATAGTTTACATATTTAAAGAAAAAAAAAATAGTTAAAATTCAAAATATTTATCATTTCCATATTTTTAGAAGAGAACTCCTGCAATCAAATTTTGACCATTCTGATAACATCCAAAAAAAGAAAAAAGAGTATAACTAAGTTTGTCATTCCGTTTGTAATTTCTACAATATCCATTTCCGACCCCATAAAGCATATATATTCTGACTTCTTATGCATAGTGAAGTCGATTGAGCGATGTCCGTCTGTCTGTCTGGCGGTGTTAATGTTGAAATCAAGTTTGCCGAGGCACTAGATCAGCTAGAGAAATTTTAAATACGTCAATCGAACAGACATAGTATCAAAAGAGGTGCTATTGGAAATCAGTATGATCGGTCCATGTCCTTCGCGGCAGTAGGCAAAACACCGCGCCTTTTTTCTTTACTTTTGTTTAAAGAATTATTCCTGTTTTATTAAAATTATTGAATTGACAGCACAGGGAACAAAATTTGGTCGTAGGGGGAAAAGATTTAAATTTAGGAAAAAAAGGGATTTTTTTTGAGACATGTAGGAATTTAAAAAAATATGATCTGACATCACTGCTTTAAGTCTACTTAAAGCAAAAGCATATTTAACATTTTGGTGAAACGATAATCATTTAATTGTTCTTGTATTTATTTTAAGGGTTCTGTACCCGAAATGATTTTTACTTATAGACATAAATTTGAAATTTACACATAAAATGTAGAAAATTTTATTGGATAAAAAAAGGAAAATATAAATCCATATCATTGAATAATGAAGGGTGTCCCATAAGAACGGCTTATGTTATGAACTGCAACAGATTGTAATAAAAATTTCTAAAAAAAAATAATGAAAAATTAATGGTTGTCCCCCTAGAAAACCTGATGTTAACGTATTTTTTTATCTTTTAAACTATAAATGGAAGATATTTAAAATTTTCAGAATAAATAATAAAAGGATCAAATTAAATTCTAAAGGGTGACCCATACAGTGCAGATTTATTAAATAGTTTTTTATTGCATCATAACTTTCTATTAAAAGATTTCTTATGGAACTTTTTAAAAAATATTTTTATGGTAATAAACTTTCGATTTAACGGTTATTTACATTGAAGCTGATAATTTTATTTTTTTTTCGGTATTTTATAACTTTAAATAAGAGTGGGCCTTAAGAAGGTAAAATATAATAATTGTTTTTTAATTTTATAAAAAATTTCAAAGCTTTACTGTAAGAATAGTTAATTAAAGTTTTAAGGAAGAAGATCGACAACTGTCAGAAATAACGAATACAATGAAATATACTTTGACCAGAGATCTTTAGTCTTTACTGCCTTCTTGCTCATCTGGTTATATCTTCTATAATGTGAACATCACTGTTTTTAAGAATATGTTTTATGCGCTTTTCATTTCTCAAAATGCTTTCCTTACCAGAGAAAGGCGTATTAATCCGGGAAGATTTATCCAGTTGAATTTCTTTGATTCTGTTAAAATCAATTTGACAAAATGGTTTATGGATATACTTACGTCGCTCCTTCTGGGCAGCCTATCTGTATTATCTCATAGGCCCCAGAAATATTCAAAAAGTTTAATTGTCGAGAGAGATTAAAAAAAATAATACATAAATAATTGTACTAAATTTATATAGTCAAAATTTAATAATATGCTAAGTTTTAGTTTTCATGCGACAATCATAAGGTGTGCAACGTTCTGCATTTCATTAAAACGCAACATGAATATTTTTAATTTAACCCAAATTTAATGACAAAAGAAAAAAAAAAGACTTTTAAAAGGAAACTTAAGAAAGCAATAGAAAGAGATCTCTTTTTATGAAGAAATTCCCAGAGTAAAATATTAAAAAAATATATTTTATGTTGGCCAGAGATGGTAAACTTAATTCTTTTGTGTGACAACAGCAAAACGAATGACATATTTGATGCAATTTCCACATTTATATTTAGAAACCACGTAAAAGTTTTTTTAAAAATGTATATTCGTAATTGTTTTAATATGTTATATTTAAGTTAAATGTACTATTGTTAGCAGGCAAGAGCAAATAAAAAAATATTTGAGACAGTTGAAGGTCATGGCATGAGACTTTGGAAAAATTTATTTTTTACATAATAAAAGATTTATTTTTTTTTTCAAAAGTAAATTAACTAAGAAGAAATTGATGTATTTTCTATCCGCTACAAACAAAAATCTAAACACACCAATTTAGGTCAAAAAATAAAAATTTGACTTTTTAAAATTGAATATCTCCTAAATATTAAAACATTGGCAATATATGAACTCAATCAGATGTATCACTATAAATTTTAATTCTTCAAAACGGGGGAAAACTTAAGCAGTAGAGCCATACTTTGAAGTACTGTGGCACCGTTTCCTACGTACTACAAGGTATAAATTTTCATTTAAGCTCGATTTGCACCTCCTGTAACTATGAAAAGTTTGGGAAATACAATTTTGTTTTCTCACTGTCAATAATTTTATTTATTATTTTTTTTTTTATTTTATTCTCTTGTATTTTATTCGTGTTAAATTATTTTGAGCTCAAATTTCTCTCTGCGTTTGATACATAATATTATTTAACATTGATTTATATTTATTTTAATCTTTTAACAATCCTTTGCTCTTATGAACAGCCCTACAACGACATGGTTTTTTAAATCTAATTTTTCCATCCCTGCATTAAGCATACATATGACCATTTCGATGGTATTAGATGAGTGTGTGCATTGGTGTGTGAATTTGTATTCTACCAAGTGGCATTGTTATGCAGCAAACAATAAAAAGTTTTGAGCTTTTAGCATAAGTAGTTGGAAGATGCCAAGGACAAAAATAATAACAAAAAGGATGTGCTCAAATTTAAAAACTGTATTAAAAATTATCAAATAGGAAGGAAGTTAAATAAGAACATACATTCAAAAATCTATGCCGTTGCTTACAAAAAATATGTATTTAAGATACAATTTTTAATTATAATTACAGCTTGACATTGAATTATTCTTTAGGTTGGGTATTTTTTGGAAAAAGGTTTTTAATTATTTAAAACGCTATAATAAACTGCAAACTGCTACATATGACTTAAAAATTAAATCTATAAAACACCGTGTTATTTCTTATACAGAGTCATGGATAACAAATTATGTGAAGGGGAGTATATACAGAAAAAATTGTGAATATTTCTTATTTTTACAAACATCTGTTTGAACTCAATTTACTAATTCCTGGATACATTCTTTTTTAATAAAAATAATTGTTTGACGTTATGAAATTTTTAATTGACAACGAGTTTTATTTTTTTCTGCGCACTAAACAGGCCACAATTTTGTAGATAATTTCCGGGTTGCTTTCGTTCATTAGCAATTTCCTATTGTTAGCAAATATTTGATGTAACACGATTATCAAAGGGGTCTTGAGCTTAATGTTTGCCAATACCTAAAAGCTTACCGTCTGAGGTCTAAACCGGGCTGATATCATACAGATGTTACCAGTCTTAATTTAAATGTAAGTAGCTGCTCTTGACTCAATGGCAAGTACAAAGTTTACAATTACCAGCAGACAGCCGAAAGTAAATGCTGATGACAGCGCTGGACTTCATGATAAATAAGGTGGGGGTTAAGTCCCACCAAGAGCAACGAGGAATTGAAAGTTAGCACATTCAAGTTTGTTAACTGATAAATTTGATTTATAAATTTCTACGACGTGAAAATATTATAAAAATTCCAAATAAATTCGTAGTATTTGAAAAAAAATTTACACTCTTAAGCCGATATCATACCCTTCTGCTGGGAAGCAGTATTTTATAAAAGAAAATCAAAACGATAAAGTAATTTCATTAATAGATATTACTTTTTTCCATTATTATAAATCAAAAAATGGGGAACATATTTAACAAAATTCTACAAAAAACTAAATTTATTGTAAAAAAATTTTTTTTCTTAGGTAATTTTTTTTAATCTCTAAAAATCTTTTTTGGAAAAAAAATTTATTTTTCCAATGTATGCGGACGTAATTTTAAAACCCGCCAGAGTTTCATAAACAAGAGATCATATATAGAAATCTAGCCAGAGCCAAAGAGTAAGAGACACAGACATAGAACCAAATGTAGGAATTAAAATTGGCCGAATTGTAGTTGCAATTATAAGGACCCCTGCTTTGAGGCCACACATGTTAAAATAAAGATACTATGGATAGAAATACGTATTGAGACCAAGCTACTCGAATTGATATTTAAAATTTAGGTAAAAGCGGACATTCGTACAGAAAAATTGCACAAATACTCGGTATTTCAAAAGCGAAAGTTGAAATGCTATTAAATGGATTCCGAAGGGTGAAACCCCTGGTAAAAAACCAAAAATTACACCTACTATAGAGAGAAGTATGCGTAAAAAAAGATATATTTATCACATCTTAACGAATAATATATGATTTAAACATTGATGCTGACATATCAATTATTCGAAAAACACTCATCGGTGAGAAATTTAAAGCCCGCAGTGCAGAAAAAGAATGTAAAACAAAGATTAGATTTTGATAAAAATCATATCAATTGGCCTAAAGAAAAATGGCGTACATTCTGTGGTCCGATGAAACAAAAGTAAACTTTTTTTCAGATAGAGGTTCCCACCATGTATGAAGACCTTTCCATCAAGAATTCAATCCAAAATATATTTTAAAAACGGTCAAACATGGTAGTGGTAGCATTATGGTATTTGAGTCATTTTCTTATTATGTTGTGGATCCTCTACATCATATCCAGAACATAATAAAGTCGGCTGATTACACTGAGATTTTGAAAAATATAATGCAGCCATATGCCAAAGAAAATATGCCACTTAAATGGGTCTTTCAGTAGGATAACATCCAAAGCATACTGCAAAGTACACAATTAAGTGCTACCAGGACAACAAAATCAATGTTTTAGAATGGCCAGCACAGTTTCCAGATTTGAACTTAATAACAATTTTGTGGAACGAAGTTAAAGGGGTAATCAGGGGAAAGTGTTTATTGAATTGTGACGAGCTTTTAAATCTTATACTGGAAGCGTGGAACGCAATACCGCTAGATGTTGTGCTACTGTTCTGCATGACAAAGGATCCGCAACAATGTACTAATGTGTCACTCAGGCTTATACAACAATATTCATGAAGTGTCCTTATTTTTTTTACAGTTAAACTATATAAGTTCATACAAAATCACAGAAAAATTAAGTTATATTATAGGAATAGCAAAAATTTAGTTATTAATCATTTATCTACCGTTAAAGAAAATTTTAACATTCAAACAAGAAAAAATTTTTTGATTTTTTATTTGGTTGTAAGTATAATGTCAGTTTGGGTGATCAATGTCCCTATTATTTTTCATATAACTGTATTTTGATAGCAGAAATAGCAGTAAATTCTCTATAAAAATTCCAAGCCTTTTGAAAGCACGCTTTCTAGATTTATTGCTTACAGTTTATTTTAACAGCGGACATATTTCAATTAATATCACGTCGAAATTGGAACACATTTTAATGTAAAGTGTTTTTTTTTTTCTAATTCTTGCTATAGAGCACATAATTTAAGTGACACTGTGCAAAAATGACTTGTTTGTCGATCGGTTTATGAAATAAAAATATTTTTATATCGAGCAACTTTTGGAATACCCTTTAATTTATAGTATTTGTTTTTTTAGCGACTATAGTGGCACATCTTTGTTGCTATCAAAAAGCTAGACCAAGGCCAAAGAGTAAATATTTTAGTATTAAAAGACGAATATCATTAAAATTTTTAAAAATAAAAAATCAGTAAAAATATTAAAAATTCGATTTTATAAAATCGAGGTGTCCTACCTTAATATGGCAATCGGCTTCCCCAAACAGTATTAGTCAGAATTCATAATCCTCATTCAATCTTAGTCCTCGCTTAAACATGTAGTTTTTGTTTCACCAAATTTCTTAAATTCTGTTTCGAAATTACATACGCGTCCACACATTCAAATTTTGTTTCTGTAATCCAGGCCTTGAGTGCATAGATTTTGTTTTTGTTTAAACTATTAACGACAAAATAAAAGAGAAAGCACATGAAATATTTTACCCTTTTCTATTCGCCTTCCCTCTCTCACCCACAAACAAATGAGGTGCGCAACAAAAGTTGCAAAGTGTAATCGGGGACTTACTTTTTCTGATGCCAAGCAATGGGGCTTAGAATCTATTTCTATATTCTTTTAATTTCTTTATTCCGCTCTCCCATGCAAATATTGTGATATTAGACACGAAAAGTGTTGCAAAATCCATTTAGTATTTCTGTTACCTTTTTGCGAAAGTATAAAATTTCAAAATTAAATATTATGAAATAAACTACAAATTATTTTGAATTGAAGACGATTTTTTTATTAATGCTTTCCACTTCAAAAATAAGTATTTAAACATTTCAACTTTATCTACCAGCTTTGATGATAAATTGAAACAAATTAACAAAGGCTTTATTTAATTCTTTTGTGGCATAATCATATTTACCGTTACAACCTTGATATGAAGAATATTAAAGAAAATTTTTTTTTACTTTTCTCAAGAACTTATCACACAAACAAAAATAACTCATTCAACCTAAAGATGCAAAACCAAAACACTTATTGTTAGTGGATGATGTTGACTGTTTTCTATGAAACATTTCAGTTAAATGTATGTCATGAGGCAACATCATCATCATCATCATGATGATGACGAGAGGAAAAATGTTATTTTGATATGCAAGTCTGAGTACACAACCGGATGAAACCTTCAACAAAGGTCAAATGGCTGACTGATGGTAGTTGTTGTTGTTGTTTTTAAATACAAGTATCATTATTCTACACTGGGTCAAAGTAAAATTGTACGGATTTTCTGATTTTATATGCCGTAATATTCAATGTAAATAAACTTCAAGTGAACATTTAAACACTATAAAATATTTAAGAAGATGTAGGAGCCAAGAAGAATTGCAAATTTTGTATGAAATTAATTTTCTTGGAATTAAATTATTTATTTCTAATACACTTCACTGGAGGTGAAGATTGTTTTGTTGCATTTAGAGAGTCTAATGAAAACATGTACTATTTTCGTTTTTTTTTCTTAACATTTTTAATAGAATAATTCTGCCCTGATTTATTTTTTTATAGTTAAACTCAAAATCAAGTATTCTTTGGAATTTTTAAATTCCCTCTTAACCTGCCGGTTATATTTAAATTGTTTGCAGGACACTTTGTTTTGCGCTCGAGTTGTCTTAGATATTTGATTAAAAGATTTAAAATAGTTCTGTTTTCTGTTATACCCATAATTAGAAGGAAAAATATACGAGTTAAGAATGTGACCATGTTCTAATAAATGCTTATTCCCTTTAAATTTGTTATTGCAATTTAAAATCTCAAAAGCAATTTACAAGAAATTTGGTGGCTTTAAGGCGAAAATCCTCACGGGCGTATATTATTCAAACACGCTAACGCATAAAGAGAAACTTGCTTTCGTAGCTCTTATGCTAACCTTTTTAAAAGCACAGAAGTTAAGGCATGTAGGCAGCTATAAGTGTATAGGCTACCATTAAAAAACAATTGGTACGAATTAGAGTTTAGTGTTCGATTTAATCAAAACTTTGAATTTTACGCTTAAAAATTTAAACCTAAAAAATGACAAGAATACTTCGTTTTTCTCTTTTTTTACCCATTTACTACAAGTGGAAAAAAGTTAATCTTAGCTTGTCATTCCGTTTATAATTTCTACAATATCCATTTCCATTAGATGTATCCTTTTTCCACTTTTTGTGTTAAGGTGTATAATAACTTTTCCATTAGCTCTATTGATTTTCTATTTCATCTACTCTTAAAGTTTAGCTATCTGTAACCGAGCGCTTCGCTATCCCAATTGGAATAGTCGTACCATGATCAGTCTTCTATTATTTGATTATAAACACTTATATCGAAGTTACTTGAACCAATTTTTAAACCCCTCCCCCTCTCAGTTCCCTTAGTAAATGGCAACAACTTTTCACTTGTATGGCAGTTACCAAGAAAAATCGATTCAATGGTGTATGCAGCTATAGCTTTTCGACAAACAAAACAAATTTTGGGCTACATAATTAATTAATAGAAATTACTATTTTTTTTTTAATTCTTCTAGAAATTTATTTATAACTGTTTAAGCGGTTTTATTTATATAAATTGGTTTTTTGGGTGCAAGTTTTTTTTGGTATGGTTTTTGTCGATGTAGAAATGTACGTTAATATGTATTGGTTTTTGCCTGTGCAAATAATCGTTAGGATACATATGAATGTATGAAATATCATTTTGGCTTTTTTTGTTACATAAATTTTGGGTTGGTTTATTTGTTTTGTAATTCAAGGATATTGTTTGTTTAAAAATTTTATATGTGTCTAGGTAGAGTCGAAGGACGCTAAAAATAAAATAATTATTTAAGAGGATATAATGAAATGTATCAAATAACACTGTAAACTGTGTAATTTTGTACATATTTATTAAAAATATTTGTTGACCTAAAATGATATAATAATTTTTTTTTTATTTTAATTTTTTGAAATAACACTTAGTCAATTATTGCTTGTTAAGTATTTTTAAATCTATTTCTTTGGAAAGCGTAGGAGTAGAGAAAACAGGTGGCGCGATGAAATAGTATAAAAATATTTATTTTGAGCTTTTGATAACACAGCAACTCTGGTGTACTCGTAAGAAAAAAGTTTAAATAACACAGCTTGCGTTACAATTTACTAAAAATTGGGAACTAATAAAAGTGCAACACGTTACAACAGATTATTATTTAAAAAATTATTAAATAATTTATTAGTAAATAAATAATTTTTGCAAAAAAAAAAAAACCGACTTCAAAACGGATTTCATTTTTCATGCATAAAATTACATAAAATAGTGGGACACCCCTACATTCAATTTCCAATATACTTTAATATATAAATTTCAATTTTATATTTGACGTTGTAGTAGACTTAGCAATCAGGTTTTTTGTAAATTTCAAACGCCTGTCTATACCTTTTCAACAATTTAGCCAAATACATCAGATTACATATTTTTATACCCTTTAATTTATAATTTGAAATATCTATACTTGTTATTATACTAAACAAAGCAGTAGACATTTTGTATAATTTTCAAGTTTTTTATCTATAACGGTTCAAAAGATAGGACGTTATAAGTCAATTTACATCAATTTTGGCAACGTCTTTTAGTTTGTAATTAAAATTTATAAACTTATTGTTATAGCGGACTTAGCAATACAGGCCCCTTTTTGATTTCAGCGTTTCGACTGGTTCGTTGTAAACTTTAAGCGTTTGTGTACAACTATTCAAAAGTATGGCTATGTACATTAAATTAAATGAACTATTGGGGCACCTTTAATTCGAATTCTGAATATTAATACTTTTCATTTACGTCATAAACGGGGACACCTTATAATTCTTAGATTTATTTTTTTTATTAATTTTTGCTATTGGGAGCTACAATTATACGCATTTTTTTAATTTTAAAGAAGTGCGACTTACGGTTCATAATACCCTTAAAAAATGTATGTTGTATGGGGACACCCCCTAATTAATAAGATTATGAACTGTTTTTAAAACAGGACCAAGCTGCATGCGTTTTCTATTAAATTCAAAAAAATTCTAAATCGACTCAGATATGACTGAGTTCTACAGGCACAAACAAAAAATGAACAAAGCAACATTCAGTCAAATTGATAACCTCCACCTTTTTTGAAGTCAGTTATTCATGGCGAAATAATCTAGGTGGACGCATGGGCGAAAAAGCTCATCAGCTGTATACGTTGTAGTTGTCAAGGTGAATTGTTTTGTTTATGAATATTGTCAAAAATAAATTATTTGTTAAACAAAATTTTAATACGTTTTGATTTTTAATAAAAAAATGAAATATCTAAAGTCCTTAGAAAATTTATGCGAAACAGAATTAAATTTTAGAATTTTAACTTTAAGAAAATTAGAAATGGAACGCAGAGGAAGTGAAGAGAACTGCAGGTCATAAATAATTTTGTATATACAATTTGAGATTTCATTGATGTCTCCCTACACAAAGGGCATTCATCGCTTTCGTCAAACCAAATACAGTTCCACCGAAACAAGTGGCCACAAGGCGTTAAACTAGTATTACTACGTGTTTCCTAGCACAATATACACTGGGGAACATTTCGTTCATTTTCTATTTTTCTCTTAAATGTCTGCTTATGAAAAAATTATTTAGGAGACCTTTCAAGTTCAAAACGTTTTCTCTTGTGTTCTTTCCAAGTTTCATATGCTGCTATAGAAAGAGAAAAACTGACTTGTAGAAAAGTAACAATACACAAGATCTTATAACCATACAAGAAGAATTCTGACTGTAAGCAATGTCGAATAAGAACATAATTGATGCCAGTAGCTCGTTTAGAAATTTAATATTTATCCGCACGTAGTTAGAATAAAGTCTTTCAAGTAGGTGGGTGAGCATCCCATTAAGTTTAAAATCGTTTTTAGTTTCTTTTTTGTTTCTGGTACTATTTCATCTTGCTCTTCAATATATTTTCTCCAGTTTTTAAGACCTTTAGATATAATGCAAGCCATACACGTTGCGACATGTACAACCTTGCTAGTAATAAAGTTTGGTGTTTTGTCTATAAATTATGCAACTTGCATATAATCGCCAAGTACAACTTTATTTTATATAGAAGCCATCCGATATTGTTTCATATGTTGTAATCGATCAAGTGTTTGACCAAGAAGAAAAAGAATGCAAACAAAAGTTAAGAAGGTAGCGAAAGTGGCCAAAGAATTGGTTAATAAAAAATATTCTAACCACAAACTTTAAAAAACCTTGCACGCATTTCATCTAAATCCTCCATTTTAATTCATATATTAATTTTCTTTAAATGTTTAGATTACTTTTGCGCTGTGTTTTGCTTTGTTGTCACTACGAAAATGAAAAGCAAAATAGAATAATGTTAAGCGACATGTTAACTAACGTTGCCTAAAAATCAAAAATTCTTGAACTTTCGTACAACCAATGCGCAACTTCATACAACTACAATACAAATATTGCAATCTGTTGTACCTTCTAAGGTTGTGCAACAGGTCGCAACGTGCATTTCTTGCATAATGCATCACCGCCGAATTCTGGTAAAAAAATTAAAAACTACTTGTCTAATTTTTTCCAATTTCTTATGTTTGTTTTCTTTTATATTTTTTTTTAATTTTTTTTTTTTTTTTTTTGACAACATACATAAATTTTGTAGCAACAAATTACCTGTTGTTTTTTGTGTTGTTGCATTGTTGTAGCCGTGCAATCACCTGTATTAATTCGCCTTGCAGTTAATAAATACATAAATAAATAAATAAGAATTATTATAAGAAAAATACGTGGTTTTAGCTAAATCTTATTAGTTTGCGGTATTATTTCGCCGTAGATTTTTTTAAAGGCAGACACGCATATATAAACTTGGTTAATTTGGATTAAGGCCACAGCATAAGTGAAGATATTTTCGAATAAAAATGTTTCGAAAAAATGTTAGGACCGAAAAAATATTTAGGGTCGCTTATTTATCTCATTTCTTTAGGGGAACCATTGCGACAGTAATAGCCCATTCAGGCTGACACGAAATTAAGTCATTTCGTGATTTCGGCCGTAATCAACTTGAAATTACGTAATTTCGCATACATTTTACCATTGCACATATTATCTCATTATACTTAATTTCAACGAAATCAACTTGAAATTACGATAGACAACGCTGTTTTTGTGTAAAATACTACTTTGTGTGCAACCATGAACATATTTACAGAAATACACGTATGTACATACAATGATATATACAAACATGTATGCATAATAACCATAATGATGGATTATGAAAACTGCAAAAACTTAAATATTTTTAATTTATTTTTTAATTTTTTAGTAGTAACAGCTTCCAATTTAATTAATATTAAGTCTTTTCTTCTTCTTTTTTTCCATTTTGTACAAAACTTGAATGCAAAAGAATAATATAATTCTAACATAAAAACGTACAGCTGTTTTTAAAATTAACTCAAGTGTCAAATAACCCACTATAAACACTCTAGATTTCGTTCGTAATTTCAGTTTGAAATTAGATAATTTCGTGGCAGCCTGAACGGGCTATAAAACCGGTAGGAGTGATGGGTGATAAATAATTTTTTGGCTCGGGTGGTATTATTTATTGGAAAAATTTCTTTTTTTTTACCCTTCTGGGGAGAATCTGACACAATTATGACACTTTTTGTTTACTTTTACCATTTTATACCCAACTTTAACTACGATGCTTTTTGTCCTTACCCACCCTTTCTTTTTTTCACAAGAATTCTTATTTCAAATTTAAAAAAATTGGCAATTTTAACGTGACCAAATCTTTTTACTGATGATCTTTATATAACACTATTGCAACCCTATTGCCACAAGCTCTCAACTGCATCTTTTATTCAAGTATTTCACGAGCATGGCGCAATAATACCAGGTGAATGCATTACGTTTTACGTGTATTTTATTTTTGTAAAAACTAATTCGAGCTGTCAAAAACGTCTGGCAATATGTGTGTATGTATTCCAATATATTTTAAGTGTCTTTCTTATTTTTCACAAATACATACACACATTACTAGACGTTTTTGATAGCTCGAATTAGTTTTTACAAAAACAAAATACACGCAAAAGCTAAAACATATGATGAACACATGATCTGATGCAGTCACCTGTTTGATGCGCCTTGTTCACGAGTTTAAAACTGCGTATTCTACTCTTTTGTTATCTGTTCTGGAGATACATAAAATACTATACATGGCGCAATAATATACGAATGTCAAACTACATATTAAAAATGTAGTATACAGATTTTTTATATATGGATTTTGACAGTTAGGCTACCGGCGAAAATCGATGAATTCGCCATCGCTCCCACCGTATATTTATTCGCCTTGATAATATATTATTTATAACGTACAACGTTCAGTTCGACAAAAATAAGGAATAGCTTTTATGATTTTTATTTGTTCCTATGGAATCTTGGCGTAACTGAAGAAATAAATTGATTAATTTCAGCTCGAGTTCGTTTTCTTTTAATTAAAAAAAATTTTTAAGCAGGAAAACTTATTTACAAATGTATGTAAACGTTCTTCAATGAAAACAGGAATATCCATAATCAATCAATATTAATTTGACGAAGTCCACACACAACCCAATGCTTTTTTTTCGTTGTCCTCTCTATGCAAAACGTCGCAAACATTTGTTTCTGCTTTCTTGTAGCCATTGGCATAGTCACGATTACAATTTTTAAGCCGAAATTGATTCATTAAGTTGTTGTATAATTAAAAAAAATATCTAGTTGTATTTAGGGCTTGTTAAAAATATTTGATGTGCTATTTTCTTTAAGGATTCCTTTTCAGGATTAAAAGACACATTGATAACCAATCTTCTACATTGGATCCCCTTTCAGTAATTAAAGTATTAGAAGATCGACATTAATTAACATTTTTGTCGTTTTAAATTCCAATTGCGTAGAGTTTAATATAATTCTTCTGTAGGAGATACGACCCTACGACCAAAAATTTATTTTAACCCCTTCATGGTGCAAGAGCAAATTATCTAGACCGGATCTTCTGAAGAATCTTAAGATTGCTACTGGTTCTAGTGTTGGCTGATCTCTATATTTATATTTGTATGACATAGAGCTCAACCATCTTTTGGAATATGTTCAGAAGTTACCTCGGCATAATCGCAAAATCTACAGCAGTTTACAAAACCAAGTCTATTGAAGTGCTTCATTATTGCAGAAAGCCAGTTAACGTTTTTAAGTTGTTTTAACCTAAAGAAATAGGACATGATTTTGGTCATATGCTCTAATGATCAGTTTAGCACGAGGTGAAAAAAATTAAATTAAAAGTATTACAAAATAAATTATTGAAAAACGCTCTACTTTTACATTAGAATATTTGATTTTAAATCCAATAAATTATTATGGCATACTGATGTTTCAAACTTTAAAGAAAACTCAAAGGCTTTGGTACGTTCTGAGTTCGTATACACATGTGTGATTAGAATTTCTGAATTTTGTGTCAATGCGTTCAAGGAAGTTTAAAACACATTGAAATTCGATGTGATAACTAATTCAGATAATAAGTTCGAAAACCAAGGCAGAGGACGGAGTTATTATAACAAAATTAAACATTGTTCGTTTGAAGAACTGAAAGGGGGAAATCAAACTTGGTGGATTTTATTATATTGTAAATTAATGTAAATCAGTTTGAAATGTCACAAATTTGTACTATATTTTTCATAATAAATCCACCATTCGAGACTAAGTTCAGCTCAATCAAAATATGTTTGAATTTAGACCTCTCAAAAACACATTTTGTACGTTGCCGTCTTAGCCACTACAAAACTCACCCGACAAAACATCTCAGTCAATTGAGAAATAAAGTTGTCAACATAATTTGTTATACTGATCTTTTCCAACATGTCTATACTTTATGAAGAACATTTAAGGCAACAGTCGCATATTAAAGATTGCAAAGTCTAACCATTGCAAGTTTTCGCAGTTGCTTCACCCAGCATGGTTTTCATGAGGTGGAAAAAATTTTTCCAGAGTTTGTTGGCTTCAAGCAACCAGAATTAATTTTCTTTAAACTCTTTTTTTCATTAAAGAATTTGCTTAGTAGTCAGCGGACTATTTTACTTGAAGTAATTTCTAGATTTTACAAGAAATAACCAATTTGCACCTCTTGCAGCGCTGAGTTCTCTAACAGTCCACCCTAAATACGGGCGTTAGGCACGACGTAATTTAGCGTCTAGTTTTTACGCTGTAATGAGTAACTTAAATACGAGCGCCAACGTTGTGAAACGAACAGTATTGTTTACTTATCTTATTTGCTAAAAACCACAAAATTGAAATAATTAAGAGAGATAAAATCGCGAAATTGACCTTAAAGTAGCTGTAATGTCATTACTGTTGGAAATACTTTTGTATATACCACAAAAACAAAAAAACAACAACACTTCTTTTGCAGCCAACTTCACTTTTTACGCGCGTCAAAATTGGATTTTTCAATTGTTCAACGTTAGCGTCGCGCTATTTGGGTTGGTCTCATACATTTTGTATGGGCATGAGAATTTTTGACAGTTAAATAACGTCTTACGCTCGTATTTAGGGTGGACTGTAAAGTTACAACTTCCGCGTCCACAACAAATATAAAAGAATTTTAATTTTTGCAACAAAATATTTTAACCATTCATACAAACTTAAAAATATTTATCAGTTAATCGACTGCTTGTTACGGAATTTACATCACACATCTAAAATTAAACAAAACCAATGAAATAAATACTTTTAAATATTTAATTGAAAATAACAAAAGATTTCAAAAGAAAAAATATTGTGTGTATTGCAAAAATATTTTCCATTCAATCAAATAATAACATGTGCTTGTTTTCTTTTTTTTCAATTTTCTTTCAGTTGTCTAAATGGAGCGAAGTGAAAGCCAACGAAGAAGGCGGTACGTATAAATTAATAAAGTTTATTTACATCTGACCATAAATTAAATATTATTGATATTTTAAAATACAATAAGAACTGAAAAACGCCATTCTTTGAAAATTCAAAACAATATTTTGGCACAATTAAATAAACAAAATGCTTTTTTTTCATTCACACTTAATTGAAATTTAATACTATTTAGTAATTTGTTCTCTACACTTTTAATGAATTATTAATTAAAAAAATTTTAAGAAACAAATTGAATATCTAAATTGGTTTTCATTCATTTTGAATCACAAAATTTCTAAAACAGTGAAAGATTTTATTTCATGACCTCTTCAAAAGAATAAACAAAGAACAGTAATTAGGAGAAATTATAAAATTTCTATTTTATTTGTAGCAAAGTATTATTAAAAGTTTTCGCATATTTAAACCATTGACAAAATTGGGTAAACTGCAGATTAACTTCATTACAACTTGGGTAGTTGTGGAAATTTGTGATGCTTAACTTCTAAAAATTTGTATACCTTTCCTGAAAATAAAAAGGATATATATAAGATTATTTCTCCGCTTTTATTACTTCGTTTTGTTTTGAAGACCTTAAGGAATGTGATGTGAGTCATTGGGCAGATTGTTAAATTTTTTTTTTTTGCTATTATGTAAATTATAACATTCTTATATTATATTAAAAATAATTTTTTCTTTAAATAGGAAATATTTTCAGAATTATTTAATATAATAATTTTATTCGGGTCTAATCCCATCAAATTGTATTTTTCGAAGAGCAATGACCTTTTTTTGTTTTAGAAAATTTGTGGGTATTGTGTTAGATTTTAACTGATTGCAACTCTCATTTAATCAATTTTATTAAAGACTTATTTAGTTTTCTAAACAACATTTGGGTAAAAACTATATACGTAACCCCACGTCTCCACTAGCTATCAAACTGAACAAGACATGCACATAACGCCGGCAGAACAACGATATTAATGTATGCTCTTGTATGTGGCGAAAACGTGTCGATGTTCATGTTCCGTTTGAGCACAATTTTCTGTTTGTCGTCAGGGTTTTTTTAATGTTTTTAATAAGAAAGAGATTGTTCGCATTGTTGATCAATAAATCGCGTTAATTCGAAATAGAGAAATCATATTAAAAGCCATATTTGATTGCGACAATCATTGCTCAGACAAATGAACGAAACATGAACATTGGGTGTCTACATTAGCCGAATACATGTGCGACATGGTGTTCACACCGAGTTGATGGCTCATGGAGACGTAGAGAAATATCAAAATGGCCATATGTTTATATTTTCCCACTCTAATACATTCTGTCGCTTGATTCTGGGTATGTATATTAAGTGAGAATATTAACAGTTAAAAGGAATCAAGCACGACTTGAATGCCATGGCCACATATCAAATTTAATTTCACAGCTGTTTTTTTTTTTGTTAAAGAAATACCTTCTTTGATGATGATGAATTTGAAGATCGCATAATATTTTAATATTCCTTAGCTTTAAAATTTTTATTTCATTCTTATTTTTTAATACTTTGAATGCATCAGATAATTGTTGCAAAGCCATTCTACTAGCTAACGCAATAAAAAAAAAGCAAAGCATTTTTTCGTTTATCTTACAACAATTTTTGCATTTCACTTGCATTAAGGCACGCAAATTATGCTAAATTTCCATAAATTCCAAAATAAATTTTTTTTATCAATCTTTTAATACAGAGTCACCATTATAAAAAAGTTTTCACATTAAAAACCAAGGCGAATTGAACAGGTGACGGCATTAGATCATGCGGTCAACATAAAATTTAGCTTTTATGCGTATTTTGTTTTTGTAACATTTTGATGAGCTGTCAAAAACATCTGGCAATATGCGTGTATGTTTTTGTAAAAAATAAGCAAGCTAAGAATAAACTGAAATACATACACACTTGTTGCCAGACGTTTTTGACAGATCAACAAGATTTTACAAAAACAAAATACACGTAAAAATTAATGCAGTCATTTGTTTTCAATGCGCCTTGTCAAGAACTAAACCAAAAATGAAATTTGAAGAATTAACGCGCATAGCAGATATTATAGATTTTAATAAGATGTCGCAGTCTAATTTAAAACAAAAGACCGGATGTGATTACTTTGTATAAACATATTTATGTACTTGGCTTGGCCTATGATTTCTACTGCATTATTCAATATTCTTAAAGGAAGTTTATATTTATATGCTCAATGTTGCTAACGATGAATTTTAGTTAGTCGAACGTTGCTATAACTTACCGTCTCTTAGACGTAGAAATATATTGGCTTGCATTTTTACATGACTTTGTTTAACAAAGCAAAAATAGAACAAGATAGCCACAAACTAACAGCCAAACCTAAATTAGCGCGTAACATGCAGTCTATCTGTCAAAAACTCTCATGTACATACAAACTGTATGAAGCAAACCAAAAGCGCGGCGTCAACGCTAAGCAATTGAAAAATCCGATTTAAACAGTTCGTGTTGAAACGAAGTTGCCTACTGCTTAGTTTGTTTTGATTTTATTGTTAAAAAGTAATGATAATCAAGTTATTTTTAGGGCAAGCTGCTATTTTGTCTCTTTTATATTTCTATTCATTGGGTTTTATACATTAAAATAAGTTAATATTACTGTTTAAGACACAATGTTAACGCTCTTATTTATAGTATGTTTCCACGGCACCTGCTTCGCTCTCTATTCTTGCTTCACACTCCAATCATGAGCGAATCTACTTGCTTCGCCATACAAAATTATGAGAGCGAAGCTGGTAGATTCATATTGAATCTACTTACGAAGCATGAAAAATTTATGTCTTCTCTAATTTTTATCGCAAGTTTATCTGAACTAGCTGTATAAAATGTAAACAAAAAGAGAAAAACAATGTTTAAAGTTGTGTGTGGATATGTGTAATATAAAACACAATTAATTTCATTAAAATTTTAAATGTAATAAATTACAAACAAACAAAATTAAAAAGAAAAATAAAGTTTTTGAACAAATTATTTGAGAATTATTTCAGTTTTTGTGCAGATGCCCAATCGAAGCATGTAGCATGTGTCGTGTAAACAGCGTGCTTCGCAATCATGATTCGAAGAGCGAAGCAAGTGCTTCATTTTGCCGTGTGAACATGCTATTAGGTATAACATTTTAACACAAAAGCTATGGGCCAGATTACGTTGCGCTTTAAGGCAGAAGTAGTCTTTCTTCTTCTCTTTCTGTTAGATGGAAAATATTTATTTGTTTGTTATTACTTTGACGTTCTGATCTGTTCCGTGCGAATCAGTAGAAAATTGAATTCAACATTAAGTCACTTGAAAGTTGTTTGGTAGCGTGAGTGCAAAATTGTAAACAAACCTCTTTTTATTATTGTAACTGTAGTCTTTGTTATTGTATTGTGTATTGTGTTTTATTTGTTTACTATAAACAGCTGATATATTGTTACTGAAAAACTAATTACAATAAGTTAAAAAGCAGAACGACATTGAACAGAACAAGAACAGAAAGTAAGGTATAGTAACGCGCTAATATTGGTTTTTCTGTAAAGGTACGATCTGGTTAGTCAAATATTTGACAAAAAAATCGTTACCACTATTTTTACAAACGCTTATTCAATGTACTAAACGTCATATCTTATTATTTATATTGAATAGGATTCAATACTGTTAGTAATTATTTCAGAAAGACAAAAATTCGTTTTCCATAATTTAGTGGTTACGCCTTTTTAGTCAAACATTTGACCGTATCTTAAGTTAACATTAGATATGAAATGATTTTATTTCTATATTGTAAGTGCCGGGGGCAAGCACTGTTTATTACAACACTGATATGTTTTAATTTTTTATAACTAATGTATCTTAATCTAGATAAGCAAGGCGCATGTGCAAATACATAGTTATGTAATTAAAATAATACTTAATAGTTTTAATTTACCCCCAAAAGTGTATTTTGGCTAATCTTGTAATATGAAAAAAAGTCAGAGGTCTCAATAAATTTAACTAAAATTAACTGATTTTATTTCTTACGCCTGAAAGTATGCTTTGATTTACTGTTTAGTCATTCAATCCCCATTCCAGTTTAAAATGAGGCTAATAGGCCCAATAGTTGTAATACTGTATTCGTACGTTTCCTCCCGACTGGCAATACTATTTAGATCAGAATTCGATATTATTTGTGACACATTTTAACGCCATGAAATACCGATGTAGTGACTTTTTCAATAGAAAATGCTTGCAGGGACTTAACACACAATTAAATAAGACTTTTACATTTATAACATTACGAGTATAACAATATTGACTTTATTCCATTAATTTAAACTTGGTTCTTTGGCTTGGTCATAACGTATCTCTGATTTTATAAATATTAACTCATTTTCCAATAATTTTTTAACAAGTGCTAAGTTTTTCTTTTTCATAGTTAAGACATATTTCACGAAATTTTAAGACATAATTTTGCCTATTAAGCGAGATTTTCTGTATTTATCTCAAACTGAAACCTTAAGCCAATAAATAAGCAACTCTTCAAACTTTTTGTAAATGACATTTGAAATATCAGCATTTAAAAAAGCATCGCTTTTAAATTTCTATCACTTCAAATTTATTACATTGTAAAAGGAACGTAAAATACTAAAAAGAAAAAGAAATAAGAGATTGCAGCATCTTAGGTTTTAAGGATGTTTGAAAAAATTGCTGATAAAGTTTTAAAGAATTTTGAACTCTTGTGCAACTACTGCATAACTAATGACGACTTCAAGTGCACAAACATTTAACTTTTTTTCCATTTCACCATTATTCAGTACGTTTGTATTGCCAGCCAGTAAAAATGTTGTAGACTTTTTTACATTTTTCAGGTCAATCAATAAAAGTGTAAAAAACATAAAAAAAATTTTGTTTGCTTTTTTTCAATACTTAAAAATTTCTTTGTGAATAGTTTCGAGTAGAATGTGAATGCGAAAGTGTTGAATTAAATTTAGTTGAACTTTACAGAGATGTGAAACATGCAGTGCAATTGAAATTCTACAAATGGAACAATTTTAAAAATGGAAAATTTTTTGTTGTTTTCATTATGATAAAAACGATTTTTTTTATAAAAAAAAACTTTTTAAAATGCTGTTTAAACCAGAAAACGCAGTATTAAATGCTTATAAGTAGAGGCAATGCTTGAAATTTGCAAGCTTTTAATTGAAATTGTAAATTAAAGAAGTACTTTTTATATTTTATGAAAACTATCTTCGACTCACTTCACATCTGTGTTTCAGTGGAACTAAAATTACTCGATATTTAGAAAATTTACCTTCTACAGGACGGCCATTTAGATTCTACCGACACTGCAACTCATTATGTCCTGTTTTATCAAGCAGGCACATCAGTTGCAACTCCAAAACACTATCAGGGCTGCTACTTTATTATACAAGCGCCTTTATCCACTTGTCCATCGCACATACACAACAGATTTTTATCTGTTTTACTGGAGACTGTACACAGAAAAAACTGGAAATCAAAAATCAGCTATAATTTTTTTATTACAAATAAAAATTGATTTGATTAAATATGTTGTTGAATTGATAACAAAGTTATTTAAAATGGTTCTTCTAAAAAACAACAACCAGCAAATTGATAAAGGATTTATTAGTTTATAAGTATTTGCAAAAGACGGGGAGAAGGAAGAAACGATCGAACACCCTATTTACTTTTGCCTCTTGCTGGAATATGGACGACTGGGGTACCTTAATTAATAGTATTTTAAAAGCCTATTCGATGTTCATCATTAAAATGGAAAATAATTAGTTTCTTAGTTAGGTACAGTATACACCCGAACGCAGTAAATCTGTCCTTTGAGAAATTGAGTGACATCTATCTCTTCCACTCTACTTTGCAGAGAACGCAAAGTGATCAGCAAAAGGGCCAAAGTAGGCTGTGTAATCACAACTGCCTGCGGAATCTAACCTTATATGTTTTGATGTAATTTTTTAAGAAATCATGTGTTGAACCGTAGATATTTAAAAATGAATTAAAATGAATTTTTTCGGCCAGGGTCATTTTTACATCCTTCACCACAAAATGTCGAAAAAGGGTATATCTAAGTTTGTCATTCCGTTTGTTATTCCTAAAATATGCTTTGCCGACCCTACAAACTATAATACTCTGAGCCCTTCTGCATAGCAAAGTCAATTCAGCGATCTCCGTCTGTCCATCCGTGTGAGTGTTAAAATCAACTTTACTAAGGCACTAGATGAGCTAGAGAAAATTTAAATACGCCAATCGAGCGGACATATTGAAAATCAGCAAGATCGGTTTATGTCTCGAAAGGCAGTGGGCAAAACACCACGCATGTCTCTAAATTTTCTATATCAAAAAACAAATATATGGGGCGACAGAAAAATAAGAAAAAACAGCAAGTGAAAATATTTGAGCTCGCCCATATTTTCCGAGTTATGGGCCTCTGAACTTTTCATAGAAAAGTACGATTGTGCGTCAAATTTTTTTGAGATATCAATATGGGTATCATTTAAAAGCTTTTGAAGAGATCTTTGTTTTTAAAAAAGTACTTAACCCATTAAGAGCCAATGACATTTTCATTAAAAAAAAAAAACAAGAAAAATTAGTCGTCAGCAGAATGTCATGCTACATTTTTTGGATCGCTACATTATTCATCAGCATTCTTCGCATCTATCTACCTTAAGTTGTGTACATTGTCAACATCATCTATTTAACCAATTAGTTTCATCAATAATAATTTGGTCAGACATAATTATACAAATAATATTTTTGTTAAAAATATAGTAATGCGGGATTTTTATTTCACCAAGAATATGAGATTATCATTTCTACAGAGCTATAGCTGCAACAATCTTTTAGCTCTTTATATTTCTTATATTATATTTGTTATTATTCATCTATATTAGAATACGAGTATATTTATGTGTTAGTTATTTTTAAAAATTAATTTATCTTATGAAATTATCTTTTGATAAAAATATTTTTTATAAAACATTTAAATACTTTACCTTTTTTCTGGTTTGGTCGGAAGAAATATAAAATCTTTATAAAGCGTTTTGTCAATTTAGTGTAGATTTTAATTGCTAATATCAAATTATCCAACAACAAAAATTTTAGTTTGATAAAATTTGTGATCAACACTTTTACTACTCAATTTATTCAACAAAGGCCTACATTGATTTATAAAATGTTTAATATATTTTTTATTATACAATAAAAATTGTAGGAAATTAAATTATAATTGAATTTAACTATGATATGAAATAATACATTTGTATGTTTTATGTAGTATCACAAAGACCTTTATGGGCTTAAAATTGAGTAATTATTTGTTTTGAAATGCGTTGTGTGTATGACAATACGAATATTATTTCTGCTGGGATTTAAACCCATGATATTTTGTTTTTTTATAATCTGTAGCACGCACACATAAAACAAATGTATTTGTAAGGCAGAATCAAACATTTTTAATGGATAACATTAGCTTTTAGATTATCGGCAAAGTGTTTATTAAAATTCAAAATAGACTTTTATCCACTTGAATAATAGAAACATCGAAAAAAACTAAAATATAGAACAGACGCACAAAAAGCAAAGTTCCACAATAACAGTCTAGTTAAAAAAATTAAAATCTTACAGAAAAATCCATTTTATCTAAAAATCCTCTTGAAAAAAATACGTTCTCAATACAAAACAATTTTGCAGAAGGGCATTGATTTAAGCTCTCTTTTATTTTAGCTACAAAAGTGACGTAATTTAATATAAAACTACCTTAAAACCTAAATTTTTATCCATCTAAATAACAAATCTTTTAAAGTCCCCCATTAAAAACAAGTTGCACATCACTGACATGCAAATAGATATAATAAATAAATGCCCGTTGTCACGACCTATGCCAACTTTTCAAATATTGGTATAGTTCAACTACTTTGCTCATGCTATTTGTGTTTAAGTATAATAAATAAATTGGAAGGAAAAAGTTCATTGCACGACAATAATAAACACACGTGCAAAAAATAATAAAAAAATTCTAAATACTTTTTTCTTACAACAATGTACATGTAGCTTAAGGAAGTTTGCTGATTTTTCTTTGCAATTATGACTTTAAAAATGAACTTGTAAATTAAATAAATTTTTTTATAACTGTTTCGTATTACGTGTACTATTTACTATTTACCTAAAGTCTGCTGGTCTATTTGCTTGTATGAATTTAGCTTTTAGTTGAACTGGTCATTATCTGTTGTTTGGTTTTTAGTCTTTAAGGTGTCAATGTCATTTAAATGCCAAAAAGTGTTACACTTTTTTAAAGCTTTTTTGTTGTTTTCTATTTGAGTAGAAATGTTTGTGTTTAATAGGACCAACAAATAATTACTAAAGACATTGCTGTCTATTTCGAAATGTGTATTGATTAAATGAAACTTTGGCTTTAGAGAGGTAAACCGGCAGTTATTTTCTTACATTTACATCAAAGCACACCTTCATCAGGAAAAGTGAAAATAATTTAAGAAATAATTATACATTATTGAGCAGTATTTAGATTAATTTTTTTTAGGTTTCAAGTTTTTTGCGTTTTTGCTCAATCGATTGAATATAATTCTTTATTAATTATATTTTTTTAAATGTAAGTCTAAGCGAAATTTCGTTAAAAATCAGTGGTAGCGTAGTAGTGTATGCTTTACCTTTTTTGTTTTTGTTTTGCTATGCTTTCCGTTTTTTTTTTTTTGTTAATGGATTTTTTTATTTTTAAGTAAATCTTTTTAAAAGAATCACTCTGGATTAATGCAAATAATATAAATTTTTTTTATGACTTTCTTTAAGGTTATAAAAATTAATGTGGACATTTGCCGATAACATTTTTAGTAATAAATTTTTGCTATCGATAGTATTTTCTTATCGATAATTTTTTCTTCTAAAGAAAATCTTAATTATTTTCAATTTTTTTTTTTTCTGTGGAACAATTTTTCCTACCACAAACTTTTCAGAATATAAAATATTTTTTATCGTTAAATTTTTCCAACAACTGTTTTTTCTTCGAATATTATTTTCTTAAAATATTAAAGATAATTTTGATCTGGTAAAAATTTTTCTTTTATACCATTCTAAGTTTGTCATTGCGTTTGTTATTTCTTAAATATCCATTTCCAATGCCATTTATTGCATATATTCAGAGTCTTTATGCATAGCGAAGTCGATTGAGCGATGTCCATCTGTCCGCCTGTCTGTCCGTGCTAGTTTTGAAATCAACTTTGCCAAGGCACTAGATGAGCTAAAGAAAATTTAAATATGAAAATCGGTCAGACACTGTTTCAAAAATTTTGCTATTGAAAATCAGCAAGGTCGGTCCATGTCCTTCGAGACAGCATGCAAAATACCTCGCCTGCCTCTTACCTTTCCATATTGTTTGGAAAGTAACACCAATAAACAAAAAAGAACAAGAAGTATAAAATAAGAAAAAAATAAGCGCTCGCCCATAATATAAAAAGGTTCGATTGCCAATGTTGTCAATATGGGTATCATTGAAAAGCTTTTGAAAAGATCTTTCAGAAAATTCTAAAATTTTAAAAAATGCTTAAACCATTAAGAGCCGGTGAAATTTTTATGTAAAATTTTATATAGTTCTTATTTTTATTTTTTTATTTTTTAATTCTTTGTTATCCCAATATTTGCTTGGAGGTATTTTTTTTTTTTAAGAGAAGTAGCACTTCAGGCATTAATACCTATTAAGTTATTTTGGTAACCGTGCTACATTCTTTAGGAAAGGGATAGATGAGAGATAAGACAGGTGGTGAAGGAGAGAGATAGAGAGTTTGTTATTTTACTTCGCCGGTCATATGCTATGAAGAAGTACCGACGAAGGAGGCTGCACGTTTTTCATGTTAATTCTGAATATGTATTTATACCATTAAACAGAAAAAAACATTTTTTGTATTTTGATTGCCGCAGGATTCGAACCCTAAACAACCAGGTTTGTAGTCAACGTGTTTACCACTTTGACTACAGCAGCCTTACTAAACTAGATTTACATAAATGGCGAAGAGTTAATAAGAGTCGGCATAGCCGAATATAGCACTCTTGCTCCTCAACAAATAATTGGTTTGCCATAATATTTTCCAATAAAACAATTTTGTTTTTGCAGTAACATTTTCAATGAACATGGTCGTTCTACTAAAAAAGAAATATTGTTTTTCTTAGGGTGTGGATAGACATAGCAAATATTTGACCAAAAATGCAAAACTACTATTTGTGCATATATTTATTTAAACTCTCCTGATACGTATAATTGCGAATAAAGATTTTTAGTAAAATTTAAATCCAGTAGGATCTTCTATTTCTTAATAAGTATTAGAGAAGTACAAAAATTTCTTTCTTTTTTTTTCTTTTTGTTTTTTGTTTTTTTTGCTTTTTGTACTTTCAATAATTATGAGTTGGTCCCATTCAATAATTTGCTTAAATAAAATAAGTCACCTTACTTTTTAAAATCATTTTACTTACTGCTACAATTCAAATGATTTTATAGCCACCAAATTGACTTACCGTCTCCTCCCACATTCATTAATATACTCATGTGCAAGTAAATTTACATACACGTTACAAATTATTTATCAATAAAAAAAGCATGTAAAAATGCAACAATTGACCCAGATTTATGTATAATATAGAATAATACTTAAAATTCTATACACTCAATACAAGTACGTGTCTATTATTGTTGTATCTACTTATAGTAAAAAAATATTATTAAAGGTAATTCAAAGTTTGGTAAATTTAGAAAGGGGTTGACGAAAATTTTACCTACATTTCAATTTTACCTTTAATTATTAAAGTGATTTTGTGGAGAAAAGTTCAATTATTAATAATTTTAAAATGAACTATTATGATTTGTTAACAATATACTTTCTTTTATAGGAATCGTAAATTTTAAAATGTTTATTTTAATATGTTTGCGAAATAAATATATTAACAATTGCATAATAAATAAATAATTCTTGCAAGAAAAAGAAACTGACTTCAAAATAGCAAATTTAAGACAAATTACATCTATTATGAAAACACCCTTTAATTTCTAAATTCAAATTGTATACTAGTTGTTAGATCGGACCTACCAATACATATTCCTTGTAAATTTCAACTGCCCTATTACATCGGTTCAGAAATTTGGCCAGATACATAAAAATAAATCAAGTATTGGGACACCCTTTAAATTTCCAATTAAAAATTCATGCTTGTTATTATAGCGGACTTAGCAGTTCAGGTTCTTTGTAAATATCAACCGTCTATCTACAACTGTTCAAAAGTTGGGCCATATACATCAAATTAAAAAAACTATTAGGGCACCCTTTATTTTATAAATTTGAATATTTATACTTGTTATTGTAACTGTCATATTAATAGATATTTTGTTCAATTTTCAAGCGTTTAGGAAATAGACCCTTATAGCTTAATTAACGTCAACTATGGGGACACCCTTTAACTTTTAGATTTATTTTTGTATTACCTTTTGCTATTGGAAGCTGTAGTGATACGCAGTTCTTTTAATTTAAAAGTGTTGCCCTTTAAGGTCCATAATACACTTAAAAACATGTATGTTTTGCGGAGACACCCTTTAACTTTTAAAATTATGAATTGATCTTTAAACGGGACCAATTTGTAAGCATCACATTTCAAATATAGTTTGAGTTCTTATGTATAGCGAAGTCGATTGAGCAATGTCCGTCTGTCTGACTGTGCTCGTGGTGAACTTTTCTAAGAGTCTATATGAGCTAGAAAAAATATTAATACGCCATCCGGTCAGATATAGTTTTAAAAAATTTCCTATTGCAAATCGGTCCATGTCCTTCGAGGCAGATGGCAAAACATCACGCCTGCTTCTTATTTATCCATATTTTTTTTCAATTTTCATTTTTTATGATAAAACGTAAGAAGCTCGGTAGCACTAACCAATCTGATTTCAACATTTGTTTGTAATCCTGTAAGTGGTTGTTGCTTAAAATAAAATAATTGAAATTAAGTCGGGACAACAACCTTAAGCAAAACTTAAAATTTTAGGAAACAGAAAAACCTTATGGTAGGAACGATTTTTTTGTGCCGATTTTTATTCCAACTATTACCCCACGTTTTCACTAGCCATCAAATTAAACAAGACATGCACATAACGCCGGCAGAAGAACGGTATTTATTTGTTCATGCTCTTGTATGTGGCTAAAACGTGTCGATGCTCGTGTTCTGTTTGAGCATAATTTTCTGTTTCTCGTCAGGGTTGTTTCAATGTTTTTTAATAAGAAAGAGAGTTTTCGCATTGTTGATCAATAAATCGCGTTAATTCGAAATAGAGAAATCATATTAAAAGTCATACTTGATTGCGACAATCATTGCTCAGACAAATTTTCGGATAACGATGGTTGCACATGGACGAAACATGAACACTGAGTGTCTACATTAGCCGAATTGATGTGCGACATGATGTTCATACCAAGCTGATGGCTCGTGGAGACGTAGGCTTAAATAAAAAATCTACAGTATGGTACATGTGATTGTACATATATGTTGAAAGATATACATCTAAGTTTGCCATTCTGTTTGTATTTTCTACAGTATCCATTTCTGACCTCATTAGGTATATACTGAGTTCTTGTTCTTGTTGAAACCATCTTTGCTCTAGATGAGCGAAAGAAAATGTAAATGCACCGATCGATCATATATATTTTCGACATTCTTGCTCTTGAAAATTAGAAAGATCGGAAGATGTGAAAACTAGAGGCAGGATCGCCTGCCTCTAGTTTTCACATATCATTTTGAACAATAAAAAAAAACATCAAGTGGAAAAATTGACGCTCGCCAAAAGAGATCTTAAAAAAAATACTATTTTTTTAATGCTTAACCCATTAAGAGCCGATGACATCTTTATGTAAAATTATATAACGCATTTAACTCTTTATTTTTATTTTTTTAATTCTCTGTCACTCCTATATTTGTTTTTTTTTATCGAAGTTACTTCACTAAACTAGATTTACATACGTGGTGTAGGGTATATAAGATTCGGCATAGCCGAATATAGTACTCTTACTTGTTTTAACTTTCATTTGTATTTTTGCAGATAGTTGTCTTAGCATTTTAGTACTTAGTAAAGACTTTGGTTTGTATTCCTGCAGGTGGTTGTCTTTACTACGTACTAAGAATAGAAACGAAAGGTGATGGGACAACAACCCTAAGCAAAACTTACGATTTTCGACGGTCTTTTGAACAGAAGAATCTTAATTGTAGGAAAGATTTCTTATGCCGATTTTATTTATGTGAACATATTGTTATACATATATGGTGGAGGGTATATAAGATTTGTTATAGCCGAATATAGCACTCTAACTTGTCTAAATTAGTTTCTCCACGGTGAGTTTTGGAATTATTTCAATTTTTTTCCTTAAATATCCTATTTATGCGAAATTAAATTTTATTTTAAGAAATTTATAACTCGAATTAGTTGTGAGTTTGTATAAAGATTTTATATAAAGTTATTATTTTTATGAATTTAAAGTCTCTCAGCAAAGTGTTAGAAAATTAGTTTAAAACATTGGAAAAACTGTGTGAAAAAATTCAAGATATAACAAAAGCAGTTCTCATCCATATATTTTTAGAAGGTAAATTCTTAATTTAATATTAGACAAAAGGGTTCATCATAAGTAAGTTTTCCAGGGTTTCAAGGCCATAATTTTCAAGCTCGAAAGATTACCATTCTATGCGAATTTCATGTCGAATAATTATTGTAAAAATTAACAACGAAAAAAAAAGAATTTTTATCCAATTTAAATAGTAAAATCAGAGAACATCTTCCAGGAAATTTTGTTAAAAGAAATTATGCATTTGTTTATTCTTTCGCTATAAAACTCACTTTTATTCATCTAATACAGATTAAAACCTTGAATTAAATTTGCGTACAAATTAATTCATTATTATCTTGAGTTTTTTTTTTTTTTTTGTTTTTGTCAAATAAATAAAAAAATTAGTTCAATACAAATCAGATTTTAATTTAATCCACTGTAATCTTTCTACCATTCAATCGGAAAATCATCATGATAATCAATGTCATGTTACAAACAATATTCCAAGGATGAGGTTTGGAATAATTTTCAATCACATATAATATTACACCATTACAAACACACACACACACACAAACTTACACAGACTAAACTCAAAAAGGTCCTTGAAAATAATAAAAACTTACGGTAACTAATTTTCGGTTTTTCTCTTTATTTTTATTTATGTTTCGCAGAAGAAGGAAAAAAATTACATTTTGTCAGCCCGGCACGCAGGAAATCAGTGCTGGCACCAATTCTAAGCAAAATTAAAAATGGTACAGACGCCAACAGCAATAGCGGAAGTGGTGGTGGCGGCAGTGCTGGTTCCGACACAGAAAAGAAATCCAATGGCACTGATAGTACAGGGCATATTAGCGTACAGATAGAACCGGCTAAAAGGGTCAAGGTAAACAAAATGTCGTTGAAAACATTTCCTTAGCTTCGGGCTAATGTGTGTATGTGTTTGTGTCTGCATATATTTATGTATGCATTTGAGCTTGAAACATTTGAAGTTGATGTGAAGCTGTATAATAATCTGACCTTCATGCCAATGATTTGTATATCTTAAACTTTAGCAGAGCGCATAAACACACACACACACATACACACACAACCCAAACAAGAAATGTACATGGAATGAATATAAAACTGTTTTGTTTTGTTTTTTTTCTTATTTAATTTGATTTTTAAAGCGCCACAGTATACACGGCATGATGGAGGAGGAAAATTGTATAAGACCTCATCAGGAAATACGTCAATTGACATTGGAAGAAAAGAAATTTTTATTAGCAGTAGAACGTGGTGACATGGCCGGCACAAGACGAATGCTACAAAAAGCCCAAGACACCGACAATATTAATATCAATTGTGTTGATCCTTTGGGCCGTACCGCTTTACTTATGGCAATTGATAATGAAAACTTGGAAATGGTAGAGCTGTTGATTAACTATAATGTAGACACTAAGGACGCTTTACTACATTCCATATCAGAGGAATTTGTAGAGGCTGTAGAAGTTTTGTTAGATCATGAGAATGTCACCTTTCATAATGAGGGGAATCATGTAAGATCGATCTATAGTTTTTTTAAATAATTAAAATAAAAAAAAAATAAAAATATATTTCGTTTTTATTTAGAGCTGGGAATCTTCTTCGGAAGATACTTCCACATTTACACCAGACATTACCCCACTTATATTGGCCGCTCATCGTGATAATTATGAAATTATTAAAATTTTGCTGGATCGTGGTGCTGTTTTGCCCATGCCCCATGATGTGCGGTAAGTATAATCAAAACTAGTAACCTGAAATCATTTATTAATAATTATATTTTTTTTTTCCAGTTGTGGCTGTGATGAATGTGTTCAGTCTCGCCAAGAAGACTCTCTGCGACATTCCCGTTCTCGCATTAACGCCTATCGATCATTGGCCAGTCCAAGTCTGATAGCTTTGTCATCTAAAGATCCTATTTTAACTGCATTTGAATTGTCATGGGAATTGAGACGTTTAAGTTTTTTAGAACATGAATTTAAGGTATTTGTTCAAAATAAAAAATAATTTAATGTTTTTAAATTAAAAAAAATATAAATTAAAAATTATTTCAGAATGAATATCAGGAATTGCGCAAACAATGTCAAGATTTTGCCACTGCTTTATTAGATCATACTCGTACATCTCATGAATTGGAAATTTTATTAAATCATGATCCTACCGGTCCAGTTTATGAGCATGGTGAACGTATGCATTTAAATCGTTTAAAATTGGCCATTAAGCTGAGGCAAAAAAAGGTAAGTCATATAGGGCTAATGTGTCTGTATGTTAGGGTAAAAGCATTGATGTTTATACATCCCTTATGTAATGACCTACTTATTGGGGTCTTCGCTTCAGAGAAACGGGAGAGCTTTGGTTGACTGTGTTGTAAGTTTTCACAACGTCTACGGTTCGTTATAAGATGTGATTAATTTCAAGAAGATTAGAAAAGGACAGATCAAAGTGTAATAATTTAAAAAATGAAAAAAAAAAACGTATTTAAAGGTGTGAGTCTTGAAAGTCTGAATAAATAATTGGTTCTGAACCAATAAATAGAGTTCGTAAAAACTGGTGGATTAAACTAAACGGATCGTTACCCATTTCTTAAAATCATTAAGTTATATATATAATAGTAGTTATATCCTACAATAGTTTGGTACAACATAAGACCCAACTGACCGAAGAACATCAATTGCTAAGTCCGCTGTAGCTGCGCACATTGGTTGAAGAGTGGCCGAAATTCATTTTTTTCGTCGATTTGAATAATTTTTGGTAGTTTGTTGTCAGATATCTCAACATTATGATTCCGTAATATTAGGCTGATATATTTATTATTTGTTTGAGCAGACACGCTCGAAATTCATTTATGTTCACTTGTTTAAAATGGCTTGCAAATTTACTGTATATCAATCTTTTGGTACAATCACAGTTAACATATTATTTGGCTTTGTTGTATAATTTAGTGAATGACAATTTTCATAGATGAGACTTAAATTGAAAAAATTGGAAAAGGTGCCATGAAAAAGGTTTGTACGAGGGCTGCTCTATATATTTCTGGCCCAATAGTGAAAATGCGAATATTTATAATCAAAAATGGTTTTATTGTTTTTCAAAGTATTCTCCAGCATGATTTATACACTTTTGCATGCGGTCAAACCAGTTGTCGAAGCACTTTTTCCACTCCGATTGAGACACCTCTAAAACATGGTTTTTGAACACTTTAACAGCTTCTTCTGGCGACGAAAATCGTTGACCACGTATTTTTTTCTTGATGTGCGGAAACAAGAAGAAGTCATTAGGTGCCACGTCAGGGCTGTACGGCGGATGACCCATTAATTCGATCGGTCAAAAACGCTCTGGTTTGAGCCGATGTGTGAGAGCTCGCATTGTCGTGGTGAACAATGATTCGTCTTCTCTTGTTGATTTTTCGAATTTCTCCGATGACTTCAGACAAACAAACTGTAGTGTACCACTCAGAAGTGACCGTCCTACGTTGCTCAAGCGGAACAGTTGCCACATGACCAGTTTTGCTGAATAAACAGGCGACCATTTGCTTCGAAGTGCTTCTTCCACGAACAACTTTCGTTGGATTTTGCTCGTCTTTGAAGACCCACACGGTCGATTGTTGTTTCGTTTCGGGCTCATACGCATAGATCCATGATTCGTCACCTGCGACGATCTTATAAACGTCTTTTGAATCAACGCAATCGTATTTTTGCAACATTTCTTTGCACCAATCGACACGAGCCTTTTTTTTAGCGACTTTCAAATTGTGCGGAATCCAACGAGAACAAACCTTTTTTACGGCCAGGTGTTCATGCAGTATCAAATGTATGCTGGTGGAAGAAATGTCCAAGGATGTCTCTATCTCTCGGTATGTCGCATGTCGATCTTGCATTATGAGTTCACGCACGGCATCAATGTTCTCTGGCACAACAGCCGTTTTTGGACGATCTTCACGGAATTCGTCTTTGAGCGAGCTTCGGCCACGATTAAATTCATTATACCAATTTCTCACAGTGCTATAGGATGGTGCTTCATCGCCATACAAAGATTTAAGTTCATCAATGCACTCTTGTCGTGATAATCCAAGTCGAAAGTTGTGAAAAATGATGGCACGAAAATGTTCACGAGTTAGTTCCATTTTTTTCTATATAAATTTTTTCAAGTCACCGTAAACAACACAAATAATGGTCGTACGTCAAAACGTTTTGAGTACGATTATGCTTAAAAATGACAAAATGTGAGATTGCACTTGGCAGCACTCAGTGTTGCCAGGCCAGAAATATATATAGCAGCTCTCGTAGAATAAAATATAAACATCAAAACTTCAGTATTCATCAGCTTTAGTGGACTGCACCTTTTTGGTGCTGTGGAGCGCTATTTAACGAAAGATATCAAATTTTAGCTTTAAGTCTCAGCTAAGAGGTGAAAAAAATTCAGCTGCTCCTAATTGCTCTTTTTCAAAAAAAAAAAAAAAAAAAAAAAAAAAAAAAAAACTATAAAGTAACAAACATGAATCTTGCACTTCCCTACCTTCTAAGTTTCAAAAAATGGAGAACAGATAGTTACACAAAAACTAAAATGGCGGCAAATAAAGCTGAAATTCAGAAGATATTAAAATTGATACTGGGCATAAATGCCGACGCAATGCAGCAAGGTATTGGCACAACAAACGGTGTCAATACGGCAAGAAGGGTTTTCGAAAATACAGCCAAAACTGCAGACGTAATTGGCATAAAAGAAGAATTGTTATATACATTTAAAATTATTTTAGCCGAAATAAATTGTAAAGCAGCGATCGACACTAAAGCACCTTTCACACTATAACACTGAGTATTAAGTTTTTCTTTGGATTTTGCAAAAGGGAAATCAAATGAGAATTGTTGTGAGTGTCAAGAAATCTAACGTAACGTTAATATTATGTTTACACACTATCACACTTTAAACAAAATGAAAATTACTAAGCTGAAACGAAATTTAAGCAACGGCGACCGAAGAATATTAAATATGGCGCGAAAGTGCTGCCTTATGACAATTTTTGGCCGTTCAGCCTCTTGGTAAATAAGAGTACAAAATAAAAAAAATTATAAAAAATTGCAGTTGCAAGACAAAGAAAATATAGCGTAGACGACGGCACGCTATCGTCTGCGATGCAGTCGGCATGTTTCTTTGCTCAACAGCAGTTTTTGTTATTTTCTTCATTTGTTAAACAAAAACCCTGATAAAACGAAAAGTGTTAGCGATTAGAAAAATTTTTAAAAATGGTTCGGTGTTATGGTATGTCAAATTTCTTTCCGTATTATTTCATACTTTGATAACATAATGCTTTAACACCATCACACTTTCTCATAGGATTTAGGTTTTTGACAAGTCTTAATACTCAGTATTATAGTGTGAAAGGGGCTTAACAAATATCATATATATTGCATGGATACTGCCAAGTTATTTGTTGATCTCCATGGCTGATACACGTGCCTGGAACGGTGCATGAGATTCTAGTGCATGGTAGCAAAATTATAGCAGATGCTATAAGTTATGTCTCTATCTGAAGGCCCTCATTCAATGATTTCATTGTTATTTTTTATATTTTAATTAATTATTTGTGTCAGGTATGCTGTTCGAGGAATCGAATAGAGTAGAGCCTATAGATTACATCATTCGCTTAGAATCGGACGTGTAGCAACTAATGAAGACGTTATGCATAATCTTTTATTGTCTTTAGACCCTTTTTTAAATAGGTTTTGCTCAAAGCTGTAAATCAAAAAATTGGAGTAAGATAATGATGTTAAAAAATTATTTAAAGACTATGCTTAAATTACTTATTTATGTTTTTTCTATGGTAGATAGGCGTAAAAGTGGGTGGATCAGATATATATTTTCTGAAGCCCATTTAACAATTATAATATTATTTCAAATTAAACAATAAATTGTAATATTAATTTTCAAAACAAAATTTTTTTTTTGGTGCTATTTTCTATTATCCCGATTAATTATTTAAATCAGCGATATTGATTATTGAGGGTCAAAATGCCCGTGCATATAAATAAAATATCACAAAACACTACGATAATTTATTTATATGCACGGGCACTTTGCAAATGTTAAATCAAATTAAACAACGGAAATTTTTTATTATATTGATTTTCAAAAAAGTTTTTTTTCGTGTTATTTCTATTATCTCGATTAATTATTTAAGTCACCGATATTGAATATGGAGAGTCAAAAGCACGTCTCAATGGCCGTTTCGTTACCGCTTACTTAACTCTTCAGGAAACTTTTGACAAACATTTTAAAAAAACTGCTATACTCGAAGTGGTAAGCATGTTGACTACAAACCTGGTTGCCCAGGGTTCAACCCCTGTGGCAATCAAAAAATAAAAAAATGTTTTTACTGTTTAATGGTATAAATACATATTCAGAATTAACATGAAAACTTGCAGCCTCCTTCGTCGGTACTTCTTCATAGCATATTCGCCGGCGAAGTAAAATAACTAATAATCTATCTCTCTCCTTTCACCACCTGTCTTACCTCTCATCTATCCCTTTCCTAAAGAATGTAGCTCGGTTACCATAATAATTAAATAGGTATTAATGCCTGAAGTGCTACTTCTCTTTAAAAAAAAAAAAATTTTGTTCAAACAATAAAGCAAAGACAAAAATCAAAGTTTAAGCAAAAACAACAATAACCAACAGTAACTCTATTTTTCTTTCTCCACTGTATACGGCTGACTTTTTTTCGGCTCTTTTACACAAAACAAGTTTCATTGTACATCGACAACTTGTTCTATTTGTAGCTCTTTTCATGAACATCAACCAATGTGCGGCGCTGCGGTAAACATAATGTAAGTGATGTTTACTGGTGAAGATTAAAAAACCGATAACTCCCTGAGAAAGACGGGAAAGTAATTTAGTGAATGTGTTAAAAACCCCTAAAATATGTTCTGATAATATATTGATATTAGGTGCGTTCCCGTACTCAATTTTGGGATCCCGCGGGCTTCCAATCTTACCGAAAACTGTTCCCGTACTACAAGTTTGGGTAGAAGAGAGAGCTTTTGCGAGAATAAAATTCTTCTTCTTTCTGCACGAAGCAGCCCAGACTTTTTCTTTGGGTAGATTGTGTAAACTGGAAAACAATCAGCTGGTTAAAAAGTAAACAGTAGCAAATAAGAAAAATTCTATGTTTCATGCACGCAAATGTCTTCTAAAAGTGTTATTTACAAGCTTTATCTAAAAAAATATTAAAATTAACTTAAAAACATTGTAAATATATGTGTTTTTATGTTTACTATAAACAACCGATTGTTTGTTTTGATTGACATCTTGTTTTGGGTTTGAAGTTTGGTTTTTTGTAATCCCGTACTTTTGGCCATTTTTCTCTTCAATTGAGAATAATTAATGTGCACTCTCATTTTACCAAACTTTACCCAAAAAATACGGAAACGGAGCTATTGATATAATAATTTGCAAACAGATGTTTTTGACGATTTCACACAATTTCTACTCATAATTAATTATTTCATGTTTCTTTATTGCAGTTTGTTGCCCATCCTAATGTTCAGCAACTTTTAGCCAGCATATGGTATGAAGGTCTACCGGGATTTCGTCGCAAAAATATGGCCTTGCAAGCCTTAGATATAGTAAGAATAGGTAACGTCTTTCTTAACATTTCAAACTAAAAAAAGAAAACTGTTTTAATTTAAAATTGCTTTAATTAAAGGCATGATGTTTCCTATATTTTCTTTGGCATATATTTTGGCACCCTATTCCAGTATTGGACAAACTATGCGAAAACCTTTTATAAAATTTATATGCCACAGTGCCTCGTATTTTACATTTTTGTGTAAGAATAAAAAATAATTGAAACCTGGAATGTATTTAATATTTGTAATTTCTAGTTTTATTAATGTTGGCTTCGCAACGTATTGAGACATTTATTGGGGGCTGGTGGTTTTGGTCGAATACGAATACCATTATTCACGAGGAAGAGGAATTGCCTACAAAGAGAGGAGCAAAACCTACATTCATAGAATGGTTAATACTGTCCTGGGTCAGTGGTAAGTTTAAGATATAAATTTTTTAATTTTTAAATATTTATGATTTTATACAAAATATTTTTTTTTTTAATTCTAGGTTTAATATGGAGTGAAGTTAAACAGCTGTGGGATGTGGGCTTGCAAGAATATTTAAATGACATGTGGAATGTTATTGACTTTGTTACGAATTCATTATATGTAGCGACAGTGGCCCTTAGGGTCGTATCATTTTTTCAAGTACAAAAAGAAATGATCACTAATCCGCATGCTACCGACTTGCCGCGTGAGCGTTGGGATACTTGGGATCCAATGCTTATATCGGAAGGTCTCTTTAGTGCAGCCAACATTTTCAGTAGCCTCAAATTGGTTTATATATTCTCAGTTAATCCACATTTGGGACCACTGCAAGTGTCTTTGTCACGCATGGTTATGGATATTATGAAATTTTTCTTTTTGTATGTCCTGGTCTTGTTTGCCTTTGGCAGCGGTTTGAATCAATTGTTGTGGTAAGTTTTCAAGTCTTTATGATTTTACAATAAATTTGCAAATGATTTTCATTTAAAACACATTTTGTTTAGGTATTATGCCGATTTGGAAAAGAAACGTTGTCCCGAAGTGTCACCCCATAATGTTTTGATCAATTTGAATGGTACCACAGATCCAAATGCCTGTATTGTATGGCGTAGATTTTCAAAGTAAGTTTTTAACATGAATTTATATAAAGACTTTGCTGTATTGCATATTATATTTGCATTTAAGTCTTTTCGAAACTACACAAACTCTGTTCTGGGCTGTGTTTGGCCTAATCGATTTGGATAGTTTTGAATTGGATGGCATTAAAATATTTACCCGTTTCTGGGGCATGCTGATGTTTGGCACTTACTCTGTGATTAATATAGTGGTTTTATTGAATCTTCTTATAGCCATGATGAATCATTCCTATCAGTTAATATCTGTAAGAGCGTTTTAATTACCTTTTTTAATTTAAATCTTCAACTGATTGAGTTCTCTTTTTCCTTGTTTTGAAGGAACGTGCTGATGTTGAATGGAAATTTGCTAGATCAAAATTATGGATTAGTTACTTTGAAGAGGGTGGCACTTGTCCGCCACCTTTTAATATAATTCCAACGCCAAAATCAATTTGGTATGCATTTAAATGGTCTCGCAGAGTATTTTGTAGTGGTTCCTCGGCAGCTCGAAGAGAACATCTAAAAACGATAAGAGTAAGAAAATACTATTCCAAAGTTGATTGACACATAATTTAAATTATCATCCCTCATTTAATGTAGCGCAAAGCCCAACAGGCCAATGATCGTGACTTTAAATACCAACAAATAATGCGAAATCTTGTACGTCGTTATGTTACGGTAGAACAACGAAAAGCCGAATCTCAAGGTGTTACGGAAGATGATGTGAATGAAATAAAACAAGATATTTCAGCCTTCCGTTGTGAACTAGTAGAGATACTTAAGAATAGCGGCATGGATACAAATGTTACTTCGGGACAAGGTGGAGGTGAGTATTATTCAAACATAAAAACCTTAAAAGATATATTTTAATAAATACCTTGCTTAAGGAGCTGGTGGTAAAAAGAATCGTCAAAAAGAACGTCGTCTTATGAAAGGTTTTAATATAGCGCCACCTGGTTCAACCGGTTCTTTGGCTCCTGTGGCAGAATTTTCCACTTCATTGGATAACTTTGATCAGCAACATGAAATATTAACCTCAACCCTATCGAATCTCTTTCATCCCTCAACATTTATGCATAAAAAGGCCACATTTTGTGCGAGTGAAAGTTATAGCATGGATTCACCACCGTCCAATTTGTCATCTAATTCAACTGTCAATACAGTGCAGTCTTCAAATAAATATAATAAATCAACTCTGAAACCATATAACAAACGTATTGCGGGCCATAAAAAGAAATGGGGCACTCTAATAGAGGCCGCTAAAGTTGGAAATGTTTCAAAAATGTTAGGTCGTTCTAAGTCCGAAGATTCTGTATGCAATTCGTCTACTAACTCGTCGCCTGTTCATGGACAAGTTCGGGTAACTTACTCACAAAATTGTGGTCCCAACTATTACAATCCAACTGAAGTGCGTCATCATAATTTAGCCCAGACTAAAGATCACTTGACACCGACGAATATTGTAGCGGGTGTGGGAGTAGGCGTTGGAGGTGGCACACATTTCTTTCACACAACTACGGGTAAATGAAATAAAAATGCATTTTATTTTAAAATGGCTTAACTTAAAAATAAAAGGTACGTAGCAGCCTTTAATAAGTTTTCTCTTTTTTCTCTTTTTTCTCTCTTTTCATTCCTGTATTTTCTGTGCGCGGCCAATAACACAAATAAATAAACGAATAATAAAAATATTCAGGTCTTACTGCTATTGCCGCTTTAAAAAAGAAACGCAAAAAGTTTTCATCTAGTAAAAATATATGTCCTGTCAATGAATCTATCTCAGCTACTAATGCCATGGATCTTTTAGGCGATAAGGTTTTGTATATTTATGGTTAATTTAAACAAAATTTCTTTATTTGCGTTAAAATTCTTGTGTTTTTATACTCTAATTAATGCACTCTGCTTAAGCACCAGCTCTCCAATCACAAAAATACAATAAATTAAGCGTTTGCCAAAAGACATTTATTAAAGTTACTTTTAAGTGCTTAACATTGTACGTATGGCACCCACCGTGAATAAACTGAATTAAAATTTTAGTTTAAAAACGCATGCCTTCCCCAAGAATTTTGTTTTTTTACTTTTTTATTTTAATATTGAAAATGAGTTTAAGCGCAAAATACAGAAATTACTTTTCGTTGCCTTAAAAATAAATCTCTATCAAGTCAAGTAAGAAAGTCTTTGCCTTAAATTAAAAAAAAAATTTATTTAATAATTTATATTATTAAAAAAAAACAACAAAGACAGATCGATGTTTAACTTTAACTATTTTAATGAAGGCACTTAAGCCTTAACGGCTCTGGCTAAAATTATACAATGGCCTGTTCCTTTTTTACTTTCAAATCTTAAAATTAAACCTTCTTAAAGTATTTTTAAATAAAAGTTTTTGTAAAAATGTTATTATTCTGCGTGTAATATAGCCAGACCACTTGAGCCAGGATCCGACTTTTTCTTATGGTGGTTTTGCGCTAAAGATCATGAAAATTTTGCGAATGGATGAGCTGAGATCCTGTTAAGTTCCCTTAGTCATGCCAATGTTATGATGAATTTTTATTTTTCATACTGCCCTCTATATTTTGTAGTGTTGCATAGTGCCAAGAACTATTTTAGTGAAGACATTCGCATTAAAAATTCTATTGTGGTCAAATCGTGGACGAATTAAAGTCACCAAAAATTATTTTTAATTCGAATTGTCATTGCAGTATGTCCACTGTGGCGTTATAGGTGTGGCACGCCCTCCTACAAAAATTCTCATAGCTGTGATTTAACGAAATGTTTGATCATCAAAAATCTGCAGTTTTTAGAACCACCCAAAACTGGCCTCGCAACCAAATATGATTTTGGCCGAAAATAGACAAAATTTGGCTGCAACAGTTTATCGAAACCCCGTGATTATGCAGTCTTAAAAAAAAGTTTTAAAAATATGTTTTCCTAATTTAACTAACTTTCTAGCCAATTGGCTTCGCTTTCGATCTTGCTTAAATAGATTTAATTACATCACCTTGAATTCTTTCTAAGTATTGCCTTTCGAGAAAGTTTTCTGTCGTTTTTTTTTAATCTGTGTGTTATTGCAGTAAAATTTTCTTTTATTTGATTCTAGACTTTTTCTTAATACAACTCAAGATTCCAGGTTCAATGCAAACGGCATATAGTTTAAAAAAAAATTAAATAAATTAAATACAGTTAAGAACCTGGTACAGTGACACCCAAAAATTTTCCTACAAATACTGAATTAAGACATTTGGACCATGTAACATAATTCCTGTACTCAGCTGTTCAATTTTAAACTATAATTGAGCGGCTAAAAATATGGTTTAATAATAAAATTTAAAGTTTCCATAAAAATTTATTTCCGACACTAAAGGACTGTCTGGCAATAAACTAAAAAGACTGCATTCTGTATTATTATTTGCAGTGTTATCAATTGCTTTGGATTTAGCAACATGCTCCACTTTTTTCTTAGACTACTCAGTTAGTTAATTTAGCGATGAGGCCTTTTGTCATATTTTTACTCCTGACACAATTGTGGTTATGGTTTCTTTTTTTAAAAGTGGGGGTAATTTATACTTTGTTTATAAAAAAAGTTCTTATTTTATGGAATCGTATGCAATCCACAAAACAGTTCTGATGATGTGTTTTCGCTGTCGACTTTCGTGTAATCACACTTTTTATTTACTGTGAAAAGATTACATAATTTTTTCAAATTATCTTTTTTACGTTTATAGTAACCTTAAGCATTCACTTGTCTTTGTGGCCATAACCAAATCCGAATTGCCATATATTCTAGCTGCCAGAGATTTTGTCAAATATATTTACACCATATATAAATTTGATACAAAGTTCTTGTACTTTTTTAACCGACTTTAAAAATAGAAGGAGGTTATCAATTCGACTGAATGTTGCTTTTTTATGTTTGCTCCTGCAGATTTCAGTCCGTTCTTTACCTATTTTGAAAACTTTTTTGTAATTTGATAGATTATGCTTACAGGTTGGACCGGTTTTAAAAACAGTTCATAATCTTTAAAATTAAAGGGTGTATGGGGACACATATGTTTTTTAAGTGTATTATGAAGCGTAAAGCGCACTTCTTTCAAATTGAAAAATGCATATTACTAGAGCTCCCACAGCAAAAGTAATACAAAAATAAATCTAAAAATTAAAGGGTGTCCCCATAGGTCTTTCGAACCGTTATAGACAAACACTTGTAAATTGGACAGTATGTCGATTACTATGACCGTTATAGCAACAAGAAAAAATATTCAGAATTATAAATTAAAGGGTGTACCAATCGTTTATATAATTTGATGTGTGTCTCCAAGCTTTTCAACTGCTATAGCCAGATAATTGAAATTTACAGATAACCTTTATTTCTAAGGCCGATATAGCAAAAAGTATAAAATTTGTATTTGGAAATTAAAGGGTGTCCCAATAGTTAATGTTATTTGATGTATGTGGCCAAACTTTTAAACTGTTATATACAGACAGCTGAAATTTTCCAATAACCTTTAATGCTAAGTCTGCTTTAGAAACAATTATACAGTTTGAATTAAAAAATTAAAGGGTGTTCCCATATTTGAAGTAAATTGACCTATATGGCTCTATCGTTTAAACTGTTTGTCTGGTATATTAAGAAGCAAAAATATTTAAGACTATAAATTATAGGGTGATGCAATAGTTGCTGTTATTTGATGTAAATGACCAAACTGTTTAACAGTTGTACACAGTTGATTGAAATTTGCACAGAACATTTATTGCTAAGTGCGCTCTAACAAGTAGCAAACTTGAATTTGGTGAAAGGGTGTTCATATAACTGATATTATTTGACCTATATGGCCCTATCTTTGAAACCGTTACAGAGAAACTCTTGAAAATTAGACATAATGTCCATTACTATATCAAGTATAACTTTTTTAATTTAGAAATTAAAGAGTGGCCTAATGGTTGTAATATGATGTATATACCAGTCTTTTGATTAGTAATAGACTAACGCTAAGAATTTAAATAATTTGGTCTTCTGTGTCAATAATAAAAAGTATGACCACATAACTGCTGAATTTTCTCGTTTCATCTGCATTTATATTTTGTTCTACGACATATAAAAAATCTTGACGTCATCCTAGAGAAATATGTTTTTAAGTTTGCCTGTTTTGAAGAGGGTTTTTTGTTTACAAGAACTATGTTACTTACTTCATATATCTCTCTAATTGGTTTCCCGATTTCATAAACTCTATTAAACTACAAAAAAAAAAAAAAAATAAATAAATAAATAAATAAAGAAAAAAAAAATTAACGACAGAATTTTTTCAATTAGTTTTCTTTAAAAATTTTTAAAAGAATTCAAACTAAAACTTTAATTGAATCAATAAACTCTGTGATTGATTTTTATATTCTATAATTCAGCAGACGTTTATTGCTTAAAAACTCAAGCAAGCTTAAAAAATAGGGCCTAGAGTTATAAACTAAAAAACGTAATAAATCGAAAACTGCTTTTACTTTTATATTTCTAAATAAATTAATACAGCTTTTTTGTATGTTTTGTATGTTTTTAGTGCATGGCTTTTTTGATGTTTAATATGAACTTTTTCCTCCAACAACAAACTTAATTTATTAAAAATTTAACTAAATTTCCTTCTAATTTTTTTCTTTAATAAAATTAAGGCCTTAAAACGCGTATCTAGTTATCCAGTGTCCGACGGAACTGCTCAAAATAAGGATACAGCTAATGTGGCTAAACCGCGTAGACATGAACAGACCCAAAGTCAACATGACTCCGTTGAGACTTCAACCGAATTTACTCTGTCCAATGAGATACAGCATTTGGAACCATCCAATACATCTGTGAATTCACGAGAACCATTACTTAACAGTAATTTTGCTTCAACGGGTGTGATACATTAAAGACACCAAGATAACAAAAGATCAAAATTTAAAAAAAAAAAAACAAAAGTAATTTAAGAAAAAAATTTAATCAAAAGAAACGACAAAGACACACTACAACGAAGCATTGTTTTTGAGGATATAAACATGATGAACAGTGTTGATAACAAACGATAAATATTTTCGCAGCAAAAAAAATTTTAAGGATATTTAAAAGAAACAACAATAACTACACAAAATAAAATAATGCTGCCCATTTGAAACACTGCCGTTTCAAAACAGAATAAAAATTAAAAAAAAAAAACAAAAAAAAAACGAAAATATCATGCAACAACTATTTAAGCGTATTTAAATGAAATATGGGAAAAAACTAAAATAATATAATAGAATATTAATACTACATACAAAAATACATATAAACTCGTTTATAAATCACTGCTCCACACTCACGCTTTCAAAACAACATTTAACACTCCATGTGTTTTTTTTTTAATCACGCATTGTAATCATAATCACTTTCTGTTCCTAGATTATGAAGAATTTCCGAAATGAAAACTAAACCAGATACAGAAATCATCACCCTCAATACGTCCATAAAGAATTTAAGCACAAATTTTTAAAAATCATACAATCAATCACATACAACATATCATAAATCATTTTTCGTATTAAAAAATAAAATTAAATACAATCACTTATCGTACACTAAGTGCGTTACACTACTCGCATTATAAAATATCGCATTATCGAGATGCAAAGAACGCACAAAAAGTCATTTAAAATTTTTAACTGCGCCACCAATGAAAGTTAATTTGAAATCGAAATTCCATGTCCGTAAACTGAATTTTTTAAATCTCCATAGGAATTAATTTTTAAAGAGTTTTTGTATTTAAGGGAATATTAAAGCAGACCTCTACAATCATGGATCCTTTTTTAAGGTTCCTCAGTGATGACCCAAAAATACTCCAATAATATTTTATAATCATGACCAAGTCCCGGACTTTTACACCACCCTTTTAATTTTAGCCGCCTCCCAATAACTGAGGACTCGCCTGGCTTAACAAAAGGGTGTATTTTTAAGCCCGATACAACTTTAAATTGTAAAAAAATAACACAAAAAATTTAATTGTAAAGAAGAATTTTTTTCAACGAAAGATGAAAATATGGCATTTATATTTAAAAATTATTTTGGGTATATAGCCATCGTGGCTGCTCATGACGAAGCGCATTCTGGACGTCTATTTTTGGATGACTTTTTCAAGTACTGCTGGCCGTAAGTCACAAGAACACGAAGAATGTTGTTGCTGGTTTATCAGCATAAACCAGTGACTTTACGTGGCCCCACATGAAATAATCTAGAGGTGTAAGATCGTACGACCTTGACAGGTTCAATTCTCGAAATAAACTTATCGCCAAAATTTGATTTCAATAACTCGATGGTTGCGGCACGTAGCAACATCTTGTTGAAACCGCATTTCGTCCGGATCAATGTTATCCATATTTCCAAACAAAAAATCATTAATCATGGTGCGGTAACGATCTCCATTGACCGTAACATGAGATCCGCCCTCATTTTTGAAAAAATAAGATCGAAAGATGCCACCAGCGTGTAAACCACACCAAACGGTGCATTTTTCTGAATGCAGTGGAGTCTGTAGGGTATGTTGTCGGTTGGTCTTACTCCATATGCGGCAATTTTGCTTATAACATACCTGTTAAGCCAAAAATGAGCCTCATTGCTGAACGCAATTTGGCGATAAAACAACGGCTCAGTTACTAACTGCTCTACAGCCCAATCGGCAAAAGAACGACGCATATAATGGACTCGTGTTTTTAATTCCTGCATTATCAGGATCTTATACGGCTGTGGGCCAAGATCTTTGTGCAAAATTTTCCACGTATTGAACGGACAGAGTCCCAATCCCTGCGACTGACGTCAAATTGATAAATTTAGATGTCCTTTCACACTTACGTTTACAGCAGCGTTATTCTCTTCAGTTCGCACATTCTTTTGACGTGTTGGTGTAATTGCATTCTCTTTAGAGTTTGTGGTACGAAATCTATCCACAGTTCGACGATTATGTGCACTATAAAAATCAAGAAGTCGTCTATAGGTTGCTCCAATTGATGGCTAATTTTCAAAGTAAACAGCATTTGCTTGAGAGTGCTTTATCAGCCTTTTTAGGAACAACCTAAGAGCTCCTTAAACATCATTCGAGTCTGCCTACAAGTCTTAATATTCCTGCATATTTTAGGAAATTTCTATCTATTTGCCATGTAGATATTGCTCCTTGCTTGAATCTTTGTGCTGGGTGTTTGCCAGCTTACACGGCAGTTAAAATACTGCATTATCCCTTCTGTAATTAAGCCGAATGAAAATTTTTAGAGTTGGTATCCTTAAACTTCCTTGTAAATTCACTCACCTTCGAAGTAGTATCGTATCTAAGTATCTATCGATCTTTTGGTATTTGTATTCGTCTCTGCTTTTCCCCTAAAAACGCGCTCAGCATAGGATTCTGCCACTAAATGAGCCAGGTTGCTTTATTCCTCCAAAATCATTTTTGGCATTGTGCAATTAAAGATTACTCCCTCCACCTTTTGTAAAATATCGTAGCTCTTCTTTTTCAGTGCATTCTCGCTAACCTTTTTCTTTGTGGCTTCAATAATATTTTTCACTTACGCCACTTGAGTTTTGGAGAAAAATGTTCCACTACCCAGAACTCCAATTATGCTATCAAGGGTGTATTTTACCTCTAGATTAACAGGCCACAGTCTGCGTACTACTGACCACATATTCCTGGCGTATTCTCATCTACCGTAGATTATGGTGTTATTTAATTCTCTTTATAAGTCAAGCTTTCGGTAAATGTCAGCTTAAAGGTAAAAATAATTAACGCTTTTTTATTCTTACCCTGCACAAAGAGACAAAAACAAAATGTTCTAAAAAAAACCCTAATTTCCAAACGTATAGTTCGACGGGAATAATAGAGGAAAACTTGAGCGTAAGTTTCTAACTCGTATCTTTTATAACTTTCAATAACGGCACATTACGTGATCAAGATTAACGTCAGTACCTGGCCGCGAGGCTCTAACCTGGCGGTGGTCTTACAAAGTGTCGACTAGCGCCTCCTGCCTGGATTCAGCCGACAAAGTTGCAATTTCAAGAACATGGCTTGCAGGACCAGGTCCTTCTCCTGGCTTGAGGGTTGGATACTTTCCAACTCTTCTGTTGAATATGCAACAGCACATTCGTTTAGCACCGCACCTTCTCGCGAACACTAAACTTTAACCGACCTCCACCACGTGTACCCTGAAGGGACTTCACCAATAGCCGGCTACAGAGACGGGCGCCTCTCTGTATGGGCCACCGGTTCCCGTGGTGCAGTCTCTTAAAGGGCACTAATCAGCACTTCGACAAGCATCCGACTTGTCTATCCAGATTAAGTGGTTGCACACCGGGAGAGTTGTTCCCTCTATACATCGAATGTACTTTGTCTGTGCGTAGGTTAGAATCAGCCAGACTTCTTGTAGTACCCCTGGGGGTCAGAAACGGGACAGTGGGTTCCTGAAGTCAGACACCTATGCCATATGGATTTAAAACTAGAGTTAATCAAAACTTTGTTGTGGAGATATTTAAGTTCAGCAGTTAAAAATACATGTGGGTCTACTTCTTTGATTTCTAATACATGCATTAAGTTCGAAATTGATGATTGATTTTAGTGTTTAATTTCTTAAATCAGATTAAAACAGACCGTTATTATTTTTATATCAGATTTAGTTTTTTTTAAACTATTTTTAACCAAATGAATTATTTATTTAATTTTTATAATTTTTCATAATCGATTGCATTTGTTTCATATTTAAATTCATAGATTTATAGTTTTATAACGATATACACCAAAAATAAAACAATATCATATCAATGGTAAAAGTTGCCTTAGAATCAAATTTTCTTTATGAGTTTTTTTTTGTAAAATTTACAAAAGAAAATAAGCACAAGGAAGTAGCAAATAATGAAAAATAATACAAATAACAAAAACAATTTTGGAAGAGCATTTAAAAACAAAATAAGAAAAAACGTACTAATTTATTAAAAGAAAAATTTTAAACTCCCACAAATAGTAACCGAAATATATTTTATGCAATAATACCAACAACAAAATTACAACAAAAACAATATATGTATACTCAAAAGCTATAAAAACAAAACTAAATGAAATTATTTTATACACTGATTTTTAAAACAATCCAAAAAAACATTAGCAAAAATCAATACAAAAGCAACAATAGTTAATGAAACAGAAATATAAAATTAAATTATTTATTTAAGCAAATAAAAATTAATATAATAAAAACATAGAAAATAGACAGACAGACATACATACATACATAAGTATAAGTTCATTCAACACTATTTATTAAATTTTAAATAACTTTTGCTTTAGTAGTGCAAGGTTTAAAAAAATACATATTTATTACGAACAGCAGCAGTACCCAGCAGGGCCAGAAAGAAATTCATGGTAAATGTCCTTACTAACGAGTTTTACTGCAAAGCAACAGTGTAAATGAAAGCTTTTAAATAATACGGGGTGACTAGATAAGTAGTAGAAGATAAGATTCTGAAATTGAACCACACAAGTGTAAGATAACAAATTGATTCTGACATTCATGCTACTGAAGGCTAGGATTCACTATCATACTGACAAACCTAAATAAGCGCGTAACACGCGAAATAATTTATCGCATGGCTTTTACGCTGAAATGACATACCTTAATAAAAGCGCAATGTTCTGTTATGAACAGTAATGTTAACTTATTATGTTTAATAAAACCTATAAAATAAAACGCAAAACAATGATGAAAACGCTAGATAAAGCCGAAAAAAGCTTAAATTTCATTACTGTTTTACAATGCCAATTGCAATTCTGAAGAAAGCAAATTAGAGAAAATTTGTTAACAACAGTAGCTTGCAGCCAACTTCACTATCTTACGCGCTGTCAAAATCGTATTTTTAATTGCTCAGCGTTAACGCCGCGCAATTATGGTTTGCATCATACATTTTGTAAGTACACGAGAATTTTTGACAGATTGCGTCTTATGCTACGCGCTAATTTAGGTATACTATGGGCCACATTGCTTTGCGCTCTACGCGGTAATTTAGGTTTTTGTGGCAATAAATCAAATTATTCTTTCCTTACAAAAAGAAAACCAAATTAAAAGTAAATTATTTAGTATCATTAATGAAACCGTCCTTCTATTATATTTTTTGAATTAACGCTTTTTGAAGCTAAGCAAAAAACAAAAAAAAAAACAATCGAAAAAATCTTTGCTAATAAATTAACTTACAAAAACGTAGTTGCGACCGTAGTTCGTTAAAACTTAAAACGAACCAAAACGGAACACAGAATATCAAATTTACCAAATGAAAAAAAAAAAAAAAATTTAATTCGAACTGAAGTATAGAACAATAGTGAATGTCTTTAAAAAACAAATAGTAAGGACTTTTGGAAAAGAAAGGGATTATTTCAAAGTTCCTTTCTAAAAAAAACAGAATGAAATGACCTATCAATCTTTGAAAGAAAGTTTAAAGCTTCTCTAACTTAGTATTAAGTCCTACGATGAAATTTTGAGTAGAGTAGTCTGCTGCTGTTTGTTAAAAGTTAAATAATTTAAAAAAGTGGTACTTTATTTTAAGCATTACTTCCTCAAATAATACAATCAATGCTGATCATAGGCCCTTGCAAATTTCTTAAAAATTTTTTTTAGATAATCCTCAAGTGGATTGATACCTTTTCTTTAATTTTTTAAATTAAAAATAATCTTTTATTTTGATGAAAATAAAACCGAGTACTTAACATAGCAATGCGTTCTTAAAGTTTATGCATTTAATTTTTATTTCTAATAATTTTCTATTCTATTTTTGTATGTTATTTGCTTTAGCAATTAGTTAATTATGTTATAATAGAAATATATATACTCAAGTTACTTCAACCAAATAAGCACAACTGCTACAACAAGAACAATATAGTTTTAAAATATAAAACAACTACATATTAAAAATAAATATTTATAATAATATATTGTTATTTGCACTAAAAATAATAGAAAACTAAAATAAAGTTAATAAAAAATAATAAAAAAAAGAAGTTTAAAACTATTTTATTTTTTCTTTGATTTTAAATACAACTTTCAAAATCAAAAAAATATTCACTTTCAACATTATAAAAAGCATTTGAGTTAGTAAGGTTTTCTTTTAACCGACTTCAAAAAAAGTAGAACGTCTATGTGACCAAGCTTTTGAAACGTTAAAGACAGACAGCTCAAATTTACAAGGAATCACTATTGTAAAGTCCGCTATGATAAGGAGTGTATAATTTGCATTTAAAAATTAAAGGGTGTTGACCTAATTAATGAAATTTGTCCTATACGGCCCTTTTTTTGCACCATTATATACAAATACTTGAAAATTAGACAAAATGTCCACTACTTTGTCGGGTATAAAAAAAGTGTAAATATTTAAAATTATAATTAAAGGGTGCTCCAATATTTATTGTAATTTCTTATAGCCAAGCTGTTAAACAGTTCCAGAAAGGTTCCCTTTATATTTCAACCCTCTTAGTCCAAAGAACGTAGCACAATTAATAAAAAGGCATTATTGCCTAAGTGTTACTTGTACTTCTCCTTAATAAAAACAAGCGCGAAATTTATTTCGATCTTCTGTGACACATTGTAAGATTCTTTGTTTTTTTTCTGTGGGCCCACAGATGCCTTGTTGAGTAAACTAAGTCATCCATACGCTGTACATCCAAGCCATTCATCGCCTTTTACCCAATTTTCACAACACATCTGCCATATGCTCTCCTGTTATGCTGTTAATAGTTAATATTTGACCGTCGTGAGTAAAAAATTAATCAGTGCTGGGAAATAACAATTTATTCCATACAATCGGCATATCATATCATTCTGAGAAATACATTCCTTTTTGTTGTTGTTAATCTTTATTATACTCTTTACCCAAAAAAGTGGAAAAAGGGTATACAATAAGTTTATCATTTCGTGTGTACAAGATCCATTTCCGACCCCATAAAGTATATATATTCTGAATACTTATGCATAGCGAAGTCGATTGAACGATGTCCGTCTGTCCGTCCGTGTTAGTGTTGCCACGACGAACTTGATTTCACAAATAAAGTTAAGACGTCAATCGATCAGACATAGGGTCGAAAGAGGTGCTATTGGAAATCAGCATTATCGGTCCATGTCCTTAGAGGCAGTAGGCAAATCACCACGCCTACCTCTTATTTTTCATGTCATCTGGAACAGTTAAGTAACACCAATCAAAAAAAATTAATGTATGGGGCGATAGAGAATTAAAAAATACGAAAAAAACATCAAGTGAAAAAGCGCTCGTCCATATTTTCCGAGTTACGGGGCTCTGAAATTTTCAAATTTTTAAAATATTAATATGGGTATTCAGGTATGTGATGAAAATCGTTTCCGGCGTTAAAATGTGTTGAAATCGATAAAAAGGGTGATGTGTGACGACCTGTCGATTTGCTGTAACGATTCAAATTCCATTTTGTTTCATTAAAAAAAACGATTTTGACATGTGACACATTTCGATAAAGTCATTTTAAATTACTTTTCAAATCGTTGTTTTAAATTTTTACGAAATATGTAGGAAATGTAAGTAAAATTTTTTAAAAATTTCAAAAATGATATTTTAATATTTTTCGCATAAGAATACTCAACAAGAAGATGCCTTGATTCAATTCATGGAAAACCACCCAGATATAGCCAGGGGTTTTACCAAAGGAGACAGGAATGACATTGAAAATCTTTGGAAGGATTTGACAAAGGATTTAAATAGTTTAGGACCCCCAATTCGTGACATTAAAGCTTTTGAAGAGGTCTTTAAGGAAATTTTAAATTTTTAAAAAAATGCTTAACCCATTAAGAGGCGATGTCACTTTTATGTAAAATTATAAATGTGCAGTACCAAATTTTTGTTTTTTTATTTTCTAATTCTCTGTTACCCCAATATTTGCTTTTTTTGATTGTAGTTGCTTCACTAAACTATATTTAAAAAGATAATTTGTAAGAAAGAAAAAAAAATTTGTGACCGATTAAGGCCTTTTAGGCTCAATAAATATTTAATATCAAGAAATAACAATTGTACATAAAAAGAAATTACTTACGACAATTCGAATATGGATTTTCTTCTTTATGTCAGTGTTTTTGATTGAAAATGTGGCCTTTTTCTATTTCATAATTAAATTGATTGCTATTTAATTGTGAATTTGATATAATCGATGCCAAATTTGTTGACTCTCCGGTTCCAAATTATGGCGTTTCTCATACGTGTTGACAAAACTTCCAGCGATAGATTATCTCATTCTTGCCGGATACTCTCTTTTAAGGTAAAAAGCCCCATTTCATATTTTGATCTCATTTCATATTTTTTTGCAGACAGTCTATTTATTGTGTGGTGTATGCAGTCACAGGTTGAAATATTTTTAGAATTAATAATGACTTTTACTTAGAAAAACGGAACGAAGCTTTTAAAATAAATAACAATTCGTTTTGTATTTTATTATAGTCTTTTTTCTTATTTATTTTTTTACTATTTATAGTTAACTGAAAAAATGAAATATTTATATATTTTTTCTCAACATTTCCTTGTAGATGGAAATCTAAAGGTTCTTCACAAAACTTAGGGTCCCACATATGTGTTAGATCAGTTTGTAACAAAAGACTTAATTTAATATTAAACTTAAAACACTTATTTTTAACCACAGACTAAAAGTCTACTTAATTAAATAATTATTTATTATTTTTTGTATACAAATAAACATTTTTAATGATGTTTAAATTTATTAATAAATCAATGGGAAGAAATTATAATTGTTAAATAAACACAAATAGAAATGATTAATAGAATTCACTTTAAAGTAACAATTAAGCCAAAAGCAACGAATGAAAATAATGGTCAAATAATTGGCGGATTATTGTTTTGTAAATAATAATTTAAGGACATCTAGTTAAAAATGAAAGAATTTCGTATGTGTTTGTAAGTATTTTGTATTTTTTTTCAAGTTACTAATTAATAACCAATGCGGGATCTAGTGGATTTAGAAGTTGTACTACTGCTGCTATATGGACGATCATCACGATTGCTACGATCACGTTCAAATTTCTCATGCGATCTCTCACGTGTATCTCTTATATGCGGTGACTTTTCCTAATTTAGTAAGTTTTTTAACGAGGATGAAAGAGACAGAGAGAGAGAGAGTACAAGATACAAAAAAAAAAATTCGTAGAGCTATTTTAGGGAAATCTTACTCTGGTATGATATTTATCACGTTCACGTTGTTGTTGTTGCTGCTGTTGTTGATCATCATCACCATTTTGCACTTAAAAATTAAATTTTTATATAAGAATTTTTCTTTTTCGTACTTTTTTATATCAAACTTACAATCCCTACGACGTTTATGATCTGATAAAGTCTCTTCTAAACGTTCTCGTTTACGTCCCAATTTTCGTTCTTTTCTTGCATCTTTTTCCTCTTCCGTTAATTTTTCTTTGCGCTCTTTATTTTTGATACCTCGTTCTTTTTTAGAAGTTTCAATATGATCATCTAAAAGTTGTTTCTGTAATTATACGAAATTAAAAATTAATTAAGATTAAATAATGAAATGTTTTATTCTCTATAGAACAGTTATTTAATTAATTCCCCATTCATTATGCTAAATTAATATTTTTTTTTGTTTTGTATACTTTGTTGTTATAAACTGATCCCCCTTTTTTAACACTTACCGCTTACCAGTAGGTTTTTATTTAGTTTTGTGTATTTTTATTTAATTCAGACCAACGTTTCAACAACAACACAGCATTATAGCAGAGCACTTGGATAGCAAGCAACTAAGCCTGTCAGTAGTTTCGCTTAACATAATGGTTACTCGTACGAAATAAAACTGCTTCGACTGCAAGATTTTACGAAGAAAATTGTGAATAAAACGATTCTGTAGCTGGTGTTAGAAGAACTAATAAACATTTTGCTGTTGATGAAATGTCGGCAAATCAAACCCGTTGTAACTATTTGTGTTGTTAAATTAGTGCGTTTAAATTGGAGAAATACGTGATGATATCTGCACATTCTATAATGAAGATTTTTAACGCAACAAAGTGTCCACTTTTGTAAAAGTAAATTGAGAAAGAATTTTTCCTCGTGGTGACTGACGTTCAATACAATTATAGAATTACAATTTTTTGTAGTGAAGGTGGCTGATTCAATCTCTAGTTTTTGTTATTTGCAGATTGTGTATAAAACTCTGGAATAAGTCGAAGAAGAGTTAAGTTATTGAGCTGAACTTTAACTTTAATTATTGCTGGCAAAAACTTGGAAACTCTTTTTTACTCCATTTTGTATTTTTCATTTTATTTGTTATGTTGCAACTTAAAGCAATTAGAGGTGATTCTTTTCTGTGATTGATTCCGACATACAGATTATTTCCTGTCATTAATACTTCCTCACGATTATCGACTTCTAAACTTTTTGAAATTTGCGAAAAATATTTCGTCTAGTTTTAACTGACTTTCAGAGTAGACAGGGAAGCAAATAAAAGAAAATGTTCCCACTGGATGTTGATTTTGTAGAAGTATTTTAAAATCTAAACGACTTGAAGTCCGAAAAATATTTGATGTTAGACGATGATAATGATACTTTGGAAAATGTCCAAGTTGAAGTCCAGTTGATCTTAAGGTGTTTGTTCAATTTAACTTAGGTTAGGTTGAAGAATATTAATTTCAAATCACCATCAGCCATATCTTAGATTAAGTAAAGCTCGTTTGAGGTCTTTTTGATTGTACGACGATGTATAATTCCATGAATAGAATTTGAATCAAATAAATTTTTTCCTTTAACTTTTGTAAATGGTTGCATATCCATCATTATTCGTAAAAGAACTGCGGCCAGTTTCTGCTGTTAAAATCCAAATTTGTCTAACAAATGTTGAAGCCTTTGTTATTTAAATGAGTTGAATTTTGTTACCAATTTTTTGTTGTTTTTGTGTAGTTCGAAACGATTTAATCCTCATTCAGTTAATTTGAAATTTCCCGTGTTAAAGTTGCTTTGTTGACCGTCACTGAATGAATTCACCTCAATACGTAGAATCCGTTAGTTGGTGCAGGAATGGTGCTTTTTTATGTAGTTTGCAGTTGTTTCAAATATACTATTTCATATTGTTTAAGTTGTTTATATTAAAATCTGGTTGGCATGAAGATGCTGTATCATCAAATGCAAAATTTTCAGTTGCTTCGAATACAAAGTACGGAGGACTACATTAAATTTGTGTTAAAAACTGCTAGTGATCCTTTAATTTCTTTCAGTTTAGGAAGTTCCAAACTAACATACAGCAAGTAACTAACATACAGCAAGTATAGTCAGTTAAAAAGATTTAAACCATGTCGCGTTGTATGGCCTATGTACCAGCTTCTCCATGCAGTTTAGGCTGATTAAGTCTGAACCGCATCATCATACAAATAAGAAATGGAATAAAAGAACGATTTTTGTTCTCTAAACAGTTTTGCAAAATTTCGTGCTTTGCAGCCAGCCCATTTTTTTATTTTCCTCGATCAGTTAAGCTGTTTTATACAGGATTTCATCATTTAATGAATTGTGTTCTTATGTTCGAAGTAACTGCAACTAATTTTTTGTCCTCCCAAGAGATGCAAAACATCGCACTGTGGAACCAATGTACTTCCTCTTAGTTACCCTCAGAATCATTTTTAATCAGACTCGTATCATTAAATGAATTGGAAATAAACGTAGAATAAATTTGTGCATACATTTTTCTTTCTCCCAAGAGATACAATAAGAAATCAGATTTTGTAAAACTTTAAGCTGTTGATACTTTGTCCTTCTTATTTAAGCGCATTAGCATTTGAAATCACAATCGTATCATGAAGCGAATGGGTAATGAGCAAGAAGAAAATTTTATGTTGTATCTTTTGTTTCTATGTTCGAAATTGCATCACATATTATTTCCTCCTCCGAAAAGATACAAATTTATAAAATGCCGTGCTGTAGAGTTGATGCTATTCTCCTTCCTTAAGCAGTTAAGCAATTTTTATTTTCAAATCGGCGTAGATAACATTTTGGATGAATCATTTTGTCCAAAGTAAGTTCAAATAACTATCCTCCTCCTACGGGAAACAACTAGAAAATTGCGTTTGGAAAATATGCTCCTATAAAGCTGCTGAACTTCTTCTTTTTGACATACGGTAAAGCTGATCGAAGCTCGTATCGCATCATTAAACAACTGTGATATGGGCGAAGAGAGAACATTTTGTTTAATCCTTATGTTCAAAGTAACTCCAAAATTGAAGAAATATCGGAAGGCTGGTGTCAATGCGTTAACTTAAACTTAGTTGTCTTCAATCTAAGGTAAATGTTGTTACAGCAAAGTTGTGTTCTCCTCAAAATACCGTACCATTCATACTGTAATTGCTCTTTTTGAAGACTGTCCTTATATTCGATCATTTTTTCTTCCTTTTCTTTTTATTACATGGGGTGGGATTTTATTTAAGATTATTCCAAAACACTGTGGACTAACTGCAGAAGTGATTCCATGTAGAATTCATGTTTGACGGAAGTTAATAGTTTTTTATGGCATGAAAAAAAACTTGCAGTCATCATCTTTATTAGAGTTGAATTGTGATGAATTTCTGCTTCTTAGTAAAATAATCACATTAATGGGCACTAAAGTTTTGTGAAGTACTTTTCAGGCAAACTGATTCGTCAAGTTGAGTTGGTCATCATTGTTGTCTTTATATAATGCTTACTTATTAAATACAAATTAAAACTGCTTAATATCTACACTTAAACGTTAATGATAAATGATTTTAAGTATGAAAACAAGAACTGAATTAAATTCTCTCTGATGTAACATAAGTAAGTTAAGAAATAAAAATCAAAAAAACTAATTCATAAATCTTAATATCTAATCAAAGGCTAGCAGTAATGATTATTATATAAATTACAGCATTTTTACATAAACAAGAAAACTTTACTTATATATATATTTTTTTTTAAAACAAATATGTACATAAAACAAACAATTTCTTTAAGTACAATAATATCAAGTATAAAGTATGTTAAATTAATGGTGTACGTGTACTTACCATGATTTATTACAAAAGATTTTGTAATATACTTATATTTACCATAAATTTTGTTTGTTTGTTACTTTTATAAAGAATTTAAAACACTACTCTCGAAAAGTCGTATACATTTTGAAAATGATTTTGTTTTTTAGATTTTACTTGGTCCAGCCAAATTAGTTTTGTTTTATTTTTTACTGTTTCAAGGATGAAAACCCTGAGTATCTTCTTTGAAAATTATTTTAGGTAGCTTCACAAGGATAAATGTTGCGGTAAAAACGTTGTTTTTTAAATAATGCCGGTCTCTCTTAAAATAGTGTTATTTTTGGTTATTTTTTTTTTTTAATAATTTTTTATTCTTCGCGGTGGTCGCAATTGCCATCAAGTTTGTTGATGTTGTTAATTGTTGTTGATGTTGTTGGTTGCTTTTGTTGTTGTCTTAGGTAACTATGATTGCACCAAAATACTAACCTTTGAATTAGACGATGAGGATTCCAGTTTGCGACGTTTAGCGTCTTAAAAAGTATTAAAGAAAGAAACGAAAATTTAATAAAGTTTAAGAATGATGAAATTCGAAATTAAAAATATTAATAATATAACTTCTAAAACTTTTTCCTTATTGGGATTAGTTGATAATTATCCCACTAACGTCTTTAGATAGGCAAAGCTTACTGAAAGAATGTATTGTATAAAGAACAATTTAAAAGTTCTAATTCAACTCTTTAGAAAAATAAAAAAGAGGCTGAACCCCTTTCTCTTAAGAAAAGTTGGTACGAGGCCGGTCGCGTATAACTGACATTTCTTGATTAAAAATTTCACTAGCAAATAAAAAACACGGTTAAACATCTTTATTTACTCATGAAAAATTAAAAAAAATAAACTTTTTTGATTAGGTCTTGAATTAAAGCATCTTTTTTAAAGTCGAAATATAATTGTTTGTATGGTTGGCAATAAAATTGAACTGATGTTGGAAATATGTTTTGTGAAAATTTTACACAGATTTTACTCTCTTGGTTAGATGTAGTGCGAACTGCACTTAAATTTCACAAGAGTAAACTTGGTGACGTGAATACTTTTTATGTTTTTTCTAAATAAATTTTGTTTAAGAAACGAATAAACCTAATCGAATTTGCTATAAAGAATAAATGTGATACAGAAATCTTAAACTTCTCCTTTAGGAAATAAATGAAAGAAGGAATAGAAGTCAAGAACTATAGGTTTCTAAGAGAAAGCATTTTTACCATAAAACTGTTTATAAGTCTTAAATAAAGATTTTCATTTCGCATTTTATCTTACCTTTTTCATATTCTAAGACATCTTGACTACGTCGCTGAGGCTGTAAGGAACCAATACTTTCATTTGAGACCGAACTCAAATCACGATCCCGATCTCTACGTTCACGTTCGCTGCGTTCATAATCACGATCTCTTGTCTCGCGCTCGCGTTCTCCACGTTCATAATCATTTTTACTAATTACATTCTCTATGGCCTCCACTGCCGGTGATTCATTGCGATAACGATCCTCACGACGTTTTTCTCTTTTGGAACGAGATGCTGACAAATCCATTTCCTCTAACAGTTGATTGCGATGGTCTCGTTCACGGTCACGTTGTTCACGATCTCTGTCACGTTCACGTAAACGTTCATTATTTTTGCTGCTGCTACTGTTGTCCTTAATGGTACGCGTACTACTGCTATGACGATCTGGGTCACGTTCATGAGAAGCTGTGGTAGAATTAGATGAAGAAGGTTCATCTTTAATTTCAATAACTGTGACTCGATTTGAGCTAGAAGATTCTCGCTCACCACGTTCAGAGGTAGATGCTGATGAATTTAATTTAATAATTTTGGGTGGACGTTCCAAACGTTCTTTTTCACGCTTTTCTTTAAAATATAAAAAAATATATGGTATCGACTATTTATAAAAAAGTTTTTTAACGTTTACCAATTTTTACTTCTCCGTTACTGGGCGGTTTTATGTCTACTGTTTGTTGCTGCGTATTTGGAACAGTTGAAGCCGCCAAACTAATTGAGCCTGTTGGCTGTGTGTTACTTATCAGATTTTGAACAATGGCGGCTGCTGTTGTTCCTCCTGTTGTAACGGCTACATTTGCTTGCGTTTCCGGTCTTTGTGGTCTTTCGGTCACTTGATGAAAGTCACTTTCTTTTATCATTTGAGCTGCTTTTGTTTTAAGTTGACCAATATACGATGAAGCAATAACAAACAAATCTGGCCGTTTACTTTTTTCTTCTTCTCGCACCTTTTCTACTTTCCTTTCGATTATTTGAGCCAATTTTGCCAAGACCGGATAGAATGGTAAAATACGCATTAGAATTATCAGAGCATTACGTATTTGCATGTATTCTTTGGAATCTAAGCAAAACACTATCGCTTTGGTGATTTTGTAGTGCCATTTATGACACACATGCCGGTAGTTTTCATAACCTACGTGATCATTCGCTTCCGAAAATTGATTACTTACACGGAATTTTGTTACAAAACCTGGATAATTAGCACATTCTTTATTGAAAGTAGCCTGATCTGAATGCCAACGCATAACAGTTTCTAGCATGGCGCACAAAAAGCGACCATAACGTGTGGCCTCATTCTCAGTGCACGATGTTACGGAATAGGTGATGTCACAAAAGATCTGAAATAAATTTAATTTGTTAAAAGTAGAGGTAAAATAGAAAATAATTTAAAAACCAGATGTTTAGATCTATTATCTAGGAAATCTAGAATTCAAGACTTTCAGTTGGGAAAAAATTTCCTTTTTCTTTGCAGTCAAGTTCATAAAATTGGAAAATATTAAAAAAATGGGTTTTGTTTTCGTCTTAGCGAGAAAAGAGTTTATCACTTATTTTTTACAATGGTCTACATTTTCTGGGAAAATTGACACCTATTAAATGTGAAACGTCTTTTTAGAGAACTAAGAATCTTATGAGAAGGCCTTTTTTTTTATTAAAGTGTTATTTTTAGATGTCATCTTAAAGAAAAAAAAGACAAAGAGTCTTGAGACGAACAAAATATCTAAGGAAATTTTAAACATTAAAAATATTAATGAAATCTTCTATAAAAGATCAAGCAATATAGTTTTCTATGAAAAATTTTTTTGTTGATTGTGGAACTTTTTAAAAGTCTAAAAAAATTTAAGTATTAACACATTATTATCAAAGGTTTTGTTAGAATATGTTGTTGTTGTAAAAGGTTAAGTAAAAGGAAAGTTGTCAGCCAATGGATGTGTAGAATTAATGACTTTCTTACCCGATCGTAACATAGTAAGGTGGAGAAATTGGCAGCCTTTAAATTGTGTATAGTGTGAACAAATTTAGCACAATATAAGGCATCCAGGGCAGTGAAAGTACATCTGTAAGAAAGAAAACATTTTAATGTTAAGAATAAAAGCCAAAATCGCTATTTTAAACCTTGGAAATAAACACAATTGTAAAAATTGTGTTATAGTCTCGTTCTTAGCGGACTTGGCTGAGCGAGATAAAAACCAATTATCCTTTTGTTGCTGCAGACGTTGTAATATTTTATCGATATGTTCTTGCTGTTTTTTGCGTTCATCCTGCAGTTTGTCCATAAGTGCAATATAACGTTCTTGTTCTTTTTTGTTTTTCGAAGCGTTCTTTAAAAAATGTTTATTATTTAAAAAGAAAACAAAAGCATAGATTATAGGAGAAGAAAACTTACAGAATCTTTTGAATCTGCCGCTTGATTTGATAATTGTTTAAGTTTAGTGATTTCCTTTTGATAACTGTCATGCGGCACTTGTAAATCATACATGCTCAAAGACCAAAATGTTACAAAAAATTGTGGTGAAATGTCCTCCCATACTTTAGGCCCATGTAGAGGACGTACTGATTCTACTATTGGATTCATAATCAAATTGGTGGCATCGAGGTATTTGGATAACTTTTGATTGTTGGTTAGTTTCTTGGCATTGGGGTCTGCTTTGCGTAATTGGTCATATTTTTGCTAACGAAGTATTTAAAAGGTTACATTTTTTTTTAATTTATAGTTTAATTTTCTTACATTTATTTGATGAGTAAACATGGGACGTGCTAAAAAGAATGCCACATCAGCATTTATGTGATACTCTTGCAACATGGCTATAATTGACGGCAAACGTTCGACGTATTCATCTACGGAATAGGTTGAACCAAGGAATGTTCCAAACTGTACTAAAGTATCTTGACATTGATCGTACAATTTTCCAACTAATTTTAAATGACTTTGTGCTGTTTCTCGATAAATAACACAATGTTTTTGTTGTGCCATAAGTAGGCAAATAGTAACAGCGAGATCATTGTTGGCTAAAGCGTCTTTTAAACGCTGAGATGATTTTTTCGTATTGCGAACTTGACTAAAGTAACCGGCCTGAAAAAGACAACGGAATAAATTATTAAAATAATAAATAATTTGTATTTTTAAAATACCTCTCCTCTAAGTAACTCTCCACCACACATGGCATTTAATTGTTCGTTGGTCATTTCCTCGGCTGATTCTACGCCAGCCATTTTTTGTACGATTTCTTTAAGAATTAAAAGATCCAAGCTAGAAAAGATTACATTATTAAAAACGTAAAAAACAAGAACGCATAAATAATCTTATCGGGTCTGCAAATAAGGGCGAGGCACGCTTGCTCCATTATTATGTCATTTTGTTCGCTTTTGTGTTTACCCTAAGAAGACTAATTTGCAATAAAATCTTATTATTTGGACGTACTGTTTAAATACTAAATAATAAAGAAAAAACGTAACAGATGTCCAATCTACATCAACACAACTTTCATGCAAACCCGTTACTTAATATTATTAATTCAATTTAAATAAATAAAAAATATCTTTTTACCTTTTCTGTGACTTTAATTGATTGGCCACATACTGCAGCAAACCACTCAATTCAATATTGTACTTTTTAAAAATGGCGCCACAAAACGAGGCCAAACTTTGTAGCCACAACGATATGGAAGTGCCATCATGTTTAAAACGATCTCTATCGGCCATTGTTAAAGTCTCTATAAGACAATAACCCAAACAATCGAAGGATAAGAGAGTCAAATATTTTAAAGAGTCAACAACCGGACCAATTAAATTGTCATAAATTTGAATTTGTAATAAAATCTAAAATAAAATAAAGAATATATAAAATAAGCCACACAAAAAAGTATTGGAAATAATAATGAAAAACTTACATAATCAAATAGAAAACCAGGGGCACAATGACTTAATTTTCCAATCAATCTACCTAAAGGTTTAACATTTTCTTTGCTGACACGTTTCATAATTGCTTTAATATTTTTTTGAGCATTACCACGGCGGCGTATAAGTTGGGGATGTAATTGATAGGTATCATTTTTCCAGCGGGCATATAAAGCGTAACTAAATAACGAAAAAGAAAAAATTAAAAACGAATTTTTCTCACATCTTTTATTAAATAAAAAAAACTCACCGATAATGATAAGGAAAATGTTTCAACACGGTCCATATTTCTTCAGCCATGGGACAATTACAATCCAAATATGATAATGAGGGAAGTACAGCTGAATCCATTATTGTCATTACTTCATTATATAAAGTTTCAGCTTCAGTATAGGCTGGTGGTAAATTTTGGTTATCTACCCCCATTTCTGTAATAATTGTACGCATTATGCGTATCAATTTATACATCAAGACGGTATCGAAATGCAAAGATGGCCCTAAAGCTATAACCATGGGTATAACATAATTTCTTAATTCTTTAAATTCCTTGGCTTGTATTTTTTGCAACAATTTCACATCGTCTGCCAGGCGTCTTTTTTGTAATTTAGCAGCGGAAGAAATTTTAAAGCAATGCTTGCGATAAACATAATCAATGCCAATGTGTATGAGTTCAGCTAAAGCTCTGGCAATGGGTTCATGTACCACAACTGATTGTTCAGGTAGTTTTTTAATGATTTTGAAAGCATTTTCCCAATCGCCAACTTTAAGTAGACCCTCACATAAGCCGAATTTTTGATTAGAATAGTATTTTTCCTAGAATTAAAAATATAAAAAATATTTAAGTAATAAATATTTAAACTTTTTAAGGTCAAAAATAAAAAATGGTTCAAAGCCCCTGTTCTGCAAATCAAGACCGCAGTATTTTATTTGAGACTGCGAATTTTTTTAACTGTTCTGTTTTTTTTTTTTACTTCCTAGGGCTTTTATGAGTTTGTGGGTTAAAATAAAGGTATTGTCTTTGCAAAAATATTATCAGTTTTGTACTGTCTTTCCGATTCCGTTCACACTTATAAAGTGACGATCAAAATGTCTCAAAGTATTATTTGTAACAAAGAAACATTATTTTACCTACCAAATTATATTCTTTTTCCGGTTCTGGTTCTGCAGGTTCTTTATCCTTATTTGTAACAATTATATTTAATTTACGTACAAACTCTTTAGCTTCAGTTAAGTCTTGTTCCCAATCACGTGTTATAACATTATCTGTAGGTGTAAGCTAAAAGAAAAAAATTTCAAAAATCTACAAAATAAATTTATACTAAAACCTACCCAAACATAGACATCATTAAGATCTATGACGCCATATTTAAGCAATAGAGAACAAACATGGAATAAAGAACGTGGAGTTTTTGAATCGGAAAAGTAGCGAAATTTATAACCCAAAACTTCACAAATAATAGAACCATTTGGCATATAAGTTCTTAATAAAGGTATAAATAATTGCCAACGTTCAGGACGTGATTCAAATGATTCTAAAATTATATCCAACACACGATTTGGATCCAAGTTAAAACAACCTATTTAAAGAAATTAAAGAATTATCAGAAAGCATTTAATGGAAAACTAATTTCAAATGTTTGCATATAATAAAATTTTACCTATTAAAGATTTTATAATATCCATTATACTATCGGAGGTAACGTCATCTTCGAATTCTTGGTTCAATTCGGTTATAAGCTTGGCATAACCTTCACTTTCTTCGCGGAATAAATTGAAACGTCTTTGTTTATAGCTTTTGTTTTAGAAAAAAAAAAAAAAAATAAAAATTAATATAAATAAATTTAAGCATTTCAGGTTTTTGCTGCAAAAGATATATTTCAGAAAAACTTGAATTAAAAAAAATATTTATGTTTTTAAAAACTGAGGTCTTTGAAGGTATAAAAACAATTTTTTTTGTGATTGGACAAGTTTTAAGATCACATCAAAAATTTTAAATTTAAGTTACGACTCTCTTACAGCAAAGGATCGATATAATATTGAGATATAGCGGGTAGTTGGCAGAACTTACTATAATTTTGTTTTAATTTTGATAAATTTTGTATAGAATACTTTATTCTTAACTATTCCAACTTCTTGAAGAGTATCTATTTCTAGTCTTTCCTTTATAAGTTTGTCTGGTATAACTTTGTCTAATTCTTTGAGAATCTGACAAAACATTAAACGTTCTTCTTGTATGCCATCTGTCATTAGAGACGTTTCTGCATCCAAAACGTTGACCACATCCAGAATTAAAGAAGGAAATTCATCATGAAGAGCCTTAAAATGGAATAAAAAGAATTTTTTTAAAAGCCATTTATTATTGAATTTTGTGTTTTGCTTTATTTATTTATTTTTATGAGAAACACTTTCCAAACTTTGACTTTACTTTTATTGGTAGTGTAAAGACTTCTAAACAATCTTTAAATTTGGAGTTTCAAATAATTTTTTTGTTTCTTTAAATTCTTTACTGTAAACTATTTTTATCATAATTATTTAAACAATCTCAGCTCGACTAGACATAAACAACAGGGCCTTGTTAAGTTTTGAGGTAAAAAAAAAAATTGTTTTATTTTTAAACATAATATAAACTGGAGTTTGCTATCCATTTAGTTCTAGTACTTAATGAAAAATGCAAAATTGATACAAAAAGTCAATACTAACCACCACTTCACCCAGTGTATTAAGAACGGTATCCTTCTTCAGGTTACATCGAACACCCTGCCATAACAAATCATAGATGGCACTGGAGACTCCAAACTTAAACTCATTTTGTTTCCCCATATACGGACTGTCGTTGTCACGAACATGATGTTTTAAGAATTTTAAACTAAAACGAAATTATTTAAGAATTAAGCGTTTAGAGAGTTGAGTTCCTGTCCAGTTGGCCAGTTTATTTTTTTTTTACATAAAAAAATATTTCTAAAATTTTTAACATTTTTTTTTCAAACTAAATTAAGAGAGATATAGAAAGTAGGGACGGCAACTAGAATTAAACAATCCGTACAATTCACTTTTTCCAGATTTTTCAAAATGCTTGAAAACTTCTTTGCCAAGACAGGCTGACGCTCCTGGTACTGCTATAAAACTGCTACTGCTGCCGCCATTTGTATCCATTATACTTCGCCTTGAGCGTACTTTAGCTGGTGTCACCACTGTACCACCACCAGCTTTACACGGTTTTGTTGATAAATTATGTTCCACGTTAATGTTGGCAACGGCATGCGTTTCTGTGCTAGCAATGCTGTGACTGCTCTCAACAAATCCTGTTGCTATCGTATCGAGGCTTGTTAATGCTGATGAAGGATCGTCCACAATTTTGCTTTTTGCAGACGGTTTTCGCAAACGCCTCATGTAATAACTTAACTGAAGCGCGTTTACGATTATTTCTTAATTCGCAAGTTAAATGCGTTCTATTTCCAACTCTACACGTTATTCTAATACTTTAAAGAAATCCTTTTTTAATTTATTTACATAAACTGACTAAAATAACAAGTGCTATCACAAAATGTTGCTCCGTATGAAAATTTTTAATTTTTCTTTGCTTTCTTCTACTCTTTTTTCATCAATGACGGCTGTCAAAAGTTGTTCGCGTTACGCATAGAGTTGTATTTTAAAGGGCATAAATAATATAGAGAAATAAAAGTGTTGTAAGTAGTAATAATAGGGGCATTAAGTTAGTTTTAGAGATTATGTTTTTATTAAATATCTATTTTTTTTCTAAATTTTAACTTGTTTGTTTATTTAAATATGTATAGTTGAAATTTTCATACTGACCATGGGTGTTTATCTTTGCTAAAAGTAGGGTGTTTATCTTTGCTAACACAGGGTGTTTTAAAATATTTTGCTTTTAAAATATTTTGCTACAAAACAGTCATTTTCAGAATTTTGTCTGTTAGTGTTCGCATCACGTAAAAACTGCTGAATGAATTTGAATAAAATTTTGTGTGGAGGTCCCTTAGAACCTTAGTTTAAATATAAAGTACTTTTTGTTTCGTAAAAATAAGTTATATCGTAAAGTAGAGTTACAAATGCTAAGTCACTCAATTTTATGGCTAAAATGGTACTTAAATAGTTGTCAGCACATTTTACTTTTTATAAATGGACAATTTTGAACACTGTTTATAGATATGTATTAATATTTAAAATCACATTTTTCTAAATTTGAATTTTAAGAAAATTATTAAAGACACTTGGACGATTTCGTGGGCTCTGCTAGTATTTTATGTAGTATGTACCCTCTTATGAATATATATTTCAATTATATTTTATTTGAACTTCTTTCCTTTTTCATACCTTCATGTGAATACTTTTAGATTTTAAAAATATGGCATACTTTAAGGCATAGTTAAACCAATAAACAAAACAAACCAATTGACAAAACAACATAGTAGAGCTACTATTCACCACCGTAATGCAAGCCATACACGTTGCGACCTGTTGTGCGACTTCGATGATTGTACAACAGATTGCAATGTTTGTGGTGTAGTTGTATGAAGTTGCATGTTGGTTGTACGAAAGATAAATAAGTTTTGATTTTTTGGCAAGTTGTACAACTGGGTCGTAACGTTAGTGGACATGTCGCACAACATTATTCTATTTTACTTTGCATTTTTGTAGTGGCAACATAGCAAAACACAGTGCAAAATTATTATATGAATAAAGATAGAACATTCAGATGAAATGCGTGCAAGGTTGTTAAAAGTTTGTTGTTAAAATATTTTTTTTTATTATTTACTGCTTTGACCACTTTGGCTTCTTTCTTAACTTTTGTTTGTATTATTTTTCTTTTTGATCAAACACTTCATCGACTACAATATACGCAACAATATCGGAAAACATATTTATTGTAATGGCTTCTATATAATGAAGTTGTGCTGCGCGATTGTACTGAAGTTCTATAATTTGTGGACAAAACACCTAACTTGATTACTAGCAAAGTTGTCTAACATGTCGCAACGCTTGCATAACGTTTTCTTATTGTTGTTAAGTTTTTTAAATGCTCTGCTAGTTTTGTTCCAATGACTGCTGGTTGCTCTCAAAGAATCCTTCATGTTAGCCGCTTGATAACATAAAGAATTTATTTTATTTTTCGCTGATTTTATTAGGCTGCGCGTGAAGTCACGTTTTATTGTTATTTCTGTCTAGTGTGGCGTTCCCTCCCAGGAATTTCGGGAAAAAGTTGTACTTAATTTCCCGAAATTTTTTTTGCTGAATTCCTGGGAAACAGCAAGTTTAAAATCATAACACTTTCACAAAACTAAACACTGATTGTTTTTCAAGTATTTTTGTTTTGCTATTTAAAAATTTTCAAATATTTAGTTTCGTGAGAATTCTGTTACACAAAAGAAAATTTACTAATTTATTTGAAAATTAATTTGAGTTATTAAAAGACACTAACGTTCGAATAACGAAAATTAATAATCTTAATAACGCATTGTTGAAAACAAAACCTAAGTCAGTAGAAAGAAAAAGGGTTTTCTCGATTGCTGGAAATTTTGCAACTAAAACAAGAATGAATTGTTAAACGCACTAACAATTCTAAAATCATATCTTTTAAAAAACTTATTGATAAAATACTTTTTCAGTGTTCTTAATCTTTGTTATCTCTCGTTATGTAGTACAAATGTAGTTATGTATGTTTTGTCACCTGAATTGTTATAAAGTTTTAAAACTGTTAAAACTATTATTTAACAATTACTTTTCTCATTTGTTCATGTTTAAATTTAACTATGAATTCTTTAATATTATTTTATTAATTTAACCTGTTTCTTCAAAAATTGATTTTTTCCCGGGAATACCGGGAAATCTTGGGAATGCGATAATTTTTTTCCCGTTTTCCGGGAAGTCAATAATTCCGGGAAACTCCAAATTCTAGTCTATTGGCACTGTTCTAGCTTCCTCTTCTTGCCTGTACTTATATTTTCAATTGAGTACCATTTTCTAGCATTGGAAAGCTTTTATATTCATGCAACTCCAAGTTAAAGATTTTTCATAGACTAGGGACAATAAGGGTTGATAAATAGCTGCAGAGACCTACACGAAAATCTAATGCATTTTGTTAAAAGCGTTGGATTGTGTCGGAGCTAAAAGAAGAAATCTGACAGAATTCTGTCCTACATTAAAAATCGTTTCAAAATTGTGTCATACGTGCCACACTATTATACAAAAAAGATGGAAAAACAGATGCTTTTGATATTTTGTTGTTGCTTTCTCCTCATCTTAAAAAAAAATCAACTCTGATCGCACAGAAAAAATTATTTTATGAATTATTTAAAAAAATTATAAAATCGTACAGATCTGTCAAAAAGCCTGTTACACACACATACACTTTTTATCCAAACTATCATATTTTTTGAGCACACATGCAATTTTTGACAGATCGTACGTCTGAGTATGATAGTCAATCCTGGCCTTTAGAGGCACAGCCTACCAGACCTACTAAGAAAATCACCGAGAAACTTAAGTGTCGCTGGTTGCGAAAATTTTTATTTAAAAGTACATATTTAGTTAACAAGAAATTAATTAAAAAAACAGTATTTTTTTTAATATTCATATTCTTCTAAATGTTTCATTATTTCTAAAGTTCAGCCGATGGAGTCGACCCTAAAGCATACCAATTTCAATAAATATGTTAAACTGATAACTAATCTTCAAAAAAATTATTATTTTGAAAATATTTTAAAACAAATTAAGACACAAAAATCAACTGTATAAATATTGTTATCATTATTAAAAGTTGACATTGTTTGAACTTTACTTTTGTGTATTTTATTTTATTTTATGTTAAATAAAAACTGCAGTAAACGCAACTAATTCGATATTGTTCATTGACTTTGTTTTTGTAATGCATTTGTAAAATTTTAATGAAACAAATTTGTTACTGATAAGAAAACAAGAGGGTGATAGAAAAGCAAAGCAACAGCATGTCACCAACATGTGTAAGCAGCATTTTGTAAAGTCATTAACATGTTATTCTTTTTAGTCTTTATTAGTTTTCAAATAATTTTTTATTATCATTACATATCAACAACAATAAATTTGTATTTATTTTTGATTATAATTACAAAATTTAAATTTTTAAATAGAATAAATTTTTAAAAATTTTATTTTTAAGTGATTTAAATATGTATTCTTTTAATAATTGTGATTTTAAAATCATCTATAAACGAGCTGCACAACTGACATATTTTTGTTTTTGTTCACACGAGAGTAACTTATTGGATTAAGCAAGTATAAATACTTTAATTCGAAACTCGACTCTGTATGTCGCACGAAAAGTATCAAACATAAAATTATCTAAAAACTCCAATAACTATTAAAAGTAATTGAAGTAATATTGAAAAAGAAGGCTTATTAACAATTGAGAATTATGTTTTTTTTCCAAAAATTCGTAATTCATTTATTTTATGTCCTTCAAAACAGGTGGAAAAAAGAATACATTCTAGCTTGTGATTCCGTTTTTAATTGCTACAATACTAATTTTCGACCCCATAAAGTATATGTATATATCTTGAGTTCTTATGCTTAGCGAGGTTGATTAATCGATGCCCGTTTGTCCGTCCGTGTTCAAATTGAAATCAACTTTGCCAAGGCACTAGGTGAACTAGAGAAAATTTCAATACGCCAATTAAAGTACATAGTTTCGCTATTGAAAATCAGTAAGATCGGTCCAGGTCCTTCGGGGTAGCAGTCAAAACTCCATGCCTGCCTTTAATTTTTCTATATCATTTGGAACAATGAAGTGACTCCAATCAAAAAAATAAGTACCTGGGTCGATAGAGAATTAAAAAATTAGAAAAAAGATCAAGTGAAAAATTTGGCGCTCGTCCATATTTTCCTAATTAGGAGCCTCTGAAATTTTTATAGGAATGTATGACTGTGTACCATATTTTTTAAGATATCATTATGGGTATAATTTAAAAGCTTTTGAAGAGATCTTTCAAAAAAATATTAAATTTTTTTTTAAAAATGCTGAACCCGTGGAGCCGATGGCACTCTTATGTCTGTATTTTTTTTAATTCTCTGTCACTACAATATTTGTTTTTTTTTGATTGAAGTTATTTCACTAATCTAGATTTATATAAATGGTGAAGGATATATAAAATTCGGCTGTGCAGAATATAGCACTCTTACTTGTTTAAATTACATTCCTTATTTCATTTTTTTAACGTATTAAAACTTTTCTAAGACTAATTTGCACTATTATGAGCAACTAACGATCTTCGACTGTAGTCGAAAGAGCTGATTGAACTAATTTCGTTTGGTATTATGGCGCACATTCCATATAAATAGTGCTATTGTAAATTTTACTCAATTGGATTATTCACAATAGTTCATGTTTACCAGCTGTCGCTTTAAAGAAATATTGTTTTACTAATTTATGAACGAAAAATTAAAATAATTATTAATTGAAATAACTACGAAGGAATTATGTTTCGATGAATTTTTGCCTCTTTAACTTTTGTGCATATTCCTTTTGCCAGCTGTGGATTTTGTTCCATTAGAGAAACGAGCTTTTCCAATTGTTGTTTTGTATTTACAGCCTTAGACCTGAGTGGAATTAAAATAATTTATTGCCACCATTTGTAAAAAAACAAAGAATTCACAAATACTTACATTTTCAATAAGTTTTACAAACTGACAAAAACCATCGAAAGCAAAATTATGCTCGATAGAAAATTCGTTGCACAACAAAATTTTCGACAGTGCTACCAACTCATAATATGAATTTGACAATCGATATTCGATTTTTGTTAGACAGCGAAGATCGAAAATCGAACAAAATAATAGTCCTGTAACCCCAAAAAAGCCTCCATTATTCAAAGTTAAAATCCTAACTGGGGAAAGTTACTTATTACTGGGCAAAACCTCCAGATCAGGGAGCCACTAGAAGCTTCTCCAATCATATCACTACTCAAAGAAGATGATTGGTCAAAAATCTTGAGTGCAGATCTTATAAGAAAAACATCAATCCTCTCAAAGTCTAAACAACTATAGATCTTCCTACAAGAAGGTTTCCGGAAAATGCCATCAGGACTCACCCTGGGTTGTAGCCGTAAATAAAAGATTCTTCATGTGGTAGAAAGATATTTCAAACCAAACTGGAAAAGCGTAGGATAAAAGAAGTCTTTTTATCTGCCAGTTAATAAAGAGTCTGACTTTCGTACTTAGACTACTCCTGCGGCGTAAAATTCTATGATACAAGAAATAAGCCTTCTTAGCACGGTTAATTATAAAATCGAGGTTTCTATAGAATTCAAGTTCTAATGGAATACTATCCTCAGATTCTTCATCCTGTCAGAGGTCCTGATACGTTTGCCAGCAGTGCTTAAGTTTGGCACAAAACTTCTTGCATTTCGATAGCTATTACCAATTCTAACCTTAATTATCACTCCATCGGTCTTCTGCACATTTATTATCAGGGCCAATTTCATAAAGTATCCCAATAGAATGCTCAGATAATTGTTGACACTGTAAAGGCAGCAAAGGCGGCCTAAAGTTATTATTTTAATTGACTTTCACGACAGCTTTAAAAAACGCTCTCTCACAACGCAAAAAATTGTCAACAATATTTCGAAATATACTTTAGAATAAAATCTTTTTAGGAAATTTTCATGCAATAAACTTTTGATCAGGTTTGTTTTTTTTTCTTAAATCGCGATTTTCTTTATTTGATAATTTTTAGGTTTTTTAATGAATAATTGCTTTAACTGTTACTTCTAAGGTTCAGTGAGCTTTGTGATAATTTAAAATGGCCGTTATTGCTAGTCGACCTACATAATTTGGTCAAGTCTACAGTAGCAAAGCGCGAGATTGTCAGCAGCATAGTCGATGGCCGTGCGATACTACTCGATTACATAAAAAAGTCTACACTGCGCTGTGAACTAGAATTCGGCCTATCACAGATGCTACAATTTGATGATATAAATGACAATCTTAGAGGCTACAGAAAGACCAAGGACGATAGATTTCATTGCGTTTTTATCTAGGATGCCTTAGACTTAACAAATGATACCATTATTTAGCTCATTCTTATATAAAATAATAGTAAGAAAATTTTCTATAGGATTTCCGACTGTTGCTTGAGTATAACTTGCATTCAATTTGATTTTATTAATTTTCGAAAATTAAATCTGATATAATTTTTAACCGACTTCAAAGAAGGAAGGAAGTTAGCGATTCGTTTTAATGCTGTGTTTTTATGTTTGTTCCTGCAGAACTCAGTCATTTCAAAACCGATTTTGAAATGTTTTTGTTTATTTGAAAAGTATTTCTTACAGATTAAAATTTTTTTAAATAGTTCATCATTTTAAAGGGTGCTCTCATATAACATACACGATTTTTACAAGTATTATGAACCGTATTCAATTTAATTTAAAATTTAAAAGTTAAGTAATACGCATAATAATACCAATAGCATAAAGTAATACAAAAATAAACCTAAAAAGTAAAGGGTGTCCCCATAGGTGACGTATGTTAACCTATATGTAGCTTATTATTTGAACCGTTATAGATAAACCCTTGAAAGTTCAACAGAATGTAGACTACTGTGATCGTTATAAAAAACAATTATAAATATTTAAAGTTATAAATTAAAGGGTGCCACAATAGTTCATTTTATTTGATGTATATGGCCGTAATTTTGAACAGTTGTAGACAGATGGTTAAAATTTACAAAGGACCTGTATTGCCAAGTCTGCTATTACAACAAGTATAACATTTGGATATGGAAATTAATGGGTGACCCAATATTTGAGGTAATATGATGTATATGACCTATCTTTTGAAACGTTATAGACAGAGTACTTCAATTTACAAGGAGCAATTTTAATATAACAACAAGTATGAAATTTGAATTTTAAAATTAAAGGGTGTTCCCATAATTGATGTAAATTGATGAATGTGGTCAAACTTTTAAAATGTTTAGACAGACAGCTGAAATTTACAAAGAATCTGTATTGCTGAATTTGCTATCAGAACAAGTGTACAATTGAAGTTTAGAAATTAAAGAGTGTTCCCAAAATTATGTTATTTGACCTGTATGGGTCTATTTTTTGAAAATTAGACAGACAGACTTTGTCTGGTATAATAAGAAGTATTAATATTTAAAATTTTAAATTGAAGGGTATTACAGTAGATAATGTAATTTGATGTATATGGCAAACTGTTGAACTGTTCTAAACAGACAGTTGAAATTTATTAGTGCTTTGGTTTGTGCTTTAAATTATGAATTAGAAATGAAAACGGATTACAACAATGCGCTGGTATTTCTATATGCCTTTCTACTCATATTTTTGCGCTTTCCATCTATTAGCTTAAGAATTGTGTAACAAAAAGTTCAAAGTGTTGACAGCACTGAAAAGAGTGATATTAAATGAAAATTTAGAAATTTTTCTGCATATTGCAGAATAGTTTTCTTAACCCTAAATTAACGATTAAACATTTTTCTTATCATTTTTCTTAATACTAATAAAAAGAAGTTGAACTTTCTGATATGTTTATTTCAATTTAATTTCTTTAATGTTTAATGTAAGAAAAGAGCAATAAAATTAAGTAAAAAAAGTACATGCCGGAAGGGATTAGAGATTTAAATTTCCTACCATATCTACACACTCTTAGTAGAATTAGGTACTTTAATGTATTAAATTTATATGTATCTATTTAGTGTTAGTATTTATTTTTCTTATTTATTTAGCCCTTTTAAAGATTAAGATTTATTTAAAAACACAAATTACTTCCCGTTTTACAACACATTCATGAAATATGTGTGAATGTAAATATGTGTATATCATATATTCTATTAAAATAAAGTAAAAAAAATTACTATCACACTATAGCACGCATATCCACCTACATGCAGTTTTTACTTAAAAAAAGAAATGTTTAAAATTTAAGCTGTTGCTTTTAGTATCATGTGCACTTTTGTTTATTATCTCAAAATTTTTAATGGCCCTTGTTGCCGTTTTGCTTCTAATTATCTAAAAATGGGACAAAGTAAAAACTTGATGTCGTATTACTTTATAATAACAATAAAGTGCTGCTGTTGTTAGTGGCCCGCAAATTAAAGGGTAATTTTTTAAAAGCTATAGGAAAGTTAAAAAAAAAACACATAAAATTCAGAAAAATGCATGAAGTCTTTATTTAAATCGATAGTACGGTCCATATAATTTAATGTTTGAAGATTATTTAATGCAAATGTTGACCTTGACTGCGCCTCAAATGGTCTAGCCGATTAGTCCAATTTTGGCATAGTCTTTCCAACATTTCGGCCGATATCTCACGAATAAATGCTTCAATGTTGTCTTCCAATGCGTCAATTGAAGCGGGCTTGTCTGCATAGACATGAGCTTTAACATAGCCCTACAAGAAATAGTCTAAAGGCGTTAAATTGCATGATCTAGGCAGCCAATTGACCGGTCCCGAACGTGAAATAAAATGTTCACCGAACTCGCCTCTCAATAAGTCCATTGTTGCTCGTGCTGTGTGGCATGTGGCATCGTCTTGTTGAAACAACATAACACGCAAGTCAAGCTGTTGCATTTTGGGCAAAAAAAAGTTGGATATCATCTCACGGTAGCATAAACCATTCACAGTTACGTTACGATTTGCATCATCTTTGAAAAAGTACGGTCAAATGTTGCCACCAGCTCATAAACCGCACCAAACTGTGACTTTTTCAGCTTCTGGCTGATATTCACTCCAAAATCGACAATTTTGCTTATTTACGTACCCATTGAGCCAAAAATGAGCTTCATCGCTGAATGGAAGAAGCGCGCGATAAACTTTCTTAACAGAGCACGCATTTTGATAATAAAATTCAGTAATTGGCAAGCGTTATTCGTTGGTAAGATGAATCATGGTTAAATTATAGACCAAATTGAACGTGTTTGACAGTGAAACAATGCACAAAACGTGCGTCAGCTGTTTAAATCAGTGTTGCCAAAAAGATAATAGCTAAAAAATCCCCTTTAGCTTTTAAAATCTTAATTATGAAATGGCAGTAATTACTTTTTTTTTATTTATTAATTCATAAAGCTTTCATTAACCTAAATTACATATTACTTAGCAGTAACAAGAGTACTTTAATATATTTATTTTAATTTGTTGAATTTAAATCTGATATTTAATTGTGATTAATCTAAGTTTTTAAGGGGTTCCCAATTATAAAATTTGAAAAAAATAGCAAGTAAATTTCAATAAAGTTCAGATAATTAACTCTAAGAGTATAAAAAAGAACCCCAACATCTCTAAGCTTTGAAAAATAATTCAAAAGCTTAAATCATTAGATGTTGTTTAAATCAATAATGGGAGTAATAAATTAGATGGAATTATTAATTGTCAATTTCATTAGCATTGAATGTAAAGTAATGTTAATGATTTTTTAGCCATTATTTTTGCTAATGGTAATGCTTTTTCATGAAAAGCTTTCATTAAAAATTAGCATAACCATTAGTAAACGTAATTTCTCGGCTTTGTACACTAAATAAGCCTTAATGGCAGAAGGAATTTTGCTCCAATACCTGAGGGGTAAAACATTGTTCTTTTGAGCTTTTGCCTGCCTCTAATTTTTCTATATCATTTAGAACGATGAAATAACTAGAATAAAAAAAAAACAAATATATGCGACGATTGAGAATATTAAAATAAGAAACAAATATCAAGTGAAAAAGTTTGCGCTCGTCCATATTTTCCTAGTTACGGGCCTCTGAACTTTTCATGGAAAAGTACGGTTGTGATTTAGTAAATTTTTCTTTACCATTTTGTAGTTAAGTAACGGAATTTATCCGTTACATTACTGAATTACATTTAATGCAAAGGTGGTTGTGAGCTGGTTGGCTAGACCATTGACTTCAAATTATGTGATCACCAGAAGGATATAGTTATTTCAAGAGGTTTGTATTTGTGACTTATAACACCGTTTAGTTTTAATAATATTTTGACCAACAGTTTTGTATTTCACTATAAATAAGACGTCTGTCTCAATTGTTGATTTTAGAAAACTTATTATTGAAATTTTGAAAATATATTCTTCATTTTTTCTGTAATATTTTTTTACAAATATTGAAAAAGAGTTGTTTTATAATTTACAACCTATAAACTGAGAACTGGAAAATTGCATCGTGAGTACGGTAACGGATAAATTTGTATTGTTGTCGTAAGAATTATTCTACCTCATTAAACCGTTGAGACCGCCTGACATTTTGAACTTCAATAGCCATTTAAAGCACCTGACTACTCCATTTAAAATGTGTTTTCGAAAGTGGTGGGATGCGGTTTTCCTAAAAACAAAAAAAAAAAAAAAAAGTACAAAGAATAAAAATAAAGAAAAAGAGAATCATATGATTTTGTTCCATTATTTTGCTTGTACAAGTGCATGTGAATGCAGTTTAAAATAGAAGAGACTATAATACTTACATAAACAAACGTGTATTTGTTCTTGTACCAAGTGTTGATATGAAAATATGTATTGTTGTTTTTGCTGTTAGTATTACAATTTTTAAAATGCAAAAAATGACAACAGTTCATCTCCAAAAATAGTCGACCAACGATTTTCAATCAAGTGAAAAATACATTTACTTTTTGTACAATCTTCCTTTAAATATTTTATTTTTATTTGTTTGAAGTTGACTTTAGGTTTTAATAATTGTTCCTTGTTGAGTTCCTATCGAAAGTGGTTTCAATTTCGTAAATTGTTTTTTTTTTTTTTAAAACGAAAAATTTCTTTGGAATAAAAGTGGACAATTTTTTCTTAATTTTTTTTAATGATTTTAAATTTACCTTTAGTCACGCGAAAAGGGTTCTTCACTATCTTTGTCTTTATTTCTTTCTTATTTTTTGTTAAAAATTTATGGTGTCTGCCTATAATGGTTCAAAATAAAAAAGACCACGTTCGTCAAAATCATTGCTCTCAAAAAAAAAAAAAAAAAAAAAAAAAAAAAACTTTAATTTTTAATTTTATTATTGGAACCGGTCATGTTTATACATACATTGTAAATCTTTGATGTCTGCGCACTACAGTTAAAAAACTAAAGCCCTATACGTTCAAATCACTAAAGGAACATCCTTTAATGTTAAAAGTTTATTTTTAAAGTTTTGTACTTAATCTTTTAGCGGATATAAAACCACTTAAATTGCTTATTGTGTTTTGAAGTGTACGTGTACGTGAAAATATTTTTACTATTGGTAAACCCTTTAATTTAAAGTTATTTTTTGTATTTGTTGCTGTAGCGGTTATAACATTACACATACTGTATAGAATTTAAATTGTCTGCTTATCAGAATTTAAAAGCCAACAATATTTTTACTAATATTACGTTACTATTGGCATAACCTTTAAGTATTTGTTGCTGTTTCTGCTACAATAATACACCCTCTGTAAAAATGTCAAGGCTCTTCCTTTTACTTTTCCAGAGATGGAGATCTGTAAGAGACGAACAGACAATGTGGCGAAAACAATATGGTGATGTTTTTACCTTTTTAGCACGGAACTTGAAATAGTGGAGAATTTTATAAAAATAATCAAAATTGATTGGAAGTCAAAAAATTTATTCCAATGGTTAATGCGAAATTAAAAGTCTTCCGCTTGAAATATATGACCTGCTCTCATAAAAATGATTTTTGTTCTTTTTTTTTTTTTTTGTTTCAATAAAATATTTAGGAATTTTTCATTTAAATTAATATAACTGTAATAAATCCTATTTTTGAAAAAAAAACAATTGAGTTTATAAATTTTTTATCTGATGATTTAAATTGTTAGATAGGAAAATACATACATTCATACATTAATCTAATACACAAAATATATGTCTGCCATCATAAGGTAAAGAATAATAAAAATTCTCATATTTTAATACAACGAATTGCTGCTGTTGCTCTTGTTAAACTTACTATTCACATTAATCAGTCTTTAGTAAACTTTTCATTCACAAACTGTACGTAAATACGAATCACTAAAACTGCTTAAATGTTTGTTTATCACACACTGATAAGCGTTAATTTATTTAAAGCTCCATATTTTAATTAGTTGCTTTACATCTGGGTAAATATTGGATTGTGTTGTGCCTGTGAAGTATCATTGTTGTTAAAAAAATTTTCTACCTCTTGGGATATTCCATCATGTTGTCAGCTGTGTCAAGACAAACATATGATGTATCTGCGTATCTACAAAATGTGTTATTTAAAGCTGTTTTATCTTGGGGTTTGAAAAACTGAAATTAAATATAAATATCTGTTACTTTTTTTTGTAGATATGAACACCTTTAAATGAACTAATATTCTTATCTTTTATTAATTTTAGGGCTTATTTTTTTATATTTTTATTTACTCTTTTTACAAAAATACGAGTCATAAAATTTATGCAATAAACGTAATGAGTAATGAAAATATAAATTTAAAAAATAATTTGAGCAGATGTTGCGGGTCATTTAATACGGGACTTTCGCGTATTTGTTTTCCAATTTACCGTAAGCATGAGGTTCAAACAAAAAAATAAAATTGACGAACCAATTCACATGAGATCCAAGAGCGTCCAAAGCGTTTCAAAATAGTCACTTTTTGGTGTGGATTTTGGGGTAGAGGCCTCATTGGTCTATATATTTTTGAGAACGATGTTGGTTAACAGCTTCTTTTTGCTTAAATTAAATCATATGGACAACAACGACATGTCTTTTAAACAGAACGGTGATACTTGCTACACAGCTCATGCCACTTAAACGCATTGGATCATCTGGATGTTAATTGACTACGAAAGTCGTGCAATTTTGACTTCGATAAATAAATTTTTCTTGTGAGGCTTATTAAGTCTCATGTCTATGTAAAAAACCATAAAATTCAATGGCATTCAAAGCCAATATAACCCATGCCATCGAGCAAATTTTTCCTAATTTATGCCCCAGAGTCATCCAACATTACATGTGATCTAATTAAATCGGAAGCACGCCACCCAGCAAGGCCTTTGCAGATATTTGAATGCAGTTATATTTCATACACAATGACATCAATAAGATCTTAAATAATAAAAAAAAATTTGATATTATCTCACGGACACTTAGTTTTATTAAAAGGAAAAGCCAATACTAGAGGCGCTGCAATATTGTCATTGAAGGTAAAAATTACATCACTCTTTTCCCCCACTTATTACCTCTACTCTATCCTTTGCTTACCCTTCTCAGTGTTAGTTACTTCTATTATAAACAATGAAGACTATTTGGTTTCTATTTCATTTAGCCCATTAGCGTAACTAGAGCATTTTTCTGGAGAGTCATATAGACCTAAAGCGAAGAGGAAAATTCTGTCATGTATTAAAAATTCCTACAGCTGAAAAAGTTCTGGAGGGTGGTCGTTAATTTTTTTCTAGGGTGGCTTAACCCTCAACAGACGGGCCTACACCAATGATTTGGCTGCTGGTACAGTTGTTTTAGAACTTTCCTTTTAGCCATTTTTATTGTTTTAACAAATATTGGCTTAGCTAAGTCGGTTTGCTTTGAGGGCACAAATACATACGTTGCTGTTCTAAATTCTTATCGTTCATTTATTTTAGTGAGATCCAAGCCACACTTATGACAGAACGTATGTATGTCACTATTTCTTATCGTCATAAGTTATTTTGTCATATCACATATTTATGAAACTAAACATATGTATGTAAGTACTTGTACGTGTTTTTAAGAAAAAGAATGAGTGTTCTTGCATTCTATTTACGTGCATAAGGTGTGCGTCACTATCATAAGGTCTTTAACATTTTAAAATTGCTTATTGTTTAAAGGCTAAAAATTTGTAAATGTAGGCAAGTTAATCTCGCAATTACAAAATCGAAATTTGAATTGTTGCGTACAAAGTTTGGCCAATTCATTTGTTATATTGTTTATGCTGCATCTATTTTTTCATGGTGCCTTTTAGAAAAGCATGGAAAAAAGTTTATTTAGGAATTTTCTTTTTATAAGAAAGGGTTGATAGTGATTTTTTGAGTAGAAGTTAGTAATTGGTTTTAAATACCTTCTCTAGGGTCCCGAAAGATCTAAAAAGCTTGAACTCGAAACACTTTCTACAAACCGGCATTTTGCTTTAATCGGTTTAGCGGTTTAGAATTTATTGACTTATTTGCAAAATATTTTGGTATTTGTTTTTCATCCGACAATGGGCCAAGAGTTAGCAAACCAGTCATTAAAAGTACTTAAGTTTAAAAATTGATGAGACTATACAGCCATTCGTAACGTATACGAGGGCGGTTCGTTAACTTCTTAGCCTAGCACAAAAAGCGCGGTATAAACAGAAATAAGTAAGAACACGTGTTAAATTTTGTATCGATCTGGAAACTCCTTCATATAGAAACAGGTGTTCAAAAAAGACGAATCCGCTATTTTTTAAAAATAGAAAAATTAGAAATGCGTGCTGTCATTAAATATTTACATAAAAAAGGTTTATCGGGACAAGAAATTCAAATTGATATGGTTAATGTATTAAGTGAAAGTGCTCCTTCATATGCAACAGTAAAAAATTGGGTTGCTAAACTTAAACCACGCAGTGGACGTCCAAAAACAGCAGCAACAACATAAATTGTAGCCAAAGTCCATGATATGGTACTAAATGATCGACGAATAAAAGTACGTGAAATTGCTAATATCATGGCCATCTCAAAAGATGGAGTCCATTTAATTTTGCATGAAGAACTACAGATGATAAAGCTTTCTGCAAGATGGGTGCCGCATTTGTTAACAGTCGACCAAAAACGCATAAAAGCATTTCTTAAGCTTGTTTGGATCGTTTTAAGCGAAATAAAATAGATTTTAACCGTCGTTTCATAACTGTTGATGAGACATGGATCCACCACTTACTCCAGAGACAAAAGAACAATCCAAACAATGGACTGAAGGTAGAGTAAGTGCCCCAAAGAAGGCAAAAACAATTCAATCGGCCAGTAAGGTTATGACAACGGTTTTTTGGAAATTCAAAGATATTTTATTGATTGATTATCTGCAAAAGGGTAAAACAATAAATTCAGAGCACTATTGTAACCTTTTGGATCAATTAAATGTACAAATTCGAGAAAAACGTCCTGGTTTACAACACTAAGAAATAATTTTTCACCAAGACAACGCACCAGCGCACAATAGTGATTTAACAATGGCTGAAATCAACGAATTAAAGTTCGAGTTGCTTGACCACCCACCTTATTCTCCTGATTTAGCTCCCAGTGACTTTTACCTGTTCCCAAATCTAAAAAAATTCCTTGCTGGCAAGCCTTGGCAAGCAAATTAAGATGCAATTACAGTTGTAAACTACTATTTTGAAGACCTTGAGGAAAACTATTTTAACCCTAAACTACATTCGCTTTTTTAACTTACGTTACTACATTGGTGGGTAATTTTCTACCCCAACAAGAAATTCTTTCTATTCTGCAGGGCCTCGCATAAAAAAAGAAAGTATTAATGTGAAATATTACATTTGTTTGTTTTTTATATAAAATAATATTGTTGTCATGCCGAAATGAACTGACAATACACAACGTTTTAAAGAATATGCTTCAGTACAAAGTAAGTTATAAATTATAAGGTGCGGCGAATGTAGTTAAGGGTCAATGTAGTCAACAGATATAATTGCTAGAAAAGCGTTGGAATAAGTGTATTGAAGTTTCAGGAGATTATATTGAAAAATAAAAATATTTTTAAAAAACTAACTATTCTCTTTCATTGATAGGCTAAGAAGTTTCCGAACCGCCCTCGTATGAGCTTTAAGTGTTTCTTAAACTATGCGTAAAAAAGCAATTTTAGTCTGCGATATCACCGATTGGGGTATTTAAGGGATTGATGATCTCAAGAAATTTAGGCCTACATGACCCCGATGAAGTTTATTTCATATCTTATAAAATTAAAAATTTTATTAAAGTTAACAATGAATTTATTAAAATATGTGTCAGGTGCAATTGGAACCTATTCCCGCCTTCTAAAAATAAAAATAAGTGACCTTATTACTTTAGTGCTCATCTCACCTGGTTTTTTGATTTATTTTTATTTTCTGATTCTTATTCATGTGGTGTAACTTGTAAATATTTATTGTCATTGCTATTGTTGTTGTTATTCTATTTATACAAATAAACTGTCTGTTTTTGTCGTAGCTAGAAAAGACAAAATTTTTGATGACGATAATTGTGATGGTGATGTGTGGTCTTATTTTGTTAAAATTTCTTTTTTAAATGAATTTGTTGATTGTTTTTATAGACAGTTTTAACTGGTTTTAATTGGAAACCATAAATTAAACTTATTGTGTTTTATATTTATTGAAGTAAATAATATGTAAGTATATGAAAAAGGAACTCATTAAAAATGCATTAAATTTCAAGTTAATTTATCGATATCACAATGTCATTGGTAAATTATCTGCCAACAAATGGTTTTATATGCGCGTACAGAGAAGAGAAATCTAGAGCTGAAATGAGTCAGGAATTTTCATTTGTTTATGATTGTTTTAATTTGTATAGTTGTACGTATTTCTTGTTTAAGTGCAAGATTATTTAATTTTAAATAAATAATGCAATATTGACATATTACAGAAGTGAAAAAGAAATTTAAAGTTACAATTTATTTTTAGTGTTTTGTCTCATATTTTATATTTTTAAACTCTCAATTAATAAAAATAATTTTTAATTTAATTTAGCCTCGATTATGTGCTAATTATGTAGCATGGTTCTAGATTCTTGAAAGCTTTCTTTCTTCTATATTATAATTGAATAATATAGTTGTAGTCAAATCATATTATTATTATATATACGGAAAACATTTTTAAACTTAGCGTAGAACCTTCCAATAACAGAAATATAAAATGTTCGTTTTTAGTCATAGAAATGATTTTGTGATTAAAATATTCCGTCCGAAATATTCATTGCATTTTTTTGCATGACAGCCATTTAAAGATTCTTGAAGAAAAAAGTTTGACTTCAATACAAACTTAAAATAATGTCATCAATGGCTGACTTCTGCAGGCATAAACGTAAAGTGTCCGCCATCTAACGTTTTTTTTTTAACTAGTGCTTATTTCGTGAATCATAACACATAGCTAATGTCTGATTAGAGAGATAACTAGTTTTTTTCTTCCGCTGAACGAATATGGTTGTGCATACGCTTGAACAATGCTGGGAAATATTGCGATATTACTTTGAAAATCATGATAATGTTGCAGAATGTGTGCGAAAATTGCGTACTGATTTGGGATGGAGAGAAGCATCGTCAGCTCCGTATGTTCATTATCTTATGAAAAAAGTGAAAAAAACTGGCATCATCATCGATAAACCAAAGGGTGAAAAGCCAAAAACAGTGCGTACACCCGAGAGGTCCAGAGGCATAATTGGGCCATTTTTCGTCGAAAATAAGCAAGGATTGACCGTTACAGTCAATGGCGAACGTTATCGTGCAATGTTGAATGAATTTTTGTTTACGAAAACTGAAGAGGAGGATATTGGCAACATTTGGTTTCAAAAGGACGGCGCTACGTGCCACACAGCCGAAGCTACACTCGATGTTTTGCGCGCTGTTTTTGATGATTGCATTATCAGCCGCAGAGCTGATGTCGTTTGGCCACTTCGGAGCTGCAATTTGACACCATTGGACTATTATTTGTGCGGTGCCGTTAAAAATAGGTGTTACGCCGACAAGCCATAGACAATTGACACTTTAAAGGACAATATTCGTGAAGCCATTGGTGAAATACAGCTGCACACAATCGATAATGTGCTTAAAAATTGGACCGATCGTGTAGGCTACTGCATAGCCAGCTGAGGCAGCCATTTGAATGAAATTATTTTCCATTATTAACTGGAAGGATTGTACTTTCAAATAAAAAAAGAAATTTAAAAAAAATATTCAGTAGTTTTTTTTTATAGCATTTTCAAAAAAAAGTTATATGGCGTACCCTTTAAGAAAGCATTATTCAGAAGAATAGATAACCTCTTTTTTTAAAGTTGGTTAAAAAAACCAAATTATCATGCTGAAAGTATTGTTTTACATTCTATAATCATCGTCTGTTTTTTTCCTACCTGGAGCATGGGAATCTTTACGTTCAACTTCTAACGCTGTATGATTTGATTATACAGTAGTTTTCGGTCGCAATACAAATTATTTCCATATATATTCTGGTCCTCAAAAGTAAAGAGATAGTATGCATTTAGTTAAAACAAAGGTTTAATTTCTAGCTATTTGTAGCCACTTCCGATCTTCTGGCGATTTATTAGTTCCAGTCAAATTGGCCTTCTCGAGTCATGTTGAATATATAAATGTTTGCCCTTTAATCAAATGATTGAAAACAAGTAAGAGTGCTTTATTCGGTAATGCCGAATCTTATATACACTTTACCATATACGTACATATGTATAACCACCTGTACCATACTGCAGATTTCTCATTAAATAGTTTAAATTAAAATCGGCATAAGACTTTTCTTCTTATCAAAAATGCTTTTTGTTAAAAAAAAAGCTCTTTTTCCCAAAGATTTCAAGCTATGCTTGTTGTCCCAACTTAATTTCATTAGTTTAATTCATTATCAACGACCAGCATAGCAAGTGCTACTAAGTTTTCTTACCTTTTATTATAAAAAATAACCAGCTGCAGTAATACAAACGAATGTTAAAGAAAAGAAGCGAATTAGAGGCAGGTCCGCTGCTTCGAATAACATGGACCGATCTTGCTGATTTTCAATAGGAAAGTTTTCGAAACTATGCCTGATCGACTGTCGTATTTTAATTTTTTCTAGCTTATCTAGTGTCTTGGCAAAGTTGATTTTAACACGAATACTGTGGGACAGATGAACATCGCTCAATCGACTTCGCTATGCATAAGAGCTCAGAATATATATTTTTTATGCGGTCGGAAATGGATATTGTAGAAATTAAAAACTAAATGACAAACTTAAACATAACTTTTTTAACCTGTGGTAAAGGGTATAAAAAAACTGAAATTACTTGTACTACTTTTTTAAAGACGATATTTATTTTTGCAGGACAGTACAACTTCGTAGGACTTTTATAAAATATTGAAAGAATCGTAGTCATATATCAAAATAAGTAAAAATACTTAATTGTTTTGCTGCTCAACAGCATATTTTAAATTGAACTAAAATTTTTCTTTTACTTCTAGGTATAATTACTCTCCTCCCATACACCTTTAAAAATGTGAATAAATAAGTGAGAAAATCGTTAAAAATGAAAAATTATAATTTATGTTGACTATAATTTATGAGCTAATAACACAACAGAGGAAAGAAATAATGTTTTAAATAAGAAAATAATTAATAAAAAAAACTGCTTAATAAACATAAGGTGCTAAAATGCTATATATACTGATCAAGTGACATATTTATACGCGGCATAAGTAAGTAAATGTATTTAAAATTAAATTTTTATAGGTATCAAAATATATTGCTATAGAATTGTAATAATTTTATGCTTCTCAACCCTTTTCAACTCCTGCTTTAAATTATGTTTCCTTACTCATACTAAAGTTATTAATAAAAAATTTCTATTATAAAGTTATAATTAATTAAATAAAACAAGAAAGAAATCCTAATTAAACACTCAATTTTTTAAACAACTAAAACTTTTATCGTTTCTTAAAGATTATTTTAATAAAAAATTATTATTAAACAACAGGTGGGCTGTAAAATATTAATTAAAAAATATAAAAATGAACAAAAGAAATAAATTAGATGAAATTTATAACATCCTTCACACGTAAATGCGTAAATAAAAGAATGTATATGTATGTGTTTATGTATAGATGAAGAATAGATAAAAGCGTGAGGAGTGAAAGATAAATGTTTCAGTTAAAGTAATAAACAATAATTAAGAGTGATATATACGACTACGCCGAATCTTATATAACCTTCACCATATATTGAAATCTAGGTTAGTGAAGTAGCTCCTATCAAAAAATAAATATTGGGGTGACAGAGAATTGAAAAAAAAAAAAAATAAGTACGATATATAATTTTACATAAAAATGTCATCTTCCACAAATGGGTTAAGCATTTTTAAACAAGTTTAGCATTTCTTAAAAAATCTCTTTAAAATTTGTCAAATGTTAAAGCCATACCTAAATTAGCGCGTAAGACGCCACGCAAATTAACGCATGGCATTTACGCTGAAATAACATACCTAAATAAAAGCGCAATGTTTTGTTGTGAACAGTAATGTTAACTTATCATTTTTAATAAAACCCTATAAAATGGAATGCAAAATAGTGATAAAAACGCTAGATAAACCCGAATAAAGCTAAAATGTCATTACTATTTTATAACGTTCGCTAAATACTACAAAAAATATGTAAAGAACAGTAGCTTGCAGGCAATTGCATTACCTTACGCGATGTCAAAATTGGATTTTTCAATTGCTAAGTGCTGACGCCGTGCTATTTAGGGATGCTGCATACATTTTGTATGTACATGAGAAATTTTGAGAGATATCTTGCGCTTTACGCGCTAATTTAGGGATGTCAGTTACTTTTTTATGAAAATTTTCAGAGCCCGATTACTGCTGATTTTTGATAGTAAAATTTTCGAAACTATGTCTGATCTATTGATGTATTTTAATTTTCTCTGCTCATCCAGTGCCTAGGCAAAGTAAATTTAACACTAACACCGACAGACGGCTATCACTCAATCGGCTTCGCTATGCAGGGTTACTCAGAACATATCGCTCATTTACTAGAACAACGTCATAACTCAAAAAATACAATTTTTGAGCAAACCATGCAAAATTATCCGCTATACAGTAATTCATATTCTGTAAAAAATTCAGATTAATATCTCTTATGATCTCCACATATGAGCGAAAATACTGCCATGTCGTGCATAGGAGATACATATGAATTAAAAACTTTGAACTCGTTTTTCTCGAAACCAATTTTTTTGAGTTATGACGTTCTTCTAGTAAATGAGCGATATGTACTTTATGGGGTCGAAAATGAATACCATATAAAATAACAAACGGAATGACAAACTTTTTTTCCACTTTTTGTGGTGGAGGGTATAAAAATGGCGTAAATATGTTAATAACTGCTAAAAAAATGTTTAAGAAAAAGGGATTCATATGAAAAGGCACATGGAAGAGGCGTCTAGGAAAATGTGAAAATACTTAGGTGTTTTGGTATACTTAGGCATTAAAATATAATTAGCTGCTTTCTGGCAGGGAGCGAGAGAGAGAGGGGAGGCATGTACATTGAACTAAAATATTACGCGCATCTTTTTCACAATAAAAAATATTGTGTATAGCAAATTTTCGTCACAAAAACAATTACTGATTAACTACACTATTTGCAATTAATAATAAAGTAATAATAAAGTGCTGGCATATTTTTCTTTCTATTTAAGTGTTTATGCCTATTAGGTCTTACAAAAATACATATGTCGTAAAAATTAAAAAAAAAATTAAAAAGTGCTAAAATGTTTTCTTTAAAAATTTTACCAGTTGTCGGTATCACTGGAAAATATTCTTGTGTGCAACTTGCCTTATAAACACCTTGATCTTAGCCATAAGGCTGAGAAGCACGCCGGGGGCACATACGAAGCACTTTCGGGGTATAGGGGTCACTAGTTCCCCGGTGTGCAGGCACTTAATCTGGATAGGCAAGTCGAAAGGCAAATTGTTGAAGGACTGACCAGTGTCCTTAATTATACTGGAGCCACAGGAACCGGTGGCCCATACAGAGAGTTTCCCATCTCTGTAGCTGGTTATTGGTGAGGTACCTTAGGTGTACACGTGGTGGCTGTTGGTTGAAGTTCGGTGTCCGCAGGGAAGGTGCGTTCAATAGTCTCTTACCCTCAAGCAAGGGGAAGGATATAGTCAAGCAAGCTATGTTCTTGAAATTGCAACTCTGTTGGCTACGTCAAGTAGGGGGACTAGCTGACGTTTTGTATTTTACTCAGTAGTAAGACCACCGTCAGGTTAGGGCCTCACGGCCAGGTACTGACGTTTATCTTGATTACGTATTGCCTTATAAACAGTGAGTTAAATATTTAGAAATAATGTTTATTTATAAATAGCGTGCTATACGTAGTATAAATTGTCTTAACTATATTGTCAAAAGTAACCTCGAAAAATTTGCTTTTTAAGGCAAAAATAACCGTAATAATTGCAATAATTTTAAAATAATGTAAAATAAATCCCAATAAAATCCGAAATTTCCCAAAAAAAATCCTAAACCCCCCAAAAGAATTTTATCCATATATTTGCTGGTATTCTGACAACACAGGCAAAAAACCCTCATTCAAGAGAGTCATAACTCCAAAAAATACATCTGAGAAAAATATGCTTAAAATGTTAATGTTTTCTGAACTCTTACAAGCTCATCAAGACAATATTATTCGTAGACCTTGCAACATTAATAATAAAATATCGATGAAAATCATTACTGTATGAAGAATTAGGTTTTTTTTTTAAATTTTGAGTTTTGACTCTTACAGCATGGGACTGGCTGTGACTATGAAAAAGTTATATTATAGATTTGGTCGGCATTATCGGAAACACTTGGATCAGGTTCCTGATGGGTGCTTAAAAAGCGTCAAAATTATTAAGATATACAGAACACCGTCTTTTTTTACTAATTTAAAATTTTTCTTATCAGACATCAAGGAATTCATTCATATTTTTATAAATGGCTCCGAAAAATTTTTTGTTTGGTTTCAAATTAAAAAAGATCGAGGCCAAATTTTTCATTTTTTTTTTAACCCAGCAAGAAATGAGCGAGGGAAACTTATACATACACAATTATCTACTAACACATTTGCAATAATTTTATACTGAAACAGCGTTGCCATTGTACAGATTTTCGTATTAAATTAATTTTTGTTTGTTCATTAAATCTAAGTTTTTACTCAAATTGATTAGCAAAGTTCAAAATATAGTTTATAAAAAGTTTTGTAATTAAATATGTTTGAAAAATCAAGCAAAATTTTCATTATATTTTTTGTAAAAAAAAGTCACTGGTAACGCTGTTTGCTACAGACATCACACGTATACAAATGTTTACATCAAGTTTTTCATTTTCCCTATAAGAATGTGATAGAAACTTAGTTCTACGCAGTGATGGATATTTCTATCATCAGTGATTGTCGTTTGATGGATCAAATGATGGTCACTGTTCTTGTGTTATATTAAAAACAACAACATTGTGAAAACCATGGACAATTTGTACTCGACCAAACCGTTTCTATATATTTAGAGACAAACTGCCATATTCATTAAAAATAAAATATGTTTGAAATGTGTTTTATGACAAAATTTCCATAAAAGTTTGTTCTAAAATACATTTCAAATCTATTTTATTATTTTATGAATACGGCAGAAAATGTTTTTAGAGATCACATCATATTTAACTTTAGTTAATGTAAAATTAAGGCTTTTTTTCTATAATTAAAACTTAAAAAAATATTTTTTTGTTGAGTTTTTGGTAAGCAGCTGTTTTTTAAATAACTATCGATAAGTTTTTGACATTTATATTAATATGGGAACTTACATATCTTTGTAGGCAGTTTTCTGGTTTACCCGAGGCCAAATTAAAATAACGAGTGTTTACTGGGTCTAAGGTCAGGAACTCATGAGGGATGCTAAGATTTACAACAAATGAATATAAAAGAAAAAGCAACGTGGATATTTTCCAAACAAGTTGTAATCAATTTTTTGAAAAACAAAAAAAAAAAAAAAATCTGAGCTACCAAACACTTGTTGCTGATAAGTTGGACAACTTCAAGAAACTGGGATGTAACTTGAGTCCATGTTCTTTACTCCCACCTTGACTACTTCCTTTTAAATCTTGTCCGTGAGAGCAGGGCAAAAGATAACATCGCATTACTGCTGGATGTTAAAAAGGGACAATTCTGAACATGCCTACAATAAGAAGAGCACTTAAAAAAGCAATGGTGGGAAGCGAAAGCGTTTCTAGAAATGCTTGTATTTAATAAAAGCTAGAACCTTAAGAACAACTTTAAAACTTGTGTTCAATATAGTTTTTTGCCCATAATAATAATAATCAAAAACTAAAAATTAAATATAAACCAGCAATCAAAGAACAAACAATTTTTAAAAATTGTCATTTCGCAGGCCAGCTTAATCAGATAAAAACCTTTATAACACAATAACGATCTTATTCTGTCAGAAAAATTTTCCAGCAATGAAAATCAGAATAAAATTGGAATTGTATATTAATATTTTTCTAAGCTTTAAAGACAATGATGGATCACTGTCCATAATTCTTATTTGGTCAGTAAAATTTCTTATAATTACCTTAAGATAAGGTTCTATTATTTGCTCTAATAATCAACTTCATTTTGGTTTATAAAAACTCAAAAATGTGAATTTATACTTAATAGCTTTGTAAAGATGCCTGAGTGAAATTTTCAAAAGTCTTTCATTGAAATTTAAACTATTTTCAAAACAAACAAATACGTTTTAAACACATCATATCAGCCATTTAGAAAAGACTTACTGAATTCAAAAAAAAATTTTGAGTTGTCATTGTATGTACTGTCAAATTATAATTAAATTTACTTTTTCTAAAAATAAATCAGTTAACATTTCTTTAATGCTACAGAACATGACATGAAACAAAATGCGCTTGTAATGAATTTATGTCATACATAATTTTATATTTTTTTAATTTTTTTTCTAAAACTTACAACCTACAATTACCTAGAAAAATATTCGCACAAAAAATAAGATGGTAAGAAAAATATCGCTTTAATAATCATTTAATTTCAAGGTTAAATTTTTTAAACAAAAAATACCGACTTTTTTTTAAAGAAATTGTGAGTGAATATAAAAAACACAAGTACGAACATAAGAATACCAACTGTTGCTAAAAATGTTATTTTTTGCAGCTACGGATGGCGATGTTCCATACGCTTTTACACAAGTATAATAAATCTTGTTAATTTTTAATATTTACATTTAGTAATTTTTTTGTTCAAAAATCGAGAGGTTTTTTTGTATTTGCTTTTGTAGCTGTTTTTGTTGTATTTGCACTACGCTTGTTAACAGATAATGTACATACAAATACATATGTATTTACATACTAAGTAACATACATACGTACATATGTAGGTATGTTTAAATTTTGTATTAAATTTTACTGCTTTTCAGAGTAAGTTGTTATTAGTGTTGTTGCTGTTGTTTTTATATGTTTTTTAAACTTGTTTGTATTTCACACGCTAATACACAACAACAGCTGGTGTTTAACTGCATAACTCTTTTTTTGTTCCTCTCTGTTGTATTACTCCTTCATTAGCCAGGATTAAAAAAAAAAGCTTAATTCTTGGCGTGTGGATGTCTAAAGCGTATGTACCTAAATTATTTTTACTTACATACGAGTATATACACATTCTTATCGAAAAACTTCTGGTGATAATTAAAGAAAGCTCTGGAGTGTTTTGAAAAGAAACTAAAGTACTCTTAATGAATATAACAGATGCAACCAAGAAGCCCCCAATTTTATAAAATATTTAAAAACTTAAATTTATATATTTGTCATTATATAGAATTAAAAAAATCATCAAAATAAGTCGAAAATTAAAAACGATTATTTAAAAACATAAATTTGCAATAAAAACACTAAATTCAATAGAAATGATTATTAAAAAAATGCGATTTCGAACAATAATTCATGTATTTGCTAAAAAATTAAAAAATATCAATAATAATAAATAAATAAAAAGAAAAAAATAAATATAAAAATAAATAGAATTCGATAATAATTTTCAAATTAAAAAAAAAATAAAAAAATAAAATTAGCTCAAAATATCATAAACTAACGTTAAAAAAAAACTGACATTTACAGTAATATTATACCGGAAGCGAAACTTTTTAATTTTTTTATTAACAAAATATCGAAAATTTTTAAAATAATTTAAAACCAAATCCAAAATAGTACAATTGTCACATTTATTTAATAAAAGTAATAATAATAAGTTTTTCCAAAAAGAAAAAAAAAAAACAAATATACTGAGACATTACAATTTTATTATTTAACAAGCAACAGTTCTATATTCGGCTACGCCGAAATTTATGTACCCTTCAGTTAGTTAAGTAAAATACGATTTTTTTTAGTTTAGTTAAGTAAAATACGATTTTTTTTTTACAGAAAAAGGAAGCTTTAAAAGCTTTTAAATGATATCTTATTCTATGGTGCACAGTGCTACTTTTCTATGAAAATTTCAGAGGTCCATAATTCTGAAAATATGAGTGAGCGCCAACTTTTCCACTGCATCCATTTTTTTCTTATTTTTTATTCACTATCGTCCCATATATATATTTTTTTTTGATTAGAGTTACTTTACTAAACCAGATTTATTTCAAATATGGAAAGATTAGGGTCAGGCGTGGTGTTTTGCCCGCTGCCTCGAAGGGTGTTGCACCGATCTTGCTATTTTCAATTGCAAAATTTTTAAAACTATGCCTGATCGATTGGGGTATTTAGATATTCTCTAGCTCATCTAGTGCCTTGAAAAAGTTGATTTCAACTCGAATTTGAGCGGACAGACATACATCTCTTAATCGATTTCGCTATGCAAAAGAACTCAGAATATGTATAATTTATGGGGTTGGATATGGATATTGTAGAAATTCGAAGCGGAATGGCAAGCTTAGATGTGCACTTTGTTACCTGTGGTGAGGGGTATAACAAGTAAGAGTGTTATAATCGGTTATGTCAAATCTTATATTACTTTTACCATGTATGTATAATCCCATGTACATATAAATCGACATTAAAAATTCTTTTCTACCATTAAGTTCTTATGTTCAAAACAAGTGCTTAGCGTTGTTGTAGCAACTAATTGCGGCAAATAAATAATAAGAGGTGAATAAGTAGAAGAAACAACCACTTATAACCGAAAGTTGATAAGGAGATATGGAAAAGTGCCCGATGCGTCGAAGGAGATGGACCAATCTTTCTGATTTTCAATGGCAAAATTTTTGAAACTGTGTATGATCAATTGGCGCATTTAAAAATTCTCCAGCTGAGCCGTGGCAAGGATGATTTCAACACGAACTAGGATAGACAGACGGACAACTGTCGACTTCGGTATGGATAAGAACTCAGAATGTTTGTGCTTTGTGGGGCTGAAAACGGATATTGCAAAAACAACAAACGAAATGGCAAATTTAGATGCACAATTTGTTACCTGTTGTTAAGGATATAAATATTACAATTATAATGAAATATTAAAATTCTACTCTTAAAATTTTTTTCACAAATAGAATACATATATATTTATATATTAACTTTTAGCATTAACAAATATTTCTGGAAAAAATCCTTAAAAAGAAATAACTTTTTCCCTGGCGAATTAGGAAAATTTTTCCTGCAGATTTTATTTGTAATTCGAAGAGGCAAAATACGTCTGACGTCTTTGTTTTATTGTATTTTAGGGCGTCTGTGTTTAATATACAAGTTACGGAGTAAGATTTAGAGCAGGGTGTTTTATATCAGACATAATAGATGGCATAACGGATTAATCGAAATTGGTGAAAATGTGCTATACTTTGATTTGCTGCTGCATGATGCAGTTCAAGGTGAGTAAGTTTGAACAGAAATAGTTTTCTCAAGAAAAAGAAGAAGTACAAAGAAATTACAACTCTGCTAATTCTTCATTTCTGATCTATTTGGAAATAAAGCTGGTAATACGTCGCTGGAGAAAGAGTGTAAAAGAATGTTGATATTAATGTTATTATATTGTCTTACATATTGAAGTGTTTAATGTTCGATTTAGCTTCAGTTAACATTAAAAAGAAATTTTACGGCCATTTTTCTTTTTCTTTTTCGAACTTGCAAGAAACAATGGCCCATAATCATAGTCTTTAATAAAGTGTACTTTTCGACTTCTAAAGCATAGGTGTACTATAGACACGTAAAAGTATATTTTATAGATAAAAATCGGTTTAAATTTAAAACCACCTGAAGTTGCTTTTAAATGACTTCGTGCGGACTTTATCAAGACAGTTCTATGAAAAAAACTTACATTTCGATTTCATGTGTTGAAATTAATTCATTTTACAATTTTTGTAGGCAAATTTAATTAATTTTTGTATATTTAAAATTAACTAATTTATTTTTATATTTGTTTTTTATTTTAAACAAAAAAAAAAAAAAAAAAAACTAGCAGGTGATCAGACAGTAACTGTATTTTGTTACAAACTATGGGCAAATATTATCTTTATTTGATGTGTGATGTAAAATATACTTTATTTTTGTCTGTAGTATCGAAAAGGTTAGCAGCACGTTCCAAGGCGTATTAATTTTACCAGGTGGCATCGCTGCGGCAGCCGACAATTTTTTGCTTAATTTTATAAAGCGTAGTATAGCTGTCAAAAGTGAATCTTTTTATTTTACAAAAATTTTTTTTTTATTATTCGTTAAAATATAATTGTAAGAAGAGTTTTAAATCAATTTATAAAAATAATCTTAGTAAAAACGTTATTAAAAAAGGTAAGAAAAAAGTGCAGTAATTAAGTACAAATTTACACGTGTAATTATTTCATGCCACTTTTTTTCGATTCTGCTTAAAAGTTTCAGCGAGTTTCATCGCGTCCATAAACTATGAAATTTTTCATGATATTGGAATTTGTACATTTCGCTTTAATTTTGATATTCGTTACTGTAGTTGTTTCTGTTATTTCAAATAATACACAAAAACCAAACCATATACGGCGAACCTACACAAAGCAAGTGTAAAAAAATCCCCTCAAAATTCAAGCCATGTCATTTTGTCTACCCCGATTGCGTTTCTAAATCTCTTGCGAACAAAAAAAAAAAATAAAAATTGCATGAAACTAGTTCCATGCAAAATGCCGTGATGTAAAATAGCTCTAATTGTGTTTTAAAGTTTACCATACACTTAAGTGCCTGTTTTTCTTTTTATTGTTGCATTGTTGCAGCGACGCTGCCGCCTTATATGAATTCGCCTTGGTACTTTATAAAAGAAACCGACTTTAGTTTGTTTCTATGATTATGGGCCAATATTTTTAGGAATTTTTTAAAATTATAATTGCTTAGGTTTCGGTAAGAAAAAGTCCGCTCCTTTTGTATTGCGCACACATCTTATTTCTAACGAAATATAAAGGGAGACAGTTTTTATTTTCTCGTTTTGCTGTTGTTGTTGATATATTCAACAAATGTGTCAGTCATTTACATCTAAAAAACTCTTACAAACTAGTGATGACAATTTAAATATTGATTTTCAAATAAAAAACCTTTTTAATTGCAAATTCTTTTAAATGTTAAACGATACTTAAGCCAAATTACTTAAACTTGTTTGTAGTACATTTTGTTATTGATGCAAATGATTGCTTAAATACAAACTTATTTTCGACTTTAAATTGACATTTTAATAAAAAATATTTATTTAATTTTAAGCATGACACGACTTGTCTTTTGTTTGCTTAAATGTAAAATATTCCCTTATGTCTTTTACTCCATACAATTTTACCAAGCCCAATTAGGTAATTTCGATTTTCCCAATATGTTTTTTTTTGTTTTTTGTTACTTTTTATTTTGAGACACAATTGTCTATTGATTTTTAAATTTCAAAGTTGGGTTCGAACAACACTGAAAGAAAAAACGTAATGTTGAAGTTTATCAAAACCTAAAAGTGTGATTAAACACTTTATAGTTCATAGGAATATCTCTACCACAACAACAATGTGTTTTTTTTTTTTTTGTTAAGTAATAATTTTTATTTGAAATATTTTAACAGTGCATTTCTTTAACTAAAGTTTAGTTTAGGTTGTACCTTATTATGATATTTTTATTTTTAACATTTACTAGTTAATCACGAAATATAAATAAAAAACAATCTCTATTTAAGTTTAAAGTATAAAATACTTGTTCGAATACGAAGCTATTAGATGCTCCAGCTCGCATAAAAATTTGCCATTCAGTAATATTTTTGAAAGGTGGATGAGTAAAAGAGCAAGGATAAAAAACAATTTGGAAGTGTAGTACAATTAGTTTTTATAGGCATAAGCCGACTTTAAAATTAAACCGAAAGTTTTGAACTAAGGAAAAGTTAAAAACACAAATAGAGCAGAAGAAACTGTTATTAAAACAACTAAAGAGAGTGATGTGTGTGACAATGGCTGCACTGGGGAAGGTGACTTCTTGCTTGTGGAATACAAGATCATGAGTTCAAACCCCAACAGCGAATTTAATAAAAAGAAAAATAATTTTTGCTGAGCAGCCGCAATGGATAAGTTTTGTAAAAAGTCGATTAAATGAAAAACAACACTTAAAGTCTCCTGGAGCCTCCATTAGAAAAGGTAAGTATTAGTAGACGCGTTAGATGCGCTCGTGTGGTTGCTGTATACTAACCCAGGATACATCGAGTCTAGCCGTTATTAATTTGGTTAAAAAAAGATTTTGCCTTAACAATACGTTGCGGTGTTAATGAGGGTGTTTTTTAAACAAATGTGCGTAAAAACAAATCAAGCCAGACCCACAGAAAAAGCACAAAAAGACAAGAAAGAAAACTAAAAAACGAATTTGACGGGCATCTCTAAATAAGAATTAAAAAGAGACACACTTTTTTAAAATCAGATAAGTAATAAACCAAGACGAGATGTGGTAATATTACGCAGCTGCATTAAATTTTGATAATCCGAACGAAATTGGAAATAACGACTACCAACTGCCAAGGATTTTTTGCCTAACTGGAATTAAATTAAATACCCATTTGGCAATAAAACATAATTGGTTAAGGGCCACATTTAAGTTACGAATTTTATCTTCCACTCGATCAATGTCGTGGCGACTGATTTCGTTCTCTACCCAAGCACTAATGACTGGCCAATTTGCTTGATTGTACAATAGAACAGGCATTGTTTTTAATTGAAAAGGTCTATTGATAAAATATAAGATTGAATTACGGTCTGAATTCAAAATATTTAAATGGGATTCCAAGGCTGAAAATTTTATACAGCAGTTCGATAGAAAAATGTCTACTGTAGAAGGTTACCTGTTCAACCAAATATTTTGACCAAACCTTGTAAGAAAAATTTTAAAAATTTTTGGCCAAAAACGAATATCAAAAATAATGAGCCAATATTTATCTGTTAAACGTCGAAAAAATCGGTTCTTTTCGTCAGCGTATGAAAAAAGGCTAAAGCGAAGTTGATAACTTGACTCGGGTAAGATTGAACTTGATACCAGATCCTTAGCCTTCCCCCCTTTTTTAATGCTCCTCAGAAAGATCTGGAACTCCGCAGCAAAGAAAGCGATTATGCAGTTGTGCCTTGGACGAACTTTCTGCTAATCCGTACATAATTGAAAGACAAACCTTCCAGTTGGAGTCCAGTTTATTAGTGTCAAAATTAAATTTTAAGCACGGATTACTCAAGCTTGCTCAGACTAAAATGCTCTTATGAAACTACCCGCTTAATTTTAACCCTTTTTATGACTAAGTAAGATTGCAAAGAGCAGTACATTGTATGACTTTTCTCAATAGTCTGATGTTGCAAGACCTTGCCGATTTAAAATAAAAAAATTCTTTACCTTAACTATGGGGTAGTTTAGCACTTAAACTTCTGTGAATTTGCAGAAATCCTTAAATCCTTTAAGAAAGAGATCTCTTAGAAAGCAAGGAATGGGACTTGCATAGACTGATAGTCTGTCTAGAAATCTGAACTAAACGAGCTGACGTTTATGAAAAGACTAGACGTACTGAGACTAATTTCTTCCCCAAATTCATATAAAAAAACTGTCTCTTACAAAAAAAAACTTTTTAACTAACACTTAGTTGTACTCCATTCTAAAAAGTGTAGCGCAAATACTTTTGTGTGAATGTGTTACAGCTGTTCATACTTGGTTCGTATAAATAAAGATAAAAATAATATAAAGAATTAAAATAGATTGAGTCGAGCAGAAAATTAAACTGAAAAGCTTTAGCATTGAAGAGATTTTTCTTCATCCATTCATTTATATTCCTCTTCATACGAGTAGCAACAGGAAAATAAAAGAAAAAAGCAAAAAAAAAAAATTCAAACGTACTCAAACAATACAAAAAATAAATGAAATAAAAATTAGGTCAAAGATCAAGAGGAGAGTCAGTCACATCAGGAAGGCAACAGCAAGCAGCCAGCCAGTCATTTAGTTAAATAACGTACATTCATGTTTGTGTAAACTTTAATGTGCGAATGAAAAAGTTTGATTACTCACTCGCTTACACTATTGTTTTACAATTTAACTGGTTGACTAGTTTGGCAAACTAAATGACGGAATATTTGAATGACTTTTTATAATGGCTGGCAGGATGGTAAGTGAATTTGAAACTTTAACATATTAATTAAAAAAAATTCTAATATTTGTTATTATTTTAAGCAAACAGATCCCTTAAAAAAAGTGAAAAGGGGAAACATTACTTATTTCGTAGAAAGTAAAGAAAAAATTATAGATTGACGAAAGCTTGATGAAATAAAAAGGGATCATAAATAAGACTTTAATTAATTTAATAATATTTAATTGTTTGTCATTGTAATATGTCTCTTAAAACTTATGATTTGGACTCGCACCTAGATTTTTTTCTGGAAAATCTTGGTTGTGTATCAGATGAACATTGTGAAAAATTTCACCCAGAAATGTTACATATAGAAAAGCGTTATAATGGTAAACCATCACAAGGAAGGCTTGGCGAGAAACTTCAACTGACGGTATGAAAAAAAATAAATAAAAATATAAAAGGAAATTTTATTAAAATAAAAGTACGCCTTTTTCAATGTTTCTGAAGTAGAAATTATAAGTTACTAACAAAAAATTTTTCTTATTTTAAACAGACAAACTAAAATCGCTGTAAAAATTGGAGTTTTTCATCGTAATTTGAAAAATTTTTATTTAATGTATAAATCCAAAGCAGATAGATAATTTGATCAGTTACAAAGAAATTCTAAATTCCAATAACCATACAAAACACCTTTTTCCTTAATTTCCAATACCTATCTGCAATGCCACCACCATATGTAAGGTTGACTGCACACTAGACCGTATCGCGAAAAAAATTTTTTCCGTACACCCCCTAATATGAAGTATTTTTGTTAGGCAGTTTCAAAAGATAAAAATAAGAATATAATGCCGAATGCAGGGGGCCGATCTCAAAGTGTGATAAATAAATTTTTTTTGTCTCGCAAAGACCAATATTTTTATTTAAGCATTAGTTTTAACAAGTATTAATTTCTTAAATTTATCTACCAAAGATTTGTTCCTACCACCCTAATGTACCGCCCTAATGACATAAAATCAAAACACCCAACAAATCATCAAACTTTTGCTAAGGAAGTAATTCGATAATTTCAGCAGAAAGATTCTGAAATTTAATTATACAAAAAGAATTCAAAAAAATTAAATTAAAACAAAAAATTTTAAATTCTAGTCATCCATATTTCGACGTGATTATTGATATCTTGGCATATTGATATCTGAAAAATATGTTGCACATTTCTAATTTTCTAGGAAAATTTCAGAGGCTCATAATTCGTAAGCTATGGGCGAGCGCCATTTTTTCACTGGTTATTTTTTCTTATTTTTTAATTCTCTATTGCCCCATACATTTGTTTTTTTTTTTTTTTGATTAGAGTTACTTCACTTAACTAGATTGGTTCCAAATGATATTAAAAATTAGAAGCTGATGTTTTGCCCGCTGCCTCGAAAGCCATAAACCGATCTTGCTGATTTTCAATTTTAAATTTATCGAAATCATGTCTGATCGATTGGAGTATTTAAATTTTCTCTAGCTTATCTAGTGTCTTGGCAAAATTGGTTTTAACCTGAACACGGGCGGACAGAAGGACAGACTGACATTGCTAAATCGATTTCGCTATGCATAAGAATTTAGAATATACACATATACTTTACTTGGTCGGAAATGGATATCATAGAAATTAGAAACGGAATGACAATCCTAGATATACCCTTTTTCAACCTGTGTTGAAGGGTATAAAAATGGTGCCCTACATAAAAGATAGAATAAATAACAATGAAAACCAACTTTTCGAAGATATAAATAAAAAAATCGTCTTCTTCAAATAACAAAATTAGGGGTACAGAAAACCTATTTGAAAGAAATGCATCCAGAACAAGCAGCAGCTTAGTACGGATTTAGGTTAAAAGTCGGGACTATACCATGAGTTTTTAAAGATGAGGCTGGGATTAAAGTGATTGTTGGAACTTAGTAACAAAACAGCATGGATCATGTAGCGATTTAATACCGTGCCGTTTTTCATTTTAGCGCTTTTGAAAATTTGAAAGCTTGCGTTCTTTTCCGAGCAATGAAGTTTGAAACATTTAACTTACCTGTAATAATAATGAAACGAAACTCGTCAAAATCAAAACTTTTAATAGTAAACGAAGGAGATGCTTAGGGTTTGGGAATTTCAACTAAATCACGGAAACGGTAAGTTTAAAATCATTGGTATTAAAAAAAAAAATAAAAAATAAAAAATACACTGATTGCTTTTTTAAATATTTTGCTTGTGACAATTAAAAACTTTCAAATATCTCGTTTCGTGTGAATTCTACTACATCTTATATTTGTATGATACGAGGGCTGCTCTATATATTTCTGGCCTAATAGTGAAAATGCGAATATTTATAACCAAAAATGGTTTTATTGTTTTTCAAAGTATTCTCCAGCATGATTTATACACTTTTGCATGCGCTCAAACCAGTTGTCGAAGCACTTTTTTTACTCCGATTGAGACACCTCTAAAACATGGTTTTTGAACACTTTAACAGCTTCTTCTGGCGACGAAAATCGTTAACCACGCATTATTTTCTTGATGTGCGGAAACAAGAAGAAGTCATTAAGTGCCAAGTCAGGGCTGTACGGCGGATGACCCATTAATTCGACGTTTTGGCCGGTCAAAAACGCTCTGCTTTGAGCCGATGTGTGAGAGCTCGCATTGTCATGGTGAACAATAATTCGTCTTCTCTTGTTGGTTTTTCGAATTTCTCCGATGACTTCAGGCAAACAAATTGTAGTGTACCACTCAAAAGTGACCGTCCTACGTTGTTCAAGCGGAACAGTTGCCACATGACCAGTTTTGCCGAAGAAACAGGCGACCATTTGCTTCGAAGTACTTCTTCCACGAACAACTTTCGTTGGATTTTGCTCGTCTTTGAAGACCCACACGGTCGATTGTTGTTTCGTTTCGGGCTCATACGCAAAGATCCATGATTCGTCACCTGTGACGATTTTGTAAACGTCTTTTGAAGCACCGCAATCGTATTTTTGCAACATTTCTTTGCACCAATCGGCACAAGCCTTTTTCAGAGCGACTTTCAAATTATGCGGGATTCAACGAGAACAAACCTTTTTTACGGCCATGTGTTCATGCAGTATCGAATGTTTGCTAGTGGAAGAAATGTCCAAGGATGTCTCTATCTCTCGGTATGTCGCATGTCGATCTTGCATTATGAGTTAACGCACGGCATCAATGTTCTCTGGCACAACAGCCGTTTTTGGACGACCTTCACGGAATTCGTCTTTGAGCGAGCTTCGGCCACGATTAAATTCATTATACCAATTTTTCCCAGTGCTATAGGATAGTGCTTCATCGTCATACATAGATTTAAGTTCATCAATGCCATCTTGTCGTGATAATTCACGTCGAAAGTTGTGAAAAATGATGGCACGAAAATGTTCACGAGTTAATTCCATTTTTTTCTATATTAATTTTTTCAAGTCACCGTAAACAACACAAATAATGGTCGTACGTCAAAACGTTTTGAGTACGATTATGCTTAAAAATGACAAACTTTCCAATGGAAATGTCAGATTGCACTTGGCAGCACTCAGTGTTGCCAGGCCAGAAATATATATAGCAGCCCTCGTATACAAAACATCCATTTTTAGAACTTATGTCTCTCTGTGTTCGCATTACGTAAAAACTGCTGACTGGATTTAAATAAAATTTTGTTAGTAGGTTCCTTAGAACTTTTGTTCAAATATTTTATTCCATAAAAATTTGTCATTCTGTAGAGAAACTACAGATATCAATTTTATCGGCACTAGAACAGTTGTCAATACATTTTATTTTTGTAAATAAAAAATTTTAAACACTGTTTACAGAACTCTGCAACAAATAGTTAAAAACACATTTTTCTAAGTTTTAATTTTAAAATAATTAGAAATAAAAAGCGGACGAAGTCGTGGGAACTGCTAGTATAATATAAAACAGAACAAAAGGTTACTAATTTGTTTAAAAAGAATTTGAGTTATTCGAAGCCACTATCAATTGAATAAAATCTATAACGCATTGTTGCCAAGAAAACCTACCTCAGTAGAAAGTGAAAAGGTTTTTTCTATTGTTAGAAATTTTGCAATGAAAACAAGCAACAGTATGTCTAGTGAATTGTTAAATGCAGTTCAAAAATTATATATTTTAAATTACAATTAATTATTTTTTGTAGTTGTTTTACCTTTGTTATCTCTCGTTATATAGTACATATGTACATGTGTATGTGTGTCTTGTCACCTGAATTGTTTTTGAGTTTTATAAACTGTTAAAACTATTATTTAGCACATGTTTTCTTTAAGAATTGTTTTTTTTCCCGGGAATAACGGGAATGCGATAATTTTTTTCCCGTTTCCGGGGAAATCCTAAACCCAAGAGACCATACATATGGAAGGGATTTGGAAGAGGCTATGAAGCGATATTATAACTGATTGTTGGAAGCAGGCAGTTATAATCAAAAGTTTGCAATACTGAAACTAAACCATAATAATTAGGAGTGACTCCCACTGGTGTTGAAAAAGACAAATGACAACTACGAGACAACAGCTGAGAATCGTTGAGAAACTAAGGGACTCAAAACACTGGTAGACTAGCAGCTACATGTACCCCAACCCATATATGATTGTAATCAATGTAGAAAACGATTTAATTTTCAATATTCTAACCCTAAGTGCTCTTTAAAATTTGTGCATCATGCAGGTCACAATCAATTGCAGCCAAAACAAAAGCTGCAATAACAGTTCAAATTTTATTTGCTACAAATTCTTAAACAAAACGTATGTTTAAAGTGTTGCTGTGTAACTAGACGAATGTGCTCTAACGAAAATGAATGGGTGGTGATGGTTCACTAAAGTAAAAATGATGAGGAAGTGAGATTAGTGGGTGACATCTCTTTAACTCGAACATTTAAGTTTTTTTTTTTCAGTTTTGTGTCAAATCAAACAAACGTTTCCACTCTCAGACACCACCGACCGATTTAACAAAAGTCACAAAAAAAACCAGAAATTGATGCACAAATGATGATGGCACCTTTGAGAGAGCATGCAACGTCATCAGCAGAATTTTAAACAGCATACAGCCAATATCTCAACATAACTGTTTAGTAACGAAAGATTTTATTTTTTAAGGTTTCTTTATTTGGGGCACATATGTACGTAAGAATGTGAGGGTGTGTGTGTGTGTGGTTGAATTATTTTGGATGTGAGAAAATTTGTATTTAGAGTAAGATTGACTGTAAGTAGCTTAAGTTGTCGAAGTTAAGGAATCATTTGAGTTGTTGCCAGACACGACATGACATAAGCAAAAGCAATGACAGCTTAAGTACCACTTGAACAATTTAGCAACAATTAAGACTGCAAAAAATGCTTAAAGTAATTCAAAATCATAAGCAAAATATTATGTTTTTTGTTAAGGACACAAACATATGTATGTGTGTATGTAAGTATTAATGTATGTTAAAGTGGCGATTAAGTAGGAAACGTTTAACTGCTTGTAATTGTGTATTTATGAAGAGATTAAATAAAACTCAGCATTATGTTTGACCTGATTAAAACAGATGGACTTGTCGTTTTGAGCAAATTAATTTATTTAGAGATTTTTCTGCAGTATCATTAGGATAAATGCGTATCAATTCTGCAGCTGTTTAAAAATAATTGTAAAACGTAACAAACTTTGAAATTAAAGCCAAAAAAAGTTCATTAACTAAACTCAAAGTTGAGTTCATTGCAAGTCCACAGGTATTTATTTAGCATTTTGTAAGGAAGCGCACAGTTTTATGCTCAAGTTTTCTTAAAATTTTTAGAAGTAAAAAACATTTTCAAACCGTAATTGACATTAGAAGTAAATTAATTAGATTTTATATTCATACGGGGTGATTTTTTAGCTATTATCGTTTTGGCAACACTGGTTTAAACAGCTGAAGCACGTTTCGTGTTTTGTTTCACTGTCAAATATCTTCAATTTGGTTTATAGCAGAGAAACAAGTCGTGCGGCTCAAAACCGGCTTAAAGCCGCCGCCGATTTTTTTCTTAATAGTCGAGCCGCCGCCGAGTGGTGCGGCTTGTCTCGACTCAAAAATGTTAGCCGGCAATTTTCCTACTTTAAGTTTTGTATATTTAAATTACTTTCAGTCAAGAAATAAAAATTAAAATTTGAAGCTGTTGTTTTAAATTGATTGTTAATAGAAATATATTTCTAAAGAAAACAATGCATAACTTATTAAATGTATGTAAATAAAATAATTTAATTAATTTTTTAAATCTTGCGTCTTTATTTGTAACATTTACTTCATCTAAAGCTTGTTTATATTTGTTGTTCTTCTTCTTCCTAACACAATACACAAGAACTCCCTAATAGTCGGCTTTAGCCGACTTACAGCCGCCGCCGACAATTTTTTGCTCAGCCGCCGCCGCCGAGTTTTTATCACGACTTGTTTCTCTGGTCTATAGTTTAACTATGAACCGTCTTACACGCGAACAACGCTTGCAATTTATTAAATTTTATTATCAAAATGCTTGCTTTGTTCGGAAAGTTCATTAACCGAAAAATTGTGTTCATCGACAAAGCTAATTTTTGGCTAATTGCAGAATTGTCGATTTTGGAGTGAACATCAGCCAGAAGTATTGCAAGAGCTACCAATGCATCTAGAAAAAGTCCCAGTTTGGTGCGGTTGATGGGCTGGTGGCATCATTGGACCGTACTGCTTGAAAGATGATGCAAATCGTAACGTAACTATAAATGGTGCAAGAGCTTGACTTGCATGACATGTGGTTTTAACAAGACGGTGCCACATGCCACACAGTACGCGCAACAATGGACTTATTGACAGGCGAGTTCGGTGAACATTTTATTTCACGTGCGGGACCGGTCAATTGGCCGCCTAGATCATATGATTTAACGCTTTTAGACTATTTTTCGTGGGGCTATGTTAAAGCCCATATCTATGCAGACAATCCCAATTCAATTGACGCATTGGAAGACAGCATTGAAGCATTTATTCGTGAGATACTGGCCAAAATTTTTGAAAGAGTATACCAAAATTGGACTAAGCGGATGGACCATTTGATGTGCAATCAAGGTCAATATTTGCATGAAATAATCTTCAAACATTAAATTAAATGGAATAAAGATTTCATGCATTTTTCTGAATTTTATGATATGAAAAACTTTCCTATAGCTTTTAAAAAATCACCCTTAAAAAACAATTAATAAAGTTTTATTTAAAAAAAAGTATTTTCAGAAGTTTAAGTTTTTGACGCGTGTGAGATAAAACCTAAATCTAATGGCTAACAATTTCCTCACTGAAATATATTTTCATGAATACGTAATTGCATAAATTTCAATTCAAATTCAAGTATTTAAGCAAACGAAAAAAGTAAAACAATAAAAGAGAATAAAACCAAAATGAAATAAGCAAATCTAAATTAGCTTAAGTTAAAAAGCTTTTTCTTTCACTGTTTAACAAACACAGTGACTATGTGAATGAGTGAGTGACTACTCGAATACCCCGCAACTATTTTAAAGAATTTGCGACAAAAATAAAAAATAATATATAAAACAGATTGTGTGACAAAGTTTCTTCTTTCGTTTGGCTTAAAAAATATTTCTTTTTTCGTTTTATTTGCAATTTTTCCTGTACGTTTTTAAGCTCAACAATTTAGATACTTATCACATGTGAAATGCGAAATACGTGCTATTGGCATCATAGCACACATATTTACTTGCATACGTAAGTTCAAATGTATAAATGTTTGTGTAACTATTTGTAACAAGCAAATAAATGTAACACTACGTACGCACCGTGGTGGCGGAAACATTTTAGAAGAAAATGGAAATTAAAAAAAATTATTTTAAAGTTCCATCATTCTTCCTTTGAATTTAAATATAACAGTGATATCTATTTTAAAGAATAATTTTTTAATTATTAATTTTATATTACAAAGAAAATCTGGGCTTTTCCAGAAAAATTAATAATTGAATTTTTATAAAAATACAGTTAATTTCTTATGTGTTCAGTTGGTAGTTGAATGTGGAACAGTTTTCTTCTCTTTGCTAAATTTAAAAAACTATGTGTCTGCTCGAGAATGGTAATGTTGATAACAGAATTGAACAGTCTGAAAGCATCCTCTCTTGTTTGAAATCGGACTTACTTTATTTAATAATATTTTTCCAAAAAATTTAACAGTTCGATAAAGCCTTAAGATTTGATAATGATTTAACATGTATTAAAAATTAAAAAAAATATATTTAAAGTTTCTCGTTACTTGTTTTTTATACACCAGTGATTTTAAAAAACTTTTGCCTTCACAATATATCGACGTTTTAAGAGAGCTTGCTGTATTTTAATAAGTATTAGATCTTTCTAACAACCGAATGAGAATTCTATTAGAAGCACAAAAAAAAAAAACGACAGCAAATAAAAGTTGTGTTGATCAAAAGTGCCACGCTTTCTATAAAAGCTTAAGAGACTTAAAAACTTAAAAGATAAAATTGAGAATTCCACATACGACTTCTTCTGTTGGGGGCATTTTATCTCCTCAAACAGGGCTGCAATAATCCGATAGAGATGGACAGGGAAGCCCCGTAAGAGCTTAATCACCCAAAAGAGATGAAAAAAAAATGTCTCGCAAAAGGTGAACGGGTTAATCTTTAAAGGAATTCCTCAGGCTGTTTAGATATAACTGAGGTAATTCATAATTGATAACTGCGGTAGCGTGATGTAAGTGGAAAAAGGAAAAGAATATTTGAAGTATGTACCTGGAAAACGTTGAGACGGCAGCGCACATTGTGCACAAATTCAGCACTGGCTAGCATGAGCTTTAGTACCACGGTCAGTTCCACGTCAAATGTAGATGCTATGGGAGGCCTAAACTTTAGAAAATTGTAAACAATGAGGAGAGACTTTATCACTAGAAAGAAATTCTACGGTTAACAGACGACACTCTAAATTAACTACAATCGAGTCAGGTTGATGAGCCATCGATTTGTTCAATAAGCAACCAAAGGCGTATTTAAACCTCTATTTTACGATTTTAAATAATTTTGTTTAATTTCAAAAAATCTTTATTTTTGGAAGAGAAATTATTTACAGATGTATGCGAACGTTTTCCAAAGAATAGAAGAAAAATTAGATACCAGCAGAATGTAATGCGGCATTTACTGTATCGCTACATCCTTCATCAGCTTTCTTCGCATCAATCTACCTAAGGTTGTGTACATTGTAAACATCATCTATTTAATCAACTAATTTTGTAAATAAGAATACGAGTAGTATTCATATTCATTCATGTTTTTTGCTTTGTACCTACCGTTGGTTAGTCACGAATGCAAGTTTTTATTTTTAATCATTCGTACTTATTTCCTCACAACATTATAGATTCTGATTCAATATCATGTTGATTTTTATGAGTTAAGCATAAATGTACATGTGCTGTGCCTTTCGCTTTTTAATTTAATTTTTTTATGAAATCTGGAGTTAAAATGTGAAATTATAAAGCAATCCAGAAAATGCAGTATTACAAGCTGCTGGTGTCTATTTTTTTTGTCCGCATATATTTGTAAAATATGAATGAACTTAAGCCAAAGTCAATTTCAATTCATTTGTTTAACTCCTTAATTCATAAAAAAAATGTAATTCTTATTTCACTTCTTGTTGAAACAGCGTTGCCAGAAAATTTGATTGCACAGTATTCACCGAATATTATTTTTGAATTTCTCTTTCAGACAACACATGAACAACACCAAAAAATATTCTCAACGTAAAAAAAACATAAAAAAATTTATGTTCGTTGTTTTGCTGACGTTTTATCCACGTTCGAATAGAAACCAGAGTCTTCTGGAAGAAGTCTTAAGGAAAAGGTGTTTTTTACTTTTCGACATTTTCAACTTCTCCTACTGGCAACAATGGTTGTTTAAGTAACAAGTGGCTCCTCAATGGCCAAGTAATAAATAATTAAATTATTGCTAAGAATCTGAAGAATCCATATTAAGTTTTGCACAAGCTTTGCAATTGTTACGTTTTATAAGGAAAAATGAAAATTGTGTTCTACGATGTACATTTTTAAATTCAGTACTATTAATTGTAAAATATCTTGAGGTGAGGAATTCTTTAAGAAAGCATATGTCTACATGCTGCAATAAATGAAATGGAACATAATTAAAACAACTGTTAAATGATATTTTCCTTTAAAGTGTTATGAACACCACTGTATGCCCGTGTACTAAGTAAGTGTAATAAACATATCAGTTTAGTTATCTGCTACTTTACTAACAAACTGTTACTTTTTTTCTTCTTTTAATAGTTTTTCTTTATTTTTTGCATTTCTTTTTCAGTAGTGGTTATAACCACTATAACAATTTCAAAAATCTTTCGTTAAAAAGAAGAGGGATTTCTTTTTTTATATTATTTCAACGATACTCAGTTATATCGTCAGCCTGCTTTTTAGTTCGCCAACCAAACAGCTTGATTGCCACTCATTCTTGCACACACATAGTGAAGAGGTTCATGGTGAACCTCACTTTTCAACATGCAAACAATACACAATACATTAGCATTGTTCGAAATAAGACAAAAAAAAATACATAAGTGCTTAAGTCTATTTAAAAGTTGGGATAAAAACGACCATGACATACTCTATTTTACACCTATTGGCAATGGCAAATCCTTCTGATTGTTGGTACGTTTTAATTGTTACAACAATTGAAGCTGGGCAAGATGTTGTGGCTTCGGTCTTTTGTATGTTGTGGGTGTGTAATTAAAATTAAAAATGACGAATTATAATAAATAATTTCAATATTGTTTTATCTTTTTGTATTTAAATAAAATTCTTCTACCTCCGTTAGGCTCTAGACAAGGCGAATTCGCTAGAGATGTGTGCAATAGCTGCAAAAGAATTTTCTAAACTAATTGTCAACTTCTTGAAATACAAAAAGTGGCAATTTTGAAATCTGCAAGCTACATAAGCTGTATTAATTCGGACCTAAAAAAGCGTGACAGCTTTTAGAGCGCACACTCTCGTTCTCGCTCTGGATCTCAGAGTTGTCTTTTCGTATATTTTTCGATGCATTTGAACTTAGACAAAAGTTTGTTTACTAATTGTTTAAATGCTTATTTTAATGCTTTTTTAAAATAACTTAAAGTGCTTAAAGCTAGGTCATCTTATGCTTAAGGAAAGTCTCTTCTGTCTTAAAATGACAACACTGTTGAATAACTAAATGTATCCTCATTCCCAGATTTACCGCAGTGGCTTTCTGCTATTGTGACTACTCAATAGTTTTATTTATTAAACGCTGCCAATTTCAAAGTTTATCAGTTAAGTTTTTGTAAAATTTTTAACACTTGTGACAAAAGATTTAATACTTTATTTAGTATTTTTTCATATAAATGTTGCAAAAAAAATGTTTGCAAAATAAACCATTTGAGCCTTCTACATTCATGTGGGCTTGTGGTTAAGAAAATTCGCGAAATGGAAAAGAATATCGTATGAAAAGGGAAACAAAATTATCTTAGCTTAAAAAAGCCTCATAAAAAGCCACAGACCGTTAAAAAGGTTAACTTGCAATATTAGACGACGTACGGCAACGCTGTTCATACAAAATGACAGAAGCAAACAAAAAGCGCAGCCGTAAGGCATTGCATGTTAGGTTTGTATGCATGCTTTTGTTGTTGTTAAAAAGTAATGACAATTTAACCTATTTCAGGTCAATATAGCGGTTTTCTTTATTTTTCTTAAATTCTATTCAGTACGTTTTATTAAAATATATTGACCCTCGTTTTAAAGTGTTATTGCCTTTGGTGGTCTGATTTAGATTGGTCTGTTAGTGTTTTAATAAATCTCAAAGAAAAGGAAGTGACTTATGATTGTCCTGTAAACCTAAAAGCCAGATGACGTAAGCAATAGTTGCAAGTGTAAAAAAGCAACAAAGAGTGGATTTTCTTATATAGTGATGAGTTAAGTCTTTAAATAAATTTACAAATAAATTTCAAAACAATTTAACAAACAATTTTAGATGCCTGCAATGTAACGGTTGAAGTTCAAGGATTTTACGTAAGATAACTGTTTATCTTTTAAAGCTTGCAATAATGGATCAAGCTTCATTTTTAATTTTGAAACTTTTGGCCTTTTTTGACAGGAGCTGTCCTGCCTCGATTAAAAAAAACAAAAATCGAATAGATTGCTTTTACGATTAGTCGAAAAAGTTTGAATAATCTTTTGATAAATCGAGATATAAACAAACAATTAAAGCACATATGACAGTAATTTTTAGATAAACAAGATTGTTGTTTTTCTGTTAAAGACGGTTAACGGTGACGGTCTTTTTGATGAGACATTTATGTTAAGTGGGGACATTCTACCGGATTCATGTTAATGTCATGTAACTGACAGGTGATTACAAAATATTTAAATGCACCATCCATGGCAAAAAAAAAAAAAGATGAGACGTAAATAAGCATAACATAATATATCACATAAAGCCATGCTATATTTGTCTCTTGTGGGGACAAACATTGTACATTTATTTTGTTAAAGAAATGAAAGTAAATATTTTGAACCTGTTTAAGTGAAGTTTTAGGAATACGAAATATTTATTCTAATTTTCAGCATCAAATTTAGTGCTTCTAACATTTTAGAATATCAAATTGCATATCTCCTAAGCTCTATCTGTTAAAAATACATAGGAATAATATGGCTGAAATTACTTTTTAATACGGCAACACTGCGAAGAGTCTTCTGTTAATCATTGGTTAATTGGTCTAAAAACAAGAAAAAGACAATAGCCCTACATATCCCGAAGATAAATTATTATCATTAATCGATTAACTTTTTTTATTATCACTAGTTGAATCATTATTAAAAAAAAAAAATAAATAAAAAAATATAGTTTATATTGAATAATACTTTAATTCAGTATTTATTTAATTTTGAATAGTCCTTCAAATTTGATAAGCAAAATGAAAAGTTCTTCATATGCCTCATATCTCCATCCAATGTAGAGTGTTAAAATAAACTACAGAAAGAAAAAATTATTGTGGGGCAATGGGAATACTTTACATTCATGTAAGTTTTTGTTTGCATGTATTTAGCACAACGAACATACACACACATGAGCAATGTTAAGATTAAATACGAGGATATCATAAGAAAAATCATGGTATTTTTTTGTTACATCGTTATAGTAATTTTTTATGTTCTTTCAAGAAATGCTATTGAAACCGGACAGTAGTCAATGGTTGCTAAGTTAAAAATTGTGCATTTAGGCTTTAATGGAAGGTTGCAAGAAGAATGGGGAAGATTTGTTTTCTCTTATTATTTCGGTCCTTCAATCACAATCATGTTGATTCAGACTGCATCGTCTTTCAGATTTAAATTTATGCTGTAAGCGAATCTGTAGGAAATCTTAACCACAAGAAAGCTAAGAAGACATACTTTCTGCAATCAGCTCTTTGGCCTTAAAAGGGGTTGAAACAAAGATAAGTTCTTTACTTCATTAGACTATGTTGTGTTAAAATAATTTTTGTCTAAAAGAATTATATTTCTTAATTGGAAGGTGCAGGGAATTCCACCACTTAAGATCAAATAGACGTTCTTCTCTGCTCATTTTGTTAAGGCTTTTTCGATCGATACTGTATATCACAATTTTGTGTATTGAAACTTACGGTCTTTAGATTTCCTATATCATTTTACCATACTAGCGTTATCAGGGAGCTCACTTATATGAGTAGGTAATTTTAAAGTTTGAAAAATTTAACGCTTATCGGAATTTTTTCCTCTAAACAGAATTTAAGAACAATGTTGGTTGTAAATTTGTTTTTCTCAAGCACGATACACTTCATTTAATTACTTTCTAACTTTGTTAAGGAAAGGGTCTTCCCAGAGTAATCTTTCTCATTCGACTCGATTTTTTTTCGCTGACACATATTTAACAACTGCACAAGAAAATGATTGGGATCAAATCTGAAAAACAGTATTAATGTTGCAACATGTCAAAACTGAAATCATATATTTTCACAAGTCAAACCGCACAAATGTGTAAAATAATACTTGGGAGCTCGATTTACGACTATTTTTCTGACTTCCAAAAAGTATTAATACAAAGTTTGTATACAGTTTTGTTGTGGTATTTAGATCTTGTACATATACAAAACAAAGCATTAATTTCGAAAATGATGCACTAGTTGCTTGGTTGCAAAGTTTCTTATACTTGTCTGCGTTATTTTGGAATAGTATGCATTGTAAACCTTTAGTACCACGGCATTATAGAACACAATACATTGTTCAAATACAAAGCAATTGACGTTTTGGAAGTCAGCTATTTTTTGTCCTGGGGTTAATTTCTAATGCTGAATTTTTAAGACATAATAAATTAATTCGTCTATTCATGATTTTCGTATTTCGAAAGTAAACGCGGCTTGTAGATTTAATGGTCTTTTCATTCTTCAGATGAGATTAAACCGATAAAACCCATCGCGTAAGGCAGCCGGTAACATATTCCTAGTTAGTCCTTACCTCTGCTAGAATATCTGTCGACCTTCAGTTTAAGTATAGACTACCCTGCACATGTGGATCTCTATTTTTAAAAATTTTAAGAATTTTAATAGTAAGAATTCGACAGAAATGGACAAGGAAGGTTGACAGGTTAGGCTCTAAGAAAATTCAGGTTCGTGTAGGAAAAAGAAGCAACCAAATATTGATGGAAAATAATATCTCGCAAAAGCTCGCTGGGTTAATCTTTAAAGTAAACTTTCGGAAGTCCAGCATTGTTTTAATCAAAGTAGATAACTTTGTTGTTACAGATCATGGAAACTTCTAGTATTATATATTTAATATGAGATATTAGGATGATTACTTGCAGATTATACCTGGAAGATGCGTTGATTGTAGCGCACAATGATTATGAAAATCAGCACTTGTTATGATTAAGCTTAGGGTAACAGGCAAACAAATATTATATGCGACTGCTATGCAGGACCTTGTTCTTACACAAATCTCATATTTTAGTTTAGTTTAGTTTAGTTTCGACTTTGGTTAATTTTTTTGATTTAGTTTTTACAAAGAAAAATTATTTTTCAAATATATGCGGACGTTTTCCAAAGAAATCAAGAAAAATTAGATGCTGTAATGCCTCATTTTTAGGACCGCGAAATCCCTCATCAGCATTCTTTGCATCTATCTACCCTCAGTTGTTCACATTGTAAATATTATCCATTTTACCAACTAATCAATATTGATTTGGTTGGATGAAATTCACACACAACTCAAAGCATTTCTTTGTTGTTTTCTCTACAACACGTCTTGCACTTTTTTTGCTTTTGTACTACATCATCGGTGTAGCCAGCGTCTAATTTTTCTTATTTTCTTTGGAAAACGTCCGCATACATTTGAAAAATAATTTTTCTCTGTAAAAATTAAATTAAAAAAAAAAATCAAGGCCGAAAAGTAAATTTTGTTTGATTTATGATAATCCACGGTTCAACCATTGGCTGAGAAAAAAAAATTGAAAAATAATATAAATGTTTTGTCATTAATTAGCAGTAAATTCGTTTGTCGAATGATGGATGCCATACAGTTTCATAAGACAATCCGCAAGGAATTAAGGAATATACTCAGGAATAAAAATCGTACATATAAGAATTATATGATTTTTCACTAAAATTCTGACATGACTTTAAATTTGTCTGTTTTGAAGTCTGTTTTTTGCAAGAATTTTTTTAAAACGATTTCATTGATAAAGAAATCGAGATCACAAATATTAGAAATAATCGAAAGAAGTCCTTAAAACTGGACATTTAAGCGAAAGGTAATTTGCATATTGCAAATTGTTAGTGCTTTTTATACGATTTTTTAAAGAAATATTGATTTACCCTCGTATCTGACTTTATTATTCAATGTTTTTCATACATTCACGAATACATGTATTTATGTTCGTACGGTACGAGTATTTAACTTTTGTGTAATGATGACCTAAAATTTTATGTTTTTAAAGTATTTTTATTGATTGCTGACTTAGACAATTTATTTTTATGTCATTGTATAGGATTTACCAGCATTGTTCCCATCATCATACTCAACGTATCACCACCACCACCACTTGCAACTATTATAGAAAATAAATTGTTGCTGTTGTTGTCGTCATTTGTTGATACTTCATGGTTACTCCTCATTCATTTATTCGTTCATTGAAAAACATATACGAAAAAACATAAACACATGCATTTGTTTAAATAAATAAATAAATAAATATTTGTGGTATTATTTCGTTTAGAATTTTGAAGGTATGTGTGTGTGTGTGTGTGTGTGTGTTTGCATGTGTTCTAACTATTAAAGTTTAAATTTTAAATTTGTTAGACAGTTTCAAATTTTCATTTTCATTTTTATTTTTCTATTGTAACAATTTTTTTTTTTTTTGTCTGAATTTTAAACGACTTTATTTATTGTTGTTCAAATTACTGGTTAATCAAGTGAATGAGGTTGTCAATGTAAAATATAATAGAAAATCATCAATTTGCAAAAAAACCAAAAAAACCCAATAATAGAAAAAGAAATATAAAAATAAAATGTATGACTGACTATAAAACCATTTAACCATTTTACGCAAACAAATGAAAACGACATCTTTATAAATCACAAAACTATTATAGGTTAAGTTTACAAAAACCAATAGCAACAAAAGCAACAACAATAATAAAATAATGGTTCTACTTATAGATATTTTGCATAGAAATCACATTGTAAGCATTTGAAGACAAATTATCAAGGAAGTAAAAATGTTAATTTGTAAAATTGAAAATGTAAAACTCTTGAACCAACAAACCAACATGTTCATTGAAGTGAAAATGTAATAAATAAAATACTTTTGTTTGAAAAGTTAAGATGAGTTTTTTTCAATGACCAAAATAAGCAAAAAACAAAAAAAAAAAAAATCGAAAAGAACTTTGCCTGCAAAATAATTTTCTTAAGACATTTAATCTGTATTAAGAGTTGTTATGAAACACTTTATATTTGAATGTGGATTCGTTTAAGATTTCAAAAAGGGTTTGTACATTTAGAAAATCTGATTTAATCTAGTTTAACAAAGTAATTCCAATCAAAAAAGAAATATTTGGGATACATAATTTTCATAAAAATGTCATCATCTCTTAATGGGTTAAGAATTTTAAAAAAATTTAAGTACTTTCTGCTAGATCTCTTTAAAAGCTTTTAAATGATACCCATATTGATATCTTAAAATATATGGTGCACAATCGTACTTTTCTATGAAAAGTTCAAGGGGCCATAACTCGGAAAATATGGCCAAGCGGCAGTTTTTTTACGTGCTGTTTTTTTCTTATTTTGATTCTCTATTGCCTCATATATTTGTATTTTTTTTTTTTGATTATTATTCAAAATGAAAAAAATTAGAGGCAGGCTACCACAAAGGACATGGACTGATCTTTCTAATAGAAAAATTTTCGAAACCTTGTCTGCTCGACATTGAATTTTGTGGTTGATAAAGAATCACATCATGGTATAGTTTCTTATAAAAACACATATTACGTCTTAGTTTCTACTTCGATATTTGAACGATAGCTAATTTTAAAGTGAATAATTTAAAGACCGATCTTTTTAATTGCAAGATTTTATTATTTGTACTTGTATACATCTTGTTATTATTGCAATATTTTCTATTAAAAAAGAAACATATTTATTTTACCATTATCGAGCGCCCATTACCAAATATAGATTGACTTTAAAATTAAATATTGAAACTACACTATGTTCTACTTTTAAAGTGGTAAAAGTTTTGCAGGAAAATTTCAATATTTATAAAATATAAAGTAAACAGAAGTTAAGAAGAATGAATATGTTAACAAAAATTTTATTTTTATATTTGAAAAATATTGATTGTCTTGCTTCTACTCAGTGACCCCAAATTGTGGTCTTTAGAATTTGTGGTCTTAAAGTCCAGAAAGATAAATTAAAAAAAAAAAACTTCTGCTGTTTTAACACTTAACTATTAAATAACATTTTAAGCTATTAAAGCAATTTGTTTTGCAAGTCGATTTTTCTTCAATTTCTCTTTTTTTTTTGTTTTTTTTTTTGTTTAAATTTAGGTCAGGCAAATTGGACACTGGCTTTTAACTTGAGTACATACATGTGCAAGTTACATGTTTATATTTTTGTATGTACGCATATCCAATGTACATGTACAATATTTATTCGTAAGTGCTGCATAAATCCCTTTAGAGTAGTTAGAAAATTCCAATGTATGGGCATACATGTATTTGAAGTTTTGAAAACTAAAACAGATGTTTAAGTTTAAAAGTTTTAAAAGGCTCCATAAACTACATCAAGCCAATTGAGCACAGTTTGGTTTTTAAGTTTACTTGAAAATTTTTTAAGTTTTAAGTTTTTGTTTAATAATTATTGTTATTGTATTAACAAAATCTTAACTCTACTCTTACTTGTCAGTTGCCTTTTAAGTTTTTGTTTCAAATTTAACCATTATAACAGCTTTTCCCCATTTTTTTGGCTGCTTCATGCAAACTGTTATCAAAATCTGATTTCTTTACCATAAAAAGTCCTATTTTAAGATGCCAAAATGTAATTTTTTTTTTTTGAAAATTTCTTTTGCTTTAAATACCCTGCCATGATACAGACACTTTAAACTTGATCACTAAAATTTTTAAACAAAATAAATAAACTAGCGAGTGGAAAATCTGCAACAGGCATTAAAAAGCTTCACTATTGTTTTAATACCTCGTAACCAAAAAAAAAAAAAAAAAAGACACAAATAATATCTTTTTGAGATAATCTTTGCGTCTTTTTTGTGACTTTTTATTTCTATTTAGCCTGCTGGAGTTTGTTACACATAATGTGCTTAAAAATAAACTTCGAAAGGTATATCTCTATGAATGCATCTTTTTTACTTTACAGTTCGTTTTTCACTTTGTTTATGGTGCATGGAATTTTCTTTTCTCTTTTCCATCTTTTTTTTTTCTACTCGTTTTTGTCTTATGTTACTGATGCTCTTTTATATCATTGGTTATGCATAGAGTAACATATTAATAGGGAAGTACGCTGAGAGAAAATATTATTTAATCAATTTTTTTATAAATTGCTGGTAATGCTCTCACTTCATGCAAAGATTGATAACAATGCGTTAACACGCGTATCGTATCAATAACGCCTTCTCTAATGTAATTTTTTCTTTCATACCAATGATATTCGTCGCTTTATTTTCATATACCTCTCCTTTTAGGTATTTTTTCAGAAAATAGTCAAAGAGAATGGAGGTCAGTACTGTTGGTAGGATCTACGGTTTAATTCAGGAATTATTCGCTTAACAATGCACTCAATAAGTCACAAGTTCTGAAAGTGAATATCTTATTGAAGCCATATTCTTGAGTTTTATTATTAAACTCCTGCAATCTGCTTGTGATTGTATCCATTCAAGTGAATGTTGTTTTAGAAGAATTTTTTTAAGGTAAATGAACTAGAGAGTATTCACTTGCTTAGCTATTAAAAAAACTAAGTTTTAAAGATTGTTGAATGTGAGTTTTTCTTTCAAGTTAGAATTGGGAGGGTTAATAGTGGATCTTAAAGCGCCGGAACTCTTATTTCTTCAACAGTTTTTTCACCTGTACGAGCCTTAGTTAAAGACAGTAGAAAAAAATGCTAAGAATTCTGTATTATAAATTTATTGCTGGTACGTTGGGCTATTTAAACGAGCGGGACTTTGGCAGTTCATTTTAAAGTCTTAAACGTTTCATATATCTTCTTTTAATAAAAATTCTATAATATTGCTAATATTCGTGTGAGCGCCAACGATAAATATTATTGCGGACGGATTCTTCAATTCATTTTTGAGCTGCTGGTCATTTCGCCTACAGTTCCCAACCCAATTAAAAAAAAAGACAAACACAAGGCATTTTATGCCTTTTGTGTGATCGTTAGACAAATTGTGCACCGTGCTCTTAAAACATTATGTATTGTCTTTAGAAGTTCAAAAAGTTTGCAAGAGTATGATGCAGATCTCAGACGTAAAGTTTAGATACTTGGCAACATCATAACCCTAAAAAATTATTAGTTTTTTATCAGCAAATAAAATCAAGTAATTAAGTTTCTTAGCGGTAGAATTAAATCACTAAAATACTCATAATTGTTGTCATTAGTTAAAAAAACTATTAAGTTAAAGAGTCAAAGAGTTTAAGGCCAAAAAAACTACACAGACAGAGAATGTTTCAAGAGCAACGAAATTCGATTAATTAATTGATTGATGATGAAAATTCTGCCTGCTACGTTTAAAACAGTTTGTTTTTCGTCTAAAGGTAATTAATGATGAGCAATAAATAATTAAAATGTGAAAACATTTAAGACTCTGGTAATCATTTTTGAACATTGACAGTCAAAGCTCCCATGCTTGGAAATCGTGTACTTTACTCTTCTAGAAACTAGAAAAGTATTTCTCTCTCTTTATTTCTCTGCCGTAAAATGATGACGGTTTTTTTTTTGCAATGTATAATGAACGACTAAAAAAAAGATATTTTGTCTTGATATTTTACTACACCGCACAACAGGCAGGTAACAATATGTCTGTCAAAAGCTGAAGTCCACTGTTGATAAAGAAATCTATCTTAGATGCATAATTGATATGCTGGTTATAATGGAAGCTCTAATCTGAGAACTTTCTATTTTAGGGAATGAATTTTTAAAGGGAATAATTTTTGAAACCGAGCAAAGTTTTTTAATAAAGAAGTTTAGGGTTTTATGCAAATTAAATTAAAGCAAATATTATAAAATAAAAAATGAAGTCAAATAGCAAAATATTTATTAAGAAACTTATTTAGGGATATTTAAAGAAATCGCAAGGCTTTATTATTTATTTTAACATATTTGATATGGATAGCAGACCAAGTCTGTCACCGGTTGGTAGCATTACAAAAGAATTGAGAATAAAACTACTAAACTACTAGTTGAAGTAAGCAATAAGTGGGCTAAGAGAAGTAGGAGATCCAGAATAACAGCTGGCCTTTAATTGTCCCAAACAACTTTGGGTAAATGGTCTGTATCTTACATCTATTTTGGACTTGAGACAAACACAACAAAATGAAGCTGAAGGCTTTTACCCGGTAGAAAAGGCGAAATTTATTGAAATAAAAAAAAATTTCAAATTTCAATAAAATAACATAAGTGTGAATGAATAATTAAACTGGTTTTTCTTGAGATTTCAAAAAACTTAAGAAGAAATCGTTTAATATCACAAAAAAACCGATATAATTCCCTAGTAATAAAAATCATAGAAAAATTTAGAAAAAATCTTAACTGAAGAAAAAATACAAAAATAACTAAAAACTTAATCGCTGTCACAAAACTAATAAACCCAAAATCGAAAAAAGTTGTCTAGTTTGCTTTATTGTAAATATTTTTTTAAAATAATTTTTTAAAGTGTTGATTCACAACTAGTAATCATATTATGCCACAACAGAGTGACTGAATGCATTTCATATACTGCCAGGGGTTTATGTGAAATTCTGTAAATTTCTAACATTAAGTTTGTATATTTGACTTTTTCTCAAACAAAAAATTATAGCGTTTTTTGTTTTTGGTTAAATTCTTCATTTTTATGATTGTGTCTAACTAGACTAAATGGGGACACGTTGTGGTTTCTACGTTAACTAACAATGGTTACGACAAAAACGGCAACAATCGAGCTTTTACATACAACGAACATATAAGTGGGTTTGAGTAATTTAAGAATTTAAAAAAATTCATAGAACAACAATAAGAGTAGATGAAAAGATAAGACAAATAAACAGATAGAAATGAACTGAATGAAATGATATTTTTTTTAAGATTTTTCTGCTCCATAAATGGATGAATGGTGTGTTTTGAAAAGGATGGATGCTGTGTATGAGTTTTTTTATTTTTTATTTACAGTTGGCTTTTTTGCTTTTGGTGCTGGTTTCTTAGCTTTGTTTTGCGGTTTATGGAAAATATCATTATTATGATTTGAATCAACAGTAGTTGACTTTTAAAACACGTGGCAAATAACTAAGAAGTAGAATAAAATAAATAAATTAAAATTTTAGTTGTGTCGAATTTTATATTTTTTGCCCTCAAATTAATTAATAGATTTATAAGAAAGACATGTATATGATCAAATGAATTAATCAGATTTAATTAGACAATTACTTTTTGTCAGTATTTTCTTTACCACTTATATCATTGGCTTTTTTGAGTTACTGATCAAAATCCTCGATTCCTTAGATTTCAGCCCAAATTAAGAAAACAATATTTCTTGTTCAACTGCAACTTATTAAGAAGGCGTGAGCCAAGGAATCACAACTGAACTTTTTCTAGTTTAAACATACAAAAACAAAAATGAGTAACAGTACAATATTTGACTATGAAGAGTCATATATACCCTTCACCATATATGTAAATCTAGTTGAGGGAAGTAACTAGACAAAAAAATGTCACCGTCACTTAATGGGTTAAGCATTTAAAAAAAAGTATTTTTTGAAAAATTAAGTATTTTTGAAAAATCTCTTCAAAACCTCTTAAATGATACCCAAATTTAAAAAAAATTGTGCACAATCGTACTTTTCTAAAAAAAAACAGAGGCCAATAACTCGGAAAATATGGGAGAGCTCGAATTTTTCACTTGATGTTTTTTTCTTGTCTTTTAACTCTCTATTGCCCCATATATTTGTTTTCTGGATTGGAATTACTTCATTGTTCTAAACTATTGGAGTACTTAAATTTTCTCTAGCTTATCTAGGCCCTCCGCAAAGTTTATTTCAACACTAATGCAGACGAAGAGACGAACAGACGGACAGACGGACAGACGGACATATATCCGAATATATATACTTCATGGGGTCGGAAATGAATATTGTAAAAAATGAAGTGAAATGAATATTGTAAAACGGAATAGCAAATTTAGATATAGCCCTTCCCACCTGTGATGAAAGGTATAAAATAACTTTATTTCAGAAAAGTAAGGAAGTGACCGCGACAGTATGTTGACCGTTTCCACGAAAATAGAAGTAGTTGACGATTAACTTCATCTATCTACAGGCTCTTATCCAAATAGTTGATTGTATGATAGAAGATAAAATCTTCCAACGACTAAAGGCAATAAAAGAAAAATGGGGCAACAGCAAAATACATACAAAAAGCACTAATGTGGAAAGGCGAAATAGAAATTAAGACGAGCTTTTAAATAAGCTAAATGTGCGCTCTAATTACTGTGTTTGATTGTTCACTTGTCGGAAAACTACAGCCGATTTTTCAAAAAATTTTGTAATTTTTTACTATTTATCCGGTGGGTAGAGTAAATATGTTACTTCGTGTCACTTAAAAACTATAGCAGTTACAGTCTTGGAATTTGGTACAAGAAACTCCAGTGTCAAACAGTTTGAAAAATAGCTGTTAGGATCGAAAAAATGGAAGTAAAGGTAACCAACTTAAGGTGAAAAATTACTATCGTTAGCTAATAAATTGGCTTGAAATGTTATACAAGTAACTTCCATATCAAACAAAAAAGTTTCTAGAAAGGGAGAATGGATGTTGTACCATCCATACAAAGTAAAGTGAAGTGTATCTAATGAATTTTAAAAGTTAAGTGCTGAAGTTTTGAAAATAGAATTTAATTATTAATGTGAGTGGTCGTACGGAAAACTTACAAATTTAGAACAGTTGGCATGGTGCCTTTCACATTTCATCATAATGTAACGTAGGCGTTTTAAAAATTTTCACGAGAAACTTTAGTATCATTGTGAATAGTGGAGCAAAACACTGGCTGGACTTGGAACAGTAGACAGAAATGTTGCCTATAAAAAAGAACTCTTTTAGAGTAAATTATTAAAGTTTTGGAAATTTCATACGAGTACCCCTCTTATAAATGTGCATAGTCTGACTAGACTGGATTGTAAGATAATAGAATAATTTGTTGTTGCAATAATAGTTGCAGTTTTTACTGCTGGGGTGGTGAATCCCACCGGAAATCGCAAAAGAAAAAATTGAGAAATTTGGTTTTTCTAAATGTTCCTGCAAAGCCGAGATGACAGGTCACTTTGAGTGCGTTAGCTGCTAAGAAATTAGAATTCATATGCTGATTTATTTAAATATGGCTGTGAAAAAAGGCTAATAGCTGGATTATTCAAAAAGCCAACTTCGATCATTCGACAGAGCAGTACTGTTTAGTCAAACGACATAACGGATGGTTCAAAAATATAATAATTTTTTTGGAAAGCGATGATACAATTTTAATATTTAAAAAATGTTATCACTTTTCAGTGCAGCCTTGGATTCATTTTTTATAATTATTTTAATTTGCAAGTTATATTTTTGCATGGGTCTTAAAAATCTGTAAGAATTATAACAAATTTGCGATCAAAACGTATGATGAAAATTTTATAGAAGAGTATTCCTGTTATAAAAGATGTTCAGGTATATGCTGCCTTTTTATGGAAAATTATTTTCCACCTAGAAATACAGCAATTTTACTGAATTTTAAAAATGTACTTGTGATATAAAAATAAGTTTCTATTGATTCAGAAACTATGGTCAAATTTTAATTATTTCTTTATCCCATCTCCATCGAGAGCCATCTATTATCAAGCTGCCGGATAGCAGTTTCAATTACATATAAAATATGTTTGGAATTTTCCTTTATTAACTGTAATTTAAATTAAAATTGAGTCTCGTCGTACTCCTGTTAAAGAATTTATTTGTTTTTAGAATGAAATATAATAAAATTTTAATTGATTTAATTATTTAAAAAAAAAATTTTATTTTTTTTAGTTAAATATATACTTGATTCAATTAGTTGTTTTTTATTTTTCAACTAAATATTTAATTAAGATAATTAAAAATTTAATTAAAAACAAAAACTTTTTTCTGTATGCGGAAGTGGGAAATAAATGAATTTTAATCGTATAATTTTTCGAAACACAGTAGTTTTTACTTAAATTATCTCCTCCTAGTCTTCTTCTTCTTTTATCATCTTTATCGTCGACGGCAATATACAGTTATGTGAAAAATAATAGGGACAGTTGTATTCACCGTCTTTGGTGTTTACGAATTCATGTAAAATGAAAGAATTTGTAATAAAACAGAGTTGTTTTGCAATGCTTGTAAACGACATTAAGAAATCCCGTTACAATTTGTGCTTCTTTTTCTTTCGTTCTGATAACAAATTATTTTCTTTGTAAAGTGCACGATTTCTGCTGTGAAAAATAATAAGGACAGTTTTCCGTTTTGGTAAAAATACATTAATAAAAATTTAAAATACTTTTTTTTTTTTGAAGTAAGTGAGTAAAACACATTTATAGACTTACATTAATTGCTAAATAAATTACAATTTTGTAACTGTTTAGGCAAATATGGGTAGAAATACACACTGCGACCACGCTACTCGAAATAATATTAAAAATTTATGTGAAAGCGGATATTCGTACAGAAAAATTGCACAAATGCTCGGTATTTCAAAACCCATGGTAGAAAATGCTGTTAAATGGATTCCCAAGGATGAAACCCGTGGAAGAAAACCAAAAATTACACCTACTATAAAGAGAAATATTATTCGATGCGTAAAAAAAGATCCATTTTTCACGTCTAAACAAATAAAAAATGATTTAAACCTTGACTTTGACACATCAACTATTCAAAAAACACTTATCGGTGAGGAATTTAGAGCCCGTAGTGCAAGAAAAGTGCCATTGTTGTCCAAAAAGAATATAAAACAAAGATAAGAGTTTGCTAAAAATCACATCAATTGGCCTAAAGAAAAATGGCGTAAAATTCTGTGGTCCGATGAAACGAAAGTAAACTTGTTTTCTTCTAATAGAGGTGTCCACCATGTAAGAAGACCTATCCGTCAAGAATTCAATCCAAGATATTCTTTAAAGACAGTCAAACATGGTGGTGGTAGCATCATGGTATGGGGGTCATTCTCTTATTATGGTGTGGGTCCTCTATATCGTATCCAGAACATAATGAAATCGGCTGATTACACTGAAATTTTGAAAAATATAATGCTGCCGTATGTCGAAGAAAATATGCCACTCAAATGGGTCCTCCAGCAGGATAATAATCCAAAGCATACGGCAAAGTACACAAAGAAGTGGGTTCAGGACAACAAAATCAATGTTTTAGAATGGCCAGCACAGTCCCCTGATTTGAACCCCATAGAAAATTTGTGGAACGAAGTTAAAAGGGCAATCAGGGGAAAGTGTCCATCAAATTGCGACGAGCTTTGCAATCTTATACAGGATGCGTGGAACGCAATATCGCTACATGCGTGCCAAAATTTGGTCGCCTCACTGCCTAGAAGATGTGCTGCTGTTCTGGATAACAAAGGATCCGCAACAAAGTACTAATGTGGCACTAAGGCTTTATGCCACAATATTCAAAATAAATATCTATTTAGTTTTACCTAAGTTAGTTATAGCTTTAAGATTTCATGAAGTGTCCTTATTTCTTTTCACACGCTAAACTATATAAATTTATACAAAATCATAAAAAATCAAAATATATTATAGGAATAGGAAAAAATTTTTTTGGTAATCTTTTTTCTACCGTTTAGTAAAAAATAAATCGTTTGAACAAGAAATAATTTTCGATTTTTTATTTGACTGTAAATGTAATGTAAGTTTGGGTGGGCACTGTCCCTATTATTTTTCACATAACTGTATAAAGCTCTGTTATGATCGGGCGATCTTTTAAGTGGGAGAATTTTAAACATCCGTTTTTCTTGTAGCCCTTCTTTGGAGAATGTATATAAGACTTTGAACGAATCGCACTAAGTTGCCAATGATGTTATTTCCAGGGAAAGCTGTTAATGCGGGCACAACTTAATGATTATAATACCAATTCGTTATAGTAAAAGCAAACACTTGTAGTACTTATTTTTAGAAGTCTGAAATCTGATTTCTATGCAATGAAGATGTTTTAAGTATTAATAGAATTATTTAAAAGTGAATAGCCAAACTTACTTATCTTTTACTAACCGCTATTTTTCCTTTATCACTATTTTTGTTTTTCACTTTAAAATCATTATTTACTAAATAGTTTGAAATGAACTTACAATGATGGCATTCTGTAACGATGACAATGCACTAGATTTTCACTAGGTTAGATGATGACAAAGCTAATGATGATGATGAGGTTGCTGTTTTAATTTTTTTATCTTTCTCCTCCACTGCAAAGTAAGATACTCATTGTTCTTTTTCTCCTTCTAGTTGCTATATTTGAGAATAATATTAATGCTGTATTGTTGCCGTGGCATTGGGCCCTAATGTATTCTCTTTTTGTTGTTGTTGCTGGTTTTTGTGTTAATAACACTTCTCTATCTCTTTCGCTCTCTACCGAGCAATGATGCCAGTGTTTTTGCGATGAATAATGAATGACTAAAAAAAAAAATATTTTGTCTTGATACTTTACCACACCGCACAACAGGCAGGTAAGAATGTGTCTGCCAATAGCTGAAATCCATTGTTGAGAAAGAAATCTATCTTAGATGCATAATTGATATGCTGGTTATTATGGAAGCTTTAATCTGTGAACTTTCCATTTTAGGGAATAAATTTTTAAACGGAATAATTTTTGAAACCGAGCAAAGTTTTTTAATAAAGAAGTTTAGGGTTTGATGCAAATTGAATTAAAGCAAATATTATAAAATAAAAAAATGAAGCCTAATAGCAAAATATTTAAAATATTCATCAAATTGCAAGGTTTCATTAATTCATTTATTTATTTTAACATATTTATTATGGGTAGCAGATCAAGTCTGTCACCGATTGGTAGCATTAAAAAACCAATAAACTCAATTTTAACTCAGATATTGTGATTTACATATTTACAGTAAAGATATATGCTATGAAAAGCGACTAAAACTGCTGAACTACTCCCTACAGTAAGCAATGGATGAGTTGAGAGAAGTCGGAGATCGAGGGTTTTAGCCGGTCTTTATTTTCTTTAACCATTTTTTGTACGTGAACGTTATTTTACATCTATTTTGGAATTGAGACGAAATGGTATCAAGGGACGAAGACCTTTACCACTAAAGTAACTCCTGTAGAAAAGGGGAAATTTTTATTTTATTTTTTTAAAGAGATGTAGCACTTCAGACAACAATGCCTATTTAATTAGTGTGTAACCGTGCTTCATTCTTTAGGAAGGGGATAGAGGAGAGAAAAAAACAGGCGTTGAAAGTATAGCCAATTTATTAGTTATTTAACGGAAAATCTCTCTGACAGTGAGGGGGTCGCGTTAATTCTTAAAAATTTAAACCATTCAAACCAAGAAAGCAATAATCACCATTTGGTTTGCCAGAACCCGAAAGATCATAATAATGTTATAAAATGTCTTAAGATCTATTAATCTCGGAAGATGGCAGCACACAGTTATTTGCGGATCAGCTTAAAATTATGATAGAAGGCGAAAAAATAAGTTAAATATATGTGTAGCATATTTGGCTAGAGTTGGATAGCTGAAGATATGTTTAATTTATATATTATCCGAGCGATATTTAAATCGAGAAAAATGAAATGTATGCGCTGTCTAAGAGAATTGAGATGGTAGCACAAATTATGTCTGAGATTATTTAGCACTGGATACAACAAAGCCGATTGTGAGAGTCCAGTGAGTATAAATTTAGTCGGTGGCTATTAGCAGACAATTAAAAACCGGACAGAAGGGTTATTGAAAAGAAACCTAAAACCATAAAGATTTGTTTTTAGACCACAACATTAGAGATTTCAGGGTTTACATACATGCAGAGCCAGGATATTGTATCTATATTTTTGGTTTCCCCAAAAAATTTCATTTACATCTTTATAATGCCACTTTAGATTTAATTCAAATGACAGTTGACATTTATTCCCACAGATATTTTTTTTATGAAAAGGCATAATGTTATGCATAATGGAAGATCATGATTTTAATTAAACATTCCAAATTTAGCTTGTTCCTTCGAAACTCTTTCATTAAAGTAATTCTTGTAAATGTAAAATAATATTTTCTCTCACACCCTTTAAGTATCTTTTTTTTTTGTAGGTATCACTTCTTTTCATTATAATGATAGTTTTTATTTCTTTTTATCTATTAATCTTCTGAAAAGTCCACCATCATTTTGCCAACTAGAAAAAATATCAAAACATTTTCTAAAAGAGTTAGGATTACAATAAAAAAAAAAAAACTTTTGTTTTTGTATATTTTTTGTTGGCATTTTTCTGCTGTTGTATTAAAACCAAAAATTATACAGCGATGGTTAAATTGATTTAATATTAACACAACTTGGCTTTTGTTTAAGCTTTAACCTCCACTAACAACAACTATTAACACAAAACAACAAATATTTTTCATTGCCTTAATGTTTTAATGATGGCAGAGCTACCGACTCATTAGTGTTTATTTGTATCTTTTACTATAATTAAGTTCTCTTTTCCTTAAATTCATTTATTTATACATATTTTGATCCACTAACAGTTAAGCACAAACAAACCACATTTACCTTCATATAATCAAATAAGTATTAAGGTACGGTCAAATTAGTCAAATATTTGAGCAACAAGACGTAACCACTAAATTATGGAAAAAAATGTTTCTCTTTCTCAAATACTTAGTAAAAAAATATAAGATCCTTCTCATTATAGAAGTTAAGATATCACATTTTATTTATTTTAAATCGCCACTCGTAATGGTACGTATCAGGAAAGATTAAATAAACATTTGTAATAATAGTGGTTATGCTATTTTTATCAAATATTTGACTAATATGACCGCACCTTTAGGCGTAGTGGGAAAAAAAAGCTATAAAGAGGGCTTTTAAAAAATATATTTTTTAACTAAAGGCTTTCAAGTCCCTCTTAAAATTTATTAAAAGTGTTGTACGGTGGATCATTAAGGCCTTAACTTGCTAATTATATTTAAAAGCTTTATTAAATATATGTCCCGATATATTTGCTAATTTTTAAATTTTTTTTTCTATTATATCAAAAGCAACAGTTTAAATGGTAAAAAATAAAAAACGGCAAATTCGAATCTTAAAAAATTAAAATTAATAAAAATATCGGCTATGCCAATTCTTATATACCCATCACTATTTATCCAAATCTAAAAAATACTTAAAAATGCCATCGGCTCTTAATGGGTTAAGCATTTTTTAAAATTTTCAGCATTTCCTTAATGATCTCTTCAAAAGCTTTAGAATGATACTCATATTGATATTTTAAAAAATTTTAAAATTTCAAAGGTCCGTAATTTAGAAAATATGGGCGAACCAATTTTTCATTTGATGTTTTTTTTTCTTTTAATTCTTTATCGCCCTAAATATATTGTTTTTAATTGAAGTTATTTCATTGTTTTCAATGATAAATTTCCAAATAGGAAGATAATTAAATTGTCATTAAAATCGGGCTTAGGTTCATTAGCTAGGCCACTGTCTAAATTAGACATCAAATAATCTGAGTTGGCTAAACATTTTACCAAAATAGTTGCTGTGAGTTGCCATAACAAATATGCAATATGATAATTGGCAAGGATATTCATGTTGATTCTATGGCAATATTATGAACACCGATACGTCAGAATCGTAGTCCGATTCCTAGCTGCTGATCATAAAAAAAATATTTTCTTTGTTTCGATTAAGCTTTTATTCACAGTAACTAGTCTTGTGTAAAGTCGGATTAATTGTTAAAATATTAAATATTTATTAAATTATTAAAATATTTTTTAATATAAAAATTAAAAATATTAAAATTATTCACAAGGCACTGCGCATTCCTACCTCCTACATAATAATCACTGTGGTACAGAAATAGGATCAGTTGTGATATAAAGAAAAAAGTATAAAGAAATGAAAATTACACTCGTTGGTAAGCCGACGGTTTAAAAAAGCAAGAACAAATATATGTAACGATTAAGAAAAGCTTAGGGTTAGGGTTAATTGAAAATTACATTCCTTATAAAATTAGTTGGTAAAATATATGATGCCTTAAATCAAAGCAAACTAAGGTAGATAGATGAACAGACAGATGTAGCGATCTAGAAAATGCTGTCTAACATTTTGAAAGCATATATTTGACATATTTTTTGCTAAATTAAAACAAATTTTAATAATCATTCTTCATTAATAAATTTGGAAATAAAAATAAACGTGGACTTAAGCCCAAATAAACTAATTTATTTTTTGAAATAAAAAAACTGTTTAACTAACAATTTCAAAAATTAAAAATTTTCTATTTATTTAATTTCATAGGTACTTTTTTATAGCATAACAATTCCATCCCTACTTTGTTCAAACATACAACAACAACATAATGTAGTGTTTGCTTTCAGTTTTGGTTTTAACACCATGGCGTATGTGTGTGGTTTGATTCAGTTTATTTTGGTTTGGTTCTTTAGAACTGCTATTAGTCGGAAAAACCAAGTGGCGTGTGTCACTGCTGATAATGATGGGTAATGATGATTGCTGGTTTTCTTTTGCTTTCTATTGTTTTATTATTAAGTTTATATTCTTGTTTATTTAGTGAAAAAAATTATTTTGTTTGTTGTTCTTATTATTTTTCTATTTGTTGGCTTTATTGTTTATACTATAAAACAGAGTGTTAGCAAAAGCATTTGATTACACAAATGTACATCAGCTGGAGAGGTTGTTGATCATTAGCTTTTCATAAAATTAAATTTAATTTTTTTTAGTTGTCATTGTCGTCATCTATGTATATGATGGACAAAAGTGAATTTTTATAATTAAAAATTTTTAATTTTATTACGTTTGATTTTGAGCCGAGAAACTATGAAGGTAGAAATCTTAAAACTTGATTTTTTTTTAGTAAACTAAGATTTGTAAGCCTTAAAATTAAGGATAATCTGCAATCAAAATTTGTGTATAAAATAAATTTTTAAAACAAAAAAATTTATATTTTTAAAAACGATTTTTATCCCAAAAAATGAATTTTTATACGTATTTTATGGACCTGACATGTCAAGTAGCATTATTTTCCATGTAACGGGGTTCGCACTATAATACTGTGTATTAAAATTTGTCAAATACCTGATTATTATTAAAAAGTGTGATAGTGTTAATGCAAATATAAAATAATGACTGTTTCTTAAGCCCGATAGAGTTTTAAATTGTAAAAAATAACACAAAAAATTAATTGTTTTGGAGAATTTTTTTTTATACGAAAGATCAGAACATGGCATTAATATTTAAAATTATTTCGGGCATATGGACACCGCGGCTGCTCATAACTAAGCGCATTCTGGACGAGAAATTTTGGGTAACTTTTTTAGGTACTGCTGTTCGTATATCACGAATAACACGAAAAGTGTTGGCCTCCAAAGCATCAATTGTTGCTGGTTTATCAGCATAAACCAGTGGCTTCACGCGGCCCCACAGGAAATAATCGAGAGGTGTCTAATCGTACTACCTTGGACGCCAATTGATAGGTCCATTCCTCGAAATTAACTTATCGCCAAAGTTTGATTTTAATGACTCGTTGGTTGCGGTCGCAGTATGGCAAGTAGCGCTATTTTGTTGAAACCACATTTTTTCCAGATTAATGTCATCCATATTTTCATACAAAAATCATTAATCGGCCTCATTTTTTAATAAACAAGGTCTTATGATGATTTTTTTTCGATGCAATGGAATCTTTAAGGTATGTTGTGGATTGGTCTCACTGCCAAAAACAAGCCTCATCGCTGAACACAATTTAGCATAAAATAGAGAGTCAGTTACTAACTGCCCTAGAGTCCAATCAGCGAAATAACTAGGCATATAATGGACTCGTGGCTTTAATTCCTGCATTAGCTGGATCTTATACGGGAGTGGGCCAGATCTTGTGCAAAATTTTCCACGTAATGGACAAACAGAGCCCCAAATCCTTCGACAGACGACGAATCGATAAATTTTGATCTTCTTCCACAACTTCGTTTATAGCAGTGATATTCTCTTAAGTACGTATGTTTCTTCGACGTATTGGTGTTATTGCATCCTCTAGAGAGTACAAGGTACGAAATCTACCCACAGTTCGACGGATGGCTTGCTCAGACGGGCGATTATGTGCACCATAAAAATCACAAAGTCGTCTTCAAGTTGCTCGAAGTGATGTCTAATTTTCAAAGTAAATTTGGATGATTTGATAGCGTTCAAGCGTGAGTCTATTTATAATGATTTGCCAGAATTTATTGATAATAATACGAAAAATTTTTCATCAAAATTTAATTTTTAGTTTTATTTTTATAATTTAAAGTTTTCTCGGGCTTAAAAAACACCCATTATATGCCAACAAATATGAAAAGGAATTCGAAATCCCAAAATACAAATATATTTTTAGAAATATTTCTAAATACTCTGATTTTACATTTTACAAGGGTTGCTTTACTGGTCACAACCCAGCAAACCCTGAAATAAGTACTCAAAAAAAGTCTCATAAAGAAAGCCACCTGGAGAGCTTTTTCTAAATATATCACAAAATGATCTAGCTATGACTCCTATATGACGCTTTTATCAAAATAGAGTCTTTTCTAAAATAAACTAAGAGCCCTTTGAGTTGGATCAGTTTATTAAGAAAAAGTCCTCATTTCTGAAGGTTTTCGAATGTCAAATGATTGTTCCTTGTACTCTTTAGGAGCGTATAACTCTCAGAAATGAGTTAGTAAGGTTTTCTTTCTAATTCATATGGTTTGCTAGGAATCTTTATTCTACTTGAAGTATGACAGTGTAGAAACAAAATTTGTAATGTTACGTCGGACAATCAAAACAATTTTCATTAGATTTTTTTCTTGCAAAATCTAACGCAAATCTTAAGGCTTGTAAATTAGTGTGAATAAGGTTTTATTAGAAGTCATGCAATTCCTGCGATGGACATAACCATAACTATTGTTATGAATACTAATGTTCGTTTGTTACGCTATCATGCCCTAACTTCTTAACCAAATTCTAATTAAATATTGCACACACTGATCAATGGTATTGAAAAAAGTACTTAAAAAAATAAATAAAAAACAATAATAATGATTTTATATATGTCACTTGAAAGTATTCTTAATTTAGAATTTTTTAAACAAGAAAGAACATTGAATTTAAGCTGAAGGTGTGTATTGACGGAATCATATATAAGAATTTAATAAATACAACGACCTTCTGCATTTAATTTATAGATTTTTTTGAACAGCTATAAAATCAATCTTTCTTAAAGATACATTTCGTATTAAAATATTCTGCCTTTTAGTGTATCCATAGCTGGGATGCTTTTTCCATATAATATCCATCCCCTCCAACTTGAGACCTGTCAACATGTACTGCTGTTTGTCTTAAATAATTCGGTCAAAGGTATTTTGTGTTATTTATTGTAATTTAATGCGGCACGTGCTTTTTTTCGTTACTTGTTTTTTTTTTCTTGTTCAGAGCAGATACACGTTTATACAGAAAATAAGAGATTTTTTATAGTATTCGATTTCAAATAATTTTGTTTCAAATTTTAAAAGCATACTGAAAAACGTTTAGAAGGAATACTTTTGTGCTTTGTTTTTAAAATGATTGTTTTAAGGTATAAAAAATCCTTAAAAGATGTGTTTTTATATTCCATTGGAATCAGAGAAATGAATAATTTATAAAAAAATGCTTTGCTTTAGTATTTTTTCTTTACTCCATTCATTTAATGTTTTGTTTTATGAAAAGGATACAGTGCTACTTTATATTCTTTATCACTTTTTAAGAATATTCAGTAAATATATTTGTGTTTATTCAAAAATTAGTTTCGAAAAGAGTAACAGTAATAGCCATAAGTCAAAAGTGTATAAGCGTAAGTAACATAAGCGTAACTTAAAAGTTTTTTGAAGTGGTTTATAGCCTTTAATGAAAAGGAAAATTATGTCGTGTAGTAAAAAATATTTTTTTTTTAATTTTTTAGAGCAAAGTTGTTTCGATATTTTATCGATAATGGCCAAATTTATTAGACATATACAGATAATATAGAAAAAAGAATTCAAACCCTAATACCGACGCACACTGTAAGGTTTGTAAAATTTAATTGGAGTTCAAATTTTTAGGAAATAATTTAAGGAACCAGTCATGAAAAGAAACTTTTTATTGAAAAAAAAATAATTATTCACGAAATTGGTTTCAATTAATTTTGTAATTAAATCCATTATTCATGTCATTGACAATAAAATTCCCAATATTTCTTTTAAGAGTTTTTGTGTATTCTGAATTATAATTCACATTATTTTTAAAAAAAATTTTTTTAATGAATTGATTTGAGTTGGTTTGGTTTTATTTTTTTATTTTTGATGGAAATTTAACTAAGATAAACTATAAGAACTTAGCATTTAGCAATTTACGTTGTACTCTTTTAAAGTATGAAACTGTATCATGCGAACCAAAACATCTTTATTTAACTCAGTAATTTTATGGATGACATATGAAATTTGGATAAAAATTATATTTTAATAAAAGATAATCAACCGAAAACTTTAATAAAAAAATTAATCAAAATTAAAATTTGTTTCAATCAATTGGGTAGTTGAATCAGTTATTCATGTCGTCGAAAAAAATTAATAATAATTTTTAAAATAAAAAGACACCGCAAACTTTTAATAAAATAATAATAAATAAAATAATCAAAAATAAAATTTGTTGAAATTAATTTACTTATAGAATTTCCTAATATTTTTTTTTGAATTTTTAAGTAATTGAATATACAATATACAATTTTTGTTGTAAGTTCAAACTCAACAATAAAATTAATTGAATAAGCAAAAATTAAATTGATATTAAATTGCAACATGGAAAAAATCTTTTCTGATCTAATTTTAATAATTCCTGAGTAAAATATTAAAAAGATGAAATAGCAGAATTTAACATGTAGTAGTGTGCCTAAAGAAAGTTTAATTTGTTTGATATATTTTTTTAAGAAACTGCTGCCCAGTTTGATATTTTTTATAAGAAATTTATAATTTATTTTGGAATTCGATTTCGATGAATGTGTACATTTTTTAAATTATTAATTTACAAATTATAAGAACTATACATGAACCGTGGACAAAAATTCAATTTATTGGAAATAAAAGTATATTTTATTATCTTTCCAAAAATTATTACCAAAATCTTGTCCTAAAAAATGCATAAAAAATCCTCTCCGTAGATGGAAAATATTTACCTTCCAAGAATTATAATTTTGAAAATCGTATATATCAAGACAGTACACATAGGAAAGTTTTTTTTAGAACTAAAACATTATTTTAACTTTTCTTATTGTAATGCAAAATTGTCTTTGTTAGGAAGCTTAGTTATATTATTAGACAAGTAATGTTTTCGAAAAATTTAAGCCCCAGTTCAAATTTCGAGAAAATAAATTTCATTTACTTGACACAACTTTAAATATTTAAAAAACTTAGAACTTGCAGAATATGGCGAGTGAAGAAAGAAATTAATTAAAATTTCTGATATAAGATCTATGAACGTCATATTATATTATGTTTATTTTTCAGTACTCTGTCACTTCTTTCTTAAAAAACTTGGCGTCACTGTGGTACACATTTGTAAACAAAACTACATATGTATGTGTATAAGGAGTAGACCCTGTTACAATTCAGCACTGCAAAAAAAAAAACAACTTGCAAAAAAAAAAAAAACCCAACTTCAAAAGAGATTTTATCTGTCTGTCTATAATGTAAAAAAGTATGGTTACGTAAATTAATTTACATTAACTATCGGACTAAGCACTACAGCTCCTTGTTAATTTTAACCGTCTGTCTATAACGTTTCAACATTTTGACCTTCAATTTGTAAAGTAAAATATTTGTACTTTTTCTAATACTAAACAAACAAGTAGACATTCTGTATAATTTACAAGTGTTTGATGTAATAGTTTAAAATATACGGTCAGATAGGACAAATTAGATTAATTTTGGAAACACTCTTTAATTATAAAATTTATATAATAAAGTTGTTGTTAAAGTGGACTTAGCAATGCAGGTAAGTTTTAGATGTCTGTGTATAAAGGTTCAACAGCACCTTTAAAATTCCAATTCCCTATTTTGTACCTGTTGTTATAGCGAAGTTAGCAATACAGGTTCTTTGTAAAATTCAACTGCCCAAAATTCTGGCCATATACAGCAAATTAAATGAATTATTGCGGAACCCTTTGATTTATAAGTTTAATTATTGACACTTGTTATTATAACGGTCATAGCAATTGATATTCTGGCCAATTTTCAAGCGTTTGTATATAACGGTTTAAAAGATAAGCCCATATAGGTAACTTAACGTCACCTATGGAGACACCTTTTATTTTTAGATTTATTTTTGTATTACGTTTTGCCATTGGGAACTATAATGATGTGTATTTCTTGTTAGTTTTAAAGTAGTGCCTTTACTGTTCATAATAAATGATAAAATATGTATTTTGTATGGAGACACCCTTTAATTTTTAAGTTTAAAAACCGATCTCAAAAAGAGACCACTCTGTAAGAATCATTTTCAAGTAGAGAAAAAATTTACAAAATCGGTTCAGAAATGAGTAAATTTTGTAGGCACAAACTTTAAAGAAAAGCAACATTCAGATGAGTTTATAAACTTCTTCTTGTTTTGAAGTCAGTTAAAAACTGAATATTTTTTATAAAGACCTTGAGTTAATACCCTAAAACATTTAAAAAATATTATTAACTATAATTAAAATTATTATTAGCAACTCTTACGTATCATTAAAACACTCAATTCCATTTATTTTATTAAAATTACTTTAATTTACTAAATTTTATTATGCACATTATGTTTTCAATTGCCATGTAATAGGAAGAAGAAATAAAACATCATGACAGAGACATTAAGACTAATGATAATGATGATTATCATAATGGTAGAGCTTTTTAATATCATGTTTTTTAAAGTTCCTTGACGTATTTCTATACGAAACAATTGCAAACTTAGAGACTGCATTTTGTCATTTTATGTGGTTTTTGTTTAAGATTTAAAGCACGAAAATAATAACTGGCCTTAAGCGACCGTGGGTTTTGCTACATTTTAACAAAATAAAATTAAAATATAAATCAACACTTATTTTTAAGCTTTAGATTTTAATCATATTCGAATTTCCTTTAACGCTCCTAAAGTCAAAGCTTTTGTACTTAAATGGCTTTTAGACTAATGACTAATACTAATGGTGTTTTTGTATGGTGTCAGATATTGTGATATGAACTAACGTTCACATCATAATGGATTGTTTTCCAAGACTTTAATCGCTTTAAACGAAGGAACTGATATATTTCAGGTTAGCAAAAAAAAAAAAAAATGCCAGCATCATGAATGCCTTCGATAAAATAAGTTATTATGTTTCTATACCGGTCAACGTTGACATTAACATTTTGCCCTCCATACTTTTTTTGAAGCGATATGGATCAATTATTTAAACGGCCAAAAGGCTCACTTCACAGTGATTGTCATTGTATCACTTGCGAAGTGATAGCTTTGTTTGTTAACGTTACTACTTAACCAAAAGTAAGTTACTATCAATATCAATTTTAAATTCTAAACGTTCCCAATCGCTCCTATTCAACAGCTTGCTGGCCGTATGTTACCAGTTACACGAATAACGTTGCTTTTCAAGGTGTTAATTGTTGCTGGTTTATATGCATAAACCTGTAATTTAATATGGTTTCACAAGAATTTTTTGAGAGTTGTCATATTGCACGGCCTTGGAGGCCAATGACAGGTCCATTTTTCGAAATCGCCGAATTTTCAATTGGTTCGGAGGGCAATGACAGATACTTTTTTCGAAATCATCTTACCGCCCAATTTTTAATTGCAAGAAGTCCTTGGTTGCGGTCGGTTATCAGCTCAGGCTTCATTTTTAAATTAATGAAGTCCAGTTTTATTATCAGCGTGTAAGTCGCTGTGTAATGGAGTCTTTAGGAGTCTGCAAAGACAAAAATCATCGTTAAACCCAATGCAAAATCGAAATAATTCTATAGCTTTGTTTAAATGTGAATCTGTTCATTATTATAAACTGTACTGATGCGAAATGTTAAAAGTGAGCTCGGTATAATAGTTCGTTTAATGGTTAATTCTTTCGTAATTTCTACAGGGCTTAAAAAGCAGTCAATAAAATGGCCAGCGAAAGCAATTGTTAGGTAACAAACCGGTTATCAAACATACATAATGCTTCTAATATAAAAATCATTCTTTGCCAGCAACCGGATCAAGTTTTTAACTTTTTAATTGACTTTTCGGTTTTAAATGTAAAATAGTTTACGCCACATTTATAGAGTAACAAATAGTTTATCAAATTGAGGATACTTTTTTAACCAATAAGGAACTACAAGAACCAAAATAACTTTCATGACTTCTTCTTTAAAAGTTGTTAACATTTTTATTCAAGCCATAAATTCACTTACACTCACACTGTAACAACAGCATTAAAATACATATAATAAAATATAAGAAAAATGTTGTAGGGAAAAACTTTTGTTGCATGCCACATTTTAAACACTCCACACCACATAAACAGCCATAAACAGCTGATGCTTGTTCACACTAACACAACTCACTCCTCTTTTTTATCCACACTCAGTTACTTACTTCCTCGTTCTAACAATTACAGTTTATACAATATTCCTAATCCTAAGTGGATAATAAAGGGGCAAAAATAAGGAAATCAGTCAGACTCACATACAAGTAAACACTTGTGGGTATGTATGTATGTATGTATATATATATATGTACGTACATATTTGTTATAGATACAATCATTATACGAAAATGTATTTTTTTTTTGTCTTTGGTTTTGGTTAAGCGGACAGATGGATGGATGACTTTACCGCATTTCCATTTTATGCTTAGTTACAATTGAGTAAGAGTTTGTGTTTGTTAGACGAACTGGCAACCAACCATCTAAAAATTTAACAATTGTGGTAGATTTCAAATGAGTATGTGTCGTTTGAAATGTAGCTTTGTCGGATTCCTTTCCTCCTACTCATTTTCATTTTCTTTTTGTTTTGTTTCTTCTGAAAGTTTTGCTTTTTTTCAATGACCTCATTCTGTCTTCAAAAATTACATTTTTCTTCTTTTGATGCCACTGCAACTGTAGAGATTTTTCAAGCACACATACAAATGTAATTTTTTTTTTTTTTTTTGTAAATGAATTTCCATTGAAACTTGTTGGATGTGTAATTTTGCATTTCATGAAACTGAAACTTTAGTCCTGGCGTTCTAATTTTTTGTAAGTTTTGTATAACTAAATGCGTATGATATTATATTTTCACTTTGCAGCTGAGCGATGACAATTATTCAAACAGCATTGCAGCTAAAAAACGTTGATGATTCTTAGGTTTTTTTTTTTGATATTTCGCTTTTTGAAAATCAAACCAAAAATGAATTGTATAAAAAGATATTTTAACTTAGATTAACAGCTTATAATCGTATCTATTACAACAAAAAACCTCCCTCAACATATGCCCCCCACTTTTTTTTTATTCATTTTTTTAATGCTGACAGCACTTCATTGTGTGCCACTTAAATAGAAATAACTAACAGGATATGAACAACTACCCTTAAATTTTTTAGTTGGCTGGGTTGTTGTCGTCATCTATTTTGTGTCATTGTCTCTTGTTGCTTTGCTTCTCTGTTTTTTAACAACCATTGATGGCTTTTTTCACCAAGCAAAGTAGAGGAAAAAGTCCTGCATAAAAGTTTTATAATGTATTTTTGTTACAACTTCCTTCCTATCAATTACAGTTTTTTGCCATAATTGTTGTATTGATGAACAGTGGTTAGATGGAAAGATATTTAAAAAAAAGCAAAATAAAAAACGTTACGTTAATGGTGCTATTTTCTGAAAAAAAAAAAATAAATAAAAGGTTGTAAAAATTCTCAGCGCTACCTCTGCAAGGGCCAGGCTGCCATTCTAGACGGATTAACTTTATATACTCTGGATTATTTAAATATGCTAAAATTAATAAAAAATTTATTGGATTGTTGTAAGCATTATTTGAAAAATCGTACAAATGTAAAATAAGTATTTGTACTGTTGTCACTTGCAAGTAGTCTTGGCGCTACAGGATCCCCACTAAAAGACAATTTGAAGTGTTTCAGGTTAGGCAACATATATAATGTACAATATTTATTTTCAATTACAATATTTATTTTCAATTAATATTTATTTTCAATTAATTTATTACGACATTAATATTAAAAAATCTATATGTATAATAAAACAGTAATGCTGTCATTTCTGTACATTAATATTTTTTGTCTGTATGTATGTGTTCTCATTACGTAAAAACTGCCGAATGGATTTGAATAAAATTTTGTGTAGAGGTCCCTTAGAACCTGACTTCAAATATAGGATAGAAAGTAACGGGAAAACACGATCAAAGTCTATCAAGTGTAAAACAAACTGAAACACTGACTCAATTTTGTGAATTTAAAATGCTGAACAAATAGTGCCAGAAATAAACATCATTATGTAGAACAAATTTTCTGTCACATTCTTAATGAAAAAATTAAAACAATCATTGAAACTTTGATACACATGTAACATCTGTAGCGTTCAGTGTTGCCAGTGATTTGTTTTATAAAAAAAAATTAATGCAAATTTTGCTGCTTTTTTGAACAGATGTAATCATAAAACTGTTTCTTTGAGCTGCATTTAGTGCTTTCCTCAACAAGTACGTATAAATGGAATACAATTTTCATGTATGTTCCAACTCTTTAAAGTCTGTTATGGAGCTACTCGATCACGTGCAATAGAGGGCAAAGAGGTTCATAGGTGACAGTAGCGTATCCAACTCTATTGACTCTTTTGAAGGTCGACGTGAAGTAAGCTGTGTTCTGCTGTTTTATCAATACTAAAATAGAATGTGCTTAAATTAGATTGGGGAATTTCTACCCGATATCTGCGCGTTTTTGCGTGCATCACGCTCTTAATTGGGAGTTTATCCATTTATGGTCTATTATCCAGCAAATCGCAATATGCATTACAGAGGGAATTCGATTTTTAGCCACAAAGTTCGTGTGTGAAATCATCTTTCTGCAGAGGTCTATTCTGTCATAACTTTATTTCCTAGCTTAGGCGCAAAGTATTGCTTCAGTAGAGGTCATCCCTTATGTGTTGGTCAAAAAAAAAAAAAAAAAATAAAACCAAGCAAACACAAGCAAAGACTTTGAATTAATCAAAAAAAAAAAAAAAATCATTCCAATTTAATGAGAAAGGCCATGCAATGGTAATGCGCCGTTCAGTATAAAATTTGTGCAAATGTGGCAGTGCAAAATTGTGTATGTATAAGTTTCGCTCACTCGTGTCTTTCTGAGATGGATTCCAGGCTAATGTAAGGGGAAGTTGACTACGACGACCAGACTTTACTTAGAAGAGCAAAAATGAAGTCGTTAATTTAAATTAAAAAATCGAATTTTTCACCTGAAATTTAAATTTTACAAAAAAAAAAAAAAAAAAAGAATAAAAAATCATTATTATGCACAATTCAGCTTCTATTAAAATTTTTAAAACTACAATCTCTTTAGTATTATAAAAATCTGAGAAAAACTAGGTACTACCCTGCAGCGTGGAAAATATCACTGGTAACCAGGATAAAATGTTAGTCACAAAGCTAACCTCGCTACTGAATAACAGCTTGTGTATTCCAGATCATCAGTTTGGTTTTTGAAGACAACACAGCACTATTGAGCAAATGCATAGATTAGTGCAGGTCATAAGAGATGCATTTGAAAAAAAAATAAATTTTATTTGGCGCTCTTCATCGACGTATCTCAAGCCTTCGAAAAAGTTCGGCATGGGGGCTTAAAACATAAATTAATGTTGAACCTGCCCATTAACGTCTACCAGATTCTAAATGGCTATATAGCAGATCGATAGTTCGTCATCTGATAGGGAGATTACGTAAGCTCCCCCCAACCGATTAAGGCAGGAGTTCCCTAGGAGAGCGTTTTAGGTCCACTTCTGAATTTACTGTACACCGCTGGTGTGCCAACAGGTTCTCAAAGACATACTTCAACTTTTGTAGACGACACTGCTTTCATTAGTACGCACTATAGCCCCCAAAATTATTTCCGAAATTTACAGCAACATATCCGTCAGTTAAAACTTGGTTAGCTCGATGGAAAATTAAAGTAAATGAACAGAAATTTACACATGTAACATTTACGCTACGAAAGGAATTGTGTTCATCTGTTCGAATAAATGCACAAGTGGTGCCTTAATCCTTGCAAATCAGATATATAGGCATACACCTCTATCGTCGGCTAAAGTGGAAATACCAATTTGAGGCTAAATTAACCCACGTATGATGACAACCGCTCCCTGGTATATTAAGAATGCGAACATTTGTTTGGTGGACATACACGTTTGAAAAAAAGAGACACTGCCGCTTTGGTACAAACATAAAGCAGATAAATGTAAAAATTTAATAACGGCTATTAATGAATTCAAACTTGACTGGTACTGACCGGAATTTATTGATAATTGTTTCAGATTAAGATTTGAATACTTATTGCTAGTTCAATGCATTTTGAAGATTAAATAAATATTACATATTGAAAAAAAAACTTTACGCGGTTAGTTAAACTTTGTGTGCGTGTGTGTGTGTGTGTGTGTGTATGTGTGTGGATTGCATAAAGACTTTACCTTTATTAATTTTTCTTTATCTACTTTCATTAAAATATTTTTATTAAAGCAGAGTCTTATTTTTTGTATCTTTCTTGTTGTTCTATTATGTGATTGGTGTTTACAAACATAACAAATTAAAATTTTTTAGCTTTTGCACCACTGTTTATCGTTAGCCGCTATTAAAGCTGGTCGTTTGGTTGCAAGGATTTGTATCTACTTATAAGTTTCCTTTCCTTTCGTTTCTTTTTTGTGGATGAGTGTCAATTGTTGACTGTTAATTTAATGTCGTTGGGTTATATTTTTTTGTCTGTCTAGCATTTTTTTAATGCTTTTTTTGCTTACGAAGGGTAAACAGTTGTTATCGTATGTTAAAATCTTGTTTAAACTTTTGACAATGCTTTTATTATAATGTAATCCAAATGGTAACTATTTGTTATTAGTTACATAGTTTTTTTTATTATTTTTTATTTTCTTTGTTGTATAAGTTGAATACACTGTAGATAGTAAATGATAGCAAATATAAATTTAAATAGTCATTTAATATTTCTTTAACGAAGCCGATAATGTTTTTAAATAACCCTCTATTTATACAAATCGAAATATTTTGTCATGCTTGAATAAAACAGAAACCCAAACTCTTATTGAACTGCATGAAAAAAAAAGAATTAAAAATAGACCATAACAAAAAGCGACAACAACTTACCCTCAATTTATTAAATTAATTGGTTTAAATTTTAATCCTTCATTTTCAATTAAAGTTACTTCTCTCACTCGTACAAATAGAAAACGGCACCCTCAGATTCTTTTCATACTCAAACTCAATTACAGTTTCATTTTATTACGATTCTTTATTGTTTTTTTCTGCTTCTCGTTGTTACTGCATTTGGTTGGTTTAATTCCATAAACATAGAACACAAAGAAAAAACCAGAATCATTTTGAAAAATCTTATATCATGTACTTCTCTCATTTATCCTTTGCCAGTGTTTTAGTTGCTTCTTTTATCTTCTTCTCAAATGGACTCTTTAAAACATTTTGCACATGATTATCTTTTTTATGGTATTTTTGTTGTTGTTTTAACTTGTAGTTTTTGTTGTTTGTTTTTGTTCATTTTTCAACAACAACTTAAAAACAATTATGCAAAAATCTTTATGTTATCATTGTTTTTAATGGGAGTTGCATCTTTGCTAACAAGCTGTTTTTTTTATTCTGCTACACATATGAATATTTCTCTTTTATACTTTTACATTTTAGCGGCCGTCTAGTATTGTGTGTTTCTGAAACAAAGATGATCTTTAGCAACATTGTAGATTTAAGATTTAATTGCTAAAAGGTAACATTTAAATATTTATTTTTTGGAGTAAAAAGCAGAGAGCTTAGGCATTTGTCTTTAATTTATCTTTAGTTTAGGTTCTTCTGGCTGCCTGTATTAAGCTTGTTCGCAGGAAGGCTCAAACCTGGGTTAATTTTGGATTAAATTGCTGTTTGACAGCGATGCTGGATGGATTAAAAAAATTTTTGGTATTAAAACTCTCCCTCTCTCTCTCTCTCATCAAACCGTTCTCAGATGCAAGGCACATAGAAATTGTCACAAATCTATGGTAGTAGTCTAGGTCCTGATTAAATCAATGTTAGCCGACATAGTTCCTTGTGACAAGGTATTTATTGAGTTCCTCCTTAAAATAAGCAGTAATTTCGTCCTTTCCTTTCATGAGAAAAGTTTAAGCGACAAAGATTGGCTGCAATCAGGTCTGCTAAATTTTTAGTCTCAAAATTACTAAAGTGCCAATTTGCCGATTTTTTCTTTAAGCTCTTAAACACGGTAACTTTTGGCCATCACTTGTTACATTAAAAAAGAAAACGTTAGAAAAATGTTGTTTCCTGAAAAATTGAATCCTTAATACAAACTAAATTAGTTTATTACGACTTTCATTAAATTAATAAAAATGAACCAATTATGAAAATGCTTTAAGCTATGAAAATTTAATAATTGAGTTTAAAAGTTATGAAAAATCGTCAAATATTCTTAAATGAAAGATCACAAATTTTTGGCATGCAGTCATTCCTTTCTGCCAAATGACCGTGATTTTGAATAAATAGAAATGAAAATAAGAAAAGCAGAACTATTTATGCAACCCTGAACATTATAATGATTGACTTCAACAATGCAGCTAAAGTAATATTTTTTCGTATAGCAAATGTCCCAGCAGTATTTCATTTCAACGAAAAAATCAATATCAAGAAAAGTGAAAAATGCCGCTGGTGAATTTAACTCCAAGTCAAATGAAAAAGATTTCAGATATACGAGTTTTAGATATTTAATAAAACTGCTTCAAGTGTCCTTAGTGACCAAAAATATATGGAAATGTACGACCAATAGACTAATAACCAAAACTATTTATTTGTAAAACGGTCATTGAATTGCTCTGTTTTTTTATTTTTTGTTGACAAAAATAATTTTAATTTTATATAAAGCTTTTGGTCCGCGTATCATATTTAATTTTCTTAAAATTAAAATTTGAAAATTTTTTTCCTAACATTTGGTAGAGTTCTGTAAACAGTAAACTTTTTATCTACTAAAATAAAATTTTCTGACAACTCTTCTAGTTTCATTATACCAGTAAAATTGGGTGCTGCCACATTTTAATATCAACGAAATGAACTATTTTTACAAGCAAAAAAGTATTCTACTCGTATATATGAATCAAGCAGCTAATGGACCTCCTCACAAAATTTTGTTCAAATTCATCCAGCAGTTTTTACATGATGTGAACACAGACAGACAGATAAAATTCCAAAAATGGGTTTTTCATTCTTTATCGATTACTATTTACAGCAGCATCAAAATTTTCAAAAATTTTTTCATGTACAGAATTGACCCCACTACTGTTTTCGCCTGTGTGCTACATATAATATTTTTAAAGTTCAAATTTGGAAAAATGTGGTTTTAAATATTTATTGTAGAGTTTAATATTAAAACAGTGTTTTTCCATTTCCAAAAATAAAATGTGCTGACAACTGTTTTAGAACCATAATACCGGTAAAATTAGGTTCTTTCACATTTTCATGCCAATATTCTCTATGAAATGTCTTGTTTTTACGAAAAAAGTATTCTATATTTGAATCAAGGTTCTTAGGGAACTCCCCACAAAATATTATTCAAATCCGTGTTGTAAACACAGACAGACAAAAATTCCAAAAATAGGTGACTACTATATTTCATGTACAGAAATGATCCCTGTCTTATTGTATGCATAGATGGGTATTTTAATTTGCCGTTTTTTTTAAAACTAAAGAGCTGATAATGACGATTTTTTATCAAAAACATCTGGTAATCTTGGCTGTAATCTATTCTTGACTTCTTTTTAATAACTCGATCAAGGCAATAAAGACTCTTTTTCTTTCTCACAATAAAATTCAATTTTAAAAATTGGTTTTGTTGAAGAACCATCTTCTGTAAATAATGGCCACTAAAGAAGAGAAAAATGTAGATAGTCTTTAATTTATTATCTTTTTTGAACATCACTGCAGTGCCCGTAGTACGGTAATATTGTTAAAAGAGTGTGTTGTGACATAAGCCATTATGAAAAGAAACTAAGAATATATTACAAAACGTCTTCCAAATGCCTTACTTTTAGATGTGGCTTTAATTTCCTCAATTCTGTCTCAATATTTCCTTCTTCATTCTGTGGAACCTTTGTTCTCTGGGGTTGCCTTATGGCTTTCAAAGTTTATAACATACATTAAAAAAAAGGTGCCGCATTCAGTAACTTAACGACGACAGACACATTGTCCTTTTTTATGACTCCTTCTGTGTTCTGAACAGTGACTAGCAGGTGGCAATGTTGCTGATCTATGAGGTAACTCTATTGTGTAAGAATCGAAAAGGAAATTAAGGGGCTGATAGCTCTAGCTACTTTGTTTTGGTCCAACTTTTTGAGTTAACCTTAGAAGAATGAACAAAACAGCTCTCTCTGCCTGACAGGGTAAAACATTTAGAAACTCGGACTCAAAATTAACAAAATTTTTCATAATGGAGTATTGCTGTAGAAATAAAGGTTTTCTGAAGCTCTTGAGCTCAGACGTACGAAGGTTGAGAAAGATTTAAGTCGAAATACATAAAAAATACACAAAAAATTTCTTTAAAAAACCGGGAGTGCCATTTTTTGATACAATATTTTTTCAATTCTTTTTTTAAGTAGCAGCGATATTCGTTATTTTAAACAAAGCATAAGCAACTATAACATCCCCTAAAAATTTAAGCCATGCTATATTTTTAACCTCCTGGCTTCACAAACAAACAAAAATTACGTGAAAAACTTCATAGTGTAAATGCCTATTACTGCGTTATTCATAAAATATTAAAACAGATTTGAAGTGGACAAATTTGTATGACAAATTTTCTCATAAAACACATTTCAAATTAATTTTATTTTTTATGAATGCGGCAGTTACTATTCTAACAGCATATTAAGAAAGAAATATTTTAAATTCTTTCAATAGTAAGCAATTATGTCGTTTAATGCTGCTTGAAGTCTGTTATATTCGTTTTAATTTTTAATGTTATTTTAAAAGAAAAATGAACGAAAAACAAACAGCATGCTGACTATTAAAACAAATGTGGACTTGCAGGATAAAAAGAAACTCGATAAAAAAAAAAAGCAAAATGAAAACAAAAATTAAAAACAGTAAATGCATGTTGTACGAGTAAATATTCTTGTTTTATTCATTATTTGCTAAAGGAGTGAAAATATGTTAATAATATGTAAAAAAGAAACTATAAACTTCAGATACAAGTAGCGAAAAGCACTGTTTTGTTTGTTTTTTCTTTTTTTTAATCCACTTAACATTAAGATTAACAGATAGACGGATATTTTGGTAAAAACTTTTGTTCAGCTTTTAAGTCATACTGAATAATTAATTTTTAATGATCAAAGCTAAAGTAGTAAGATTTTTTTGTTAACAAAGAATAAATTATAAATGCTGATGAGGTTATGGAAATGGGAAAGAATCCTGTTAAGTGTTTTTGATACAATATTTTCAACAGTATGTAAAAAAGTTTTTTTTAATTATTTTAAAGAAGGAGTATTCTTAACATAAGTAAGATTGATAAAGAAGAGAAAAGTAATCAACATAAACGAAAATGTCTAAAGGAACGTTTTAAAGTATAAAAGGTTCTCTAGACACCCAAATTTTATTACTCCAATAATTATTTCTCAGAAACATTTTCGCTAATGCTATCGCCTCATGTTTTTATTTACAAAAAGAATTAAGTAGGAATTGAACTACAGGGTTGCCAGATTATTTTCCATTGGAGCCCTTGAATTAAGAGTTTATTTTCCAAATATCCCCAGATATCAGGTTTTTATCTCCAAAATTCCCGCTTAAAATAATGAGATTATAATTTCAATCTATTTAAACACCAAAATAGAAATTGTTTTCATTTGTAAGTACGTTTATTAACAAAATTACTAATTTCGCATTTAAAATCTTCCTTCTTACTCGTATTACCTTAATCCATTATTTGGTACATATTTGTATAGATTAAAAGTGTTGCTACTTTTGGAGATGGATTTGAACTTTTCGTAAAAATAAAAGAATTACTTTTACTTACTTCATTGCTCTTAGGTACAGAAAATAGAGTTCAAAACAATTCTTTAAAATTTTCAAATCATCTTGATACAGCGACATTATAAAAAAAAGTTGATCCAGAGTGAACTCAAATTACTTAATTTATATTGAATAAGGATTAAACCATTTATTTGTAGTTAAAGATTTGATGGGTAGAATTTTGATAATCTAAATCTATCGAATCTAGGGATAAGGACGGGTAAATTTTTTGTTTCAATTCTTTTTGCATAATTTTCAATTTATACATTTTTCTCTCAAACAATTTTTTTCGCAGTTATACTGAAAGACTTATAGATAAAGGAAATAATTAACTATAAGGAAAATTAGTATTATTAAAACTGATTTAAATACATGTTCCTGAAAAAAATATTTAGAAAGTCTTCAAAAAATCTCTAACCTTGCGTCTCCACGAGCCATCAACTTGGTATGAACATCATGTCGCACATTGATTCGGCTAATGTAGACACTCAATGTTCACGTTTTGTCCATATGCAACCATCGTTGTCCGAACATATGTCTGAGCAATTTCTACATTTAGAATTAACGCCATCTATGGATCAACAATGCAAGTACTCTCTTTCTTATTAAAAACATTGAAACAACCCTGACGACAAACAGAAAATTATGCTTAAACAGAACATGAACATCGACACGTTTTCGGTACAAACAAGAGCATGAACAAAGTAATGTCGTTGTTTAGCCGGCGTTATGTGCATGACTTATTCAATTCGATGGGTTTTGGAATAAAGTTAAATAGTATAAAGTTAAAAAATAAGATGATAACTTTTGAATGTTAGTTGCTGCTCTCTGTCAGTTTTCGCAGTGTTTTCCCTTCGTTTTCCGGGAGGGAAAAAATTCCCGGGAAACGTAAGTTTAAAAGCATAACATTTTCAAAAAAAAAAAAACTGATTATTATTCAAATATATTTTTTGTGATTTTGAAAAATTTTCAAATATCTCGTTTTGTGAGAATTCTACTACATAAGATTTTAAACAAAAACTTACTTGATTGTTTAAAAAGGGAACATGGATAATCTTTGTAACGCATTGTTGACAACAAAACATGCCTCAGTAGAAAGTGAAAGTTTTTTTTGAATGCTGGAAATCTTGCTGCGAAAACAAGAAGTAGATTGTCTAGTGAATTGTTAAACGAACTTACAGTTCTCAAATTATCTTTCGATAAAATAGTTAACAAAATACTTTTTTTGGTATTTTTAATCATTGCTATCCTTGTTATGTAGCACAAATGTGCAGACTGTTAAAACTTTTATTTAGCAATTATGTATTTTTATTGTTTGTTTAAATATCAATAAAGCTATGAATTTTTTAAAATAATTTCACTTAATAAACTTGTTTTCTTCAAGAGTTGCTTTTTTCCCGGGAATACCGCAAAATCCTGAGAATATGATAATTTTTTTCCCGTTTCCCGGGAAAGTAGGGTTTCTTCGTATATATTAAAAATCTGTCTGCGCAGTTAGCGTGTGAAGCGACAAGGCGATGTTTTACTAGTTAGATTCTAAATGAGGAAGAATCAAAACGATTTTGATATTGCCTGTAGTTTGCCTAACCGTTTAGTGAATTTCTGCAGTAAATTTTTTTTTGTGTTTCAGTTTTTGAAAAGCAAAAAAAAAAAAAAAAATGAGCGCAGAAAACGTATTTTAGATAAAGTTCCTAAAATAATACAAAGAATCGCCTGTGTGATGGCTCCTTCCAGCAATCATTATGAAAAGTCATAAAAAAACCCCATCCATAATAATAAAAAATTAGGGAAAACTCCTTGGTGAAAATGGTTGCTAATATAATTATCATTAAAAAAATAAAAACATTTTTTACTAAAATTTTTAAGACCACAGGGCCTAGACCAGCTAGAGTTGGAGCGTACAAGTAAGATTGAGTATTACGAAAGCCAAAAGTAAAACAAAACAAGTAAGAGTGCTATATTCCGCTATGCCAAATCGGCTTTGTTAAGTAATTACAATCAAAAAATAAATATTGATGTGACAGAAAATTAAAAAAATTAAAAAAAATAATTACATAAAAATGTCATTGGCTCTTAATGGGTTAAGCATTTTTAAGCAATTTGGGTATTTTTTACAGATCTGTTCAAAAGCTTTTAAAAGAGATTCATTTTGATATCTTAAAAAATTTGACGCACAATCGTACTTTTCTATAAACTTTTCTCATAACTTGGAAAATATAAGCGATCGCAAATTTTTTTACTTGATGTTTGTTTTTCTTATTTTATGTCTCTATCGCCACATATATTTGTTTTTGGATTGAAGTAAGTTCATTGTTTCAAATGAAATGGAAAAACTGAAGATAAGCGTAATGTTTTACGCGCTGTCCCGAAGGACATGGACTGATCTCTTTGATTTTTAATAGTAAAATTTTTGAAACTATTTCTAAAAGATATAAAGATAAATCTATTGCAAGGATTTTTTGGCTAAGGACAAGACAAAGTAATTGCAAGCACACAGTCATTAGAGATGCAGACGACTACATTTCATAATTAATACAGCGTTTTCTTCTATAATTTCAACTTTTTAACCTCCAATACTTAAAATATAATTTAATTGAAAAAACAAACTGCAGAAAACATTTTCAAGTTTAAATATTATAAGCTGCCATAAAATGCAAATTCTATACATTATTGCGCATAAAACCAAATGCTTCCTTTTAACTTGATCTTTAAGTTGTAGGAAACTAAACAAACTATGAAATGCCTCTTCAAATGCATTTTTAAGCTCAAGTTAAACTTTGCCGCAGTTGCAGTCATTAGAAAAATATTAATTTTACAAATCAAACAAATTATAATCATCACAAACCCACATTTTCATTACAATTTGTATCCCCAAGCCGCCATCATTTCATAAAATACCTCCCAAAACGTTTTGACTTTGACATAACGTTTTGTATCCTTTTCAAATATAAATTAACTTTTTTATAATAAAGTTACATTTTTCTAACGCTTTATCTTTGGTCTTGTACAATTGTAAGTGGCTAATCTTGCTTATCAAAAGGAAAAGCAACAAAAATGGCAACTACGTCAGCCAGTCAGCCAACCAGCCAGCAACTTAACAGGGACACTAGAAATAACTTTTCAAATTAGTATGCTAAACGATACTATACTTAAGAAATATGATTTTCTTTTTATTTCTATTTTGTTGTTTCTATTGCTGTTGCTGTTTGAAGAACTGTCAACACAAACCGATTAGAATAACTTCCTCTTTCTTTGCAAATAAAAGTATTTTAAACTAAGTGTAGATGTTTATCTACGTACGAATGTCGTCATCATTATCATCATCATTATAATCATCAGCAACTGACGTCAAAAGACGGTTGGTTGTCAACAACATCATTTTGCTCGTCTTTATTAAAGAAATGAAATACTTGTTTATTTCTTATCATCATAACTCTATCATTCACATTTATCCAAATGAAACATCTGGGCAAGAAGGAATAAAATATAATGAGAAAAAAGTGAACAGCAATAAAAATGCCATACGCCCGCCAACAGCAATATTAACACCAGCGTTATTGACGAACGGCAAATCTGTATACAGTGGACCTAAAGTTTATCTATCGAGAATGTTAAACGGCTTCTTTTAAAAATATAACTGCAGACTCGTTTAGCTAATTTATGTTTTGATCGCAAACAGCTGATTTGTTTTTTTTTTAATTATTGATTTAAGCTTTAAAATTGCTAGAGTACTTATCTATTTTTTGCTTCAAAGCCAAAAGTCTAGCTTTTTATATAAATGGTAAAAATCTTCGCAGAGAAATTTTTTATGACAGGAGTTTCAATATCTTTTTTGACACTGCTCTCTTGTGATAAAGAGAAGAGAAAAACAACTCGGTAATTAATGCATCTGTATTTTAAATTCAGCCTTTTTGTAGAATTAGTTTTATTCCAAAGAACGGGTTTGTGTGAAAGATCAGCTCTTACACTTTGATGTTCCTTTCTGTCAATAGTTATATAATCAAATACTTGTAGTATGCGATCGCTTGAGAGAATATCTTTAGAATTTAAATTTTAACTCACGAAACCAAACCTATGATTCTGATTTTTCACCAACACATTCACCAACTACCTTTCAAATAAATAACTTAAAATCAAATAACCAGTATCCTTTGAAATCTATTCAATGCCGTTGAGTTGGAAATTATTTTTATATCTTGTAAAGATTCATGATTGCTAACGCTAACGAGTTCAATTGCTCCACTGTATGATTTCTTTATATAAGTTAATAAACACACACAAACAAATAAATATGCTTGGGAATTTTTACCCTTTTTCTTATTTTTATTTCTTATTAAAGTTGTGCTGTTAGTAGATGTTGTTGTTGTTATTTTTGTTTGGCTCATTTAAAAATTTAATTTGATTTCTTACACTGATAAGCCCTTATTTGGCCTAACGCCTACTTAACTTTATATCTACTGTTAATTCATTTTTGCTTTAAATTATTAAAGGGGTTAATGGTTCTATAAAGAAAAAAGAAAAATACAAAATGAAAAACAAGCGGACATTATGAACTTTTACAAACAGGCAGCATAATGCTTTCAAAATAAACAGGAACAACAAACAATAAACGAAAAACGAAAAACAAGGAAAAAAAAAACGGGGGTACTTACAAGTAGCCAACAACATATTTATGTCACAATAACATAACAAGAGTCACAATGACATCGCATACGTTGTTTTCGTCAACAGCAACAACAAATAACATTATTATTACAATAACGATAATAAAATGAATGCAAAAATTCGCCATCAACAACATTATTTAACAAACATCTATTCATGTACGCAAAGTAACTGAAAGAAACATCAAATTGTTGATGTTTTAAAAAGAACACAAAATATTAATGGATATAACATAACAACAGCCATTGCGAGCCAAGGAAGAAAGAACACCCAGTCAAATATTTTATATTTTATGTGTAAATAAACAGCATCAGGAAACACAAGTAAATGACAATACACCCCTCGATCATAAAAGGAATAATACACAGCTAAATAAAGAGACAGTAGTATCAATTCTTACTGCTGCACGTACAGAGAACACAAGGGGCCCTTAAGTTCTTTGTCAGCGAAAGGGTGATATAAATATAGAATTAAGAAGAAACTTATTGAGATCATAATCATCAATAGAGCAAAAAAATTGAATAGATCATGAAAAAACGGATGGTTTTGGTTTAACACACCAGAAATTTACTGATTTAAGTTTACTGGATGTCAAAATAACCCAACTGCCACTCATGTGTTTAATGATAAAAAAAAGTAACTGCTGGTTTGGAGCACCAAGCAACAGACTAAAAATTTCCAAGGTCTTTCCTGTTAAAAATGTATAGATTGAGAGTGGCAGAAACGAAACTTTTTTGTAACTGTTCCACCAAAACACAACGTTAATTTCTATCCACGGCGAAATGGTCTAATGGAGAAGAATTTATCCTAATCGAAGAGTATGCTTCTTGCTGGTTCTTATCGATCGTATTATGGTGACATCTTTTTCTTTTTAATTTAATCCAAAAGTTTTTCAAACAATACCAAAATAAAATTACACAGATTAATTAAACTCTTTTCATCTATGAACATCATCTACAAAGAAGATGAATACAAATAACACCCAGTTAATACACGTCAAGAATTGCTGCATTCTGAATTTTGTGGAAGACAAAGGAGTGCATTATATTTCTCGTTTTCTCACCTTCAAAATTCAGAATTGCTGCAAGAAAACTTGACGTGTGTGAATTTGGTATAATTTTTATTTTACTGTAAGTAATAAATGAAAAAATCCTAATCTTTATGTTGACACATTAAGAATTGAGAGATATGCGTATTTTTAATCGCGTAAGAACTTAAAGTTTGGCATCCTTTACTTGTGCAAACACATTTATGATTTTGATTTAAAGTGTTCTGTCTTTTATATCAACATCATTATCATTATCAACCAAGTGCTTTATATTGAGTAAATAAATCCATCCAGCTCAACATCTATCCATACAGCCAGCCAAAAAGTGGCTGGTGTATTTCTTTTGCTGGCGAAGTTGATTATTGGCAAGAATATTAAATGAAAAATTTTAATATGACCAACGAAAAAGTTTTTGCATATGATTTCTCTTCCTTATTCTTTGCTCTCTTTTTTGTTGGTTTGTTTTATAAAAATGCCTCGTAATATTGCAATATTTTAGTTTGCAGGGGGTCCTAAAGATAAACTGTTATAGCGTTTGGAAAAACTAAAAACTTTTTAGTGATTTTTTTTTTGCTACATATAACCTTCGCACTCTATCTAAATTTGCATTCTTTTGTCTTAATAAAAAATTATATTTCGTCTACAGTATACAGAAACTTTGCCAAGTACTGGACACTGAAATTTCCAAAAGGAAGGTGGGCTGCATATCAGTCATCAAAACTCACAATCGTTATTGCATGATGCTGGTCCTACTGTTTCATTCATGAAGAATAGATGCTCCATCAAAGAGAATACACAGAAATCTAGGTTGTTGATAGTACTCTTCTGGTTCTTAATTTTTTTTATATTTATAATTTTTGTAGGTAATTTTTGATTTTTTAAGCCAAATTTCTGTATGAGTCTGCAGGTCGATTGCTAGAAATTCACTCCGAATTAATAGAACCGCACTAGTACCTATGAAATTATCGTTTTTAAGTGAGAATACAGACCTTTAGTGTTGATTGAATATTAGGGAGAATTTAAAAAAGAAATTATTTTAAACCCAAAACTGTAATTTAGGTATCTGGCGTTCAGTTGAAATATTAAAGGTTTTACTTTGCCGGCAATTTCTTGCAACAGAGAACACTGGCAAAAATGGCTCTACAAAGAATACAAAATACTTAGGTATGACAACCTTTAACAATTGAAAATTAGTTTAGTTTTGCAGATCATAACAAATAAGTTAGCTTCGACTTAATCAGTTCCTAATAGTCTCCTTGAAATGCCCGAGAAGGAGAGGTGAAGCAAAACTACAATATTTTTAGTACGGATCCGTCTTCTAATTCGCGGCCGATTGGTCTTGATAAGAAAACGCATCGCTAAGAAGTATGTTTGTTAAAATTTATGTTTGTCTTCATTTCCAGTTCCAAATTTAAGCAAGTTAAAGCTTTAGACGATTTCTTTGTTCAGATTCCTACAACTCAATAATATTGCTACCACTTAAAAGCTTTTGAAGAGATCTGTCAGAAAATACTAAAAGTTTTAAAAAATCCATTTTTCGATTGGAGTTACCATACTACAATAGATTCACAAATACAGTGGCTCACAGCTTTTTTTATGCAGTAGCTTATTTGCTTTTCAACGCTCTATAAAAAAACTAACAGTAACTTAAAAAAGAATTTGACATCGTTCAATAAAAATGGTCTTCTTCAACAAAAAAATATATAATTTGTTGGAAAAATCTACCATTAGTAGTTTTAAAACTAAAAAATCACAAAACACTCAAATTTTTTAACCCCACAGCTTATTTTATGCAGCTACTTATGATTTTATATAGCTCGAGCTTAGGAAGGGTAACTAAATGAATTAATATTAAGTGCGATAGCCTTTATTGTTTATGACAGATTGTAGGCGGTTATGCATAAATGCTACCAGTTTTCGTTTAACACTGGGCGAAATATTCTCCCTTTCTGTCTTTAGCGATTTCTTCAAATCACATTTGTCTGAAATTTTGTGTTTCCTTATGTTGGTTTCCATTATTGACCATAAATTTTTTATGACGTTAAGGTCGCGGGACTGTGGTGGCGGCGTCATAAAATCTGGACAGTTATAAATTAACCAAGTTTGTGCTTAGGGTCTAAAATTTGTCTTTATACCCATATTTTCTGCACTCTCCAATAAGTTATTCTTTAAGATCTCAAGATACCTAAATTTGTCCATAGTTGTTTCAATAAATGACAAATTTCCAGTACCAGCAGACGACATACAGGCCCAAACCATAACAGTGCCACCATCACGTTTCACTGTTGCTTTTAGATTTTCTTTGTTTAGCTCCGTATTTGGTTTTCGTCAATACATAAGACATGCCAACTGAACCGAATGTGTTGAATTTTAATTCTTCGGCAAAGATAACCGAATTCCAAAATTCTGAATAGTTGGTAACATGTTCTTTGGCGAAATTTAGTCTGCAAATTCTATTTTCCGGGTTGATAAAAGGTTTCTGACGTGTAATTCGGCCTTGCAAATCATGTTGGCGCAAAACGCGACAAACAGTTTCGACGCAACATTGTTTTCCCAATTCAGCATTAACTTCAACAGCTAGTTTTGGAACAGAGAGCTTTGGATTTGCCCTTATTTTTCTGAAAATATATCGGTCGTCATGTTCAGTGAAAATTTTATTTGGTGCATTTCTTCGTTTGTTATGGACACAATTTTTATGAAAATAAAAGCTCGATGATATTTTGGACTGTGAGTAGCCGTTTTTGAAATGGTTCAAAACTAATTCCCGTTGTTCTACGCGGACTCATTTAAATTTTTTAAAACTGTCACTTCACGTAAAAAAAATCAGACTGAAAATTTAATGCAAGACATCGCCAAAAATAAAATAAAGAAAAGCTGAATAATAACGGTGCATTAAGGTACCGTTACAGAAACAAATGGCTGCATAATACAAGCTGTGAGGTGGAAAAAAGATTTTTTTATTTTATTATATTTTAAGTATTTAAATGTAGATTTTTGCAGTAAATGATTTTTGTTTGTTTAGCCTGAACATTTTCTCTTTAAAATGGTGAAAAATACTTTATTAACTTTATGTTAGTTTCGTTTTTATAGAGATTTAAAATTTAAAAATGTCACTGCATAAAATAAGCTGTGAGCCACTGTATGTATGTTTTTTTTTATTAGTCTAACTGTTTTAGTAACACAAACTAATGAATAAACTTTTAATCCGGCTTAAGTTCATTTTAATTTTTTTTAATTTTTGTGTTTATTAAAAAAACACAAGAAAAATAAATCAGTATTTTCTATAATTTTATTTTTTTTTTTATTTTGGAGTTTATACACATATTTTCTGACCACACATTTCTTGTTTTATTGTGACTACACATTTTAAGCTTTAAATTTAATTTAATTTCTTCATCAATTGTGAGTCATAATTTTTTTCACATCAGATAATAAAGTTGTTATCCCTTATCATAACTTTGTCATCGTAGGGGTAAATGACATCCGTTTAAGTTGTTAAAGAGTTACAACAATAATAAGAAATCTGAAAACAAGTTAATATCCCTTAGAAAAAGTTTTTACCCTTCAAAAAATAAAGTTTTGTCGCCACTAATTTTTTGTTTTGAAATTACGTTTTGTTAATAAATTTTTATTGGTTTGCTTTTGGTCTAATGTCCATTGGCAACAAACATAATAGCAAGACAATAGACTAAATCAAATCTAAATAAAATCAGCAGCAACCACATTTTTATTGTTATGATATAAAGCAGCAGGAGAGTTCATTGAAAAGGAATCATCATCTTCTATATGGCCAATATTTTTTTTATATTTACGAGTGAGTATTTGGATAGAAGTTTTGCTGTTTATTTGTTTGGTTTGTTGTTTATTTAAGAATAGCTGCTCCTTCCTTTGAAGTTTTATGTTTTTAAATATGTGACAATTGCGTAGCAATAATTATGTAAGTAAAACGAAAGATGGTGTTTAAAATTTTAAGTTTTAAAATTTAATCCACTACAGCTTCTCAAGTTATCATTTGTCTTTTCTCTTTGAAGTGGTTAAAAAAATCACATTTAATAAAAAGCTTACAATCTTTTATTTGATCTTTCTTATTCCTTAATTTTGTGTAGAGTTGTTGATTGCATTGTTCTTGCTGTTGTCATTTATCGTTTATCAAATTACTTTTATAAAAGCACTTTTCATATTTCACCCTTAAGTTATGGAATTAAATGAAATTAAATCCCGCTAGTTCGCTCATATAATATTAGAACAGTTGAAATTAGAACTTTAACTACGTGAATTATGAATAGCTGTAGAATATAATAGCTTGTCTATACACGAAAAGCCCGGTAGACAAAGAGGTAGGCCTCCCGATAGGAACCAACAGGCGTCAAAAATATCGCATTGAATAGATTTAATAAAAAATCATTTATTGAGACCTTTTGAAATTGTTAAGTACGAGAGGAGCTTTTTATTATCTAATTTCTACCAATATTTCTGAAAGCACAAACAACTTTTAACATTTTTAATGTTCTCTATTAAATGTTGTTAAAAGTCTTTGCAGCAATTTTATATAAACTGTTTTGGGGAGATGGATAAAATAACCCGAGGACTTCTATAGGCTGGTCAATTTGATAATAACTATGACGAAATTAGGCCAACTGTGCTCAAACATTTTAATTTATTCTTTTAAGATTGTTAACTCTTCTTTGCTGTACTATGATAATAACTAAGCAGTTCAATGATATGCTAAACGATTTTTTCCACACTGATATATAAAATCGTATTATTCTCACACAAATTTTGTTACAAGTGGTCTCAACGTATTTGTCCTTTATCTTGTTTGAATAAAAGTAGCACAAAAGGTGCCAAAATGCAACGTACTATGTTGCCAGGTTAAAAGTATTTCAAAGTAAACAACTTTATGAAGAATTATTTGTTTCAGTGACCCGATTCACAACTGAGAAAATTTTCACTTGCACATATTTGAATCATCTGGTTTTAATACAGAGTGAGCTGGAGTTCACTATGAACGTTTTCATTAGTTTATATTATAAAAAAAATATGTATTTACTCGCCAAGTGTAAAAAAAGATGACTATAATGTTTTCATGTGAGAAAAATTTTACTCAACTTACCAGAAACAAGGCACAGTATCATAAAATTAGTTTTGTATCAGTTTTATTCTTTAAAAAATGATTTTTATATTATTTTAGAACCGGCCTTAAAAAAAATTGTTAAGCCGGTCTGCCTTTAAGGGCTGGAGAGTATTAAACACAACTGCTTTATGATAGAAGTTTATGAGAGCAAAAATCGAAGTGTTTTATGCTTTTTCATTTAATAGATAATTTTATATTCCTACATAGTTTTTGTTGTTGTTTGTTTGATGACCAATTTATTCGAATCCATTAAGGCTAAAACCAAGAAAACACAAGTTAGGTTAAGCAGACTATCAGTAAAAGAAACCGACTTACTTGAGTCTTAGATGGTCGCTTTGTGATGCCTGGAAGGGAATGTGCAAAGTATATTTCGGTCTCTACGTTACCGCTAAATCCATCCCTGAACCATCCCGAAAACTGGGATGAGTTTATCCTAGCAATATCACAGCCCGATAGATCTGCAAGTCTGTGCAGCATCCGACTGCCCAGAAGAAAAGCTCTGTCACTAGACACAGCTGGACAATGACAGAGCGGATGCTCCACCATTTCCTCCTCTTCTTGATATCGACACCTTTTACAATAGTTATGTGTTATGTTAGTCTTCTAGCATGGCCATCGTCAGAACAGCAACCAGTGTTCCTAACTGTCTTTAAGAAATTTTCAGCCGATTTCCACAAGGTAACAATTCATTAAAAGTAATCAGTCTGCCAAAGTTTCGTAAACAGACATATCTTATGAATCCATCTTTGCAAGTTTTTCTTTAACAGCATTTGTTCGGACAAGATCGACAGCAATTTTTAGCTTGACAGCTTCATTAAAAACAAACAATTGCCACAAATACCCTCTTCTTTGCTAGAAACATCGAAACTCTCCAAACAACAAATAGAAAATTATCCGCAGACAGGTCATGAAGATTGGACGCATTCTTTAGACAAGAAACCATAAACAATTAAGTGCTCAATATTATTCGGGTGGCTTCTTTATATATTATGTAACGATCTGTATATTTATGTTAACTATGTTAAAGTTGCCCAATTTTTCTCCCCTTTTCCTCCGTCTAGTCAAATATAAATACTTTAATGCTCCCAATGTTCAGCAGTTAAGCTGTGATTGATGCACAAACAAACCTCAAAAAGTAAAAGAAAAAGAACTGATTATAAAAGGAAATACAATCGTTTCCATAGTGCATCCGATTTCTGGATATGACACATTTTTGGTAACATATCATATTATTACTTGAAAAGTAGTTTAAGTACCATTCTTCTCAAGAACTACAGGGATTTTTTTAATACAGTTCTGTTACAACTATAAAAACTTAACCAACAACAAAAATAATACCAATAATATCCTTTTCATTCATATCATCATTGAAATCACAAACATGAATGTACTACGGTCTGATACGACAGCAGACAAGTTGTACGTTTGCGAGTTTATGTGACAAATGAATAAATAAAAGAATGAAAATTGAACCCACAAGCAAATCACCACATTAAGTCTCTTCACACAAATTCATACATTTACTTTTATATTTTTGCAATAAATTCATACAAACAATTTTAATATTTTTTTTTTTTAATAAAATTTAATAGAAGTGTGTTGGTTGCAAGCTTTACCACACACACACAGTGACACTCATTTGTTAAAATGCATGATTGAGTGTTCATGTAAAGGTCCCTTTAAAAGATGTAAGTGTATTTGTGTAGTTGTAGCATCCGTTTGGTTATTATATATATTTTGTTTCATTTTATTGTTGTTGTGTATTTCCATTGTTGTTGTATTTTCGATTTCCGCAGTTGATAAAAAATTGATTTTCGATATTAAATAAAATTCGTTGTTTTTTGTTTTCTTTTTAGGGAGATCAGAAACAACAGCAACATTTTGCCAGACAAAAACTATTAAAACTGTATACACTTTTAAGTTTAATAAACCGGGTAAATTTATGGTCTGAGTATAGTTTATGACATGTGTCAAAAAAGTTAAAAAAAAACAAGGTATTGTTAAAACAGAGTGATTATTAATGTCCTTTGTTTGGAAATATTTAAAAAATATTCATATTTTCTTTTATATATGTGGAAAAAGCACTATTTTGGGAAGATATAACTAAAGTTTTATGCATTAAGTTGTTATATCTGCACTGAAAAGTGGCATAACATCGATGGACGACATGTAACATTATGTCTCTGGACGCTATGACATGCCACCGTCATAACGAAGTGGGTATTTTAAGCAACTTATTTGATTAATAAATAAGAGAAAAAATAGACCTGAAGTAAACCCAGACGGTTTATATATCTCTTGTTTTAAGACGCATTAAACATTTCCTACAGATTTAATATAGAATAACCAACCTTATTGTCTGTATTACAGGCATCCGGATAATGCGAAATTATTTCTATATTACGAAACATTTAGTCTCACGATTTACTAAAGTTAAATAATAAAATTAAAATTTTTGGATCATAAATCAGCACTTTGCAGTATCGTTAAAATGCCGAAATCAGTAAGTTTTTGGTGAGAAAATTGCAGTAGTCATTATAAAGGCTTAGACTATTTCCGAAATACACTTTTCCATGTATGCAGATGACGTTTATTTACTATTAAAACATGTCAAAATTTTTTATTGATTTTACACAAGAAAATTTTAATCTTAACAGGGCGCTATATTAGTTTAATGAAAGTAACTTGAGAGTGTATTTAATCCAATCTAATAATATTCAATAATTCTAATGACTGTTCCAATTTTAAAAAATGAGGGGCATCAAACTTAGGAAGTGGGGGGTATTATCTTATCTAAGTTTTAAATAGAGCTGTAAATGAGTCATTCTTTTTTTATTTTAATTCGTGATAAATTAACTAAATTTTCAATTAATTCAAACTAATTAGGTAACATTAAATTTCATTTTTTCCAATTAAAATGAATTTTTAAAGGAATTGCAATTCATTTCTAATTTAAATGCTTTTACCAAAGTGTATTGCAATTCATTGCATTGATTTTGAATTTATTCAAATGAGTTTGAACAACAAATTGCAATTCAAATGAATGAAATCTAATGTGAGTTCCAATCAATCGAATTCAAGAGTAGATCTGGGGGTAATGAAGATGGAAAATTCTCAAAACAGGGAAATGCTTACTGCGTATTTACCTACAAAATCATTTCAAATTTCAATCAATGAGTTGGAAATGAATTGATAATTGCCATTTTGATTTAATTCAAAGTTAATTCAATTCAATTGAATTGGAAATGAATTACAATTTATTTCATAAATGTGTTAAAATAAGAAACGATATGAAATTCATTTTTACTAAATTCATTTGAATTGATTTAAATTTCCTTCAGTTAATTTTTTTGTGTGAAAAGAATTAATTAAAAAATGGTTAATTCTGTGCATGAGTGATTTGCGAATTAATTAAAAAGTGTATAATTCATTTTAAGCTATGGTATTTAAGCTTTGTGTTGTTTTTTTAGTTCTGCTTTTTATTGATCAGTTTTTTTTAATAATGATAGATATCTTCCAACGAATGGTAGAAACGTAGTTGCCAACAAGATATTGATGCCGCATATTTTATATTATATATCTTTGCAGGTTCTGTAGGAAATGTACTTCATAACATAAGAAGATTGGCTCGTCCTGTGTATAGATATGTTTATAGGTTACAAGCTTTTGATCATATTATACCCTATGACCATAGATCTTTTTGTTGTCGATTTTTTAGACCTTGTGAATATGAAATCACAATTATTTTCATGAAATCAAAGTTAAAATTAATAAGTATTTTCATAGAGTCCACGATTTTAAAGAAAATTGTTTTATCTTTTAAACCATTATAAGGAGTCACTTGAAATTTGCAGAGGATGCATGCTATGGCCGCTAAAATGAGAAGCAATAATAAAAGTAAATCTCAACAGCGGTGTTATTTCAAATTAATAGCTTTTTTTTCAACCGTAGTAGACCGAGGCTATTAAAATTACGCAGGTTTTTTTTTGCTTGTTTCTTTTAAAAGCAAATATACAAAATAAAAATAATAGTTGTCCCAATAGTAACGTTATGTTCACAATGCCTTATTTTAAATCTACACCAAGTTTGTGTGATAACGTTCGCTGTAACGATTTTAAAAGATTCAGGTAAAAATTAGAGAGTGGTCTTTGCATCGTGGCAGATTTATTATAAAAAATTTTCTTAATTCTATTTTTGTGCTTAAAAAACTATTGAATAATAATTTAAGTTTCATCATCAGAACAGTTTAAAAACGTCTTACAGTATAGATCCATTTGCCGAAAATTTTCAGGATTTTATTTAACTAAGTAACTCTAGGGAAATTAATAAAATCTTGTGCGAAAAGCATCCATTCCCCATGTCCTATAATGTAAAGTTTTTTTTTTAAATGAAATTACCCAGCGAAAAAATTAGGTAGTTCAAAAAACATGGGTATTTTCATTGCTTCCCTTGTGCTTATTCTGTCTAATTCATTTTTAATAAGTTCGCTTATTTTAGTTAAATTATAACTTTTGAACTCATGAAAAATTCATAAAATTTCATTAAAAAAATTTAAAAAAACTAAAATTAATAAAAAACCGCATCCCACTCATTCAAATTTGACTGGTTTAAAACATTCATTTAAATGGCAAGCTGTTTTGTTAATGTGAACCCATACTCGCCAATGACAGGCTTATGTTAAAATAATGATTTTTCCCCTAAATTAACCCAGTTCATTTTGAGTAGAACCCATAAATTATCTACTTATTTTGCATGTCTTTTTTTGCTGGGTAGATTTCAGAGAAACTTTTGTCAAATTTAGTAGTAACTCTATCTATCACAGTTCTAGAGATGTTGAATAATTACTTATAATGGTAGTACGTGTCTCTTTCATTCAACCCTCCTAGCTAATACTCCACACTTCCACCTGTTCGAAAGAAATTTGGTCTATAGAAATATCCGGATCGTTAAAAAATCGGGTCAAAAATTTCAAAATGTTTAAACTCGTCGTTTGGCTTTCTATAAGTTACTTACAAACAAATCTGTTTTTATACTTTCCAAATACTTATTAAAAAATATCAGATCCGAATTAATAAAAAAGGTAAGATATCATACTTGTTTAATTTTTAACCGTCATTCTTTATCAAACATGCCGAGAAGGATTAAATAAAAATTTATAAAAATAGTGGTTACGTTTTTTTCGTCAAATATTTGACTAATCTGACCGCACTTTTAGTTTACAAAAATGTTGGCTTTTGTACAATTATTTTTTGAGTGTTGAGAAAAAAAAAACGTGTTTTGAAAAATATACTTTCTCATAACTTTTGTTATGTAAATTTTAATTTTTTATTATTTGTTGTTTTTTTAAATAGTGACCTACATATATTTGCATACAAAATTGTCCTTGCATAATTTCTTATACCATAAGTTTTTATTACAGAACGTTTTCAGTTTGTGTCCTCCCTCAGTGATTTTTGCTCTTTGTTTGGGCATTAATTTATTTTAAATACATGTTTTCTTTGAAAGAAGACAAAAAACACTCTGAATATTATTCATCACATTTATGTATAAAATATGTATATATTTGTGTAAGCAGCCTAGTAACCTTTGTACATTTAATTGTTATGTACATACATAGACTTTTACTCCCCCATTATAATGTTTACCTTGGCGGTCAAAAGATTTTTCTTTATTACTTACGCTTTCTTCTTTGAAATTCTTTTTTATTTTTAAATTATTTTTTAAGGCGTAGTTTCGAAGGAGTTTTAAATAACTCGTTAAAACATAAGATTTAAATTTAGACTTGGTTTATATTTTTATGTTTAGTCTCTTGCAATATTAAGCAATTTATCTTAATGAAAGTCTAGTTCTTTAAGAAAAAAAAAAGAAGAAAAATTTTATGTCGACGAGACGAAACGAATATACAGTTTTCTGTCGTTTTTATCATGGGTTCTTTGAAGAATAAAGAGGTGTACGAGGGCTGCTCTATATATTTCTGGCCTAATAGTAAAAAAGCGAATATTTATAATCAAAAATGGTTTTATTGTTTTTCAAAGTATTTTCCAGCATGGTTTATACACTTTTGCATGCGCTCAAACCAGTTGTCGAAGCACTTTTTCCACTCCGATTGAGACACCTCTAAAACATGGTTTTTGAACACTTAAACAGCTTCTTCTGGCGATGAAAATCGTTGATCACGCATTTATTTCTTGATGTGCGGATACAAGAAGAAGTCATTAGGGCCCAAGTCAGGGCTGTACGGCGGATGACCCATTAATTCGACGTTCTGGCCGGTCAAAAACGCTCTGGTTTGAGCCGATGTGTGAGAGCTCGCATTGTCATGGTGAACAATTATTCGTCTTCTCTTGTTGGTTTTTCGAATTTCTCCGATGACTTCAGGCAAACAAATTGTAGTGTACCACTCAGAAGTGACCGTCCTACGTTGCTCAAGCGGAACAGTTGCCACATGACCAGTTTTGCCGAAGATACAGGCGACCATTTTCTTCGAAGTGCTTCTTCCACGAACAACTTTCGTTGGATTTTGCTCGTCTTTGAAGACCCATACGGTCGATTGTTGTTTTGTTTTGGGCTCATACGCATAGATCCGTGATTCCTCGACGATCTTATAAACGTCTTTTGAAGCACCGCAATCGTATTTTTGCAACATTTCTTTGCACCAATCGACACAAGCCTTTTTTTGAGCGACTTTCAAATTGTGCGGGATCCAACGAGAACAAACCTTTTTTACGGCTACGTGTTCATGCAGTATCGAATGTTTGCTAGTGGAAGAAATGTCCAAGGATGTCTCTATCTCTCGGTATGTCGCATGTCGATCTTGCATTATGAGTTCACGCACGGCATCAATGTTCTCTGGCACAACAGCCGTTTTTGGACGACCTTCACGGAATTCGTCTTTGAGTGAGCTTCGGCCACGATTAAATTCATTATACCAATTTTTCACAGCGCTGTAGGATGGTGCTTCATCGCCATATAAAGATTTAAGTTCATCAATGCACTCTTGTCGTGATAATCCACGTCGAAAGTTGTGAAAAATGATGGCACGAAAATGTTTACGAGTTAATTCCATTTTTTTCTATATTAATTTTTTCAAGTCACTGTAAACAACACAAATAATGGTCGTACGTCAAAACGTTTTGAGTACGATTATGCTTAAAAATGACAAACTTTCCAATAGAAATGTCAGATTGCACTTGGCGGCACTCAGTGTTGCCAGGCCAGAAATATATATAGCAGCTCTCGTATTCGTTCCCCGAGAAGAACTCACACAAGTGAATACTACAACCATTTATATGTTGAAATGTAACGTTTTTATAGTAAAAATTATATAATTTTTTACAAAATAATAGTTAAATTATTTATGACATTTCTTTTTTTTTTTTGTTTTTTTTTCCACTTAAACGTGATTGTTTTATTAACTACTGAGTGCGTGGGTGGTAGTGTGTTTTTAATACTCAAAGGAATAATTACGTTATCTAAAGTTTAAACAAGTTTGTATCAGTTAACGTCTTGTATTGTGTTAGATTTTTTAATTACACTTTATATGACACATTCACGCATATTTATTTTTTTAAACAATTTACATTTTTTGTTGTCATTACCGTTATTCACACTTTAATAGAAGGAGTACTTTTGAATTTATAATGATATTTAAACCAAAATAAAAAAAATATTAAAAGCTTTGAATTAAAATAGAAGCAGGGGGACATATGTACTTACATAAATATGTATTTGATGGCTTTAGTTTCCAAATATTTTATTTTTAAAGGGGTGTGTTTGAAAAATTTTTTCCAGACTATATGTGTCGCTTCCAGCTTTTTAATATTTTTTGGTCATGTGCTTGCGCATTAAATTTTTACTTTATCATTGTCATAATTTGAAAATTAATATTATTTAATTTGGACGGATGTTTAATGCTTTCCCTAAAACTCGTTTTTTGTTGGTTTATGATTAAATCATATTAGGGTGGTTCCGAATACAGTTGCTTTTATTACTTCATAGTAAAATAAACCAGGCTTCTTATTAAAAGGAACAGGTATTTAAACGTTGTATAAAATAAGATTTGAAAGGCTCTTCAAAAAATGGAAAATAAATTTAGTTATGATAGAATAATGGTGACATGGAAATAATGTCCATCAAAGTAGGGCAATAACGTCCATGAACATTTCATGCTTATTTTATGGTATTTTATGTAAGAAAGATGTAATGTTCTTATAAACTGACACTTAGAAAAACTTTGGTAAGTAAAGCCAGTGTTGGTCACATTATAGCGGAGAAAAACTTTGCGCCTGCGAAAAACCAGATTGCAAGAAATCTTTCGTAAGCGATGCCGGAAATTACGACACTTTTATAAGTGACGCTATGCCGCCACTACAAGCGACACAATGTCCAGGGACAATATGACATTATGGCACTTTTTGATGTCACATAAAGTCAATGGAAAAAATGTCTGTGGACGCTATGACATGCCACCTAGAAAAATTTTTGAATATATGTTTGTAAAAATATCATCACGTTTTTGCTTTACCCTTGAGATATCCAACCCCTTCTGTTGGACTTTTCAGACTTTTGGCGGAGTTACCCGAATTTTATTGCACTTGATTTTTCTAAGTGTTCTGCCTTCTAATAGAAGTATTTGATGACAGTAAGAAATGTATTAGTTATTTTTTTAATGTCTTATTTAGATTTTTCAATGCAGATTTCTTTTATTTATAGTACGATTTACAAGACTTTTCTGCATTATTACATTTAAAGTTTCAACTTAAAAAGATACTACTTAACTAGATTAGAATGGCATGTACAAGGACCGTAACCTTAGTTCACAGAAATACATTCCAGCCGTTCATACATAAACCTACAAGACACCATTAAAAATAAAATTTAATGTGAGTTATGCAGAAATCAAGGAATCAAGTTTTCTCTAATTCGAACCAGAAGTCAGTATTTCGAAGGGTACTATTTTAAATAAAATTAATACTGACTGTTAGTTTTATTTTTTTGCGAAGAAGCTCCACGCTCTAATTCGGTTGGCTTCACGGAATTCTAGACACAGCCTACAAATATCATATTTTTTTCTATCCCTCTTTCTGTCTTTCCCCCTTAATATCTGCGATTCTTATATAATTTTGAAATAAGCCGCATTATGTAACCTTAAGTATGTTTTACCCTTTTCTGCATAAGTACTTGTTGCCTTTAAGTATCATTCTGCCTTTTATAGTTACTGGAGTCCAATCATAGCCTCATTTTTTGCAATATAGACGTCTAAGATTGATTGATTTACCCTGTAAAGTTATAGACCTGAAATTGCACTTGGCTCAAGCTAGGAATCACCAAATGGCGATGTAAACAATTTGTTCATGCAAGAACATCAACAGTAATATCGTCAATTATAGTTTAATGTAAGTTAATGCTAAAGAGCCAAAGGCAGTTAATTCTGCGCAGCTTAGAAGTTAAATGTAATAAAGAAACGCCAACGAAAAAATCAACAAAATAATTTATGAATAATATTTCAATCTCTTTGCTCCATTAATATCTTCTTACCACGGATCAACAGTAAAATAAGTGTTTGTCGTAGTTTTCAATTTTCAAGTTCTGACAGTCACGACAAGGCGAATAAATATACGGTGGGAGCGTAGGCGAATTCATTGATTTTCGCCGGTAGCCTAACTGTCAAACTCAATATATAAAAATCTGTATATAATTTTTTTATATGTAGTTTGACATTCGGGTTAATGGTGAAACTTAACGAATTCGCCTTCGCTCCCAACGTATATTCATTGGCCTTGAGTCACGAAACTCGTAATTTTTGTTTTTTAATAAAAGACAAAAGTTTCGTTTATTTTTCCTTTTTCACTCTTAACACTTTTAATTTATTTATTATTATTTTTATTTATTTTGGCCGCAAACAAACGTAGCCCCCCTACTCTACATATAAAATTCCAATCTACCAGCTCGTCACCGTGTGCTTGTTTGTTTAAATTTGTTCTTTGTAAATTTGTAATTATTGTTTGTATCAAAATGTTTGTCACATTTAAATCTATTAAATTGTAATAATAACAACAACAGCAACAACATAAGTATAATCATCCATTCACAATGGAGTGTCATAATTATACATGATGTATATTTCATGATGTTTTCTTATTTTAATTGTTATTTTATTATACATTAAAAATTTACCAACACATACATGCGCGCATACATAAATTTACTCATAAATTATTTTACATATGGCTGGCTGGGTGGCTGTTTTAACAAGAATACAATTGTGCCTGTTTTTGTATCAAATTGTATATGATTTTACTCTCTTGTTTTCATTAAAACAATATGTTTGTGCTAATGAAATCGTTGTTATATTTTTAATGACACTTTTGTTTTTATTGTTATTGTTATCCTGTAAAATATGTTAGATCCCAAAAATGTTCACTTTAGATAATCCAGGGTGTTACTTTTCATTCATTAAATATTGTAATAATGATACAAGCAAACATTAAATTTTGAAAACATTTTTGTTTTTAATCTGTTAGAATTCTAATGAAGTGACTGTGTATTTGGGCACTTAGAGAAATTAAATTATTTTTTAATATTGCACTTATATTGTAATTAAAAAAATAACCTAATTAAATTTTATTTCATGTTGCGATTTAATTTAATTTCATCACAAAAATTTTAAAGCAGACTAAATTAAATTTTTCTTATATTTTCAAACTGAACTAACATGGATAAAATCCCGAAAGCCACATTTTCTAAAAAAATAGGTTTACTTCTTCTTTGATACTTAAAAAGGAGAGGTGAACTGAAATAGTCGCTAGTGTTCTGGTTCAATTTTAAATAAGCATTTATTTTTTTTATTTCAAAAAGTCTACTGGCAGTCGGATTTTCTTTGATGTCCCTCATGCAGTCCTGAATCGGTAAGAGTCCTTCAACGTTCCTAAGTCTTATGTCAAACTATTGGCTGACATTTTTGGACACAGTTTACAAATATAATTTTTTTACTTATACTTCTACATTCTTTTACTTTCTACCTTACAATTTACTGAACAGTCAATGAACTGGCCGGTAGATAGCAGTCATCATTTTGTGGTTGCTATAGTTTAATCATTAGAACATACATGTGGATTAGATTACAGGAGCAGGACTCTTGGATGTCTAAATGCACAATTTTGGTTGTAGTTTTGTGTGCAAAAGGCATGAATCCTCTAATTTAATGATCAAATATTTTGTTACGAAAATAACAAAATAATAATAATAACTTATGAACTTGTACACAATAACACATTTATAACAATTTTCTATTGAACGTCGCGTACATTTGTAAACAAATTTTTCTTTCTTAAAATTTTTTAAAAGTTATAATGAAAATGTACTTAAATCGAAATTAAAATAATTTATTTGTGATATTTTTTCTTGTTTCTAAAATGTATATTTCTTAGAAGCAAACTAAAATTGTTGATGTTTATTTTGCCTCTTTGAAATTGAATAAAAAACTCTGCTACAAATGTAATGTGAAACCCGACATTACTTTGTATAACATTCAAATTATGAAATTTAATTTGAAAAATATAACATTTACACACAAAATAGAAAACAAATTTGAATTTTATTATGTTGATTTTATTCATTTTTTCTTCTTGTTATATGTTTACAATTATACAGTAGTTATGTCATACATATGTAATTTGTAAGTCTTGATATTTAATTTCTTATTCAACTTAATATTTTTTAATATGAGGATTCTTTAAACGAAAATTGCTGAACAAAAAACCCAGTGAAATATTTTAAATATTATTTGTTTAAATACAATTTGTAGCTGATACAAATATGCACAAAGGACCTTTTATTAGTAAAATTCTTATTAAGAATAGCGAAAAAAGGAAAAAAAATAATGGTTCAAAATATATTTTTATTTTATTAGATAAAGATTAAAACTGTTTTCACAGAAACTTCCAAAGATTTTTTTTAAGAACCCGGCATTTAAGTAATTGCAAGACCTTTACTAGCAGAAATCCACAGCAGGTTATCCGCTGTTTTGCCTATGTAGAGATTTAAGCCTTTTCTTGATCGGCCTTAGTTGGTGTTCCTACACTCATCACCCTTTAATCTTTTTTCCTTTTATCCTGAGCTCCTTCGTCCTTTGCTCTAAATTTTTAATCCTCCTAGATTTTATTGTGTGTCTCGTTCGGTTACCTTCACGTTCGATTGGATTACACATTGCCACCAACCTTCTGTTGTTCAGACATCGTTCTGACATTTTGGCGTTCGCTCCTTCACAAAGGATTAGGGTAAGTTTTTTAAAATTTTCCCCTGGCCTTATTTAAACAGCATTATTACTAAGTGTAAAAAATATAAATCTTATTGTTTTCGTTCACCGGGTAATTTTAAAATGCACATCTTTGTAAACCTTTATTATTCATATGACAATTCAAATACAGACATAAATGTCCATTTTGAAAATGTTTTTGACTTTCTTAACGTTTATCCATTTAAATTTAAAATTGCATAGAACAGGATTAAAAAAGGAGTGCCATTGTTATATTATGATTTCCATTTCAATATTTTATTTCATTTTAGTTTTCAAATCCTTTTAGATATAAAATATGCTGGATTGTTTTGTTGATATCAGCAAATATTAAATACAAACATGTACACATGTGTGTTAATATGTTGTCGAATGTCTTTATCTAATAATTATACAAAGAAATAATTTAACAAACAGATACTGAAAGTATGTGCGAATATTTTCATTTGTAGTTTTAAATGTAAATGTTTTGTGAATTTCATGTTTATTTAGTTGTAATTTAATGTTTAAGTAATTAAATATGGTTTATGCTTTTCTTTTTTCTTCTTTTACAAATAAGTAGAATATTATACACAGATATACATTTATTACATACAAACTGAAAAATTAAAACTTCATTTATTTGCACCTTCAGGGCAGAAAAAATTTATATCGATTTAGTACTTTTTTATAAATTAAGGTGCTAATTATCTGGTATTAAGTTAATTGGATTTATTCCGCCAGTAAATAAAATACTTTTTTTATTAGTACTAATCAAAAAATGAAAATGATTAGTACTTATCAAAACGCGGCTTGAAAATGATGTCTTAACATCGAAAGCGCTCGTCAATCGTACCAAATAAACAGCCAGTGACGACGGTCTTCACCGAAAGGTATGACAACAGTGCTAATTATCTTTTTGTTCTTTAGTACTTCACAAACAAGTCTAATTTCCCTAGCAAAATAGGAATTTAAGCTTTTAAAGTTCATCTGTTGACTACCAATGAATAGAACTCGTATTATTTCTACTCAATGCTAGGAATTCAAATGGAACGAACGGTGAATTTTGTGTCGCGAATATTTATCGCCAAAAATAAGACATTTTTGTGTATATAAAAATGTATACAATCATTACGTCAGTCGAAATTTGCTGAAGTTTGCATAAGATTTATTTATATTTCTTATGCCGCAGAACAACGAGAAAATCAGTTCAGTGTGACCATGCTTTAGTTTTGAAGTACTATAGAACTAAAGTTTTTACTTAAATAGTTAATTTCTTTTTATTTCATAGAATAGTGCACAAATTTAGTAGTTAAATATATAAATTCTTTTAGGTGTCTTTTTATTATTGTTTAATTTTTCAATTATTTTTTTTAATATATGGTTACTCTATCAGCTCAGAAACAGTAAGAGCTTAAAAATTTTAACAGCTTTATTTTTTCGCTATTATTATTATTTTTATTACGACGAATATAAACAATGAATATTTGCCAACAAATTCGTCGTGTATCTAGCATTTTTCTATTTTTTAATAAAATAGTAAATTTTAAATATATAAAAGTAAAGACTTAAAAAAATACGTTTCTGTATTCAAAAACAAAAACAAAGAAAAAAAATATATATATATATATATATATATATATATATATATATTTCGGAAATGGAATATTTAATAGAAAGTGGTCATGAAATTTTTTTCTTAAAATAAATACCATTAAAAGAAAAAGAAGAAAAAAAGTTTACATTTAAGAAAAAGGTTTTAAAGCTTGTACTGTTTCATAAAAAAAATTTATTACTTTTTTTTCTTCCATAAAATTTTGTTAAAAATTAAAATACAAATGAACTCAAGCCAAAATGTAATTTATTTGTAACAAAATAAAAATCTTTAATTTTTTTTTAATTTTATTTTAACTTCTCTCTGTGAAGATCCGATCTTTGAGCTATTTATGCTACCCAAATCTGTTACATAAAATCCATTATTTCTAATTAGAATTTTGTCTTTTGCAAGTCACAAAAATTTTTTTTAACTCTCCTTTAACATATTAAATTTGCAGTTGTTTGTAGTTCTGTCGTTAATCGTTCATTTGCAGTTCGAAATAAAAACAGGAACAAATATCGAAAGGAACGACCTAGGTCCATTAATCTCTTGATTCGGCCAACCTATTCCCCAAAAGGGACGATTCTGTCGAACTATAGTAAAACAACACCTTAAACAATTGTTACAAGGGACAATAATTTGTTTTATCCTTCGTCAATCTCACATTTTAAAAAAGGGACTTTAAAAAAAATATTTTTTAAAGTCTATTTAGTTGTTGCTAACGTCTTGGAACATGTTCGGTATTTAAAAGGCAAACGGAGACTCATGTTTACTAATTAGCGATTTTATGTCTATTTTCTTCAAATCAAGAAATAAGCTTTACCGAATTCGCATAACTACTGTCCCATAAGAAAAAATTTTACTTTTTAGATTTCCTATTTTTTCTTTACATTTCATGGAGTTGGTTGAATATTTTCTAATTCCAATAATTTATCAGCTGAGTGTAAACTAACGGCTAACTTTATATTTCTATGAAAAATTTTGATGTCAGATGTCAAACCATTTGAAATATAAAAACGCTGCTATACTGCACTTACCCGATATATTAATGTGCCATGTCTGATCTCATTTAAAAACTCGTTGTATGTTTAAAAGTTATGTTTGTGATTACTACATTCAGTAATTAGTATTGAAGTTCTTAGTTTTGCTTCAAAACATAATATATGCTTTACATAACAATTGATGTTTTCTTGTTATTGTGTAATTATTTTATATCTATTATCTACTTCTTCATGTAAAAATACTTTTATAAATTTGAATGTCTTTAAGAGTGTAAGTTTGTAGATGTTAATGCTTTTGACATTCTATTTAAATGTAGATTATGTTACACATAAATACTCTGGCATACTTACGTAAATAATTACAAATTTATGATTACTATGAAGAGTTTTTAGTGTCGCAACAAAAATAAAACTGCACAGTGACTGGCAGAATTAATATTTGGGATACCAGCACGATGATTAAGGCTTGAACTTTTAATTTGGGAAAGAAATGAAAGGCATGCGACTTATAACTTATTTTTAGAAAAGTAAAGGTACGGTCAGATTAGTCAAATATTTAATAAAAAAGGATGTAACCACTAAATTATGGACGAGTTTTTCCTCCGTTTTAAATACTTATATAAAATCCAACTCAATATAAAAGGTAAGATATCACATTTATTATATTTTAAATTGTCATTTTTAATAATACGTGTCAGGAAAAATTTAATTAACATTTGTAAAAATAGTTCTCACGATGTTTTGGTTAAATATTTGACTAATCTGATGCATCATAAGCCTTCTTTATTCTACTTCACGCAATTGATAATCTGTGCTACAATTTGAATATATTTGAATAAAGAACTTAAGATCAAATCGCCTGAAAACTTAAAATTATATTTTTCAAAAAGAATCTGTTTTTGCTCTGAAAAAGTATACAAGTTCACCTAAAAACTAAATCACTTTACAGTCTTTTTTTCAAAGGGACCTGCGCTATTAAAGTTTAGTAACAAAATGCAAAATAATTATTGCTTTTAGTTGGGCCTAAGTTCGTTGTATTTGGTCTGATACCTGCAGATTGTAATGAAATTTCTGGACTATTAATTTTTTCTTTGCTATTCTTCTAAACGCTATAGTTCATGTCCATTACAAATTTTATTATATTTTTTATTGCTGCTGCAGGAGAATTTGATATTGATCAAGAGTCTCTTCTTCCTCGATCAAAATATCCAAATAAATCATTTTGTTGGTTCAATAATTTTTAAAGTGGGTAATTTGTAATTTTTGTGATTTTTTCTTTACAAATGTTTTCAAATAAATTGATTGTCGTAGGAGACCCTCTCTAATTCATAACCTGTAATTATTTCAGTACAAAACTAACCTGACCTAAAAAAAAGTAGAAAATTGCTTTAAAAAGAAACAAAATCTCTTTTCATGGTTTTTAATAAAAATGACTTTACAAAAATAGTATCATAACCATCATCTGCAATGTCATTTTTGTTTGTCACTGTTTTAGAATGTCAAGGATAAAAACTCTTGTTACTTTAAACACAATGATTTTATACAAATGTTGTTGTTATTGCTATTACTACTACTGCATAAATTGTTGTTTCTATTGTTTGAATGTTTTTGTTACTTGAAAAATAATGGGGTTAAAAGGCAATGATTAAAACAAATTAATATTGTGATAATTAATGTTAACAAAGATTGTTGCAAATATTTGCTGTGTCGTTGTTCTCATTAATGCTGCTGCTTAAAAAAGAATTTTGAAAAATGTCGCAAGCTACAAGCGCTTACAGCAGTTTTACAATTATTATCCACGTCAAGGTTTTCGTTATTATTATTTTTTTATGTTCATATTCTTTGTGTGGCACACAATGTAACGCAACTTAACCCAAAAAGAGTCCTTAATACAAGTTACATCACAACAATATAAAGTAGTAAAAAAATTATTTTTCAAATATAAGAAGAGTAATTAAAAAAAAAAGATAAAAGTCAATGTTGTAGTGACAATAAAAACAACAATATTGTTACTTTAATAAAATTGTACAATTCTTAAATTTTGGTTGAACCCATTTAAGATATAATTAGGTTACATGTGTGATTTTAGAAGACCATTATTGGTTTATTATGACTTCACAAATTGGTTCCACTCCCTACTGCGCTGTCTGTCTGAAAGAAAGCATTTTTTCCTTTTGATAACATACGGCAATTACAAATACAGTAGAAGAATGTATTCTCCACTTCTTTTTTATCTTCCCATCAGCAGATATCAATATCATGTGCTCTGTTCTCATATCAATGTACAGTCTCTTGCGTAAGAGAGTGACCAGTTCTCTGCTTTATTCCATTTATAAATAATTTTATTTTTCGATATTTTCTATTTTTTACACTTCACCACAAAAAGTTGGAAAAAGTGTATATCTTAGCTAGTCATTCCATTTGCAATTTCTACAATATCCAGTTCCGACCCCATAATGTACCTATATTCTGACTTCTTATGCATAGCGAAGTCGTCTGTGATAGTGTTGAAATCAAGTTTGCTAAGGCTTTAAATGAGGTTGAAAAAATCAGACATAGTTTTGAAAATTTTTCTATTGAAAATCAGCCAGATCGGTCTATGTCCCATGAGGCATCGGGCAAAACACCACGCTTGCCTCTAATTTTTCTATATCATTTGGAGCAATGAAGTTACTCTTATCAAAATGACAAATATTTGGAGCGATAGAGAATTAAAAAAAAAAAGAAAAAACATCAAATGAAAAAATTGGCGCTCGCCCATATTTTCCGAGTTATAGGCCTCTGAAATTTTCATAGAAAAGTACGACGGTGTGTCGTTTAAATTTCAATATGGGTATCATTTAAAAGCTTTTGAAGAAATATTTCGGAAAATACTAAAATTTTTTCAAAATGCTTAACGCATTAAGAGCCGATGACATTCTTATGTACTTATTTTTTTTTTAATTGTTTAATTCTCCGTCACCTCATTACTTGTTTTTTGATTGCAGTTACTTCGCTAAACTAGATTTACAAACATGGTGAAGAGTGTATAAGATTTACTGAACAAAACTTAAAGATGATATGTAAATGATAAAAAGCAAACATGAAGAAAAGATAGAAAACCAAAAACGAAAGCTAAAGGATCCGGCCTTGGCCTTTCTTTAGTTTAACTTTTCTATATCGGATTTCGGTCCTTTCATCTCTTGAGACTTTTGTTACTTTTTTGTTTTATTTTTGTTCGTTTTATTTTTGTTGATTTTCTAATTTTGAATTTCTTTAAAATTTTAGCTTTCCTCAACAGCTAATAATTACCTTTATAATACAGAAATCAGTTTGTTAGTTAACGATCATATCCATGTTAATGATGTGAAAGTTTCAATAATTTTAGATTGCATCTTGTGTAAATTATTGCGTGGTCTACTGTAAGAGAAATATAATTTTGTCCCCGTACCGCTTTAAAATCGCTTTATATAAATATAACTAATAAATACTTATTTTAAAGGTTACTTAACTTATAAGGGCACGCAAATATAATTGTTATATGTTTAAAAATACTATAATTTACTTAAAATTTAATATGTTCTTGTTGCTTTTATTACTTTAATTTTGTTATTAAAAATAGTCACATAAAATATTTTTCATAAGGAGTGAATAGTAAAGGTTTTTAATAGAACTAGCTGTCATTGTTGCGTCAATATTAATTTTTGCTCGCACGATATCTATTTTCAAAATATTGATTTTTACAAGGTTACCTTCAACACATCCTTACCCAATTTTAAAAGACTTAAAAATAAAGTTTCCAAATAAAACATCAAATGTCCCAGAATTTGTTTTATTAGTTTTTTCTTTCCTTTAACTGTGCGTAGTGCAGAGGACTTTGAAGACAAGAGCAGTTCAACAAATAGACTGGCGTTTAAGGACAATAACGCAATGATTTTTAAAAAGCGCTTGTAAGAATTTACCTTTACCTCCGCCAAAAAAAATTATATAATTCTACTATGACCTTAAAGTAAACTAAAATTTATTGAAGAGGAAATCATTTTAACTTTTAAATTAAAAGATCTATCATCAAACTTGCATTTAGATTTTTTTTTTAATTTATACTAAAAGTTTGTTTATATCCTTAATTTAAATATTTTTCTTAAATTAAACAGTTATTTTACATCAATTACAGTTTAAGTGTTGTGTTTTTTCCACTGGGAGATAATGTTTGTATTTTGTTTTCTGTTTTAAATTTCAACAACTTTTTTCTCTATTCAGATTGGCATTAATTAACACAGAGATTCTTTATTCTATCTCTGTTTAAATAGCTTGATTTCTGTTCGTTTAAACATTTATTTAAATGAAACACAAAAATAGTAACAACACAAATAAATAAAACTTAATTACAATGAATTTTATAAAAACAAAAAAGTTTCTTCTAAATTACAACACTCACTTGTCATGTAACAACATTCTCAAAATATAAACAAATAAAATATAAACAAAAAACACTGAAATACATTATATTGCACATTAATCTCACAAAGAAAATGGATTTAAATTACTTTTGAAATAAAAACAAGGAAAAATTATAAAACTACTGCAAGGTATTTTTAAAACAAATAGGGAAAGGAAGGATCTAAAATGTCTTTAAAATGAATTGTTTTAAAAAACAAAATATGTATTCAAAGAAAACAAATTAACTTTTGATATTAAAAATATATTGATATTGATATATTGATATTTCTATAACTGAAAAACAAAAATATTTATTAGAGACAGAACGTAACATAAAGAGTGTTTATTGTAAATGTGGACGAAGAAATAAAGTGGTTCAAACGTTTTATATCAAATTGGCAAAAGAAGTCAATATTTGTTTACCAAATCTTATGGAACTTGAAAAATTGTTTTATTAGTTAATCAAATAATTTTTAAAATTCCAAAAAAATTCTCATCAAGCGCAATAAGCATATTTTAATTTCTGCAGTAGCGTTAGTAGCTGCAAGCAAATAATATCAATAAATTTAAATTAACTTTAAACCTTGATCAGAACATTAATTTGAAAAAATATTTTTAAAATCATAAATTGATTGTGAAAAGTTTAAAGTGATTAAAGACTTAAAGTTATTTAAAAATCTTTATTTTACAGTCTTTTTATCAAAATTTAATTCCAGAAAGACTCAACTCTTTGGAGAAATTTCGATCACTTTTGGTAAAATTTTTTTTAAATCTTAATTTTTCAATTTTAGAATGTAAATTACTCGTTAACTATAAACAATATACAGAAATAGTTTTGTATTTAGTTTTGAAAGTTTTATCAAGGACTTAAAAACAGTGGTTAGAGTCGCAAGAAAATACTCGCCCAAGGTGCCTTAATAGTACAACTTCGAAAGGTCTTAAAACTCAAAACTGAAGCATGAATGTCCTTCTGCTAATAGCGTGAAAAATGCAATCGATTTTAGTCAGGCTAATCGTTCTATAATTAATTTATATTAGAATTATTTTATTTTTGCCCTACTGGACAGAAATATAGTTGAGTGAAGTAACTCCAATAAAAAAAATTAGGGTGACTAACAATTCAAAACTTAAAGAAAGTTGAACTCCATATATTTCCAAATCGGTCCATGTCCTTTGAGTTAATGGGCAAAAAACACCATCAGCTTCTAATTTTTCTATATCATTTAAAACAATGAAGTAATTCAATCAAAAAAAAAAAAAATATGTACATATATGGGGCAATAGAGAAAGAAAAAGTCACAAAAAACATCAAGTGAAAAAATTTACGCTCGCCCATATTTTTCGAGTTAGGGGCTCTGAACTTTTCATGGAAAAGTACGATTGTGCGTCATATTTTTAAGATACCATTATCGAAGTCTTTTAAAAGGTTTTGCAAAGATCTTTTAGAAAACCCTTAAGTTTTTAAAAAATGCTTAACCCATTAAATTTTTTTTTTAAATATCTGTCACCTCAATATTTGTTTTTTTACTTGATTTACATACATGGGAAAGGGTATATAAGGCTTGGCATAGCCAAATATAGCACTCTTATATATTTTTATTGAAGTTAGTTCATTGTTCCAAATAGTATCGAAAATTAGAGGCAGCCGTAGTGTTTTTCTGCTATCTCGAAGGACCGATCATGCTGATTTTAAATAGCCAAAATTTTCGAAACTATGTCTAATCGATTGGTGTATTAAAATTGCTTCTAGCTAATCTAGCGAAATGGCAAAGTTGATTTTAACACTAGCGAGGACGGACAGACGAATAGGCTGATATCGTTCAATCGACTAGAAATTATATACTCGTACAGAATGACAAATTTAGAAATAACCTTTTTCCACTTTTTGTGGTGAAGGGTATAAAAAGAAATTTACTGCTGAAAAGGGTACTAAAAATTGAACATCATAACCAGCCAAGTTATATCGTTTGTTTTACTTTTAAAATTATCTCAGTACTAATATAAATAAAAATATTCCTAGCGATTTAGTAAAAAATTTTTTTTCTAAAGCAGAAGTCCTGCTGCTTTCTATCTTACAAACGTGCAAAGACGTAATCTTAATTTCTGTTTTATAAATTCTTATTTTCAATCACAGTTATTTACAACTTTACGCGTTCATATTTCAAAGGAACTGTTGTTAATACAATAAAATCAAAATACAATTTGCATAATTAAGTCTACTAAAAAGAGTTTAGAAAATATATTTTTGTAAAAAGTTCATAAGATTAATTTCTAAGTCAATAATATGGGATAAAATTTCTCTGAGGAATCTAGTTATTTATCCACACCATCAACCAGTTAGAATTTTTAAATAGCTGAAAACTAAAAAGCCACTTAAAGCAACAAAAATAAATCTAAAAATTTATTCAATCTTTGATGCAATAAAAACAAACAGAAAACTGAAAATGTAATATCAATCAATGATTTTTAGTTTTTCAAGTTGAAATAACAAATCATAAATCAAATTAGGCAGCAGCATAAAACACGATACAATTTGAAGCGCACTTATAGTCAAAAATATCTTTATACATTCATGGCTGCATACAAGAGTTACAGAGACTAAAAATTTGTTTCGCTTTAAAATAAATATCGATAAAAATGTACAAAAATAACAACTTAGTAAATAAACAATATAACAGGCAGCAGCTTGTTTTGACATCCAATCAAAAATTTTCCACATTGCAAACTGTCATTTCGTTTACAACGAAATACGGAGTCGGAATTAAATACAGCGAAATGATAAGTCAGATAAATAAAATTATAAGCTAGAAAAATATAAAGAATATAAACAATTTTATAGCAATCGAGATTTGGAAAGGAATCTTAACGCTTTTAAAGCTCGAAAAGCAGGGTGATAAACTGCTGCAGTTACTTTAATTCAATTCCAATTCTAATGGGCATAACCATGTAGCATCTTAAGGCTAGGTGTATGATGAAAATGAGGGCTGCGAAAGCTGCCTAAGTGATTAGAAGTATATAAAAACATTCTCAATCCGGATCTGGAAGAAGGCAGGTTGAATATTTTTTAAAAAATTTATATCTGCATTTAGACTGATCTAGTTTTGGGCGAAATATTAGGTAGCTTTCAAAAATAAGATTACTGTGGAAAATATTTGCTTGTCTGGCCACCATAATGAGTCCGGTAAAAGAGAGATTTTATTTAGATGTAAAGAAAGGACGGTACTACCGCATCCTGTATACTTGGCAGTTTTTAACTGTTACAATATTTTTTGGACTAACACAATTGGGAGCTTCTCTAAAAAGGTAAAACTAACAAGTTAATTAAAAAATCTAAAAAATTGAATTCAAAGTAAGAACTCGGCCTTAACTAACTTTACGAATTTTTTATCACACAAAATGATTTGTTTGCACTTGGCTTAAATATTTTTCTTTTTAATTTAATGTTAATAACACTGTTGCATATATTTTAAGGTTATTTTATGTGGACTTCCATTGATGAGTTTCATGAATTCCCACATTTAAGCAAATGCAAATAAAAATCGGTAGCAAATCATTGAATTTATAAAAAAAAAAACTAAAAGTAAAACTAGAGAAACAGCATAAGCAACTGCTACATAAACAACAACGATAATAATAAAATTTTTAAATTTATTGTTGTTTTTTTTCAATATTTTTTTGATGTTAATTTCTTGAGGTTCGTGTTGCAAAGCATAAAATCAAAAATCGTTGTCATGTACAAGTAGCAATTATTTAGTAATTTTATGCTTCTAATTTATACTGAGCTTTACTTAAATAGGACATGTAATTTCTTATTTTATTACATTTCTTAGAGGGACGGCTAGATGCTAAAAATAATAAAGAACTTGGAAAAATTGCTTGTGATGTTTCAAGGGTATCAGAAGCTCAGCATTGATCTTAAATGAACATGCAGTTTTCGTGGCTGACATTTTCATGAATCCATATCAATAATTCCATACTTTAAGAGCGCTGATTGTTTTTACTTTTTTAGACTGAAAGAAAACCTACAAAAAAAGAACATCACAACTAAAGCAAGTTTTCAAATCGATCATTTAGAATATGTGACATGTAATAATTCTATATAGAAACCAAATTTTATTCTCATCAACAACATCAACAATTTAGCCAAGAAAATTTTTTCACCATTGAGAGTTCAATTTATCACCGTTTCTAATTATGTGTGAATCGATTTAGAGACACAAAAAATTTTTTTAAACGACAAAATTAATGTTCCTTGTTCTTTTCATTTTTCAAAATCCATGAATTCACCACAATGAATTATTTAACGCTTACAACGCACCTACATTGCAACAGTATTTTCTTTGTTGCGAATGTTATTAATCTGTCTTACCCTGTTCCGGGCAATAAAATAGACCAACAGAAGCATCTTGACCTTCTTACGTAAAAGCTTACCTTGATAATTTAATCCATTTGTCTTTTTCGGTTGTTCTAAAATTATTTTGTCTTCAGGTTGAAGATCGCCAAAAATTGCGAACATCCTAAAGTTTTTAATTGTTCGGTGTCATTTGTATTGAATCGATAACAAAGGAAGTTACTACAGCATTATTCATACTAAAAAGCAGTCAAGTGTCGCTATAGCTTTTATCACGCCTCTACTTGATTTGTGTTTTTAACAACAAAAATTAATATTTTAGATTACAAGAATTTCTGGAAAATGTCCTGATTTCACTGTCTCCAAATATCAGCAATCACAGAATACATAACATTTTACAATATTCAAAAAAAAAAAAAAAACGACGTTAGTTATGATATTATCGGAGCATTCAAGCTTTTCTCATGTTTTTTATACTAGAAGTTTCAAATATTGAATTACCGAAGTGCCCTTTCTGTTACAATTTCAGTATTTACCAAAGTAGTAATAAAAAATTTTATAAAAAGACTTTTTTGTCCCACTACTTCTTTGTCAATCACTTAATCTCAAATAATGTAAAAATAAAATTGAACAAATAAATTTCTTAAAATATAGAAATCAAATCAAATTCGATAACTCTTGTTATGAAAGTCTTTGACAACACAAAATAAAAAACAAAAAAAAAAAAGACAAGAAGAGACCAAATGGTGCACACAAAATAAAACAACTTAGACAAGTATCACTTGTACTAAATGAAATCAGTTAAAGTTATTTGAAGAGACAGCAGTGTCTAGAGTTAATACTGAATTGTTATTTATGAATGAAATCGTAATTGGCTGCAACAAATAACACAAGATAATTTAAAACTTAATCTGACTGTTATATTGGTGAATCAGAACAAAACCGCAACTTCTAGTTAAAACGCTGGCAAGAAAACAAAACTCATAATTTAAGCGGGACGCCGCGAACGTCAATAAATTTTTTTTAATGTATAATCACTGTTTTTTCTGCCTCTAATTTATTTTGATAATTGTAAATACTTAGAAGCAAAAACAAAACGTTTACAATTTACACGATGATTTTTATACCCTTCCCTACAAAAATAGGAAAAAGGATATATAAGTTTGTAATCCCGTGTAATGCCCTTGGCATAGCGAAGTCTTATCAGCTTAGTGTTTAGATAAGCTAGAGAAAAGTTATATACGCCATTCGATCAGATATACATAGTTCTGAAAATTTTGCTATTGAAAATCAACAAAACCGGTCCATGTTCTTTTTGGTAGCAGACAAAACATCACGCCTGCCTCTAATTTTTCCACATCATTAAGAACATTGAGATAACTCCAATCAATAAAATAAATATATGTGGCGATAGAAAATTAAACACTGAAAAAAAAACATCAAGTGAAAAAAATTGTCGCTCGCCAATATAAAAAAAGTGTGACTGTCAATATGGTCAATATGAGTATCGATTTAAAGCTTTTAAGCCCATAAGTAGCCGGTGACATTTTTATGTAAAATTATTTGTAGTACTTAATTTTTTTCTTACTTTTTTATTCTTTATCACCCAAATATTTGTTTTTTTGTTTGTTTGAAATTACTTTACTAAGCTAGAAGGGTACAAAACGTTCGGCCTAGCCGGATATAGCACTCTTAATTGTTTGATTGTTAACTTAACCTTAACCTGTGAATAACTTTTACATTCTTGCCATCCATTAACAATAACATTAAAAACGAAAACATTTAAAACATATTTGTTTTGTGACTTTTAAATAATTTCCTTTTCGAATCGCACAACACGCAGTTCACGTGAAATATTAATTTCACTGACTGTAAGCTGGAACTTTAAACAGAAACAAAGTAGACAATTGTTAAAATTTACCGTAATATCTTCGGGTTACGACATTGCTACTTTTAAGACGGCTTAGTACTCTTTAAATAAAAAAAACAAAATACATTTAAAATAAGAAGTGAGAAAACTTTAAAGAAATCTTTCACGTTAAACAAAATAATTTCAATTTGTATGGTTAAACATCGATTTAAGAATTAAGAAAAATATTTATTTAATTTCATGGTTTAAATTAAAAAACATATTAAGACCAGTGATGACTGAATGATACTCTACAAATAATAAAAGACATATTAGTTTGCTTTGTTGGATATGTATGAGCAATTTAGTTTAAGAAATTTATTTCTTACTAGTAGTGACCAAGACTTCGTCCGCGTATCATTTCTAATTTGCTTAAAACTAAAATTTAGAAAAATATGTTTTTATAGTATTAAAAAAATTCTTATGTCGTTAATTCTCTTGATATTAAAAATCGCCAATTAAATAAGTCTAACCTTTCTATGTGTAAAAAATATTTAAAAAAATCGTTTATATCAGACATAATGAGAACTCATAATGCAACGTAGTTTACATGTACGAGTAAAGCTTTAATTTTCATATTATATTCATAAAATCGAATTTTTGCAAAATTAAACTAACGTGTAAAAGAATGTAGGGTGTACAAATATTTATTTGCTGTGATAAGTCATAACTTTTTTATTAAAAATATTTATGCATACATATATTAATGATTTTTATTTACCAAATACATATTTATACACTTGAAAAAATGTTTTATTATCTTAATGAGAAATTTTAAAACTTCTACGTCGTGGCAGTTTTAAACTGGGAAAATCTCATATCTTTTAGTTATACAGGAGAATATATTAAATTGTAACGAATAGAGGATATTAAATCCTTCATACATCTGTTGATTAAAGGTGATGACTTGTGTAGTTGTGGTGTATATAAGTTTTTACCTCCATAACTAACAACAGATATTTGATTAGAAAAACAGAAGAAACGGAAGATCATGAGCTTAAATCTTAGCAAAGGGTTGTGTTTAAAGACATAAAGCTGTTATGCATGACGGTGGATGAGTTTTTTTTTAACGCGAATAAATGGAGTTGGGCAGTTTAAACTTTCCCGTGTCTTTATTAGAAAAGTAACACAAATGCTGTGGATCGGTAGTATGTGACTTGGTGAAGCTGCTTGTATATAAGGCGCCATGTGAGAGTGGTTTGATGAGAGTTTCAATATCAGAGAATTTTGAAATCCATCCAGCGCCGTTGACATCCACGAATTTTATACTATTACACGAATATGATAACATGTCATAACACCGTGCTCACATGCCAAGTTTGACCGTTTATTAGCCTCATAAAAACATCAGATGAGATAGCTTAGACGCCTATATTGTAAAAAAAGGTTATCATGCTATAATGGAGACCGACTTGTTTAAGGTGCTGAGTGCAAAAACAAGATATAGATTAGCTTGAGTCCTAAAGCTCGATTAGTTTGGGTTCTAAAGCGATCAAAGAGTATTGTGATGTGAGTAGGTGCGAAAGCTTGTTAAAAGGCATAGAGTAACAGACTAAAGATTCGGTCATTATTTTGCGGTCCCAAGAGTTATTTTTAATGATAGAAAAATTCACTTAATTTGAATTTTATTGTTGTTTCTTGTGTTTTTTAAATGCCAAAAAAATGCGGTTATTCCATCAACAATTTTCTAAATAATTCTGCATTTTTGATAGTTCTTCTTCTGTTTTTTTTCCACTCATTTACTAGTGATATTCTAGATAGAACGTGCAAACACGATCAAATTAATAAATTGGATATCTTGTTTATTATATTGAGTTTAAGTTGCGTTTTTCTTATTTAGTATTTTAGGGCAAAAAATAACTGAGTAGTTACGTCTTTTTGGTAAAATATTCGCCTAGTCTGTCCGTACCTTAAGTGGTATTGCACAACTTTTTGATGTGCTGAAGGTCTTTACGTGTAAATTACACTTACTTTATGAGATTAATTGAAGTCTGACATTAACGGTGCCAAAATTACAAGTCACGTGTAGCGATGCACCCATTGTCATAACCTATTAAGCCAGCTTTAACAGCACCGTGTGGCAAGAGAAGCTATTCAAAATTTTTTTTTCGCCTCTAGTTTTTCTTTTTTTTTTAAATAATGTGTTTTAAAGTATGCAATAACCAAAAAGGGATCCAAGGAACATTCTGAACTTCAGGGCTTCTCTTTGAGCTATTGATTGACACTTTAAAAACTTTCAAATTAAAAGCTGTGTATATCACTTGGCAGCAGTTGATAAACTTATGATTAAATATACAAATTTAAATATTACACATTTTTCATGTTAAACAATTCTTATTGTACATTCGCTTGTAAACATATAAAACATATGAATATTTTGGTATTATTTTCTTTAAAGTTATTTTTTATTGCATGTTTGACTGAAAGTAAATTGAAATCCATATTGACAGATAGACAGACTGGCATTATAATCAACATTATTTCAATAATTTTGATTGTGTTCCTATTAAAACCAATTGCATTTGTTGTATATTGTTATTCTGCATTGGTATGTGAGAGCCACAGCAGAATACATTTATATGAAAATATAAACGTTTCAATTGATCCACATACAATACAAAATTCATGCATTAATTCCTTCATACATTCATTTATACCTGTGAGTTTATTTGACCATAAATTACAACAAGAACAACAACAACAAATAAAAATCAGCTGGTTAATTTACGATTTATAAAAATTAACGGATTTTTAATTACAAAGAAGCATATTAAAATATTGTTGCGTTTTGCTTTGTATATTTTTATTTTTTAATTTAATGGTTGAAAGAAATAAATTAAAATAAAATAAAACAAAACAGAAACCACATTAAGTATGAACACCTGTGTCGATTTTGTATGATTCATGATGAGAAAAATCACCTAAATAATATATTGATTTTTATTCGTACATACATACATACATTCATACATCCATACATACATGCCGACAAACATTTGTTAGCAGGGTACATTATGGAAACATTGTTGGGTCAGAGGTAAAGCAAGTTGCCGTTTTGTAATGAAAGCAAATGAAGTTTTACAAAATCTTTTGAAAGATATTTTTAAGGTAAAAATATTTTTTACATTTCACACAGTTTCTAGTTAATTTGACATTCAAGTCTTTATTAATGTAGAATATGTATTGAGATCTTTATCTTACGCTTATTTACACTTCTTAAATGATTTAGCTTTCAATTACAGTAAGAAAAAAAGATGTCTTTCTTTTTCCAAAAAAAAAAAAAAAAAAAAAAAAAAAAAAAAAAAAAACATTGCTAAAATGTTCAAAGTGTCATACGTATTTACGAGTATACATGGACACTTGGCAGTATCTATATTTTTTGCGTAAAAATATTAAAAATTTTTTTCATTACCAGTCAATTTAACAGATAACTGAAAAAATTCATTTTGAACTTATTGAAATTATAAGTTGAACTTTTTGCTGTTATAACATATAAATAAATTAATACGGTTTAAGTTCATTTTATTATAAATTCTAAACCTTTTTTGTTAAGAAATCAAAATTAATTGCAAATTTTGGCGTATGTTTTCTATTGAAAACAGGAGAAATTGGATACCAGCAGAATATAAAGCAGCATTTTCTGGATCGCTCAATCCGTCACCAGTATTCTTTGTATCAATTTACTTTAGGCTGTAAACATTGAAAACATCATCTATTTAACAAATTAATTTCTTTACTAAGTATACGAGGAGTATTCATAATCAATCAATGTGAATTATTATTCTTTCTTAATAAAAACACTAAAATAAAATAAATCTGCTCAATGTGACTTTGACTCCTTCAGAAAGTGTTCTGTATAAAGCATTTTTGAAGCTTATTAAAGCAGCTATAGTGAATTATATTTTAGGTAAATTTAAAATAAGTCCCTGTTAAAAAAAACTTTACTGTTAGGACACCTTTTATTCCTTTATACTTTTATAGCGACTTAGAAATTCATATCTGGCATTTATCTATAGTGTTATCCAATACTTGTAATAATAACGTTACTATAGGGGTACCCTTCATTTAAATTTTTCCTTTTTATAGCTGACATCCTCTGTACAAATTTCAAACGTCGGCTTATAATGGTTTAAAAAATAAGGCCATCTTCATCAAGTTCGCGGCTATTGGAAACACCCTTTAACTCTAAATTAGTTATTTACGATTTATTTTTATGGCGGACATTTTTCTAAATATTCTGAGTAAATTCTAAATGTCTGTATTTTACGGTTGAAAATTACGTCAATATTGTGACACCCTTTAATTTAAAATTTTGAATTTTCTAGCTGGTGCTTAACCGCACTTAACTATACTGGCAATCACAGTTTAAATATTATCTACATTTTTATTAATATCACTTCACTTTCGGAACACCCTTTAATTTTTAGTACTTCTTGTTTATTATAGCGGCTATAGTAGTATATGTTCTGTAAAAATTTATTTGTTATTGAGACGGTTCCAGAGGTAGAGAGCTGTGACAGATGGATGAAAAGGCTGCTAATGCAATTTTAATATAAAAATTAAATTACAAAATTAAATTCGAAAGTCAGTAAAAATTAACTGTTAATGTAAATTAGATTAATGTTTCAGTGAAAAATTACTGGTGCATTTTCAAATGCAATTAGAAGGTTTTTCAAATAATATCAGTCAGTATAATATCATTTAATGTCATAATTAAATGGTCTATTTGTTGTTAATTAAAACATCTAATAATCATTTCGTTTACAATTCAAATAAAATAACTGAAAGTCCAACATAATTCTTACTAATTTTTCAAATATAAAATCAATTTTAATAGAATAAATTTCTTTCCCCTCTCCAATTCAAACATACATACATTTTATTTTTTACATTTAATACAAAGTTTCTGTCAGAGATTTTTTTTATTTCTTAAATATTAGTTTTGTCCGTCGTTGACTTATTATAATTTAAAAGAGCCGAATGTTCGCCATTATAATAATATTTTTAATACAATTCGTGTTGCTTTATTCTTATTTGTGGCAGTTACGTAAAAATATTTTATTTATGATTCTTAAAGAACTGTAATTTATTTTTTATAAATTTTTTGTAGGTTATTCTGATTAAAATTCAGTTTGCAAACACAAGCAGCAACATCGATTTCCATTAAGCGAAAAATTTATTTATCAGTTTAATAAAATTAAAAATAGATTTTTTAAAAAAAGAAAAAAGAATAAAATTGCTTGTAAAATGAAATTTAAATTTAACTATTCTGCACAAGGACTTGACATTTCGTAGGACTTATGGGACCATATAAACCACCCTTTAGGTGTAGTTAGATGTAGACTTTAATTTCTAGAAGTTAAAAATTCGAAACATAAAATGTGTTTTTAAAGCCCGAAAGAGATTGCAAAAGGGTTATCTGTCAAATTGCGCTTGCTTTTTGACATTAGTGATTAATATACTGTTGCAATCAATATATTTGACTCTTGAACAAAGCTACCAAATTATCTAGATTTGGTTTGAATATCAGTCATCAATATGCGATTCAAAAATGTTCATTAACAGGTTTGTTAAAAAACAAAATTGCATTATATGGTATAAAGGTCAGCCACAGCAGGCCCTACAACTTCAATGCTCAAATGCACAGTTTAATTTGGTTTACAAGCTAATTGCATTGTTACAAAATAATTCTTCTAAATTAAGGCTGGAGTCCGCATTACGGTCGATAGAGATAATTAGCGCACATTGTTCGTTCGTCTATTGATAGCGCTACTTGCCATACGGCAGAAAGTTTAAAATAAAAAAAAAAAACTTACAAACACAAAAATTAAATTAATCCTGTTATTAACCTACACACGTAGGGTTCTATAACATGTGTTGGTTACCCTTTAATATTTAATTTATTTTTAATAAAATGTACTTTGAATAAAGTTAAAATTAGGCCCTATAAAAATGACATTACTATTAGAACATCTTTTAATTTTAAAACAAAAATATCAATGAAGTTTTATTAAAATTTTGAATAGTAAAAAATATTTCGGAACCTTCATTTTATATCCAATATTTCATTTTCTTGAAATTTAAATTACGATATATTTAATAAAAAAAACTCGCCCAAACGTTCGATATTTTCCAGCTTTAAATTAAAAAAAAATACAAAAGAAAATTCTCCTAAATAGTTGAGTTTTTTTTAGCGAAATACCCTCATTTAATTTTACAAAAGTTTTTTCTTTTATATTATTTACATTGTAAACTTATTTTTATTTATGTATTTATTTGCATGAGTACATAATTCTATATTAAAACATTATTATCACAACTAAAGCAATACAGATAAAAACAATATTGATTTTCTCATTATGCAAAAATACAAAAAAATTATAAAACAAAAAATCGGTCAGTAATTTTTTCTTCCGTTAAACAAGCAGTCGTTATAATAATTTTTCATCGCTTGCAAAATAAACTTCAGGGGTTGTAGAAAATTGCGATTAAATTTTTTTAAACAAAAATAAAAAATTATTGCAATACATTGAGTGCTTCTACATAAAGAGGTAATGACCATCTAATGAACTGTGGATCACGTTAGATAACTTTAGCAGGAATGATGAGAGTTTGGTAGCAATTAAAGCAATGTTCGTAGCCAGATGGGAATTAAAAGCTGCCAGTAACTGTGAATTATTATGAACAAATATTTTTTTAATTATATTTTTCAATTTATGTTAAATTTACAATGTATGGAGAAATTATTTAACAGGTTTTTTGTTCTTATATTTCTCTAATAAATCTATATAAAAGAATAAAGAATAAAATTGTTAATGAAATTAAATAAAAATCAAAAAAGAAATTAAAATTTATTAAATTAATTGCTGAAACTAAAATAAGTTTTAACATTTAATAACTTTTAGTATTTTATTTTCCAAAAAACGGATTTTAAATAAGAAAAAAAAAGAAAACATTGATAAAGAGATACGAAGAAAACTGAAGAAGAAAATATTTGCCTTCAAAATTTGCTTTATTTTGCTGATATCTGAATTTTACTGTTTTCCAAACAATTAATTATATTTTAGAACAAGCTTTAGCTTAACTCCTTGTGCCGGATAGTTTTAATTAAAAAAAAAATAGCTCAAAGTTGTTTTGTTGTTTTAGCAAAAGGAAACTACTGTTTTTTTAAAGAAATTATTTATTGCAAATATTTATGATATGACCACTGTTCAATTAAAAAAATTATTTTTTTAATTATTTAATTATTTTAAAATATTTAAATTGAAAAATTAATTTAATATTTTTTTATTTTGAAATTAATTTTAGTTTAATTATTTTAATACGAGGGCTGCTATATATATTTCTGGCCTGGGAACACTGAGTGCTGCCAAGTGAAATCTGACATTTCCATTGGAAAGTTTGTCATTTTTAAGCATAATCGTACTCAAAACGTTTTGACGTACGACCATTATTTGTGTTGTTTACAGTGACTTGAAAAAATTATTATAGAAAAAAAATGGAATTAACTCGTGAACATTTTCGTGCTATTATTTATCACAACTTTCGACGTGGATTATCACGACAAGAGTGCATTGATGAACTTAAATCTTTGTATGGCGACGAAGCACCATCCTATAGCACTGTGAAAAATTGGTATAATGAATTTAATCGTGGCCGAAGCTCGCTCAAAGACGAATTCCGTGAAGGTCGTCCAAAAACGGCTGCTGTGCCAGAGAACATTGATGCCGTGCTTGAACTCATAATGCAAGATCGACATGCGACATACCGAGAGATAGAGACATCCTTGGAAATTTCTTCCACCAGCATACATTCGATACTGCATAAACACCTGGCCGTAAAAAAGGTTTGTTCTCGTTGGATCCCGCACAACTTGAAAGTCGCTCAAAAAAAGGCTCGTGTCGATTGGTGCAAAGAAATGTTGCAAAAATACGATTGCGATGCTTCAAAAGACGTTTATAAGATCGTCACAGGTGACGAATCATGGATCTATGCGTATGAGCCCGAAACGAAACAACAATCGACCGTGTGGGTCTTCAAAGACGAGCAAAATCCAACGAAAGTTGTTCGTGGAAGAAGCACCTTGAGGCAAATGGTCGCCTTTTTCTTCGGCAAAACTGGCCATGTGGCGACTGTTCCGCTTAAGCAACGTAGGACGGTCACTTCATCGGAGAAATTCGAAAAACCAACAAGAGAAGTCGAATCATTGTTCACCATGACAATGCGAGCTCTCACACATCGGCTCAAACCAGAGCGTTTTTGACCGGCCAAAACATCGAATTAATGGGTCATCCATCGTACAGCCCTGACTTGGCACCTAATGTCTTCTCCTTGTTTCCGCACATCAAGAAAAAAATGAGTGGTCAACGATTTTCGTCGCCAGAAGAAGCTGTTGAAGTTTTCAAAAATCATGTTTTAGAGGTGTCTCAATCGGAGTGGAAAAAGTGCTTCGACAACTGGTTTAAGCGCATACAAAAGTGTATAAATCATGCTGGAGAATACTATGAAAAGCAATAAAACCATTTTTAATTACAAATATTCGCATTTTCACTATTAGGCCAGAAATATATAGAGCAGCCCTCGTATTATATCCTAATAAAAAATTGTGTAATTAATATTGCTCATTCGAATTGAAATCCAGCTCACGTTCATGCATATTTTAATTTTCAATTTCACTAAAAAAATATTTGCATATATTTGCATTAATTTTTTAATAATTAATTTTTAATATAAAATAAGAGTTAACTTAAGCCGGAATAAAATCATTGTTTTAATAACTAATTTATTAAATTTTTTTCTTGAACAATTTATTTTCTAATAAAGTTTTAGTTTTTCGAAAAATATTTCTTTTCTTTTACCAGATATTAAGATCTTTTGAAATTTAATTCTTAATTTTTTTTAATAATTTTGAATCTTTGACAAAATAATAGTTCGGTTTTTTTTAAAGAAAAGTTTTCATGAATGAATTATAATTTTTTTTACAGCAGAATAAAATGCAACATTTTGGTTCGCTTCAACCTTCATAAGTCTTTTAAATTTTGCTTTAAATAATAAAAACCCATTTTCAGAGAAAAATTAAATGTTTTATATGAAAATAATAATAAGTTTTTACTTACACTTTTCGAATTTTTCGAAAAAATATTAGACAGTTTAGGTGACTGACCAGTATACTAAGAAGTTACTCGAGTTGTGTATTCTTGGAAAATCCATTTTAGCCGTAGCAGGCATATTGTGAAATCTCCTGCTGTACACCTAATGGTGGTCGTATTTAAAGTTGCAGAAATCGCCACAGGAAATGATTTGTATAAGATTGATTATACGAATCGTTTTTGTAAAATGCGTTGTTCTAAAAAAATCTTCTACACAAACAATTTTTGTTAATTTTTTTTACATTTCCAAAAAAAACAATTTAAAACATAATTTTTAAAAATATTTTTCTTATTGAAGAAGATCATCTATAAATTAGTCTTGTAGAAAAATTTTAAATCATAAAGCTTTCAGTAACAGTCCCTTCAATTCTTTTTATTGTTCCGAACCACTGTATAACTTCAGTTATTGAAATACAATAACAGCAAAAATAAAGTAAAGCAAAAAATATATTTATTAAAAGAAGTGGAAAGTTCGCTAACAAGTACCGGTAATTTTTCCATCAATTCTTTGATCAATCAAGCGTCAAAATATTCTGCAGATACAACAATAATCTCGCCAACAGATTTTAATTTTTCTTCACTTTTTTCTTTGTACTCAACCTTTTTTTTCTATAGATTTTTGCACTTCAACTGCTAGAGTATCATTATTTCAAAAGAAACCAAAAAAAAAGAAAAAAAAAGTAATAATAAAAGAAGTGAATAAATAAATAAAAAATATAAACAAAAATGGCAACAACAACGTCACTACTAACTCCGGTAGCAGGAACAAAAGCAGCCATAGTAAAAAGGAAATGCAATGCAATTAAATAAGGCAGCAACTTCAAAAAGTATTGAAAACAACAGTAGCCAGTATTAAATATATCATAGTCTACAGTGGGTCAAAAATAATAATTTATTTATTTGTCGTGCGATATTCAATTTTAATAAAAATTTTCAAAGGACCTGTTAAAAAAATTTCATTCAACTCCATTCAACAGTTTTTACAAAATATTTCATTTACAGAAATGACCCCGTTACTGTTTTATTTTATGTATAGATTTTTCATAATGTGAGGAGACGCCATGAGCGTTCTTGCTATAAAAAGCATGTTAAAGCTTTATGACATTAATAAGGTGAAAGTCTTTTAATAATATTTTACTTCTTTTAAATTGCTTGCGTTTTCCTTAAGTCAGATAAGAAGGGCCGATCGAAAATTTTTTTACGTGAATTTCGCATTATGAAACAAGATTTCCAAGGATTAAAAATTTTATATTTTGGTTTACTACTGTTTTTTCATGAAAATTTTTTATTAATAATCATAAAATTACAAAGAGATGATTTTATAGCGCTTACACTAAATATGTCATTAACTTTTGTCCATCAGGTTACGAAAAATTTCTCTCCCATATTTTTATATTTTAGAAGCTACAATCATAATTTCTGTGTGCTGAGTAAAAAAAATCGTCTTGTCAACAAATAAAATATTTTCGAAATATGTTCTCTTAATCTTAAATTATTAATCCACATTTGTCTTGAAATTGGACAGTCATTTCTATCGATCCATTATTCAGTCACTCTTCGTATAAGGTAGAGTTTTGCTAAAAAAAACCATCAGGTTACGAAAAAATTCTCTCCCATATTTTTATATTTTAGCAGCTACAATCATAATTTCTGTGTGCTGAGTAAAAAAAATCGTCTTGTCAACAAATAAAATATTTTCGAAATATGTTCTCTTGCTCTTAAATTATTAATCCACATTTGTCTTGAAATTGGACAGTCATTTCTATCGATCCATTATTCAGTCACTCTTCGTATAAGGTAGAGTTTTGCTATAAAAAACTGTCTTAGATCTGAGTAATTCTGAGGCTTAACTGCTTAGTAAATCCATTTTTACACTAGGGAGGACTCAACTGTCATAGAAGAAGTCTTCGATTGCTAGGGTCATTTCGTTAAATACAACGTAAATTTCTGAGCAGCGTACAATATCCTAAAGTCACAAACTTAATTTGTCTGGTATAAAGCTACGAATCATGGGATACTATTCATCGGTTTAGACACATTTGCTGATCATTTTATACGAAATTTAAATATTCTAAACTCCCTCTAGTGGGTAGTACCCAAACAATAGAATATATTTTCAAATCCTTTCTATATTGTCTTTGGCTCAAATTACAAGAAAAAAAATTAAAAAATAATGTTTGTCCCACAGTGTACTCTATTTATTGACAGAGTGGAACGATTGAATGTTGTCAAATGATGATGCCGATAAAGTTGTTGTTGTTGTTAATTGCAATGTTATGTAATGTAATGTTGCCAAGTACACAATACTTTTAAAAAAGGAACAAAAAAAAAAAAAACAACAAAAACAAAATAACGGAAAACGTGGTAATAGACAACAAACACTCTTTATTAAACGAGGGATAAATAAATAAAATTGTATTTTGCAAGCATTTTCCAACAGAATACTTTTTATATCTTTCACCTTATTTCAGCTCATAGCCACTCACACACTCGTTCTCTTGAGTACAGGATAAAAATGGGTTAAAAACTGTCATTCTTTGTGCAACAAATATGAAAAACAATAAACACACTGACATACATACACACACAAACACATATATAAACATTTTAGTAGTAAATACTGATGATGACGCTGATGTCGATGGCAATGAGGAAAATGATTACTTTAATAGCAATGGAGCAAGTACTTTGTTGATATTGATGTTCATGGCAATGTGAATGATGACGATGATGGCTGTCGTTAAAAGTGTTAAATAGGCGCGTGTTTCATATAAAACAACACCATCATAAACAGCCACACACACACATGCATCCATTTACAAACAACTGCATTTATTGCAGAAGACCAACAGCATCGCTGACGCTATTTATCAAACATGCAACAAGTTGTTTAAATAAGTGGAAAACTAGAAGTTTAAAAAGTTTTGCCCTGTTGAGTGAAGAAAGGCAAGCAGAAATTCTCATCGGGTCCGTGAACAAACAAAAACCATTTTAACTTTTTATTATTCGTTTCATTTTGAAGCTACAAAATGTTTAGAATTTAAAGTACATACGTGCATGATTTATTGTTGGTTCGTTTGTTTCCAAACAGATGCAATTATCTAATTACTCTTAAAAATGGAAGTTTGTAAAAAGAAGAAAATAAAAACCAAACTCCATATTTAGCTTAGGTACAGTGGAGCCTGTGGCAAAATAGTTGGGCATGAGAATTAAGGATGCTGCTTTAAACTTTTATATCTCAAACGTACATCAAGAATTCAAACATTATTCTGTAATGCCGTAAATATAAATCCTTTGGATTTCTTCAGGTTTTAAGTCCCTTATCGTACCCGTATGTTTTCATAACTACCAGACTACTTAAAGTCAATCGGGATAATTTTCCATAATTTAATTTCTATAAAGTTGCACAGTGGGGCAATGGCGAAATAGTTCAAAAAGCAAATAAGTGATTTCTAAGGATTTGGACCGATTGTGAAAAAATATCACATGGTAATAGTACTCGAGTCTAAGGGATGGAACCAAATAGGGTTGCACAGAAGGGCACCTTGGACATGTAAATTCTACTAATCTTCTTTTTTGAAGAAAGTAAAAGATATTTAAAAGCTCTTTAAAACCAAATATAAATCTTAAAGTTTCCATCTATAGTACGAATTATTTTCAATTGAAAATCATAAGCTTAATAAGAGAATTTTTCTGGAGAAAACCTTAACCTTCAGTTGATAATTGAAGATTCTAAAATTTTCATATTTTTTATTTAGTTTTCTAACAATCTGATGAAATATATAAAAATTTTCACTTTGTGATTATCAGATTTTACCTTTTTTGGTTGAACTAATCGATGTTGCATTTAATCCTTTCTCCATGAAATGATATCTGACGTCTGATGATTAATTGATTTTAACTGCTTTGACAGCTAACATTCTAGGAATGATTTCTTATAAATATTATTTAAGACGCTTAATGCCCTCATCATTCTGATGCATTTCAAAATACACATTTGTATTTTTTTGTTTGCATCTATTAAAGGTTTCATTGATTTTCAAATTGAAAGTTGATAAAACTGGATAAAACTGATAATAGTTCAACTTAACAGTTAAGTAATTAATTAAAAAAATAGTTGCGAAATTTACTAAATAAATTTTTAATTAAACCAATTTTATATTTAATTAAATAAGGAAACAAATTTCTTATTAAGTAAATAATTAATTCAATTAAAGACTTAATAAGACTTTAATCAAAATACAAATAAAATTTTGTATTATGCATTACTTATTGTACTACATTTAGTCAGAAGCTACATTTCAAAAATAACTAAAAAATGCCTTGCAAGTATTCAACTTACTGCTTTCTTGGCAATTTCAAACAAAAATATTTTCCATTTTATTTGGATACCAGATAGAAAAAATAATAATAAATTGGAAACACTGCCATAGAAAACATACGCAAACATTAGGCCAATTTACATTGTGAAAATTTTTCATGTCATTAGTTGCATAAAATTTATGCTTGTCGGCAATAAGAGTAGAGAGACAAACGATAACATATCGTTGGTCACAGGTTGACAATTCCTATAACGTTTATTGTACTTTTCAGAAGACAAAATACAAAACGTTATTACTCAGTTGCTAAACCGTGTTTGAAGAAAATTAAAAAAGCAAAATTAGTACGAGATATTGTTTGTGGGAAGCTGCAAAGAAAACAAAGGAATTGAAATTATATTTCACTAAAAAATTATATTAAATAATACCCCGATTCGATTTTTTTGCGAATTAAGAGTTGTCAACTTGTGACTGACGATATATTAAATTTAAAGCAAATTGTAAAGGTTCCGATGGCATTAAAATTTTATCATCAAAGCGCACGTCGAAACTAGCAATTTTTTTTTTAATTGAAAAAATGGCATGAAAAAACGGCATGGTGTAAATCTGGACAAATGTTTGTGAATAAAGACAAGGATTCACTATCATATACTGCGATTTAATCACAAAAAAACTTAACAGAATTCTGTCCTATTTTAAAAATCACTTCAAAATGGCGTTATAGGTGCCACACTTTTATACAGAAAAGATAAAAATAACAGATTCTTTAAATATTTTGTTGTTTTTTTCCTCATCTTCAAAAAAATCAACTCTTGTCGCATAGAATAAATCATTTTGTGAATATTTTCAAAAGATTATAAAACCGTACAGATCTGTCAAAAAGTCTGTCACACACATACACTTTTAATCCACACTATCATACTTTTTGAGCACACATGCAATTTTTGACAGATCGTACGACTGAGTATGATAGTCAATCCTGGCCTTTAGCGAGCCTGGCTAGCAACGTCATATATTTTAATTCTTTAAATTGCGTATTTTTAATCGCAATTAATATATACAAAAATAAAATGTCTTTTATTATTTGGAGAGAACCAGAGTTTGTTTTGAAGCGAAGATGTTTCCTTACTTTGTGATTTGCAAAAATTTAAAAAACATTTTACTAGACATTGTCAACTAATTATCTATCTGTTCATTGTTACTTTTTCCCTATTCAAAAATTAATCAATTTCGAGCACTATATTTTTCAATACTAAAACAAAAAATTATAGCAGACAATAAATTTCTTAATACAGATTTTATTTTACATATTATTATAATTTGTTTGATATATCAAATTACCTAAAACGATCCATTTACATAAAAACTAAGATTTATTATTCAAAAAAAAATTAATTATTTTTCTTTTTGTGTAAAAGAATGTTAAAATTGTTTAGTCACTTTATCTTTTTGTTTTTTTTTTCTTAATTCATTGTATTTAATTCTTAATAGTGGCAGGCATAAAACCACATTTAAGACACCTCCTTTGTTTTTGTTGTTTTGTTTTTTAATCGGATTTTAAATAAGAAAAACTAAAAATGACCTGACTTAAGTGGCCATTAGCCCTTAACGTCAATTTGTCGCGTCTGTTGAAATGAAATACTTTTCTATTTATTAGTGTAGCTGGTTTATACAACGTGTTTAAGGCCAGAGATAAGGCAAGAACTAAATTCCTACTTTTGAAAAAAAAAAAATATAAAAAGGCATACAAAGTACACACACACACACGCATACATGAATTAAAGTCTTTATCAGCAGGAGCACATTTTTAAGACAACAACATAATGCACATACCCTTCATTAGTTAATTTAAAAAAAATCAAAAGAGCTTGTCATCATAGTGAGCATCCTAAGAACGAACTTAAATACATATTTTTTTTGCTTTTTTTTTTTTTGTTAAACAACAAGTATCACAGTTTTTCTTTAACTTGTAATCGTAGTCTCTGTGACTATCCATCCAACAAAACATCCAGCCGGGCAGTTAATCTTGTTGCCTGTATCTATTCATTATAAATTGTAGCCGGAAAGGATACATTGTTTTGGCTGTTATACCTGGCGTTCAGATGAGTCAACATTGAAAGAAGTAGAAAGTAAGAGAAAATTTGTTTATATACAAATGATATAAAAAAATAAAAAGTATAAAGAAACATTCATTCAACCTTTAACTCGTTCGTTTTGTTTAGGAACCTTGTGATAGTATCTAACTTTTATCACCAGCATAGCTCATCTAAACATTTGCAACTGGGATTCATTCAACTCAAAAGCATAATTATTGCTGCAGTATAAAGTTTTAGCATTTTAAAAACGCATACAATTTTAAACGATGGTGGTAATGTAATAAACGCCTTTTTAATTTTGTTTGAATAGAGAACAGATAAGACTTTAAAAGCTTAATAAATGCTTTACAGACTCGCTATTATTTGCTGAAGGATATATTTAAAAATAAAAACAACAACAAATATGTTAGTGGAGCATTTATAGCAATTAAAAGTTCTTTTTTTTATTTTAAAGCTTAAATTAGGAATTGCATTACTTTTTTAATTTTAGCATTTTAGGTAATTCTCTGAAGGAAAGTGTGGTAGAGAAAATAGTTAATATTGCCAAAGGAAAACTACTGAAGTAGGCCGCTTATTTTTATATTCGAATCTTATATACCCTTCACCATATATATAAACAAATATTCGAGTGACAGAATTTAAAAATAAGAATTAAAATTTAAAATAAAAGGTTTTTATTTATAACATAAAAAATTCAGGTCTAACAGAAGAAGTAAAAAAACAAATAAGTAACAAAAAAATGTAAGTTTATATAAAAATGTTATTGGCTTTTAATAGGTTAAGCATTTTTGAAAAATTTACTGAATGACCTTTTCAGACGCTTTTAAACGTAACTATATTGATATTTTAAAAAACATGACACACAATTTTACTTTTTTATTAAAAGTTTAGACGCTCATAACTCGGTAAATATAAGCGGGCATAAATTTGTTTACTTGCTTTAAATTTTTAATTCTCTATCGCCCCACTTATTTCATTTTTTTTTTGGAGTTACTTCACTAAACTAGATTTGTTCCAAATAAAATGGAAAAATATGAGGCAGGCATTTGACTTAGAAGAACATGGACGGATCTTGCTAATATTCAATAGCAAAATTTTCGACTCTATGTCTGATCGATTGGCGTATTTAAATTTTCCCTAGTTCATCTAATGCCTTGGCAAAGTTCATTTCAACACTTACACGGACGGACAGACGGACTTTGATCAATCAACTGCGCTATGCATAAAAACTCAGAATATATACTTACATACTTTATGGTAGCTGAAATTGATATTTTAGAAATTAAAAATGAAATGATAAATTTAGATTTATCCTTTTTTTGCGTGTAGTGGAGGGTATAAAAATTTAGGAGAAAAATGATGCAAAAATGTGAAAAAATAAAAACATTTTTGGGTTTCCTTTAGAAAAAGAAATAACTTGTCATTGAAAGGGAAATTTGAGGGATTTCATTATATTCAATTGAAAACAATTTAAATTTGTTACTTCCTGTTTAACATTATAATTAAGTATTAAATGAGAAGACAGTTAACAAGAATTCACCTATCAATTGTGGAATTAGCAAAAAGAAAAAATCGCTAATTTAATAGTATGTTTAAAACAAGTTTCTATAAACTTGCTTCTTAAATTCTCGTAATACAAAACTACTTCAATAAAACTAAAACAAAAAATTTTAAGCAATGAATTTTTTGTTTATAAAATAAAACGGCGCACTAGGAAGCGAAAAGCGTTCAGAAAAGTGAACAGAATATTTCGTTTTATTGAGTGATTCATTCTACTGCTTAGAACAGTTTCTTTGGCAGAAATTGATTTTATAGTCTTTAAGCACTTAAATATTAAGGAATTCAAAGCGTTTTTAATAGGTGAAGACTTGGTGCAGGATTTCATTTCTCTCTATATGTTCATTAAGGTTTAAGAAACCGTAAAAAAAAATTGACAGCTCACTGGTTACGCTAAATTAAAATAAAATAAATCAACATGAGGGGCCAAAATGTTATAAATGTCAAACGAATTAGTTAAAAAATAATAAATCTTAAATTGTCATGTTTCCTATAGAGTTTTTCTTAAGTCCTAAAATTATTTATAAAAAATATTATTAAATGTAAAAATAAAAAAACAAGACTGCTTCAAAGCTCTGAATATTTTTCAATATCATGGATTTTATTACATTTTAAAATATTCAACTTCAGCCTCTCTTTAGATGCCAAAGTTGTAATTTAGTTCCTGTACCGCGTTTTTGTATCTTAAGTGAGAATTTTTCTTTTTGCAAGAAAATATAATCATATGTATTACACAGGGTGAGCTAAAGTAAATTATGATCTCTTTTCATTAACTTCTAATGTGAAATTCATTATGCACTCTAAGTCACTCTGTGCACAAAAAATGTATTCATTTGGAAGATTTTTCACTCAAGTTATAAAAATGAGACGCTGGTCTTAACAAATAACAGTATAAAAATACGTTTTTTTATTAATATAAAAATGTTTAAAAATCATAGAACAACTAATTTAAAAATATATTTTTTTGCAAGACTTAATTTCACACTGATTAAAGGGCTATTTGTAGAGCCTAAAAGTCAAGTTAAAAAGAAATGTGTCATAACACTGAGTATGACACATATAGATATAATCTTGAAATCACTTGTTTTTCTATGCAAACCAAACGTATCTAATCAACTAAATAACTCTTAAATGGTCATCGTCACTGATATCACTTACCTTTAGAAAGAAATGTTAAATTATTAAATACATACGCTCTGGCATACTAAAAGCGTTAAAAAGCAACTGCTTTATTTTATAAAAATATCGTTTTTATTACACACATCCATATATATTTATTTAAATAAGTTATGGCTTAACTTTTCTGTTTGACTCTTGAAAAACTTTTGTTGTTTTTTTTTTTTTTTTGTTTGTTAAATTATTTTTTTTTACTTTGGCAGCAGTTGGTACATAAAAGAATGCTGCAACTGATGTGTCTCTTACATAACTCGTTTAATAATGATGAATTTATTTTAACATCTTTTAAAACTTTATAGAGGAGTTTTCAATTTGAGCGAATACATTATGAAATTAAATTTTACTGGTAAAAATTGCAGGATTAAAACGGGAATGAACATTTTCCGAGTGAAGATATGAGCGCAATTAGCATTTTTCATGGAAGATATGACAAAATGGAACCGCTACTGTTGTTTGAGAGAGAGTTAAAAAGGATTTCTATTCTTAAGTTTTGTTTATAAATCTTTCTGTTTTTTTTTTGCTGCTGATAAAAAATAAAGAATCGATTCTGAAAAACTTTAAGAGTTTTTTTGTTAATAAACAAATTAAGATCCCTATTTTTGTTCAAAAATATAGAGCACTTGCATAAACTTTTTTTGCCTTTTTGTTTGGTTGTTTCTGTGTTGAAAATTTACAACGTTGTATTCGAACTTGTTCTTACTTCTTTTGTTGTTGTAGAGAAATGTTAAAACACTTTAACTTACCTTAATTATTAAAGTTTCATTTAACAACAAACTCAACTTTATGCTGTCAGTCAGTCAGTCAATTGTTAAGGAAAATACACTGAAAAAAATTAACAACAAGCATTTGTTAAGTTAGCTTAAAGCATTCCTCTTTTACACAATTTTTGCTGCATATTTGAAGGCTCATGTTTTGTCTTGTAGTATGGAATAAGAAAAAGAAAATACTCAGTAAATCACTACTAACACCTTTTGAAAATTTCTAAATAATCTAAAAATTTATTTTACTGTATTTTCTTATATATACACTAACGTCTTTGAAATATGCACGTGTCAAGCCTTAACATGAAGAATGTCTTTACTCCAATTTTCAAGATTTATGATAAATAAAGGCCCAACTATAATGTGCATATACAAGCTTATGCCAACTTATACAACTGTGCAAATACATATAAATCAAATGTGGTAAACTATAATGTACTTGAGAGAACTTTTCGTTAAGTTTCGTCAAATGTCATTTGCTTAAGCAATGTACGAAGCTGATCGTACATTCCGTACAGAAACAGCTGATTGCGCTTGGAGTATACATACATAAATCAGTAAAGAGAAAATTGCAGTGGAGAGCGACATTGAAAAAGATTTTTTTTTAATTTAATAGAAAATGTAAAAAAAGAAGGGTTTACATGAGAGAAAATGATGCGTTTTTATTATAACAATTCGCTTTAATTTTTTTTAATTGCTTTCAAATTAAATCAGTGACACCGTTGCATCTTTTGCTACTTTTTACCAAAAATACATAAAAAAACATGTAATTTTTTATCGAATTTAATTAAAAACTAGTAAAAGAAAGTACATTTGTTTAAATCAATGTTATTAAATATACATATTATATTTTTTCGATGCCTTTTTCTTTACAAGTGTGATTTATTTAAAAATATATATTTTTGGGAAAGTACGATTTAAACAAGAATGTGCAACTGTGGCAAATTATTTTTTAAATTTATGTAAGTACATTGTAGCCACATAAAAATCTTTAAAGAATTACCTAAGCATTTGACAGGCTTTTCGTTGGGTTTTTGACATAAGCTCAAGCTAGCTTATGCACATTATAGTTGGGCCTTAAGAAGTCCCCAATTTCAAGCAAAAACGCAGACAAGCGCAATATTGAAACGGCGTCAGGAACTTTTTTTAATGAGCAATTGCTGTTTTTTCACTTTCTTTTTATCAACAACGAAACGCCTAATCTTTTTTAAAGTGTGACAAGATTGTTGAGAGAATAAATCCTCAAAATGACAAAATATGAAAAGTCAATCTTAAAATAAAAATAATTCTATCAAGGCGGATCAATACAAGGTGATCATGATGGAGAATTCATTAATTTTCGCCGCAACACTAAATGTCAAACACCATACAAACAAAAGTTATACAAATTTTGTTTTATATGTGGTTTGACGTTTAGGGTTTTGGCGAAAATTATTATTATTCTTTTAAAACATTTAATCTTCAAACCTATGAATTCTAAAGGTAGAAACTTCTTAGTCTCTTCCAGAGAGTTGGATCGAAAACAAAAGGCATTTATCACAGTTGGAGTTTTTCTTTCTTTTGATTTATGTCTCTCTTGCAGCAAAGGCTTGGTAAATGCACACTTTAACAGATTGATGTTTAAAGACATTTTAAAGTTTCAAACAAATTGTGTTCTCACGTTAAGCGAAAGGGTGCTTGTATAATGTGTGCTGCCGCTTGCGGAAAAGTTAAGGGGAAGAGTTTTCTTTGCAAAAGTTTTATTTTAAAAAAAGAAAAATATGAAAAATGTTTAAAAAGGTTTCACTTTTTCTTGTTGAAAGCAGCAATTGTTGCAGTACTTTTTTGACTATTTGTTAATTTTTTTTAGTATGAAAATAACTTAAACTGGCTATAAGAATTATAAACTTTTATAATTACATAAAAAAGTGAACATATAAACATTTACTTTTTCATCATTCACACATGCAAATCAAAATCTTGGTTTAAAACAATGAAAGTTGTGTTTTTATTTGTTTGTAAAACCTTGTTAACACAGGAAAGAAGGAGGTTGGGTTGTTTTTGTTCTTGTTATCCATTAAATTGAAGTTAACTAATTTTAAACAAAAATTATTTAAAAGATTTCGCTCTATTTGTTTTTGAAAAGTAAAAAGTATTTTTTATTTTAAACTATAAAAACAAAAATAATATGATTTGAAAATAAAAAATTTGGAGCAAATTGGGCGGTTGTGCGGTGTTTGCTTATGAACAGACTATTAGATTCTTCTCAGTTCAAAGAAGTGAATTATTTATAGATCTAATATTTTATCTAAACTTATCTGTAGTTAATATATTTAAAAACAACTTAGCAAGAAATCAATGACCGGAACTTAAAAAAAGACAATTTGTTTGGGCTTATAAATATTTTTCATTAAATAAAATGCCAACTGAAGTTTGTTTTATAATTAAATCTGATTTAAATTTTAGGCAAAATTTATATTAATTGTTATTAAAGTAGAAGAGTTTTAACGAATGTCAGTAATTAAAAATATAAAAAGCTTGGGATATCACATGAAAGCAAAAGTTTCTATAATTTTATCATTTTTCTTTTAAAGATATGATAAAGACTTTGTTCACGCAATGACTGGTATTTCGGCCAACTGCGACGGTCAAATAAAAATCACTGTTCTGGTAGGAAATACCTTTTATTAAAACCACATTAATTTTATTTCTTAAGCAAAAAATATCATAACTAATTTTTTACGAGTATTAGCATTAAATTCAGAAAGTATAAGGAACGTCATAAACTCTCCTGATGCATTTATCAGTTACAAGGCCGTGATTTTTCTAAAAGAGTTAAAAAAATAAAGTTATAAAAATAACAAATTACACAAAAAAAAAAAAATAATAATAAAATAAATATAAGTTAAGATCCGAAAGTAATCAATCAGTCAAGTAATCTAATATATAAAATTCTCGTGTATCGGTGTTTGTAATAAAACTTCTCCGAAATGGCTTGAAAAATTTTCATAAAATTTTGTGTACACATCGAGTAGAGAATCATTCAACATCTATTTTTTATGCCCCTTAACGATACGCCTTTTTTCACGCCTCCTTAGGGAAGCCAGTCTGCTGGATCGATCTTCTTGAAATTTTCGCACAATATGACTCTGGTATGATTAATAGAAAAAATTTTTTATCACCCCTGCTTTAGCGTCCACCTTTTTGTTTTTTTTTTAATTATGTACTTGCATTAATATAGTTTTTAGTATTTTGCTTTAAATTGTTCACAATTTATAGTCTAGCCAGTGCAGAAATAAATGTTTGAATATTAGGGGGAATCACCCCAAGAGACAATTTATAAACTAAGTCAGATCTGCGTAACGTAGAACACACATGGTTTACGTTTTTTAATGCACTAACTACAGGCGGTACGTTTCTGGGTCAGCCAGTTAAGTATAAAAATAAATAAATAAATTCAAGATTTTTGTTCTAACGTATTGCATATAAGAGGTCGAATGAATTGGCCTCTTAAAAGTAATATTTTTTTTTAGTAATGGTACTTAAAAAAAATTGCTAAATATTTAATATATAAAAACTACTCCATGTTTATGTAGCCTATTTGCTTATACGAAAGTTGAAAAGTCTACAATTTTATTTTTTTTTTTTTGCTAATAGGAACAAGAATCGTATAAATGGAATACTATTTTTAATATGGCAACTTTTTTTCATTGAATATTTATCGGATGCAGTTTGTTTGTTTTCTATAAAATTTTTTATTTTTTATTGCTAATTTGGGGTTGAGTATCATAGTTTATGGCTTACGATACGAAGTAGGAAATTACCATTTTTAACTGCCAGACACTCTCTGACACATTTTTTTAGATTTGTGCCGTATTGAATCTTTTCAATGTCGGTGCATTTCAATTTCGATAAAACTTTTCGTACAGCTTGTGTTTAGATATTTATTCATTTTATTTAAATTTATACAACTCTAGTGTGTATCTATATGTCTTTGCTACATATGTATGTAGTAGGTAAAAAGGGCTGGATTAATAGTGCAGAATTACAGATGCTTTTTTTTCCAAAACAAAAAAAAAAAAAGTAAAATTTATTAATAATAGATTTCGTTATCAACTAAACAGACTTTAATGAAAAATGTGTTAACATATAAAATTAATAGTTTTTTTTAGTTTTTAGAATATATATTATTCCCTAAACTGAGGGTATTTTGGTATCTTTTTTGTTGGTAAAAAATAGTTAAACAATACAAATCATTGTTTTGGCATTTTTATTACAAAAAAATATAAAAAAAAAACAGAAATATGTTCAAAAACACTAATGAAGTGAATTATTTTTGTTTGGAGGATACTTTTTTTTAATAAAATAGCCTTTTTTGACACATATTAAAATATGTCAACGAATGCACTGCTGGAGACATTGTCAGACATTCGGAAGAGCTGAGAATTTTTTAACTAAACAAAACAAAGAAGAAACATATTCACTATAATTGTCGTGTCATATAAAAATTTATTTTAACAAATGTCATGTTTTTTCAAGCTGTGTTCCTGTGTTAAATTTGTGTTCACCAGAAATTTATTTTTGGTTTAAAAATTTTTTATAAAATTAAAAAAAAATTAAGAATTTTTTAGCACGCTACCCAACAACTAACTGCGAAAACAAATAAAATTTAAGGTAAATTTCAATTATCACATAAAAAATATAAAAACAAAAAATTTCATATATTTATTTACACATATTCAAGTAGCGATTTTTGCTCTAATATTGATTTCTTAAAAAATTAAAAAAACTACCGCCTAGAGAATTTGGAAGTGCTCTGTCCAACTACAAATTGGATACTTGAATAAAACTGAACCTAAAATTCATTTTAAATAATTTGATTTTAATAAATAAAATTATAAATATTTACATTAATTTATTTAAGCTATTAAATATTTATTTATCAGAAATAAAATATTTTAGTTAAAAATATTAAATGTCGTTTATACAAAATATACAACACTGTAAAAATTTGTTTTTAACGTCTATCAATGGAGATAGTAAAAATATCTTATAGCTTAAAATAATTGCATGTGACGCTTTAGTTTAAAAAACCTTTTTAAAATTAAACAATGTTGCAATTAATTTAAATAGAACAAGTTAAATTAAATATCTACATTTTGTTTTACCAACAAATCACTTAATAACTACACACACACACATGAACACATTTAACGCAAGATAACATTTCAAAGGAATTTCTTCCTTCGGAAAAAACAAACTAACAAAAACATTACAAAGATTTTAAGAATAATTAAATAAAAAATATTTATAAAACAAAAATAAAATTTGCTTTGTAAACACATTTAAGTAATATCTTTTCTAAAATGTGATTTGCTATAAAATAAAATGTAAAAAACAAAAAGAACACAGTATTGCTTAAAACACTAGCACCCCTTGCATTGGTGCAGCAAAATTTTTTCAAATTAAAAAATTTTATTTAAATTATTTCGAAATCTAATTCGCATTATCATATAAGAAAAACTATTTTGTATACACCATTTGAATAAAATGAATTCTAGTATTACTGCTCCATAGTTAAAAGCACTAAAGCGATAATTTTAACATCACTAGGAAATTAGTTTTATTTTTCATTCAGTGTTGCCGTTTTGGTCACTTATAACCAAAAGTTATTTTGTGATATGTATATATTAACATTTTTGATTTTGGTTACGTTTCAAGCCAGAAAATTAATACATACTTTTTTTGAAGAGAAGTAACACTTACACAATAATGGCAGCTTATTACTTGTGCTACCTTCCTTGGAAAACGATAGAATAGAATATGTAGTGGGTAAAGAAAAGTTATAGATAAAAAACTACGTTTTCCATAACATTGTAGTTACACACTATGTTTATTTTATTTCGCTGGAAATTTTCTAAAAGTGGCACTAAAGGTCGGTTTATGAAAAAAGTCGAACTAAAAAGTCATTTAAGAAAATAAAAGCAGGTAACGAAAAAAAAAACACTTTGTATCTTCGTCTTGCAAAATATTTATTTTCGGAAGAACATTTAGCATTGTTGCAATTTTCCAACTCGGACTGTGTGGTTTTCTCTTGCTACATATAAGTTCTTTTATTTTCGTTTTCATTTGCAGCTTTTCCTTTTGCTTATTTTGCTTTTTGCCAAAAAAACGTCCTTAGAGCGGTTGGGTTTTGAACTCAGAACGCCAAATCAATAACAGCTTAGTAGCAGAGAAACAAGTCGTGCGGCGCACAGCCGGCTAAAAGCCGCCGCCGATTTTTTCTAAATAGTCGAGCCGCCGCCGAGTGGTGCGGCTTGTCACGACTCAAAAATGTTAGCCGGCAATTTTCATACTTAAAATTTTGTGTATTGAAATTACTTTCTGTAACGAAATATAAGTTAAAATTTGAAGCTTGTTGTTTAAATTGATTAAAATAGAAATATATTTCTATAGAAAACAATGCATAACTTATTAAATGTATGTAAATAAAATAATTTAATTAATTTTTAAAATCTTGCGTCTTTATTTGTAATATTTACTTCATTTTAAGTTTGTTTATTTTTGTTGTTCTTCTTCTTCCTAACACAATACACAAGAACTCCTTGATTGTCGGCTTAAGCCGACTTACAGCCGCCGCCGACAATTTTTTGCTTAGCCGCCGCTGCCGAGTTTTTATCACCACTTGTTTCTCTGCTTAGTAGTCAATATGCTAATCATCTAAGTTAATAAATATTGCAAAGTACGCGTTAAATTTTACTGTGAACACTTACAAAAATAATTCATCCTTACCATGGAACGCAAAAACTTGATGTGTTTGAGACATTACCATTTCAAATCTTGTGGCTTTTTTACACCACACGACTTCACTCCATCTACCGTAAAAATTATTTTTTAAATCGGAAGAGTAGTTTAAATGATAAAATATTTAGGATCTTAAAAACAGAGTCACTTCTTGGCGGTAAATGTATCAAGTCTACAACTAAAGATACACATAGAAAAGTTTTTGTAGGCACTAATTTTTACGGAGTCATAAATTTGAGCAATTTTTTAAATTTATATTAAATATAAAATTATTATTATATTTTAAATTTAAAACAATTCTACATACAATCAAAAATTTTGTTAGAGGATTTCACTTTATAGAAGTTTAGTTTTATGGGAAAAATATCATCGCAAGAGAGTTGTATGGACAACATTTAATTTATAACAGAATATTCAAGAAAAGTTTGACGTTTCCCACGGATGTGGGCGTATTCCAATTTTTGACAAAACGAGTATCTTAGCTGAAAACAAATATAACATTTGCGAGTCATATTTAAAAATATGTATGAATAATAAACAAGGGTAAATTTTCTTAAAAATGATGATTTTTTTTTTTTGCAAAACAGTGAAATTAATTTTAAATTAAATGGGATGCTAATGTTGTATGGACTAGTAAGAACTTTGCAAGAAAAAAATTGAAGATGTAATAACTAAGGAATTTTTTCTTAAATTCTTTCTTTCTATCTTTTTCTTTTTTTGATAGTTCGGATGAAATTTAGGTATATAATCATATTTTATTTAATTTATATTTTCAACGCTTTTGCTCACACCATGACAGGAAGAAATATCTTATATATTTTTTTATAGTGAAATATTACTTGATGTTGATAAATTAACCACGTTTGGAATTAATTAAAATAGATAAATTAGATTTTAAGATAAATATTAAAACTGAAATTATTTAAACAACTAACCAATATTGCACTTAATATAAAAGAAGTGATTTCGATATATACGAATCCTAAATACCGAATCTTATATACACTTCACCATGTATGTAAAACTACTCTCTAATCAAAAAAAAAAAAAAAAAAAAAAAAAAAAGAAGCAAATAATCGGTTGACAGAGAATTAAAAAATAGGACAAAAATTAATTACGATATATAATTTTATGTAAAAATGTTATCGGCTCTTAATGGGTTAAGCATTAAAAAAAAATTTATAGTATTTTCTGAAAGACCTCTTCAAAAGCTTTTAAATGATATCAATATTGATCTTTTAAAATATATGGTGCACAATCGTACTTTTCTTTGAAAATTTCAGAGGCCCACTATAACTTGGAAAATATAGACGAGCGCCATTTGTTTCACTTGATATAATTTTTTCTTATTTTTTAATTCTCTATCGCCCTATATATTTGTTTTTTTTTTTTATTGGATTTACTTTATTGTTTATAATGATATGGAAAAAGTAGAGGCAGGAGTGGTGTTTTGCCCGCTGCTTTAAAGGACATGGAACAATCTTGCTGATTTAAAATATCAAAATTTTCAAAACTAAATCTGATAGATTGGCGTAATTAAATTTTCTTTAGCTCATGTAGTGCCTTGGGGCAAAGTTGATTTGAACACTAACAAGGACGGGCAGACAAACAGACGGGTAGACTGAAAGGACTCAGAATATGTATACTCTATGAGGTCAGAAATGGAAATAGTAGAAATTACAAACTTAGATATACTCATTTTCCACTTTTTGTGATGAAGGATATAATAAGAATATAATTAGAAATGTTTTATGCAATACTGTTAATTAATTTTTTTAATCATAAACTTCAGAAACAGTAAAACAAGCAGTTGTTTATATAAAATTTATTATTTCACCAACTTTTCTGTAATTTGTTAAAAAGATTTTTGCAAAAATTAAAAAAAAAAATTAAATAATAAATAATAATAATTAAGCAAAAATAGAAGTAATTTAATAAATGAATTACATATAGATAAATCATTAGTCTCTTGAATAAACCTTAATTCAATTTAGATGTAAATTTAAGATTAATCGGTTAAAAAAAATTTGCTTAAGATAAAACTGATTTAGTTATATTATTAACATCACATGAATCAGCAATTATTATTTACATAAATAACTTTAGGGTAGGGAAGTTTAAGGTCGTGATCACATTTCACTTATCGAATGACTGCCATTAGATCATCTGTTTAAATTCAATTTCTCTAATTTGGTTTAAAAATGTTCATGGTAAAACCCTTACTATTTTAGAGCTATAACTGAATAGAAGAACGATAAGTCCGAATATTAGTTTAGTGTAAAGTCTAAAAATATATTTTCTTTTAACGCATTTAAAAATTTTCTTTAACTTGCATTCAGAAGTGACAAAACAGCATTTTTATATCATGTTGTCAACGCAAGAGAATATGCAACCGATAATTCCATGAAGAGAATAATATTTATTTGCCTGGTGCCGATAGTCGAATTGTTTCTTTTAGTGCAGAAACTAAAAACAAAACTAATGGAAATAAAACATTTGCTTAGTTTGATTTCCCAAATTAATTGTATAAAACTGAATTAATTGTGCAATGCTGGACTGTTTACTGAATACCCAACAGAACTATAGATTTTTTGGTACGTTTAATTATTGGTCTTTCTCTAATCCAATTGAAACGAATTTGATCACTACATTTTAAAAGTCGACACAGATGGATGTAAAGTGAGCTCAACTTCAGCTGTGTTGTTACAAGAAAACTACTGGTTTGATAAGAAATTGTTATTACATCACGTATTGCTTTATTCTGATAGTTCATGGTTATTTGTCTTGCTTGTCTCAAATATAAAACAATAAAAACATTAACAAGAGAAAAAACAAAAATAATTGCCATGAAATGTCAAAATCTATCCGCCCCAGTTTCGTTGTTATAAAAACGTAATCTCAATCTTAAAATAAATCGATTCTTTTAGTTACACATAAATTTCTTAAACATTCAATACAAAGATTAATCACAAAATTAACATTATTTTTGAATAAATTTTAGTAAGCGAAAAAACTGTAATTTAAATTCAGTTACAACTTTTATCATTTTATGTAAAACAGCGAAAAAAAAACATTTTTTTTATTTCATTAAATAGATTAATCAAACTCTCAAGGTTGTTAAATAATTTTTAAATTGTTTCGTGTTCAGAAACAAAATTCTTAATCTTGCGTAATGGAACTTACAGTTTTATTAAAGTGGAAGAAATTTCGTTATTTTTTAAAATTTAAAATTTATGACTTCAGTTGAATAAAAGGTGTTTTTCTTAAGCCTGATAGAATTTACGAAAAGGTAAAACTTATAAAGGAACTGTTACACTGTGCTCACTTTTTTCAGATTAAGATTATTATTATTATCTAGCAAATAATCATGAATAAATTTGAGCTTGTACAAAGCTACCAGATCATCCATTAATAGCACATCTTATAGGCAAAAAATTGTTTTTTCCATCCGGCTCATGTTTTTACCGACTTCAAAAAAAAAGATGGAGATTATCAAATTGACTGAATGTTGCATTTATATATTTGTGCGTCCATAACCTAGTCATTCCTGGATCGATTATGAACATTTTTTTGATTTGAAAGGTGATATTTACAGATTGATGCCGTTTTAAAAACAAACAATAATCTTAACAATTAAAGGGTGTCCCCCATACAATATACATGAACTGTTAAGTGCAACACTAAAAAAAAAAAATTATATTAAATCTGCGTATCACTATAGCTCCCAATAGCAATAAGTAATACAAAAATATAATTAAAAGTTAAAGGGTGTCCCCATAGGTGGGCCTATCTCTTAAACCGTTATAGACAAACGCTTAAAAATTTTTCAAAATGTCGAGTGCTCTGACCGTTATGGTAAAAAGTATGAATATTTAAAATTATAAATTAAAGGGTGTCCCAATAGTTCATTTAATGTAATAAATGTGTCCATACCTTTAAACAGTTATAGACAGATGCTTGAAATTTACAAAAAATCTGTATTGGTAACTCCGATATAACAATAAGTATAAAATTTGGAATTGGAAATTAAAGGGTGTTCCAATAGTTAATGTAATATAATGTATGTAAACTAACTTTTGAATCTTCATTGACACACAGTTTAAATTTACTAGGAACATGTATTTTTAAGTCCCTTATAACCATAAGTTTACAATTATAATTAGAACTTAAAGGGTGTTTCTATAATTCACGTAGTTTGGCCTATTTATGGCAGTATCCTTTAAACCGTAATATACAAACACTTGAAGATTATACAGAATCCAATCCTTTTCTTGGTATAATAAGAAGTAAACAAATTTTAAATTAAAAATTAAAGGGTTTTACAATAGTTGATGTAATTTGATTTTTATGGCCAAACTGTTGATCCGTTATAGACAGACGGTTGAAATTAACAAGGAGCTGTAGTGCTAAGTCTGCTATAACAAGCATAAAGCTTGGCGATGGAATATAAAGGTGTCCTTATAGTTGATGTATTTTAATGTATGTGGCCAGACTTTTGAACCGTTAGAGACAGACAAATGAAATCTTTTTTGAAGTCGGTTTTTTTTTCTTGCAAAAATTATTGTTTAATTAATTTACCGCAGACCCTAAAAACTCCATATAAAACAGATAAAATTATTGATTTATTTTTTCAAAAATAGGTCCAGAGCTTCTATTACGGTCGATGGTGGTCGGTAGTGAACCATGATGAATATTTTTTGTTTTAATATAGATAAAATTTATCCGTGTGAGATGTAGTGCTACGTGGCATATGGCGACCGCGATTATTGACATGTTGAAATTAAAATTTGAAGTTTGATGATTTCGATAAATGGCCTCAAGGATCATATGGTTTGACATCTCACGTTTATTTCCATCAATCGACGCTTTGGAGACCGATATTGTTCGTGTTGTTCGTAACATATGGCCAGAAACACTCGAAAAAGTATCTGTCCAGAATTCGCTTTGTTAGTAAATGCTGCGGTGGCCATATGATGCCATGAGTTAATCTTTCGAATATTTTTTTATTAAAATTAAATTTTTTGTGTTGTTTTTTCACAATTAAGAGTTCCATCGGGCTTAAAAAACACCATTTGTTATGACTCAGTTGTCTCCTCGGGTAAACTCTCTTGCATCTTGCTTATAAGTGTAAGTTGAAAATATTATTTGAAAGCTTACAAATATACATATCTCTCTAACAATAATTATAAGAACTTTAAACTGACACTACCTGGCCCAAGATATAAAAAAAAAAAAAAAAAAAAAAAAAATAAAAAAATTGTTTTAGACATAATTTTTAAAGCAGAAGCAAAACAAATTTTGTGTGTTTTGTTTTAAACAGTTAACTGAAGAATGAAATTCGTTATAGTTAACCGGACAGACAGTATCGTTCAGTAAACACCATTTGTAATGACTCAGTCGCCTCTTTGGCTAAGTTTTCTTACATTTTGTTTATAACGGTTAAGTTGAAAACATTTTTTGAAAGGTTACAAGTATATTTCTCTATCAATAATTATAAAAACTTTAAACTGACAGGATATAAAAAAAATCGTTAAAGCAGAGCAAAACAAATTTTGTGTTTTTTGTATTAAACAGTTAATAAAAGAATAAAATTTTCTTTCGTTATAGTTAACCGGAGAGACAGTATGGTTCAGTATGTTTAATTACTAAAAAGGAATTAAAGAAAAGTTTCAACTAAATTTAAAAGGAGTGATTGTGAAGAGCGAGCTTGAAAGTGAAGTTCTGTAATATTTTTTTTTTAAATTAAAAAATAATAATAATAATAATAATAATAATAATAATAATAATAATAATAATAATAAAAAAACCTTTCCTGAAGAAGTGGAAAAAAAGCTGAAATCAGTTTTTTATTTGCACTAATGAAAAATCTGACCATAAATAGCCCAAAATACACTCTTCACAATAACAAAGGTCATAAACAAACAGAAAATCATTAAGTGGAGTGAATTGAAGCATTCATATAAGTTTTGTTGTTTAAAGAATTTCATTATTCTAAATTATATTTAGTAGTTTAAATTATCATGTTCATTAATTTATTTTTCTGTGACTAAGAAAAAAAATGTATTTTTTGGCCGTTCCTTTATTTTCATACGTTTCAAATTTAAACATTTTTCTTTTTAAAACCATTAATTTAAATCCATTTTATTGTGATAATAGTATGACAGCAGTTGTGGAGGAGTGACTTCTATACAAATACACTTATCGCCAGGTTCTAAATTCGAGGACACGTTCAAAATTTTTTCGTAAAAAAAAATTCACAAATTTTATCAGATATTTTTTTGACCAAAAAACACTAAGAAATTTTTTCCATCTGTCTCTAGATCAAACTCAAGTTTTAAATAGACGTCATAAAATACTCACTACAACAGTGCCCATAGAAACTTTAAAAATAAAATGATTTCTTTCTTGGCCTTAAATTGTGTCACTTTAACTTTAATTTTATCAATTTTGTATGAGCTCAAAAATGTTTTTTTCTTATTTTTGTTTTAACTTCATGCATAAAAACCAAATCAAAAATAAATAAATAAAAAATTCACTTGTATTATTACAATTTTTACATGAAATTTTACATTTATTTTATTCAGACAAATGATGATGTGGAAATAATAAAAAAGCAAAACGAGTAAAAAGGAAGAAAAAAAGAGGCAGTAGTGGCTACAATGAAGGAGGACTGACGACTATTACTATTATTTTTGTATTAAACTGACATTTTATTTATATGAACATTTATTTGTTTGTTACCGAATGAGTGCAATAAATGTATGTTTATATCTGCAGGATATACGCAAAAAAAAAAACACAAAAAAACAAACAAACTGGAACTAGAAAACATAAGAGATTCCACCATACTTCTCATGTAGTAGCAAACATTAAATACACTTGAATCGTGCAACGGACAGAGAATACAACCCTAAACAAAACTATAGGGGACATGGAAAAAAAAAACATGTATGAAGTTCTAAACTACAAATTGTATAGAAAATGTTTCTGTTTGTGACATTTATATACTTTGTTTAAATTAACATTTAGTAGTAGCACTCACTGGCACTGAAGACCGACATACAAATCGATTTAGTTTCTTCTTTTATGTTTTATGTTTTTTAATTTTGTGGTTCTGTTTTTGTTGTTTTTCAGTTTCTTTTTTTTTTTGATATCATTTTATTTCATAAGAGTTCTTTTTATTTGTAGATGTTGTTTAACCTGTTCAAGTTAAAATTATGTGTGGGGACTGTGTGATAATTGAAGATGAAAATTAAATGACTTTTAATTTATTGTTGAATGACTAATTTTTAAAACAGACTGCTTTAGTTAATTGTATTAAGAACGGAAAAGTTGTTGAATAAAATTTTAAGTTTCCCTACTCATTTTCATTCAATCGAGGTTTTCTTTCTGTATTTGAAAAACTTTAAAAAAATTGATATCGAAGAAGGTATGATAACATTGTAATTAAAGACAAGTCTTTGAAAAATTAGCAGTGTGGCCAGATTTCGAACATAGCGAAAAATATCTTGTTAAGAGATTGGAAAATTTTTGGAAAACTTTATATTACAAAAACATTGCACAAGATGAAATGGTATGAATAATATCTTGCAGCGTATTGAAATCCGACTCTCTCTAAGATCACGTATCTCCAAGTTCGAGCAGCCACTGAGAAGATATTTTGTGGGTCCCTTTATTTTGTTGTTGTGAACAGTACTCACCACACAAAAAACGCCTTTACGTACAAAAAAACGTTCGATAGTACAACGCTTTACAATTCATGTCAAATAAAATAAGTTTTTGTCTCGTATATTTTTCCTCGAAATTTAACAAGTGAAAAACCTGGCATTTGCTTGATCACTTTATATTTGAAAAAATTAAGTACCGCGATCAAGGGAATGTGAATGTCTGCTTGAAAGGAAATTGGCGATTTCAGATTAAATGCAGAAAAACGTACTCTTAATCTTGATTTGTATACAATTTTTTGCCAGTACAGTGTTGGTCTTATATGTCATAATTGAGATACCCGTCGGGACATTCTTTTTTTAGGGCAATTTAAGATGACAGTGATTGAACCACAACATGAATTTAGTTTTAGTTTTGTTAAGAGTTAAATATTGCAGGAGTTGGCCTTCTTATCTCGTGACGAAAATAATTAAATAAAAATGTTTTGTTTAGATTGCAAAATAAGCAAAAAATGACATGCTGGATAATTGCAGAACGCACTGCAAACTCAACAACATTTTTAGTCGAAAAAGGGTCTCGATGATCTTTCTTGTTTTTTATTAGTTTTTCCCACATCCACCCTTTTTAAATGGCATTTATTATTGCCCGAAGTTATCAGAAAATACTACCGGCAGTACGGCTTACGTAGGGGAAGTTTACGGATGACTTATTGGCCTTCCTTTCGGAAACTCGTGTCAATGCATTCACCATTTCTGAGAAAGGTGGCGTTTTTAGATATATTCGAGGCACTTGATAAAGAGTGGCATGGTACACTCATATCAAATCTCATTGATCACACCATACAAAGTGTTTTAGATGAGATCTTATCAAATGAAATTAGGGCAAATTCAGGGCTACCGCAAGGTTACGTCCTTTTTCCTACCCTTTTTCTAATTTTTCTTAACAACCTTCTACGGCAGACTTCCAACTTTGACTTTTCTTTTGCAGATGACAGTAGAATACGTCATTTATATTCATTTCGCAATAGGCTAAGCCTTCCGGAACTTGAGGCTGTGTGAAAGCAAATAGACGACACCATATCGCACAATCTTTTGGCAATCTGAGAATGGGGACATGTAACATGGTTTAATTTAACGCTTGTAAAAACCAGTGCTGAGTGTGATAACTCATTTGTTATCATTAGTGATAAAGATATTAAGAAATCAGAAGCTCTCGATCTTCTTGGCATGAAGATTTATTGCGATGTTCAGTGGAACAAGCAGCTTTCCAAGTCGCAAAATAAGCATTCAAGTGACTAGGTTTTCTGAAACGTTGTAGAAAATACTTCATTCCATCTTATCCCCTCGCTATTTATCTCAGCTGTTTTCAGACCCAAAATGGAGTAAAACTCTTACGTATGGGCTGGTTCTCCAAAGACTACCTGGTGTTACTCTACCACATGCAAGAGGGAGCGAAGAACCTGAAGAACTGGAGCATCGACGCAATGTGGGGTGTGTTTTTCTCTGTTTTATCGTTACTAAACTACGGAACGTGCTCTTATAAAATCAGGGAACTTGTTCCTGAAATTCGTATTTCGTACGCGCAATGCGCTCTGCATCAAGAGCGCATCTCTTTCTGATCGATTGTTAGGCATTGCAGAAAAAATTAATTTTTTAGGCGAACAGTTTGTATGTGGAATAAACTCCCTGCGGTGGTCTTTCTTATAACTTTCAGTGTAAAAAATTCAAATGAAATGTCTACAAGCACTACTTCCTCTATTCCCTTTCCATCAATCTAATTTCCTAGTCTCGGCACAATGTGTTGCATCAGTAGTGGTCATCTCCTGAGTGCTGGTCCTAATAAAAAAAAAAAAAACTGCCGAATAATAGACCACCTTAAGAATGGCATATAGAAAGATTTTATTACTTCAATACTAAAATCCAGATAATCTTCTTGATGTTTAAATATTAAAATATTGAAATTGAAAAAATTTAACTGGGTTGCTTTCTTTTAAGACTTAACCTAAATCCATAATACCTCCCTCGCATCTCACTTTAAAATAGTTATAAACTTAAACTGGTTGCTTACAGAATGTATCTATGTATGTATGTGTGTAGGGTCCAACCAACATCCTTGCCTCTAGTTAAATTTGTCATCATCATCTCAACCTCCTTTTCTTAGTTGCAAAGTGAATGAGTCATTATCATGTTGTTGCTATTCCTGTTGTTATTGTTATTATTTATTTTTTATTGTGTTTTTATTTTAATACTCATTTTATTTCTTTTCTTCTTTTTTATTTTAGTTTTAGTTGCAAGCAAATAAGAACAGGATTTAATATTTTTGTTTGTTAATTTGCAGTTCAAACTCGTACGTAAATTTAAGTTTTTTTTTTTTTTTTTTTATTTTAACGTCAAGATAAGCTTTTTTATTTACGATCCTGCTGTTTTAATTATAATCTTGAATTTTAGTATTTTATTATTATTTTTTTTGTGGGTTTTCTTTGTTTTGTTGCACTTTTGTAAATGGATCATAATTAAGGCTAAATGTTATCGCAGTCATTAAGTTGAAAAGTGATGAAAATATTGTTAAACTTTTATTTGTTCCAAATCGAACGTTAATGACTTTTGAGTGCATTGAAATATAAAGGGACAAAATATAAGTGCTAACTAAGCCTTATAGTTATCGTAGGTTTAAGAGATTTAAATTATTTGGCTTTTACAATGTATCAAAAATTTACGATGACCATAATTGAAGATATAAGTTATGGAAACAAGGCTAAGTCCATGTTGGCAATTTGTAGAACCAGTAAAAATAAAATAAATAAATTATTAGTGATGCAATGCAATACAATTTTAATTATTAATTATTTTTACTGATTACTGAAGTTTATTTTTAAATATTTTTTACCTGTGGTTAACATGTAAATTTGTATGAAGTACTTTTTATATTTTTACTGAAAAATTAAAATAAAATTTTACTAATAATGTAATTCCACTTTTTTTAGGAAAACATTAAAAATTAACGTAATGAAAATCAAATTGCAATATCAGTACAACTTATCTCGGTTACTGCAACTTTAATGTGTGTGATAAGTGCATAATTGCAAAACTTTAACAATCATCCAGCCAAAAAAATATTTTTTCTCATTTTTCAATTCTATAGCTTAAGAATTATGCAAATTCAGCAGTTCGGAAATTTATATTGTCAAGTGGAAGTAGAAGTAATAAGAATTATATTTCTTGAGGCATTGAAGTTCCAGCTATGTCCATTTAATTTGTACTTTTTCCCGTTTAAACATTTAGAGTTTAATTAACAAAATTGAGTGGACTTATTTAGTGAACGATCAGCCAACACCTAATATCAGCGGCATCTAATACCATTTGGAAAATTCAGCGCTCTTTAAACGCTATCTAAAGAATGAGAATTAAGGCCGAGAGACACGCCTACTGCCTATATATGTCAAAAACTAAATTTTTAATATTGATGACAAAACTGTTCAAAAATCGAAAAAATTCGTAGGCGTTTTATATCACAAGCTGGTAATTTGTTTGGTAATTTTTATTGTGATTGAAGCAAGGACTCTAAGTTCTGTCATATATCCTTTACCGTAAAAATACTTTAGCTTTAATGATGTTTAGCTTAAGCAAATATTTGTGCTAAAAAAAAAAACTTATTTATAAAAAAAAAATTAAAAAAAGTTGGTATTCTTCTAACTCTATCACTGCTCGTACTTGGAACCTAATACGACCATAATACAACTGAATTGTATTTTTGATTTTTTATAACAAAAGAATAAAATAAAAAAAAAACGAAATATGACTTAATACTGACGGACCAAATATGTCCCACAATCGATTTAATCTAATACTCATTGAAAAATAAAGCGGTACGTTAATACCAATACAAATAGATAATAAAACTGAATCTGGGTCATAGGTATTTCAACAATAAATTTAACTGGGCCACATATGTCTCAACAGTAACGAACCCGTAGAATAAGTAATTTGTGGCAGTGACTTAGATTTTTGCGGTACTATTAAACCCACATACTCAAATGACACTGATATCTTGTCTGAAGGCAACTTCTTGCCCGTATAAAAGAAAAATCGAAAATAAAGCATCTCAGCATAAATGGACGTCCTTACATGCAATTAAAAACACCTTCAGGAGTTGGGGAAAACACACGCTGCCATTTTAGATGCTGCCCCGATAGTAAAATAGAGCAACGTTCGAAAATTATTTGCGTTGCTTGTGATATCACTTTTTGCAAGCTATGTTTTGCTAAATACCATTCCAATTAACTTACATTTGTATTCATTTCATATTAAATTTTAAGTTGTTTTTCCAAATAAATCAGTACAGAATTCAATTTTCTAAGTTATACGATTAGAACTCTTTTATATTGCATTTTTCTTATTGTTAGTATTGGGACGTAGATGTGCCATAGTAATTTACTGATGTGACAATCCTGTTCCAGGACATTTCTCTTGTCCTGGTTATCTTTTAATGAAATACACCCTAAGGCACATTTTTGGAACAATTATCAACCAACCACACTGGAAAAAATTTGTATGATAAAAAAAAATTGCATTAAAAGGGTTTAAACGCAAAACTCTTGACTAAAAATTTCACTAACTAACCAGTCACTCATCTCAGCTTCAAATCTACTTCTCATATGCGAGTGTTTGGTCTATTTAGGGCTGAATTTTAAAAGTGTAAAATTCTTTTTCTGCATCTCAGTATTCAATAATACTCTTAACAAGCGTTTTTCCACAAATTATGTTACTTTAAGTAGTTGTTTTATGTTGCTTTAAGTCCATCTACTGATTGAAAATATCGAGAATTCAAAGGAGTCTTGACACTAGACCAAACAAACAAATTCGTGCAAATACAAATCCAATATTTTTGAAAAAGTATTTTCTGATGTTTTTTTTTTTTAATTTAATATTAAAGTTTATCTCTGTTGTAAAATCCTGGCTTTATGTTACAAATGTAACACAAGCCTATAACGATTAAGACATATGACCAATAATCATCAGTGGTGAATCCTAAGGTTTCATATTTAATACATTTTTGGTGACCGTTACCAAATAAATTTATTTTGACTACTATAATGGCACGCAAAATGACAGTGATATTCTTTGAATATATTATTTGGCATACAAGCTCGAATTTTGCATTGCAATAACTTAATAATTTCGAAACAATGTTTATATATATTTTGCAAATAATCTAATCATAATGTTTTCTCTTAAAATATCATCAAAAAGTGTTGAATTTTTCCATCAATTTTAAACAGTGTGCGTCATCACTGGCTGTTTGTTTGGGACGCAGTACCAGAAGGCACATAGTTTACTTTAATCTAGGAGATAGAAACCAGATATGTTGCTTGAACAGATTGAACAAAATAAGGAAAGAGGACAAACTAGAAAGAGAAACAGAGATAGAGAGAGAGAGAGAGAGAGCGAGGAAAGTAAAACAGGTAAAGCATCAATAGTAAATAAAGTAAGTTAAATAGGGGCCACTTTCCTTTGGTCAATAATCAATACAAAAATATTTTACCTGAGCACCAGTTTAACGTAAGATCTAGCGCCAGTAACTGGCCATGATAGTGTTAGCGTGAAGGTACTTTTTGCTCCTTTACACATTGTGAATACAATATTACAATGAGTAAATTCAGGGCGTGACCACCTACTTCCCTGCTAGAGAGCTGGGAAATATCTTAAGTCTCTCTGCCCCCTTAGTGGTATTCTGTTGCTGTGCACTAGCACATGACACAAAAGCGCTCTCCCTGCGATTTGTGTTTTTACTAAAGCTATTACTCTACTCTTCTTGACAATGACTAACACAGAAACCTTAATCCCTTCTGGCTATCAGCACTCGCACACCACTAATCAGTCTTTAAAAGTCGTTACTCATAAATTTAGGCTCTGTAAGCCCCGGGCTACAGCAACAGACCGACTAGAAGCAATAGAGTCGTGGTCTCTTTAGCAAACATGCACTTGGGCGGACAACCTTGAAGCAAGAAATATTTGCGAACTATTGCTCTAACTCAAGAGAGCATATGCAAAATTGTCTTAGTAGGTCATGCCACTCTCCTGGCATGAGTTCGAAAATGACGAGGCTAGGTGAAGGTAAAGTTAATTAGATAAACGAACAATAGCCTCATTATTAGTCATATTATTACTTCGATCTCTTTTAGCAAGCTTTAATGAAATAGGCCCCATCTTGTTTATTGTTGTTTCTACTAAATATTCACTAATTTGTTTTATTATAAATCTGTGTTATAAATTTCAGCTAATTCTTTATTCTTTGCTTTGTTTCTATACAAACTTCGTTAAAATTTAAATAGCAACAGATTATTCATAAATAAAAAAGGTGATTTCATTAAATAAATATCTACAAATTTATTCTTTTATATTAAAATAATTATTAATATTCAAAAGATTGTTCTAATAAATTAAACTTTTTTGTTTGTTATTCTTTCTATTTCGGTACAACTTTAGCAAACAGAGTCATCTCTTAAGGTGTTTTGAAAACAAATTTAAATTAGTTCTCAAGTTAAAATTAATTATTATTTTGTGAAAAGAATTATTAATTTAAAAGGAAGATGACATTAAATCGTTAATATACGAGTATTTCCAATATTAAGTTTTGCAAATTATGCAAATTAACTAATGCACACGGGCATTAATTAAGACAATCTTTGTTGTTTGTTTTCGGTGTTTTTAAAAATTTCTCATTATTTGGCCTAAATTAAGAATGATTAGTTTAACAGCCATCAAATAATGTTGCAATTTGCACAAATATTTATATACGGAGGCGATTTCATTATTACGTTACGGAGCCTACAATTCGGAGGGTATTAAAAATTGTTAAATTATCCTGTTTTTAAAAAACTTTTAAATTTTATTGTTACTTGATCTTCAACTACAGCAGCATGTTTCGTGTATTAAAAACAAAGGCGAAATAGAATGACGTAAGCAAACAGAGTGCGTGGAAATTGAAAAATTTTAATTTTAATCGTGGGTTTTGTCCACTAAAATGATGAATGTGTGAAGTCAACTTGTTTTTTTTTACAATGTGGGCAGTTTTTCATTTCACAATCTTAACGACAATAATAATTGTTCTTACATTTTGAGGATTATAAACGTTTAAAGGACTTAGAATTAAATTTAATGAGTTTTGATTCTGCTCATGAATGGCGAAGCAGTTTTGCATCCTAAAATATGAATTTAGGGCCTGGTACCTAAAAAAGGACGCCTATTGCCTTCGCTGCAAGAAAAAACTTTCAATTACAGGATATTCACACATTAACGTAGTTATTATGAAGTTGGCAATAGTTTTATGTCCACTACAAAAAAGTACAATAACTAACAAATAAATTAAAATATGAAGGGTATTCCTATAGTAACGCAAAACTAGGTTTTCAATCAAAGTAGGCAGACTTTAAGAACTCACACAGGAAGTGCATAAATATAAAAACGCATTAAAAATAAATTTAAAAATTGAAGATTGTTTCCGTAGCTCGCGCGATATTGATAAAGGAGATCTTATTTTTCGAATAAAACACTTTAAACTTCCAACACGTAACAATAAACTATTAGAAACACCGGTAAATTGTTTCTTTATTGCAAGATTGTAAGAAAACTTTCGTGACTGAAGCCGATCTGTACTTTGAGACCAATGTTAACTTTTCAAACGTTTTATCTTTAAGAAGTCAATGAAAACTTTTAATCCATCATAAAAAGTTTTGATGAAACCTAAAATAAAAAAGCCCTAGTTTCAGAAAAACGGAATCAGATTATAAAACGAAGAATTCAATACCTGGCGAAAAAACCAAAACGCAGATAGTGATTGGCTGTGCAAGAGAGTGAGATATTTGTGTGTCAGGGTATAAGAGGACCGTCCTCGTGCCAAAGTTCTCTCTGCCTCTCGGGGTATTAAGAGCTTTAAGTTATTCGTTAAAAGAGTAAGGAATATAGTTAATTCCACAATTTCGATTCTTTTTAAAAATGACCAAATCTAGCTGGTCAGTATGTAAGAAACTTCTACTCGCCGGAAAGCAGTCAGTCACTGCCAGTGCTAGACAGAGTATCAGTGAGTATGCTCAAGATATTCTTTCAAGCACGTGCAGTCAAAGAAGTCGTAGCAGATCTTAATATAAACAAGTCTACTATCTGCCATTCTTGAAGCAGTGCTCTTCGAAGTTAGCACGCCCACGAGCCTTTCTTTTCACCGCTTTGACTATGATGAGTCCAGCAGTTTACTAAGCGACCGCCAGTATGGTTTCCGTAGAGGGCGTTTTTTTTAAACTGTGTAAAAGATATTTTACTCCATTTAATCTTTTTACTATTTAAACGACTTACATCCTGTCGGGAATAGAATACAAATCTCGCTAATGAGCCGGTGCTTCAAAGTTTCTTTTAGAGTTACACGATCGCCAAGAGGATCATAGGTTACGGTAGGGTTTCCAACTCTGTTGACTCTCTTAAACATCGACGAAATGTGAGTTGTGTTTCGTTGCCTTGTTGACTCTACAATTGAGTGTGTTCTAATGAGGTTAGAGAACTCATTTCGGATATCCGCAAGTTTATGCGTAATACACGCTCTTGTTAAAGAGATCATTCATTTTTGGTCGACTGACCCCTGAGCCGCAGTATGCATTACAGAGAGAAATTATTTTTTTAACCGTTTGTATGTGAAATCATCTTTCTGCAGAGGTCTTTTCTGTCGCTTTTAATGTTGGAAAGTTCAAACCGAATGTCCACAAACACTACTTCTTCTTATAACCTAAATTTTTAGTTCTGGTACATAGAATTGCTTGCGTAGGGATCGGCCCATTTGTGCTGGTCCGAGATAAAAAAGCTGGCTTAAAGTCTAAAAGATGGAATTACGGCAGTTTCATAGCTTTTAGCAGGAAGCAGGAAGAAGGTCATTAAGTAATATAATTTGTGACATCACTTGTGGCATTAACTGTGCTCTCGAACTCTCTCTTTTAAACGTTTTTGATCAATATTTTGTTTGAAAAATTATAACATAAACATCACTCAGTGAATTTTCTCCAGGTTCATTTGTGAAAGGTAAGAATAGAATTTTATAAAAAACTGTTTCTTAAGCTGTTTCGGCGCAACTCTCGTGCATAAGTTAAGTTGAATGATTCAAATATTTTCAGTTTTGATTTTAATATTTAATATAAGCTGTCAGAAAAAAAGCTTAAAAGCTTAAAAACACGAACTAAATATAACACATTTGTACAGATATTTTTAATTTTATACATTTAATTTTTACTTAACGCAGATATAAAACTATTTCTAAATCCTATAATAAGTTGTTTGGTATTTGTGCCAATAGTTTATTTTTTTTTTTGCAACAGAATCGAAAATATTTAAGCCGTTATTTTTAATTAGTTTTTTTTCATACATTCGTTTTAGTTTTAATTTCCATTTTTGTGTTATTAAATTAATCTTTAAAACTAACAAATTATATTCTGACAATTATGATAATGGAGTATAACAGCCAACAAAGTTAATATTCCAAAAAATATTAAAATTTTTAAATAGACACTAATGCCTTTAATTTTTTTAAGTTGTAATCGACTTTAAAACACCTTAAATATTTTTGGTTGTATTAACATTTTTATTTTAGTAATATAAATTTGTATTTTCTTCAATATCAATTTATGACCCTGTATAAATATCCTGACTTCTTATGCATAGCGAAATCGATTGAGAAACGTCCTTTTTTTCGTCTGTCCGTCTGTGTTAGTGTTAAATTCGAATTTGTTAAAGTCGAGAAAATTTAAACAAGCCAATCGATCACACATAGTTTCGAAAATTTTGCTTTTGATTTAGCAAGATTGTTTAATGTGGGCTAAACACCGCTCCTGCCTCTAATTTTTCCATATCATTATGAACAATGGAGTAACTCCAAGCAAAAACCAAAACAAAAAAAATGGGGACCGATAGAGAATTAACAAACAAATTAGCGAAAAATTTTCCGAGTTTCTGTAAGTTTCATACAAATGTACGATTGTTCGTTATATCTTTTAAGATATCAATATGGGTATCACTTAAAAGCATTTAAACAGATCTTGTAGAAAATACTAAAATTTTTTAATATGCTTAACCCGTTAAGAGCCGGTGACATTTTTATGTAAAATTTTACATTGTAATTACTTATTTTTTCTTATTTTTTAATTCTCTGTCATTTCATTTTTTTTTATTGGAAGTTACTTTACTAAACTAGAGTTACATACAAGGTGAAGGGTATATAAGCACTCTTCCTTGTTAGATTAAAATTTAGTACAAAATTATATTTGTCTCAATTATATAATTTATTGAAAAATAATTTAAAAAAATTATTAAATAAATAATTAATTAAATCAATTATATATTTAAATAACAAAGAAGACAACATTTTAATTAAAAAATTAATTAAGGCAATTAAAATGTTAATAAAATATCAACCTAAAAACAAATAAAACTATAAATAGTTGCAAAAAATTTTACTAATTTAGTGACTAAAGTTTGAAAGGATTAAACTATAGAAGCAAATCTTTATAGACGTATCTTACCCTTTAAAGAAGATAAAAATAAAATATAAATTGTTTTTAGCTGTTGATGGTTTATCAACTTAATACATCTCTTTATTTTAAAGTACCATTTGTATTGTCTGTATTTGTGCCTTAGATTCGTGCAGTGGCATGAATCCTAGAAATTTGATTTAAGAAGATTCTGTCTCACTGATTCGTTTGGTTTGGGACTTACTATCATGTCTATGCAAGACGAAACCCCGACCAAACTTTATGTATAATTTTTGCTCCTAAATCTAGCCACATAAACTATCCTCAACGCAATCCATGCCGTAATAGATGACAACTTATTTTGTTAACAATAAGTGAATATGACTATGAAACCGCCAATATTGCCATATCCTGATTGGAAAACCGAATATTATAAAAAAAAAATTTAAAAATAAAAAATATATAAATTCGAAATAATTTCCTGATTTGTTCGTTATACAGTTTCTAGCTGTAAAGCATTTGTTTAAAATCACTATATATTCAGTTGAAAAATTGTACACACTTTATAAACTTTAAAACGAGAAATTGTAGTTCAAAGTTAAAATTATTAATAGTTTTTTTTCAACCTCGTTGTCACCAAATTTAGTTTAAGGAGTTTAGAGAAAATCGCCCTTTGAATAGAGCGGTGTTTTTTTCTCGATTTATTGTGTGATAAAGCGTGTCTTAGGAAAAATGGTTTGACAAATTTTTTAAAGAGTTCTCAGAAAAAACTCAAGGAATAATTTATTATTAGCCCAAGCACTGAGTTTTATTTATTTTGAACGCAAAAAGAGTTCTGCCTGAATATTATACTGAAATCACGTGACGGTTAACTAAACGACTGCCAATTTGCAATTGCTTACTTCCCAGCAAGAAATGAGTGAGGGAAACTTATACATACACAATTATCTACTAACACATTTGCAATAGTTTTATACTGAAAAAACGTTGCCGTTGTACTTACGGCATTTCGTATTAAATTTAAATAATTTTTTTTTTGTTAATTAAATTAAAGTTAAGTAATTAAATCTGTTCCAAGAATCAGGCAAAATTTTCATTATATTTTTTGTAAAAAAAAGTCACTGGCAACGCTGTTTGCTACAGACATCACACGTATACATATGTTTAATTCATTTTTTTTTTCTACGCAGTGATGGATACTTCCATCATCAGTGATTGTCATTTGACGGATCAAATGATGCTCACTGTTCTTATAGGGATATTTCACTTAATTATTTTGCTTATAATATAATAATAAATTATTCTCTTCTATTTATTTTTGTAACAAAAAATTAGATTTTCTACATATAAAAAATAAACGAAATAATTTATAAATACTTGTTTTTTTATAAAAAATGTTTTGCTTATTAAACAATACTCATGATTTTTTTTTTCCCTTTAGATAATTAAAATTTAGCCGTTTTGACACAGTATTAAACAGCATGAAAGATTGATGTACCTTATTTAGGAACTGGCTGTATATTTGGTTTTACCGGCGAGTGCTTTTGATGTGATCACATCATTAACATTACTTACTGGCGGAACAAATTTAATAAACCTAAAACAAAATTTAATCATGGCTGTTAAAAAATTAATACAAGTCAATAAATGAGTTATTTTTTTTTTTAGCAAATTTAGAAAAAATTAAGTGCAAAATGTAAGCAAATCTCATCATTCAAACCAGTGGCAAAATTCTAATTTTTTTCCTAAATATTAATTTTCTTATTTTACGAATTTTTATTTGACGCTAAATTTAAAGCGCTTCAATCAGCTTCAATAAGAAAATGAATGTACAAACACTTGTAAAAATAAAAAATTTTCTAATTTATTTTTGCTTTAGGCACTTTGACTTTCTTGAATTTCCATTAATATTTTAATTGTGAATTTAAAAAGGTAACCAAATTAAAATGAACATCTAAAAAATCAGGTGTTTTCTGGTGTTCTCAAACATTAAAACCGCGCCAAAAAATTGCAAATCGCTTTATTTTTCAGAACAGCAAAAAATCGTCGGCGTGACTAAAACCGTTCGTGATTTGAAATCACGTAATTTTTAGAACAAAGCTGATAACCACTTTAAAATGTGTTATATAAAATATAAAACATTATGCGACTATTAGTAGCTTCAGCTATTACCACTTTACTTTTTAAAAAAATCAGAGCAAAAGTTTTTCCTGGATAACAAAATAAACTCTGTTTCATTCTACATTTTATATCTCTTAACATTTGTTTTAAAATCTGTGTTAGTTTGATTGACATCATTAGATGTGTTATTATGCTAATTAAATACTATCATATCATTTAATAAACATTTGTCTCACACTCGCTTTCAAAGTTATTAAAAGTTTGATATTTGGTTCACTGCACTTCTTTTACCGCTGATACCTTAAGTAGGGTGTTAAAAACAAATATGCTAATTTACAAAACATAAATTCCCATCGAAAATAATTTCTAAACCTTGGATAATTTATGCAAAACAATGTTTAAATTCTTATGCCCATTTTTCCCTCCACAAAAAAGTTTAATTTAATTTGAGAACAAAAAAAATTTGGTAAAAACTAAATGAAAGCACGAGGCCAAAAAACAAATTTGTAAAAATTAAACAAATAACCAACCAACAACGGCAACCATAAAACCAACAATAACAAAAACAACAACTATTTATATATTTAAATCAGTTTTAATCACTAGACCGTAAAACATGGAGAATTAATTTTTATAAAGATTTAAATCTCTTCTTTCTTGTCGGCATCGAAACTAAAAGTGTTGGTGTTAAGTAAAAAAGTGTAAAGAGCCGGCGAATTAAAACATTAAATTAATTTAAATATTATTAAATGAAACAACCAAAAATTACATTATAAAAATCTCATAATAAAGCTTAAGTTTAAAAAAAGAAAGAAAATTCTTTGAAATAAATTAAAACGAACAGAAAAGAAAAACAAACAGAAAGTATTTAATAATAAAAAAAAGAATCATTCACAGGATTTCAACGAAAAAAGCAAAAAACCAATAAATTACCACAAAATACAAGAAAAGAAAAGTATAATTAAATTTAAGGCCAACAAATGTTTGGTTTATTTAATTTCAACCGAAATGAGCTGTGAAAAACATAATCACCCCATCAACCACATCATCCCCGACATTAGGAACATCGCCAGCATCATTTATGGCCAGTTAGATATTGTTGGAATCTTACAAAAATAAATAAGGAAATCTAAACAGCAAAAAAGTAAAATTTACATATATAAAATATAAACTTTTAGTTTTAGTTAATTTTTCACATTTAACATTAAGAATGCATATGCAGCCAGGTTTTTAAAGGAGTCATTTAATGCAAGAGCTTTAACAATAAAAACAACAAGTATTTGGAAAGGACAAATTTTTTTAATTGAAAATTTAAAACTAAAAAGAATTTATTTCTCTACCAAAAGCTGTTCACGCAACAAAAGAATTTTTTTTGAAAATTTTATTTTGCTTTTAAATTTTCAGCTTCTATTGAGGCGTTACAGTGCCTGTACTGGGTTTTTTGTATGAGAAAAATGTTTAGTCATTAAATTTTTTTTTCATTTAACTTGTTTTTGTTGAAACTATTTTGGTATTTTAAAATGTTTGTTCTGATTCAAACCAAATGATAGCGGCGAAGATGGAATCATAGCTTTCATACCTTTTTAGAAGGGTGCAGTAGGGTCACAAGACAAAGATGAATAAATTTTTTTTTAGTTTTATGTCAATTAACAAGATCCTCAAAAACTAAGTATAAAACTTCCTTCAGCAGCATTCTTCGCATCTATCTACCAAAGGTTGGAACGAAGGAAAAACAAATGTACAAAAAATGCTTTGAGTTGTGTATCGACCTCTTTTAACCAAATTAATACCGATTAGTTGGTTAAATAGATGATGTTAAGAATATACACAACCTAAGGTAGATAGATGCATAGAATGCTGATGAAGGATGTAGCGATCCAGAAAATGCTGCATTTTATTCTGCTAGTGTTTAATTTTTCTTGTTTTCTTTAGAAAATGTCCGCATAAATAGTTTTTCTTTCTAAAATTTTTAGAAATTTAATAAAAAATTAACCTTAAGCCAAAAACGTAAATTTTAATTGATTTGTAATTATCCGCAGCTTAAATCATTAAAAAAAAAAAAAAAATTATTAGAAATCGATGAATTATTTAATGTTGAATAAATTAAATATTAAAAAGAAAAAATGCAAATAAATCAAATTAAAATTATCAAATAAGAAGCTTTTTTTGAGCCGCTACATCTCTTATCTGCGAGGGCTGCTATATATATTTCTGGCCTGGCAACACTGAGTGCTGCCAAGTTCAATCTGACATTTCCATTGGAAAGTTTGTCATTTTTAAGCATAATCGTACTCAAAACGTTTTGACTTACGACCATTATTTGTGTTGTTTACAGTGACTTGAAAAATTTAATATAGAAAAAAAATGGAATTAACTCGTGAACATTTTCGTGCCATCATTTTTCACAACTTTCGACGTGAATTATCACGACAAGAGTGTATTGATAAACTTAAATCTTTGTATGGGGATGAAGTACCATCCCGTAGCACTGTGAACATTGATGCCGTGCGTGAACTCATAATGCAAGATCGACATGCGACAAACCGAGAGATAGCGACATCCTTGGACATTTCTTCCACCAGCATACATTCGATACTGCGTGAACACCTGGCCGTAAAAAAGGTTTGTTCTCGTTGGATCCCGCACAATTTGAAAGTCGCTCAAAAAAAGGCTCGTGTCGATTGGTGCAAAGAAATGTTGCAAAAATACGATTGCGGTGCTTCAAAAGACGTTTATAAGATCGTCACAGGGGACGAATCATGGATCTATGCGACCGTGTGGGTCTTCAAAGACGAGCAAAATCCAACGAAAGTTGTTCGTGGAAGAAGCAGTTCGAAGCAAATGGTTGCCTGCTTCTTCGGCAAAACTTGTCATGTGGCGACTGTTCCGCTTGAGCAACGTAGGGCGGTCACTTCTAAGTGGTACACTACAGTTTGTTTTCCTAAAGTCATCGGAGAAATTCGAAAAACCAACAAGAGAAGACGAATCATTGTTCACCATGACAATGCGAGCTCTCACACATCGGCTCAAACCAGAGCGTTTTTGACCGGCCAAAACGTCGAATTAATGGGTCATCCGCCGTACAGCCCTGACTTGGGCCCTAATGGCTTCTTCTTGTTTCCGCACTTCAAGAAATAAATGCGTGGTCAACGATTTTCATCGCCAGAAGAAGCTGTTGAAGTGTTCAAAAACCATGTTTTAGAGGTGTTTCAATCGGAGTGAAAAAAGTGTTTCGACAACTGGTTTGAGCGCATGCAAAAGTATATAAATCATGCTGGAAAATACTTTGAAAAATAATAAAATCATTTTTGATTATAAATATTTGCATTTTCACTATTAGGCCAGAAATATATAGAGCAGCCCTCGTATATATTTTGTAAAATACATATTTTCATATTTTTTTAACATCTAAAAAAAAGAAATACAAAGAGGCGATAAAAAGGATAAAAAGGTAAAGAAACCATGAAACATGAAACCATGAACTCCGCTTCGTAAAAAGTAATCACATTTACTAATATTTTATACAAGTTATTCCCACTGCGCTTCGCTACCCCTATACTAATCAAGGCTATTTTCATTTTTATGAGCGGTTCCACGCCCATTCTTTTTTGTGTATTCACATTGATAAGTAAATCGATTGTACAACATTTTAAGACTCTACTTCTTGCAGTCCCCTAGGTAAATGATAATTTTTCACTTTGTGTGCAGTAACCACCACCAGTGTCGAAAACTATTACTTTTTCGCACTGCTACATGTTATAATTCTCTAGGTACATTATAATAATTTTTTACTTCGTATTGGAAGTACTATGACGACAGTTCCAGTCCAGCCTAGTTTTCTCTACGCTATGTTAGTCAACAAAAAAGTTGTTTTTTTTTTTTTGTTAAAGAGAAGTAGCACTTTAGGCAATAATACCTATTTAGTTATTTTTGTAACCGTGCGACTGAAAAGGGAATGAAAGATATAGACATGTTATTACTTATCTTACTTCGCCGGCGAATATACTATAAAGAAGTACCGACGAATGAGACTGAATGTTTTTTGTTAATTCTGAATATGTATTTATACTATTAAACAGAAAAAAAAAAAATTTTTATGTTTTGGTTGCCGCAGGAATTGAACCCCGGCCAACCAGGTTTGTAGTCAGTGTGTTCACCACTTTGACTACAGCAGCCATTGGAAGTTACTTGATCCAGGATTATAACTATTGCAGTTCCAGGTAACAATATGATAAATATTAACTTTGTATAAAAAGTTCCAGAAAAAATATTTAGAAAACAAAAATTTATAAAAAAAAACAATTAAAATTATTAACATTAGATTAGTTTATAACAAAAAAAAAATTAAATAAATAAAATAAACTGTTGCTGACCCCATGAATGATGTGTGAAAAAAAAGAAAACTTGGAAAATTCATCATTCTATTGTGTTTTTCAAGTGTTATAATGAATAAATAATACGACGATTTACATGCTAAATATAAAGAAAAACTTAAAATAGAAAATATATATTAATTTAAAAAAGTTTGAAAGCAAATTTTTGTTCCCTCCTCTAATCAATCTCTACTCTATAAAGATTGAATTAATTTAGCAGGGTTGCAATTGAAGTACGCAACAGATGACTTGTTATTCGCCTCTTAGTTAAAAACTGTTTTATCAATCAGCTAGCAGGCAGCTATAGCTTTCCGAGAAACAAACACATTTTAGACTATTTATATATAAAATTTTTCTTTTTTCTTTTTATCTCTTTTTGCTCAATATTATCATCTTTTCATTTTTCATAATTTTTATAATTTATTACCTTCCTTTTTTGTCCAAATTAAACACAAAAGATTTCAGTTAATACATATTTTTTTACATGGAAATTTATTTTTAATAAAAAATTTTTAAATTAGTTTAATTTTAAACTTTATAATAATTAAAAATTAAAAGTTACTTGCATTTTTTGCATTAAATTATTTACAATTTTATTTCTTAAATGTTAAAATTTTTTCATTTATGACTATTTTCAATAGAAAAATTATTATTAATTATTTTCGTTTTATGTTTATTAATCTTTACATCAACTGGGTGTATGGAATTTTTAATCCTTCCTTGTAACTTGCGCTTAATTTTAGTTATCTTCTGTTGTTCAATAAATTGAGAAATTATTCCTTTGAATATCTAATGGTCCAAAAAAATTATTGTATTGCTAAATTGAATATGAAAAAAAGAAAGATTCACATTTAGATAATTATTTATTAATGACCATAAAATGTGACCTAAAATATTTGAAATATAAAAAACTTATATTGCTAATTATAAATTAAGTAATAAATAGAGTTAAACCACAATTAGCTGAAAACAAAATAATTACACCATGCAACAAAAAAAAAAAAAAAACAACGATTTCATTCCCTAATAAAAACATTAGGCGATTAAAATATATAAAATAATAATAGAAATGGTTTGCTAGTTGGCCTTTTCGAACAGCAGCCGTACCGTAGAGAAAAGTAGCTTCAAGGTAAAAAGAATTTATAATTTTTCCGATATTTTGTAAAAAAAAAATTGGCCAAGTTAATGATAATAATTTTTAATATAAAAATCCTAAGAAATTCATATCGATAACGAATTTAGTAATTTTTATTTGTTGCATGGTGTAACCACAAACAAAAAATATTTTTTTTTCGCTCAACAAATTTTACCCAATTAAATATTAACTCCGCATGGCTGCAAATAAATAGAAAATTAATATTATAACGGAAACCAAAATTAAACAACCTAAAATGTTAAATAAATATTTAATTATAGACAGCATAATTAAATGAATTTACCTAGAAAAAAAAAGTAAATATAATTAAACAGCAGTCAGTTGTTACAGGAATCTCTAAAATATAAAAATTAAGTTAAAAATGCTGAAATAAAATTTATTAAATTTACTACGATGGGATCCTGTAAATTAAAAAAATATAAAGTTATTGACGTTAAAAGCTGTAAATAAAATACGTTATTTGATTAGTTAAAATACAATAAGCTAAAATTAAGAAAAAATCGATGCTTCTTGCTGTAAATTAAGTTCTTCAATTATAATCATCCGTGAACCAAAACCAATCCAATAACAACAATCCAATCACAAACTGCAACAACCTGTAAATAAATTAAAAACACAAAAAGGAAAGGACCAAAAAAAAAAAAACAAAAAAAGAACCCTGTTCTTAAAAGAGAAAGTAAGGAGAAATATAAACTTGAATGCTCTTACCAGGATTTAGTACGAAAAAAAAGATAAAGTGACAAAAAGGAAATTGTCGGAAAAAATTAATTTAAAAAAGTAGTGAAGAAGGTAAAAAAAAAAAATTATGGCAGCAATTTAAAGCTATAAACTCTTGAAAAAAAAATTAATATTTTCAAAAATATTTCAAAATAAAAATTCTTATAACCAAATGAATAATTTTTATTCAGTTTAAGTTCACGTTTATTTTATTTTAAAAAACTTTATTACGAAATTTATTTATAAACTTTAATGGAAATGAAGAAAAAAGAAACTCTAGCCGAATGTAATGCAGCATTTTCTGCATCGCAACATCCGTTGTTAGAATTTTTTGCATAAATCTGTCTTTGGTTGTATTCACTGCAAACATCATCTATTTAAACAACTATTTTATTAAAAAAAAAATTGTATTAAAAGCAATAAATTTTTTGAATCGTTTCCATGCAAATTTTACAGATGCGATAAACGCTTTTAATATAGAAACAGCACAAAATAAATTTGAATACAAAGAATAATTCATAATTTGCTTGATTAATTCAATCTAAATCTCATTTAATCAATTTTGCAATTGTTATAAGACTCTTTAGTTTCGAATACAAAATTTGCGAAAATCCACTGACATGGCCATATGGATATGCTTTCCCCGCAGTTATACATTTTATTTAGTAGTTCTTAATAATAAATATTTCTTGAGAATATCCTGAAATATTTATATTTGAAAGAATCAAAGAATAATTATGAGAATGTCCTTTTTTACAATTCTAAATTTGTATGTCATCAAATGTTACAAGAATTCAAATGATGATAAAATATTAAAAAGGAAATTTCTACATCTATCAGTTTGTGCCCTTAAATATTTAATTCTCAAGAGTATCTAAAAACTAATGATACGTGAAATAGATAACGTAAGTTTGTCAATATCAATTATATCAGCACAATTACATTCCCTAACAACCTGCTTCGATACTCCTACTCACTCGCTTGTCACTTTGTTCTCATTTTTAAAAGCGGTTTAATTTCCACAATATCCATTCTCGACCCCATAAAGTATAAATATTCTGAGTCCTTATGCATAGTGAAGTCGATTGAGTGATGTTCATCTGTCCGTCTGTATTAGTCTTAAAATCAATTTTGCCAAGGCATTAAATGAACTAGAGAAAATTCAAATACGGCAATCGATCAGATAGTTTTGCTATCAAAAATCAGCAAGATCGTTACATGTCCTTCGAGGCAGCGGGCAAAACACAACGCCTGCCTCTTATTTTTTTATATCATTTTGATTAATAAAGTAATTAAAAAATTGAAAAAAAAACAACAGGTAAAATAATTTGAGCTCGCCTATATTTTTCGAGTTATGGGCCTCTGAAATATTCATAGAAAAGTACGATTGTGCGTCATATTTCTAAGATATAAAATTTTTTAAATTTTTAAAAGCTTTTAAGATATCATTCAGAAAATAGTACATTTTTTAAAATCCTTAACCCATTAAGAGCCGATGACATTTTTATGTAAATTTTTCTTTTTTTAATTTTGTAGGTTTTTAATTCTCTGTCATCTCAATATTTGTTTTTTGGTTTACTGTTTTTTTTAACCTGTTAACTCTCGTACATATAAATATGAATGGAAGACAAACTGTTATTACGCTTGACAAAACAAACAAATGGCAAACATTATTTTATGTTTTTTCGATATAATTTTTTTACCCGCATGAATTAAATATTAAACAAAATTAATAGTGCTGTAGTTTTTCTCATGTTTTAAATTTATATACAAAAAGAAAAACGATAGTAAAAGCAGTTATTATTGGTACACATTTTTCGAAAGGCTTAAATATTTTGCGTTGTTTTTAATATTTTAAAAGAATTCTTAAAATAAAAAGTGTTCCTTGCGTATTTTTAAATTATTTTTAATTTTTTCTCCAGCCAGAAGTTGAACCGTGGATTGTTCATAAATCAATAAAAATTTACTTTTTCGGCTTTGGCTCATTTTTTAATTTAATTTTTAAAAGAAATATTATTTTCAAATGTATGCGGAAGTTTTGCAAAGAAAGCACAAAAATTAGACGCTGGCAGAATGTAATGCCGCATTTTCTGGACCGCCAAATCCCTTATCAGCATTCTTCGCATCTATCTACCTTAGGTTGTGTACATTGTAAATATTATCCATTTAACCAACTAATCAATATTAATTTGGTTGGACGAAATTCACACACAGCTCAAAACATTTCTTTGTTGTATTCTCTATAACACTTCTTGTACATTTGTTGCTTTTGTACTACACCTTATGTCTGTAAAGCCTCGAAATGCTAATTTTTATTTTTTAATCAGTAATACTTGTCTCCTCACAACATTATAGCTGCTGTTCCAGTATGATGAGTTGGGGATAAATGTATATGCGTTGTGCCTTGCGTGTTTTTAAATTATTTTTAAATTTTTTTTCCCAGCCAGGGGTTGAACCGTGGATTTTTCATAAATCATTTAAAATTTACTTTTTCGGCTTTGGTTACATTTTTAATTTAATTTTTACAAAGAGAAATTATTTTTCATATGTATTGATTAATTTCTAATAATAATGACTTAAAATTTTGTCATTTACATATTTCTAATTTCTGACTTATTAATAAAAGTTGAATTTTCTAGTTACCGAAATAAATATTTTAATTAAATGAAATTAATTACATTTTTAAATTAAAATATTTAAATATCTAATTAATTAAAAATGAAACCTTTTTCCAAAGAATTTAAAATGTTTCTTTGCGCATTTCTCTTCTATAAGGAATGTTAAAATTTTTTAAGATTTTATTGTCTGCAGAAATCTGTTTAAACTGTATGAGAGTTCAGAAGCCTTATATAAAATAATAAAGATTGTACAAAACACTTAGCTTATTCTTAATTTTGGATGTTTTTTCTCCTATTAGGCCGTAAATATACGACAGTATTTAAAGGAGGTTAAAAGTATGAACAATAATAAATAAAAGAAATTTAACATTTTTTGTTTAGAAAATGCTTAAACAAAAAATTAAATTAAAAACTAATTTATAAACTTTCGATTAATTGATTCAAAATAGCGTCAAAATAAGAAATGTCTTTTAGCTTAACTCTGGGTGCATCGCTTAAGTATGAAAAATTTAAACTAGATATCCTTTTAATATCAGCCAAATGCTTATAATTAAAATGTGACTTTTTAGCAGTTAAAGATTGCGAAATTTTCATTCTTTAATTGATTTCAAGAAATATTGAATTTGTCATGAATTAAATACTATAATCCTACTCTTTTCTAAATTTAACTCCTTAAAGTCTTAGTATTTTATGTACAATTTAAGTTTGCCACTGCGTATTGAATTTTTTTTTGGATTTTTTGTTTGATAATGTTGTTGCTGGTATTGTTTCCCTCATGTTTTTCATGGTAAAAAAAAAAACAGCACATAGAAGATGATGATGATGACCATGGTACCTTATTCACAGAGAGGGTCAAGTGGGTGAAAGTTGTGTTTAAAGGCTGTTCTAACAAAACAAACATTTTTAAACGCACAATTTCCACTGCAAAAATAGGTGCAAATGGATTTGAAAATTGGGTTAATTGTTGCTTAAAGGTGGTTTACGTTAAGTAAGCAAAACCACACACAAACACATCTACATTCTCATTTCAAAACAAAAACATGTATGCGCAACTATACAAATGTGTTACATGCCCAGTAAACATTTTGAATTTTAGTGCCAGATGAACGACTGCAGCTTGTTAGAATATTTCTTAATATAGAAGTAAACATAAGGAACAAGCCCTTTGCAAAGATTTTATTGGTAGCCAAAGATTCCTTGATAAAAATTTAAGCTTCAATATCTGATCAATAGACATTCGTAACATCATCAAAAGTCATTAGGAATTCTACTTTAATTTTGAACAAAATGTTTAGTGGGTACTTTTAGCAAACAAAAAGAAAAAAAATATGTATTAGAAAAAACAAGGCGTTGAAAGGAAGGAAGTTTATAAACACACACACACACATTTATCCATTCACATGAATACAAGTATTCTGTTTTAACTACAAGTATAAACAAAAACACACACTCCCTTACTTATTAAAAAAAATATACACATATACATTCCACTCAAGTGAAAAAACCAACACACTAAAACATTTACACCAACCACCAGCAAAGTTAAGTGCAAAATGTAGACATGGTAAATATTGTGTGTGTTTTTAAGCTTAAAAGCAGGGGAAAAATAAAAAAATAGTTGAGGCTAAAATTTATATGTGTAGAGGGGTTTAATAAAAAAAAAATATTGGTTTAAGAGTAGAAATCAGAGGGAGAAAAAAATCAAACCAAATTGTTGCTTTAGAAATATAAGGAAAGTCGGCAATAATTTAACAGTGTGGAAAAATGAACTGCAAGTTGTCATTACTGTGATAAATTTATTAAATATTATCCTCAGTTGGAAAAAAATTTATTAAGTGTTTGAAACGTGAGCATCGGTTATAAAAAATAGACTTATATTGGTACTTTTAAACTCAGGTAAATTATCATTTATTACAATATAACTACTGTCATTGTAAATACCTAATTTTGTGCTTGTCATAAATATTTTGATTATATGTACAAATAAGCTTGAGATTAAATCGAGAATAGCCCTGTAAATCAATTTTATTTTACTAAAAACTCAATAATTTGTGGGACTTATTTTGCAATTGATAAGTTTCAGTGAGAGCTTCTTACGTATCAGGCATTTAAATCAACTTTGCTAAGGCACTAGATGAGCCGGAGAAAATATAAATACGCCAATCCATTAGACATAGTTTCGAAAATTTTGCATTAAAAATCAGCATGACTGATTTGAATCTTTCGAGGCAGAGGGTTAAACACTACGCTTGCCTCTATCATTTTGAACAATGAAGTAACTCTAATAAAAAAAACAACAAATATATGGAGCGATAGAGAACTAAAAAATAAGAAAAAAAAACATCAAGTGAAAAAGCTGTCGCTAGCCCATATTTGCTGACTTATGGGCCTCTGAAATTTTCATAGAAAAGTACGATTGTGCACCAGATCACCTAGAAAATACAATTTTTAAGAAATGCTGTACCCATTAAGAGCCGATATCATTTTAATGTAAAATTATATACAGTACTAATTTTTTTTATTTTTTAATTCTCTGCCAAATATTTTTTATAAACATTTGTTTACAAACATTGTGTAAGATTCGGCATGGCCAAATATAACTTTCGAGCTTTTTTTCCTATTACAGTTTCCAAAAACTATTAAGAATGTATATTTAAATAAATACATTTATTTATGAAAATTTTTTGTGTATCAAAGAGATTTAATTTTTATTTTGTTTTTTAAAACTTTTTACTAAAACATTTCAATCAAAAATAATTTTTATTTAACAATTTTTATAAAATATTAAAAAATTTTTAAATAATATCAAAAGCAACATAACAGGTTTTGAGAAATATTTGAACAAAAAAAAAAAAAAAACAAAAAAAATTTGCAGTTGTCATAGCTAATATCAGATTATTTCCTGCAAACGAAAACAAATATTTCTTTGTGTTTTTCTATTAGTAAATCTTACCTTATATATTATTTTTAAATTTTTTAAACGTAGTTACGACCACATTTAAGAAGAATGGTGATTTAAAAATGACATTCAGTGGTAACGACGTTCTACAAAAATGACATGATCTCTTATCATCTGTTCATACACTGTACTCTCTACCATTAAAATACAAAGGATCTTTACCATCAAAATAAAAAATTGAAATTTTTTTTAAATAAAATAAACCATTAAATTAAATTAATTAAAAAAATTCGTGCTTTTTTTTAACCCGATTAATAAATCACCAATATTGATATTGAGGGTGAGCGCACGTCGCGATGGCCATTTTGCTACCACTTACTTAGCTCTTCAGAAAACAATAAAGTAACGACAAAAATCAGAGTTTAAGCAAAAAACAATAAAAACTAACAATGATGTTTGCTTTTTTTTAATCAATTTTTGAATTTTTTTGTTCATATGGTAAGAATCACTTTTTTTTTTGCAAGTTTGCGTTTCACATCTTTTTACACACTAAAATTCTGAGTCGATACAAGCACCCCAGACTCTGCCTTTCGTTTTTTGTGGGCAATACAAATTAATGAATGAATGATGAATCGAAACATCAATAAAAACCACAGAATGAGAAATACTTCTATCAACCTGCTGTAATCAATGTTTTTTGTGTAAATTATTGGGGGCCGTTCATTCTTCACTTTTTTTAATTTTAAGACTGGATACCAACTTGACACCTTATTTTTGGTGCAGAAGGAGAGAGTTTAACGTGATTCTCAAGATTTTTTTCTTTTTGGATAGAGCTAAAGCCATCGGAAATCCTGCTTTGTATTTCATTTCAATGTCTTTAACGTATTTTAAGTATCTCAGCACTTTTTCTGGGACTTGGATTATTTTCTGCATAATGACAACATATAAATATCCTTGCAACTATTTATTTTTCTGTCAATTTTTCTGCTGCTTACTTAAAAGAAATATCTTTCATCTACTAATAGTGCAATGTGTGTATAAATTAAATACCAATTTAAAAAAAATAAAAAAAAGTTTAAAAATATGGAGTGGTTCTTCTAAGTGTATGGACGAAAAAAAAATTCGAATTTTTCTTTCTTAAGAAACTTGTTTTTGATATTTTTGTAATCTTAAAATAGTGCTCTATCCGATGATAGTAGATTTAGGAAGATATGACATTCCATAAACATAAATTTTCGCGGTTCTAATCATTTTATTGAGAGTGTATATGTTGAGACGCAGCAAATGCAAGTCTTTTTATCCATATGTGTTTGTCTTAAGTGGAACATTTTTTTTGTACCATCATATATATATTTTTTTCATTTGTCTGGCAAAATTATTATATTTTGTTTCTAATATTTTGATTGCTGACCGAAACAAATCGAATATATTTTGTTATTTTTTACAATTCCAAATACAGAAAGCATTTGAACTTACCACAACTTGTGTAGTAAAGTGCTTGCAAAAGAACATCAATTTACACCTTAAATGTGTTAAGATTTTTAAATATTTATTTGTTTTGCCTTTGGCTAACAAATACTTGTTCAATAAAAATACTATGCTAATTTCAATGAACTCAGCCCTTATCCATAATAGCAAAAAAAAATTTCTTCCCGTATTATGTTCAAGTTTTTTTTTTCACATTCGTTTAAAAGTTTTTTTCTTTTACTTAAAGCATTTCAAGGTAAGAAAAAACACAAAAAATGTTTTTTTTTAAGGTCTTTTACTGGTGAAAAGGTATTATAAGTCAATACAAGTGATAGTTAAATATATATGCCCACATACGCTTGCACAAACATTTCATATATTTTCTGTATCTAGCGAATATTTACAGAAAATTAGCCTTTAATAAGGATAATTTGCAAAATAATAGAAAATCAACAATTTATTTAAGGGATGTTAATATGATGTAGGTATACAAATTAAAAGAGATTTTTGGTATTTCTTAATTGATGGTTTATGTATTGAAGAGGAAAAGATAACGAACTTGATAAAAACAGCTTAAAGAAAATTTTTAGATTTAATTAGTTTTCTTCACGGCGCCCTGTTGACAGTTGGCAAAAGAAATTATAGGTGGGGCACTTACATAATCTTATTTTTATAGATAACAATTTTTGTCAAAAGTATAAAGTTACAAAAACATTTTAAAGTCAGTGAAATAGAATTATATCTAATTTGACTAAAATCTTCAATAAATTTAAATAAGAACTCACATTTTTTTAGAATTCAATTAAATTATTTTTTAAAAAAAGCGATATTAAACTTTTATTTGAATAATTGAATTTAATTTTTCACTTTTTCTAAAGCCAAGTAGTCAGTTAAAATTTGAAAAATTCGTTTATCAATTTTACTTATTAAGAAAAAAATTGTGGTTTTTATTGCTTTGCTGTCGTCTATTCGCAGTTGAAAATTATTTTTGTCAGCAACATTTTTAAGTTAAAGTGGTCTAACACGATCAAAATTTTTAACTTCAAACTCGTATACTTGTACCGAATGTTTTTTATTCACACACGTTTGATGGATCGTCAAGCACTCACTTAATTTTTACTGTCGACATCATTCTCCTGTATTGCTTAGAGTTTGCTTTAAAGTCCAATAATATTACAAATTTTTCATCTATTACATTACGGCAATACATTGTTTGCAAATTTTAGTTTCTCTTAAAATTATTGCCAATCGCCTAACTAAAAATCTTATTTAAAATGAAAAATTGTGAGTGCTTGAAAAACAAACACAATTAATATATCAAATAGTATCTTTCTAAAGATCAATATTGAGCGTGTCTAGATTGCTTAATAAGCATGCAGCCAGAAACATTTTGTGACTACACAAAATGAAGAGCATACAACTACAGCAACATTGTTTTTTATTTATTCCAAAATTTTTTTTTTTACAGCATTTAGCCCAAAATCCTAGCAGAAAACCGTGTTTGCTAGAAAAATATAAAAAAAATTAAACATGTCCATATGATATTTCCAAGCAATTGCATTTCGTTAGAAAGCTGCGCTGAGAGAAAAATTTAGTAATTTAAAAGTATAACTATTTGTTTTTTAAGGTAAAAAATATTATTTTATAAAATTAAAGCAAGATCTGTAATAAAAAAAAAAAAAAAAAAAAAATAGTATTTCCGTATAGTATTGTTAACAACTTTAACTCCTTTAAAAAAAAGATAAAATTAAAAAACACTATATAAAATTATAAAAATTAAATTACCAAATGGCTACGAAAAAATATTTTTAAATATTTTGAAAGTTGTTAAAAAAATCTTTTAATAAATTAAATTCCTTTTAATTTCTCCAAAAAATATTACTTATGTTTATTAACACATATAATACCATAAATTTATTCTTATATTTATTTATTCATACTGTTACGAAAAGGTTCGAAATGTCTTTTTAATACTTGAGAGCATAATGATTTTCTTCACATTTATGTTTAATAAGATAGAAGCATTGAATATTACCAAACAATTTTTAATTATGAAAAATTATTTGAATATTAAATATGATATTGATTTTGTTTAGTGCTCTTTTAAAAAATTCGTTAAAAATGTGTAACGACTAAACAAAAGAATGAGTGTGACCTTCGCTAACGAAGTGGTGCTATGAATAGACATCAATGTTCTTAAATCTCTCTTAGCAGCATTTTAAGGAAAATAGATAAAATTTAGAAGACAACACATTCTAGAAATGCTGAAGAAAGTACGGCACTCAACCCTTTATTTATTATGTATAAGCAAGTAATTATTAATTTCAAAATTATACCGATAAGAAATTATCGATTTCAAAATTATATCAATAATCAATAATTAAATAATTATTTATATTATTAAAATCAATTATCACATTTTTGTTTTTTAGCTTTTGAAGCTCTCTCTCAGCAATAAAAAAGCGGGAAGAATCAATAAGAGGTTTCTGCGAAAGAAAACGTCCGTCTTTCAAGGTTTTAAATTAAAATTTGTGAATATTTCTACTTAAACAGTGATTTTGGTTTTAAAATAAACAATAATATTTACACACATTATTTACAAACTAACCATTTGTAAAAGATGTGTAAGTTAAAGCTTTCCCAATATTAAAAACAAAGTTTTCTAAGCCGACTTTTCTAAATGACCAACTCAACTGAAATTGCTTGCAGTCAAACAAAACTGTCATATTTAATAAAATTAAAATAGCATAAGAATTTGCAAATAGTTTTAATTAAGAATCAAATCTTTTGCTGTGAAAATAACATTTGATATTAATGTTTTATCAAAACGCCTTCAAACCGAATGTCGTTTTGAGGTTGTGATGTTATTGGCCAGATGCTAATAGCACTAATTGATTATTTGTTTTGTGCATAATTTATAACTCGATTAAAACAAACTCCTACTGACATTTTATGATAATTTAGCAGACCTGTGTACAATAGATTTTTCAGCGCAAAACTACTGACATCAATAAGTTAATTTATTAAACTTTAAGAAATAAAATATCGTTATCAACATAATAACTACACGTGGGAATAATTTAAAATATTTATTTTCTATTTCTTTTTGTTGCCCCATTCATAGCATACGTAGCATATTAATATAGTTTATAAATTTAACATAATTTTGGCATAAAAATTAGTATTTTTCACTTCAAGCAAAACGTTTTATTATTGAAACGTTTGAAGTGTATGATTTACATAATTAATCGATTAATTACATGAGAAAAAAGAAATCAAGGAAATATGCAAAATATAAAAAAAGAAAATCATTAAAGAGATATTAAACAAGAGAGATACTTAAAACATGTAAAAGTGATATATTCGGCTGATATACCCTCCATAATAAATGTAAATCTAGTTTCTTAGTAAAGTAACTCCAATCAAAAACACAAATTTGGGGTGAAAGGAAGAATTTTACATCAAAAATGTCATCGATTCTTAAAAGGTTAAGCATTTTTAAAAAATATTAGCATTTCCTGCAAGATCACTTCAAAAGCTTTTAAATGTTGCCCATATTGATATCTGCAAAAATATGGCGCACAATCGTACTATTCTATGAAAAGTCCAAAAGCCCATAACTCAGGAAATATGGGCGAGTGGCAATTTTTTTACTTGATGTATTTTTTTATTTTTTAATTCTCTATCGCTTTATATATTTGTTTTTTTGGTTGCAGTTACTTCATTGTTCCAAACTATATGAGGAAATTTTAAGATATTAAAATTAAAAACGGAATGACAACCTTGGATATACCCTTTTTCTACCTGTGGTAAAGGGTATAAAAGCATAGAAAAATTATAAGTTTTAAATCTCTGCTGCTCAGAGTAGGGTATTCTTAAATGAATAAAAGCTCTGATTATTATTGTAATTACATCCCACATCTTAAATTTAAACATATTAATACAACAAACTTCTTTAATTCCAATAGATATTTTTAGACTTAACGACCATAAGTCTAACTATAAATCAATATAAATTGACTAATAAATTATTTGCACAATAATGACAAAAGGTGTAAATGTAGTTAAGGATGTATGCAAATACGTTTGTTGGTATGTATGCAAGTATTTAGGTATGTATGTGTGCATATGTGATTAATATTTATTTATTAAAAGTTGCTTATTAATTTTTGTTTAAAAAAATCAGTTATTTATTAAATATTTACAAGAAAGAAATTAATTTATATTTACATTTACATTTAAGTCTTCAGCATTGTAAGTCAGTTTCTTTAAATAAATAATGCACATAAATACTTTTTAGAGATTTTAACTCATTGCGACATCTTTGTTAGGGGTGAGATGGTGTTGCTTCGTAACAGTATTTAGACACGCTAAAACCTCAAATTTTGTAATTAAAAAACTAAAAGAGAAGAGGGTCCTCTTTGGTGTTAACGATGGGTGCAAAATGACAAAACTCTATAAAAACTGTGCTAGAGATTCCTCAATTAAATTTTTCCTGTGTCAAAGATGACTCTAGCGAAATTTAATGTTCGACCAACCCCCAGGTAGTCACCATGAATTTTTTTTTTTTTGTTTTTTTTTTTTGTAATGGAAATGAAGTTTGTTTTCTTCAACAATATATTTTTAAAGCAAACAAATATTGCTAATTTTTATATATTATCAGTATGTACTTTTTTATTTAAGAAATAATATGTGCAATTTTATTTCTCGTCATTAACATTATAAGAGTTGTAGGCTTTAACGAAGACTATTTAATGAGAAAATAATCTGACTGTGTGTCAAAAAGGTCCTAATCGATAAAAGAGAAGATTGTAAGTTCTAGAGTCCTTGAAACGGCATGTTTTTGTCTAATAAACTGCACGTGTCATCGAGTAGATAAAGACTAACCGGAGTCCCAGAATGTTGCGGTGCTTATGAATGCGTATGTTAAAAAGCACGTTTAGTAAGCAGGACTTGAAGGAGATAATACTGGCCAGCGCCGTAAAAAAAAAAATAAAAACATAATAAAAAGCCACAAAAAGCTAATATAAATTAAAAAGGTCATTTGAAAATGGCAAAAACGGAAGAAATATGTATAGGCTCACAACATTTTATGTTCAGCAGAGCTGTATAACAGAACTTTTTTAGTAACGTTTTTCAAGTAAGTTTTTTTTTTCACGCAATCTGATTCTTAATTATAATTGCAATATTTTTGATTTTTAATAAATTATTATTCGAACTATTTTAAATTATAATTTAACGGTTCGAATTATAATTAACTTCAAAATAACAAATATTAAAATTGCTCGCAAGACGCAATAAACATAGTTCAACCAAATTATTTGTTAGCATAATTAGATACAGTGTTGTCAACTTTTTACTTTCAAAAACATCAAAGTATAAAAAAAACAAAAAAAAAAAAAAAGGAAAAAGGACAAACCCCACAAAATATTTTGGTCGGACATTTCAAAACTCTCTTAAAAGAAAGTCAAAGGAGAAAGAATTGAAAAGGCAAACCGGAACAGCATCTAATGTGACAAAAAGAATGTATGAAAAAATTAAAAACATAATAAAAAGCCACAAAAGGCTAATATAAATTAAAAAGGTCATTTGAAAATGGCAAAAACGGAAGAAATATGTATAGGCTCAGAACATTTTATGTTCAGCAGATCTGTATAACAGAACTTTTTTGGTAACCTTTTTTCAAATAAGTTTTTTTTTTTCACGCAATATGATTAAAGAAAACATTCTTAACTATGATTGCAATATTTTTGATTTTTAATAAATTATTATTCGAACTATTTTAAATTAAAATATGCGCGAACTAAAGCCAGGTGAAAGTTATTCTTTTAGTAATTATAAGTAAACAGTTCGCATTATAATTAACTTCAAATAACAAATATTAAAATTGCTCGCAAGGAGCAATAAACATATTTCAACCAAATTATTTGTTAGCATAATTAGATACAGTGTTGTCAACTTTTTACTTTCAAAAACATCAAAATCTAAAAAAATACTACTTATACCAAAAAACAAAAAAAAAAAAAAAAAAAAACAAAAAAAAAAAAAAGGAAAAAGGAAAAAGGACAAACCCCAAAAAATATTTCGGTCGAACATTTCAGAACTCCCTTAAAAGAAAGTCAAAAGAGAAAGAATTGAAAAAGCAAACCGGATCAGTACCTAATGTGACAAAAAGAATGTATGAAGAAATTAAAAACAAATTAAATTGTTGTCAAACAGACGGTTATCAAAAAGCAAAATAATAGTAAAGAGAATAAGGAAAAAAATGTTGTGTTATTTGAGAACTTGATTTAAAGAACTTTCTTTCTTAAATTGTTTGCTTAAATAAGTATCTATATGATGTTTAAAACGTACAAAAACTTAGGCTGATGCGAAAGGTGTTGATGCTGTAGCGATCCAGAAAATGCTGCAATAAACTTCTCTGATGTTAATTTTTTTTATTATGAATCTAGAGATTAAAATTTACGTGAATGTAAACTGAATTAAAATTATTCAGCCAGCAATTTTTATTATTAAAATTTAAATCAAGGGAATAATAAATTAATTAAACTTTAAAATGTCGTGTTGATTATCCCGACCGAATTATTAAAATTACCGATATTGACTATTGAGGGTGAACAACATTTCCCTACCGCCCACTTAGCTCTTCAGGAAACTTCTCACTTACATTTTAAATAAACTAAAGATTTTTGTCCAAATAATAAAGTAAAGACAAAAATCAAAGTTTAAGCAAAAACAACAATAATCAACATTAATTTTATTTTTATTTATCCACTGTAAACGGCTGATAACAAGCAATGTGTGGAAATGTTTTAAATAGTATCTTATTTAAAAATCTTTTATGATGATGTCCCTACAGTCAACTTTGTTTTTACGGGTGAGTATTAGTCTTTTTCGTTTGGTATGGTTTTGTAATTTTTCTATTCCCGTTTTTAAAATTTTCCAAAATCTCAGAATCTTTAGACACACTTTTTCTAAAATTATGCGCCCTTTAGAAAAGTTTATTAAATAAAAAAAGTTTATGCCACATTTAATACAAATAGTTTTGTCAGTTTCTTTATTATTCTACATAATTTTAAACGAACTTGAATTACATTTTATACTCTTAACAGGTGTTTTTTTGTTCTATGGCTGATTAAAATTAAAATAATATTTTTAATTTGATTTTGTTTTCTATTTAAATCGTATTAAAAAGTTACTTCATAATGTCTAGACTTCAAGGATTTAACATGAGTTGGTAATAATAACACAGTGAATTAAATTTGCTTTTTTAAAGAAGGAAATATATAAAGTATTAATTTTCCTTGAAACTGTTTTTTTCTTCCAACTAATTAGGTACTAATTTCCTGTTGTAGAATAATATATTTTTAAAAGTTTTTGTATAGATAAGTAACTTCACAATTCGTGTTTATTACTGAATCTGAAAATTACTATTTAATTAAAGCGATATATTTTATACAAGAATGTATACCCTTAAATTGCTGCTTTTGCATATTGGCGTTTTTAATGGCACTGACGTAATTGTTTTTTTTTTTTTTTAATTTTATTCTTATTTTTGCTTGTTTAAAAAATTAAACCGGATATAAAAAACAACAGTTAAAGGAAGGAAGTTTGGTAACTGTGAAAAAGTAAGAGCATTTGTTGTTGGCATTATTGTTTGAACAGCCCGTCCAACGAAGGACAACCAAAATAAACCAAAAGTTTATTTAGGTTAATTCTTCTCCCAAAAAAAAAAAAAAAAAAAAAATAGGAAAAAGTAAAAAAATAAACTGTATTTCAAAAACAAAAAGAACAGAAAAATCAATAATTTTGCTAATGTAATGCTACACAATTTTACATTTGAATACATACCGGGGCTACCCAAATCTGTGAGATTTGCATTTGTTGAGTCCGCACCAACAGCAAGACCAGTGGCTAAATGTGTTAGCCGAAACAGCAGGAGACAACACAGCTGAAGGCCAAAAAGGCTAATGATGTTATGGACGTTGAATATGATACTACCACCACTGCTGCTGCCATTTCTACTTCTACTGCGTCTACAGCATTGGGGTTGTCGGCTAGTGATGCTGGAATTTGCTTTAAGGCTATAATTTTTACATTTACGTTTTGAGGTTGATGATGCTGATGCTGATGTTTTTAAAGTTGATTCTGTTGTTGTTGAAGATGGTGTGTTACAATAATTATTCGCTGCTGTTTTGCTGTTATGACAACTACAGTAAAAATTATTTTCTTTACTACTGCTACTGCTGCTATTGTTGTAGTTGTTTCTGCTAATAATAAAGTCGTTATTGTTGTTGTCGTTGAAAAACCTTCTCTGTTGTTGTGGTGTTAATGATGCTAATGTTGTTGTTGCTGATGTTACATTGCTAGTATTCCCACTTTTTGCTTTAGTTGTTGCTGTCGTTAATTCGGAATCTTGTAGTTGTCTTTTTTCCCTTTTTGTATAACTGATGCTTTTGTTGTTACAATAAAGTTGGTTTTGTAGATTCTCATCTTTCTCATCGTCATTGAAATTTGGAGAAATGTTTTGTAGTTTGTTGCTGGTACTGCAATTTCTGTTGCTGTCTTTAATTTTAACATTTTCAGTCCTTGCAACATTATAATTTTGTTGCTGTTCTTTCAAAGTTATTTTATTGTCAACATTAATGTCACTACAAACGCTACAATTTTTAATACTCCTACTGCTGCTGGTTGTTGCTCTTGTTGTAGTTGTTTTTTCTATAGTTGCATTATTGCCCCTGTAGTTGTTGCTTTTAAAGCTGTTGTTTACGTAAAACATCATCGTCATCATTTTCCATTGGATTTAGTTTTTTAACGATGAAGTGATTTGATTTTGTTGATGATGTTGTTGCTACTGTTTCTTTTGTTCCCTTTCACCGTTTACGTTTAAATACAATAGCGTTTTAATTTTTCGATTTATGTTGGTTTGTGCGACTTTTTTTGGATGAAGCAACAACAGCAGCAATAAATACAAAAGATGTTGTTCAAGTTTTAACTGCTGTTGTAGATGTTGTTCAAATTGATAATAATGTTCCTTGTTGTTCTTGCTTCTTTCACAACTACTTGATTGTTTAGTGTTATTGTAGATTTGCTTGTTGTTACTGCTTGTGTTGCCGCTGTAATATGATGTAAACGTTGATAACATGACATCGTTTAATTGCGTAAAAAATTCAGCGGCAACATGTAAATATCTGAAACTATTAGAAAAATAAAATACGTTATAATTTTTTCTTTCTTATAATAATTGTGTAAAATTGTTTTATTTTTAATTCTTAACCCTTGCATGACCATGAATTTTAATTTACGAATAGATAAATAAGATTTGATTTGTATTAACCTGTAAGAGATTGCAAATATCGCTGATTTATTAATATAGTAATTGGATCTGTTTGTGGAGAATAAGCCTTTACAATCAGATGCATCGAAAGGATTGTTTATTCACTAAACAAGCATCCAGTTTATGGATTTACCTGAAATTTCTTTAACTGCTTTAAATATTTTTCAATTATTTTTTTGATTTAGTTTCAGCATAGCCAAGCTCTGGTCGACAAAATGTGTGCAAAATCTGCTTCAAGATTATTTCACGCATCATGGTTATATCGTAAAAATTTCTTTAGAAATTTGTCAGAAGGACTTCGTGTGAATAATTTAAACGAAACGAAAAGCGATAATTTTTTACTCAATTAAAATTTGACAAGGCATTCAAATGTTTGCAAAAAAAAAAAAAACAAAAACATCGTCGACATGATTGTAAGGATGCTTTAAGCAGATCATACGATATTTGTGCATTTGAGCAAAAGAGTCTACTTAAATATACAACACTGACAACGACACCATGGTTCGTTAAGAGGGCTTATTAGATTTGACATGTGCAAATGCAACTTTCCACATTTCAGACATGAATTTTGCAATCTCGTTAAAAGAAACGGGCCCTAATCCAGCAATATTTTTTTACTTTTTCATTCTGCTTAAAACTTTTGAACGATTTGTGATAATTGATTTATTATTAAGAGATAAACATTATCGCATTTAAGGACTTTTTCCTTTCTTGCTAGCCATACCTGGTGTGCTTCACTTCCTAGAAATTGCAGCTTGTATTGTTGTTATTACTATTACTTGAATAAAATTTGAAGACTCAACTAATTATATTTCCCCAGGTAAATGATGAATAATTTTTCACATTAAAAAGGATGTACGTAGCACGACCACCATCCTAAGCCAGCTAATGGAAGGTAATAAGTCCACTCTTTTAGTTCAGTGAATATTTTGTTTGATTATGCATAATAATGCCGCGACTCTAACTACTGCAGTATCCAAGTTATACAATGTAAAATATTTATTTTGTACAGAAAGTGCCACGCATATATTGTAGACATAAACTCGTTAAGTCCATTTTATTGGTTACTCAATCACACACAATTTATAACAAGCTCAAAATGTCTAATGTGTAGAATTGTTATTATTAAGTTAATTCACTTTTACGTATTAAAACCTCTTTTCAATTTCTAAAAATTTTTTTATTGAGTTTTGAATGCAGTTCATACAAAATGATAATAGAATACCGTGATTTAAATTGGATTACGAACAAAAAAATAAATTTATTTAAATTTATAATTTTTATTTAAAAAACTACATCGAAAAATTTTGTCTATAACAAAAAAATATGTTTGTGCGTTTAACACAAATTCAATTTTAAAATCGTAAAATTTTAAAGAAACAGTTCTTTTAAAAATTCTTCTACAAAATAATCACAAATATTGCGTATTATGAATATTCGACTAAAGCAGCATTTACCTTAAGCGATAAAATACATTTGAATTCAAAGAACACTGAATTTTAACTCCCAATTATTAACAAAAAAAAAAAAAAAAAATCCCCGCGCTTTGATCGCAACGGTGATAACTAAATTACAAACACATAAAACACGATCACTAATTTGAAGCAGCAATTAAATTTTATCTTGAACCTGTCTACCGACTGACCCCAGCGCATTTTGATAAGGGTTAATTGTTGAAATGAGAAAACTTTAGTATTTGAACACAATTAATACATTTACGTGTTTTCTGACCACAATTCTTAGGGAAAATGTTATGTTTACTTTTACTAATGTATGTGTTTAATTTTTTTTATTGTGTTTTTTGTTAAAAAATCGTACGCGATGCTTTCACGTTTGAGTTTATTAAGAAAATGAACGCAAATTATTATTATTTTGAATGCAATACTCCACTCTTTTGACTTTTTTTTACTGCATGTTGCTTACACAGTTGTCTATTTATCAGTTTGACTGTTTGTATTTGTCTTTTTGACTCTCATGGATATGTTGTTCTTGGTATTGTTGTTAGTGTTACTATCAACGCTTGTTGTTGATTTAAAAAAATAAGTAAATAAATGAAACGTTCAACAAAGTATGTTCATTGTACTTATGCAGTAGTGCTGACCTGCTGGTGGTAAACATTTGTGTTGCCGCCGTTATCATCTTCAGTTTATTGTTGTTATTACTACTAGCGATGTTTGTTTTATGTTGGTTTATAATAAAAACTTTTTATTGAAAAGATCAGGGATGAGAGTTTCACAAAATGGCATTTTTATTTTTGTTTTATACAACAAAAGTGCACAATCTTGAGAATAATTTTAGAGCTAAGGTTGGCCATCATACCGTTGTGTAATGAATTTTTATGCACTTAAACCTGTCTCGACGAAACATCGGCTTAACTACAGTGCAGCCTTTAAATTTTATAATTTGTTCATTATGCATAAAAATGTCATCGGCTCTTAACAAGTTACGCATTTTAAATAAATTTTAGAATTATCTGAAAGATCTCTTTAAAGATATAGTGCACTACCGTACTTTCCTATAAAAAGTTTAAAGGCACATAACTCAGGAACTATGGGCAGGAACCAGTTTTTGCACTTGATGATTTTTTTCCTTAGTTTTTAATTCTCTACCACCCCATATATTTGTTTTATTGATTGGAGTAACTTCATTGTTTCAAATGATGTGGACAAAGTAGAGGCAGACGTAGTATAATGACCGCTGCATGGGAGGACATGAATCGATCTGCTGGTTTTCAATGGCAAAATTTTTGAAATTATATCTAATTGATTGGCGTATATAAATTTTCTTTAGCTCACGGACAGACAGACGGTACATCGCTTAATCGACTTCGCTATGCATAGGAACTCAGAATATATATCCTTTATGGGGTAGGAAATGGATATTGTAGATATTACAAACGGAATGACAAACTTAGATATACCTTTATTCCACCTTTTGCGGTGAAGGGCATAAGAAAAAACAAACGTTTCGCAGATGTTTTAATCAAAGTTTAAATTTTTTTCACATTGTTTTCTCATTTTTTTATTATTATTTTTTTAATTTAATGTTGATTTTGCACTCACGAGAAAAAACGATACAAATCTAAATAGCAATTCAAATTGAAACGATTTGTGTTTGTTTTACTCACTACAAAAGCAAACGTTTCGTTTTGCTTATATTCGGACCCTGGTGTAAAATGCAAAGCTTTTATCTGCAGTCACAGAGATATTTGCATTTCTACAGTTTTAAGTCCTCACTGTTGGTCTTACACAATATAAACATTATTTTTAAAAATTCAAATATTTTCAAAAATATTATTTACAATTATCTTCCAAGTAAAAGTCTTAAACGTAAAAAAACGTCTGCAAAACACGATAACTAGAATATGCGATTATTTAGGTTAAGGTTTAGGTTTGTAAAACTGAGATATTTTTATTCAAGAAACGGCAATCTTGAAAAGACGAATGCTGGAAATTTGCTGGTGCCTCTGCGACTCGTCGAAATCGACCAGGTTTTTTCAAAAAATTTCCATTTTATGCCAAATGTTTTTGTTAAGTTCTATATGTCTCTAAAAACGTAAATGTTAAGACCAGTTGTGGGTTTCAAGGGCAAAACTTTAAAAAATCAAAATTTTTTGATGCACATTTTCGTTACTTTAGGATTCAAGTTCTTATTATTTTTTTTTTTTTTGTTGTAAACTATACTTCTTTCAATTACAATATTTCATCTGAATATCTCCACAAATAAACAGTATAAGTTCAGGGTACGAAAGTAATTGAAACGTAGCGTTTGTCTTTGTTTTGTTTTGCAGTAGTGAATAAAACAAAAACAGTAAGAAGTATTGTGCGATTTAGTTTTGCATTCTTTTTATTCATGAGTATAAAATGTACACTTAATTTAACGCTGCGTATGTTAAGAGAAAGCGTAAGAGAAAATAATGATAACAAAATTGAAAATTTTTTGTGTTTTTTCGTTGGTATAAAAATGTAAATATATTAAAAGCCAAGTACTTGACTGCGCTCTTTGCTATTTAAATGCATATTTGTTGTTGTCATGTACAAAACGATAGAATATATATTTTTTTAATTTATGCCTTTGCATGCAACGTTTGCGAAACGATTTTCTTTTACTACCTCCAGTAAGTAAGATTTTGTACTATTGAGATCAATATAAATCATTATGGGAATTTTGAATGAAATCCTTCTGTTAACATCATGTGAAATTTTTTTTATCAATTGCTCCAGCCATTAAAAAATTGCCCATTTATGTTTATGAAATATGTCGTAAACTAATCTGCGTTAATTTAAGCTATCGCAAGATGCAAGGCTGTTTTAAAACTTAGAACCCGTTTTGGTACCAAAGTGCAGCAGTAAATATTTAATGACCAACACTTGCAAAGCCCTTCACCACAAAAAGTTCGTATTAGTGTTGAAATTGATTTTGCTAACCCACTAGATGAGCTAGAGAAAATTTAAATACGCCAATCGATTAGATATAGTTTCGAAAATATAGCAACTGAATACCAGTTAGATAAATTCATGCTCATTGAGGTAGTGGGCAAAAGACCACGCTTCTTCTAGTTTTTCCATATGACTTGAAACGATCAAATAACTCCAATCAAGCAACAAATATCTATATGGTTCTATGGAGAACCAAAAATAAGAAAAAAAAAAAAACTTCAAGTGAAAAAATTTGCGCTTGCCCATATTTTCTGAGTTATAGGCCTCTGAACTTTTCATAAAAAAGTACGATTGTGCGTCATAATTTTAAAGATATTAATATGGGTATCATTTGAAGGATTTTGGAGAGATCTTTAAGAAAATACAATTTTTTTTTTTAAATACTTAACCCATTAAAAGCCGATGACATTTTCATGTAATTTTTTTTAACTTGTAAATTTTCTTTGTAACCTCAATATTAGATTTTTTTTGATTGGAGTAACTTCACTAAACTAGATTTACATATATGGTGAAGGGCACATAAGGTTTGGCATGGCCGATTATGGAACTCTTGTTTGTTTCGTAATGTTAAATTTCTAACTTAAGTTAATTTTTATATTTTTTTTGATTGGTGTTTATGTTATTGAAGTTGTTTTTAACGATGATGACGATCAGTAGGAGACATTGTCATTAATATTTCTAATCAACGTGGTAGTGAATTGTTTACGTTCATTTTTCAATATCATTATCATTATTATTGCTGCTGTTTATGCCGATTTTCTCGATGTGGTTTTTGTTTCTTGTTTATCTTATTGCTATTAACGCTGTTGTGTGTTTAGTTTCAATAAACTCTTGAGTTTTGTTTATTTTCCCAACATTTTTGGTTAGTTTTTGTTATTGAATTTATTTCTTGATTCGTATTTTTCTTTTGCATTCGGTTTTATTTGTCTTTTAACCGTCGTAGTTGTTGCTTTTCTTCTATGAAAATTATGTTGTGTTTAGGTACCATAAGTTTTTCCTTTTTTATAAAGTTTTTTTCTTCTGTTTTTCTTATATTTATTGTTGTGGTTGGCATAAAATTACCCAACTCACACAAACCCTCACACACACAATGCACGCATTCAAATAAAAAACGTAAATAAACACACCACTTTACGTTAATTTTCTTGTATTTTATACAAATTTTCTTTTCATTTCCATGCGAAAAGTAAATAATTATATTTTTATATCTAATGGATGTATAAAAAAAAGGAAAAAGATATAAAATTTTATTAGCTGTATGTGTTTCTTAGATATTAATCTTAAATAATCTATAATATTTGTATTTTAGATTTCAAAGTTCTTGTAAATATTTGATGTGTGTAATGAATGATACACACAACCAAGTCATTAAATTTTCTCAATATGTAGCAGTGTGCGTGGATTTAATATTTCTTGTCAGTGCATCGTTATTTTTATGAATGCATGTTCTTAATTCTTTCAAATCCTTTAACATATAAACAAAATTCTAGCTGCTATGAAGTAAAAATAAAAATACTTTTATTCAGCAACAAAAAATACATTCCTGTACAGTTGATTAGACCCACATATAGTTTTCAATGAGTCTTAAAAATGCTTATAAGTCAAGGAGCAACATTACTTTGATGTACAAGTTTTAGATTACATGTTCTTTTTTTAGCAGGTTGCTTTGCATCATTCGAAATGAAGCATAGAAGTTAGGTTGATATGGCAGTCTGGTTTCAGTTGATAGGCAACACAATTTCGTTCTTTTTAAAGACGTATTTTGTTACATTTCACAGTTCTAATCGGCAACATGCATAGAAATATTTTTGATTTTTTGATTTTTAAATTTATCTGATTTCTTCGCTATTAGGAAAATATCCTTAAAAACATATTTTTACTCTTTGCCAAAGCTTTAAAAGACTAAAAAAGTGAGTGTCATTATTGGTGAAAAAATTAATGCTCTTAAACAAGCTTGTTGCACTCGTTTAATGATCCTTAAATTTTACATGTTAGGTTAGGTAGGCAGCCTGCAGAGGCGAGTTCGCTTAAAGGCCTCAATCCTCATCTTCTCTGCAGCATTTATAAGGGCAAATTCCCATACTTTCTAACATAAGTCTGATCGTACAGCGTTCCGTTATGATGCCTATTAAAAGCGATATCGAGTTCCTCTCGAGGACAAAAAAAGTCCTCGTTCAATCCCTGTTAATGAAGGTTCAAAAGATTTTTGATAGTCTACAATTGGTCACTGAGCAACAGCTGAGGGCCGTTTCCTTAGCTAGTTTCTGCGTGCGACTAGCATGCTGCATTCCTTAAATGATTCTGAAGTTTACATGATACCACTGAAGCCAATTTCTACAACTTGTTTCACACAGCAAGAGATATTAGAAAGTGTTAAAGTTCACCAGAATACGTTGAGCTTTTCCAGCTTTTGTTTTCATTAAAAACACTGAATATTAGCTCTGAGTAATATTATTTATAAATCATTTTATTTTTTATTGTTTACCTCTCCAATACGTAATCGTTTTTATTATTTGGCTCATGTATTTTATTCAAAAATTTTGCAATTAATCACACAAGAGTCAAGAAGCCGACAGTATTCAAGGTTGCAAATTATGTAATTGAAAAATTGACAAAATTAAAAATTGATGCAATTTAAAATAAAACACCTGTACAATAAATCCTTCAATGCAACTCGGTAAAGTTTGTAGGAAATGGTAATTTTTATTAGATGATCAAATAACTTCAGTTGGTCTTAAACAATAAAATTTTTTATTTTTTTTATTAAAATTTGTTATATTTTAACGATTAGTATTTCGTTATTTAAAACACAAAGTACTTCTGCGGCTCATTTTAACAAGACAAGAATGTGATGCATAATTTTGCAATTTAAATTAAGTAACATTAAAGCGAACAGCGGAGAGCAATGTGAGATACAGGCATAAAATGCAATCAGCGCAATCGATGCGTGCTGGTCTGTTTGTCATTGAATCAATAGGGAAAAGGGAGAGAGATATGCCCCTATCTCATTCTAAAAAACAACGAATTTTGACTAAAATCAATATTCTTTATTATATTTAGTGGCCTAGAATTTTTTTTACAAATTTGGTTCAATTACTAAAAGTTGTTTCTTTTTTATATTTTCAATAGCATGTTGTGCTGCTATGGTACACAAAAGTAATCAAATGTTTTCTGTTCGTTTGATGAAAACATTTCTCTTGTTGCCTGTATAAGCAAAAGCAAACAAAAGATAAGGATTTTATTTATCCATAGATATTTTATGCTTTCAAAAAATAAAGGAAAAAATATATAATTATTTGATTTTTATTTTTTTTTTTGCTTCAGAAACTTCTTTTCAAAATAGTAACGAAAAAAAAAAATATGAAATGCTTTTAAGAAGCACACTTTTTTTACAAATACCAATGAAAACATTAAAAAAAACCTTAAAAACACTTTCAGTTTTCGTTTAAAGAAAGTACAAAATTAAAGTGTAGTGTAGAGTATCCAATACGGACAGGTCGATATCGCTATATCATGGGGACTTGTTTGTTTTAAGATAAAGAGTGCAGCCCTCTTTGAAAATTATTTATTGAAATCATCCTTCCCAGTCTATAATTTTATTAAAGTTAAATATTTGTTTAAAAATACATAACTAGAATTTTTTATTAATGTTTTGTTTTTCGGTCTCTTTAAAACAGCTGCAAGTAAAAAGTCATTGAAATCTACACATTTTAACCTGATCTTTGCATCATAGTCAATATATTTCTTTTAAATATAACAAATTAAAAATAGTTGATGTCTTCAGCACCAAAACTTTCAACTTGCCCTTCTAGGAAACCCCTCTATATAGTTCAAGGCGCATTTATAAAATATTCCATAAAAAGAATTTCGTATGATGTGTAAATGTTAAAATAAATAAAAAAAACATCTCTTTTATTGATTTTTTATTATGTTTGCATTCATTCATTAGCAGATGTAAGTGAAGTGCTTATTACTGGATTTTCTTTCTTTTATGTTAAAGCGCACTCACGAGTATTTATTTGCTTGTTTCATTTAAGGCTTTTCAATTACTTTAAATATGTTAATTATATTAAATAATGTATCTTTGACTCAAACACATTGCCGTTCACGCAAACATATGTGTACGTGTGTGTGTGTGTATGAATTTGTATGCACTTAAAGTGATTCATAAATAGATTTAATAACCTTTGTCTTAACGTTAATGTATTTTAATATGTTCATTAATTATATTAAGTTTAATTATGTTGATGTCTGTTTGACGAAATTTGTAGGAGAAAAATTAAATTTTAAAAATACAAAGAAAATATTTGGTGGAGAATACGATCAGCAGTATATTCGTAGCTGTCAAGCAAATTTTAAAAGCATTATCAACGAAGATAGAATGTATGTCTCTATTACTCAGGTTGATTAACGGTTGATCTTCGGAATGCATAGAAAGAGTAACAAAAAACTAAAAACTTTGTTGTTTATTCAAACCAACTATCAGTGGTTTAATATGGGATTTAATAGATGATGATTACAGTGTACACTTTAGGTAGTTAGAGAAGAGGAATGCAATAAAAAAAATTCGTTTTCGTTACAAATTAATAGAAAAACCATGAATTAAAGCTCAATTAAAAATAGTTCATTGGATTGTTAAGTTAAAATAGATTTACTAAAAATTTTAATTAAATACGAAATGTAAAAAAAAAATTAAAAATTGAATTTCAAGAAATTTGTCGTTGAGAATATTTGTCGTCAGAAAATTATTGCGACAGCGACAGGTACATTTCGTTTTTTCTTTAGTTTTCTTTTCTTTTGTAGACGAGTGTAGAGTGACCATGTTTCTGTTTATTTTGTATAATTTTTTTTTTGTTCAAAAATTTTAAGATTTTTGTTCATTTTTATTTACAAAATATACTATTTTTATACCCTTCACCACAAATATTTAAAGAAGGGTCTTGGCATTCCGTTTGCAATTTCTATAATATCCATTTTTGGCCCCATAAAGTACATATATTCGGAGTCCTTATTATATTAATAATCAGCAAATTTGGTTCATGTACTTCCAGGCAGCGGATAATACTCCACGCTTCCAAAAGTAAAAAAAAAAAAAACATAGGTGAACAAATTGTCGCCCGTCCATTTTTTTTGAGTAACGGGCTTCTGAAATTTTTAAATTTCTTAAAATATCAATATGGGTATCATTTTACAGCTTTTGAATGGATCGTTAAGGAAATGCCAAAATTTTTTTTAAATGCTTAACCTATTCAGAGCCGATGGCATTTTTACGTAAAATTTTTTTTTGCTTCTTGTTTTTTGTTGATAGAAGTTACTTCATTAAACTAGGTTTACGTACATGGGGACAGGTACATAAGATTCGACATATCCGAACATAGCACTGTAACTTGCTTAATAATGTATTTAATTTCAATTCATTTTTTGATTATATTCAATAATTGCTTTTTTCAAATGCATAGTCACTCTGTCACTGTTTTAAAAAATTTGTTCATAATTAAGTTTCATTTGTCGAATTAACGCCAAGGTTTTTGGATGAAAAGCTCGTAAAGCTGTGTAGAATTACTCGTCATAGCTGTGTTTGTAGCATAAAACTTAATTTTGCTCTGAACAACGCTGTCATAAATATAGTAGAAGAAATAATTCTTAAAAAAAATAATGATATAACCAAATTTTTGGACATAAGACAATCCTAAATCGAAATATGTTAGGCGGTGGAAAGCACGCGTTAAAAGTGGAAAAAATGTCATTGTCCAGTAGAGCACACCGCACTGTTTGCCAAGCAAAAAAAAATGTAAATAATTTTTTTTAATATTCGATTTTTGGCTGATTTTATGGATCAATAGTTTTATAAGCTAAAATCAGTATGTTAAAAAACTTCTAACTTAGAACTGTAATTTGATTCCCTTTATTATGCTCTTTTTCAGATTTCATATGTATAGTTGAAGCCAAAAAGACTCAAACAATATTATTTTTTATTAGAAAATTCTGTTTATTTTTTAAATTTTACCTGTTTAAGGTGAAGTTTTTTTTATTAATTGTGAAAATTTAGTGCATAAAAATTTTGTTGAAGAATGAAAAAATTATGGTTTGTTTTTCGTTCGTTTTTGAGAAAGTTTACTTCCTTGTGATTTTTGTACGTTTTTTTAAATTTAATTTTTAGTTAATTTAAAATTGTTTGGTCTAAATATTTGTAGAAATATGACTTAGGGTTATTTTTATTTTTAATTTTATTTATTTTTTTTATATTATTTAGTTTATTTATTTTTTTTCTTTGTAAAAATGTGTTGTATTTTTTGTTTATTTATATTTTTGGAGGAATTTACGTATCGGTGCTATTTTAAAGTTAAGAGTTTTAAATTAAGTTACGAAATTTAGGTAAATTTTAAAGTTATTTTTTGCTATATTTTACTTTTTAATTTGTCTGCTATTTTGTTTCGTTTTTCATGCAGACTATTATCTGCCATAATACGTACATAAAAATGATTATAAAAATTTAATGACAAAATATTACTGAGGTAGTACTGTGTTTTTATTATTATTATGAAACATTTCTGGCAAGATTTCCTCAAAGCTGTGAAATAATACAATTGGATTTTATTTCGTAAAGAATTTTGCAAACAAGTTCTTCTCTAATCCTTTCCCTTGACGTTCTTTGGTGTTAGAACAAATGGGAAGTTGCCACTATAATTCAAATATCTAATTGTAAGTATAACAAAAAATCTTAAAAGGAAAATTTAAGTCACCCAGATCATCAAGAGCTCTGCGAAATCCATTCCCACTTTAACATGAACAGATCTATAAGTCTGAAGAATATATATTCAATACAAACGTCGCAAATTTATTATTGTTCTTTCTGTCCTCTCTTCTGTCCTCTTTTCTGCCTCTAATAAAAGGTATAAAAGTTAGTTTTAAATATTACAAAAAAGAAGATGAGCTTTTACAATACGGCCTGTCAAACTGGTTTTTTCTTCCTTTTCACTAATATTTCTATATGAATTTGCATTTGAAAAGCAAAAGTCAATATGTTTTCTACAATTTTCCCTTTTCAAAATCAACAACAAAACTTTATTAATACAGATAATTTAAGTGAAACAAGTAATACAACCTAATTATATGATTTAGCCGTAGAAATAGTCAATTATGTTATTAACTTCTTTATGGCCATTATATTAGATTTTTTATGTTTCAACCGAGTATTATTCTTTTATGTTCATAAAATTGCTGCTACAACTTGAAAGTTTTAAGCTTCAGCTTATAAATGCTGAGGTATTCACCGTCATTTATGATTTATGATGATGGCACAATAGTTTTAACACTTTTTCTAGTTTAAATGTCTGCAGCTATCTATCAGATTTAAAATCTTTTTTCTTTATTTCGTGATTATTTCGTTTCTTTTTATTCTCGTTTTTTGTTTTGTTTTTTGTCCTGGTTCGTTAGGACTTGTTGCCGCAAGTAAGAAGTAGCAATTATGGTTAATTTTTTTTATCTTAAACAAGTTTTCATATTTTATCTTCTAAAATTGTGCTTTAAAAAAAAAAGTTAAACAAAAAACGGAAGATATTCACAAGTAATAAAATTATGATCACAAGACAATTAGGAAGAGTATCGTATCCATTAAAGATTGATTGAAGAAGAAAACGTTATTAAATAATAATAATAATTAAAGTATTACTTTATTACCGTTTGGCTTTTAAAAAATGTTAAATGATTTTTTAGTTTTCATGGTTATAAATAGAATTTAAATTTTATTCTTTTTGAATTTTTGTTGTTGATGGGAAAGTAGTTAAACCATGACTAAGAATAAATGTACTGAAATGAATATCAATGGGTTATTCTCATCAGATTTTGAAACAGCAATATTTTTACGGCGAAAATATTGATCCCAGTAAGAATGAATTTGATTTGATAAAATCAGCTGTTGTTTATAAGCAGATAGCAAATTGTAATTTAAATAAAAGGAAGCTGTTAAATTACGTTTATTTTTCGAAGAAAATACTCCAAGGAACTAGGAACGTAAGCATAACCAAAAACTTAGCATGAGGTTGCCATAAGTGACGAAACTAAGCAGGATCTCTATAAGTGCATTAGTACAATTTGACACTTAAAATAGCTATAGAATATAGTTAAGCTTCACAACTTCAGTCTCACTAGATTCAGTTTTTGAGTCCCATTCTTTGCATCACAGATAGCATGTGATAATTTAAAAAAAGAGCTAAGTAAGAGGTAACGATATGGCCTTCGAGACGTGCTTTCATCTCCAGTTATCAATATCGGTGAATAAAAAGTAGCACGATAATTTTAAAGTTTAACTAATTTAATTTAATATTCTCGTGTTTTTAGTTTTTAAGTATTAAATTATAGCAAGTACCCTGCATTAAGAAAAAATAAAATATCGTAGTGTTTTGTGATGTTTTTTTTGTGTTTTTTATTTTATTTTCAACATCTTTAAACTAAATAAAAAAGGCCGAAAAAAAGTCAGCCGTATACAGTGGATGATTTTTGTCTTTACGTTATTGTTTAGACAACAATCTTTAGTTCATTTAAAATAATGGTGAGAAGTTTCTAGAAGAGCTAAGTAAACGGTAGCCAAATGGGTAATGGGTTGTACTTTCACCTTCAACAAACGATTAAAATAATTTATTCGGGAAAGTAGCACGATAATTTTAAAGTTTAATTAAACAAATATTTTTTTTGTTAATTAGGTCGAGTCAGAGGCGATGAACATTTACATTTTCAATCATCTTGATAATATTGATTTTTGGTGAAAAGTGGTAAAAAAAAACTAAAAGTTCATAAAGTAATTTTCTTTTGATGGGGAAGGATTAAAAGTAATTTATATAAAAAATTCAGATATTTTTAGTATAGAAGAGATCGTGGGATAATTTTGCACGAAGGTAATTGAGAACAAGTGTGGGATACATTTGAGAATAGTTTTTAATGTTTAAAAAATCTAAAATGTTCAATTTTTTTAAAGATCTTTTGCGAGGTGTCCTGCTTAAGCATCCAATTGAGTCGCTGCTGAAAAATCAGGAATACTCATAATTTTTTGTGCAGTCAGCATCTGTAATATGATTTTACATGGATTAAGCAAAAACAATTTTAAACCCTACTTGGTGGGTTTTGTTTGTTGTAATTTTCAAACTTAAGCATAAATTTGATGTAGTATTTTCTTAAATCGAAGTTTAGATAGATTATGTTTTAGGGGAATAACTACGCAAGGAATCAAGTTGATATAATTCTCAAGTCTGTTATTGGTCATTTAAAATGATTTTGCTTTATAACGTGCCATATTTTGCAGGCTTCTTGGAGAATGGCCACTATGGAACATTGCAAGCGCACAATCTTATCGTTATTGTTTACAATACATCGTCGAGAATACAAACATCGATTTAGAAGGCCGGCATGGTTATCGTAATGTAAAAAGCAATTTTGGTAATTTTTTATTATGAAATTTCTTTATAGTTTTTTCTCAACATTGACATAAAATACTAGACAATTTTTTATAAAGATTTCCGGAGAAATAAAGAATAAAATCTTTTGCAACAAGTGATTTAAACCTTTCAAAACATTTATGCAAATAATTTTTGATTTGGCAGTGATTTCCTTATAATAAATCAACAAAAGGAAAAGCTGAAAATTAGATACAAAATAAATTTATTGATGTGTGGTCACAGTCAGAGGAAGACATTTAGTTTGAGCAAGAAATTTTCAACAACGCTACATATTCGCCAAAAAAAAAAAAAAACGAAATATTTAGCGGTATTGTTCAAGAAATATAGAAAATTTAGTGTAAATGGCTTAAGCAAGACTAAGAGTCAAGACGGCCCTTGCGCATTACCTGCTTTTATTTTATAAAACAATCTTCTGTGTCACTTTGAATTTCCACAAAATAAATAAGAAATTGCAAATCAGGTGTGATTACTTTAAGCTCTTGAGTTTAAAAATTCATTCAAAAAATAAAATGACAAAAATAAATTCTTATTTATTTGTCTACTTAACAATAGAGGAACACTGTTTTAAAAATAAACAGGTGCAAGTGCAAGGTATTTCTGTTAATCTGCTTTACCATTAGCCTTCTTTACTAATTCTAAGAAAAATAAATACAATAAAAACACATTAATTGCCAATGAGTAACTTAGTAAATTGTCCATGAGTAAATTATCTTTAGAAAAAATAAACAAAAAATAAAATAAAATAGATTTTTAAAAGATGACTGTCATTTTTTTTTAATAAATCAAAGAATAATTAGACCAAGTTCAAGGCACATTTACACAGGCGATTTACAATATTAACAATGAATTTAAAATTCGATGTTTTTAAGTCCGACAGGACCTGCAAAAGGTTAATTATTAAACGCACTTCCATACTCGGCTTACTTTTTGACACTTGTGATCAATAAATTCTGGCAAATTATCATGAATAAATTGACGCTTAAACAACGCTCTCAAATTGTCTAGATTTATCCTAAAGCTGTGTTCAGCGATGAGGCTTATATTTAATATAACGGATTTCTTAATATAAGTTCTTCTCAAGAAATACATAGATCTATGAAATGACCTTCAAGAACGTGCGATTTGACAGTTCTCGATTAAATACTTTGGTGCAACTGGTTTCAGCTGATAAACCAGCAACAATTGACGTTTTTGAGTCCAACATTATTTGTATTATTTGCAAGGCTTTTAATAATAATTGGTCCTATATTTGACTTCAGAATGCGCATTGTCAGTAGCAGGCTGTTATAATTTGAAGTAATTTTTAAATGTGAATGCAACGTGTTAATCTTTCGAATAAAAATTTTTTTAATTAAATTTAATTTTTGTGTCTTGGAAAGTTTAATCATATTTATCTGGACGGTCGTACAAAAAATTTTTTTTGATTGATACTGCTTATTTAACAAGAACGTGAGTTTGATCTAAAAGGTTATTTGCAATTGATTTTTAGCACTGATTTTAAACATCAATCAAATGATATATTTTTTTCGCAAGAACTTTGCTAAACAGACAACATTAAATATTTTTAGGCCGGCAATTGCACCAGGTTAAAAATGATTACAGCGCTCTTAATTTAAGGTTTCAGTACTAATATCTAAAAAATATTTGCTAGAATAAGCTTTAGTTAAATCGAAGGATAATTAGGATTTCATTTTTGGTCTCAACATATTTTTTTCACGATCCTTTAAAAGTCAAGAAAACGATGTTGGTTTTTTGTGAAGAATCTAATTAAGTATAAGCACAACGCTTTTCATTTATAGTACAAGAACATTTAAAAATTCTTAAATTGTTATAAAAAAAAAAATAATTAAACCGAGTTTTGTACAGATGAACAAAAAGGTAGTTAAACACTGAATAATGAAGAACAAAAAAAAAAAAAACCTATAAAAGAGAAAACGACAACATACCGGTTTTGACAGCGATATTTAATAAATCCAGTAAATTTGTTTGTAATCCCATATCACAGAATTTTTAGATGGTCTTTTTAATTATTTTTAACTAAATCGAACTAATGAAAATTTTCATTAACACAAATAATTTTGATTAAAGAAAACCGAAGAAGACAGACTTTTTTATTTTTTTGGTATTTTTATATATTTTTTAAATTATTATTTTATAACTTTGGCACACTTTTATTAACAGCTTAATTATCTGAACTTTGATACATGACAAAATTAATTTTGTATGGTTTTTTTCTTCATTAAACTTTACTTCATATTTCTTTTATAATTAATAATTTCTTTAATATTTTTAATGTGTTTTTTTCTAAATTTCTATTATTTTTTTGCTTTTGTTTCTTTTTGTTTTATATTATTTTTCACTAAAGATAAAAAAAGAAAAATTCACAAAAGACACATGATTTTTTGTTTTGTTCTAGTATTTCACATTAAATTCAAAGATACAATTGTATCTATGACACTGACTTATGAAAGAACTGACAATTTGTGTATTTTGCTATCATCTACCACCATTTTAATATTTATACATGTACGTAGTACATCCACAGCGAACCATATTTTTGGAAAAGATACATTTAGAGTAAACAACAAAAGCAACAATAACAAATGCATGCGGAAATTGTGAGATTTATTTAAGGCGACTAACAAATAAACGAACGATACGTGCACACATGGCGCTATTTAGCATTGATTTGTGTTTCAAACATTTATTTTTCAATTTTTTCTTTTTTTATCATTTGTTTACAAACATTTTATTAAATTCGAAAAAGAACAAATAGAAACCGAAAATATTACACCATTTTTTTTTTAATTTAAAGAAATTTTTATCCTTTTTTATTGAGCTAGAAAAAGTAAAATTCTTGAATAACTCACATGTACACGTTATTACACAAATACACTTACAAACAAAATTTATTCCTTTTATTGTTTGTTGTCATTAAATTTCTAAACGTATTTTATTTACTTTTTAAGCAACCGGCAATAAATTTCGAATTATTTCTTTTTATTTTTTTTTTTTTATTTTAAAGTTGCTTTGCACAGTTTAAACACGAACACGAGAAAAGTATGTGCAAGAGGCAAGAAACAAACTAAACACTAAAATCAACCAACAGCAGGGTCCATTACAATATTTTTCGGTTTTTGTTTTATTATTCTCTTTTGTTTTCACTCTTCTCTTTTTGTTAGTGTTGCCATCCGAGAAAAGTATAAAAAGCGCAGAATTGAAATTTTTTATGTGAAAAGAACTTTTTATTCAATGAAGAAATATAAAATTAATGTGATAGAAATGTTATTATGCCGTTCAAAATAACAATTGCCTTTTGTAGCAAATGCTCTTCAGAGTCGCTAAAGTATGTATAGGTTTTTACATTTCACGCTTCACAATGCGGCTCATAATTCGAATATTGAAAAAAGTAGCTTAAGTTTATATTTTATAAAACAGATTAACTGTAATTTTAAAAATTCTAGCGCATCTAGTGTCAAACTGAAAAAGCACGAATGTATTACGAAGTTCTTTTTTTTCAAGCATTAGGGTTCCTAAATCTGTAAATACAAACACGAAAGATTTTTTTAATAAAAAACATTTGTTTTGAAGCCTCAGTATAAGAGTTGGTGAATGCGCCTTAATGCTAGAACAGATGATATAACAGTTAAAGTGCTTCTAAAGTAAAATATGGAAATCATGTTTAAGATCCAAAAGGTGCCTTAGTTAGAGAGAAACAGCAACACAACAACAGTGTGTGACAGACTGTTTGATCAAAAACATGAAATCGTGAGTTTTGATTTTACAGTGTTTTGGTCTGGATGACAGCACTGGTTAAAGATGTAGGAGTAAAAAAAGACATCGAGTGATTCGAGACTATTCCTTTAGAAACATAGAGTACTGTGATATGGATGGCTGCTTAAGTTTGCATATGGGGACTTTAGTTTAATTTAAGAAGAATCAATTACCAACAAAACATATGAATTAGAAAGGAATCTTTACTAGCTCATTTCTAAGAGCTTTTACAGTCAATTTGTCATCCGAAATCCTTCAGAATTGAGGGTTTTTTTTAGTAGCTGGTTCATCTGAAAGAGCTCTTAGTTTATTTCAGAAAAATTTCTTTTTTCTTAGCTTTGCTTTCTCTAAAAGAAATTTTAGCTCTTTATATATAGCTCCGAAGATAGACATATTATAGTGTTATACAGGACTTTTTGTGTGAGCCATTTTAAGACATGCCTAGATAAAGCTTCCTAGGTGGGTTCTTAAAAGTCTTTTTCGAAGTGATCACTTAATTTGGTTGGTTGGGATGTGAGGCCAAGTGCGGAATTTGCCTTTTTTGTCTGCAAGATAAAACTATTTGTTCTAATTATTATGCCCAAATATTGCTACGATAAGTTAGCAAATATGGCCGGAGAAAGGAAATCAAAAGTCAGTATATTTAGCATATTTGTCGCGAAATATTTTAGAAAACTCTAGCAAATCGGCATCCTCTTTTATCACTATTAGATAATTTATTTGCTTCTATTTCTTTGCATATTTTAGTTCCATAAGTTTTTGCTTTAACATATTTTTGGTAATTTTCAACCACTCAGAAAAAAAGGGAATCAATACGGCATAGATTGGATAAATTTAATGGGCTGACAGACGTAATGTACGGGAGGCAAAATTTAATTTAAATGTAGCAAAACTTTTTATCTGGCAAGCAAGCAATTCATTCGCAAGACGTTATTACGTTTAGAGAGATTTATTAATTAATTTTTTTTTTTTTAACCATCATTATAACATCCAACAGGCCCGCAGCAAAGTTGTTGTTAATGTGGCACTTCAAATGGGACCTTCAAGTAAGAAATAGGTAGAAATTTTAAAATTTTATTAAAATCTTTAAAAAATTCAGTACAATATGTGATATTTTTTACAAGAGAGGCACCGCGCATTCATTTCTTTCACAACAATCAGTATGGTAAAGAATCTAAAAATAAAATTGCGAAATTAATAGTGAGCAGAAAGCAAAGTCCATGTATTTTTTGTGCTTTTTTTGTGATGATTAATAAAGAGAACAACGAATATAGTTTTGGGTTGTGTGCGGCCTTTTTTTTATAAAATTAGTAATTAATAGTTATGAAAATTCCCTGTTTACAAAATCAGTTTCTTAAAATAGGTGCACAGAATTCTGATGATGAATGTAGCGTTTTAGAAAATAGGTCCTAGGAGTGTCTAGTATTTCCTGGTTTCTTTAAAAAAGACCATTAATTTAAATTAAATTAATTTTGTTTTCTAAATAAATTTCGACTTAAAAAAATGTGAACTTAAAACAAACAAAATTCTTGTTATTTGTAACAAGATGTCTTTTAATTGGCAACACTGTTAATGTTGTTCGCATGGTTGTTTATTTGTTTTAACTCTACTTAAATATCTTCTGGATATGAGAATAAAAAAGTAAGAAGTATAAAATAAAATAATAAAAACACATGCACACATACAGACATCCCTACATATGCAATGCAGACACACATACATAGATATAAGTACAAACATATAAAAAATAAAGGTGCACTTATAACATTTTTCCAATTTGTTATTTAAGTTTGAAAATATAATAAAAAAATAAAAGAAATGTTTCTGTTATTTTCGTTTACGTTTTTCTTTTTTCCGACGATTGTAAAGTGTGTATGATGAGAGTAAAAAGAAGTTAGAGAGAAGTATGAGTACAAATGTAAGTGCATGAATGTGCATGCGTATATAAGAAGAACGGTACTTTACGTTTGTTGTTTATAGCCGTTGTTTTGTTTTTTCTTTTTTTGCTTTTCTTTTAACTTGTGGCTGCTGCTGTTGTTGTTTAATTTGTATTAAGAGAACCGCGTAAAAATGCGTTTGATTTTCCTTGACTTTTTCTGATGTTTGTTTTTGTAGTCTTCAATACTTTTTAGTTGGTTTCATTATTCGTGAGTACATATGTATGTACATATATACATATTTGTGTATTGACTTGAGTATGTATATACATACGGATTTATACACGTGTGTATATACATGTTTGTTTGTGTATTCATGCATTTTCTGCATTTTAGCATTTATTCAAACTATTTTCAAGTTCTTTTATTTTTTTGCTTGTACCTTGCGTATGGTAACAACATTATTTATTGCACTTGTTAATAATTAAATCAAAATTAAAATAAATTAAATTTAAATAGGTCTAAACATGTATATATGTGTAATGTAGGTATAAATATTTTTAAGTCTACTTCTTAAAAAATGTCAGCAAAAATTGTTTTAAAAAAATGTGCCAAAAATATTGGGCCACATGATTTGCTGTGTGTTAAATTATCTCAATACTAAATAAAGCATTATTTTAATTTCAAACTGATAGAAAAAAAGTCGTTATCTAGGAAAAATTACACCTGCAGGTGCCCAATAAAATCTACATACAGTATAAAGCTAGAGCTTGCAATACTTCTCGAAAATTGTCATGAAGATTTATTTAAAAATGTTTAACATAATTTTTGCGATGTTTAACAACGTGTTTAAAGAAAACCCAATAAAGTGAAGAAAACGCAAAATTTGCTATTAACAATAGAGCACGAAGCCTTTAGTCACATTATTCGTAAAGAACAAACAAGTTTTCGTCTAATGAGATCCTATGCGGATCACATGTATAGCTTATGGATCAGTTTTAGACCGTACGTAGAACGGCGATCTCCAGTCTTTTTAACTTTTATTGATTTTATAAAAGCGCTTATCATCGTAGCAATATGGAGTGCCCATTCACTCTATAGGAATAGTTGGAAAATTAATCGATATAATAAAAACCCTCTATACAAACGCATGATGCATGCATCAGCCAACAAACAAAGATGAAGGACGGAGTTAGACAGGTAAGTATTCTTTCTTTACTATTGTTTAATATTACACTTGATTGAATCCATCAAGAAGCTTTATCTGCAACCAAAGGAATAACGTGGGGACTCAATAAAGTTTTCAAAGGCTTCGATTATGCAGACAATATCTGTCTAATATTATACAGTTAGAGGCATCAAAAATAGGCCTTAAAATAAGTATACACAAAACAAAAGTAATCTAAGTCCACTATATTTTGCATTAAAAATTAATGACTTGAGGCCGTTACAGCACTGTGTTACCCAGAAAGTATCCTAACTATAAGTGGTGGCTCGAGTGTGGATATTGCGAATTTAATTAACGATGGCCGCTAATAGTGTGATCGACTGACCTCCAAATGGAGATTAACAATAACAATTTTGACTATTTTTAACTCCAGCATAAAATCAATAATACTGATTCACAGCAGGTAAAGACTAAGAGAATTCTAAGTACTCATTTAAGCTGCCTGTGTAGAAGCCTGAGAATGTTTGGCCAGAGAATGATTATAGAAAAATTGCCAAAAAGTGCCACTTGCAAGACAGGAAAAGACCGTGACGATTTGCTTAAATATGAAAGAAAGAAAGAAAGAAAGTTGCGACTAGACAGATCAAAGTAGAAGGTATTTGTAATGACCCTATGATCTTTATAGGATCAAAAGAAATACTTAAAATAAGACACGATGGATTTAGGTCAATAGTTTGGAGATGCAAGTCAGTTAATTGATTGGAAATCTTGGTACTATGAATTTTGTGAAAGCCATTTTGAATACTTAACGAATATGAATCATTCCACAGAATGAGAAACGAAAGTACAAAAACCCATTTTAGAGAAGTGGATATTTTAGGTCCTCCCAAGCATTTGAATTCTCTTTCGTAATCAACGGACGTTAATCCAAATGAGAGCCTATGGAGTTAGTGGAACAGACAGGATAAAAAAACAAATATATAGTAAAGAAGATCTATTTTAATGCCCTTCACCACAAAAGTTTGAAAAAAATATATATATACAAGTTTGTCACTCCGTTAGTTTTTTATAATTTCCGTTTCCGACTCATAAAGTATAAAAATTCTGACTTCTTATGTATAGCGCAGTCGATTGAGCGATGACCAATAGATGCAATATATGAGATCGAGAAATTTCAAATACACCAATTAAACATTTTGTTATCGAAAATTAACATGATTTAGGCCCGCTGCCTCAAAGAACATCGACCGATACATTGGACAAAGAGAAATAAAATCATTGTTGATAATTGCTGTTTTTTGCTTAAACTATGATTTTTATATTTACTTAATTGTTTGGACAAAACTTTATTTAAAATATTTGTGAGAAGTTTTCTGAAGAGCTAAGTACGCGTTAGCAAATGGCCATGGAGACGTGCTTTCACCCTCAGTAATCAATATCGGTGATTTATTAATTTAATCGGGATAAAAAACAGTTCACTAATTTAATGCAATATTCTTGTTGTTTATTTAAATAAAAAAAATTAAATGTTTTAATTTTTAAATGGGTAAATTTAAGAGAACGATCGATTATTAAACATCTTTTTGGAGTAAATGTAAAGCGAATTACCATTTTTTGTGACGAATACACACTTAGGTTCTATAAAAAATACTACACATTTAATTTTTTTTAACTGCACCGGAAATTATTCTATGTAAATCAAAAGGAACACATGCCAAACAGCCTTCTAAAATAATTATGACTAGAAAATATTATTAAAATATTTACTTTTATAGTGGGTTATTCAATATTTAACACACTTCAAAAAACTCACAAATTATGTAGCAAATTGTTTAGCACTTAATAAAACCAACTGTTGGCCTTCTTTGAGAATAAAATTTCAATCAAAAACACTTAAGAAAGAAAAAACATTTTTTCCTAAGTTTTTTTTGTGGTCAGAAGAATGTGTACTTTATAAATAAATTTTTACTTGTTATAACTTGAACAAACATGTGTGCAAACGCACATACATACATATGTATATATAAGAAATATCTGTTTAATTGAATATGTGATGAAAAATGATAAAGACAACTTTGACACATTACCATCTGTTTAATAAACTTCTTACGTTGTCTTTCTTACTCATACAAAAAAATAAAAAAACATGTCATCTGGTTAAATAAACTACATTTTAATAAACTTTCTTTTTAAATACAAAATTAATCACTTTAAATTTACCATTTTATTTTCAATTTTATTGACAGTTTTTTTTTTAATAACATTAAATTCATTTTACCCCCTAAAACAATAGACTTTTCTTTACTCTTTTATAAATTCAATTGTTATTTTATTATTTTGAGGTTCCGCCACACTTGGTTCAATATTTATTTCGACACGGATAAACACCAAAGAATGTGGTAAAATTGAAAAATAAATGTCAATTTGTACTCGTATGAAAATAATGAAACAACAACTCTAACAATTATTTTATACAAGCGTTTCAATGTTGTATATAGTGGGTACTATGATTGTGTGATTCTGGTTTCTTAGGGGCAACCACCAGTGTGAAGATTGTGTATTGACACTGGATAAACAGCAACAATAAGAAGAACAGTGGCAATCAATCAAATTGGATTAAGTTGAAAGAAATGTCTGTGTATGTATGTTTGTGTGTGTTTATGTGTGCGTGTGTGTATGTGGGCATGTGGATAAAAATGTGCTGTTGACCGATAAAAATGCACAACAACAGTTTTTGGATTTTATAACCCAGACTAGAAGATAAAAATTTTTTCAAACTCAATTTAACACAATTTCATGCTGCCCTTAAAGCGTTTTTCGAAAATCATTACTTAATAACTTCTCGTGAAATACAGTAGGTGAAATAATCTTGATTGCATATAATGGGTACTGATGTATATTTTAATAAATTACTCAAGTAATAACTTACACTTTTACAACATGAGCTTCAAATTTATATATTAAAAAATATACCAAATCACTTGATCGATTGAATATCATTTGCTTGTGGGCTTTAAGTAAAGAATGAAAAATGGAAAAAAATATGTAGACCAATATTAATGTGAAACAGTACTAATTGTATGTAAGGGGTTCTTCTAAAAAGTTCGGGTTGAGGTTAACATTTGTAAAATATATTAACAACGTTCTTCTTTTTATAAAAAGGCTCACCTAGGGATTTTTGTGCACGTCAGACATCGGTAAAATGCTCGCCAAAGCTGGTTTCTAGTTTTGAAAGAGTTTGAGCCACAGAAAAGTAGGACTTTAAGTAATTGGCACAGAACAGCGACCATTTAGCGGGGTTAATGACATCAGTTTCGAAAGAACTAATCATAAACTCATGCAGATAGTGCGATGCGGCGTTCGCTAAAGTTGAAAGAATACATCAAAGCTAAACATTGATTTGGGAGTATGATGTCGATGGTCCAAAATCCGCTCAAAATAGGTACTTTATGTGTAGCATTACCATCTTATATTTATCAAATACTTTACCAAGCGCTATAATTTATTTTTTGTGCGCCTAGGGTCTTGCAGTTATTAGACATAAGAACTAAGAAAGGTGTTCAAGAGGTCTAGAAAGGGAGACTTAATAGAAGCTGAATAAGTGCGCTGGTGATAGGACTCTCCACCTTACAATTTCATGCGTTCGATATGGAAATCGAGGAAACATGGCCTGCGGGGCTGTTTGGCACTGGTATGCAAAACAATTTTATATAACAAAAAGTATAAAATTTGAATTAAGAAATTAAAGGGTGTTCCTATATTTGAAGTAAATTGATTCATATGGCCCTACCGCTTAACCGTTATATACAAACACTTGAAAATTAAACAGAATGTCCACTACTTTGTCTGGTATATTAAGGAGTATAAATATTTAAAATTGTAAATTATAGGGTGTTACAAACGTTGCTGTTACTTGATATATATGACCAAACTGTTAAACAGTTGTAGACAGTTGATTGAAATTTGCATTGAACCTCTATTGCTAAGTGCGCTATAACAAGTAACAAACTTGAAATTAGAAATTAAAGGGTGTCCCTATAACTGATGTAATTTGACCTGTATCATCCTATCTTTGAAGCCGTTACGAACTTTTGAAAGTTAGGCAGAATGTCTATTACTACAGCAAGTATAATAACAAGTATAAATATTTAAAATTAGAAATTAAAAGGTGCCCTAATGGATGTTATTTAATGTATATGGCCAAGATTTTAAACAGGTAAATACTAAAGAGTGTAAGCAATAAAGTGTGTAAAAATTAAAGGGTGACACCATAACTTCTGAATTTTCTTGATTAATCTGCATTTTTATTTGGTAATACGAAATATAAAAAATCCTGACTCAATCTTTCTCAAATATAGTATAGCAGAATTAATGTATATTTACCGTCCTAAAGAAATATGATTTTAAGTTTGTCTGTTTTGAAGTCGGGTTTTTTTTTGCAAGAATTATGCACAGGTAGTGTAGACCGAGCTTTGTATGTTCACTACCAGGCAATGTCTCATACAGTTATTGATTTTTTGGCTGGCTATCTGATAGATGACTCGATTTAGTTGCATTTACAAATGTGCGACTTCCATCTTTGTAGGAAAAACTGTGTTTTTAAATCGCTATGTCGAGCGCCAGTAACAGTCACTGCTTTAATACCCTCATTCCCAAAAAGTATAGTCTATTAATGCCCACAGCTCAAGCTCCACATCAAACAACGGGACGTTATTTGTTTATTTCTTGCTTGAGAATCACATGGTGGATCTGTAAATCCCAAACAAATCTAACAATGTGAAAATCTGCATCATCGCTTAGGAGGATTTTGTTTAAAAATGTTTTATTGTTTTTTTTAATGTTATAATAATTATAATCATGGAAAGACGCTACTAATACTCAGTTTTAAAAATAATTTTTTTTGGAGTTGCCAACAATCTACTGAAGAATTTGTATTATTTTGGAACAGTGAACAATTAAATTTTGTACGTATTTTCTTCAAATATTTGAATTTTGTAAGAAACTAAATTATTTTAATTGGAAATTTAAAGACTGCTATCACAAAATACTACAAAATTTTAGAACATATTGAAAAGAGGAACTCAAACTTGTTTCAATTGATAAGAAAAAGAAACAAAATTCTTTAAGTTTGAATAACACAATACAGCTACAAGTACATATGTATGTAATCGAAAATATCTTTCGAGAGAAAACAATCTAAAAAGTATCAAGATATTTTTAGTGATTGCACCAAGATAGAAATAATTTAAATTTCTAACTTTAAATTCAAAATACAATGTATATGAAAGATATTAACAATGCAAACAATTTTCTATCGAAAAAATTCATAAAAAAAATAAAGAGTTATTGATTTCTATTACCTTAATAATACATTCGTACAAAAAAAGAAAAACGATACTAGCACAAACATCTTAAACAATCCTTAAGCAATTGTTCATATTGGATAAAGTAAATACTTAAAAATAAAAATAACTCATACCAAGTTTAAGCACGAAATAGTTGAACTCTTTAGAAAATTTCGTAAAGTCTCAAGTTAGTTGATGCTGGCGCTGATACTGATGCTGATGCTTTTGCATATTTTTAACACAAAAATATACAAAATAAAAAAGAATGATACAAAAATAAGAAAATTTTTTGAAATGTTTAGCTAAACAACACAAGCTGATTTTCTTTGTAACAATAGCTGTTGTTGTTGTTTTTGTTGTTAAAGCTGCTGCCAATGGTGTTATTTGTGTCGTTGTAGATGGATGATGTTATTTTGAAATCAGCCGGGGTCTTAGTTGAAGTGGAAGTAGTACAATCTGTAAAAAAATAAGAAGAAAAATAGAAAATAAATAACAATTGTTATTGATGATTTATAAACATTTATCAAAGTGATATATGCTAAATAAATACTTCATACAATTACAACAAAAAGGTAGTATTTGAAAAATACACATAAAGTAACAGGACGACTTTTAAAGCCAAACAGTCATCATCAGTATGCGACAAACAAAATTCAGTCAGCCCAGATTAAAATTCAAATAAACGATTAAAGTTTAAAGATATGAATTTTTTGTCGATCGTTTTTTAGTTTTTGCTGTTGCTGTTGGTGCTTGCCATTTTTTCTTTTAAGATTTTTTGCCTCATTGATACAACCAACCACTCACTTGAGTATTATAAAATAGAAAATAGTAAAATAAATTATGAAAATATTGGTTCATTTGGTATGGATTCGTTTTTGTTTCTTCTATTTATTCATTTGTTTTTTTTTTTCTCCTATGTTTAATACTGTATTTAGATTTCATTTGTTTTATTTAAATATTTCTTTCATGTGCCTGTGTACATGTCCCTAGATATTTGGATAAAACGAAAAAAAGGAATAAATAAAAAATAAAAAAATTTCCCTAAAAATATATATTTTTTACGTGCTGATAATGACCTTTTGGTATTGTTAAATTTCTACAAAAAAAGGTCGGAAATAAATATAATTGTTTAAAACACTTGAAGAAAATGAGTTGTTAAAAGTTCAGTTGTTTAGTTCTTTCGTAACCTTTATAAAAATTTTAGGGGATCGAAATTTTTCATCAGAATTTTAAAGAATTTTACACATTTTAGAAGATGTTTAAAGGGTCTCTGAAAGACAGTTAATCTATTATAATGGATCTGGAGTTTCTCCCAGTAAAAAAAATATGTAAAAAAGCAAAAGGTGTCTCCATAGAGGTGTTATGTTCACGTATATGAATTTATCTTCTAAACGGTAATAGGCAGACACTTAAAATTTACATAGACACAGACAAGAGCACCTTGTCCGCTAAAGCGAAAAGTATAAAATTAAAAACTAAAATCTGCATCAAAGAGTACGTGGCCTTTACGTATTCAGGATTATCTCTTAAACTGCAAGAAGCAGACCTTCAAAATTCACGCTGAGGTGTGTTACCTATAATAAAAAATTATAAAAAACAAATTTTAAACATAAAAGGTGTCCCCGTAAAATACCTTAAATTGACATGTTTTATTCAGACACTTTAAGTTGTCCTGAAATTAAATATTAAAGGGAGGTACGTAACCTCTTAACGAAGCACTTCAACTCTCACTTGGCTGATTTATTTAGTTTACTGTTTTTTTTTTTTGTGTTGCCAAAAGGTTTCTTTAAGTATAAACTTGGTCAGATATATTTTCGTAGAACATTATTTACCTTTAAGAGGCGAAGTGAGTCGAACAATTAAAAAAGTCACATTTAAAGCGCCCGCTGTACCGAAAAGTATATTAATTTTAAATTAACTAGGCTTTTCAGTATTAAATAATTTTAAAGTAAATTTGACAAACATGATTCGTAATGTTCGCAGGTGAAGAGATCAGAAAAGCTAATATGCTTTTAAACTTTCTTGCCGTATTCCAATGCGAGTGACAAAATTTTAATGCTTAGCAGCTTTTGCTAAAACGAAAATTATATTAAATAATAAAAAAATAGCTATTGTTGGAGCTTGTTAGTTCCTAAAGCAATTTTAAATAAAAGTTGCATAAAGCATATGAGAATTTGGTCAAAGAATTTTAGAAATATAAAAGCTAAAGGTTCTTTAATCTTCATTTTGAATAAAGTGAAAATGCTTTTCCCTACACTAAATTCGAATTTATTGTTAGAAAGAACTTTCATATTTTTGCACTTTATCTTGAGTCTCAAAAGAGCAAAACCACAGGAGGCAGCTTGAAACATCAATTCAGATATAATTACTTTTTTAATTGGGCAAACAAACACATTCCCGCTACAAGTCTTGTTTTCATTACTACACTGTTTTAAGTTTTTCAGTTGCACTCCCTAAATTATGACTTTGATTTTTAGAGTTCTCTTCACTATTTTCCCTGAAGTTGCTATGTGCACTTTAAATAAATTAATCGTTAGTTAAGGGGTTGTGTAGCTAATCTCTAGCTCTCGTTATGCAATTCGTTTTAGTTTAAATATGTAATACCAATTATGGTCTTATGGCTTTATAACTTATTATGTCGAAATTGTAATCAAAATTTACAATAGAAATATTCGCTTCCTTCGGGGAACCAATAACATACTTTGCCTGCAAGAGAACGGTAATAATTTCTGAACAATTTATATGTTTGCTAGTCAGGGATAGAAATATGTATTAATAATAGCAGATAATGTTTCAATAGTATGATATCCAATTTTCAGGCGTGGGGTAACTTACTTGTCGAAAATACAACTTCCTGGGAATTCCAAGCAGTAACAGAAGTGAAAAACTTAATAAGACGTTATAGTGAAGCTTAGATAATATGTATTTATCCTACTAAATGTAACAGAATTTAGGCTTAATCGGTTAATCGGAAGACCAATAATTTCGATTCAATACACGCAAGTAAATTGTGATCTATTATAGTATTTTTATTTTTTGGAAAATATTTGTCAAACTTATTTAGTGTAATGAGCCAATAAAAGCCAGGTTAAGTCCATGTGTATTTTAGTTTCTTAGTTAATAGAAAATAATATCTTTTAGAAGTTGTGTTAAGCAAAATGCAACACCTTCACCTTTGTGACATTCATGAGCTGCCACTACATGGAATCAAAGTAACTTTTTAAATTTGCATATTGTCTCTCTGCCACACAAGGCCTAGGAGGGACTGTTGGAAGATTTTTTAAGCTGCATGTATATTAGTTACCTTAAGTGCCTTCAAAAACAACTGTCTTTAGTTTAAGGCTTAAAAACAATTTGTATGCAGTCCGGGTAATATATAACATCAAAGCTCTGCCGATTAACCTGCTTGTAAATGTTGCTCTTGAATGTCACGTACGTAAAGATGATGTGTAATAAACCAGAACTTCATCCTTTACATTCCTGACCATCAAATATTAAGAAATGAAGACTAATAAAAGAGGCGAGTTAATGACTGCATTATTAACTGTAAATATTTTAGTGCTGATATGGGCTTGAGGTTTGATTATTGCGCAGTGTAAGACGATGATTGTTTAGCAATTTTCTTATATTGAGATAGTTCTTTTGATGCAGTAGAGCTTTCAACCAAATAACAGATGGCGCAAAAGTAGTCCTCCATCAGAAAATGCTATAAATTTTGCGATTGGCCTCTAATGTCAGTCAAAAAACATCGGAAGGTTATTTTTGCGCCACCTTTTATATTTAACGGTCACTAGTTCCCGGAAAATTAAAAAATGATAGCAGCAATGTTACTGAAAAAAAAAAACGAAGACACACTTTAAATAGAACTTAGTTAAACATATTTTGTACTGAATTTTTATGAGAAATATTCTTCTTTTTTTTCTGTGAGTGCATTTTGATTCAATATTTAATTTGTATGTTCTGATAATGTCGAAAATAAATTAGATATTTCTCTTTATTATTACTTTTTCTTCTTAAGCTTGTGTTCCAACGTACAAAGTGACAGTTGTTGCATATACATACTTAATTTGTTTATTATTTAAATTTTAAAAAAGATAAAAAAGGAATTTGAAATAAATAATATAAAAAGGTCACTTTGAGAAGATGGGACACAAAACTCAGACACACACATTGATTCTATTTATCTTTAACTTTCCCAGCCTTTGTAACAAATTTCATATTTAGAACAAATCGTTTAATGTTTTCACTTTAATTTCTTTCATTCATCATTTCTTATTTGAGAACCCACTTCTTCCCTCTCCAAAAGTTTAAACAGCTGTAAGGGATTTTTATTTTAATTGTTTACTTGAATGCTTTGGCGTAATGGTGGCTGCTTCGTTGTGTTCAACAATATTTATTTCGCGATAATAATCCTTTAAAATGGCTCGCAAGAAATCATTTTAAAGGTTGAACAACATACAGACAACTAAGTGCTTAAAAGGAGTGCTCCTAATTTTGTTAAATGAAAATAAAATAAAAATAAAAATATGTTTTATTTAAACACATTAAATATTTTACAAATTTGTAGATCTTTTGCAGAGGCTTTTTATTTTCGTTTTATCTGTTTTTATTTATATCTTGAAATTTGCATTAAAAATTAATTTATATCCAACTAAATGGTTTGTTTAAAAACAAAAACAACAAAATGAAGATTAGAAGAAGGAAATTTAAACAAAAAATAAAAAGAACACGTAGAGTTAATGAGATTAATAGAATAAAGAACAGAAAAAAAGCAACAACAAACTGAAGAAATGAAATAATGAAACTCTGAAAGTATTATAATTAATTTAACACCAAGATATAAGAAATCATTTTACAGAGTTTTTTTTGTTCATTTTGTTGTTTTACCAACAACATTAGGGACACAAAAAGGTTAATGGGTTTTTAAAGAGACAGAATTTAATGAAAAAGAAACAAAAGAAAAAAAAATACAACTAAATTAAAAAACAACAATAAATTTAATCTTTAGCTTCTTGAAAGACACACGAAAAGTGGGACGAAAATAACGACGTCAGAGGTTTAACAGTTCAGAGAACAGGCAATGTTGTTCACCACTTTATTGGGATCTACTTGGCAGATTATCTTTCGCTGGACGTATCTGGCTCAGTATTGCTCTTAAGGTATAAAATCTCAACGGTATAAGTGAATACGTCTTCACATAGCTATAAAGCAACGAATCAGCCAGTTCGTTTGAAACATATATCCCTTGTATGGAATTATGCCTAAAGACATAAGGATTCAAAACTACAAATTTCTGCATGCTAACATGGTGATTAGCGAGCTTAAATTACTCTTATGTTCAGCTTAACCTGATCCATTGGAAAAAAGTACAAAAAATTAATATTAAAATAAAGGGTGCGCCAGTAGTGATGTGGCCCTGTTTTTAATACGTTATAGCAGATACTTTTAGTTGATTACCCATTTGATATCCACTGTAAGAACAAGTACAAAAAATGTAAAATAAAATTAAAATTAAAGGGTGCTCCTTTTTGATTGATTTCAACTTAAATAATCTTAGTTGTTCAACCGTAGGAGACAGACATGTACAATTTACACAGAATATGAACAAATATTTTCGCTATAAAAATAAGTTTAAACGATAAAATAAAAATTTAAAGGGAGTTTCAAACGAGGCCATGATTAAAACAAATACGGTCTTATCTTTTAAACCATTTCAGGCAGTCGCTTAAAATTTTTTACAGAGTAAGTATTGTTTTATGTGCTATAAATAATGAAAAAAAAGGGTGTCAGTATAGTAATATAGTATCTTTTAAAAATTAAGCTAAGATGGAAATACTTACAATTTTTAACAAAAAACGATAAAACTTAAAATTAAAAGCGGGCTCACATTCGATACGCAACACTTTGTTTGTCATGTAGCGGCTTTATGTGATATTTTTTTGATGGAAAAGGGATAAGTGCAGTTTGTAGCAGCGTTTTAGTTTTTTTAAAGGACTACAAAAAAGAAGGAGCTTATCAATTAAACTGTTCATACAATTAATAACGATTCGCTATACGCTTGCAAATTGGAAAGAATGTCGATGGCTATGACCATTATAGTTACAAGTAATGATATTCAAAATTACGAATTAAAAGGTGCTCCAATAGTTCATTTAATTTGATGTATGTGGCCATAGTTTTGAACAATGTTAATGTTAAGTCCACTACAACAACAAGTTTACAATTTTAATTTAGAAATTAAGGGCTGATTCTACAAATGACGTAGTTTGACTTATATAGTCATCTTTTTAACCGATAGGTACAAACATTTAAAAATTAGAATATCTAGCCAAATTCTATACAAATTTTATAATTTAAAACTCATGGGCCTAATTTTACCATTCCTACTTTTAGCCGTCCTTTTTAGACGCTCCTTTTTATGTTAAATAACTGTTGGAAACTAAAAAAATATAATTGTCATTTAAACGACGTAAATACCTCTACATATTATCCTTCAAGCGAAATCGATACTGCGCCTTACTGCTTTACTAACTACGGCATGGGGCTTGTTATGATATCGGTTGAACAAACTATATCATAGCGAAAACTAAACAAGAATCGACGAGATTTTATAAATATGGTTGCAGCATAATGATTTGTTGCATGAGATGGCTTCTAGTACTCTGATCTTAGCCGTATACTGCATAAAACTTATCTCTAAGGAGAAAGTTTAAAAGTGCCAAAGAATGTAGCTTAGTATTTACGAAAGATCAGCAATTAAAAAGAAATAAAAATAACGATAAACTATACATCTAATACATTTTATTGCTTCTATAGAACTGACACAAATATTTGATTACAGCATAATAAAACTAAACTCAATTGAGCAAAACAACTGCAGCAGCACATTCTAAATTCGTGCATGGCTCCCATACGAACATGAATTTAATTTGTCGTCATTTGAATTCCTGTTAGTATTTGATTTTTATATTCACTGTTAATGAAAGTAATATCCGTCCGTTAATGTTTTTTGTTAATAGAGTTATTTTTTTTTTTTGTTTTAGTCAATTTTTTGTTTTTTGATTTCAATAGATCATGTTACATGAGTCGCTGCTGATAAAATCCCTGTGTTAAATTAAAGATACTAATGAATATAATATTTTTTTTGTTTTTGTTTGTTTGATTTGTTTTCTTTTCAGTTAAAATCATTAAAAAGTTTTATTAAAAAATTATAAGTTTTTTTTTTGGTGTTCGTTATAAAAAATTTAAAGTTTAATGTTTCATATGGGTGTAGTTGTAAATATTTATGATTGATTGAGGTGTTTTCATTTGGAATTAATTCGATTTGATTAAAATGCATTAAATAAAAAAAAGACAAACAACAAAATAAAAAAATTCTTTAATCAAAAGTTTTTAATGCTTAACCAGAGCTGGTTTTATTGAAAGTAGCTTGTTTGTGTGCTTTTGATAATCCGTCCGTACTCGTAGGTTGATTAACAACACATCCAAAAAAAGCTTTTAAAAGTACTATATGTTATTAACTACAGGTATGACAAATTTTCGATTGATTTGCTTTTAGTTTAAAGTGTTTTTTATAATTTATTTTAAATAAAAAAATTTCAAAAATCTTTTAAGCTGTTTTAGCTACTCCTACTACTACAGCTTCAACGAGATTTAAATATTTTTTCTACAAAAAAAACTTTTTTTTTTAATTTATTTATCTTTAATTCTTACTTCGTTTAAGTAAATAAAAGTTTCTTTGAATTGCAACTGGAACCACTTCAGTGAGTCCTTCGCCTGTTTAAAATTTTTTAAGGAATTTAAAACTTTCTTTAATTTTCACTGTATTTTCAAAATGTCTTGTTTAATGATCTTTAATAAAAAAATAAGAGCACTTATCGATTATTTCAATTATCATTATTTTATGAAATTTAAAAATTTTAATCATGTTCTCGTTATGCAAAACATTCGTACTTTAATGTCACACTTTTATTATTGCACTGTCCTCTTAAAAAGTGAATTCAACTAGAAACTTTTTATTGAATATGAACTTTAATACTTTTGCATATTTTATTTTATTAAATTTATTTTTTTTATATTCAATAGTTTTTCCATTGTTTATGATTTATTACTTTTTTTCTCTGGAAATTTTCACCCAGTTTATGAGTTTTGTTTATATATTTTTTTATTTTAATATATTCATGTCATTAAATTGCATATTAAATTGAATTTTAATACAAATAATTCTATAAAATACGAAAGGAGGTAACAAACAACAACAAAATAAAAAATAAATAAAAAAATAAAGGGAAAAACGGGGAAAAAATACAATAGTATCTTGTATCTCAATAAATAAAATCCACTTCATTTACAGTTTATTTTACGAGTATTTGCTCGTTGTTGTATCTTTTTTTTAACTCCACACATTTTATTTGTATCAATTTTGTATTTTTTTTAAATTAATTTCACTAGAACGTTCATATTGAAAACAATAATTTAATATTGAGTCTAGAGTTTTAAATTATTTTCCATATAAAATAAAACAAAATAAATACATTTATTCATTTTTGTGTTTTTTTTTTTTGCTGTACTTGTCATATTTATATTTTTTACAACTTTTAATTCCTAGAATTTATGGTCTTTGTGCTGTTGTGTCTTTAATTTAATTCTTTTTCGATTAAATTTTCATAGATATCAAACATGTCGTTTTTTTATTATTAAATAGTTATTTGAAACTTGTAAATTCATTGCATGTCACAAATAGTACTAATAGTAACGACAACAAAAAACATCACAGCTGCAGCAACGTCAATGACAAAACTAAAAAATATATTTTAACTTTTGTTTTCACTACTTTTTTATATTTCATTTGCTTCACAAATATTTCATAGTTTGCTTTTAAAGAACATTTTATGGGCACTTAAATATGATTTTGTATGCAATGTGTAAAGGAATTAATTGTTAATTTTTACTATTTTAAATGGTAAAAACTGAAGATGTGACCAGAATTTAAGCTGGTTTTTCATTAAATCAATTAAGTCTGCAAAAAATAATTTGATTACCAGAGATCTGTTACAACATCCTAATAATGGACACTAACACTCAAAATTTGAACACGGGAAAGGTTCTGTGTACGTTTTATTCTTTTAAAGATAACGAACACCGACTATTTTTGTCATCTTTGGCTGTAAATAAGTAACTTAGCGGTTAAAGTCAATAATAAAAAATTATTTACAAATTCTGTTATTAATTTTTACAGAAAAACAGGATATATTACACACTAAAGCTAAGATCACACGATTGCCGTAATGCCGCAAATTGGCCCAATTTTTATTGTGTAGATATTGTGCACAATACTAAAACTGTTCCAATCAAATTTTCTGCAGTCACACGATTGCCCCATTTTATTAAAATTTTATTGGTACAAGTTGGTGAATAGTAATTTTGTGGCAATAAATTGTGCCTGTCGTTCATACGATTGTTAAACAATGCGGCAACACCAAGAATCAGCTGTTGTAGTTTCGGGCAAATATACATAACATTATTTGCAAACTTTGTATTTTGTTTGTTGTATTTAAAATGTTATTTTAAAAAAAAAGCTAGCGGCTGCTTTTAGTGTTTTTTATATACTTAAAATACAAAAAAATATAAAAAATAAAAGAATTAAAAAAAAAACGAACAGTATGGGTCCGAGATTAGCTGAAAAAACGGGCTACTAACGGTGCATTCCAGAAGACTCTAAAAGAGTTCCAAGAAGTTGACAACCAAGTTTTTTTGCTAAAAAACTTTATTCGAATGGATGATGAAACGTTCAATGAGTTGTTGGAACTAGTGTCACCGTATATACCTAAATATATGTAAATAAAATAAAAACTATTTATAGTTGTACAGATATATGTTGTATATATATATATATATATATATATATATATATATATATATATATATATATATATATATATATATATATATATATATATATATATATATATATACACTTACAACAAAAAACGGGCACGATGAAAAAAAGAATATATATATATATTTATATATATATATATATATATATATATATATAACTGTATACAAAAAACTTGAAGGCACTCAACAAAATGAATATATTGACGCGTATTGGATACTTTGATTGCCGCAAAAAATCACAATAAATATTGGTACATTTTTGGAAGTTTTATTGCCTCACAGTTGTATATCAAGTAGTCACACGATTGCCGCATCAGGATTGCATTTGGTTGGTAAAAACAAGCACAATATTGACCGCGATTGCCGCATGAACCAATTTATTGTGCAATCACACGATTGGCATACAAAAAATGGTAAAAATTGGTGCATTACGGCAATCGTGTGATCTTAGCTTAATAGAATGTAATGCAGCATTCTTTTGATCTTATCTAAATTGTGTCCGTTCTAAAAAAATGGACTATTTAACTAATTTATTTGATAAAAAAGAATACGAGAAATATTCATAATCGAACAATCTTAATTTAGTTATTCGGAGTCCATACACAAACCAAAGCTTTTTTCGTTGCTTTCATTATTATTTGTCACATATATTTGTTCTTGCTTTCTGGTAACCGTCGGTTAAGCAATGAAAACAATTTAATTTTTTGTATTTCGTAATTTTTTTCTTTCACTGGTGTCTAATTTCTCCTGTTTTTGTTAAAAATTATCACGAAATTTTTTAATCGTTTTTCCTTTTTGTATAAATTAATTAATTAAATATACGCAACCTGCAACCCATTTAAAACAAAAAATTATAAATCTTACAGAAACAAAAAAAAAAAAAAAAAAAAAAAAAAAAAATAAAAAATAAAAATAAAAATATTTTTTATATATTGAAATTTCAAAAAACGAAATGACAATTCGAATAAAAAAATCATGGAAAATATTAAAAATTTTTTTGTTGCAAATTTTTCTACAATTATAAAAAGCTTTTTATAAATTACAAGAAAGTGCCATCAATAAAAAATATATTTTTATTGTATAGGAGTACTTTTTAAGTTAAAATTTTTTGCTATGGTTTCTAGGACAAAACTGGTAAAAATTGTAAAATTTTAGATTGAATATTCCGAAATTCTGATACACCATTTGAAACTAAAAGACAGACATGTATATGTTCATACATTTTTTCAACGTATTTTTATAATTTTTCTTCCAAAAAAAACACTCTCCTACTTCGCTAGAAATGCTTTATCAACTCTAATTGCCTTAATTCTAATTTGATTAAAAAAGTATTGTATATACTTTTAATTTACTTTTTTAAGAAAAGATTTTCTGATGACTTAACTAATGTGCGAAATGATTATAGCAAGGCGCATTGAACAGTTGACTGCATTAGATCATGCGGTCAACATATATTTTAGCTTTATCGTGTATTTTTTTTTTTTGTACAAACTTTTAAGGTGTCAAAAGCATCTGGCAATATGTGTGTATGTATTTGTGAAAAATAAGAAAGCCACTCTAAATATATTGAAATACGTACACACATATTGCCTAACGTTTTTGACAGCTCAAAAGTTGGAACTATTGCGCCATGGGTTATAGGAACTATCATGGCTCTTTTAAAATTCATAAGACTATATGAAGAGTTAAGTTAAGAATGCTAGAAGTCAAAATAATTGTTGAATGATTCTTATGCTGGTAAAATCGCCCAGTGAAATCAGCAAATCGTTAACAGTTAACCGAAAAAAGGTGAAAGGTTTCTTAGCTGTGTTTTATCTTAAAATACCTGTGAAATAGCTGACCCTTTAAACAGGTAGTCTGTGAAAGCTGATGTATAAAAAAACGTTATAAACAATGCACTCTTTGCCATTTCTGTTTTAAGTGACATTTATTTAAAAGTTTTGTCATGAATTTTTGATGTTACTTTTTTATTCACATTTGAAACTTTTTTTATTTTATTCTTGTGGTAGATTTGAATGTTTTTTGTATTAATAAAGAAAGGCAAAAAAAAAAAAAAAAAACAATGATAAGAAAAAAAAGTTACAAGAAAGGGAAGTAGATCGTTGTTAAATGCATTTATCGTAACAATGTCATGTATTTTATCGTTGTTATATTTTCTTCTGCTTTAGAAACCATTTGTTTGATTGGCTACAATATTTGGTTTGCCGTTGCAGCCAGAGTTGCAGATAAAATTTAAGAAATATTTCAAAAATTTCAGTAAAATTGGTCAGACGTAAGAACATGCCCACCAATGCCTGTAAACCTTTCGACTTGGCAACGTCTTTTTCAGTCGTTATTGAATGTCTTGCAATAATGTCACCTCATATGCTTTTAGAAAAATGTGTGTAAATTTTATTAGAGATTAGAGATCATAATTTTTTCTCAGGTATTCTAGTAAATTGTTTGAAAACGCTTTATGCGGAAAATTTGAAAACAACGTTTAATATTTTTTTAACCGACTAAATTTGAAAAGTAAGACACTGATGTTTCATTTATTAAAATCGGCTAACACGTTCGCACCTTAAAAACATAAAATGATGAAAAAAAAGTTGTCTAAGCTGAATCTTATCATTAACTATTTGTTGTAATATTTGCAGGGTAAATGCCTTTAATCGAAACGCTCACAAGTGTAGAGTGCACAGATGTCAAAATATAAAATAATTAGGTTAAGGTTCTCATTAAGAGTTTTTCCTTTATAATTCTGAATTTGTCAAAGAAGTTTTAAACATATAATTTTTACAAATGTATTTCGATGAGCTAATTTCAGAGTTCAGGGAAATAATGTGATTTATTGGGTAAAAAAATAATTAAATATTTAATTAAGAAAAGAAAAATTATATAAAATTTTAATTAAATCAATTACAAATTTAATAAAATTAATTAAAAACTTAATTAATTGTTTTTAGCTCTTTTTGCTTGAAAACGCCTTAAATCGATCTATAACTTTTTGATCACTTAAGAAGCTATTGGCCACCTCAAAGAAAATAATTTGACATTTTTTCCTTTTTAAATTTGAATGGTTTTTAATTATACAAAAAAAAAAAACATGACCGTGCTTGACTCTAATTTAAAGTTTAGAAAACCAACAGATTTTTGAAGCCTTCATTTACCTCTTGAAAATTAAAAAAAAGTTTAATAGCTCAGTAGACCTATTGACTTGTTGTCTTTGTTTTGACAAATCGTTTTGCTCAGCTCTTAAAACACTGTTAAAGAAAAAAGAAGACTAAACAGAGAAAGAAAAATAATTAGCTATAATACAGTGCTTAGCAGCATTTAACCTACTATCCTCGTATTTAAGTACTTTTTTTTATAAAAAAGGTGTAAAATCAAAAGAAGCTAAAACTCCATGGATAAAGTGTATTTTACAATTTTAAAACTTTTTCTTTTTGTCTGAGGAAAGTTTTTTTTTTGCTGATAAACCCCAAGCATTTACTTTTGATTTTCATGCGGTTTAAGGTCTAAACTACTATACAAGATTGATTGGCATTTAAATTTCTTTTATGTTGTACGTTGCTTGAATGCTTATGCCGACAATAGAATAAAATAGAATACTTAAGAAATATTTTTATACTCTTGTCGTGTGTAGCGATGAACGTACTGATTTTAAGATTCACTACTGCTTTTACATGCCTGGTTTAATGGTTGACTTACAGATTTTGTATTTGTCTTTTTTGTTGTTGTTGTAATTTTTGGCTATAATACCTTATGGATTTTGTTCTTTTTTTTTCGTTGTACTACTTCTGCTTCTTTTGTGTGTTAGAGTGCAAAATTATATTAGGATGAGTTTAAGCTTCAAAAACTAAGTAGTAGAGTGAGTAATAGATGAAAAAAAAAGAAAAAAAAGTTTTAAAAATAAGACATAATAGATGCACTGAAGTTTTTTGTGGCAGGAAGTCAATTGTACAAATCGATTGTGACTTTTAAGGTGTAGTATACTTACAAGTATTTTGTTTTTTTTGTTTGTTTTATTTCAACCTTTTTTTTTAAGCTAATATTATGTGTGTTGGTGGAATTTTGAAATAGAAACGTATTAGGTCATGTAAGGGAATTAGAAAGTACAGTGTCTTAGGACAATGAGAAATATTGTAAAAATCTCCGAATTAAAAAAAAAAAACTTTTATTAAGATATCTTGTTTGGAATATCACTTCCTGAAAAACTTCTTGAGGAAAAGATTAAATAATGTTACATGTTGTTTTTTGGATGAGGAGTTGATTTCTCTTTCTAGTTGTATAAGTAACCGCTCATATAATTAAATCGTTGTATATATAACCGGTAATCTGTCTCTTTATGCATCAGCAATATTTACAAAAATTTCTTAAAATTCTTGTTTAAAACTAATAAATTATATTTTAATTAGTTTTATACAACTCTTCATAGTAATGATTAAGAAAAATAGTTCAACTCCATGTGAAAAAAAATTAATATGGAAATGCTTTGAAAAAGAAAGAAATTTTTTGAAAGTAACGGAGGAAACACTTTACAATTTACTGCGAAAACACCCAAGAAAAACCACTTTTGCTGATGATAGAATATTGGTCAGATTATGTAAAACCGACCCTTTCCTGACCTCTGCTGAAAGTAGAACTCAAATGGAAAAGAATTATGTGTAAAAATATCACCACAGACTACTGTTCGACGCCGCCTACAACAATATTCTTTGAATGGAAGAACTGCTACAGTTTGCAAATGAACATCTGTTCAAGTGCCAAATATTCTGGGATTTAATAGTTTGAAGCGATGAATTCTAATGTAACGTATTTGAAATCGATAGATAACCATATGTTCGCCGCCCACCATTGCAATAACTGAATCCTCGTTATAAAAAAAAAAACGTTAAACACGGTGGTTCATCGGTTATGGTATGGGGCTGCTTTACTTTATCTGGCGTTGGTCCAATTGTAAAAATTGAAGGAAAAATGACGGGAGTTATGTAAAAAGAAATCCTGGAGAACAACTTGGATGGTGACTAGCCTGATAATTTGCCGTTAGCTTGAATATTTTAAAAGGATAACGACCTAAAGCACTGTTCCAGGGTCGTTTAGATTGAAATAGAAGAAATCATATAAAAATACTTGAGTGGCCAACCCAAAGTTCTGACCTTAACCCAATATAAAACTTATGGACAATTATAAAATGAGCTGTTTCAGCAGGAAAACTAGCTAGCAAGGCAGCATTATGGAAAACAATAAAAAAATGAATGGTACGAAATAACCCCTGACCAATGTAAGGCACTTGTTCGTTTCGTGGCAAAGTAATGCAGGGAAGTTATTCTTCAAATATGACTTCCAACAAAATATTTGTCACATAAAAGCTTACACTGTAAAAAACTATGAAAACATTTTATTTTTTTAATTTTCCTAAAATGACTTAATTATATGAGCAAAAAAGTATTTTATTTTGTAATTAAAAGAACGCCAAGAACAAGCAAAATAAATATGAAATTCATACTTGAGAACTTTCCATTACTATTGAATTTTCATTGAAATACTTCGATTATATTACAATATGATTTAAGCAATGAAACAATAACGAAATTGTTATAATATAATAATAACGGAAAAAAATAACAAATTTTGTTAAATAAAAATGTATATAAGCAGCATTGCCCATAATAAAACCTTATTTAAATGCATTACCATTACAAAAAATTGACGATTCTCAATTAATTCGCCGTTGAATCACCTGTAACAGATTTGTCTTCAAATATAATGTTGCATTATATCTATCAATATGACATGAAAAATCACTATTTTGAGATATGTCTGTCCTTTTTGATATGTTTTAGTATTTATGTCATTATATTCTTTGTATAAAAACAATATTGTGACTTTCCATTAAGTATGAGTGTAATACAGTCGTTTCAATTTTCTATTTTAAATGTTCGCTCTTTACTTTGCACACAGGCTTTAAATTCTGTAAACACTGTTAAATCACTGAAAAATATCTTTTTTCAGGCAATTTTATATCCCAAACTAATTTGGCATGTATTTGATGCCCTTAGGTTTTTTTTTTTGCATAATACATAAAGACAACAACAACAAAATTATACAGAGTACAAAAAATTTACATATTAAATTATTTGAAGACAGTATTATGTGACCCTGTTTTATAATGTTATCATTTAGACAATTACAGGAACTATATAAAGGTAGTTTTTATTTACCATTTTATTTAAGATTTTTTTAAAACAATAGACAGACAACAAAAATGAAAACAAATGATAAAAAGGACAGTAAAAGAAAGAAATAAAAATTGATGTTGAATAATTAATTGCAGTAAACTAAATTTGGCAAAAATGAAGCAGCAACCAAAAAAAAAAAAAAAAATAAATAAATAAATAAATAAATAAATAAATAATAAATAAAAAAAACTCAAGAAATATAAAATTAAAAAAATGTGTTATTATGATGAAGAAAAATTACTTTTAATATCAATCACGTAGCAAATAGAAATTTCTATTAGTTTTTATTTTGGCCAATTTAAGCTCGTTGGAGTATATTCTATATTTTTTACGTTTATTGAAAGTATGCAGAAAATATTCATTAAAAATGGAGATTTAAAAAAATTTAATATTTTGTTGCACTCACCAAACAATATTAAATATGTTAAAAATATTGGCAAAACTGTTTTTTTGTCGTTGTTGTTTAATAAATGACACACCACAAATGCTACAAAATTTATATTTCTGTGCCACAGGGAAATCAAACATCAATAGATATATTTAATCCCGCTAGTTCATTTAAGTAAAAAACTGTTCACAAAACTTATCGAAATTCGTTAAGCAAAAGGGTCTGCTAAGTTTAATTCCTTCAGCAAAGTAGAGTTTCAAAGGATACAAGACAAGTTGCGAGCCCCATAAGATCTTAATTTGATTAAATGCATTGATTGAAAAAATTTCTTGTACGTGTGGGAAGGCTTTTAGCTGCCTAAAGTGCAACTTTTATTTTCTTCTAATGTCATTAGTAAACGGACACTACAGGATACATCAGCCGGATCTTTAAATCATCAGCCATATTCACAATGAAATAGCATTCGCCAGGTTAGCGTGCCTATAAAAAGGCCTGGTATCTGGATTGAAGGCTCGGAATATCTGCCAAACTTGAGCTTTAAAAAAGACGTTCATTTTCTATTCGAGCTCTGCTCAAGGTGAGCTTTAGATCCATAATCTGCTAGAGGAATACGTTTAACTAGATATAAAAAAGTCAGATCCAAGAGCAAAAACTCTAGTTGTTGTCATGGCATAGACTTAAAGAATAAGAGAGAAGGAAGCACAAAAGCCGTTACGGTCAGATTGAAGGCTCTCGATGGTACTCGGAGAGTGAGAAAAGCGACGAAAAAGTCCAAGGGTTCTATCCTGGTAGTTCAAATCTTGTCTAATTATGGATAGGGAAGAAAAGTAGGAATATAGCGTTAATTAGGGATCATTAGTTACTCCTGGGTTAACTAGGAGACATTCTAATCCCGGTAGACAATCAGGGCGAAACAGAATTCGTAGAACGGCAAGTAATGCGAACGAATGCTGTGTACATATAGTTTTATTGACCTGTATAAGTGAAGTCTGCATATCACGGACGTCTGCATATCCATAAGCGATCTTTGTGTTATTAAAATAATGATCTTTACTCGGTCCTCTTTATTAAAAGGGAATTAAACGACGATAAAAAATCAATGGTGTGGAATATATGCCTCTTGAGGTGTAAGGAACTTAGTAAAGAGTAGCAAGGTGGATATTGTTTATTTAACTGCTTACCCACTACCGAGGAAAAAACGAGAGCTTTAAAAATTTAGTAGCAGTTAATGTCCCATTTCAGCAATTATTCCTACAGGTTACATAAATGCAAAAACTCCATAACTCTCCATGTGGCTTTTGCGAACATGAGCCCGAAAAGTGACAAACTCATACTCTCCATTTTTTCTAGCTAAATGAGAATATTTTAACACATTCTATTAACTACAGGGTTTTAATAAATTCGTTCATCATTGCTTTATAGATATTTGCAGTAGATGAAACTAAATTTAAAACCATAAATCATTATTTTTGTGAAATTTCCGTATGTTTGTCAGCGTCAACATGGTCATCAATAATAATGACTTTGTTGCTATTGCTATTTTAGTTGTTGTTGTTGTTGTTGCTAACAATAATGATTTTCATAATAGAAAAATTGAACCAGTAGAGATATTTTTCCTTTCAAAATTCCATTGTTCATTTAGATATTTTGTGTATTTTATTTTTGCAAACCAGCTATAGAAGGATTCAAATAACAGGAATATGCGATGTCAATGATAAAAATTTCTAGTTTGCACACTGGCAGGAAACTCAAGTATAGAAATTTATGACACAAATAAAATGTATTTAAGTCAAGAGTTTGGGAACTTTAAATTCATATAAAAAAGTTTTTTGATACTAATTTAATCAATATCTAGTCATTGAAAACTTTGGGTGAGCGCGCTGGCGGCAGCACAAATTTTAAAAGACCCCCTAGACTAAAAATCGAAGGCGGATGCATATTTACGTCGATGCCACTAAAAACCTGAGTCTTAAGGAAATTTTAAAGGCGACTAAATGCGACAAGAATGGAAGTTGTCACTCAAAAGCTACCAAAGATCAGACGAAATGCTGGTGATTGAAATCTCAGAGCACTCATGATATGTACGAAGTTTAACAATAACTTGTAGACACCTACCAGCATTTGAAAAAACATATTTAAGAGCAATAGCAAATTAAGTTTTTAGTTTTTGCTTATGGTAAAGCTAAACTCATTGGCATTTTGCTATGAATTTGTAAGTTATTTTATTTTGAATCAATTCGTGATTTTGACTCTAGTAATTGTTATGTCTCTTAATTCCAATAAACATATTAAATGTAGCAGAAATCTTTAGATTACAGAAAGGCGCAAAAAATTAAAAATAATTTGGCCTCAACTAGATTGATATTTATGTTTAAAGCGTCCAGGCAAATTGCGCGATCTTGGGGTCTAATTTACATCTGCATCACAGAACATTACACGTCCGGCAGAGTTCTCGCACAAGAGTTGGCAAAGCGGTATAGAAAATGTAAGTCAGAACTACTAGCAGAGGACAATATTGTGTAGTCTTTGTTGAGTGCTGTACAGAACAGTTACATTCAATACTGTTCAGTTCCAGCCAGTATTGCCAAATTGAATATATTAGTGTACCCTCTTATACAGTACTATGCTCTTCTTTAAAATACTGCACAGTTCTATTTAGTACTGTGCATTGCTTTATGATAATGTACTGTTCTATACAGTACCGGACAGTTCTTTAAAGTACTGCACAGTTAAATACAGTACTGAAAAGTTAGATACAGTACTGTGCAGTTCAATACTATCTGTACAGTACAATACAGTGCTGTGAAGTTTCATACAATGCTCTAGAGTTCTATAATTAGAGTATAGGTCTACACAATACAGTGCAGTTCTATACAGTACAGTACACTTTTTGGTGATGCAAACGTTTATAGATTTTAATTTCTCCAGATGAGCACATTCTGTCTGCTTGCTGGTTTATCTGTTTCAGCTCGTGATTTAATTTAAAGATCGTTTTAAGTGACAAAATTTAAACATCTCAAAAACTAGAATATTTAAATCGAATCAATTTTTTGTTTTAAGCCTACTTTAGTTATTTGCATGCCATAGTGCGTTTAAAATGAATGGTGGTTACAAACTTTTTGGTTAACTAAATTATGCTGAGTTTATAAATTGAAATGGTCCAATAACACTACCTAATAAACACACTTTAAATGACAATCTCACGCGAATATATATTTATAATACATACAAAACTAACAAATATTATCGCAAACATACTTTTCTAAATGCAACAGCGATAACATACAAATCTAAACAAAAATCTAACTTCCATCTACAACACCAAATGTACGTACGTATGTTGACGTTCTGGAAAAAGGATGGACAAATATAAGAAAAAAAAATGTGTAAATAGTTTTGGGCAGAAATTTAAAATTGTATTAATATTTCAATTTTTTTTAAATTTCAAAGCCACAACAAAAATAAAAAAAAAAAAAATAAAAATTTATGCAACAGAGTTAGTACAGTATATGAATGATGATCTAACAACAATTGCAGCAAATGAAGAGAGACAAGGCATTCAACTTTTTATTTAAAAAATACGAATAGAAATGTTGTGAGTGATTATCTATCTGTATTTCTAGTTTGGCTTATTGATATAGAAACGGACATGCAGATACATCTATGTATTTCAAGTTTGATTTATTATTTTATTTGTATAATTGGCTTTCAAGAAATTGAATTTTCATTTAATTACATTGATTTGTTGTCACACACCAGTACCAGTAACAGATATACGAGGGATGTTTTGGTGCTTATAAAACTGTGGGAAAGATATCAAAATTAAAAGTATGTAAGTTGAAAGTATGACAGTTGACGGCTTTTAAAATTGAAATATCGCAGAAATAAAGTTTTTTTTCGCTCGGCTTCATTTTCATCCAGAAGAATTTTGCTTTCGCTAGATGTTGTAAAACAAGTCTGGGTGCTGAAAGGAGAAATAGCCTTTAAATCGATTAGGATAAAGAAAGTATGCTGCTGATCAGGAAATAGTTTTTAACTCATGGCAATCCAACTGCTTTCACTGTGTTCTGAGGAATGAAGGTGGTAGGTTTAATATGTCAACATTGAGTGAACCAAAACCAAGAAAAGCTTTGGCTAATGGTATCATCTCACAAAGCTTGCATCGTTCTACCATATTGGCGATATATCTGAAGAAAGTAACAGCAATGAAGTGAGAAGATGATGTAAGTATTTCGAAATGAATGAGAAATAGTTTTGATTTATATTCCTGAAACGAGGGCACACTAAACAGAAAAAAATAAATAAAAATTTATTAAAAATTTACAATTTATATGTCTGCTATAAGACCATAAATGAAATAAAATGAAGCCTTTTTTCCTCACTAAGCGTCATTGAATATGTAACTTTTCCAAAAAGAAAAAAATTAAGTAACTGGAAAAAAATTTCAGGAAATTAAAGAGTTACAGTTTAAGCAGCCGTCGTACATATGTAAAAAAAATGGTTGCAACCATACAGTGACAACAGTTGGGGGATCTCTTAGGGCTAACGACACTTTCGTATTCCAATATTTCTAACTGTCATTAAAAATTCAAAATTATTTATTCAACATAGTGTTAAGTGTGCTGTGAATAAACACACATATTTAATTTCGATAGAAATAATTCATTTTTAGAAATTTCTTAATTAATTTAAAATTTTATTCATTTCTTGTCACATCCAAAAAATATAAAACAATTTTTATTTTCACATTTTTCTAACTTTTCAATTATTTACATGAATTTGTGCATGATTCCTATAATTTATGATCGAAAATTTATAGATTTTCTAATAAATACGATTAAAGAAGATGAATAATAAATGTGACTGGTTTGAATTTTGTAAAGAAAATTTAATGATTTTGTTATTTTAACATGAAGTGAATAAATAACCAAGTAATAAAATAATGATAACTTTATTTGAAGATTTACGAAGAGGAAGCAAAAGCGTGACAATTAACTGCTGGCTTAAGGCTAATAAAATTTATATTTTTAAAGTTAGAATTGACAGAAAATTGTTAAAACGCATTAAGTTAACTTATCTAACTTCTTTTACAACTGATATCTAATTTGGATAAAATAAATTTTCTTTTATAGTCTAACAATTTATTTACTGGGTTATAAATTTTATTATATTCAAGAATATAATAATATTCAATTTATAAAATTTATGTTAAATATAAAGTAACACAGTAAATTTGATAAAATATTTATAATCTGTGAACAACACTTACAGATAATGCAAATTTGGAATAATGTTTAAGGTTAGAAAAAGTAAATGTTGAATCAAATGGCTTCCAGTATAAAGAGTTTTAATAAAAGAATTTTTCTTAAATTTTATAATTTATGGATTTAGAGAAGTAAATATTTTTATAAGGTGCATAAAAATAAAGAATAATTTTCTCTTGTATCTATATCTACATATATAAGCAATATAACATGGAGGAAAAGCTGAATATTTTTCATTGTGATGTTTAAAGTATGTTTTGAAATTTAATAAAAAGTTTAAAAAGATTCTTGGAGAAAAAGTGGATTAAAAAAAATATTTTTTAAATATTACGGCATTTACGCTATGCAATTTTTCATGAAACTAGCATGCATTTTTTTTTTTGTTGGTGAACCAAGAGGAGTAAGGTATTAAGTATTGCTTGATTTTTGAGGGGATGTTAGTGTCGCTTATGTTTCTTTTTAAATAACGCATATCGCTGCGACTTAAATGAAGATTTGGAAATAAAATGTCTCAAAAATTGCATGGTGTAAATCTGAACTAAAGAAAGATCTTTGGTGTAATAAAGTTTTTTTGGTTAAAAAGTAGTTTCTTGCTAAAATGCAAAGATTTTTTTTTGAAAAATTAATAAAAATTTCTATGCAAAAGTAAACAAAATCATATGTTTTGCCGAAAAAGTGACTTTTGGATGAAAGATAGAAAAGATGTGAGTTAGACTCATTGGTAGAAAAACTATTATTATGACCACTATTTAGTAAAAAAGTTAGTTTGTATAAAAATTACGTTTTGCTAATTTTTTTTCGTTAGTGGGAAAAGCATTGTTTTTATAAAAGCATGAACACTTTGGTGCAAGAGAGCACATCCTTTTGTAATAGAGCAATTTTCTGTTTTTTATTTTAGTGACTCTTTGATGAAAATAACCATACTGTTCGTGCACAAGACGACACTGTTGGAAAAATATCTGTTAAATCTAATGAAGGTGATGTATGAAAAAGACACAGAAACGTAAGCTTTGCATTAAGAATCCATCTTTCTAGCGAAGAAATTATTATTAGTATTTTTTTTTTATTTTTTTGGAAAAAAGCAAGGATTTTTACTAATAAAATTTTTTAGGTGAAAACAACTAATAAGTGTCTTGTTAACACAAAAGTAATTTTTGATGAAATAAGTGACCTTTTGATAAAAAAATGGTCTGTTGACAAGAAACTTGCATGTTCACAAATAAAGTAACTTTTTGATAAAAAATATACATTTTGGTCAAAAAAGTGACTTTTTGACAGAAAAATATGACTTTTTGATAAAAAAATCTACTTTTTAATAAAAAGAAAACCAAATTTTTGATACGAAAGTTTAATTTGTGAAAAGAAAATTTAATTTTGACAAGAAGGTTAACTTTTTTATTAACGAGCAAGTTATGAAGTGACTTTTTGATAAAAAAGTGACTTTTAAATACCAAAGCAACATAAGAGGATTTTTATTAAAATAATTGACTTTTAGATAATAAATGAACTTCTGAGGAAAAACAACTTTAATTAAAAGAAGACCGTTTAGTAAACAACGAATTTTTGATTAATTTGCGGATTTTTTTTTGTTGTAAAAATTGACATTTGAGTAAAAAGTGACATTTGGATTTCTAGATGAATGTTATGATACATTTTACCCAGTGTCATGTCCGTTGCCAAAATATCGGCCTGATGTACCCTACGCAATATGATACTCACAGCAATAGTTAATATTTAGTAAGAAAAACTTCACATTTGATAAGAAAAAGATTTTCAATAAAATTTTGACAGATGAAGTTACATCGTTGGTCAATAACAAATGGTTAAAATTTTATAGTCCATAAAACTAAAAGTATAATACCAAATGAAAATTATTTCACTATCAAATAACTCTACCTTGATTAGTATTTGTTACTTAAAAAAGTAAAATACTAATTTTATTCTTCCTATTTTTAAAAAAAAAATGCAAAGCCATTAATTGCCCGCAAAAACAACTTTTACCTTTCGTTATAATTTAGGTCATATTTAATATATGCTCTCGTTACCCTTACATTCACTATTATCTATAAATCAATTTGCATTTATTATTTATGTACGCGATGATAATTCATTAAAACGGGAAAAACCAACCTCTTTTAGAACCAAAAATATTTAATTGAAAGTATATGAATTTCGCTAAACTCTGAAAAAAAAAAAATAAAAAATAAATAAAATAAGTTTTCAAATTTTTTGAAAAATTAAACAGAAAAAGCTTGTTAAAAGTTTATTTATCATATTCATCATATATCCATTGATAACATGTGACAAGAACTAAAGAAAAAATATAAATGTAGAGAATATAAAATACTAGAAGGTGACATAAATAAATTTATATTAAATTTTGCTAGAAATTAATGTTTATAGGATTTTTTAATGTCTCCACCACTATTTTATAATTTTTCGCTAGTTTCGTTCGATTTTTGATTTGTGCAACCCCAAACAGCAATAATCACTCGTAATGTTTGGGTTAAACTATAAATACACGAGTAAAAACGTGTGCAAATATGCATTTTAACTGGCATGTCGTTGGATGTTATAATCACATGAACATATAAAAAGTATTTATATAATAATGCGCATAAATAACTTACGAACGTAAATAATTTGGTACATAGCGTTGCATTAATATATCCTCTTAAAACTTGATAAATTTTTGGAAAGTGTTCTAAAAAAATTAAAAAAGGAAATAAATTTGTATTTATTTTTTTCATTGAAAATAAGATGCAAAGGGTAAAAAATTTCACAATTTACAAATATCCAATCAAGCGGAGCCTTTACTGCAAAGTTCATAGCTCAAAATTTAACATTTCCGAGTTGTTAAATTACGTTGTCATTTCGAAAAAAATTTGTTTCACTAAAGAGTTAAAATTGAAAATCCGAACTCGAGCCTAACTAAAAGATTTCCCTATTTGATTAAATACTAAAGTGGGTAGATTTTTAATAACAGGAAGTTATGATAAAATTATAAAATTATGTGTTGTTTTTGTAAAAGCTATATTTAATATTTTTATTGTGTTGTTTTACGATAGAAGGTTAGCGAATAGTTAAAAAAAGCAAGCTCAGTTCCAAAAAATAAAATAAATGCAAATTTACTTTATACGCCATTTACACTATGCAATTATTCATGTAACTAGCATGCAATTTTTATTCGTTGGTGAAGCAAGAGCTTATTTGTTTTCAGATTAAATTTTAATTGGTACAATTATTTTTTTAATTAGACATGTTATTATTATTATTTTTTTTTTTGGTTTAATATTTAATTAAATAAATTAAAAATTTTACTAAATTTACATCTGAATCCCAACAAAACTATTAATTAACAATTGCAGTAACTCTTTTTTGCGTAAGAATTACAAAAATTATATTAAAGTTAAGATCAAGAATACTATTATTAAATATGCAAGGTCATTGCTATAAGTAATTTAACTTATCGCAGCCCTTTAAAATCACTTTTTTAATTTCGTTAATTAAAAAGTTCCTTGAAATGTTACGTGCTTTTGATTTTCTGTTTGTCAAAAATAAGTCAGAGATATTTAAAATTATTTTTAATTTATTTTTTATTTTTTCTTTAGTGTAAAAACGCGTACCTGATTTAACTTTAATTTAAAATAATAAATGACTAAAAAATGATTGTAATATTTCTCTTTCTTTCTTTGCTGCTGTCTGTATGCATAAAACAACAATGACAGCAAGGACATGAAATTTATGAAACGTAAATCCTTGTTAAAAACTAAAGCAGCTTTTATTATTTGTTGCTATTTTATTATTTTTGTAAAAATTTATTTATTTTGGGCTTCTGTAATTTTTCCACGTCAATTTCATTTAACGTTTTTGCCTTTTTTTTTTTTTGTAAATACACATTTGCCCTTAATACTGTTACAAATGAATAAATAGCTTAAAAAAATTTGTTAATACAAACATACACATGCATATACATCAGATAATAAAAAAAATTAACAACAAGAAAAGATAAAATAAAATTTTATTTCATACGAGGGCATATTCAAAACTATCTGACCTGTCGTATAGATAGCAGCGGCACTTTGGTAAAAAATCGACAGCTTTTAAAGGCAACAGCCTTGAATTTAAAATGTAAGTCCTTCAAGTTTATACTATTTGTTTTTGTCGGCATAAATATTTTACACTCTAAGTGATTTTGATAACGTGAACTATTTTCAAAGCATAAATATATTAAGAAAGCATTAGTAAAATTATGTGGGAAAAGAACCCATTCCCCACATAATTTTGCTTTAATAAAATATTGGTTGGTGCAGTGGTTAAATGAACCAGTGCTTTGGCCTTATAACGATACAAGAGAATACAGAACCATCTTACATCTTCTGCAATTTAGCAAATATATTTGGCTCCTTGTCGAGAAAAAGACCATGCGATAAAAACAAGTTTGCGCCTAATAAACTAATAAAAAGTCATGAAGAATAAAAAGTCATGAAGAAGAGAAAAACAATTTTTAGCTACTTAGACGTCTTAAAAGAATATGTAAATGATTACGGGAACAAAATCCACCCAAAGCGGTCAGCAGCTTGGATGACCACTTGTACGTAATCACCTTTGATCTGTCAACAAAACTTTTTTTTTTTTAATCATTTTTAACAATTTAAACTTCAATTGGGCTTAAAAACACAATGTATTACTATTTGCCAGTTAGCATTAGACGAAAGTTTTGCGTTCAAAAATTATCAAAGTCATTTTGTTTTGCTCTGATGAAAACGCTCATATCACGGTTGGTAGACATATATTCTTCTCTGCCCTAAAAGCCAATATTTAATCATTTAAATTAAGCTTTTTTTAATGAAACAATTAAGGATAATTAAGATGCATAAGATGAATAACTTACAAAAAATCTTTGCGGCCCAACATCACGCATAAAATTTTTACGATTTTTGTTGTTGTGGATGTCCTTAAGCTAAGCGAAAAAAAAATAATGTTAAACAGAAATGTTGAAAAAATCCCAGAAACACTAAAGAGCCCTTCAAAGGGATACACAATCCTCAAGCAAGATTTATTATTCCCATTTTCTTACAAATATTCCTTAATCTGACAATTCTGAATGAACATATATTGCTAGCAGTAGTCCCTCACTCTATCACTTACTCGATATATAACTCAAAAACAATCATTTTCACGTGCGCCTAGACAGCGTTCAATAGCGTCGATTTTTAGAATTAAAAGCCGGGAAGTACAAATTCCCCGGAAGTACATAACTTTAATTAAAAATTCAATTTACGTCAATTTTGAAGCAGAAAAAAATTAATGTAAGTTAAAGATAATTAATTTAATTTATTTAATCAAAAATAGCAAATTCTGTTGAATTTGTACATCCTGGCTTTTAATTCCCGAAATTGAGGCTATTTTTGCGCACGTTAGTTATTGAACATTAAAAATAAAGGTGAGACATTTCGAAATTATATTTTTTTTCTAATTAAGAAAATTAAACTTGTCGATAAATATGGATTCATATATATGAAAAGCGTAAAGGAATTGTATTGCAATAATGCGTTTTTTACCTTTTTTTTTATTTTGTTTTAGTTTAAATAATTATAATGGGAATTTTTAAAATATTATTTAATATATTATATAAATATTCCATAACATTTTTAAACATAAATGCAGTTTTTAATTGTCTCCTAATCAGGATTTGAATCGTAGATATTTACATTGAATTAAAATTTGCTTCTTTCAGCCTTCAGCCTGCAGCCTAAAGTACGGCGCAGGTACATCTATACTTAACAACACTTAACATGATACTGGAATAGCATCTATAAAGTTGTGAAGAAAAAATAATTAAAAACCCAAAAAATTTCATTGCGTGGTCATAGCGAAGGTTGGTATCATGGCGCAATAATACCAATTCAATGCGCGTTGGTGGGTACGAAGCAGAAACAAATGTAAAAGACCAGCTGCGGAGGGAGCAACAAAGAAATGCTTGAGTTGTGTGTGGATTTCATCTAATCAAAGTAATATTGATTAGTTGGTTAAATAGATGGTGTTTACAATATAGACAACCTAAGTTAGATAGATGCGAAGAATGCTGATGAAGGATGTAGCGATCCAGAATATGCGGCATTATATTTTAATGGTGTCCGCATACATTTGTTAATAAATTTTCGTTTTAAAATTTTTTAAGAAATTAAATTAAAAAATGAACCTAAATCGAAAAAAAAAAATAAAATTATAAGTTTTAATTCATTTAAAAATGCAATTTATTTGTTGGATGGGAAAGTTGGTATCTATGCGTAGCTCACCAGCTGCTTTAACGAAATTTTCAAAATTTTTCAAATAAAATTTTTGTGCCCACCCCTGTACATATTTACCATTGCAACTGCTATCTGCTGCAAGTGTCCTTATTTTATTTAATTTTAAACCTGCATATTCGTTTATTTAGTTCTTTATTTGTTTGTTTCTGTTTTTTTTTTAATGTGATGGATACTCTTGACTTTAAAGTTTGTAACGTATTCATTTAGTATTTTTTTGTTATTTTATTGTAACACATATATATTTTTATTTTTAAAAACAATAACAAATGGTTTGGTGTAAATGCTCGATTTGTTTTTATTTGAATTTTCAATTGAACAAATTTTATTTGTTTGCTTTTTTTATTTAAATATATTTAATGCATTATTTTCATGCAACTCTGCTTAAAATATGTAAAATTTTATTAGTGCTTTGCACACGTATAATAATTTTTTAACCCTTTTAACTTTATATATATATTTTTTTGTGTTTGTATATATAACATAAATGCGTATATATGGAGCAAAAAACCAAAACAAAAGCATAATGTTACTGTAATCAAAACAAGAGGGTGTTTTGTTTGCTGGGTAAATTACTACTCGTATAAAACAAGGGTGCTCATACAATTCTTAAAATTATTCGGGAAATAGAAAGTACGATTCGTATTTTTTCTAAAGTTAAGATAATTTTTTAATTAAAAGTAAAATTTTAATCGATTAATTTTGACGAATAATCGAGTTGACACTCGAATATTTTTTTTTTATTTTTTTAACAACAACATGTATTCAAGAAAAATCATTGATCATAATAATTAGGGGTAAATCTAGGCGACATGGAGCCGTATTATTGCTGTAAAATTTGGTAGCTTATTTGATAGGGTGTCGATGGATAGCTCTCCGCTATTAGTTTGATAAGATTTCACAATTTCATTATTCAAAAACGTTTTTGATCCCAATAGTGCATTATCAGAATAGTTTAAAGATTCTTTTCCTTTGCTAATTATAGTTTTTATTTGTTATGGAACTAGAAAAATAATCAGCTTTTAAATTCTTTTGGCTCACGTTCATGTAGCTTTCGAATTATTTATTTTATTTTTCCCAATGAATCTGTAAATTATTGCAGCGATTGTTTAAAATTTGCTATTTCCTTACTTTTTTGTCCTAGCGTTAGATTATAGGTTTTAGTATCAAAATCAGTATCTTTAAAAGATAGCATGCTAGCTGTATATTTTCACAAGAATTTGTCACTTCTTTTAATCCCTTCTCTTTATAAAAGAATAACAAAGTAAAAATAATGAATAATTTCTCTCCAAAGCAGCGTTTAGGTTTAATATTTTTAATTTGTATGCTTTTTTACTAAGACAATCTACTATTTACCAAATATTCCTGATTGTTAAAACATCTAAAAGAAAAATACGAAATTTGTCATCTTATCAGAAGTGGAGACTGCGAAAAAAAATTTTACAGCATTTTTACCCTTTTCATTATCAACATACTTTACAGTCTAAGGTACAGTGGGTACAGCTTAAAAGAACTTTCCTATTTACTTTCTGGTGTCACCGTTGAAGAATGTTGAGTTAAAATCTGCGACTAATAGATCAAATTGCTAACGGTACCAAATCTATAAAAATATCTTGAATAAAACAAATTAGAAGGACTTTTTCTTATCCTTTTATTTGTTTTATAAGAACGATATTGCAATATTTTTTAAATGCTTTTGTTTTACGCATAATTTTAATTGATTATTGGAATAATAAACAAATGTGATTTTATAAAAGCAGATTAATACACAACCCTTAATAAAAATCTATTAAATATACATAAACTTAATTAACGTTTATTACCTTTAAGCTGTATTGACCGTTAGTGATTATCAACGGTACATTTCATATTTAAAGTTTTAAGTAAACATTACAATTGTCAGCATAATTATTTATATACATATATTTTTATTTTGTATATAACAAAATGAATTATTGCAAATAATCTAGTATAAATGATAACTAACTTATATGGCTTTTAATTTTAAACTGTAAATGAATTCCTGCACTTCGTTAATCAGATTAATATTTATTTCTGTATGTAAATATTATATTTTGAACATATTTAAATAATATTGGCAGCAAAAGCTGTTAATAAAGGAATAAAATACGGTTTTTTGCTATTAGTTTTTTATAAAGCCTTAACAATTTTGTCTAACAATTCTGATGTTGTTTATGACATTGTTGTAATTAAAGGAACATTTTTTTAGCTTATCTACAAATTTGGAAAAAAAAGTTTCCTGATGAGCAACTAGCAAAACGCGTAACCAACAAATTAATTACATTTTTATTAACTGAGAGATAAACTAATTAAGAATATTATCATGGAAGTACAAACGTTGCACTGTATTGCGATTTCATCCAACGGGTGCCCAAAAACAGAAGCAGTTAGAGTAGGAAACTTTGGCATGAATGTTTTTTTTCTGAGGAAGAGAAGTATTTTTGCAAAATATCAGGAAAATCTAACAAGTGTTACGCACACCTCCCATACAACTTAAATTTAAAAATTATAATTCTTTAAAAATTAGCGTTACAAGAAGATTGAAAACTTGCACGTGAATATACTGAGTTATATTGTAATATATCGCCAATTTTCAAAAAAATTAATCAAAGTCAAAGGCCACTTCCACCCTAAATACAACTTAAATTTAAAAATTGTCATAACTTTAAAATTAAGACTCAGGTAAAAGCGCCAGTTTGCGTGGTAATAATGTAATATATTTTTAAATTTCAAAAAAAGCGGACAAGTGCCACGGCCTTATTCTTTTTTTTTGTCGTTAAATATTCTTTTAAGTAAACACCCTCTGATTGCAGAATAAGATAATTTATGAGGTCCCTCATGGAGACAACCTACTAATTTTTCTCCTATGTCTTAATCGTGCATTTCTTATAAATTTATGAACTGATTCTATTGCTTCTTCTGATAACATTCCAATGGGAGTGGTAGAGTATTTAATAAAATCTATAAAATTAACTAAACTTAACCTAAAAGTATAATCCGAAATATTTTATTTATTTATTATTTATTATTATTTATTATTATCATTATTGTTCTTTGGTTGCTGCAGGGGTTGAACCCCGGCCAACCTGGTTTGTACTCAAGTGATTACTACTATGATTAGAGCAGCAAAACCAACACAATACACGTAAACCCATATTACAAATTAATTCACCAAATAATTGATTAAAAAACAGTACCAATTCGCAACGAGGTTGGCGCTAAAAAACAATCACAAAAAGAATTTGGGAAATTTTGAGCAGCTAAACTTTAAATATATTAAAATACATACTTTGAGCTACATAATAAAAATAAAATTATAAAAACAGGAAAAGTGTCATTTCTACTTTCTTTTAAATTTTCTACAAAAGCTCACGAGAATAACTTTAATTCATTTTACTTAAAAAAAATGTTAAATCCTTTTAAAAGTTGTATTTGTTTTCAGATATAAATCTATTTAATTTTTTTATTGGCTCAAGTATATTTTTTTGTTCATTTATTAGCAATATTTATTTATTATTCTAAATTCGTTTCGATCGTTTCATTATTAAAAAAAAATAATAAAATAAATAATAATAAAATAATTGTTCAAGCTTTAGGTCAGTTTTTATGCTATAAAAATTTTCTTTTTCTTGTACTTTCTTTCGATAATCATCGGATAACATTAGCAATTTTAGAACCAAATAAATTCAAAATTTTTTTATTAAATAAATAATTGAATCAATTATATAGTTATTAAAAAAAGAGATCTTATGATTACACAAGTAATTGAATAAATTACAATTTTAATAAGACTTTAATCTGACTCATAAAAAAACCTTTAATTAGTGCAACGACTTTTGACTTGTGAACAACTATTTTTTGTGTTGAAAAATTTTTTTTCGCATGACAAAAAGGAAGAGAAAAGCAAATACAAGTGGCGATAAAGTTCAAAAAATTGTTAAAAAGTTAAAATAGGATACATGTAAATTAAATGTAGTATGCATTGGCACTTCCAATAGAGTGGAAAATATTCGGAACAAGAACAAACCAAAAATCAGTAAAAATTGGAAGATGTAGTGCTGCGGCGGGACTGTATGTTAGAATAATGTAATTCAATATAATCTTTTTTTCAATAATTTATTTTTTCAAGAAAAGTAATGTTAGTATACCAAGTTGTCTTTTTTAATTTAAAAATTCATATTTACTTCTGAATCCTTTTTGTCTGCTTCCAAAGTAATAACAAATTTTGAAATAATAAAAAAATCGACGTTAAGCAAAAGAAGATAATAAGATAATAAACAGAGAAACAAGTCGTTCGGCTCACAGCCGGCTGCAAGCCGCCGCCGATTTTTTCTTAATAGGCGAGCCGCCGCCGAGTGGTGTGGCTTGTCGCGCCTCAAAAATGTTAGCCGGCAATTTTTATTCCTTAAATTTTGTATATTTAATTTGCTTTCAGTAAAGAAATATAAATTAAAATTTGAAGCTGTTATTTTAAATTGATTGTTAATAGAAATATATTTCTATAGAAAACAATATATAACTTATTAAATGTATGTAAATGAAATAATTTAATTAATTTTTTTAATTGAGTCTTTATGTGTAACATTTACTTCATCTAAAGTTTGTTTATTTTTGTTTTTCTTCTTCCTAACACAATACACAAGAACTCCTTGATAGTCGGCTTTAGCCGACTTACAGCCGCCGCCGACAATTTTTTGCTCAGCCGCCGCCGCCGAGTTTTCATCACGACTTGTTTCTCTGATAATAAATCACAATTATGAAAAATCTGTTTTCTGTTTCATTTTGTATTAACTTAATTATGTTTGCTGGGAGGTAGTTTCTCTTTTTACGCCTTCGGCAAGTCAATGAAACCAGCTTATGAGGTATCCTTTGGCCTGAATTTAAGAAAAAACAAGACACAAAAGGAAATATTAAAGATTTAACATTAAAATATTCGCAGGGTTTTTGTTTAATGGAATTATTTCTACAGCAGAGAAGCTGTTTTAAAAAGAGCAGTGTAAAACCGTATGATCAGAAACGGTGGGACGAATAGAAACTAAACTTCGTCTTTAAGAAGCAGTGAAGCCAATCAAACAAAACCAACTTAACATAAGAGCATATAGGATTGCAACGTTAAAAAACTAAGAACTAAAATTTTCCTATCAATAGTTGGGAATTCAGTTATTTTGTGAATATTTTTCATCCTAATGTTTCTATCTGTTCCATTTTAGATCATCTTTTTAAAACTAAAAATTTTCAAATTTACTATTTTCCTCAAGAACAGCTCTTCAATCCAAAGTACAGTGGTTATAGAATAAAAAAAGTTTGTTTTTTACAATCTGGTGTCACCAAGATCTGCAATTAACAGATGAAAGTGATAACGGTATTAAATCTCAAAAAATGTCTAAGTATTTGTTTTGTTGATTAACTGTAAAATTAAGGATTTTTTTCATCCTTTCATTTATTGATAAGAACAATGTTGCCATATTTTTTAAACGCATTTGTTTTACACACAATTTAAACGGATAATTGGAATATCATAAAATGTGATATCATATAAAAGCAGAATAGTATGCAACCCTTATTTCGACCTAATTTTGGTTACTTATTTATTAAAATTTTTTTTTTAATATTTTTGAATTTTTCGTGAACATTTGATATATATGCAGTTTGAAAACAAAAACCTTAAAATGAAAAAAAACGAAATGGTGAGAGAATGCAAACAATGAGATTTAAATTATTTCTTGAAAAAAAAAAAGCTTTTTGGGGGATCTGAAAAAGGAAAGGAAATCCATATTCAAAGTTAAAAATGAAACACATACAACGTAAAAAATTATTTAAGCTTAAACACTTTCTATTTCTAACGTATGTAGTTGAACTTCAACTTTTATTAGTCCATTAAATATTTTACATTATAATTTAAATTTCCATTTAATAGAAATCCCCACATTATTGTTTATTAACATCTTTAATGTCTTAATTTGTAAGATAATTTAGTTAATTTAACTCTACTTTCTTCTTTTATTATTATGCACGCCCCCTCTTTAAATCATTTTCCATTTTACGGTTAATTAAACAAAATACACACATCATGCTTTATACATTTCATTAAAAAATCTTTTTTCTTTAGGTTAAATTATTTATTTTATTTATATTTTAAAAGAGCATAATTTTATGAAGAATTGTTAATGGATTTTAATATTTTTTTTTTTATAACAAATTTGATTACATTTTATTTATGTTGATAATTTTTCCTAGATTGATAGTGATTTTCGGCATGCTAGGTGCGCGTCATAGTGATAAGGGTAATGTTATTTTCTAATCTTTAAACAATTGTAGGCAAAGTGTTTTTTTATAAATTACTTGCTCGTGTCTAATGAAATAAGTTGCTTGAGATAATTTTTAAAAGCGCGTTGTATCTGAAACATCAAGTTTTTTGCCACCAAAGCTCCTCAGTGTGCTGCTGTATTTAAGAAACTTTTTTTTGGATTAAATACCTTCTCCTAATACCGATAAATAACATTCTCCATTTGTACTTGCTACATGACCATGTTTTACTCTTACAATTTATTGCCTTTGGTTTCTTTGACACATACTCTCTGCTGTTTTATTTCTAGTGTCTCTTGTGGGTTTTAAATTTAGAAGTCTGTTAGGGCCACAATGATTAAACTATAAATTTATTTACACCATTTCGAGAACTCAAAAAAAATTTTTTTTTGTCATTTTTTCTTATTTTTTGAAAAAATTATGCTATGAACCCATAAAATTTTTATAGAAAAATGCAATTTTTTTTTTGTTGGTTGGAAAAGCTTGCGAATTTTTTGAATAATTCAAATTTTTTTGAAAAACTAAAACTATTTTTCTTCAAGTACGGAAGCTTCGTAAAGAACATAATGTTATTTTAGAAGCCCATACAGCATTAACAAAAAAAATTTTTACATTCCTTTCTGCAGACTTAAGTCGAATTAATTTTTATAATTAAAAATTTTTACGCTTCCTCAAACCTTTTGAGATAGAAAAGCTTCTAAACAAAACTATTGTCAGAAGAAACAAAAAAAAAAAAAAACGTTCTGATGTCTTTTGCGAGTTGTGTTCGGACTTATTGACTAGACCACGCTTATTATTGTTTAAATTCGTTATCTTTCACTAGATACAAAAATTATGTTTCAAAGGCCCGCACGTTGAAATATATAACCAGGTAAAAGTGAGATAAATAGCAAGAGATCACGGTTCTTCTGCTTTTTATGTTGGCACCAAAATTTACATTTTGCACTTTGGGTTCAGAAAATCCTAAACATATAGCGATAACGCAGCCGAAAAACGGTCATAGTGGTCTTAAAATGAAATTCGATCAATCACTTCATAGTCTTATAAATCAGAAACAAGCAAAACACCAGTACGCAACTACAGTTTAAAAAGCACATTGACGGAGCTGAACGAGAGCTATAACATACGAGAAATTTTTTTCTTATTTGATCATTAATTTAGTGCACAAAAATCTGATTTGACATCAGTATTTAAATTGAAAAGAAAAGCTCTAGCGAAAAGATTCCAATACACTTTTTATTTTTGTATTAGAAAATCAAAACTTTACTCACCTTATCATTTTGACGCGCACATTGAGTATTTAAGTTGTTGCTGCTGCAGTTTCCAATTAATATTTAAATTTTGTTGTTTTGATATTTAACGCTTTTTGTGTGGTTGTAGATGTTAAAAAACATTCATAAATACATTTGAGAAAAAAGGGTCATTAAAAAGCAATTAGTTCTTCTGTTTTGTCTTTAATTTTTTTTTGTGTAAATGTGCATAGAAAAATAATTTTATATGAAGCGGTGCAAAACCCCACAAAACTTTCACTCAAGTGAAAACCATAAAAACTATTTAAAATTGTATTTATGAAAGTGCGCTTGTGTGGGGAAGGTCTTTTCCCTATTAATGATTTGGTTGTTTTGCTTTCGTTATGGATGTCAAAATTTTTAATAGTTGTAAGAAACACTACACGAAAGTATTTGTACGAGTATAAAATTATTTTAAAGTGGTTGTCAAATGAACAGTTGACAGTTTTTTGAAAATTTTTATTTCCATTTGGACATGAAACAATTAAAGAAAAAACATTTGACAAGTAAATAAAATGAAAGGCTTACAAGAATATTCACTTGAAAAACATTTTACAAATAACATTGTAAAATTGCCTAATTGAAAAATATTGTTACTTAATAATTGAAAACATTGTTTATATTTTAAGGGCTTAAGCAATTTCTCAAATGATGTTAACATGTTAAAAAAAACACTTAAAATAAAAGAGGAAGGGGTTTTTACTTGCTTTAGTTTGCAGCAGCATAAAGAGGAAACAAAAACTATTTCTAAGCGTCTAATTTTACAGTTTTTCGGCAATTTTCTTCTATAAAAATTCTTTAACAAATCCAAATTGCTGACAAAAGCAAATATTGATGTAATAGAAATCTCTTAATTTTATTTATTTTTCTAATCTTATTTTTTTTACTTGGACTTAAAATTACATTCAAAGTTGGCTTTGCTAAGAAATAATGTAGATTGCTAATTGCTAAGAAATAATGTCTCATTCTTGAGATTATGTTTTCTTTTTACTTAACAAATCATAGTTGCAAAATGAAGAGCCGAGCAACAACTACTCTTAATTGGGATAAAAAGAAAAGAAAAGCAAAAACAATTGTAAAAGACAAGTTGCAGAGAAAACAACAAAGATTGATAAGTTGGTTAAATAGTTAAAGTTTACAATGTATACGACCTAGAGTAGATAGATGCGAAGAATGCTCATTAGTGATAAAGTGATCCAGAAACAGCTGCATTTTTTCTGGTAGTGTCTAATTTTTTTTGTTGGTTTTTTGTTTTTGGAAAACGTCGGCTTACATTTGTAAATAATTTTTCTTTCTAAAAGATTTTTAGAAAGTATGTAAATTAAAAAATGAAGGCAAAAAACTAAATATTAAGTTATTTGTAACATCCGCGGTTTAAATCTTAATTGGGAAAAAAACTAAATAAAAAAAATTCAATTTTCACAAAGTGACTGAATCCCTTAATATTTATGGGGAAATAATTTCAATTATTATTTTCTAAGGTTGAAACATTTTAAAAATATAGTAAAAATTGTTTTGCTTCTTTCGCTTCATTTTTTCTTGAATATTACTGACGGTTTTTTCTATCCATCTCACTGTTTAATCTTGACTTTAATGGTTCGGTCGTAATCAGTCAAAATTGTTTCTTTAACAAAATCTAAGCTCTGTCAAAAAAAAAAAGAACATCGCAAACCTCCATAAGATTGCGTTCAGCTGGACTATGCCTTTTGCAGACACTGACCTATTTTAATTTTTACTTTGTTGGGGGCCTGTACTCTAATCAACCCAGAAAAAAAAAAACACACGATCATAAAACCTTTATGTTTTCTGCAGGCAGAAAATTATATATTTTTTAACAGTATATGGTTGCAATTAAGAAGTTATAGTGGTTTTAAGCAATACTTTCGAAACGATAAGCATATTTGTGATAAAATTTAGTTATTAGATGCTTGTAACACATGAACTTTATTTTTTTTTAAATTCGAATCGCAAACAAACTGCTATAATCATTCGAAAATAACATAATGTGATATGATTATAAGTACATATGTTTTAAGAAATTTTTGGCTGAATTCTCTTCAAAACTCATGTGCTTATCAGCTATCGGCTCAATTTAAAATTATAAAATATATTGAACTGTAGCTTCTAATAATAAAATAAGTAACTGTAAGTTATAAACATATGTATAAAAAATATTAGAATAAACAAAAAGTATCATATTATGATAAGTTTATTTATTATAATATGTTTATACTTTTAACATATTTGTGGGAGGGTTTGAAATATGTCTATTAAGTAAGAAAAAAAATGACAATAACAACAACATTATTAATATGCAAAACAAAAATATGGTTTGAATTTGACCATACAATTCAGTATTATGATTACCTTAACATGTTTCTTCTTTGCCTACTTTTTGATAAAAAAGAAGTTAAATGCGCAAAACTAAAATGAGCAAGTCTTCTTGACTTACATTGTGGTCGTCTGGCCTTGTTTTTGAAACGGTGATGTCAGTTATAAAATTATAAAAATTACAATCTACTCGTATGACAACACAATTCAAGAGTAAAAGAAAGTTCACGGACATTATGGGTTGAATTTTACTACTAAAGGGATGTAAGGCCTATACCCGATTTTGCGAGTTTCGTGACCGGTTATGTTTTATGATCTTCAAAAGAGTATAAAAATCAGTGGGCAATTCCAGAAAAAGTTTTATCAGTTTTTGCCCCACAACTATTTCAGTATTAATAATACCTCTTAACTATATTTTGCACAAATGTAGGGAAAATGCCGTTCAACAATTTTTATTCATTTCATAATTTTACGCAAAAAAAAAATAGTAATAAAGCTTTTCTGCTCCTTTTCTTAAACTTTTTACTTATTTACTTTTTTCACGGTAAAACTGCAGCCATAATCTGTAATTCGCTAAGGCTAAATATTCGTCGCTAAAGATCTAAAAAACTTTATCTAGCGATTTTTGGCTACAACTGCTATTCTGTAAGACTTTCTGCAGCAATTTATTTTTAGCTTTTTAACGATCGAGATTTATATTTAGCCACGAAAATTAGAGAATAAGACTGCTAAGCCTATCAATACAATCGGAATATGTCTAAGTACACTAAGTAGCTCATAAAGATAAACTTTTAGGTTGTGTTTATCTCTCGTGAATACGACTTTAACTAAGACCCATTTAACTTTTTCTTGCAAGTTTTCCTGGAGTCCGGATCTCTTCGCATAAGTTATAAAACACGGTCACCATCTTCGAAATAATTATCGAACGAAGCTGCGGCAGGCAAGTGAAGTAATGATGTCAAGAAATATAAAGCATTTGTTAAGATCTCACATGCTGCGGTACTGCGAAAGGAAGAGATCCGGAAAAATGGTTTAGGAAAGTAAGTTGTATGTATTTTTGCTTTAGGCCCAGAATAAAGGAATCATTTACTTTTTTAAATATTACTAACTAATTTTTAAGTTTATGTCTTTTATTTTGTGAACTTCAAGTAAGAATTAAAAAAACTTGAACATGAAGATACAAATGCTGAAAATATTTGAAAAAAATCTTGCTTTAAGAACAACACAAAAAAGCGAAGTTAATTAAGAATTTTTTTGATTTTATATTATTTTATTTTCCTTCTTATTACATGGTTGATTTAATATTCTTTAAGTAAAAATTCGATTAAGTCTTTAAGCCAATAGGAATTACTTGAAATTTAATTAAAATTGTTTTAGAAATAACAAAAAGAAAAAAAAATTATAAAACTTAAGAAAAAATATATTAAGAAGATAATGAATGGAAATAATTATGATTTAAAAACTTTGCATTAAAGTAGAAAATGCAAAATAAATAAATTATAAAGCAAAACTGTAAGAGAAGAAAAAATAATCTATCAATAAATTTAAAAATGGCACGTAATTAATGCAGTTTAATGAGCTTTAAGGTTTTTTATTTTTTCATTTTTAGATCATAAATATTAATAGATGCTTAAGGATGTAATGATGTAAATAATGACGGCGGCCTCTCAGTCTTACTCCTTCAATCAACAACTTTTTTATTTGAAGTAATAAAAAAAGTACTAAAAATTTGCTTAAGCATTTGTGGGCTTAATAGCAGCAGATTTGTTGCGATTCATTTTTCAAATTAATATTCGTATGCAGGACTACTTGCCAGGTTTACTTTTCAACTTTTAAAAGAATATCTAGAGAAGCATATGGGACGCCACAATTTACAAAAGGTTTTGCCGACTTTTGTCAGCAATTAGCGATTAACAAACAGGCTTATAACTTCAACACAAATTTAAGAATGCAGTTGCTGAACGTAAAAAGTTGTGAATTTTAATTGAATTTCAAAAATTCAATCTTTTGCGCCGTACATATCTTCGGTCTGACAAATACATGACACTTCTGTTGATAGACTTGTGTGAACCGTAGATAGTACAAAATACGTGTCACAATTAAAAGTCATTCAATATATAAACCAGGTTATGTAAAAGTAGCTTGAGCGTAAAAAAAATAAATAAAAAATAAATATTTCCTTGCTGATTGCATGTTAATGGCAGATAATAGGACATTCATTAAGGATAAACTGATGTGATTATTATATAAACAACTGCATTAATTCCTGGGATGCGAGGTCAATTAATTTAGCACGTTTATTAGAAAACAGATAAGACCTACCAAGATTTAAAAGCGAACAAAGAAGTTCAATGAATAACAGGTGAGGTTAGTTTAGACACTCAGCTGTGTTGCCACAGCTGACTTGGGTCCATTAATTGGTCCCTTTGTGTTACCTGCTGGAAGAAGTAACTAAGAGGGAAAAGAAAATTTGAACGGAGAAAAAGGAGATGAGCACGAGCAATAAGGAAAAGAGAAAGAATAAAGAAAAAAGAACTGTGGGCATAAGGAATGCAGAGAAAAAACCGCCAGATACGCCCGCTGGCCGAAGAGTACGCTCATTCCACTGATTGAGTTATAATGTCCGATTGTGGGCCTGTGAACCACCCAAGGCATCTTAAGTTGATACTACCTGGTCTCAGAGATGACATACCAGAGGCTTCTGTAGTACCTCTGACCGAAGTATCTCAATTGTATATACCCTAGCTCGTGGCACAGAAAAAGCAGGTGTTCCACCGTCTCCTCCTTCTTTTGACTTGTGCAAAAATCATTAAAACGAAGATCCATTAAGGTGATGTTTGTACAAAATTTGAACCAAAAAAAAAAGTTGATCCTGAAACAAATGATAATTTTAGTTACACCAGACCACAAACAGCAGCAACTGATCAAAAATTTTGTAAACTGTTTATTTGGAAAGATACATTCGCTTCTGAGGTAAAATATGCCCTTTAAAAACATTTAAAGCGAATGCCAACTCAGTCTATATGTAGGAAGGAGCATAGTTTTTTTTTATTAACATTCCCTAACAAAGCAAAGCATTCGCAAGCCTTTATTTTTTATTAGATAAAATTTAGAAAACACGAATTAAAACTAAATATTTTTTTTTTGGATGTTTTACCCATAGAAGGCATGGTGTCACTAGTTAATAAAAACAGAGGTTAAAAGAAATAATTTGCACTGTGAATTCAAAACTCACTTTCAATCCTTTTACGTATGGTTCTCAACGGCTACTGAGTTCTTAAACAAAAGAAAAAGGTGCTGCAAGAAAGAAAGTTGGACTCAGATAGTTAATTGATTGCCGGGAATTAGGTCTGTATCAAGAGTGTTATTAAACTTTATTTAGTGGTATCGATAATAAAACGATCGAAATGCATGTATTATTGAGGAATCAATCCGAGATTTTAACTACATGTTTTTACAGAACTCCCTAAAAAAAACTCTTTGAAACATTGCTTCAATTATGCCACCTGCTATAAAAAGTAATCCTAAAAGAAAATACAAATCTTTTAAGATGAAATCGTATTTTTTTTTAAAATCACGTTTTTAAACGAAAGATCATAAAACTTACTGGACGTTCACGGAATTTCAAAAATTTATCGCTTTTGTTTTTTTAAGTGAAGTAGTGCTTCAGGTAACAACGTCGATTTGATTAGTGTAACCATGCTACATTCTTCAGGAAAGGAATAGAAGAGAGAAAATTTAGGAGGTAAAAGTATAGCCATATTATTTGTTATTTTACTTCGCCGGCGAATGTGCTACGTACAGCGTCTTAATAAAATGCAGATAAATTTTAGTTTTTTTTTTTAAAGAAATTTGCGTTACAATAATTTCCAATTTCACTAATGCGAACGAATACTTTTTGTGAAAATATGTGTTATTTCGAACTTCACCAAAATTATCTAAATTAGCCAGACACACTAAGGTACGGCAAGCTATAACCTTTTATCTGCCAGCCGACGTTTTGGTCGGCCCTAATACTTTGGGTACTTGGACCATGTGTTGCAACAGATTTTGGGGGAAGGCAGCAAGTTCTATTTTATTTTGTTGCTATAAATGTTAAAACTTGAAAACAGAAGAAGTGAAAATTAAATTATTTCTGAAACTGGAAGTTTTTTTTAATATTTTTTTTCTTTAATAATGATTTTTTTTAATTTAAAAAATTTCAATATTCACTACTTTTAAATTACTTAAATTGTGCTTAACTCCTTCAAACATTAATATTTCGTGGTATTGTAATCAGTGAATTTTATCCAGGTTTTGTATTAAAAAACTAAAGAGCTGTATGAGCAGTAACGAAATGACCATATGGATATGCTTTCCCCGTAGTAATATATTTCATGTTGTATTTTTTATTAATAAATATTTTATGAGAAAGTAAAAGCAATTAAAGTAAATTTTTCCAAAAAAAAAAAATTCTAGATTCTAAATTTTAATATAAATCCACTTTTTCTTTCTGAAGTCATAATATGACTTTAATCACGAATATTTCTTAAATTTCTTAAAAGATTTTTTTATTTTTTTAAATTAGCAGAAATTTGTTAAGTATGATATGGGTTATTACCGGGAAAAGGCATGGCCATTCCACTTACTATTTACTTGGTCAACGTTGGATTTTACTTAAGTGTTGAACAGACACTCCATATGCTTATGTCTTAAACTTAATTGACTAAATGAAAGTTATATTCGGTCAGGAAAGTGTGAACATTGTAAACTATAATAAAATTCGTTAAAAAGAATTATTGAAAAAAGAAAATTGAAAAAGCATCTGGAATATGTGAATAAATGAATATCACATTTATTAGGAATCATAATTTAACTTGCGTATGTTTTATACCCTTCACCACAAAAAGTGGAAAAAAGGGTATAACTAATTTCGCCATTCTGTTTGTAATATCTACAATGTCCATTTCCGACCCCATAAACTATAAATATTATGGATTCTTATGCATAGCGTAGGCAATTGAGCGATGTTCTTTTATCCGTCTGTCCGTCCGTGTAAGTATTAAAATCAAGTTCTCCGAGGCACTAGATCAGCTCGGAATAATTTTAATACGCCAATCGATCAGACATAGTGTCGAAACAGGTGATATTGGAAATCAGCAAGATAGGTCAATGTTCTTCGACGAAGCAGGCAAAACACCACGCCTAGCTTTAATTTTTCTACATTATTTGGAACATTAAAGTGAAGGATACCTTTATCCGTGCAAAGATTTAAATGTCATTTAAATTTTATGAGAGCCAGTTTTTGGCCGTATAAATATGATTGAACAACAAACATCAAAATGTTCAAACATTCACATTTAATAATGGTTTAAGCAACATTTTTTTTCTTCTATCAAAAACGAATGTAAGTTAAAAATCTTGCAAAAATGCGGTGAAGTGAGTAAAAGTAGATAGGGGAAAGCTATAAAAAATTTCTAAAGCTTTAAAGCGCATCAAAATAAAAAAATCTGATTATAAAAATTCCAAAGCCAATAAAAGTTTTCTTTTAAATTACTGATTTTAAGAAGAACAAGCGAAGCAAATAGTAATAGCAATCCGCAACTAATCGTCAGTGTCGTGTCTATAAGACCGAGTACCTGAGATCATTTCTACAGCAAAGGCATGAGCAACAGTAATGAAAAATTACAAGAAATATGACCACCAGTCATAATTCTAGCGCTAGTAATAGACTTTTGCCTTACTCTGCCTAAAAAAAAAAAATCTTAATAAATTTTAATTTTTGTTTATGTGTACAAATTGCCTTGAAACTTTTGAAAATCTACTTTAAACATGCAGCCCACCAGTCAATCCATGAGGCGGTAGCAGTTGTTTTGCAAAGTTTTCTTTGAGTTGCTGCTACTGTTGCTGTTCTTGCTGCTGTTTTACTCGTAACTTATTATTGAAGATTTTCCCATCAGTTTATGTTTCACCGTTTGCCTTTTCCACATTCGAGCTTTTTGTTTGTTTCTTGTTGTGTGTTGTGTGAATATGGTTGCTTGCTACTGATGTTTTGTTGGAGGAATGTTTAAACATTTAGTGGGTTCGACTAAATGTTTGAAGTTTGTTTTAATCGTTAAGTCTAAACGACCGGTCATGTTTTTGATGCGTGTACGTCTTAGAAGTTATGCAGTTTTTATATAGTTCATTTGTTCTTAATTTCTTAAGTTATGACAATTATATATAAAATTGTATGTATTTGTTTTCCGTATTCTACTCTCTCTTCTTAATGTTGTTCTTTAGCAATAAACTACTTTAAATGTTTCGTGTAATTTTCTATTAAATATCTGCGGATTTTTTTTTGTATTAGTTAAGAAGTTATGTGTTGGTTTAGTACAGTGGAATTAGGCAGAAAAAGACATGAAAATGTTTAAAAATTTCATGACAACAACTTTGGTAGACTTGAGGTGAAGAAGCTGTGCTTAAAAAAAGATAGAAATAGAAGAAAAATAATTACTGTTTATGACTGAATAAAACAAAAATTTTCTACAACATATTATTAGATGTTTGTACTTTATAGATCTCTTCTATATTCAGCAGGGTAACCAGATTATATTCTCTTTAAACCACCGACTTTTTACGGTCTCAACACACCTGCCACTGGTATAGGCATGTTGAGAGATCAAAAGCAGATTTAGCTAAATCGTTGTACTCAGATGAATATCGATCCTCTATTATAGAGCCACCAAGAGAAAATAGTTCAGACTAATGGGCCTAAAGTCCTTCGGTAAGGCTTGTCAGAAGTTTCTCATCTTAGAAACAAAGAACAGAGATCGTTTAGTCAATAGGTCTAAAATATAGTGAACCATGACAGAAAGGCCGTACACAACTGGATTAACTATGGTATCAAAATATCCTCAGTATCTAATAAATCAGCCGATCGTAGATCGAAAGGTGTCAAAGATTATCAGAGTGCAAGTGAGTCACTTTCCACCAATGTGTGCGAAAATCTCAAAAAAGGCCACTCGTTCTTTCATTAAGAAAGTGCAGCCGAAAAGGTTTACTCCCATGAAGCTTATAACCTCTAGAAGTCCAATAGCTAAATAATTTTTAAATTAAACTTGGGCCAATGGGCAACACCGAGATTATTTTGTGCGGCCTACTCGTTTTAAAAGCGTCTTTCAGAAATGTCTTTTGTTCTTTTGCTATAGACGGAGCCTCATGCCAGATGACGCTCTTGAAAAAATTTAATTACTGCATGAGACATTTGCTGGCGGCATCAGGTATTCAAAATCATTTTATTCAACTAAATTGTATTTTTTATTTTACGGTTATTTTAATCAAAATGCCTATTGGAGGGACTTAAAAAGATTTAAAAAAAATTTTTATCTTAGAGAAAAATCTGAGGTTCGGGTATCTTGAGGAATTTCCATTTGAATTAGTAATATCTATCGTTGCTTTGGAGCCCATATAAATTTATTTACAAACGGCTTATGCAGGTGTTTAAAAATACTGTTATGATCCAATAATCTTTGACCATCATTATTTTGTTTGGTTTGACACCACAGTTGCCAATAGAATATAAAATGTTCCTTTCTCTAGCGTTCATGTTTTTCTTTATACGTTATAGCTTTATTTTTTAATAAAAGTCAAGAATTGTTTTATGTTTCGTGTGCGATTAGTTTACTCATTTCAAGGCGGTCTTTTGGTCGTTTCATAAAATTTAACTACCGGCTGCGAAATGGGTTTCCTGGTGAATGAATGAAAATTTTTTTATTTAATTTCTTTTACTTCATTTCAAAATTGCGTGCTTTAAATGCTGATAAATAATTAAATTGTGGTTATGAGTTCCTAAATCTAGATGGTCGTAATTTAAAAATGTGCGTAGGATTTTAATTTCTTTTTCTTTTTCCATTAACAACGAAGACAAGGCAGCAAGCAAGCAGGCGGCTTAAACAAACAAGAAATATTTTTAATTGTCGTTTAATTGGGGGAAAGAGAATTTCCATATTGTGGAAAGCTAATACAAATAATGTGACTAAAGACAAAATGAAGAAAAAACAAGTCGATTTCTTTTAAATAAAAAACTATTGAAGGCACAATGAAGATAACAAAATGATTATTTAAAAAGCAATTATAATAATAACTTTTTTAGATTTGCACCAAAAGCAGAGAAAAATAAAAAAATCATCAATTTAAAGATAACAAATCTTACAAGATTTATGCAGAAGATAATAAGAAAATAAAAAATTCCATTAGAAAGTTTAGTGCATTTAAATTTTGAATAAAATTTTAATATAGAAATTGTATAAAAAGTTACTTTTAATTCATGTTTTGTTACAGTCCTATTGAAGCCGGTTAAAAAAAAATATTTGGTCTCTTACAAAACTTTTTTAATTTATTCCAGGCAGGGTGTGACGATGTTTGTGAAAGTTTTATTTGTAAAATGTCAGATTATATGAAAAAATTTTATTTAACAGGAATTAAAAATATTAGGGTTTTCACACCGGCCTTGTTAATTCGTTAGTCGTTATTCGATAGTTTTTTACGTGTATTTTGTTTTTGTAAAATTAACAAATTATCGAACTGCCGAGTAACAAAGTACCAGTCTGGCAAGCTTGGTAATTTTCTTGTTACTCGGTAACAACATAAATTTTATTTCCTCCAAAGAATTTTCAATTAAATTTTTTACTATTTTTGTTTTTGCACTTTCTCGAGGCATTTTGCTTTTTAATAAATTTAAATCATCTGTTTTGTAGCAAAAGTTACCGCACTTCTGAGATAGAACAAAAAGTGTGTTCACAGTAAAGTGTTTCAACAAATTACCAACTAACAAATTACCGGATTAACAGACTCGGTGTGAATACCCTTATTGATACAAAAATTTAAAATTAATAATTTAATTTAATTTATTTTCTTTAAATTTACTGAAAATATAATTTAAAAAATAGGAAATTATAACTCCTAGAAATCTCGTAAAAATCCTAAAAAAATCGATATTTTTATTGTGACTGTATTAAAGATTTGAACATGAGGTAACGAATTCCCTTTACTAAGAGTCATCACAAAAATGCTTAGAAGTTTTTGATTGTAGGTGTGCGATTTAAGGAGAATCGGCTTAAAATTGGTATTTGAAAAAATACAACTTGCTGAAACATCAGTTTTGAAACTTTGTATCTTGTAAAATGTTTATGACTCTGTAACTTGTCAAGTCAATCTCAATATGCCAAGTGTGCCAAAAAATTAACTTCGTTTAAATTTTTAATTTCAAGGATATTACTTTTGACTTTCTGTCTTTTAGTGGTTTTGTACACGAATTTCTCTTTTTAGTACTTTCGACGAAACTCAGGAAATTTTCGGCTTAAAAAGGCTGTTTACGAATTCCACAGTTTCGAGTTGTCCTTCTAAGACAAAGTGTAGTCCGTAGTCACACTATTGATTTAAAAAATATGAACATTCTGATATTTTAAGCTTTAAATTTTTTTGCTTATTTGTTTTTCTTTTAATTTTCTTTTGACGTTAATATTAAGAATCACTAATCTTCTCTTTGTACATATTTACTGCAAGACATTAAAGTGGTTAATTTATATTGGGTGGGTTATTTTATTATTAACAAATTAATTACAGTTTATGGCAATTTTTTTTTTTGTAACTTGAATATTAAATTTGTTGTAATAAAAGAATAGTTTAACGTATTTTTAATTGTCCAGGTGACAATTTAAAAGTTGCCTTTAGACATCGTTTTAATAGGATATCGAGGGTATTTATTAAACTTACCATCAAATGGTATTAAAGAACTAAAAGGTCAAAAAACACATACCTGCAAAGAAAAAGAATTCTTAAATTAGTGCCACAAAAAAATAAAATAAAAAGTTTTTACGATTTAAATTATTTTAAAAATATATTTCAATGCTATTTTCTCATAAATAATAGGAAAAAAATAAAGATAAATAATTAAAAGGGAATACAACATTGTAGTTTTCTATTTATATATTACAGATCACTCAACATAACTCTTTAAAACATTTTCAGAGTGTCAAATGAGCTTAAAATAATTATATTAAAAAAAAGTTTTAACTAAATGAGAGTTACACTATATCCACAAGAGACGAGTTTTCATTATAACACCTAATAAAATGCCGGCAGAACAGTTGTCAAATTTATATTAATATCAGTACAAAGGGGTAGACGTCAATGGTTCTAGATTATAATGAATAATTTTTTATTGCTATTTTTTGAATTATCGGTTGGTTTTCATAATAATAACAAAATAATGTTTAAGCAATAATAGTTTAAAATTTGTATTAAAAAAATTATACGCCAAAAATAAAATTACATACGAGGGCTGCTCTATATATTTCTGGCCTAATAGTGAAAATGCAAATATTTATAATCAAAAATGGTTGTATTGTTTTTCAAAGTATTCTCCAGCATGATTTATACACTTTTGCATGCGCTCAAACCAGTTGTCGAAGCACTTTTTCCACTCCGATTGAGACACCTCTAAAACATGATTTTTGAACACTTAAACAGCTTCTTCTGGCGACGAAAATCCTTGACCACGCATTTTTTTCTTGATGTGCGGAAACAAGAAGAAGTCATTAGGTGCCAAGTCAGGGCTGTACGGCGGATGACCCATTAATTCGACGTTTTGGCCGGTCAAAGCGCTCTGGTTTGAGCCGATGTGTGAGAGCTCGCATTGTCATGGTGAACAATGATTCGTCTTCTCTTGTTGGTTTTTCGAATTGCTCCGATGACTTCAGGCAAACAAATTGTAGTGTTCCACTCAGAAGTGACCGTCCTACGTTGCTCAAGCGGAACAGTCGCCACATGACCAGTTTTGCCGAAGAAACAGGCGACCATTTGCTTCCAAGTGCTTCTTCCACGAACAACTTTCGTTGGATTTTGCTCATCTTTGAAGACCCACACGGTCGATTTTTGTTTCGTTTCGGGCTCATACGCATAGATCCATGATTCGTCATCTTTGACGATCTTACAAACGTCTTTTGAAGCACCGCAATCGTATTTTTAAAACATTTCTTTGCACCAAACGACACGAGCCATTTTTTGAGCGACTTTCAAATTGTGCGGGATTCAACGAGAACAAACCTTTTTTACGGCCAGGTGTTCATGCAGTATCGAATGTATGCTGGTGAAAGAAATGTCCAAGGATGTCTCTATCTCTCGGTATGTCGCATGTCGATCTTGCATTATGAGTTCACGCACGGCATCAATGTTCTCTGGCACAACAGCCGTTTTTGAACGACCTTCACGGAATTCGTCTTTCAGCGAGCTTCGGCCACGATTAAATTCATTATACCAGTTTTTCACAGTGCTATAGGATGGTGCTTCATCGCCATACAAAGATTTAAGTTCATCAGTGCACTCTTGTCGTGATAATCCACATCGAAAGTTGTGAAAAATGATGGCACGAAAATGTTCACGTGTTAATTCCATATTTTTCTATATAAATTTTTTCAAGTCACTGTAAACAACACAAATAATGGTCGGACGTCAAAACGTTTTGAGTACGATTATGCTTAAAAATGACAAACTTTCCAATGGAAATGTCAGATTACACTTGGCAGCACTCAGTGTTGCCAGGCCAGAAATATATATAGCAGCCCTCGTATTAATTGACTCTTTATATCCTGATAAATTTATTAGTCTGTGAGCTTTGACGATTGTATCATGATTAAAATAAACTGTGTTTAATCCCTCTTACTCACATATTTTGCGTCATCATATTTTTATTTAAGGGAGAATGGATTTGCCAAATACTTTCAAGTTTGAATTCGAAAAACAAATTTGAAAAGAATTTATTTATACTGACTGACGCCACAGCAAGTAACTCAAATAACTTTTTGTAAAGTTTATGTAATTGATTTTTTGTTGATTTGAAAAATAATTTAGTTTTATTGAAGCAATAACTGATTTTAAACGGCCTTCACCATCGGGGCCATATGTGCAGCATCATAATCTGCTGCCACTTAAATGATCTACTCGCAGAGTTTCAAGAGAATTGGAAAGGCTTTGTTTCCAGTTCGCTTGCTGATTAAATATTATATGGAATTAAGTTAAAATTTTTATGCAAAATTGTCTGCACTGACTGTTTGCTGACACCAATTTGAGCAGATAGGTTTCTTGTCGAAACTTTAGGATTGGGTTGTATGGCAGCAGCTACAGCAATAGTTTCCTGTGTCTGAACTAAGGGATCTCGATGATAAGACATTCTTGGGATCATGACACGATTGTCAAAATTGCTTACGAGCTTCATTGTAGCCCATCTCCTAGGGAGGATCCCGTCAAACGTGCGCATGGAAACTATGGACTCTAAAGCGTGGAAGCGGCAATTGTCCATTTCGTCAAAAAAAATTTATTGCGTTTTATTTTAGTAGCAGCTTTTATTAGCCACCCTGTTCTTAGAATTAGATTTTGCTTTCTGTTTATATTGATATGACGACACTATTCACGGTCATCGTAATTGTGCATATCGTTTATATTTAGTCTCCTGGGCCCAATAACCTACAGGCTCATTGGGTCCTTACCCGATATTTATAGCTTTAAATATTCATAAATGAATATGATAAATAAAATTGACATTCCTACTTAACATTAGTTGCTTTATAGCCCCGTTCTCAATATAAACCCAACGCTAAATTGTAAAGTTATTTATTGTCGCTATATTTCGCCTTCGTAAAGGATACAACAGAACAGTTAGAAAACATAGATCTCACTAAACAAGCTTTTACTTTCGGCGACTTTTTATTCCTAAACAAAATATGTATTGAGTATTTTTGTAGACTTTCTTTTTTTAGGCAGCTAACGATGTTCAAGCTGCATAAATAAAATTTGTCTAGATAATAAAAATTTGTCTAGAGTATTTTTAACATCAGTAAATATTATTTTAACAGGCAATTAAATTGATAAATGATACTAAAAAATTAACGTTAATACTATTGAAACACATTAATAACAGAGAGCTTTGAAAATGCTGCACCATTTTTCAATTAAAAGAATAACGATGACGACCCACCTTAAAAAAGTGAACGGTTGACAAATTTAAGCTGTGACAATAAAAAAATCATTTAGACTAAAGCTTTTCATTTTCTATTTTTACGCTCTTTCGGCATTTCTAACCTTTTTAGTGACTGCTTTTATTGTAAGACTTTTTATTACCCTCTTGTATTATGTGTCATTTATTTAAATATGATATTTTTTTAGCTACTTGTGAGTAGAAAACTTTAGATAATAAAATGATAGAAAAACAATAAAAAATTTTTATTCACTTTAAATTTTATTTTAAAGCTTTAAGAAAATTTTATTTCGACTGAGCTGCCGTCTTGGTACCTGGTTTTTTGTGGCAATATGTCCCTCAATTTTCCAAAGGTAATGTTGGTAATATGAAATACACAAACATAAAAAATTATAATCAGGTTGTAACTTATAGATTATCGTCAAGTTGTCTTTTTGGATGTATATTTTAGCGAGGTATATCTACGGCGAAAACTATAACTTGCTTCTTTACTTTTGTAAGAACAGGAAAATGTCACCAAGTTAACGCCTGATGTTGCTACAAATTTTATTTATAAAAAAAAAGAATTTTAGTATTGAATCTAACTGCCGATTTCTGATAAAAAAAAAATTAATTCAGTCCCTTGCAAAAACATTTGACAAACCAAATTATCAAACGAGATTTAAAAACCAACAAATCAAACAACTGTGATAACAATTCCAACTACAAGAAATATCCATAATACAAGCTAAAATGCTGACCAGAAGATTTTGCGTTAACAGAATCATTAGAAAAGTGTGTGTAATCGCACTCTGCAAAACAGTCACTGTACAGAGTTTTTTGACATTTTATGTATTTCTTATGTTTCCTTTTCTTAACCTGACTCTTGTTAGTATACTTTCACTATCTCTTACGCGGTGAATATGGATTTTTTACCAACTTATGCTGCTATTTACTCTACAAGTCTGTGTTACTCTGGCGGGACTTAAACTTCTTTATGTCTAAGTTATAAATACAGGGTGTCCGCCGGGATGTTATACTACTTTGTTTGTTTGCATTGTAATCCTAATTGTATGCGATATGGCACCGTCTTGTTGATACCACATGTAAATCAAACCCAAAGCATTAAGTAGTGGTGTTAAACAGTTTTCAATCACATCACGATATTACTCCCTATTCACAGTTACTGTTACGCCGTTTTCATTTTCAAAGATTTCTCCTGACCAAATTGCACACCAAACTGTCTATTGTGTTGGATAAAAAGGTGACTGATGGATAATTTGAGGGTTTTCTATCGCCCAAACCCGGCTATTCTGTTTATTTACATATTCACATGAAAATCGGAGTTGCCATATGGGCGAGCTGTTAATAGTATTGTGGAAGAAGCAATTGTGTCAACTGAATCTTGAATGGAAACAAATGAAAATCCTTATGCAAAATTGTGGCCCAAGTTGTTCTATGGAGACCAAGCTCATTGAACTATTTCTCGAGTAGCAGCGATGTTTTCAGCCGATCTTGCAGTACGTTGTGGTTAACGCTTGGGCCTGTTACCTACAGACAGGCGTTTTGTTGGCACGTTGTTTTCATTAGATGTTTTAACGATTAAAACACGTTGGTTGATCAAATATTTTTTCACAATAAGTTTGCCAGGTATCTACTTCACGACTGTCAAATATGAACTGGTGGCAAAAGAAAGTGGTATACGTTCCCGGCGGACAATCTGTATGTAATATTAGACATTCCTTAAACCGTTTACACTACACATTAGAATTTTGCAATAGGAAATCAGCCAAGACATATGTAAAAAACATTTTACATAAAGGCACCTTTAGTAATCTAAGTTATACATCCGTTCGTTTTTGTCAACCCCGCAATCTTATCTAGAAAGTGGTGCAAATCTTTTATTTTTGTAAAGCATTTAATAAGAAAAAATTTTACCTCTTTTAAGTTCCAAAAATTGTTTGCAGATCATGGCTAAGCCACCGACAGACTTATTTTTCCGCTCTCTTAAAGTGAAAGTGGCAGTTAATACATGAACTTAAAATTGTTACCTTAAATTTTAAAGATCATTATAGTGGCCATTAGGAAGTGATTAGAATATTTATATAGGACTCAAAGACAAATGTGCCAAAAGTAAACCGATACTCAATGAAAGAAAAATTTGTTTATTTTGTTGTTTTCATTCCTTCGGTAAAGACTGATAGCATCAATGATTTTATAAGAATTTTTGGAAATAAAATATTTGTCTGGTATTTTATCCCAAGGAAAAAATTATGATACATATAAATAAATGTAAAGCTGTATTACATTTTTAATGAAAACCACAAAGTTTTTGTAGTGTATTGTTACACAATTATACAACCGATTCAACAATAACAGCTGCTTATGAATTAAGTAATTGCATTCAATTTAATAAAATAAAAAGTAAAAGTTAATGAATGCGTTTAGGATCTCTGGTACTGATTAAAGCTTACGAGGTATGCAGTCTCCTTGTCATTTTTTTATTTTTTAGTTAATTATGCAAGATGTCACAAAAATTATCTTTAAATTAGATTTGCGTTTTTAGCACAAGGTTCACATGAAATGATTCGGGTATTTGGCAAACTAGACGGACTTTGTAAGTCCTACTCGGAAGTGATTTAAATTATTTTCATCAGGAGAGTGTAGTATAGCTTCAGAAAAGTCAGTATAATAATTGTGCTTAATGGTAAAAGAAAATTGATAGTCCTTACAAAATAAGTCCGATAAATTTAAATAACTTTTGCTTTTCTTCTTATTTTTAAAATATAAATATTAAAAAAAACTAAATTTAAAGTTTTCTAACATTCAGTAACGTAATACGAATTGTTGCAAATTTTATTTACAAATTTATTAAAAACTTTATATAAATTATTATAAAACTTAAGTCTCAGTTATTCGAACTTAAAATGAACAATATAAATGACGTCAATATTATTATATTAAACTAAATAAACAGTTTATTGAAATAACGTAACAAAGCCCTTATATCAAAAAGTTTTCCCATTTTATAAGCTTTTTGCAAGAAAAAAAAACGAAATAAAAAACTTTGATTAATGTTTAATATATTGATGGTTTTATTGTATCTTTGTGTTTGTTTTAATGTAAATACATTTATTTATGTCAGGACTAGAGTGTGTGTGTGATCATGTGTGAGTCTGTGTTTGCTGTAATCGTTTCCGCAATGGAAAATATTCGATGGTCAGACCACTTAAACTTAAGCCCACTATTAAATATGAAATCAGGAGTTTAAAGGACTTTATTTGAAACAGAGTAATTTGCTTAAATGTAAAAAGTAAATATGGAATTTTTATTTTTAATGATGAATTTTAGTAAACATTGCAAGTGTTTTTAGAAACATACTTTCTTTTATAATCCTGATATCCCCATTTTAAATTTTTAATGAAAGAAATTACAATCTCTAAATCGAAAGATGATATCTATGAGGGCCCAGTAAAAGAGGCTGCTGCAGTCAAGGTGGTAAACACGTTGCTACAGCCCTGGTTGACCAGGATTCAACCCCTGTTTAATAGTATAAATACATATTCAGAACTAACATTAAACATGCAGCCTCCTTCGTCGGTACTTCTTCATAGCATATTCCCCGACGAAGTTAAATAACAAATGAAACAGCTATATCAATCTTTCTCTTTTCACCACCTGTCTTATCTCTCATCTATCCCTTTCCTGAAGAATGTAGCGCGGTTACGATAATAACTAAAAAGGTATTAATGGCTGAAGTGCTACTTCTAAAAAAATAAATAAATCAGTATTTCATTTAATTTATTTAGACAACAACCGTGACAACTTCATAAAAGTAAAGTATATTTACACGATCGTTTGTGCTGTTTTTAATTAACTCCGTCGAATCGAAATTGACCACTAACCGTAAAAAACTTGACTGAAAAAACAGACGCGCCAAAACTAATTATATTAAAACTAGTTTTTTCTTCTTGAGAGAAAATTTTAGGAACAGAAAATAATAATTAAAAAATATAAAGCCGTTATTAACCGTCTATTAATATAGACTTTGAGATGTTTGAACCGCTACTTTGCTCTCTTAAATAATTCATCCATCGCGTCTACTTAAATGTAATTATTTTTCTTAACTTTTAAGGCTATGTTGGGACTTGAACTCATGGTGTTCTGTTAAAGAAGTAAGCAAAGAACTGAACAAACACAGCCAAGGTCTCTGCTAAATAGGTGTAAGATTATTATACGCTTCACCTAAAAAAGGGAAAAAACCGAATATAGCACCTTAGCTTGTTTTCTATTTGTTTAGTTTTACCACACACTTACCACACTTGTTAGTGGTGCAAGTAATAATTTATTCAGGTCTGCTTACTGCACAAGGGTTACAATGTAACCAATAACTAACAACCGGGGATTTTAAGGGTCACGGTAGACTAAGCATTAAAGGGAAAATTATATTTAGCTAAAAGGTAACAAATCAATGAATTTATATTTCAAACATCTGATTAATTAAAATAACCGTCAAATACACAATCAAACAAATTTATATAATTCATACTTACTACCGGCTTAAATATAAACTAACATCTACAGAATTTATTATATAAATTCACTCATACACACACCATGTCAAAGTGGTTCAGTGGCCTTTGGGGGGCCCATGAGAATAAAGTAAAACAAAGAAGACGCCTGCATGCATGAAGCAGTAGCAGTAAATAATGCTAATTTATGTCATGTTTCATAATAAGATTTAACTTTAAATGTTTGTTGTGTATTTCAATAGTTATGAATGGATGGGTTTACAATGTCTGTATATATTTTATGTACATACATGTGTCCGTCTTATTGTTGTAAAATGTGTAATGAGAAACCGCAACAATAGAAAATTCAAATATTAAAAAAAAGTCAAATAGACTTAAATTGAATTTCTTAAAACCGGTATGAGTATTTAACATATTGTTTATACAGACAGACAGCTAGCCAGCTAAACAGTATGGAATGAGTAACTAACTGAAAAACTAGGAAAATATTCAATAAAGCATATTTAACATTAAAGCGTAACTAATAATGCCAATAAAATGTTAATCAAACATGAATTTCAACAAATTTGATTTAAGAGAAACTTTCAAAAATGAAATTTAGTTCCAGCAGAAAGCATAAACTGAAATTCAAAACTTAAAAAAATATATTACTTGAACTAAAGTTTGAAATAAAATAGATATCATAATAAATTTCTAAAAAAAAGTTTGACAAATCATATTAATAGTAAAAGTTAGAACAACCCAGTTATAGTTATAAAGACAGATAGACTTTCTGACGGATGATACGGACCATAACTTTTTTAATAGCATTTCTGTGAAGATATTTCGTTGGCCTACATATAAATGTTTGTTAATTCACTGTCTGCCTCTTTAATACTTTTGGTTAGAAAGTCGTTGCCATTTAAATAAACTTTTCAACACAACTGAATTGAATGATGGTTTAACTAAATATTTTTTCTGTTTTCTATTTTGTTGTTATTGTTGCTTTCTTATAGTTTTGCTTTAAGATAATCTTTTGGTTTTTCTTTTTATAAATAAAAAAATATTAACATAAAAACGTCATTACTTACATACTTAGCGATGCTATTAAAGTATGATCTATGGGTATTATAGTCTTTGATATGACAAGCAGTCGAATGAATGTTAAACCAGAAGCACCCACTCAGAAAAAGCATTGCTACTCGTATGCAACTACACAACAGATTGTGTATGAATCATTGAAATGTTATTTCAATTTTTGCAAAAGCGAAAAAAAAAATCAAATAAATAAGGCGCCTGATTTAAGCTGACTTAGTCTCAACTTTACAATATATCTAGTTTATAAAACGAAAAGTCTTCTCTTTATACTAAACAAAATAAGCTAATACGAGGGTAAGTTATAATTTCTTTAAAAAAACTTTACTTGGAACTTTTTCTCTCTTTCAGGTTTTTGTTTTTTTAACAATCGTTGGATTTACACAACTTTAGCCACTTGAAAGGAAAGATATTTATAAAGTTCAGGATACATCTACATCAGCTTACTACTTAAAGTTAGATATATGTATACAGCTAGTTACGGGACACTTCTTACAACATAGCAGCTAAAACTCTCGATATAAGTTTATGTTCTTGACGAGTTGAATAACGCGAAATGGTTGAGCATACTGGCAGATTACATTATTCAGTAATTTCAATTTTAAGGCAAGATCAAAGCTTTTTCTTTCAAATAAAGTACTTTGTTTCTCCAACTTAAGTGAGGAATTTTTCACATAAAAATATAAACTGTTTTACATAAGGTGAAATAGAGTAAATTATAAACTTTTTTATTAGCTTCCATTATGAAATTTATATTTTAGTCTAGCTCACCCTGTGATTATGATGATTATAAATTTTCTTTGTAAAAAATTTCTCACTCAAGCTACAGCAACAAGGGTGATAAGTATTTCTCCGATAAAAATTAATATAAACCGAGGACTTACCAATATCTCGCAAAATGAATTAAGTTTCAGTATAAAAGATTTTATAAAATGAATTCACCTCAAAGAAAGCAAAGGCAAAAATATAATCATCTAATGAGATGAGATAAAGTGGCCATAACTTCGTTAAAAAACAAAACATTTATAAACGAATTTGTTTATGTTTTTTTAAAGAAAATGGAAGTATTTTTATTATTTCAGTTGTTGTCAGTAACGCTTGGAAATCTTCTTGTTTATTCTTGGCCCTTTCTAAGCGGTGCATTCAAACGAAATCTCTCTTTAAATCCGTTTAAATGTTCAAATAAACTGCTGATATGTTTTTTATAAATGTTTGTGCCAGCAATAGGTAGATTGACTTTGCACATATATATTACAGTGGGCTAGAAATAAAATATTTTGCAAACGATTTAAAAATTTCTAAGCGGCTGGTGCAATTAAACAAAATTTTCTTGCTAGCAGCAGTGGAACATTCGAGGCATGATTTTCAGTTTGAACTTCTTATAAACGCAGAGAAAGAATGTGTGAGGTATGATCACAAGAACCATATTATGTTTGGTATAACAATATAACTGTTGAGGTAAACAAAATATTTTTGTTTTAAACATTAAAAAAGTTTTTGCATTTAAGCGATTTCCACGTATCAAAAATGCTACATAGTTAACTGAACCTAATAATCTTCTGCTTAAATTCTCATCACAACCAAATTTTTGTAGGTATTCAAAAAATCTATAGTATTCTAGCAATTATATCAGGCATATCATACATTCTAATCGGAATTGTTTGAATTCCGTTTTAACAATTCCGATCGAATTTGCATTACCTTCTTTCCGATCGATTTTGTGTTTTCAAAAATGAAAGCTAAATCTCTACTTTTAAATTTAAAATGGCAACATTGGTCACATTAAAAAAACAGGCAATTCTGAATTTCGTAAAAGAGAAAGGAGTGCAAAATCATTTTATTTCTCGTTTTTTCACTCACAAAATACAGAATTGCTGCAAGAAAACTTTCCGCGTGTGAACTAGGTGTAACAAACATGCTAATCTAAGTAAGAATACAGAGTGAAAGTTGATTTAAAAAATCGCAAGATATAAAATTTGAAAGAAAATCAATTCCGTTTTGGAATTTCATAGTAGTTTTATTCTGAAAAAAAATTTTTCGTATTTCGTTTTTTGAAATACCAATTTGCGAAATTGAAAGCACTTTCGATCAGAATTGAGTTTCGTGACATGCCTGTGTATTATAATACGAACATTCAGTCAGCACATGACTAAAACATGCAAATAATGTTTCATTTGATTTATTTTGTTTTGTAGAAATGTTTATGTTTTATTAGTTCTATCGTTTGCATAGAAATTTCTTGTTATGAAAAAATTTGAATAAAAGTATAAAATAAAAAATTTAAATTTAAAAAAATATTTATAGAAAATTTTTGTTCTGTTTTGATGTGTTTGCCCAAAAGCTTACTTTTGGTCTTACTACGCAAAGGTAAATTCGTAAGGTTTTGGGCAGAAGTCTTCTTTAGAAATTCAGTTGATATTATGTGTCAGGTATAGGGTGAGGGAAAAGCTATCCACAATTTAAGTTAAATATCCGGGAAAAGGGAAGCTTAAAATCATAACATTTTTAAAAAATACACTGATTGTTTTTCTAATATTTTTGTTGTAACATTTTAAATTTTCAAATATCTCGTTTCGTGAGAAATCTATTACATGAGATATAAAACAAAAGCTTACTAATTTGTTTGAAAAGGAATTTGAATTATTTGAATAATCTTTGACACGCATTGTTAAAAACAAAACCTGCCTCAGTAGAAAGTAAAAGGGTTTTCTCGATTGCTGGAAACGGAAACAGAATGTCTAGTGAGTTGTTAAATGCACTTACAGTTCTAAAATCACACCTTTCAAAAAATTAATTAATAAAATACTTTTTCAGTATTTTTAATCTTTGTTTTCTCTCGTTATATAATACAAATGTACAGACGTATGTTTTGTCACTTAACTTGTTTTTAAGTTTTATAAACTGTTAAAACTTTTATTTATCAATTATTTTTATTGTTTGTTTATATTTTAATTAAACTATGAATTTCTTAATGTTAATGCATTATATAAACTTGTTTTCTTTAAGAGTTTCTTTTTGCTATAATTTGTTCTCGATTTCCGGGAAGTAAAAAATTCCGGGAAATATAAAACTCTAGTTAGGTACAGCCTTTTAGAAGGCTTCTCATGACCTTTTCGGTATTGCCTGGCGGACCATCCATTTGAGATTTAAGTTGTGTATAAAATCAATCAGCCTACTTCATCTATTTACGTCTTATTTTTTACTTCGTTTTAAGAGTTTTAATCGCTTTAAAATCATATTATTTTTAGACGATTATGCTATCAAGCATTTAAAGGTATTTTCAACGCAATGTCTTTAATAAGCCTAATCATGCTAATAAAATGCAGAGACCTCCTGTTGTTTTATAAGCGCAATTAATAATAATTTATATTATTTCTTCTAAAAAGTTGTTAAGTTTGGAAAAGAATTAATGATCTTACAAGACAAACGAGCATTCATTTAAAGATTTTTTGATCTTAAAAAGTATGGAAAATTCCCTCAATTAAACATTTGATGTTTTCATCGCGAAAAATTGAATTTTAAAAATTTTTAGTCTGTTTTTGTGGCCTCTACGATATTTTAATTTTCCTACTTTCTTAGTTCTCAGTTAACTCAAGGCATACAATTTTATTGCATGTCTAATTTAATTATTACGTACCTTTCTTTACCGCCTTAAAAATCATTACGATGGCTACAAGTAACTCTTATATTTCCATCTAATTATAATTTGATTTATTTTAAAATTGAACATATGTACGCGGCTGTATCTCTGTTTGATTTTTAATTAGAAACAGCTAAATTAACCATTTTTACTATTTTATAACATTGTAAATATTTTCTACAATTTATTGAATATTCAGTTAATTAAGACATCTTTCTCTTAAAGAAAATAATTGTTATTTATAATAAACATCAAAATTGGGCGACGTTCAATCTTTACTTCAATTATTTAGATAATAATTAACAATAATTGAATATTTGAGCAAATCAGCAAGGGCAGAATTCTAAACCATGTTAAATATTTCAATTATTAACATTTATTTTAAATGTGGACATCATCCCTGGGATAAATGCAAAGAAAGGAAGCATTAAGTATCTACTAATGAGATGCGTAACTAATAAAATAGAGCAGAAATAAATTTCAAATATACAAAAGCACACAGACAAATATTCAAACTGAAAGGATAATATTTCGATATATACATAATTATGTGCTTAGAAAGTTTCTTAAATAGATAGACATGAAATAATCACATCATATCAATACTCCTCACAACATTTGCCATAGAATATAAATACATGTTTAATATATTCGTTTCTACTTATCCAAGTATAAACTAAATATGTGTAATGTATGTTACAACACATACAAAAGCAAAAGAAAAAAACGATATTTACACATTCCAAAAATAAACAAGGATGTACAGTGATGGTTAAAACATTAGCAGCAGCAAATTTATGATTGGCGAATGTAAATTTTTTTAAATCAAATAACTTTAATTTTACATGTAGAGAGATGGTTATGGTAACTACATACTATTGAATTATATAGTTGTAGTCAACACACATTATAATAAGTGAAGAAATCAGTATGAAAAAAAAAAAATTAAAAAAAATAATGAAATCGTTGATAAACTGAGAGTTAGCGACGAATAACAAGGAGGACAAGAGGAAAAAAGAAAGTTGTATGTGGACTAGAGTTGCCATTGTAACAAAAATAATTCGAATGTTCGAATAATAAAATAATTCGAATATTGGAATAATTTCTGTCTTAACGAATAAAATATTAAAATTTAAAACAAAGATTTATTCGAAAGATGCTTGTCGAATATATTCATATTCCAATTAATTTTTAAAAAACATGTTTTAAAGCATTAAGTTGTGAGTGGACTGGAGATATCATTCGAACAAAAAAAAAAAAAAAAAAATCGAATATTCGAATAATTATTTTCTCCCCTTATAAAGAATTTAAATTAAGCATAAACAACTATTCGAGATATGTTTTTCGAATGTTTAAAAATGCAAATATTTGTTTTAAAAATTGGGTTGACTGTGGACTCGAGATATCATATAAACGAATATTCAAATAATTTTTGTCCAACTAAATTCGAATTTAGAATAAAAACACGAAAGATGTGTTTTGAATTTTTGGGTATAAGATTATTTTCAAAAAATTTTTTTTGAAAGCTTTGAAATATGAACTAGAGATATCATTCGGACAAAAAAAAAATTCGAATAGTTTCTGTCTGTCCTAAGGAATAAAATATTTGAATTTAGAATAAAAAATTATACGAAAGATGTGTATCAAACATTAAGGTATACGAATAATTTTTAAAAAACTATATTATTAAGCTTTGAGTTGAGTGTGGGCTAGAGATATCAATCGAAAAAAATTTGCTTCAATATTCGAATAAGACAAAAATTATTTGAATAATTTTCGTCCGAAAGAAATGATATTTTAATTTAGAATAAAAAATTATTCGAAAATAGTTTGTCGAATATTCAGTAACTCGAATAATTTTTTATTCGAGTTATTTTATTTTATTTTTACGTTTTCAACATGTTACTCAAACACAAAGAATTTGAATATTTGAGTAATTTTTGTCCCACCGAATAAAACATTTAAATTAAGAATAAAAATTATTTCAAAGATGTTTGTCCAATATTTGAATATCCAATTTTTTTAAATGCGTTTTGATGTTTTTAATAATGGATATAATGTTTCAGTTAAGCTCTTTGAGTCAAATTGTAAATACTTTTGCGAGCCAGTTTTTGTAAGAATTCAAAATGCAGACGTACCATATACAGCCCTGGGCTAGCGATTATACAACAAACAAACAACATGGTTGCTTTTTGTAGTTTTGCTGTATTTCTAAATCGCATTACATTTAAAAAGAAATAAATTAACGTTATGTCCTTGCTTCGTTAAGGAGTGCAGACAGCATTTTAATTTTAGCTGTTTAATCTCTTTAATTCGTAAAAAGATGTTTTAAGAAGTATAATTTGTCATCATTTCAGTTGTAAATGTTTTAAGCACTACTGTAAGCTGCCGTATCTAAATATTTGCCAACATTGAATATTTGCAGCAAATCGTATTAAAATGTTAAACATGACATCACTTCAGCCGAGTACAAAAAACACTTTCATCAAAACTTCACACATAAATACTTAAAACGAGCTACATCCTTTTATCGGCTTGCTTTCAATTCAATATCCTTCGAAAGATATATTTATGATAGAAGCCACAAAAAGAAAAGGGAAAAAAAAAATAATTCAAAAACTAGGCTAGATTATATAAATAGGAGTAGGAGTATCACTGCCTAATATCCCTGTTTGTTCATTCAACTTTAGTTGTATGAATAACTATTTTAAGGACGATATATATATCATCATTATAATGTCTGCGCTGTTATAAAAAATATTTGTGTGCCACCAAAAAAAAAAAAAAAAATGCAAGGCTTAATCAAACTTGGAGTTGAGAATTTATTTAGTCATGATAGTTTCGTTTTTTACCAGGACAAATATTTTACATGGTGGTGAAGTATTCTCTAAAATGTGTAGATACGAGTGTTTGCAAAAAAAAAAAAAACAAATAAACAAAAAAAAAACAAACAAAAAAAAAAAAATAAAAAAAAATTGAGAAAAAAAAACTGAAATTATTTTCAATAGAAAAACTGGGTGCAAAAGAAATTGTATTTAGTTTAATGTAAAAAAATATTTTTAAGAAATAAAAAAAAAAAAATTTAACTGTCCACTCACATCAAGAAAAAAAGGTTTTGTGCGGGAGACTAAAACCAAATGATTTTTATAGACCTTCTCAGACCTTTGGAGACTGAAAAGAAGAAGTGTGCTGCTCGAACTTAATTCTGTTTCCCTGTGTGAAAACGTGATAGAAAAGTGATTTGTGGCATTCTTAGGAATTTATTCCAGCCAATATTGATCTTTAGCCTTTTCTTTAAGTGATCTGGGAACTTCTAAGAAAACTTGAATAAAGATATTTTATATGGAATAAAAAAGCTATTTCAACGTTCCATAGAACTTTAAGTTGAATGCTAGTTATTTATTTGAACATTGATGCTAGGATGTAATTTTAAAGACTGTAAACCTATTAAGAGTTTATGGTCTAATTTCAATAGATTGTGAATAGCTAAATCCCTCTTATAATACTCAAAAGTATATAATTGAAAGTATCAATTCCCTAGAGAAAGATGAAAGAAAGTATAGATTCCATTTAAAACAAATTAGTTTTACCAAAATCTTAGTTTTAAAAGAGAAGTAGAAACATGTTAAAAATAAGTTTTAGTAACCAAGTTTAACAACCGATTTATCATAAAATCTACGGCAGTTTTTAATGACCAACAAGTAATTATGTGCTTTAGTAATTTTGAATTCTGCCTAAAGAATTTACTATGAAATAATTTTTTAAAATAGTTGCTGCATGTGCTCTCAATCGAAAATATGCGCAATCCTAATCTAAATTTTTAGAAACAACTACTGCAAAACATACACTACAACTAAAGCAACAGCCGTCATCCGAGATTTTACCAAGTGAACTTGTCTCGCAGACAGTATTCCGTGTCCACAAGAAAAATATAAATTATTATTCATCGTTTTTGGACTGTTAAGTGAGTACAATAAAAAATACTACCAGTTAGTAAAATAGGCAATCCTTTAAAGTAAACATCCTGTTGCGTTCAATTGTACATGAATTTAATATTTTCCGTTTCCATATTTGAAAAAAAAAATCCTCTGAAAGAACTCTATTAGAGAAACTTCTAAAATCTTTTCTTCATGGGTCAGATATTGAAGAATTCACAGATACGTAACGTGTATCCAACGAAGAGGCTTAAGTGAATAATTTATATTTTTCTACGTTTTGTAAGGAGTTAAAGATTTTTCGAGTGCACATCGATTTGACTTAAAAGCAGTCGAAAATATAGTTGAGGAATCAGGTTTGAAATCCATTAAATTATTGAAACAATAAAAAAGTTTCTTTTTTGTTGTAAACAGTGTTAAATAAGTGATTATTTGTACCAATAAGAGGTGTCTGTTTGCTTGTTAAACAGCATATCACGTGTTCAAATCCCAACAGAACCTTATGTGTAAATAAAAAAAGCAGCTGTGGACATACCGCGAAGGATAGGTTGTTAGATACTTAAATAAATGGTGTGCAGAAAAGAATTAGATAGATGATTTGGTTAAGGTGGATATATATTAGAACATTAGTTATATATAACAACAAATCAGCGTGAAGGATTGGTGGCTAAGTTGGTTAAAAAGAAAACGGTTCTTAAAAAATATCATGAGTTCGAGTCCTTTCGGACTCACAACATATTGTGGTCTGGATGTTGTGGTTGGCTTAAAAGCACACGAGTGCTAAAGAAAACAACGATAGTTCGGTTGCTACTAGAATGGAAAAGTTCTACGTTGTGCGTGCGGTAGATCCAGTTTGGAGCTGGAAATAATATACAATAATTATTTCTTGTAGTGAATAAGAAATCCAGCAGTTCCAAAATGGTATCGGTGTAATCGATTTTTTAAATTAATGCTTATTTGATTTGTTTTCCTGAAAGAGAACACCCCTTTATAACCTTTAAGGAATTAGCTGCGAAAGTTTGAGAGACCGCATACTAAATGACTCGAAAAATATATAATCGGGCGTTAAAGCTGCAAGGGCAATATTGCTTGAACGAATGTTTATTGAATATTTTGGGAGAATCCAGGACTGACATGCGATTTTTTAAATTCTTTCATCTTTATAAAAGTAGATGGCTTCGTAACCCTAATTTGTTGTTTAAATAATTATAACTTAACGATTGCTATCCACTATCAACGTTTGTCTGCCTACTTTTTTATTAATTTTATTTTATTGTAGAAATTGACGTAGAAACGTGAAAAATATTATCTAAAAAGCCAATTGCATCGTTAAAGCATAAACTGGGACAATATCATTTGATTCTAGATGAAATTGACCATTAGATTTCTATAGCATTTGATTGGATACAAGTTTAGAGAAGCTTGTAATCAAAGTTATTGGATGTGCTACATAACGTCCATAATTATAAAAATATAATAACACCTTTGAAATTGATAAGTCGATAGAATAAAATCAATACCGATAACATTTAACCGTTATATTTCAGCACATTATGATCGACTAACATCTTTCTCACTCTTCTTCTTTAATCTATTAATTGTATTAAATCTCTTGCCCCATTAACATAACAACTGTTTTTAACTTTCTTTTGCCAATTACAAAAGTTGAATATAATCAAACGAAAAGCCATCATAAAAAGGATGTTAAGAAAAAAAAAAGAAAAAGATAATAATTGTCTTATTAAATTTACATACACTTAATTAAGTTTTTATTTTAACTCACTTGAGTTAAGTTTAGTTTAATTCAATTCAATACATTAAGGAGCAAAGAAGAGCGACTATTGGAATCATAAAAGATAATACGATGGACAGACTGACTTGCAGGCAAGGCAGACAGACAGATAGAGAAATAATCAAACAAATGAACATTTTGTAATTAACATAATTATTGTTTAATACATTATACACACACACATATAACACAAAGAAGAAGAAGAAGAAGAAGACATACCGATAACTATACAAATAATTTTTAAAAGATAAAAGGCCCGTCTATAAATTAAGTGGCAAATAAGAGGTTGAGTAAGTTACTAAGTGTAAATGAGTGTATGCCTATGCATGTGTGAGTTGTTTTAATAATGTTGTCGTTTATTACAAGTGAAGTTTTCCGGTTTCATACCAAAGGATATTAAAATTAGTATCAGAATAACTAAAACTATTTTTGAAATTGTAAAGAAAATGTACAAAGTGCTGGGGTTATAGAAAACCAGATAGATATCTTTGTGATAATAATAAAATAATTTTGTTAGAAAATTTGTATATTTAATGACAAGATTGACGTCGGTACAAAGTTTTATAATAAAATTAAAAACAGACTGGTGCAAGAGTGTTTAAATATGTATGCATGTGTCTTTAGCCTACAGGCAAAGACTTTGATACTGTATAGGTAAAAGAAATCTTTTCTTAGATATTGATTATTTTCTTTAAATACATACATAAAATAATAGGATGTTTGTCTTGAAGAAAGGGAGCTTGATACATCAGTTACAGCATGCGTAAAAGTAATTTGTAAAATAAATTTACCAAAATATCTGTCTGCAGATTTATTTATGCTGTTACTTTTGATGAATTAATTACTTCAAAATAAGAAGGAGGTTATCAATTTGACTGAATGTTGCTTTTTTATGTTTCTGCTTGCAAAACTCAGTAATTTCTGAACCGATTTTGATCATTTTTTGTAATTTAATAGATTATGCTTACAGAATGGTCCCGTTTTTAAAAACAGTTCATTATCTTAAACATTAAAGGGTGTTCCAGTACAACATATATGTCCTTTAGCTGTAGTATAAGCCATAAAGCGCACTTCTTTAACATAAAAAATGCCCAATAGGTCCCAATAGCAAAAACAAAAATCTAAAAATAAAGGGTGTCCCCATAGGTGACGTACATTGTCTTATATGAAAATAAGACAGGATGTCGGTTACTATGACCATTATAATAAGAAGTATAAACATTTAAAATTATAGATTAAAGGGTGGCCCAATAGTTTATGTAATGTGATGTACGTTACCAAACTTTTGAACTTTTAAAGCCCGATTGGTGAAATTTACAAAGAAACTGTATTGCTAATTATACAGAACGTCCATTACTATATCAATTATTATAAAAAGTATAAATATTTAAAGTTAGAAATTAAAGGGTGCCCCAACAGTTATACACTTACGCTTAGAATTTAAACAGATTTTGTTTTACTGTCTTAGAAATAAAGTGTAAAATATAAAGGTTGACCACATAACTGCTGAATTTTCTTTCTTCTATGTTTGTTTGTGTTGAAGCCAGTTTTTTTTTTGTTTCCTAGAATTATGTAAATTTTATTTGGTGGCAGTGGTTGAAATTAAAAATTGTATCTTATTCAAACTACTTTTAAAAATTATTATTTTTAAGTTAGGCTTACGTCCGCTCTTAGTTGTAATTAATTGTAAAGAGATCAGTAAAACTTAGGTAACTGCACTATGAAAAAGTTGACGCATATATGAAACATATATTTTTTATAAAAGTGATTACTTTAATTGTTGCAGTTGAATAAACGGAAAAAATTTTAATTGATTACTAACTTGCAGACGCCTTTTATTTTACTGGTATCTAAATTCTACTGCTTTCAGCAAAATTAATCACAATTAATAATTAACTTTAGCATAACTAAAAAGTAATATTTGATTTTAAGTATTTCAGTTCAAAGTATTAAAAAAAATTGGTGTTGAAAATTTGGTCCTTCGAAACGACCTTTGTGACTTCCAATATTTTAAAATATAAAATGATAAATAAGCCAGAAAGTGGACTAATAATACAAATTCCACTTAATTTGTAATTATGTTTTGAGCCTATTTTAGAAATTGTTTTAATAATTTTTTTTCTGGATAACAATTTTAAGGGACCACTAATTCAATTGACTTTTTCTGGTTAATTTACTAGTTTTAACTATTGGACTACGATTGTTCTAGTCGTCTAAAAATCTACAACAAACTAAAGGTATACTGTTACAGCCATAGATTTGCAACTGTTATGCAACTAAACCAAAAATACGTATCTATGGTATCCATACACAAACACATACACAAACACGCAAAAATGTTAAGTATACAACGTACTTACTTGTTTTCAGTTGTTATTGCATAATTATTTCGTTTGGCTGAAGCTGCCAGATGTTTCCATTTAAGTAGATTCTAGACGCTATTACTAGCTTTTAAATAGAAATAGCAGTTGCGAGCGGTAAGAAAGTCTCAAGCGAATTTTTAAGCAGAGAACTTATAAATGTTTAACTTTTTTGTTCACAATATTATACAAAATTATAATGAGCTAAATAAAATAACATAAAGAGTATAAAAGTGTTGTCATTTTTTTTAATTTGTAATTAAAAGAGCTCAGCGAGTAAAAACAACAATTTATTGTATTTCAAACTATTCTTAATAGACGAGAGTTAAAGAAGCCATAAAAATATCAAGAAAGTTTAATACAGTTAGGCAGTCTACGCCTGTTAACTGTTAAGAAAGGTAATTCAAGCCAAGCAATTCTTTCTCAAATATTGGAATTGGGAATTCCGCTTAAAGGAACTTGGCAATAAAAAAAAACCATAATACAGTGTATTTTTTAATAAAAATTTTAATTGTTAAATGATTAAAAATATCAAAGTATGTAACGAAATAAAACCTTTTAACATTTTTAACGTCTTCTTATAAAACTAGTTTTTGGAATTTGCTGGGAGGTAAATAGATAACGCTTTATAGTCTCTGTGTTTCTTCTATTCTGTGGGCCCTATTTCAAAGGCAGAACAAAAATATTTAAATCGAAAGAGGAATTTCAGAGATAATAATAAATAGTTTGTGAATGGCCTAGGCAAATATGTTGAAAATAAAACAACTTTTGTTCTTTAAATATACCAAATATTCGTATAGAATGTGACAGGCCCTCTTATTCCATCCACTTCTTAATTACAATTAATTTCCTTAATTTTGTTGTTTTTTTTTAGCAATTCGGCCATTTTATATTTGTGGGATTACCATAGAGGACAGCTTTTATTAAGACTTGTAGGAATTTCTTTAAATTCTTTTTTGGTCCTTCGAACCTTATTAAAGCTCTTAAAATTAAGAACTCTTAAAAACTTATACTGTTATTAATATTAATGTATATAAATTTGAATTAAAATTTTTAGAAATAATAAAAGTAAATAAAGCTTTTAAATTTCCTAATAATGTTTACGTTTTTACTTCAACCGAAACATGGCAGGCAAAATCTTTTCCTACATAATTTTTTATGACTTGCTATTAAACATGAATTTAGATGTTAATAAAAACTTTTAACACTTGTTAACAGTTCTTAAGAATAACTGCAAGCAAAACGTTTTTAAGCTAAAATCATAACTTCTATTATTTTAAATATAAAAAGTTTTTTTTTTGCGGTTGTATGTAAACGTTGTGGTGACTTTTATAATCTTGAACTTAGAGCTGTTTGTAATTACAATTGAAATGTTTTGGAAAACTCTGCAAAAAGTGACTAGACTTACATTCAACTAAACGTTTCTTAAAAACAAGTTGGAGTATAGAAAATGTTTAGATGGCTTAAAAATAAAATAAAAAAGGTCACTGACGTTGAAAAATTTTTAATAATGTGGTTAAACTTAATTATAAAAACAGAAAGTCACGAAAATTATTTAAAAAATTTATTTTTATGTAGAAACATATAAAGTCAGTTTAGCTTTAAAATTAAGCATTGATTGCTTTCAAATCCTTTATTTAACTTCTTCGTGCACTGCAAAAATTGCAGCATCTCGTTGCTGTGTTACCAGTAGCACAATAGAAACTAGTAATACACCAGCCAGTACAATGCACTGTCTTTGTTTTTTAATTACTTCATCGCTATTAAAGAAGATTGTAATTAAGCGTAATAATAAACTCAATTACTTTCTTCAAGTTTACTTTTTCTTTTCTTTCTTTGCTACGTATTGAATTTGATTAATGCTGCGAATGTAACGTGAAAAAAATCATACTTCATTAAACTCTTACTTAAGTTATTTTTAATTTATTTTTTGCAGTGTATTTATTAACTTCTTGAAAATTCAACATTTTTTCTTAATTACGTTTTATAATGAATCTTATACTGAAAAAAAGTAGAATAAAAATCGAATGAGAATGTTGAATTAAAGAAATAAAAATTTTCATAAATTGAAATAACAAATTTTAAATGACTCTTTAAAAATGGGACTGTTTAAAAATGGGCTCTTAAAAATGCAGAGACCAAATCTCCTTAAAAATGGGCAGCAAAAAAAAAACTTTTTTTATTACTCGATTTATTTCTTCTTAAACCCGATGAGAGGATGAATTTACATACAACATCATGAGACTCATCTGACCCAGAATGGATCAGGGGTAGATTAGGAGATATTAAGGGGTTACTGTGCAATTGAAGCTTTGACAAGCTTCAAGCACACCAGGAGGCAATATCTGTTTAATGCAGGAGCTTTAATATGAAGAGGAGGAGGAAGCGATCTCCTACTTTTATGACTCTCTTTAGCATTACGAATCCTTGATAGCATCTCTTAGCTCTGTTACGCGAAGTTGTTATCAGAAGATGGATTTGGTTCCAGCTGGCGGAATAAACATAAAAGAGTACATCTATTTTTTTGCGCTTTTTTCTCCTTTCCTTAGGATCGTAAATATATCTTTTAACAAGTAACACAAAGGGACAAAATCCAGACAAAATTGAGCCGTCATCTTTCTGTTTTAGGTTTGCCTGGTTTCCTATTATATCTTACAGTGAAAAAGGTCAACCAAAAGCCTCTTAATAAAGTCAGGAGAACAGCCGTCATTCTGATTACTGGGGCTCTCCGAACTACTTCGACAAAGGCTCTGTATGCTCTTCTCCACTGGTTACCCACCAAACTTCTGGTATTGCAACAGGCTAAATGCTGTGCAGCCAGACTTAATGCTCTCTCACGCTGGCTCAGGCTGGATATAGAGCACTCTAAGATTATCGATCGGGATGTACCACTGGTGTACTACATCTCTTCTACTCCCGCTCTGGACCACGGGTTTCAGATCCATATTCCGAGTAGGGCGATATGGGTCCGTAACGAAGTGGTTGTGGGTGGTACTGTTGACATCTACACCGATGGCTCGAAACTGGACGACAGATTCGGTTGCGGAATCTTCTTCAATAGCCTTGGACTAAGACTCTTCCTTAGACTTCCTGACTACTACAGTGTCTTTCAAGCCGAGGTAATAACCATTCTGAAAACATCCGAAATAGCGCTTAGGGACGATCTTTCTGGCCTTGCCATTCGGATATTTTCGGACAGTCGGGCGGCAATCAGGGCGCTTGCTGGTGCATGCAGTACATCTAAGCTAGTCCTGAGTTGTCGCTCATTACTGAACACTCTATCGGAGCGATCACAGTTTGACCTGTTTTGGGTCCCTGGTCACAGGGATATCCAGGGTAACTGTGAGGCCGATGATTTGCAAAACGGGGCACATTGCTTCCTAACGTCTTCTCGCTACCAGACTTTGGAATTTCTCTGGCAACGGTTAAAATGGCCATAAAGAACCACTACCTCAATTTGGCTCGCAAAATATGGGTAGAGGAAAGTTCCTGTTATGTCTCCAGACAACTGTAAACTACACTGGACCTCAAGCGGACCAGGCAGCTGCTCAGACTGGACAGAAAATCCATAAGTATCACGGTCTCGGTACTTACTGGACACTGTCTAATCGGCAGGCATGCTGAAAGACTCGGTCTGCCCTTTAATGATTTCTGTCGCACCTGTGGCTCGGAGGATGAGGAAGAGACCGTACTGCACCTCCAGTGCCACTGCCCATCCCTAGCTCGAAGAAGACTAAGAATTCTGGGCTCTCCTTTCTTTGGAACTCTTACGGAGCTATCATCTCACTATATAGGGGACATAGCGAAGTTCATCCGTGAATCCTCATGGTTCTCGGCTGGGAAAGGGGAGTCGCGACGCCTTCCTTGTGGTATCACAACGGGCCATTCGATTGTGCTCAAGTGAGCTTCGTCGCGAGAGGCTGGCACTCCTAACTAACTAACTAACTACAGTAAACATAATATGGCTATTGTGACCATATCATAACCATATTTTTTTGGCTGTTTGTATATTAAGGACAAATAAGTAGATAAAACGTGCACTCCACCTTACGCCATCGCGAGTGGAGAGAAGATATTAAATAATTAATTAATTGAAAAGTAAATAGCCTGAACTCCAGAAGTCGTTAGTTTCTCTGGAAATGCTTTTTCATTTTTAAACAATAAATCATACCTTTCAAAAATATTTATAAATTAAAAGTCTCTGATAACATGTGACAGCACAATTAAATACAAACTTAACAAAAAACTTAGTTAACTAAATTAAATTCAATAGAAAATTTTCAAATCAAATGGAAACAAAAACTAATAAATATATTTTAAGAGATTAAAAAGATTTCAATTAATTTCCTTAGCTATAGTTACGAAATAAAACAATTAAACAGAAAATTATTGAAATCCTACAATCGTCTTTACAAAGACAACAGCAAATTAATTCTGGCAACAAATGACTTTAAGTATAATTTCATAATCTTTTAAAGTAAAACATTTATAATCATTATCAATTTAATCGTCAATGTTTTTGTTACTACGTAGTTTGCAATGAGTTACTGAAAGAAAATTAGGTTAAAATATTTTTCATGATTTGCGGTTGACCACAAAAATTGTAATTGGGCCCCTATAGTTTAAATTACTCAATTTTCGAATACCAACAGTTATATACAAAAAAAAAAACAGAAACAAAAATATTTGTACTTTTAAAATGTTTGCAAGTAAAGGACAGCTGACAAATAAATACGAAGGCAGCATGTAAATTTCCTTTTTTATGTTAATTTTTTTTTTATAAATTATTTATTTTTTTTTTACACTAGAACGAAGTGGTAAGATTTTGCGATGATTATGTCGATGATATCACCGAAACTTTTACCTATTCGCAATAAAGCGTTCTTTTTACTTTTTTTACTGTTGAATTAGTTTCCACTTTGGAATTAGCAATTATTTAAATTACGTTCTCACAATGGATTTTATGAAACAGCTGTTTCTAGACCGTGTGATGTGTCGATTATACATTTTTATTAGACCGCGCACTGGGGCCGCAGAATATGACGATGCCAGCTTTCCTGCTTAGAAATAAAAGTACAGAAAACGGAGAAGTTCCGTCATTGGGTGTTGCCTTAGCTCAAGCTAAACATGCCCTTTCTCCAATTTTAATAATAAAACTGAAATTAAAAAATAATTAATTTCTAACAGACAGTGCAAAAAATCTTTATCCAGTTTCTAAATCCAGTTTTTAAAGAGAAAATATTTCATCCTGAAAATAAAAATAAAATAATTATTTCAGAATTTCCTTTTTGGATAAAAAGTTTAACGACTTTCTTTTCTAATTTAAATAAATTGGATACGTAAATACTTTTATTGCTTCTTTTTGTTTAACCTCGCCCATACAAAAGAAAGTGTGGCTTTCTATTCATAAGCCTTATTCTCTATATGAAAACTTTTTTAGCCTCATCTCGTTAAGCAACAATATTAAAAAACACTAAAATTGAGTTATAAAACAAATTTCTCAATTACCTGACAACGATAGAGACCTTAAAGAAACTACATACAACTGAACCAGCAGCATTAAAAGAACAAAAATTAAGAAAATAGGCAGGCAAAGTAAAAACCACAAAAAATTAAATATAAAAAAATGTAAATAAAATTAAAAATCGGTCACGAATTCGTAATGTTAAAATAAAATTTTTATATCCTACAAAACGAATGTGGCAGTAAGGAATAGCAGTGGTTGTAAAAACCAATCATGACAACTAAAGAAACGGCAAAAGTCGTTGATCGTACAGGAAGAGAATGAGCGAATAAGAGTCCAGAAATACACGTAAACTGTCAAATAGAATAATTGTTAGTTAAACCTTCAAAAAGAAAAACCATAAACACACACTAAACCACAAGACAATAAATAATAATGACAAGAAAATATAAAGAAACAACAACAGCATACACAACCAGAAGACATATTAACATGTACAACAACAACACCAAAATATACTTGTTGTTTAAACAATTACATCAAATGAAATATATTAAGGAGACGACTACATAACAGTAAATGTTGTTACATGTTGCGGTGTTAAAGAAGTCACAAAAGAAATTGAGCTCGCAGTGGTGGGTGTAGAGGTGCTGTAGTTAAAAGTTGTTTTTTGTTTTTGTTTTTGTAAAATGTAAAGTAATTGAAGTGTAAATTATTTTTTATTTACACATCATAAAAAATAATAAAAGCTAAAATTGAGGATATATAAATTTGTAGAAAACAAGACTCATTATTGGTGCGGGGCAAAAGGAAGTGTTTGCCGAAAGTTTAAAAAAACACCTGAACTTTGCAAAGAAAAGCTTCAAAAGATTAAAAAGATGGGTTCAAGAAATTTTTAATAAGAGAAAATGCGCGAAGAAATAATATCTTTTTAATAAGAATTACTAACACATGACTTGGTGTTTTTTTTTTAGTCATGACTTAATGATTTGTCGAGAAACCCAAAACTTTGTAAACTGCGTTCGATGGAATTCTCTTCCTTACATATCTTTTCATCTGTTAAAGATGTTAAATTGTGTGCGTATGTGGTAAACAGAGGTGAATAAGTATTTATGAAAGGTTGTTGTGCAGCCGTACTGGCTGTGCTACTAGAGGTATCTGCTTGATAAATAAACATGTTAGGAGTTCATATCCCAACAAAGCTTTAAGTATGATGTAAAATAATTGTTAATGAGGTTTTTAAAAGGCAAATTAATGGAAAATAGCAGCTTACACATTTCGAAGTCTACATTAAAATGGGACCACATATATTTTGCCGTCGCATATGAGATGGTGTGTGGCAGTCGTATGACCAAACGGAAGGGCCTGGTGGATAAAAAAAAAAAACAAAGTAAGTTTGAGTATTGATGTGCCTCATATTTTGCTCTTGCTTACTGTACGAGTTAAAGGCGCACCTTTTTGTAGAGATTTGGTACTATTAAAATTAAACTACGATTCTAAGATGACATTTCGATTATTTTGTTTTTACTTACATTTTTGTATTGTCGTAATTCGTGTTTTTTATGATTCTATTACTGGGCACGGCCGCATATAAAAAAATTGAGATTTCCATTTTTTTAACCTCGATTTTGACAATTTTTCTTTTCTTTTGTTTTCGATATTTGATGTTGTATTAATATTATGATTTTTAAAAATGAAATTCAGAGATTTTTAAGAAATTTGCTTAACTTATTTGAGGTTCTTAGTTTGGCGTGAATAGGGAAAATTTTAGAGTTTAACATTAGTAAAATATAAACGACTGTTGTCCAACTCTTAATTAATCTACACTCTACTACAAAGTGGTCTAATCTGCCGTTTTCTACAACAAGATGTTTAGTGGCGAAATTAAATTTAAGGGCGGCACGAGCACACTCTGCCAATTTAAAATTCATACGGAACAAATATAAGGTCGTGAGGTTGGTGTAGTCGACAAAATTGCAACGTTTAAGGAAGAAAATTCAAAGAAATTGTAGAATGTGGCCTTTCCTTATACTTAAGCGAACAAAAAATAACAGTTCCTATCAGCCAGTATGACAGTCCAAGGCAAAGTTTATTAAAGCTTACAGACAACTTTTATATTCCGGTAGTTTTTCCAATGCAAGAGCTTTTTGAGCTCTTAAAACTTGTAACGCAAAGCATAATAAAAATCCAGATTTACAATATGTATGCTTTTTCATAAGCCGTGTTGGCAAAAATTTTTAAAGTGATCCAAACATTTTTTTATTTTTATATTCTACATGACCATGTGGCATCATCCTAACTTATTAACAAATGATATAAAAAGCTAGAAAACCCAGACTTAATAAGGTTAGCAATATCAAAGGGTTTAAATTGGATTGTTTGGCGAGCGAGTAATAAAATGTTTTTTTTTTCACATTATTCACACTTCTCTAAGTCATCAACAAATTTTGACAAAATTTCTGCAAACTAAATTTTTGCTATTTTTAAATTTTGTATGAACTTTTTTAGCTTTCTGTTAATGGGAAATAACTTTTTCTCTGTATTGATCACAATAATAAATATCAAGACATTTAAAACCACAGCAACAAAAGCTGTCAATAAAACCAAACAACTTATTTTTTCCTTAACAAAAATAACAAACGTAAACATATAAATTTTTCATCTACTATTTTCTTTAATGGTTGTGTTTTTTGTTGCTTTGCTGGTTATTGAACTTCTTGTTGATTTTAGTTTTCGTAAGTGTTTTCTAGCAATAAACTAATGAAATTGAAACCATGCTCCAACTCTCAAGTACATAATTGAAAAAGACGATAATCACAAAGAAACCGAACAACAACTCACAGGAATAGTAAAACCACGCACACACATACACATTCAAGAAATAACTGCAAAAAGAACTTTATCAGGCAAAAAAAAATGTTGCTTATGAGTTTTTATTTAATTTATTTTCCTTCGCTGCTCCATGTATTTTCACTTCAAAATAAAAACCAGGAATAGAAAAAGAAAAACAAAAACCGAAACCAAGTCAAACTAAAAACAATTTAAAAAACTAAATAAAAGGACATACGTATGTGTTTGTGTGGTATGTGGCAACTAGCAGTAATGAGTTTGATTGAATCAATGAACGTCTTACTGAATCGTATTTAGCTAATGAAGCTAATAAAACTTTTCGTTTAATTTTTTTTTCTCATTACAATTTCGCTTTGTTTTTATTTTATGTATTGCATTTAATAAGAATTCGTACACACACATACATACAGAGAGAAAAACTTTAGTTACAAACCCAACGCATGCCAATTCAAGCCCTATAATTATTTCGAGATCAGATTATATAATAAGTGATGGAAATACAACGACACATCCATATTAAAACATCAACATTAACTACAGCCAGCCACATCATGCTGTTGCTAAGTAATAGTTTTTTTAATTTACTAAGGCAACATTTAGAAATGGAAAAGTTGTGTTTCTTTAAGGTTCATACAAACAAGAAGGCGAAAAAAGACAAAAGTAAAAAGAACATAAAGTTGTCGAAGTCTGCATTTTATATAAATAGTTTTCACTTGTAATTTAGTACATTTAAAGAAAAGAATTAAATAAAAATAAAATAATGATAGTTATTTTTTTATAGCCCAACCACTTTACAACTATCGATATAATGGGAAGGTAACCATGAAGAAAAATATGTTTTCCTTTTTTAATTTCTATTACAATTAATTAGAAGGGTTTGTTGCCTTTGAACACACTTGTACAATACAAAATAAAAGTCAGCATAGTAAAACCCGCTGATCAGAATTAACTTTTTAAATTTGGTATAGTTTTTCCGATTGTAAAATTAAGTGAAATCAAAATCAAATTATTGACATTTAGGGTTTGGGATTTCTTTATTTATATAAATAATATTAAAAAATTCATAGTTTTATTAAAACATTATGAAATTTAAGAATAATTCAGGTGACAAGACATACAAATGTACATTTGTACTACATAACGAGAGATAACAAAGATAAAAAATACTAAAAGAGTATTTTATTAATTATTTTTTCAAATTTATTATTTTAGAACTGCATTTAGCAATTCACTAGACATACCGTTGCTTGTTTTTATTGCAAAATTTCAAAGAATAGAGAAAACCCTTTCACTTTCTACTGAGGAAGGTTTTGTTGTCAACAGTTATCCATGTTCGTGTTTTAAATTTAAGTGGCTTCGAATAACGTTAATTCCTTTTTAAACAAATTAGTATCCTTTAGTTTTTTTTATATCGTACAAACAGTGCCCACGACTTCGTCCACATATCATTTCTAATTATCTTGAAATTAAAATTTAGAAAAATGTGTTTTTAACAGTTTTTGTAAAGTTCTTTAAAAAGTATTCAAAACTTTCTGTCTGCAAAAACAAAATATGATGACAACTGTTCTAGTAACATTATACTGTTAAAACTGCTTGAATTCAAATTGTTATTTCTGACGTATTTTTATGAAATAAAAAGTATTCTATGTTTGAACACAGGGACCTCCTCACATAACTTCCAAAAATAGGTGTTTTGTGTTCCATATCGATTACTGTCTACACCAACATCAAAATTTTCAAAAAATGATTCAAGTAGAATTCACAACTAAAATATTGAAAAAACAATCATTGTATTTTTTAAAGTCCTAGTGATTTTAAACTTCTCTTTCCTGGGAATTTAGCCGAAATTTTCCTGGGAAAGTGTGGATAGTTTTTCCCAGGTATTCCCGGGACGTTTCCCAAACCCTATTGACATTTGATTTTTTAAATCTACAAAAACCAGTTTGTTTGCTTATTTTTAATAACTATTTTCTAGCTGGAGCTTGTTAATTTTTAGAATCTGATTCAAAAAAGTTCTCTCCCTCTATTTCTCAAATATTATTTGCCATGGTACTTGATGCAACCAGATATCCTTCTTTCCTTAGTCATAATACCAGTCGGTAATAATACACTTTCTCAGCTGTTTGCAAGGTCACTCCAGGAAAGTGAACCGATTTTTTAAATCCACAGCGGAATATTTTTAAAATTTAAGGAAAGTCTATAACGCCGATAAAATTCGTATAAGGAAATGATCCGGCTGGCTCGAAGCAAAAGACACTCCTGATTGCGTCAGATATCACATAAAATACATGGTTTAACTAGAGCTTAGAAAATTGTTTGTTGTTTAAAAGGTGTATTTAGGATATAAGGTGTTTGAAATAAAAAAATAGAACTTCTGCCAGTAATCAAACTCTTGCATACATAATTTTAGTATTTTGGCTAAAGATAACATTTAATGAGCAATTTGTGGGAACAGATTGCATTTATTGTAAGTTCCAATTAGCTTTTTTAACAACCAAAAGAGATTGCTTCCCGTTACAAAGTGAAGAAATACTTACGTCATTGAAAGTTTGCAACTTCTTGTGCTGGAACCCAAAAGTAGATTTACAAACTAATGAAAACCTGAGTCCGACTCAGAAAAAGTTGTGTAAATCAAGGCCTGAGTACAAAACATTTACGCACAAAAAATGAACCATACAGGCGTAAATATATTGGATAATACATCAAGAGATGTGTGCCAAATTTTAATTTTAATGAATTTATAGTTGCTGTATTTTATTTTACTGTAACGAATACGAGTTCATTTGAAATGTACTTTGTTTAAAATTACACCTACCTACTACTTAATATTAACATTTGAAAAAGAGTGGCTTATCGACTCTTAATTACAGTGTAAGACAAGGTGGTGCTAGAGCGGCACACAACAAAGAATGTGTGCTCAGAGAAAATGTGCCAAAAGCATCTGAAGGTCTGAAAACAAATGATTTTTGTGCAAAATGATCAACACCAATAGTAACTTTACCGAAATTGGCACATCCATATATGAGGAGATTGCGAAATTCACTTACTACCAGGCAAAGAAAAACTTCTACAAGAACTCAAAAGTAAACTCTAAAGTAAATCATAAATGAAAAAAGCCTGGAGGGAAAAAAAACAGCCTCAAGTAAGTATCAATAAATTGCATGGGAGTCATCTGCGAGTAAAAAGTTCTTAAACTTCTTAAGAGTCAATTACCTATAATTCTGAGAACGGGATTCAAGCCAGTAGAGCATCCGCTCAAGTAAGTTTGTGAAAATTAGCTGGTGCGACGCAGTAAATGACGTTGTGTCTCAGAGTTCTGTAGATCAAGCTAACAAAGCAGCATAAATTATAACCATTCGTTGTCAACAACAAATAATTTTTTACACTGTAAAAAATTTTTTATAATGAATTTAATATATGTTTGTTTTTTTTTTGTAAATTTGTTTTTCCAACCAGGATTTGAACCGTGAATGTTATAAATGAATTAAAATTTACATTTTAGAAAGACAAATTTTTAGAGATTTAATAAATAAATATATATTTTTTTAACCTTTTCAACACTTACCAAAGTAAATAAAAGCCGAAAGTTCTAAATTACATAAGAATCTTACCTGAAAGTAAAAAAAAAAATAAAAAAAATTAAAGTCTTGTTTTAAACAGAAAATTAATCTTAAGATTAATGACTTAGATTTAGCAAAAAAAAATTGTTTGCTCCTATTAAGTATTTTATTGGTTTTCAGATAAAAATTCCATTAACTCAATTATATATTTAATTGAAAAAATATAAAAAATTTTCTAATCAAATAGATACCGAGGCTTTTTTCTTTTTTAATTAATTCAAATACCAATAATTAGCGCTTCTTGTGTCGTTCTTTTTTTAAATCTCCTTTCGGCTGTTCTTTTTTCGTTTTCCTAGTGAATAATGGTCAAATTGTAAGGCCGGCTTTAATTTTTGTGAGAAAAACGAGGTGCCATGTCTATTATCATTGCTATCTGCGAGACCGACTAAAATTTTCTGACTGGTATTGTATTTTATTAGCTGTTTTTTGAATTCAACTGTATGTAGATAAGCGAATGGACAATCCGCGCATTGACAGCATACGTTACCATCAGACTGTGTTCTGGCGCTAGGGGGGAGCACTTGAAGGCTTATTACCAGTAAATAGTAAATTTCATCTTAAAAAATATTGATGTTTAAGATGGCTCTCATTCGTGTAGGTAGGCATGTTATTGTTACAGGTTCAAAGATTATAAAAGATACTCAGACACATTGCATTCTTTAACTGAAACTATAACATGTTGAACATTTTAATTAAATGTTCTTGGGTTGTATTATCTAATAACAAGTCAAATCTTCGAGTTTTAATATGACCCTCGTTCAAATACTTGAAACTAATAAACGATTAAGAAGATACTGTACAAATTAAATGAAACAGATATTCAACTCAGAGAAAAAAGCAGTACGAAAAGAAAGGGAAACAAAGACAGGAAAAAAATAATAAAGAAATGTTGAGGCATGAAAGTGTAAATACAAACAACTTACGCAATAAAACTTTAATTTCAAGCATAATCAAGTTGCAATGCAGCAGATAAATGCTATTTATATTACGTTATTACAAATATACACAAACAAATACAATTTTCAACACATAAAGACAAACGTTCAACACTAAGTATGAGAATCTGAAGAATACAAAATACAAATGCACTTTAGCACACAACAATAACAGAAGCGTAACAGCAAATGAACAGTCAACAATTTATTTATTTAGTATAACAACTGCAGCAACAACAACCACAACACTAGGGCATTAAACACAAAAAGCAATTACAACAATTTCAACTACAACAATAACAAGCAACATACAAATGAAAACCAAATAATACACTTCACTTAACCAATGCAATGAAGAAAAGAATGAGAAAATATTCAATGCAACATTTGATTGGCAATAATTGAAAATGGTTGGCAATCAAATAATAATGATGTTGATGATTACAACAACATCAGCAAGAATAAGAAAGTTATAACAACAATGGCAAACGTAACAGCAACGACAACAACTATATAATTGCAGAGTAGAAGACATTCTAACGAAATGCGATATAAAAATACAAGAGACACAATGACGACGACGGTGACAATAAGAAAGAAGCGGTAATAATAACGTTGCCATTAAAACAACCAAGTAAACTGGCACAAGGGAAGTAGCAAGGAGTTTAGATGCTATTGACAGTTGTTTTAAAGAGTTGATCCATTTAAGCAGACAAATTTTATTTTGTCTAAAGATGTCTGAAACTTTAAAATAAAAACAAAATTTTAGCAAAAAACCGAAACTGTTGGGAATTTTTTTTGTAGATTTATTATTAAAAAAGCTTTAAGTCCAATAAGTTTTTTAAAGTATTTTTCGCCTTTCATCACAAATTATTGATTTTTAAAGTTTAATTAATTTGTGGAATTTGTTATAAAAAAACAAAAAAAAGAAAAATGACGAAAGACTTTTTAGGGGAATAAAGATTTAAATGTTTTATATCAAAGGTTTTCGGTTCAAAGCTTTGTCTACTAAACAGCTTGTAAAAACAAAAGTTTAAAGTAAAATAGCTTTTGTTAAACAAATTTAAGAGCCAAAATTATATGATTTTATTGCTTTAGATCGTCCATCTGAACTGTAGATAGATTTCATACCACATACTCTCTAGAGGATGCAATAACACAAGCACGTCGAAGGACTGTGAAGAGAAGAGAATATCGCTGCTTTAAGCGAAAGGGGAGAAGAATTGATTCGTGGTCCGTTGCAGAAAATGGAGCTCTGTCCCTCCACTACGTGAAACACTTTGCGCAAAGATCTTGGAGATCCAACTAGTGGACGAATTAAAGCCACGAGACCATTATATGTGTCTGTCTTTCGCCGACTGGGCTATAGAGCAGTTAATAACTGACCCATTAACATAATCTACAGACTCCATTGTATCGTCACTTACGGTCAATGGATATCGTTACCACAAAATGATTTATGATTTTTTTGTTTGAAAATATGGATGACATTATTCCGAACGAAATGTTGTTTCAACAAGATGGCGCTACGTGCCATAAAGCGTGGTTTTGAACCATCGAGTTATTGAATATAGATTTGGCTATAACTTGATTTCGAATAATGGGCCTTTCTATTGGCTTCGAAGGTCGTGCGACTTGAAACCTCTTGATTTTTTGCTGTCGGGCCGTGAAGTCACTGCTTCATGCTGATAAACCAGCAACAACTGATGCCTTGGAGGCCAACATTGTTCGTGTAATTCGTGACATACGGCCAGCAGTACTTGATTAAGTCACCCAAAATTAGACATCCAGAATGCGCTTCGTCATGAAGAGCCGTGGTGGCGGTATGACTAAAATAATTGTTTAATATTAATGTCATGTTCTGATCTTTGGTATAAAAAAATTCTTCCTCACAATTTAATTTTTTGTGTTATTTTTTAAAATTAAAAGTTCTATTGACCTTTAAAAAAACCTGTAATATTTGATTTACTAACACTTTTTGAAATTGTAGTCATACTTAAATTCTTAAATTCCCATCTAACTTTTATTTAAAGATCGATTTCATTCTTTTACAATGGCAACAAATTCTCATTCTCTCGTTATCCACTCACTTGGCTTGCCGGTCATTTACTTGTAAACATACAACGTTTCAGATATAGAATTATATCTATGGAATCATACAGCTTATTTCAATGTCTCACAATTTTACTTGATATTTAATTCACACCCACTTAAGTACTAAAAGAAAACTGCAGCAATCGAAAAGAAAAAAAAAAACACTAAAGCAAATTGACCCCGAAGTATTTATATTTACGCAACTACATACATACACACATACATATAAATATATGTTTTTAACAGAAAACAAAGGCTAGTGTACATTCATAAAAGCATACATAGATACTAACACATACACCTAAAGTAAATTGTTGGTACAACAAACTGAACTCAAGTATATTTGAGTTCAATAGAAATTGTATGTTTAAATACACAAAGCGACGATTGTTTTCAACCATTGAAACTTAACCGCAACCACAACAGCTCAAAGCACTACAGCAGTTCGTTGTCCACTTCAAACTTTTATTTTTTCTTTTAATTCAAGGACCAATATATGTTGTCCTCATCATCCTTCTCATAATTTCGTGTATTCAGTTCAACTTTACTGTCATCACCCTTCTAGCAATCCTTATGTTCTTAACAACCAACAAATTGGCATGAGATTGGTAAGCTAAAATAAGTCATCACCTCATTTTGCCTAAGTAGGTTTCGTAAGAAAAAAAATTAAAAAAGAAATGAAAAATTCTAAAAATGTGAAAGATTAGTCATCCCGGGGGAAACAGAAGAAAAATATAGATACCATGAGCCTTCTTCGCTGTTTGCCATAACTGGTCAACTTCATTAGAAAAAGGAGTCCTGCAATTTTTTTTATGACAAAGCGACAGCAAAAATAAAGATTTACGTTCTACGCCGGTACATGATATTGGTCTTGTCTGTTTCCCGATACCGTGCGTTTTTTACTGTGTTACGCCTAATCTTGCGTGGTTGCAACAATGTCCACAAAGCCTGTATAAATCGTGTCATCATCAAAACTTATTTTTTGAAACTTGCAGTTTAATATTCTTCATAAACAATCCTAAACGTTCATATTCTAAAAACACTTACTGTGAAGTTATATTTATATCCACAAGGAATAGCAGTTCAAGTCTAGTTGGGAAAAAGTTAAGTCATTGCTCTTGTTGTGTTCGTAAAATTCAAATGCGTAGCGCACTCGAAATTGTATTGTTGACACCTAACATTTGATTTAAAATGCTTTAAATCTTTCTGAAAATGAATTTAGTTGTCATAACTTGTTATACGAGAAATAATCGCTGATATCAATCAATTGGCCAGTAGCCAATTTTATTGCGCATTAAAAATAGTTTTAAAATAAACAACCGAAAAAGTGTAATTGTGTTTTTTGGACTAGGAATAGGTCAGAATTTTCTTAAAATCCTTAAGTTCTCTTCTCTAACATCTTCGAAGTTGAAATACTTAAAAAAGTAATGGTCTGCGTCTCTAAGAAGAAAATCAATTTTACGTTTCGGTTTACTTGTATCAACAATCATCATACCGTCGTTCCTTGAACATTCATCTTCATCCAAAACTTTTTCATCATAAATTGGGATAACTTTTTAAGGCTTGACTTCGAAGGGCATTGAGGTGCAATTTTAGACTACTTTTTCATGCATTGCTTATCGTATGCTAATAATAACACGATCTCCAAGGAGACAATTGCTGCTGCATCAACCAGTAACTTTCCGTGGCTCCACAAGAAGAAATCAAAAGGTTTGAAACCACACGACTTTAGCGTCAATAGATAGGTCCATTGCATGAAGTAAACTTATCGCGAAAATTTGGTTGCGGTCGCCATATGGCAGATAGCGCCAATCTGTTAAACCACATTTTGCCCGGATCATTCATATTGTGAAACACAAAGTCAACTGAAACTAAATATCCGGGTGCGATAATGATCCCGTCATTTTTGAAGAAATACAGTCCATTGATGTCACCACCAGTTTGTAATCCAAATCAAGCGCTGAAGATTTCTGGATATAATGGAATCTGTAGAGTCTTTTGTAAAGTGGTTCCACTCGCCATACGGTTATTATGTTTATTAACAAACCCGTTGAGCCAAAAGTGCGTCTCATAGCTGTGGACAATTTTTTGATAAAGCTTCAGTTTCCAATTGCTCTAGAACCCAGTTTACGAAAAAACAATGCATATATAGGTCTCGTGGGTTTAATTACTGCAGCAGCTGAATCGCAAAAGTTTTCATAGAGTAGGCGGACCGAGCAAAATTCCTACAACCTACGACGGATAGATACATTTATATTTTCTTCCACACTTTCGATTACAGAGGCGATTTTCTGTGCGCACTTTCCTTCGGCATGTTAATGTTTTTGCATCAATAAAAGAATGAAGCGTTTTTCAAGCATTAATCTATTCAGAATTGCCAAGTATATTGATCATAAATGTGAAAAAATGAGTGCAGAATGGCAGATAACATGTTTGTAAGATCTGTCGGGCTTAAGAAACCCTGATACATAATTTTTTGTAATTTTTTATTCTTCTTTATTTGCATTTTTTCAGAGCTTAAGCTTCTTTCACTGCAAATACTGACTTTATTTTCATGCTTCGAAAGCTCATGAATGTATTGCCCCGAGTAAAACAATGCAAAGACATTTCTAAAGTAGAAAGCATTCAATGTAGCCTTTGCTGTTCTCATGGTTTAGATTTGTTCTTGTTTTGTGTCATAAGTGGCTAAGCAAATAGCCATCCTCTCTGTGACAAGAAAAAAGAGAGGGAACGAGAAACAAAACCAAAAAACCGACAGCAAGTGGTACTCAATACTAAAAGTACCAGTAGCAGCAACAACTCATCATGTAAATTTTAGTAAAATCGACCTCAACAACAAAGGACTGTTAATATGAAGCAAATAGACCGAAATTAAGGGGACACAAGCTACCAGCACAAAACTGATTTAAATTGAGATACTGGGGTAGCAAAAGGTTAGTTTTGGCAGATTAAACAAAACCAAAAAAAAGTTTCTTATGAAGTAGAAGAATTAAATGCAAAGTAGGTTGAATTAAAAACATCTGTTATTGTTGTTGTTATTACGGTTTTGTCTTCCCATTTGTGTTACATTGTATTTGCTTAAGAGCAGTTTGAAAAGTCAGTAGAAACCCTTTCATCATTGTCATAGTTAAAATCATGGAAGAAGGTTGGTTTGATAATAAACTTTTGAAAGCTTTTAACTTTTCCATAACTTAAAACAAAGTTTTTTTTTGTGCAGTTATCGTATGTGTCTTTCACTTTAAATTTTCTTTTAACCACTCATACTTTTTGGAGTGTTTATAAACCCTATAAAGAATAACAAACAGATGCTCTAACGACATCAGTATGCATAAATATCGAAGGCGATGATGACAAAAAAAGAAAAACAAAAACAAAAAGACCAAAAATCACCAGCAGGCAATTGCAACAAACACCCTCTTGAATAAAAAATTGTTGATTTTGTTCTAGAAAATCCACAAAAGCAACAGCTTTATCGCATAATTTATACTATGCAGATTTTTGTGCATGTATGTGTGAGTGTCGACTGAATTTATATGCAGATAAGCAATTTGCTTCTTTTCACGGCACAAGTGAGAGTATGTTTCAAAGTAAATTATATAACAAATTTGCCAAAATGTATCGATCTGATACGCGGTTTGTTGGAAAATACAAACTTCAATAAAGTTTTTAAATTTTGGAGCTTTTGCCAAATTTAGGTTTTTATCAAGAATATTTGTTTAAGAAAAAAGTCTCTAAAATCACAATTTTTTTTTTTTTTTTTTTTTTTTTTAAAAGAGAAGTAGCACTTCAGGCATTAAAACCTATTTAGTTATTATTTCGTAACCGTGCTACGTTCTTTAGGAAAGGGATAGATAAGAAATAAGACAGGTGGTGAAAGGAGAAAGATAGATAGTTATTTTACTTCGCCGGCGAATCTGCTATGAGAAAGTACCGACGAAGGAGACTGCACGTTTTTTGTTCATTCTGAATATGTATTTATACCATTAAACAGAAAAAAACATTTTTTGTGTTTTGATTGCCGCAGGATTCGAACCCTGAACAACCAGGTTTGTAGTCAACATGTTTACCACTTTGACTACAGCAGCCACAATAATTATATTCGCCTCTATACTGTAAATATCACATAACATTTATGTTCTGCTAACAACAGTTTTTCTTTACCTCTTGCAGCTACTTTTTATGGTTCCATGCCCAATCTTTAAAAACGCAACCCTTTTCTTCTCGCTATAATGTCTGTCCGTCAGTCAGTCAGAGCCCATAATAGCTACCTATTGAATTATTATATTATAATTATTATACAGCCGCCGTAACAACAAATACTAAAAACAAAAGGTAACCGATGATATTCACTCCTATTTTATTTTGCGTTGTCGACATCGTCGTAACAATAGGAGCGACATCACTTTGTATCGACGTCGTCATCAATTCGATTCGATGATGTAGTATTCTTTAACTTATACAGATGAGGGCATCGACAGGTTATCGACAATTTGAGTCGAATAAAATACACATATCTATTATTTCAATTTGTTTAAAATTTTATTGAAAATTGTTAAATCAAATATATAAATATATATAATTTTGGCCAAATATCCGGCTAGATTGGCAAAATACAAGGGGTGTGCAACGCAAGTACAAAAAATACAACTTTCATTTAAAGGGTAACCGTGTGGTAACTTGATTTTTGAACCCCAACAGGCACAAGTAATTTTAATGTCCACAAAAAAAAAAAAAAACAGGCAAAAAAAATTAAAAATAAAGGGTGCAACAAAAGGGACATGATTTTAGTTCTTCAACTTGGCAGACTCTTGATGTTTTAAAAGTGCATGTAGCGTTATTTCTGCTATCATGAAAAGTATCAAAAAGATTTAAGAGTGCTGTTATAGAAGAACACCTTAAATTTTTAGCAACAAATAATTAAAACAAAAGTAAAACAGTTGAAGGATGTATGGCCATTAATGTTTCACTTTACAAACCGGAGTCAATTTCCTGTAATACAAAAAGGTTTTTTTTGGAAATGCTGTGTAGAATTATCCCTTTACTGTTTTATGCAAAAAAGAAGATCCACTCAACTCTCATGTATGGATTGGTGTTTCAAGAACTATTTTGGAGTTGCTGGACCGCTTGCAGCAGAGCGCGAAGTAGGTCATTGGTGACAGCGCTGTATGGATTTTTACAAACTTACTGTACCATCAACGCAATTTGGGATGTGTTTCATTCTTTTGCTGTTACTAAATGAGAAAGAATGTTCACTAATATCAGGGTTTTTGCTTCTAAAAACCGTAATAGCGTACGCGCAACTTAGTTTCTTGTAAAAGCTCATCTCTTTGTAGTCAATTGGCCAGTGAATCGTTCTACGAAATACAGAGAAAATTTGTTTTTTTGCGGAGGTCTGTCCTGTCACTTTCAGTTTTCAAAGTTTCAAATGCAATGTATACCATTACTGCTCCATCTGTCCTCCTTCTCATATATTTATTTTCCTAGTTCTGACACAATGCGTTGCATGAGTATTAAAACCTGAATTCTAGTCCTATTGAAAAAAATTTACTTTCGTTTAATAATGACGTAATTTTTTTTTCTTTTAAAAATAAATTTTTTACGTTGTTAACTTTTTGGAAAAGTTATTTTAACCTCACAAACTATAAAAGCATACAAACCATAATACTGCAGCAAGTTTTTATCTAATGAAATTTTAATGACAGTAGATCAATAATTGAAAAGTTTTTATTTCATATGCGATTGTACTACTTTGTAATTTAATAATTTTGAAAATAAATAAATATGCAGAGAAAAAAGAACAAGCAACAGAAAAACATAATTAAAAAAAAAAAAAAAAAAAAAAAAAACAGACGCCAACATATTATTAAATAAACCAACTGTCAGCAGATTTTCAAAATGGCAAATGCCGGTAGTTACAACTATAATTATATAAGCAACAGACACAACTGACCACAAAATTAAAAAAGTGACATATTTTTTAATGAACTTTATTTCAACTTAAGTGTTATATATTGGTCCTTCGAACTAAGACAATTGAATTTTATGTTTAGTTTAAACAACGTAAAAAAATCTATAAACTTTTTATTAACTCTTCTGTTTGCATGATACATCTGTTTTGTACTGCGAACAATAAATGAAAAAATTAAAAGTGTTTTTCATCTGTTGCTAGCTGTCAAACAATAAAATACCCTTAAATTATTCCACCCTAATGTAGGTATTTTTGCTTTTAAACGTTACATGTTTCTTTTGTTTTATCAGTTTCATTTTCAACTCGGAAACTATTTGCTAGATAATTATCTATATCCGTTAAATTGTTTCCTTTCATAAACAAATCAGTCAATTCCTCTTTTTTTCTGTTTATTTTTGCATTACACTGTTATCAGATAGAATTATTTGAAATGAAAGAAACTTAAAAATTCATATGTCAACACTTGAACAAAACCGCAATACACCACAAAAAGAAAAATAAACACAAGGTGACATTGAAAGAACTTTATTCATAAAAGGGTGCATTAAGAATGAAATTATGAATAAATTCACTTACGCGTAACATGAAGTAAAAGAACGCAAACTCTATATCTCCCCCTATATAAAGAGGTGTAGAGTAGCAAAAAGGCGATAAGAAAATTCATTAAAAAAGCCGGAAATTATCTATACATTTTTATCAAAAAATACGATCTACAAACGTAAAGAACATAAATTAAATGCAAAAAAATAAACTCTATCAAGGAGATGTATGAATGAGTGAACAAAACTAAACAATTTGTTAAGCTGATGAGCGAAAAAAAGAGATTTATTGCCATAAATTACCAAATAAAAGCCTTGTTAACAACAAAAGCCAAATTATCAACAACATCATCCTCATGATTATCATAATTAATATCACAGTTGCGCTGGCATTAATAAAACAGCACAATAAAAATCATTTTATAATTCTTTGATTCTTTTTTGTTAAATCAAACAAACAAAATATCTTTATGTTTTACAAACATGTTTTTAATTAAACATTTCCCTTTGAGTCGTCACAAAAAATTAAAAAAAAAAAAGAAATTAATAAATAACAAAGAGATTCCTTTTTCAGTGTAGTTTCGTTTGATTTCCATTCATACAGCGACTATTTAAAGAATGGCTTCAATTATTCCCTACCTACTCGATTGATTCATCATTCGCATCTCATCAAAGTACTCACATTTACACATGCAAAAATTTTATTGAAGATTATTTTTATCATTTAAAATGTATCGCACTTCTTTTCGAAATCTCTTAAATGATTGACATCAATGGCAGTCAAATGCGCCTTGTTTAAGTAGTTAACGGCTTAAAAAGCAAAAAGGCATTAATTTCATTTAATAATACGAAAGAAAAAAATTAAAAAAAAAACACAATTTGAAAGTGTAAATTTGATGACATTAAGTTGAAAGAATAAAACGATGAAGATCTTGTAACCATTAATCTATTTAAAGCAGATTCCTAATTATTTTCTTGACTTTTAATTTCAATATAATTGATTTCCATAAACGTTTTTCAAACTATGAAAATGCTAAACTTTGTATTTTAGTCTGCTTAATAAAATGTGGTACAAATGGAAAAATTACTCGCACTGATGACAGGCTTACAAAATCACTCTCATTGCTTAAAATTTGTTTAAACGTGTGATTTATTTTGCTGAAACATTTAAGTTCGACATATTCAACATATCACAGTGCAATAACTTTAAGCATTAAACTTAATCTCTAATTAAAGTTAAGTTGACTCTTTAGGTTGATATAGATTTTGCAGCAACCCGCTGCTACGAGAGCTTGAAAGTACTTTTTGCAAATTGCGTGTGATTTATATCCCAGCAGAGGAAAGGTACGAATTAATTATAAATTGCAACTGTGGCAAGGTTTATATAAGTACATTGTAGTCACCAAAAATTCTTTAATGGGTTACCTAAGCATTTGACAGGCTTTTCGTTGGGTGTTTGACATAAGCTCAAGCTAGCTTAAGCACATTATAGTACGTACTTTTGAGTATCATAATTGACACAAAATATAAATAAATTCGTATTGAAAGAATTTAAAACAATGGCGTTTAAAATAGATATTGAAGAATAGACGCCTGTATGTCCTTAAATAGATCACGAATATTATATTTTGTTTGATAAAGGGTACACCTACCGCCTTTTTTTTATCAAGTTGAGGTTTACAACAGTGGTGCCAGAAATTTTCATAAAAAAATCTTCATTTAGAAAAAAAATTCTTAAAAATTTTTTATTTATTTTTTTTTTTTACTTTTGAAAACTTCTGTTGAACGCTTTCAGATGAACAATTATCAATAGCATTAAACATTTTATCGGAAATATTGGTTTTTACAAATAAATGTAGCTGGTAAGCGTCATGATATTTATCTAGTTTTAACATGAAGTTTCATTATTAGTTATCAAACAACTAAATCAATCTTATTTTAATTAAAAAATCTTTTCATTTAAGGTAAAATATATATTCTTTCATCGCTGGTTTACAAACCAAATGGGTCATAATCTTAATATTTTTGTAAAATATTCTGTTGCAGGGAAAATTAATTTATATTTTTTTGTATTTATCTATTTATCTATTTATTGTTATTAATTTCTATTCGTTTAAACATAATAAATGGTACGTCTTTAAAGAGAGATATACTCATTGATTGATTAATGAAAATTTGATCCTTGGCAGCTTCGAGATTTTAATTTAATAATGGGTTGAATGTGTATCCTTAAATCTACATTTAATACAGAGCCCACTAAAAGCGTTCAGAAATTTCTAAAATCATACTGAGAGCTTTTTCTTTCCAGCTTAGGGTTTTAAAAACGAAGATAAAAAAGCGCTCAAGCAATAATTCTTTTATATAAAAATATCTGAATAATGATGTCTTTATACAAAGCACCGCACATTTATCCAACAAAAGCAACAATCAGTATGATACGGGAGAGCATCTACTGTGTAGCGGAAAGCAGGTTGTGTTTGGGTTTCGGTTCAGCAGACAGCTGTGTAGCCACAGCTCACTTAGTTCCACTTGTTGATCCCTTTTTGTGTGAGCTTCGTCTAAATATTGATTGAATAATATATAACCGAAGCTACATAAAAGCGAAAAATGCTGATGAGGGATGTAGCGGTCTAGAAACTTTTGCATTACATTCTGCTAGTGTCTAAATTCTCCTGGTTTCTTTAAAAATTAACACAAAAATTTTTAATGTTAATTTTTCTTTCTTATGATATGTAAACATTTGCTTCTAAGCAGGGTGGCTTTTTATTTCACTTTTTTAGATCTAAATGGAGGAAGAAGATTTCAGAACTTAATGTTTTTGCATTTATTATCAAAACTACTTACTCCTTTGGCTTGAACAACCATGTTGCTTGACATGATATTTTATAAAATATTTATGCTGCTTAAAAATAGCGACACAAGGATTATTAATTCCTTTTTTCTTAACGAAGACAAATGGTTAACAAGACAGATAGATTTTTGTAATGAAATTTTTTTAATCGAAGTCATGATATTAAACTCAACTGTTGTTTAGTTGCTGATTTTTTTTCCTTTATGCATATTAATCCTTTTGTAGTTTAAGCACTTTGTACACAATGTCAAAGACTTGAAAGCCAAATCAATGTTTACTTTGTACTTGTTAACAATATTTTCTAATGTTAGAAAAAAAAACTACTTTTTTTTAATCACAGACATATTAACTACAAAGGCAACAATAGAAAAAAATCTTCCTAATAAGTAGATACATTTCCTAGATAAAAAAACAAATATACGAACCCAACCTTAGAGCAGCAGTCTGTGTCTAGGCTGTTTGAAAAAATTCTTCATACGCTCACTACCAGCCCTTTACTACCTTCTACATTAAATGTCTTTTTGATTTATTTCGTTGATTTTGATTTCTCCCTTTTTTTTTGCTTGTTTGTTTCATTTTAAATTAAAATCTCCCCTTATTTTGAGTTTTCCATAAACTTTGAATACCTTTTTATTTAAGCCAAAATTGTTTTGGGTTGACTTTCGAGACGAGTGCTTTTGAATTGATAATGTTTTTCAAGTTGATTTCAATAACTAAGAAACACAATGTATGCTCCTGCCCCCCACACCCTTTAAATGAATATTTTGTGTTGTTGTTTGTTATTTTTGAAGAGGTGAAAAAATAATTTATGCAGTTTTGTGTTTCTCTTCTTTTATATTTATTACTTAAAATAAGCAATACATCAATATTATGGAGATTTAAGAATTTGTCAAGCTTAAAAATGCAAATTACTACCTGAAATAAAAGTTTAATACAATTTTTTAGGTAAAGCAAGGTATCAGCTGCAGGGGGTGTTTTTAAAACTCAATTATTGTAAATAAAACTAAATTGTTTCAGCAGGCATTCCCAAACCTTCCCAGGCTGTCATATAAACAGTAGCAATTTAAAAAGGAAAAAATGCTATACTCAGTCTCGCCGGTCATGATACTCTCGATAAACAATGTCTCTATAAATGCAGGGTATCTACCAGGGAAGCATACTATTTTGTTTGTTTTCATTGTAATCCTAGCTGTATGCGATTTGAAACCCTCTTGTTGACACCACACGTTAATCACGCCCAAAATATGGAGTAGTGGCGTTAAAGAGTTTACAATCATAACACGATATCACTCCCCATTCACAGTAATTGTTACGCTGTTTTCATTTTCAAAGATTCCTCTTGACAAAATTGCACATTAGACTTTCTTTTTTACTTGATGCAAAGCTGACTGATAAATAATTTTGGGGTTTTCCATTGTCCAGATCTAAATATTCTGTAAAATGTGCCACGTCACTCATTATGATTTTTTTTTATGAAAATCGGTGGCGTAAATGGTCTTGTGGAAGAAGCTTTTGTGTCAACTAAATCCTTAATGAAAACATATGCAAGTCCTTGTGCAAAATTAAGGCCGAAATTGTCCTTTGAAGACCAAACTCCCGAACACTTCGCCGAATTGAGGTTAATGGATTGTTTTAAGCACTTTCTTGAGCAGCAGTAATGTTTTCAGGCGATCTTCCAGTACGTGTTGGTTTATGCTTAGGGCTGTCACCTACAGACACTCTGTGTTCGAAATCATTTATTAATTTAAATTGTGAGTTTTTTTGGTACGATTGTTATCGAAAAAAATTTCAAGTAACTTTTTCATCGTCTCAGTAATCGATGATTGATTTTAATAAAATGTTTTCACGATATAAACACGTTGGTTTATAAAAAAAAAATTTTTTAATAATGAATTTGCCACGTGTCTACTTCACGAATCCCAAATCTGAACTATCAAGACAATAAATTGAACGTAGAATAAAATTGAAACTTTTTTTTAGCAAAAGTTTTCACAATTTCAATTGCGAAGAAGGCAATGAAAAAATGAAGCAATACAAAAAAATTCATTTTTTGTGAAAAACAAAATGCAGTCTGTGATTTAGAAGATCGTCATTATATAAAAAAATATCTTAAGACTACATTTTAAGACTACATTTTAAAGATGTAGAAAAATATAGTATTATTTAGCACTAAGAAGGAAAAATGTAAAAGAATTTTATTAAAACTTCATTATACACTTCCAATATTAAGGCTTTTTTTTAATATCTGAGTCTATGGAAAAAAATCCTTGCAGACAAGTATACATACATATAGTTTTTTACAATTTAAAACATTACCAAATATCACATTTAAATTAAGTTTTTAAAAACAATATTATATTGCGTTTAATAATGTTTACGTTTAAAGAAAAATCAATTAAACTATAAAGATTTTTAAAATCGCAACAAATTTTTCTAAAGGGCTCATCATTGGCATAATTTTGGCGAACAAATTGAATGTAAATTGGTTTAAAATTTCTGGTTGGACGTACAGGAATGTTGAAGTATAAGTTTCCCATAAGGAACTCCGAACAAACATCTCCAGTAATTAAATTAAACAAAAACGTAACATTAAGCATAGTTCTTCGGCTTTGTAGAGACGGTAGCCCAATTTCAGCAAGTCTGGTTTTATATGACGGTAAATTGGAAAAATTATTTCGGTACATATTTCGTAGGCAAAATAACAGATTGTTTTTGAACAGACTGAATTTTATTACTTTGCACGATATATTTTGGGTCCCAAACAACGGACCCATATTCTAAAATTGGCCTTACTAAAGGTGTATAAAGCTGCTTGGTGATGTGAATATCAGTGAATTCCTCGGCCCAACGATTGATGAAAGCAAGTACCCCATAGGCTTTATTTGATATCATAGCAATATGTTGACTAAAGTTTAGTTTAGCATCTAATTAAATACCCAAATCAAGGATCGAATCAACAATTTTCAACTGATAACCCTCAAAAAAGAACGGATTGTGTGTATCAACTCTTCTCGAAAAGTGCATTTGTTTGCACTTGAGTTCATCGTGCACCAAACAAAAAAGCTGTCTAGATCCTGTTGGAGGGAATTGTGGTTTTTAAAGTTGTTGTAATTATGAAAAATTTTTACATCATCAGCGTATATTAGAACATTTGAAAATTTGATAGCAGTCGGTAGATCATTGATGAAAAGTGTAAATAAAATTGGACCGAGATGGCTACCTTGAGGAACACCAGAGTTTACAAAAATATATTTAGATATTGATTTTTTGAAGCACACCCGTTGGTATCTGCCAGTTAGATATGAGCTTATCCAGTTCAAACAGTTGTTGGTGAAACCCAATAAATAAAGTTTTTTTTTTACTAAAATCAGTGTAAATGACATCTATGTGTTGACCAATAGTGAATCCTAGGATAACTTCGCTTAAAATTTGTGGCAAATTTGTTGTTGTTGAGCATCCTTTACGAAAGCCATGTTGACAAGGAGTCATTAGTGTTGAAACTTGATGGCACAAGGCATGAGTAAGACATTTTTCGAATCACTTGGGAATCGCACTTAGTTGAACAATTCCTCTTTAGTTCACAATGCTTGATTTATTTCCTGATTAAAATAACGGCATAATGAAAGACTCTTTCCATAAATCGGGAAAAAAGCCGTATTTAAGTGAAAACTACTCAGCGGTCTCTTGAAGAAGTCAGGTAGTCCTGAAATAATATATGAAGTTAAGGAAATAATATAAAATATTTGGAATAAAATTTAAGGCAGCTAAAATTGAAGCATTTCCATACTTTTAACAGATAAAGGCGTTAAAAAAAAAAAACACACACACACACACACACAAAAATGGTGGCGAAAAAATGGAGAGTGTTCTGAGAGGTAAAACACGTACAACGTGTACGTTTTTGCTACCTCTTAAAAAAAATTTTAATTATAATTAATTAGTAAATCAATATGTAAAAACATTTTCGCTTACATGCTTTAATATTTGAAACGATTTAATACATAATTAAATCAATAAAAAAAACCAAGTAACGATTTCTAACTTTTAGACCGACCAAAGACCGAAATTGTACCTGATGTTCTTCAAATGAACTTGCTTTTATTTTATTAAAAACACTGTAGGTGTCGATTTTTTATATGAAGTGATAAGAAGGTCTATAATAAATAATACGCATTGAATTAAAAAAATATATCTTTGACTTACTCTGTCCACTTTTTTGATTCTTTTGATACAGAACCACTAAAATAAACATAAATCATTTGTCCTATGACACACGGTTACACATTTTAAAATTAGACAATTATTCTGCCGCCACCTACACATAATACGAAATTTTTACGAGGGCATTCTTGAAAGAAACAAATATTGGCGATTTGAAACTAAGCTTTCTCAGTCCTAAGTCGCCCCATGAATGTTCGTGAATCATCTTGGTGCGAAGACACATTGGTATAAAGGGAAAACATGCATGCTATCGAAAAGCCAGAGAATTGAAAGAAGTGAACTTGTTACATGTGAAGCTTTTCATGGCCAGGAGTACTGAGATAGAGGTCTGGGCTACAACGACTGACAGCTGATACCGGGAGAGGCAATGGGTAAAGCTGCTGGGTCCCAAATGGGAATAACTCAAAAAGCTTACTTAAACTAAGTAAAACTAATCGAAGCACCGAATATAATTTTTAAAGAAGGGCGAATGTAGGGCAAGTGATGAGGCTATTGAGACTACAGTCTACCTTCTTTTGAACAAATATGATCCTTAAATTTTGCGCTTGATTTAAAACTAGACCTTATCTGGTATTTAATTCAAGTTCCCACAATATTAACTGCTTGTCCTACGATATTACAAGAATTCGTTCCTTAGTAAATTTAAGTTAAAAACAAAAGCAACATCTATAATTTTGTTTGTTTAACTTCTTCTAACTTCGTGGGACAGGCTGTTCATTCTGCTCAAATGGATGCATTGTGCAGTATATTAGAAAACTGCGAAACAGATCGTTTTGCGAATACTTTTGGTCTTATTCTGCTTCTTCATTCGATTAGGTTCTTTGATGGAATAACTATTGTAATATTTGAATGGGGAGACGTAATCAAAATGCACAAGTGGGGTGATCTTATATCTTTGTTTTTTTTTTCAAATATTATTTTATCGAAATAATTTTTTTTTACGAAAATTTCTAGTACTACCCTCGTACTAAAGAAAATACAAATTCCTTTAAAAATTCTGGAAACATAGTTCCCTCTTATTTTTTTATGTTTAAAAAAAGCAGCAAGAAGTCAAGAGATTTACAATAATCTAATGATGACATTCATGGTGTCACAAAATGAATTACTTTTAGTTAAAAATATGACATTTATGTCGCTACTGATGGAAATGATGAGGATGATGATGATGACAATGTTCCCACCTCGATGCACAAACATTAATTGTGTTTAACTCAGAAAAAAAAAACTTAAAAATTAATTCAAAAGATTTATCATTCATCATGGTATAATTATAAGTGCTAATTGGTAACACAGGCAGTTTTGTATCAGCGTCACCTTGTCTGATGGACAGACGATAATACGAGCATCTTGGTTGCATTTATATAAATGTGTGTGGATTATACATATACATAGTAAATCAACTCTTACATTTTAGTATCTAATTTATTTTAATAAGCTTTTGGATCAGTTTTTGTTTAATGAGAATCTAGAGGTGGAGGTTGAAACATATGTGTGTTCATGTATTTAGGATTAGGCAACTACAAACTAAATATTTATTACAAAATTTCAAAGCACTAATCTAGAATATAAATTGCTAAACTTATAAATGAACTTCCATCACTACAGCTAGAGCAGAATTTGTGGGTGGGTTGTTGTTCATACAAAAGATGGAATGATGGATGAATGATTGCTTTAGCTGTATAGATTTTCAAAAGATTGACCTGACCTACATTTAAGGATTTTTTTGTTGCAGTTGCAACATCTTGTTGCAGAATATTATACTTAGATATGTACAAACATTTTTTATACATATTTAGAAATATGCTTCATATTGCATATTTATGCTATAAAGCCTGCCTGTGTAGTAGTTGTGGTCGATGTATGTATTTAATAGTTGTGAATTTAAGGAACATCATGTTCTTTCGCTCCCATGTGTTTTGGGAAATTTCATAAATATTTGCATAAATTTCTGAAACAACTAAAACATTTTGATGAACACGACACATTCAGTCATGTGACCATTAATTATAACACATGTCTATTAAAATCGTTGCTTAATAAATTTAAAGAATAAATTTGTAGTGAACGGTAAAAAGCGAAATTAACAAAAAAAAAAAAAACGATAAACGAATTATTTTCTTTTTTTTTTTTTTTTTTTTGACATGAGAAAATTTAGTATTAAAATCAGAATTAAATTTTATCAAAACGTGATTAAGAAGCAATGAGAATTAGAAACATTTTTAGTAAAAAAGTTTAAAATTTACCAAGTGCCTTAGGAGTGGGTATGAAAAACTCGTTCAGAATATCGTTTGATATTAATGGATTTTTGAATCTAATTTGGATTATGAAGTTAAATCTGACATAATTAAAATAGAGACATGGAGCAACGAACATCAGTACTTTCTAAAATCGTAGCAAGTCCTAATTGGGCGACTACACAATATCTAACCTTGAGACAATGGTGCACATTGACTGAAGAGTGACCGAAATTCATTTTTTGCCGATTTAAATAATTTTTTTTTTTGTATTTTGACAATTGTTATAGATAAGACTTACATTAAAAAAATGTAAAAAAGTGACCTAAACAAAATTCGTAGAACAAAATATAAACGACATCAAAATTTCAATGTTCATCAACTTCGGTAGATTGCATATTTTTAGCGCTGTGGAGCACAGTTTGAAGTCTCAGCTAAAGGTTAAAATAAAATTCAGCTGCTCCTTCCTGCTCCTTTCCAAAAATCAGCAAAAGCTATGAAGTGATAAAGTAACAAAACATTAATTTTCCTTTGTGGTTGCCATGATTTTTTACTGTCAAAAATTATTACATAATGTAATAAAGTTAACACTGGTCTATGGGAGATGAGCGTGACAGTGGGCGGATCAGGTATGTATTTTCAGGAGCCCCTTCTCCAATTATATTTAATTTTTTTGTGAAAATTGAGTCGATGCAGTAAAAATCAAGAGAATTATGTACCACTTTTTCAACACAATTTGTATAGGAAGTGGGCATAAAAGTGAGCAGATATATTTTGAATTTTACACAAATGATTCTGAGAATTTTAAAATGATATGTGCCAAAAAACAATGCCGTAAGTCAAAATTTAAATTTCACTTTTTAGGGAAGGTGGGGGTAAAAGTGGGCGGATCATTTTGATTTTTCCATTTTTTTTCTTGATTCAAACAAAAAATGCTTCTGTGCCAAGTTTTATTGTCCTTCGATAACTTGCTCTATTTTTGGCCGCTCGTTCTATAAACATCTACCAATGTGTGGTGTGGTTTTGGGTGCGTGAACATAAGACTAGTACTGGCAACTATGAGGCAGGTAGGATTCCCAAATGGGGAAAATTTTAAAAGACGCAGAGGTGGATGTATTTTCCGGGTTTCCAACGTAAATCTTTTAGGAATATTGTGGGCACAATAACTGGCCACGGCTTGCAAAATTTTATATGTTTCATGACACTGTAAAAGACATTTTGGATCATAGCCTGTCCTGCCTGTCTTCAAAAGCGTTGGGAGAACTGCTTGGAAGCTAGCACCTCACCATTTCATTTTTCTAGCTTCTTCTGATATTAGCAATTCTTCGAGTCACTATAATTTAAAATGTTTTTGAAATAAAAAAATATTTTTCTGAACTTCAAACAGAAAAAATAGACAGAGTCTTGTGTTTTTAATGCCAAATAATAGTTTTAAATAATATGGCAACGTCAAAAGTAATTCCTAGTAATAAAATAGAACTATGGCATAAAGATTTTTTCCAAAAGGAAAAATTGTTGTCAGATCAAGGGTTTATCAACAAGAACTTTGTTCGATTGTGGAAACACCAATAACATGATAGTTTTGAAATTGAGTTTTTTTAATTAGTAGTTAGTGCATTGGCCATTATTACACGAATTCAATTAAAAAAAATAATAATAAAAAAATAAATTAAAAATTAATTTATAAACAACCTGCTGGTTTTCCTAAAAAAATTATTTTTTCAGACGAAGGTAATTTTAAATTGTCAGGATATGTCAACAAGCAAAATTGTGCATTTAGGCTTTCTAAATTCCTAGAGCGATTATTGAAGTGCACTATGTGGTCTGGAGGCGTGTTAGGTCGTCTTATTTTTTCGAAGATGAGGCTGAAAATATATCAACGTGAAATAAGTAATTAAAAACTTTATTAACTTTATTAAGAACCGACATATATCAGCGTGTTCCTGTTAGAAATTTAGCAGATGTAATTTTTTATTCATAATTAAATTATTTTTATCTAAATTTTTTGTTTTACAAAACAAAGTTCTTGTTGAAAACCTCGAGAGAACGATTTTTCTTATTTACTTATTTTGAGATGTGAATTCTATCAACAATGTTACCATACTTTCAAGAATTTGCATGCTTTTTGTTGTTGCTTTTAAAAGAAATTAACAGACATCGTTTCTGGTTTTTTTATACCTGCGTTCTTGCTTGAAGTTGCCTTATTATTATTTTTCATTATTTAGTTTATAGGTAATTATGAGATTGATGGATTTTACATATTTCTTGGCAGTTTGTAGCATTCGCCTGGGGGAATAATATATTTATGGTTGTTCTTTAATTTGCACACATATATAAAAATACAAATTTAACAACAACAACAAAAAATAATCAAAATATATTTGAAATGCCAAATTATGAAAAATGGTCTTATTCTTCTTTTGATTGCTTGAATTTAAATCAATTCTGTCTGATTTCTTTTTTTTTAATAAAAAAATTTGAATGGAAAAATTAAAATCAGCAGCATAACTTTCATTGTCATCATCACCATTGTCGAAACGTTTCTATTAAACGCAAATAATAACAACAATAGCAATGAGAGCATAACAACAAAATACAAATAAAAACAATATTGTACACGACAATGAAAAATTCAGAAGCCAGAAAATCTTTGTCTCTCGACATTATGCCAGCTGCCAGACAGCAATTTTGAATTGTTGCTAGTCTATTGTTGATGTTGATGCTGTAGATGTTGTCTGCTTGTTGTTTTGCTTTTAGCAAGATACCAAAAACTACCAATAGCTTCAAGGAAAATACGTGTAGGAGAAATAGAAAATAAAAAAGTAAATTCATGTGTTGGAAAAACTGGAAATAAAGATTAAATAATGACTAACTTTAATATTCCTCATATAACACCAGACTGAATGACAAAGTGCCAGACTAAACTATAAGAAAATGTTGAAAAAAAAAAACAAATAATCACTGTGTTCATACGACTTGTTAAAGTTGTATTAAAATACAATACAAAATAGCACATTAATAGGAAACAAAATTAATTTAACATATTTAAGCTTAAATTTAAGCTCTAGTTATCTCGCCAAAATAATCGTTCACAGACCATTAAAATATTCTGGCAGGCAGATGAAACGGCAAAAACAACATTTCATGTTATTGAGTGCTTGAGGATGCATCAGAGAAATAAGGGCGAGGTTTTGCGCAATAACCCTCGTATCACCCAAAAGTACACAAATAAAGCAAAAACAACAAAACATTACAAAAATAACTCACAATCTTGACAACAGAACATGTCATGTGTGAGTGAGCTGTACTAGAATGGAATGTAGTTGTGAAAAATCTATTAAACTAAATGAACATTTAACATAAACAACAAAAACAATACCTAACTTTCGTCTATCGCACAGACATTCAGTCTTTAAAAGCAACATGGATTAATACCATCTTCAACTTTTTTTCCTTGAAACTTCTTTTACTTCTTGTTGCTTGTTAAATTATTGGTGATATTTTTTTGTTGGTCTTGTGCTGGGGTGACATTCGTGTGTTGCTCGAGCGTGTAGCATGTGTGTGAGTGTGTTTATGTATGTATATGTTAAGAAATCAATGTTGTAAAGGTCGTTCGTGCGGCAGTGACAAGCATCAAAAACGTTGCCGCATCATTTTAACAACTAAGTCAAAGTAAAAAGTGAAATAACTAAACAAATTATAAAAACATAGCACGCAACATCAATATTCATATAGTGTAAAAATACATTTCCACTGAAATCGTAAAAAAAACTCTTACTAGCAGACTGCCACCATCTCTCAACTCATTCATGCCACACACTTTGAGGTGTAGCTGTAGAAGAAAAGGAAAAGAAAAACAAAAAAATACAGCAAATAACTCTTGCTGTTGTGTAAGGTTGTTTTCCCTCCGGCAAAGGAAGAGCCAAGATGTGAGTCTTATGTATGTTAGCAATATGAAGACATTAAATTAAAATTATAACATATTTTTATTGCAGTATTTTTTTGTATATTTTTTATTTTTTATAACAATTTAAATAAAATAGAAATGATGATGTTGTACATCCTTTCTGCCACACTTCCTTTCCCATGTTCTTCCCACCATCGGCTACTAGCTGCTTAAAAAAGACAAGAAGACGTCTCTAAATATGAAATTAGCTTAAAGGGGCGGGCAATGCTTTTTTGTTAGTTTCACAGCCATTGATTGATGTCTTTTTATATTTTTACTTAAAGAAAATATAAAAGGGGTGATGGCGATAATATAATTCAACAAATTTAAGACTACAGAAAAATAACGCAACATTTAAGTTATTGAAATTTTATTCAAAACGTTTTAAATTTGAAGTTTTATTGTCGTTTTTTATTTGTATGCGTTTTATTTTTTATGTTTCTCTTGCAATTAACGTAAGGGCTGCTATATTTTAATTAATTGTTTAACTTTTACTTGTAAATTTTTATATTTTTTTATTGAAATTTCTTTATCACAGGTTTCAAGGTTAACAAGGTCATTCCACTTACAAGACAGTCATTTTTATTATATTTTATTATTATTCTAAATAATAATAACTAAGTCAAACGTTCATTGCAATAAAGAACAATTTTATGATAATTTAAAAACCAATTGAAATTTATTTTTAAATATGAACAGGGTCATTTTTGCTTTACCCAAAGAAGAAACCTGATTAAAGTAATCATTATCGAAGAGCAATATATTATTGACCTGTTTATCGTCAGAAAAGTATTGCTAAAAACATCACCTACTTTGTTTACCGAGACCATATACTCGTAGAGGTAACAAAATATGGTTCTTGTGATCATGTCACAACCACATCTTTTCCCCTAGTTTAAACTTGACGCTGTATTAAACTATTCGAAATCAAAACTTTAGTCATTGTCGTGGATGAGATTATTCTACATTTATATTCACTTTTTAAGACGAAGAATTCGGTTGTTGTTGGTAGTATTTCTTGAAAAGAGTTCAAGATTTGTTAGGCAGTACTGCACGACTTGCTTAGTCAAACTTATAGTCCACTATGCTTATTTAGTGCTTCAGTGCTTATTTTATATTTTTATTGTATAAACTAAGAGAAAAGACACGGTTTTAATATGGTTACGAGAACAACATTATGTTCTCTTTAACAATGTGTTATTGTGTGAAACAAATCATAGTTATTTTAAACATATCTTTTGTCACAACAATCAATTTGTAGTCAAAATTATTTTTATGGTTATAAGGTTTAAATTAAAGCCAATAAATTAAAGAGCATCTAAGTTATCAATATATGATTAATATTTTGAGTCATATTATGATCATTTAACATATTAGTATGATTAATGAAGAAAATAATAAAAGAATTTTGGATCACATTATGGTTGGAAGGCTCCATACTATTACTAAACTTTAATCATAATTATGGTTTCATGTTACAATCATCCTTAATGCGAATGCCGACGTCGTTACAAGTGATGTCGGCGACACACTGTATTGTCGTTGTCAACATTAACAGTAATTGAGAGTTATCGGCGGCAAATTTATATGCATAAAGGCAATATTACGTCGACGTTAACCGGCATTTTTATCAACAAAGTTTTTAGCGTCGTCATAGTAAATTTTTGTTTTTTTTTCTATCTTACAAGCGTGGTATTAAAACTCAAAAACCCTTTCTATGTTATACATATTTTGATCATCCTCCTTAGGAGCTTGAATCTTTAGATGCGAGCCGCCTATGCAGCCTATAATACCACGAAATCCCGTGTTTGCAAAGAAATACAGCTTACATTGAGTCTTCTCTTCCTCAATCATTTCAAATTGAATAAAAACGGGCCGTCGTCTTTCCAAAACATCGAGCATTTCTTTCAAAATTAAGGATACAGTTGGTTGTGATAATCTAAGATTAAGCAATCAACTCGATTGGTATTAACCTTGAGCCCAAACCCGCAATGTTTTAGCTAATTTTAACGTGTTTGAAATTGATGTTGCACGAATGGCGCTTCTTATTAAACGCTAAATTTTTTAATACGAATTTAAATGCTGTTTTATTCAGTCAATAATATTCAACATCTGTTCCAAATGCAAAAAAATAAAAAGTTTCTTTTTTATCACAAATACGTGGCAAACTGTTTTATTTCTTACGTACTTTTATTTTCTTCATCACTGCTTCCATTTTATTAAACATAAACAACGTAAGCAAATTTTTTTCACAAAAATTTGAAAAAGTAAACTAAATTGAAAAACTTCCAAAATAAATGGAGATGATATTTTTTCTTCAAAGTTATCGATAACATATCGACGTAAACACATGCGCGCAAATTAATACCAACTGAGTGTCGAGTTGAGGTCTGCATCGACCAAATTTGACAACGACGTCTACAATGACTTTCGCAGTAGAGCTGAATATATTTTTGAACTGTTTGACAAAAATATAATTCAAATAAATATGTAAATGTTTAAATACAGAATGTTTCGATAGACGGGTCTATATTATTTTGAAAGTGATTTGGTTACTTCCAAGAGATCCCTTAAAACCAGATAGGCTGACAATTATAATAAAATATTAAACAAAAATTCCTGAGGAGAAATGTACTCCGACCAGTTTACGGAATATTTTACCTCATACGACGTCGTGTTATCCCTGGAGGGTTATTCTGTATTTTGATTTGAAAAGCAACTCATTCGAAATTCTTTGGCTCATACATTGCGTTTCTAGAATGTTTTCTTTCGAATCGAAATATGGAAAAACCTCCCTGGTTCAAATATTCTTTCGAGCCACAAATTTTCTTTAAGTAAAAATAACTGAAACAAGAAGAATAAAAATTTTTATAAACACATTGTTAGTTTAATACACAACCTTTGCTTTTTCCTACAAATATTAAATTTCAATTTTTATTCAGTTCTTTATTCATGACCTGAAGACATTGTTGAGGCGAGTTGGCAAATAAAAAAACATTGATTTTGTAATTTTGTAATTTTTAATTAATTTTAATTAATTTCTGTTCTCTTGTTAAATACTGAAAATGTGAGCTACGCTCTTCTACATTCTTATAAAAATTATTTTTGGAAAATATTTAAAATTTTCAAAACATATTTTACTAATTTTCAATCATGTTATAGTTGCGGAATGTACAAACAAATATTAATTAAACATCAAAGCTTATTTCTTATTACAATTTTTTAGAACATATTTGTCTCAATTTATACTGCTGGTGTGGTCTTCAAAATCCCTAATTAATTCTTATTTATGCTTCAAAATTAATTTTATGCATTTTAAAATAAATCAGGAGCTCATTTCGAACGTCTTTAAAATGAATATTTGTTCGCTATGACAAAGAATTATCATGCCACAAGCCTTCAACTCAACCCTCATTTTTACAAATGTTTATTATATTCAATTTTAAAACCAATTACGCCTCAACTTTATTATTAGAAGAGGAAAGGCATGCAGTAAAAATATTGCCAATAAAAATTGTAATTGTTTCTCTTAACTAAAAAAAGGAGAAAAAATAAAAAATATATAAAAAGAAAAATAGAAGTTGGGGGATAATTTAAGTTTGAGACATAAACATTATAAATATTCATTGCAAGTAGATTTAAAATACAAATTCATTCAACTGTGTAGACAGACAGGGCGTCAAAACAGATCTATTGAAATTTTAAACAAAAATATCAATGAGTCAGTAAAAGTTTTGGGAGAACGGAGGTATGAGACATTTCGTCAGTTCTATTACACAGCAGACAAGTTAACCATCCCCATACATAAATATGTTTGCGAGTAACAAAACAAAACAAAACAAAATTGTAAGTAAAAGAAATAAAATACAATAAATATGAAGAGCAACAACAGAAGAAAATTCCTCAAGTGTTTTGGCATGTTGGCAATGTTTAAAGCAATTTTTGTGTTTTTGTTTTTATTTCTTTTATTTTTGTTTATGGCTGCTGCTGTTACTTGACTACTTAACAATGTCTATAAAAGTTGAGGGCAAAAGCATCAAGAAAAACAAGTCAACCAGTGACAACATGTGTTTGTTGTTGAATGATTGAATTTATGGATAAAATAACAACAACGTGAATATCAGCCCAGTCTGTAGGTTCACTTGCTTTAAGTTGACGGACATCATCTCATGGAAGTTTTGTTTTCTATAGAAATTCTTTAATACTGTCATGTTTTTGTTTTGGCTGCTTCTTTTTTGCTGTTTTGCTGCACTATATTCCACTTGAAAATGTTTGGCATTAAATGTCATCGTTTGCATTCTATTGCCTTTAGAAATATTTGTTGTATATGAGTGTTGCTTCAGCTTGTCTCATTAAAGCAATTTTAGTTGTTGTTTAGAAATTTGATTTTATGAACTTTTTGTGTTTTGCCAAGAAGTGGTGGGTTGTTTGGTTGAAAATTTGTTTTTACAAAATTTTTGGTATTCATTGTCGGCTTTTTGGCTAAGTAAATAAGAAAAAAAAATAAATGACTGATGAAATGCGCACTCTAGAAAATTTTCTTTTAATTGAACTGTAATCCAAGAAAGAAGAAGTAGCCCAAGGGAAAACCTCATAATAATTGTTATTGTATCAGTTACAAAAATTTGAAATGATAACTCCATTAAAAGCCAGAACAATATTCGGCATATCGATCGAACTATCGGCCTTTGGGTAGAACAAAGTTGCTACCACAATCTTAAAGGCAAACTGAAAAAAAAAATTAAAGATTCTTTTGAATACATAAATTTTTTCAAACTCCTTTTACAAAAACCATCATGAAAATTTTGCGTACTATTTGCATTTAATTTAATTGCAAATCATTTTATAAGCTGCCAAGCTTAAACTACCGAAGTCTACTAAAAATATCATTCTAATTTATTACCGAAAGCGCTGCAACGGCAACGCTGTTTAATATAAAATTGTTGCAAATGCGTTAGTGCCAGAAAGTAATTCTTAACAGAGGTATTATTGACAGAGAGGGATTTTCTTCTCATAATTGTCTATGGCCTTTTAGACAAAATATGATCATAAATAAGTACCAAAAGCGATACAAATGCAACGCTGTTCGATATAAAATTATTGCAAATGTGTTGGTACCGGAAAGTAATTTTGTACAGAGGTTTTTTTTTTTGACAGAGAAGCAAATTTTTGTCAAAATTGTCTGTGACCTTTTTGATTAAATGCGGATGACTTTGTTGGTACAGCGCTTAATTTTTTCTTTAATACATATGAGAAAATCAGTACTGTTAAATGACACGGTCAGTGTGACAGTTTGTATTTTTATTTTTTAATATTAAAGAAAAAATAATCAATAAATGTAGCAAAAAATCGATTTCAAACAAGAGGCAGTACCATATTTAATAAATCATGTAAACCACGTGGACACCCTTTAATCTTTAATGTTATATATTTATACTTGCTGATATTTCAAAAATGGCGCCATATAAGTAAATTACATAATATTTTGGGACTCCCTTTATTATTTAATTATATTTTATACAAAATTTGATAAATTTAAAATTTACAAATATAAAAATTTTATGTTTAAAGTGTATTCTTTATAATTACTTTTTTGTAAATAAAACCTTTTAAGTAAAAAAAAAAAAATAAGCAAAAATAAAAATAAAAATCAGTTCAGATATGACTGAGTTCTTTCAGCACAAGGTTAATAACCTTTTTCTATTCTAAAGTAAAATAAAGAAACGTGAACGTTTATTTACTTGCTCTCCAGTTTAGTTTAGCTTTTAATCAAAATCTTATAATTTTTTTATCCTGCCGTAAGTCCTTGATATTCTAAGAACACATCATTCGTCTGGAAAATAAACGAATGTCATTTGCTTATAAAATGAAAGGCCGGTTGTCCGCTATTTTATTTCTGAAGTAACTGACATTGAACTGGAGTATATAGTAAAAGTTTTATTGAATCCTTTTAGAAAAAGCGCTGCAAGATCAAATCGTAAAATCTTATTGGCCAATTCATATCATAGCCAACAGAGATACCCATTCATGCCTTTAATTCGATCTTTGCGAACGGTTGCACTAAAAAAATTATTATTGATCTGTAATTGCCGTGTTAAAAAAGTAATGGTCTTAGCAGTGTCCTGTTCAAAGAAGGCAACAAGACAGCAGAGAATAAGTTGCCACCTTGTAGTGGGATAAAATTTAATTTTTAATCGAAAATATTGCTGTGAGCTGTAAACTTTCATGCATCAATGTGCCTGAATTATGTTCACTGACGAACTCTCTCTCTCTCTCTCTCTCTCTCTCTCATGTTGTTTAAAAAATTTTTGTCTAGATATTGTGGGCCGAGGTCTAAATAATAAACGACCAATCTCGTTGACACCACATAGACAGCATGGGAGATAGATACTAGTAACTAAAGAGAAGTCTTAATAAAGGCAGCCACAGTTTTAGATCCCGTTTTTATTATAAATGAATTTGATGGCAGTTACAAGTTTAGCAAGTTTAACCCTTATAAAACGTAGAGTCTTGTCATGGGCTCAAAGTAGTTCAATAAAATGAATAAATAATTAAATAATAAATAGACGATTTTATCTCGGCATCTTTTAAACGCTCAAGAGTCCAGGTACCGTAAAATTGTGGCTCGCGTCATCTCTTCTTCAAGATAAGTTTCTACTTAAAACATGGTTAATTTCCATTCTGCAGGCCACTTTAAAAATATTTAGAATTTAGTTGTTTAAATTTTTTTTTATCAACTGAAATAAATTAATAGCTTTAAGTGCTAATAAAATTAGTTTGGTTTTTTTCCTTAAATTGATTACACTAATGCCTGGTTCTTTATACATTTTTCTCTTTTGTTTGATTTTTATTTTCAGTGTATAAAAAGTTAAACGAGTAAATATTTAGAGAAAAAACGTTTAAAAAAATTAAATAAACACTTTTGTTACTTTTGTTAAATTTCCTTTTATTTACCAGCAGTTTGTCTATTTGCCTGTCTGTCTATTTTTTTTTTTTTGCCTACACAACACATAAATTCACACATTTTAGCACTTCTATAGATGAGTGAAAGTTTTTTTTTTGTTGCTGTTTTGGGAGGAATTTATTTTGTTTTCTTATTGTTCATTTCAAATATAATATTTCTAACACTCAAGCACGTTTTGATCTCATCTTAATATCATCCATGGCATTCAATCATCATGCAGTCAGTCAGCCAGTCAGTTAGTCATCACTAAACAATTTTTCGTTTTATTATCATTTGAAATTATTAATATTTTTCATTTGTTTGTGTTTTGTGAGGGACTAAAATAAAGTGGAGAAAGGGAAAAAGAAATAGAAAGAGTGGTCAAGAGTATTTAAATGATTATTTAACTTTATAAAAATTGAGTTGAATGAAAGTCCATTGAATAGTATTTGTCTGTTACTTTAGAGATAAACATTTTGGTAGATTGTTTGTAAAGGGTATTTCAAAAGGACAATATAGATATTTACAGTTGAAGGCGGTCTTAATTTGTTATTTTTTTGTTCGTTAATTTTTTTATTTGCTTAGATAGTAAATTTGAATCTCCTGGTAGCGTGGGATCTCTTTTGAGGCTTAAGTTGGAACCTGTCTTAGTTGACCGTCACCACGTTTCTGTAACTTAAGTGCGAAATTTCTCACATGAAAAATTGTGGCCATATTGTCCTACACAGAGTGAGATAAAGATAATGTTATTCTCTGTAATATAAACTAATGAAAACCTTCATAAATAAGTCTAGCTCGAGCTGAGCTATAAAATATAACAGCAATATTTTGATGTGAGAAATATCTCACTTTAGTTACTGAAACGAGACACAGTTCATTGTTAAGCTAGTCGACAGCTAACAGAAGCAGAAAGTGTTATCCACCGCAATCATTTGGGCAACGCGCATAGAGCTCGGGTCTTCGCAATTAACTACAGAACTGCACTATAAGTCGCAAAGCTGATAACTGCTAAAAATTTTTGGCAGCTCTCAGCTTTCATTTCAATAAAATAAAAATTAAGAAGATATTAATACAAATAATGATAAATTAAACACATTTAACCACTCGACAAACAAAAAGCACAAATGGTGCCCTTCGTCATATGCCTTTATTATCCTAAAAAATAGTTCCAAACAGTAGCAGATACAATCTTTATCATTTAATTGTTTTGCAGCAGCAGCAGGCTGTCTAAGTACAAGTATAGACAGCAATCAGCAGTTAAACTGCTTAAAAAATGTTTATTGTAGCACAACAATATCCACAGTAGTTCCCTTGCAACATGATAATGATGGTTATGATGATGATGTTGTACGAGAAACAGAGCATGAGTAAATGTAAAACTCAAGGATTTTTTTCCGTTGAGTTTTTTTTTTTTTTTTTTTTTTTTGGTGCTTGAAATATATTTTTGACTTTTTAATGTGTTGAAGTGGTTGATTTATATTTTTTATAAGATTTTTAGTCAATGTTTCAAGTGCTCTTATGTGCATAAAAAACAATACATTTACTAGCAGACTCTCACTTCTTTTAAAGAGCACGAACCCCAGAATTCAGTTTGTTGTAGACAACTTAATAGTTAAACTGTAAAAGCCAATCCCCCTTAACAACATCCGTTTTATGTTTTTTCATATATATTCTAACGCCGGCATTGGCAGGCTTTTTTTGTTAGAAAAAATTTCTTTTTAACTACAAACTCAAAAAATAACATTAATAGCATTAAGGAAAAAATAAGTTTATTGTTGTTGTTGTTAAAATCTTTTAATAATTATGTTTATTTTAAAAGAAAAACAATAGAAAGATAAAAATGATTTATAAAGTATTTTATTTCCGCTCATCTAATAAAGAAAATACAAGGTGTTGTTAAAGTAATGCCAATGAGATGAGTGACGATGTTCTTACACAAAGTTTTAAATAAATGGTACCACTAAACATGTCCGGTTACATCCTTCGATACTTTAAGAGGTTCATTTCGCACAAGATGACCAGTCCACCGAACAACAATCAAGCATGATTGTTCGCAAACTAAAAGCACCGCGAAGACAAAAACCTGAAGCGGGCTAGAAGTTGCTTAAATAAATTTTTATTCTCTACATGCTTTTGATACACAAAATTTAAAGTGAAATATGAAATAATATTTTTTTTTATTTGGTTAAAAATATAAAAGCAAAAAATATAAACATAGGATTATAATAACTAACTGATTTTATACACAGATCCATAAATTTAAACTACCACTACCAAAGTAATTTCATTTAAGTTCCACTTACCTCTTAACATATGAATTTTTTCCGCACAATATCTGTAAGTGTACAAAAAAAAAGTATAAAAATTAGTTACACAATTTTAAACTGAATATTAAAATCTACATAAAAACATTTAAACATTAAAAGCAATTTTCACCATTTTTATATTATTGAAAAATAACAACCTGAAATGTCATAAAAAGGTTATAAAATTGAAATAATTTAAGCGTAAAGAATGTATTTATTATTGTAAAATACAACGATATTTTTTACATTTTGCAGGGGTGAATAAAAAACTATTTGCATTAAAAAAAAATATTAAATAAAAAGATAAAAAAGGAAAAAAGTTTGAAAAAAAGTTTGTAATAAACTTAAGTTATATATTTTTAATGATATAAGAATAAAAGGAAGGGGAAAGTTTTGAGGTAAAAACGATAATTATTTTCATACACACACATCCAAACGTAAGAGTTAAAATTTAAAGTTTATAATTTCATAAATTTTAACTTTAAGTTGAAAGAAAAAATTAAATTTATAAACACATTTACGTTGCACGTTAAGGGAAAAGAACCCTCATGTTTGCTCTACTTTTTAAAATTTACTTATGCCTTAACATATGCTACAAATATGCGATTAAAAGCGGATAAAATTGAAATTTATCGATTGTTAATGGTTCACATGGGACAAAGATGGTAAAATATTTCATTAAAAAAAATCTAAAAATCACAAAAATCAGAAACAATATAAATCATGCAAAAAAAAACCGACTAAAGAACAGATTTCAACTGTCGGCCACGAATATAAAATTATATTAACAATTATAACACCCTCTAATATCCAAATCAAAATTTTAAACTCGCTATTACAGCGTTTTTACCAAAACAGGTTCGTTTTAAAGTTCAACTGTCTATCTACATCACCTATTGGTAACACCCTTTAATTGATAATTTTAAATTTTTATACTTCTTCTCTGATACAATCAGACAAAGAAGTGGACATTCTGTCTAATTTTCCAAATTTTTTATATAATAGTTTTAAATACAGCGCCATTTAGGTCAAATTACATTAACTATGGGTACGCCCTTTAATTTTAAAATCTAAATTTTATACTTTTATCTATAACGATTTAAAAGTTTGGCACATAAGACTACAACAACTACTTTTTTTACCTTTTGATTCCCAAATCTAAATTTTATACTTGTTGTTATAGGGGAGTAAGCATTACAAGTTCTTTTTAAATTTCAACCGTTTATCTAAAGCGGTTCAAAATAATGGCCGTAAACATCAAACTAAATGAACTATTGGGGCAGCCTTTAATATATAATTTTGAATATTTATACTTGTGAATACAACGATCATAGCAATCCACTTCTGTTCAACTTTAAAGCGTTTGTCGTAAACGATTTGAAGGATAAGCCCATATAGGTCAATTAATATCACCTATGGGTACACCCTTTAAATTTTTTTGTACTACTTTGTACTATTGGAAGCTACATTGACACATGGTTTTTTTATATGTTCAAGTGGCGCCCTGTACGGTTCCTAATTCACATAAAAACATGAATGTTGTATGGGCACACCCTTTAATTTTTAACATTATTAAGTTTTTAAAACGGGACAAATCAAATAAAGAAAAAAATTTCAAAATCGTTTCAGAAATTACTGAATTATGGAGGCACAAACATTAAAGATAAATGCAGCATTCACACAAAGTGATAACCTTCTTCATTTTTAAAGTCGGTTAAAAATAGAAAAATTATAGAAGAAAATTATTTTATTAAAAATTATTTATAATTAAAGTAAATGAAAAATATCCAAATACTAGTTCTTTCTTGAACTATTTTAGCATTATAATCAAATCTATTATTATTTATGCCAGCTTAAGTTTTTATTTATTTTGTGTTTATTTGTAAAGAAAATAGGAAAAAGAAGACAGCACTTTCGGGATCAGTACATCCGTCATTGGCATTCTTTGCATCTGCTACTTTTGGTTTTATATGATAAAAAAGAAAACTTTTAACGTTGTTTTCTTGGTGACCAAAAATTTTTTTTGCTGCTAACATTCGGTTAAGAAGCAGAAAAACATTACAAATTATACTTTGAGAGCAAAAACTGAAATTTCTTACAAATTTCAAGGAAAAACTCACTTTAGAACCGTATCTGAAAAATCGGGAAAATTGTTTCAAAATGGCCCAACTTAGATATGATCACTAAAGTCGAAAATCGGCGAATCGAAAAGTATTCATTCGAAATATTTGTAAGATGTATTCGGACTGTCTGTATATTTATTTACGATTTTTTTTCCTATGCAACAAGCTAATAATCTTCTTTACTATTAAAGCTAATTTTTCGTTATTTTTTTTACCAATTTTTTTTAGTCGCTTAAAATATGTAATAAATAAATTTTCCCTGAGATATGATTTAGTTTCTTCTGTTAAAAACTTAAATTTAAATTGCACGAAGCACGCTGGGGTCGATAGAAAAAACTTATGGTAAGTTTATATTTTTTAAATTTCTGGTAGAGTCTTCTTAAAATTTCTCAAGAAGCGTATAGAATATTGCAGGTAAAGCAGTTTGGGTAAAAATTCTTTGTATTTGTAACCTAATTCTGCTACAGAAGAGAAGAAAAAAAAACTTATTTTTTAAACTGAAGGTATCATTTATTATCTGACTTTTCAAAAATCGTAATGATATATTTAAAGAAGTTATAATTTTTTACTGATGTGTGTTAAAAAATTCAAGCTTTTCTCAATCTCAAAAAAAACTGATTGATTTCAACCAATAAAAGTTCAGGTTCACACTCTACCTATGGAGTTGAATAGAGGTCTCCGTTTTTTTTTTTTTTTTTTTTTGTTTTTTAATTTTATGTCCTTAAGGCAACTAATCGTTAAAAAATGTAATTTCCCAGTATCTGTGAAATATATCAATCCCTAACGAGTATATGTTTTCTGAAAAAAAAAAACATTCTTTAGGAAAATTTTTTCAAATCGATTAATAAAAATGCCTTTCACATATATTTTGCGCCTGTAATCTTTATATTCAAAATTCTTTTCTAATGTTAAAAATACTTTCTGTAGTTTGACTACACTGCGCCGTTTTAAGCCAAAAACAACGAGTCGACCATAAAAACACTTGAAAGCCATTAAAAAATTAAATTAATTTGAATTCTTTTTTAATTTTTAGAAAAGTAAAAATATAAAAAGCAAAAAGAAAAGAGAAAAAAAAAATAATACTAAATTGAAAAAGTTACAAGAATAGCTGGCAGTGAATATGAAAGATAAGCATTCTCCCCAGGCATAAAAAGTAACATAAAAAAAAAACTAAAAACTGATATAAATTAAGACATGAAGTAAATAAATATTAATAAAAAAATCCATATGCTCTTATCAAAAACACAGCCAACTAAAAGAAAAAAAATATATGAAGCAATAATCTGTAGGATATTAAATATTTTCCCTTATACTCTCACACACGAGATGTGTTTAAGGGATGTATGTAAATGAAATGAATATAAATCATAAATGATGATGTAAAAAATCACAGACAAGTTAAAAAATATTATCCATGGAATATAAAAAAAGCTATAAAAATATTTCTTAGAAAAAAAAAATAGTCTAGAAGCAATAAACTTTGCCAATTTTTGCCAGACAAACAAACAAACAAACATGTTTTTATTGGCTGTGTTGAACGTGGGCGGGCTAACCACTGCCCTTAAAAATTGCAAAATAAGAGGAAGAGGTCTTTTACAGAAACTTGCCATTTCATTGTGACCAAAAATGAAAAATATGAGTGTAAATTACATAATCAGTCGCCAAGTCTCGCACAGCTGATGTTACAATTGTTCTTAATATCGGCCTGTCCTACTTACAACGATTCAAGTAAAACGAGATTCTTTCTGACTTCTTCACTATTGCAGCTTTAGAGCTGCGATAAAAAGTAAAAAATCAAGACAGGCTTCAAACAGAATTCCGATGGAGAAAAAAAGGGTAACAAAAAGCTGTGTTAATCTACTATGCGGCATGGGCCACCAGTTTAGTCAGACTAGGGGATCTATTCTCAAGACAGGGATTTTTGTATAAAAAGGGGGATAAAAATATAGGATTGAGATATTTTATAGGCTTAAAATATTCTTGGGGGATTTTTCACACATCACGATGCTGTGGGTTTAAAACCATAAAATGACTAAAAAGAATTGCTTTTTCGAAAACGAACTCAAATAACAACAATGTAAAAAGCAAAATTAGAACTACGAGAGGAAAAATTTTTGATGATTTTTTTTTTTTTTAACTGTAAATCAAATTAAAATTCCTTAAAATTATATGAAAAAATATATTCTTACAAATGAAATTATTTATAGAACAAATACAAGTAAAGATTTTTGGGGAAAAAATAATCTGCTTTCAAGGAATAAATGGGAATTAAAACTTTTAATTGTGGGATTCGAATCGAAAAGAATCTGGGAACTTTGTGCACCACTTACATGATAAAAAAAGGTATTATGAGCGCTAGTATTCAAACTGTAAACCAACATGGAAGTCGTAGTCTCACAAAGAGGTAAAGCTATTGTTAATAAAATAAGAGAGTCTGAGTGTTATTTTGAGAGGTAAAACGCTTAGGCACTCTTGGTAGGGGCATATCAAAAGCTGGTGTCAGAAAAACTGAAAAGATGTATGAGATCAGCTTCCACGAGCTATTCAGTTTAAAACGAAAATGTTCTATTTTTTTAACTGGCCTTTTTTCAAGTCCAAAGTTATTAAATGTTAAGCCCAATGGCTGGTATTTGACTGAGTAATTTATGCAGGGCCATAGTACATGCAAAGGCCTTTGTAGACTTTAGCCTAATACCAGGGTTGGTCGATTTTTTGTTAAAATGTGGAGATTTTAACTTAATGATTGCAGAAATCTTACCAAAGTTTCAAAGATCCTCTAGAAAAAGAACAACTAAACTGTTGTCGTTTTAAGCTAAATGGAAATATTTTCGTCAATTTTGAATTTTTTGAGCATCATTTTAAATCTTAAGCGAGGATTGTGAAAAAAGTGCTAAAGAAATACTAAATACTAAATTTTAATAATTTATAAGTAAAATTCCTTCTTTCTGGGAACTTAAAAAATTTCAAACAAAATATAGCAGAAAAATTTAGATTTTTCTAACTTACTGCTACCCTCGTAATTTTTATGACTTTAATATTTAAACAAATAAATGAAAGTAGTAATAGGACTATTGATATTGATATTCCTATGTCAGGTACTTTTCTGCATAAAAAAGAAGTAGAAGAGAAAAATCATCAAGCATTATTGTTCACACAACACTTTAACACTGGCAAAAATTATGGCAACTACAACACACACACACACACATATGAATGTTAAAAATAGCCAAATATGTACTAAAATAGAACAACAAAATATATGCTATTTATATTATTGTGTCTACAAAATTTTGGGCATTTTACAACAGATTTTTGTCTTAAATTACTTGCACAAATACAAGAAGACAGAGAGCAGAGTGACATTTAATACAAAGACATCAACGTCCAGAATGATGCAAATAAACGCCTAAACATGTGCAAAAAAATATATTCAGGTAAATTCTTAAAAAACAGCTTCATATAAAAAGCCACAAATCAAATTCAAGAAAACCCAAATTATTACGACAATTATTTAAAAAAAATTTAAGAATAAAATGAAAATTATATTTTAAGAATTTATTTATTTATTAAAATAATACCTTCGGGGTAATCACTGAGAAAGTAAAATTGAAAAAAAAAAAAACATTTAAAAATTCGTATGGAAAATTAAATAAAATCAGATTTTGAAAGGTAAAATAGTTCTATAAGAGGGTAACTTTCGACTAAACAAAGGATGAGATTTAACAGCTGGAAAAATTTGGTTTTCTATTAAAATTATATAAAAGTGTATAGCAAAAAAAGATACATTTTGCTCGTTAATTATTGTGCAGAATAACAAGTAAAAAATTGTATAATCAAAGTTTGGGTTATCTGGTGGCAGCAGTGCGGCCAATTTAAATGTTGTTTCCCCTTTGTCTACCGAATTCGAGCTTGATACTTCTATTATCTTCCAAACTTTAAAACTTTTTCAATGAAATAAAAAAGTTGTCGAAGTAATCGTGAATCGTGAAAGAACATCGGGAGCAATCGTTGCTGTTTACTTCGTTGGCTCTTGGTTTTGGCGCTACAGATAATACAACCAATGTTACAATGGATGTTTTAAATATGCATCCAACGCTTTTGGAAAATTCTGTAGTAAACTTAAGGTTAGAAAAAAACAATTAAAGTGCAGAAAAATTATCGTAATCTTTGAGACGATATTTCGAGAAAAAAAATTGGGTTGTTACGTACATATATATAAATCGCAACAAATAATTATTATTATTCGTGATGAGCGTTGTAAATGGCCATGCAAGTGGTAATTTAAAGCAGGCCTCCTAGGCAGTCTAAATAAGTCGACAAAAGATAGTTCAAAAAAGAGCTACAATTTACGGCGGAGTAGCACCAGTCTAAGAATGTTTTCGTAGATAAGCTTAGTTGGGATACCAGTTGATCTTAGATTGTATTTAGACTTGTGGTTGTAGCAGATTAAAGGAAACCAAAAACCAATGCAAAAGGTGTACAAACCTAGGTTTCTTTAATGGACGATAGTCCGATTAACAATGAGGCGACAACACAAGTGGAAGATCCTGGAAAGTTAATTAAGGAAATTTGATTGAAGAGAAGAAAACCAGATATGAACTGTGTCGATAGCTCTAATTTAAAAAAAATCCCAATTCCGAGTTGGACTCACGCTCGAAGGGCTTAGTACTATTGAAGGGCAAACCTGTAACCTTTATTATCACAGTTTTATTATTAGTGCATAAAAACTCACAATGCATATCATGGTGTAAAAGATAAAGCAATATTACTCAAAATATGACCTTCTTTTATACATCTTATTTTTGCGGATATTGTGTAAAAAAAGTCTGCCTGTTGCATTTTAATAGGTAAGCCTTTATCCATATTAATATGGTCTTGTACGGAACAGCCTTTAATTTATAGTTTTATGTTTACATGTTTGTGGGTATAGTGGACACGTTTCTACATATTTTATGTAAATTTACTTTTAGAGATAATAAACTGTAAGTTAAAATCGTGTCCGGGTATTTATAAATCGATAATTATGTAAATAAGAGAACACGGTAAATTTAAGTACTTTCACGCGTTTATAAATGGGGCAGAATTACTTATAAGTAACCAGCGTGGGATGTTGATAAGTGTGAGTACACAAAATAAGTTGCTGATGCAATATTGAACGAAGCAGCCTAAATTTTAGAAAGCACACTGACTCGGTTTTACTGGATATACCAAAGGTAAACATAAATTTTGCGCAGTCTAACTGTCAGTTTAGGTGATCGACAATTACCAGATTTTAACCGAAAAACTATTTAAGACACTGTGATTTAAATATATTAAGTGACAATCCCGGTGGGCTGATGTGTGTCTCTTTTTTAGCTGCAGTTGCCAGTCAATCGACTAATGTGTTAAAAGGCAACAACATAATTAAAGGAACCTTGCATAGCTGGGACCTTCGTTTGTGTCGTTTGCGATTTTTTAATATTAAAATCTTAGTGATATTTCAACTTTAGCCTGCCCATACGAGGCAAATCTTAATCTCAAAAAGTACAACAATGTACAGCAATTTTTTTTAACAAATAAACAAATCATTTCAGTTTCATATACTCAATTTCTCAAGAAAATTAAGAAAAACTAAAAACGATATTTTTTATGGCCCTTAAGGTTTTTCTCTTTCAATTGAATACCCTTAATTGTTTGCATAGAAGCTGTGTAAACAAATATATTAAGAAATTTTATATCTGGTTTCGAATGCAAACATTAGGGAATAATTGTTTTTGAAACATTTCACCTGGGGCATTTTTTATATTTCAAATGTTTTGCTACTACAAAAATGAAAAGTAATAGAAATAGAAAAAGAACAAGAAAAGAAGAAGTAATTTTCTACTTTTACACATTTCTACACAATTTCTTTGCAATTGTACACTGCTAAAGTGGCTTCAGTTTTATTTGCCATGTGAGACACATGAAAGTGAAAAAACAAAATCATTTACACATGGAAAAGGGCCAACCGTTGTCAGATATAAATAGAAAAATATAAATAAATTTCTGCTATTTTTCTTTCAAACCCAAGTATTCCCACTTTTACTAGCAATAGTGCATTGGGATTGATGTTAGAAAAAGAAACTGCAGCTACAACTAAGTTAATTTATTGCCCACATTAAAAATAAGAAAGAAAATTATTCACTATGAAAGAAAGTTGAATAAAAAATCCCAAGTAAATGTTAAAAATAATCTAAAGACTCGCAAATACAATAAAAAATAAAAATATTAAAAAAATAAAAAATTTCAGAATGTAAAAATCATTTTTCTGAAATATCTTCAATGCACACAATTTTATTGTTGTTGAAAGTTTTTTTTTCATTTTTCATCTTTATATGTATTTGATGTAATTCTGATTGTAATTTTTTTGTGCTAAGAATTTCATATCAAAACTTGATTCCAAGTCATTCATATGAATGAAATTGTAATTTCATACAATGAAAATACTTTAATACAGTTTTGTGGCAACAACAAAAACAAATATTTATGTGTTTCTGCATTTATGTATTGTTCCACAAATGTATGTTGGAAGTGTTCGTCTGTCCGTCCGTCCGTACGTTTAGAAATGAAAAGTCGTTTCATGGCACAAGTAGTAACTTGAGGTATTGAAATGAAAAATAATCTTTTATCCAAAATTATACTCAACACGTAAAAGGTTATAAATATTTTGTACATTTTGTATTTTGAGTTTGTTGCCTTAATTTCTTGGTGTCGGTTGAATATTTAACAAAATGACGAGTACGTGTTGAGGATTATTTACAATACGTTAACGAGGGTGGGTCTATAAGAATCTAATCTTCTAATCTAACATGCAATAACACTCACGTTAAAACGTCATATAATTTGTTAGAATTTAAGATTTGTCATTTCAAATCCCATTTATGTCTGCAATAGTGGGATACAAAAATTTCGTTAGTTTTGTTCAAATATCATTTACTTTATAGATTTGAAATCTTTAAAAAATTTTTGAATAAAAAAAATTTTTCTTGAAGGGTAGAAAATTTTGGTGTTTGTGGAAAAACCTCTAAAATTTCTAAAAACCAAAAAGTTATTGTATTTGACTATTGGAGTTCAATAAAGACACTAATAAAAGAGTTCTACAAAGTTTTTTTTTCTATCCACTTTAAATTATATTAAAATATCCTCCGGAAACTCTTATATTTAATTTTTAGTATTAACATTTGTTATGTTAAGTGATTAACAGAGCTCTGTTATCGTAACAGGCTAGGGTTATAAATTTAAACATTTAACTTCACACACGTTAAGGAACTCAGTTTTTAATATGACAATGAACAAAACTAGATGACATGAACAAGAAGACCTTGCCAAAAGTGGACTGAATATTCTCTACATGCACTGTCGAGGCAATAACACATTGGCAAAAGTCTAGAAGAGTTCTTGATTATGATTAAGATACTCTAAACTGCATAACCGTGTAAGTTACACGTCAATGAAATTTTAAGAATCATTCCCCCCTAAGATTAAAAACAAGGAATGTGCACAGAAGAAGCTGGAATAGCGGCGTGCTGGCTACAACTAAGAAAGCTATCAAAGACAGATATTATATTAAATAAGGACGCTTAAAAGACGCTTTGGAATTACAAGAGATGCTGTGGTGAAAAAGAAAGTCGACAGTTGCCAGCTAACAGTCTAAAATTACTGCAGCCGATAGGGAAGGCTATTGACCTCACGAGACCCAATGAACGCAGGTAGTCTCAAGATAAATTATTATATTTAATTATTATTATTATTGATTAAAACTTAATAAATTGGAAATAATCTTGCGTCATCTTATATTCTATCAGGTCTGATTTACAAGCAACAAGCGGAAAATAAATGAGAGCTCAAACTGTAAGAGTTAAAAACACTGTAACATCACTTATAGGTAATGTAAACTGCTAACTCTATTCAAGCTTTCCTAAAATCCAGGTCAAATGAATAGTTCCCTAAGTTCACTCCTTATTTATTCTACAGACAAAGAAATCTTAAAATTTTCATAAAAAATCATATTGAATTTAAAATTAAGCTGACTGGTAAAACTTTCGTATCTAAAAATTAATACTTTAAACTTATTTTACATCCTTTTTGCTTTTACAAAATTTTTAAATAATTCTCAATTTACTCTATCTGCTATAGATTTTTTTAAAGCAACACAAGCAATAAAAAACGAAATTTTTTGTTAGTTGCCGTATGTAGAATTAGTAGTAATCGTCGTCTAGTGCTAAAATAAATACGTGCGTGTCAAGTAATAGTTTAAGTTAAGCAGAAAATTTTCTACCACCTTTTGCCCTCTTACAGGACAAATCTCTCCTGTCCGATCTCTTTTATTACAAACTCCCTTGCAACAATAATTTATACAAAACAAAAAACCCAAATAAATAATATTAAATGAAAATGTTTAGAGAATTTAACCGAGACCAAACAGAAATAAAATTATAGAGAAATTAAAAACATTAAATAAATACACACGCAACCATAAACAATCTCTTTACCCTGTTACAAACAAAAAGACAGGAGTTCAATATCAGCACTGATGATAATGATGATGATGATGACGATGATTACAATTAGAATGATGAGGAATAGGAATTTTTTTTAACAATTTATTAAAATATAATATCAAACTCGTATTAAAAAAAAGCAACTAGAAAATAGAAAATTTTTATAATACCCAGGGGTGGTTTAGGTGTTTTTTTTAGAAAATTCATAATGAAACAATAAAATGAAGAGGGTTAAAATCATAACGAGACAAAAATGGAAGCCAAACGAAAAGGTTGAAAAAAGAAAAACACAATAAAATAATTAATTACAATGTTCGGTGATGTGAAAAATGATGGGAAATTGTTATTGAAAGCAATTTACTATTATTGTGACCAATATGAAATATATGAGTAAAAAGAAACCAAAAACAAATAAGAATTGATTATAAAAAAAATAAACAACAGATAGAACGAAGGAAAAGATATTCTAAATTTTACCACAGGCAAATTTTAAATGGATTGAATGAAAATTCAAAATGAATTGAAGAGAATTTTTATATACTTTTGTGTTAAATTTAATTGTATTTGAACTCTATTGCACTAAAAACTAAAAAATTGAATATATTTAGGTAATCTCAATTATGTGGAAATGACTAGAAAGAGCAGCTTCTAGTCGGCCGTAAAAAATTTATTTAAGCGAAGAGTATATATAAATGCTTGCGCAGTCTAAGTGACAGATTAAGTAGTCGACAATTATCAGCTTTAAATCGACAAATTATTTAAGATACTGTGATTTTTTAAACATCAACAAATCTCACTTTGCATGATAAGTTTAAAAGGCGTTGATTGACAATCCCGATGAATTAATGTGTGTCGTGTTTAAGTTGCAGGTCCCGGTCAATAAGCCGCCAATGACTATTATTTAAAAGAAAAACTAGAAAGCGTGCTATATTTGGCAATTCCGAATCTTATACACCCTACATCATGTATGCAAATCTAATTTAGCGAAGTAACTCCAATCAAAAAAATAAATATTGGTGTGACAGAGAATTAAAAAAATGTACATAAAAATTTCATCGGCTCTTAATGGGTAAAACATTTTTTTTAATTTTTTGTTTTCTAAAAAATCTATTCAAAAACTTTTAAATGATACCCATATTGATATTTTAAAAAATATGGCGCATAAGCGTACTTTTTTATGAACATTTCAGAGGCATCGGAAAATATGAACGAGCGCCAATTTTTGCACTTGATTTTTTTTTCTTATTTTTTTATTCTCTATCGCTCCATATGCTAGTGTTTTTTTAATTGGAGTTAATTCATTGTTGCATATGAGATGGAAACTAGAGGCAAGCGTAGTGTTTTGCCGCTGCCACATAGGACATGGACAAATCTTGCTGATTTTCAATAAAAAAAATTTTGGAACTATGTCTGATCGATTGGCATATTTAAGTTTTCTCTAGCTCATGTGGTGCCTTGGCCAAATTGATTTCAACACTAACACGGACGGATAGATGGACATCGCTCAGTCGTCGTCGCGTAAGCTCTCTAAATATAAATACTTTATGAGGTCGAAACTTGATATCGTAGAAATTACATACGGCATGACAAACGTGGGTGCACCTATTTTTTACTTTTTGTGGTGAAAAGTATAAAAATATTTTAAAGATTAATGAACTATCATTATATTAGAAGGAATGAAGTCAGTACTAACTTGTTTTCTTAAAACAAGATAAATTAAATTTCTAACAATTTTAACTATTTGTAATTTAAAGCATTTTAAGGTTTAAGCAAAATTTAATTTTGTGTCAAGTGTTGCGTAGAAGATAGACTTTAATTTACGACTTTATGTACAAAAGAATTAGGATTTAAGTAAAAAATGAAGAGGAAGGAAGTCCAGCTTTCACAATTTCAAAGCTTCTTGTTGTAGATTTATCATAATCAACTCTTTAGAGGACTTTCAGAAAAACTAAAACAACTGAAGATGTTTACAGCAGCTTTAGTTGAATAACAAGTTGTTCGAATGACAGTATAAAATTAGGGTGTAATAGTGTTGGCAAAAATTAAAGAGCGACAGTTTGGCGTAGTGTACAGCAACTAAAGCCATACAAATAATAATCATTAATACGTTTGGCTATATACTTACAAAACTTATTTGAAGTTTTCTTTCTCATGACCATATAATTATTTGTAAAACACATACGTTATTGTTAAATGTATTCAGAAATATCTCCTCTTTTGTAATGACTAAAACTATGCAAACAATTAAAAAAAGAAATAGTATAGAATCTCTAAATATTTTTTATTTAAAATTTTCTTAAGACTAAATGTGACATTTTATGTTTCTATAAGTAATTTATGAGCTTTCCTAGCAATTAGAAAAATTAATCTTTCAAGATTAATTTCTAAAAGGTACTTCACTTTCCAATACCATCCAACGCCTTGAAGCCGATCTTAAAAATATTAATAAATCTTCATCGTTTCTCCGTTTATCTACAGGTCGCTAAGTCAGCAGAATCTTGTAGAATTAAGCTGTTGTGAAATCACAAATCAAGCCTAAAAGTGGCTAAAAAGATTTTTTACAAATTGTCATTCGTTTTTCCCAACACTTTTTCACTTAATGGAAGTTTCAATATTAAGCTGCTGCACTAACACAAATTGCGATATGTTTAGTTGTTTTTTACGGAGATCCCACAAAAGCCATTACAGAGGAATGGAACTTAAGCAAATAATATCTTAAAAGTAAATTTACATTTACAGCAAAAAAGCGTTACCCTTAAAGTACCTGTCTGTCTACCTGTCAATTAAACAAATCCAAGATTTATCACATTTTTAAACAATTATATATCTAATCTTATATTCAACATCCTTCAGATCAAATAAAAATATTATTTTTATTAACTAAACATTTAATTAAAAATAAGTAAAGAAAAGAAAATTATTAGAAATTTTATAATCAATTTTTCAACATTAAACTTCATACCCATAACCGGAATTTTCTTCTTTTTTAATTAACGAAACTTTGAGGTTATAATTTCAAATCTGGTCGCACAAGACACACATTATTGTTCGTGTGTGTGTATGGAGGACAAAAAACATTATTATCCTTTATCATGCTACTCACCATGCTACTCGTTTACACCTTCGTTTATATTTATTTGTGTTACAAATACAGGAAAAAACGACAAATACTACGACAAACACATCCATTCACATATGTTTGCTCACATTTGCCTCAGTACTTGATCCCCAGGCCCATTAGTTTTATACACCAATAATTTGTACAAATATTAGTTGTTGTTGTTGTTGGTGTTAAATGTTGTTGGTTGGTGTTGTTTTAAATGTTTTTACTCTTGTTTTTGTTGCTTCAGAATATTATTATTTTTTTTCCTTTGTAAACGTTCTCGTGTCATTGCCATTGTTACACAGGAATTTCAACACATTTGTTTTTGCATGTAGTTGTATGTATGTGAATGTGTATGTGTGTTTTCAATATCCTTGTACTGTCTTATTGTCGTTTTCATTTTCATTATAGTTGCCGTAGCTGTTACTGTTTTTTAATTTTACACAGTTATTTTGTCGAACACGAACTCAAGCACGAACTTATGAACTTTTAATAATTGTGAAAAAGGTAGAAAACAACGACAAGAAAATAAAATCCATAAGTTTTTTGTACTCTTTCTTTATAACTTTTTTTTGCTGTTTCTAACTATTTGCATAAGTTGCTGTTGGTGTTGTTGCCGCAGTATGTTTTCTATAAAATGTAATAAAACATGCAGTGTCTAAAAGTGAACTACCTGTCGCTATTTAAAAATATTACTTATTTCAGTTCACTATTTTCAAACAAATTATTTTGTGTGCATCGGAATAATCTAACGAGGGTAGTTTGAAGTAGAATTATAATAATAAACAATTAAGCAGGCGAGGTAGAAAATACAACACGTTTTATTTAAATCTCTTTAAAGATTAAACTTTTTCTTGTGGAGTTTTGTTTAGGTTAAACCAGGCAAGTGTTTTATCTAACACGTAAATAAATAATACTTTCAAAACGTTAGTATCCAGTCAGCATGTCTTTCATTAGTACCAAAATCCTTTTAGACTACCACCTAATAAGCATTAGAATATAAATGAATTCTCTATATAAAATATCAACACAAAAGCAACAGAGTTAAAGAGAACACAAAAAAACTTTCTTATAAAAGAAGAAAACGCTACTACATAAATTACTTTCCCATCATCAAAAGCATTTTTATTACTATAAATACTTCCAAGTATTTGTACGAAAAGATCATAAAATTTCTAACGAGAACTATAAAAGAAATGTTTTTTTTTTGCGAAACGCGAAAAACCTTCATTGCAATAATAAATTTAAGAAACGTGTTCTTAATGACAATCTAAATTGCTTGTTGTAAAAATATTAGCAGAGAAAAATGTTCCTGGGAGAGGTGCCTGCAACAACAATTATACATTTTTAATTATAGTTAAAATTGAGTTGACTCGATACATGCATATTGTTAAAATGAGGCAAGACTTTTTCTCCACCGCAATGTTTAGAAACCTGACAAAAATGTAACATAAAAAGCGAGCTGTATTCTTTCAACAAAGTATTTCAATACCTTACACCACACACCAAAAAAGTGTTAATTTTAGTTTGTCATTCCGTTTGTAATTTCTACAATATCTATTTCCGATCCTATAAAGTATATATACTTTGAGTTCCTATGCATAGCGAAGTCGATTACGCGATGCTTCTCTGTACGTCCGTCTTAGAGTTGAAATCAACTTTGCCAAGGCACTAGATGAGCTAGAAAAAATTTAAATACGCCAATCGATCAGACACAGTTTTGAAAATTTTGCTCTTGAAAATCAGCAATTTCGGTCCATGTCCTTCGGTGCAGTGAGTAAAACAAACACCACCCCTGCTTATAATTTTCCATATTGTTACTATTTTTTTAAAACGTAAGAATTCTTTTGATTGCAAACTGTGCTTCTTGATACTACTAGTGTTCAGGATCTCGTATGGTCTCGTATTTACATAAACTACTCGATGACTTGTTTAGTAACCCTAAACCATTCACAGACCACACAACCACGTTTTACATCGAATAGCCACAACTTACATCTGCCATACACTATGGTCAGGTTTTTACTTCCTTCCGCTAATGACATTATTCTCAATATCAAACAAACATCTCACTTTATGTATCTAGCAATGACTTCACACAACAAGTGTTTTTCACTTTTCGGGAGATTTGCACTGCTGTATTTTATAATTTAAATTTCTTTACACAATTATTATATTTCCTTTGTACGCATTCCCCAAGGTAGGCTCGAACTCCTGATCTTCTGCTTTGCAGCACGCACCTCTACCAACGCAGCCATTGAGGTTGCTCACCTGATGTTTGCTCATTATCGTATTATTCTACACACATACCTAATAGTGGTGGAAGTAATTTATTCACCTCTGTTTTTACCACGCACTAACAGACAACAACAACAGGGGCTGCTAGATCTTATGTTCGTAACAATATTATTTGGAACAAATCTAGTCTAGTCAAGAAACAAATATATAAAGCGAAGAGAATTAAAAGATAAGAAAGAAATCAACAAGTGAAAATATTGGCGCTCGCTCATATTTGCCGAGTTATGGGCATCTGAACTTTTAGTAGAAAAGTACGATGGTGCTTCATATTTTTCAAGATATTAAAATGGGTATCATTTAAAAGCTTTTGAAGGGGTTTTTCAGGAAATACTAAGATTTTTGAAAAATGCTTAAATGCTGATGACATTTTTATGTAAAATTATATTTATTACATATTTTATTATTTGTAGCAATTATATGTTATCAGTAAACATAATATGTTAAATATATGAGTGTATAACGAATTTATGATTAAAAAGCAATCAGATGAGCTGTGTGTGGAGAAAATTTAGTACTTCGTACAAAATAGCAAAGGGAACTACCATTTTTAACATAACTATGTTACCAGTGTACTGTTAGCTCCTTAACAAACATTGTGTCTTAAGCTCCCTCTATTTGGGATGATATATTAAGAAAAATGACACAAGTGAGAATAAATATAAGATATGAAAATGTTGCTTGAAGAGATATTTTACTGAACTGTAATAGTTTGATATCTAAAAATTTTTGAAAAAGTTAAATTGCTAACAGCACACTGTTAGCTTTAAAAGAAGCTGTATTAGAGAATGGTTTTTGTGTCTATTAGTTAAATAAGAACTTATCTTTAAATATTTATAGGCCGACAAGATTTATTTCTAATAAAAGAAATTCAAAAATATTCCTTTTAACCGACTTCAAAAGCAGGAGGTTATGAACTCGTCTGAATGTTGCTTTTTTATGTTTGTGCGTACAGAACTTTGACATTTCAGAACTGATTAAAATTTTTTTCTTTTGTTTTAAGGTTATGTCTACAGATTAGTTTCAAAAACAGTTCATAATTTTAAAAATTAAAGGGGGTACCCATACAACATACATGTATTAAGTGTATTTTGAATCGTAAAGGGCACCACTTAAAAATTAAAAAAACTACCTACAATTATAGCTCACAATAGCAAAAAGCAATAGAAAAATAAATCTAAAAATTAAAGGGTGTTTCCAAAGGTAACTTATTTTGACCTATATGGTCCTTTCTTTTGAACCTTTATAGGCAAACGCTTGAAAATTGAACAGAATATCGATTACTATGATAACAATAACAACTAAAATTATATTCGAATTTACAAATTAAAGGGTGCCCCAATAGTTCATTTAATTTGATGTATATGCCCATATTTTTGGACAGTTGTAGATATATAGGCAAGAAATCTGTATTGCTAAGTCCTCTACAATACCAAGTATAAAGTTAAAATTCGGATATTAAAGGGTGTACCAATAGTTACAGTAAATTTTTTGTATGTGATCAATTTTTTGTATTGTTGTTGACAGACAGCTGAAATTTAAAAGGAGGCTTAGCCCACTACAAGAACAAGTATATAATTTAAATTTATAAATTAAAGGGTGTTCCCATTATTGATGTAAGTTGACCTAAATGGCACTATTGTTTTAACCGTTAAGCACTTGAAAATAAAACGGCATTTCTACCACTTTAACCGTTAAAATAAGAAATATAAATTAAAGGGTGTCCTAATATTTGATGTAAAATAATTTAAATGCCCAAACTTTTAAATTGATGTATGCAGACAGCAAAAATCTGTTTTAAGGTCTGTGGTTCTATGCAAGAATTATTGTCCAATGTTTCTTTTTCTGGCATTAAGCTCAACCCATCAATTGAAAAACATTTCAAATTGCTCCACAGAAAACTTAAAATCACAAATCGCATAAAAACTACTCTTCAACACAAATTCGTATACTTAAATAAAAACGTATTTGGATTTCGTTTATTTATTAATTTTTCCTTTCAATTTCGTGTTTAACGATTGATGTTGCATCTATTATTATTTTTAATTTAGTTCTTGAATTGTTTTCAATTTGTTTGGAAATGACATGCATAACGGGTGCGAATGTTATTAATTTTTTACAATAGTTTAACAACGGCACGTTATTCTTTTACCCATGCAATTCTAAAAATTAAGAAATTCAGATACAAAACGCAACAATAATTTCAAAAGAAAGAAAAAATAAAAATAGTAATAGAAATAGCAATAGCAATAGCAATACATTCATTACAATTTTTAAATTATACAAAACGAACATTATGTGGCATAAATGATATCAATGAACTTTAGCCTTTTTTGTTACAAAAATACTATTAAAAACATCCACACAAACACAAATATTCGACAACCTTTTTTTTTGTGCTCAATCCCTTTCGTTGAAAAAAAGTATAATAAAAATACCAAAGAAATTAAACTGAAAGTGTGTGATTGTAATTTGTTGTTGCTTTCAACAGGGAGGTTTTAAAATTGAAACGATACAACTGTAAACGTTCTTGAGTATTTTGTAAATTACAAAAGGATTTTCTTAATTTTAAAGAATAAAATGTGTTTTTTTTTTCAAAATATTTTTATTCTGTGTTTTTGTTCGTACGTTTCTGTTTTATTGCAGCACAAGAAGAAAAGTATGTTGTACGCTGTAAACGTAGTTCGTGTTGTATTTAAATTGTTTAGCAGAGGTGTTGTTTGCTTATTTCGTGCAACTACATTATGGAAATGAATTTTATTGTTTAATCAACTCCAAAGGCATTTCATGTCAATTTGTTTTTTCTTTATTAATAGAAATGTTTTAAGCACAATTGAAAACATGTTAGACCTTTTTCTAGAATTCTATAACAACTGTAGATAAAAACTTGTTAAATTAAGTCAATTATATGTTTGACTTATAATTTAAAATTTGTTTATGAATTTATGACTGTATCCCCACTATTGGAATAAAATACTTATGAAATTAGTAAAATTCAAGTTCTTCATTACTTTTTTGACAAAAAGCAAAAATAATAAAGAGCCTTTTTAGAATTCACATTTATGAGGGGGTCTATTTCTATATCCTATTCCATCGCTTTTCAGTGAACTGGAAAGCACGGATCCAAAGCCTAAGCCCAGTCAAGAAATGGATGACCTAAAAAATCACTAATTTTGCAATTGCAACTTTTTATATTGAACGGAGTTGTCCTTGTAACGCTTTTGGTTCCTAAATTAATGGGACTTTTTAAGAACTCTAAATTTTCAAACCCTGTTTATTACAGATAACACAGGCGTATAAAAGCTTCGCTCATACCTTGCAGAATGTAATGGAAACTCCTTTTTTATCATTGTCCGGTATTTCGGTCAACAGTGATAGAAAGACTTTGTTCTTATGAAAAAGAAGAAGAAGATTTAAGGTGATAACATTAATAAATTTTAAGGTTTAGAGGGTTTAAAAATTATCTACAAAATTGGTAAATGGTGCGAAATCATAAGTGAAACTTTCCCAAGAAATTCTCGTTCATAGCAGGACATGCTTTGTGGCGATTTCAATTAATGCCTGTCTAGATCGTACTTGTATCTTTTGCTAAAGTATTTGAGACTTTCCTTGCTACGCTTCACTGTTACCCAGTTATTTAATGCCTTTATGGAGCTTTTCGAAGAACAACAGCCTGTCGTCTCTGGAGCTACTGATTTCTTGGACGGCAGTCAGGATCTCCTGTCAAACAATGAAAAACAACCTGTTATAGTTTCATTCCTTCAAAAACTCCAAGAAGCTGTGTAATTTTCATTCACCGTACATTAAATCGACTCAGAAAAGAAGACGTCACACCTTTTTCGAACCGACAGCAATTAATGCACAATTGAAAAAAAAACTTATCGTTATTATCGATCAATGGAACTGAATATTTTTAAGGATACGTTGAGTATGGTTTGGTATTCCCATCTCTAAACTTTATTTCTAGTTTGAAGTGAAGCGCACGTTATAAAAAAAAATTTAACCTGTGAGAAAGCTGAAGAAAAAAAAAATAAAAATTTTTTTGTAAAGTATGACATCTTGGAGAGCTGAAGCAGAACACAATATGATGTCTTTCTCTTAGAGATTAAAGCCAAAATTTCACTAGATTACGGTATAAAATTACCAAAAGTATTGGTTGCACAATATGATGATGAGTCGGACTCTATTTTATTGAGGATGGTAATGTTTGTTCATTTTAAGAATGACATTTAATTAAATTTTTAATTAAATCAATTAATTATTTCATTAAAAAAGAAGAAAATAAGTTTTACTCAAATAAATAATAAAAACAATTAAAAGTTTTATTATATTTCAATAAAAGTACAAACAAAACTTTTCCATCGAGATGTGCTTTTACCCTCAATAATCAATATCAGTGATTTATTAATTTAATCGGGATAAAAAATATCATTTTTTTATTATTAATTTAATTTAATATTCCCGTAATTTAATAGAAAAACAAAGAAGTTTCTCAGACCTTATTTGTGCATGGCTGGGGTTAAGACGTCAACGGTTTGGTTGCCTGCAGATTAAAAAATGCTTAGAGTACCTTTAATCAAAGAAATTAATAAACCAAAGGAATACATTAATAGCGCGTCCAGATGTCGTCGTGTAGAAGGGTGGGGAAGAAAGATTTTTTAAAAGTACAACAAATACGATTGTATTCTGATGTAATCTCTTTGTAGAAAAGAGATGTCTATTTCAGCCACGTTTATGGAAAATTAAATATATATTTTAAGAAAAGGCCAAATGCTATGACCTACGACTTCTTTTTTTTATGTGGAGTTATTAAATTAACCCCCAAAAATTTTAGCGATAGAATAGGCTAATTGGGTTCACACGAAACTAATAACTTCTTTTAAGGTACGATAAAAATAAGAGATAATTGAAAAGGAATGCGACAAAATAAATAAAGAGAAACCAATTAACAACTTCCTGCTAAAGCGTTAACTAGGTGTTCTAAATTGTTTGTATGTTAAGTAAGTTTTCGTTTATTTATTTTTTATCGTTTGGAATGTGAAAACATTTAAAAATTGAAAACGCTTTTTTTGTTTCAAGTGTCATAAGAATAATTTTCATTAAATTGTGTTTTTATTTCACCATTATATCTGTTTTCAAGGTGGTTTATACTTGAATAATGATGAAAAAGGAATATAATGTCGTGGGTTTTTCTTTTAGTATTTTTAAAACACAAATTAAAATAATGAGACATTTATTTCAGCTTAAGCACGTGTATGCAATTTATGGAGAGTTTTCTTTTCTTCATAAATTCTATTTTTCGTTTCATAATTTTTTGAATGGGATTTTGAATTTGTTTTTAAGATTTTATAAATTGTTAACATGTGTGTTATTTCCCGTTAAGTACTTTGAGACACAACAAAAAAAAAAAAAAAAAACGAACGCAATAGAAAAAAAAATGAAACCATGGATACTTGGATCAACATTTCAATAATTTTTTTGTTTATTTGTAACTGAATGCCTCATTAAGGGTAAATTCTTAAAATAAAAATCCATAAATTTTCTAGATTAAGGTTATTTATGAGTTTCAGTTTTTTTCCTTTTTTGTTTTTTTCGGCAAAACACAAAAACCTTAACAATTGCAGCATTTTACAATTTAAATTACAACAGCAAGGTACATAGATATTTGGGGGGTGAATAAGTGTAGCAATAAATTCCTCTTTTTATTTTTAATCAAAAAATAAATTAAAAGAAAGCAATTGAAACTTTAAACAAAACAATTACAGGGTCTAAAAAATAAAAATAATTTTTTTTAAATTGAACAAAACTCTACGGCGGACAGTTTTCGTTTTAATTTCTTTCTTAAACTTATTAAAACTTTTACCATAATTTTTCTTTTAAATATCACTTTAATATTGATCTCATGCACAGTATAGCCATCTAAGCTTTTAATATTTTAAAAGATAAGAAACAAAAAACAGTTTTGCTTTATCGTTTCCCTCAAAACACACCTTATTTAAATTGACTTCTATTTAAAATGCTGTAAAATGTTTTTCAATAAATCCATATCAGTATTATGCATGTCTTTAGTATTCCTTCTTTTATATTTTAACCATTATTTTTATTTTAAAGACTCTGTGTATTTTTTCTCTTTCCACAAAATGTCTTGTAAAAGAATAGAAAAATTTATGCGTTTCGATAACAATTTTACTAATTTTCAATGGTATGAAGTGCCTTAAATCGACCGATATATACATTCATGCAAATGCATGCATGCTTTCATATGGTGCATGCATATGTACAGAAAAGGTCAGAAAAATAGCAAGTTTCAGTCTTTTTTATAAACAAAAGTTTTATCTAATAGCAAATTAAGTTTGTGGCATTAATTTTCTTGTCAACGATTCTTAAAATTCAGCAAAAAAAAATTTTTATTTACATAATAATTTAAAAAAATTATAAAAAAAAATCATTTTTTTGATTAAAAAATTATTTTTTAACGTACCGGCCATAAAAAAAATTAATTTAATAACGAAAAATTGCTAGTTTTGTATTATAACAAAAGATTAAATTTTTTTTAAGAATAAATTAATATTTCAGAAAAAAATATTTTTGAACTAAACAGTTATAATTAATTGAAAATCTCAATAAGTTTTTATACCTCTTTTTCATTCCCCCCAAAAATGAACAAAAAATCACAGCCATCGCTAAACGTGTTTTTGCAATTTAGATTTTTACCGCAACGTCAAAGGAAATATTATTAATTTTCGTGGTTCTAGTAAAATTTTAATTTTTAATAAGCGAAAAATTGCTCTGAAAACATATTTTTTTTGGAAAAACTTTGCTTTCCAACCTAAATTAAGGCGTGAAATCGAATGACGCCGTTAATTCGTAGAACAAAGTTCGTTAAACAATTCTGTAGGCTTCTTGTGCGAAAGACTCGTATTTTGAGTTTAAGCACCTTAATTTGCCAAAATCATAAAAATATTTTATGAAAATCTTTAATTTTTTAATTTCGGATTTATACGGATTCTTAAAAAATATAAATTTTCACATGAATTTAAGATTATTAATGAAATATGTTGCTTTTGTGCAGTAAAAGCACAACATTTTTTAAAATCTTTTTTCAACCAACTGAGAGTTACAAAGTTTGCCAATATAATAATATGAACAAGCTTGCGCACATGTTTTAATTTTTTCATAAAATATTTATTTTCGTTTATAAATATAAAAGTTTCCATATTCTTGCTTAAGCGTGGAGAGGATATTTTGGTTAAAGTTTCAATTCTTAACTCTCGTTTAGTTTAAAATAAATTTTATATAAGATTTTTCACTAATATTTCAAAAATAATACTTTATCTTCACTCCCAAACTATATATGGACTAGATATGTTTTGTCAAAATATCTTTACGAAATCTTCTCCAAAGGAGAGACATTGAAGAAATTAAAAATTCACGCTCCATGGACTGCTGAATCATTAGTCAGCGATACAAGCTCTAAGTAACCATAACTGGAAAGAAAGTTTAGTAGCAAAACGTCAATCCATTGGCAACTAAATTGTGCATTTTACCGACTTTACTTTATTTAGTCTGGGGTAATGTGAGGTCACTGATTAAAGCGAACAACAAACTTAAAAAAGAGGTAAAAAATTTTACTTTCTGGATACAAAACATACGCGCCAGCAATGAAGCCGATATGTTGGGGGTTATTTTACAATACTAATGGCATAAAGAAATCCTTCAAAAATCTAATTTTTACTTTAAATTATGGAATCTGAGTATTTTATTGCAAGAAAAAAAATTTTTTTTTAATTAAAAGTTTCTTTATTGAATGTATTTATTTCAAACTGATTATTACCTTCAGCTCTTCGTGCTTATAATATTCACATTAAAAGTTATAATCTTTACCGGAACATTGTGTTCGATTAAAACACTCATAATTATTTTTAATAAAAAATAAAAATTATTTTGTCTTTTTTTCCTTTTTATCGAAAGCTGGTCACTTCAAGATTTCCAGATTTTATTTCAATTAAACAAAATTTTTTATTGATTCAATTACTTATTTAATTACAAAATTATTGATACTTAATAAAAAATTTAATTGATTCAGTCAAATATGTAATTAAAAATCAAATCAATCTGAAACCAAATAAAACCTTTAAACAGTATCAAAAATTTTTTTTGTATTTAAAAAAAATACGTTTTTTACTTAAAAAAGAAAACCAAAGTTACAAATTTATGATCTGCTTATTTATAATGCCCAACTGCAGTTGCAGTTTATCTTAGAATAGTTTCACAAACATTGCCAATTTATAGATTTATTTTTCCATTTGCTGCTAAAGAAAGATACTTGACTATACATGAGTGCGCGTGTATGTGAGTGTGTGTTAGCAATAAATACAATTTTTCACATGCGTTCTGACATCGCATACCATTTCCACACTTTGTATACTGTTCCATTCTACATGTTCTACAGTTTTAGCTGGTCATGTATATAAATTGTTCCTCTTAACTCCTTCTCTCTACCATTTCCTTCCGCCAACATGTTGCTTATGTTTTCACATTGGACATATGAATTGGCCTGAACTCTTATGCTTCCATAGAATTTTTTTTTGTTATTTTTATTTTTGGTTGCAAAAACAAAAAAAAAAAAAAATAAAAGAAAGCAAATAAAGTAAAAAAGAAATGTGAAAAACTTTTGAAGGCGTGAATATTTCGAAATTAGCATAAACCAATAAATCTTTTTACCATTCGATACAGATAAAATACAACATTAAAAACTAAAATTACATTTTATTAGCTGTCTTAAGGAGTTTATTTTGTTGGCTATTGGAATGTTTTGGCTGGTAAATACTTGTGATCGGAAACATTTACAAACTCTTAAATTTACTGTAAACAACCATTTGCAAACGAAATGAAAAGATAAATTTATTTCGTTAGAGAAAAATAGGTACCACTTCCTGGATATAAAAAAAAATTATAGCAAAAAATATTAAATATCTGCGGATATTTAGGACCTAAAATGTTTTGCCTCTATTCTCATTTTTTGTTTATAACAAAGCGAAGGTGTTTATAATGAAAAAATTTATGTATTGACTAGCTTTTTCTGTTTTTTTTTTCTTTTATTTGGAAACTTAAAACGGCGGTTGAAATGAGATACAAGGTGGGGCCAAAACTAATGTCATACCACAACTATGTTAAAAATGAGGAGAATGTACCCTGCCTAAAAAATATCTGAAGGTGTAAATTTAATGACATTGAGTTAAAAAAATTACATTAGTTAAATTATTTCTGCGCCATAATGCACATTTGCGCTCGTTTGGCTTGCAAAAGATTCAGTAGAAAAAACTAGAGGTAATGACAGAAACTGAAGAAACGTTAAGCCATTAAATTTCGTCCCTTTTGAAAAGAAGATTCTATTTTAGCAGAATTGTGTAATTGGTCCAACAGACAATATCATTTTTTTAAATTTTGTATAGCTTTTTTTCTTCGTTTGAACTTATTCTCCATATGTCTGAAACATCAGTCTAAAATATCAAATAGTTCTTGGAGGTCAAATGGCAGATCCATTTCTCGAAATCAACTAAATATTGATTTCAATGAATCGCGGTACACAACAAAGCGCCACCACTCGAAAAGCTTAATGATCGGGGTTCGGTCATCATGTTTCTATCGGCCATAATGTGATCTCCAGCTTTATTTTTTAGGAAATAAGGTTCCAGGTTCCGCAAGCATATTAATGGCAATAATATGTGCATTTCTCTAAATGTAGTAAAGTCGACAGCGTCAGTTATTTCGCTACATAGGCGGCAATTTTGCTTATTACTAAAGCCGTTACGAGAATTTTACGATAAAACATTGGATCAGTTTGCAACTGCTCTAGAGGACAATCGGTAAAAGAACGACGCATGTGATGGTCTTGTGGCTTTAATTCTACACAAAATCTTACAGGGTTATAGTTCATGATCGCTTAATTTTCTGCATAGTGAACAGGCAGAACCCAAATATCTGCAACCAAGGACGAATCAATAAATTTGGATCTTCCTCCATACGTTAATGGCAGCGATATTCTCACAGTCCTTTGACATATTCGTATAAATGCATCACTTAGAGAGCATGTGGTTTAAAATATAACCACAGTTCGATGAATGGTTTGCTCAGTTGAATAACTGGGTAGTGTAGTTCAAGCGTCGATCTATTCAAGATGATTTGACAAAGTATGCTGATCATTGATGTCAAAATATGAGCGCAGTATGATATTTTGTTTGACAGTTAACCCATTCGCAAATTTAATAGGGCTTAAAAAAGACTCATTATAAATCCGACTTGAATTGATTGTAGGAGGAATTAAAAGAAATGTTCTTTCTTAAGTCTTCGTGCATCGTCTTCGGGCGGACTAAATCAATAACAGTTTGGAGGGAGAACCTAGCATTAAGCTTTCCAGTTTGTTGTAAAGAAAGTAAGCGAGTAGTTAAATAAAATAAAAAATAAGCAGAACTGTTTTATGAAAATATTTGACACCATCTTAATTAGTGGTAACATGAACACAGCTTATTTTTAATTTGCTTGGGAGTTTTGCTTGCAAAAATGGTACTGAGTTCAAATTATTTTTGAAAAAAAACCAATTTCAAAACAGATATCATCTGCCTGGCTATAATGGTTCAAAATTATTGTCATGACACCCATATATCCCATCTCCAAAGCTTATAAATGTTATATCGGACTTAGCATTTACATTTCCTCTTTTATATCAACCGTTTGTGTACATCAACTATTGGAACAATCTTTAATTTCCAAATCCAAATTTTATACTTTTTGTGTTAGCGGACTTAGCAACATACTTTCTTTGCAAATTTCAAGCGTTTGTCTGCAACTGATTAAAAGTATAGCCATGTAGATTAAATTAAGTAAACTATTGGGGTACCCTTTAACTTAAAACTTTGAATATAAATACTTGTTCTACAACGGTTAAAGCAATCGACTTTGTATCCAATTTTCAAGCGTTTGTCTGTAAAGATAGGCCATTATAAGTCAATTTACGATACCTATGGGGAGACACCCTTTAATTTTTAGACTATATTTTGCATTACTTTTTGCCATTGGGGCTATAATTATACCCACTTTTTTAAATTTTAAAATGGTGTCCCTTACGGTTCATAATACAAGGAAAAAATATTTATGTTGTGTGGGGACACCCTTTTATTTTTCAGGTTAAGAGTTGTTGTTAAAACGGGACCAATCTATAAGCTTAACCTTTCAAAAGAAAAAAAAATTCAAAATCAGTTCAAAAATGACCGAGTTCTGCAGACACATAGAAACATTAAAAAAAAGGAACATTCAGTCGAATAGATAACCTCCTTCTTTTTTTGAAGTCGGTTATAAAAATAAATTAAAAGTCGCTGTGTTTTACTTATTTTTTTATTTACTTCCTAAAAAAGCATTCGTTATGGTTTTCTTTAAATAACTATTTCTTTCAGTGTAGTGCCAATATCACAAACAACACAATCTAAATTGCATCTGCTGGTTACCAAAACATGACTATAGTCATCAGTTAACCCTCGTTATCGTAAGAAATAAATTGGAAATTTAATCCTTTTATTCCGTCTTTAGTTTATTTCTCCAAATTTATACAATGATCGATTGCTTTTTGAATTTGTGACAATAATTAAGTATGAGTTTTGTCCCCCCACAATTTTGTATTAAGTGTCAAACGTAAGTTTTCGGTTGTTGGCAATATAAATTTCCCGTTTTTTCTTTTCTTTTTTTTTTTTTTTGTTGTATTCATATCAAAATGTCATTCCAAATTTTTTTTTTAAATAAAGTACTTGAAAGAAAGTATGTGGGCTTTAAATAAAAATAAAATTTAAGCAATAATTCGAAATTTTGAAGATAAGTACCAACATACAAGCAAATCTGAGCCAATGAATTTATTTAATCTGCCAAAAAGCATTTCATACACAACGATTCATGGGTCTCTTCATCATACATCTTTTCATTTATGACTGCAACGTCAAGTGTTTGTAGATGTGTGGATTTAGTGATTGCAGATTCTGAACAATACGTCATATTTCTTTTATAGCTAATCCTGTTTTTGCATTTTATTGCTTTCTTACCAGCCCTCATTTCAATCTGATTGTGTGTGATTTTTTTTTTTTTTTTTTTGAACGTTCGCTTGTATATTGGCGTGTTATTTGTGGCAAAGTCATGTGCCCGCGTAACAAATCAATCTTTAAATGGCCAGCTGATTTTGTTTTTATTTTTGCCTTTCTCTCTTCTGTAATTTTGTGTGTTGCACAACTCTTAGTAAGATTTATGTATTTTTATGCTGTATTAACAACATTTTATTGATCCAAAGGGAATTTTATTGTTACTCTTTCGTTTTCATTTTCCATTCATTTCATTTCTTTTGTCTGTGTCGTCGTATAACGTGCTGGCTGGCTGACTGGTCTGCCACATTATTATTTTGTTTGGTCTACAAATATAAATACCAACAGCCATTAATAGTGGCTTTATATTGGCATGTATGATTTTATGATTTGTTTCTTTTGTTGTTAAGCTGGAAAGAGTATTAAATTCAAAACAGGATAATCAAAAGCTAGAAATGGATAGATGCTTATCAAGAAAGAGATAAGGAGACATTATGTGTTTTACAGTCGTAATAAATTTGTTGGTTGCAAAAGGATTTTTGTTATTTAAATAAGTTTTCATTCATCAAGATGGCTAATAAATCATGTTTTATGTCATATAAAGTATTTTAATTTGAAAATCTTTAAAGATGGAAAAAAATTATAAACATATGTCAGGTTTTTTATCAAAGTTGTGAGAGATAAATTTAGCAGTGCATTTAAAGTGTTTAAAAAATCAATCCGGCGGCTGCATCAAGAATGAAATAAATGAATGCAGCCTCTTAGCAGTTATTAGACACCGATTGAAACGGCAATAACATATTCTTTGAGCTTTACTGGATAGAAAAAGCTGTTGAAATCAAACTTTTTGTTTTTTACGTACATTAGACTAATCGTAAGGAAATGGAACAACTGCGGATCGATATTAAATAAACACAAGTTTGAACAAGTAAGAGTGCTTTATTCGAATATGCCAAATCTTATAAACCCTTCACCATTTATCTAGATCTAGTTTAGTGTAGTAACTCCATTAAAAAAACACAAATGGAAGTGACAGAGAATTTAAAAATTAATAAGAAAAAAAATTCATCAAAAACCATCTGCTCTTAATATGTTAACCATTTTTAACATATTTTAGTAATTCCTTGAAAATATCTTCAAAAGCTTTAAAATGATACCCACATTGATATTTTAAAAATTTTGAAGATTTTAGAGGACCGTGACTCAGAAAATATGGGCGAGCGCCAATTTTTTCACTTGATGTTTTTTTCTTATTTTTAATTCTCTATCGTCCCATATATTTGTTTTTTTTTTTATTAAAATTACTTCATTTTTCGAAATGACAGAAAAATTAGAGGTAGGCGTGGTGTTTTGCCTGCTGCGGCAATGGATATCGACCGATCTTGCTGATTTTCAACAGCACCAACTTCGGCACTAAGTCTGATCGATTGAGGCATTGGCTGAACTAGTGCCTCGGCAAGCTTGATTTCAAGACTGAAACGGAGGGACAGACGAACATCGCTAAATGGATATTGTAAAAATTACAAACGGAATGACAAAATTAGTTAGACCCTTTTTCCACTTTTTGTGGTGTATGGTAATAAAATAGATCACCGAATTTAATATTCAAGTGCACGTCTAATCTGAACGAAATTTTATTAAAAAAAGTACTGTACTTTGTTTGAGAAATAAATCCTTCCATTGCGAATTTTAATTACATATGAAACGACCAAAATCATGCTTCCCCCTTCATTTTTAGGATTCTGTGCTTAAAGGGTAAAAATGTAACGAAATTGCTTTCGCTGCAGCCCTTTACCTGTGCAAGACTCATGAAGTTTTCACAAGTACTCAAAATAAGAGGGTGTTCCAAAAGTGACGTGATATCGATAAAAATATTGTTATTTTTACTTGTGAAATTCGCACCGTGTATATAAAACTACTTACTTTGGAGCCAGTACAAAAAACACAATAATGGAGTGTCCTGATAGTGACGTGAATTTCACATAAGTATCCTTGTTTTTAAAATACAATGGGTAGGTTTGTACTTTGATTTCAATTCTTTTAATGCCCGCTTTAAGAAAATATTAAAAAATATAAAGGGTATTTCTATAGTGACGTGATTCTAGCTTACATGGTTTAAGGTTTTTAAACCGTAGTATCCAGATGTTTATTATTAATTAAGCTTATGTAAAAATGTGTCCGGTTTAAAAAAAATATGAACAGTAAATCTAAAAATTCAGGGCTTTTAAATAGAGAATACGAATATTTCCGCCTCTTTTATACTGTTAAAGGTAGACGCAGATAGAAGAAAAAGTTAATGAAAATAAAATTAAATGAAAAGTGTCCCGATATTAACGTGATTATTAAGTATATGATCTTATTTTTTGAACCGCATTAGTCTATTTCGTTATAAAAAAAGCATGAAAAATCAAAAATTAAGAAGCTCTGTAAGACGGTATGAATCCGATTCACACGTGACTGATATTTTTTATTTTAATTTGAAGTGTCCGCCTATTACCAATTAAAAAAAGCCAATGTACTTAAAAATAACGTCTTTTTGGGCGCACGCTTTAGTTTTCAAATTTCCTCAGTGACAGACAACTGCCTCAGCAAACAAACGTGATCTTATTCGCAAGCGTTGAGTTCTAAAGATAAAAAATTCTTAATGACCTCTATAGAGTTAAAACAGAATCTAAATCTTCAAACGCATTTATCTCAGTTCAGGAAAGGCTCGAACATGCCAAAATATCTTTTTAAAGAGAAGTAGGCAACAATGCCGATTTAATCAGTAACCATGCTACATTCCTTAAAAAAGGGATAGAGGAGAGAAAAGACAGATGCTGAAAGTATAGCGATTTTATTGATTATTTTACTTTGCCGACGAATGTTATATTTATAAGTACCGACGAAAGAGGCTGAGTGCTGTATTGTTAAATTCTTAATATGTATTTATACCACTAAACAGAAAAAAATATTTTTTTCTTTTTTGGTAGCCCCCTGCGGCAAGGGATTGAACCTTGGTCAACCGGATTTATAGTCAACGTGCTTACCACCATGACTACAGCAACCTTTAATGGATAAATTGCTATTAATAATCTAGACAAAGTGAGCTGTTGGTAAAAAAGTCCAGGTCTTATTAGCAAACAATGTTTAAAAAAAAATGCAAAGTTACTTTAAACACTGAGTAGCAGTTACTCACTCTGCTTCGTCCACTAAAATATCTGGAGAATGTTCGATAAGGAGTTGTCTTTTAGCCAAACACATGGTGTCTATTATAATTCTAGTCCGTTAAGCATTTGTTTTCTGTTTTCTATTTTAGGTAGGACAAAAAGTATTCTGGATATTTTAGTAACAGAAATTGTGGACAATCTACATCCCACCTTTTTGATTCCTTAGCCTTAATCACACTCAACAATTCAACTAAGAGTACTTTTATATGAATTTACGTAAGTTATTTAATAAAACAGAGCTGTTTCTAGCTCACATATCAACCATATTTGTTTTTATGAATAGCCTCAAATAGTCCAAAAAGGAGAAAAGATTATCCCTACTTTACTACATTGAGATCTTGAAGGGTCTATCTGCACTTGTGCAGTAATTCAAATTATTAGGTAACAACATCCAAATTTTGGTAGAAGCAGAATTGCGACACTGGTACAAGTGGTTGGACGCTTCTAATTTACATTTAACTTTTTGTTGGAGAATGTCTGTGAGACAAATAAATGAAAATCTCACGTAGGCTGCGGGTCATAAATATTGAAATTAATGGCACTTTAGTTTTGACACTTCAACAGTTTTAATACTTCAATACGATGAGTGAGTTACTAAAACAGAAAAATTATAATAATAAAAATTCTAACTTCAGTGAATATTTTAAAGTTTAACACGCACAATTTTTAGCAAAAGCACTTATAAAAACATAATTTGACAGTTGTAAATAAAACCAAAAATAACTTTATAATTATTTAAATTGAAATAAATCCTAAATATGTTGCAAAAATATTTACATTAACTGTCACATAATATAAAAGACAAGAAGGCGTTCTCTTGTACTCTGTCAGTGATGACAAATAATTTTTTTTTTTATTATTTCGAGATACCATAAAATTATGTGCTGCTATAACTAATTCAACATAATGTTTCACTTCAGAAATTACTCGTAAACTTAAACAGTTTAATGGAATCAAATCTAAGAAAAAGTATGCACTCACAAATATTGATGTATGTGTGTATGTATGTGCATGTATATGCAAAACAATTTGCAACATGAGGCAACAAAAACCAGCACATAAAGACCATAAAAAAAAACACGGCATAAATGATGCCAACAACTGATTGTGACGTGAAATAGGCCGTTATGATAATGGTATAATAGTAAGAGAAAAAACAAAAAAAAAGGAACAGAAATATTTATTTATCTGAAATTGTAGATGATGATGGCATGCAGAAAATACCGACATACATATATGCACTACGAGTACTAACACTCTACCTCTACTCCAACAAAACTCTTCTTTCACTTGACATCTATAAAGAATAAAAAAGAAACATAAACATAAACACAGAAAATTTTCACATAAACGTTTGTATTGTGTCGCTGATTTAATGCACAGTGGAGGAATGAAAAAATCTGCGTTTTTACAATTTTCGTTTAAAGAAAAAATTAGTGTTTTTGCTTTAAATGTAGATTGTATAAGCGAACTTTTTTTATCGAAATAGGTACAACAGATACATAACTTGCCTTCGCAGAGCTGCTAGATGTAAATATTTTCCTTCACTCTTATTTACAGCCCAAGAAATTTTCCTTCTTTTAAAGAAACACATCTGAATTACTCAGTGCCTTTTTGTTAAGCCCAGAGGCAATATCTCTTCAAAAATTAAATCAATTATTACTGCCCTATTTCGTCTAAGTTATTAACTATTATAATTGTATCAACTTTATTTCTTTATTTTATACAACTTTTTTAGGAAAATACTCCACTGTGCTTTGTCAAATCAGAAATTTAACAAAATGTTTAGAGGCTTTTCCGGCAGGCACTTAGGAAAATACGCAATTGCTGGCACTACAAACAATAAGTTTTTTTGTTGTCTTTTTTTATTGTCTTTTTTTTATTGTAATGCAACATTGACTTCTTCATCATGCTTAATATCATGGTAAGTGAATACACTTTCTTTCATACTCATCCATTTACAAGTTTAAAGCCTCTCAGCCATTCAGCTCTTTTTACTTTTGCCGGTAGACTTTTATGAGTAGAACGGCAAACGACATGAACACGACATAAATGGTGCTTTATAAAGAAAATTTTTTTTTTATTAAAGTTTTCTTTCTTTTTTTCTTACTTTTGCTTAAGACTGTATCATCTATAATAAAAACAACGAATCCTCATATCATTTTCGATGTCACATGTTCAAGAAGTGTAACAATACAAAGTAACAATAGATACATTGATGTTGTCATAAAGCAGAGCTGGCCAAGAGTTATTTGTTGTTTTTGTTAGGATTTTTTGGGCTAAAACAAGATGAAGAAGAATGTTTTTAGGCCACATTGCGCATGGAGCTTGGAACAATTCTTTTTCAACAAATAGGTGTCGTTAGTTTCCTTGTGAAATAATTTATTGAAACTGCAAGGTCACACTAGAAAAAATTTAAATAAAAAATATTGGCTACCACAACTTGATACAAATAAGACGTATGGGCTTATAATGGCATTACAAATGCAAAATAACATTTTATCTATCGCGGAAAAGTTCTATCTAACGGGTGGTTCAAGCATTACGCACGATGTTTACTCTGAGTGACACCATAACCTTAACTTTGCCAAACTTAATTTGACACTGCTTTGTTTCAGTGTTTGGCAAATGCAAATGCTGTTAAAATCAAAATGCACTTTGTTGTATTTTTGATCAGTATAATTGACCAACTGTGTCCACAATCGAGATTATTGTGCTCAAATTTTAGCAAATTGAATCTGTAGAAAATGTGAAAACAATTGTTCATACTCTTTCAGTTCTCTCTGCCGAAAAAAATTGCTGCTGTTCGCGATAGTGTGGCAGAAGAGCCGTCAATCTCAACTTATCATGGTGCCAAAAAATTTAACATCTCTCGAACATCATTGATGCGAATTTTGAATAAAGATTTAAGTTAACAAGATTCAACTGACTCAACAGCTAAAGCCCAGTGACCATATCAAGCGTCGTTAATGGTTGCATGAGCAAACCTTAAACTGTCACTTCAGTTAATTCGTTAACAGGCAGAATTACCATATTTGGAGATATGAGGATTTACGGGTGATTGTCGAAGAGCTGAATTACCTACGAAACGTGACTGTTTGGTGCTGTTTATGGGCTGACGGCATAGTCGGGCGTTACTTCTTTGAAAATAAGGTAGGCCAAGCATAATGGTGTTCGCTATTACGAGATGATAACGAAATTCTTGTGGCCAGAAATTGAGGAAATGGAACTGACGATATGTGGTTCCAACACGACAGTGCCACTTTCCACATAGCCAGCGAAACAGTGGCTCTTTTGAGCAAGAAATTCAATGGTTGTGTTATGTCCGTTGTTGCGATTTTAATTGGCCGCCACAATCATCTGATTTGACACAATTTGACTTTCTTCTATGGGGATATTTAAAGCGTATGTCAATAATCAAAGAACAACATAAGAGCTTAAGTATGAAATAACCGATATATTAACGATACTGAATCTCAGTTATGTCCCAGACTCATTGCAAGTATGAGCCAACAGATAAAGGTACGCCACCAAAGCGGTGGAGAGCATTTGGCCAATATTTTCGGGGAGTATTATGTTTATTGTTAAAACAGAAGATCGGCTTCGTTCGTGCTATAACCAAAGCAGACATAGATTCTTTAATAGTACCCTGCCTACAACAAAGCGTAAATAAAAATGAATAGAAGTTTTAAATTTTAGAAACTTAGGATCGAAAATTGCTTACTTTGGTTATAATTTTACAGTTTAAAATTAAAAGACAAATCAAGTTGTTTTCAGAGCTTAGAAACCAAACCGCCTAATAAAACTAAAAAAAAGTACTAAAAAACAGAGTGGTCAAAAAGCAATATTAGTGTACATCAAGAAGAGTGGAAGAAGAAGGAGCTTAGCTGTCTATCTTAAGAATATCGGTGGGCACTTTGCAGAACCATTAAAATTGCCGAATAAAATTTTTTTTACTAATACTGCAATTTTACTTTCATTACCAGTAAATTTTCATTATTTTTCACTATTCAGTAAATTTTAATTTTATTAGTACTGCAGTTTTAATTTTAGTTGAAAGCGCAATCAGTAAAAATTTACCGTTTAATGATTTTTCTTTCAGTAATCAATAAAAATTTACTGGCAATCAAATCTAAACTGCAGTATCAGTACAAATTTACTGGTTGTGCAAATTAAATTTCATTATTCCTTTAAAACTTACTGGTAACTGTAATTTTAAATACAGCTAAAATTTATTGCAGTGTAGCCATGTATACTTGAGAACCAAAGATCTCTCTTTAAAACGTCCTCAAATTGTTGTTGCATAAGTTTTCAGATATAAAAGTACTTACCAACTTTCATGTTTATCTAACGAGAAGTTTAACGTCTTTTAAATTCTTATTTTCTTTGTTTATTTCATAAGCCGTCTCTTAAGAAACATGTAACTTACGACACTTTAAACCTTAAATGCAATAAACAAAAATGTTACCCTAAAATTCGTATACAAATAAAGAATACCGCGATATTTTATCACAATTCTGTCATTGAAAGTAAAGCTACTGGGAAAGGTTGCTCGAACAATATTTTTACTTAGTTGTTGGTTTGGATTATATTTAAGCATGCATTTGCCATCAGTTTGGTTCGCAATCTACTCGTATGTATTTTTTTTTTTAAGACAACAACAACAAAAATCATTCAGTTCAAGAAAATGTTCTAAGGATGTAATGAAAATGCAACTTCATTTTCATCATCATTTTCTGTATGATTACAAAAAAATATCTTTGTTGTTGTTGTTATTATATACCATGAAGTATGAAGAATATTAACGTATGATCTTCGTTTTTTTGTACCAAAATGTTGGTTGGCTGCATTTTTATCCAGCTTTACATGAATATGAGTAAAGATGTAAAATGCATTTATTTTTTTTTTTATACATATAAGCAAAGTTTATTATAGCAAGGAGTATGTAATAATATAAACATTAGAAATTGCTTTGTATTATTTTGCTCTCGATGTTGCTGCTTTTTAAATCCTTAACAGGAAAACAATTCTGCAAATCCTTCTTATGTCGCGCAATTGTTGTTTATATGCATGAGAATGTTAAACACATTGTTGAGGATGAAAAAAAAAAAACAAAAAAAAAAGATATAACTCATGAAAGAATGTTGTGTAGTAGGATTTGAAAATTAAGTTATAGGAAGTTTACTTGACTGCTGGCAGGGACATTTATTTTAGTAGAAAGGATTTTTATAAAATTGCTTTAAAAGTGTTAAAATGTATAAAATTGCTTTTAGGTCTTAGAAGAATTGTGAATAGATTTTATTGTAAAGAAATATACTTAACAATATAAAAATTGTAGTTAATCATTTATTTAATTTGAAGTACTTACTAACAAATAAAATTGAGTTTTTTCCGCATACCTAGAAAGAGAAAAAAAAATATTATTAAAATAAAGGATATTTATTGATTAAAAAATTTAACTAAAAAAATTAAAAAAAAACTTATTTAACAATTACGACTAGTTAAAAATATCGTACGGTGTTTGTTTATTTTTTAACAGCAAAAGCTTGCAGTCACACATACACATATTTTAAAGCGGCCTATGCACTAATTTTACACTCGGTTACTTTATTATTTAGAAACTGTTTAAGAGGCTTTCTACAAAATTACGCTTGCAATTGTGACGTTATTTCACCATTCTATAACCCAGTACATAATCGCTAATATGTTAATAAAATAGATCCAGGAGTTGTTAGAGAGTAAGTAGAAAGGCCGAAACTGATAGATACTGTAAAATTGATGTTAAGCGAAGAGTGCAGAAATTCTACAATCTACTTCAAGATAAATTATAAAACAATCTGAATAAAATGTATCAAATTCAATTTTGTTACTTGTTGCCTGCAACACAAATTGGTTGAGGTTCATAGAACAAGCGGCCAAAAACAGAAGAAGCTGTCGAAGGACCAAAAAAATTGGCATTTTGTTTGACTTAAGAAAAAATCAAAATAATCCGCCTAATTTTACGCCAACCTCCCATACAAAGTGAAAATTAAATTTAGACCTACGGCATTGCTTTTTGGCAAATAGCATTTTTAAACACTCAGAATCAATATTGTGAATTTTGAAAAATATCCGCCCACCGTTACGCGCACTTCCTATAAAACTTTTATTAAAAAGTGCCATAACTCCCTTGATTTTTAATGCATCAACTCAATTCTCACAAAAAATAAATATAATAATTGAAAAATGGGCTTCTGAAAATGCATACATTCTCCGCCCACTTTTATTTCAATCTCTCATAAAAAAACATAAATAGAAAAAAAATTATCGTACTCCAATTTTTTTTTTGCAGCTTTGAGCGCTTTGAGCGCAATCAATTTATAAATGGGTCTGAAAACACTAAAAGATGATGCACTACGTCTTCATTTGTGGCTACACGTCCAATTCTTCGCGACTGATTTAATCTATGAGCTCTATAATCTGTATTCCTCGCTTCCTCAGCTTCATCGGACAGTGTATACCTGATACAAATAACCAATTAAAATGTAAAAAATAAAAATAGAATCATTGGATAAGGGCCTATAGAAAAAAGACATAACTTATGGCAGAATAGCAGTTTCTGCGATAATTTCGATACATTACAATTTATGGCGGCCAAAATAATTTTAAATCTATGTATTAACTCTTCTTTTATGCCAATTACGTTTGCAGTTTTGGCTAGATTTTCGAAAAACCTTCTTGCCGTATTGCTATCGTTTGTGGTGCCCATACCTTGCTTTACTGCGTCCACATTTGTGCCCAGTGTCAACTTTAATCTCTTCTGAATGAACACCATTGACTAGTATGTACTTATATTGCATAATGGAGTAATTTTAAATAGCAAAGGATTATGGCAACAACAATATGCTTGAATGAAAATTTACGTTTTGTTACTTTATGACTTTATAGCTGTTACTGTTTTTCTTTTTGTTAAGATGCAGATAGGAGCAGATGATTTTTTTAAGATTTTAACTGAGACTTTAAGCTGTAATTTGACATCTTTCGTTACACAGCGCTAAAGGGATGCAGTCCACTAAAGTTGATGAATATTGAAATTTTGATGTTGTTTATATTTTGTTCTACGAATTTTTTTTAGGTCACTTTTTCCAACTTTTTTTAATGCAAGTCTCATCTATGACAATTGTCATTTACGAAAATATACAAAATAGTTAAATGATAAATTTATTGTGATTGAACCAAAAGATTGAATATACAGTAAATTTGCATGCCGTTTTGAACAAGCGAAAATATATGAACGTCGAGCTGTCCAAACAAATAATAAATATATCAGCCTTATATTACGGAATCATATTATTCACATATCTGACAACAAAATACCAAAAAATTATCCAAATCGGCGAAGTTTCGGACACCGTTCAACCTCTGTGCGGCACCTGGCATAAAAACTGTGGGGTTATTTCATGTTTCGTTGCTTTAATATTAGTCAAGAGGTCTTGGACTTGCAGAAATTTAAATTATCCATAAATTTTGCACAAACGTAAATTGCTAGCTTTTGCAATCTGCGGTCTATTGATTTGAAGACAACAGTGCTGCCGGAAATTAATTTTAGTAAAGGAATAAATAAATAATGTTTAACAGAAGGCGATTACCAGGGCTGCTCTATATATTATATATATAGTGAAAATGCGAATATTTATAATCAAAAATAGTTTTATTGTTTTTCAAAGTATTCTCCAGCATGATTTATACACTTTTGCATGCGCTCAAACCAGTTGTCGAAGCACTTTTTCCACTCCGATTGAGACACCTCTAAAACATGGTTTTTGAACACTTCAACAGCTTCTTCTGGCGGCGAAAATCGTTGACCACGCATTTTTTTCTTGATGTGCGGAAACAAGAAGAAGTCACTAGGTGCCAAGTCAGGGCTGTACGGCGGATGACCCATTAATTCGACGTTTTGGCCGGTCAAGAACGCTCTGGTTTGAGCCGATGTGTGAACAATGAGTCGTCTTCTCTTGTTGGTTTTTCGAATTTCTCTGATGACTTCAGGCAAACAAATTCTAGTGTGCTACTCAGAAGTGACCGTCCTACGTTGCTCAAGCGGAACAGTTGCCACATGACCACTTTTGCCGAAGAAACAGGCGACCATTTGCTTCGAAGTGCTTCTTCCACGATCAACTTTCGTTGGATTTTGCTCGTCTTTGAAGACCCACACGGTCGATTGTTGTTTCGTTTCGGGCTCATACGCATAGATCCATGATTCGTCACCTGTGACGATCTTACAAACGTCTTTTGAAGCACCGCAATCGTATTTTTGCAACATTCCTTTGCACCAATCGACACGAGCTTTTTTTGAGCGACTTTCAAATTGTGCGGGATCTAACGAGAACAAACCTTTTTTACGGCCAGGTGTTCATGCAGTATCGAATGTATGCTGGTGGAAGAAATGTCCAAGGATGTCTCTATCTCTCGGTATGTCGCATGTCGATCTTGCATTATAAGTTCACGCACGGCATCAATGTTCTCTGGTACAAAATTTTCACGAGTTAATTCCATTTTTTTCTATATTAATTTTTTCAAGTCACTGTAAACAACACAAACAATGGTCGTACGTCAAAACGTTTTGAGTACGATTATGCTTAAAAATCACAAACTTTCCAATGGAAATGTCAGATTGCACTTGGCAGCACTCAGTGTTGCCAGGCCAGAAATATATATAGCAGCCATCGTAAGTGTTTTGAATGAGCGTAATTTAGGCTTAGTATTACAAGCAGCATCAAACTGAAAGTCGATGCAAAGGCCTTAACCTGAAGCAATTACACAAGACTGTGTAATAAAAGGGAAGGGACAAAGATTAGTAGATGAGAAGGTGTCTTTAGTACAGAATGTAAGACGTAATACTTGAATATGAAAAGGTATTTCGATTTGCTTAGTTGAAAATTTTCTTATTGCGCAAGAGTGAATAAAAGACGTTTAAAATAGAACTCTAATAGTAGCGGTGTACTAATAAAACTATATGCAAAACAAAACATAGAATGCAACAAAGTTTATTTTTCCGTAATAACAAAATTTTAGATAAATCTGTAAGTTACTATTTTGCCTTAAAACACTTGAAGGTTATATGCCTTGCTTCGCTTCGCTTTTCTTTTATTTCTTTAAGCAATTCTTGTGTCATCTTATTGAAGTTGATATATTGTATTTGTGTTTTTCCAAGATAAATTAGCAAAGCAGTATTGATTTGCTTTGTAATCAAGAAGTGAAGAAAATTTAACTTTTTGTTCATCTTTCTTTTCCATACATTTTTCATAACACACTGAACCCCTTGGGTTGCTGCAAGAAGCCTCAGTTATATCATGCGTCTTTTTTGGTCAAAGTTGATTCAATGCTTGTTGAATGTGTTGCAAATAGGGATTATTATCGCACTATTATCTTGCACTACTGTCAATGTTGCCATTTACCAGGCAACACTCACAGCTGCAGTTAAACCATAAATAAAACACAGTCTTAAAGTAGGTTTGCATGGGGTGAAGGGTTGAGAATCTTTTAGGAAATGTAATAACCGCAACAGATCGTTATTCAAGTACAAGTGTAGCTGGAAGTGATTGTTATATGAAACATCGTCATACTCTTGGCCAATATCATCGTTGTGTTGTTGCAATATTAAAGTTTTGGTAATTGTGGTCGCTATCGTCGTTAAAATAGAAAATAAAAAAAAGACTTTTTCGTGGCATTATGCTGAACACAAGAAGAAGAACAAGAAATGATAAGCTGTGGCAGAGAAATGAACACAACAAAGTTTCTTGATTTTTTTTTTCGTTGTTCTTTGCGGCTTTTTTTAAATGCAATGAGGTCTGCAACAAACCGAGCTACTTGGTATTGTGGTCATTTCTTGTTAAAACTATTTGTCTTTAATTTTTGTTGATGTTGTTTTTGTTCGCTTAAACTACGTTTTTTTTTTTTTGTTTTTTGGTCATTTTTGTTTTTCAATGCATTATGTGAGGATATTATATAATGATGTCCTTCCGTGTTCTGGTTTCATTGTCCTGCTTTTTTCGTAATTTTTTTTTTTGCGATATTTTTCCCATTTTATGTGTTTTGCAAACAAATGTACGCTCAAACGCTTTAATGTTGCTATTTATGCCGGTTCCATCATGACATTGTTTAAAAGCAAAAGCATTTTTTGTTGACTAATTGTAATGTAGTAGAAATAGGGAAGCAGCTCAATTATGCTGATGCCAGTAACAACCAATAATGAACATTCAAAAAGAAATTTTTTAAGAATTTTAAAATTATATTGAAATTAACTGTCCTCTTGCGTTTGTTTTTATAGGATGGGAATATATTCCATCGTGCTAAAGAAAAGCAGGAAGATGTAAATGATCTGCTTGAGCTATCGCGCAAACACTGTGCAATCGTCAGGCAGTATGTGAGAGAGGAAAGGCAGATCCGGTTTCAAAAAATAGACAAATAACCAAGAAGCGTTTGGCAGAAAGGAAAGAAAAACTTAGGAATTGTTATGATGGACAACTACGCTATTGCTGAAATATGGTTTCTTGTAAAAAGGCTTAGGCACGATGAGCATGACATTGAGGATTTTGGCTTATCTGAACTCAACTCGAAAAGTACCAATCAAGAACGAGATATAATATAAGATTAAAATAAATGTTGGCATCAGACTTGATTCTAAAATAGGAATACAGCCAGTCGGTGCTGTGGAGTCAATGAGGTTTGAAATTGTACTCGAAAATAGAAATGGTCTGATTCAGTATCCTTTCCGGAATGATTTAGGGTTTTAAAAATAGAAGTGTCAGATAAATAGTCTTACCATATCCCATAGAACCGTTCTCCAAGTAAATGAAACTGATTATACAAAACTTTTTAATACACCTGCGGAAAATTACTCTTGAAGTGGGGTCAAGTTAAGAGGCCCCAGTCACGTGTGCTTTCACAACAAACTCTTAAAAAAAAAATGCTCAAGGCAGCACACTGGCGCTAAAAACCATCCTGTCCTTCTTCTAAACTAAAATATTTTATTTTCGCTATAATTCATTTAAAAATGCCGCCGCTTCCTTAACGAAATTTAATTTAACACTTCTTTGTAACAAGGAAACAACAAAGAAAATTTTGATTTAATTTGTTTTATCTTAAAGGTTACAAATCCATTAACAATTTAATATCTACCAACTTCATTTAGCCGGCTAATGTTGCATGCTACATTAAAAGGAATTGAGGCATCGAAGAAAATAAACAACAGCAACGAACAAACTAAAACTAGTTTATGACAATATTATACAACTCAAGCAAATAATGTTGTTTATGGTCATGGAGCATACAAAAGCAAATATGACAACAACCAAACAATTTTACACACACAAACACTAACACATACGCAAGAACACACATTTCGTACCTTTAAACAGCAAAATTTTTTTCCTACTTGCAACTACTCCAGCAGCAACAACCACAACAACTGCATTAACAATAATAATACACAACGACACAAAAATAAAGTGACAAAAAGAACAAGAGGAAAAAAATTTAATTTCAAAAAAACAAAAAGACCGCAGGAAGAAACTCTAATTCAAACTATTCATGCAACTAAACGATCAGTTTTACGTTTACATTTCTATTTTATGTGTTTTTCCCTGTAGATATTCGAGAGTCAGCTGGGAAGGTGTTTTTAACAAACTCTACGAGAGACTGTGGAATGAGACAGGAAGAAGGTCTAGAGTTGCCAGTCGATAGTCAAGTAGCAGGAAACTGAATTAAAGTGAAGCCTGAATTACTAATTGACTACCAGAGACCATTGAAAAATGAAGAATGTTTCGATAGTTTAACAGTAGTTAAACGTTAAGCGATGGGGATCGACCTTTGGGTTCTTGTAGCCTTAATAAATCGTAAGTGAGGCGCCTAAGAGACAATTCCATAGCACCAATTGCCATCAAAGATCTGGTGGGCAATAGTTAGTCATTACCCCGACTCACATAACATCCCTAGTATCAATTCAGCAGTGGATCAGGTGCATAAAACCCTCCGAGCAATATACTCTTCTAATTAACAACCATCACATTGCTTTCCAATAGTCGTCTCAAAAAAACATTAAGAATGAATCACTCATATCAGAAACAGCACCCAGAAGACAAAATAACCAGTGCACGAAAACAAGTAAAATGTCTCGCTAACGTTTGATGTAAAGATAGAACGTTTTGGATATAATCAAAAACGAAAGAACTGCCTTTTGAAAGCCAAAGAGAACAAATAAAGAGAGCTTTGATATAAAAATACAATTGTACAATTGCGTTGTATCGTTCGATAAGAAATAAGTGTATTTTTTTAATTGCTAATAATTTTCTGCAATACTGAGTCATCAATCAGGAAACGTTTGTGAAACGTTTTTCTCAAAACGTTTGAACTTTGTTCCCCGGCCGCTTTCCTCTTATTTAATATACAGTTTTGTTCTGACTAGGAAAACCACAACAAAACTTAATGGCACAATCCTTTGCATTTATTCTATTTTGTTTTTGCAGTACTCACTACATAGAAGAAAGTAAAAAAAGCAATCGTTACGTTTTATTTATTTCTGTACCCTGGTTTTAACTGTTTTTTTATGTTGTTGACTCTTCGACAATGAACGGTACGACATGCAATTATGCTTTATCACTTTGTTTAAATGACCCTCGCATTAAAGTAAAAAAAAACAAACACCTTGTGTGATAATTTAAAACAAATTCTGCTTGAATATATTTTTTACTTAAAAACTCCTTTTTTACATTGCAAAACAAAAACAACAAAAAAGTTATAGAAACATGTATCATAAACTAAAAAAAAAGTCGAGAAAAGACCATAAAGAAATAAAGTTGTTTTTTTTTTTTATTTTTTATTTCTTTGTAGTTCTAGCAAAAGATTGTTTAAACAGCAACAACAACAACAAAATAATAACTAAAAAAATAAACGTAAATGATAATCATCTACAAAATGTTGATATCTCCTGTATTTATGGTAACACTTTTTTACAACTTCTTTTCCTTTGCCTTGTAATACATCAATGTTTCCAAGAAAAATGTTCATTATTTGGCGAAAAAGAAATAAAATTATGTAGAAAAAAATTTTATTTAAAGTTAATTTTCCTAAAACAGTAAGAAAACGAAACACTAATAAAAAAAGTCTTTAAATTTTTTTGGATTGGCAAGATCTTCACTGTAAACTTATGGCAAGTGGACAAAAGATTTCTATTCGGTGATAACAAGACTAAAACCAGTCATTTCTTTAGACGCTATTTAGTGTTTAAGAATGCAAAAAGATATTTCTAATTGATAATTGAATTATAATAAACACATAAAGATACACATTTCTGTTGTATATTACGAGGTTTATTACGCTAAAGAAAATGCCAAATCTGTTTTGTATGTAATTTTCAATTTGATATACTGACAGTAATACTCTTGGGTATGGGTACAGGAATTCCTTATGCAACCGTAAGAATGAATGAATGTAAAATGTAAGTGTTCATTGCTGGTGTTAATTTGCCATGGTTTGTCTTTAAAATAGAACCAGTTTTGAATTCTTTAATTGAAAAACACAAATATTAGAACCTTTTTTTAAATACAAATTCTTTGCTTAAAAAATATGTGGGAATATTTCGTATTAATAGATTTTCATAGAGGCTGCTGTAGTCGAAGTGGTAAATACGTTGGCTACAAACTTGGTTGACCAGGGTTCAACCCCTGTGGCAACCAAAACTAAAAATGTTTTTTTCTGTTTAATGGTATGAATACAAATTCAGAATTAACATTAAACATGCAGCCTCCTTCGTCGGTACTTCTTAATAGCATATTTGCCGGCGAAGTAAAATAACTAATAAAATGGCTCTACCTATCTTTCTCTTTTCACCACCTATCTTATCTCTCATCTATCCCTTTCCTAAAGAATGTAGCACGGTTACGAAAATAACTAAATAGGCATTATTACCTGAAGTGCTACTTCTCTTTATATAAAAAAAAATTAATTTGAATAGTAGTATTTGTTCATTTTAAAACTACTAATTCCATCGCCAAAAAAGGTTCTAGAGGAGGCCGGCAAATGGACAAAGGATATTCATTTTATAGCCGAACTTCAAAGAATTTATTTATTTAATTTATTTAATTATTCAATATAGATTGTAAGTTCTGAGGGCCTAATTAAGTGAAAGTTGTGAGAGTTCTTTAAGCAGGGCGTCTTTTACACTAATTTAATTAAAGTTTATTTTCCCGACCCCTAGATCCTCGTCAAAGTTAACAATTACATCAGCGTGCCACTAATTTCTTACTATTGTCGAATTCTGCGCATGTTAAAATTAAAATTTTCCAACATTTCAATAGCTTTTAAAGACCTTTTTAAAATACAATCGTTAATTACTTTAAAACTTGTAAAATATATTTTTAAAATAAAAGAATTTTTGTGCGGAAACTTATATATATGGCTATTTCGGCAGGTACTTTACTTTATTTTTTGTAGAACATGACGAAACAGCTTACAATTGCTTAATTCAGAAAACCCCTTGTAACCGTGTATACTGTGTATTGTTTAATTAAAATACAATAGTGTATGCTTGTTGTTTGAAATTTTCATATAAAATTTCAATACAACAATACACTTTTATTTTGCATGTTTTTTATAAGTTGTATTGGTAATCGTGTTATCAACTACATGTGAATTCCATATCACATTGAGAAGAAGAAAATAAACAAAAGACATTTGTATTGTTGATGTTAAAAATTTGTTGACAAAAAAAAAAAAAAAATAATAAATAAATGGATAGCGTATCAAAAATATACTTTTCGCATAAAAAATTAAAAGGTTTGCTTTTTTCAGTTCTATTGTCTATTTTACTTCCTGAAAACCTTCTTCTGAATACTTATTTTTTTTCTTCTTATTTGCTTTTTGACGTTTAATATACAAAATACATTGATACAATAATACACTGCGTATTCACAAGCATATAAACAGAAAGTGTATTCAATACAAAATACACCATACAAGATTTTGTGAATTAAGCAAATATGTAGGAATAATTGCAAAATCAAAATGCAATCCATATATTAAAAATGAAAAACCCAAAAACCCAATTCTAAAAATAACTAAGGAAAGCTTCTGAACAAAATTAAAAGAGGTTAAAATCATATATTCTGTCATTAAAAACATTTTCGCTAAGAAAAATAAAAAATATTTGATTACTTAAGATCCCAAAACACACACATCATACGGAAAGTGAGATTAATGCTTTTCACACTGATGGACTGTAGAGCAGATACAGGCGTTTGCTCAGTAGAATTAAATTTAACCTGAGCTTAATATTCAAGAGGGTTCTTACAAACGCAGTTGCGTGAGCTTGGCCACCAGGAGCATATGTAACAGCAAAGCACTTTTACATTAGCAAATAATTAGGCAGTGGTTAAATGCGTACTTAAGGCGCACAACATGCATCCTAAATTTATAATAATATTTGTCCTAAAGCTTAACAGATGAGCCGTAATTAGTAAAAAAAATACACTGGTGTGCATAAAGGGCCATTGCTACCACGCTTAATGTGACGGCAAATACTCTGAAAGGCATAGTGGTAGCCAATGTATCACAATGGTTGTATTCCATAAGTCTGAAGGTATGGAAAGAAATGAGTACATGCGAAAAGGCTCGATTGACCTGTATCAATCGAAATGCCTACAGCTGGAGTACGACCTTGATAATAGTAAATGGAAACTTAAGTTATAATTTAGCTGAAATGAAAATCAAGTCTACACTAAAACAAGTAGGAGTGCAGTGTACGTAAATCTAGTTTATTAAAGTAACTCCTAATAAAAAAACATATATTGGGGTTGCAGAGATTTAAAAAATAAGAAAAAAATTAGGTTTTATATATACATTTTACATAAAAATGTAATCGGCTCTTAATGGGTTAAGCATTTTTAAAAAATTTTACAATAGTATTTTCTAAAAGATCTTCTTAAAAGCTTTTAAATGATACCCGTATTGATAACTTAGAAAATATAAAGTACAATTGTACGGTTCTATGAAAAGTTCAAAGGTCCATAACTCGGAAAAATGGGCGAGCACCAATTTTTTAACTTAATGATTTTTTCTTATTTTTTACTTCGTCTCATATATTTGTTTTTATTTTTTATTTTAATTTTTAAATTGGATTTACTTCATTGTTCCAAGTGATATGGAAAAGTTAGAGGCAGACGTGGTGTTAAGCCCACTGCCTCAAATGACATGGACCCATATTGCTGATTTATTAATAGAAAAATTTTTGAAATTATGTCTGATTGATTGGCGTAATTAAACTATCTCTAGCTTGTCTAGTGCCTTGCAAAATTAATTTCAATACTAAAACGGAAGGGCATCGACTTCGCTATGCATAAGGACCAAGAATATATGTATTTTATCGGGTCAGAAATGGATATTGTAGAAATTACAAATGGAATGACAAACTTTTTTAACTTTTTGTGGCGAAGGGTATAAAACATTAGAAGATTAAAATAAGGACTACGGAATAAAGTGTTTCATATTCTCATCTCAGAGGACCAAAAGAATCTTGAAAATTTATCGAAAAATGTAATATCTATCGTAGTTTCCCACTCCCACTGCTACTTTTATGTCCTGAAATTGTTGCTTACGTGCTTCGCTGTGATTGACGGTGACTTCTTCCGAATTCGTAATTTGAGCAGCACAAACTGAGAATTCTTAATATTTGTTGATTTACTTAAGTAAAAGTGTTATGTATTTAGTTGAGAGACTATTTATTCCTTAATTCTTCTTCTTTCGGTGAAAGCCAACTCCTTAGTACTGAATCGATAGAGAAGATTTTTGGTCAAACCTAGCGGCATAACAATTTTTTTTAAGTTTTAAGAATTGCAAGCTAAGTTGAGTTTATAATTAAAAATGTTGTATAAAATCACAATGCAAACAAATTTAGAGCGGTTTCGTGGATAAGAAGAGTATAATTTTTAAAAAAATGTAAAACTGATATAAATTATGTAAAGCAAACAATGTTGCAGATAAAACAGTTACAATGAAAACCATTGATACAAAATCCATAGTTCATTGTTTCAATTGCCTACCCAAATTACACTACCTAATATAACTCCTTAGAAAATTCCTCAAGAAAAATTCAATTTTTCCCAGTGCATTTAAAAAAAAAAACATATTAAAATAAATGTTATAATCTAAATGAAAAGCCGTCAATAGTAAATGTGGCAGTAAAACAACTTTAAAATTTTTGTTGAAGAATTTTTATAGCAAAAATGATTTATTAGCCAACACACAAATATGCCGCCTTCGTGTAACTACTGTAAGTTTAAGCGTAAACAAAATAACTAAGAGACCGTCAAAGAGGCCTCTGACTTTAGCGTCCTTTACGTTTTTTTTTTTTTTTTTTTATTTGTTGTCTTGTGTTTTGGTTACAGCTTTATGTGTCTCGTTTAAAAATTGCATTAAACCTGAACTTTAAATAATTTTAGAAGGCAGCAGCTTAAAGTCTATAAAAATTGTCAAAGCTTTTTATCTAAAAGGGTGTTTATTATTTAGAGTTGTAAAAAGTGTTTAAGTGATTTATGTTAAGTTTAATCGTCAATTTAATTTTTGTTTTCACACCAGCCATTAAAGTAAGCCGGCTATTTGTATAGACTTGTTTTTTTGATGAGCATATTTTTATAGCTCATAATACAGTCATTATGGCAGACAAATGATAGTTGACATAATTAACCATTATAGACTTTGTTGAATGAACTTAAAATGCCTTCTCCAGAAAGATGTTTTTTGAGCAATAAAAAAATTTCGTTTCTTAAGAATTTGGTCTTTTTAAAATATTGGCTGTGAAACCACAAACTATTTTATTCTTGAAAAATCTCTTTGAGGGTCATCAAAATGCCTGCTTTCAGTTTTTTCGATTTTGAGCTTTTCACATTTCTATCTAACACAGTCACCGTCCTTGTTGAGAGATTTGAGAGATTGTTTTATAAGCAGTAGCTTGATAAGGGGAGGTGGCTATATCCTTATTCCCGGTACCATAGCTTCTTTTTAAGGCCAGTATTTCTACCCCAGAGTTGAAACTTAACCTTGGGATTTAGTTTTGTGTGGCCTCCTTGTTTGCATAGAGAAATCCAAAATCGTATTCCCAAAGAAGATAAATCGATTTACAAAACTCTTTGCTTAAATCTAAAAGTCCAAATAGATAGTCGTCACCCTGTACAACAACAACAACATGGGGAATGAAAATAAGATAACTTAACATTGCTTGCGTATATAAATTTATGTCCATTAGACACACATACAGGCACGTACAAATGTACTGGCATGCATAACATTGCAGCGTTGCAATTTGGTCGCAAGACTAGAGTACTGCAAACATGGTCAACGACATTTACACAAGAGATAAGTCCCAGCTATAAACAATATGAATGTTGCTTATTGCTCGCTTTAAGTTTAGGATTTTTGTCCTCAACACACAGCTATTAATGTCCAAGTTAACAGACATGAAACAAGATATTTTCTGCTTATTTTAAATACAATAAAAATTATAAACAAAGAAACAAACACACGCGCACACACACATACACCTTAACACACATTAACAGTCAAATGGAGCAAACCAAGTTAACAAAATTGATATTTTAGTGAAGCTTTTAAAACTGTGCAAGGCTTTTTTCTTCTTCTTCTTATTTCTGTTAAAAACATATTTTTTTTAAGAGGGAAAAAAACAAACTTTATTAAAATAAAAATAAGGTCCAAGAAGAGGATGGAGGTTGAGAAAAATGAAAAAAATAAATGAATAGATAGCAGGAATGATTTGGTTGATTGGTCTGTTTCGTTAGACATAAAAACAGACAGTTCAACGAACAAACAGATAGAAAGACAGACAAGCTGAACGATTATAACAGAAAATTTGTTGATTGTCCTCGGTTTGCTGTTGTTGTTTTTTTTTTTTTTTTTTGTTTATTGCGGCATTCTTTGGTGGCTTAGCACACCATCGTCGTTCACAGCACTAAGAAAACCAACTTGACATCCTACTCCGCCAACACCACACCATATTAAAGAGCACATTTACTTTTTGCAAGCCACCTTCAAAGCCGTGAGCAGTAAAACATCAAGCAAGTGATAAAGTAAAATAAAACGACAGAAAATTGTAAGGTTATCGGATTTGTTTCTGCTTGTCTTCTCAAACTGTTTAATACACACACACAAACACAATCGCTTCAATGAAGTGGATTGGAAGGTAGAATAACACTGCATTAATTCCACAACAGCCACATGCGTTTAATTCTTATTTAGATAGTGAATTTTCTTTTTCTTATGATCGCTCGGCGTTGTCTCTAGTACAAACGTGGGTTGATTTTTAATTAAGGCCAGCAAGCAATTAAGCTGCCAAAGACTTAATGAGGATTTAGTATCGTAAGTGTAGGATAATTTACAAAGTTTAAGGATATTAGTAAAAGCTAGGTAAAAATGTGTAAGCTTTTACTTCCAAGAAATTAATTAAAACGAAGACCTTAAGAAATCGGTTTAATTTTATTAAAAAAACTTGTTTACAATCACAAACAATTCACATGTGATCGAATAGGATAAATTATAGATTTTATTAAGCGGAAGTGTATTCTGTAATGTTTTAAATGCAGAGTGAGTAGCTTAATTGTAAGCCTCAATCGTATCCATGGAGGTTAAAAAGTATAATCACTTGTTGCTCATTAATTGTTAAATATTTTACATTTTTCCAAATTTTTATGACAGCGTCGTAAAGTAATTAAGGAACCCTTGCACTTACCAACAAAATACTGCAACGAAAAAACCGACATTTTGTTAAACTTTTTACATTATCCTCACTATTTAAGCAAATCTTACGAAAATTATGTCTAGAAAATAATAACAATATAAATTAAAAATTTAATTGAATGAATAAAATATTTATTTGTACTTAATAAATATTTAATTGGATGCATTAAAATTGCAATTAAATAATTTTCACATTTTTAATTAATTGACCATTTTTTCAATGCAACTATCTGAAAATAAACTTTCTTTCAATATCCCTTGGAAGCTTTAATTAGGAACTTACAGTAATCATTGTCGAAAAGCAGTGCCTCACGCTTATTTAAAACCGTCCTACTGCTTTTAAAAGACCTTCTTCGTTAGCAGAAAATGTATGAGATTTATTCCGCAAAATCGAAAAAAAATATATAAATTTTGACTTGCTTGCCGAAAAACAGCATTTAAGAGAAATTTTGTCAGCGGTTCCAAAAGCAAAAAACAGGAAGGGTTTCTACTTCGTATCGTCCAAGGCGTCCACTTGTACACACAATAGAACTTTTTCGACAAGACAGAAGCTTAACTCATCTTTTACAAGACAGGGTACAAAAATAAAAGCATACAACGTTTGCATTCGTTTCTTTTTGTGTTCTTTGTAGTAAGTTAAACATAAGAAACTAGAAACAATGAGAAGGATTGTGGCATTTAGTTTCGTATTGGTCTTTTCGTAAACGGAAAATTTGCATTAAATTAAACATGCACAGCTCAAAGAGAACAATGAGAAAAAGATAGAGAAGCTTTGAGAAGAAACGTTTCGCAAACGTTTGCTAACGGATTTTCACTTTAACGCAATTGTACAATGGTATTGATACTTATATCAAAGCAAGTAGATGAAGGAAAAGCTGATTGCTTCTTTTTCTCTACAAGTCATTCAGAAAGTATTATTTTTTTGTTTGTTTGCTAATTAACAAAACGATTAAACAATTTTAAAAAGTTTGTCTTGGCATAAAACGTTTGTCATATGATTTGGTTGTTTTCATACACTTTTTACGTTAGGTAACTGTTCAGTTTGCTTTGTATTAAAATAAGTAAATAAATTTGCTTAAAAGAAAAATTATTAGAAATATGTTTTCTGTTATTAAATCTTTTTTTATAACATCGAATACTATAATTAAGAAGACTGGCTTTCGTCCGCAGAAAACGTGCATACACCCTCACAATGGACCACAAGTTATATTCGAATACTTAGTCGAGTAGGAATAGTTACAATGATTAAGAAAACTTTTAAAACATCATCCATGTCGATTATCAGAATTAAAAAAAAATTTAAATCAGAAATGAAATGTCCTGGGAGAAAGTTATTATCAAAAAAGGTAACAGTATGAGCTGTGATAATGCAAGACAATCTGCCCTTATCTTACTCTATATTATGCCTAGAATGATCTTGATTCAATTGATTTATTTGTTTTAAATAATTAAAGCATAACAACCATAAATAATAATCCGACAGCATAGGGTTATAACGCGTTTGAATTGATCTCATTGACTAACGTCAACAAATTTCTGAAAAAAAAGAAATGAAAAAGCAGAACAAAATAGAATGACTCTTCACAGCTCGTGACTTGATTCTATAAAAAGGGAGAGTTGCAAGTTCAAAGCTTTACGTGTCCTACACGTTTTGAAATATAGTTCAATAAATGGGCCTGGTCAAGCAATTATCTGCTTAAACTTATGATTAAAAAGCAGACTAGTAACGGAAATTTTTAGGAGAACAATTGAAGAGAAAGAGCTTCTTAGATATGACACCTCAAGTTTTGAACACAACTGGTATAAAAAATAACATTCCCTTTGTAATATAATTATTCATAAGACTGTATGAAAGTTCAAGATGCAGGTTTTGACCTTTTAAGCCATTCACAAATCTACAATAAAAACAGCACAAGCAATTGTAAAGAATTTGTATTAAAAAACGAGGAATGCTTTATATGACTCCTTTAACAACCACAAAAATATATTTCTTTCTCGAGAAAAAAATTGTTAAAAGCCAGCAAGTGGTAACCCAGGTAACTTTAATAGTTAAAAAATAAAAAATTTTAAGAAATTCTTGCTCTTAAAATAATTTGAGCATTGTCAAACATGTTGACTTCTTTTGTAAATTGCTACTACGCAAACTATTTAATTAAATCAAAAAAAAAAAAAAAATTGATTAAATAAAATTTAGTTTTACAGCTACTGTTGCCTTCCCCTACGTTTTTATTTAATTTTTAATTCTTTATTTTCTATTTTTTGGCTGTCTTGCAGCAGGAGAGAAAACAAGAACGCATAATCAATGAGCAAATTAAAACAACATAACTTTATGGTATCGTCATCAAGAAAAAAAAAAAGCAGCAACAGCATCAACAACTAACCAATGAGTGAAAACCAAGCAGCTAACCAACCAGTTAAACCATGAACCCACCAAGTCCACGATATCGTATGGACAAGCAAACAAAAGTAAAAATTCTTAAGGAAAAGAGTAGAGGCAACAACATTTTTTTGCACCAACTTTTTGACATTATGCGACTTACAGACATTCAAACATGTACGAATATCTAGATGATGATCAACATCACCATCATCAGCATAAGTATCATCATTAATGGATGTCTACATTCTCTGTCATTCTCGGTAGTGCTATGGACGGTCCATAGCTACCACATAAGCAGAGGAGTACGTAACACATATTTCTCTACATACATGCAGTAATTTTTATACACATGATAGGTAACATTTAAGCATTCTGTATGTTGTCTTTAATTTAGTTTTTAATAGCTAAAGCAACACATTTATTTAGTTTGGAAATTTTTTTTCTCATCTTTTCATTTTGTCGTGTTATAGTTGGTCAGTTTTCCATTTTTAATTTTATGTCCTGCTTTCATCTAGTCGATGTAGATGACTTTAAAATTAAGTTTGAGGTTTTGTGTGAGAGAGTAGTTTCTTTTTTTTTTATTTGAAGTGTTTGTGTATGTGCGATAAGTGTTCTTTGAGTTTTAGGTTTTTAAAGTGCTGGTGCTGCAAAGTAGTTTTAGTTGGTTGGTTTTTGTTTTGCATTTTACTTTTATTGCAGAAAAGATAGATATTTCATTAATTAACACTTTTAGCCAGCCTTATTCAATTATAAAATCATACACTAACATACGAATGCAATTGTATAAGGTGTGTGTTAAGGCAAACATGTGTAATTAAAAAAATAATTCGGAAAAATAATGTTAAAATTTTTTTTGTTTTGGCTTTGAATGTTTATTATAACAAATTATATTTTGATCCAAATAAGCTAGAAGTTAAATGTAAATTTTTTACATGCCACAAAAGTCAGAACAAAATGACACTCATTCACTCAGTTGACGGTTGGAAAAAACCTTAAAAGTAAATAATACACTTAACCGCTATATTTAGGCGATAAATAATTTAAGACCGCATTTTGAATATAAATATTTGATACGCAACAGAGTTTTAAGCAAACGTTTACTTCAGTAAACCACAACTTGCTCCACCTGTGGCTTAGGTTTTGTTAGAGTTATAGTTTTACCAATGAAATCAAAATTTTACAAAACTCCATTTAATAAAATCCATTTTTAATCAATCAGGTATCATCAAAAATCCAAGTCAAGTTCGTATCAGGTGTTATTTTTAGCCAGATTTTAAATCAGATTTACTTTGAAAATTAGTCACTAAAACGCTTAACTTTTAGACGCACAATTGTGTTTAGCAATGAGGTTTCATTTTGGCTTAACGATTATTTACTCGTAATAACATTACAGATTATACAGTGAAAACAAAGCACAGCAAACACTCCGAATTCATTGCATCCAGAAAATTGCATTGTTTGCTGCTGTTGACAAGCTGGCACCGACACTCGACCTTATTTCTTCAAAACTGAAAACAAGCTAGACTAGGCGCTTGATTAAGATCGTTACCGCACGATTATAAATTATTTCCTATTAGAAAATATGGATGACATTAATTCGGGAAAATACTGTGACCGCAGCTAATTGAAATCAAAATCTGGCAATAAGTAAATTTCGAAAAATAGTCCTGTCAATTAGCGTCCACAGTCGGTGGATTTAAACCAGTCGCTTAAATTTTGTGGGGCTACGTAACGTCACTGGTTTATGCTGATAAGCCAACAACAATTGACGCCTTGAATGCCAATATTGTTCGTGCTATTCATGACATTTGGCCTGGAATGCTAGAAAAAGAGGCCTAAAATTTAACAACCAGAATGTGTTTTGCCAAAATTGGCTGCGAGGATATTCCGAATAAAAATTTTCTCTTATCAAAATTAATATTTTGTGTTTTTTTAGTACAATGAGGCTTAAGAAACACCCTTTGTTTTAATGGGTTAAATGTCGACAGAGCTTGCTTGGAATAACAAACCAGAGGGATATTAAGAATTTGTATCGTCTTAACTTTTCAAACCGCGAGTAAAACTATAATTGACAGTTAAAAAAAATGGTTAAAGATTTAATTTAAATATTAACACGGATGGATATTTTCTCTTAGCAATTATCACCGCTATAAAGGAACCCGAACACGACAACAACAGAGCACAGAAAAAAGTTTTTGCACCTTTTGATTCAATTAATTATTTAATTATAAAAGTGTTCTATTCTCTGTTTTATAAGGTATATAATTGACTCAATTAATTATTTAATTAGAAATATAAATTTATTCAATTAAATATATAATTAAGACAAATAAAAGTTTTATTAAATTGCAATCTGACTACAACTAAAACTTTTAATAGCCCCAAAACATTTTTCTATGCAGCGAGATTTTTCCCTGGCTAAAAATTAAATCAAACTCTCGTTCAGCTTTCTTGGGCTTGAGCAATCAAGTTTGATAATTTCAAATAAATTCATATTTTAATATTTATATTATATACTTTAAGCAACAGTTTTATTAATCTCTGCCCTTAAACAATACGTTTTTAAACTGTATCTAGTAATAAGATGTTCTCTGCAAACATTTGCATAAAATTGTAAATGAAATACATTTCTGTGGAATTTATTTCCTTTTAAGATAATAATCAGTCCTGGTAGCGAATAGGAATTTTTGACATGTGACTTTAATGTGTAAACATCTCAGTATTTTTTTTTTTCTTTTTGCTTTTCGTTTCTTAAGGCAAAATGAAATTTTATTGACAATTTTACGATGTCTTAGTTTTGATAAAAATCTAAAGTATAATAAAAAAGAAAATATGTGCGCAATAGAAAATATTTTAGCTTTTAATTTTAGAATTTTTTATTCATTAAGTTTTCTTCTAAATAAAAAGATAAAATATTTGTGTAATTTTAGGGACAATTTGAATGGATAAAAGAGATAAAATAATAGATTATATTGATTGAACTTAAATGCAAAATATGTAAGTTTATGCATGTTTCCAGAATTAATAGGATTTTGCTGAAGAGGAAGAACGCTACATAAGTAATTTTACTTGCTCATAGTGTTGGCTTTGGCTTCGGTACAGTTCTGTCAGTTTTATAAAAATATATTTCCAACAATCCTCTGATTTTTAATCTCTTAATATTGAGCCATCTTAACATAATTTGTATAATGAACAGGATTCGTGAAAAAACAGTTTGGTATCTTGACTAAAACGTGGGCCAAAATGCTACTGCCATATTTATCTCAGCAGTGTTATATGATGCGAATGTGATTCATATCCGTTTGACTTATTCTTTTTTAAATGGAAACGACAACAACTCTCAGTGTAAGAGATACCTGTGGATATAAAACTCGAAAATCGACAAAAACTTTATCTTTTGAAAACTTTTTCGTTCGTATGGTCACCGCAGATGCTCTTGACAAAGCCAGTTTTGGGTCAATTTTGAGAGCCTTGCTTGCCGTGTGGGAAAAATAATTCCGATAATTTTTGCTGGATTATCAGGGATGTCACGTGGCTTCGAAGAAAATACTAGATAAGTGTCAAATCGCACGACCTTGAAGGCCAAATGACAGGTCCATTTCTCTAAATCAAGTTCTCTGCAAATTTGATTTCAACAAGTCGATTTTGAACAGATAAATTGCATCCATATTTTAAATAAAAATCATTGGTCTTGATGCTTCATTTTATAAGAAATTAACGTGGATGTAATAAAGTTTATAACGACTGTAGAGGATGTTTTTTTTTTTGCTAAGAAAACCCTTAAGCCTATAAGTTGCACTAATTTTCAATGTATCTCTGCTAGAGTATATTTAGCTTAAATGTGTAAAAATGATCGCAGTATGACAGTTCGTAAATATCAGGCTTAAAAATACGCTCGATACTTTTAAGTGCCATAATATTTTGCATTTTTTAAATCTGATAACTTCACAAATCTTATTTACATTATTTATATGGACTTGAACTATCTGGTATTTGAACTCTCCTTTTTCTTAATTTTCTTCCTGGTGGTCGTTTTTTCACTGCGATTTTCCATAAAAACCTCTTAGTCGCCTTATGTATAGACCACATAAATATAATTAAAAATATTTAAATTTACTTTAACGCTTTAACTTAAAGAATTGTTATCTAAAAAAAGGCGATACAAATCACTTAATTTTTAAAGTATGTCAAACAATTTTATTTCCCTTAACTGTATTAAATCAAATTTTTCTGCTTTAATAAATGTTTCATTTCCCTTACCAAAGTGCAAATAATAGCCACAGCAAGTCATTTTTTTAAATGTATAAGTGAGTGTTGGCTAATAAAAACTGCAAGCAAACGTATACATATGCCGTACATACATACATATTATACATACACATAAAGACCCCAGGGGAAAAATTTACAACAGAAAAAATGCAATGAATCGAACTCCACCTAAGAAACAGTTGCAATACACAATAGGTGTCCATTTAAATTAGTTTTTGAAAACATCTCATAAATAACAAATAAAACAAAAGAACAAATTCAAATCCCTTCCAGTCATTTGACCGTTTTTTCCATGAAGTTTATTAAACATTAAAGTAATAATTTTTGAAAAAAAATTTTTTGTTGCACCAAAAATCAATAAAGCAACAATTTATTCGCATGGTGCCAAATAAATATTTTCAAACAAAAGCAAAGTAAAACAAGAGTAGTTAATGTGAGTTGTAGAATTTTGGCCAACTGTTTTTTTTTTAAGGAAAACTTTTCTTTTGTACACTTTTGTCCACCTTAAAATGTGGTGTTTCGAAATCCACAAATGAAACATTTATGCCTTTTTTAGGTAAAAATTTATTAAAATATGTAATAAAAAGAGGTGGGTAGAAGAGTGCACAATATTAGGGGATTATACAAAAGATTTTTGCACCCATTAAACTTTTATATGTTTTCAGATAAAAGTTTAATTAAATTTTTAATTCATTTAATTATTTATATTTTATTTAATTTTTAAACAATAGATTTTTATCTTTTATTTTTATTTTCAATATTTCCCTACTCCTTTGGTTTTTTTTTTCAAACACGATAGTTAAAAAAACAATTTATTACACATTTGTTGTTCTTCAATTTAATGATTAAAAAAAATATTTTATTTTCCTCATGATGCTTAACAAAAACGAAGCGAAATGTTAAAAGACATAAATAAAAGATAAAGGCCTATTGTTTAAATTTTAAATAAAATATAATTAATTAAAAGGTCAAATATCTTAATCAATTTGATTATTTACTTAACTAGAAAATTGTTTTGTTCTTGTTTAATTTCGTAATTAATACAAAATATTATTCAACTACAAAATATTGTGTTTATCTAAAAATATAATAAGTAATCGGGTAATTTTTGCACATGAAATATTTTTGGTAAATTTTTATGTTAGTGTATATAGTAATCGATATTGAATACAAGATACCTATTCTTGGAATTTTCTTCTGTCTGTGTTCTCGTCATGTCAAAACTGCTACATGGATTTGAATAAAATTTTGTGAGGTTATCCCTTAGAAGCTTGTCTTAAATATTAAATACTTTTTATTACATAAAAATATGTCATTTCGTAGAGAAACTAGAGATACCAATGTGAAGTTACCCAATTTTATCGGTATATTAGTAATAGAACAGTTGTCAGTACATTTTGATTTTGTAGATGGAAATTTTGTAACACGATTTACAGAATTCTGCGACAATTGCTTAAAAACAGACTTTTCTAAATTTTAATTTAATAAAAATTAGAAATGATACGCTAGTTTCAAATATAATTGAGAGTTAAAAATTTTATTAAATTTCAATCTGAAAAAATATAATAATAAACAATAATAAAAAACGCAAAAATTCTTTGCAAAGTACAGTACTCTTCGTTTATAGTCCATTCCGCTTAAAGGCCAAAAACGGATGTAAGCCAAAACAGTTCTATTCACTTGCAGGTTTTTTCGAATTTCATACAAGTTATTTGTTCTTAAGTCCACTTCGCCTATTGTCCATCTTCGTTTAAAGGCCAAATTTTCTTTGCATACATAGCTAATATTGTATAGAAAAAAACTTTCATATAGACCACTCTGTTTTTTTAATACTTTTTTTTAAACAAACTGGCAACCCTTTTTATTTAGCTTTCTGGCAACTTTTACAAATTTCAAAATTTTTTAAATAAACTTTTATTTTGTTTAAAAAAAAGTGGTTTTATTGAAGAAATTGCATACTTTGTATTTAGTCCAAAATGTGTATTATATCTGGATTCAGTTTTAGTCCATAAAGTGGCTTAAAAAAAATTCGGTTATAGTCCTAATTTGCTTATAGTCCACAAAAATTGTGCAACTGTAGTTGTGGACTATAAGCGAAAACTACTGTATTTTGTATCATCCTACTTTTTCCTGATCTTAACGGCAGATAATAAAAAATATGACAGAACCTACTTGAGGCTGTTAATAACCCCCTGAAGAATGCAGATTTATATTCACTGACAAAATGTCTCAAGAAGTGGCAGTTTTCGAAGTATTTATTTGACTAAAATATATAAGATAAGGCCAAAACTAAGCATCAGCACAGGCTAATTGCTGACGAAATTCAGTAAGGTTGCCTTAATCTTCTGCTTTGTTAGGCCTGATAAAAAATAAAGGATGAATCTGTTTTTAGAACTACAGTGAGAGACAAAGTCTTCTGTTGCATGTCTGATAAATCGAGGGTGATGAATAAACGAAATATAAGCAAAGAAAGTACTACTCAAGTTTCTTAAAGTTATTTTGTAACTGTCAAGATCCATGTCTACAGTTAAAGTGTTGCTATGAATGATATTCACACAGAAGAGGAAGAAATTATTACTCTAAGACTTTTTCGCAAGTTGAACTAACTTTAAGTTATCTCTTTTATAACTTATAATAATAAAGAAAAGCAAAAAGGATTTGAAATTTCACCTTTATCTGTAAAAACGCAATGATGGTAGTTTTGAAGTTTAAGGTACTCCAATCACATTAGTGCAGAGATTGTATAGAGTGCAAAGGATTTCTAGCGTAGATATTAGTGAGGTCATACGGTATTGAAGTCATTTAAAAGAAAATGGGAAGCATTGTCAGCTTTAGTATGCAAAGAGATACCATGAGTTTGGTTGAAAAACAGTAAGAGTATTCTACACGTCAAATAATGTTACAACGTAAAGTAGTTAAGGACAAAAATAGCAAACATGATCCGCTGTAAACGAAATTTTCCACAGAGTTTTTTTCATCATAATTAAGAAAATTTTGGAAAATGCGGTATTACTGCCCACTACCACGCCTCTGACATTAAAAAGATTTTGGGGTTTTTTGGCTCGGTTAAAATAATTTCGAGCATAACACCCTTTTTGTTAAGAGAAAAAATTCATGTACATGGGGTCGAGAACTAATTGTTTAGTCAGAATGACCTGCTGGAGGGTCAAGTAAAGTGACCACATTTAATCAGATCACTCTCCGGTAGTACGGATCAGGACTACGCCGGTTATATTTAGAATTTCTACGGGTTTTTGGAATTTAGAAAAAGGAAAGTTGTGCAGCCATTGTTATGGCCCATTGTAATTGAAAGCCAAGTTATTGTAGATTTCCGAGAGGTTGAAGAAAAAACGAACGTTGTCTCTATTAACAACATGATACACAATTGCAGCCCCAATAGAAATAAAAGCCGTGTTCTCGCAGATTTCAAATACATTAAGTTTTATATTGATTGTAAGAAATAGTTTATAAGAGGTAATTTAGTTTCCGATCAGGTAAGTTAAGTACAATACGGACGAAGTACTTCCTAATGAATATGAATGTTCATTAATTTCTTTCTTTTTAAGTTAACAAGAAGAAAAATACACACTTGCTATAAATAACAGTATGAATTAAGTGATGACGAGAATGGGGTTGGTGAAAATCGTTAAAATTGTTTGCTAATACATTGTTTAAGTTGTAGCACACCTTCAACTTTAGATAAAATATTTCCTGAAAGGAATACAGTAGTGCTCAAAAAATTAACAACTTAAATCATGTCCATCTTAAAAATCTTTTGAATATTTTTTTGTGCCTAAATAAAAAAGCTATTAAACAAATTTCAGCGAGATTTGCAAGTATTTTTCAAGCAATATTTGTTTTTATTTTGTTTAACTTACAAAAACTATTATTTTCTCTCATAGAAAAACAAAAAAGAAGCGAAATAAATCTTAGTTCAATTTTTTTCACTTTTACTGTAAATTTCATTTATGGTGTATGTGTTGGTGTGTATGTATGAGCGAAAAAGTTTATGTGTAAATTTAAGCAAATAAACAATAAAATTAAGGGGGTCTTTTAACCTTTTTCTAGAGTTTCCATTACAATGTCAGTGCAAGTCTAAGGTCCTTTAAAAGTCAATAATAGGAAAAATTAAAAAATACAGGTATGAAAACAAATGTTTAATGCGTGCGTTTTTCTAACCAGCTACAACAACAATAATATTATTATTAGTAATGTTGTTTTTACTGTTGTTGTTGTTTTAACTGCTGTATACATTTTATTTAATGTTGTGGCTGGTTTTGATAGCTGTATGGTTAGTGACTTGGTCTTGGTCCGAAACTCAATGAGTGTCTTTTTGACGCCGACACCATCAAAACTACCAACACTAATTTGGTGTTGGCTAAATGGTGTTGTATACTTGCTGCTGTTGTTGCTTTTTCATAATGGTGTAGTTGGTAATCGATGTATTTGTACCCTTTTTACTTTTGTTGACCATGTTAATTTTCTTGTTCTTTTTGATGTTTTATGGTTGTTGTTCTGTTTGAATGTTTTTTATTATTGATTTTATGTTTTTTTTTCTTCATTTGTGTTTTCTCTGTTTTTGGCTGTTGGGTTGTCATGTCGTTTGTTCGTTTATTTGAATTGAGCTCCCGCTGCTGTTGTCCAATATGAGCAGCATAACACAACTACGACATTTGTTGAAATTAAATGCTCACATGTGGGTTTTTTCTTCTGATTCTGTTCTGTGTTTTTAAACCAAGTTGTATCGATCGTTTGTTTGTTTGTTTGTTGTTTATGTTGTTTTGTAAAACATTCGATTTATAAGTTTATTGTTGTCAAAGTCTGTAAATTTTTTTTTCTTTAGTTTATATATTTTGACGTTTGAGAGTGTCAACGAAAAGTGATTTAAAGTAAAAAGAATATAATGCTTAATATAGCTAAAACACTAATTAGGAGAAGGTATTATAATATACAACTGGAAGATGCCTGACTTGTTTAAAGGTAGAGTACAATGCTCAAGGTCACTTCCTTAACGATTCCAAGACGCCATGGTCTTATCTGGCTTCACTAAAATTTACATCCATTTACACTACAGATACTGGATGTTTCAGATAAAAAATTTTAGAAGAACCCAAAAAATAACTTACAAAACCGAAACAACTTAAGCAGAAAAAATATTGTAATCTCTATGTCTATTAAAAGTGAAAAATTCTAACGCAGTGAAAAGTTTTATCTCCGTGACAAATAACACATATTATTTCAGTAACAAAATTTGCAAATATTAACAATGTAACACAAAATATTAATTTAATTACAAATTTTATTCAGAGCCAAATGTTAGTTTGTTAGTTAGGAGTGGCAGAACCTCACGACGAAACTCGCTTGAGCACAATCGAATGGCCCGTTGAGATACCACAAGGAAGACATCGCGACTCCCGAAGCTGCCTGGTCCACTTGAGGTCCAGTGTAGTCCACAGTTGTCTGGAGATACAACAGGAACTTTCCTTCACCCATAATTTGCGAACCAAATTGAGGTAGTGATTCTTTATAGACATTTTAACCGTTGCCGGAGGAATTTCAACGTTGGGTAGTGAGGAGATGCTAGGAGGCAATGTGACCCGTTTGGAAAGATCATTGGACTCACAGTTTCTCAGGATATCCCTGTGACCAGGGACCCAAAACAGGTCAATCTGTGATCGCTCCGATAGTGTGTTTAGTAATGAGCGACATCTCAGGACTAGCTTAGATGTACAGTATGCACCAGCAAGCGCCCTGATTACCGCCTGACTGTCCGAAAATATCCAAATGGCAAGCCCAAAAAGTTCGACCCTAAGCACTTTTTCGGATGTTTTCAGAATGGCCATTACCTCGGCTTGGAAGGCGCTGCAGTAGTCAGGGAGTCTAAAGCAGAGTCTTAGTCCAAGGTTATTGGAAAAGATTCCGCAACCGACCCTATCGTCCAGTTTCGATCCACCGGTGTAGATGTTAACAGTATTGCTCACAACCACTTCGGTACAGATCCATTCCTCCCTACTTGGAATATGGATCTAAGCCCGTGGTCCAGATCAGATGTAAAAGAGAGAGCGTGAGAGGGCACTAAGTCTGGCTGCACAGCATTTGGCAACACCAGGAGTTTGGTGGGTAACCAGTGGAGAAGGGCATACAGAGCCTTTGTTGAGGTAGTTCGGAGAGCACCAGTAATCAAAAAGGCGGCTGTTCTTCTGACTTTATCAAGAGGCTTTTGGTTAACTTTCTCGAGAGCGGGCCACCAAAAAACAGCACAAATAAAAATTTAGTGAAAATTTTTTATCTTAATGACAAATTAGCTCAGTGACAAATTAATATCCGGTGAATAGTATATATTTGTGGCAAATATTGAATTATAAAAATAAATATGTCATTGAAAATTACTAACTTAGTGACAAATACTAACTAAGTAAAGAAGATATAAGCCCAGTGACAACTTTAACTAAAGATAGAGACTAAATTAGGGACAAATACCTCGGTAACAAATTTTACTTAGTGGCAGTTGATAGGTCAGTGACAAATATAAGTTTGTGGCAAATAATAATAACTGAGTGAGAAATATTAACTCAGCAACAAATATTAGCTCAGTGACAAACACTTACTTAGCACTCATAACAATTTGGTTATAAGTATTAACTGAAAAATCTTGGCTTACTGACGAATAAATCACCGGAGACTAATACTTGTTAAGTGACTAATATTAACACCTAGTGACAAAAACTAATTATGCAATTAATGTTAACTCAATGACATATATAAATCAAGTGAAATATATTAACTCTGTACCAAATATAAACTTAATGACCAACATTAACTTTATGATAAGTAACTGCTGCGTGACAAATAAAACTTTGGTAATAATATTGCTTCAGTGACAAATAATAGCTCACGGACACAAGAAAAGCTTGGTGACATATATCAACTCAGTGATAAATATTTATGCAGTGACAAGTATTTATTTAGTTACAAATATAACTTTGATAATAGTATTACCGTTATTATCATTTGTCACAAGGTAATTATATCCTCAAACAAATCTGCCTTGTTCTTTTTAATTTTAAAGTAACTGTTCATACTGCCCTCGTATTTATTCGACTCCACTGTGATAGCGATTTGTTTTCTCTTGTACAATTTTGTTATATGTAATGATGTGTGTGTGTGTGTGTGTGTGTGTGTGTGTGTGTGTGTTCAAAGGGTTTCTTTTAGTGGCTTGTATTGGTATTGTTTTGAGCCACTTTAATTGTTGTTATGTTTCTGTTAATGCGTTTGTAATGTGAAGTTTGTCTGTTACCTTTATGTTTTTAATTTTTTGTTTTCTCTCCTGCTGTATTTTTGAAGATATTTTTGTATTTATTTGAATGCATTTTTAAAATAACTTTACTTAATTTGTTGCCTTTTGTGTTTCATAATGACAGGCATTCGTTAGCTTCCTTTCTGTTAATTTTGACATTATTTTTTTATTTTTTATTTTACTTCAGTATCTTTCATAAAATAAGGGACAAATGAACATTCACATTTTTGTTATTAACCTGAAGCGGTATATGGGAACTTCTTATTATAAAAATAATTGTGTATTAAGGAGCTTTACAAAAGCTTGAAAAAATTTAGCAAAAAAAGCTGACATTTCGATAAAGCCACCAACTCATTCCTTTAATGCAGTTTTGAACTAAAAGTCTGTTCTTTCAATGTTTTTCAAAAAATTTAAGTTATTTAGAAATTTTATTAAGATATAATATTTCTACATTAGGTTTTAAGCTTCTCTTACATAGAGTCAGCTTACAATGTTTTAGGGAATTCACACTCTGATAGCTGGGTAAGTTTGTTCACTATTTGCTGGCGTGAGAAGGTCTTTACTTGCATAACAGTGAGATTACTACAAACATTTGAAAGGTCTACAGCTAGTTGCTACTAAGCGAATATAAAGTTTTGTATATTAACGTCACTAGTACAAACAACACGGTATGATCGCTCTTAAACTTTTGGTTATTAGATTGTAAAATCGATCACTGCTACCGAATCTTCATCCAGAAATTGTTTAAAATGTAAAAATTTTTTAAGTAGAACACACGAACTTTTAAAGGTATAGATGTGTTAAAAGCTTTCATTGTGCAGGTCTGTCTCTTAAAATCTTTTAAGGGTTAATTTAGAATTTCCTTTAAATGTCCCCTTCGCAAACAACAGAAACCAACAAAATAACTTTTGGGATTTTAAACATTTTTGTAATGTTTGCTGTGTTTTTTAAATTGTTTTTTTATTTTCTTTTGTTGAACTTTTTTCCATTTTATTTTAATTTCGTTTGGGTCTTGTCAAAATTTCTTGGAAATTGATAAAGTTAATTAAGTGGCATAGACAACAACATCGAACAGCTTATGCGTAGGCACATTAATTTATAATGTTTTCTTTTCTCATTTTTATTTTTGCTTTTATTTTTTATCTTTAAGAAACCAAAAAACTAAAATCCCAAAAAAAAACATGTTCAATGTTAAATTCATTAAAAGAATCTGTTGCATTTTAATACCCTTTCAATCGATGATTATTCGCATATCATCGGGAATGTCAAGTCGCTGATATGTCTTCTTGTTTGTACTACGTATGACCAAAAACCATTGAGAATGGCAGTATCTACATAAATATTGAATGTAAGTTTTTGTTGTTTTGTGTTTTTTTTTTTTTTTTTAATCATAAATTTATTAATTTATTCTTTATAAATAATTTATTTGTTTTCATTTGTTTGCTTTCATTAACTATACAAATTTTATTAATTTATGCATTTCTTGATTTCCTTTTTTATTTTTTATTTTTTTTTTTTTCACTGATTGTGTTGTGCTTTTTCAGTTTGTATGTCGCAATTTCTTTCACATTAAAGATGTTTTTCGTTCGTTAGTTTTTTGTCCATTTGATTAATTCTTGTATATTCGATCACCGCTGTTTTCCCGAATACTGTAAATTGTACATGGAATAAATGGCACTGGTTATGAGCATTTAAATGGGTCATCAAAAGATCAACTGTTTGATTTAAAGGAAGGGAAATTAAACAAATAACCGTGATGACGACAAAATGGAATGACTGGCTTTTTTGCATGAGACAACAAGGAATTTAATTAAGAAGAGAAATGACGGTTACAAAAAAACACAATTTAAATCTTGATTGTTGTACTGACACAAGAATTAATAAAAGTGATTATTAATAATGAATAAAAAAAAACAAAAATTAATAATTTTAAAGGAATTTACAGATTTAAGGATTGTGATTAAAGAGTTTCTTAGCATGTAAGGAGAAATAAAATTGCATGTAAAGCGATGTCAAACATTTATTTTGCTTTTCATTTATGTGAATGGTGGAATTTTATACCTTCTAGCAAAAAAAAAAAAAAATGTAATTTTAGAACAATTCTTATCACATGCTAAAACCAAAATATTTATTCGCTCAAAATTTATATTTTGAAAGCTCGAAAACTAGATCTTCTGAAGGGTGAAGTATTAAAGGCCTTCACGTTCCTTAAAAAATTTTAACAAACAAAATCGTTTAATATTTTAATTATCTCGCAGATTATCTCGATGTATAAAAGAAATCATTGTTTCGTGACAGATAACGCAAGTGAGGACTGACTTCTTTCTATCCATCCTCACAGCTGCAACAGTGAGCACTAAAAGGAAGTTTAGAGGTTACTGGCAGCAAATTTTTTATATCCTTCAGATTTCAGTTTATAAGTAGAATGCTACGTTTCTTTATAAATCTGGCAACCTTGCGTTTGACTAGACATCTACACTGTTTTTAGCCTTTTGAAGAAAGCGTGTAAGGATACTGATTTTAATAGTCCCTAGGAAAATTGCTACTGATGCCGTGTCAAAGGTATTCAAAGCAAATCCTACCCTGTTTGTTAGGAAGGCGCAGGTTGTGTAATCCTAATTTTAGCTGAACAATGTTATGACACTTTTCATCCTTTTCATTACTGCTTTTGTTTTGAAGTTATTTTAGGACCTACCAAGTTCTATTCATACTAAAGGAAGTAATTGTTCCAAAATCATGAGCAGATGAAGCTTTCCTGATCACGTTTATTTTTGAAAAAAGCACTTTTTTTTAAAAGTTCATATCTTTCAGTTGTCAACACTATTTTCTTCGACAACTAACGTTTGAGTGTTGATTTTTGAGAGGAATCTTACTTTTGGTTGATAGGTCACTATTTGGAGCACTCAGTGTCTTCAACTGGTTGTCCTTGCTGAAAATAACAACAAGAAAAAAAACATTTGTAATTGTTCACGTGTTTTCCAACTAACTGACGCTCAAGATTTTACAATCCAACCGCAAGAAAATTATTTTCTTTAGAGTACGTCAATAATCAAGACATGATATAACCGAAGGTGTCACACATTTGGCGGATTGTTTTGAAATACAACTAATGCAAAATTGGATATCCAGATATTTTGATCTACCGGCCAACATACCTTTAATCATTTATAAATATTGATGACATAAAATAAATTTTTTAGAAAAGCCAGTTTCATCAATATGAGTGATCTTTTTTAAGAACTGAAGCCTCGTTTCTGAATTCGCGCTTCATATATATCTTTTTCAAATTAGTTTCTGCCAGTAGGACGCCTGTATAAAGGAAATCTTTTAGCTGCCTAAAGTATTATTATTTACTAAATCGGCAGAAGTAGAGGTCGCTATAAAATATTGTTATACCTTTTTTTCACCCAGTTAACTATTTTATCGTGCAGCTAAAATCACTACAGGAATTGAAAACAAACGTCCTTGCTATTTACAGGCCAGCAACTACAACCAAATAAATTGAATTTGCAAAAATTAATTCTAAAATTAAAACTTCGCATGTGAAACAAATGAAAGGGACAGACTACACAAAAAATGCGCAAAATTGATTTTAAAATAAAATCAAAAAAATTTACGAGCATATTTTATAACTTTAATTAAATCAATTTTGTTACGCTGTCTGTTTGTCGGCCTGCTTGAAAAATTTCACAAAGGACCAAGAAACAACGTGCAAAAGATGCCATGCCTAAAGAGCAGCCGTAAGAAAACAACTAGTAAATCATGAAAAAAGAAACAACTTAAATATTATGCATATTGGTGCAACAATCCAAAAATATCATTACTCTGGGGAATAACAACTATATTTAGTAAATGGAAAGAAGGAGGCTGCTGCACACACACACTCATAAACACACAAGTCTAAAGTGCCTCTTTGCTTGAGTAAAAACACCAACAATAATTTTTTTTCATACAACTTATGAGGCATAAGAGCTTCAAACAGAACGTAACATAGTTGTACAACAAACAATATCCTTGACCCCTTGATTTCAATTACAATTGCAGTCCATGCCAATTATGTTTCGCGTATTTTTTACTGGCATTTTTAAGCAACCAAAAAAAAAAAGAAGGCACAAGCAAAAATATTTTAAACCAAGTTAAAATTTAAAAATATGTTAAGCAAACGGACATGTTTATAAATGTTTGTGTTTATGTGGCACAAATAAAACTATTCGCAATAATTAGTCACAGTATGTAGCAGCAGTGGTAGATGGGGCTAAACAAAACGTGCTACAAAAAAAAGCAACTTATTATTTACAAATGGCAAGTAACACATTACAGCAGTATAAACATTCATAGCAATCTTTGCTACTTGCAACACAGCATACAGTAGCATTTCGCTCAACAGCAACAGCGATTTTAGCAAAAAAAAAAATTAAAATAAGATTAAATAAAAACAGTCAGCCACAAACAACTGCTGTTTTTGCTGCCACATTCAGCAAACAAAAAAAATTCAAAATAAATTATAACCAAAGAAAAAAGAAAATACGCAAAATATAACAAAATTAAACCCAGTTAAACACATCAAAAACCAATGAAAAGGAACGATTTTTTGTTTGTTTTGCTAAATATTAAAATATAAAAATTTTTTCTTTCTTTTTTACTCAGTTTAATTGCAACAATCTGCCAGTACTTTTGCAACTTAGTAGCAAATGCAACAACAACAAAAAAATGAAGAAATAAACTCATCTTAACAGTTTCAATTAAATGTTGTTGAATATTTGTTATAAGCAAAAGTTAATTACACAACAATTTGTACACAGGTTTAAAATGATGTCGAGGAGTCGTCTTTGATGATGGCTTTTAAAAGTTGCCCCATAATGATGCTGGTCATTAAACTACAGAGAGAAAGAAAGCAATAATAAGATACATAGAAAGAAGTTGAACATAAAATGTTAGTAAAATTAAAATACAACAAGCAAACGAAGAAATTAAAATATTTTGTGTTAAAGATTTACAAAATAACTTCACTTAATTTGTTGTGTATCTTGCAAACTATATACGAGGGTATGATCGAAGCGTTACAGAAACTTGTTTACCGCGATTAAATTATTGCTTAAAACAACTATAGTTTCGTCATCACAATCATATGTTTTTAAGAAATAATTTATACATCTACGGGTTTTCTCTTTTATGAGGAGCAGTTGAAGCTGTTTCATAGTGAACAGTGTTTGAATTCGAACAAAACGTTTAGCAAACATTTCATACAGATAAAAAGTTTTAACATTTTTCAAATGTCTTGTGCGTGAGCGAAACCAAAACAAATTTTTTTCGATTGAGAAAAAGCCTCAACCAAATAATTGGAATTTTACTCATTTGCTTTTATTGTTTTACCAATGTGATGGTGCAATTGCGTTGTGCAGTTCGCTTAGAAATTGAGCAAATCAATTAGTAAACGTTTGCGAAACATTTCTTCTTAAAAAGTTTTAATTTAGTTCTCATTACTTTCTGTCTTGCTTACGTATGTTTATTTAAAACTAAATGACACAGTATTTTTGTTTTGTTTCACTTGTTTTCACCACATAAAACAAAACGAAACGAAAGGAAACGTTTCGTCTTGTTTACCTTTGTATTCACTAGCTTGTTGAGAGCATTTTCGTAGCGCATCGAATATTTTTTTTAGCTGATACATAGCTCCTCATAACAGTCAAAGGCAGTGAAATTGGGTCATAAATTACTGCCACTGATATTTAATGCTGTTGATCCCTTAGAAAAAATAATTTTACTATCGCAAAGTATACAAAACAATGATAATTCGATTACTATTTGGATACGAGAATTACTATACGCAAAAAAAGTGATTTGTTTTTTACTAAGTGTACTTGAAGCAGGATACATCAAATCTTACACCTTTCTAGTTTTTGTTTTCTTCCTAACAAAAAAAATTTGCAAGGCCCTTAAATCAAGCTTTAAGATTTGCATTCAATTTATTTCCGGGTTAATATTATTTATTTACAAAGCAATCCTTAATTTAATTGAAAGTTTTCTTGTATAATTTCATTTTCTAATCGCACCAAATGTAAAGGAAAATTTATAAACGGTTGATGATAGGACATGAACACCTAGGATATAGTTTTACATTGTCGGCTGTAATAATCTTAACAGGAAACTATAATTTTCTAACAATGAAAGGTGGCATGTCACAGCGTCCAAGGACATAATATCTATGGTCATTAAGTCCCTTTGAAAAACGTCATATCTTCATGGACAATGTGGCGTTTTTGGCATGGACATGGTGTCACTTATGAAAGTGTCTTATTAATGTCCAGAATCAAAACAATTAACCAAAGATTTTTTGCAAGCCTGTTTATAAAATCGTTGCATCTTTCTTACATACAATACTATAAAATATACCTATAATATTAGTGCACGTTAGACACTACGTTGACGGACATAACGTCCTTGGATGTTATGACATGCCATCCAATGAAATATAAGTTCACATATGAGAAAACAGAATTATATATTGCTGCCACTTTATATTTCTGCAGAAATATATATTAAAGTCAAAAACCTCAAACTTCGTAAAGATTTATTTAATCTCGATTATCTTAGAATTTTTTCGTATTTATTTACTTACGATTTGGTTGCAATAAAAAAAAATTAAATTTGATGCGGCAATTTATGTACCTGAAAAATAATAAAAAAAAGTTAAAAAATATTAGTTTAAACTGCAGCTTTTTTTTATAAATTTTTTATATAATTCTGTTTAAAATGGATGAAAAAAAGATCATAAAAAATTGTGCTCAATTTTCTTAAAAAAATTTGACAGATTGAGCAACTTTGTGATGTTTAAATAAAATCGTAAATACTGGCCACACTGCATTGTACCAATTTTTAAACACTTTTGCTTTACAGCAACACATAAGTGGTACTGAATTTTATATTTCTGGCTAAATTTAACAACAGATGCTTTTATTTGGAGATCAGACTACCTTTTCCATATGTAAATATGTATTCTTAAGTAAAAAATAGCGAGCAATCACGGTAACTATTTAAAAGAACTGATTTGAAAATCAGAAGCACTGGTAACAACGTTCCTCAAAAATCTTGGAATCGCTTAACCCAATCACAATGGAACATACAATTTAAAATTGGCTGTGATTTGCATAAATATTTTACTGTATTTATGGCAACAATTTTTATTGCTACATTTTTGAGTTGTTGTGGACAGGCAAACAAAAAATGTTCCACCTCTAACGATATTTAAAGTGAAAGAAGACACATCCTGTTACTATTCTGCTGTTGGCATCAGATTTTGATTTTTTCAATGATTCTCGGACATTATTCAAGTTTGCACACAAGAAGCTATTATTTTCGCGCCATCTGTGAAAATTTGTAAACTCCTGATTCTGCTGCACTACATTACGACTGCAAAGATGTTCTGCATTCATAGTTGGACTATATCAAACTTTTAATAGTTGTTCGCTTAACCTCTTTCCCACTTTATTGCTTTAGCAGTCAAACCCCTTCCCATCCACCACCTCCTATTTTTCTGTTGAGACCTTCTTCCTCGTTTCGACAAAAATTAAAGGAATGCCAAGCAAAAAACAAAAAACAGACGCGAGATACCCAAAACAAACGTTACTCATGAAATGTGGATGGTAGTCAGCTTCTAAATTTAGGCTCAGATACTTTTATGCTACGCTTGTGTCAAATTTTGGACGAATTGCCCCAGCCTTCTACAAATGGCTTTCTAGATTTTGTCCCACTGTGCAGTAGCTTAAAGGATTCTTTATCCTCTGTTATCGGACAGATTAAAAGTTTTCAAAATTTTAATCCCACTATCAAAATCTGTTTCTTGCTTATATCTCTACTTAAATTACCTCGCAGAGTAAATTGCACCGAATTTCAAGTTTATTTCGGCCATTTATCCGAATCACTCTTCCACATCTCTACGCCATCACAATAACAGTAAAATTAAAAAATTATTGTTTAAATTATTCAAACTAAAACTTGATTACCAGACACAAAAGTTTTACAAATCTTTTCGGGAAACTTATTTCAGCCTTTTCTTAGCTTTTGACTAACATTTTGCTAACAGTGTATTGAAGTGAATAAAAGTGCATAAAAAAAAAGTACAGCCAACTTCTGTTTTTAATGGATATTTCTTTTTAATATCTTGTAAATGCAAAACAATTTATTGCATAACGGAGAGATGCCGAAAAAAAAAACACAGCGATTAAAGCAACATCAGAGTAGAAAGAAAAAAAAGTAATAAAAAAAATATTATTTTCTGATACTAAAAACCCGGTAGAAAAATCCAATAAAGAAAAGATAAAGATGGTGATGGTGATGCTGGTCTTTAGGAAAAAGAAATACAGCACATTTATGCCAAACATGTGAAAAGAGTTGTTGTACTATAAAGATATATTATGGTCTTCAGGTACATCTTCAGACATCAATGATGGCTAAATTCTTTTCGTTTGACTGTTCCAAGCTGAAGTACAAACGTTTACAAACAATCTCCGCACTTACAGCTGAAGATGAGAAAGAATATAATAACATCGTGGTTAGCTGATTGTCTGTTAAGTTGGCTGATGTTAATGAATTGTTGTTGCTTTCCTTTTAGCCTGATAGCCGCCTCTATGAGAGATGACGTTCCAGAAGCTTATACAAAGTCTTTGCAGCAACAAAAAAAAAATTTATTACAAATGAAAAATTACAGCTTTTAAGTACTTAAGATTATTGTTGCTGTTTTTATTAATGTTTTGTGTGTTCGTTTGCTTGTTTGACTGTATGTTTTCCGTTTTGTAATTTAACAACACATGAAGTAATCCTAATGACTTTCTTGACCCAATGATTGGGGCCATATTGTTTTTCGTATATCAACTTCACTAAAACGCAATTTTCCAGTAGTTTTGTCTACGCTTACCTCATATCAAACACTGTCGCTTATTTTCTCTTTATATGTGCCAACAAAAACAACATCAAATATGAGTGATGATCTTGTGTAATGACCGCAAAAGATTATTTACATATATGAATGGTGGTTGGAAATTAGTTAGAGGACAGGGCAGGACAGATCAATTATTTATTATATTTGTTTTTGTTTTACATTATAAATTTAGAGAAATTTAAATTGTAAAACTTAAAGATAAAAATAAAAACGAACAAAAAAATAATAATGACCAGAAGTGACCAGAGGCTAGTGGATGATTAAGTCCTGTAGGCTGATTACAAAATAAACCAGAGTGCTCGCGCAACTGGATATGACAAATAGGTTTACTAAGGTGCAATGAACTCATAAGACATAAAGAGTTGTATGAAAATGTGACAAAATGGGAACTGTATGTGTGAGTTCAGGTGAACTTATTTAGTGCCAAAACTTTGCTGCATTCTAAAACACATCCAGTTGCAAATGATGTCTCAAGAAACGAAAAAATTATTTTCTAATTAAATATTAATCTTTTAAACACTCAGACACTGCGGAATATTTAATTCAAGTATAATTTTTAAAATAAAAAAAGCAAAATATCAATTATTAACTCCAGCTGCAGATTTGAATATAATCAAAATTTAACCAGTTAAAGCTTTTCACAAGTCCAACAGTCTTTTAAATTTACAAAAATTCCTATTTCTCTAAGAATCTCTACAACTTTCTTTTTTCATATTTCTACTTCAAAACAATCGCATTCAATATAATGTCGCAACTTTTACATAATAAAAAAAAACTTCTGCAATACTCTTTAAACACACGTTTAACGCACAACGACCATGTTATGCGATAAATTTCAAACACAACTTGTATTAAATATAATTTACGACCAACACTAATAGAAAATGTTACATAACGAAAAACATAAAAACTTATCGCAAGAATAGCTGAAAAGGTAACAAAAAATAGAAACAATACAAAGTAAGTAAAACGACAAGAAACCTATGACTATTTTGAAGAAAATAGAACCAACACTTAACAGCGCTACCGAAGAGAGGTCATCTGCAGGTTAAATTTCAAAGAAAAAATGTAAGCAGAATTAAGGCCAACAGCTAAAATTTAAATCAGTATTAAAAAAAGCAACAAATTAAATGAGTATTAAAATCAGCAGTAACCGTACAAAGGCCTCTTTACCCATTTACTGCATAAAGGAGGCATATTGTCACCTCTTGAAAAGGCCTTCTAAAAGATTAAGTTTCGTTACGCATAGAAAAAAATAGCTGACGTAAGCATACATTCAGAACCAAATAGAGTGGGAGACATATAATATTATTTGTTATTTGAAATAATTTTACATTTAATAATGACACAGAATGAGAATTACGACAGGGAAAAGAAATACTTCAAAAGCACTGTGAGCAGCTGAACAAAATAATTAAAGTAAGGCCTTTTTTATGACGAAGGGTTTTTAAAAAAAAACTCAATGATTAAAAGGGCAGTGAAAAGGTGGAACCGATTAAAAAATATAAGGAACATAAAGTGGCCTACATTTGCTTAAAATTTATTTTAATTTTTAAAGAATTCAAAACTTAAATCTTTCAGTTAAGCTTAAGTTCGTTATTATATGTGATTAATTGTAAAGAGGACAGTAAAAGTCAGTTTATAGTAAAATGTGATTCAAGGTTGTTTAAATACATTGTTGCATATTTTTCTCTACTTATCCTCTAACCATAACATGTTAAGATATGTGTGAATGTTTGAAATTAAATATAAGAGGGACCAGCTATTATCATTCTTTGAAATTTATATTGACAAAAATTTTTTTAATTTTAAAGCTCTTTAATAAAATCGCTAAAAATATCTTTTTCTAGACTCTTTAATGTTTTAATTGTAGGCACAGAAAAACAAGGCTGAAATGACCATTATGGAAAGCAGCATATTATGTATAAATTGAGGCGGCTTTAGTCAAAGTGGTAAGCACGTTGACTACAAACCTGGTTGTTCAGGGTTCGAATCCTGCGGCAATAAAAATACAAAAAAAAATGTTTTTTTCTGTTTAATGGTATAAATACATATTCAGAATGAACAAAAAAAAACGTACAGTCTCCTTCGTCGGTACTTTCTAATAGCAGATTCGTCGGCGAAGTAAAATAACTAACTCTCTATCTTTCTCCTTTCACCACCTGACTTATCTCTTATCTATCCCTTTCCTAAAGAATGTAGCACGGTTACGAAAAATAACTAAATAGGTTTTAATGCCTGAAGTGCTACTTCTCTTTAAAAAAAAAAAAATATTATTATTATTATTATAAATTGCACTTTAATACTAAAATTGTTGTAATTGGAGCAATATTGTTGTCTAAGGTAGCACTATCTGTTTTAAATGTAACTATAATATGATAAAAAAAATTTATTATTCCTATTTAAAAATATGTTTGCTGGGACAATTTTCATTTATTTACTTTTGTTTTTATTTATTTTTAAGGAAAGTTACTGTAATTAGTTTTAATTCCAAGCATTATTTTTTTTTTTCTTTTTTAATGATGCATGAGAACAATCTAAACATATTATATTTTTTAAACACACAGTTTGCTTATAAATACTATATTTTATATTATATTATAATATTTATATTTTATATATATAAATATATATATATATATATATATATATATATATATATATTTTTTTTTTTTTTTTTTTTTTTTGAAAGTTTAGTTGCGGTTAGAATTTTTTGCAAAGTTATAGCTAGGTTTTTTTGCGTAATATAGTTTTAAGAATCAAAAGATCAAACCTTAAAGAAAACCAGTGATGTGAGTTAATAATTTAAAAAATCTCTACGTTCTTAAAAAAAATGTCCCTACATTAAAATTTTTTTCCCCTACTACGAGTACCAAATAATTTTTCCTATGCTACCAATTAAATAGTGTTAATAGGACAGCAATAATTTTCTAAACAAAAGTAAATTTTATTTACATCCTTAGAGTTTATACTTTAATACTTTTTTAATATATATAAGCCGTTTGTGTTAAAAGTGGCACGAGTCACTTAGCTTTTAAGGATTGTGTTTCAAATTTTGTTTTTTTTTTTTTAATTTCAGCAAACAATACAAAATAAACAATTAGAAAAGTATTTTGCAAAAAAATTTCCAAGAATTTAGGAAAAACTGAAAGCTGCAGTTTTTTGTTTTGGTTTCAAAAAAGCATAAATAAAAATATTTTGATTTTTAGAAAAACTGCCTTTCAGTATTCAGTAGTATGACTAAACATTCATTTTTTAATGATATAAGATTAGTAAAAATTTCCCTTATGGATGGGTTCTGTTTAAATTAATTGCGAATGCTAAATATTTTGAATTTTAAATACATTTTTGAAAAATGTAGAGTATTTAAACAAAAACAACCGTAATTTTTAATTTTTTTTGTATTTTGCTTGAAATGAAAATCTGTTCTTTTTCCCAACGCTTAAACAGGGAAAATTCGCTACATCTGACATCACTAACGAAAACATACTTATATTTAATTGTGAATAATAAAAAACATTATTCGAAAACTTAGATTTTTCCTGCATGCGGAAAGCGCTAAAAATATCGCAATTAGAGATTTTAGCCAAGAAATTCTTAATCCCTAGATTCATGTATTTAGAGGAAAATCCGTTTATATTGCTATAAAATTTATTGCACCTATTAACTTAATTTTTATTTCACTCAATTATTAAAAAATAATTTTTCTTTATAAAAGTTAAATTAAAAAAATGAACCAAAGCCGCAAAAGTAAATTTTAATTGATTTATGAAAATTATCGGTTTAGCCCCTGGCTGGAAAAACAATTAAAATATAATTTAAAAACACACATATACATTCACACCTAACTCATCAACAGTTGATATGATACTGGAACAGCATCTATAATGTTGTGAGGAAATAAGTATGAATGATTAAAAATAAAAATTTGCATTTCGTGACTATACCGAAGGTGTAGTACAAAATTGCAACAAATGTACAAGATGTGTTGTAGAGAAAACAATAAAGAAATGCTTTGAGTTGTGTGTGAATTTCGTCTAACCAAATTAATATTAGTAAGTTGATTAAATGGATGATATTAACAATATACACAACTTAAAGTAGATGGATGCGAAGAATGCTGGTGATGGATTTGACAGTCCTGAAAATGCGACATTACATTCTGCCAGCGTCTAATTTTTCTTGTTTTCTTTGGAAAACGTCCGCATACATTTGAAAAAAAATTTTTCTTCATAAAAGTTTAACTAAAAAATAAACCAAGCCGAAAAAGTAAGTTTTTAATGATTATGTAAATTATTATAAAATAAATAAAAAAAAATTCTAATAAATAATTAATTGGATTAATTAAAAATTTAATGAAATTTTAATCTCAGAATTAACAGGGCTATTAATAATTGCAAAAAAATATTTGTGTATAGCAATTTAAATTTTTTAATATTTTTGTTTTATTAAAACTAAAATAAAATTTTAACAAAAATATGTTGTTTATTTTAAGAAAAAAAAAATGCAAAATGACCTAAACAAATAAATAAAAATAAACAAACTTATTTGCTGTAGATAAAATTAAGCAGTTTATGTTGGCCAAATTTTCCTATTCAATATTGATGTTAATTTTTAGTTTTCTTGGGGCCATTTTACTTTCTTCTGTTAAGATAATGACACCAAGACAACACAGATGGACAATGTTTTAAGTGATAAATATCAGTATCAAAAAATTAATAGAAAAAGCAAATAGAAACTGTGGAGCAAATTTAGTAAAAGAGACTTCAAGTGTAATGTTACAGTCAGTATGATTATGTGTTTCAATTTTCGATATTTAATTAATTTCCAATATTTAATAAAGTACTTTTTCAAGAAGCCAAATATTTTTTACAGTAAACATACACATAAATTTACAAATAAGGAACCCTGGGAGGGTCATCGCAGCTTCTCTTGCAGAAGCGCATTTAGGACGTCCTATTTTGGCCCGCCTTTTCAACTTTGCTGGCCGAATGTCATAAAAAACATAAAAAATGTTAATCTCCAAGGCATCAGTTGTTGTTGATTTAATAACATAAACCACTGACTTCAAGTGGCTCTAGAGAAAAAAATCGAAAAGTATGAGAGATAATGGGATGCGAACACCGAATGGCACGTAGCTCCGTTTGGCATGTAGCGTCAACTAACAATGTGGTTAAAATTTAAAAAAAAATTCATTGATTATAGTGCGGTAACAATCTCTATCAAATGTAATGTAAGCTCTAGCTTGGTTTAATTAGGTCCAATGATGTCAACATACCAAAAGGATTCTTGTTTTTTTGGAAGTAATAAAGTCTTATGTCTATGAGTTGCTGGAACTTCATAATCAAGAAAATTTAAAAGCTTATTCAAGCGGCAATTTGGCAATCTATTCGCGCTGATATGCTAGAGAATAATGACAATAAATGTTAAAAAGTCAGTGCAGTTTTAAAGCTTTGTTTGATAAAATTTAACTCCTAACGATGATATTGCTAAGGTAACAAAAATAGACAAGTGTTTTAAACTGAAAAGGGTTACGTAACCTGCAAACTAAAATAATAGTGCACACTTTAAGCCAAAATTACAAGTTACAATAATTTATCGCATTTTCAATAAATAAATATTTATTGAGTAATGTTTAAATTTACTTTAACTAAAATAAAAATTTGCAAAAGAAATTCAACTCGTCTTTTACTGTTAATAGCTCCATTAAGCACTCGTTTGCTGTTGTAAAAACACCTCCGCTAACAAACATTACACACACAAAACTTTGGGAAAACTACAAGAAAAACCTAAAGGTGTTTTTTATGTGCATTTATACACAGTCAAACTTACACAAACACACATATACACCTGCAAGAAACATAAACTCAATATCAACTTTAAAGTGTTTTTATTTTTTTTTTTTTTTAGAATTTCTCTTATTAAACAAGTAGTCAAAGTTAAAAGAGTAAAATGTAAGAAAAACACAAATTCAAACTTGTAGAAAAACAGACAAAGAAAAAAGAAAACCACCTTAAGTTGATTGCATTTTAAAGTACTACATGCAGCAAAGTGTTGCAGTTAATATCAAAGGCAAAAGGAAGAGAAAAAAATATAAACTTAAGAAAAATAGCGCCTTCAAATTATTTCCAATTCATTTAATTTGTTGATTGTCGTCAGTTAAGTATACGCTTTTAACAGAAATAAAAGCAAACTTTACTTTTTATTTCACATTTTTGTTGCTGTTGTTGTTATTTTTGTTGTCCTCTTGTTCATTATTCCTTCAAAGCGGGTTTCCCTAACCTTCAGACCAACTCAAGCAATTTAGAAGGCAAAGTAAAATTCTGCCAATAAACTGGCAAATAATAGGTTGCAATGCACTGACTGACTGTATTAGCAAGTGGTAGTCGAGTATGAAGTTGTAGTGCTGTGTGATGGCCATGATAATACACATATACCGTCAGATGGTAATGGAAATTAAAGTTTTAAGTTGTTATGAACACACAAAGTTTTGCGCCACTCTTAAATAGTGTTTAGTGTTTTTCTGTGTTAAATATGGGCAGTTTAAGCAACCAATAACATGAAATAAATACAACAAATAAGTGGCATTGTAATAATGGCTTTCAAGTGTGAGCTTGTATGAGTACAAGTGTATTTGTGTTGGTCAATAAACTACATCAAAATATATAATTATTAAATAAATATGTGGTTGTTGCTATTAAAGTTCTATATAAATTAAAAAAAAAGAACCAAAACTAAACACAAACACAAGCAAAACAATCAACAGTATTTGAGTGTGTAATTCAAATGAATTTACAGCAGTGAGAAAGTGAATAGTAACAGTGAGTTGTAAAGTAAGTAAATAAACTAAAAATATGCACAATTAGGAAAAGAGGTAGTTAGTTAAAAAAAAGCCAGAAAGACCTTTAACAATAGTTTGTAATTATAACCGTTGCTGTACCTGCATGCTGGTGAAAAAACTGAGTCATTTGCAGAGAATTACCTTAAATAATTTTATAAAATTCTTATGCAAAAATAGAAATTTAAAGCTTCATAACCCACATTAGAAATATGGAGTGTAAAATATCTAAAGAGTCGAAAGTATCACATAAAAAACAGGCAAAACATGTTGTAGAGTAGACTGCTAGGAAAAGTCTATAACAAATTTATTTTTTTTTCTTTTACTTTGCGTTTTAGCGAGCTTACAAGCGTAATGTTAGGCTTTACATAAATAAAATAGTAACGGGGTCATTTCTGTACATAAAATAATTTTTGAAAAATTTGATGTTGTAGATAGTAATGGATATTAAAAACAAAACACCTATTTCTGGAATTTTTGTCTGCCTGTGTGTCAGCCGGTAAGTACTGCCGGATGGATTTAAATAAAATTTTGTATAGTGGTCCTATGAAAACCAGAGATACAAATGAATAGTTGTCAGAACAGTTGTAGAACAGTTGTGAGCACATTTTATTTTTATAGAATGAAAGTTTTTAACTACGTTTATAGAACTCTACAATAAATATTTAAAAACACATTTTCTAAATTCGTATTTTAAGAAAATTTTAAATGGTACGGGGACAAAGTCGTGCCAGTGTTGAATTAAGTCACTGGTTATTGTTAATATAAAGTCAACTGATTACACTGTACCTACAACACACACAAAAATTACAAGGTGCGGGCTATAAATTCTGATAGAGGAGACCAAAAAAAGAGATACGTGTATTGGCGTCTTGAAAGTTTACATCTGAATTAATGTAATTATTATTTTGCACATCCAAATTGACCTGATTTATCATAAAATTTAATTGCTTTTTCAAATTTTTTATTCTAAATGAAACATTTTTCTTTTAATGTTCAATTGAATTTTTTTTTTATATTTCCCTTTTTTGTCTATGGACATTCTCGAATTGGTTTTTTCTAAAACAGATTTTTTAAAACCACAATTATTATCCCTTTTTACACGTAATAAAATTTGGTTTATAAAAGGGCAGTAAGTAATAAAAATTTTCGTAAGATAAAGGTAAAAGCATTCATTCGCTTATCGCTGAAATACGCTGGACATTGTATGATAATGAAGTGGAATTGCCTAGAGCTAAAAAAAATGTAATTAATGCTATCCAAGTTTGTTTTAAAATAAAATTCTTAATAAATGCGAAATTAACCCTAAGCTCTCTTTTGTTGCGTCTTATTTCTGACTTTATGGTTGAATTTTCCATTTTGGTGTATTCAGGGACTTATAGTAAAAATTAACGGGTAACATTTTTGTTGAACATTTTAACCCTCTAAAACCCTGTTTTAATGGTGTTTTTTGCTCTTTTTTAAAAGAAGGACAACATTTAACATTTCTACAAAAATGTTCTCATTTTACATAGATTTTCTGAACACATTTTATACCTAAAATGTAAGGGTCACATGGTTTCTTATGCCGTTTAACAATAAGAATGTGCCAGAGCTGGGAAATTTTAACCCCCTCTCAAATGAAATTCAGATGTAAACTTTCAAAACGCCGATACACGTATCTCTTTTTTTTCTCCTTTATCAGAATTTATAGCCCGGAAAAAATTTGATTTTGTTGTACAGTGTTATTGGATATTAAGCTGATACCTATTATCTTTTAACTGATTTTCCAACTTGCCAAAGGGACCGATCCCGTTAGATCCGAAAAAATACACTCAAGATCGCAGGATTTGATACCTTTCGATTATTTCCGGTGGGGCCACTAGTTTATTCTGATTAACCAGCAATAATTGACGCCCTGAAGTCAACATTCCACTTGTCTTTCGTGACATGCAGCCAGCAATGCTCGAAAAAAGACGCCATAATCAGACGCATACAATGCTCATTGTAAAGCACTACAGTGGCTGTTTGATATAAAATTGTTGCAAATGTGACAGTGCAACAATTTGGCATGTTTTAGTAAGGGTCTTTCATTTTTTTCTGGGTTCTTAGTGCTTTAGTCAATTTTTAACATTAACCATTTACGTTTAAATAGTTACTGACCGTGACACTATTAAGTTTCCCACTACTGTTTACAAAACAACAACAAAACACAGCTATGTACATATATTAACTTTAAATATACAGCTGAGTTGTTTCAGTTTTATTTTATACATTTAGATGTATTATAATCTGCAACCCATATTTAAACATTGTAGCATTAAGACCGCAAAGGGGTCCTTTTCTATGATTAAAGGTAAAGTCGAAATAGGGTTAAGCTTAGGCGCTTGCAAGAACACACTTGATTACATATACCTACTGATGTTTTAGCACGAAATACAACAAAAACTTAATAAAAAAAAAACAACACAAAGAAATAAAACGTTAATACTTAAGTAGAAAAAAAAAACATATTTAATACTGACACTGTTAGTTGTAAAAGTATACGGTTACATGTATGTAAGTGTATTATAATGGCCTTAAGTTATATTTTAGTTAATTTACAAAGATTTTAAATGGCTCTTTAATATCTTTAAATTACACATAATGAGGGTGTTTTAAAATTAAACAAAAGCGCAAAATGTGTTTTTTTTTTTTGGTATGAAGTTTATTTTTAACTTTAGTTGGCGTGAGAGTGCGTGTAGTTGTATGAGAAATGTTAAATATACACATTAGCCAGGTAATTAAATTTTGTTTGGCCAAGACAGCAATAAAAAAAATACAGAAAACATATTAAAAGCATTAAACACAAACAAAAAAAAAACTGTAAACTTTTTTTGCAATGGAAATGGTAAGGAAATGGTCTATTATATATGAACTGTTAAGCATTTAAACAAAAATTTATTTTACTGTTGTTCAAAGTTATTAAATTTCTTAGTAATGATTTATGACAGTTAATAACAAGGCATATTCGAGCTGTTGGTTGTAAAAACATTCCATAAATTTGTTTAAATGTTTATTTTTATATTTTTAATAGCTCTTGCTTACGTTTTCGTCATAAAAAGTATAGTAAACGAAATTTCTATTTTTTTCCTATGTTAAAATTATATACTAAAATATTAAAGTAAAGCGTTGCCTTATATTGACTTTTGCACATGAAATAATTTTATAAAAATTTTTTAATGGATTCTAGCCACCTTCCAAACTTTTGCTATCATTTCTTTTTCTATAGATCGAAAACAATTATTTTTTTTTCTTTTACATAAAAGCTATTTTTTGTTCTTTACTATACCGTTAGCAACACGTGTGCAAAATCTAGTAAAGGCAATTTAGTCAGTTATGGCGTGAAAGCGTTACAAACACACGTGATTTTATAAAATGTTACGCTTCAAAGCCTTGTCATAAAGATAATAGACTTGGTACCTGCAGGCAACTCTCTAAGATCACACTAAAAACCACTTTTTTCAATTACGTAAATGTTCTCCCCTTAAAGACAATTTTGTAAGCGATAGAAAAAACCCTGAAATCGGATTTTTATTAGACACGTTTAGTTCTCCATACTCAATCCTATTTTTTAAGAAGGATATTTATCTGTAGTACTGTGCTATTTTTCATATGCGTTAAATTGGAACTGCTAATGCTTGTAAACCGCGTTTTTTTAGTCAGCTATAAAATGCCGAATTTGTAATTATTTATAAAGAGTGTAAAATAAAATAAATTATTAAACAGACGGGGCATTTTCAAATCATATTTTATTAAGCTTAGATGACAATTTCGTATAAATTTTTGTTTATAAAAAACTTAGCTTCCTGCTTGATTAAAAAGAGTCTTATGAACTAGCGAGTGGTCTTGACTAAAAAGAATTTTCTGGTAAGAACGCTTGAACCTGCTTGAAAAAAAAAATTTTTTTGTGAGCGCAGACCATATACTCTAACTAAGTCACCTACATAATTTAGGAAACATAGACTCAGTATAACAGTAAAAGAACTACAAAACTGCCAATGATTCATCGAGTAAAGCTGAACACACTGGTAGCTATGCTGGCAGGGCACCGTGTTATTGGTGCTAATGCTATAAGACTAAATCTTCTATACCATGACTTCTGTACAAATTGTCGAGATGAGAAAGAGAAGGGAACGGAGGAGCATCTGCTCTGCTATTGTTCAGCTCTATCTAGTGACAGAGGGGCTCTTCTGGGCAGTCCGAGACAGCATAATCTTGTAAATCTATCAGGCTGTGATACTGCTAGGATAAACTCGTTTATCCTGTTCTCGGAATGGTTTAGGGACATATCAAGTGGTAACGTAAGGACCTAAAAATTTTGTTGAATAGCCCGTTCCCGACATTACAAAGGCACGATCTAAGACCCAAGTTAGTCGCTTTCTCATTCCGGCAGCCTAAGCAACCTAACCTAACATGCGTGTAGGAATACGTGACAAGAATATTTAAGGACCTTACAGGGAAACTACAGAAGGTAAGGACGTAAAAATAATCAAGAACTCACCCAGCCATTTGACCGTAGTTAATTTTTCTCAAAGTCAGTATGGAAAAAAGAACTAACATTTGAGTTTAGAAATTATGAACAAACAAGAATTAAGAATTTATTGACGTTAAAACCACATCCTTAAAATAACAATTGCCACAGTTGTTCCCTGGCTATCTCTAGAAGGACACTGTTTGCAGTTTTGACAACTTATTTACATAGAAAAATAAATAAATAAAATAATAAAAAATAAACCATGACGAGCAAACAAAAAAAAAACTATTTTGTCAAAAAGAACACTGGGTAAGGGTCTTCTAAATGAGTCGAATTAAATATACTACAATGGTCTTTAAAACAATTATTTTGCCCATCCTACCTAACACTTCTCGCCAAAATCGTTAGAGGATTCTGGTTGACTCTGGTTATTTGTGCTGCTTGAATCGAATCGAATAAAACTAATTTATTATTTCATAATTTAAAAAACTTAAGAAATTTTTCGCGTCTTATTCTGGAAGCCTTCGTACCCTAAGACATGCCAACGAATTCAAGAAAAACTAAATAACGAAGTTCCTTACATTTTGCCAACAAAAACTATTTTAGAATTTGCTAACTTTTTACTGCAAAAAGGAACTTTTACAATAGAAGAAATTCTTAATCACTTGGTTTCCGCATTGCTTTCAATGCTGCAAGCAAAAAATAGCTGTTTGACTCATTTAATTATTTATTACCAAAAACAGACTAAACCCCAAAAAAGAAATATTTAAATTCGCGATTGCCAAAACTGAAATAAGACTGACTTCCTAAATTTTAAAGTTGGTAAACAAAATTGTTTTATCAATTAAAAGGAAAATTTTAAAATTTTTGTTTGTACTCCTTTATTTGGTTCTAGCCTTTGAATTGTTACAAAAACAAAAATAAAAATAGCAATACCTAACAGAATGAAAAAAAAATACAAACTCTTTCCTGAACTAAAAATAAAGACAAGCGGCGGCACAGAAGTAATTCAAGAAAAGCTGAATGGCTGCTTACGACTGTAAGGTACAAGTACCAACCTGCCTTCGTAAGGAATAAAATAAGAAAAAAACACACACACACACACGCCCAACTAAACTTCACAAAAATGCACACTTGGTTTAAAAAACGTACTACTTTGGTTTGTTGTAAATTATTTTCGTTTCACATTTTTTAACTTGAATTTTATTTGTTTTTTTTTTTAGTTTTTTTTTTCTCATACATATTTGTAGTTCTACTCTCTTCTCGTTTGGGCAAAAAAAAAAGCCACACGTAAGAATATTTTTGCCCCAAAAGTACAATAAAGCTGCAACAACAGCACCAGTAACAACAACAATACCAACAGCAACAGAAACATCAGCTTGTCTTTTATGCTGTCGCAAGAATATGAACATATTTTAAGGTGCAGCAAGTTACTTTAAGACACAAAACAGAACCGACCAAGTAGAAGGAAAAAAAAAATGAATTACAACTGAAGAATAAAATCCTTCTATTTGTATCATTTATGCTGCTGTTGTTGTTGGTGGTGCTAATGCTGGTGCTGTCTTTTGTTTTTATTTTATTTGTTGTGTAGTAGAATCCAGTTTTGTTTCAATTTTTTCTTCACGTCGTTTGTGTCGTCGTCGTGTATTCATTTTGTTCGGTGTTGCATTTAATGCATTTTTTAATACCCCCAAAACTCCTCTGCCAGGTTTCTGTTTTTTTTTTTCTCTGCTATATTTTTTATGTTACCTATACTTTTCAGGGAACTTAAAGTATGAGTTCGTTAACGATGGGAGTAATTTTATAGAATTAAATTTTGAGAGGTAAAAATGAAGAATAAGATGAAGACTAAAAAAAACGATTGTCTTTCAATCCTGGCTCTCAAAACCCAGCCGGAATTCTTTACAAATTTTACAAGAAAACTCATTGTCAAGTGATATTATAATTCTTCAAATGAGCGGCCATTTTTCTGATCTTAAGCGAAAGCCTGACCCAGTCTAAATGGTTGCTTTCCTATTAATCATCCATTTTGTTCCGTTATGCCTTCATGTTTTGTTGGAACAACTTACACAGGAATTACGGACCAGACGGCTGATCTAATTCATCTTACTTAACCATAGAACAGACCTGACATCAACTTGGTTGTCATAGGCATTCAACAACGTAAAGTACGCCATCATACCCAGACTAACCTTCAGATTAAAAGGAGTTAGATAAGCTGAAATTAAAGGCCCTTAAGGGAATTTAATTAAATCAATTCTTATTAATATGTTGGAAGCCTACACAAAAGGAGTTTGTAATAAGGACCGTAAGATATTAAGATCATGAAGTATTAGTAACTTTTTGTTTAATAAATCTAAAACTTTATTTATTTAAAATGCTACTAAAATTGTATATATAAAAGTTTGTTTGTATGAATGTTTGTTTGTTGCTGAATCACGTCTTAAGAGACGAACTGATACCGATAAAATTAACACATTACATAGATCTTTATATGGATTAAGATATAAAGGACATTTTTTATAATATTTTGAACTAGAAGGGCTGTATCCAAGAATACTTTAAGGCGTTAGGAGTAAAATAGGAATATAAGTTCTTGGAGATGTCTTAAAGCCGACGTGTGTAAGAAATATGTCACTTGTATATGATTTAATATCTTTAACAACCTTTCTGTCATTAAAGCCATTTCTTGTCTTTATCTTAAAATTATAAAAATTTTTCTTTATTTATTTATTTATTTTTATATTTAGATTACAATTAAAATTACCTTTTAGTAATAATAAAACAGTAGCGGGATTTTTTCTGTACATGAAATATTAAAAAAAATTGATGTTGGTGTAGATCAGGGATAGGCAACCTTTTTGTAATTCGGGCTATTTATATTGGTTTTGTAGGTAAATCAAAATTATGTTCTCAGAAAACGGTAAAATAAATGTTTAGAAGCTGCTGTCAACTATTTCTTTCTAAGCATACTAATATTTTTTTTTTGGCATGAATTTCCAAAGGAAAATAATCCCCATTATTGATGAACTGATAACCAATTCAATTCGCGAACAATTTTTAAAATTCTGCATTAACAATCAGATTTTTTCTTTTCAACTAAGGCCTTAAATTGTGAATATTTGTTATTTTATTGAACATGAATAAATAAGTTCGGAAACGCGTGAAAGACCAACATATTTTTTTCTATTTTCTTCTGTATTTTTTTTTTTTTCATAAATTCATCAAATGTTTTTCAACTTTTTTCGTTATGATTTTTAGAGACTTTCTTATGTTGTAACGTTTAAAAGGCAAAAATTAAAAATGTGTTGGCTGTAAATTAACTAGGTAACGCATGAAGGTGAGTTAAAGCTGGAGAAGGGAGTTGGATGGTATAAGGGGTCACAAAGCTGATGTATAAGGATTTTTTTTGTGACACGGTTGGGAGGGCAAAACAGGTTTACATCAGCCCAATAAGAAAAGGAGGTGTTTTGTTTCTGTGGTATGCGTTTGTTTTCGTTTTTTTATATGTAGTTTTTTTTATGGACAGCGTACCCAGTGGGAGGGTTGGAACCTGCTGAGAGGTGCTCGCCGGAGAAATTAGGGTTTAATGAGCTAGCTGGAAAACCCACCGGTCCCTACGGCTGTTACATAAATGGCAAAAGAATATATTTTTTTTTTTAGTTTTTTTTATTGTCATTGCTTAGGTGCACGTGGGTCGAAGTGGGCAGATTGCTCACCCCTGGTCAAGATAGTAGTCGATGTGAAATACCAAACACCTATTTTTCAAATTTTTGTCTGTCTGTTTGTGTCCGCATCACGTAAAACTACTTAATGGATTTGAATAAAATTTTGTTAGGATGTACCTTAGATCCTTGGTTCAAATATAGAATACTTTGTTTTCATAAAAATATGTCATTTCTTAAAGCAACTAGATTTACAAATGTGAAAGAATATGGGTATAATGGTACTAGAACAGTTATCAGTACATTTTATTTTTGAAGATTAAAAATATTTAACACTTTTGACGGAACTCTAAAACAAATGTTTAAAAACATTTTTTTCTAAATTTTAATTTTAAGAAAATTAGAAATGATACGCGGACGTAGTCGTTGGCACTGCTAGTTTAAAATAAATCGGTTATTCGGATCAACGCGAATAACTGCTTCAAATAGCGGTTAGAGTTTTGATATATAAAGATAACAATTCGGTTGTTTGATTATGGCCAATATTACAGCATGCTTTTACTTAATCAACCGATTAATGGCTTCGCATTATGGAACCTTCAGTAGTTAATTTTTTATCCATTTAATTTTATTAGTAAGAATAACGATAAAAAAATTTGAAGTTTTAAGAATGCAAAGCTGTTTATCGGGCAGACAAAGTCGTACCTTTAACAAACGACAAGTTGTAAAAATTGCCCTTAACTTTTTACTTTCTTACTGCGTACGTCTTATTTTCAACTAAAAATAATACAAATAGCAAATTTTGCTATCTAAATAGTTATTTAGTTTTTTAACTATAACTCACAAAAAAATAACTAATTAAAATGTATGACGTTGCCACCTTTTTGAAACATTTAATGCTTTTAACAATTAAACTGCCTTAATCACAAAAATTTGAATATGTTTTCTAAATAGTAGTGTTTACCAATTATAATTTTACCTTTTAAATAATTTTTTATTTACAAAATAGCATGCGTATAAACGTAATAATTGACTTATCAAATTAAAGCCTAAGGTACGATTAACGCTGAAAGTGAAAATAATTTATTTAGAGTTTAGAGCAACAAATGAAAAATTTATGTTTTCTTCAATGAATTCATTCTTTATCATTTTGCTGATGCTGGCTGCTGCTAAGAATTCCTATGATCCACATTCACACACACACACAACATATGTGCAAGTATGTCCATGCGTCTGTTGATATTATTTTATTCATATTAAACACTTTATTCTCATATTTATACCTGGCAGGTGAGTTTTGTATTTATTTCATCGTGTGTTCAAAAGGCTCTTGGTGTGGATGATTGTATCCGAGTGTATGTTTATACAAGTCACAGGGAAGGTTATAAATTTGTGTATCTTTGTTGTTTTTATTTTTATTGTTGTTGTTTCTGTTATTCGCAGCACTTTACACGAATTCTAATTGCACATGAACAAAACATATTTTGTATTTATATTCTTATGTTTTTTTTTTTGCTTGTCTTTCTTCCCATTTTTGTTGCTGTTGTTATTCATTTATTCCCTGTGTTTTTGTTTTTTTTTGTGTTTTCATTAAATGTTCAGGTTTTTCATTATTCCTTGTTTTTAGGTCTGAACTGTTTTTTGTTGCTGTTGCTGTTGTGTTGCTATTCTGACAAATCATAAAGAAATTATGACTGAGTAGACACCAACAACTAAATCTATGTGCACATATGAGTTTTTTATGATCTTGTATATTTTTGCAACATAAATTAAAAGCAGAAAAAAATAACAGAAATACAATAAAAGGAAATGAAAGCTGAAACCTATCCTTTATGCACCACACAAATGCTCTCGTACACACACACACAGGCACATACACTTTCATACTTATAAGTACATTCATGCTTTAAACATTCATTAATTTTTATTTTAAGAAAGGGTTTTTGTTACTGTTGTTGTTTCTATCTTCCATGTGCATGTCAGACTGAGATTTGTTGGTTTCAGTTTTTGCTTTAGAAAAATTTTCCCTTTTTTCTCTCCTCTTAATTTTTTTTTTTTTACATTTTGGTTGTTGGTAAAGCTTTACGCAAAAGTGTATTTGTTTAAGGATTATTTGCAAATTTGTTTTTTTTTTTCTTCTATAAATTTTTTTTTTGTAGGGGTTTGTTTATCAAGTAAGTAGTATAAATTACAGGCAAATTAATTATAAATCCAGAAGAGCAACAAAAAAGAATACAAGTAAAACGCAAACAGAATTTTGCAACACGTAATTATAGTTTAATTAAAATTCAAAGTGTTTCTTTGAAGAATATATTTTTACCCAGCTGATTTAGTTAAGCACAAGTAGTGTTGTGGCTGTTGCTGTGCATGTAAGACTTATTTCAAGGTTGTCTTTTATTATTTAGTCTAGTACTACAGGGATTTAAAGGGATTACGAGTTCGGCATAATAATTCAATATTTCGATGAGGCAAAGCAATTTTATGATCAGCAAAGGAACGTTAATATGTCTCCTACTTTAACCACTTTAATGTAACGTTTTTTGTTTAATTCCTTAAGCCTAAGAGTAATCAAAAATGCTAATAATATTGCTATTTCAATGCAGGAGATGTTAAATAAAATTGCTTAAATAAAATTGCTTGATTATTAGTTGCTATTGAAACTAGAGCAATGACGTCTAGAGATTTTGACTAGAAATTAAAAATATTCCGAATAAAAATACCGAAGGCGGCACAAAAATATACCTTGATATGAAAACGTTCACAAGATCTTATAAAAATAAAAAAATATCTGGACATTTAAAAAGATTTGATTATGTATAGAACAGGGATTTTAAAGAATTCGCTTATGATATATGTTTTGGATGGATACAACCCTTTTTATTAGCGTCTAGATTGCTGCCGCAGGGTGCCACAATATATCGGGTGTCACAATATATTGGATCGTTACATACCAACTGTGAGAAGAGGTCTGAGTTGAAACACAACTATCTGTTGGGTAAAAACATATGAAATCAACCAATGAGTTGACCGCACCGATTTCGAATTGGATGAAATTTGGTACGAAGGGAAAGTTAACCATAATAATAGCGTTTGCCAGCTTTCAGTGTTCTAGCTCTCGTACTTTTAGCATTATGGTTTAATTTTGAAATAGCAACTTCTTCCGTGCCTGACGCAATGTCATCGAAAGTATCTAAATTTTCGTTTATGTCTGAACCTTCTTCCTTAGTTTACTGTAGCATCCATTCTTGGACTTGTCTTGAACCTTTGTTGCACCCAGTGTGACCGGATTTTTTAAAAGGATTACAGCAAAATGTGGAATTGAATGGCATATTTTTTATTTAAATACCGAATGAGTTGTGCGCGACTTTTTTGTATTCTTTCTTTATTATTTCAAAACATAAACCTTCGCCTGCTTTTTTCTTAATAACTCATGTTGTAATAAAAACTCCACATTGAAATTTGGCAGACTTGTACAAAACATAATAAGAATTAACATGTATTGTTTTGATATTTTTAAAAATATTGATTTTCGAGATCTATCCTTTGGAAATTTTAGTCCTTTTTTATTTACATTATCCTTGACCGAAAATTCCAAAAAAAATTTTTTTTGAATGGCGCATGTTTTTGCCTGTAAAATGAGCCCTTCATTATTAACGTACAATGAATACTTTTCGAGATATTAAAAATTGTGTTAAGGCATCTGCGTGCATTTTTATTGATTTTTGCCAACTTGGAATGGCCATAATTCTGAAAGTTGGAAGGCTATATGTCTGAAAGTTGGCAAATATTATTGTGCCGATCCATAGATCATGTGTACAAAATCTTATCAAATTTGGAGGTGATGAGGTCAGAAATGTTAATATTTTCGGTTGATTTCATATGTTTTAACCCTGTTAAAAACTCAGTGAGACAAAGAAAAAAAATAAACCAGTTTTTTAATAGTTACAAAAAAATGAACACCTACACACAAAACTTTAAATAATAATATTTGTATTCAATTACTAAATTAATAAAATCAAATAACTGTTTTAATAAAATGCAATCTATCACGCAATTCACAAATTCAATACATAAATTCTTAATTATTTCATGGAAAAAAGAAATTTTCATAGTAAACACAAAAGGATATAAGAAAAAAACTTTACAAAATCATTTGTAAAAGCAATTAAAATAAAAATAAATCTAGCCTTTATCTATAGCATGTGTTTGGTCAAATAAAAATTATTCGCAATTTATTCTGTTCAGTTTTTCAAATTTCTTACAAAACGATGAAGTGGTTTGAAAAGTGTGTTTTTTTACGTAAAAAAAATGTAAGTATGCAACTCGACGGACTGGAAAATTCTACATTGTATAATTAACTTTCAAGGCTTTTGCTCTAGATTTGCCATTTGAGGACACTTAATAAGTTTTAAACTTTTTTTGTTGATGTTTTTGGTTTTTGACTTTGATAGGTATGCAATTAATTTAATTTTTGGGCTAAACGTGTAACGATTTTGTATTGATTCTGGTAAATGCTTATTTTACCTATTAAAAAATTTATTTAAAATTTTAATGATGAATTTCGCAATACACCTTAACACACATGAACACGAGCCAAGTGAAAAAGATGAATGTATGACGTTAATACATCCTAGTAAAAAAGGACGAAGATTGGACATTCTTAAAAACATGGAAATATACAAAACACGAACGTTTAACGGAGATATTATAAACACCACTAAAACTATTAAAACAAACTTACAAACGCAAAAAAGCCACAGATGGTCACACTTACCTACCAAATAGTAAAAGACTCAAACATTAAATTTATATACCATCAATAAACATGCCAGACATCAGGCAATCTACCTGTATAATACCATTTTTAAATAGACACCATCCTAACCGACAAAACTACCTGAACCCACCACTATCTATGTTACAATCACCTTTCACTATCTAACCTGTACTAATCAAAACGCGGCTTGAAAATGATGTCTTTACATGGAAAGCGCTCGCCAATCGTACCAAATAAACAGCCAGTGACGACGGTCTTCACCGAAAGGTATGACAACGGTATGAACAATTTCGTTTGAAATTAAACAAAATAAATTTTTTTTTGTTAAAAAAATATACTAAGAGGTTTTTGAGAGTAAAGACAGTCGCTATCCTAAAAAAGTAATTTTTAGCACTAAAAAAAAAATTTGAGATCTCTACTTTAATACCGTAGGACAAAAATTGCTTATTTTGTTGCCTTTTTTGGATTTTTGCATATTTCACCTTCTGTTTTTGCTCATCTTGCATAAGTAGATACGGTTACAAACCTTTTTGTCACTCATGAAATGTTTTGGTTTTTAATAATTGTGTATAGATGTTTGCCTAATCATGCTACAAGTGGATAATAACATTTTGAAAAGATGTTGTATGTGAAGAAAAAAGGATTAAAAAGCGAATTAGGGCTTATAGTGGATGAACTCGAAACTTGGACTTGGAAACATCAACGATGGTAACACGATGGCAAAAGGTTTTATCCAAATCTTTAATTAGCTGTAGAAATAAGTGAAATTAAGTTTATCTACCGCATTAAAGTTTTTCATTGAAGTAATTTAAAGTGGTCATAAAGTCCATTTGCTGGAGTTTGTAGATCATTCCTTAGATACTGCAAACCTGAGTAGCGTAACTCTATATGAATGTCATCCGATGCGGCCTACAATGCACAAGATTTTAATACATGGCATTGGGCTGTTATCCAAAGAAGCGGCCTCAGATTTTGAAGAGGTCTTTAAAGAAACAGAAGAAGAAGAACAATGCCGCTCATCATCGTCGCAGTGCAAAAGAGAATTTGATTTAAAAAAATTGATTGTTATTGTTATAAATCAATTATAGTTATGAATTATTTTCAAATTTAATTAACTCTAAAAATAAATTACAAAATATATATATTAATATTGTTGGCTAGTGATAAACACGATAAAAAATTTACAGGATGTTTCGGGTGTGGACATACCTGGCATACCTCCGCCAGCCAATAAACACTAAAAAATTAATTTTAATGTTATTATGAAGTGTGCATTCCATTTCCTTTAATACTTAAATTATTATTAAATTAATATTTTATGTCACGGCCTACAAAAATTGGACGGGGGGAAAATGGAATTTAAGAGTCTCCTTAATCCCAGTTTAGATTTAGTTTAAATTAATTCTAGCAATAATATCTTGTTGTTTGGTAATTAAACAATTGTCATTGATAGTGCGTAACAAAATATTATTTATTAGATATTTAATACCATAAAAATTAGTCATTCAAAGCATTGCACAGACGCCAAGCTCTCTATTATAAAAAATTTCAAAAATGAAGATCAGAGCTTACATTGAATTGACAAAAACGTTTAACTATCTCAGAATCTTGCATTAAGTGCTCCTAAAGGGAAAAACCTTTATCTTGTTGTTATCAGAAAGTACTGCCAAAAATTCATTGGGTATTGAAAAAAACAAAATGGTGGCATCCTCTTAAACAAATAATGAAAGTTGTTGCTGTGTAAGACTTGACAAAACACCTACAAATTATGAACATTAATAAGAACGGCCCGTGAAGGCATTTACATCCGAAATAAGATAATAAAAATTACGAAACACTTAAGCCATTAACTGATTAAAGCAAGTTTCCTAGTTAAAGGCTGAGAACGTTACAATGCTCAAAAGCGTCAATTAGAAAAACCGAAATAGGTAACGCGTTTACAAACACAATCGTTTAATTTACTTTTAGAGGTATTGCTGGGCAAAGCCGATTAAGCCGTTTAAGCAACAATTAAGAAAGGAATGTTGCCATATCAATCCGTTCCAATAAAAACAAGGAACAGTGATTGTGTGAAAAAACGATCAACAGCAAAAATAATCAAGATTAATATTTTGCCCAACTATGCAAGCCCGTAAAGAGAAAATGAAGACGGGAGAAATTTAAAGAGACGAAGCGGCGCAACAAGTATAAAAACGATCGAACTCACTTTTACATTAGAGGGGAGGATCCCCAATTCTAAAGTTGCTAAAAATCATGTTTAACGAAAACAAAGTTAAATTAATAAAATCAAAAATATGTTTCTGTTGTCCGATGTCACTTCTTAAAAACAAAACAAAATTATATAAAAATTGGTCTCGCAGAGTTACAGTAGGTTCACAGAGAAATTCACATCGTACGAGAGTATGCGGACTATGCTACATATAACAGTTGTTCTATGTACTAATTGTCCTTCAACTGTAGATGGTATGAGAACGGGATTTACGTACAGTCACTTATTGACTGTGGATTTAATGAAGAACCTCAGCTTTAAAATTAGCGATAATACTAACTCATAGAAAATAAAATTAAGTCCACAACCGGTAAGTTCAAATCTGCAAACATTTGCTAACCAATTCATAAAGTTTAGTACTAAAAAAGAAGGTAATTAATTAGCTGCTGAAAAACGGAGGGCACTACGGACGCAGAGATTGTCTTAAATTGTTTAAATTTAAAATTAAAATTTTCTTTTCGTTCATAAACTCAAGTTTCTGTGTTCCGAAGGCATAAGGCATTTTATTGACAAATTGACATATTGAAGGAATTATTTTTTTAACTCCTAAGCGTACGTGAGATATTTCTTAAGACTTTAACAACAATCAATTTGTAGATGATCACGAACTTCTTAACATGTACATAATTTCCTGTTCCCATTCTCTTTACAAGCGGTGGCTTTATGTCGATTTTATTGTAAAAAGACATCGAACAATTTAGGTTAGAGCTTTTAAAAGGCTCTGGCATAAAAGAACTAAAATTAAAGATTTTTATAATAATAATGAAGAACTTTCGAAGGTGGGTTTTAAGTTAAAATAACAGTTCAGTGGTAGAGGGTCGTCTTTGATGTGCTTCTGCGGGGCAACGTTAGATTTGTAGTTTTATTTACATAGCTTTTGACGGAAACTCTCAATTAAATACAAAGAAAAAGAGCCGAATAAAATGAAAAAAAAAATTAAAATACATTGAGATCGACAAGGCAGGAGAGTCACAAAAATTTATTTTAATAATAATTCTTAGATATTCCGAAAAAGAAATGGACATAAAACATGCAGAACAAAAAACTGATTCTTTTAAGTTTGTAAATTCATTTCTTTTCTCTTAATCTAGATAAATTAAAAACATTTTCATATGACTTCTTACTGAGTTTGCTTTTTAAGTCCGACAATAAGCGACATAATCTGACGCAAAGTAAAACAAAATGAGTATCTGACCAATATATTTTGCCAATAATCCGACTATGAAATATGATTCTTATAATCAAAGGTAAAGAAATATTAACACACTTCACTTTAAATTAAAAACCAAAAAATCTCAAGTGACCAGCAATGACAGAAATTAAGAAAAAAAAGAAAACAAATCAAAACTTACAATCAACCTTTCTCTTAACAACTTAAAAAAAACGTAACAAACATTTAAAGCCTTTATAACCTTAAAAACGTTGTAATTAAGAAAATAACAAAAAAGAAAAAACGAAAAAAGCACCGTTTAAAAAACCTAAAACCCCAGAAAATGAAAAGACAGCTGTCTCAATATTTTCATACAAAATTAAAAAAAAAAATATTTTATTTAATGGAGAAATAAATGAAGAGGACAAGCCAGAAAATACAGTTAAAAATTTCATGCACAAAAAAAAATTTAACTGAATTGGAGAATACATTTTGTTTTAAGGGTGTAACTTTAGATAACTATTGACTTTCATATGGTTTATGTAAACCCAGCCCACAAATAACAGATTTCAATTGCTGATTATCGAAAAAAGAATTGGAAAAATTATAAAATAAAATATAAAATAAAACAAAAAGAAAGGAAAAGAAACTTTATTGTTTATAGAGAAAAAGAGAAAAAATAAGGAATTATCGTATAAATGAAGTTCAAACCTACAAAAAGAGACACATCTTAAGTAAAAATCCAGCAAAAAAAAAATACTTTAATAAAAATAATACCAGATTTAAAAGTACAGATAAACAACACAAATGAATTCACAGAATGTAGACAGTTTATTAAAGGAATAAAATGATTTTAAAGCGATATAGCTACCTTTTAAATAAAATACAATGTCTTCTGTAATTAAGCCAAGTTACTTAGTCCATGAATTTGGTCTACTTAAAAATCGACATGAATGTCATATTTTCACAGACTAATGGGCGTCTTAATAAAATTAGTACCGGTCTATTATGGGAGTAAGGGAGTTGCCATTTGTAAGTTTTCATAAATATTCTATACATGATGAATTTACACCGCAATAAAAGTAGCAACAAGTTATTTACTAAAATTATTTTATCTGCATGATTTTTTTTCTCAGTTTAACATAAACCTGATAATAACGCAAGTTATATTGCGCTTTAATCAATTAACACTTGCTAATTTGTCATATGTTACAATAAAAAACTGTAAATAAATGCTTGGTTGACGATTATACATCTTTATACATTTGCTTAGCTACCACAACAAGCCTTGTATACAATTGTGATACCGTAATGGAATCATGTATTTATACAAAGTTGCGAAACAAAGCATCTACTTCAATACTGATTGCTTTTTTACTTGTAGCTAATACTTGATGCTTTAGAAGTCAGCCTACAACTACAAACTGAGGAGCAACTCAAGAAATAATATATTTTTTTTAGAAAGTCACCACCAGGAAAAAATTAAACTTAAGAAAAACCTGAATTGTATTGAAAAGTTTATTTGTGACACATAGAAAAAAAATATTTTATAATTATAAAAAAAAATTTTTTTTTGGAAATTAAAAAAAGCACTTCAACAAGCAATATCGAAATATAATTAATTGATTATTTTAAGCTTCTGCCGATTTAAAACAATTGAAACTGATTGTCGTCAGAATAATTTTAAATTTATTTTACTTTTCGTTATACACAGAAAAAAAGATAAGTTACAAAACAGTTAAAATAAAAATAAAATCATCTAATTTAACTAAAATTTTATATCAAGAATTTTTACAAATGTTGCGAAACATCCATTGTAGGTGAAACATGTTGATAACAACAAAGTGATTGTCCCCTTAACTTATATTTTAATAGATTTTATATTAATCTGATAAAAATAAGGCTGGGTTAGTATTAGCTTTTATAAAATCGAAATGTAATTCCTGGTACTCTGTTCGAATTTGTGAAAATTATTGTTAATCCATGTGGAAAATTTGATGTTAAAAATGTGGTGTTTATTTTTCGATTTGAAAGAATTTAGCATTTTATTGTTTTCACGTATACTACATTGTTCAGAAATGTAAGTAGAAGACATATGCTCAGCTGTTGTTTGAAAAATTCTGCATGAAATAATGTTTCTTTGCTTTATTTCAAACTTTGATAAAATGTTGCCAGAAACATTTTATATGTTTTTCTGCAGTAAAAATAGAGTACTACTTCTGCAACATTTTTCATGACTTTTTCATACAAAATTTGAAACATAGTGTGACAGCATGAAAAATTGAACAGAGTACCAGGCCTAATCGAAAAATTAAACAAAATTGATGTTAAATTTTTGCTGACATCAAAATGAATTAAGATTCAATATTTCCACCGAAAGAAAATCGTTAAAATATACTTTTTTTCAGTAACTTTTATGTGTGTAATAAAAATATAGCATGCAATAATTTTATTTTCTTGCCACTAAACAACCAAACTGAAAACACAGTTTATTCATATTAAGATCGAAAAATTTTTGTGACCTACATCTCGAAATTAAATCTCTTGGATTTACTTTATTTCAAGTTTTGGGTTAAAAGCTTAATAGTAAAACACATGCCTTTAGTTTTCTAAGCCGATTATTTTATACCCTACACCATAAGAAATGTTTATTTACTTTTTTTTAAATATAGTTTTTTCGGAGGAGTATGTATACTTCGACGCTCAACTTTTTTTAAACATACCTAAACTATTTATCAACTGATATTGCTAAATTTCAATAGCAAATTTTTAATAAATATGTCTGCCATTAATTTTCTGTAGCTTATCTTAGTTAGCTTTTACACAAGGCATCGCGCTTGTTTGATCACAATAAGCATGTTATAAGAACAGAATCTACTGTTTTGTGACGACACTACATGCACTATACTGCAGATTAACTATTGAACGACATGAGAAATTCTATCTCAAGATGTTTTTCTGTTCTGCCTTCTTTTCGAATATAATTAAATTTGCTTAGGGTGGTTGTCTCACCTTAATTTCATTAATTTTTTATCATAAACAACAATCACGTGCAGGAATGCAAATGAAAGTTAAACAAATATATGGAAAAATTAGAGGCAGGCGTGGTTTTTTGACCGCTGCCTCAAGGGACATGGTCCGATCTTGCTGACTTTCCATAGCATAATTTTCAAAACTATGACTGTTCGATTGGCGTATTTAAATTTTTTCTAGCTTATCTACTTGATTTCAACACGACCACGAACGGACAATTAGCTATCGCTTAATCGACTTTGATGGGGTTGGAAATGGATGTTGCGATATTACAAGCGGAATGACAAACTTGGATATAACATTTTTCCACCTATGTTGATGGGTAAAAAAATTAAATGAAATAGAATGGTAAAGAATAAAATGTAATAAAATAAAAAAATGGAATTTTTCATAATAAAAAATTTCTGTTTTTATCTACAACTGTCTTCATTTATTGTTTTAATTAATGAACTGGCAGGAATAACACGTTGCCAAGGGGCGCAAATAAGTAATACTCTGCTTTAGCATCTTCCCTTTAAATTTATTATTAGTGCTGATGTAAATTTTCTGGTTGAAGTTTAAAATATTTTTTTTGCAACAAAAACACGAGTAGTCACAGAAAAGCTAAAATTAAAACGTTTAATAAAAAGCTGATAAACTCTTACTTTATACAGGGAAAAGAAAAAAAACTAAAATTATATACAACAATAAAATTGTAACTTAAAAAATTCATGTAAATTACAATTCGTTACGGTTTTGCTTTTTTTATGTGTTGTGTTCTTGATCACAAACAAACATGGACATAAATGTAAAAAAGTAAAAATTTAACAATTAATAATAATTAATGTTTTATCTCTAAATGTTGCTGTTGTTGTCGTTGTTGTTCGTGTAATATTAATAATAAATAATAGGCATGTATTAATATATCTTATTTTACCCCCTGTATATGTCTGATTAAGTTAAATAATATTAAATATGCGTACAGAACAGACCAAAGTAAAAGAAAAAACTGCGGGACCTTTAACAAAAACAAAAAAAAAAAAAAAAACAACAAAAAAAATGAATAAATTGTTCATAAGACAAATGCTTAAAGCTACTGAAGATACTAAAAGAACAACTTAAAAACAAAATGCTACAAAAAGGCAACCCAGCCCAGCCAGTGTTGATCACAACAATAACAACAAATTACAACAAACAATAAGATAAATAAAAGTAATAAAAATAACAAGAGATTTTATGTTAAATTGTTGTTTTGTTGTTGCTATAACTGATGTTGTTCGACTGATGTTCACAAAAAAAAAAAAGGTACAAGAAAATATTTTTATTTTTGTTTATTAAAAAATGCCATTTCTCGTATTAACCCTCAGAAGGTAAAAAGATTTTGAAAACATTGGTTTCCATATAATTAATATTTTTAAATAAAATTTATTTTAAGGCCTTAGTTACATTAAGGGAGGGCAACCTAAGACAAATTAAAAAAAATATATGAAAAACAATTCTGGTTGAATCAAACATACAATTTTGTAGATATCACTACTCTCTAATGCAACTTCTTCTTAATTGAGAGACTGTAACATTATTCAAACACATATCTCTATAATGAGATCACATTATTTTGGTAGACAAGAGAACTTAAAGTAGTTAGGGTAAATATAATAAGTTGTCATGGGAAACTGATTGCCCGTAAAGGGGTAATTCGATGGCTTCTTATTTGCAATTATTAAGCGTTTATCTTTACCTCAATAAGCGATGTTGTATCGAACTTGTCTGGGTGGAACAACACTCTTAGAACAAAAGGGACAGCCTAAATTTGTTTTGGTGTATATCAGCTTACGCCAGAGTCTCCTACGCGAATGCTGCATGCATTTTTGTCTTCGCATTTCAAGGGGTTCTATTGAAATTATTTCGCCTATAAGATCTGAAATTGAAGTTGAGCAGTACGGAAATCAGGAGACTGTGAAACTATTACTTAGAGAATACAAGCTATGATACTTTCAGTTGGCACTATATTACGTGAGTATGTTTAAGGCAGCACGATAATAATGAACATTTAATTCCTTAATTTAGGAAAAATCAAGGATATTCACTTAATTTCGACAAACAGGTAAGAGTGCTATATTTGGCTATGGCAAATCTTTTATACCCTTCGCCATGTATGTAGATCTAGTTTAGTGAAGTAACTCCAATCAAAAAAACAAATATTGAGTTGACAAAGAGGTAAAAAATTAAAAGAAAAATATTTTTTACATAAATGTTAACGGCTCTTAATGGGTTAAGTATTTAAGAAAAAATGTTAGTATTTTCTAAAATATCTCTACAAAAGCTTTAAAATGATACCCATATCGATACCCTTAAAGATATGACGCACAACCGCCAATGTTTTACTGGATGTTTTTTTCTTATTTTTCAATACTCTATCGCCTTATATATTTGTTTTTTGATTGGAGTTACTTCATTGTCCAAAGAGATATTGAAAAATAAGAGGCAGTCGTGGTATTTTGTCCGCTGACATGGACCGATCTTGCTGATTTTCAATAGCAAAATATTCAAAACTATGTCTGATCGATTGGTGTATTTAAATTTTCTCGAGCTCAAAGTTAATTTCAACACTAATACGGACGGACAACGCTCAATCGACTTAGTCATGCACAAGGACTCCGAGTATATACTTCATGGGGTCGAAAATGGATATTTTAGAGATTACAAACGGAATGATAAAATTAGTTACCTTTTTGTGTTGAAGGGTATAATAAAAGCTTTCATTTTAGGGTATTAATGCAATAATTACTTAATCAATACCGACACTTGTTTAAAAGCTGAAACTAAAAGAAGAAATCTCTCGATGCCTGATCTAAGCGACCTAAACGTGCACGGGCTTGACACCCTCGGACAGACGGCTACCATGATACTACTCGAAATTTTAAAGGTTTTTAATTATTTGGAGCGACGTTTGTTCAATTGATTGTGCACAAAGTCAGTGAGATGTTGATTATTTCCTTATTATTTCAATTTATTATTTCAATTTGCGGAGGAGGATTATATCCCCTGGCATCATTACGCCAATATAGAAATCTCTGAGGATATTCTAGACTTCAAAGACCTTATGCATACAATAAAATCTTAGCATAAAGGTAATAAGATTAGACAGAACTCAGCGATTTTTCCGTGCACTAAACATTAAAGATCATTGTAGAATAAAGTCGCTCCGTGTAACTTTATTCTGTAGAAATCTTAGTGCAAAATTGTGTGGATGAGCATGTCAAGATTGTTCAATTATTCCAAGGCGATGTTAAGTTTCTGTTATGCACACGGCTGTTTTGTTATCAGCCTCGTTTTTGGTTACCTGGCACTTAGTAGGGTTAATTTTGGAATTATTAACCTGTGCTGTCTTTTGAGAAAATATATAAAATGTACGGTATTGTAAATTAGACACTTAAAACAGCAAGAAAAAACCATTGTGACTGTGACTGGGGCAGGAAAAAGCAAAAGAAAACACACAAAAAAAATTGAAAGAAATAAATGCGAGAAATATGTAAGTAAGTTACTTAAGATGTGTTTAACGTTTATATTGATGTTATTTTTTATGACTCCGAAGTTGACTTAATTGATAATTGGAATTTTTGTTGTATTTAAATATTTTCTTTAAGGCAATTCACGGCTTCTTTACCACCTCCTGTTGCTGTTGCTGTTGCAATGCAATGGCAGCCAAAACATTTTCAACGGCTGGCAATAAGCTTTAAAAAATGATCAAGCGGTAAAGAAGAGCAAACGGAACGCGAACTTATGTAACAAAAATAACAAATTGAAAGGTAGATATTCAGAGGATGGTTTCGCAAGTCAACAACAATAACAATAATTATTAAAATGTATTGAAAATGTTGATGATGACGATGATCATGATGAAAACAATACAAAGAAATACAAAAGCTCAGGAAACAGAGGAGTTGAAAAGAGGATGAATAAAAATAACATCTTACCACACCGTGCAATATACAACGACAATACAAACAGCCAACAAAAAAGAGTGTTTTGAAGAGGCGTTCTAGCGTTTCAAATTGTGCTCAATGCTTTTTTATCCGCACTTTGAATTTTTTTCTTTTCTTGTTCTTTTTGTAATTCCTTTTTTCATATGCCAAATTGCTTGGGAAGGTATTATGGTGAATTGTATGGCTGTGAGAGACAGCAAAAGCAACAAAGAATTACCTACCTTAAGCTATCATTGCTTGCTTATGAAATAAAATAACACACTATGCAACAATAACAGAAACAACAGCAAAACATGACTAAAGTGGCATTTAAGCCGTTTTTATTCATCACTCGCTTCAAGATTGTTTGTTCTTTCTTTATTTTGCCATAAAAACAACACCGGCATCAGCGACACCAACAATAACAAAACATAAAGCGACACATGCATAAAACATACATGAGTGATGACGACGTTTTTTTTAAAGGCATCAGCAGGATGATAGCAATTGTATTGGACGCACAAAAACAAAAACAAAACAAAAACTGGAGATCTGAGTTATGGTGATGATGTTACCTGCCCCAAAGATTTTCAAAATAACACACGGACAACGCAACTAAAATAAAGAGTTGCCAATTCAAAAAAAAAAAAAAAAACGCAGATATCAAATAAAGAAAATGTTCCTTCAGCCGTCTTATACAGAAAAGGATTTTATTTCTATCTTAATTAATCTTAAGAAACTAAAAAGATCATCTTTTTTATTTTAACCTGTTGCACATTTACTTAAATAATTTTTTTCTAAAATATAATTTTGATTTCTAAACTAATGCTGGCAACCCTAGCCATATTTGAGCTAAGCTGAAGAGTTTAAAAAGATAACTTCAACCAAAATAATCCGACAGGCGCGTCAACAAATAAAAAATATGAATATTTGTTCGGATGACCGACAAACGCCAAAAAAATCTAATTAAAATCAAAAAGTTTTTGAGTGCAGCAATTTAGATTTAAGCGGATTTTCCCAAAATGTGAAGGGATTTTAAATTGAAACAAATTTAAGACAGCTTAACTACCAGAAGCGTAAAAAGAACTGTTATACGTAAACGATAAAACGGAGAGTTGGTATGAAAAAGTGATTTAGTGTTATGTTAAGATAACAACATCGTTTGTACAAAGACCATATATTAAAAATAAAAAGGCTATTAAAAAATAAAAAAAAATGTGTTTTTGAGATAAAAATTTTTTCGTGATTAAAATGTTGTTTGACAAAAGGTATTTTTGGAAAAAGAACTATGCAAAAGAATTTGTAACAATAAATTACATTTAAATGAAGACTGCCTGAAGACAAAATGCGTATAGACAAAAGGTTCTTTTACCAAAATACTTTTAAATCAAAGATATATTTGCTTATTTTAGAAATTACCACAAATGCGGAATTTCTTATTCGGTGGATTTCTGAAGTTAAACAACAGTTGTTAAATCAAAGTATTTAAATATTGCGAAAAGCACTTCTAATTTTGAAACGTACTTTTAATTACAAGTAAGCGTTTATTCCAAAATATACTTAAGGTTCCAAAGGTACTTTTAATTTTGAATTGTACTTTTAATTCCAAATTTTACATCTATTCTAAAGTATACTTTAAGCTCCAAGGGTGGTCTTTTTATTCGAAAGTTTACTTTTGTTTCGGAAGGTACTTTAAATTACGAAAGTACTTTTAATTTAAAAAGTACTTTTTATTTCGAAGGTACCAGTAGTGTTTTAAATTCAAAAAATTATTAATAGAAAATAGGTACTTTTATTTCAAGATTTAGTACTAATCGAAAAAAAGTACTTGTATGTCTTTTAACGTACATTTATATATAAAGTACTTCATATTAAAAAAGTACAATATGAACTTATAACTTTAAAGGTAGTTTTAATAAAACAAATGTCTTTTAATACAAAAGGTACTTTCTATTCAAGAAAAAGGACAGGTTATTTACATTAATATGTGACTTTCGAATAAGGGCTGAATTAAAATTTATATAAACTCTAGGGGTGGCTGTTAAGAATTTGTTATTAAAGAGGTACTTCTAACTCAAACAAGTATGCATTCCGTTTAAAAACACTATTTATTCCGAAAAGTAACTTTAGTGAGGAATCATACAAAAGTACCCTTAATAATTACAAATAAAAGGGGATTTTTATAAGTAAGTTTAATTTTTGTAAATATAATTTTGATTTTTAATTAAGAATCTTTGTCAAAAAAAATATATACACTGTAAATATGTACTTTTAGATAAAAAAAAGTACTTTTAAAGAAATACACTTCGTTCTATTTTTATTTTTACTTTTGCTTAAACGGAAATTGGTGATAACAAAAGTTTTACAAGTTTCTATTAAAAAGGTACTTTTTATTTAGAAGGTACTTTTTTCTCAAAGGTACCTTAACTATATGTACCTAAGTAAGACTTTTAATTTTTTTAGTCTCATATTTTGGTACTTTTTGTTTGCCAAATGTTGCATTTTTATGATCAGATAGAGTTATTTTACAAGTTTCTCTTACGAAGGTACTTTTTATTTAAGACTTTTAATTTTTTTAGTCTCATATTTTGGCACTTTTTGTTTGCTAAATGTTGCATTTATGATCAGATAGAGTTATTTTATAGTTCTGTGCAGTACAAGGATTTTTTTAAAGCAGAAGTACTAATTTTTAAGAAAGATTGTACATTCTTAATAACAAACAAAAAAAGCGATTTTAGATAGAAGAAGAACTAATTAGTCAAATAAATATTTTTATTGAGCATTGCAAACTTCATTATAAATAAGTAACTGGATAAGAAAAAGTAATCTTAATACAACTACATAACGAACATAAAGCATTTCTGGCGTCAGGGTTGAGGTGTTGGCAATCATAAATTATATTTTTTTTTATTTCGTAACAATGTTGCAATATATCTACAAGCGTTTTTAATGTTGTTGTTATTTTATTGAGCTCGTAATATTGTTGCTGTTGTTATTGCCACACAATTGTGTAAAAAGTATATACGTACACGTATCGCTGTGTTGTTGCAAACAATTTAAATGGCATTTTGTAGTTTGCTAAAGTGTTGGAAACTCATTTAAATACACTACACGCAATTCAATCTCAAACGTGTTGTTGTTACACGTTACAACATGAAATGTGCTAGTTTTTTTTTTGAATTTTCTTTTGAATCTTACATTTTGTTTTGTTCTTTTACCTTTTATAATTTTAATTGCTTTCCACCATACATATACGAATAGGCCAACACATTCTGACAACCACGCAGGCGCAAATCTTCTTTTGGAAACATGCAGGCACGAAATGGACAAGAGGAATCGAATTAAAGACACAACAGTCAACAAACTTATTTAAGAAAGAAGTAACAATTTAAAATGCAAAAAGATGTTATTACCTCATTTTTTCTTGTTCTTCAGTTAATGTGTTTGATGCAGCAACCGCTTGGCTTAAACAAAAAATAAAAAAATAAAAACGGAGAAAAACACATTAAATTCATTGAAATAAAATCGATGGTCGTTTCATGTTGTGGATGGATAAATTTGCCATTAACAACATACAAGTGCAATCGGGCGTTTAACCAACAAAAAACATCTGTTTTACAATGAACATCAGCGACGGTGACGGCGACGACGAAGGCGGTAATGAATTCAGTGGTGATGACTGTGGTATTGATGTTATTGGTTGGCTGGCTCGCTGGCTGTATTAACTCTAGATTTAAGCAAAAAGAGTAATGACAATTCTGCCAACATTGGTTGCTTTATTGATATATTGCTTTTGGAAGGTGAACACAACCAATTTTCTTCAAAGGATTTGAATAAAAAGAATTACAACCACAATGTATGATAATTGTTAAGAAGGGATTTTAGTTTAATAAAGAAAAATTGCCATCATTCAATAAGGAATGTATATAAATGATAAACTCCAATTTAATACGGCTGAATTACATATGGACACGCCGACATAAACACGCTTTAACTTTTAAAGTTAATGTGTTTTGCCACCAAGTTTTCTTTATGAAAAAAACCGATTCTATTGTATGGAAATATAAAAAAACATGGATTCGATTACAAGTAACTTTTCATCAAAATCTCATAAACCGAAAAATTCTTTAACACAAATTTGATTTTTTCTTTAAGAAAAACTTTATTTATCTTAATTTAATGTCAGCTGTCTCGTAAGGGTAACGGTTTTGTAAGGACAAGCGTACTATCTAGAGAACCAAATATTTTCTAACTCAGAACAGTGGTCACTTTAGCACCAAGGTTTTTTATCTTTCAATTATCCACTGTCTATTTATTTTCGATTAAAGAAAAATTGAGCTTGTCGGTGGCCGTTATCATGATAGAAAGTAACATTTTCAGACATATTTGCCTAGTTAGCCCGGTAGTTTTTTACTTAGCAGACAAATAGAGGTTACCTTTTCAACTGTATAAAACATCAGTACGAAAACTAAACTTTAGTTATCCTTAAACGATATGAGATCCATTTGTTTGCATTAAGGTTTAAACTAGATGATCAGGTGCTATTGTGCTGACTGGTTTCATTCTATACTAAGCTGTCTATATAATTGATATCTGTTAACCTTAGTCTCATCTACCTGTTTAATCTATACTCAAAAAATTAGTTGAGTAATGCAGTTTCAAAAATACGATAAGAGCTTATTTACTAAATTTTTATTTCAAGATAAGACTCACTTAGCCTGCCGCTTACTAAATTAAATAATTTTATTTTTTATTTTGTTCGTAAGTGTTAAATAATTTAAACCCATTAAGGAACGTTAAGACAGCACAAGTTGTCGATTTAAAAAAATTTATTTACTAAGAAACCATACTGCGAAAAACCAATGTTTTAAGTGTCATTTTGAAAACTATTCTTGCCCAAAAAAATAGACCATTTAAATGGGACAACAGCCCTTTCAAGGCTTTACTTTAGTATGCCCACTTCATAAAACAATATGATCATCTAGGCAGTTGTTCACTTTTACACTTCACTGTTTATTAGGATCATTTTGACAGTAAAGCGTACGTGTGTTGAGTACTTGTTTCACGTTCATGTATGATTCTAACGCGTTAACAGTTTGCTGCAATTAATTTTTCTACTTTATGGTATTGTATGACAAATGACTGTTGTTCCCTTATACGCACTAACTAACACATGTTCATTTGATGTAATGATAAGTTAGAAACCAAGTTCCGTTTTTAATTTATAAACCGCTTTTTTCTGTTCTCTTTTTCCAGGAATTTGTCATTTTTAAAAATATGTTTAATTATAATATTTCCGCACAAAGCTAAAACTCTTTTGTGAAATGTTGAATCAATGATTGAAAGATATCAGTCATTTGATTAGTGACCAAATGTTATAAATTTATTTTGTTAAAAAATTATTTTTTTAATAAAATGGAGTTGGTTGGTTGTGCATGAGTGCCTAAACATTTGTTCAGGTTAAAGAGGTCTAATATCTGTTGCTTTAATTACTGGTAATTTAATTCTAATTTAATAAATGGTTTAGTACGCTTTTTGTAACAGATGTTAAGTAAATAGGGGTGATTTAATGATCGTATCGTATCTCCAATTAAAATATTAAAGAAAGAGCAGATTCATTATGGCAACCAAATTCGTTGTCAATCAAACATTGTAAGTTTTAAGAGCTGTCACTTAATTAGATTTAATAATTTGCCTACGTGCCTACGACTTCGTTCGCATATGATTTCTAATTTTTTTTTTTAAATTACAATTTATACAAATGCGTTTTTAAACATTTATTGTAGAGTTCTGTAAACAGTGTTTAAAATTTCTACAAAAACAAATTGTGCTAACAGCAGTCCTAGTAACATTATAAGGATACAATTGGGTGCTTTCAGATTTGAACCACTATGTTCTTTATGACATGACTTATTTTTACCAAAAAAAATTAACAAAAAATAAAAGTTTCCTGTATTGAAACCAAGGTTCTAAGGGACCCCGTAATGCCAACGCAGACAGACAGAAAATTTTTCCAAAAATAGGTGTCGATTACTATTTACACCAACATACAAATTTTCGAGAATTATTTCATGTACAGAAATTACCCCTTTACTGTTTTATAATATGTCTAGATAAAGGTACTTTTCGTATATACAAAAAGTACTTTCATATACAATATACTCTCAGATAAAATGTTTTTTTTATAGGGATAAAACTTAAAAAAAATTTTAATAAATAATAGGATACACCTAAATTTGAAGATGCCTTAAGATACTTAAAACAAAATAGACTTCTTTACGAAACATGTTCTTTTAATAAAGTCTTTTATTATTAAAACAATAATGTTGCTTTTTGAAACACAAATAAATCTTAATATGAAAAGTTACTTGAATATTCAGGAATGATTTTAAATAAAAAAATACTTTTAAAGAAATATATTTTTAAAAGTTGCCTTCAGATAAGAGCGGTCAAATTTTAAGGTTTTATAAATAAAATACATTTAATAAAATGTACTTTTGGTACATTTCGGGATTACAAAACATTTTTGAAATAAAAATAAAAATAAAAATAAAGTACTTTTAACGAAAGGAGTATCAGAAAGGTAATATTGGGCTAAAGAATATTATTGAAATAATTTTGAAAATTTTATCCATTTATTTAAAACAATTTCAATAAACGACAAGTCTAAATAAAAATATGCTTTTAATTAAGAATATTAAAAAAGTAAAGCCATTAAATTGATAAAGTTTCTTTTTATTTTATTTTATTTTAATTTATTTGTGATAAATTGAAAAAATACAACAACAAAATAAATAAATAACTCATAAATAATTTTTGAAAAAATATAGTGTCAAAATATTTCAGATTAAAAAAAAATAACGTAAAATATTAGTAATAAAGGATTAAATAAATACTTTCAGGTCTTATAAGGCGTTCAGAAATAGTGTATTCAATTGAAAATAAACAACTAAATAGGAGCTTGTCTAATTTAATGTAATTTATTTGTTTTAATACATATCACACAGTTGGACACAATCCAGTTTGTTGCTCCCCTTTCTTGCCGCGAAATTGTTTCACTGTTTCTATAATTTGATTAGTTGCTTTTAAAATTCTAATGACTACAAAAAGAAAATGTGCTTTTTTAAAATAAACATTAAAGATATAGTGGATAAGATAAAAATGTTTGATAACCACTCCGAAACACGAGAACCACAAATACATTCAACGATATGTAATAAGTGTTTTATAAGCCCACTAAAACTTACGAAAGGTATAACATCCTAACGAAATTCATAGTGTCCCCATTCTTTGACATTTATGGTCAGTACATGATCTATAATCTTTTTGTTTTAAAGTATGGATGACATTAATCCCTGTGAGATCTTTTTTGAAAAGGACGACGGTACGTGTTAAACGGCGACTGCAACGATCAGACTATTAAAAATAAAATTTGGCAATAAAATGACTTTGAAAAATGGATCTGCTTATGCCGATAAGCCAGTTGCTAATTTAGGCTGATTAACAACCAACATTTTGACGCCTTGGAGGTCAATAATCTTCATGTTATTCGTGCAATGCGGCTAGCTCCATTAAGTGCTTTAAAGTTAGTCTTCTAGAATGCACTTCGTCAAGAATAGTCATGATGACCATACGCTAGAAATCATTTTCTCCTTACTATTGCAATATTAAAAAAAAAAAATCTTCTAAAAAATTTACTTTTAGATACAATTTATTATCAGAAATTTTTTGAATAAAAATTTATTTAAAGACCTTTTTGAACAACAACACTGCACAATAGATTAAAAGATGAATAAAATGGAACATTTAATATTAATTATATTTAAACGGGTTAAATTTCCAGAGATATAATTATAGTTCACCGACACTGATTATTCGATACACAAAACAACAATAATCAAAATATGATTTTATAATTTTTTTATGCAAAAAAAATTTTTTTATTTAAAACATCATTTTTATACTCACAACTTATTTTATTCTTTGGATTGCCTTTGCATGTTCAAATTAATTGGGTTAAAGAATTACCTGCAACAAAAAAAAAAACAACAACATTTTAAAAATTGTAATAAAAATCATTAAATTGTATAAAAATGTATCAAAAATATTTTTCTATAAATAAACATGAATGTCTGTATTAAAAACCGGCTTAGTCGGCCATAAAACATTTTATTTTGTAGAAAATTATTTCATCAAATTTAACTATTATTTTCTGGCAACAGTTTTTAGTTGCAACAAAAAAAAAAATAAAAAATAATAAAAGGAAAAATATGTCTATGCATTGACCCAAAAAGCAATTGACGATACACAGAAATGTACACAAGAACATACAACTATACAATTTGCATACATATTGATAGTTATTCATATTTATTACAAAAGCATTTGCCATCTCTTGATAGTCGTCCTCCCCTACTGTAAGGGATACAAGAGAAATTGAACAATAAACAACAACAACAACAAAAAAACTTTGCGAGTTTCTTGCCAACCAATATCAAGCAAACACACACGTATGTACATCTGCAGATGATTTCCTTATACCACATGCTCCCTTTAAAAATGACAGTAAGAGTAATAACTATGAGGGGGAGACCAGAAAACGAATCCTTGATCTCATTTTTTTTTAATGCCTTTATAACTCTTTTTCAACTACTACCACATACAGCAGCAACAACAACTATAACAATTGTAGTGGGTATAATACTAAAAGAGCTTTTGCATGAATATCAATCAGTACGATGACTTTGTTGAGTGTGGCACAGTGTACTCGTAGTATATTCAATCTATCCTTTAAGTATCTTCGAGTGTATAAACATGCAAACTTTGCATAAATTTAATTTATGATTTCTTTTATCATCTAAAAATTTTTTGTGTCTACACAATCTCTTTCTCTCGTCATATCAACTTTGCTTGTTAAAAATTTCGGTATTTTTTTTTTCTTTATTTAAAATTATTTTATTTTATAAAATAAAGTAGAGAAAAATCAAAATTTAACAGGTCTATTTTGGTAGTCAGATTACATGATGCGTTTATTGAAAATTTTTCTGTTGTCATGCTGCACACATCTAGCTCTGTAAACAAAGGGCTAAGCGTCCACTATCTGGAACATGGAGAGTTTTTAAAATTAATTATTTTAAGACGCTTATAAGTACGTTTATGATCCTTTTCTCAAATAAAACCATCTGTATATGAGCCATTTGGTTTCAAAGTGGAATAAGTCAGTTTGCTTTTAAGCTAATACACATTTGTAAAGGATTGTTTTTCAAAAGTTTTAAAAGTATTAAGAAAAGACTTACTTGCACTTCTATTTCAGGATACTTATTCCAAAATAAAAACTTCGTTCAACATAAAATCGTTACAGCTCTTAAGATTTGAATTTCTTTCTTTTTATTGCTTAAAAAAGTGGCTTATGCCAGTTTCAAAATAAACGACTCATATGTGTGTTCATTTCTTAGTTTATCGCAAAGCTATCGGATTTGTACAGTTTGTTATCAGATATGCGATTGATAAAATAGAGTTATTTTTGTCGATTATAGGGAACTGTAAGGGGAAGGTCTTAAAATTTTGCTAAAGAAACTTCCATATTAGTGTGCATAATTAAGGAAAAATCTGGCTGGATTGGAAGAGCGGTCTTAGAACGATTATTCTTATTAAGGTAGCGAATCGCATACTTTGTTAAAAAGCGAATTTTCCTTTTCGAACAGGGGGCAAATTACGGCACTCGATATCGATCGAAATTTACATTCAAATTCTATTGAAATTTTGATCGATATCGAATGTCATAATTCGCCCCCAGGACAGACCTTGCAATTCATTCATCAGCGTACAACTTATGCAGATGTATACGTGTTTTGAAATAAATGCTAAATTCTATAGAAATTTTTTAAAAGATATTTGGCGATAGTTTTATTTTACTGCCTTGTGTCTGCATTAAAATAAAACTAAGTGCACTTCATAAAAATTATGGTCTTTTTGGCCACTTGCCAATTTTTAGACAGCTTCCCTTACTGCCTTAAAAAATACTTTTAAAAACTACACACACACAATAATATATACACATGCATAAGATACACACCTACATGGGATCATATAACTTATAGGCAAAATACACTAAAACTATTTAAAGAAAGAAACTTTTAAAATAGAGAAAAAAAAGAGAATGGCTTTTACTTTGTGTTGAAAGAAAATATTGCTTTTTTATAAACACAAAAATCACTAAAGCAGATGAGAAAATTTATTGAAATTATGTTTTAGCAAGAGCAACTACAGCTAATTCTGACTTTTTTTCAAGAAGAACATTAAAGAATAAAAAATGGTGTAGTTTTAACAAAAAGTAGGCGCTGAAAATGGGTCAAATATCCTTTGACCTTCACACTACCTTTATTTTTTTCTACAAGCCTCTTTATAGCTGTAATAATGTTTTACTCTTTTGTGCACTCGTTAGAAACAAAACACTTGTTTCACAGTGCACTTTGCTCTTTCACCTTTGATTAAGTTGGGTTAAAAACAAATTAGCCCTGTAAAACTACTTTTGTGGGACTCTACAACATGTGCACACATAGTTAAATATCAGCTACATAAAGAGTGTGGAAGGTTCAGTTTGCAAGAAACAAAAATATTTTCTATAACTTCACGAAGACCTGTGATCTGTAGATAGAGCAAAGTTTTTAATTAATCACATATCATCACACGCCCACTTTAGACTTTTCTGCTTGATTGCTTTTAATTCGCCCAGCTACTCTATACTCCAACATACACTGTCATAGTTCCCTTTTATTTGGTCAATTTAAGCCTAATGGAATTTGGGTCTATGGCCATCGCGGATTTTCTTCTAAACGAGCAATCTAAATGAGCACTTCTATGCAACCTTTTCCAGCATTGCCGCATAGCGCAGCCAAACTAGAAAACATAAAGAGATAACAAAATGTGTTTTCAACTTTTACTGACAACATAAAAAAAAATATCATGAGAAAGTGAGGCTTATAAAGCTCCTACAGCTTAAATATGTGGTAGATCTACATGTAATTGGTAGAAGAGGAAAGGTTATGACTTCTAGATTAATAATATTATTATGATTTTTTCATGAAATTTTTCTAAAAACATTTACTCTAGATACTGAAAAAGTCACGTTAAGGTGGATTTTTGAGAATTTTTTTTGTTTTAGTTCATTCTTTATTTGCAATCTATCCGAAGACAATAAGCAAATTAAATAATTTCTGTATTTCATAACAGGAAATATGGTGTCCCACTGATTTAAAAAACTTTAAAAAAGTGTAAAATTTAACATTATTTACATATTTCCAATATAATTAGTTTCTTCAAGGTAAATCTAACGTATGTACACGCTTCAGTCTTCCAGTTACATTACTGTTGTCTAAGAGAGAAACGGCAATAGGACTTGCATGGTAGCTTAATCTTAATCTAATTCTTCGTATTTCTTCGTGGACTATTTAAATTTGAAGATCGTTTTGATTAATTTTGTTTGCCACAAACCAAGGAGCATTTGTCATCAGTCGTAAAATTTTAGACGTACCCCATAGTTGAATTCCATACGACCAAATTGGTTTTAGGATGGCTTTATATATCCTTAACTTGTTGTTTAAATTGAGTTCTGACTTTGGTCCTAGTAGCCAGTATAATTTACGAGTTTTTATTTCAAGTTGTTGGCATTTAGCTTGTATATGTGGCTTCCACGTAAGTCGCCTATCTAACGTCATTCCAAGATATTTTACTTTATTTTGTGTAGGGATTACTTCTCCATTTATATACAATGAGGGACAATCTTGCCTTTTTAATGTGAATGTATTGTGGCCGGACTTATCAGAATTTACTTTTATATTCCACATTTTAAGCTATTTTTCAAGAAGGTTAAATTTCCGGAACAAGAAAGAAACAGAACCGAAAAATTTTTTAATACGTTTTAATAGTTACAAAGCTGTCAAATACTTGGGGTATGTAACCAACAGTTAACGATTTTTAAATCCGCTGCATTCCCAGAAACTTGCAAAAATTTATAAATTATATTTAAAAATTGGCACCATTAGCATAGGGCTGGAGGAAGACCCGTTATGATTTTTAATCCTATTTTAATTTCTTACGCATGCGCTAAAAGTTGTCTTTAAAAAAATTTGCTACTATTGAAGTTATTTTAAACTTTATAAGCATAAAAAGAATATCACCTTTTCAGGGAAAATCATTAAAAAAACATATTTTTTACATTTTCCCAATTCACAGGCTTCTAACCTTTTAACGAAAAGCTTTATCAAAACAAAATCTAATCCAAATGCCTTTAAGTATTAATTCGATTATTAATAAGTACACTACGCTAAAAATAAAAAAACGTTTAAAAAAAATGCCAACACATTGTAAGCAATTTTTTTCATTGATATATTCAAGGACTAATTACATCTAAAATATCTTAAAATTTAAGTTTAAATAATCTTTTTAGGACATTTACAAAAAATTATATGCCCGAGGTTACCTAATTTGGGGGGCTACCCAAAAGTCTCCCTCCACCCTAGGAAGCTGACCGGTCACAGCTCCGTTTAAAAGCATCTCTGCTTTGCCTTTGTAATCTTATTAAAATATTTTGATGGTTCATGAGAAACGGAATTATATCCGAAATAAATCGTTTTCAAAACGCGCCCCATAAAAATTAATCGAGGGGTTTAATTTCGGTCAACTGACAGGTCCATATTTCGAAATCAACTTTTCGTCAAATTTTGATTTCTTTAAGTCATTGGTTTAGTCGCCGTATGGCACGTAGCCAAACTAAATTTCACTCAGATGAATTTCATATTTTCATACAAAAGATCATGCGGTAACGATCACCGTTGACCGTGACGCAAGCTTAGACTTTATTATTTTTTTTTTAATAAGTTTCACTGAAGTCACAAGGGTGTAAGCCGCTAGAAATGGGACATATTTCATGTGTATGAAGATAAATATATACGTCAAGTTAAATTCCTTTTTTTTTAATGTAGTAGGCGATAAATTTACAAACATACAGTACAAATTGTATGGTAAATTCATGTCTTTCTAGGAAGCACGATTACAGAGACAAAACCCTTCGATCTCGGAGAATCAAACATATTGGGAAATCAAGGGCACATATACAGGTATTAAACTGTACTCACATTTTATTCAAATTGAGTTTGAGAAATTTTTTATAAGGCGAAGAAAATTGACTTAGTGTAATAAGTTCTGTGAGGGATTTTGTTACTTACTTGTTCCTACGCAGTCTACCGAACTGTATTAAAAAACTTCTTAAACTGAGACCTTTCGCGTTATGCTAAGCATATAGAATAACTTTAAGGCAGCCATTTTATAGGTGAGAAACTAAACACTAATGAAAATAATATTTTATTCAAATTGCTGCTGTTTATGCGAATTTTCTTTACTTAGACAAATTTTAAAACGTAAGACTGTCGCTTTTTACTTAGACCAGCGCCTAAATCTACACTTGTGCGCTGTATTATACTTCATCTAGCACTCCTTTATGTCCCTTTATACTCCTCTACTTAAAAGAACGTGTACTTGCAATTTTAAAGAAGGTTACTTTACAGATTTTTTTCATAATTCAAGAACCGCTTTTCCAATTTCGATTAGTCCCACATTTGTTTTGATTTTGTTAAAAAGTAAGCGAATAAAATATATATTTATTTTTTTAAGATTAATAAAAAAAATTAAAAACGGAAAAAACTATTGTCATTTTTTATTAATCCTAAGATCATAAAAAAATTAATCGATTTATATAAAAGATGATTTTCGCATCAGCTCATAATATTCCTTAATATGTTGAGCTTCAGAGCAGGTTCTTGTTTTGCTGGCCTTCAAACGTCTCTAAGATAATTCCCCACGATAATATTTGAGTATAAATGATATTTTTAACAAATCCACGTTTAATAAGACTAGGAAACCCTTATATGTTCCAATCAATCAATAATTAAACTTCAAACTTAAAAAATAAATGTATGTATATGAAGAAAAAAAAAATGTCCCGCAGGTCCATTATGTTAAAACTACATATATCAAACACTTCATGAAGAAATCACTTTCTTATGCTTTATGTCTCCAACACTGTATCTATAGATCGTAACAACTTTGTATAACTTTTACACAATTTCAACATTTCTTTCATTCGATACATTATGTTGTATCCAACCCACTCTCTCTGGTCATATATTTATAATGGTTCGTGTTTTGTCATCATTATCTTTAATAAAACAACGACAATTTAACAAGTGAATTACTACAAAAAACCATTAAAACACAGGAAAACACAAAAGACATATAAATATCGCCAAAAGCAAGTTGTAGATATTAAAGAGAAATCTATGAATTCTAAGCAGCTACTGTTGTGCTGTGTTGTTGCTTGTACTACGAAAAATCTAATGCTGCTCTTAAGGCAGCCGGTTTAAAGACATTAAACTTTAATTGAAATCGTTTTTAAATTAACTTTTTAGTTCGTATTAAAACTGACCAAAACGCAAACGACCATGTTCTATGTGAATAAATATTTGGCGTAGCAGCCGTTGTTGCTGTTGTTTGTTGTCTTCTTTTTGTTGACGATTTCTTAAACTACTCCCATTTGTTTATTGTTGTTGTCCAGTCCATTAAACAAAACAAATTCCGTATTCTCTAATTCGCCTACGTTAAGTTGACAACTATGAAAACTAACAACAAACACCAATAAAAAATATATTCAAATAAAATGAATATAAAAGAAAACCCCAGTAACCAGAAGCCACAATTACAACAAAAATGAATAGCAAAACAAAATAACAACATTAGGCATTTGTGTGTACATTAAACCTGAAAGTCTTAAATTCAGTGTTGGCGTGAGAATTCGAGAAAAAACAACTGCACCAAATAAAACAAGTCTATGACGGAAGGAATGTTGTACAAAGTGTTGATCGGATTATTTCTATATATTAACGACGAGTGTTCATTGTAATTATCGGAACTCTAGAGGAAGGAATAATATTCTTAAGTGCATTTTTGTGGGTCCAGCAAATTTATAGTTTTGCCATTTATACGGACTGTCGTCGTAGTGAGACTATCTTCTTATACCAAAACTATAGTCTTATACAAAGACTTTAGTCTTATACTCATATCTTCTTCTACTAAGACTGTTGTCTTATACCAAGAATATCTTCTTACACTAAGATTTTCGTCTTAAACTGGGATTTTCGTCTCATAAAAAGATTATCGTCTTATACACAGAAACTGTCTCTTCGTATATAAAGCTTTTTTATGTTCAAACTACCATCTTATACAAAAAGCACAAACTGTTTTTTTGGCTATTGTGTAATAATGAGACCAACGATTTTGCACTCGAAATATTTTTGCACTACCTTCTTATAATCAGTTTGCTGTCCTTCTCACCGCCTTATACCAAAGCAACAATCTCTACCGCTACTTCCGTTTAATACAGAAACTACCGACTTACTTTTGTACTACCGTCTTATACTCAGAGCATCGACTTTTGCTGATACTAATTTTTTATACTGAGTCTGATATACGAGGGCTGCTATATATATTTCTGGCCTGGCAACACTGAGTGCTGCCAAGTTCAATCTGACATTTCCATTGGAAAGTTTGTCATTTTTAAGCATAATCGTACTCATAACGTTTTGACGTACGACCATTATTTGTGTTGTTTACAGTGACTTTAAAAAATTAATATAGAAAAAAATGGAATTAACTCGTGAACTTATTCGTGCCATCATTTTTCACAACTTTCGACGTGGATTATCACGACAAGAGTGCATTGATGAACTTAAATCCTTGTATGGCGAGGAAGCACCATCATATAGCACTGTGAAAAATTGGTATAATGAATTTAATCGTGGCCGAAGCTCGCTCAAAGACGAATTCGGTGAAGGTCGTCCAAAAACGGCTTTTGTGCCAGAGAACATTGATGCCGTGCGTGAACTCATAATGCAAGATCGACATGCGACATACCGAGAGATAGAGACATCCTTGGACATTTCTTCAACCGCACAATTTGAAAGTCGCTCAAAAAAAGGCTCATGTCGATTGGTGCAAAGAAATGTTGCAATAATACGATTGCGGTGCTTCAAAAGACATTTATAAGATCGTCACAGGTGACGAATCATGGATCTATGCGTATGAGCCCGAAACGAAATAACAGTCGACCGTGTGGGTCTTCAAAGACGAGCAAAATCCAACGAAAGTTGTTCGTGGAAGAAGCACTTCGAAGCAAATTGTCGCCTGTGTCTTCGGCAAAAATGGTCATGTGGCGACTGTTCCGCTTGAGCAACGTAGGACGGTCACTTCTGAGTGGTACACTACAATTTGTTTGCCTGAAGCCATCGGAGAAATTCGAAAAACGAATCATTGTTCACCATGACAATGCGAGCTCTCACACATCGGCTCAAACCAGAGCGTTTTTGACCGGCCAAAACGTCGAATTAATGGGTCATCCGCCGTACAGCCCTGACTTTGCACCTAATGACTTTTTCTTGTTTCCGCATATCAAGAAAAAAAATGCGTGGTCAACGATTTTCGTCGCCAGAAGAATCGGAGTGGAAAAAGTGCTTCGACAACCGGTTTGAGCGCATGCAAAAGTGTATAAATCATGCTGGAGAATACTTTGAAAAACAATAAAACCATTTTTGATTATAAATATTCGCATTTTCACTATTAGGCCAGAAATATATAAAGCAGCCCTCGTATAATACTCATACTATCGACTAATGGGACTACTGTCTTATACTGAAATTACAGCTTTTGTTTTAGACTACTGTTCAGTCTAAAAATAACGTCTTACACTCAAACTATCGATTTTGATTAAGACTATATATATATATATAATATACTGTCGGTTTTTTTTTTAAACTGCCTTATACTCACATTTTTCGTGCTACACTAAGACTGCTGTATCATAAGTAGACTTTTATTTCATACTTAGACTAACGAATTATACCGAATTTAACGTGTCATACTTTTACAATCGACTTCCCGCTAGAACTCAAAAAATCGTTTAAACTAACACAGCTGCCCTTTACATAAAAGTTAATTTCGTATAACGAGAATTCCCTATAATACTACGTTTAATACATCGTAACAAGACTGCGGTAATAAATTCGGACTACTGCTTAGATTTCCGAATGCAGTCATATACCTAGAATACCCTATCTAACTGTGATTTTACTAATAAAACAATATTATACTCACTCTATCGCAGACATGGTAAGCTCAGCTATATTTTTAAATTTCGTATACCAATTTTGTTTTGCCAAGAAGTAAAATCAAAATTTTATTTAGTGCAAATTCGTTACAACCCTCGTATTCAGATTGCATTCAGAGGGAAATAGGCACCTTAAAAAAATTATTTAAAGTGAACCAACAACTAAAAAGTCATGTTATTAGGGTTGCTTAATACTTTGTTTATTGTATTAGAGAAAATGCAAGTGGCAGTGTAATGTTCATAAAGTGGAATTTGCAAAGAAGCTTATTTTGTTTTGCTTCGTGTTGTTTTTTTTTTTTGCTTTGCTTTTTGCCTACCAGTACATTAAACTGGGATTTAAGGTAAATGGAGAACGGATTTTTGGTTGTATTTAAAGCGAGTCTGTTTGCCAGCTTAGTATTGTTTGCTTGCAAAAACTTTTGAGTTTGCTAGGGAATTGTAACACCCTGTTAAAAACTACAACAAAAAACAAAACATAAGTATTCAAATGTTAACTCTTTAAATACGAATGTGCAAGTTAAAGGAGGTAAAAAAGTAAAGAAGTAAAGGTTTTAGTAAATGTGACCTCATTAAAATAATGTTGTTGTTTTTTTTTTTTTTGTGGTTGTCGTTTAATTATAATCAAAATGAAAAAGAAAGGAAAAACAAACAACAGTTGACAAAAGTACAAGTATTTTGAGTTAAACAGATTAAGTATGATGCAACTGAAAGCAGTTTGAACACAAAGAAATAAAAACTTGTGGGTTTGAAATGACATGTTGAGAAACCAGTTGAAGCACCATTACATAACATCACTTGAGAGATTTTTGGAAGTAATTTTAATTAAAGGGTTGACTTAAATTTTTCTTTTACAAAAGTCAGTAAATGAAAGCCATATAAGTAAATGAAACAAAGCAATTTTAAAATAGGAAGAAATAAGGTATTTGTTAAGCCCGATAGAACTTTAACTTGTAAGAAATAAAGAAGGAAATTATATTTAAATAAAAAAAAAATGATTTCAGACATGCGGTGGCTAGCAGCCGTTTTTAGGGAAGCGCTGGTTTCTTCACGAGCAATACGAAAAATGTTAGCCTTCACGGAAAGTGTCAGTTGTTGCTTGCTCATCAACATAAGCCAGTGACTTCATGTAACTCAAAAATAATAATAGAGAGAGAGCCGCACGATCTTGGAGCGTAACTGACAGGTTTATTGCTTGAAAAACTTATCGCCAAATTTGATGTCAATAAAAAGCCGATGATATCGACCGTGACCCCGGAACAAAACCATTCATATTTTCAAACAATCGATTTCTTAACGAACAAACGATTACGAATCTATCATCATTATTGAAGAAGTGACGTCCAGTGATGCCAATAGGGTGTAAACCGCACCAAAAGCTGAATTTTTTTTTATGTAATGGAATATTTAGCGTCTGTTGTAGATTGGTTTCACTACATAAAGGGAAATTTTTGCTTATTACCTCATCCCTTAAGCAAAAAATTAAATCATCGCTGAACACAATTTTGGGATCAAATATCGGATCAGTTTCCGACTGAAGTGAAATAGATTTTCACAGTAAATCTATTTAATGTGGCAACGTTGTTCAGGTGTCATTCTATTAATGATGACTTGGGAGTATATACTCATTATTAATGTCAAATAGTGAGGCAGAACTACAGTTACTTTGACAGTTAACCCTTTCTTCAAAACTTAAAAAAACACTCTGCCTTCTACAGAATTCACTTAATTTCAAATATTTGAAAAAAAATAAATTTAATAAACCATAACAAAAATTTCTAAGCTACAATTCATATAACGCGATTCTTGTTTTATAATTAATCAAATGTTTTAAACGAATCAAGAGTAACTCTAACACCACGATTTTGACGTTCAATTTAAACTTTATTTCATTCATATTTTCTTTATAACTTGTACATTTCTGTTTAGTCATAACTGTATAACGACCCTTTAATGTGCTGCTTTTTGGGTCAATTGCTTTAAGTATAACAATTATTTCTCATGTATAGAAAAAAAAATATTTCAAAACAGCAAAAATGAAAAGGCAGTCCATAAATTGTATGTGATATCGAGTGAAAATTGCATAACTTGACATACCAACCCCGAAACAAAAAAATCCATAATCCTCTTATGACTATAATACAAAAAAAGTTTTAAAGGAGAAGATGTTGAGAAGGAACCAAATAATAAAAAAAAAAACAAAAAAAATTAGGCAAAAGAAAAATTATACCTAAAGTGTCTTAATATTTCAGACCAAATTATAAAACAAATTATGCATTTTGTGTAATAATGCAAATTTTTAAAATTTATCTTTCTTTTCTTTTTTGCGGTACACGACACAGCCAAAAACCAAGAACTTTCTAAGACCCAAATAAATACGGAGAGCCGCAAAGCATTAAAGGATGGCAGTTGAGAAAAAATGAAAAAAAATTTAATTTATGACTTTTAGCATATACTCACTCGTATATTTAAAACTTAAAGTGTTGTTATAAAACGGAATGAAATAACCCGCAAACTTATTTTTTTTTTCAAATATTTAAAGGAAAAAGTGTTTTATGGAAGCAAATAATAATTTTGCGAGTAATGCAGTAAGCACTTTTGAGACGAATGAAATATTTTTCGTTACGAATATTTGTCGAAAAAATTAATTATATTTGTGTTTATCAAAATGCGTACAGTTAATGCGCCCACGAAATTAGTCCTGCGTAACGAACTGTGCGATAAGTTCTGCTTTTTATGTCGACGAAAGACGAATATTTTTGTTTAGAGAAATAGTTTTTCTGCTTATTTTTTAAAGTGCTTTGTTTCTGTTTAACTAAAAATTAATTTTCTTTCCTTATAGTACATAATTAAAAAATATACTGTCTATCCAAATTAATATTGACTTATTTAAATACTAAACAAGCTGAAGAAGGATGTAGCACTTAGAGAGTGCTGCACTACATTTTACAAATAGAATTGGAGTAATATTTAGTTAAATTAATGAATTCGTTAAATATTGAACTGAAAAACTTTTAAACTTAAAAAAAGCTGCAGGTTCAGACATCAAATCTGAAACTAAAATTAACCCCAAGAACGTGTTTTCATTAAATTTCATTTTGGGATGAAAAAAAGATACCCTCAGATAACAAATTGAAATTGATACAAATCAATCTATTAGTGTTCCATATGGTTGCTAAATGACTAATGAAAGTTATGATCAACACACTATTTCTATCAAAAACAAATTTATCAACATGTTATATAGTCACGCATAAAACATCCGGTTTAGGTAGCGCTTAGCAAGAGTTTGTAATTTCAACTAAAACGACTTTAGTTTTTCTCTACCCCAATTGTCTCCGTATACTCGCATAATAGTTTTCCTCTCAGACAACCTTCGTATATTTAAATTCTCCTACGTAGCATTATGTGCCTTTTAAGCTTCACTTAAAGTACGTTTAAGATCATTTTTTTATATTTTTATATGGTGAGGACTTATTAAACATTAATTAACTGCGTTTTTCCTTTTAATCCCTGACAAATTTGATAATCTTTGGCTATAAAACCTAAATATAAAAGAAACAATTTAAGATCTCAACTGCCTGTTTTTAATATTTTTTTATTTGACCACAGGTTTCCAGAAATTATTTTGTTTGATGTCACTTTATATATCCAGGTCGTTCATTATAACAATAACAACTTTTGTGTTCGACGTTTTGTTTAATACTGCCGTAGCAAAAGCCATTTCTATTTTTAGGCGAGTAAAAACGTTTATATTCCTCTAACATGGAATGATCTGGCATCTCTAATATTTTAATAGATATTTGAATTCTCGGTATTTATAGGAAAATAGTTGTATTATTTTCTTAAAGTTGCAACCGTATAGGCAAATACGTTAAAACTGTTGTGTTGCCTGACTGTAGTGTTTTTAAATAAAAAAATATTGTTCTACTCAGGCCACTGTTTCAATTAAACCAGTTTTAAGTGATATGTGTTGTGTTTTTCACGTTTAGAGAGTTTAAGTAAAACTTTTGTGTTTTTGTAAAAGGTAAATTATTATCTTTTTTTCATAAGTGTAAATTGTATTGAAATTAAATCTTCTTTCATTAAAGTATATGAGATTAAAATGACGTATTATTTTAAATGCTGCACCAAGATTTTATTAAAAATATAAACTAATATCTTAGAGCCTCCTTGCTTAAATTAGCTGCTAATTGTTTCGTACTGTCAAATCCTGAAGACATAATTAGTGTCATGATAGCGTTATGATATTGTCAACTGCAATACTCATGAAATATTTTTGTTCACCTTTTAATTCAATTTGTCAACACGAACTTATTTTGTATTCAGTTTTATTTGATTTAAAAATTAAAATTCGCAATACTTTGCCTGCATGCAAAATTGTTGTTGTGCAAATATGACGGTTGCAATAATTAAGTAGAATATCAAACTTTTTAAGGTGTCACAAAAGTCATTACGTACAAAGTTGAAAATGTGTTATTAAGTAAAATAAATTTAAACTATTTCATTAATATGAAAAGGTGAACTTTAAAGACATAGAAAGTTTTGTGTAAAACATATCTGTTTTTATGACAACAGTGACATCACTTATCACACATGGCATTATGATCACGATGTAGGTCATAAACATAATTCTTCATTAAAAACCAGTGGATTTTTTGAATTCTCGAATATTAAGGCAAAATAAAAATGCGTTTAGTACGAGGTGTGTTGAGGCAATAGAGAAATTTTTTAATTTTCCATCTGATACAAAAAAAATTATTTTGTACGTTTTGTTTTCAATATAAAATTTAATAAAATTTTAAGCAAATATAAATTTTTTTATTAAATAATTACTTGAAATAATTATATGTTTAAAAAAAATGAAGAAAAAAAATTTTAATTTTTAATTAAAAAAATAATTGAATTAAATAAAAATTTAATGGATTTTCCATCTGAAAACAAATAAAACCCTCAATAGGCGTAAATTTTTTTCTGATTAATACATACATTTTCTAACGGGCTCAAGTATTGCTAATTTGATTTTTTTTTTTAATTTCTTTCCAAAAAAAAATATTTTTAATTAATATTTTGTTTTTGTCGTTTCTAAACAACGTTAGGTTTACAGTGACGACTAGCAAATTATAATTACCTGTTTTTTTAACATACCTCGTTTTTAGTTATTTTTTTTTACTTTTGTTGAATGGCTTTAAGATTTCTCAGCATCAGATTTAAAATTTCTTGGTATTAAATTATTTTCTCTTGCATCCTTTTTTGAAAGCTTATAAGCTTTCTCAAAGCAAAATTATGTGTTTGATTTTGGTTTGCGAAAAGTCAAACACTTTTATGCTATCTTCCAAACCATAAGCGGAAAAAAACAATACCCCCAAAAAAAAGTTCTGTTTAGAATCAACGTGTTATTGACTTTAAATGCCTTAAAGCAAGTATGGAGAGTTGAAAAAAGACTAAAAGAAAATAGCTGACGACATACATAAAAAGGCTAAAACTTAAAAAATATATTTTTAATGTAAAAAAGCAAAACACCATGTAAAGCGTTAAAGTTAAAACAACAAATTTATTTTAAAAGGAAACACAAGCAGTGAAGCAAAACTTGGCAAAATTCGAATAAAACAGTATTCTAAAATATTTAAAACAACTATAAACTTTAATATAATAAAAGAAGAGAGGAAAAAATTTATAATGTTACAACATTAAAAGCGTTTGTTTTATTGCACTCTTTTCACAAGGAAAAACATTAAGTCTTTAACAGAAATTGTTAGAAGGAGCCGGAAAACTTAAGAAACAAAAGATATAAATGAGAGACAGGCGACATGATACTTAAAGCCAAGAACAAAATAATATTTAACAAACCTAAGGCACTCTTAAATTGCTGGAGGAAGTGACATAGGAAACATACTTTTTATGGTATTTGCGCTGGTAAAAGAGTTGCAAGTGGAAAATGTTTCATTTAAAAACCGGATAAATAAAAAAAATATTTTTCTTTTTATTATTTAATTAAGTTAAATAAATTTTTATTGATTTTTATTTATTGAAAGTATAAAAGGATGTCTCTTTAGCGCCATCTACTTCTGAAATATTTTCAAAATGTATAAAGCAAATCGAAATAGTGCGGTGTCAAGAGTTTAAAATTTTAAAAGTCAAATTTAACAGCGCGTTAGTAGCTGCTAGAATAATAATTGCTTTTGTTATTGTTGAAAAGTAATGCTAATTAAGTTATTTTGCAGTCAATTAAGCGGTTTTATCTTTATTTTTTATTTCTCAATTTCATTTAGTGAATTTTATTAGTTAAATTAATTTTCATGACTCATCATTGATTATATTGTGATTTCGGATGGACTGTAATATTTCTTACATACACTGTAATATTTCGGGGGCACATAAAGACAGGCTTACTTAGTCAGACTATAGTGGTTGAGGTATAACATATATGAACAAATCATCGTAAGAAGTTGCAGCATCGAACGAGAGGTGATAATGATAAAGCTCAATAAAAAAATAAGACCACAGTTTTTTGTAGCCACATAAGGACCAATGTATCTTAATTATTTCCTAAACGTTAACAAAACGAAAACATAATTGCAGTCTATGTTCAATTTATAAAGTTGCGCGGAGTTAGCAATACAAGTTCGTTGGAAATTTTAAACGTGTTTCTACAACTGTTTAAAAGTATGGCCAAATACATCAAATTAAATGAACTATTGGGGCACCCTTTAATTTTTAATTTTAATTAAATAAAGTCGAATTGATAACCTTCTTCTTTTTTTTACAGTCGGTTAAAAATAGTTTACATTTCTTCACCCTAATATTCGAGTACTTTCCAAAAGTGCAATAATTTAAAAAGGTTTTTTTTATAAACTTTTACTGACGTTGTACATCTCTGCAAAGTGACTACGAAAATTAATAAAAAAAAAAAAAAAAACAAAACACGTTGAAAAAGTAAAAGCAGCAACTTGTATTAAAAACGACAAATAATGCATGAATATATTCAGGAAATTTGTGTCACAAACATTTTGTACACTTGAGGAAACTTAAAAACTTAAATATAAATAGAAACTTCTAGGAACATAAAACAAATACATAATTATTTGTATATTTATTTAAATACACGTTTTTATTCTTGTATTTTAAAGCACACATTTGCTTAATGCAACATTAAGCAGAAGAAATATATTCCAGGACTCACTACTTGACACAAACATATGCACACTCACACACACACAAATAATTCTAACGTTTACACTCTGTTCTCTTAAGACAATCATCTCTACTGCGTAAATTGCAATTAACACACAAGTACAAAAATAACAAAAATAAACTTAGGAAAAAGTCTGTGACAAAAAAAAAGAAACACAGAAGTAAAAATAAACCGGAAAAGCTTTTAGAGTCACTCACACACTTAAAAAAGTCACGCATTCATATTATAAATACACATCTCTACACCGGAAAAATATTTACTCTTAGAAACAAAGGAATAGAAAACGGAAGGAAAGCAACAAATTTAAGCAGAATGCGACAAAAAACCAGTAAATATGGAGGCATCAACTGAAAAACTTTAGAATTTAACCAAAAAAAAAAAAAAGAAGAAGAAAATTAAATAAACTTAAAAAATATATAATAAGGAATGAAGGAAAAATATTTTTACACTTTACGAGAGCCCAAGAAAAGATACATGACAATTTACGCTATAGAATGTCATCATAACAGCTGAAAATGCAAACACACATACAACAGACTAATTTCTATATATATATTCTTGCATTAAAAGAATGAATTCATTTGAGGAAACTTAAACTTAAAGTAAAAAATTTAACTTTCTTTTCATGTGTAGAATCTTCCCTGAAAAAAAAATAGAAGCTAAAGTTATACCAAACTAAACATGTTTTAGACTTTGTTACCTCCTGCTTTATCCAAAGTTAACCGAAATAGATTCTTTATAGAAATTAATGAAAATAAGACATTTTAAGTTGCAGTTTTGAGCAGCTCGTTCCTCCTAGAAAGTAACTTCAGGCTGGTTCGCTTAAAGTCGTTCAACGCACAGTGGCAAAGAAACGGGTGTATCAATTTAAACAAAATTCTATATCGCTGTAAAATTCAATCTCAAATTTATAACTTTGGCTTTCCAGACATTTCAGAGAAAGAGAAAAAGGATCCCAAGGTTGGGTATCTCGGACAATTAAATTTTTGTGAGAGTGGGCAATTTTTTTTTAGGTTAAAAAAATTTTACGGTATAAAAGATTTTGACAAGAACTTTAAAACTATAAAATTATCATTTAAAGTTAAAGAATTGTTTGTATTGGAAAATTTAATAATTTCAAGACTAAGGAAAAAATTACGGCATTCGATATCGATCGATATTAACTTCAAAATTCAATTGAAATTTTCATCGATAATTTGCCCCTAAAATTTGTGTTTGAAAATTATGTATTTTTTTAAAACTAATTTTTTTTTAATATTAGATTAAATTTAAAAAAAATAATCTCTATTTAAAAATCTTATTCTCAAAAGGCAAAAAATTATGAAAGATTTTAAACGAAATTTGTCAAAATGCTCCATTTTTAGTCAAAAGGTAAATTTCCTAAGGATCCCTAAATTTCCTTAACTTTTCTTAAAACCGCCAGTTTATAAATCATTTGAACATTGCAAATGTTACCAGTTTAATTAATTTGTTGCCTCTACACCTCTCTGAAGTCCATCTATTGTGATAATATCTTATATTTAGCCCATATATTCTAAGATCCTTACGCTGGGATCCAAATATTGTGCCCTTAAATGCTTTAACTTGCGTTTGGGAGTATCTTATGGTTCTATTAAAAACATATATTTCATGTTGAGTTCAAGGACAAAATTTTTAATTTTGGGATTTGTATAGCGTGGTTTGGGAATTTCGGGATCCGACTCGTTTTACTCTGCAAATTTTAATTTGTAAAAAGTACACAAGCAGTAAATCCTTTACTGCACTAAATGTTTGCAATTCTTTGGAAAAAATAATTTTTAATAAATTTCAGAAATCGACGATTCACTCTAATAAAGTAATAAATTTTTAAATGAAACTTATGCTTCTAAACATCAATAAGTCGCTCAAACAGTTTAAAAGTTGCTCATTTATTTCAAGTATATTTTTTTCAGTCCCACTGTACACTGCATTTTATTAAAGATGTATTCATACAACAGGATATAATTTTCCATATCTGACAACAAATCATCGCTTTAGATATTTTGTTAAAATGTTCGTAAAAATGTTGTGTTCCTTGCAAGTCTCAAGTGGTACAAGCAGGAAAGTAGAGCAACCATGTAACAAGTATTTTCAAGACAGAATAACGTCAAACAACGAACTTTAATTAATTGATTGTTAATAATTGAAATATGTACTTCATTAGGATCGCTTGTACTGAGACTTATTAATTTTTACCGTGGATACTTCTAATTTTGTCAGAATTAAATTAAACTGTCTACACTCAGTTTCAATAGCATTTATCAAATAAAAAAGTTTAATTTCTTTTTTTACAATAAAATAAAGACTGGAGATAAATGTTGAGTAGCCAAAGAGAACTATCTTCGTAAAAGCTAATATTAAATACTAAAAAAACAACTTTCTATTAATAAAATAAGAACACATTCCTTTAAATAACTGACTTAAACAGTTCAGCAGAAATGTGATACTAAGAGACAAAAATATAAAAAGAAACTACTTATGACATACGTAAGTGTTATAAGATATGTTTATATATCCTTTTTTTCTAAGGACTTTTCGTATGTGTCAGTCAACAAGAATGAGTAAGTGTATCAGTGAGAGTGTTTGTTGCACTATGCCTTCATATGTGTATTTAATAGTGTGAGTAAGTGTATAAGTAAATATAAAATATTTGTATATTTCTCATACAAAAGTGCGACTATACCAAAAGCATGGCAATTCATGCACTAAAAGTAGCAAGAGCAACAAAAATAACAGCAATAACAAGATGAACATTCAACAGCAGCAATGCGAAACAAAAAACGATGATGATGAGAAAAATAAACGTATCAAGTAGAGTGTAACATCATGTGTGTCAAGACGAGACAAGATTTCCTTTTCCATCTTTTTTTATATTTCATATTTTGTATTTTATTTTTTATTTTTTGCCCAATTTTTATACAAGTACCAACGAAATAGTAGTATTATTTATGTTAGCACTTTCTTCATCATTCTGATTGTCGTCGTCAACATCATCAACTTCCTCACCAATGTTTATTCAAGATGTGTTGCATGATATTTTGAGTATGTGTGCGCGCTCAAGTGTATGCAACGAGATACAAATTTAAAATTTTTTGTTGATCTCGTTTTTATTTGTTCTTTTTTTTTTTGGCACATTTTACACCCTGTAGTTCTGTAAGAACTTAGCTGGCGCCATAAAATGCAGGTATGTCAACTTGGCCGTTGATGTATGACCAGTTACACTTGTCAAATATTTAAATTTCGCTAGGTATCTCTGCATTTGAGTACACAAAGAAAAAATGCATTATAGTGAGTAACCGATTTGTCGGGCGGAACCCAAATTGTTCTTAACACCGCACACAGGGGTATTTTGGCAATATAGCCGAATATTACTTTTGTTTTTTGTTTGTAGTGACTCTAAACAATTATTGAACTCACGTTAGCCAATAAAACTTGAGAGTAATATGTTTTATATTCATATGCTGTTTGAGCTCGCACATAAAAAGAATCGGACCAAGGAGAAAAAAATTTCCCTACAAAAAATAATTATACATCTAAAGTTTTCCATAATTTTATTTAGCAAATGCAACTGTTAAGGTCAGCGAAAGTTCAAAAACATAAGCTTGGACAAAGAGACTGTAAAATTCAATTTTTTCCTCACCCCCTTTTTTGGGCGGTGACAAAATATATTAATTTAAAAATAATTTAAGTATTAAAAGAAATGAAATACACATGTCACAATACCATCAAAATAAAATGTTTAAAATTTTATGGGCAGGCCTCTAACGCCACCCCCAAAAAATCGCTGTGATTTTTTTTCTTGGTTATTTTTGAAAATATTTATTTTTAAGCTTAGGTTGTCTTCCCAATGACTTATTAATCCCACCAGCCAAGAAAATTAATAAAAATAAATTTTTGTAATTTATTACTCTATAGAATTTAATTCATTTAAAAAATTAATTTAGTAATAAAAACTACTGATTAAACTAGTAACAATACATTTTATTGAAAACGACTTGTCTTTTGCACTACAATGATTATCAGTGGCATTATTCTGTTTCTTGTTATTTTGTTTCTTCAAATAACTCCTCCAAATATGAGGCTTCTTCTTCTAATAACAGCTCAATGTTATGTATTAAAATCTTGTGGATTGTAGGTGTCATAGGATGACACTTATATAGAGCTACGTTACTCAGCCTTGCAGTGCCTAAGCAATGATCAGCAAACTGCAGCAAATGGATTTTGTGATCATTTAATATTACTTCAATAAAAAGCTTTGATGCGGTAGATAAAATTAATACCACTTTTTTCTGCAGCTAATTAAGGATTTGGATAAAATCTTTTGCCCTCGTGTTATCATCGTTGGTATTTCCAAGTCTAGTTTTCCGTTCATTCACTATTAGCCCTAATTCAGCCTTAAATCTTTCTTTCTTCACATACAACATTTTAAAAATGTTAATAATCTACTTTAAGCATGAATAGCCAAACATCTACATACAATTATTAAAAACCAAAACATTTTTGACTGATCGTAAACAAAAACAGAAAAAATATGAAATTTGCAAAAAAATCCCAAAAATGAGAGAAAAATGCTGAACTATTTTTTCTAAAATTTTAAAGTACAAAAGTCAAATTTTTTTAGTGTTTAAAACAACTTTTAGGATTGCGACTGTCTTTACTCTCAAAAGCTTTTTACATTTTTTTACAAAAAAAGTGAACAAAAAATATTTTTTTTCTTAATTTCCAAAAAAGTTTTATCATTAAAATTTAAAATATTTTTCTAAAAAATTAATAAAATTAGCTGTAAGTAAAGCCTTTCACAGAATAAATTAGTAAAAAGTTTTTATTCCTTTAGCTACAAAAAATGTATTTCAAACCTCTCAAAGTGGTAAAAAGTCTATAATTTACCTAATTTCCCTGATTTTTACAGTGTCCCAGAACAACAAATTTGTGGCAAAAGCTTCAAAAATTCACTATAAGATGTAGAATTTTGCAGTCTGTCGAGCTTTATACTTTAATTTTTATATTATTAAATTATTTTTGGCCTAGATTATTAAAATATTTCTCTGTGCTTCGGCTAAATACATGACATCTATATCAATACGCTCGCGTGCTGCTAAAGTGAGTACCTTTTTGAAACCATGCATCATTCCTATGTCTGTTAAAATTAGGTCTAATCAAACAATTTCTTTGAACTTCAGGTTTTGTCGTCCGGATTTAGTTTAATTCCACTTAATTTTTGGTTTAAAACACAGCCATTACAAAGTTCTCGACAGGTTACAAGTCACATGAATAATTGAGGGCTTCTGCTTTATAGTACAGACTTAACCAGACTTCTAGGGAAGTTCTAAGAAATATTGGACGGTCTCGATTGTTTATCTGAAAACCAACAGACTACAGTGGCTATCTTTGCCTTTTATGGTTACCATAAAATTTCAGCTTTCGTTATAAATACGATCGTTTGGACAGAAGAAGTTTACATGGCTGCAAAAGTATCTCCTGTGCCATTTTTGAAGACAACTTGCACTTGCTATAAAAAAATACCCCCTTTTAGATTTTTTTTAGTATTAAATAATTAACCCTCATACAAAAGGATACGTGTTTTGTTACAGTTCATGTTTAAGCAAAATATAACACTTTCTTGAAGAAAAAATAACAGCGATGAAAACGAAAAACAATGACACACACACAACGTATCTAAATATTTTTTGGTTGTTTACTTTTGTCACAGAAAAAAATATATATTTAAACAACATGGAAAGAAGCCTCTTAAACAGGTGTCACATGAGAAAGTGTGGGAATCCTTATAAAATCAGGACATGTAAGAAGCAAAAACGAAAAAAATTTATCTGATGAAAAAAAGTTTTATATTTTTGTTTTCTTTTGTTTTTAAGTAAAAGTCAATCAAAGTGATAGCAAAATTGAAAAGGAGAAAATAATTAAGAACTAAAAAGAAACAACAACTCAAAGTTTGGCACATGATAAAAGATTTTATTTACAAACCCGCTGAAAAAAGTGTTTTACTAATTAAAAATCTTCTAAAATTGAGTGCTGGTTTTTATTGTTGATTCATTTATTATTTAATGTAAGTTAATTAAGTAGAAAGAATTTAAGATTTATTTTTAAGGTTCAATACGATTTATATTGTTTATTGTACCAAGAGAGTAGTTTTCATTTAACGAAAATTAACTTGTTTTTCATTTGTAACATTCTATTCATAGTTTCAATTCAATTCAAATTCAAGAGCCTGTGAGAAAAAGAATACTCACTCAATATTTTGATTGTTTAATTCCGAATGTGTATTCTATCAAGAGGAGACAAACAACTAATAAAATATTAATTTTATTTTATACGTTTCTTACGGATTTTAAAACAACGTGGGTGAAATAGTATCCCTTAACTACCTTGCGCTAGCGAAGACTACTTCTGCCTTAGGGAAATAAAAACATTGCTTTCCGTAGGTTTACTCTCTTCTGGCTATTAAAAAAGGATTTGGTAGTTAGAATTTATTTATTCAAAATTAAATTGCGTTCTTAGCAAGAGCCCATAACCCCTGCTGATCTATTCGAATACATCTTAATTTTAAGTTTTGCTTTACCTTTATAACCAAATGCTGGTCTAACTTTTTTTATATGTTGTCTCTATGACCTTTAAAGGTAGCACAAACATATACACGTATCGGTGTGCCTGAGTCTATCCATATCTCGCTCATTCAAACTCATCTTGTCAGAAGTCTCTTCATGGTGGCGGTCACAAGTCGAAAGGCTAACAAAGGCTGACGGACCTGTTGCCTCCGAGTTTGGCAACAGGTCATACATGTAGCAACAAAAGGTATGGTTATTACCTCCACCACTAACAAAGTGTGGTGTGGTTTAGTATAACCACAAAAAGTTGGACAAATACGCTGGATAGTATCGTTGACGTAACTTCTTTTTTATCAAACATTAAACCACAAATGAGTTCAAATCCCAACAGTGCCTTGAGTAAACAGAAACATTTTTAAAGTAACTGCGGTGAATGAGTTATTTTAAAAGCGCATAAATGGAAAACAGCATCTCGAACATTCCGGAATCTCAATTTAAAAAAGGAAGACGATTGTAACGAGCCCACGTAAGAGTTAGTGTAGTTACTTCCTTGTTGCCTTAGTTTAAGAGGAATGCAACAAAATTTCAGAGGTAGTCGTGACTACGTTGTGATAGGAAGGGCCGATTGATAAAACAAGAAGAAGATAGTGAGTTTCAGTCTTGTCTTGCGGGAAACAAGGCATAACTGCGATGATTAGTTGCATAAGTTTGCTACACAAAAGATTATAAAGTCCGAGACTTACTAAAGTGTCAGAGTGTGATAACGTAGATGACTGTGAAAAATGCAAAAGTCTCATGTTAAGTAAACAAAAGATCGAGTCCCTAATAGGAAACATAGGAAAAGATTAAAAGCAAAGGAATCCCTACGTGTGTAAATTTAAAAACGTAACCTGATAAAAAAAATTTAAAAGGTTAAATATAAATTAGATGAAAACTGCATTGTCGAAAGGTGAGTGAATTACCCGCCAATTTTCCTTTTTTGCCTCCATTTTTTTAATTAAAAATTATCAATATCTTGATAATAACTTTTATTTCTGCTGCGTACTTACACGGATTCTTCTCATAACCAAATTAAAGAAAAACTTTATTATTATTTTTTACGTTTTTTCTATTTTTACGATTCAACATTTGCAAATATTTTTATATTTAAAATCAAATGCAAATTAATGGCAGCTGCCTAAAAGCTCTTCACAACACTTGTGTTGCAATCAAATTTGCACCTTAAATCTTTATTTATGCACACGATAAAATAAAATATGTCAAATATGTTTCATTTTCCTTAAAACCAAAACAAATGAGTTGAAAATGTTGAAGTAGCAACAACCAAATAATTAAATAGGAAGCGTAAACCCAGAAAATAATTGTTGCAAGAAAAAACTAATATGGTTAACGCAGGTAAATTAATTTTAAAGATTTTGCAGCAAAATAAAAATACCTATTAACAGATGCACAAAAGACATTAGGGGAGCGTTTTGTTTTGCAATAAAATTTAAGGGAAAGTATACTGTACATTTAATAATAAGAAATTGGGACTTATTAAAAAATCTCTTGATTTTGATTGCTGCATCCGTAGATTTTAATTTTTAAATAGATTTTTTTAATTATTTAAAGCGACTTAAACTTCCATTACATACATTTTAATATTAATTTATTGATTTTTTTTCATTCTTATATTTTTCACACATCCTTTCTGTTTGTGTGAAAATCCTTTAATATAAACAGCAAATGAAAAATAAAACACAAAATCTACCTCATTTATTTGTAGCACAAGCAGTCATCTCCATCTCTCATTCCCATTTCACTTTTAAATACATGGAAGAGCTGTAAATGAAGAGCTGTTAGTAAAGGCAAACAGTGCGGAGAAAAAGGTTTAGCTGAGGCAGCATTTAACAAAGAAATCTTTGGTGGAAACTAAAAAAAAAACTGTTGGCTGTTTACAAAAATCATTTCGTTTCATCTTCACTTTCTTTGGTTTTTATTTTATTTTTTTTAATTTTACAAGAGTTTCCTATAGAAATTACTTTTAGCTCTTACATAATGTTTATAAATATGAATATTATACGTACATACATACATACATAAATCCTTCAGCTTCTGCTTGAGATTCATGAATATTCAAAAACATATGAAAATGAAAAAAAAAACGAAAACTTTTCATTTCGTTTATTTTTCTTTTTATTTTAAAGCAGCGTTAAGGAATGAAAGTAATTGACATTTTTATTCATCGTTACACCAGCCACAAAGTTCGTATTGCTATACAACGGCTGTAGCAAACAAAATCTGGACACTTTTGTTAAGCTCACGTTAAAAGAAAAAATGTTTCCAACAATTAGTTTCACGATTAATTTCTACGTAATTTCTTCGTAGACTACACCGTCATAATTCTATAATTGAAATAAAACCTGTAGCTAGATATTAGTCAGATTAGATAGTGTTGTTATGTATAAAGCTTATTATTTTATGAAGGTCAAGGTCTGAATAATATTAACGCGTATATATTGCACGCGTGCTTTTTCTTAGAACAGTAAAGACTTCCTAAATTAGGAATACAATGTCAATGTTTGTCAGGTATGAAAGATGTAAGTAAAGTTTTTAACACGGTGAAATAATAACTATTAGCCCAGCAGTTTAGGTTTTTTGGTCTGAAAACATCCAAATGTGTAAATATAAAGTTAAAAAAAAGGGAAATGATAAAAAGAGCTTCAAGTTTATTTAGAGATTTATTTCACAAATTTGATAGCAAATATTTTTCTTCTTTCTTTAAGTTTTAGTAATTCCTTTGGTTTTTTCCCGCTGCCTCGAAGGACATGGACCGATCTTGTTATTTTCAATAGCAAAATTTTCAAAACTATGTCTGATGGATTGGCTCATCTAAATTTTTTCTAGGATATCTAGTGCTTTGGAAAGGTTGACTTTTACACGAACATGGACGTAAAGACGAACATCGATCAATCGACCTTGCTATGCACAAAAACTCAGAATATATATATACTTTATTCATACTTTGTAGAAATTACAAACGGAATGAAAAACTGAGATTCACCCGTTTCCATCTGTGATGAAGATTTAAAAAAAACTATGATAGGTGTTGCGAATTAGTTTGAAAGAAATACATTTATGTATGGAGATATAACATAAAAGCCTATAACAGTGTTGCCAGATGTAATGATTTTTTTAAATCTATTTTTTTCTATTTAGAAATGAGTATGTTTTGTGGATTTTTCGGGTATCCGATTTAAGATTATTTTAAAAATTGTTTTTCTATAATTATGATTCTAATTATTTAATTCATTTATTTACAAATTCTGGTAGAAGCATTGCTTCAAATAAAATCATATAAATGATAACTCACAAATAAATGTTGCAATATTGCTATCGATATCGCTGTGTCCATACTATTTCAAGACCTGATGGAATCGGTGGTAAGTCATCGTTGGTTTCTCTTTAACTGGAGATATAAGACAGATAAAATATAATTTTTTGATTTTATGAGATATTACTCCCCTGCAACAAAAGCTTGTATATAATCTAGTTAAACACTTAATAGAATGGCCGCGTCAAGCGTTGCATTTCTTTAAGTCTCCCGTGAGTAAAAATTTACTCTGATACTTTGTCTGGCACTTATCACTGATTTTCATCTTGTGTAAATCATATTCTGCGACATATTTGAAGTCTGCAAAAATAATATATTTTCTGTCGTGAAAATCGCATAACATTAATTGTTGCCCATACAGTAGACGATCTGTTCTTTTTCCATTGTGGTAAAAATTATCTGCATTCCTAAAATTTGTAGTGTCTTCTCATACCTGCTTGGTTTTTCTTCATAGTGTCATTTATTTTAAGTACGGCTTTATTTTTCTACGTCTAAAACGGCGTTGGAGATCAAGCCTTTTTTACAAAATAATTGTAATTGAAAATAAAAATAAAACTGTCCCGGTTTTAGTTATTTCAGGATTATGCATTTTGAAATTGAAAAAGAAAATGAAAAAGTGAAAAATACGAACAAAAAAGACACAATTAACAAGATGAGTTATATTCATGCATGCACAACTCAAATACAGACTTATAACAGATACAAAAAAGGAAGCGGAAGAAAATAATGCAATCGTATGCACACACATGCATAGACACACACATTTAGCATTACTAGCGACACACAATTGTTAAAGGAAAACTTTAATGAATCATGAAACTGCAAGATGTTGTTTGCATGTTGCTGCTTGTGCTGTAATTTGACAGAATTAAGAAAACAACAAGCAAAACTTATAAAGGATGTATGTAGATTTTAAATTAAACCTGGAAAAAACACATGTAATTATAAGAAAAGAAAAATATTAAAAAAAAAATTATCTGCAGATAGTTGCTGGATAATTAAAGAACTTTCAACAAGCCACCAAAACTCCTTCCAGATTCGCAGAAAATATTTTTAATTTTAATTTTTTTTATTGTCAATTTGTAGTTCATGGGGTTACATTAAATGTTATGATTGCGTTAAAAATATTTTTCTTTTTTTTTCCGACTTTCTCGTCAAGTGACTTTCTCTCATACCTTGACCTCAATTTAAGCTGTCGCTTGCAATTTTTATGCAAAAGAATATTTTTTTCTTCATGTTTTTTACTCTCGATTCTGTAAAGATGTTGGAAGCCGACAATTTTATTATAATATAGTTGTGGTGTAGAATTTTAATTAAATCTACAAAAACAGACAAAACATGAAGAGGTGTATGTTAAGTTTATTGATTAATGTTTTTACTTGCAATATTATAATTATTATTACGAGTAACAAGCATTTATGAGCACCCAATTCGTCAATAGATGTCATACAATTTGAGACTTCCCCCCGACGTCACCTCACCTCATATAATAATGAGGCATTCAGTTCTACTTAAAATCATTCTGCGTATTCCGATCGAAGCTTACGACTTTTAATGACATTATAAAAAAATGTCAATCGCCCAAACACGTAACCATAACGAATAAAAACCTGATCCTATGGGCAAAACGAAAACAGATATGTTAGGAAGAAATCATTTCAAATGCGGGTTTTTACAGCTTTACAAACAGTAAAAAATATGCTCGAGTATGATCTGTATTGCTGCACCTTGTGGATTATTGCATTCGAGAATTTACTATGAAGTTACTATGACTGATTTCACTTTACGGTCTTGAACATAATTGAACATAAGGAAATCCGACACGAGTGACTTTTTTTCTTTTGAGTTTCATTGGCTTAAGGGTCTAACTAAATTCTTTACGTTAAAGTCCAGGATACTTTAATAACTGCTGTTTGGTCAAATTGTTGCCATTCCACCTGGTTGCATTTCCTTTCGACCGATAATAGTTTCGCCTTTTATTATTAGCATGTCAAACGGTGGCAATCCGTTTGCTTAAATTAGTTTAGTGCATATGGTTGAATTTACATTATTTTGCAATATAGCAATTCACATATTTGAAAAAATGTTACACCAAAATAGATTTAATACCTTGACATCGCTGAAATAAAAGTGCTCCTCATAAAAATTACAATAATAAAATATTTTTTGCATTAAGTAACGATGATATCCACGCACATAATAAAAGTTTAATAACGTTTTGATTGCGTCACACCCACACGAATTTAAATACAAGTACAAAAAAATAAAAAGCTGCCAGATCTTTTTATATTAAAGGAATATAAACGTTTTTAATCGCTTAAAAAATAGAAATCGCAGTTGCGACCAGTGTGAAAGTATAAGCATTAAGCAAAAAAATAAGAGAGAACCAGAGTGTACATGGAAGTAAAGTGTGTGCTGTTTAACATTATTGTCCGCTAAATTCGTTAGAACTGCGTAAGTTAGAAAACTTAGCTAATAAATTTTAAAACTCTATCCACTGGCCACTTTTTTTATCAAAACAAATGATTTTTTTTTTATTCTTTCTGCTTGTGAGTCTTAAGATAACAATAAAGTGCAAAATTATTTAGCGAAACACAAAGCGTTGCCTTTTATCATACACCTCGTTCTTAATAAAAAATTATGCAAGAAAGAAAAGTAAAATCGACGGGTATTTACTTTTTAATTTTTTTCGATATAAAATTTAGAAAAAAAATTTTTCATTTATTTTAAATAAAACCTTTTTAATTTATATTTTTAAAAAGTCCATTTATACATTTAAATAATAAAAATAAAACCCATTAAGGTTTGCTTTTTTGTTCATATTTTATAATCTTCTTGCTATAAGTTCTTGTGCCAAACAGCAATAACAACTTGAAAATATAAAAAATATACAATAAATGCTAGAATATTCAAGTACCAATAAAACAATACAATCAAAAACTGAATAAAGACTATTAAACAATATAATAAAGACAACAATAACAACGGAAAAGAAAATTTACCTAGAGTCAGCCAGAATAAAAATTGTATTAAAAGTTTTACAATTTTTTTAAGAAAACAACAAGATTTTATTGGAAACTAGAAGAAGTTTTCTTTTTTTCTTCTCTTTTGTTTATTATTTCAAACTCAATATTTTATTTTTATTTTCAGTATATATTTTCCTATTGCTGTTGTGGAAGAGAGATGTGTGCTTAAGTACTTCAAAGTACTTAATACTGAATTTGATGAAATTTTTTTTTTGTTTCTTTTTTCAACTTTTTGCAGTTTTTCCAAATGACCCACAAAATTTGTAAGGATTTGTGTAAGTAGTTATTGTGTTCGTTAGATTAATTAAAAAACTTGCACAAAATTTATTTGCATATATTTCGAACACACTCCCCCACTCATGCAAATAAAAGAAGACTTCAACTTCAACAAATAAAAACACTCAACAACAACTTGCAATAATGAAATGAAATAAAAAGAATAAAAATAAATCCCTCAACAAAGTTAAGAAAAAGACAAATATTGGTCTACAGGAAAATGCTGGCACTATTGTACATTTTTTAAAGCACAGAAGTGCACAAACCAGTCTTGATTGTTTCAATTAAATTTTTAAAAGTAATTGCCTCTAACCAGAATTATATTTCTGTTTTGAATGTTTTTACTGTTAGAATAAAATACTTTTTTAAAAGAAAATAAACAAAAACAAGAAACTAAAGGGCATAGAATATCATAGATTCAGGTCAATTGTTCTTTACTTTTCGCTCGTTAAAATTCTAAGAATTTTAAACCCTCCGGAAGGACAGATCTTGTAAAGCCCCCAAAAAAATAGAAGTCTCTTACAGGAATGACTTGCTTATCAACCACAAACCCTTATTCACACAAAACTATATTGGGCTAAATACAAGAATTTTTTCTTTATTTCTTCTCTTTCTTATATTTTTAGTAGCCATTGTAGAACACTGCATATACTGCGAAACATCAAAAAACGGTTTAACTTCTCGCGTCAGCGTTTCCTAGACAAAGTCAGAGTTACCTCAGGTATCACCTTATAATTGCTGTATACAACTGGACTGCCAACCAGGATTCGCGCTCGCATATCAAATTTTGCTGGGGACAAAACTTTCCTAAATATTCATGAAAGCCAGCACTGACACTGTCGATGCAGGGTGCCGAATATAGGAAAATAGACGAAGGATAAAAGATGTGTTTGTGCATATTCGATTAAAAATTTCTACATTGAAAGTGACAGTAAAGTCATCTAAAAGAAGTTTATTCCACAAATAATTTGGCCATACAACGTATTCTCTCTGTAACGTGTTCTTCGATTCTCTGGACAATAGAGCACAAATGTATTGGCTTTAGATTATGAACGTGTAGCAGCGATGAATTTCTTCGCCCTGTCGTGAATGTGAGTTCATACATGAGTGCTGTTTTCCTTTTTTCGCCTGGTATGGGCGGTATAAATAGCAAGAAATCCGGGGTGATTGCTTTTTTCTTTAACTGGAAAAATATATTTTACTGAACATCACACTAAATTTTAATGCCAAAACATTAAGAGTGCAGACGAAATAGCATGTGTATTGATAGCTCTTTGTGAACGCAAACAACACTGGATCTTATGAGCGTTTATTTAAGCCCTGTTCAAAGGTCCCCATTCAGAGAATGTTGCAATATCGTTATTGAGTGTTTTTTTTATTCAATTTGTTTTATGAATATCAGTGATAAACAAGAAAATGTCGAAGCAGGAACTGAATGTGAGTTTACTCCAGAACTAATCTTGGATGAGGTCTGATTTATAGCACCTCGTAAATAATGCGATCTTGAGAAGGCTCGATATAAATTCAATTAATCCATCACCGATATTCAAAGCAAAAAGGTTTGTTTGAAGTGTAACATGTCACACGTTATTAAACGTAGTACAGTACCATCGTTTGCTTAATTTAGAAGTTATTGAAGCATTAGAAAATAACTGCGCATCTGAAGAAATATTAAAATAAAAGGCTTCACAGAAGCAGATTTATTATAGATGAGATAAAAACAGTACGGGTAAAAGGGCTCATTGGTTTATATTTCTAGTTCGATACAAAATTGCTTTATCTTTAAATTAAAAAGCCAAAAATTATAAAGCCAACACAGGAATTAAAACTTGCTATCGGTTAAATCCTAAATCGATTTTATTGCGGCAACATCTGGAAAGAAGTTTAAAATAAATCTAGTTTTTCTAGCCCGCAAGATTATAAATGATTGAAGTTGCTGAGAAAGAAGGATATTGTTCTCTAGGTCGAACATCAGAGCACTGTGATACTCATTTTAAGAATAAAATAAAATCATATAAAATTGCACAGGTGCACACATTGTAAACGGCTGCCCTTTTAACTCTATCTTAACTAACCTCAAAAAGAACACAAGTGTATGATTGCTTCTTCGTTATACTCCCAAAGTTGTGCTTTGGCATGTCTGTGCTAAAAAAAAAAACTATTGGAAGTTATCTGGGGATGATATAAAAGAAAATGGTAATAATGCTTCTGTTTTTTGCCTCTAGCGGTTGATTTTGAAAACAAAATGGCAATTTTGGTTTTCTAAAATGCAAAGTTTATTTTTTTTTTTCTTTTGTCATTTCAAGGAATACCTGCTGTATGTAATTGTGTATATATATAGATGTATGTATGTATGTATGTGTGTGTGCCTGTGTTTAAATTAACAGGAAAGAAATGTAAAGGTGGTATGGTTGCTATTGTGGTTGGAGTTTATAAATCCTGTTAGTTAAAAAATACTCTTTGACCACACAAAATACATACATACATTCTAATAGATATAGAATTTCTGCAGAAGTTTTTGTGGAAAATCTTTCTATCTCTATCATTTCACAACTTTTACTTAAACATGTATATATGTATGTATGTATTTGGAGATGTAGTACGAAGTTATACGATAATTATTAAGAAGTTTTTTTAATTTAAACTAAGCAATAAGCGACAAAAGAATTGTTTTTAGTTGTTGCTTTACTTTTGTTTTTGTACGAATACAATACAAAACTTTGTTAATGTTGACAAAAATTAGGAATAACACAGATAGTAGAAGCAAAAACTTCTGTTCACTAAATACAAACGGATTAAAGTTTTTGCCTTCTTTTTTCAGGTTATGTTTTATCTAAAAAAGGATTTGAACCAGATAGTTGAGTTTTATTTAAGTTTTTCAAGAACTTCAAAATTGAAGTGTTAAAGTTTGGTTAAAGGTCTTAGGTAAATATTAAATAATATTTTTAATAGAATTGAAAAACAATCTAAAGTACAAACTAAAAATATATATATATATTTCAATTCACAACTGGCATTAACGAAATATTTAAGTATCTTTTTTTTCAAAATTAATTTCACAAATGTCATTAAGTTCTGTGGTAACTGGTGTTTGTCTACTGTGGTCAAAAACTCTGTTTATTACTGTTTAACCTCTTGCAATTCGATCCAGCGCCAAGATGACTCAGTGAACCTTCTGATAATATTAGCTTTTTAACAAAAATAAAAAATTGAAGTGTTAACGGTTAAACCGCTATTATTCTCTACCGATAACAACACACAAACTGCTATTTACTTCAACAACAATATTAACAATAACTGTTTGTACTTAAGACAGTTTTACGCATGTCATGCAAGTTTTAATATTCAATTTGTATATCATTTTTAATGACTAGACTGATAAACGGTAAACATTTATGACAAGTCTAGCGCTTGTTGTTGTAGGGTGAGATGTTACATACACAAGTAAAAAATCGAAAATCTTTAAAGGCAACTGAGGGAAATAAAAAAGCTGAAACTAAAGGGTCAACAGGACAATTATAATTACTTTTTATGATATGCGTTTTCTAATTATTATTTTTATTGTTATTATTTTTTTAATTTTTTTTTTTTTTTTTTTTTTGACAGATAATCTGTGAGTCATGTTAAACGATTTCAACCTTCAAGTTTTTTTTTTTAGTTTACTTTATGACTAAAAGCTAATAGGTTTTTACAAAAAAAAAAAGGGTTAAAATTAATTTATTTTATATCGTCGTCTTCTTTTGCCCCGACGAAATTCATTGTGCTTATCTGTAACCTTTCAAAGTATATAGAATATAAGATACTGAGAAGCTCTTATTATTTTAGCAAGCAAACTCAGAAATAATTCTTGCAAAAAAACTAACTTCAAAATGGATTTCATCTCTATGTCTATAACGGTTAAAAAAGTATGGCCATATATATCAAATTACATTAAAGCGGCTATTAAACTGTCAAACCTGTCATGTAAGCATGGCTTGATGACATACTATTATACTGATGTAAGAGGGTAAAATTCGTGCTTTACAGCGGTGTTGGCTGGATTTAAAAAATTTTTGACATTGAAACTCTCTCTCATCAAACCGCTCTCACATGCAAAGTTTGACCATCTAATAGCCGTTTAGCCTTATATTCCATCTCCAAACATTGTAGTTGTTATAGCGGACTTAGCACTATAGCTCCTTGTTAATTTCAACCGTCTGTCTAAAACTGTTTGGCAATATATGTACATCAAATAACATCAACTATAGGGACACCCTTTATTAATTTCTAAATTCAAATTTTATACTTGTTATAGCTGAGTTATCAATACATGTTCTTTGCAAATTTCAAACGCCTGTCTACAACCTTTTTAAAGTACGGCCATATATAAACTTGTGTAGTTCATAAACGAAATAGTTCATTAAAACGATTCCATCGATTGAACTAATTGAAATAGTTGATACTTTTTAGTACACCTAGTTCTTTTTTGAACTTTACTTTGTATTTGAACTACCAGACAATATGAACTATAATTAATGTCAATGTTCAATATTTCCGACATGAAATTAGTGCTGCGACGTCTTTTATTTACCATTACGGCAATGCTACGGTGTTGTTGCCATCATGTTTTGAAAAGAACATTTGAACTAAAAGAGCTTTTGAACTAAAGAAAGCGTTTCAACTAAAAGTATAAAAAACGAAAAATACGTCTACAGAACATTTGAACTAAGAGAGATTATGAACTAAAGAGACCGTTTGAACTAAATTTTAAACTAATTCATTTTTAAACTTTGAACTAAAAAGATCGATCACTAAATTGAACTATATGGCACATGAATTTGAATGAGCTATTAGAGCACCCTTTAATTTATAATTTTGAATATTTATAATTGCTTTTATAACGGTCATAGCAATCTACGTTCCATCCAATTTTCAAGAGTTTATCTATAACGGTTTAAAAGATAGGCCTATATAGGTCAATTTACGTCACCTTCGGGGACACCCTTTAGCTTTTTAAATTATTATTGCATTACTGTTTTTCAAACTCCATAAGACGGGTACAAACATTCTCTTTTTGAAGTCGGTTCAAAAGAGATGAGTGCGACAACAATTTAAGAGTGTCGATTATAAAACGGTTGAAAGTATTTTGCATTTATCGCTTTTTCTTCTTTTACGAGTAGGCAGTCATCTAATGCATACCATGTCATTTTCTAACAATTCGTACCGATGGTTTTAATTTGTAAAATCTGTCATAAAGAATGTGAAAATATTTAGTTGACTTCATAACAGAATTTAAATTTTATGTGTAATTTTTGCAAATGCTGCATTGTCGGTAAATTATTCGACATTTTTGTTTAATAAAAATCAATAATAGGTTACTGTGCTCTCAGGGTTAGTACATAAAAACTTTTTTAACTTTTATATTAATTAAAAGCTTCTTAGTGAATTAAAATATTGTTTTGCAAGGATACAAAAGAAATTTGTAAAAGTCACTTTTTATTTTTTTAGTCATTATATTTTTTTTCAAAATTTAATACCTCCTCCTTAATTAAAATTTTTAACTTCAGAAAAAAAATTACTTTACCTTTTTTTAATTTCCTTCCCTATTAAATTACAATTTAATTACTTTCTTTAATTGTAACCACAATTTAAAAATTTTTATGTGAACTTGTCATAATAACTGACTCTCAAATAAAATACAACAGCATAAAAAGCGGAACTAAAATTAATAATTCTTAAAAAAAATGAATAGTAAAACAAAAGCAAAAAAAATCCAGACATACGAACAATAACAAAGTAATAAACTCAACAATGTATAACAAATTGTTTCTTTTTTTTTTTGTAATTTGAATAACAATAAAATAATATTAAAAATTTACGATTCTTAAGATTAATCTGATTCGCTATGTCTTCGGTATTGTGGATATTACATTTTTTTCTGTTTGTCAATCTGTCTTTCTAATGATACACGGCACAGTGGAGCAAAATAATGAAATTAGGGATTTAAAGTAATAACTTAAATATAAATTATTTATGCAAAAAATAAATCATTAAAAAAGAATTAAATAAAAATATTATTATATATTACAATTAAATAAAAATATTAAATAATTTTTGAAGGTTCAAGGGTGCATTTCGCCAATCATGTTTATTACAAGGAAGACTTAATAACTTTTACAAATTCAGTCAATAAGGGCAAATTAAAATAAAAAACGAAGAATTTGAAATAATCATCCACTGGAATAAAAATCAAACTATCTGAGAAACACCTCGTAAAGACCAAGACTTTTCGTTTAATTAGTTTAAGTTTTAGCCGTATTTTGTTATGTTTTTATTTGTTATTACATAAAACTTCAATAATGAGTATCTTGGTATAGTGTCGTCTATTCGGTAAAATTAATAAAAATTATATTTACGTAAAACTTTTTTAAATTTCTTTAAATCAGAAAGAATATAATTTAAATCTAGATTAAGCTCAGAAAAATTTATTCGAATATTTGTTTATTCGACTTGCACTTTTATAATTTACTTTAAATCTTAAATTATATATTTTTTAATCTTAATTTAGAATGGAATAATTTATTCGAATATTCGATTATTTGAATCTTAATTAAGCTTTAGAAAATTTATTCGAATATTTCATTATTCGACTATCATTTTTCAATTTTCTTTAAATTGAAAATAAAATATTTTTCTTTAATAATATATTTTAAAAGAAGCATGGAAAAATTTAGAATTTTTTTGTTACTTCAAAGTTTAAATAATATAATTTTAAGCCAAATTAAATTTTGAAAAATTTATTCGAATATTCGGTTATTCGACGAGCAGTTTTTTTACTTTTATTTTAAGCTTAAATTATATAATTCTAATTAAAATTAAGTTTGAAAAAAATTATTCGAATATTTGATTATTCGACTAGCATTGTTATATGATTTCAAAGCTGAAATGATGTAATTAAAATTTAAATTAAGCTTGCTGCGCTGCATCAGCAAGAGTGTAAAACGTAGCTAGTGTAAAACTTTATTAAAACAGAATTCGATTAATCTGTGTGATCATTAAAAAAAATTGAAATTTGTTTTGCACTTCGAGCTATTTTCCCAGCTAACTGAACATATGCAAAATCACTTAAAAATCCAAAAGCTTCTTTAAGAAAACGTGTAATTACTAAAATATTTAAGAGTTTTTAAGTTTTTTTATTGTTAAAGTGCTCTCTTTATTTCTATCTCTATTTATATGTTGCACCAGTATATCTTTTCTCAATCTTAGTAACTTTCGGTCCGGCATTATTGCATGAAATAACTATTTTTTTCAATCTACAATCCTTTAAACTGCATAAACTTTAATAAATTTACTTCACATAACTAAGCGAGAAGTAAGAAAGAAAATATAGAAAAATAGAGGTATTTTTATTTATGAACAGAACAAGCAAAAACGCTGGCATAAAAAATGATCTCTGTTTTTTTTTTTTTTTGCTTTTGTTTTATCTAGTTTTTCGTTAGATACTCAGAAGCAAAACTAAAATGCTGGAATTTCTTGAAAGTAGGGCAACATTGTTGAAAGAATGCAAAACTCAAAATGAGAGAATAAGAAAAATCGTTAGGAGAGAATAAGAAAGATATTGGGATACCTGGATAATTTTAACATTTTTACAAGCAGCTTATTCTGCTACATCAAAAGCGTGTTGATCAGTTATTTGCCAAAAGGGTCACTTAAATGATAACAGCATTTGAATGCGCAAAACTAATTAAAAAATCGTTTATTCCTCTATTGTATAAACTTTTCTCCCACTGTGCGGCAACATTATTAGCGTATCTAAAGAAGTTTTATTTTGACTGAAATCTAAGTATAAAATATGTTTACGTGCTTGTGTTGAAATATGCAAACACAGATATCATAAAAATAACACAAATAAAAAAGAAATACGCATAATTTAAAATTGTTATTTTTTTCACCAGCTTTTTTTCCCTTTGGATTCAGCGAGTACTTGTAGCAATTTGAGAAGTATGAGTTGTGGTTGTTGGTATTATGGGCCTGTTTTAAATGTTGTTGTAGATTTTTGCCTGACTGCCAGGCAGCTAGCCAAACGAACTTGAGACTGTTGCAGGATGATGTTAGCGATGGCATTTGTTACGGATGCTAAAACCATTGGCGATGAATGGTTGTGGTGGTGGTGGTGGTGTTGGTGGCGGCACAATTCTTATCATTTCAACGCGATCGCAACAACAAAAGTAAATAAAACCAGATATACGTACATATGTATGTACGAGTATCTACAATGCATAAGTAAAACGTAATTCATACACACATTCTTTGGGAATAAATTGGTATCTAAGTATCCGCATGTTTGAACGAATGTTTCGCTAAATAAATGTTCAATGTTTCTCCATATCTGTACAACGCCTTCGAAATGTTTAGAAAGCATAAAATTTTAGCAAGAAATAAAAAAAAAATTAATACCAAATCAGTAGGAAAAACGAAAACAAACACTGAACTAGAGATATGGAATTTAATGGTTTGGTTTGGTTTAATAATGGCGACAATTGAAAAACGATAAATCTTTTAATATTAAAGAAAAACACACAAACAAACACTATTTCTTTTTTGCAATCTTGATTATGTTTTTCTGACATTGGCTTTCAAATTGAAGAATATTTATGAGATCAGTCTGCTAAGGAAGGCGCACATAAAAAACACACGCACACAAACAACAACGTCAACCATCAAATTGTGGTTTGCATATGATTTTAAATAGAAATTTACTTTTAATTGATATTAAATACTTAAGAAATATAATAAAAAAATATCTATATGGACACATAAATGAAATACAGTTATTGGTTAAAATTATCAACCAACTCTAATTAAGAGACAATTTTTATGAAATTTATGTAAAAGATAAAAATCCTGATTTTGTAATTTGATTTATAGTTCTTTTACATACTTCTGGCTAATAAACTAGTCTCATGTAGAAATTAATTATTGACTTAATTTTCTAAATTATGGAAGTTTGCAAGTTTCTTTGAAGTCATGCCCTGATGTTGCTTAACTCTTTAAATTCATCTTTAAAGGTTTTCTTGTAAATTCTCTTGAAAATATTTTCATTTATTGCTTTTATATGTAGAATTTTTCATTTAATTTTAAGTTTAAAGTAAATAGTTTTTTTACTTTTCAATACAAAGAAATACATTTGTATAAATTTATTTTACAATTTAAGTTATTTTGTGCGAAACTTTCACAAAGTTTTCAAATATTTAAAATGTTTTCTTATGAGAACTAAAAGAAAATCAATCAATATTAAAGTATTTTCTGTTTTAGCAAAATCCTTGAACAATACACTCACAAAAAGCGCTCAGTAGTATTTTTAGCCTCACAAAAAATTGGTAGTAAAAAAAATAAGAGAAAAAATTCCACTGGGAGCAAAATGAAATTTCTAGAACCAGAACAAGATGTTAAAAATATCTTCAACTATTAAGAAAAGAATTTTCTAAATAACACCAGTTAGGGAAAATTAAAACTAAAAAATTTTCGGTTGTCTGTGACAAGGCTTAAAATAAATAAAAAACTTTAGTGACTATCTTTTGCTAAACTCGAAAGATTTTCTAAATTTTAACTAATCCTACGTCGATAGTCACAAAAAGAACATGACAGGAACCGACAAGGAAATATCCTTCGTAGCTAGTGAAATAATTTTATACAAGAAAAACATCGTAGGCCGCTATAGACAACAATTTCTAAAGTCAAAACTTTTTCTATAGCCTACGGCAGGAATTCTGAGTCAAAAAATCTTCAACCGCTAATGACATGATTTTATAAAACAAAATCATAGAGGTCGCTGGCCAAAATATTACACAAAAAAATTTTGAAAATGTGGTGTACTGTTGACCTTCTAATTTGTCATAAATAATTTATATATTTGGTGAAATTTCTTTGAACTCTAGAGAATAACTTTTTAAAACCAAACGCAAGAACTTCTAAATCCGAAAAATTATTCACCAGTATTTAAAGGACTTTTAAAAGAAAATCATCATCGTTCACTAGCTACACTATTTTCGTTCGCTAGCGGCAAGAAATTTTTACACAAAAGCCCTTTTAGAAGTGACATGATTTTATTAAACAGGTCCTGGTGACAATATTTTCTAAAACAAAGAGAATTTTTCAAAACCAGAACCTCTTTGAACGCCAGCGAAAAAGAACAACATATTTTTCAATGGCTGGCGAAAAAACTAATTAAAAACAAAAAATCTTTTACCACTAGCGACAAGATTTTCGAAAAAAGAATATTGAAGGCGACAAGATTTTTGAAACCCAAAACAAATGTTCACCAGCCACAAGTAATCCTAAAATCAGAGATACTTTGTTCGGTAGCGAAAAGATTTCTGAAATTAAGAAGTCACTAGCAGCAGAAGTTTCTCAAATCTCAAACTTGAATCGCTAGCGGCATTTCTATTTTATTAGAACGAAATCGTCGATTTTAACCGACAAAATCTACTGTCGCTACTAAAAATTTTTCAAACAAAAACCTCGGGTTTTTTTTAGCTAGCAGAAATATTTGCTAAAAATTCAAATTATTTTCCGTACACTGTTTGATACACTTTTCTGCATTGGAAATTAAAAGTTCCATCTCGCTGTTGACAATATTATTTGAAGCTTGCTCTTTTCATTTTTAAAATAAAATATATTCTCTGCTTATCTTCTCAAAGAAAAGAAATTTTCCTTTAAATTAGTTACAGAAAAAAATGTTTAAAAAATGTAAAAAAAAATGTCAAAAAAAATTTTTTCTAGAAAATCTCTCTTATGTTTCAATGAATTTAAACAAATTTTTCATGTGAAAAACTCAAAAAATAATAAAAGTTTTTAATTAAATCAATATATTTCACTGAGTTTGTCCTTGAGTTTATGATACATTGTATTCGTTTGCTATTCAACTTTTAGTCTATATTTTTTTATATATAAAATTTATAGAGAAAAAAATCATCTTGTTTTAGTTATGTAAATTCTTTTTTTTTGTAATATTTTTATTCTGTTTCATATTTAAGTTTTCCCAGTTCTTTCAATTCCTTAACAAGTTTCCACGCCATGAAAAAAACTCACTGATAGTGAGTTATATGTGCCAGCCAGCCAGTCAGCCAGGGTTTAAGCAACGAAAAAATTCGGTTTTGATTAATTGTTTAACAAAAACTTTGTTAGAGTGAATTTTTTTTTCGACCACCACTAAACACTCTTAAACAAAATATTGTAAGAGAAAACTTTTCTTTTTTTTTTTTTTTGTTTAATACAAATTATTAAATGAACCATTAATTACCCATGACACAAAAAAATATTACTCCTGGTAATGTCTAATCATTAAAAATAATTTTAAAAAATTTTGTGTATTTAGAAGAGGAAAAAAAAAATAAAAACTTTTTTGAATTTTTATTTAACTGACATTTTATATTCCCACTTATTGGGCACAGTGGAATAGGTGCATTAAAAAAGAAGTGGGGAGTGAGTCACAACAGACCCTATAGACATCACTATATCCAGAAAAATGCCTCGTTAATAAGGTTAACATGCTGGTGACATAATTGGACCTTATTTTTATAAAACCGGAACTCACCAAACTGTCGGAAGTTGCACCAGAGTAATGATTTTTTTCTTTTTGTAAATATGGATGAGATTGATTGCGGTTTCTACAGGATTGCGCTACATGTTTAACGGTAACAGCAACCATGGAATTATTAAAATCTTTTTTTGGCGACAAGTTAATTTAAAGAAATGGCCAAGTCAATCGGCCTCTAAAGTCTTGAAATTCTACACATCTCAAATTTTTCCTGAAGAGACCCATAAAACTCAGGGTTTATGGGGATAAACCGACAATAATTAATAGCTTGAGGTCAATCCTTGAAAAAGTGGCTCTAAATTGAACGTCAAGAATGCGCCGCGTTAAAAATAGCCACAGTTGTCATATTCCCGAAATCACTTGCAAATGTTAATGCTAGTTTTACTTTTTCGTACAGAAAGTTTTTTGGATTCATTTCTTTTTTACAATTTTGGTTTCTATCGGGTTTAAGAAACTTCCCTTTTTAACCTAAAGATCTGAATTTAGCTCTTCAGAGCGCTCAAGACTATATTGTGGTTTCAACTGCTGTTCGATATTGAAGAGCTTGCGACAATTTATTTACAGTGAGGCTACGTTGGGGTTTGAACTCAACAACTTATTTATTGCTTGTTTATCAAGCAATCTATTTAGTCAGTTCCATATCGCAACATGAAATCTTAGAAGACTTGTTTATGGAACATCTTTCCTAAAAATTTTCACTTTTATACCCTTCACCACAAGAAGTAGAAAAAGGGTTTGACTTATTTTGTCATTCCGTTTGTAATTTCTACAATATTCATTTCCGACTCCATAAAGTATATATATTCTGACTTCTTATGCATAGCGAAGTCGATTGATGTCTGCCTGTCCGTCCGTGTTAATATTGAAATCAAGTTTGCCGAGGCATTAGATCAGCTAGAAAAAAATTATATACACCAATCGATCAGACATAGTGTCGAAAGAGGTGCTATTGGAAATCAGCAAGATCGGTGCATGTCCTTCGACGCAGCGGAAAAAACACCACGCCTTCCTCTAATTTTCCTTTATCATTTGGAACAATGAAGAAACTCCAATATAGAAAATAAAAAAAAATAAAAAAAATATCAAGTGCAAAAATTGGCGCTTGCCCATATTTTCCGAGTTACGGGCCTCTGAAATTTTTTAAATATCAATAGGGCTATCATTTTAAAGGTTCTGAAAAGGTCTTTAAGGAAAAACCAAAATTGTTCGAAGATGCTTTTCCTATTAACAGCCGATAGTTTTTTAAGTAAAATTATTTATAAAAATTTTTTCTTATTTTTCAATTCCCTGTCACCCCAATATGTGCTTTTTTGATTTGAGTTTCTTCACTAAACTAGATTTACATAGATGGTGAAGGCTATATAAGATCAGACTTAGCCAAATATGTATAGCGCTCTTACCTGTTAACTGTTAAACAGACTGATTTAGTACCCTAGTACCCTGTAAATTATTTAACACATATTTTTGTTCATTAGGCTGTTGGTACAATTTCAATAAAATACAAATAGTAATGTAATTAAATTTTTTGCCATCTGGCTGTAAGAGTATTCCACAGTGCAATAACTCAGCAGCAAATTATAAGTACAATCAACAAAAACGTAAAATGTCAGAAAAATTAAAAGTTTAAACGATTCATTTTTTTTTTTCTTGGCTTTGCTTAGCTGCTAATATTTAAAGTATATTAAGCACGCTTTAAAACAAAAACGATAGAAACAAAAAAAAACTAGAACAACACCACCACTTAGCTGTTGCAGCAAAAGAAAAATCAGAACCAAACACACTCACGCTGTATAATACAATGACGAAGCTAATTTCATGAGCAGTTTAAACAAAATAAAAGTAAGTACAGCAATTTTTGCTGCTATTTTCTTTTTGAAAAATGGCACAAAAACTTGAGGCCATAAACAAAAATACGTTACACAAAAAAAAATTAAAACACAACATCAGCAACTACAAAAATCCATTTACCAAAAAAAAAAATCTTTCATTCTCTTAATAGAAAAATTTTGCGTATTTTTTGTGCTTGTGCAACATTTTGCAGTTTAACATTTTGCATGAACATTAATTTCTGTTGTACGTTTCAACAACTTTTTCCTGTTGTGTTTTAACAAATTTAAACAGTTTTTTAAAACAACAGTTCATAACGAGGGTGGTATCATAGAATTTTATAAATCGAAGTAATGCGGTCAGTCATTTAAGCACATCATAGTCTACGACTTAAACCTCCTGGCAGTGACAACAAATAGCAGGCTTTCAGTACGCTTGGTGATTGAAGAAATAGACTGGTAGTTCAGCACTCGCTTATGAGGGAATGAATTAATGATCTTAGTTGCAAGTAAGCAGAATCTGTAGAAAACAAACCAGTCGAGGCATAAAACCTCAACTAGAAAATGGTGTTAAGGTTGGTAAAATCAAATAATGCCAAATAATAGAGTTCTCTTAATTTAAAAGTGCTTGTCTGGTATACCCCTGCTGTGGCTTGTGCGAGCTTGAACCTAGACTTGCCCTAAAGGAATTTTTTTTTGTAGAACTCAAGTTCTTACAAGTTTTGGACTTTAAGAACTTGGCAGTACACAGGGACGAAGTCAACATGATGAAGTTGGAGCAGGATACGTTGATTAAAAATATTTTTGCCTTTCAGGAAAATTCTAGCCTGTCAAGCTAGTTAGGTGTTTATTTTCTATACTTAATTTATTTTTATTAAAACAAAAACATGACTGCAGCCCGTAATTAAAAAAAATTATATACAACAAAAATTTTTTCTTATCCCTCGCATTATTCACACTTTTAATGTAACGACAAGCACTAACAAGCAAAAGTTTAAAAATGCAAAGGAACAACATTTATTTATAACAAAAGCATATAAAATGCAGCAGCGACAACATCAACATTACAAAATAACTTTTACTTTTTTTCTGTTTCTTTATACAGTATAAAAAGGTAGAGTTATTTATTATTTTAAGTTCAAATGTAATTTAAGTAAAATTTATATTTTATTTACTCGCAAAAGACAAGTGCCTTAATAACGGTTAAAGAAAAAAAAACATGAGCAAATAAATAAAAGCACCTGTTCTATTTTTAAAAATATTTTTCTAGTAACATATTTTAGCGTTAAATAAAAGAGTTAAATCTTAAAATATCATAAAAAATTTAAAAAAGTATTTAAGACTATAAAGAGTATCAAGATGACTATAAGTTTAAGGTCAGCGCATTGTATGCAGTTCATACTTGCTACAAATTATACACAGAAGGCATTTTTATTTTAACAAAAAATTGCTAGAACCTAATTTTAAGTTTAATTACTGTTTTAATAGCTTTTATTAAAGTTGTTTTTAAGTTTTATCATTAATTTTATATTTAATGTGATTTTTTTTTTTTCAATAAATAATTTACGAAATTGCGTATTTCATTTTGCTAATTACGTGATGGATTCTCTTTCAATTAAAGAAGTAAATAATTACGTTTAATTTATTTTTTCTTCTGCGTGTGAATCTTACGCGCCATTCTATGCTTTCATGCTTTAAAATTTGCTTAGCAATCAGTGTGAAACGTCATCTACTGTAGCTGGCGGAAGCAAAAGTAAGTGGTAAAAAGACCTGAACTCATGCATGACCAGCAACTGTCCCTCCGTTTAATACTTAATATAAATTAACTAAGAAATGTTATTAAGTTTAACAAAAAAAAATTAATTCGATTGATAACTTTCTTCTAGAATTTTTTAAATCTATTGATCAAGAAAGGTGTTTTCCCATTCAGTTCAAAACTAGGTGCCTGAATGAAAACAAAACTCTAGTCCCCAATTTGACGAATGATGTCCCCAAAAATCCCCAATTTTTAAACGAAAATCCCTAATGTTGGCCCCAAAAAGAAACAATTGAAAATACGTATTTTTATTTAAGAAAAACTTTAGTATATATTTCTTAATTTTTTACAAATTAAAAATTGTATATCTATCATTAGTTTAGGAACTTCAAACTTATAATAGCAGATTTAATTTTAATTTGTGATTCTAACAATTTATAATGTAGCTTATTCCTCATGTTCTTTCTGCAACACTGAGGCAGTGATTTCACGAAGGGAACAACTCTCAGCATTATCTTTGTATAAACTATTGCTTAAAACACAAAAATGGAATTTTTGAATAAAATCTTGAAGTATATTTTTAAAATTCTATTTGTTTATGTTTTCAAAATTTTTAAATTGTTAATTTTTATAGAGTCCGTAATTTAATATATTTAATAGGAATCTTTTAAGTATTCTGAACAATAAATAATCGATTTGATATAAAAAAGTAACAATTGTAGTTCTTCAGTACATTCTAGGTCAACATCTATGTCGGTGATATCGAAATAATTGTTTCCTTTGTCAACATCGAATTTAGTGAAGAGTGCAAGAAATTGTTATACAATTCGTTAATAAGGAATTCTACAGGGTTGGGGATTAATTTCACCTCTTCCGAGCTGCATAGATTTAGTAAAAGGCAAAGACTTAACTTTTTTAATTGAACTGTTTTTCCTTTTAAAGCAGAATATAAAGAGACTTTTTTGATTCACACATATTGCTTGCATCTTCTGTTTCAATGGCAGTTTAATTATCAAAAATAAGCCCAAGTTTTTAAAAAAATCTGATGATGCATCTGCTGTTACCTCTGCTACAACTAAAATGCCCAAAAACTCTGTCGTTATTTCACCTCTCGTTAAAATACCGAATGCAAACGAATATCCATTTACTCGACAGTCAGGAGTATTTACCGGCATTACAGGCGCTAAAACAAATTTTATTTTTGCGTAAAATTTTGTCGTTATGGCAACACTTTTTGAAAATAAATTGCAAAGATGACCAATTGATATTGTACTAGAATGTGTAATTTAATTTGCTGTACAAAAATATTTAAATCGTTATTTAATGTCTACACTTAAAAGTTTATATTGTTTGCCTTTAATCAGGTAGAAAAAACATTTAAAATATAAAAACCAATGCCAATAAATCAAACAAGTGCTAATAATAAAAGCCTAAAAATGAAAAATCCCCATATCCCTCCCACGAATTTTTGTCCACCAAACTTATGTTGAAATCCCCAATTTGGGGAGAAATCTCCTTATCTGGCTACACGGTGTGTGAGAAGGAGAGAGCAAGAAGGATAGAAGAATGATAACGGTTATATACGATATGTCGGCATATAAGTGGGGACTTCTATAAGCTGGCTGCCAGGAGCCTATACGTAATTTAAAATAATTGTCTTCCTACAAGCAGGTTCTTATGACCCGTAGAAGTCGTCGCCTAACATATGAATTTTAACCAAAGCCACCATCTTATTACTGCGTAAGTACAAGAAACAGTAGCATGTAGTGTGCTTACTCCTTCTAAAGCTACCAATTTAAGTGGTAGAGATGTTTTGCAGTTTCATTGCACCAAAACTTCTAGAAAACAAGCTTATCACATATCTCTTGGAGTTTTTTGTAAAAGCTGTGAGGAATAATGACATCGGTGGAAGCAAAAAATAACAAGAACATTTAAGGTAGCGTAACAAAAATGTGTCTTGCTTCATATTGAGAGTTTTAAAATATGTATCCAAGAGAGCATTTGGTTTCTAAATTCAAATGAAATCATGCCACTGCTAAAGTCCTAAGAGCGAAATAATAAGATTTTGAAGATTTGAAAAAAGCACCCGTTAAATTAAGACACATCAGCTGTGGATCTTCTAAACGCACACAACAAGCAGTTTTACAGAGCAGAAATTTTTATATAATTTCAGCAAAGTAGAGGACACATGAATATATAAAATCATTTAAACTCTTAATGAAACAACTCTTTTTTAGAAAATAAAAATAATAAAAAATTTTTCATTTTAAGCCAATGTGCAAATGTTTTAATCGATTTTTATTATTATATTCTTAACTTTAATATCCATAAATTGTTATTTAAATAAATACTAAAATTGTGTTCCATTGAAACGAGTTCGCATTAAATTTAATTTAAAAATTTTTCACAACTTTAAAAATTAATAAATTTTGTTTGTGATGTTTTTAACTGATAATAAAAGTTTATTTTATATTAATTTAATTCTTTTTGTACTGAATTTAATAATAAAGTATTATAAATGAGAAAAAGTTTTTCATTAAATAAAGAGGAGTTTAAATGGAAAGAGTTGTTATGAAATCAGAATTTTATTAAATGTTTCAACATTGAAACAACACTCAAAACTACAACAATACATTGTCAACTAATTTTATTAAAATTATAAACAATTTAAAAGTAATTAAAATAAACTAGTTTTTGTTTATTTATTAGAAAAACTATTGTCAAGAGGAAAACTTGAAAATGTTTTTAGTCAATATGTAAGTACAACAGCACTCGTAATTTCATAGATAGAAATTTAATTTATTTTTGAAATGACAAATTGTTTATAACTGAATTTTTTTATTTTTTTACTTTACAAAATAGAGTTTTTTTCATATTTAAAGGATTTTTTGAATTATTTTATTTTATTATTTTTTACGCTGCAAAATTGAACATTTCATCATATTTCAAAGGATTTTTCTCACAAAAAGGTTTTATTTCTAAAATTCTGAAAAAGTGGTAAGAATTTTAATTTAGTTTAAGTAGAAAAAGTATCTTTATATCATTGAAGATTTCTACATTTAAAATTTGTGTATGGGAATCAATTTTATTTCTTTTATATTTTGTTACGAAAAGAGGATGTGGAAACATTCTTCATATCAGTAACAACAAAAGTAATGGCTGTTGTTATATGTGTGTGTGGTTTAGATCTACATAAAATGTTACTTTCACCACTAATAAAGTGTAGTGTAGAACTAAACGAAGTAGTCTAACAAATGCTTAACAGCAGCTGTGTGACATTGGTAGTGGTATCTTCTTTTTTGTTTAACAGATGACCATGAGTTCAAGTCCTAAAACAGCCTGGATTACAAAGAAAAATAATTCTGGTTGAGTAGATGCGCTGGATAAGTTTGTTTAAAGAAACGAATGAATAGTAAAAAAAAACCAGCAGTGTTTGTAATTGTAACTGAGTTGATTAAAAAGGTCTGGTTCGTTAAGTGAGAGATCATAATCTTGAGTCTCGCTAGCGCATTGTGATTTAAATGGTTTTATGACTTGTAGTTTTTTTGGCGAAATCATTTTAAAGTCATCGGAGTTGCTCGATTATGGATTTTTCTGTATTGAAAACTTATGGCTGGACTAGGGAATTAAAAATATTAAAATATCGAACCCTAGCTTTACCTACTAAAATTTCTCCGCTTTGTCGATCTTCTAACATAAGTCGAACTAGTCGAAGTAAGTCGAAGTTTTTTTTTCGCTTTGCAGTTATTTTCAACTCGATGAAATTTAAAATTTAATTTTCGGCTCAGGTGGTCATATTAAATATAAAATTCTTTGGTTTATTGGGCTTTGCTTACAGCTACAATTTTTAATATTGCTGGCATGTGGCCAGTAGGAAGTATTAAATAGTTAATGCCTGTTATATTTTATGACCGTTACTTTGCTTATCATTTAGACGTGCAGCTATACGACTTTTTATGCTGGTTAACAAATAATTAAAGAAAAAATTGGTTTAACAGACGATGCCTAAACAAAAACAAATTGCAAAGCCTGTATAAAAAAAAAATTATTGCTTAATAATCAAAGGACTTAACTACAAGAATGCTAAGCGCTCACATTAATTTTGTGAGACTTTGACATATTATTTTTACCTCAATTTATTTTTCTTTTTATGCATTGATATTGATACAAATTTAATTTATTGGCAAAATTATTCAGGGTTGATTGGTTAATCAAACCGCACGACTCCTTTCACTTATCAAAATTTAGTAATCGAATGTCTTAAAAAACAAAGTGAATTTTTAAAACAACTTAGGAATTTAAAATATCTTTTAATTAATTCCATCAAGCGTGTTCTAAAATTTGCTTTTGTTTTTTTATTTTTTCTTAATTTTTTATTAGTCATTAATATCAATTTATCTATATTTAAAATAAATCCTCATAGGTTTTTATATGCACTCTTCTTTATTACCTTCAACTCTTTTTTTTTAGTTTCTTTTTTTGTTCAGTTGAGGCAAGAAAGTCTAGTGGATTTTTTTCCTTAGTTAGAGAAATCGCAATAAAAAGTTTTTTATGTGTATAAGTCACACTATCAAACAAGACAGATAAAACTGAAATGCAACTCTGATTTTACAATTTTTTACAAAGTTTTTTTGTAGAAAACAAAAATGCGAAGTTTCTGAAAAAATTAAAATCTGTTAAACTTTTTATTTTAATATCTCTTGGACACATAAACACTTTTTGACAGATCTAACGACTATATCTTATACTGTTTCATGGTCTTTAGCAGCCATAAAACTCCATTTAAGGATAATGAAAAATAAATCCGTACCATGTATGTAGGTCACTCTTTTATATTTTCAGGCATGTCACAAATGCCGTTCGGAATTGAAATGATTCCGAAGTTTCTATTCCGATCGAAATGGTTTTAGCTTCTATAGATTCCGTTCGGTTTTAGTAAACATAATAACATAATTGCAACGGCAGAATAAAAAAAGGAATATTGTTTGTGTGCTGTGACTACGGAATTTTTTTAAAAAGAATAAAAGTACGGCAACATCTTTTAGGCAAATTCCGTTTATTCTTTTTTTTTTTTTTTTTTTTGATAAAGGATAAGGAAAAAATGTACTTTAATTTTGCTTGATTCCTTTAAATATAAATATTTTATATCCATATGGCCATTTCACTATTGTTCATATAGCTCATCAGTAAACTCTATCTAAATTTTTTAATAAAGATTCCAAATAATAAATTTTCTTGTTTTTAATGGTTTTTATGTTAAAAAAAATTCTCAAAATATCAATTCCACATAGCAAACTGAAAGTGGTTTCATTCCTAAAATTTTTTTCGTTTTTCGTTTCTATAGAAGCAAAATGCGGAATCAATTCCACTTCCGAACGGAATTTTCCTCTGTGACATGTCTGTTTATTTTATTTGTATTAACTTGCTACAGCGAACGTCGTCAAACATACTTTGTATAAAGTTAAAATGAGGCCTTGTGAAAATAATGTTTCTATTAGGACACCTTTCAATATTCATTTTTTTTTAATTATTTTTAAAACGGCTTAGCATTGTGAATTCTAAATGACACCTTTTAATTTAAAGTTTTATTTTTTTTCTGCTTTTTGCTATTGCGCACAAAATATTACTGATTATAGTTACTGTTATTGTTCCAGATTTAAGAAAATGGAACAGACGGCCGACATTGTGATGAAAATAATAGGGTTACGTTTTGACACCTTGTATACGGAACTCTAAAAAGGAATAAATAAAACCTTTCAACTAAAATTAAGTTGCACAATCTCAAGCTTCAGTTAGGTGCTTGTGCTAGTTGTCAAAGTTTTTTCTTAATTCCCGCAGTCGAGTTTGAAGAGTTCGTAGAATTTCTTTCAGTTAGTGGAGATTTACAACATGCGCTTTTAAATGCGATAATCGAAAAATAAGATAAGTTAATTCCCTGCAAGAAATGAGTGACTGAAACTTATAAATACACAATTGTCTACTAACACTCTTGCAATTATTTTATACTAAAACAGCATTGCCGTTGTACGGCTTCTCGTATTAAATTTAAATTAATTTTTTGTTGTTAATTAAATCTAAGTTTTAACTTGTTTTTATTCAAACTTGATTAGAAAAGTTCAAAATACAGCTTAAAAAAATTTTTAATTAAATCTGTTTCAAAAATAGGCAAAATTTTCTTTATATTTTTTGTAAAAAAAGTCACTGACACCGCTGTTTGCTACAGGCTACACACGTATACAAAAGTTTATATCATTTTTTTTTTCATTTTCCCATTAACAATGTGATAGAAACTTCGTTTTACTTAGTGATAGATACTTCCATCATCAGCGATTGTCATTTGATGGATCAAATGATGGTCACTGTTCTCGTTGGGTTTATTATGGAACGTGGTAATATAATCGATCGATTTCAAAACAATCGTTTTGGAAATTGTTTTCGTTAAAAATTTACTTTTTCATTTATTTTCAAAAAATTTTGGATTTGCGTCGATTGATTTTTATCACACATCTGATTGTTCACAGGTGTAGTAATCCGATTTCTGATACTTTTACCCAATTTTTTGATAGTGGATATTAAATTAAACAAAAGATTATAAACTGCAAGAATTTTATTTTAAAAAATTGATTTCACAAATGAACTAAAATTTACTTTTTTCGGCTCAGGTTAATTTTTTAAATTTAATTTTTAGAAAGAAAATTTATTTTTACAAAAGTACCTATACAGACGTTTTTTAAAGAAAACAAGAAAAATTAGACGCTGGCAAAATGTAATGCCGCATTTTCTGGACCGCTACATCCTTCATCAGCATTCTTCGTGTCTATCCACCATAAGTTGTGTACATTGTAAACATCATCCATTTAACTAATCAATATTAATTTGGTATTAAGTTAATTGGATTTATTCCAAACGCGGCTTGAAAATTATGTCTTTACATCGAAAGCGCTCGCCAATCGTATCAAATAAACAGCCATTCTAATCAAAAATCTAGTTTTCAAGGACAATAACAGATGAAAAAAATTATAGGTACCGAAAATCTTTTAATTATCAATTTAATTGCATTAAAATAAAAATTAAACAAGCAATATCCCCAACTATTGTTGTGTATCTTAAATATATTATAACAATGAGATAAAACTTTGAGAACTTCCAAAAAACTAAACTGAAAAGGCAAACGATTAAAAAATACTTGAAAAGGTTATTTGATTTGTTTACTTACCTTCTTCTTATTTTTAATTACACCTTCAGCGGCAATGCAGGCTTTTAAAGAACACACGATAGAAAAAAAATATATATTCCACAAATAAACAAAAATAAATAAAAGAAATAACAACAAAATTAAAATTCAAAAACACTTTACAAAGCTGTAAATAAAGTTTTCGCAAAAGCAGCAGCAGCAGCAGCAGCGACGGGCAGAGAAAAACAAATTCTCCTAAATGAAGCAGCAGACATTTTTAGTTGATGCTTTAAAAACTTGATTTAAAAACAAATTCAACTATTTAGGTATTAAAGATGGCATTTAATAAGATATTTATAATGTAAATATTATAAAATTAGGCAATTATTAAACAAACAAACTGTTTAAACTTACAAAATTACACTACTGCACTTAATACAATAACAATTTGGTAGGTTTTTGTTAGTGTACTTCACATAATTTTTGCTATACTCTTTTTTTTTAAACTCTCTTCTCTCATAAAATTATTTTTGGGGGATTAATTAAATTGTGGGACACTACACAATAAACACGGCGAGGATGTCGTTAATAAACACACAATTAAACACGAACACTATTAAATATTTATATTTTAAATTTCAATAACATGCTATTCTTTTTAACTTTTAATTCTGTTAAATACTTTATTTTATAAAACTTTTTAATTATTTTAAAGCAATTTCGATTTTTATTAATTTTTACAACAAATTATTATTATTAGAATAGCGACGAGAAGAAAAATTTGTTTGGTTTTGTTTTTTTAACACACACACACATCCACCTTTACAAAAAGCCACATACAAAAACAGTAGAATAATGCAGGCAAAGAAAACTCCAGCTAAAGAAAATCCACTCTTTTGTTTGTAATTTTAATTCTGCTTGAATTTTATTAAAGATGTTTTTGTTGTTGTATAAAAGCGATTTGAAGCAGAGCTAAGCTGACGGACACGTCTACGTTTTTAATTGCTGCTTTTGCTTTATTTGTTTTACTACAATTTTTTTTCACTTGCTTTATTACAAGAAATGGACAAACACACAGGTATATTTGAGGAAAAGTATTTTCAAGTTTTTTTTTTGTTCTTTGAATTAAACTGACTTGAAAAACATTTAGCTTAAATATGGTTTTTGCAAATACATACAAGTAAGGATTTTTTTAATTCCTTTAGATTTAATATTTTTCCTTTAACAATAACTTAGTCCAATAAGAATTTTTTGTTTCTTTAATTTTTTTTTTCAGACAAAGATTTTTTTATTTAAGCCACAATTAAAACGTAGTTTTGTTTTGCATTTCAAATGTTTAAATCTAGCTTTCTCTAAACTTCCCCAAATCAATTATTTGTTATTAATGAATTGTTTTCTTTTTTAAATTTTCTAAATAAATTACTAGTTTTACATAAAATCCTTTATAACTTTATCCGCTTACGATATACAAATTTTACGCGCTACGCCGCCGTCTTTTCCCAACTGAAGCAGTTTTTTCTTATTTAAAGAATATTTTCTATATTTTTCTTTGTTTTGTTTATTCTTGAGTCTGCTTTTTATTTTTTGCTTGTTGCCTTTGTACTCGTTGTTTGCAATTCGTCTGTTTAAAAAGCTCAGTTGCGTTACAATAGTAGTAAATGAATTTTGTGCAAATTTGTTGCAACGGTGTGTATTATTGAGAGAGTATTGCCAGTAAAGAATAAAATTAACTGTGTTTTACAATAGAGGGAGCCATTTCAAACAGGCGTTGAGAATACATGTTCACTACAATTATATACACAATACTTTTATTAAACATATCCTTGTTTTTTTTTCATTTTTACAAACTTTAATTATTTTTTTTTGGGATTTTATAATGTGATTGAAATTTGAATGCTTATATTTCATAAAATCTTATTATATTTTTTTGTTGTTTGGAAAAGCCATTCGTTTTAAATTTAACTCTGGTTACCTGAGTCAACTCGATAAAAACCTTCGTAATCTTTTTTGAAATGTGGAAAATTTTTTAAAATTTTTATTTGTAAGCTACGAAAATTTCAATTAAATGCCGAATTCTACATTTACTATTTTAAAATAATCAACTGATAGCATAATCAGTTTTATGAAAAATTTAAATGTAGGGAAACACAATATGTAGTAAAATTTGGCGGTATGTCACGCTCCATGACTGTTCAGAATGGTCATAGAAATTGCTACTTTTAAATAAATTAATTAATTTACTCTTCTTAAAAAGAATTAGACAAATATGAAGCGTTTAATAAAAAATTGCTTCAGGTCTACAAATTGTAAAAACTATTGCTTACGCCAATGTCTGTCCGTCTGTCACAGCCCTTACTAGCAAGAACGTAAACGGAATGTAAACGTATATTACTATAGCCGAAGTAATAATAATTATTAAAAATTAAAGGGTGCTCCAAAAGTGACTTGATAAAAAAAGTGTTATTTTTTGAACTGTGATAGGCAGATATTAGAGCTATAGCAACAAGTACAAAATTTATAATTTTTAATAAAAGGGTGACCCGATAGTGACGTAATTTTCACGTATGTAGCCCAGCTTTTGGAGCTCAATAGGCAGGGACTTTTGATAACAAAAATAAATAATTAAAAAAAAACTATAAAATAAAGGGTGTTGCAATTGTGACGGGATTTTAACGTATATGGCATTAGTTTTTTAGTCATAAAAGGACGATATTTCAACACAGAAAGTTAATATGTCGGTTTTTTTTTAATAAGTGTGGCATAACAATTAAAGGGAAGTGTGTTTCTATAGAAATCGTTATATTGACACCTATGGCCTTGTCTTTTTAACTGTACTGCCTTGCTTCTATTAGAACAATAACAACAAACGAAAATAAAATTAGTTAGGGTGCCCCAACAGTGATTTTACATAGATGCCATAATTTTAGAATTAAAACAAAATATTAAAATCTTAAAGTGTCGTAACAGTAACCATATTTTCAAAGGGCCTTAAATTAAATTTACTCAAAGTCTCTTTTAGAGTGTCCTCCTTAACAAGTTTAAAGAACCCTTCGTACGAGGGCTGCTCTATATATTTCTGGCCTAATAGTGAAAATACGAATACTTATAATCAAAAATGGTTTTATTGTTTTTCAAAGAATTCTCCAGCATGATTTATACACTTTTGCATGCGCTCAAGCCAGTTGTCGAAGCACTTTTTCCACTCCGAATGAGACACCTCTAAAACATGGTTTTTGAACACTTCAACAGCTTCTTCTGGCGATGAAAATCGTTGACCATGCATTTTTTTCTTGATGTGCGGAAACAAGAAGAAGTCATTAGGTGCCAAGTCAGGGCTGTACGGCGAATGACCCATTAATTCGACGTTTTGGCCGGTAAAAAACGCTCTGGTTTGAGCCGATGTGTGAGAGCTCGCATTGTCATAGTAAACAATGATTCGTCTTCTCTTGTTGGTTTTTCGAATTTCTCCGACGACTTCAGAAAACAAATTGTAGTGTACCACTCAGAAGTGACCGTCCTACGTTGCTCAAGCGGAACAGTCGCCACATGACCAGTTTTGCCGAAGAAACAGGCGACCATTTGCTTCGAAGTGCTTCTTCCACGAACAACTTTCGTTGGATTTTGCTCGTCTTTGAAGACCCACACGGTCGATTTTTGTTTCGTTTCGGGCTCATACGCATAGATCCATGATTCGTCACCTGTGACGATCTTATAAACGTCTTTTGAAGCACCGCAATCGTATTTTTGCAACATTTCTTTGCACCAATCGACACGAGCTTTTTTTTTGAGCGACTTTCAAATTGTGCGGGATCCAACGAGTACAAACCTTTTTTACGGCCAGGTGTTCATGCAGCATCGAATATATGCTGGTGGAAGAAATGTCCAATGATGTCTCTGTCTCTCGATATGTCGCATGTCGATCTTGCATTATGAGTTCACGCACGGCATCAATGTTCTCTGGCACAACAGCCGTTTTTGGACGACCTTCACGGAATTCGTCTTTGAGCGAGCTTCGGCCACGATTAAATTCATTATACCAATTTTTCACAGCGTCAAAAGTTGTGAAAAACGATGGCACGAAAATGTTCACGAGTTAATTCCATTTTTTTCTATATTAATTTTTTCAAGTCACTGTAAACAACACAAATAATGGTCGTACGTCAAAACGTTTTGAGTACGATTATGCTTAAAAATGACATACTTTTCAATGGAAATGTCAGATTGCACTTGGCAGCACTCAGTGTTGCCAGGCCAGAAATATATATAGCAGCCCTCGTAAAGAGTGTCAACACATTTCCTATTGCTTGGACTGTATGGAAAATTATATAATAACTCTTTCAGCCCGCATTTTCAATAAACAAATTATCATGGTGTTTAAGTGCAGCAAACTGTTATAACTTTTGAATTTTGTTTATCAAATTTTTAAATATTTTTTCTGTAGATAAGAAAAGCGTTAGAGAATATTTACTCATGCAAAAAAAAAACAAAATACTATTGTAACAAAAATGCTTTGAACAATTATTAATAAAAGTTAAGAATTTAGTACAAATTGGAGGTAGAGTAGCAAAAGCACATTTTTAACAAAATTGTGGTTAATAAAACGTTGAATAATTTTTTTTAAATAAAGAAGTAAAAATACATAAATTAAATAAATGAAACAAAAATTTCATAAAATGCCGCTTTATTTGCTTTTTCAAATAATTATTTCAATATTTGCCTCAATAACGACTATAAAAACGGGTGTGTGTATTAAAGATAAAAAGTCTTAAATAATAAAATTATTAAATTATTTACGCCAAATTGTTTTCTTTTTTATATTTAAAGAAAATCCCTGCATTTATGAAGACACTTGCAAGGGCTGTTTAAGTGCTCATATATCATGTGCCTGGTGTACGGATAAGGTGATTAGTGAATATTAATAAATAAAAAATAATAATAAATAAAAAATTAAATAATTAATTAGCTTTATGAATTACGTTATCGTTGTCTAAATCGTTCACAATTATTGCAACATGGCTGTCATGAAAATCACATTTATGAAAATGAACCAAAATTTCATACGCTAAACAATGATCCTCTTAAGGATTATGAATTCGCTGATAATCGTGCAGTGCAAGTGCAGCCTCAAAAGATTTTCTTGAAATTAGTCAAATGTAAGTACATTCTATGTTCTAAATACTGCAAAACTTTTTTATTTAATAACTAGCAGTGACCACGACTTCGTCCGCGTATCATTTCTAATTTTTTTTTTTTTTAATTAAAAATTGGAAAAAATATGTTTTTAAATATTTTTGTAGAGTTCTCTAAAAAGTGTTAAAAAATTTTTATCTAAAAAAATATTTTGTGCTGACAACCGTTCTTGTGCAATTATACCGTCAAAATTGGGTGACATATTTTTATGAAAAAGAAAGTATTCTATATTTGAACCAAGGCTCTAAGGGACCTCCACACAAAATTTTATTGAAATCCATTTAGCAGTTTTTACGTGATGCGAACACAAACAGACAGGCAGGCAGGCAAAAATTGTACACCAACACTTAAATTTTTAGAACAATATTTTATGTACAAAAATGACCCCGTTATTATTATATGTATAGATTACAAAATACATATATTCTTATGCATGAATGTTAGTAATTATGAGTATAAATTTAACTGTGGTATCGGCAAAGATAAGATATTTTAGGTTTAAGGTTATCTATTGGCAATATTTTTTTTTCGGTATTTAAAGTTTGTTTTAACTGTGTTTGATATGCGGCACGAGTAAGTGGACACAACTGAAAGAATATAAGAAAAATACAAATAATAATAATAAACAAGTAAGAGAGCTATATTCAGCTATGTATTGTCGTATATACATACATCATACATGCAAATCTATTATAGTGAAGTAACTCCAATTAGAAAAACAAATATTGGGGTGACAGAGAATTAAAAAAAGTACATAAATATGTCATTGGCTCTTAATGGGTTAATTATTTATAGAAAAAAACACTAAATATTTTCTGAAAGATCTTTTAAATGAAAACCAAAGAGCCCCATAGCCAGAAACTAAGAGCAAATTAAAAGTTTTTCACTTGATAGTTTTTTCCTTCTTTTTAATTCTCTATCGCTCCATATATTTGTTCTTTTGGATTGGAGTCACACCACTAAATTAGATGTGTTCCAAATGATATGGAAAATTTACAGGCAGGCGTGGTGTTTTGATCACTGCCTCAAAGGACATGTAATGAGTTTTCATAGCAAAATTTTCTAAACTATGTCTGATCGATAGGCGTATTTAACTTTGCTCTAGCTCTTTTAGCCTCTTGGAAAAGTTTATTTCAACCTGAATACGGACAGGCGGACATCGCTCTATCGACTTCGCTATGCATAAGGACTCCGAATATGTATACTTTTTTGGATCGAAAATATATATATTGCAGAAACAACAAACGATTAGACAAACTTAGATATACCCTATTTCCAACTGTAGTGAAGGGTATAAATAATAATAATAATAAATAAATAAAGCGAGTGTGCAGGGTTGCTTTAAACTCGATAGCAACACCTTTCTTAAAATTTGATTGGGAAAACAAACTTTGAAGCATCGGCTCAGACATGAGAGTTTTAGTCCATTCTCGGCCGGGTGTAGGTGGTATAAATATTAGGAAGATCAAAATACCGAAGCACTTGAAAGCTTCTTTTGAGACTTGAAAAATGTGTTTAGTCCGTCAAGCATCAAACTAAATTTTCACACCAAGAACATCAAGAGCTTTTGATTTCTTTATACTTATACCATACGTACCTAGAAATGAAGCACCACTTTCCGTGGAACGTCTTTGCGTAAGCATACAACATTGTGTCTTACTAGCACAAAAATCGAGTTTATTTGCCCGGCCCCAATCAGATGCTTTAATAAGATCCTGATTGAGCGTATCATTCATAATCAGTCGCCTGATCGCAACCTTTAAAAGACTTGACCTTTTGCTGAATAAATGCGAATGGCAAGTGCTGCTGTCATCTACAAATTTGAATGAATTTATCTTGAACTCGTTTGATGAGATCCGATCTACAACAACTCGTATAGTGCGATCAATGAGGAAGCTCGATATAAATTGAGCAAAGTTATCACCGACACCAAAAACATTAATTTTTAACAGAAGCGCATAATGCCACACTCTATCAAGCGCCTTGAAAATGGTGTATGAAGCGACATTATTTTTTAAGAGGAAAGCAAGCAAGTCTCCTATAGAGCGCCCTTTATGGAAACTATACTGTCGGTCGCTTAGTAAACTGTTGGACTCCAGATACTTTACAAGATGAAAATTCATCATACTCATCATCACTTTAGAAAGCGTAGAACAAATTGCAATTGGGAGGTGATTTTCAGAGTTGTTAGCCTCTCCCTTTTGGGGATTGACGTTACGTTAGTTACATTTCAGCACATTGGAAATGAACCAGCATGATACAAAGACCACTGCTGGAATGCCAACCGGCCCAGAAGACTTGTTAAAATTAAAATTTACTAAATGCTTTTTGACTGCACGTGCTCGATAGAATATCTTCGACACAGTCACTGATGCTCTGTCAAGCACTGGCAGTGGCTGACTGATTTTGGGAAAGTAGGAATTTCTTACAAACTGACCAGACAGAAAGTTAACTTAATCAGTCAGTTCAGTTCTTTGGTCGTTCTTTAAAAGAGTCAGAATTGTAGAAGTATTTTTATCCCCTTACTCTTTTAACGAATGACCAAAAGCTTTTAATTACCCGAGGGACAGAAAGAACTTTGACACGTAGACTTTCCTCGTATAGATAACAATGGCGAAAGCAAATGAGTTCACCTCTCATAACACCTCGTAATTTATTTGTCTTGGATATTTTATTTGTGTAAAAACCCCAAGGCGAATCTATTGCCAGGTAGTCGCGATGGAGGCCACTTAGTACTCATTTGTTCTTGTGTGCAGAGATGTTAGATGTTACGATTTATTGTTGTTTGACGATTTTATTCAATAAATATTTTATTTCGAAAATTTTTGTTTTAAAATTCCGTCTGATTTGTGTGTAAAAATTTTATTTCCAAACTCTTTTTGCAAAGATAAAAAGTTATTTTCTTTAGATAAATTCCCAATAATAACTAAGAACTAATAAATAACACAACTGATAGTGAAAACTTAAGTCAACTTGAACTCTCTTATTACTGCTATCGAGTTTATTTTGGCTTTTATCTTCGTTAAAGCAAATTCTTATCACAAACATTTGTAAATTTGTTATTTGATTTGTAGAGCAACTACTGTTTACAAATGTTCTTTCTGATACGTATTTATGTCATCACATTATTAGACTGATAGACGTAAAAATCTTGATGTTTAATTGTTTTAGAAATTTGCAAAGATATTAAATTTTAACACTTGTAATTTTGTTATCGTTGTTTATCTTGTTAAAAGAGGGAAAGTACGTTTTATCTATTTTGTTGGCTGGATGATATGACATGAAGATTTTAATTATAAAGTTTACAAATATACCCCTCAACGCCACCTCAAGTAGTCCACATTGCTGAACTGATCTTCATGAAATTTTCACATAACATAACTAAGACTATGATTTGATTAATAGGATACTTTTTTACCACGCCTTCTTTAACGCCCTCTTTTCTTATATACTTGCATCGATTGGTCAAAATTTATTTTTCGTACTCCTTAATTTTAACTATGATTCACTACAAGGAAAAATGTAATGAAAATTAAAAAGTATTGAAAAATATTGTAACTCGACAAAAAAGCGCGAAATTTACAAAAATCAATAAAAATCGCTTAAAAAATTTATTTCATGCAAAAACAATTTTATCCATTTCATCAAAAGTAATTGACATTAATCTCTTATTTTTTTTTTCCTTTAAGCACATTCGGAACGCATTAAACTATCATATCGTCCAGCCCGCAATAATCCGCTTGATCTATACGTTCTAATGGATTTGACTTGGACTATGAGAGATGATCGTGAGACTCTTGTCAAACTAGGCTTTGAATTAGCCACCACTCTTCGAAATTTAACTTCAAATTATCGTTTGGGTTTTGGAAGTTTCGCTGATAAGCCGGCAATGCCTATGATAATGCCAAATCTTAAGGATAATCCTTGTGCCACCGAGCGACAAACTTGTGAACCCACTTACGGTTATAAACATCATTTATCGTTAACGCAAGATGAAAAACTATTTGTAAGATCTGTTAGTGGTAGCAAAGTTACTGCTAATTTAGATAATTTAGAAGGTGGTTTTGATGCTCTTATGCAAGTATTGGTATGTCCACAAGAAATTGGTTGGAAAGAGAAGGCTCGTAAGGTGGTTATATTGGTGACCGATGGTTTTATGCATTTTGCTGGTGATGGTCTCTTAGCGGGCATTATTAAGCGTAACGATAAGCAGTGTCATTTGAGTTCAGAAGGAGAATATTTAGGTTCTTTGGAATTTGATTATCCATCGTTGGAGGAAATTTATAGGGAATTGCTTAAAAGAAAAATAAGTATCATATTTGCGGTGACAGAAGAAGTCGTTAAGACCTACAGAGAGATTAGCAATTTGATGAAGGAAATCAGCAACGTAGAGATCTTGAGTGCTGATTCTTCTAATATCTTGGAACTAATAAAGAAGAGGTAAAAGCATTTTTAATATTTAAGATAAGAAAATATACATTATTTTCTTTACTCCATAGTTATGAGAGTTTTATTAAACGCACCCAGTTTACCGACAACAGTCCGGACTTCATAAAAATGGAATTTGAAACAGATTGTGGAGGGCAGTTTCCCTTTTTGAGGAAACGTAATTATTGCAATGATGTGGAATTGGGTAAAACAGTGGATTTTTATATTAATGTAACTCTTACCGATTTTCCTAGAGATGGTGTTTATGTGGGTATAGAAGTGTAAGTAGATCGAACTATGAACATTTTTTTGTTTTCATTGTAGACCCATAAAATACGTGTGGAGGAATCCTCTTTGAATGAGTTTATGGAAATCGAGGTGGAAATACAAAAACCCTGTCCATGTAATGAAGAATCGGAGCCAGATAACGAATACAGTAGATTTCAGTGTAATGATAATGGGCATCTGCAATGTGGCATGTGTCAGTGTGATCCAGGATGGTAAGTTTTTGTTCGCTAAACTCAAAGAATTTTTAATTTTTGTTTTACATTGATAGGCTTGGAGCATTTTGCAATTGTCCTATTGACAGTACCAATGCCACCACAAAAGAAGCCATTGAAAGTATGTGCCGACAACCCTTAAATTTAGGAAACTCTAAAGAATTAGGTCAGATTTGCTCGAATCGGGGTGAGTGTGATTGTGGAACGTGTTTTTGTTTTCCTGGTTTCAATGGCAAATTTTGTGAATGCTCTGAATGTGACTACGATTGTGATACCGAGAGGGCCGATTGTGTTTGCGGTGAATGCGTGTGTAAGTATGGCTGGTCAGGCAATCGCTGCAACTGTAGAGAGAGTACTGATGGCTGTATTGGACCAACAGGAGAGATTTGTTCTGGACGTGGCTACTGTGAGTGTGGCGAGTGTTTGTGTCACGAACCTTACGTGGGTAAATTTTGTGAAATTGGTTCGGAGTCTGAAAACAAGCTGTGCGCATTCTATGAGCCCTGTGTCACATGTTTGATCGAAGAGAAAACCGATATGGGTAAATGTGATAATACAACCGAAATATGTTCAAGTGCTCAACAGAATGATAGATTTACTACAGCTTTCATAACAGACGAAATAGGTTTGAAAGTTTTATTTTATAATTTAAATCTTTTATTAATTTTTGTTTCATTTAAGATGCTGATATACGCTGTTTGGCTCGTGTTGAAAATAAATTTGGCCTTAAGTGTGATCACTATTTTACCTATCAGACTATGGGCCAATCGGAAAACTATTTACTTATACAATTAAATAGTTGTGAACCTATAAATTATGTAGCTGTTATAGGTTTCGTTTCTGTGGGCACTTTTGTTTTAGGTTTAATTTTGATTTTGCTTATATGGGCTTGTGTTCGTGCTAAAGATGCTCGCGAATATGCCCGCTTTGAAGAGGATCAACGTAAAAGTTATTTGATGGAGAGTCCTATATACAGGGATCCAATCAGTAGATATATCGTGCCAAAGGAAATTAATCGTAAACAAAGTAATCCATTTCTATGACGCCATTGATTGATTTTTTTTTTTTTTGTTTTCATAGTATTAGAGAGAGAGTATGACAATAATTTTTATATTTATTCTGCATTAAATTAATAATAATTAAATAATTTTTTTTTTTCAAAAAAAAATTTAATAATAATAATTTATTTTGTCATTTAAAGCAGTAAATAACACTGTATTATTTTTAAAAGTAAATATTATGCTGGTTTTTGCGTTGTAAAGTTCAAAGAAAAAAATGTTTTTATGCAATTAGCACTAATCTCGAAGATTGCTGAAAATATATTAGGCAATCGAGACGTACATATTTGCAAGCCCAATCATATCAATGAAAATATATAGCATATGTTAGGGAGTCGTTCGATTTTAATGTAATATTTTTTACCATGAGATTGCATTGCATTTTTGGAGTGTTACAATAATCTAATTTGAACTTCTAATCTTTGATAAAAAAGCAAAAAAAAACTTTAATGTAAAAAATTAAAAAATTGTTAAGCCGTAGCAAAGTACCGAAACAAGCACTGTTAATTTTTATGTTAATGAATTTTATGTTAGCGGTTGTTCTTAATTTTGAAAAGCAATTTAATAATCACATAATAAAAATGTTATTAAAACAAAAAACCATTTTTTTAAGTCCTCGTTCAAAAAAATATATTGAAAATCTTGAAATGGAGAAAAAATCTTTATAAAAGAAATAACAAATTTGTTAGCATTCACTTAAATGTTATTGAAATTAATAGCATACTTTACGGGGTTATATGTGCAGAGTTGGTTATTTGAAAATTTCTTTACCCCATAACATTAACTTTAAAATACAACGAAAAGATTGTTTAGATAGATACAAGGAATGCTGATAAATAACGTAGTAGTTCACAAAATACATTTTATTAAGCTATTGTTTATTTCTTTTTTTTGTTTTCTTTTAAAAACTAACACTTAATTTTAAAATAATACATTTTATCAAATTAAAATGAAAAAAAAAAAATTGAGATGAGCCTGACTTATAATTGATCGCTAAATTTAAATTTGATTCCACTTTGCTGGTAAATAAAAACAAGATTTTATTGATTTTTATTTTAATTTTTATTCTCATATTATTTTATATAATAAAAAATATTGTTGAGTATAAAATACATTGATTAAATATGTTTACTATTATTATAATGCATTTTTTTGTTGGTGTACTAGTTTTGAATTAATAAACCTTAAATTTAACTAAACTTCCTACTTAAATGAAGATTAAAATTATAAGGCAATAAAAGTAAAATATGTATTTAACAACATAGTTATGATTAAACAAGTAATTAATTCAAAAAATTAATTGAAATGACATAAAATCATACAAATTATTTTAATTTAATGATTTAATTTAATTCAATGATGATAATGATTTTTTATTGATTATTTTTTTTTTTTATCAAAGCAAGGGTAGCGAAAAGCTATTTATCATCGAATCTAGAAGCAAAATAAAATACAAGTTGTTAGCTTCACGTCACTTCATTTTAGTTTGGTGTCCTTAAAATTGACTCCTCTAAGTTACCTTAGCATGTGAAAAAATATTATCACCATAGCGGCGTACGGTTCTGTTAGTTGAAACGGTTCGAAATAGAGACTACAGAGCGGATTGTTTTTTATTGGATGACCTCAGACTAACGCTACGCATACTAACGAGCCCAGTGAACATATTGTGTATTAACTGAATAAATTTTTTTTATAAAAATTGACTTTGCTCGAAAAAAGTGCTGCGGTTACTCTCAAAAAGTGGTGTTTTTTAAGCCACTGTTTACGATTTATGAGGAGATTTCGCAATGATTCACTATCATAGATTTAATATGGATCCAGTGTTTAAAAATTTAAGCAAATCAAGTTAAAAATCAAGTGAATGACATCAATATTCGATTAAACAAATTGAAAGTTAAATATATTTTAAAGCAAATACATTCCACAAAAGAGGTTGTAGTTTTATCAAGAAAAGGCACCAAACAAAACCAATGATTTTTTTTTGTCGAGCATAGAAAAGAGCGACATGATTGCGTTAAGAAAGGAGTGTTTTTTTTGTAATTGAGTGTTATTATTTTTAGTAAAAAAGTAAAAAATTATTTATTTATTCAATTTAAAATACTTAATGATTTTTTATTTTATTTAAAATTGGATTCGTTCTAACATAAGCAGAGCTGATTAATCCGTTATATTTTACCACCAGCAAGTGCCTTTATGTTAAAAATATAATAACAGAAAGAATTTGCTCGCAAGCAGCCGTGTGGACTCAGTTGATTGCTGCGCCTTGTTGGTCAGTAAGTAGAAAAGAAGATTGTTAGTTTAAATCCCAACGAAGTCTTTTATACATATAATAAAAATTGCTGTTGAGTATAGTAAACAGCAGTTAAACTTCACTTGAAACAATTGTGGCGTAGCTGCTTAGGCTGAGTTAGTGTAGTCGCCTTTTTATTCCAACAAAATATTAGACATAAATTAATAGTGGCTGAGTTGGTTGAAAGTTTATTGCATAAGATTGCTTAGTGAACAGAACTCAATGAATACAAATGTATCAAGAGTCACACCGTAAGAACTGTAACAGCCTGTTTATAGAACACGTCAAGAGCGAAACGAAACCGGATGATATATGGACGAATACGTAATAATTAGCGTCCGTGTAATACGTTCCGGTTTTTTCGTTGTACTTACGTTGTGTTTTGTATGAATTTTTGTTGTGTCAAATCGAAGTGTTACCAATGTATTAATTAATATTTTTTATTTAATTTTTTTATATACATTTTTTGTTTTTGACATATTTAGTGGCAACCCTGCTTTGGCGCCTTAAAGATAACAGCTGAGTTTAATAAGCAAAACAAAATTGTCAAGACAAATTCATATAAGGTGAGAGCGCCGCTACAACATTAAAAAGAACAACTGGCACTTAAGTATAGATAAACTTCAAAACACATTTAATAACTGCAATTTTTTCTCACCCTTTTAATTAATGTCTTTAGTAAGCCTTGTTTTTTAAATTGATTTAAAACTCTTGTTGTAACATATTTTATAGAATATTAAAGAAAGAACTTTGGTAATATAAAGTAATACACTTTTGACAGCTACTCTACACTTAACAAAGTTTAGCAAAAAATAGTAGCTGCCGCAACGATACCACCTAAGGCGAATAAATATGCGGTGGGAGCGATGACGAATTCTTCAATAATCGCTTTTAGCCGGAATGTCAAACTACATATAAAATAATAGTAACCCGATTATTTATAGATGGAGTTTGACACTTACCCTACCGGAATTTGCCATCGCTCCCACTGTATATTTATTCGTCTTGATACCACTTGATAAAATTAATTCGCCTTGAAAATTGTTTACGAGCAGAGTATAAAATTGTATCTGTTAAATAAAAATTGCGACAAATAACAAATTTAAACAATAGTTGCTTAACAATGATTAAAGTGTGAGTGTACATTTTATATGTATGTATAATTCTAATATAGTTGATGTATACATATATGTGTTCATTCATGAAAATGTTATGATGTCCTACAATGCCAACTCTTTAATCACAGATTGTAACTTATTTATTTATTTTTTTTAATTTAAATTTGGGAAGTCAAAACAAATATAAGTTAAATTTTTTAAACAATTGGATTTTTTTCTTCGCACAGCTTTGACGTTTCTGACATTACAATGCGGGATACATAAACCAGAAAAAAATTTTCATTTGTTACGTTTTTATAAAAAATATGACATTCGTGTTTCAAAAACCCAAAAATGAAAAACGGTAACGTTTTTGTGCGTCTAAATAGCAATTTGTGTTCTGTAAACAGGCTGTAAGATAAAAATAAACCGTTTAGGCTTGTATTTGCAATCAAAACACCCGTAACGTATACGGAGGTGAAGCATAAGAAAATATTTTTATTACGGCTTTCGAGTTCTTAACTGTTTCTTGTTTATCGGCTATTACATACGATCTTTTATACTTCGAAAGAGAAATTAATTTAATAACGTCAAATCGCATTAAAATTTTTCTTCTAATAAATTTATTAAATTTTAAGCGGCACAGAAAAAAATACGAAAAATTTTTATTTTTAAAAACATCTTTGAACTTAACTTTAAGTTTTATTATTGTTTTAATTGCTTTAATAAATAATTTTGTTTAGTTTTTGATTTCATAATAAGTGTGCTATAAAAATATTTTTTCATATATTTAAAATTAAATATTAATGAATTTGTCTATTTAATTTTACTTATTGCTTAATAGCTCCTATTTCAACTCCCAACTAGCCCAAAAAAAATGATAATATTGCCTCTATATCAGTCCATATGTTTGAAATTTTATGGACTAGTACTTCCACCGGGCAATAAGACAAACCAAATCGTTATTTATTTGTATGTATTAGTGTGTTTGGCTTGTGTATTATTATCACTGAAAGTGAGAAAATTCCGCTGAAATTAAAAATCACTTTCAAATGCGATTTGTGGAAATTTCTGGAAATTATATAAATTTGATCTCACTAGTGAGAGAATTTTAGCCCCTAAACAAAGAGAAAGTGCTAAAACATAATCATGATGAATTGTTGCAGAAAACAAGGTTGCCAAAAGATAGTTTTTAAACAGACTGGAATTTTATCTTTAAAATTATTTGTATTTGTGTTTTAATTTAAAACATTTTTGAAGTAGTTTAAGATACAAATAAAAGTGACTGAATATAATGTTTGCAGTTTTTAGCTGACAACTTAAAAAAAATTATAATTTTTGTGTTTCAATAAAAAAATCATTTTTACTGTTAATTTTACAAATGGCTCTTAAAAGAACAATGATTTCATTAAATTCTTAGTTTAGTTTATAATCCTTAATTATTTATTAAATTATTTTAATATCATCATAAATTACACCCAAATTATTTTTAAGAAAGAAAAAATAAAACAAACAAATTTTTTTATTAAAAACCCTGATTATTTAACTTAAAAAAATATTTTTAATATATTTTATACATTTTTATTTTAATATCACTAACAAAATTTATTAATTAATTGTACAAGAAAATATACAAAAAGTAAAGATACTCAAAATACTCAAAAAAAATTGTATTTTTATTTGTCACAGTGTGTGTAGGAAAACAATTTCGAGGTGTCGAAAGCGTTTGCTGCTTCTGAAAGATATTCTTGTGAGGTTATCTTTTCGCCTGTATTTATTTCTTGTTTTTGGCCGCAGTCATTTCTGAACGGACTTTTAAAACTTTTTTGATTTGAAAAGTGTTCACAATTTCAAAATTAAAGGGTTGCCTTTACGTGTTATATGAGTTTGTTTTGCAAGAATTATTTTGCCTCTTTTCGTTTTAATAACTTTTATCTTAATAATTTTTCTTCCCACAGTATTTTTAAAAAATAATAAAAAAAAGATTTTTATTTTCAAAAAAACGTGAAAATTGTAGCAGCTTTAGGAAAGAAAAAAATTTAATTTTCTAGTTGTTAATTTTTATTTGTCAAAATTTAATATAAAAAACGACAGCTTTCGTCACCATGAGGTTATTATTCTATACTTTTTTCCTTCTTTACTTAATATTTATTTTCTAAATAAATTTTGCCTAACTAAAACTAAATATACTAAAATTAATTTATTCAAAATATATATAAAAATTTATTAAAAATATGCCAATTTAATAAGTTAAAAGCATGTAAATTATTAAAAAAAAAACTAAATTAACAAGAACTCTTGAATGTATTTCTAAAGTCATAAACCTACAAAAACAATTAAGAGTTAAAAACAAATGACTAAATTAAAAATTATATACAATAGGCGAATAAAAAAATTATAAAACTCGCTCGCCTAACGAAGGTGAACGTTGTATTAGTAAAGAACCCGCTTTAGTTAATGTTTCCTTAAATGTTTTACTGCCAACATCTGTTATTAAAGGAGTGGATGTAGTCAGACCTGAAGATGGTTTGTTAAATGAAGTTTTTTGGTAAAACTTTAAGAGAGACTTTTTGGCTGAACCCTGTGGAGAAGCATCAGGCACTAGACGTTTAAGTAAACCAGCAATACAACCCCAGGGAAAGGTCCTTTAGGAGAAAAATTTTGTTTAAGTTTATCAAGTTAAATGTATGAAAACACTTACCATTTAAAGGATAACAGAAGCTTAATGTATCCTGGTATAATGGCAACTTTTTCGTTTTTCTTAATGGCGGTAATAACACGATCAGCCACATCATTTGGATTGAGTGTAGGAACCCAACTGAAAAAAAAATAAATTTTAAAATTTAATTAATTTGTTTAACCAGAACATTCTTGATTAAGACTTGAGTTTTTATAAATTTTGTGATATAAAATTTTAAGTCATCAATTTTAAGTCATTAATTACATTTTAGTGTTGTTAAGTTGTATTCTAATCGCTTTTTTTATAAAACATTAAACAGGTTTTTAACTGGAGGATAAAAATATGAAACTATTAAGGGCAGTGTCAGATGTCAGGACATGTAACACAAGCTCGTCAAGATAAATCAGTATTCTCATCATAATTGTCATTTTTTCTATTTAATAATACCTCTGCCATACGGCTGCGGAAGGTGACTCGCAAAGTCTTCAGCCAGTTTCTTACTGCTGTCTTCAATGCCTTCTTCACAATTCTTGGCTAAAAGCGAAGTAAAGAACACAAATGCAAATACAAAACATTCAGATCGCTTTGCAAGAAGGATCATAGACAAAGTAAAAAAACTGCAAAAAAATCCTGGAGCTAACGCTAACGAACAGCGTTAGAAAAATTTCTTGAAATATATCCACTACTGCTCCATGGAATGGCAATGATAGAAATACTAATACCATTCATATTTTATGTCAAGTGAAAAGTTTAACTGTCAAATGAACTACTGTCGTTTTTGGACGTTTGTGATCAGTATATTCTGCCATTATTGACGCTTAAAAAAATTGTCCCGATTTACTTTGAAAATCTGTCATTAATTCGGGCAACTGAGAGATGACTGTCTTGCCTTATTTTTCAAAACTGAAGCCGGAAGATGAAGATCATTAACGATGACGATGAAGAGCTGTAACGATCAATTTTTTGAAATCAAAGTTTGGCTATAATTTGTTTAAAACAAATAGAGCTGTCAATTTTCCTCCAAGGTCATGAGGCAAAATAACTCTATGTTGATTCCTGTGGGGTCATGTATAGTCACTGGCTTAAACTGATAATCCAGCAACAATTGACGCCTTGGAGGCCAACATTGTTTGTGCGAAAAGGTGGAATAAACTATCGAAAAATCAGATTCAAATGTTTTAAATAGAATTTTTTTGAAATAAAATAAACAATTTTTGTTTGTTTGTTAGTTTTTACAATCTAAATTTCTACTACGGGGTCTAAAGAAATTCACTGTCCTTTTGTTTTATTATTAGAGTACTTCAGTAGCTTAAGTCGCGCAATAGTTGTAACTGATGTCTATTTGTGTTTAAATGTCTGCTATAGAAAAATCATTTTTATGTTAAAGTGTTTTAAATTCTAATTACCGTGCATTAACATCATCAAACATGCCAGTATGTTGTATAAAGAATGGACACACACAGGTTGTTTGTATATTTTTATGACCAAGGACTTCAAGTTCTAAACGCAATGCTTCATCAAAACCCACCTATAAGATATACAAAATATTATAAAAAATTAAATTGATTGCAAAATATCTTAAATAAAATCTTATTAAGATAAATAACAGAGAGAGAGAGAGAGACTATAAAACAAATAAACAAAAACTTGAAATAAAAAAACAAACCACTTACAGCTGCAAATTTACTAGCACAATAATCAACCAATTTGGTTATGCCAACATGACCAGCCAATGAAGCAATAGTGACAATATGGCCACGCTGATTCTCAATCATTTTAGGTAGAAACGCTTTAGTTGTCTATAATAGAAATAAATACACAAGGTTAACTAGAATTTATTAGGAGATTACTAAATATATAAAAAAAAAACAAAATAACTTTTAACTAAATGCTTTTAGTGTTACGCCAACATTTAACAGGTTTAATTAAAAAAAAAAAAAAAATAAAAACAAAAAAAAAAATAGAAACAAAACTTACCCAAAAGTGTGCCATTACATTTACATTGAACGAACGTTCAATTAAATGATCAGGGGTATCAAGTAAATGTAGACCCGATACAACGCCAGCATTATTAATCAGCAAAGAAACCTAAAAATATTAATAGAATATATTTAAGCAACCAAAAATTTTGTCATCGAAAAATCCGTTATTAAAAAAAGAATTGCAAAATTTTCATGATTTATAACTTCATTTAAGAATTTTTTTTCAGAAATTCAGTTATTTTGTAATAAAATATATATTTCAAGATTATGTTAAAATTTCACACTTAGTTGTTGTTGTAGTGGTATTTTAATAGAAGTTAAAATAAAAACTACATTTTTAAATAACGAAAGATTTAAGACACAAACTTGATACCATGTGTTGCACAACCAGAAGCAGTTTTTAATTTCTTGCCAAAATTTTATGGCTGTGATTAAATATTTTTGTTTAGAATGTTGTAACATTCTAGTTGGTATTGAGAAATATTAAATCGGCGTGGAAATAGTTTTATGTGAAGCAACATTTCTAAACAGATTTTTCGATTTTAATTTAAGTACATAAATAAGAACATTTTTACTTATGAAATATTATAGGGGACTCAAATATGTATTTTTGTAATAAAACCTTTAAATAATATTTTTACTTATTTACAAATTATGAGATTTTTATTTATGACAAATATATTTCAAGTTAAAAAGCTTTTTATTTGCTGCAAATAAAAAGTAGTTTATTTAATAAAATTATATTCATTTTTATTGCGACAACAAAATTGCAGTTGATAACAATCAGGAGCAAAATGATTTGATTTAAATGCGAATTTCATCAAATTAAATGTGTTGACATTTGAAAATTCATATCAACAGCAATTTATTGAAATTAAATGGTTTTTATATTTGATCACATAACAAAATTTATTTACATAAAATGCGATTCGTTGTTGTATTGAAAAGTTTTGTCTTTTCTAATGCAATCTGCAGTTAATTTTTTGTGTTTTCTTATTAGCGCCGTCTTTGTCACTGTTACTGTTGCAAAAATAGTAATGAATCTAAAAGAACTCAATTATTTTTTTTAATAAGAGAATAAATCTATTATTAGTTAAATTTATATAAAAAGAATAAGCCCCTACTAGGGTACCATATTTATAAAAGAATGTTTGTTTTTTTTTTCATTGTATTTCTTACGACTGCGTCCGCGCATCATTTTAATTTTCTTAAAATTAAAATTTAGGAAAATGTGTTTTTAAACATTTGTTGTAAAGTTCTGTAAACAGTGTTAAAATTTTTCAAAAATAATATATTCTGACAACTGTTCTAGTATCATTATGCCGGTAAAGTTGGGTGTCCCCGCCTGTCCATAAAAACTTAGAAATTTAACTTTAATGGTATTATGACGTCTGTATTCCATTCCTTTTAATACTTAAATTATTTTTAAATCAATATTTTATGCCACCGTCTACAAAAGGGGGAGGGCGATAATAGAATTTTGAAGTGTGTTTAGGTGTTTGAACTTTCCTTGACCTTAAAGAGGTAGTACTAAGAGGAACTTTTTTCTCCTTAGTTCGACTTTTTTCAAGCTTTAATAGTACGAGTTCAGTAATTTTTCAGAACCAATATAAACAAAAAAAAAAAAAAAAAAAAAAAAAAGCAATATCCGGCTAAATTGCCAAAATACCCCTATTTGCGGTATGTTAAGCTCACTAAGCAATGAATTTCTCTAGACATAAATATTTTTTATTCATCCTATCAAGCAAAAGTCAGCTTTATCGAAAAAAAAATTTTTGTATGGAAAATCAATATCAGTTTTCAGGTACTACTCTATTCAAATGCAAAATTACAATCCAAAATATACACAACTGTGAGGTCAGATGTTTAACAAAACAAAAATATTTTTTGATTTAAATTTTGAATTTAGCAATTTGAAAAATAAATTTTTTTTTTATTTATTTTGTAGAAAATTTTGAAAAAATTTGGTTTCTAAAAGTATAAAGTTTAGTGAAGCATTTTTAAAATAACTTTTAATAAGTTTTTTCATTGTCAATATATGATTAGTATTTAATATTTATATTTACTTTAATAATTCGCCAATAATTATTTTTAAATTATTATAAATTCCTAATTCAATTACATACTGCAAGCAAAGTTTAGTAGTTCAACTGCCGCTGAACAGAAATGTTGTCAAGGATAATAATATAAAACATATCAAAACTGCTGTTTTATCTTCTTTTAACTTGCAAACAGAATAATAATGGGAATGCTAACTAACTAAGCAAATTAAACCTGAGTGGTCATAAAAATTGTCACGATTCTACTTATAGTTCAAGGAAGAAAACTCTTAGTATCTCCTTTTAGGAGTAAATCAATGTGGAATTACAGTTGATAAATTAAGTGAATTTTTAGATGGTAGAAATGCCGAAGTAGAGGATAATAGTTTAATGAAACAACGAATTAAAGCATTACAAGGATTTGAAAAATCTCAAATAGTCAAGTCTTTTTTAGGAAATACAATTTACCACAAAAATTGTATTCAGTAGGGAATTATGTTGTTATAAAACAAAACCACACTCATATTGAAAATTGTCAGTTACCTTAGAACGGCATTATTTAACCAAACAATATAATAATATAAATAAATTGAACACTCTTTATTTATTTACTTTTATTATTGTTATGTTATATTAATATTTTATGAGTTTCTATTGTCTTGATTGAGGTCAATTTAACAGGTTGGCCGGACTGTTGTTAACTTAGTAATTATTATTTGTTGTTTTAAATTATTTTCAAATATTTATTTAACTAAACAAACAAAATGAAAATTTAAATAAAGTAACCAGTTAAAATTATAAATTATTGTTTATTTTATATTTTATAAATTAAACTTATTTATTTCATTAACATCAAGCTCAAGTCAACAGCATTAAAATATTAGCAATGACAGCAAAACAAAAGTACTAACAACAACCTACAATGTTTTTAAACTTGATCTCAACACATGTAATAAATAATTGCAAAATTTTTACAAATAAAAACTAAACAAATGAGAAGTAATTAAATTTTTTATGTTAAAATATTATAAACATGTAAACAAATTTTCTTATTGCATGTTGTGAGAGCAGATGACGGAGGTACTTAAAATGAAACCATAATAATAGTATGGTTGGGTATAATTAAGAATATGTCATCACATTTTAAAGTTGTAACATAAAAACATAACACACAATAATATCAAGTTCATAGTTGTTTTACTTAACCAGCTACATTTCATTTGAAAGGTTTTAGGCCCGATAAAACTTAGGAAAAAAAATCAGGCATCACTTCAGTTGGAAACTTGTATTCAGCGATGAGGTTCATTGTTGGCTTAACGGATTTGTAAAAAAGCAAAGTTGTCATATATGAAGTGAAACTAATCTACAACTGACTCCAGACCATCCATGCTGATGGCATCGTTAGACATTATTACTTTAAAAGTGAAGCCAAAACTCTCATTATGGTCGATACGAGATAGTAGCCGCTACTAGATCGATTATTTTATTTTTAAAAATATGGGTGATATTTATTCGGGTGAGATATAGTTTCAACGTGTCATACAGTGAGCGCAACCATCAATGGATTGATATCAAAATTATGAGTTAATTTCGAAATCTGTTAAATTCCCTCCAAAATTGTGCACGTTAATCGAGAGCTAAGTAAATCCACAGGCAACAATTGACGTCGTACAGACCAACATTATTCATATTATTCGGTCAGAAATACTCGAAAAGTTCGCCCAAATTTGAACATCAGTCCTGAAAACATTCGTAGTGGCCATATCCTATGCATCGATGCTTTGAGTTATAAGTTAAAAAATAAAAAACAAATTTCTGTTATATTTTGTACAATTTAAAATTTTATCGGACCAAAAAAAAAACAGTCTCACTCTCAGGTTGCCGAACAAAAGTAAATTCATGTTAGAGGTAATGAAAAATCCTACTCTTTTTAGTCCGTACGCAAATTCTTGTCAAAAGTATGTATATGACTCTATCGGGAAAGAATTTCTTTCTCATATATTTTAAGCTGGAATGGGCCAGATGTCTTTACGAAGCCAGATGTCTTTACGAAGCCAGATGTCTTTACGAAATGGATGAAATTATCAAAAACAGTGCAGCCAGTTTCTACATCAAAAACAATAAGGGTCAGTTGGAGATGAGTCTAAAATGGCTCGATTATAAATAAGAAAAAATCCTTGCTAATGAGAGATGAAGAATAAAAAATATTGTTATAATTTGTGCCTAAGCCTAGAATTAATTTTAGTGATAAAAATTTGAAAGTGTCAAGAGCCAACTACATGTAGAGAAGTTAAAATGGTTCATAAAAATCCTTGATTTAACAAAAGAAAAAAGTAATTAAACACCATCCTAGCACTGATATAACTTGACATGACAATTAATATGTTCTCAACTAGATCAAGTCCCAGAAAACTAAATGTTAATGATGTGAAGTGACGAAAAATGTAAGTAAGCGATTGTATGCTTAGAAAACAATATGTTAGAGAACAATAAGTTTTCAACAAACAAGATGTTATTGTTAATCGAACATGACTTTATTGCGTGATGAATATTTTAATAAGAGAAATTAATAGAAACAAATTTAAATAAAGTATTTTTTTTTGTTAAATTTCGATGCAGCCCAGTCGCGCTAACTAGAAGCGATGTGTTATTTAAATACGATATTTTTTTTTTGCTCATGGTTACTGCTGCATTTATGATTTCAATGACAAAGTTCATGCCCTATATATTTTGATTTTATAATTAAAAAAGTAGCATTCAATTTTATTGAAACACTCCATTAATTTGATTAAAACATTTTGAGGTGATAAAAATATCAACTCCCGACAAGTTTGAAAATATTTTTTATAGACCATTTTATTATTTTTAAGATCTAATCAGCCATGTGATATAAACAGGCTTTTATGACGTCCATAAATTACAAGTTGAATCTATTAATAAAAAAAAATTACAAAAACTTAAAGGTCTAGAGAACAAGGTCTTACATAAACGGAAGAGAATAATTTTTCAATCCAAATAGTATTTATTTTTATGTAAATAAATTACATGTTTAACAAAAAAACTGAAAATCTTCACAATGTCTTTTATTTATTTATTAATTTTTTTGAGTTTCTTCTGTATAACAATAGACGTATTTTAACAGAGTTTTTAAAATAAGACTACTTCTCAATATGAATTTTAATATGCAATAAACAAAGTACAAAAAGTAATAATCATAACAATAGCTCAAGTGTAACAGATAATAATTTTAAACTCATTAAAAGAGTTAAAATAAAAACAATTCATTTAAATACAAAAAAAAAACAAAACAAAAGAAAAAACAATAAAATACTTACATCACCAACTTCATGTCTGATGACTTCTGCTGCCCTATAGACCTCTTCTTTTTTAGAAATATCGACCACATAACCTTTGCAATAACCACCACATTCTTCAATCATTTTTACCGTCTCATTAATGCCTGTTTTTGACAATAAAAACAAAAGATTTAGAAAACAAACGTGAATGTTCATTTTAATTAATAATAAATACCTTGTTTGTTTATATCCCATATAAGGACTTTTGTTCCCATTTTAGCCAAACGTAGAGATAAAAGTCTACCCAAGCCGCTGCCACCACCTGTTATTAAAGCGATGTCATTATTTAGCTGCTTTTCAGGATAGCCAAATGCTATGTAATACAAGTCCTGCAATCAAGTGCAAAAGAAATGGAATTTTATTAAATATTTATGAATTGTTAAACAACAAAAAAATTATTAGTTAAAATTAATGAGTGTTAAAAAAAACAGCGCGTGTTAAAAAATAAGAAAAAATTATACAATTATTTTCAGTCACTAAATAAATTTAAGTTACAAGTAGCTGTTACACGTTTTAAGTAGCTTAGGGTTTAATGGCTTTTTAAAGGGTTCTTCAGTAGGGACTATTAGATATTTTTTTTTTTTTGTTTTTTGTTTTGCGAACAACAATAAGCGTTAAAATTTATTTCTTAGAACTCAGACAGAAAGACGCTCTCTTTTTTCCTTTCTCTCTCTCTCTCCAATACCTCGTTAATAACTGAGCGGATATTTTCTGACTCAACAACTCGGATTCAAGCCCAGAAATGAATAAAATCATAAATAAAGTAAAGTCCTTTGAAAAAAAGGAATATTTTTCGGGCATTCTATTGACAAATATCAACACAATAGCGAGAAAGAGAGAGAGAGAAAGGAAAAAAGAGAGCTTCTGTCTTTCTCGCTATTGTATTGGTATTTGTCAATAGAATGCCTGAAAAATATTTTTTTTTTCAAAAGACTTTACTTTATTTGTGATTTTATTCATTTATGGGTTTGAATCCGAGTTGTTGAGTGGGAAAATACCCGCTCATTTATTAACCAAGTATTGACATGGCTAAAAAAAGCTTAAAGTCGCATATAATAACTAGACAAATCTTTCACTCTATGGAAAAATATTAAGGGACTAAAATTGCTTTCTGTAAAGCATTTATTTTTATTGAAAATAAATTTCTTTGACGACTCTTGATAATACATAAGTATTTGTTTTTTTTTTCTTTTTTTATTTATTTTGCATGAGATTTCATGTCCTTAAGTTGTCGTTTAAAAGTGATTTTAATAAAATGAGTCATTGTTTTCAGCCCTATAGTGCTGCAATCGGTATCGGATTTCATTTGTCCTTAGGATTCTAGATTAACGATATTTTTGGCGAATATGAGCCAAATTTGGAATGCTAAACTTGGTTTGATATTTACTGCAAAAGCCAAGGATAGACCTCAAAGCGCTAAATCAACAGAGGCGAGATATCAATCACAGAATGCAGAAATTTACTGCATTTTTTAGATCTTCTTATGTTGACTGAGTGTTCAGATTTAATTGCCTCCGCCGTGAGATTTTATGTCCTTTAACCATGCATAGCTTTGCCTCATTCATATCAGATATCTTATGTATCTAATTCATTCTCATTTCTAGCAATATAAATTATTTTTCAATATCAATAGAGCTGCAGTTGGTATCGGCTTCCATTTGCTCACCGAAGATTTAAAGGGTTTTTTTTTAATATTGTCATTCTGAAGGTTCCAATTTAGCGATATTTTTGGTTAACAGAAGTAAAATTTTGAAATTAAAATTTGCTAGGTTGTTCTCTGTAAAGGCCAAGGATAGACCTTAAAGCACTAAATCAACAGTGGTGAGATTTCAATCACAGATTGCAGACATTTATTGCGTTCTTTTTATTTTCTAATATTGGCTGAGTATTGAGATTTCAGTAGCCCCACCAAAGACCACAAATATGTTTACACTTAAGTATAAATAAATAAATTTATTAATTAATTATATGATTTTAAATCACTTATAATGCGGCACTATACTCCTATTAATTTAGAATTGCATGAAACAGCTTTATTACAAAAATTATAACACAAAGCGTAGAGGTCTGAAATATTATTATTTACTAGATTAGAAAAATAAATACTTTGTATTAAACTCTCGACATCAAAGGTTTTTCTTTATGGCTTGACCAAGTCCATTAATAAAGTAATTAGCATCGAATTTGAAGGCTCCTGTTTTTAATTTTAAAATATTTAATAATAATTTTTTACTTTCTATGGGAGGTGCTACGCCTACTACTACAACTCTTCTAATTTCAAGTTCTTCTTAGAAGCTTTTTAACAAAGTTACTCAAGCAAAATAATATATTTCTCTGATAAGCGATATGATAAATTTTTATTTTGTGTTCGAGGGGACATTCCTTCCTACTATTCCAACATCCACAATTTTTTGTTCGACTAAACACCAAAATAAGCAAAGTTAGTCGCACAAAGTTTTAGGATTAAAAGTGTACTGCCTTGAAGAAAAAAAATGTCAAAAGGGTATAAAAAATTCGCCATTAACCTGTCAAATTTTTTAATTTATCAACAATTTTCTTTTCAAGTTTGTCAAAACAATTTAAAAACAATTATTTAAGCGTTAACAAGATTTTAAATTACTTAAGCTACGTACACCTTTTTTTAATGATAATTTTTATGGGACACTTTAGTAAATAAATTCTTGTTAAAACTAAATAACACCAAGAAAAATAAATATGCTACCACATACTTGAACAAGTTTTAAAATTTAATTTATTTACTACTTAAAAAAAATAAATAAAAAATATTACAAAAAACAAAACATATCTGTGGTTTCAATCTTAAGAGATGTTCACCTGTCAGCGCTGATTGTTTAAAGAAAAGTTATTAAGACAATCTGAGATTATTGCATCTTATTTCTTTACTTTAAACTTAACAGATCGCTGTAAAAAAAAAGCAAACTGGTTGTAAGAAAATAACAAAAATGGTAAAAAACTATAAACAAAATATTTTTCAAGGTCAATTTTTTTCTTCAAATTTTTTTTAAGCAACAAAACATTTGCTCTTATTTAAAAAATATATTTGTACATATAAATGAGAAACAAAAGAAAAAAGAAAATAGTGAATGAAAAAAACTCTTTTTTATTCATTTATTTTTTGAACTAGAAATTATTTTCGTAAAAAGTCTGTTGGCAGTCATTTGAACAACCGTGAATAATTGCTGTGACTTAAGAGATTGAAAGAAAAACTATTATGTCAATGTGTCATTTAATTATGTTTTTGAAACTTTAATGACACACATAATTTGGGCTAGTGGATTGAAAAATGACACAAAACAAACAAAGGTTTTATTTTATAATTTGAACTGAATTTGTTAAACTTAAACTAACAACTGGTTTTTGTTAAAAACATAGCCTTAAGGTTAAGGTTTAAGATAAACTTGTGAATGTGATAATTATGTCAGCAATGCTTTTCACTATATTATTAAAAAAAAGGTTTATTTTACGTTTGACTTGTTTCTTTAAAAGTCTTTGTGAGCTTGTTGAACGTTGTTTTGAATCAAAAGGGTGTTTATTATCACAAAAATTTAAGTAAAACAAAAATTTATCGTGGGAATATGTTAGCTGACCCTAAATGTTGTTTAATTTATTGGACTCATATTTATTATAAATTTCATTTCATATTCTTTATTAACTATTTTTAACAAATTTGCCAGTTATTTTGACTTAAAATAATTTCTCTCAAATGTTGAAAGCTTTTTTTGTTAAGAAAAATGTTCAAATGAAATTTTGCCCACCAAAATAATATAGCCGAATTTGTTGCCCATCCGATAGCCGGGAAGATTTTAATTGGGTTATACTTAGCAGACTACTACTAACATCAGACTGGTAGGAGCAAATCTTTATCTGTACAACACAAAATATGTTTGTTTGTTTGTCAGAAAATTATAGTTGCCTGCACCAATAGACCAATTTTTTTTTTAATTTTCACAGTTTATTTCAGATATGCGGTTGGTAAAATAGAGTACTTATTTTTTTGATACTTCATGTGGGCGTGGCATTTCCTATAGAAAGTAAATATTTATTATCCTCAGACATGGTAACTGCAATTAGTAACAACTGAAAATATTGTGAAAACAGGTCGAGTCTTGATATTTTTTCAAAAAAACTCAGATATTCGTTTTTATAATCTACCAAAATTCAGAGTAGATTGCTAAAGTGGGCGTGGTACCTCCCGTAATAATAAAAAACCATTGCCGCATAGCTATTGAATTAAAATGGTAAAGTCTTAATATCTTGCAGGAGTAACTCTGAAGCTTGATTTTTTAGCTGCAAAAATGCACACTGGATTGCAATAGTGGGCGTGGTACCTCCCATATAATGTAAAAAGTTATACCGCATAGCTTATGAACTAAAATAGGTAGAGTCTTGAAATTTTGCACAACTAACTTTGATATTAATTTTTATAATCCGATAAAATAAAGACTGGATTGCTAAAGTGGGCGTGGTACCTCCAAAAAGAAGTAAAAATTTGTTACCACGTAGCTAATGAACTAAATAGGTAGAGTCCTTAAATTTAGCAAAAGTAACTTTTCATTTTCCTTTTTATATTCTGTCAAAATACAAACTAGATTGTTACGGCGGGCGTGGTGCCTTTTATATAAATTAAAAAATTATTACCGCGTAGCTAAAGAATTCAAATAAGTAGACTCTCAAAAATGTTCGACAGTTACTACCGCATTAATATATAAAATACAGCGAAATACAGACTTGATTGGAATGGTGGGCGTGGTATCCTCAATACCAAATGAATAATTTTTATAGTGCACTAAGAGTTTTAAAATTTTGCACAAGTAACTCCGCTGGTAATATGCACAGCAGAGAAAAAATTGTCTAAACTGAAGCAGTAGGCGTGATATATTCTATAGAATATAAAAAATTAAGATTAAAAAATTATAACTCACAGAGGACTGAATATTTGCCATAAAAATATCCTGATAAATATAAATAATCCAGAGAAATACTCGATGAATGGGGACAGTGGACATGATACCTCCCATAAAAATTTAAAAATTTTTGTTGTGTAAGTGGAAGGATCCTCAAATTTTATACAAGTTACTTTTATATTAGCGTGCATAATCAAATGAAAAACTTGCTGGATAGGTAGAGTGGTCGTGGTATGAAGTTTTCTATTTGGATAGGAGAGCGAAACTTGTTAAATATAAAGTCACACCAAAAGTGTCTTTAGAACACCTCAACAATAAAGGAAAATTATTGAATATGACGAGGTCGATGGAAAGGAGCAACATTTGTTTTAAGACCAAGAGAAACATTAGCAAAATATATGTTTCCTTCATGTAAAATATTATTTTACATAAATAAATATAAGGTAATATTGTTATGATTTTCTGTTTTTAAAGAATTCATTTGAGGTTAACATTGCTCAAACATAAACAATAAATAAATCATCAAAAGACTTTTTCTAATTAATATTTTTTATATTGTCCCCCTTAGGATTCCAAATATAAACCAAATTTGGAATGGTTATTTGCATTGATATTTACTGCAACGGGCAAAGATGGACCTTAGCGCCAAATAAAGAGATATTTACTGCATTTTTAAGACCTTTTAATGTGGGTTAAGTGTTAAGATTTTAACTGCCTTTGCCATGAGAATTAACGCCTTTTAACCACGCACACCTGCTCACGGACCCCTAGTAAACAAATTTTTTTCGCACAAGCACAAGTTCAAAATAAAACTCTTATTATTTTTGAAAACACTGTTTTTTCGGTTCTTCATGCGGACCCCTTGGATGGTTGCTACGGACCCCCATTTGAGAACCGTTGCTTTAAACTATTTGAAATACACATCTTATGTATTTAATATTTAGTTTTTAACAATATGAGTTATTGTTCAGTGTTTATAGAGCTGCAATCGGTATCGACTTTTATTTGTTCATCGAGAATGCACAGTGTTTTTTAATATTGTCGTTCTTAGGATTTCCAGATTAATAACATTTTTGACGAATATAATCCAAATTTTTAATGCTAATTTTGCCAGGATGTTCACTGCAGAAGGCAAATATGGATTAAAAATAAGCTAAATCAAGAGAGGCGATATTTAAGATATTTATTGCGTTTTTTAATGTTGGCTGTGTTAAGATTTCACTTGCCCTTACTAAACACCACATTTCACATTTAGTTATAAATAAATTAATTAATAAATTAATTATTTGATTTTAAATTACTTATACTGCGGCGCTATACTCCTCTACCCAAATTCCATAAATTTTTAATTGCACGAAACGACTTTGCTACAAAAATTATTAAACAAGGCGTAAAGGTCTTTAAAATAAATACTTCGAATCACACTCTCTAAATCAAAGGATTTTTTTTTTTGGCTTGAGCAAATCCATTTAAATAATAATAAGCACTGAATTTAAAGACTCCTACTTTTAAATTAAAAATATTTGATAATAATTTTTTACTTTTTATGGGAGGTGCCACACTTGCTATTACAACTCTTCTTACTTCAAGTTCTTCTTAGTAGCTTTTTAACAAAGTTACTCAAGAAAAATGTTAACACTCTAGATATTATATTTCTCTAAAGTGCGATATGATTAATTTTTATTTTTTGTTCGAGGGAACATTCCTTTCTACTATTTCAAAATCCTAAGTAACATTACGAGGGCTGCTATATATATTTCTGGCCTGGCAACACTGAGTGTTGCCAAGTGCAATCTGACATTTCCATTGGAAAGTTTGTCATTTTTAAGCATAATGGTACTCAAAACGTTTTGACGTACGACCATTATTTGTGTTGTTTACAGTGACTTGAAAAAATTAATATAGAAAAAAATGGAATTATTTCGTGCTATCATTTTTCACAACTTTCGACGTGGATTATCACGACAAGAGTGCATTGATGAACTTAAATCTTTGTATGGCGATGAAGCACCATCCTATAGCACTGTGAAAAATTGGTATAATGCATTTAATCGTGGCCGAAGCTCGCTCAAAGATGAATTCCGTGAAGGTCGTTCAAAAACGGCTGTTGTGCCAGAGAACATTAATGCCGTGCGTGAACTCATAATGCAAGATCGACATGTGACATACCGAGAGACAGAGACATCCTTTGACATTCTTCCACCAGCATACATTCGATACTGCATGAACACCTGGCCGTAAAAAAGGTTTGTTCTCGTTGGATCCCGCACAATTTGAAAGTCGCTCAAAAATAGGCTCGTGTCGATTGGTGCAAAGAAATTTTGCAAAAATACGATTGCGGTGCTTCAAAAGACGTTTATAAGATCGCCACAGGTAACGAATCATGGATCTATGCGTATGAGCCCGAAACGAAACAACAATCGACTGTGCGGGTCTTCAAAGACAAGCAAAATCCAACGAAAGTTATTCGTGAAAGAAGCACTTCGAAGCAAATGGTCACCTGTTTCTTCGGTAAAATTGGTCATGTGGCGACTGTTCCGCTTGATCAACGTAGGACGGTCACTTCTGAGTGGTACACTGCAATTTGTTTGCCTGTAGTCATCGGAGAAATCCGAAAAACCAACAAGAGAAGACGAATCATTGTTCACCATGACAATGCGAGCTCTCACACATCGGCTCAAACCAGAGCGTTTTTGACCGGCCAAAACGTCGAATTAATGGTTCATCTGCCGTACAGCCCTGACTTGGCACTTAATGACTTCTTCTTGTTTCCGCACATCAAGAAAAAATGCGTGGTAAACGATTTTCGTCGCCAGAAGAAGCTGTTGAAGTGTTCAAAAACCATGTTTTAGAGGTGTCTCAATCGGAGTGGAAAAAGTGCGCTCGACAAGTGGTTTGAGCGCATGCAAGAGTGTATAAATCATGCTGAACAATACTTTGAAAAACAATAAAACCATTTTTGATTATAAATATTCACATTTTCACTATTAGGCCAGAAATATATAGAGCAGCCCTCGTATGAATCTTTTTTAAGAATACATTTGCGTGAAATTACATTACTAATCTTCAGGTTAACATTGCTTAAACAGAAACAATAAATAAATCATCTTTGAATTAATTTCCCTTTTTTCGATTACAATGTTCTGTGTGTCTGTAAAACTTGCAATTTTGTATCATTTATAAACTTTTTTTTTCGTCACAGCAGACTCAATTTTATTTAAATCATTCCTTGTGTCAGTAGTAACGTCTTAAAAATTCGTTAATTGAAATACTTGTTTTTTATACATTTGTTTATTATGGTATAAAAGGATGCCTTAACATTGCTTTACTGTTGCGTTTTTTTTTTGAGCTTGCAAATTGTATTATTTTAAAATTTAGCAGACAAATGAATAAAACGCCCTTTAAGCAATAAATACAAAAATATACAATTTTATTGTCAAAATGGGCGTTATTTTAAAAGATCTACTTTTTTGGTGGCCAAATTTTAATTGAATGGCTACTAAACGTGAATGACATGAAGATTTTGTTGAAAACAATATTTTTGTGGTTAAAGATAGTTATTTGGGAGCAACTATTTTGATGATATGATTATGAACGACAGAAGGGTCCAACAGGATATTTTATAGCATACTTAATGGTAGACATTTCTAACAATTTTTTTTTTACAAAGAAGAAACCAATCAACAACAAAATTTTGTAGCTTTAAGTTTTTTTAACTTTTGATATTTTTGCTTTCACCAACTTGTGTCTGAATTTGAATTTTACCACTAAAAATCTTTTTTAAATCAAAAGACTTAAGACACGAACTTATAGTTAAAATTTACATAACAAAAATTTCATAATAATTTCCCTAATAATCTCTTATTAGCAATGCACGACACTCGTCTAAGTTTTAAGAAAACAAAAACATCTTTTGGCATTTTCTCAGCCTCAAATTATCTAAAAATTCGATAATTTAATCAAACAAAAAAGAAAAAAAAAACACATAAGAAAACATTTAAACAACATTCATGCCAACAACAAAATGATGCAATTTAAGTTTTCAACTGCAAGTCTGTCTAAATTAAAGACAAAAAAAATCCCACAAAAAATAAATAATAATAACAACAAAACGGCTAATGTTACAACTTCCACAAGAAGTTAAAAATGAATGTTGCATGTTTTTTTGTTTTGAGTGTGTGTTATGCGGTTGCTTTACATGTGTATTTGTTTTAGTTGAGAGGCATTATCAATAACCATTGCAATATCAACGGGCTTGAAAAAAAAAATAAAACACTTGAAATTCAACTAACAGCCAACTAAAACATTTGCAGAAGTAGTTAAACCACTTCACTGACCTTCTTTGAAATAGAAATATATTTTGCATTGTGCACGATTAGACACTTTTAAATTTATAAAAATTTATGAGGCACAAGTTGAATTAAAAAACATTAATACCCGTAGCCATACAATTCAGTTTCAAGTAAAAAATCTAAAGCTTATTTTGCTGCTCAGAAAAAAAAAATCAAATTATTTCTACGAGAGCTTTGTAACATTTCAAGTGCCGTCAGAGAGAGGGAGAGAGAGATAGATTTAATTAACATTTTTTGCAATTTGTTTTACTTCTGCTCCTTAGATTTATGTGGAAATAATTTGAATCCGTATAAGCTGCAAAAATGAAGAATTGAAGAACAACGGGCAATAAATGTCTATTAAAACTTTCAGTTTCATATTAAGGTATTAATAAAAAATTGGTCCTATTATGACGAAAGTTTCAAGTACAATTAAAACAAATGGCTGTGAGACCCTTTAAGCACAAGTTGATTCAAGACCTAGAAATGTAAAGCATATGCATTACAAATGATATACACTCCGAACGATACCAAAAAGCCATGCTTCTTAGTGAGAATTTCACGGAGAGTGTATTTTATAAATAAGTAAAAATTATGAAAAAAAAACCTTTTTGACTAATTTTAGTGAGTTTTATTTTTGAGAATTTTTGAGGAGTTATTTGGTCTATTGATGATTCTAGTGCTTTTTATTACCATTGATGTGAAACACTATAAAAACATTCTGTAAGTAATATTGCTGTCAAGGTGTGAAGATGCTGTCAGAACTCACTGAGATATCATTTTTTGTTTTTGTCGTTGTGCATTTAAGTTACTTTCTTTTTATATCATTAGCTAAAATGAAAACCCGGGCAATTAACAAAAAAAAAATTTTTTTATTTCAAAAATATACGTTTTAATTTAAATCACAAAATTAAATATAAAAAAAATTATTGGAATATTTTTGTTTTTTTTTTTTGTTAGTAACATAGTTTTTCATTTCAGCTAACGATAGGTATGTATGTTTATTAAAAACCAAAAAAGTAAAATTAATTTTCTAAAATTTAAAACCTTAAAAAGGAATTCAGAATTTATGTATGATATGGAAGAGGGAAACAAGAGTTTTGATGAGTCTATAATCGAATATTTTTATAATTTGAATTTGCTCAGGGCTAAGCTGGAAATACTAGAAGGTATGAATAAGATAATTAAAAGAGAGTCACGTAATTAAAAAAAAAAAAACATCGCACAAACTTACTACCCAATGTTATTTTGTTTAACAGAGCAAGTTGCATATGGTGTTGAATGTAAAAATAACATTAAAAGCTTAGTACAACAATCTGTAAGGACTCAAAACTATTTACATGAAGGATTAGTGGATAAAGAACTTGATGAAGGGCAATGTGAGGTGAAATTCCAGCTATTAAAAGAGAGTTTGATTTAAGGATAATCGCTCACAGAAGAGGTCACTTTTCTGCTACAAGTACTGTAATGCTAATATTCGAAATAATTTATCTCTAACAGAATGGTATCAAAATTATGAAAAATTTAAGAATTAATATTTTTAATGAATGGAGTAAAACTTTAGGGCTCACATATGTACACAGATATAAAACATAAAAATATAGAACAATTAATACCAGATTTAAGGAAATGAGGAGTGACTTCATATAAAAAAGAAGATGGCGAAGAATCTAAGCTGCTGTAGTCAAAGTGGTAAATACATTGAATACAAAGCTCGCTCTACGGGTGACTTATTGGCCTTCCTTTCGGAAAAATGGTGTCAATCCATTCACCATTTCGGCGAAAGTAAGGTGGTGGCTTTAGATATTTCCAAGGCGTTTGATAGAGTGTGGCATGGTGCACTCATATCAAAACTTATTGCTTTTGGTGTCGGTAATAGCTTCACTCGACTTATATCGAGCTTTCTCAGGGATCGCACTATACGAGTTGTTATAGATGGGATCTCATCAAACGAGTTCAAGTTAAATTCAGGGGTACCGCAAGGTTCCGTCCTTTCCCCTACCCTATTTCTTATTTTTCTTAATGACCTTCTACGTCAGACTTCCAACCCTATTTATTCTTTTGCAGATGACAGTAGCATATGCCATTCATTTTCGTTTCGCAGTAGACCAAGCCTTCAGGAAATTGGGGCTGTGAGAAAGCACATGGACGATACCCTTAATCGCGACCTTTTAGTAATTTCCGAATGGGGCCTGGCGAACAGGGTTCAGTTTAACGCTAATAAAACCCAGTGCTGTGTGCTTTCGCACAGGCGTACTGCTGAACATGCTACGCCATCTGTAATTATGGGTGATACATATATTAAGGAATCAGAAGCTCTCGATGTTCTTGGCATGAAAATTCAATGCGATGTTCGTTGGAACAAGCACATTTTTCATATTGCAAAAGAAGCATTCAAGTGCCTAGGTTTTCTGAAACGGTGTAAGAAATACTTCACTCCATCTGATCTCCTTACTATCTATGTCACCTATATCAGACCGAAAATGGAATACAACTCTCATGTATGGGCCGGTGCTTCAAAGTCTATTTTGGAGTTACTCGACCGCGTACAGGAGAGAGCGAAGAAACTTATCGGTGACAGTAGGGTATCCAGCTCTATTGACTCACTGGAGCATCGACGCAATGTGGGGTGTGTTTCACTGTTTTATCGTTACTACAACGGAATGTGCTCTTACGAAATCAGGGAACTTGTTCCTGAAAACCGTAATTTCATACGCGCAACGCGATCTGCATCAAGAGCGCATTCCTTTGTGGTCGATTGGCCAGTGAATCGCACAACGCATTACAGAGAGAATTCGTTTTTTGGCCGAACAGTTCGTATGTGGAATAAACTCCCTGCAGAGGTCTTTCCTGCCACTTTCAATGTGCAAAGATTCAAATCAAATGTTCACAAGCACTACTCCCTCTATCCCCCATCCCAAAACCTAATTTCCTAGTTCTGGCACAATGCATTGCATAAGTAGGGGTCATCCCCTGAGTGCTGGTCCTAATTAAAAAAAAAAAAAAAAAAAAAAAAAAGCTGGTTGGCCAGGGTTCAACCCCTGCGGCAACCAAAAAATGTTTTTTTCTGTTTAATGGTATAAATAGTTATTCAGAATTAACATTAAACATGCAGCCTTTTCCGTCGGTACTTCTTCATAGCATATTCGTAAAATAACTAATAAAATGGCTATCTATCTTTCTCTTTTCACCACCTGTCTTATCTCTCATCTATCCCTTTCCTAAACCGTGCTACATGGTTAAGAAAATAACTCAAAATGCGTTATTGCCTGAAATACTACTTCTTTTTATAAAAAAACAGAGGCAATATAACGCAAAATTTCAAAAATCAGAACTAGACTTTCCTCTGAGGTATTTATAAAGGGAAACATGTTTAAGGAATATAGATTCAGACGCTTCTATAAGATTGTAATGTTAATATACAGAGCAACAACAGTGACTATTACGTAACACTGAGTTGAAAGTAGGAAATTTATTTAAAAAATAATAAAAATTCCTTTAAAGTTTTTTAACTAATAAAAAAGTACAGAATGCGATGTATTTTATATTAAATTATATATTTTACTTTGTCCCCATTCAGACAGTAAAATTTTACTTTGACAAAGTTTTGTTAAATTTCTTTTAAACTTTGTTTGGTATTCAGACGCACAAAGTTTTCGTTAACAAATTTTGTTTCCTTCTGTGTGATCGTTTTTAATTTTTGGACGCTTTGCATTTGGTGTTTAAACACATATGTACATATATACAACTGTGTACAAGCAACGAACGAAAAAACAAAGCAACTTTGCGAGTACATCAAAGTCTGTACTGCTTATCATTCTTTCTCCCTCTTTCCCATATAAAATCAAAACTTTGCAAAGTAAACTTTGCTTGTGTAAGTGCACTCTTTCTTTTAAAATAATACTAATAAACAAAGGGTCCTTTTAAAGCCATATGGAATTTGAAATTGTAAAAATTAACAACTAAATTATATTTTAATAAATTTTTTTTCAAAGATCAAAACATGACATTGACATTTGTAAATGATTTTGGTTGTTCTTAACGAAGTGTATTCCGGTCGTCCAAACCTTTGCCACTTTTTTAGCATTTCTAGCCGTAATCTAGGAATAACATGAACAATGTTGGCTCCTATGGCGTCAATTAGTAATAGCTTCTCAGCATTAACCAGTAATATCAGGTAGCTCTACTAGAAAATATCGAGGGAAGTTAATCCAATGACTTTGTTGGAAATATAATGGGTCCATTTTGCAAAATCAATCTAATTTCGAGTTTAATAAATCGATGGCACCATTCTGTTTAAACCACATCTCGCCTGAGTCAATGTCATCTATATTTTTAATAAAAAATCTTTGATATCCTTGGTACGGTGACGATCTTTATCGACCATAGAGCAAGCTCCGTCCTCGATTTTGAAGAAATAAAGTCAAATAATGCCACTAGACTACAAGCCACAACAAATATTTTTTAGATTTAATAGAGTCTGTACCGGTCTGTTGTTTATTGGTAGCATTCTATGCAGGGCACTTTTGTTTATTAACAAGCCCGTTAAGTCAAAAATGTGCCTCATTACTACACACAATTTTAAGTCTATACGTTGCACGAATTGATGTATAATTTTGAAAATAGGTCTGTGTAATTTGATAGCTTTGCTTAAGCATTAATTAGTTCATGATGAGTGCAGTATAAAAATTTGTCTGATAGGTAACCAATCGTAAAACCTAATGGGCTTAAATAATATCATTTTCTTCTCCTAAATTTTTCTTATAAAATTTCTGTCAGCTAAAACTAACAATAAAGAGTTTTAAGCAAATAGAATTGCTGTGTTGGCACGATGGCTGCTTACATCGAATTATCTGATACATATTAAGATTTTTGATGATTGCTCAAATTTAAATAGACAGCGTTTTATCCCTGTCCGTTAGTTAACAGTGATGACAATGTTTGTCCTGTTTGAATTGATATATGGACAGCGCTTTGTTTTAATGACGATTATTCATTGTTCGTTATCGTCTCGTAAATAAAGTTTATTTCTTACTAAAAACTTTTCGCCCTATTGGCTTCGTTTCTTGAAATAACGAAAAAAATTTAAAGAAAAGTGAAAAGAAATAAATTTTACCCTATTTTTTGTTGGAGAAGAAAAAATTATTATTTATTTTTGCTAATTTTCAATCTCATTAATTATTTTGGATCATTTGGATGGAATTTACGCAGTGCAGCCGTCTAAAAGATATCCTGATCCTGAGTATTTTAATGTAACCACCGACCATATTCATCTTTACATTATTTACATAATGAAATCTATGCACATAATAAAATTGTAACGGTTTTATTTCTTTATATAAAATATTTATTGAAAATTTTGATGTTAGTATTGATAATAATCGATATGGAATACAAAACACCAATTTTTGGAACATTTATCTTTCTGTTTGTTTGTGATCGCATCACGTAAAAACTGCTAGATGGAATTTAATAAAGTTTGGTGTGGAGATCCCTTAGAGCCTTGGTTAAAATATAGAATGCTTTTTATTTTGTAAAAATATGTCATTTCGTAGACAACTTAGAGATACAAATGTGAAAGCATACAATTATCTATTAGGCAGTATTGCTTTTGTTTTGCTGATATCTTTTCAAGAAGAAATCACCCTCTTCGCATAACTTTTTTTATTACTTCATCAAATACTTTATTTTCATTGAAACTTGATCAAGTGCAGTTTAGAGACAGCTGTTGAAAATTAATCTTCATGCTTGTTATTTGTGTGACTAATATGCAGTTAGAGCAATTAGAAACACTCATCTAAAACAAATATTATTGTGTTGAAAAATATTTGCCCGCTAAATTTAAAAGAAGCCAGAAAACCTACTGTTAATAAACTTTTCAAAAAGCTTAGAGAGTCTTTCAGAGCTTTAAACAAACACTTTAGCTACAAGAAAGCAAATAAATGCTGAGCAAATAAAATCGTAACAAATGAAAAGTTTTAGCCTTTAAACAGGCTTTTTGAAGTTTATTATTTATTGTTAAGCCGGCAAAACTTAAAATATTAAACTAGGTCAACGTGTTGCTATTACTTATAACCCAACTACATAATTCAATTATTTTTTATTTTTTAATTTTTTGTTTTAACTATTTATGGCTGAATGTTTGTGTGTGTATATATTCAGTTTAAATTAATTCCACTTCTTTTTTTTTTTTTTTAGTTTTTCCGTTTTTGCACTATTTCGCTATATATTTTTGCTATTGTCTGTGTTATTTTTATTATTATTTTTTCATAAGCCACTGTCAAACAGCAGTGGCACAATATCCGTGTTAAATAAATTTGAATTAAAAACAATTGCCATAAATTAAAATTTTTGTAGGTTGTATTTGTTATAATATTTTGGTTGTTATTGTATTTATCTTGTCACGTTCAGAGTTCACATCATGACAGTTTGATATATATAAAACAAAAACAAAAACAAAAAGATATGTTTGTTTTGTTTTTAAATTGAACCACTCATTTAAGGTTATAAAATGATTGTAAATTTTTGTTGGTTAAGTAATTTTTATTTCTTATTTTTATTTAAAAAAAAATTGCGCTTTAAAAAATTGCTTAAAGATTTTTGAATTTATATGTTTGCTGCTGATGGAAGATTTAACGTAAGACCCTCTTGGTTGGGTTTTAAGATGTTTATTACAAGCGAAAAACACTTAATTTAAAAGGAAATTGTCAATAAAGTTAAAAGCGATTGTTAAAACTTCAACAACTCCCTTCCTAAAATAAAAGCATCTCATATTTACGTTCATTTAAAAAATACCATAAAATATTATTTTGTCTAAAAACTTTTTGATTCTTTTTTATGTTTTAAATAAAAGGTTTATGCTTCACTTTTATCAGTTACTTTAATCATTTAATTATATTTCTTTTTCAACAACTTTTTGAGACTTCTTTAAATGCCTGCTTGCATTTGAAGTTGGTTGGAAGAAGCAAGAAAAATATTAAAAATGTCTCGATTAATAAAGTGGAGAGAAAAGCTTTAGAAGTTGTACGAACTTCTAGCCAAATAAACAGTGACTGATTAAAGAATGTCCACAACCTAAAGTAGATGAAAAAAAATGCTACTGACGCATATAACGATTCTCTTAATCTTTAATTATATTTTTCTTTTTTTACACAAACTAATCAGCACGATTTTTTAAAGTTTAAATTTAAATTAATAAATATTCCCGTGATTTAAAAATTTTATTTCTTAAATTGCAAATGCCCGTGTAAAAACAATTATCATAGTGTTTTGTGATATTTTATTGTTGTTTTTATTTTATTTTTCAGCATCTATAACTGTATAAAAGAGCCGAAAAAAAGTCAGCCGTATACAGTAGATAAAGAAAAATAAAATCAATGTTTATTATTGTTGTTTTTGCTTAAACTTTGATTTTTGTCTTTACTTTATTGTTGGGGCAAAAATCTTTAGTTTATTTAAAATGTTTGTGAGAAGTTTCCTGAAGAGCTAAGTAAGTGGTAGCGAAATGGCCATCGAAACGTGCTTTCACCTTCAATAGTCAATATCGGTGATTTTTATAATTCGTTCGGGATAATCAACACGATTTTTTAAAGTTTAAACTTAAAAATTTTTTTAAGTTAATTGGATTTTTTGCAAACAAAGCGCAACATATCGAAAGCCCTCGCCAAACGTACCAAATAAACAGCCAGTGACGACGGTCTTCACCGAAAGGTATGACAACAGTTAAACTTTTTAGTTTTTACATCATTTTGCATCTCATTTTTGCTTGAAATACAACTTTTTATTTAATTTAATTTTAAACTTTTCCACGAATTATGATCTACACTTAATGCTTCTTTAATTGTGTGATACTTTTTAAAAAAAATTTCCTATCAATTAGTGTACAAAGTGTCGTTTCTCTTTATTTCCGTATGTAAAAATGATTAAATACTTTTGCCGCGACAAATTGCAATTTTGATGCATCGCTATTAATAATTTGAGTGGCTGTGTGTTGTGTGTATTAATTGAAGTTCGAAAGGAAAAAATATTAGAAGATGATTTAATTATTATTTTGTCTATTGGGTAAAAATGTTTTTATAGCAAAAGATAAATTACACGAATATACATTGCACAGTGGGGTGGAAATAAAATATTTTAGAAATAACTCAGCTATTTGTAAAAGGCAAGGCCAATTCAATTTTGTTTTTTTTGTTTTTTGTTTTTTGATTTAGCATTATCATAGCAGAGGGGTATCTGTGCTTAAGTTTTGAAACTGAGTATCATCTACTTTTTTTGGGTGGCGCTATAGTGTCTTAAAATTTGGTACCTGTAAATTTTTTTATAATTTTTAAAAATTATACATACATTTTGGAATTTTGATACTCTTCTGCTATGCTTATGTAAAATTTTGGATCCATCGCTCTAGCCCTTTAGAAATGGCCGAGTTATATCCAAAATATATTGACTCCACCCCACAGTGCATTGGCAGTATAGTGTGGACTCGCTTTATACACTTCCGTTCATGTTAAGCTTTTTCATTTAAAATTTTACGAGAGCAAAATGCTTAATCAAATAAAAAGCTTTGAAATAAAATCAAAATTTAAAAAAAAATAAAATTTTAAAAATAAATTAAAAAAAGAATTATCAAAGTCTATCTCACGCATGAGAAACTTACGTTAATATTTTTTAAATAGTTAAAATTAAATTATAATAAAAGTTACTATGTGTTCTACTTAGTCATAGCAACTTTAATCTTTTAACATTTACTAAAGCCACTCACTTTTAAACAGAACTCAGAAATATTGTTACATGTTTTTGCATTTGCCAATAAACTGTTACAACTTTTTTTTTAAGATTAAGATTTATAGAATTATAAAAGCGGATATTAAGGAGGCCATTTTAGAAAACAACTCAACATTCAAAAAAGCAAAAAAGAAAAACCAACTAAGCAAAAATAAATGTTCAATTAATCAATAGTTTTTAAAATTGGTTTAATATAAAAAAAATTTTTTTAACAAATAAATGTTTTAATATACAGATAATAAAATTTATAATATTAATTAAATTAACTCTGCAATAAGTTTAAGGGTTAAAAATTTTTGTATTCTTTCACTTATATATGTTAAGCTCTTAAAAGTAGTTTTTTTTATTTTTAAATTAAAAACATTTCAACTCTTTAATTAATAATTAATAAAAAAAATATAATATTCTTATTTAAAAAACAATTTGTATTTCTTTATGTATAACACCTTTAAGAAACATAAAGAAATCATTGAGCCTTAACGTAGAAATAAAATTAAAATTAAAAAATAATTATTAAAAATTAATCTTTTCAATTTATAAGACATAATATTAACACGAGCACACGCGCATTTTTTTTATCAATATTTAAGGCTGCAATAAAATAAACAAAGGTTAAATATTTTAAATAGTTTAATTATTTGATGAAAATATTTATTTTGTCAGACAATGACACAGAACTTAATTCCGATCGAAAGTGGTTTTATTTACATAAAATGGTTCTTTAGAAAACGAAAAATTTCTTCGGAATAAAACCACAAAGAAATTTCAAAATAGAATTGATATTCTTTGAAATTTGGTTTTTTGCGGCTCTTAAGCTTTCTTTTATTTTGTATCCTCACTTAGATTATCAGTTGTCAGTTTGTTACTTTGATGTCAACAACCAACAAATTGATCAAAGTCTTAAGAGGGTAAAATCAATTCAATCGAAATTGGTAATACGGAATTAAAATCATTCTGATCAGAATGTATAACTCCCCTATATTTCGAATTAATAAAACAAAAGTACGTCAGTCAATAAAATTCAATCGCTTTTCTTTGAAAATATACTAATATAAAAAAAAATATGTTTGAAATTTAACTTTCTTTTCTGTTTTAAAATCATTCATTTTAATCGCTTTAAATTCTCTTAAATCACTTAATATTATCAAAGGTATGGTTTTTGCTCCGACCTTGCATGATTTATCCGAACAAGATATCACAGATTGACTCAAAAACCAAGGTGTCGTTAACTGCAAAAAAATTACTAAATTTCAAGATGGAAAAATATTAAATACACCTCTCCACATATTGCATTTTAATCAATACTGTTTTCCTAAAGAGATAACAATTGGTTTTCTATCATGTAAAGTTGAGCCTAATATACCATCCCCTATGCAACATAAAAATTGCTTTAAGTCGGGCCATACAAAAACTTCTGGAACAACTCAGCATTTAAAGTATGTTCATCATCAGTTCATGATCCGATACCATGTTAAAAGTACAATGTGTCAACTGCAATCACCCACATAGATCAAACAACAAACAATGTCCCGTTTTCCAACATGGTCGAATTATTTTAAAATATAAAACAAATTAAAAGCAACAACTCTAAAAAAATTTCAACCTCTACAAACAACAATCCTTTCAACTCAATTCATACACAACTCAATAGCTTATCAAATAATAAAAAATCAACAATAATAGCCAAATGTCCAACGAGACAATTATATCATCACAATTAAATGACTTACAATCAAACCCTTCTTCATTAACAACAACCAAAAATAAATCAAGATTTAAACTTTTTGCCTGTATTTTAATTATAGCAGCGGTTAACTTGATGCATGTCCTAATTTTAAAGACTACAATGAAAAATATTTTTCAAATAAAGGAATTAATCTACTCATCAATATTTTAGAATGTAATATAATTTAATTTGTTTCCAAATTAAAAATAAAAATTGAATATAGTTTAAAGATTTACACAAATGTTAGCTGATGGCCAAAGTAGCCAATGCTTGTATTTGTATTTAATATTAATTTTATAATAATATAGTCTTAATATCATGTAAATAAATAAATAATAATAAAACATAAGTACACAAAATAAAATACACCATCTTAATTAAATAAATGGATGTAAGCTAACAGGCTTCTATAAGCAACAATCAACCGTGAGAGTAATTTTATTATTCTTGTTTTATAAATAATGAATATTATCTTTATTATCACTATTGCTATCAGGGACTATTTAAAATGCTTCGCAAATACCAGTTAAAAAATATATATTATTTTGAAGAAGGATTTACTTCCTTTTCATAGTTTAAATTTTTTGATATATGAGATCATTCTTAATGTACAATTTCCAAAGATTAATTACTACTACTTGTTTCTTAAGATAGAAAAATCTCACACATATATCTTAATAGTTTTATAACAGCAAAAATATCTTATTACATTAAAAATAATAACTGTAATTAGCGCGAATTTATTTTGAATCAAAAATATGTACATAAAATTTGCTACTGATTAAGGAATTTTCTTTTAAAACGTGTTGCATTCAAAGTGACAATAGGGCTACTTGTGACATCTTACCAAGTAAAGTTTCTCTTTCCAAAAGAAATTTACGTTTTTGACATCATGTTTATTTCTAAAGTCTTTTGATATTTTCTAAATTCAATAAAATTAGGAAAAAATTTTGCTCAAAAGTTTCTAAAGACAAAATAAAATTTATAAAAAAATTCATTTCAATACAAAATCGAAAATTTTTATAAAGACATAACAAGTGTTGAAAAAAATTTGTTATTTGTGCAACTGTTTAACACACAACTGATAATTGTTTTAATTTTTTTTTTCATATCTATTTAAATATGACCTGTGTTACAGTACATTTAATATTTTTTATATTCTTTTTCATTTATTAAGTTTCTTTAAAAAATTTAAAAATAATTTTTTTTAATGTTTTTCAAAATAAAACTCTTTGTCTTATGGTCCTACATTTGTTTCCTAAAATTTTGAAGCTTGTTTGTCTACTTAAGCAGTTGTGTGTGCTTAATGTCACTTATTGTATATTAAATGACAAGTAACTTTATTTTATGAGTATTGAAAATTTGAAAACCCTGTTGTGATTTTATTTTTTCACATTTCATTTCGTATTTGGACATATATTTTTTTTTTTTTCAAAAAACTGCTAAGAATCATGAATGTAATAATATCATAAAGAGATTTATTAGTTTGCTTGATCAAATAACAAGTATATTTGTAATGATAGTAATAACAAGAACAACAAATAGCTATTTTATGTTATTAGCTCTTTAGTTATTGATCACAATGTTATACGGTCAAGTTCACTCTAAGAAGCCAATTGTTTTGTGCTGTTTACGGTTACAAAATCGAAAAAAAATTTTTAGACCGTATTTGACCATCGCCACGCACCTTAGTGAAATGGTTTTCGGAAGCGTTTATAATCGAGCACAAACAGTAGCATCATTATTCATGCAGTAGCTCTTAAATACTCAAATGTGTATGTGAAGAAGAGTGTTATAAATATTAAATTAATGTATAAAAGAGCCGAAAAAAAGTCAGCCGTATACAGTGGATAAACAAAAATAAAATCAATATTGATTATTGTTGTTTTTGCTTAAACTTTGATTTTTGTCTTGACTTTATTTATTGGACAAAAAAAAAAAATGTAATTGAGAAGTTTCCTGAAGAGCTAAGTAAGCGGTAGCGAAATGGCCATCGAAACGTGCTTTCACCTTCAATTGTCAATATCGGTGATTTAATTTATACGGTCGGGATAATTAGCACGAATTTTTAAAGTTTAAAATTAAATTAATTAATATTCCCGTGATTTAAAATTTTAATTAAATGCTTCCATTTAACTTGGTTCCACAAGTTTTATCAATAATTTCTGTTCAAGTGTCTGCACTAGGTTCACCAGAACAACGACGATATTAAACTTTTTGTTTGATGTTATATCTTTTTAATTTTTGCCAGTTTCGTTTCAAATATATTTTTTATATTAATTCGTCTTTACTCCCTAAGAGAAGCAAAGGGCTACAATAGAGTTATTCCATCCAAATCAATTTAATGCTTCACAAAAAAGAATTTGCACCCATTAAAGGTTTTAGTTGTTTTCAGAATTATATTCTATTAAAGCTTTAATTGATTCAATTATTTGCTTAGTTAAAAAATTGTCTTAATTTATGTATGTTTAATTGATTTAGATAATTATTTAATTCAAAAATTTTGTATTTATTTACTTTTTTTTTCATTAAATAATTGAGTCAATTAAATATTTCATTGAACATCTATCTGAAAACAAATAAAACTATTTATAAAGGTGTTAAATAATTTTTTAAATCGTGCTTGATTCCTTCAAATATAAATATTTCATGATACAAATGGTTTTTATATGTTTGCCGTATTTTTGTATAAAAGATTTGTTTAGTTTTTATTGTCTTTTTGCTTTTTTAATTCAATGTATTTCTCATTTAATCAACTTGGCATTAGATATAAGACTTTTTAATTTTAAACATAAAATTTGGGCAGAATCCACTGATAAGCTATATGAGCAATAGCGAAATGACCATATGGATATGTTTTCCCCGCAGTAATACATTTCGTTTTGAAGTTGTAAATAAAAAATATTTCATGAGATTATTATGAAATATTTGTATTTGAAGGAATCAAGCACGATTAAAGTAAATTAATATAAAAAAGATTTCGAATAATAAATTTTCATATTGATAAAAGTGTTAGTTTTACTGAAAATATATAACAGATCAAACATATATATGATGATTTTCTGTTAGAAAATGTCGTATGTTGTCTCATAAATACAAAAGCAATTGTGCGTCTCAATAAAAATATAAAAAAAATTTAAAACTATAATTTAAGCAAATACCTTGTGATTATAATAATTTATTCATCAATACAAAAATTTATTCATTATATTTTTTTAATAGCTAATTTAAATATTATTATTTATTAAAGCATAAACAAATAATTAGAATATAAGTTTCATTATAAACGCCTTTTATTTATATTTTTTGTTTGATTAGACAGGTGTGCCTTTGTTTATTTTCGTTACCTTTTTAAATGCTAATATAATTTTATCAGCAGTCTTAAGGTTTCCTGGTTTCACTTAATTACAAAAATAATATTGTTAAATCTATTGTATGAAAAAATGGCTCAAATAATTTTATCAGTTGGAAATGCTTTAATGTGAATTTATAGTTTAATATAAAATCTTGCTTCCTATTTAATTATATATACTCTTATAAACATAAGGATAATCCCATCTTTATTGAATTAATAAACATTCCTAGATATTTAATTTTAATGAAAAATTTGCATATTTTTAATATTATTTCAATAGTAGCAGTACTCCCGACTGTGTCTGCGTGTAATTTCAAATTTACTTAAAGTTCAAATTTAATAAAATGTGCTTTTAGCTATTTATTACAGAGTTCTCTGGACAGTATTAAAAATTTTCTATTTACTAAAATTGACAGCTGTTTTAGTACCTTTATATCGATAAAATTGGGTGTTTTCACATTTGTATCTCGAGCTTTTCTACAAAACGGCATATTTTTATGAAAAAGCAGTATTCTGCATTTGAAAAAAGGTACCAAGGTACCTCCTCACAAAATTTTACTCAACTCTCAAACAGACAGATAAACAGAAAAAAGTCTAAAATAGGTATTTTTGTATTCTATATCGATTACCATTACACCAATATCAAAATTTCCAAAAAATATTTCATGTACAGAAATGACTCCTCTACAGTTTTTAGTCTTGGACTTATATAGAAGCCCACAAGCTTGTAACTTCAACGGAGTAGGTAAAGATATAAAAGAGGCTTTAATTATCAAAATCTAATGTATAAAATAAAAATTCTTGAATAATCGTTACCATTGGATTGTTTGACAAGGTGTATTTGAATGAAGTGAACTAGAAGTACTAAAATACTTAATGCTCTAAAACCTTTGTAAAATCTTAAAATGTTTCAGCTTTAAGCCAGCAACACTTTCGTTAAACTATCTTTTGTATTATAAGCTGAGCATTAAGTTTATATAAAAAAATCTATGTGTGGTATTTTAAAGTGAAAACAGGTTTTTGATTTTTTAACTTATATTTATAACAAATATTTTCTTAACCCAATAGAAACTACGGAAGGTTAAGCTGTACTGTAGTAGTAGTATACTTCGGCAAAGCGTCATGTATGGATTGACGATTGAGAAAAACTCTAAATTCTTTAAATTAACCCTGGAAATCAATCTTCATTTTAATTTATCGCAAAATTGTGTTCAGCAATAAAGGAACAAATTGCCGCAAAAGAAAAAAAAACAAGAGCTAAATACTCCACTATTTTCAGAAATATGACCTGCTTGGTACATTCCACACGTTCTTGGCATCGTTGTATCTTATTTCTTAAAAAAAAATGCACCCGTAGCTCCCATTACATTTCATAGAGATTGAAACATTTTGTTTGACAGGATGCTGATACGAGACATACGGCGAACAAAGACATATATATTCGTGTTATTCGTAACACTTAGTTTTCAAACAGTGACCAAAAATTGCGGCTCAAATAAATTTTTTTTTGTTTAATTAAAATTCAATTTTTTGTGCCAAGGCACTAGATGAGCTAGAGAAAATTAAAATACGCCAATCGGTCAGACATTGTTTTAAAAGATTTACCATTAAAAACCAGCAAGACCGGTTAAAGTCCTTTAAGGCAGCGGCGAAAATACCACGCCTGCCTCTATTTTTTCCATAACTCTTTTTCAACTTTCGTTTGTATTCCTGCAGGTGTTTTATGATAAAAGGTAAGAAAACTTGGTAGCGCTTATTGAACTGGTTTGAGCTTTCATTTGTATTGATGCAGGTGGTTGTGTTTTATTACAAAAAAATTTTTAAAATTAAGTTTATAAAACCACCCAATACAAAACTTTCAATTTTCAAAAAAAAATATTTGTTCAGAAAGAAAATAACACAATGTATTAAAATACAAAAAGGCTTTAAGTTGGTTCTTACAAAGAAAACTAATTGTGTTTGGTTTATCACAATGTGTCTTTATTGCTGTTCGGGCCATTACAAGATGATGGATTTAATGGGATGCTTTTTTATGGTGCAATAAATAAAAAGAAGCTTCAGATAATCTTAACAAATAAATAAACTTTTTAAACTTACTGGCTTTTTAATTTATAATTTTATGGTTTTATTTCCATTCGTACCTAAAAGAAAAGAAAGAAAATATTTGGTTATACAAAATGAAATAATTATTTTTAAGGCTGCAGTTTTTTGTCAAAGTGATAAATTTTAATAGATTTATTATTTTGTCTCAAGACCATTTTCAAATTAAAATCAATTATTTTAACTTAAATTTACCATTTTTATTATCCAATATTTTGATTTCGGTAAAAAAAAATTTTCCTATTCTATTTAAAAGAAAGCCAGTGCTAAACCATTAAAGCAACTAAACGAACATTTCGTAAATGACTTTTCTATATATTTCGTTTCCTTAAAAAATTCCATTCAGTTTAATTATATATTAAACCAATTATAACTCAAATATAAAGAAAACTACACAATTTTAAAAGGGCATGAAGGTGCATAATTATTAGATGATTGCTATATTAAATGTGAAAAATTCTTAATCTTAACACTTCCGCTCTATATAAAACAGTAATTGCTTTAAATATTTCAAAGCTCAAAAGTATTTATACAATAACCTGCTTAATTAAAATTATTAGTTTTCTAAAAGCAAGTTTTTTATTTAATCTCCCTTATTGTTAATAATTATTATTAATTATAGGCTTCCAACACACCAGTTCAAATTACAAATAAAACCACTTAAAGTTGAAAATAAAATATTGAACGTAATTAACAAACAATATTACATTGTTGCCGTAAACATAAATCTTTATAATGAAAAAAAAAAAGTGCAATTAATTATCGTTGCACATATATTCGTGCTGAACAAAGTGCTAAGTGCAATGAGGCTGTCAAACCCTTTTTATTTTATTTGCAACAATTTTTTCTGCAATGTCAGCAAAGTAACAAAAACTAAAAATAATTTTTTTCTTCAATTGCTTTAAGCCATTTAGAGAACAATGCAAAAAAAAAAAACTCATTGATATCATATTTAAAAATTCATTAAAATGTAAAATACACTCGTGTTATGTTTAATGTTTATTTTGTTTTCATTATATTATGATGAATTGTACTCAAAGTTTTTGTTTGATTGTAACTTTAAAGAGAAGAATGAATTTGCAATTTGTTCATTGAAATGCATTGAACCTAAGTTGTTGTTGATATTTTTAGTTTAGCAAATGTTAGATTGTATGACTTTACAATTTTTGCATATAAATTGCTTAAATTAGCTGTTGTATTTATAATTTGTTTTCTGTTTTTAATATTGTTTCTTCTTGTTAAGTTTAACTTTAAGGTTAATTGTAATAGTGTTTATTTTTTTAGTAATATAATTTCAGGGTTTCTAAGCAAAACAAAAAAAAAAATTATAAACAGAGTTTTTTTATAAATTAAAATTATACATATAAGAAATTTATAAATGTATTTATAATTCAGGCTTAACATTTTTTAGTTAAAATTGGATTAGCTTTAGAAGCCAGAGTCTGCTTCGACTTTTCTTTGCTGAAAAAATTTGAAAGCAAACTGGCATCTAACATTCGCTTCACCATAATGTACACTGAATATGGCAGGGAAAATTTTAGAATATAGAGTTGCAGCCAGAAGTGTATTCATTATGTTTTTATTACAAAAAATTGATTATAAACTATAATTTAAATAATTTTGTAGATTTTTAGTTAAATTTATCTTTCAGTTAAATATTTCTATACAAGTTTCTTCTTTAAGTATTCATATTAAATATATATTTTCTATAGCCCCCCGCAATGTTTTTTTTATTTTTTATTTAAGAGTTTTCCGTTTTACTTAGCAATAAATTAACTAATTTTTTAGGTTAGAGAGTCCTTTATTAATTTAAAATTTATGAAAAAAAGTTTTTTCATGTTTTCAAATTTTGTTTTTTTGTTCAAACATTTTTATATACATTTTAATTCCTGAAGATGATACACAGAGGAGTACGGATATATTGAAAAATAAATTAAAAAGTATTTGCAATTTTTTTTAATTAATAAAGGACTCTCTAATCTAAAAAATTAGTTAATTTTTTCATAAAAAAAGAGTCAAAAAAATTGTTATTTTACTTATTAATATTTTGCAAAAATTTTATTTTATGCACATCAGCATTGTTGGCTTAAGGTTCACACTTGTATGTATGAATTAAGAGCAAAGATTTGAAACACGGATTTTAACTGAAAATTGGGTGTCTAGATATAACTATCAAACGAACTGTCAAAATACGCTAACTCTTAAACAGTTATGATCGGATTGACGCTTGAAATATAATTTTTTATATTTACTTTGAATTCAGTCATCTTAAAATTGTTAGCTGGGCTAAATTTGCCATTAAGGCTTGGTGAAGTTTACATGGTGGACATTATTACCTTAAAAACAAGTAAGAGTGCTATACTCAGCCATGCTGAATCTTATACAGCCTTCACCATGTACGTTAATCTAGTTTAATGAAGTCACTCCAAAAAAAAAAAAATCCAAAGCAAATATTGGGGTGACAGAGAATAAAAAAATAAGAACAAAATCTTTAAGTACTACATATATATAATTTTACATAAAAATGCCATCGGCTCTTAATGGGTTAAGCATTTTTTTTAAGTTTATTATTTCCCTAAAAATTTTGAAAATTTCTGAGGCCTGTAACTCGGGCGAGCTCCAATTTTTTTCCTTATGTTGTTTTATAATTTTTTAGTTCTCTATCAACCCATATATTTATTTTTTTTTTTTGATTGAAGGTACTTAATTGCTTTAAATAATATAGAAAATTAGAGGCTGGCGTGATCTTAGTGATTTCCAAAAGCACCTCTTTCGAAACTATGTCTGATCAATTAGCGTAATAATTTTTTTTTAGCTGGTCTATTGCCTCGGCAAATTTCAATACTAACAAGGACGGACAGATGGACATCGTTCAAGTCAGAAAATATATGCTTTATGGGGTCGAAAATGGATATTGTTAAAAAATTACAAACGTAATGACAAAATTAGTTATACACTTTTTGTCACTTTTTGTGGTGAAGTGTGAAATAAGGTGGAAGCTAACTTTATCTTCATCACCATCATCATCAATAATTTTTTGTTTGCAAATTTGGATGACACTTATACGGAGTAGATGTGGCGATAAATTAATTTCGAGAAATGAATCTGTCAAACCACCTTCCACATTGTGCGTCATTACACCTCTCAATTATTTTCTGTGAAGCCACGTGCTTAAAAATCAGCAAAAATTTTGGCCTTGAAATTAAGTGTTTTTGTTGATACACGGCCAGCAATGTTCGATAAAGTGGCTCAAAGCTGGATGCCACATATCTTGATTTTTCGAGTCAAACATTTTTTATTTATTTATTTTTTTTTTTTTTTTTTTTTTGATTTAAAATTATTTATTTGTATCGTTCTTTACAAATGAAATTTTTACCGAGATTGAAGAAAAAAATGACAGCATTATGACTTAAAGTAATTTTCAACTAGGATCCAAAAATTCTGGTTTAAAACCGATAATTATCTTCATTTTGTTTTATAACTTAAAAAAAAAAAGAAAATTAGCTTTTCCATTTGTATAAACTGAAAAAATAAGACTAAATAAAACCAGTGACAGCATGATTTACCTATAATAATTATTAAATAATTTAAAATGTTAAATAATCTAAAAATATCAAACAATTTAATACTTCCTACGTTGTTAACTCTTAATATTAGTAATTTAAAATGTAGAATGGAACTACTATAGTGACTATTTTAAAGTTTTAACTTGTAACCGCAACTTAGGTTTTAATTTACTTTTTTTATAATTGAAATTAGTTAAATTCATAATAAATATTCATAAGTAATTTCAAGTATCAAGTGTTTTTACCAAACTTGTTTTCAAAAAGATTTTTTATTAAAAATATAAATTCTAATTTTTTAATTGAGATTCCTTCCACATTTAAAAAAAAAATATTATGCAATATTTAAATTTAAATAAAATTATTTTGGTACAATAAATTAGCTCTCATTTATTTAAAATAATAATTTCTTTAATGGCAGTAGCAATTCTGAACAAAAGACTTAAGAAACACGTGTTGCTTACATGAGCCACATTAAAAAATTAAAAAAAAATAATAAACAATGCAAAAGTAATTAAAGCTAAGACCACAGAGATTGCATACATATTTACTTTGCGATTGGAAAAAATATTATACACGTGTATTACAAATTAATTGAAGAAATTAATTTTTTTCTTCGTTTTTATGTAAAATTTGTCTCTCTAAAAGCGAACCTTAGAGATCTCAAAAGATAGAAAACAAAGTTTTGTGAGTTGATTTTCTTATTTAAATTGACTTTTTTGGAAGAGAATAAGAAAAAAATTTTGAGAAATTTTGCTTTATTTCTAGTCATTTTCTGTAAACCCGGTCGTTATCTTTAAAAAAAATATTTTTTTTTTTATAAATTTGTGATTTTTTTTCTCCGTGTGCTGTTATGGTCAGTTCCAAATGTAAATAAAAATCAAAACAAAGCATCTTTATTACAAAAATCAAAACATTTTTATATACATTCTTTCAATGTTTCGTTTTCTTTAAACATCTTCAGGTAATATTTTTTCAAAATTATAGCAACAGTGAAATATACATTTTTTAATTTAAGAGTAGTAGAAGCAACAGTATGTTATCACAAAATTTTACTTATGATTACTTTTTAAACATTGTAGAAAGAATTTTGTTTTAAATTGTGAAATTAAGATATCTCTTTTTAGATTTTCTATTAAAATAACGTTGTGGCTAAATTTGTTCACACAGCATCTGGCTTAAATAAAGTTGTTGATCACAAAATGAATGAATGAGCTAAAATAATAATTTGTTGCAAATAATACTCAATGGGTATGTAATTTAGACAAAGACTTTAATAGCTAATAAAGCACTTCATTGACTATGCACTATTGATGTTATTATCAAATTTGCTTTTTATGATATTAAAGACGTCGCAGTACAGGAGCAGTATGAAAATTTAAGCTTTAATTCGAATTAATTTACCCAATTGTTTATCCTGCACTTTTAATCAACAACTTCTTCATCATGTCGTTTTTTGTATGCACCATTTATCTCCTCTTGTTATATTTTTTTAGATCCATTGAAAGAAAATCGCCGATTTACAACACTATTTTCGCGACAACGTCTTGTATATTCTCTTTGAAATTCTATCAGCGACGGGATGGACGAAAACTCTTCTTTATTCTATCAATATCAATGGAGAACAAAGTAAGCTATATTATTTTGGTATTAAGTTAACTGGATTTGTTCCGCCAGTAAATATAATACTGTTGTCATACCTCTCGGTGAAGACCGTCGAATCAAAACGCGGCTAAAAAATGATGTCCTCACATCGAAAGCGCTCGCCAATCGTACCAAAGAGCCAGTAACGACAGTCTTCACCGAAAGGTATGACAACACTATATTATTTTATATAGAATGTTATAAGAGACAAAAAGGAAAAGTAATGTAGAAAACTTTCTTTTTGATTTACTGTTGCCAAATATCAGTCGCTTAGTAGTAATTAGTTTTGAAGGCTTGAGCCTTCCTTGAGCCACCTAGAGTCATAACGATTTTTGTGTTCTTATGATTGTTCGGCTCCCTCAGGCATTGAATAATGTTTAGGCTAAAAGTTGATATGTTATGATTTTATCGTATATCATGTGCATTCGTTGAACCCTTCTGTGAGATTTTAATTTTACTGAAAATTTTAGTTAAAACTAAAAATTAAAGACAAAAAATGATTTTTATATTGTTCAAGTTCGGCCCACTTTTTTATTTTTAGAGCCTTTTGAATTTAGTTTCAGTTTGCTATTTTTCAATTTAATGACATCCAATTTAAATTTTTACAAAAATTTATTCAAATAATTATTGTTAACATTTATTATTTACTAAACTAAAACCCTGTAAAAGGTCTTTGTTATTAAATGCTCATACGTAAAAAGAGCTAAAAACTTTACCTTTTTTATCTTGTTTAAAGCACTCTCTTTTAATTTATTATTTGGGATTAAAACTTACACATTAAAAAAATGTCATAAAACAAGTATAAAATTGTTTCTCTTTTAAGCAAATTTAAGTTACTTAAAGTTACTTGGTTCAAAGAACTATTTTAATTTTTATAAAAAATTAAACAAGTTCTGCATGAATTACCTTTTGGTAGCCTACGTGTAACTTATATAATCTCCTTCTTATCATTTTATTTATTTTGACATCAAATTAAAACTATTAATCATTAAACCTACAATTCTTAAAAAACTTTGATAATTTTAATAAAAATCTACTTCCCAAATAATTTTTTTGTAATAATTTTCACAATCCAAACTACTTATTACGTTATTTTGCCTAAATTGTTAAACTCCCTTAAACAAACAATAACGAAAACAAAAAGAAATAAATCAATTTTATGAAAAATTCCAAAGCATCTTCATGACTAAATTAACGCTTAATTGTACACGTTTTAAATCCTCTCGAAAATACTTAATTTAAGATTTACTAAAAAATGTTTACTGACTGACATTAAAGATGTTATTTAAAAATAACTTTCAGAAAAAAAGAATACACCACAACACAAAATAAAAAAAAACAAACTTTAAAAGAAATACGAAACTTAAACCAGTGATACCAAGCAACAGGTTAAGGAAGGTCAGTGATTGTAGAGTTGCTGCTGCTATAACACAACTATTGGAGCATAAAAGTACAAAAAAAAGCAATAAAACAGAAAAATAAAATAAATTTTGTCCAGATGCTTTGCATAAACAGCGACCGCATTATTTGGCAGTTTGTTTTTATTTTCTTATTAAATTATAAAAAAATGAATGCATAATTTTGTGGAATTCAAATTAAACATATAAAGGTGCGGTCAGATTGGTCAAATATTTAACTCAAAATGCGCAACCACTGTTTTGAAAAATGTTTATTCAATCTTTCCTGACAAGTACCATATCAAATGACAATTTATTATATAACAAACTTATTGTTTTACCTTCTATATTTAGAACGATCTTATATTTCTCAACAAGTATTTAAAAAGGACCTTTGTCCTTATTTAGTGGTTACTTCTGTCTGATCAAATATTCGACTAAGCTGACCGTACCTTAAAATAAATATTTCTCATAAACTTTTTATACAAAAACTAGGTATAAAAATACTAGAAAATATTTTTTTAATTCTTTTTATTTTAAACTTTAGAAAGTATGCTGTTCAGTTTTGATGCAAAGAGCGAAGCTGATCGACTAATAGTCGGCTAATACCTGCCGCCGACTTAAAGTAAAAACAGAATGTCGCTGCCGAAAAAAGCGGGTGTTTTCAGTTAATAATTATAGCCGATTTCTGTTTTAGACAAAACGGATTTTTTACTAATGTACTAATTGCTAAATAATTTTTAAAAAGGTAAGATTAAAATCATGTTTAAAAAGAAAAGTTTTCAGTTAAATACAACTACAAATTTTATGTATCAAATTATATTTGTGATCATAAAACTGGAGCCATGTAGTAAGAGAAAAAGCTTCAAAATTTGCTATAAGTTTATATCTTAGCCCTCCGTATATATTTAGCCATCGCCACTAAAAATATTCCATCTACAGTCGACTTTTAGACGCCGCCTGATATACATGTATATCGTTACGTTTGCTCTTCTTTACAGGAAAAGAAAAAAACTTGATAAAAAGTACAGTCTTTTAGTTGTAAAGTTTTTATTAACGCATTGTTCTCTAAGCAATTTAATACTGTTACAACTTTTATAATCTTTTAGTGAAATATGTTTACAACTTAAATTAAAAAAAAACGTTTTGGGGCCTTTTTATATTAAGGTGACGATATATATCTTAGGCGCCGCCACGAATTGCTGAAATAAATTTTTAAAACAGAACTTGAAGCGCAGGATCTACATGTCCCGTAAAACGCTGAGCATTTTCTGACATTTTGCAACGTTTAAATTAGTTGTCTGCAGATAATTTCTAACCTTAATACAGCAAAGATTATTTGTTTAATGAAAATACGATGTTATTATTTTCTTTTTTCAAAAATTGCCTTCTCTAAACGAATGTTTTACAAAATAATTTTTAAATTATATTTTATATATTTAAATTTTAGGGTGGCTCGAAGCGTATGACAACATGTTAATGTCAGCGCCATGGTTGTGTACGCCAATTGCACTGGCATAAATTTGCGTATTGAGAATTTTAGATTATAAAAATTCAATTCTGATTTAAAAAATTAATTTTAATATAACTTAAGTAAGTAGCGTCCTAGAGCTTAAAATAAGAAAATATGTGATCACCTATAAAATGTATAAAAGTGAGTTTATAAAATAGAAAAGACAAAATTAAGAAAATGAAATTTTGATTCCAAAAATGAAATTTGATATTGAAAACTTTGAGATTTGATTTTCTCGTTTACTATGCATCACAGAGATATGTCCATCAGATTTTTTAAAGTCGAGAATAAATTAAATTTTTCACTTATCAGGATAGCGATCCGAAACATAAATCGAATATTGTGCTATTTTGAATGCTATATAACCACACACATATGATGATGAGGCTACTGTTGCCGCCAGAGTTTAATATTATTAAAAATTTACTGTTAATTTTAAAAAGCAATAAAACTTCAAGCGCATATATAAAATTACCTAAAAATAGTACTGGAAAAAATAGGAGGATAGTGGAAAACCTGAAGGTATCTACGCCCTACCAACTCAAATTTGTATCAAATAAACCAAGAAGCAATCATAATGTGATGTTTTTAATACCACAATTGCTTGGATAAATTAATTTCATCTTTACATTCCCCCTATAAAATGATAAATATCTATTGTTTCCACTAAAAAGATAAAATTATACACTGCATTAAATAAGCTATGAGCCATTGTATGAATTTAACCTTCACAAATTGTTTAATAAATCCGCCACGTGTTTTATTATTAGCTGATACAAATTTAAAGTTTATTCCTCTTATCCAACTACTTAAAAGACAAGACAATACACAAGAAAATCACATTACTATCGGAACATTAATTTTACTTTCATTTTTTGTAGCAGACAGTGCACTACATACGCTCACCAAATTTTAAGCGTTTGTCTAAACAGCGGTCTCTACACTTAGGTTTATAGCGGACATATTTATAAATACTTTGGGTAAAGTGTAATTGTCTGTTTCCTATTGTGGAAAAACTAAACGTTAAGATGACGTCACTATTGGAACTCCCATGGCATTTTAGTTTACTTTTAATTTATCATAGCAGACGTTGTAAACCTTTACAAAATTAAGTTGCCAGCCTATTGCGGTTCAATAACAAAGCCACGCATGTAAAAATCACTTCAACATTGGGACACCCTTTAATTTAAAATTTTATTTTAAGTAATTGTTGCCACAGCAGACATAGTATTACATACACTATGCAAATTCGACATGTTTGCCTTTCCCAGTTCGTAAAATTACAATATTTTATGAACACCCGGTCACTTTTGAAATACCCTTTATCTTTAAGTATTACAGCAGCTATATTAGCACACCTTCTGTGGATATTTTAAGAGTCTACTTTGGGAACAGGGAATTGATGTTTTTCTTTGTTTCTTAAAAATTTTAAATTTTGTGTTTGGCTCTTTGAATAAAAATTTGATAAATCGTCGGTCATAGGTTGACAACACTTAACATGTTTTTTGTACTTTTCAGAAGATAAAAACAAAAAACTTTATTACTCCGTTACTAAGCCTTGTTAGAACCAAATAAAAAAATAAAATTAGGTGGGGTGATGTACAAAAAACAAAGCTATTGAAATTATTTTTTATTAAAAAAAATTAAAATAAATAAAACCCCGATTCGATTTTTAGGGAGTTAAGAGTTGCCAACCTGTGACCGACGAAATGATTTCTTATTTCAATCTCTATTTACTGCTTTAAAGAAATACAGATTTTTATTTTTAAAACTTTGCTACTTTCCTACTACATTTTTTTATTGTACCCTTTATTACAGATTGAAGAAATGTGTATCTAAGTTGTAATTTCTACAATATCCATTTCCATCCCCATAAAATATACACATTCTGAGTCCTTATGCATAGCGAAGTCGATTGAGCGATGTCCGTCTCTCCGTCCGTGTTCGGGTTGAAGTCAACTTTGTCAAGGAGCTAGTTGAACATGAAAAAATTAAAATACGCCAGTTGATCAGACATAGTTTCGGAAATTTTGCTATTGAAAATCAGTAAGATCGATCCATGTCCTTCAAGGTGCCGCTGCAAAACACTACGCATGCCTCTCCATATAATTTCGAACAAATCTAGTTAAGTGAAGAAACTCCAATCAAAAAGCAATCAAAACGCAAACATATGGGACGATAGAAAATTAAAAAAAAGAAAAAAAAAATCAAGTAAAAAAATTCGCGCTCACCCATATTTTCCGAGAAATGGGCTTCTGACTTTTTCTAGAAAGTCAAATCTTGCATCACATTTTTTAAGATATCAATATGGGTATCATTTGAAAGCTTTTGAAGAGATCTTTTAGGAAATACTTAAATTTTTTAAAAATGCTTAAAACAGATTTACATTAATGGTGAATGGTAAAAAAGACTCTGCATAACCGGATAAGGAACTCTTACTTGTTTTTTATTTTATTTAAAGGCTGACGTTGAAACACTACGTTCCAATTATAAGACACTATGTATTATTTAAATAATTATCATTCGTCAGTAGGAACGTTTGCCAAAATTCTTTTCACAGTCTTTGATGTTTTAATTCTACATGGCTTGTACGGAAAACTTTCTCAAGACAATTTCACATAAGAAATTTCAGACTTTTGCATGCATTCAAACTGCTCTATATTTGAATAACCTACCATGACATTCCGTAATAAAATAAAAAAAAATGAAATATTTATAAATGATAAAAAATTGTGCAAAAAATGCAGGTTCATAGTTAAAATGCTGCCAAAAATTATAACTCTTTAATCCATTTATTTTTATAGTTATTTAATAAGCTAACAAACATCAAAACGAGTCATTGTTAAAAATTTATTAAAATTACAACAAATAAAATTTAAATAGCATACGAGAAAAAAAACAAAGCAACCTAAATTTATTAATATAAAATATTGTTTGAATTATTTGAAAAAGTAGCCAACAATAATTTCAAAATTATAAGACAAGCTTAAGTTTAAATAAATATTTTAATGCTTCGTTTTATTAATTCAACAATTCCTCTCTTAATTATATGCAGCTTTTTAATTTTTCAATTATTCAAGTTTATAATGTTTTTATTATCGTCTTTGAGCTATGAAAAAAAATTATTTTTTATATTTTTTATTTTATTAAATGTAAATTTATGATTTTAGTTTTAATTAAAATGAAATAATTATTTCTAAAAAATAGCCTTGACTTTATTTGAACTGACTTACATTAAATAACCTCGTTGATAAAGATCTTATACCTTTAACCCAGGTGTAGTTAGTTTATTTTGTAATCTACTAATGTGAAGCGAAGGTTGTCTTCAAGGTATGACCTTAAGAAAGATGTAATATGAAAGTGTGGTTTAAAGAGAAAATTATTTTCTTTAGTTTGAGTTTTTGGTATCGACTTTCTAATACGAAAAGTGCATATTTTAGAATACAGTTTTAGAATAAAACAAGTCATATTTAATAGAGACAAATGTGTATTCATGTGTATTTAAATATCTTGCTAATTTCTGTACTTTATGATGCATTTATGGACAGATATGAAAAATGCCAAGCGCAGGTGTTTGATTAAAATAATTTGGGGTATAAATTAAAAATGTTAATCTTCTTTAAAAAAAAATTGTGTTAATAATTCTTTAATAGAAAAACCTGATTATTAATTTTGCTCTTTGATTTTGATTTTGCTTTTTTTTAATTTTTGGGCTTGAAATATTAATGTTTGAATTTACTATAAGAAAACAGGATGTTTTTAGGGTGTCGTTTACAGTGTATAAAATAATTCTATTGTTTTTCCACAATGTCTGTCAATCACTCTTGAAAATTTCACGCCAGATGTATTACTATAGCCGCTATAACAAAACAAAAACCAAAAATTAAAGGGTGTTCCAAAAGTGACATCATATCCACAACAGTATTTTTATTTATTTCCTGTGATATGCAGTCACCAAATTTGCACGTATTTAGTAAAATTATATAAGTTATAGTCGCAATTAGATAAAAAGCTTTAAAATAAAGAGTGTCGCAAGGTTGACGTTATTTTCACTTACATAGTTTCAATTTTTTTTACCGGCGGACATAAAAAATTTTCACATATTTTATACAAATATGTCCGCTGCAAGAAAAAAATTGTAAGCAATCAATTTTGAAATTAAAGGGTGATTACAAATGGTTGTGAATTTAACAAACATGACGCCATCTTGTTAGCTGTTAAAGGCAGACGCAATTTGTACAAAGAATGTACTGCAATATGAGCAATAGAAATTTTAAATAAAATTAGGGGACCTCTTTTTTAACCGTAATAAACCGAAACTATAAATTTACGCAGGATATGATTTCTAATTCGCTATTACAGCAAAATAAAAAATTAAATTTAAAGGAAATCCTAACAGTAACGTTATTATCACAGGGCTGTACCTTAAATTGATCCAAAGTATATTTTACTATGCTCGCTGTAAAGAGTTCAAAAAAATTAAAATTGAAAATTAAAAGGTGACCCTTACCTCGTAGGGAACCCTTTGTATGTTAATTAAACTTACACTTGGCAGTTTTATTTCATTGATCTTAGCCTTAATATTCCCTTTTTTTATTATTTTTGCCACTGTACATTTTGTATTCAAGTTATTGATAATCACAATTTTTCTCAAGGCATCAATAAACTTGTGCGTAATTTATTATGTGCTTCTTCTTTTTTTAATGGCATGTAATTATTACAAATTTAAAGTAATTTGCCTGTAATTTTTATCAGATAACGGTCTATCTGTGTTGCATCACATAAATATTTATGAAGCTTTTAATGTTGTACACTAAAGGCGCTATAATTTAAATTTATTAATTAAATTTTATTAATTTACTTAAATATTTACTTAAAGGAATGTGATGTAAATGATGAGCTTACTGGTAGTTAACTAGATAAGAGCTCCTATGACTTATTGTGGATTCATATAACATGAACAAAAAATTCTCTGTTAGATGTGCGATGGAATTTTTTCATTTTCTCTATTATTTCAAAAGTAAAATATACATACGTTTGTGATAACTATTGTACACCACGTAAAACAGATGATATATTTGATGGTATATTTGTATGCCTATTTAAACGCAAGTATTTTGTGGTTAAATAAGATTTAATAAATTTAGTTATGTTGAGATTTTCGCATGTCTTAAAGATTCAAATTAACGAACACGTTAAAATTACATTAATCTAATTTACTTTAAGGAATTGACTAATCTTGTTTAATGTTTAAAGATATTTTAAGTTTAAAGAAAAAAAAACATCTTGAGTTTAGATCAAGTAAAGTGACCCTGATGATAAGCTCAACAAAAACAAAAATTAGACGGGAGCCTGTCAAACGCTAAAACACAAAAATTATTGCAAAATTGCTTAAGTACAAAGACGCATTCTTATTTAATTATAATTAACAATTAATTAATTGGAAGGCACTTACATTTAAATCGTATGGTTTTCAGCGTGGAAAAGTTTTTTATTGACCACAGTCACAACATTTACTACTTTAAAATTGAAACAAATACATAGAATGGGATGATAGTCTCCTAAAAAGTTCTTTATACAATTCTGTACGGTCATAACAAACTTCCACTTTCAGAATATTGTAATAATATTTTTTATGTTCATTTATATTCACATATTCCTACAAAGATTTTAATAAAACAAATGCGTTCTAAGAAACTTTTTTTAAATTAAATTCTCTCAAATGCAAAACTAAAGTTTACTAAACGATTATTGTTATTTAAGAAAATTTCGTGAAGAAAAGATCTGCATAAATGTGCTTCTATGGTTTTAAGTACCAATTAATGCATCGAGCTTAATGGACGCTAAAAGAAAAAAATTCCTTTATTTTATGCAAAATAAATATTTTTTTAGTTTTGAAACTAAAAATGAATTATTTTAATTTAGCTTACATTCTAGTACATTTCAATTTCCAAATTCAATAAGAGAGAAAAAGTATTTACTTTTTTTGCGGACGTTTTCTACAGAAAACAAGAAAAATAAAATTCTAACAAAATGTAATGCAGCTAAATACGTCATTCGTCTATAATTTGATAAATTAGAATATGAGAAATAATTCAAAATCAGTCAATATTAATGTGGTCAGACAAACCAAAGATTTTTTTCCTTTTCTTTTTCATTTCTCAATGAAAAAACTCATGAAATTAAATCAGGCATTGAAACCTTTAACTGATGTCCAAGTACAAATTATTCACACAAATCATAAATTTTAATTTAGTCGAACTATTATAGTATTATGAATTAGGAATAATCTTAATCTGACTTAAGTTCAAGTATTTTTAATTTCTTAACTTATTAAAAGATTATATTATGCCGATGACTACACATTCAACTAGTTTAAGATATTAAGCTTTTATAATAGTCAATTAAATATGTTCTTCTCAAGTTCGAGTTCATACAACTTTCTAAAAACATATGAAATGAAATTTTAATATGATTACGTTTTTTAATAAAATAATAATAATTGACAATACAACCGATATAACAATACAAAAAAAAACATAAACTGAACAAACGTTGCTTTATTATTTTTTTTTAATAAAATAGTTATTCAAACTTTTTATGAAAAAAAACGCTTTAAAAAACAACTTTAATAAAGACAAATTACATTTATCAAAGTCGAAAACTATTTGTTTGAAAACAGATTTCAAAAATAGTTCTCTAAAAGAGTAGTAAACCCTGAACAGTATTGTTAAAAATCCATTCAATCCCTTATAACAGGTGGTACCGATACGAAATGGAAATAAATGTTTCGTTCTAGAGTTTTTCATTCATTTAAAATTTAAGGCCATAAAAAATCAGGTAAAAATTTTACGTTACCTTATATATTTAAATTTTATTTATTTATATTAAATTGTAGAATAAAATACTGATAAAATGTTATAGGGATGTTTTAAGTCATTTGTAATTTTTAAATATAAGATGATGAACAATAATCTCTAGAATTTGGGCAAAAAAACTTAAGTACTTTGAACGGCAAAAATATAACAATTTCTTAATTGTTGTAACATAAATTTAAAATAATTAGTATTTTTCTTCAGATGTCCTTAGCCTAGTAAATGCTATGTTCTCTGTTATTTTTTATCAGTTTCAGAAACTTTGTAGTTTTTTTTTTTTTTCAATGTTGATTTCTTTTCGCTTTTTGTTGGATTTTAAAAATAATTTAAACCACTAAAATTTGCCCAGCAATATGATACTTTTGATTTTTTCTAATTATTTGCTCATTTCTTTATAAAGAATAATTAACAACCTAATTTTGTTAAACCTAATTTTAAACAAGAAGAAAGTAGTAAATATTTTAATTTAATAATAAAAGCAGATATAAAAATACGAGCCCGGGTGCTTAGTGGTATATTTTCCGATTCCTTTCTTACCTAAAAAATATTTTAGTCTACACTAAAAAAAAACAAAATAATTGCGTTTTAATTTTTAACTTATAAATTTTCGCTTGCTAAAATAAGTACACTAAAACGAATTATTGTTCTTTAAGCTAGTTCCAGTGGTCACATCATTTATTTCTCTACTAATGTCATCAGGGCACTTGTAATAATTTTTAATTTAAGATTAAAGTTCAAGTATAAATACAAATTTTACTGAGCAAATTTAATATAATTATAAACATTAGGAGCTTTTTCTTTATGAATTCGATTTAAAAATAGAAATTTGTGCGGATGACTTCTCATTTGCATTTCACTTTTTTGTTACTTGTTATTGAAACAAAGGGACATTAAAATTCCATGCCACATTAAACTCAATCAATGAATGTTTTTTTAAACTCTTTTGTTTTATTTTTCAATTCATGACCAGCTTTTGTATTTTGTAAATGTTGCATTTTAAAAAAGCCTGTCAGTTTTTTTTTTTTTCTTTTTTGTTTTGCCTGGGTGCCTGATCATACAGTAGGCCCTTAGTAATGACTTTTTTCAACTACATGTTTTCGTTCATTTTTAAGCATGATAGAGATAAAAAAAAGATATTTTCTTGTTTCACAAAATGAATTATTTTTTATAAAACTTAACAACACAAGTAAAAATTCTGGTATCATACGTTAGGTAATTCGGAAAACTGTATGCAAATTTTTAATAAAGTTAAAACTTTTTTCCTTAAAGTAAAAAATCTTAATGAAGAGTTTGAAAATTTTTAAATTATAAAAAAAAACTTTCTTTATAAAAGTAAAATTCATCAGTGTAATAAATATTTATAATAATTTAAGTTTTTCTTGAAACATTTTTCATTTCCTTGTAGAAAATTTTTAATTTTTACTACAAATTTATTTTTCAAGTTTAAGATTTTCGATATTAAAAGGCATTTGTAAATTTCTCAGCATTAAGCAATTTTTAAGGATAAAAGACCACCATTTTTTATTTTACATCTTCTACGTTTTGGTGTTAAATCTTTTAAAATAAAATAATTTTCATGATTCTAAGTAAAAACTAAGAATTATGTTCTTTCCCTCTGTTCAAACAAACATTGAGAGTTTCCTGACACAATAAAGATCCATCAGCAATTTTAAGTTGTGAACAAGAAGTTTCTGTTTTAAGTCTTTTGATTTTGAAGGTAACAGCCTTAAATTTTAATAATAAAAGTAATATTTTTCTTAAAAATATACTTAATCACAAAAGTAAAGATTAGTTTTGTATAAGTAATTTTAAGCATGATTTATTCGTATCTACAGTTTCTAAAACTTTAATTACTAAAAAATAGAAGATGTTTATTTTTTTAGTATATTTTTAAGAATTAGTTAACTAACATATTCATGAATTAAAAAGCATAAGGAAACATCAGAACTACAATCAGGAAGGAAGTAAGTTTGAGTAAAATCACGTTTATTTTAGTTCCGCAAAATTTACTAAATTGATCGAGAAAAAAAAATTATAAAATAGTTTAAAAATTATTCTAAACACAACAAAAAAGAAAATAAACAAGTTTTTATAAAGAAGAATGTATTTATTTTAAAAATTGTTTCCTGGTTTTTTCTTCATTAATAGTTCAAACAAATATTAACTATTTTTCTGTGCTGATGTGTTTAGATGTGCAATTTAATTGAAATATCTTTTCAAAGTTTTTATTTTAATATTATAATTTGAAAATTAAAATACAAATGAAATTATTAAATTTGATAGCTATTGATAAATCACCCTATAATTGTTTGTTTTATTTATATAAATTAAGCCTTTATTGGAAATTCACACAACACATTTTGCATGAATAAAAAAAGTAAACAAAAAAAGTTTGTGTTCGAAGTCTTTTGTTTTTAAATATTTTTGTCTTCCTTTTAAAGAATTTATACGCAAAATATTTGCATATGCAAATCACATCATTTATATGTGAATAAAATGTTGTTTTAGAATTTATCCCTGAGTAAATAATTAAGGTCCGTCCGTTGGGACATTTAACTAAATTTTAATATCAGATAAAAACAACAAATATGATAATTGAATTTTATCTGTTTGTGTGCATTTTAAACATAAAGTAATAAAGTATTTTTTTTAAGTAAAAGAACATAAGTTTGCTTTAAGCAATTCTGGGTTATCTTTTTAAGTTCTTTGCTTAAAATATTTAAGGTAACTTTACTCTTTTGCAGTTTTTGGACCAAACTGATATAATTTTATTTTTTTAATCCATATTTTTTGCTTGGTCTTAGTGATGTTGAAATTATTTGTTTTTTATACACAAAAGAAGTAATTTCATTTTCAAGAAAATTTTAAGAAACAAATGTTTATTGTTTTTGATCTAAATTACAAAATAACTTTTGTAATATTTTTGGCCTCGTGAAGTCGCTAAAATATTGGCTCCGCTTTATAATATGTGCTGCTTGATGGTTTGCTGTAAACAAATTCAAATTAATTTAAACGGCTTGAGTTTTTTTCGGAGTTAAAATTCTACAATGATTTTTTTCATTTACTTTACATAATGTAAAAACTAAAAAAAGGGATGAATATAAGGATTAATTTGTTGACATTTATTTTGACATTAGAAAAATTTTGTTGTATTTTGACAAGAAAAACAACTCGTGTTAAAGTTTTGGGTCAATCCACACTAGAAAAAAGTCCAGCATTATTACTCATGCAAATAAAATTGTCATTTTATTTGGTTGTAGAATTAAAAATAAAACCTGAAGCAAAAACGATTAGTCTAAAAGAATTCATTTCTCTTGCTTGTGGGTCTTAAGCCTTTTACCAGCATTTCGGTGTATCTTAGATGTGTTAAGACTAAAAGGGAGAAAATTTGGAGATTTTATTTGTATTTAGATTAAAATTTTAATAAATTTATAATTGATTCAATTGTTTATGGCACTAAAATATCATTCTTTTTTAAATTAAATTTTTCAATAAATATATAATTGATTTAATAATTTATTTAGTGAGATAATTTTAATTAAATTCCAATTAAAAATTAAATTAAATTTTAAATTGAAAAGAAAATAAAACCTTTAATAGGAATAAAGCCTTTAATAAAAAAGTTATGGACAATTCAGTTCTTAAAATAATTAACGTTCCTTAAAAGCAATTAGGGCATTATAAGATGTGTTTTTACTTGTTTACTAAATGTTATTTAGAAATCTTAAACAGTCAGAGCGCCTATTTTTGCAACGAACATTAAATTTGACAAAAAGTTATTTCAAATAATTACATATTCACATTGTTAGAAGTAAATAAATTATATGAAATTTTGTTCTATATATTTTATTTTCTTCTTAGCAAGAACATAGATTGTTTTAAATAAAAGAAATTTGAACTTGGTAAATGAAAAATTTTAACAACAAAAAAAAAAAAAAAATAATAATAATAAAGGGCCTCAACAGAAGGGCCTAAAAATGAATTTAAGATAAGACCATAAAAGAAATTAAAATATGCTTCGTTTGTTTATAGTTTTAAGTTAATCATTTTTCTTCGTTAAAACACAAACTTTAAATATTTTTTTTTGGTAATATCTTAAAACAATGCAAACTTTTTGTAAAATGTTTTCAAATAAATTAAAATAAATTCAACTCACCTGTATTATGAAGCCAATGGAGCAAATAATGAACCATGAAAATTCAAGAAATGGATCAATCGAAGTCATAAACTTTGTTAGCAAAGTTGGCTGAGCTCTAATAGCTTCTGTGGCTGCAGACGATGACAATGATGGCACATTTGAATTTGGTAAATGACCATTTAAGTCATGACCATTGTTATTTTCTTCAACCATTTTTTTAAATATTTCTTAAATTTTTATTTATTATTTATTTAAATAAATAATATTTTAAGTGTAACTATTTTGTATATTTTTCTTTTATTTTGTTAAAATTCTTTAAGGATTTTTATTTTAAATTATTTAATTTCATGTTATTCTTGTGAGATTAATTTTATTAATTTTTGTTTATTTTGTTTGTTTATTATTAAATTATTAAAATTGCAAAATTTTGTTTAAACTATAATGAATTTTGTTTTTTTGGATTCTTTTATTTTGAAATTTTGTAATTTTGAGTAGAAGAAACCGAAAAAGAAAAAATTTAAAAAACAGAAATAGAGGGAAAACGTTTTTGGTTTTAACCGCGTTTACACGTCCGCTCTCATGAGCGCAAGTAACTTTTGTGATCGTTAAGACAAAACAAAAAGCCTTCTTAACTCTGAATACCAAATGCCAGTAAACACAAAAAAAAAAAAAACAAAAACAAAAAACAACAAAGCTCACAAAATAAAAACAAAATACTTTAAATAGTAATAACAATAATGAATGTTACTTTTTGATTTTTATTGTATTTGCGTTTATAATTTTGTTTTATATAAAAAGAGATTGAAAGATTTTGGTTGATAGTTGTTGTGGGTTTTATTTAAGCTCAACAATAACAGCAACTAAGCTTTAAGATAAATAACTTAGAGTTGAATTAAACTAATAAAAAATTTTATTAAGCAAAAAATGTTTTTTTTTTGTGCTGGTGTAAACAAGTATTTGTATGCCTGCCGTAAGTACGAAAGTGGTAGTCGAAGTAGTTTTACACATACAACACAAACAATAAGGGTAACGTTTCTATGTTTTTTACTTTATCTTGATAACCTACTTCCAAACTACTGTGTCACTTCGGAGTGTTTTTTAATTTTTTTATTTGTTTTTTATGTCAAACTCAGATATTCTGCTTGTTTAGAGCAACCTCTGGTTCACACATTTAATTTAAACAGATTTTCTTTATCTTTATTTATTTATTTTCTTTATCTTTACTTTTGTATTCTAAAAAAATATTATCATCATTAGTGTACAATTATTTTCATGTGTTTGAGCTGGCATTTAATCTTTTGAAACATAATTTATCCAGTTCGATGTCATCATTTTTCGGTTATTATTCATGTACTTTTTGCAACTTCCACAACAATGCGGGAACTTTTGAAGCAAACCTCGTACAAAGCCTGAGCTTAAACATAAACAATTCAAAGTTTCAAATAGTTGTAAAAGCTTTTTGTTCGCATGGTTGCATGTGTGTATAAAACAATTATTTTTCTCGTTACTGGATAAAAGAAAATTCACTGTTTGTGTTAACTTGACCCAAAAAAAAAAAAACACAAGCAAATAAATAGATATGAAAATATCAAACTTATACTCTAGACCTTCATCCTGAAACAGACGATTGTACACTTCACTGTAGTAGTGTAAGTTAAAGTTTGTTGGTCAATTTTCTTTCATTCATTTGAGTATCAGGTTTGTTTTCAAAATTTTTTATTTTGTTGGCTTTGCTTTGCAATTTTCATTTTATTTATTGTACAAGATATAATAGGCTTTGTTTTTCTTTGACTGGAGTCTCTTAATTTATCAAATAAAGCTTTTAGTATTAAAGTTTAGCAAAATGTGTTATGTTTTGTTCTATTAAAATGTCAATAGTTTTGTGTTGCAAATATATTAAGGATATTCGCTGGTAGTTGTATTAAAGAACAATTTAAAGAACTTAATTTAAATTTAGCTAAACGAAAATTCTCGTTTCAGTAAATAAATTCAAGAGGACTAGTTTTTAATTATGTATTTAAAGATTATTTATTATTAAGTTCTATGTTTGAATTTGTAAATTTATTGAGCAATATTGATTCATATGAAAAATTTGGCATGAAAATTTTTATTTTTCATATTTCTCTTTTTTATTTGCTGCCAGCCTTTCTCCACTAGACGTACTCAGTGTAGTTTATTCACTGGCCACCTACTTTTAGTCCATTGGTCGGCACCTTTAAAACTATCTCCAACCTCTTGCTGTATATTGAATGTCTATAAAAATACGTTCTATCTTCTTATTATCTCCGCTGAATCCTTCAAATTCATCACCTATTGAAGTAACCTTCTATACAAATCAAAGCAACAAAAAAACAGAAAATAACGCAAACACAATGTGTAGGGCATTGATTAAAGAAGAAAAAGCTTGGTTCCTACCCATAGCTCAGCTATTTATAAAACTACGTGATTATTTTCAAAACGATAGTCCTAAAAGTACGTCTTACAAGTTAATAGGTTTAAACTGTTCGTTGGTCTCCTGAGACTCACAAAAAAGAACGAGAAAAAATTTCAAACGCAACAAAATATTTAGATATGTTTATGTGTTATCCCAAAAGTGAAGGGTATAAAGAATTTAATCCCTTGATGACTTTTCTAATTTTACCCTTTTTAATAAAAAAGTTAATTAAATTTAATTTTATTTTATAATGAAACAAGCACTAGGTCAGTTTTAGAATAAAAATAAAAATATTGTTTATTATTTTATATTTTTTTCTTTCAATATTTCGCCACACCGTTGGGTGGCATCTTTAGGAAACAGGAAATAATAATATTAAACAAATTGTATGCTTTTCAAAAACAAAAACATTAGTTCAATTGAAAAAATTTGTAATAATATTATTTCCTGTTTCCTGAAGATGCCACCCAACGGTGTGGCGAAATATTGAAAGAAAAAAATATAAAATAATAAACAATATTTTTATTTTTATTCTAAAACTGACCTAGTGCTTGTTTCATTATAAAATAAAATTAAATATAATAAAAGGTCAAAAAAAAATTAACATTTAAAGTTAATTAAAAATAAGACAATAAATAATACACAAACCTGTTCTTAAAAACTCTACCTACAAAACAGCAAAGCTAAAGGGCACTAAATAGGAGAATTTTCTTCTTAATCGCAGTATTGGCACCACTAAAATATTTGGCAAATAAAAAACCAAGTTGCATATTTGAGCCCTAGTTTGCCGTTTTTAGTAACGAAAATAAATTTAATTTGGACGCACCAGATGGCTAGAGTTATTGTTTTCATTTTATGACAAAGAAGGGGCTATTTTGAAATCGTTATTACAGCAAAGAGTGGGGAGTTGTGCGACGTATTACGGTTAATTTGATTTAGAATTTCAAAGTGAAAAAATTACTGAAGTATTATACAAGACTTTTTTATAATAAACTTTCTCTAAAGTAAATGATACTTTGAATAGATTTCATGGATTCTGCAGTAAATTTATGCTCCCATATATAATGCCATAATTTTTCAAGGATTTATTTCAATCTCAAATATTTATCGTCTTAATTGGTAACGCTATTAACCAAAACAAAACAAAATTAGGAATATTTTGGGATTATATGTTCGGCATGCTTTATCAAGGATGAAGAAAATTCGACGATAAGAAATCACTTATTCAAGCTCTTAAGGTCTTCTGAAATAAGATTTCTTGGGAATATTTAAAACCTTATAATATATTTTAAAAAGTATTGAATAATAAGCTAAAATAAACTAAATGGTTCTAACCATATAAACAAAATTTTTTTTATCTCTTCCTGAAAAAGGGACTTTGAAATAATCATGGCGAAATAATATACAAAGGGAGCGATGGCGAATTTATTGGTTTTCGCCTCACTGTCAAACTCCATATATAAAAAATCTGTATACGAGGGCTGCTATATATATTTCTGGTCTGGCAGCACTGAGTGCTGCCAAGTGCAATCTGACATTTCCATTGGAAAGTTTGTCATTTTTAAGCAAAATCGTACTCAAAACGTTTTGACGTACGACCATTATTTGTGTTGTTTACAGTGACTTGAAAAAATTAATATAGAAAAGAATGGAATTAACTCGTGAACATTTTCGTGCCATCATTTTTCACAACTTTCGACGTGGATTATCACGACAAGAGTGCATTGATGAACTTAAATCTTTGTATGGCGATGAAGCACCATCCTATAGCATTGTGGAAAATTGGTATAATGAATTTAATCGTGGCCAAAGCTCGCTCAAAGACGAATTTCGTGAAGGTCGTCCAAAAACGGCTATTGTGCCAGAGAACATTGATGCCGTGCGTGAACTCATAACGCAAGATCGACATGCGACATATCGAGAGATAGAGACATCCTTCTTCCACCAGCATACATTTGATACTGCATGAACACCTGCCGTAAAAAAGGTTTGTTCTCGTTGGATCCTGCACAATTTGAAAGTCGCTCAAAAAAAGGCTCGTGTCGATTGGTGCAAATAAATGTTACAAAAATATGATTGCGGTGACGAATCATGGATCTATGCGTATGAGCCCGACCGTGTGGGTCTTCAAAGACGAGCAAAATCCAACGAAAGTTGTTCGTGGAAGAAGCACTTCGAAGCAATTGGTCGCCTGTTTCTTCGGCAAAACTGGTCATGTGGCGACTGTTCCGCTTGAGCAACGTAGGACGGTCACTTCTGAGTGGTACACTACAATTTGTTTGCCTGAAGTGATCGGAGAAATTCGAAAAACCAACAAGAGAAGACGAATCATTGTTCACCATGACAATGCGAGCTTTCACACATCGGCTCAAACCAGAGCGTTTTTGACAGGCCAAAACGTCGAATTAATGGGTCATCCGCCGTACAGCCCTGACTTGGCACCTAATGACTTCTTCTTGTTTCCGCACATCAAATGCGTGGTCAACGATTTTCGTCGCCAGAAGAAGCTGCTGAAGTGTTAAAAAACCATGTTTTAGAGGTGTCTTAATCGGAGTGGAAAAAGTGCTTTGACAACTGGTTTGAGCGCATGCAAGAGTGTATAAATCATGCTGGAGAATACTTTGAAAAACAATAAAACCATTTTTGATCATAAATATTTGCCTTTTCACCATTAGGCCAGAAATATATAGAGCAGCCCTCGTACTATTATTTTTATGTGTAGTTTGCCATTCGGGCTAACGGCGAAAATGAACGAATTTGCCATCGTTCCCAACGTATATAATTTCTTCATGGAAATAATGTTAAAATAAACTTTATTTTATGTTTTGGGTATCTATGTGGGGTATGGGATTTCCCGGAATTTTTTATTTCCCGGGAAACGGAAAAAATTAATGCATTCCCGGTTTTTCCCGGTATTCCCAGGATTTTCCGGTGTTCCTGGGAAAAAAGCAATTCTTAATGAAAACAAGTTTATTTAATAAAATATTAAAAAATTCATAGTTTTATTAAAACATAAACAAACAATAAAAATAATTTTTAAATAAAAGTTTTAACAATTTATAAAACTTAATACATCTCAGGAGACAAGACATACATACACATGTACATTTGTACTATATAAGGAGAGATATTAAGAACAAAAATAATGAAAAGTATTTTATTAATTGTTTTGTGAAATAAAGACTTTAAAACAGCATCTAACAATTTACTAGACATGCTGTTGCTTTTTTTTGCTGCAAAATATCCAGCAAAAGAACAAACTCTTTCACTTTCTACTGAGGAAGGTTTTATTGTCAACAACGCGTTATAAAAATTATCAGTGTTTGTTATTCGTTATTCCTTTTTAAACAAATAAGTAACCTTTAGTTCTGTTTTATATTTTACTAGCAATGACCAAAACTTCATTCGCATATCATTTCTAATTAACTTATAATTAAAATTTGGGAAAATGTGTTTTTAAATATTTTTTGTAGAGTTTTTTAAACAGTGTTAAAAACTTTTCATCTACAAAAATTAAATGTACTGACAACTGTTCTAGTATCATTATAACGATAAAGTTGGGTGACTCTACATTGGTATCTCTAGTTTCTCTACGAAATGACATATTTTTATTAAATAAAAATGATTCTATATTTGAACCAAGGCTCTAAGGGACATCCTCACAACATTTTGTTCAAATCCATACAGCAGCTTTTACGTGAAGCGAACACAGACAGATACAAATTCTGAAAATAGGTGTTTTGTATTCCAAATCGATTACTATCAACACTAACATCAAAATTTTAAAAAAAAATACTTCATGTGCAAATGTTTAGATGTAGTAAACTTCACAAGAAACGAGATATTTGAAAACTTTTGGAAATGTTACAACCAAAATATTTGAAAAACAATCAGTGTATTTTTTTAAACTGCTAATAATTTTAAACCTTCCATTTTCCAAGAATTTAGCCAAAAATTTCCCAGTTAATTGTGGATAGGGATAGATAAAGCCCTATATCTAAGTCATCTTAAAAAATTGCTCCTTTAAATAGCAATTCACCAAATTTATTTTCTTATAGTAGACAAAGGATAAATCTATGGAAACATGCTTAAATTTTAAAATTACTACTGTTCACTCTTATTTTTACAGCGGACATGTTTCTACACACTCTGTGAAAATTCCAAATATCTACCTGCTGCGGTTAAAAAACAAAAGCCTTATATGCCCGTTAAAAACACGTCACTATTGGAACCCATTTTATATTTTAGTTTTATTTTTTTACTTTTGACGAACATAAAATTTTTTTTAGTGAAAGTGTCTGCCTACTGTCATCCAAGAGCACGAAGAGGTACCTTAGAAATACGACACGATTGGAAAACCTTTTATATAAAGATTTCAATTTTTTAATTGCCACTATAGCCTACCTATCACCAGTTTAAAAATAACAATGAAATTTATAATAAATATTTGGTCACTTTTGAAATACTCTTTAGTTTTTAAAAATTTTTGTTGTAGCAGATACAGCAATAGACCTTCTGTAAAAGTTTTAAGAGTCTACTTATTACGATATTATAAATGGAGAGCTGTGATAGATGGACAGACATTGTGGCAATAACAAGAGGATTTTGTTCCTAAACTTTGGAACCCAAAAACGAAATTTAAGTAATTTTATTCAACTTATCGAGAGTACAAAATAAGTCGTAAAGTCAAACTCTTACACATGCTTGAGAAATATTGGTAAAGTGCGCGGAACATTATTTTTATTTTCAAAGGTTTTTTTTTCAATTTTTTGTACTGAATCGAAGTTGATGGTTGAGTTCTGAGGAAGTTTATTAACTGACCGAATTATAATAACAAAGGAGAAACTAAAAAATTATTTCTTCTTTCTTAATGCAATAAACAAATGCCGTTATTATTATGTCAACAATTTATAACAATTTATTGCAAAATAAATTTGTATTAATTATTATTTGTACTACCTTGAACTGGCATTTATTTTGCATATCTATAGTTTTTAAATAGTTTCTTAAGAATCAAGTATAAAGTAGAAAGTAAAAAAAAATTAAAACCAACTGAAACTGGAAAATCTTTAAATTCGACAAGGACTGTCAAAATATATAAAAGTCAGCTGAATTAACATCAAAAATTCTATAGAGTATTAAAAAATTTGATATAACAAAGTTGAAGAACCTGTTAAGTTTAGCATCTTTATTTTATTTTTTATTTTTTGTCATATTAAAAAATTCGCTTAAGTTTGTTTTCAATATTTAAAGGTACATTGAACTTTAAAAAATATAAGTCGCAATAAAATTAAATATTTAAATGACTTGAATGTATTGTGAGAACAAAAAATCAATCATAATAATTATAATTAACTTCTTTATTGATTGCCAATCACAAAGTTGTTCATATTTAATAAACGTGAATGCTTAGTGTGTCAAATTTAAAAAAAAAAAATATGTGTTTCTGTATTTGTTGTTTTTCCTGTTTTAAGTATCGTGTTTTTTTATTTTTTTATTTGTTTTTTTTTCCTTTATCGTGTATCAGGACATTAAACTTAAAAAAGGAATTATACATAAAAAATGTAATAAATTAAAAAAATTAATTTGAATTTATTTGCTTTACAAATAATTTTTCAAAATTCGTTAATTCAATCAAGAATAATAAAAACTAAAAGGGTGTTCCGAAAGTAACTTGATATTTATAACAATATTGTTATTTCTTGAACTGTGATAGTCCCACTGTATTAACAAAAAATTGGATTTTAATTTAAAGGGTGTCCCAATAGTAACGTAGTTCTTACTCACCTGGCCTCGTTTTTCAACCACAAGAAAGAGACACTTTAAGAAAAATAATTTAAATTAAAAGGGTGTTGCTCCAGTGAAATATATGACTTTTGTTTTTCAGCTGTAAAAATTAATGGATGATCCCATAAAGGCTGTGATTTTAAAGGACATGGCTTTCTCTTTAAAAAAGCACACTCTACAAAAATTATTTGGAATAAAATTTCGTTTCTTAATAATTTGAAATGCATTAAATTCGTTTGTTCTTTGCGTGTCTGATGATAAGAAGAATAAATATTTGCATGCTATTGTTGTATAATTTTTTTTTATTTTTATTTTAAAAAATTATAATTTAAATTTTTTTTTTTATCATAAACATACATTACGTATGATTGATAATAATTTATTTACACGACCAAAATGTGCAATATTTGTTAAACGAATCTTTTAACACAAGTTTTAAATTGATGTTTGTTTATCTTGTAATTATAATAATTCTGCCAAAATTGAACAAAACAAATAAATCTATTTTTAAAAGTGCTAATAATGCAAATTTGTCTTGTAAAAAACATTTTAATTATTAAAAATAATATAAGTACTTTTTCATTTTGCAGTTAATAAAATTTACAATCTGTTACCCAACCGTTTGACCCATTAACGCCCAAAATCAAACTGCAGTTAAAAAAATATTTTTATTGTCATTTATTTATTCATTGCCGACTGAATAAATAGAACAATAGAAAAAAGATTAAAAATGTGTATTAGCTTTTAGAAAAACGGGTGTCCTCACTTGGGGACAATGGGCGCATTAAGTATAAAATTTCTTAAAACAATTTGTTTCAATGCAAAGTGTTTTTGTACATAATGCACATCTCTAGCGATATTTATAATGGCAAAGAACACACCTCCATCCGTTCCGGAATATTTTTGGATCAAGAACAATAATTATGGATGAGGCTTGACGCCGCTTTAATGATGTTGGCTGCAAATAGGACCATGCAACATTCCGTCTGAATGATAATTGGTCTATCTGAGTGGTATTTTCAACTTTACGCAGTATAACGTGCAATCGCCAAGCGTTACTAACTACCAAGTCCAAAAGATATGCAAATATCAAACGCATAACAATAACCATCTGAACTTTTTACTGTCTAATTCTTGCATCCAAATCTCACTGGCTTGCACGTTCCGAAGGTAATATACATATATAGCTACCAAAAAAATGTTTAAAATCTTTACTGTCAAGACTGGAGTTATGTCTGTCGTTTCAATTAGCGCATAACATGCAAATAAATAATACTGGTATCAAATATCTTTTCGAACAAAACTTATGGGCTGTTACCGTTTATATTTTTAATGAAATAATTAACTCTTTTTTCTAACTGCATCATTCGCGTTATATATGGGCTATAAGTTGGTACTTAAAGCTTCCTCTTAGGATTTTCTAGGTTATCTTGATTTTTCTTACTAAGGTAACTTAAAAGTGGCTCATTATCACTGTCAGTGCAATCGGATGTTTGCTGTGTCAACACAACATCGATACATCATTTGGCATATTTGTAGATAATGAATCTTCTTCATTACCTTCATCGAGGTCACTTACAAAAGCAGGATCTTGTGACATGATTATATTATCACACGTTTTGTGTTATCATTTTCCGCTATGTAACTAACAGCTTCCTCAGTTCTAAAAAAGCTGTTCTGACCTCTAAAAAGATTTCTGCTTGTCAAAATAAAGACGATCTAGAAACCTGTGAAATATTAAATTCTATAACTACTTCCGCCCATTGTCCCCGATTGGGGACATCCGAAAAAACCCATACCTTCCAAATAACTTATTCACTTTTTTTCTAAACAAGTGGAATTGAAAGCTTGCTAACACTCTACGAAAAAAATGTATCTATAAAAAAAGCATACTTAAACCGTTAGTGTTAAAAAAATACTGAAAGATGTTTCAAAAAGGACACCCGAAAAAAATACAAAATTAAAAACACTATAATTGCAACTGCTTTTTATTTTAGAACCTGTGTCTCTGAATATAAACTCAACTAAGCCTAAAGCAGTGGTACATATGTTTACATTAAGGAATATAACGGTCTAAGTAGTGTTGGCCGCTTTTGAACATGTGTACTCATATGGGGACAGTGGGCGGTAATGTGTTAACTCATGATCCACAGAAATTTTTCATTTCAAAGTCGGCATATTCTTTTTCCAATCAAATTTATTTAAATTGGAAATATTACATTTTTCAACGAACAGGCAATCGATTAAATTCTGTCGACATAAAATTTTTAACTCCTCATTTTATGGGCGGTCAATGCACCCCCAGTGTGGTCACTAGGACACAGGACACTAGCTACCCTCAGGCTTCACTTTTTAAAGTGGGTGCCTCAACACATTTTTTAAATTAAAGGTCGCAATTACAAATAGCAAATTCACGTTTACAATATTGGTAAAACTCAATTAGGAAACAGTTTTTTTTATTAAGAATAACTTACTAAAAAATTAATTTAAAAACACCAAAAAAAAAATTCCTTCCTTAAAAAAACCCACAACAGCAAATTATTTAACAATTAATAGTTTTTATAATCATAATTATTCGCATAACAACAAATAAAGTTTCTTTTAGCACTTCACCTTAAACAGATGTTTAACTAATTTATGTTAATTTCACATAATGATTATTGCTTTTGGCAATAAATTTTTTCTTTAGATTTTTTATTTGTGCTTTAAACTTTTTTTCAATACTTTGCAAAATTAAACTCATGTTAACAATGATGACTGGCAAATCAAAAAGAATAAAATTATTTTGACATTGGCAGGACATGCGCAAAAGAGAGACAATGAAAAAAAAATAAATATCTAAACATGTGTTGCTAAATTGATGCAGTCCGTCCGAATACTTAACAGTTCATTACCCGTAAAGTTATGTCATATTGTTAGCGTAGTTGCCAGATAATTCTATATGGAAAATCGTTATTATTTGAAAAATATTTTAAGAAACTTTTTAGAAATCGTCAAAAAATAGCTTTTAGTAACTTTTTAAAATATAATAATTAGAAACGAATTAAAATTTATTATTGGCTTGAGTTCATTTTTTAATTTCTAAAAACCTTTTTTTAGAAAAAAAATTAATCTAACAAATTAAGCGGACTTTTCCAAAGAAAAAAAGAAAAATTAGACACTAGCAGAATAATACATTCGTTAAAATTATTTTTCTTTCTAAAAAAAGGTTTTTGGAAATTAATAAATGAACTTAAGCTAAAAATTAATTAATTAATTAATTTATATCAACAACTTTTAATTTTCATTAAAAAAATTAAAATATTTAGAAATATTTTTTTTTTTTAATTTATTTTATATTCGTACAAAATCACATTTGAAGTTACACGATCGGATAGAACTTTGTCACAGCTAAGTTTAGGTTAAGTTAAGAGGATTTGTACCCATAAAAAGACACTCATACTCAGATACCCAAATAACAAATAGTCACTCCCTCCGTAGAACCCATCATTCAGCTACCTGACTGCAGTAATGAATCCAATGTTGTGTTTCAGCTTACACTGAGTGATGGCACCTAATGCTTCGTTAAATTTGTAATTGTCCATCAGTACTCTCTCAGCCCTTTTGCATTGTTGCAGCTCAAATGTACGGAAAAAATATCTTTGGCAACCAAATGAAATTTTGAATTATTGTCTGTGTTAACAAAGAGAACAACACAAGCAAACGATCAATTTCTCAACAAGAAATAGACGTAAGGAAAGCTATTGAATTGTTTTGCCTTTAAAATAAAATTTTAAAGTCATTATCATAAGAGGCCAGCAGTGAGGATCAAAAACAGCTTCCATTAATCCCAGAGTTATGATGTGTTCAAGTTGATGTTTGTGAGTCGAAAAGGTCGAGCGATTAGAAACTTCGAAAATTTTTCTTGTGGGGGTTTTTTCAAATGTTTTTGAAAGGCACATAACGAAGTCTTTAGAAAAATTTTGCAATTAATTAAGTTATTAAAAAAATTTTTTAGATAAAAATTATTAAAATCTCCGAAAATTGAAATTAATTTATATTTATTTAGCTAATTCTTTGTCCCACGGTGGCACTCCCACGCTATCATGCAATTTAAGTTAAAAAAACGTCAAACAAAAAAATCGCCAAACTGCGATGTTAAGTCGTCAAACCTTATAATGAAATGTTTCAGTTTTTAGGGATGTTTTTTTAAGGGTAGTTTTGAACCTACATAAAATCAACGAGAAAAAAAATAATGCTAAAAAAAAAGAGTTCTTACGACTTTTTTTTTCTGTATCAGTGTTAGGGAAAAACTAAAAAAAACAAAATCAGCTGATGTTGAACATCTCTGCTGTTAATCATTCATTTATCAATAAAATAGGAATGTTTTTTTTTTTTTTTTGATAATTTAAAAAAGAGTCAAATAATTTTGACTTGATGCTTAGAAAATTCTATTTATGATATTTTATAGCAAAATAGAACATGTAAGGCGTTTAAGCTTTATACACGACTCAGTTACAATTGGATGGAATTTTGTGAATGTTTAATAACTAATTATAACTCAATTTTAAGATCGAAAAAAATAAAGAAGGTTTTTTTGACAACAATTTTGAATAAAAAAAATCATTCTGAATACACAAATGTAATTTCTTCATGAAAAAAGAATACTAGTTTTTCTATAAAACTTAATGCTGATGAAGGAAAAAGCGGTCCAGAAAATGTGGCATTACATTCTGCCAGCATATAATTTTTCTTGTTTTCTATAGAAAACTTCCGATTACATTTTTTAATAATTTTTCATTCTAAAAATTTTTAGAAATTAAATTAAAAAAATTAACCTTAGCCGATAACAGTAAATTTTAAAATATTTATAATATTTCACGGTTCAAATCCTAATTCGCAAAAAACTAAAAATTAAAAAAAATTAACGTTTATTTCTGATATAATTATTTAAGCTTTATGTTTTGAATTTTAAGGGTTCTCTAACAAAGGAATAAAGATGTTGTATAAAATATTCGTAAAATATCAGTTAATTTGTCCATCTGTTACTTGTCTTTAGCTCTCTTGAACCGACAAGGTGAATACTTAATGACCACCGCAATAAAAAATAATAAAATAGTAAGTTAAAAATGAAATGGAGTATATGGAAACTAATTTCATGTATGAAGCTTTATTTCTGAACAATAATGGGCAGACCTTTAAAAGAGTGTACTTTATGTACCTAAAAAAATTAAAGCGTTTCTCCAAACACGCGTAAAAAATTTTAAATTTTATATTTTTATAACTCCTGTAGTGTCTCTTCATTATAATTTTTTTTTTAATAGTAACTATTTGTAGGCACCGCTTTTTTACGTACAAAATTTAAAAACAATCAGACAAACCGTTTAGAATTAGTTAATTTATGTTTGAAGTATATCCCACTGTGCATTATGTTTATCACTTATTTCTATTTTAATTATTTAACATATTTTTAATAAGCTTGTTTGCTAGTTTAAGTAAATTTTATAAAGGTTAAACTAAAAGTATTATTAAACTTAAGCACTTTGTCACGCTGAAAAATAAACAAAGGATTTATGTATTTAATTTAAATATTTTGTTTTTAATTCAGATAAATAAAACATTAAAATATATATAAAAAAGATTCACATTCATCTCATATATTTGTGTTTATTTTATATACTTTTTGTTTTCCAGCAAAACAAAAGATATTTACTCACAAACGTATCTAAATAACAACAAACGACGTAGAAAAATAGCGTCATCATAATAAAAACTTATAAATCTTGTTAAATCAAAGTAGAATTTCAGACAGTCTATAATGTTTAAGACCTTTATAATGTATAATCAATTAAAAAAAGATACAAAAAAAGGTGAAAATAATAATATTTTCTAATGCTTGATTTACACAATTGAAATTTTCTTCAAAATTGCTCTTCAAAGTGCTTTAAACTCGTGTAAACAGCAAAATTTTTTCGAAATTTATTGAACAAAAGCTTTAAAAAATTTATTGATGGCGAGTAGATAAGCATTAAAATCGCTTTTGGCAATATTGATAACTATAAATAATTTAACAGCATGTTCATTCTTTTGATTCAACACATATCAACTATTTTTATTTACATATGTTTGTTGATAGTATGAGTTGGTAAGTATCACATATTTAATAACTATATATTTGTGGAATATTTTTAAAAGTGATACCATAAATGATAATCAAGCAACAGAATAAGTGGAAAGAACATGAACTGAGACTGTTCATCGAAATGGTTGACGTACGGAATTTTAAAATTGATGGGTAAAGAAACCGAAATGAAAAGGAGAAGTGTGAAATACTCTCCTATTCCTCTGTTGCTGGCACCTGTAACAATAGATATAATTTTTGATATGTTTTTAATTAATATTTTAGGTTTTATCTTTAAAAATTCATCTTTTAATACTCCTTATAATGTTCTTTTAAACAAGAACATCAGACTTGCGTAACTGTCCCCAGTTGCTTAAAATCTTAAAGTAATTGTCAGGCGTTCTCCGGGGCTCATAGATCCCCGCATATTGGTCCTTTTCAATCGCTCCTTAAAAGAGACATACATACCATTACCTTCCAAAAGAAAAGGTCGAACCCAATGTTTCTTTTATTTTCTTCTATTTTTTTTTTTTTTTTTGCATTATTATCAGATACTTCTTCCTCCAATATTAAAACTGTAGATGCTATGATGATTGGATACTTAGTAAATGTTTTTTATAATAATAAATTATTTTTTATAATAATAAATTATTTTGCAAAAGAAACAAAGCAGCTGATCAAAGTAAATAATTTTAATATAAAAAGCTTACCAATAGTGTAAATTAGCTTCAACAAATTTTGATCAAATTTTTATCAGAAGATTTTGAAATATATTGAAATAATATTTTGATCAAATTTTCGAAACGTGTAAAGAGAAAATCAAAATAAATTTTCAAAACTTTGATAAAACTTCAAAATACATTATGTAAATCTAGCTTAAGAAATAACTTGACAAAAAATCCATACATACAACCTTATTTTGTTTAAGTAAAGCAGGTGTTAGATATTTATTTTTATCTTGAATAAAAATATATTAAATTTGTATTGGATGAGGAAAAGTCATAAAATTGGAATCGTCAAAATATTTCAATTTGCAGCCCAATACATTACGAAACTTCACTATCTTAAAGTTATTTTTGATTTACACATTTTGAGAAATTTTAAAAGAAAATGAATTGTTTTTTAAACGAGTAATTTAGGGTTCCGCACCCACAGAGTAATACTATAACTTACGTTACAGCGTCTATCCGTATGACACATATTCCTATCTCATGGGCCGTAATTTAGGCACTTTTGAAATTAAAGTGTGTTGCCATAGCGACGTGAAGACATCATTTTTTTTTTTGAACTGCATCTCTAAATTTTCTATGCCAACAAGTAAAAAAACTTTAAATTCAATGGTGTCCCAATACCTTTTTAATCTTTTTTGGCAGACATATTAAGTTTTATTATTCTTATATCCACTGTTAGAATAATTAAAACAAAAATTATTTAAAAAAGGTGTTCCTATAGTGACTTTAGTTCTTAGCAGGCAGACATTTTAAAATTACAAAGATCGTGTACAAATATGACAGTTATATAATTAAATATTGAAAATAAATTTAAATTATAAAGGTTTTTTACAAAGAGACCATGCTTTTGGACCAATATGGTCTTATAATTTTGTGTTTAACAACAGATATAAAGAAAATAAAATTAAAAATTTATATATCGCTTATACGAGGAATGGATCCCCCTCATGTTTGGGTCCATCTCCTACTTGGCGGATTTATTTTAAACTTCTGTTACTTTAAAACTCAGTGACTTAACCAATTTTATTTATTTTCTTAAGTGAAGGTTACGCTTTCCTAGTGCTCTTTTTATACCAAAAATAATACAGTAAAAAGATAAAGCGTTTCCCCATACAATACATATTTTTGGAGCGTAATTACTAGACACTTTAAAATTTAAAAGGATATGTACTATGATGGTTCCTAATAACAGAAAGCAATAAAAATAATTTTAAAATTAAAGGGTATACCAATAGATATATTATGTTGACTTATAAGTCTTACCTTTTGAACCGCAATTAAAAGAAACCTTAAATTTACAAGAAGTTTGTATTAATATGGCTACTCTAACAAGAAACACAAAAATATTAAAATTAAATTATAAATAGGTCGTTTAACTAAATTTAAGCCTTGCGCAAATTTTAGGTCCCTCTTGATTTGCGAAAAAAACCTGTTTGTACCAGGATACGGAAATAAAGAAAACGAGAAACTGTGGGAAAGATTTTGTCATTTAATTAAAAATACACAATAAGAAGAGAATAAAATTGAAACGTTTTGATAAAGAAAAAAAACTTTTCGCGAATGTTTACTACTTGATTCGCTTGCCATAGTAGAGAACAAAATTACGCTTTAAAAGAAACGCTTATTTCTTCAAGAACTACACAAGGCCATTGTACGATTCTATTAGATATCGAAAAAAGAGTGAAAAGGTAATTGTTTCATATGCCTCTTTCTCATTTGTCCAGGTACAAAACGATTGAAGATCCTAAAATGTGTGTTTATTTGTATTTAACGTTTGCTAAATGTTTTTTTTTTCGTTTTCATGCACTGGCATCTGTAATGAAAATATTTGGTACTTTTGTTTGTTATTTTAAAAATTTTAAATTTACCAATCAAAACAGAAATTATTAAGAACAACTTCTTGGATTAATATTTGTAGATTATTAACCGTTTTTATTATTTAATAAATCTATTTTTAAGCTTAAGGTCTTGTGTATAAAAGTTATTATAGATTTACTACAAAAGCATTCCTTGTACGAAAACTCAAATACTCAAAATGAAATATACAAATTTTGATTTACATTGATGGAAGTTCCCTAATTTAAAAAACGATGATTTCACATTTAGTTTTTTGCTGAGCTTGAATTAAAGATTACTTTACAAAATTAAAAAAAATATGCTTACGACTTAAAACACAATATTCTTAAATTTAAATTAATTAAAATTTTTTAAATTTTAAATTAATGACACACATTGGGCACATAAAATATGCGTCCTTCAATAGCAAATTATAGATAGGCCCTACCCAATTCTTATTCTCTTTTATTTTATTTTTAATTATCTTAAATTTGAAACAGTAAATTTAATAATATTTAGCTACCTCATGGATAACGAACTTTGCTGGTTTCTTGCCTGAAATGAAATAAAAACGAATTCAAAAACAGGTTTCGAATTCTTCCGTTTTATAACGACTTGTTTAGGATTCATTTTTCAATTCTTTTACGCTTTAACCTTTTTTTATTTATACTATAAATTATTAATTTAAAATTAGCATAAATTAACACTGTTTTAAAAATAGGTTATTAAGTCAAAATTAAAATATTTCCGTAGATGAAGAGAAAACAATTTCCTATTATTAATTCATTTATTGTTATTATTATTTGTTTCCCAAAACACTTAAATTGTTTTTTTATTATTATATAAAATATTTTGATATTAAGCGTTATGCTTTAATCATTTTTGATTACTTTAAAATTTTTATTTTTTAACAAGAAGCAATTGCGTGATATTCTAAAAAAAAACAAACGTCGTCAGAAAATAAATGACACAGTGGTTTTAATTCTAATTTTGTTTTGAAAACTAATTAAATTGATTAAATGAGAATTATAATGATTCAGCAGAGCACAAAGTTGGCAAAGAAGGCAAATATTTTTTAAAACATCAGAGTAATTATTAAAACAGTTTTTTTTTAATTTTATGAGGACATCTTGAAGGAATCAAGTGTGATTAAACAAGAAATCGTTATCTGTCATCTGCTGAAATAATTTTAACTTGAACTAACTTCATTTACATTCCAAAGTGCACAGGCATGCACCCGAGCCTTATCTTGATAGTTGAAACCGAGCTGAGCTTCGTTCTCAAGTTTTACTTAATGTTGCCTCGTATGTAGCAATGTTTCCTTGTCGGTATCCATATTTACAGTTTGCTTCTATAATTTGATTGAGAGTAGTTCTCCACGATTTGCGGTAGCAACCGATAAAAATTTATTAATAAGTCAAAAAAAAAAATTGAAGAAACTGTGGGACGAATACTGTGAAGGTTATAAAATTTAATCTAAAACATGCGCAAGTTAGGCAAAAATGTCAGTAAAATATAAAATTCTCTGAATTATTCTTCTTTTAAAACCAATTTTTAGTTGTATCCTTTCTTCTTTAGCAATTATATCTTATTTCTCTTAAAGATTTTCTACGTCAAACCTCCAACGCTATTTATTCTTTCGGAGATGAGAGTAGCATATGTCATTAACATTTATTTCGTAAAAGGCCAAGCCGTCCAGAAATTGGGGCTACACATAAGCACATGGGCGATACCCTAAATTACGATCTTTGGCAATCTCCGAATGGGGCCTTGCGAACAGGGTTCAATTAAACGCTCGTAAAAGTCAGTGTTGTGTGCTTTCGCACAGGTGTACGAATAAATGTGCTACCTCATCTGTCATCATGGGCGATATAGATATTAAGGAATCAGAAGCTCTCGACGTTTTTAGCATGATGATTCAATGCGATGTTCGGCTCGGTTAAACAAGCATATGTTTCATGTTGCAAAAGAAGCATTCAAGTGCCTAGGTTTTCTGAAACGGTGTAAGAAATACTTCACTCTATTTGATCTCCTCGCTATCTATGTCACTTTTATCAAACCGAAAATGGAGTACAGCTCTTATGTATAGACCGGTGCTTCAAAGACTCTTTTGAAATTACTCGACCGCGTACAGGAGAGAGCAAAAAATTTCATCGGTAACAGTAGGGTATCCAGCACTATTGATTCAATGGAGCATCAACGCAGTGTGTGGTGTGTTTCACTGTTTTGTCGTTACTACAATAGAATGTGCTCTTATAAAATCAGGGAACTTGTTCCAGAAACCCTTAATTTCGTATGGGCAACGCGCTCTGCATTAAGAGCGTATTCTTTTGTGGTCGACTGGCCTGTGAATCGCACTAAAATGCTTTTTTCAGGCGAACAGTTCATATGTGGAATAAACTCCCTGCTGAGGTATTTCCTGTCACTTTAAGTGTGCAAAGATTTATATCAAACGCCTACAATCACTACTTCCTCTATCCACCTTTCTATAAACTAATTTCCTAGTTCTGGCATAATGCATTGCATAATTAGGGGTCATCCTCTAAGTGCTGGTTTTAATAAATAAATAAGAATAATTGCATCATAATAATATTATAACCGCTGTAACAAGTAGAATAACTCGATTTTTTGAGAAATTTTTTTTTCAATTTTCTATTTAAGTTTCAGCGATTTGCGTTTTATAAAAAAAAAAAACATAAGCAACAGTAACATCCCTTTTAAATATAAGTAATTCCATAAAAATTTTGCATAGTGTAAAAGCCGTTTAATAAATAAAAATTAAGGGATCTACCTATAGAGACCTAATTTTCATATGTTGTCTTATTCTTTAACCCGTTATAGACAGACAGTTTGCATTTTTGGCAAGAAATAATAAAAAAACAAAATTAAAAATGAACATGTGGACTATAAATGGTAAAAAACGCTCGAGTGTGAGTCCAACTTACACTTGACTTATTATTATTTCATTGATTCGCTAACCCAAAAATATTTACCGTAAAGCTACCACCCTTTTTTCTGACTTTCTTTATAGAAACCAATATGGGAAAGTCCATTCCTTTAGCAACTATTAATTGGAACGTCGTTTAATGTAAAACGTCATGGCTTTAATGATTCCAAATATTTTGAGTTCAATAAACAAAACCATCAACCCACATTAAGAGAAAAGTAAAAAGTTGATTAAAAAGAGGAATATAAAAGCTAAATTATGAATTTCTCTATTTTTGCCCGTTAAGATTATTTTTAAAATAGCAATGCAGCGTCTCCGTTGTTCAGTAGGCGAGTTGACTTCAAACCGGTAGAGTTATTTTACAGATAACTTTACTTCCTACTACAGAGTTTAACCAGTGTATTACGGCTCCATAGCAAACAGAATAAAAATAATTTTTCAGAAACAGGTTATGATTGATAAAATATAACAAAATAATTTGAAACCCTGAAACAATGTAAATTTTTATTGATTGGCCCTGCATTTAAATAATCGTTAAAAATAAAAATTGAAAAAAAAAATGTTGAGTTAATCAATCCCCTGTATTTAAGCAAAATTATAATATGCAAGTTCAAGGTTTTTTTATTCCCATTTAAATATACATATTTTCTATTCAAAATATAATACAATATATGTATAAACATACACAGCCACACATAAATCTATTAGCATGGGTCTTGTTAGAATATTTAAACAATAAATTAAAATAGCTTAACACTTAACAAGTTCTTGCTAACACTCTCGAGCTATATATTTTAAAACTTGTTTTTTTTTTAATTATGTTTGGTAAATGCTGCTACTCCATTTCAAGGTCAAGGGTGATTAAAAAAACATATTTAAAAAATAACACAATTAAAAATGATGTTAGTTGTTGTATCCACTTCTACACACAGTGGCCAAAATGGCTAAAATCAAAAGATAAAATTTCAAAAATATTGTTTCTACAAATTTAATCTTCAAATATTTCGAAATAAAAATAAATTTTTTTGTAACATTCCCCCCATAATTAAACATAATTTAACCTCAAGAGGTTAAATCTTTTAAACAATTTATTTTAAAACTTGCATAAAAACAGCATAATTTTTATAATAATTATATTTGTTAGTATACAGATTTAAATAAAATAATAAAAAAATCTATAGAGGGTGCTGTGATCAGTTGTGGAAAATTTTATATACCTACACCAAATACTTTAAAAGATATTATCTTTATGCTTTTCCTATTTCTTAATTTCAGTTTTATTTGTGACTTTGTACAATTATCATACTAACACACATACAAAGTAAAAATTTATGAAATGTCTTTTGGTGTGTTTCAAATTCGTTTTCTCATTTTTTTAAATTTTTTTTCGAAACTATTTTTTATTTGAGAATTTTTAATTTAAATCTCGATTTGTTTTGGTTTAGTTTTATTTTTTTTTTTTTTTTTGTTAAATTGTAACAACAAAAGCTATTATTCGCTTTATAATTAAAAACAAAGTCTTTAAAAATTAAAAACAAAGCTGAATAAACTAGATGATGCTATAAAACGTGTTGAGCTACTGCGATGATTGCGTTAATAAAGTTTGAATAATAAATTTGAAATAAAATTAGAGTTTTAAGTAAAGGTAAACAACTGTCGTTTGGTAGCCTTGGTGAATAAATTGTTTAAAAGACAAATTGATCGATTAAAAGAAATAAAATTTTCTTAGTGTAACCACGACAGATGAGCTAAGGCGCCGCAACGCGCCGTTATAGTGAGACAAGAAAATCATAGTTCAAATCTTATAGGAATATTGAGAAAAGTAACAACATTACAACAGTGTATGGTAGTCGGTAAGTGGCTAAATTGGATAAACAGCAGGATTGTGAGTTGGAGTCTATTCGGTTCCACAGAGAAATTCTGGAAAGTTTTTAGGTGCAGCAAGTTATTGAATAGTTCAAATCATGTGTGAATAGCACAGTATTGTTATGTGGATGACGGCATAAGAGTTTTAAGAGCGCATGTTTAATAAACATAAGATGAGGACAGAGACATACAGCTGGAAATAAAAGAAGTAAAAAACAGTTAGAAATACGTTGAGGAAATGAACACAACTTGTGATAGGAAAGTAAAGTTTTATAGCGCCTAAATAGTTGTTGAATTAGAAACAAATTATTACTGACAGTACAAAAATATTTCACATTAATTGCAAAATATAATGTTAACAATACAAAGCATTTTATAACAAAAGAAAAAATCATTTTTTGGTTGAAGGAGCTACTATCTATACATATTTTGAACCTATCTATGTTGTAGCCTCCCTCAACCTCTCCAGATTGAGTGAGTTCACCCCAATCGGACCACGCTGGCATTAGGCCATTTCCCATTATTACAATGGGTTCTAATTCACAGAAACTTACATCAGGGTTTCTTATAGCCACCTGGTCTCCTTCTTCATTCCTAGCTTTTCATAAGTGTTGTCCTTAAACCCACACCAAAGTTACCTCATTAATAATGCAATGAGAAGCTTTTTCCCATGAACGCCCTCCTTTTTTGCAAATGATCTAACGCATGAAGCAAGCAAGTCTACCTAATAAATAGAGACTTACTTCCTCAAAGACAGATATAGGACAGGCTCAGCTCGGCTAAGTTAACAGCTGCTCCCACCCTACCGTCCACAAAAGAACCATCCGTAAAAATGCTGTTATCGTTTTCCATACACTCATCTTATAGAACGCCTGTAAAGCGCGTTGCAGTCTTCGGACTATTTTGTTCCATCGGCATTTAGTGGCATAAGCTAGCTCGTCAGAAAACAAAATATGAAAAAGGTTTTCTGAAATAAAAAGTTGTATTTACTTAAAGACGAAATTGTTAAATTGAAAGCCAAAGTAGCTTTTGTTTCTAAACATTTTTTTTTTCATTTAACATGTTGCCTACATTATTATCAACAATTGTTTTGAAAATAGTTTTTGATGTTTAAATTGTACTTGTCCAAATTTAAAGTTTTTGTTTGCCAAACAATTTAAACTGGTAGCAATTCAAAATATTAAATTAATTTTTCAATTATTCAATTTATTCTTATTGACCTTATGGCAACGCTTGTCATTTGCATAAAAATTTTAACATAAAAAAAAGCATTAATTGCTTTTGATTTGAAATCTCATTTTTAATTGATTTTTGTAAATTCATATAAATACGATACACGAGTGTGATTAGCAAGGTTTGTATTTTTATCATGTTTGTAATGGTATCATGGTTAAAATACCATTTCACGTCATCAAATATTTTTTGAAAAATTATTTCCATAGTTAATCAAATTAAAATTTTAATCACTCAGGTGAGCTAAAGAAATTTTAATACGCCAATCGATCAGATATAGTGTCGAAAAGTTTAATTGAAAATCAGCATGATCGGTCCGTGTCCCCCGAGGCTGTGGGCTTAACACTACGCCTGTCTCTTATTTTTCTATATCATTTTGAAAAATGAAATAACTCCAATTAAAAACAAAAACAAATATGTAGCTATAGAGAAATAAAAAATAAGAAAACACATCAAGTAAAAAAATTGTCATTTGCCGAGTTTACCGAGTTAGAGGCCTCTAAAATTTTAAAAATTTTTTAAATGTCAATAAGGGTATCATTTTAAAGCTTTTGAATAGATCTTTAAGGAAACACTAATTTTTTTAAGCTTAACCTATTAAGAGCCGAAGGCATTCTTATGTATTTTTTTTTTAATTTTCAAATTCTCTGTTACCCCCACAGCAGCCTACACCGCCTACGTCACCTTAGAAGTGGTGTTGTTAACAGAGCTTGAAATTTACACTGAATTTTTTCTGTTACATCTGCTAAAAGAGCAAAGGCAAAATGCTGAATCAAATAAAGGGTGTCCCGATAGTTACTGAATTTTCAACAACAAATAATAACAACATGTAATTTAAAATTAACATTTAACCCATATATTGAAAAGAACCCTTCGAGTGTGAATCAAGCTCACATTTAGCGGGTTTATTTAGCACTATTGACATTGATATTGATATTCTGTTTTAAGGTTTTTATGCTTTTATCATTAAAAAATTATAATTTCCATTTCGTTTTTATATATTTGCCACACTTAACATAATTTTATCTGCAATTATAGTCAGACATATAAAAAATTACCAAAAATTACCAAAGTCCAAACTTAATTTTTTTAATTGAAACATAAAAAATTTGATTTTATTTAATTCTTATGAAGGTCATGTTTTGTAAGAAACATTCAAAACTTTTTAGTTTTTAACAGGTGTGGAAAAAAAGATTTTAAATGTGTCTAATAAATTTAAAATATAAGGAAGTTACTTTAATGGAACTAATAAAAAATATTGCTTTTAATAATTAGCCAGATAGATAGAAGTTAAATCAAGTTTTAAAACTTAATGTGATTTAATTATAAAACAACTTTTATTAGCTTTAAATACTACTTGAATAGGTTTCTTTATAATTACTTCTTTACTTCTTATTAATTATTTGAGCATTTTAATTGAGAAAGTTGTACAGCGACCAAAAGCAAATTATAATTTAATACCAAGTTCAAATCTACAGTGCGGCATTTTTAAAGTCATACAAAAAAAAAGTAATTACTTTATTGAAAGACAGCGCTTATATCACTTTCTGAGTAATTAAATTAAAACTTTTACTTTAATTCTCGTTCTTGAAAACAAAAAAAAAAAACAATAAGCAGCATTTTATGCACTTGAATGCAAATTTGCATCCATCAAAAAAAAATATATTTTTACAACTTAACACAAAGCGTCATTCTACCAAGTGTCAAGATCTTTAGTGTAAACAATACCATTCACATACAAATAAATCAAAGTTGTTGGCGCTTTTTGTTATTTCCTTGCCTTTTCACGCAGGCATGAATAAAATAAACTAAAGAGGGTACTCAAGAATAAAGCAGGGATGAATGAATAATTTTTTTTTTGCCAATTGATTCTCTTGGTAAAGTGATACTTGCCACAAGATCCACAAATTTTAATTCATGTATTAATGTAAAAGTATATTTGAAATAAAAACAACCAAAGTCTTTGCATCAAATGTTTACCTCAGTATCAAGTGATGCTCTAAATATAAGGACTTTCTTATAACAATGGGCTGATATTAACTGTTTGTAAGTCATATTTTTGTTTTTGGTTACACATGTCAAGTAATAGGCATGAGCAGCACGTTTAAATTAAAAAATTATGTCTTATAATTTAATTGATGGATGTTTGATTTAGCAATGTTTCGAAGCTAGACTTTTTTAGTAGGATTTTTTTTAGCAATAAATCAAGTTATTAAGTATTCGACCTTTTAATCAGGCCGTCATGAGCAGTGTTATAGTTTATTAGTACCTTTTACAGAATTTAGTTTATTGCTCACACACAGCTTTTGCCTTTCAAATTCACGGTAATCCTGCTATTTAAAAAGGTACTCTTAAAACGGTAATCTCAGTAAGAGACGTAAGGTCTTCAGGCGTAATCTAAATAAAAAAAATCCGAAAGATATTCTAAGAATAAGAATGGCAGATGTAAGATACCATTATAATACCATGTAACGTAAGAAGACGTAAGATATAGGGTTCGCAATCTAACCTTTATTTTTCAACTAGTGCTAATTTTATGAAAAATCAAAGGTATTTTCATAGCTCCTCTTGCACTTGTTTTCTATAATGCATTTTTAATAAGTTCGGTTATTCTAATTAAGTTATAACTTTTGAACTCATGAAAAACTCGTGAAAATTCATGAAAAAAAATTATAAGAAACAAAGACTAATGAAAAGATGTATCCTTGTCATCAAATTTTCACTGGCTTTAAGCATTCATTTAAATGCCAAGCTATGTGAACCAATGCTCACCAATAACATGCTAATGTTAATATCATGCGTTTTTCCCCAAAATTGAACCAGTTCATTTAATGTAGAACCCATGAATTACCTCCTTCTTTTGTATGGCCTTTTTTGCTGGGTTAGCTCATGTCTGGTTTGACAGATATATAGTCTTATCCTTCCGCTGAACGAATATGGTTATGTATACGCTTGAAAAACGCTGGGAACATAAGCCTGAGATCGACTTACAGAAGTTGCCGATTCTGAATGTTCATGTTGGAGGGTATGTAAACAAGCAAAGTTGTTGCATTTGGTGCACAGAAAACTCGCACGCATAGATTGAAAGGCCGGTGCACCCAAAACGAGTCACTGTATTGTGCGGATTTTAGTCCGGAAGCATAATTCAGCCATTTTTCTGCGAAAATAAGCAAGGAGTGGCCGTTACAATCAATGCCGATCGTTATCGGGCCATGGTGAACGAGTTTTTGTTCACACACAGAGAAAAGAAATTCGTTGGGGGAACCGAATTCGTTGCCAATCGAATTTTGTCGGTTGTGTGTATTATCTTGAATTCGGTTGTAATAACTGAATGAGTATGGCACTCACAACTATTTTTTTCTATAGAATATTATTGTGAATTAAATAAAACGATATAATTTTTTAATATTAATTTTTATTAAAAAAATAAATTACAGTGATAAGATCTTACATTATAAATTTCATGATTTGAATCATTTATTTAAACCAACTCCTTTTTTGAAATCAAGATACCCTTTTTCATATAGTTTCTTTAACTTGCCATCCTATACGGCAAGTCTTGCCTCTGTGAAATGTATTAAACATTTTTAAATTTCTTTTATTTAAATATGGCTTTGTGAGATAATTTTAAACTTACCACCATACAACATTGAACCACCATACAACTTTTTACCACTTTGAAAAAATCTTTGTTCTTTTAAACTAAAATATTATTGATTTTTTGTATAATGTGTATAAATTTTATTTTTAGTACGTCAAATATTTTTCTATTTTAGAAGATACAATTGATTTTTATAATTCTAACTACCAAAATTCGGTTTTCAGTAGTAATGTGCTGAATAAGTTTAGTTGCATATTCCAATTAATAGAACAGATTTTAGTAAAGATACAAATCGGTCAGGTTAACTATTTTACAAGGTATTACAACCAACATTTGGAGGCAAATATCAAATGTTAGCTTTTAATATAAAAAATAAGTTAAGATTGTAATTTATTAATAATTAAAATCAAATTATTATATTCCTAATTGAATCTTGAACATATAGATGGAATTTTTACCAGTTTTTTTTTTCTGTGTGCAAAAATTGAAGAAGAGGATATTGGCAACATTTGGTTTCAAAAGGACGGCGCTACGTGCCACACATCCAAAGCTACAGCCGCAGAGCTGATGTCGTTTAGCAACCTCGAAGCTGCGATCTGACACCGTAGGACTATTATTTGTGGGCTGCCGCCAAAAATAAGTGTTACACCAACAAGCCAGAGACAATTGAAGCTTGAAAGTTCAATATTCTTGAAACCATTGGTGAAATACAGCTGCATATAATCGATAATGTGCTTAAAAATTGTACCGATGGCCAGCCGAGGCAGCCATTTGAATGAAATTATTTTCCATTATTAACCGGAAGGATTGTACTTTCAAATAAAAAAAGAAATTTGAGAAAATATTCAGTAGTTTTTTTTATAGCATTTAAAAAAAGTCATTTGGCTAAAAAACATAACGTAGTTTTACAGTAACACGGATATTATAAAAAGTAAGTCCAAGTATAACATATAAGTAATATAAGCGCGAGAATGTTTTAGCTTAGACCGTTGCGCATTATTGGTAAATGACTCAAATAATGTAAGGTAAATTAAGTGCCTGACGTATAGCATTTTTAGAACAATTCGTAATAAAGTTTTAGTTTAAAACTTAATAGGATACATCCTAACGTACTTAGTATTTACACGTAAGGCAGTCAGAATAATAATATTTTACTATTACACTTATAAAACGTATAATAGTTTTATTATATTGGGTAAAGTAATATTAGTTTAAGCACGTATTATTATTAGCAGAAAACGTAAGGTAGTCTCAGAGTAAGACACGTGGTATATTATAAGACTTGAGTATAAAAACGTAGAGTAATTTAAGTGCAAAATGAATATTACTTATAAGTGTAAGGCATAAGATAATCTCAGTATACAACGTTAACTAGTTATTATATGTGACTTAAGGTTTTTTTCATATAAAACGTTATGTAGTCTTAATGAGAGACGTGGTTTAGTCTAAGCACACAACGTAAAATAGTCTTTATATTAAAACTAGACTATATAATCAGCTTTTGGTTAGACTTCAGTCCAAAAAATACCGATAACCTAAAGGTTGAATGATCAATTCCTCAACTTGCCAATTTCAATTTCATTTAAAACAAAAATAAAGCCAAAACAGGATTATTTGTCCGCCTTTGTACAAGACTGCAACCTTATCATGAGACTGTAGCCTTAAGCTAAAGTTGCGTTAGTGTAAAAGGTAGGTAGCGCTATTAAAAATTGGTTGGTTATCTAAATATAAGACTGTATACTAATGGTTTAATTCATAAGAAGTTCCTCTTTTAGGTTTAAAAGCTACAATTGTGATTGAACACTTTTCGTTTAATAAACTATTTTTAATAATTCGTATAAAAAACACACAATAACAGTTCTATAACTAATCTTCACTTTCACTTTACCTGGCAATACCTATTACATTTATTATTTAGTGCTTTTAAAAATCAAATTTCAGTTAACCTAAAAACCGAATGTGGTTTTCTCTTTTAATTTATTTTTTGCAAAATACCTGCACAAGAAATATAATAATAAAAAACGCCAACCCTTATCGTGGCATTTTTGTGGCGAAACTTAGTCGATTTTGAAAAGTTTTGTATAGATTAAAGAAAGCTTGTAACAGTAATCGAAATACGCTTATGGCAAATACGATAGGGGTGATGTTTTTACTATATAAAAAGTATTCGAAATAAATGTGTTGATTTTTATTTTATGAGACAAATATAGTTTAGCCCAGTAGCTCCAAATGGCATAAAAAGATGTCCGGGGCTCAGAAAAAGCAAATTTTAAGTAGAAAATTTTATGTGATAAATCCTACGAAACCTCATATTTTCCGAGTTACGACGAACCCCTAAAGATTCTATATTAGACTTGTGCCATTAGTTTAATTTAGTGATCGCTCTTTTTAGTTCAAAGTTTGAAAATGGACTAGTTCAAAATTTTAGTTCAAAATTTCTCTTAGTTCAATTGTTCTCTTGACATATTGTTCGCATTTTCAACTTTTAGTTCAAACGGTTTCTTTAGTTCAAAAGCTCTTTTAGTTCAAAAGTTCTTTTCAAAATATAATGGCTACAATACCATAGCATTGCCGTAATGAATGTTAAATAAAACGCGTGGTAGCACTAATTTCATGTCGTAAATAGTCAACAAGGGAACACAGTTATGTATTCTAGTTTATCTTGTCTGGAAGTTTAATTACAAATTATAGTTCAAAAATGAACTAGGTGTACTTAAAAGTATGAACTAGTTAACTTAGTTCAATCGATGGAATCGTTTAAATAAACTAGTTCGTTTACGAACTACACAAGTCTATTATGTATGAAATCACAAATATAGCATATGGGATTCGCATGAAAGCTTTTTAAATAAATTATCAGAATCCTTAAAAAATTATGTTGAAAAATTGTTAGACCATTAGAAAACAGTTGAATGTTAATAAACTTTTTATTATTGATTTTGCCAATATTTTTACTCTTTGTACCAAAAATATTTTGTAAGATGTAATTTTGTAATTTGTAATTCCGAAGTACTTGCTAAAATTAGATTTAATGGTTAGTTTTCCTTTTTTATTACTTTAGAGTACTATTGGTTCATAATGGGTTAAAATTTATTTGCTATAGAAATTTTGATAGGATCTTCTATCATACCCATATCGTCCCATTCTTGAACAAAGTGTTTGAGATATCTTAAAATACTTATCAACACTTTAGCGATACGTTACTTCGAAAATATGGTCTACCGACGATTTTATCAGTAAACATTTTCTTCTTAAAATTACTCTTTCTACCACAAGACAAACATTTATTTAAAAAAAATATTTTCATAACAAAATTCATTTTATTTTTGGTTTAGAGCGGGGTAGAGGCTACAATAAAAAACTGATATTTGTTGAAGGGTTATAAAAGGTTTATGAGGCTAATAAACGTTTGTGATTACTCTTTTTCCGACTTTTGCTTTTTGAAGGCTTATAAACTCTTAAAGTACATCTATGAATTAGATTGAAAGACTTAATAATAATATGACAAGTAGTTTTAATGTTAAGAAGTAATATTTTATCGAGTTTAATACAGTAAAATAAGAATAAAATTTAGTCAGTATTATTTAACCCAATCACAATTTTTTTTCTGCTTAAAAAGTAGCGTCAATATTAGTGCGTTAAAATTCACCCAAATGCATACTCGTATAGTTTTTTGTTTTCTTAAGTATCCACTTCTTACAATTGCACTTTAACAGGAAATTTTGGCGCCTAATTAAGTTTGTTAAAACAAATATACAGAGAGCAATTTCATTTGGAAAGCAAGCTACAAGGCAGGCGCTTAATAAGCACATGTTATACTATAAAGCTTTTTAACTCGTGTTAAGCTTTTAAAGCTTTTTGAATTACTTTTCAAAGAATTATAAAGACCTTTGCATAAATTAAAAAATAAAGGAAAATATTAGTTTTTAGTTGGTTTTAAAAGTGAAAGGTTTTGCTTCGATAGACAAACGCAACAATCGAATGTTACTAGTTTTTACAACAACAATGAAACGTGATTTTCACCCATAAGTCAGTCTAGAGGGGTTTCATAGATTTCGTTCGTTAGAAAAGGGGTCAATATTAAAACAACAACTACAAACAAACAAGTGCAATAAAATAAATAATAAATTAACAAACAAAAAATGAAATTATAATGAATTACCTATAATTTGTAATTGATTACAAGTCAAATGGCAAAAATATAAAAGAAGAAAAAACTATTTGTTATTTGTGATAGCAAAATGTGATAGTTATAAATAAAAGGAAAATAAAATTATGTTTGAAATCAAAGAATTTTCATTACACCTCATTTAAGGAAGAAACAACCTAAAGCTGTTCTGCATTCCGTCCAGAGCAGTATAAGTGGCGACATACAAAAAAATCCATATTTGGATAATAGCCAATAAATTTTAGTCCACTAACAAAAGGAAAAATAATGGCCACCAGAAGGTTCGTATGCTTGTATATGAAAAATATCTTTCCATCATGTACGTATTCATGTGTGTCGTGTTAAAGCCTCTAAACGGCATTTTTAATTTGTAGAACATGACTTTTGTTTAGTTTTTATATCAATATTTTTTTGTAACTGCCAATCAATATATGACGTTATAGAAATTTGGTTTTTATATATATATTTTGTTAGTTTTTCTATTATACATTAGCAACAACATACAACCATGTATTTTAGTCTAGTCATTAGTTTTTAATTAACATATCCCTGATTTCTTTCCCCCGTAAATCTTCTATATTGTTAATTTACACAAGAACATTTTGTGTTTTTTTATTCTAAGTGGCATTACTTGCGTGTTTTATGGGGCATTTTCTTCTATTTGTTGGATCTAAAAATATTTCGCAAATTTTGTTTGTTTATGCAGTTTTTTGTTTTCATTCATCAGTTAGTATACGTTTTTATAACCCACTAATGCCAACTATAGAAAAAAATTTAAGGCCAACAACCGTCAGTAATTTGTTTTTATAAACGTGAGGTGATTGTTTGTTGACAAAAAAGTACTAATAGAAAAAAGTATGCGTATAAGACCTAAAGTTCAGTTAGACGTGTTATAGCCCTAATCATAAATATAATTATGTTTATTTATATTGTCATTTGTTTAAGAAGAAGCTTTATCAAAAAATTATTTTACCAATAATATGGAAGGGCATGAAAATAAATTATACAATTTTTGCTTCCATTCATATCACTGCAATTTTTGTAACGGTAATGACTATGGTATTATGGTATGTCACCATTAATCGAATGCACCATTGACTATAAGTTTTATTACAACAGCTGTTTTACAAAGTTGTGGCTTTGATATGTCTAAAATTTCGAAACAATACATTCAGACATGTCACAAATTTCGTTTGGAATTGCAATGATTCCGAAGTTACTATTCCGATCGAAATGGTTTTAGCTTCTATAGATACCGTTCGGCTTTAGTAAACCGAAGAAAGTACAAAACCACTCATGTTTGTTTAAAATATGGCAACAAAAAAACGAAATTAGCAAAACAAAAAACAGCTGACTTAAAAAATAATAAAAATTCAAGAATTTTTTGTGTTTCAGTGCGAATTGCTAAAAAAAAAGTTAAAATATTAAACATGCCCGGAATATCTATAATTGCAGCGCAGAAGAAAATAAAAGGAATATTGTCTGCGTGCTGTCACTACGGAATTTTTTGCAAAAGAATAAAAGTACGGCAACATTTTTTAAACAAATTCCGTTTATTTTTTTTTTTTTTTTTATAAAGAATTAAGAAAAAGTTTATTTTTTATTATCATCACATTAAAATAAATTTGTTTTGGATCAATAAGCAAGATAAAGAATAGCCTTACCTATAAAAAAATGTTTTGAATGTTTTTTATGTTAAAAAAATTCTCAAAATATCAATTCCACATAGCAAAATAAAAGTGATTTCATTCGCAAAATTTTTTTCGTTTTACGTTTTCTATAGAAGCAAAATACGGAATCGATTTCACTTCCGAACGGAATTTTGTTCTGTGACATGGCTGGTTATTTTAAGTCAGCCTAAACTGAATTCTTAGCGACAGATGGTAGACAAAGTACAAGAGGCAAGTTTGATTATAAGACTTTAGTTATGAGTATGAGTCGATAGTGAATCGAAAGTCTCAATGGAAGTAGATATTCTGGGTATAAAATTTTTTTTCTAGTATAAGATGGTAGTATAACCCGTACTTTTAATATAAGACGGTAGTTTAAGTATAATACTTAGTATAATGCGATAGCCTGACTTGGTATAATGCGATAGCCTGACTGTAAGTCTAAGTGTAAGACGTCAATGTTCTAAGTATAAGACGAAATTTTGATAATAACTCACTGCAGTCGAAATGACGGACGGGTTTTAAAAAATAATTAGTTAGTCTGTGTATAGTACAACAGTAGAAATTGTAGTCTGTAATCCGAGTATAAGTTGACAGTTTGAGTTTATGATAGTAGTCTTAGTATAAGGCTTAATTTAACTATAAAACTGTAATATTTCTAACTCATTGCGGCCTTTGTATGATACGATTAACTGAGTATGACGATAGTAATTACGAGTATAAGCTGTTCATTATTTTATTTAGAATTTGAATTTCAAGATTGTTTTAAAGGTATAATAAAGTTGGGTGAATAAAAGAAAACTTTTTGTTTATATTTGACACTTTTGGTTAAAATTCTGCATTCTAAATGTCAAAAGTTATCTGATTCTTAGGTTATATAAATACAAAATCAAAGGCTTGTTACAATAAATAAATCTAAATATAAAATTTTAGTATAAAACCGTAACTTGGCTTTTAATACTCAAGGCAATTAATCTAAGTGTAATAAGCTTGTCCGAGTATATCTTTCAATAGTCATAGCCAAGAAATCTGACGAAGGACTTGGTGTAATAAGTTAGTTTGTATATTAGACTGATTTATGCATATGGGGCTTATTCCTACATTAATAAGGATGGTTAAAAAATGTTATCTTGAGAACCAAGCTAAAGTCTTAGAAAAGGCATTTGCTCAAGTATGTCCAGATTTACACTATCCAATTTTTTAAGAATTTTTTTCTCAATTTTCTATTCAAGTTGCAGCGATATGCGTTATTTAAAAATAAACATCTGTTGTTGTAACATCCCCTCAAAATTTAAGCAATACCATATTGCTTACCCCTCTTGCTTCACCAACAAGCAAAAATTCCATGACAGTTTAAATGAATAATTGCCCAGTCTAAATGCTGTATATAAAGTAGTTTTCCACGTATAATGAATTTTATCTAGTCTCTTGCGACATTTTGCGTTATTAAACGCAGACAGTTAGATATTACCCAGCAATTAACGCAGATGTAAGCATAAGGTTTATTATCCAAAATTACTTAAAGCAGCTCTATTCAATTAATTTCTTAGAAGTCCACCCTAAAATATCTGAAATTTTTTAATTGTTTAAAACATCTCACACATCTGATGTCAAATCTAGACTATTAATGCACTCTATCCCACTACATTGTTATTCTTTCTATTTTAAATAGGATTTAAAAGCAATCGGAGTTCATTTAAAGGTATTCTGAATCCAATTTTAATATTTTAGTTGCCACTATTTCTGTGAATGCTCTACAGGTCATATGATTTGTTATAAAGATGAAGAGCTGTATAGTTGTTTGGCATAATCAGCAAGGGGGAGGGGTAGTTTAGTGAAAACCCCAAGCCGATAACTTAACTTTTATTCTTTATTTTATATATTGTGCTTTCGTGGGGAACAGTAAAGTTGATTGTAGTCCAGTCCAGATTTTTGAAGATCTCCCTGTGGTCCTTTAAAAATTATAATATAAAATTATAATCTATAATTACTTTTTTTTATTTAGTGAGGGATTTTTCTCAAGCTAAGCAAACTATAGCGATTCCAGATATTTGCTGCTTCACAATCCTTTTAGCTTAATTTATACACTAAACAAGTTTCGTTGTTTTTTTACGTTCTAGATAGTATTAAGGCTTCGGTAACTCTTTTACACATTTAATGTTTGTTTCTTTCATTTTTAATTTTTTTTCAAAATACTGTTGCTTTTTACCCTTGAGTTATTTTTATGGCGAAATTAAACACTAAATCTCAGAAAAATCTGGTCGGGTAAACAGAGGGTATACCACCCCCAAATTTATCTCGATCTTCTATGATATTTTCGTCTTATGGAATTTGAAAAACATGACACTTTTTTTGTATTAGGGCTGTACACCGTTCATTAATATACTGCAATTTGGCTTATGCAAAACATATTATTTGCAATTGTTCTTTTATTAATTTTAATAATTTTTTTCTTAGACGTCAATAAACTATTTCTCTTCTCTTATTTTAGCACTTGGCAAGTTTTTAAAATAAAAATTCGTTTTTTTTTCTTTTTATTTTTTAACTCAATTAATTTGTATTTGAACAAACATAATTTAAATAATTTTGATTCCTGTTTGCTGAAGATTCCACCCAACAGTGTGGCGAAATATTAAAAAAATAATAAAAAATATTTTTATTTTTAAAACTGACCAAGTGCTTAAAAAATTAGAAAAGAAAATTAAATATAAAGGTAAAAAAACATTTATATTTAACAAAATATTTTCTTTGAAAAATTAAGGTTGATTTAAATTAAATCAAGATATCTTTTCAATTTCACGTAAAGTCTTTTAAGTTCTTTCTTAACTTTAATATGATTCTTGTGGTTTTTATATTTTGCTCTTTTTGTCTTTTCTATCCATTTTAAGGTTTATTTTCATTACACCTCGCCATCGCGTGCTTTAAAGGTCTATGAAACATAAAATGAATTTAAAACAATAAAAATAATACAAAATAAAAATTTTTAAACAAAAAAAAAAAAAAGAAATGCACTAAATTTGTTGTAAGAAAAATTTGTTTGTTGTGTAACCCACGTACTCATATATTTTTATGCAAACTAGAGAATTTTTTATAATATATACATAGCTACGAACATATATACGTAAATAACTATACATATGCATTGACGTGAGTATAAGTACGTACTTATTTCGCCTAAGGGCCGGAGGGTTGAACTATTTCACAAGATTTGAAATAATAAATTAACAGGAATTAGATTTAATATTTTATTATACAAAACAGCATGTCAGGAATGTATTTTTGTATATTTTTATTTGTTTAAAGTATTGCAAGGAGAATTAAGGGCGTTCAATATTAAATAAAATTTTTTTCTTGTAACGGTGGAGTGCTTCTATAGTGTAAAAAGGATGCAAAATAATTTAGAATATATCAGTTTTACTGGTCAATTATTTGAGCTACATTAGCTGCACCTTTAATTTTTTATCAAAAGCTGATTATTGTCTAACAGATTGACAATGAGAAGAACTTATGGTGTGCAAAAAGGGTTGTGTCATTTTTTTTTTCAACTACGTCAAACAATTCTTTCCGATTTATGTGTAAAAAACGAAAACAAATTTATACGTGTTTTTGCTTTCAATACAAGTATGTGAAAGAAGTTTTTGTTCGCATTTAGTGAAATTAGGGGTAAAAATCTGTAATGAGAATGACCTCTAGTCATTGTACCCTTTATTGGTGAGGGCTTTCGGGTTGCTACTTAATCCGCTGTAGTAACGCCACCTTCAGAGCGTATGACCGGTGGCTCAAAACTGTCTTTACTACGTATCACACTTTGAATAGATTATAAATTCAAGTGCAGTTAAAAATGCCCTATAGAATTTTCTAATTTGCCGGTATATTACAATTACATTGGTAGATATGCTTAGAATAACTGGCAAGCAGCTGGAAAATACTTTAAGTTTCACTTGCATTTGTCTTCCAGACAAAAGTTTTAATTAAGCGTAGGTAGAAAATATGGTTGTCGAGCAATGCAAATTTAGAAGTCATGTTGGCAAAACGGTTTCTTCTATAATCGCATAAAATAAGGTGTTTTAAATGCTTTGGGTGGTAATTAAGAAAAAGTCTGTTATTTGGAGTGATATTTGCGCTCTTTGAGATAGGCGTAACCTTCACTTTTGGGTCCTTTGCTATTTCACAATATTTTACAACTCCTGTTTTATTAACAACTAATTTTTCCCTTAGTTCATTTTTCTTTCGGACACATGTGAATAAAGAATCGCTATACGAGTCGAATGGGGGAACCAGTCTTCAACACCTGTCACATCCCTTAAATTGAAAAACAAAACTTTCAATATCCGATACGAAGTAAACGTTATGCATTAAATGAGCTATTAGACAGAAATAAAATCTAACACGTTATTTTTATATTTTTTACTTATCAAACAAAAGGGGTCTTTTGATTGCAAACACAAAACACAATATTTAAATGGGAGATGATTTAAAAAAAAGAACATAATTTTGAGTTTAAGAAATACCATCATATTTTTTTAAAAACTCAAAGCATAATTCTTTTATATATTGTTACGACAACAAAAGCTACGAGGGCTGCTATATATATTTCTGGCCTGGCAACACTGAGTGCTGCCAAGTGCAATCTGACATTTCCATTGGAAAGTTTGTCATTTTTAAGCATAATCGTACTCAAAACGTTTTAACGCACGTCCATTATTTGTGTTGTTTACACTGACTTGAAAAAATTAATATAAAAAAAATGGAATTAACTCGTGAACATTTTCGTGCCATAATTTTTCACAATTTTCGACGTGGATTATCACGACAAGAGTGCATTGACGAACTTAAATCTTTGTATGGTGATGAAGCACCATCCTATAGCACTGTGAAAAATTTGTATAATGAATTTAATCGTGGCCGAAGCTCGCTCAAAGACGAATTCCGTGAAGGTCGTCCAAAAACGACTGTTGTGCCAGAGAACATTGATGCCGTGCGTGAACTCATAATGCAAGATCGACATCCGACATACCGAGAGATAGAGACATCCTTGGACATTTCTTCCACCAGCATACATTCGATACTGCATGAACCCCTGGCTGTAAAATAGGTTTGTTCTCGTTGAATCCCGCACAATTTGAAAGTCGCTCAAAAGCAGGCTCGTGTCGATTGGTGCAAAGAAATGTTGCAAAAATACGATTGCGGTGCTTCAAAAGACGTTTATAAGATCGTCACAGGTGACGAATCATGGATCTATGAGTATGAGCCCGAAACGAAACAACAATCGACCGTGTGGGTCTTCAAAGACGAGCAAAATCCAACGAAAGTTGTTCGTGGAAGAAGCACTTCGAAGCAAATGGTCGCCTGTTTCTTCGGCAAAACTGGTCATGTGGCGACTGTTCCCCTTGAGTAACGTAGGACGGTCATTTCTAAGTGGTACACTACAATTTGTTTGCCTGAAGTCATCGGAGAAATTCGAAAAACCAACAAGAGAACACGAATCATTGTTCACCATGACAATGCGAGCACTCACACATCGGCTCAAATCAGAGCGTTTTTGACCGGCCAAAACGTCGAATTAGTGGGTCATCCGCCGTACAGCCCTGACTTGGCACCTAATGACTTCTTCTTGTTTCCGCACATCAAGAAAAACATGTGTGGTCAACGATTTTCGTCGCCAGAAGAAGCTGTTGAAGTGTTCAAAAACCATGTTTTAGAGGTGTCTCAATCGGAGTGGAAAAAGTGCTTCGACAACTGGTTTGAGGGCATGCAAAAGTGTATAAATCATGCTGGAGAATACTTTGAAAAACAATAAAACCATTTTTGATTATAAATATTCGCATTTTCACTATTAGGCCAGAAATATATAGAGCAGCCCTCGTAATGTTGCTGTTTTATGTGGTTAGCAAAGCTAATTTACAATTTTTTTGTTTGAATACAACACATGTTGAGCAACCTCGGTTGCTGTGTGGTAGAGGTATCGGCGTCCTTAATAAAACCGATTATCGTGAGTTTAACTCCCATCAGCGATACCCATATTGAAAAAAATGTTCTTGGTCAAGGTATTTGATGAATTCAAATAAATGAAAAACATAAGTACATAACAAAAGTCTCTGTAAGGAAAAAAGGTAAGCAATTTTTGTGCAGCCAGATATTTTAGAATAACAAGTCGGACAATGCGCCTATGTATTAGAGCAGCAGTTGAGATGGCTAAAGAGCCTTAGTTAGCAAGGAAAGTAAGAACAAAATAACAACGTCTGCTAATCTTGAATAAGTTTGTTAAAAGAGCTTCGTTTGGATTATTCACGTTCTCAAGCAGACCTAATCTTGCCGATCTAACGCATTTGTCTTTTGTAACTAAATCATTGTAGAAACAAAGAAAGTATTAGGGCACACGAATAAATAAATTGACACAGAATGGTAAAATGAAATAAGATGTGATATTTGCAATTACAAGAACGCATGCAAAGTAAAAACAGTAACAATATATATCTAGTTAACTTTTTTCTGAGTCATTAAGGTGCAACGAAATCCTAAGTTTAATTTTTTTATGAAAAAACCGTTTATAATACCCTTCACCACAGATGGAGAAAGAATATATCTAAATTTGTCGTTCCGTTTTTAAATTCTACAAAATCCATTTCCAACCCCATAAAGTATTTATTCTGAGTTTTTATGCATAGCGAAGTCGATTGAGCGATATCCGCTTGACCGTCCATGTTCGAGTTGAAATGAACTTTGCCAGGGCACAAGATGAGCTGAAGAAAATAAAAATACGCCAACCGATCAGACATAGCTTCGATAATTTTTCTATACAAAAACAGCAAGATTGGTCTTTAGAAGCACCGGCAAAACACTACGCCTGCCTCTAATTATTCCATATCATTTAGAAAATATCTAATTTAAAAAATAACTTCAATCAAAAAACAAATATATGGGGCGAGAGTAATTTAAAAAATAAAAAAAGCATCAAGTGAAAAAATTAGTGCTCGCCCATATTTTCTGAGTTACGGACCTCTGAACTTTTCATAGAAAAGCACGATTATGCACCATATTTTTTAAGGTATCAATATGGGTATCATTTAAAAGCTTTTAAAAATACTTTTTTTTTTCAAAACGCTTAAAACAGCCGATGGCATTTTTATGTAAAATTATATATGTTTATGAAGTACTTAAATTTTTTTTTCTTATTTTGTATTTCTCTATCAACACAACATTTGTTTTAATGATTGAAAATACTTCATTAAACTAGATTTAGATGTGTGCTGAAGGGTATATAAGATTTGCTTAGCCAAATATAGCACTCTTACTTATTAATAAATAAATGCGATAATAAATAGTTGCTGTGAAGGATATGGTTTGATATAGGTTTTCAATCAAAACGATTTTTTAATCACACTGCAGTTTGTATTAATTTTTAATTATGACTTTTAATCGAATTTTATAGAACTTTGTTGAAATAAGATTTTTAATCTTAGTTTAGTATATAGCAAATTCCATTTGGTTAAAGAGATAAGAAAAATTAATAGAGCATAAAAATGAGTCATGGTCACACTACATTTGTTTTATAATTCATAACATGCACAAAGTTAAAAAAGAGCTTAAATTCGTTGAAAGAAAGTTTATATTTTTCTTTGCTCACATTTGCTTTTCTGAGTAAGAACATTAAATGTTCCTAATCTTGTTTGTTTTTTAACTTTTCTCCAATAGCAAACCATCGTCTAATATATTTCATTAGATATTTATGTCATCGAAAACCCCTGCCAGGGATTAAATAAAACCAAGTTCATTGATTGTCCTCGAAAATATAAATAAACAAATGACACTCATTTTTAAAATTGTAATTCTTTTCATTTTATAACTTTTGCTCATGCTGGGTTCTTTGCCTCTAAAGATTAAATGGAAGCAATTTTTATTTATGACTTACGCGACTGCATGATTGTCATACTAAAGTACACAAGGGACAAGTTAGTTTTTTACAGACTTTTTTCTTTCTTTATTTTGATTGACGTTAGAGAAAAATATAATCGCAAGTGCTTTTTTTAATCAGCTTCTCTTTATTAAAGTTATAAAAAAGAAATGGAAATTTAAAAAAAATCAAACGAAATTTAACAAAATTATAGTCGTTATATTTAAATTATAGATTATGTTTTGACAGAGCGCAAACAGTGCTTTAATATTAAAAACAGCAGGAATTAAGAACATTGCTGCAATAAGGTTCGTCAAACACAATGTAGGGAAAGGGGGATACTAAAGCTGACAGCAATTTTAGGGCCCTTTTGTAACTTACATTCATTGCTTAATTTTAAATAAAATGGTCATATATACATATCAACCTGTCTCCCCTCACAAAGTCCTGATCCACCCATCAGGAGAGCTTACACATTCTTAAAGTATTTTCTTGACCAATGTGGCTTCGAAGATTGACATTTCGTCGTCGTCAACTGTCTCCTTAGTATTTCTGCACCGTTTTTTTCTTTCTGACTTCGAAGAAGATTTTCCTGCGCAGGCCATTGTCGTGTAGGTAAATTTATATTTAAGCTGGAGGTTAAAAGGCATTCAACTCCTTATGCTATAGACCAATTTTTCTCCTAGACTTACATCCTTAGCAGTTTGCATTCCACTTGCAATTGATGAGTTTTTGGTTTTAATAAAAGACGATAGCGTAAGTTTAAAGCTTTTTGTTTTAATATAAGACGGTTGGCGGTGCTGTGGTTTAGTACACGATTCGTACATTGAACATGCGATTTAATTTGAGGCCTGGTGTTTTATCCCCCATCGGCAAGCTATACAACATAAACTTTTCTGCTATGTATTGCTGTTTTTCATATATAACAGTTTCCTCATTTGCCTACATCTGTAAATAGTTGGCCAGGATAAATAATAAATAAAATGACTAAAATAGCTGCATAACTGTTATACAACTAATAAGCACCAGAGGCGTTGCAACACTGTTCAACAGTCTAGACACGATCAAAACACTCATCCAGCAATATCGTTGTGTTTGTGTTACATCGACAATGTTGGATGAAAAATCACAAAATTTTGATTTTTGAAATGCTGGATGTTACACTTTGATGTGTGTATTGTGTTCATTTTTCAAGCATGTAAAAATTTTTCACTTTAAACGGGATTTTGCTTATTATTTTAGTTTTGTAAAATAGATTGCAAAAAAAGATGAGAAAAATACGGGATTTTAAGATGTGCAGTTGTCAAAAATGTCGGAAAAAAATCAGAATTTTAGAATTTATCAAAGTTTTTCAATGATTGCCTACATTTTGGGACACAAGAAGTGCAGAGTACAGCAACAAATAAAGTGCGCTCGAACTTCAAGATAGAGTAAAAATAGAAACATATTTTTTTGCCACTCTTTCATCCATCTTTTTATACCCTTCACTAGATAAGTTAGAGAAAATATGCCAATCGATCGGACATAGTTTCAAAAATTTTGCTAAAGAAAATTAGAAAATCTGTGAATTCCTGCGTGGTGTTGCCTCTTATTTTTCATATATTTTTTTCAACTTTCGCTTGATTTCCTACACGTAGCTGCCATTATTTCTTAGTAGTTAATAACACTTTCGTTTGTACTCTTGCAGATGGTTGTCGTCACTAATTACTAAGTCCTTACTAAATACTAAAAATACAACCCTAAGAAAAACTTACAATTTTAGACTCTTTTTTGAATAGAAATTTTTAATGATGGGAAATAATTTTTAGGCCGATTTTTATTTCCATGTGGTTACACATAAGATTCAAAATGCAGAATATGGCACTCTTATTTGTTTGAAAGCAAATTGCCCTTATAGCAATATTTGTATGTATTTTTCTTTTTCGCTTGTGTCATTTTTGCAACTCTAAAGCGCGATGTTGACAGCTCAAGATCAAACTGAAAATAAATGCTTGACGCGTCACCCAGCATGTTAACATATATTATTATTACATTTATTATTATTCTTAGACATCTATCTCCTCTATTCTATTAGTAGACAGTTTTCAAAAATAATAAATGAATTATGCGATCAAGCCTTGTGATTACAGTTTTGTGTGATTGTAAGACATAATAATATAATAGAAGTCTAAGTTTAACAAGGAACAAATAGTGCAAGTTTAAAAGACTGCGTATTAGGGAAAGGGCTATATAACTAAAAGAACGTTGTAAAGTTCATGATGATTTATAGCCTATTCTATGTAAAAAAGAATGACTATAGTATTTTTATGCGAAAGTTATTTCACTTAAGTTCAGAGCCGAGGCACTTGCCCATATTCATAGTTATATACTAAAGTCGACTCTTGCTAAAGTATACTCTAAACTAAAAATCTATTATTATCTTTTTTGCTTTCATAGTTAAAAATAAAGCATAATTTAAGTCGAATCGACTTTAACTGGGTGTCAACTATAGTTCTATAAATGATTTAATACAATTTCTAAACAAACATTAGAAAAAAGTAACCCTGTTGTTATTTTTTTCACTTTGGTATAAAAATCAGATAAAGAGTATTGTGTTCTTAAACAAATAAAATAATTACGGAAAAAAGAGTTAAAAACAGCTTTAGCTAGTTTTAAATTTAGAGTTGAATTTAACGCCAAAAGTATATTTTAAATTGTCTATGAATGAGTTATAGTCGACTCTAAAGTAAAACCGACTTTAGTTCCCTTCAAGTAGACTTTAACTATAAATATGGGCCACTGATTTTAAATTAATATGAAAGTGTGAATGAAAGACAGTAATTTAAATAGAAGATGAAGCTGAGCTTAATATTAATGAATAAATAAAAGTCGTCCGGTAAAGGATAAAAAAAATAAAAGATGGTATACGGATTAAAGGAATATATAGACGGGTAGAGTAGTGCTAAAAAGCAATTAATTTAGTAAAAAAAACACAGTGAACGACACACATTACGAATAGGGATGGCAATCATAAATGTTCTTTTAAAATCACGGTACAAGAGACTTTGATAATTCCGATCTAGTATTTCAACGAAAAATATAATCAATAAATAATTGACTTTTTGGTGTTCTGAAAATAACTCGTCTGCTGTATTATAAATTTATTTCATAAAAAAGTGAAGATATCTCAATTCTATACGTACCATTTATAATTATGCTTGTCCTGAAAGTACTCATGTACTCCCAGATTTTTTTTTTTAAATGTGCTCATAATGTATACTGGATTTTTTTATTTTTTAAGTTTTGCACTGGTGCTTATTACATAATGTTTTCTTGCTGTTATTTCATTAGTAGCAGGCAAAAACTTTTAAAAATTATTCATATTAATATTTTCCTAATCAGGATTTGAACCGTGGATATAAAAAATGAAATAAACTTATTGTTTTCGGCTTAGGTTCAATTTTTTAGTTTAATTTTTAAATATTTTTGGAAAGAAAAAATATTTACAAATGAATGCGGATATTTTTCAAAGAAAGCAAAGAAAATTAGACACTAGCAGAATATAACGTCACATTTTCTGGATCGCTACCTCCTTCATGAGCTTTCTTTGCATCCATTTATCTAAGGTTGTGTACCTTGTAAGCATCATCTATTTAACCAACTTTTTAGTATTTATTTGTTTAGACGAAGTCCATACACAAACTAAAAAAATTACATTGTTCATAATTTTTGGTCACTTTTTAAAATAGATTAAGAAAAGAGGTCAGGACTTAAAAATATAACAACGGAATTATTTAAAAAAATATAAAATTTTAAATGGAAAAAATTACCCAAATTGAACTGAATGTTTGCTCCAAATATTGGTGTTGTTATTTTCAACAGAGCCATATTTTAACTGTTTGGGATAAAAAATAGCTTTCATATTTTTTCAAAAACAATGGAAAAAGAAGAAAAGAAAAGATTTAATTGTTATTTATTTAAATTTTGTTTTAGACGTAAAATTTAAAAAAAAAGTTAAAAACTTCTAAAAAAAACTCGAGATTTATTTTTATAAATGACGGGGTTCATGATTCTTTAGTAAAAAATATGCCGGGAATTCGGTATTCCCACTTGGCATTCCTAGTTAAAAATTTCAAAATTTAAATTATTTTAAATTAAAAAAATCAACCAAAGTATATGTATGTGCGTTCAAAATAATTTTTATCGTGTATGCATGTGTGCATCAAATTTATTTAAACACTAAGAATCAGATTCTTTGCTTTGCTTTACAGCCAAATCACTCATAGTTCTAACACACACATGCACAAGCATAATTTTACTTTAAAACGAAAAATAAATATTTCTCACACGCGTACACATTCCACACATGCGATTACATTTGTAACGGTATTCTTTCTTCTTCCTTTAAATAATTTTCTTTTGTCTCTGGCTTTTAAATATTTGCATAGTTTTCTATGACATTGTCATGTTTAATTTCTGTTTAGACCTTAAGAGGAAGAAGAAGAGTAGAGGTTTATAATTTTTCTTTGCTTTGTGTTTATTTTCTCTTCTTCCTCTTGTATTTTTAGATATTTTCCTTGAAAAATTGTTTATAGACGTGTTTGGGTTTGTATGTTTGATTTGGCGTCACTTGGTTTTATTAAGTTTGCAATTTACACATAAAGCTGGTTTGTAAAACTGACAAACCTCTAGATCTGTTTGTATGTATGTGCGCTTCGTATACGACAATGGCTTGTTGATTTTATTAATCACGCTCTTCTTTTCTTTTTTTTTTTTTTAATTGTGTTGCTTCTTTCCTTTTTGTGCCATTTGAAAGACTCTAATTTCGCTTAATAAGCCCTATTTAAATTACACGCGTTTGTGATTTAAAGGATATTCTTCTCTTAGAAATGTTTTTACATTGTGCCCCTAAGGTATTATCTGTTTCGTTACAAGCTCAAGTTCATTTTCAAAGAAAATGAGTTAACATTCCTGCCCTTAAAGATGAATAGAAAGTTTTATAAAATGCGAACAATATCAAAAATGATATAAATAGTAAAAAAAATAAATTTTTAACAAGGTAAATATAAACACTTCAGCTAAGAATCAGCACAACCGTTTCGTCTTGGTTCAATACCGAATAAATAATGTTGACAAAAAACGTTAAATAATAACAAAAATTGCCAAAAGCGTTTTTAGAAGTAAAAATCTCTAATATTTTTCACAACCTTAAACGATTGTAATCCTTTTAGCTTCTTGCTTTTTAACATGATTGAGAAAGTCGACTAAAAATACTTACGGGTCTAGTAATTACTTACTGTCTGACTAGGGGTTGTTTTAACATTATTTTTCATTATGAAGCTGGATATTCCTAAGCTTGAATAACACCATAACCACCACATGGGTATCACAGAGAAAGAAGATGCAACATGACAATCGAACTAGTTGCCAATCGATATATTTCAGTTGAGCCTAATATTTTAAATTTGTTTCGCCAAAAGCGAACACGAAGGATTCCGTACCATGTATAAGCCACACTATAATTTTGATTTTTTATTGGTTTTACATTGTCACAGCGGACATAGTGAGAATAACGCTTATACTAGGACAGCTTTCAATTTTATTCTAAGTAATAGTCTCAGCTTAAAAAAAATAAGGTCATATACGTGATAATCAAACTACTATCAGGAAACCCTTCATTATACAATTCACTACAGGTGGCAAAGGGTTTATATAAGTTTGTCATCCATTTTTAATTTCTACAATATCTATTTCCGACCCCATAAAGTATATATATTCTGAGTCTTTATGTATAGCGAAGTCGATGGAGCGATGTCCGTTTGTCCCTTCGTGTTAGTTTTGAAATCAACCAATCGATCAGAATTAGTTTTGGAAATTTTTTACTGAAAATAAACAAAATCGGTCCATATCCTTCGAAGTACCGGCCAAAACATAATTCTGCCTCTAATTTTTCCATATCATTTGAAGCAATGAAGTGACTCCAATAAAAAAAATATATATGGGGCGATAAAGATTTAAAAAATAAGAAAAACACATCAAGTGAAAACATATGTGCTCCCTAAAATTTTCCGAGGCTTCTGAACTTTTAATATTAAGATATCAATATGGGTATCATTTGAAAGCATTTGAAGAGATCTTTCAGAAAATACATAAATTTCTTAAAAATGCTAAGAGCAAAAGGCATTTTTATGTTGAGTTTTTTTTTCTTATTTTTTAATTCTCTGTCACCCCAATATTTGTTTTTTTAATAAGAGCTACTTCACCCTCTAATTTTTAAGTTATTTGTTTGCACTCATTTTTAAAGCGGACGTATTTTTACATGCTTTGATAAATTCTAAATGTCTGCCTACTACGCCTAAAAAACATGCGTTGAAATCACGAACAAGGAACACCCTTTATTTTTTACTTTTATTTTAAATTCCATGTATATATTCTTATAGCGGACATAAAAATAAAAGAGTCTGGCTATTTTAGTTCAAAAGTAAAGTCACGTATGTAAAAATCACATCAGTAATGGAACACCCTTTAAATTAAAGTTTTATTTTTTGTACTTGTTGCAACATCGGCACTTTTTAAATTTGATGTTAGTTTTCACAGTTTAAAAATAAAAATATAAATAAATATTACTTTACTTTCGGAACGCCCTTTACCTTGCAGTATCTGTTGTAATAGCGGCTAGTATAAAATTTCCCAAGGACTTACTATTACGGATCCAGAGATAGAGAACTGTGACAGACAGACAGTTATAAACAAAAAAAAATAAAAAAAAAATAAAAAATATTATTGCGAATTTAATAAATCACAAGATATTTTCATATTTGATATTCAGATATGTGTTTAAATATTGAGTACCAGATAAGTGTAGTCACAAATCGATATCTAAATCTCATGTTGTTGTAATCCCATCTACTCTAGAATAGGGTATTGATGTCAGATCTCATTGTTTTTTATTTTTTATTTTACCGGGTAGTTTAGTCCAAGGCGAATTTATATAAGGTGGCAGCACCGCTGTGAGCAATACAACAATAAAAAGAAAACAAGACACTTGAGTGCATGGTAAACTTTAAAACACAATTAGTTACCGCAGTTTTTTCTGTCCCTTTTTAATAACGTTTAGTAAACTTTATTTTATAAATTACTTTAAACAACTTTAAAAAATATCTATGTATGTCCACACGCAACAACAGCCAAAGTCGAATTAGGAATAAATTGAGTTTTTGCTAATATTATACTTCTAACACTCGAATCTGTAATGCAAGCCAAATTTAATATTTGTTGCTTAAAAACTGACTATTTTTTACCATATAATCTAATCAGCTAAATCCGATATTCCCTGATTTAACGCAGGAATATTAAAATTTAAATGCCGTTGAAAACTTTTAAAAAACGAGGAAGGCTATTGTTGCTTGTGAGCACAGATAACAAAAAAAAAAAAAAACTTTTGTAATATAAAATTGTTCTCTTTTGACAGCTTCTCTACTTATAACAAATTAAGCAAAATTAAGCAAAAAATGATGCCATCTGGTAAAATTAATTCGCCTTGGTTTAGTCAATAACCAAAGTTAAAGTAAATAGTTCAATTGAAACCCCTTACTCTTACCAGCTAATTTAATTGAATTTTTGTTTAGCCCAAGGAAATGTAAAGTGATGAATGATTTTGTATTACCAGCCTTGTACCGCACGCTTTAACATGTACAACAAAAAATGGTACACGATTACGCTTAAATTTATTAAAAATAAAGCAGAAAGCCTTTAAAGTTAAAAAGTGTTCGAATAACGACTTCTATAACGTTCTATCAGGAGGCAAATTATAGCATTCGATATCGATTGAAATTTATATTCAAACTCTATTAAAATTTCGATTGATATCGAGCGTCGCAATTTGACCCTTGGTTACGTTTTGGATACTTCACTAATGTAATAAATTTGTTTTATTTTATAGTTTACCTTAGTAGCTCCAAATGTAATAAAAAGTTGTCCGGGGCTAAGAAAAAGCAATTTTAAGCAGAAAATGTTATGTGATAAATCCTACGAAACCTCATATTTTTAGAGTTACGACGAACCCCTAAAGTTTCTATATGAAATCACAAATATTCTGTGGCAGAATAGAGCAATATGGGTATAGTTTAAATAAACTATCAGGATCCTTACAAAATTGTGTTGAAAAATTGATAGCCCATTAGAAACAATTCAAATGTTATTTTACTTTTTACTGTTGACTTTGCGAATATTTTCACAAAATTTGCTCCTTTTTGTACTAAAAATATTTTGTTATATGTATATAGCTATCTATGGTATTCGGGGTGTTAAGTAAAATTAGATTTTAGAGCTACTTTTTAATCTTAAATACTTGAGAGTCTTATTGGCTCCTAATGGGTTAAATTTTGTTTGCGATATCTATGGCGCTTGATAGAAATTTTGATAGGATCTTCTGTGATACCCATACTGTCCTATTCCGATATATCACAAAATATTTATAACCAACTTAGCGATACATAACTTTGAAAGTATGGGCTACCGACGATTTTGTCAATAAACATTTTCTTCTTAAAATTGCTCTTTTTATCACAAGACAAACATTTATTTAAAAGTATTTATCTTAATAACAAAATTAATTTAATTTTAGGTTTAAAGTGGGGTAGAAGCTACAATAAAAAATATTTATTGAAGGGTTATGAAGGGTTTATTAGGCTATTAAACGTTTATGAATACTCTTTTGTAGACTTTTGCTTATTAAAAGCTTATAAACTCTTAAATTAAATTTATGAATTAGACTGTTAATGTTTAATAAATATGTATGCAAGACATATATTGTGTGAGTGTATATGTCTATCTCAAATATAATTTTTCATTTCTTTGCTTTCAGCTTTCTGTTGGATACACTTTCAAATGGCAGTGGTGCTCGTTTAACTTTGGGATCTGCAGTCTTAGTGTATCTTATTGCCTACAATGAAACCACTGCGCCATGTGTTGTCCTGGCCACTTTAATGTCAACAGTATTTGGTATTTTGGCAGGTAAACACTTTTAACAACTACATAAACAAACAAAAGTTAGCAACAGTCATTCTTTCTTTATAAAATTTTCCTACATTTACAGCTCGTTGTAAAACAAGTTTGAGAAGTTTACAAATTCCCTATATACGTGCCAGTAACAAATTTGATTTTGGCTGTCTTTTCTTAGCCACCTGGATGGATATGTTGGCAATATTGTGTGCTTGTGGAGCTCTCACTCGTACATTAAGCTTGTGTTTAGATGCCATGACTGGTGGTCTGGCACATATTATGATTTTAGGCGAGTGTGGAAAAAATACTTAAATACAATTTTTGTTATTTAAAGTTAAATTTTTAATGTCTACTTTTAGGCCGTAATTCACCAGCCAACGAGCCGTGGCCAGATGTTTTGGGTGTTGGTGTAGTGTTTCTAGTTACTGGCATGTTTATGTTGGGCCTAGAGGTATGTGAAGAAATATTAAATATTTGCTTTATGCCAAAATAAAAAGCACAGTGTGGTGTGATTAAAAGTGATAAGGTAACTTTTTTTTGTTATTTTTTTATTGTCATGCTTTCCAAATCAAACATTTTGATATTTTGATAAACTAAATTATCAAAAATATACTTTTAAAATGAGTCGATTTAAACTGATCCGTTTAGTACCAAATAAAAATCCAATTGCGACCTTTATTGCCCGATTTAATTATTTCTAAGAAAAATTTATTTATTATGAAATTTGTAAATGAACTTGAAAAGGGTCAGATTGATCCACATTTCGAAAAGGAACAATTAGGAACATTTTAAAAGATTGGAAGAATCAAAGTAAAGACAAATGTTCCCCATAATTTTTATGTTTAGCTTCTTTTTAAACCAACAGTGACCTGTGAGAAATCCTTAACGTGAATTAAATCATACGTTTCAAATACTAAATTCGCTTCTTTCTTACTATTCGCGTGCTGTTCTTTGCTCAAATTCTGTTATATACGAGTACACAAAATGAATCGAGTGTATTCTTTTTTATTGTTACCAATCCATTAACCTTTTCTTCTTCTTCAGTTCCAAACTTTTGAAATGTAACCATATTAAAACATTTGGAACCTGAACGCGTGCATATACTGAGGATTGTAATACCATTTGGACAAATTGTCAAACAAATGTCGGAAATGGGTGCCAAATAAAACGACCCCCAAGATTTTACTAACCACTCACAGATTGAAAAAATTTTTAAAACAAAGGACGAAATGGTAAATTGGAAAAAATTCCCTCACTTTCATCGGTCATAATAGGCGTAAATCGGAACGGAAATTTGTCGTGATAAAAGCTGAATATGATGTTTTAATGGGGAGGAGGCAAAATCAATTCAATGCTTCTCCACGACTATCCGGCTTTGCTAAAACGTAAAGATTCTTTTAGAACCTGGACTGATAGATTTTGCAAGAAGTTTCAAGTGGTTTTCGCATACTGAGGATAACGAATTTCTACCAGAAACTGAAAATAATCACCGGAACCGCTGACCTAGTGCTCTTCGAGTGAACATGCTTCATGGGAGAGGGGCGTTTAACTTAATCTGACCCTAATAAACATTCCTTAGAATGCCACCAAAATTCAACAGAACTTAATGTAATAATGAACATGTGGGGAATTTTAATGCTGAGATTTTTTGCTGAAAATCTTCTGGGTTATTAGTTATTTTAAGTAACTAGTGGAAAAAAAAACTAACGACACTTTCAATAATTTCGTCATATATGCAAATATGCATTTTTTATTTTAAACAAAACAACGGATTTAAATTTAAAACGAATTACAGCTACAAAATATTTTTAAAAGCAGTAAAGTGCTACAATTTTTAATTTATCACAAACCAAACAAAAGTAACCTTATCACTTTGTTGCTCACCATATGTGAATATATGAGCTTATTTTTTAAGGCAGCTAAATAAAAATAATTTTGTTTTAAAATTTAATGTTTCCTTTTCTCTTCCTTATTATTGTTGTAGCACTCAAAGGCTTTTAGCTTTATAATGGCTTTGGCCATGTTTGGTTTAAATGCGATACTAAGTGCAGTTGGTTGGTGGAATGGTGATGCTGTTGCCTGGCATGAAGAAATTTTGCAGCCAAATGGCTTTAAAAGTGTGAGTTATATTTTAATAAAAAATTACTTAACATAATTTTATTTTATGTTACTTTAACGATTATGATATTTTATTGATTTTTTGTTTTATGTTTTCTCATTTTCCTAAGTGGCATTTCTAGTAATTTATTATATAAACAAAATATTTACACAAACTAAAAGTAGCTTAAATAATACCACCATATGTTTAAGTTAAAAAAAAGTAACAATTAATCATAGTGTTTTGTATTAACAGGGATACTCACATGTCACGCTTTTATTTATTAACGTGTATATGTGAGTAATATTTTAGGCAGATTCGCTTTCTGTTTTATTAAAACCGTTATTCTGATTAGCATTGTCAACAGCGTCGTCAATTTTGAGTCATCACTTTATGGCAACGTCAACCTTAATATTGGTATTTTCTAGCAGTTCGATGGCCGCATTAACAATTTATCGTAACTTCAATAAAATAAAAAACACATATCTAATAGTTCAAGAATTTATTTATTTATTCATAGTATTTAAGGATCCTCTTTATGTCAATCAAACTATATTACAAAGTTAATAAAGCCTGGTTAACAAATTAACTTAAATATAATAGAAATGACATGTCAATCCAATAACGTGTCAATCCAATTTTTCCCAACCAAATGAAAGAAATAGGAAAGCCAAAAAAGCTTAACTAAACGACAGAAGATTTTAAAACTTCGCAAATTTCAATAAGTTTAATTTTTATTCCCGCCTCATATATTTCTTTTTTGTATTTTTTTTTTATACCCTTCACCATTGGTGGAAGAGGGCTTTGTCATTCAGTTTGTGATTTCTAAAATATCCATTTCCGACCTCATAAAATATAAATATTCTAAGTTCTTATGCATAGCGAAGTCGATTAAGCAACGTACGTCTGTCCGTCCGTGTTCATCTTTTAATCATATTTTCCAAGCACTAAATGAGCTAGAAGAAATTTAAACACGCCAAGCGATCAAACACAGTTTTGAAAATATTGCTATTGAAAATTAGCAAGATTTGTCCACGCCCTTCGAGTCAGCAGGCAAAATACCAATGTTGCCTCTAATTTTTTCCATATTTTTTTTAACTTTCGTTTATATGCCGGCAGATGCTTAATGTTTATAATAAAAAAAATTAATGAAACTAAGTTGTGAGAAAAACCCTAACATTTTTGAAAAAAAGTACTTGTCATTATTACTCGCTTGCAGAACACATAACACTAGTGCTCAAATGAAGAAAGTGGTAATTGAACTAGCTTTAAGTTAAAAAAAATACCTTAAAATACGTACCAATGATTATTTTTTTATGTCCTACAATGATCAATAAAACAAATTCTCAGTAATTGATTATAAAAGTCTCATGACTTGTTAAAATCATTAGGGTGGTTATCTAGTTGGGAAGTCCTTTCGCCAAAAAAGTTTAATTTCACAGTTGATTACCATTTTTGAAATTTTTTGCTTTTTCCATTAAAAATAAATAATAAAAATAAAATAATAAAATAAACCCAAAATTTTTTTACAGCCTGGCTTGGTAATTACTATGCGTTTAAAGTAATGCATGATGTTCTAATTTACTTTCTGTCGTGAAGGATCAATTTTTTTTTTGAGTTGTTTTCGTCCATGTTCCACAAATTCGTTTTTTTCAAATCGGAATATTTAAAATTTTCGACTTAAAACTAAGTTGCATTTATTTATCTCAGTATAAATTTGTGTCTGGTTTTAGCAAGGAAATGATTGTTGCTGTTGATGGTGTTGTTGTTTATGTAATAATTCTGCCACTGTTGTAGTGTGTGCTCTCCGGTATAGACCGCAGGTAGGACTTTAGTATAGGACTGCCTTAGCCATACGCTTAAGGTTTTAGTTGCTTTTGTAGATGCTTAGTAAAGCTAAATTAATATACGCATTCAAAGTATTTGGCAAAGGATGGGAAACTTCCAACTCTTCCTCTAAAATAGTGATTTTAATTTGTCAGATTTTTTAATTATTTTTTGTACTTTAACTACTTTAATTTTTGAAACTATTTCGTATTATTTTTGTTGTTTTTGTGCACACAATAGTCAACACCTAAAACGACGACGAAAAAATTAAAGGCAATTCAAGGCAACATCAACGTTAAATTTTCTTACATAATATCAAACAGATGTTGTCAATCGTCGATAAATATTAATATTAACGACGACAATACCGATATGCAGCAAACGATAAAAAACAACGCTTCTTGTATTACTAACAACTAACAGAAGAAAAGTGATTAATATTGTAAGCTATTTGAAGATCTATCCTGTTTACATAAGCATTTTTTGTCTTTGACAAGTGATTTCAATTTTAGCCATTTTCGGGCTACACTTTTAAAAAAATATTCTGAATTAATTTTATTTTATAATTAAACAAGCACTATGTCAGTTTTAAAATAAAAATATTGTTTATTAGTTTTTATTTATTTTTTTTTTAATATTTCGCCACACCATTGGGTGGCATCTTCAGAAAACAGAAAATAAAATTGAATTAATCTTTGTTTTTGAAAAACATATAATTTTTTAATAATTTTATTTCCTGTTTCCTGAAGATGCCACCCAAAATAAAAACTAATAGACAATATTTTTATTTTAAAGGTCAGTTTTAATTATAAAATAAAATAATTTATAATAAAAGGTAAAAAAAAAACATTAACATTAAAAATATTTTGAAGAATCAAAACCGCTTTTATTTCTTTGGCTTTTAATTTATTTAAGACTTGGTTTTTGAATTTAAGCAAATTTATTTTAACTGATACGCAAGAGAATCAGGAAGTGAAACCGCTACCAAGAAATGCCCGTCGACTCATATCTTCGCGCAAAGTTCACCAGCAGTCTTTTAGCTTTATGGTACACCACCAATCAAAAGTATTATTTTTCTTCCGAATTCGAAAAGAACTCCACCCAGGAAGTCTAAAACAAAACTATTATTAGCGAAACTCTACTAAGGTCGTAACCAAGGTGCATTGATACCAGGTGAATGTATTAACTTTTACGTGTATTTAATTTTTGTAAAAACTTTTGAGCTGTCAAAAACGTCTGGCAATATATGTATGTGTATTTCAATATATTTTTAGTGGCTTTCTTATTTTTCACAAATACATACACAGATATTGCTAAATTTTTTTTGAGAGCTCAAAAGTTTTTATAAAAACAAAATACACGTAAAAGCTAAAACATATGTTGACCGCATGATCTAATGCAGTCACCTCCTGTTTAATGCGTCTTGGTCGTAACCTTATACTAGTCTAACATCAGAACTTTTGCGAAAAAAATATAGAAAAACAAAGTTGCTTAAAGTAATTTTGCCTTAAAATCTATTAAAATTGACTCTAAAAATAATTTTTTTGTTCATTTTTAAACTTGTGAATTAAAGAATGAAAAACTTTTGTTTTTGGTAAGACAATTAGAGCTGAAAAACTGTTACTTCCACTACTTACAAATGTTGCGTGTATAAGTGTGTGAACAAAAGCAAAAAAAGTTAGCTAGTAATGGGTTCAAATCCCGTCAGCTCCATGAATATAGGGAAAAATAATATAGCGAAATTGTTCAGGAACAGCAGTTGAAAATTCCGGGAGTCTCCATAGAAGAGAAAAATATTTACTGTGTAGAACATTAGCTGACATAGTTAAATTGTTCTTGTAGTTAAACAAGAAAAGCAGAAAAGAAAAAAATGTAGCTGCGGTAGGCTAGTCGCTGAAAGCTGCTGCATATTAAGGCCCCAGATGGATTGGCATGGGATGATGTGAGATGAGTCTGTATAAAACAAAGAAATTATAATTCAAACCTAGGCGGAGGTAGCAGAAAAAGTAGCAACCAAACACAGTGCTAGGGAGAGCCATAAAGAACCATGATCTGCGTAGCTACGCGGTTTAAAATCGTGCGAATAGTTCGAATCCCGCCAGAAAAACACAGTGCTGTAGCGTGGGTGGCTGCGTAAATTGCAAAAGCATATCTTCAATCAAAAGAGTCCCATTTGAAGGAAGGGCAAAATTGTAACAGTTCTATTTGAACAAATTAAACTAGAAAACGGTAGATGGCATAAGATTATGTCCTGTTTTCGGTTTTCTGCCTTTTAAATATTTTCCGTCAAAATTTTAAATTGAACGTATTTTTTATATCTTAAAAGTTTTAGTTTACCAGTGGCAATTATTTTTAATTATTTTATATTCTTCTTCTTCTTACAGCTTTTAACCGCCACCGCTCTATTAACGTTTTCCTTTCCCACTGATTATCCTCTACAAAGAACTGGTTGGCAGCGTTTTACGGGATTTTTTCTAATTTTATTGGTAACAACATCATTACTTTTAGCTTCCGGTTGTTTAACCACCATTTTACACTTCAAGTGAGTTTCAAATGTTTATAAATTTTTCAAAAATCATAATTTTCGTTAACCTTTACCTGTTTCATTCTAGAAATGCAAAAGAATATGCTGCCGTGCCTTTATTTTATATTTTAGATGAGAATAATTTTCATAAATTGGTTCCAGCTGCAGCTTGCATGCTAATGCTGACTGTTACGGGTGGATTTTTAGAATTATTTCCTGAACTGTATCGCATTATAGTAAGATTCGCCACTTCAGAATGGAGAGTTTTAAGAAAACAAATTGCTTATGAAAGTTCTGAAAGTGGTAATCCAGTATTGGCGGTGTTTATAGCAGGTAAACGTCAAAAAAAATTTATTTAAATTTTAATTTACTGTTACACTAACTTTCGTTGTTGTTATTGTTGTTAATAGGAAGTTTATGCGCCATGTTATCGTTTGCCTGTCCTCTGCTAAATCTGAGTCATATTTTAGCGGCCAGTCACTTATGGGCGGTATTCTTTAGAGCTTTATATTTGCTTTACTCGCCATTTAGACCAAAATTTGTCTTGCAATCAAGTAAGTTAAGTAAAACTCCGTAGCGCAAATGCTCTAGTGAAAAATTGAGCTTAAAAACAATATTTTCTTCTAGACAGCGACTCGTCTTTATCCTACAGCCGCCTATCTACCGAACCAATAAGCCACAGTACCTCAGCCTCGCGCTTAAAGCGCAGCTTGTGGAATTTGAGTGTTGGCAAACAGGCGCCCAGTAAAAAACCGAAAACAAAACCCAAAAATAAGAAGGAAGTAGAAAAAGAATGGTTATTATTAGGCGAACCTACTTCCCCCTGTCCTCAAAGGGAACCCAAGGATGTAGAGTCAACAATTTTGTCAGATGGAGAGCCACCGGTAACTGAGTTTCTTTTAAAGTCTATTGAATTTGATTTTTCAATTTAATATTTTTCATTTTAGCCTTCTGATTTCGAGTATCCCGATAAATTTGACAATTCTGACTCGGATACTTCTACCGATATAGATGCCATTGTTGATGAATATAGACAAAAGGTAAAAGTAACAACGGCTGGTCCTTTAGATCGCACTGCACGAGTGCCCACCATTTCGTCATGGAGAGTTGCCATATTTGCTATAGTTGTGGTGTTTTTAGGTATTGCCTTAAGCTTGGCTGGAATTTATATGAATTGGGCGCCGGCAACTTTAACGGGCTCTATCGGTAACTGTTAAAAATTATAAACCAAAAATAGCTTTCAAAATTTGTTGTCCAAAAAAATTGTTTTCATTTAATTAAAGAACTAAAATGACGTCTATATTTTCCCTTTCTTTAAAGGCGTTTTCATCATCAGCATCATGATGGCTTTTATACCCAAATACACCAGCAACGTAGTCAATGTAAGCCCCATTATATGCTGTACCAGCATATTTATCAGTGGCATACTCTTTGCCTCCTGTGCTCAAAATTCTTGGCCTGCTATTGTGATTTGGATTTTAGCTGGTTTATTCACACTTATACGTTGCGATTATGTGTGCTGTTCATGTCTCAATCAAACGTCCAATATTAATGAACAACTAATACCGAGTGTCTCGGCGAAAACCTCAACACTTGGTACAACAACAATACGTATGCCAAGGCCACCGAAAGGTATTATTACAATACCCACTCGTGTCAATGCACCCAGATGACAATCTGAGTCCTCGGAGGGCGAAGATTTGTTCAACGAGGACTTTAATATTCGAGATTATGAAGATGAGGATGAAAATAATGATGGTTGGACTGAGTAAAAAAATGAAAAAAAAAAACTACAAGACCTTACAAAGATGTTTGTTATTTAAGTAATTTTTAAAATGCTTTCAAGTTTTGCCTCAGCATTAATAAATAACAGAATATTTTACGAAATTATTTACCAGAATTTTTACTTATTATTGATTTTAGAAAAATTATATATTAGGTGCGTTCCCGTACTCAATTTTGGGAACCCGCGGGATACCAATGTTATTGTTTCCGTACTACAAGTTTGGGCAGATGAAAGAGCTTTTGAGAGAATAAAATTCTTCTTCTTTCTGCACGAAACAGCCCAGACTTTTTCTTTGGGTAGATTGTGTAAACTGAAAAACAATCAGCTGCTTCAAAAGTAAACACTAACAAACACAAAAAATTTTATGTTTCATGTACGCAAATGTGTTCCAAAAATGTTATTTATAAGTTTTTTTTTCCAAAAAATATGAAAATAAATTTAAAAATGCATAAAATACATTAAAACTGTGATCATAGATTACGAGGGCTGCTATATATATTTGCTGCCAAGTGCAATCTGACATTTCCATTGAAAAGTTTGTAATTTTTAAGCATAATCGCACTCAAAACGTTTTGACGTACGACCATTATTTGTGTTGTTTGCAGTGACTTGAAAAGATTAATATAAAAAAAATGGAATTAACTCGTGAACATTTTCGTGCCATCATTTTTCACAACTTTCGACGTGGATTATCACGACAAAAGTGCATTAATGAACTTAAATTTTTGTATGGCGATGAAGCACCATCCTATAGCACTGTGAAAAATTGGTATAATGAATTTAATCGTGGCCGAAGCTCGCTCAAAGACGAATTCCGTGAAGGTCGTCGAAAAACATTGATGCCGTTCGTGAACTCATAGTGCAAGATCGAATGCGACATACCGAGAGATAGAGACATCCTTGGACATTTCTTCCACCAGCATACATTCGATACTGCATGAGCACCTGGCCGTAAAAAAGGTTTGTTCTAGTTGGATCCCGCACAATTCGAAAAACCAACAAGAGAAGACGAATCATTGTTCACCACGACAATGCGAGCTCTCACACATCGGCTCAAACCAGAGCGTTTTCGACCGGCCAAAACGTCGAAGTAATCGGTCATCCGCCGTACAGCCCTGACTTGACACCTAATGACTTCTATTTGTTTCCGCACATCAAGAAAAAAATGCGTGGTCAACGATTTTCGTCGCCAGAAGAGGCTGTTGAAGTGTTCAAAAACCATGTTTGAAAGGTGTGGAAAAAGTGGAAAAAGTGCTTCGACAACTGGTTTAAGCGCATGCAAAAAGTGTATAAATCATGCTGGAGAATACTTTGAAAAACAATAAAACCATTTTTGATTATAAATATTCGCATTTTCACTATTAGGCCAGATATATATAGAGCAGCCCTCGTATCGGTTTTAAGGCTCTGAACATAAAATAAATTTATGAACAATAGTAGTTTGTTTTGGTTGACATGTTGTTTTAGAATAGAAGTTTGGTTTTTTGTGTTCCCGTACTTTTGGGCATTTTCGTCTTCAAATGAGAATTATTTATGTTTACTCTCATTTAACCGAACTTTACCCAAAAAGTACGGGAACGAAGCTTTTATTGAAGAAAAATCTTAAATCTTGTTTTAAACAATTTGCAGACGGTATTTTATTTAAAAAAGAATTTAACATTTTTATCTTTATGTTTTTAACAACGAAACATGATGAACTATTTCTGTTTTAACAAATATTTTTTGAACTTAACTCTAAAGGTGCATCCATATTATTATTTTTTAAGAGAAGTGGCACTTCAGGCAAAAATGCCTACTTAATTAGTAACCGTGCCACATATTTTAGAAAAGGGATAGAGGAGAGAAAAAACACTTGGTGAAAGTATAGCCATTTTATAAGTTATTTAACTTCGCCAGTAAATGTGCTATGTACAAGTACCGGCGAATGAGACTGCGTGCATATTGTTAAATTCTGAAAATGTTTTTGTACTATTAAACAGAAAAAAATATTTTTTTAGTTGTCACGGGGGTTAACACTGGCCAACCTGATTTGCAATGACATTGCTTACTACTATGACTACAGGAGTAGATTATTTATATATATGACCAAAAAAAAACAACGTAACCACTAAATTATGGAAAAAAAATTTTAGTCCTTTTCAAATATTTATTAAGAGTTATGAGATCCTACTCAATAAAGAGATATGATATTTCATTTATTATACATATTCACCCTTATTACCACAGACGTCATTGTCGGCGTTGGAAATTTTTAGCTGCTGTCAAATTTAGGCGACGGCGTCGTCAACTCAACAGCAAATCGGTATTAATTTGGGCATGTATGTTGACATTGCCATATTATCGATAATTTTAAAGAAGTAAATATCATCCCTATGTACTTTGAGAGTTATTTTATTTTTCTTTTAATTTTTGTTGAAAAATGTTGTTTAAGTACGACTCAAGTGATAATAGTGATGAAGAAAATAAAGAAATGCTAGTGCTTCAGAGGAAAATAATGAGGCAGAGATCAACAATTTTCAATTTGCCAGACAGCACGTAAGTAATAAAACAGTATTCTTAAATATTTGTATTAATGCGAACACTTTTTACATTTGTTTTTTTATATAGATTTATTGAATACTTCCGACTAAACAAAGCCGCATTTAAGGTAGTTTTAGCGAAAATTGAACCTTTAAGGAAGAGCCCAGAATATTTGCCAAATAATAAAGCATAGCAATTAAGGGAACAAACAAAAAATAGTTTCTTGTAATACATATTTAATCTTCATATATATGTACATTTATTATTTATTTATTTATATAAAATAAATAAAACAAAATTCAATTCAAAAACAAAATAATTCAAGTCTTTTATATTATATATAAATCTATAAATTTGTCTGATTAACTAACCCTATGTGTATTGGTTCTGAAGATCTTCCAATTCTTTCTTTTTATTTCCATTTTAATGGCTTTTAATTTCATTTCTGCTTCGAACAACTTTTCTTTTCTTTGGCATTTTTTTCCGTCATCTTCATTTTTTTATCTTTAACCTCCCAAAGTTTTCGCTGGTAACGGCAGGTTTCCTTTAAAATGTTTTTTACTTCGGACAAAGTAATTTCTTCACAACGGTTGCTCTCTTCCAAAATAGTTTTTAGTTCGCTTATGGTTTTAGAAATTTAATCGAAGGCTTGTTCGTGAATGGCATTATGCCGTTCGAATAATTCTTTTCGTTCATCCTCAGCAAGTTTTCTTTTTCTTGGGTTGGAGTTGGTTTCCTCTTGTACTTGACTCACAGTCGCTGAAGTTGACGGCATGTTGTCTTCAACCTCCAAACCGTGACATCAATGTCAGAAAAATTCTGTGTAAGAATTTCATCAACAGCAACTGAAACCCCTTGTACTTTACCACCCGGACTCAACTGTTTTTCAAATTGCAGAAAATTAGCTGCAGTTTCTTCTAAGGGTGATAGCTGTAATTGCTTGTATATACCACCGCCTGTAGCATTTACTTCCGCCTTGTTGTAAGTTTTTTTTAGCTAATATTTAAAATCTCTCCATACCTATAAATACAGAAAGTTTAAAAATGCATTTTTAACTATTCTTAAGACTTACCCTTTGCAACCCTCACTATCTCTAATTGGCGGGCCAATTGAATTTTATTTTATTGTTATTTCTCCCCACTCCTGTTTAAAATTATAAGGGTTTGAACTTTTATGAAACCCTTTCGCTAAACTAACTTTATTTTCAAGTTCAGCAATAAGGGTCTCAAATTGTCGAATAGTGGTTAACTTTATTTTTTTTTCCATATTTTTTCCAGTATTTCAATTTTTATAAAAATATTCGAATTAACTACAAAAAGAATTGCTCTCAACACTTTTAAATTTGTTGACAAAATTAAAGTCAATTCAAATCAATGACGCCGTTAAATCGTCCTTGTAAATACCAATTCTACATCAAAAGTAATCGATTATCGTCAATATTGCCTACGGCAATGTCAATAAAACATTTTTGGTGTCACATGCGACGCCGTTGACATTCATAATAGGGGCGATTATAAAACGTCATATATAATGAAACTTGTCTAAAGAGATTGAACTTACATGTGTATAAATAGTGGTTACGCTTTTTGGTCATTTGACCACATCTTAAAAATTATTTTTGTTTAAATCGATTTTATTAATGTTTTAGTTAAATTTTAAACTTTGGGCATGATCGAAAACACGTTTTTTTTTGTATCATTTTTATCAAAAGAAAATACTGCGTCGGTTGATGTCTGTCTCACATTTGTATAACGAAAAAAATCATTAACGCAGTCTTCGTTTTCGAAAATACCAGTGTCTTCTTTATCATAAGCCTAACAAAACCAAGTGTTTTTTTACATTTGTTACTTACGACACTTTTGCGTCAGCTAAAATTTTTCAAACTAACACTTACGTCTTCTCTGCATTTTGTTCAAAAAATATTTTTCCCACTTTATTTATTCACTTTAACTTTTTGCTATTAAGTTTTAATTAAAAAAAACCAAACCTGTCACCTAGAGCGTTTTAGAATTCTAAATTTTTCTTCCATAAAAAATCATTGCAGTTACGGGATTTTATGGGTCTGTGAAAGTAAAATCGTTTGCTGTAAGCCGCAGAATCACCGGGAATAATACACCTGAGAGAAAATGTCTACAGTTAATATATAAAGCGAGAAAAAAATACGTTTTAAAAATCATGTTCCTAAGTTAATAGTTTTTAAGATCTGGAATTTTTTTCTTTCATACAGGTTTTTTTGGCTCTGGTAAACATTTCATGTTTTGTCAGTTGCAGCATTCTTTAATTCTAGCGACGATATGCAGTGCACTAATGCATTTACGAACAGGCCCTTTATTTATTTATTATAATTTTTTTTTTTACTATAAAATTGATTTTTCCTATAACATATTTGATATTTGTGTGTTAATTTTCAGTGACTGTCCTATTTCAAAAAAAAATTTATTAAATTTACGAACATGGTAAAAGAGTAAACATGTATTAAAAATATTTTTTATTTAAATTTTGATATTTTATTTAAAATTAAACTTTGCTGTTTTTATTTTAGAAATATCAGTATTTTTAAAAGTCTAACTACAAAAACTTAAACAGTATGTTCACAACTACCCCCGTTGTAGTTGATAACACATACATACAGGACAAAAATAAAAATCGAACCTTTGTTGCAAGAGAATTTTTCATTTTTGTGTTAAAAATGCAAAAATATTTCCCAAGGATATAAATACTTCTATCGCATGAAAAGAACTTTGATTACATCTTCCATCCCATGAATTATGTGACCTTAAGGGTATTAATGCAATATTTATAATTTTTAAAGAAAAGTTTTTTCAGTCCTATTTATTCTTTTAACATGGCTTTTTCATATCAAGGGCTTGTTATTTTCAAAAATAAATGGGGAAAAAATCACATTAAACGCCTGCCTTTTTATACCTCTTGTTTGCCTTCCAAGTTCGCCAACAAAGAAAAAAGACTTGATTTTGGGGGGAAAAATGTGTAAATGACAATTTAAAAATTTTTCTTCAATAACGTGATTTTTAAGCTCTTAAGTTAAATAACTAATTGTTATAATGTTACAGCTTCCTGGAGAACTACAATTCGATACTCTCATGGAAAACTGCTACTATTTTCATCATCACTGTTTTTCATTTTAGGAGTACATACACGATCTAACAAAACTTAGATTTTATCTCCTTCTCAAACTAAAAAATTCTTGAAGTGTTAATACTACACTTGTCATATCGTTTATAATCATGTGCTTTTTATCAAACAAATAAAATTAAGTTAAAGTGTAATAAAATTTTAATTTAGCTTCAGATACGGCCAGAGAACATTAACATGCCAACTAATAGCGGAAGGAATGAATATTTAGAAATAATTAAAAATGATTTAGAATTTAAAGATGTTAGTGACATTAATCTGTTAACACATCAAATAAAAAAAAAAAATTAGCAGAATTGGTGGGTTTTATGGACGAGCATTACAAATTGGAAGTGGAGTTCATGGAAAAGGTAAAACTCAAAAATAAATTTTTACAGTCTTATTCACAAAAAATTTAAACTGCTTAATGAGAGGTTAATAAGAAAAAATCGCTAAAGTAGTATTCACAAACGCTTAATAGCACTATTACGCTGTTATTAATCATTAATAAATTTCAGATATTTAATGTAGCAGTTACCCTGCTTTAAACTTTCAAAAAGTTGGTATTCCTGTTTTGAAAAGCATTTCTGCCGTTAAATTTGTTAGTGAAAAAGTGTGTAAAAATATTAATAAAAAAGAATACAATGAATGTAATAAATATAATTTCTATAATAGGTAAGTTTTTCAAATACATTGATATATAAATGCAAATATTTAGTAAAATGGAAAATTATTGCAGATGCTCTTGCCCAAATGACGAAACGTCCTAAAATAATTAATAAGAGAAGTGATCCCTTCCAATTACCTAACCATCTATTTAAATCAAGATATAGGTTTAATAAGGATTACGGTTAACAAAATTATAAACATGGTCAAGGATGACATAGATTTGAACAAAAGAGGCTGTGGAACTTCAGCCAAGTTACAGGTTTTGGTGGCTTTGCGTTGTTGGGGCCGATGAGAGGTAAGTATGAGTAGCGATATCAATAGTTTTAGGTCACAACTAAACACATTTTCAGGTTCAAGATGATGCGGCTGATCTTCATGGTCTTTCTTAGCCTACTGTTTCTCGAGTTGCTCAAGCCTTAGCCCGATTGGCGAGAAACAAAATTTATATGCCTAAGTCTCTTATGGAAGAAGAATAAATAAAAGAGTTCCAATCAATAAAAAACTTTCCTGGAGTAATTGGTGCTATTGATTGTACGCACATTAAAATTAAAAAAACTGGTGGTGATATGGCACAATATTAAATAAATAGAAAGGGATACTATTCCTTGAACGTGCAGGTAGTTTTTATTAAACATTGATTTAATCTGTTTAAAAATTGAGATACTATTAAGCTATATTTGTATGTTTTTTATAAAGGTGTTTTGTGACGCAAAGCTTGTTATAAGGGATGTAGTGGCAAGATGGAGAGGCAGTACGCATGATTGTCGAATCTCTTATGAATCCCTTATCAAGCAACGTTTTGAAAATGGCGATTTTAGAGGGCGCTTGTTAGGTGACTCCGGATATAAATTGCCACCATATTTATTTACACCATTATTAAGACCACAAAATGCCAAAGAAATAAAATACAATAACGCCCAGATTGCTACGAGAAATCCAGTGGAACGTTGCTTTGGGGTTCAGAAGCAGCGTTTTCGTTGTTTGTTAGATGGGCTTACAATAAGTTTCCAAACGCAAAAAATTTAATTATCGCATTATCTGTTTTGCACAATATTGCGATCGAAGAAAACGATACTTTTCCAGGTAATAAATAACAAATTTTCTATTAATAGTTGCGAAATCTATGTTCAGCATAGAAAAATAATACAACGGTTCAAAAAATACGGCCATATAGAACAAATTACATTAATTTTGGGAACACCCTTTTTTTCAATTCTTGTTATAGCGGACTTAGCAAAATATGCCCCTTGTAAATTTCAGCTGTCTGTCTATAACGGTTCAAAAGTCCGGCTACATACACCATATTGTATCAACTTTGGGACACCCGTTTATTTCCAAATCAAAATTTTATACTTGTGTTATAGAGGAGTTAGTAATACAGGTTCTTTGTAAATTTCAATCGTCAGTCTACAACTGTTTAAAAGTATGGCCATATACCAAGTTAAAATAACTATTGGTGCACCCTTTTATCTATAATTTTAAATATTATCAGCATCGGCCATAGCAATCGATAATGCGTCAAATTTACAAGCGTTTATCTATAACGGTTCATGAGATAGGCTTATATGAGAAAATCTTCATCAATTATGCAACACCCTTTTATTTCTAAATTCAAATTATAAACTCGTTGATATAGCGGAAATCACAATACAGGTCTCTTTTAAGTTTCAGCGTTCTGTCTATAACGGTTCGAAAGTTTGGTCACATCCACAAAATTACATTAACTATTGGTACACCCTTTAACTTCCAAATCCAAATTTTTCTAAATGCTTCTGAAAATTCACAAATTTGTTTTATAAATAAACAAAATAATATAGTGATGTACAAACAGTAATGCCAAGCTCGGTATTTGGATACTTTTTTGTACTCGTTCAGTGAATCAAAAGTTTTACCATCATTTTTTATATTATTTTAAAATTTTTTCTGATATAAAACAATAAATAATAATAAAATAATGATAATATAAGTTGTGTCAAATAATATTATTGCTGATTTAAATATTTTTTTTTTTTTTTAATTATAAAAACATTATCAGATATTTGGTTCATTGTTGTGTGCATCACTAAACGTAAATTGACATATAATATTACATGATGTTGCCAACATAAAACAACAATACTAGAAAAATCGTTTAATAGTTAATTTTGCGTTATTAAACGTTTGTGAATAAAAATTCTTATTAGTGGTTTATGAAACAAAAAGTGTTTAATAACTAAAGTACACATTAAGCTTACAATAAGAAATTTTTGTGAATAAGACTGTAAATCTTTAATAAGGCCAAGTTTTATATGATTTCTTTAAAAGTTATCACTGGAATGTAAAAAACAAAGTTATTTCTTTAAATCTCTGCCAATTAATAATGAATAATATCGCAATGAATTTGAACGTAAAGGATTTATGAAAATATTTTAACGAATATAAAAAAAAAATATGCCAAGATGTCACTATTTCCTAAAGCCTATTTAACTCGGAGGGACTTAATTTTGGTCTTGGGGGACTTGTTAATGCCAGAGAAACATTTAAGACAAATGCATAGCTATGAAGTGCACACCAAGCAGCATTATCAAGTGGTTTTGCATCATTTGGCTGAATTACATGCGGCCAGTTTGGCTTGGGAGTTAAACGAAAAAGTTCGTATTGGCCAGCAGTTTGAAAGTATTTTGTTTGAATTACAACTTACAAATAAGAATGAGTGTCACACAGCCGGCATAAGGTAAATTATATTAAATTAAAAATTAATGATATTAAATAAAATCATTTTACAGACTATCATACACTTGGCTCAACATTATCCTCAATATCAGTACTAGAAAGGATTACAATACAATATTTTTCTTAACATGGAAGATTTTACAAAAGCCTCTACAAATTTTCGCAATGTTTTGTGTCATCGTGATTCTTGGGATCGTAAATCTTTTGGGAATTTAATGCATCGAATGAACCCATTGCTTGCCGCATGGTGGACTTCCAACTTACCCGCTATAGTCCACCGGCTATAGATGTTTTATATTTTCTTTATAACAACTTTGTTGAAAGAACTTTTGCATTACTACTATCAGTCTTTGAAAAATTCCTTGAATCGTTTAAATGTGCCTAAAAATATTAGAACACAAAAAGAGTTTGAAGAGGTTTGTCAATTGCCTTATTGCCCTTCTTAACTTTAAAGGGAATTTGTGAACCATTGATGAAATTACTTCCAGGTTGGTCTCAACATATGCGTGACACAGAACCAGAAACTTTAGATTTTTATAAGATTTCAGATCGCACAGAAATGTTAAGCAGAGTATCAACGATTGATTCAAGTTATATGGATAAAATTTTACTGCCTGTTCAAGAAATATTATAATACTTTGATTTTGAACCAAAATGAAAGGAAAATTACTTAATTATAATATTAAAAATTTTAACTTGGATAAGAAAAATATATCCTGATAAACGAAATCTCAAAGGCAATAGAATTTTTTTTTCACTTATTAAAATTAATCTTAATCGTGCATTTTAAAAATGCATATTTTTTAAAATACATCAAATTTTAAAAATATGCATTTGCGATAAAAATAAAAACTTTGATATATAAAAATATAAAATTTGTAACAAAAATATTATTTGATTTTTGCAATATTTTGTATCTGTGGAAGTATGTCTGAAAAATAGTTTTAAAGTCCAAAATATCTTCTTTCAATATCTTTTAGATTTTTGGTTTAAATATCCTTATTACTTCAGTTATGATTTTTGCAATGAAAAAAATCAAAATGAGTCACTGTGCTACGTATATTTTAAAAGGAATCATATCCAAATGAGGGCGAAATTTGAAGCAGTTTTTTTTTGACATCAGTATTTTTCGCATCTATCTCCCCTAAGTTCTGTATGTTGCAAATATAATATTTTTAAATAACTAAATTTTTTAGCTAAGAATAGGAGGAATAATTACAATCAGTCATTTTAAATTTGGTCGGACAAGGTTCACACAAAACCCAAAGCTTTTCTGCGTTATTCTCTTCATACATCGTAATGAGTTTGTTCTTGATTTCTTTAACTGATCTAATTTTTTACTTCTTTATAATTTTTTTTTTTTTAATTTGTTTTGTCTGTCGACTTCATCTTACCAAATTAAGATTTATATGAATAGTCCAAAATTAGTTAGTTTAATAGGTGATGTTTACAATGTACACAATCTAAGGTAGATAGATACGAAGAATACTGAGCAAGGATGTAGCGATCCAGAAATTGCGGCATTACATTCTACTAGTGTCTAATTTTTCTTGTTTTCGTTGGAAAACGTTCGCATACGTTTGCAAAAATAAGTTTTTTTCTAAAAAACTTTTTAGAAATAAAAATGAAATTTAATTTCAAATATAAAACAAATAATATTTATTTTTATTTGAATATAAATCAAAAATGGTTCTTGTGTGAAACCAGAAAATTTTTTTTTAAATTTATTTATTTTTCGTCTGCGTATCATTTCTAACTTTCTTAAAATTAAAATAAAAAAATAGATTTTTAAACATTTCTTGTAGAGTTCTGTAAAAAATTTCGTGTTAAAAATTTTCCATCTACAAAAATAAAACTTACTGACAACTGTTCAAGTACCATTATACAAAAAATTGTGTGACTTCACATTGGTATCTCTAGTTTCTCTACAAAATTACATATTTTAGTGAAAAAAAGTATCCTATATTTGAACTAAGATTCTAAGAGACCTTCTCACAAAATTTTATTCAAGTCCATCCAGCAGTTTTAACGTGATGCGAACACAAACAGACAAAACTTCCAAAAATAGGTGTTTTGTATTCCATATCGATTACCATCTACAGGAACATTACCAACCAATTTTCATAAAATATTTCATGTACAGAAATGACCCAGTTACTGTTTTTTTTCATATGTATAGATTTAAAAAATAGATTCCTTTCGAACAATTATTAAGTAAAAATTTCCTATATTGAAATATAATTATAAAAATTAGAAAACTTTACTTACGCAAAAAAAAAAAAAAAATAGCGCAATAATTCATCATCAAGTTTTCAAGCTTTCTTAGCTTATTAAATACTTGAAGTTTTCTAGAAACAAAGTTATCGATAACTTAATGTTTCTTTAACGTTGGTTAAAAAGTTGTAAGCATTTCTATTTTCACCGAAAACCGTACTTTGCTAAAGGATATTTTCAACAACTGATATATTTTAAAACAGTAGTATGAAAAACCTTGAAGTTTAAAAATCTATTGATAATCTTACATTCTGCTATCGTCTAATTTTTTTTTGTTTTCTTTGGAAAATGTCTGTAAACATTTGTAAATAATATATCTTTTTGAAAGTTTTTCTGAAATTAAAATAAAAGTTAAATGTAGCTAAAATTCATTTATTCATTTATAATAATATATCGATAACTTAAAAAAATTTTTAGAGAAGTTATTATTCTGGATCTTGCATAAAGCAATTACCAACGACTAAAGCTTTGTTACAAATTTATCGATTGATCCTTTCTAATTAAAAAGTGGACAAATTCATTTTAATAATAAAAATATCAATTACTTTAATTAGAAAACTCAGAATAATAATGACAGTTTAAAAAAAAGATATAAATCTTTTTATAAAAAAATATTTTAATTAAATTTTCTACAGAATTTTATAATTTAAATTAATTTGCGGATGACCTTTGTTTACTGATCAATAATTTTAAGCATCATCGATAAAAAATTAAAAGCATCTTTTTTGTTTTTAATTGCTCGTTTAATAATTTTAATTATTTGAATCTTAATTTTTATAACATTTAGCATCAACTTAATTTGTATAGTTAAATATCGGAAATATCATTTATTATTTTAATATTTGCTTACAATCTAATATGATGACAATTATTTTCTGTGTAAATATATGTAGGCATATGTACGTATGTTGTAAGCAAGACGAGTCAAGTATTTGATCGATTTACAACTTATCGTAAATTTAAATACAACGAGGCAAGCTTGAATACGCTGTTGCAGTTTCTATTGCTAAGCTTGCAAAATTTAATTAAAAAATAAAATTTAAATAAAACTAAATAAAAACATGAAAATATTTTTACTCAATTTTTGTTTTTGCGATGAAAAAAAATTGTTAGTATTTACATAAAAATTACCAACAATAAAATATTGTGGTAACTTACGGCAGGTTGCAACGAACAAAAGTAATCTAGTCAACCGTTTCCATAAAGCTTTTTTTCATTAAAAGCTTATTTTCTTTGTCACTTTCAAAAAACAAAGTTTGCTATTTTATCTTCTTAGGTACATACAGTTGCATACAAAATAATAGGGTCACCAGAAAAACTTTTGAAAATATATTAAAACTTCTTGTAATTTTTTCCTGCGAAATTTCCATTGCCTTTAAAATGATTATCTGGCAACGTTGCATCATAATGCATATTTGAAGTAAGTAAAAATGTAATTTTTAAGAAGGGACAAATCATAGGCTCAACGACAAATTACAACAAAAGCATGTTCTAAGTACTTACGTACTCACGATTATTATTATTTCCTGCACTAATTAATGTAATCAATTATCAGTAATTAATTATAAAAGTCTCATGCTTTGCTAAAATCATTAGGTTGGTTACCTATTTGTGAAGTCCTTCCGACAAAAATGATTAATTCCATAATCGATTACATTTTCAGAAATTTTTTGCTAAGAATTGTTAATAGTAAAAAGCGTTTGATAAATGTTGCTTTCCTAAGCTAAAAGATAATTTTATTTATTTAATATTTCGTACTAAAAAATAATTATTCATTATTCATCATTATTCAAAAGATTTAAAATTAAAAATTTAAAATTAAAGATTAAAGCTAAAGTCAAATTATATTAATTACAAAGCAGGCCTCAAGACCATCTGCCTAATCGACTAAAATTGTCTAGGTGCTTATATGTCCACATTATGACGATGATAAGTAAATAAAAATTTATTTGGCGGACCTCCCAGAAAGTCCCAATATTATCAAAATGACATCTGCAAAATAAACATTAATTGGGAAGGTCCTTTATGGACAGATGAATCACAAATAAATTAATTAGCAGTAACAGCCTATCATAAGTTAGACGTTCTAAAAATAAAAACTATGTTCCCGCCGCACTTCTATAAATTACATCTAAGATTTTTTTTACCATAACTTAATATATATTTGCCTTTTTGAAAGTAAACAGCCTTGCCATTTTGGTTGCTTTTAATCAAAATTTGTTTGTTCACTTTCTTAATGTGTAAAGTACATGAAGCATATCCCCGGTCACAGGTTGACACCTCTTAACTCGCAAAAAATGAAAAATAATTTAAATAGCTATGTTTTTCTTACATCATCCCAAAATTAATATCTCATATTAACTAATTTTTTTTTCAATTTACTTCTAACACGGCTTAAAAACGGAATAATAACGTTTTTTATTTTGTCTTCTGAAAAGTACAAAAAACATATTAAGAGTTGTCAACCTGTGACCGACGATAAAATTTTTGCACTACTTGGAATTTCCTTGCTGGCTGTTCATTGTTTACCCTGTGGCCTCCACTTTAAATAAAGCAGAATTATTCTTTTTAAAGAATAAGTAATTTTGAAGATAAAATAAATGAGATCTCCGAAACATATCGCGACAAATTGTGGTTCAGTCAAGCAGTTCTCTGAACATTTTTTTATGATCTACGCACTCTTAAATTTATATGTATAAATAACAGATTCATCTGCATTATCAATAACATTTCAAATTTATTTTAAATCACACACATTTAAAATTTCGTTAATTTTGTCTCATTAAGTTACTTTTTTTTTAAATTTTGGTTGTAGGAATTTTTTGCTAGTAGCAGCACTGGTAACAATAATTTCGTGTATTCAAATTGAAAGAGAAAATAGAGAATTCCTAAAAGAGATTTTTGTTATGCAATACATTTCTCTTATTATACCCTTCACCATAGATAGAAAAATGGTATATTTACGTTTGTCGTTCAGTTAATAATTTTAACAACATAATGCAATAAACACAATCATGTCCACCGACCATCGACTACAAGATGTCAAAAATAGAATAATTTTTTAGCCGCTACACGACTACCGACTACACGGCTACTTTTATACCCCGTAGCCAACTTAGGCTAATTTCTTAAAGTGTATATATTCTGAGTTCTTATGCTAGCGAGCAATGTCCGTCTGTCCTTGTTTGGGTTGGTACTAACTTTTTGAAAGTACTAGGTAAGCTTCAAAAATTTAAATACGTTAATCGCTCAGACATGGTTTTGAAAAATTGTGCTATTGAAAATCGGCAAGATCGGTCTATGTCTTTCGAAGCAGCGGTCAAAATACCACATCATTTTGAACAAATCTATTTTAGTTAAGTAATTTTAATCAAAATAACAGATACGTGGGCCAATGGGGAATTAAAAAATAAAAAGAGAACATCAAGTTAAAAAATTGGCGCTCGCCCAAATATTCCGAGTTTTGGGCCTTTCATCATAGAAAAGAACGATTTTTAGAATATTAATATGGTTATCATTGAAAAGCTTTTGAGAAGATCTTTCAAGAAATAATATTTTTTTAGAAGTGCTTAACCCATTAAGAGCCAATGTCATTTTTATGTAAAATTTTTTTTTTATTTTTTATTTCTCTGTCAACCCAACCAACATTTGTTTTTTTTATTGAAGTTACTTTACTAACTAAATTTACATACATGGTAAAGGGTGAATAAGATTCGGCTTACTCGAATATAGCACTCTTACTTGTTTGGCTTTTTTGTTTACTATTTGCCTGTTCTTGTATTTAATTTATTTGTTTACCGTGTAGGTATTTTAAATAATTCATAACAATTAATAAAACACGTCCAGATCACTTCTACATTTAATTTCTACTTAATCTTATCGCTGCCGCAAAAACAAAAAGACTAAAACAAAAGCAAATTGTAAGTTTAAAAAAAAAACATTTATGAACGTAACAATTTATTTGAAATTAAATACTTTAAGCATTTAGTGTAAACCTAACAGCGTTGGATAACAGACTGCAGCTGCCGCGCTAATTGGAATAAAAATATTATCTTCATGTGGTAATCAAGTGTCAACATAAAAAACTATTTTTTTTATTTTTTATCAATGAAACAAATTAGTTATGAGTGATTTGAATGAAAAACACCATCATCATGGTGTAGTAACAAAGGCCGAATGTCAATTGATCTTGGAGAAAATTCTAAATGAGGAAAATGCAAAAGGATCATTGATTTCATACGATATAGTTCCAGATCTGAATTCAGTGGGTTATTTGGGTGAATACTTTCATTTGAATATAAAGTTTAAAAAAGAAAACGCAAGTGTTAGAAACGATGCACACTTTACTAAAATTTATTATTTTAAATTATTTCTCGTTTTTGTTCTGACAGGATAAAGATTTCACTGAAAGACGTTTGTTTGTAAAAACTATGCCGTTTAACAATCCCAATATGACTGATTTTATTAAAAGATCAGGTATTTTGAAAAAAGAATCCACGCTTTATATAAGACTGCTAAATGAAATGAGAAAATTTTGTAAGTAAAAACTCATAAATAGAAATTATCCACGGTAATTTACAATTGTTTTATAAATAAAATAAGATCTGTTGCGATATAGAACTATTTTCTAAAGAAATAAAGTTATCGATAATAGTAAAATAATTAAACTACAAACAAATTTTAATTGAATAGCTACAAGCAAATGGTATATTTTAAAACACTCATAATTTAGTTTCGTTAGTACTATGAACAGTGGGTCTATTTAAGAACTTAATGGCAACAAGTACATGAGATTTCAGGTTTAAACAGCTGCTTTAAAATTTTCCAGAGATGATAAAATTATCAAAAATTTATATTTTAAACATAGAGTCGATTTTATCTGAGAGACAAATTACGCATTTAATTTTCGAATAGAAAAATAATGTTATCGATTTTTTTAATAAAATTTTAAGTCATCGACAATTTTTCTGTAAAACATAGTAATCCATAAAATTTTAAAGCAAAAAAAATCATCGATAATTTTCCAGTAAAAAATAAATAATCGATAGCTATTCGGTATCAAAATATCGTTATCGATAATTTTCAATTAATACTATAAAGCTATCGACAACTTATGTTTAACATAAAAATATATGTATTATTAATTTTCCAAAAGAACGACAAAAAGCTTTTACACTTTCTAAAGGGAAAGAAAGAAAACTAAGTTATCGATAAATTTCTATTTAAAAATAAACTTGATTCTTGATTTTAAAATAAAAAATAAACTGTGTTAAAATTACTCTATAAAACATGTCCAGAACGATAACTTTTTGTTTTAAATAAAATTAAATTTTTTTATCGACAAACTATCGTAGCTTCTAATATCTGGTGTGCGCAATGCTATTTAGTTAAGCCCGATCTCTTCGTTATGCAAAACATTATGGACTTAGGTTATGAACCTGTTAAAGATGTATCAAGATTCTTAAACAAACAAGAAATTAAAGCAATACTAAAGGGATTAGCATCAATGCATGCCTGCAGCTTGGCCTTTGAGCAACATAATCAAGTAAAAATTGGAGATTTATTGCAGGATGTTCTGTATGAAGTAACAGTTTCTCCCAAAGTGGTATGGTATACAGCAGGCATTAAGGTAAATTAAAACAAACATATTTAGCTTAATATATTCAAAAAGATCTCTTATTAACAGGCTGTTCTTGCAGTGACTTTAAAGCATCCCCTATATCAAGCAGAGCTTTTACAACATTTTATTAAAAATGAATTACCTTCAATACTTAATACGGTATATGATATGGTCAATCCTTCAACAAAATATTGCAATGTCTTTTGTCACCGTGACGTTTGGGGTGGTAATGTGTTCTTTTCAAAATCAAATCCCTGTGAAAGAGGAGCAATTTTTGTGGACTATCAATTGTGTCGTTATTCGCCAGCTGCTATAGATATTTTGATGACTTTGTATCTAAATGCAAGACCAGGTGAAAGAAAACAAATGGAAAAGGAATGTTATAAATTCTATTATGAGCAATTCTCCAAAGAACTAACAGCAATGGGTTTGAGTGCTGAGCAATTTTTAACATACGAGAATTTTTTAAAGTCTATTAATGATATGGCCTTATTTGGAGCCCTTTACAATTGTATTGCTGCAACAATTTTAAAAGTACCTGGTGATTATTTAATGAATATGAAATTGAATCGTCCCGAAGAGTTTCATCGATATACAAATGTGGACAGAACACAGGAGGTCTTGGAGTTGGTGAAAAGTCATACAGAATTTAGTAATTATATGTTAGAATGTGTTGAAGATATGATGGAATTAGTACTTAAAATAAACCAAATATAGGATGTGTGTTATAGAAAACAAATATAATGGTAAGAACAGAGAAAAAATTTAAAACAATGCGTACATAATAATGTGTTTAAAATTGCATCTAAAAATGTTGCAGAAATAGTACTCAGTTTTTATTGTAAAAGTAAAAATGAAGTAAATTAATACTCTTACAGGAAATAAAAAAATACTAGAGGCCAATAGCTTTAAGAAAGTTTAAAGATAGTTAAATGGTCTAGTTATGAATTAGAATTGCGATATAGACAACACATATCAAACTTCAAATTTTCCTATTGAAATAGTAAATGTTGCTCAACATTTTTTACGAATTCAAAAAGAGTTTAATTCTCTGCTTTAATAAATTTATATATTATAATTGCTTTGAAAAATTTTTGTACAAAATAATTAAAAAATCAGAAAGTTTATCTATGCAACATGTTGCTAGCAAACAATTTTTTGAAAGAAAAAATGTTGCTAATGAAGAGTATTATCTACAGAAAGATTTCAAATTGCAAAATTTATCTATACACATTAATTGATAAATATTGATAACGAAAAATTGTTCCTTAAGAAAAATGTTGCCAACGTAAAATTTGGGAAAAAGAATTTCTATAGTAAAATATTGTTATCAAAAAGCTTTCACATTAAAATGTCTTATTAAAAATCTTCGTATAGAAAAAACTTTCTATCGAAAAATTTTCGTGTAAAAGAAACAAAAAATTATATATTTATATTCGCTTAGAGAAATGTTGTTTTCGAAAAAACTCTATATCGAAAAATTTTCCTAACAAAAATATTGAAAGTTCTTTCCCTAAAAAAATTTTACTATTAAAAAATGGTCCTATAAAAAAATGTTGCTAACTAACAGTTTTTCTGTAAATATATTATGCCTATAGATAGTTATTATTACCTTTGGAATATTTTTTTCAAAAAAACATTGCTATTGGAAAATTTTACTGTAAATTTATTTTTCCTATTAATTTTCTTCAATAGAACATTATTTTATTATCAAAAAATTTTCGTGCAGAAAAATGTTGCCATGGAAAAACTTTCGTGCAGAAAAATATTGCGATCAAAAAATTTTTGTAAAGTAAAATTTTCTATCGAAAAATTTTCAAATAGAAAAATGTTGCTGTCTAAAAATTTTCCTACATGAAAAGGTTGCTATCAACAAATTTTTGTACAGAAAAATTTTTGTAACTAAAAATTTTCCTATATGAAAATGTTGCTATCAAGAATGTTTGTATAGAAAAATGTTGCCAACGAAAAATTGTTCTGAAAATATATTTTCCCCATAGATATTATTATCTTTGGAACATTTTTTTCGAAAAGTTGCTATCGGAAAATTTACGTATAGAAAATATTACCATCGGAAATGGCCCTATAGAAAAATGTTGCTAACTAAAAATTTTTCTGTAAATTTATATTCCCCATAGATAGTTATTATTACATTTGGAACATTCTTTTCGAAAAGTTTTTAAAGATATATTTTACTATCGAAATTTTTTCATAGAAAAAAACTTTGCTTTTGGAAAATTTTTATGTAAACTTATTTTTCCTATAAAAAAATTTTTAATATTTTTCATTAAGAACATTATTTGATTATAAAAAAATTTTCGTATTGAAAAACGTTGCCATGAAAAAACTTTCGTGCAGAAAAATGTTGCGATCAAAAAATTTTTGTACAGAAAAATTTTTCTACCTAAAAATTGTCCTATATGAAAATGTTTTTTTTTTTTGTAAATTTATTCTTTCTGTAGAAAATTATTATTAATTTATTTAATAGAACATTATTTGAAAAGTTCAATTTAACAAAAATTTTCATGCAAAAGTTTTCGTGCAGAAAAATGTTGCCATCGAAAAATGTTTAAAATCAAAATATTTATAGAGAAATTTGTTGCTTTACAAAAATGTTCTGTAGAAAAATATTGCTCTGAAAATTCTTTATTATGAAACAAAAACTTTCTCCAATAATTCACAATATGAGAAAAATCAGTTTTTATTACGCACTTTGTAAAACTGGTGGCTTAAAACATTAATAACTTATTATTTTTACTATTAACGACAGCTTCAACTATTTCGTCTATACTCTCTTCCATTAACCGGCAAAACTCTTCATTCTCCATCATATATTGCAATAGTTTTGTTGACCTGTCCTCATATTTGTAATAATCCGTTACAAATTCTTTAGGAACATTCAAGACAGTTATCGCTAAAGCTCTATAAACCAAACCAAAAAGCTTTAACTCTTCAATTGAATTCAATAATTCTTCTTCAGAAAGAACTATTTTATTTATAGATTTATTGCTCGAAATATTGTTTCTTATATGCTGGTTCACTTGATTATAGTAATATTTTATGTATTTCGATTGCTTTTCGAGTCTCTCTTTCATTGATAAATTCATAAATATTGTGAAAATTACATCAATAGCTGCTGGACTGTAGCGGCAAGTTTGAAAATCTACAAGCACAGCCGGTTGATTTGAGTCATTGTGGCTTAGAAAAATATTACCACCCCAAGTATCACGATGACACAAAACATTACGATATTTGGGAGAAGTATTGGCCATTAAATACACATTTTTCAGCTGAAGTGGTAGCTCTGTGGTTAAAAATGTTTGCGATAGTTTTGTTTGATATTTAGGACGATGCTTGGCAATTTCTACTAATGCTTCAATACCTGTACGAAACCAAGGTATGTCTGGATGAACAGTAATTTCTTTAAGGGTTTCTCCATATATGTCTTCAATGTTAAATTTAGTTTCATACTCGTAAAGAATGCTTGATGCATGCATCGCTGCTAGCCCATTTAAAACAGGTAACATCTCGTCTTCTTTTAAGTTGGCCTTCGACGCTAACGAGTAAAAACCTCGGCTATCAAGATCTTCTAAAACAAGAATATTTTTATTGCACAAATAGACGTTAGGACACCAGGGTTCAGAGGCTGGTAAAGTATTAAAAGAATGAAAAAAAAAAATATGTTTTATTTACAATTAAGCAAACAATTTTGGAAATGTAGTTGTTTATTAATGAATAAATTGTTTTCGATGAAATATTTAAGAGAATCAACTTCCATTGGTTATTTTTTATGTAAAAAAAATTTTTGTCAAATCTTGGTAGTTTGGGAACCAATAAAATGTTTGTTATTGATTAATTTTGTTTAAGAATATCTTGTCGTTAATAAATCTATTTGATCTTACAGGAAGTTTCTGCTATCGATAAAATATAAGTAGCCGTGTTGTTGTTACATGCATTTCTAAAGTAAAATGTTCATCATTTGGATCAATTAGATACAAAATTAATAATTTTTTCAGCTAGTTTTTTTTTTTTTTTTTGTTATCGATAAGTTTTTACAGATATATTTTTATCGATAAAATATTTTAAAATTTTCTCCTGTTTGTTATATCAATAATTGTTTCTTTCAGAAGTACGCGATACACCTAAATAGAGCTTTTTGAAAGGGTTTGCTATCCGTCAAATTTGTTAACGACTTCTTTTTATTAATTTTGCTGTAGTTGGTTATTGTAATCGACGACTTATACTGAAAAATTTGTCTTAACGACTGTTTTCTAAAAAATAATTTTTTTATTGATCAATTATTCATAGCAATGCTTTATTTGATAAAGTGTTTTAAAAAAAATTTTGCTACAGCAAATTTCAAACACAAACTTTCCTTTCGATCAATTAAAGGTAAAAAATAAAATTTATTGATCAGTTTACTGAAAAAAAAATAATCTTACATGAGAAAATTTAAAAAGAAATATGGAATTAATTTAATTTTGTATTTGAAATTTATGTTTTTAAATTCTAAAGAAAGATTTCGTTTTCGATAAATTTTGATAACGAAAAATTATTTATAAAAATTTATAAGCAATATTTCCTTAATTAATTAATTTTTTTTTAATACTATTGTTTAAAATTTAAATTGTGGAGAAATATGTAATTGCGAAATTCTTTTTACCGTTTAATTTTTTGTTTTTTTTTTCAAAACTTACAGTATTTTTGCAGTGCTGGCAATAACGTAGAATACAAAGTACTTTCTTTACTGAAAATCGCAACTTTTTCATGATCTTGAGGTACTGGTGGTAAAGTTTTTACAAAAAAATTTAAAAATATGGCAGCACCGTTGTCAGCATTATCATTGTTATTTAGCTGTAAATAATTAATATTCAGCCTATAAATATGCTTTGTTTCTCATTCCTTTAATAAGTAAAAACGTTTACTCACCTCTTTAGCATTATAACACTGAATTATCAAACGATAATATTCACCCAAAAATCCTTTAACTTCAGTCGCTGAAACAATTGTAAATGTTTTAACCTGAAAGTTTTTGTTGTTTTCTTGGTTAAACTTATTTACAATTATTTTACATTGGTTTAAGTTTAAAAGAGATGTCGGATTTTCTTGGGACATATTTCAATATTATTCTCTCTCTTTCGGTTTTTGGCTTCTATCCAAAAGTGCACAAATCTGTAGTACGCCAACTTTTTAAAAGATTTTTTAGTGTTCTACTCAATTCGAAACTTTTTAATTCACTGATCGCCCAGTTGTGTTAAATTTAGAAATTTGTAACATGTTTCCCTTTTTTAAAAGTATATGCATTTTGTCTAATCATTTTAGCAAGTGTTTTTCTTTCCACTTGTTCATCTGATTGTATAAATATGTGTAATTTAAATGTTTTCACATTTTAGTCATCTTAAATGTGAGTTTGGTCGATAATTTATTGACTAATTTTTCTACACACATTTTTTTTTGCATTTTTATTATAATTATGACACTTTGCTGTTCCTTAGGGGATGAAGGTAAAAGTGTGCCGGCGGGAAAATGCGAGTGCAACAGATTTTCTAAGAAATAGCTTATTTTAAAATTATACAAATTTGTTATTTGAACATATAATTATATACATCCGTTGTTGTTTTAAAACATCTGGAATAAGTTTTGCTTACATTATTCTGCTTTTGCAGAAAATTTATTAATTTATAAATACATTAAAATGAAATTTAGAGTACTGATAAAGTTTTAATAACAAAAAATATTTATTATAAATACAGAACTGCCACACATGAACACTTAAAACTTATCTTAAAGTAACGAAGTCAGTACTAGTAGTTTAAAAAACAGTGCTTTGGCGTTAATACAGGGCTTAAGAATTGTACAGCAAAATAGGAGACCGAGATAAACACATTTGAATTTAGTTTTAATATCAACGAACTATCAATTTTATTTGAATTAAAATTTTTTAAATATGATGATTTTCATTTCATGTGAAATAAAAACAAATCGGATACAATTATTTCAAGAAGGAAACATATGCAGGCTTTAGTAGTGTCATTTCTGAGTGTAAAGTTTTCATAATTACGGTTGCATAAGGTTGTTGTTCCAGCTATTATAATTGTAGTTAATAGGTACTAAGAGGTGAATAAGTAGTAAATACAACCACCTGCAGGAATTTAAACGTGAGTAAAACCACTAAGAGTACTATATTCGGCTTTGCCGAATTTCATATACCCTTCACCATTTATGTATATCTAATTTATATGAAGTAACTCCAAGCAAAGTACAATGACGGAGAATTAAAAATTAAGAAGAAAAAAATTAAGTGCTATATACGAGGGATGCTATATATATTTCTGGCCTGGCAACACTGAGTGCTGCCAAGTGCAATCTGACATTTCCATTGGAAAGTTTGTCACTTTTAAGCATAATCGTACTCAAAACGTTTTGACGTACGACCATTATTTGTGTTGTTTACAGTGACTTGAAAAAATTAATATAGAAAAAAATGGAATTAACTCGTGAACATTTTCGTGCCATCATTTTTCACAACTTTCGACGTGGATTATCACGACAAGAGTGCATTGATGAACTTAAATATTTTTATGGTGATGAAGCACCATCCTATAGCACTGTGAAAAGTTGGTATAATGAATTTAATCGTGGCCGAAGCTCGCTCAAAGACGAATTCTGTAAAGGTCGTCCAAAAACGGCTGTTGTGCCAGAGAACATTGATGCCGTGCGTGAACTCATAATGCAAGATCGACATGCGATATACCGAGAGATAGAGACATCCTTGGGCATTTCTTCCACCAGCATACATTCGATATTGCATGAACACCTGGCCATAAAAAAGGTTTGTTCTCGTTGGATCCCACACAATTTGAAAGTCGCTCAAAAAAAGGCTCGTGTCGATTGGTGCAAAGAAATGTTGCACAAATACGACTGCGGTGCTTCAAAAGACGTTTATAAGATCGTCAGAGGTGACGAATCGTGGATCTATGCGTATGAGCCCGAAACGAAACAACAATCGACCGTGTGGGTCTTCAAAGAGGAGCAAAATCCAACGAAAGTTGTTCGTGAAAGAAGCACTTCGAAGCAAATGGTCGCCTGTTTCTTTGGCAAAACTGGTCATGTGGCGACTGTTCCGCTTGAGCAATGTAGGACGGTCACTTCTGAGTGGTACACTACAATTTGTTTGCCTGAAGTCATCGGAGAAATTCGGAAAACCAACAAGAGAAGACGAATCATTGTTCACCATGACAATGAGAGCTCTCACACATCGGATCAAACCAGAGCGTTTTTGACCGGCCAAAACGTCGAATTAATAGGCCATCCGCCGTACAGCCCTGACTTGGCACCTAATGACTTCTTCTTGTTCCCGCACATCAAGAAAAAAATGAGTTGTCAACGATTTTCGTCGCCAGAAGAAACTGTTGAAGTGTTCAAAAACAATGTTTTAGAGGTGTCTCAATCGGAGTGGAAAAAGTGCTTCGACAACTGGTTTGAGCGCATGCAAAAGTGTATAAATCATGCTGGAGAAAACTTTGAAAAACAATAAAACAAGTTTTAATTATAAATATTCGCATTTTCACTATTAGGCCAGAAATATATAGAGCAGCCCTCGTATACATTTACATAAAAAATGTCATCGGCTTTTTGTAGGTAAAACACTTTTAAAAAATTTTAGTACCTTCTACAAAATCTCTTCAAATGCTTTCAGATGATGCAAATGTCGATATCTTAAAAAATATATTGCACAAATGTAATTTCTTATATATCCATTTCCGACCATTTCCATTTTATGCATAGCGAAGTCGAATAAGCGATGTCCGTCTTACCGTCTGTCCGTCAATGTTAGTGTTAAAATCGATTTTTTCAAGTCACTAGTTGAGCTAGAAAAAATTTAAATAAGCTAATCGATCAGAAATAGTTGTGAAAGTTTACCTATTGAAAATCAACAAGATCGGTCCATGTCCTTCCAGGTAGCGAGCAAAACACCATGCCTGTCTCTAATTTTTCTTAATGATTTGGAATAATGAAGTTACTGCAATAAAAAAAAAAAAAAAACAAATATATGGGGCAATAGAGAATTAAAAAAAAGAAAAACAAACATTAAGTAAAAAATATTGCGCTCGCCCATATTATCCGAGCTATGGGCCTCTAAAATTTTAATTGAAAAGCATGAATGTGCACTATGTGTTTTTAAGATATATTGGTATCATTTAAAAGCTTTTGAAGAGAAATTTTAAAAAATGCTTCATCCATTAAGAGCCGATGACATTTTCATGTATTTTTTTGTGGTTTAGTTTTTTAATTCTTTTTACCTAAATATTTGTTATTTTGATTGGAGTAATTTCATTCAACTAGACACGGTGAAGAATATTTATAAGATTTGGCGTAGCCGAGTATAGCACATTTATTTGTTTTATGTTTAATTATTAATAAATCTAGAAAAAATTACAGATCATATTTTTACTCTTAGAGTTTGCATATGAATCGAAACAAAACACTAAGCAGCCAAGGACGAAACAAAAATATTTTTTATAATATAACACTATTTGGATTTACTTATAAATACTTTCATTATGCACTAACAAACTTAAGGTATATTAATTATTTATTAATATGTAATGGTTGTAAATACTATAGTTGGGGATAATTAAAAACCTAAGTTAGTGATTGGAATTTTAGCAAAAGTTATTTGGTTCATAGAAACCATGAGGTACATTTTGTGCGCAATAAACATTTACCAATCAAATATTAACAAAATATTTGTTTGTTGTAACTAAAGTATTGTTTAAAATAACTAAAACTTGTTCGCTGCAACCATATAATATTTTTATGACCACACCACAACCATGTTTTTTCTCTTCGCACACATTTGAATTCACCAATCTATTTGTACTTAAATACTGGTGCATACAGATTAAAAGTTTTTTGTTATCTGTGTACAATTTCCCCTTTTAGTACAGTTTTAAAATACCCAAAACACATATTTTTGATTTTGAGAATAACTTTAGAAGCTTAGTGCCGGTAAATTAAAAACCTTCACTTGAAAATCTATAGGGTCTGTTGTAGAGTTGGGTTACTAGCCCTTTAAAGTTAGCGCTATTTTTAGCTCAGCTCATTAAAAGGAATTAGTTCGTTCATTTAGCTCAAAGCTTAGTTAGTGAGCTAAAACAATTGATCGAATCCAGTTGTTTTGTTTAGCTCAATTCATTTAAGCTCATAAGGTTTTAAGAACTACATTCTTTCATTTACAAGAATTATCTTTTTCTTATTTTGCTTCTGTAGTAAATTTATTAGTAATTAAAATAATTTTTATCTGATGTTATTTCTTTTAAAACGTAAAAAAAAACAAAGGTTTATATAAATATATTTTCGAATTACAAAAGAATGTTTTTAATTGGTAACAAATAATATTAAACTAGGAAAAACGATTACTAACTGTGCTAAAAGAGCTCAATGTAAAGAGCGTTTAATTTAGTTCAATTGAGCAAATAGTTCACTTGCACTAGATCGTTCACGAACTGCACAATTCCAGTACATTGCGAATATCTTCAGTCTTATAAACCAAGAGAGTTCTCTACCCATCGATTTTTTAGCCATCTGGCATCCTTATGAAGCCGGCGACATCTATTAGAATACATTCTTCTGGACCCTAGATCAACACTGTTAAAGGCTCCTTAAAATTTCAATTTTTTTTAAATATAATTGCATTTGAAATTAAATTATAATCTTTAAAATTTTTCCTTTATATTTTTTAATAATTTCCGCACTGGTAGAAATAACCCTTATGTCAGCCATTAAAAACTAGCAAGGAAAGCAGTAGACTTCCATTATTCTTTATCTCAACAACAGAATTATTTAAAACACTACAACTTTTTTTCAAGGTCAGGTTAAAAACTGCAAAAAAAAATAAAATTAAGATAACAAGACAAACTATGAACAGTATAAATGTGTGAATTTTATAATCTGAAATAAAACACAAAGTAGAACGAGATAACTATAATTATCTAAACTTTATCTTGTAGCTATAAAGTGCAAATAATTTTTAAAACAAGGAAGTGCAAAATAATAAGATCACAGACAAAAACATTAGTAAAATTAAGATAATCAAGAGAGGGTTTCAACTCTTCCTTGTTCCCTCAATTAAGAAGCAGTTCGCTGTAGTTTATTTTTCCTTAACATGTTGCCATAGGGACGTATAGTTAAATAATAAATGATTTCCACGAAACTTAAAAGACTAGCGCCAACAAACAGGCCAGTCGTTCCACCAATAGATACTTAAAACAAAAACAAATAAGAATTTAAAACAAATTTCATTTGAATGTAGAAGCTAAACTTACCCACCAGATCCAATTTGTCTCTAACCACACTACGCTTATAACGTTCGGTAGGCAAAGCCACTAAAGCAATTTCAATTTTTGACATAAAATTTTGGTTAAAGAGACTGGAAAGTAAAAATAATAAAATATTTCTCTTCATTATTTTTCTCTAAAACTTTTTTTACTTTTCTTTGCTGTCGACCACTGTTGTAAAGTCCACTTCAGTGCAAGATGGTAGACAATCACATATCAAACCTTTACGTCCCCTAGACCACTTTGCTATGATCACCGACAAATCTTCATGATTGCGATTGAGACACTCTAAACCGGTCATATTGCATTTCTGCCAGCTGGGTGTATTGGGCGTTAGATGGTTTGAACAGTTACATAATGCTAATTGTTTGTCCTTGCGGCATTGCACAGTGCAAGCACTGTAACTATAAACACTATGCACATCTAAATTATTTTCATCTTTAAAACGACAATTGCGCTGAGAGACACTAGTGTCACGAATTTGTTCATCATTTTCAATATCTCGTTTTAAAATGTGGCGTCTTAAAAATTGCAAAAAGAAATTTAAAAAATAAATTTAGATTAATTTTTTTTTACTTACAAAAAAGACGTATTGGAATCTATAACCAAATAGTCTGTCTTAGGTGTTACTAAGGTGGGTACTTCTTCCTCACCCAAAACGAAGACCTTAATAAAAAAAATAGCATTAAATTTTATTTTAAATAAAAATTGATTTGTTAAATTTTAACTGCACTTAAGTTTAGTATTCTGTTAACGGTTTCAAGCGGAATGCTTTCAAGAGTCATATTAAAAAATTAGTGTAAAATAAAGCAAAAATAAAGTTGCTGAAATTGTACTTCGGCCTTTTTATGAAAAAGCACGGAATGTTTCTGGCTTCATGTTTATAACAGCAAAATGTGTCTGGCAACAATTAATTCAAACAAGGAAATAACATGAGCTGCATTTTTTTTTTCAAAATAAAAATGACAATTTTCGTGGTCTGAACACCACTTGACGTGGATAATTATTTTGGATTTTATCCGAAAATATCTTCTATTAAATAAAGGTTTTTCCTTAAATATTTAAATCCCTTATCTTAACTTTTTTTATTGAAAATATCTTGTCTGAATAAGAAAAGGCAACTATAACTCGTTTTAACTTACCACTGCTTCTGTATAAATATCCAGTTTCAAGTAACCCGGTCCAGTATAACGACTAGACCACATGTTTAATTTTGGACCCTTGCCTTTCCTAGAAAACAATTATATTTATATTTAATTATTTTAAAATAAATATCTGCAACTAACATTGATTGCAAAGAGTTAATGGCATAACAAAGACCCAACTCTGTTTCCATGCGTTGAAAATGTGTACAGCATTCAAACGGTTCATCATGCCACAAACAGTTTTTGATTGAATTTTCACAACTGCTACGCACCAATTGTGCGTAATAAGAAAAATTTGTTAAAAAACAATTCTCTGAAGGTTGTTTGCCACCACACTCATTAATAGTATGATACGATTCGCCACGAAAAAAGGCAATTTCGCTAAGTACCTCTTCTAAGGTAAAATCATGGTCTTCACCCCACAGTCTAAAAGCAGTTTTTTAGCTGAGTTTTAAAAATACTTAATAAATTATTGTCTTTTTATTTACTGCGTTGCAACTTCTTGTATACGATCCATATTTTCGGACTCACATACAACTATCGCAGGAAAATTAGTTTCCCAATCTCGATAACTAGACTCCACGCCAAAACTGATGGAATTATTTTTAAAAGCAGCTAAGGAATTGTACAATAAGTATAAAGTTATTACAATAAAAATAAAGTTATTATAAGAGGAAACAACATGATTTAAAAGGTTTGCAGGTTTTAAGCTAAACATTTTATTCGCCCACAAAATTATTAACGCACCCTTTACAACAGGTGAAAAGCTTGTATAACCTCGATGTTTAGTTTTGAATTTCTAGAATATTTATTTACAACTGCACAACAAAGTAAAAAAAAAAAAATTACTCCAAAACACCAAATCGCTGGTCTGATGTAAAAAGGCTCTAACCCGCATAATTGTGTTCTTAAATACATTTTAAAAACTTATTTTTACTTTAGGTTAATATTAATACTTATGAGGTCTAGTTGAAAAAATTTAAAGATTTGACGACATGCTGTCCCACAATTCCACTTTGTAGAAACGCGTGACTGTTGGCGACCCCAACGAGGGCTCTTCTCACGTATGTCCTAAGGGTCATAAATATGAAGCAGCATCATCAAGGTTGTCAAATCATAATCAAAGCTAGGTTTTATCAAAGCAAAAACAAACACAATGTCCGGGGCAGAAGAGCGAGTTCGCCAGCCTACAATCAAGTTCATAATCGACATGAAGAATAGCAAAAGGGGCAGACGCAGAAAGCATTCAAGACAGAAATAAATGACAACACAATGAGAAAATAAAAAGGCAGCAGACAGACGCAGACTAACGAGTAGGCAACGTCAAAAGGCACCCCCGAAAAAGCCACAAGAGAACGCATATTCTGCATATATCGGGACACGTAGTGCGCCACCTCTACTAAACATGGCAACGTTGCCTTCTAACCAAAACTTCATGGATAAAAAACATCAAACTCCCATCCTGCCAAGTACGGATAACTCCCATACTAAATACAACCCAATATTATTTAAGTAGGGAGATGTCGTCTGAACACACTGCCAGTTCTTAAGCCCTTTGCCGCACTCAGAGTCTAAATTGTAGTAGCAAACTAGACAGCTATTGACATCTTCCTTTATTTGTAACAATTGCTACCCATTATTATTCAGCTCTTTCTCTCCCTATCTCTTTCTCTCTCTCTCTCTCTCTTTCTTGTGTCGAAATAAGCAAAAAAACCTGTTTTTAAGCAGTTTAAGGCAACAAACGTAACGAATGTAGATTGTGATTCTAGGAGTCTCGCACATGTACATAAATTTCCTCAATCCCACGTTTTTTAATTTGCCAATCCTAAATTTCTTAAACATTCTGGCCTAAAGTTGACTTTTTTTTTAATTGGTTAAGGAATAATTGTTTACAATTATCCTAAGCCTAAAAACAAGCAGTGCCATTGAAGCCTTGGAGTCCTCATTCTGGAGGATGCACTTGACTGCCGCTCTACTTTTAATCAGTTAAAAGTGATGCCAATAACGACTGTTTCATTGAATTTGCTTTAATGTTTTCGCCCGCAGACTACACGATTAGGATGGCTATGTTCTATTTTGATGAGAGAGTAAATGAATGAGAGAATGAATAGGTACACGAATCTGTCTAACATCGTTAAAGTTGGTTCTTTTGCAGAGATACTGTGTATATCAAAGTTTTGTGGTATCGCAGTAGGCCCATGATTCTTAATGTTTCACAATTAGGATATTCTTCTTGTTCTAGTGAGATTCGACGGAGAATTGTGGATACAAATTATTTTAGTAAAATTTAAAACATATCCTAGGTTTGAAACAGGCTCATCGAAAATAAATCTCGCGGTGTTTTCACTAACCCATCTTTCGACATTTAATTTTAATTGTTGAAACCACCGACAAGCAAGAGAGTTTCTTCATCCTTTTCAATTTCGCTTGAACAGCGGGTTAAAAGTTTAAATACACAAAGCTAAATAAGGACCTTTTTCCTTTCTTATTTCCTTTAATTTTTGCCCTTAAGCCTTCAAATATCTTTAGTGTTAAAATGAAATTATGCTTAATTTTGTACCCAATGATACTTTTATTAACATCCACGAGGCAAACCATGCGACAAATACACATAAACCCCAGAAGATTTTGTCCAAACAGGTAGACTCTTTATTCACTATAAAACGTGCTCCATGTAACGTCGAATTTTTCAAATATTCCTCAATCACATCACGTATTCGCAACATCTTTTCTTCTTTTGTGTTCCTTTCGAACATTTTCACCGCTTTGTATTTTATTTTAGATATGTTTAATGGTTACTGCAACTTATGTTATTTAGCTCTAAAGCTTATAAATGTTTTAGTCAGATTTTAAGCGCCAATTATATGGATTTATATTTAAGTTCTTGTTTCATAAGTTTAATTATTCCTATGATGGTTTATCTTAATTACCAAAGTGAACAAGTGTTTTTATTCCCGCAATTAGGTCTTAGATTATCAGTTTGGTTGTGAACAAGAAATGAAATCTTGATGATGGCCACATACACTCCTGTTCAATTGATAAGGACGACATAATTTTTGTTACTTCGTAAGCCGTATATTTTGGTGGTAAAAATTTTACTACCAGAGAATTGAGCTCAAGAGCACGTCAAGAATATTTTGATAGTAAAGAGCGGTGGTATATTGAGAATCGTTATTTTTTCTTTTTATTTAAAAAAGATAAAAAGTTTTTAACGAAATTAGTTTTACGGTGATTTTTTAACATAAACGCAGATATGTCTAGACTAGTTTTACCTAACACCTTATAATTTAACAATAATATATTCAACAATAATTATTTGTTGGATGTGTCCTCCACTTTTTTTAATAACCTTAAACATACGATTTTTAGTGAGTCTTAAAGTAACTTTAAATGATCTTTACCTAACGGGTAAGCCAACCCTCACAACAGTTTTTCGGTCATGTTTAGAGCAAAAAAATAAAGCGACCAGCAAAGGAGACGAATGTTTTACAGCTGTGGCGTTGTTGTATATTCTATGAAATCGGGCTAAAAATTCTATTTGTCTTCATAGATCCCAAGAAAAGCGCAACTTTAATATCTTTTCCTCGTCATCATATCGCCAGTAAATTAAATTTATATTGTCCCAGAATACGTTACGCACCCTACACTATAACACTTATCTATCTCTCTGCTGTAGGAGCGGTTCAGAAATAATTCTTTTCTCAAAAAGTGGAAATAGTAATTAAACCCATCTGCTTTGTCCAGCTTAAATTTCATCTCATTAGTAAAAGCCACAACCTTGTAATCATTGCGGCGACTCCTGTCTTGTATAATCCACGTTACATGCTCGCTCGTGAACTCTAATCGATTTTATTTTTACGTCTCATTCAACGAGGTCTTTTTCAAAAAATTTAATTTAAAAAAATGATGTTACTAGAAAAATGTTTCTTGCACCCATACGATTTCAAAAGTTATGGCCTACAAAACAACTGTTTCGATGGCATGATCTTTCTATAAAGTTATTCAAAATATATGAATTTCCTTTAGGTGCAAGCAGTAAGTGGGTGGTCTTTAATATTCAAAAAAATTATCAAATTTGTCTGGCAACATTTGGAATCTGCGTTGAAATATAAAGACATAGTTGGATGCAATTAACAAATCTACTGAATTTTATACTTCTTCAAAACCATTAAAATGTGGCTAACAGATCGGGTGGTCACCCGATTCCTTTTTCGATATTATCTTGCATGTTTTAATAAATTAATTAATATATAACTAAACATTCGCGAGCTTTTTCGCAATATTTTGCTCAAATGCATTTATTATAGATGTTTAATAATAACTCCCTAGTGCATCAAACATGCCCTCATCTAAGCCCTGGATATTTGACTCATTGTATGATGTTAATAGATGCCACAATTACCAACTATTTTTGGTTTAATGGATTCTTTTTACGTCGATGACACGATGTATAGTGCTGTATAATACACGGATTTTTCGCCACAGACTTGTTGCACAGTGGTCGGACTTATATGATGGCGATAGTCAAAAGCACTTCTTATTGATTTATCAATGTGAATATATCAATGTAAATCCCGTTATAAAATCATCTAAACAAAGATGTAAATTTTTCCGCGTGTGCAGGAGTCGAATTTTTATTCTTTAGAAAGCTCTTCAGTTGATAGCAAAGCATGCAAAAACTTAAATTAAAATGTTGTAAACAGACTATGGGAGGTGGTACCATAAATGTTTTAATTATTTTAATAATTAGTTGCTATCTATTAAATATTTATTCATGGGTGTTATTTTAGCAGATTATTATAAGAAGACCTTATTTTAGGCTCATTGCATTTCAATATTTTGATTTGATGCAAGGAGCATAGAACTCCCATACAATAATTTTTGTAAAAGCTACCAAGACGATAAAGAAGAAGAGACGGTTTCTTTCTCTACCTGAACTGTCTGCCTTCGCTTAAAGTTCTCTTTTCTTTCTTCTTCTTATTTTTTTACTTCATAGGAAAAACAAAGGGATAAGCAACTGGACCGAAGTGGGCTGCAAAAAACAGTATCTTGGTAAGCCTAATCGTATATCATATGCCGAACGTAAGTGGTATTAAATTCAGTATAAAAAATTAAATTTGACAGCGAGGATATTTTAAGCAAATGTTGGATAGAGATAGACAGAAGTGAAAATTGAAAATAAAAATAAACCAAAATAGTAGTTGTTGTTTTTGTAACAGCTCTGCTGCTGTCTCGAGTTTCTCTCTGGAAAGATCTAAAGTTTAATCATGTGTGTATGTGTCACTAGATGGTACTTGGAGCCAGAGAAATTGCCCAACTTCAACCGGTTGTACACATATATCTATAGACCGTAAATTTGTGAACTTGTGAGAACAATTAAATAAATGCATTATGCGGTGAGAGGTTTGGAAGTCAGTTATGCAACGGTTTAATGTGCCAGGAACTGTTTGTAAATGGTAGTAGTTGAGCATACTGCACCAATCGGCTCTTAATTGTGCTAGAACTGATCTAGTTTCCCAGGGCAAAAGCCTCTCGTTTTCTAAAATCATGCGGAAGTGTTTATTCAGAACCCTATTGCATTTATATTTACTTATAGCTCCTGAAACCGACTTATGTCGTCAATTTTAACACCAGATGAGTAAATTGTGCAGTCATCTGCGTATGAACCCATCTTGACATCTTGGGGTGGTGAAGGAAATTTCGCAAGATGAATATTGAAGAGTATAATACATACTTCTTATCTTGTGGCACGCCAATTCTTATTTTGCGATATTTTGATTTCTGCCAACCCAACGTTCGGCAACTTTGGGAGGTGAAGATTTAAAAATGTAATTTATCAGCACAGAGTAACCAACAGCGCCAAACGTCAAGATAAAATAATATAGAATATAAACTTTTACGTCTTAAGTCGACTTGGAGTTATTCGTTAGGTAGTTTTAAATTAAGATATAAATTAAAAATGGGAAATAATTATAAAAAAACACATATGGCTAAATATTTTAAAACTATTATTACAAATGTTCTAGAGCTGCAAAAGTAGAACTAAAAAAAAATAATAATAATACTTTTTCGATTTGTATACAATTTTGAATTTAAGTTTTTATTTTGTTAAACTTTTACTTATCTAAAATAAAATTATCAACTAAATCTTCCAGCATGTCTGTTAATCTCGTTCTATATATGTCATCTGTCAGAAAGGCCTTTAAGCAAATATCAACTCGCTTGCGATCAAAGAAATCCGAAAATCCATCTGTAGACCTGGTCAGACTTCGGGTCAATTCCAGAGGTAAAATTGTTAAATGAGAAAATAAGCAGGATTCGATTAGACCACAAATACGAAATTCCTCTATTGAGCCAACAAATTCTTTTTTGGGTATAAAATCTTCCAACGAAAGTTGTTCACGTTTTAAGAAATCGTTCATACAACGATAGTACTCTTCAACAAGTTCCAAAAGGTATTTTGCACGAAATTCTCGACTAGTGGGTATAGTTAGCAAAGTAATTAAGTCTACCATGGGAGGAGCATAGCGAGCCAACTGAAAGTCTACAAAACGTGAATGAATCGGAATATCGCCGTATTTACCATACTGAAACATAATATTATTGGCCCACAAATCGCCATGCGAGAATACATTTTGATATTTTTTAGATGATTGCACCAATTTAAATATCACAGACATTTTCTCATGCATGTTTTTGAAAATATAATCCAAATGATCTTGATATTTCGGCATAAGTTTGATAAATTCTTTGAACACCTTAACAGCATTATTGAAATTTTGAATGCGCACATGTGTGGTAGAACAGTTCAAGGGATAAGCATTTTCTTCTAAAGCCAAGGGATGCAGTTCTATGAATTTTTGCTTCTGCTTAATTTCAAACACTAAAGAAGCAGCATGCAAAGCTGCTAAATTCTTAACAGCACATTTTAAATGTTCGGAATCGTAAATACCATCTCGTCCCGAACCCATTTTATAGCCTTGCTGATGCAAATCTTCAAATACCAACCAATTGTTGTCAGCATAATAGCATTTGGGAGCAATTCCCTCAAAAATCTCTTGTAGTCTTGGCAAAACATCACGGTAAACAGCAATTTCTTTTTTAAAAACACCAAATTCTTCCATGTACTCCATACGTGAAGCAATTTCCGTGGGTGCGGATTTGGTAAAGAATCTTAACTTTTTTAAAGAATCGTTTTGATCACCATTTTGTCCGGATATTTCCACTATTAAATAACGATGATGGCCTAAAAATCCTGAAGGATGTTCCGACACAGGCTTAAGTTTGTAATGGGTTATTTGAAAATTATTGGCCATTGCATTGATCTGCTGGTCATTAAAATAGCGGTGACACAAACCCTTTACATCATTCGCCGATAACTCAATTGCCGTTGCCATATTTAAAGAGGATTCTGCCACAAAGTGTACAACTAATTGTTTTAAGTTTCTAAAACATACTGAGTGTCTGAATTTTATAGGAACTTATAATCTGTTAAGAGTTAAAACATTTTTGTTTTGCAACGTTTTAATCTAAATCTTTTATCTTTTGTTTATTATTAAATTAAATTCTTAAATTCTTTTATTTATAACGAATATTAAAATGATTTTATGATATTTTCTATGATATCTTAAAGTCAGCCTTGATGAGAGTGATCATCTTTTCTATTTACTGTTACGTTTTTTACATTTTCAAATGTTGCGGTTCGTTTGGGTGCAAATTCTAGCATGTAATTTTTTTGCTTTCTATAATTTTGCACCTCCGTTTCTTGTTCTGTGACTCTGGCTTGCGCTTTTAACAAACTTCCGCAGCCATCCAATACTCCTATACTTTTTTGCTTCTGTGATACTCCAATTCTGAAAGTATTGCTTAGCACACATGTGCCCTTAAGCACTGCAGTCATTCGCGTGGCTTTGACTAGAGTTGGTACCACGTTCTATTTTTTTTATCAACCAATTCTTTTTGTCTTAGCTCAGCAAACAGAGCTAAACGCTGTTGTCACGCTTTTACTTTATATTCTAAATAATGTTCCTTGAAGGTTTGTACCATAAGATCTTTGTGTTTTCATAAAGGCGTCTATCTCATCTGCTGTTCTAAAATACAGGCACCTTCATCAAATTGTTTACCGTGACAACACAACAATTGTTTGCTTTACTAATAGATATCCCGAGAGTTTTGAGCTCCTCTTTTCCATTAAATTTCAAGGAACTCATGCACTACGGCTGCCCAATAAAAATTATTTTTGTAAGACGTAAGAAGCACAGTCGAAAGAAAAATATGATCAGAAAAATATCGAGGTGATTTCCAACCGTATAACTACAGTGTATTCTTGGTACTGGTGTAGATAATACTGTATGGAGACCACCAAAAAAAAATTAACCCGCTAAGAAAACTTTTCTTCTTATGAAATTACTTATTCATGATAAGATTTTCTATTTTATTTAATCCTTCTCCAGAAAATTATAGCCCCCTTTAGAAAAGATTTCAATTACTGAGGCTGGAAGACACCTAGAGGATGAGGGCAAGCCGAGAGCAAGAGCTGGGATTAGACAAGGCGAAACGAAATAATGCGAGTTACAGTCTCGTAGTCGTTGAATTACATTAATTTTAAAAAATATCACGACGTGTCAGGGATCCACTAAAAAAATTTGGAAGATGATACTCCAAGTCGCAGTCGTATTCTGTAATTCTCGTAGATAAATCCTAATCTCGAATCCTAGGCTGCTGGATACCTACCTTAGTGATATGATATCACCTTACTAACATAAAAAGAAATGAAGATGGCTTTTGTGGTCTATGCCTAAAGGATGTATGTGTATAACCAGCATTGTCGGCTTTTGAAATGACGATAACGGTCCGAGCATATATAAGCACACATATCCAATAATTAAGGCTGGTGATTTTACAGGACTCTGAAGTGAAAGCGATAGTTCACAGCTATCAGTCGATGAACAGAAATCAGTTGTCAAAATTAAGTGACTCTAAGTCGGCGCTACTTAGCGAAATATTTTGCGAGTAAGGCGTCAGAAGTTAATGCATGGGACCTACCAAAAATTATAGTTAAGAGGTTAGAAGTAAGAAGCACAAATCAATTTCATTTATCTTATCAAATCGTTCAGAAGTTAAACTGATTTCATTTTTAAATATTTCTATCTAATTTGCGCATTGGATTAACAGTTTTAAAAAATACAAAATTTAGACAACACTCAGTCTGTAGACCATATAAAAATAAAATGTACAAATAGAAAAAAAAGCAAATATAAACTGATAATTTTATTTAATTTAATTTTACAGATATCTATTCTGAAATACATATAAAGAGTACAGATAGATATTATTGCAAGTGCAATATTACTAAATAAAAAATATGTCAACAATGTCAAGATCTTACAGGCAAATAATTAGCGCTTGCATCTTCGATCAATAAGAAAGCAGTCAATTACAATTGTTATTTGTTCAACCAAACAGTGGCAGAATGACGTGGCAAAGAGTTTCCATGTATTATAAATAAAAGTAATCTTGTCGCATCACTAATTAAGTACTGCGCGAAAAAAGATAAAACCAACAGTGCTATATTCGGCGATGCCTAATCTTATAAACCCTTCAACCCTCCAATCAATCAAAATTTGGGGTGACAGAATCAAAAAAATTGAAAAAATATTTTTAACATAAAAATGTCATCGGCTCTTAATGGGTAAAGCATTTATAAAAATTTTTAGTATTTGTTTAAAGATCTCTTTAAAAGCTTTTAAATGATACCCATATTTGTATCTTAGAAAATATGACGCATAATCGTACTATTCTATAAAAAGTTCGGAGGCCCATAACTAGGAAAATATTGGCGAGCTCGAGTTTTTTCACTTGATGTTTTTTCTCTTAACTTTCTATCGTCCTATTAATTTCTTTTTTTTTTTTTTTTTGTTGGAGCTCCTTCATTGTTCCAAATGCTATGAAAATATAAGAGGCAGGCGGGGTGTTTTGCCCGCTGCGTCGAAGGTCATGTACTAATCTCGCTGATTTTCAACAGCACCTTTTTCGACACTATGTCTGATCAATTGGCGTATTTAAAGTTTATCTAACTGATCAAGTGCCTCGGCAAATTTAATTTCAACACTAACACGGACGGACAGACGGACAGACGGACATCGCTTAATCGTCTTCGCTATGCATAAGAAGTATAGAAATTAAAAACGGAATGAAAAACATAGCTATACCTGTTTTTCACTTTTTGTAGTGAAAAAATGCTTTTTTATAGTTATTTTCTAAATACACAATTGCTTTATTTATTTACTTTTAATTTACATGAATTTTTCTTTTTCTAGATATCAAAATTGACGTCAATTTAATTTTTTATTTAATAATTCCTAATTCCAGGGAAATATACTTTCCGGTTTTTTAAATTCCCAAAATCGACACTATCTTGGCGCACGTGAAAAAGTTACCACAAACTTTGGTCACATGATTTGATTACAATTTTATTTTAAACTACTCTTTTTGTGCGATTTACCAACTTAAAAAATACAAGGCTGTTGTCTTCGCTTTTGACTTGGCTTTTTAATTAACTTTTTTTTTTAATTTTACTCCATCAACTTGTTTCTATAACAAACATCATTATTCACTGCCTAAACTTGTTGCTGATTGCTGATGGTAGTTTACTTTAACCAAAATAAAAGCTAAAAAAATAACAACAAATATTGTATAGTGGTTTTTGTTAACTTCCCTATTAACCACAACTATTAAAAGTCAGAAATTTACTATACAGGGGTTTATAATTTTTAGGCAAAAAGTAATAAATTCAGTTGTTTTTAAATCGTATTGAACTAGACTTCATGTAGCGGTTAATGCGCAAAAACTATTTTAAAAATAAATATTTTAAAACATACAATTAACGGTTTTTTGTTTGTTTGTTTTTAACGGCTTAATAGTTATTAACAAAATAAAGGAATAAAATTAGTGATAATTAAGAAAGTGGTTTAATAAATTTATTTGAAATTAAAAATAATCAAATGTGAGTTTTATTATTCAATAAATGACAAAAAGTTTATATGTAAAATAAGGCATCAAAGTAAAAATACAAATAATGTAAATAATAAAATGCTGGCAAGGTGACGGGATATTACAAAAATAAACGCTGGGCTGAGAATTTTTTTAAAAATCTTAAATATGATTCTAAAAAAATAAAATGTTAAAATAAAATATTTTGTATATTCTTGTTTTCAAAACTTAAAAAATTCGAGAATAGAATGAACTAATTACACCCTACATCTTAAAAAGACATGAGCAAATAATTTGTGTTTAAAACTTCCAGAACGTTGTTAACGTTTTTTTTTTAATAAAAGTTTTCGCCTTCCTCAGCGGAAGTTAAGCAAATATTTTAAATTTAATATTATATTCTTGAGGTTTATTGCTTAATTACGGTTATTGCTGTTTAATATAGTTATCTATATAATATGTTAAGAATTATTTCTTCCACAAATAACTGTTTATTTTGAAATTTATAAAAGTCGCTTTAAATTCTGCTGACATTGCCATATTTTTAATAAGAATTTTATACATGTACTTGCGTATATACTCTCTCTCTCTTATTTCAGACTAAATTTACAATTTTATAACAACTTTTAGAATTTGCATTCTTTACACATCACGTCACTAAAATTATGCCTTTACCATTTCTTTTTTTTTTCAAAAAACTTTGACATCTAAAAATTTAGTTTGATTTCTTCATTTTGTTCATTGAGTATTATTGCAAAACTAGGATTGTGACTACCTGAGAAATAATTTTTATATGCTGCACAGATACTGTTCGTTTTTTTATTTATAGAATTCAGGAAATGTAAATAAAACTAACATTTAGTACTGAAACCAAGCGATTTTAAACGCCAACTTTTAAAAGCAACATTTAACAATTTGCAAAATTTTGATAATTTGTACAGTAAAGGGACATTCGCTTTATTCGTTTTTTAAAGTATAAGCAGAAATTGTCAAAATTATATTAAAAGATTTTTGATAAGAAGGTATCGATTCTGGACCAACCACTAGTATTATAATGTATTCAGAAATCAATATTCGACATGGAATTTTTATTCACATAAATGATTCTCTTTGTAAATAAAAATTGTCTAACTCAGTAAATGTTTGCTGATGCAGCAATTTAATTTTCATTACCAATAAATTTTTACTTATTACTGAAAAAGACTGATTCTTTTTTATTGAAATTTTATTAAAATTTTGAATATAATAAACAGTTCATTTAAAACACATATTTTTTTATTAGAAAATTTTTTACTGGCTCATGAAATTGGCAAGAATATATATTTTTAAATATGCAGTAATAAACAAATTGTAAATGAAATTGGTAATGAAAACAAATTAAAGTATCAGTAAAAATTTACTGGTGCTGAAAATAAATCGCAGTACCTTTAAAAAGGAATGAAAAGGACTTTAAAATAAATTTCAGTATCATTTAGTAAAAAAAAATTGCAGTAGTTGATAAGATTTAAGTAATGTGAACTTCAGGTAATGAATAAGTATTTACTGATAAATACAACAACAAATTGCACTGCCAGTAAAAAATTTCTGGTACTGGAAGTAAATTGCAGTATCAGTAAAAATTTACTGGTTTTAAAAACAAGTTGCGGTATCAGTTGGTGATAAAATTGCACTAGTCAGTAAGATTTTACTGTTAAAGTAACTTTAATTTCAGTAGTAATTAACAATTTACTGATATTTTTTTTTCAATAATTATTCAAATTTATTTAAATTTATCACAAAAAAATGCAGTTAATATGACTTGCTAAGCCATGGGTTTATCGGCAGAATAAATAATAAAAATTCTTTGGATACATATGCAATTCATTGTGAGCTTAAAAAATACTGTTTAAGATTATTCTTTTTAAATTCATTGTTGTAGTTTATTATACTTGAAGGTATTTTTTTTTTAAACTGTCCGGAAGCTGACGTCTAGCTCATTTCTGTCATATTCATTGACAAATTGTTTGACCTTATATTTTCCCTGAGCTTGATGTCTTTTGTTATACTCGTGATCTAAGACACTGAGAAATCTGTTATCCTTATTAAATTCGTTTACAAATTGTACAAGCAGTAAAAATTTACTGGTTATAAAAGCAAATTGCAGTATCAGTAGAAATTTACTGGTACTGAAAATTTACTACAGTATAAATTTAGTGGCTACTGCAATTTTAAATGTAGTTAAAGAATAAATTCAGTGGTGTCCATGTCTTATAATCGTTTGAGAATTTAAAAGGTATTAGATATTTCTTTATAAATCTTTGCCAGAAGAGGTTCATTAAGTTTTCTTAAAATTCTAATTAAAGTAGGGTTCTCACAATTATTATTTTTACAGAGAGCAACTTCAAGTATATCCGTTTTTTATAGTTCTCTATCTCCATTACATTAATATCTAGACGCTTATATTATACTGGACGCTATATTTATAGATAAAATTATTAGTTAAAGAATTTTCCCATAATGACGCTATTTCCATTTATGTTGCCTTATATTTTAAAGCGTTACAGGCAGACATTTGCACAAAGTATGTAACACAGTGACTGCTATAACCACAAGTTTAAGGATTAAAAAAAAAAATAAGTTTTGGTATTTACAAAAAATATATTTCTTACGGTTGCTAAAATACCAAACGAATTCTTAAACTATTCGGATTAAGGCTCTTATTAGTCTGCAGTAATCGAAACAGCGGGTATTTTGCATTGTAAATAATTTAAATTTTTACGATTGAATATAAGAAATTATTGTGATATGGAACTGAAGAATTTAGTAACAAGTAGTTTCTGTATCTTTATTTGCGAGATACGACTGCAAGCTACGGTTTCTTAAGTTTTAAATTTTAAGAAATAGATCAGTTAGAAAATCAGAGGACTTAAAGTGGCAACAAACAATTAATTTGTAATTTAATTTGAACAAGCGTCAGGGTCCTTGCCTTTATTTAAGCTAGAGCACATGCAGTGAAACCAGTTTGGATATCTTCTAACAGGACAAGAGAAAGCAATAAATAAGGTGACAAAAAATAAAAACTATATCCTGGAACCTTAGAAACTAGTAAGCAGTTGTCAAGAAGGGCCTAGAGACCTAAAAAAGCAGTAATACTTGTAAACTTTAAATACATACAAATTGAGTGGCTGAGTTTATTCCAAAATCAATTTATAAATATAAATTATATGTGAAATATTAAAGAACATTTATTTTAACTTGCAGAATGGCATAATTTTGGAAAATTTGTACACGTTGCAGTTTCTTAGAAAAGGCATGTAACCAAGAGGTTAAACATTATATGACGGTGGCTTATGTTGAAGCGTAATTAAAACGATTATAATGCTTAAGAGCATCGGTGTTATATAGTTTATCCAGTGGCTTTGACTAAGCGAAAACTTTCAAGCAAGTTTGGCTTTCATTGCGACTTTTTGAAATCTCTTGAGTTGTGAACACGTTGAGTTCATTTTCAAATTTAGAAAAGGTCAAATTTTTGCACTGCACTGAATCCTTTTGCTGACAGTGAGAAAAATTTAAAGAGGTTTTCTTTAATATGTAGCGCTGCTGGTCCAACAAGCATTTGTTTCAGGAAGAACAGTTGCACCACCATCCCAAAATTCATATCATAGATTAACTTTTATAAATACATTCGCAAAAAATAAAGCTTTGAAAATTGTTATGAGCTTAAAGTTTTTATTATACTTTTAAGCTAAAAAGCAAAGCATTTTTTGCAATTAGAAGTGCTTAGTTTAAAAAATAAATTTTAAACAAAAAGACCGCCCCAGGCTATTAAAATTGTAATCCCTGCGATTGCATATGTAGAAAGGCGTGGAATAGCCATGGGAGCTCGCATTTATCATTGGTCTTGTTAGGGTTGCTGGCTCTTGAGGAACTTCGGGAAGTAACGTGCTGGTTGTATCTTAGACTCAGCTACGTTGATGCATTACTACAGTAGCCGCCAATGGACTTTAGCAGGTATGATCTCACCAGAAGCACCGTCGCGTTTTGTCATCACAGCTAATAAACACGTTAACCTTGAACACATATTTTAACATCGATCCTCTCATACTGAAAAATGCATTGGCATTTAAATGATTGCATAAAGCAGAGGTTTTGAAATATATGTCGCCAAAAAAAAACACTACATGTTAACCTTCTGCAATTCAAGGGTGCAGTTTAAATAACAACTTTATCGAATAAAATATACAACCAAAAAAACAAATCAATATGAGGTGCGAAAAGCAACCGCATTGTTTTACAACGTTAATAGTTTTTAAAAATTAAGCATCAAGTTATAAAAAACAAAATAATAATTAAAATAAACATTAAGTTAAAAAATGTTACCATTGACCATCATCACCTTTTTTTATGAATAACTATACGGTCATTATTAGCGCAGTGGGTATGCACGTCACACATATTTGCATAAAAGTACACAACTGTGCAAACTCACATTTGTTTACCAGCTACTTTTTTTCAACAACAAATGCAGCATAACGCAATAAATTTATTAAGTAATAAAATTTTATTTAAAAAAAATAAAATAAATAGTTTTACAAAATTTTTTTTATTGAAAAATAAACACAAGCCAACAATGTAAGAAACCATTAAAGGAGAACATAAATGGATCGGGAGCCAACTTACAGCACTCGATTTCGATTGAACGTTCAAATTAAAATTAAATTGATATTTCAAGGACCATAATTTGCCCCCAGCATATCTGACACCACCAACTTTAGTTTTTACACTTTACATAAAGCAAAATAAAAAATAAAAAAACTAATTAATGTTTAAGTAGTTTTTTTGTATAGAGTGGCTTATAATTTACAGAATTTTTATTGTTTAATCGTTTAACGAAAATTATGTTTTTGAGTCTGTACTTAAGTAAACTTGTATCACACAATTGCTGTTATTTGTACGTGTAGTAAATTTTAAAATTTTGGTGGTGGTCACTCGCTGTCAGTAATTTCGTTTAATACAGAAGGCCAGCCATACTAACGTACACTAGACAATTTAACAGAAATAATTGGATTTTACTTTGATTTCTAGAAAATTACTCTGTTTTGATTAAAATCTTACACGAAAAGAAAAAGTGTAGCCGACCTGAAGAAAAAATACTTCTTTCAATTTTAAAATTCAAAAGATAGATATTTATAATTATTCTTTGAACCTGAGAATTAATTTGATACAAAAATCAAGTGGTGAATGCAATTAACATATGTCCGTCAATCGAAAGTATGAAATAAATATGTTAAAGTCAAAAGACACAGACTATGCAAAAAAAAAAAAAAAACAAACAACCACCATAATAATTTTGCATTATACGTTGATTGAAGAATTTTTAAAAATACCAGACAGAGGCCAGACATCTCTAGTCTCGAGTAAAAGATTGTTGACTGTCGCGGTACTTAGTTGTGAGAAGGTACATAATTTGATATTGATGGTTGTTGTTGTTGTAATAGCTCTTCTGCTGACGAGAGTTCTTTCCTGAGGAAAAAATTTTCGGTTTGTACAGCTGTTGCTGGGTGAACAATTTTTGGCCGAGAAAGACTCGGGTCGTTCCTGAGCGAAGATCCGATTGTCGTGGGATATTGATGGTCGAACATTTTGCTCATCACAAGAAATTATTTTTATTCACGATTCTCTCTAACACTAAGCAACCAATTTTTATTTACAAAAAAGATACTCTAGACAAATTTGTAAAGAATATGATATTGGGATTGGTTATGCATTAGGAAGATACCTTAACCTTGTTATAAAAATTACATTTACTAAACAAATGTATAGGAAACTTTAGAGGTAGGATAAATTCTTCTAAGGGAAATTTTTTTCTTCTTGGTCGGATTTTTTTATTTAAAAAAAAACTTGTTCAGCCTCTCTCTTCTAATATTGATATCAGAAATCGGCAATGCCCTTGTAATCACCAGCACTTTCCGATACTGATCATCATACTCTAAGGTCAGCCAGAACTAAACAGCTGCATGCGATATTCAATGACATCTTAGCTTCTACTTAGCGCAACCTAAGAGCTGCTTGAACACCAATCCAGAGAGAGAGAGAGAGAGTATTACCAGTTTTTTAGTTGTGCAGTAGTTGATTTGTTTACCCCAAAACTCCGGATTTCATTCTGCTATATTTCATATGGCCCAACTGGTTTTAGTACTTCTAAACTTTTTTTCGTCCTTGAATTCTTTAACAATTCCTCTTTTGTCTCTGGTTTTTGCACATTACATTCCCTCTGCTCTGAGTTTGAGAAAATGTGGTGGGTACCAGCTGACATTTCTGCTGCTGCACAAAACTTTTCTACTTTTTTTAGTGGCAAATAGTCCCTCATTTCTCCAGAAATATTCTTGAGCTGCTTGACCTTAAAGTTTAACCTTTCCACTTCTGACAAAATATCGCTGAGCCGCACTCGTTTAGCTTGTCTTTGGTATTTTTTATTACCGTCACACGAGTGTTAAGGAAAAATGTCCATCTGTGCAAAGCTTCAATTATGCAGGTAACGCATTCCTACATATGCAGTTACACCGTGGATTAGAATTAAAAAAAAAAAAGACCAGTTCTCTTTGAGCAGCCTCGACAGATACGCGACCTACTTAGATTATGTTTTCGACCGCCTCCACTAGGAGTTATAAATCTAACTTTAGCACTTTTCAAAATTATTAAAAAAAAATAATCCTGAAAAGATCAACTGTCATTTTAGTACACCATTGTTGACCCGTTCCAGAAAATATATATCTCTTTAGTTACATTAATGGACTCTAGCATGATAACTACAATCCAGAAAAAAGAAAAGAAGGATTATTAAATACATTTAATTAAAAATAATTTTAAGACTGCATTTTAAATATTCATGCAATCTTTTATTAAAGTGGATTTGTTAAAATAATTGCAAAATTCAAGACTTAATCAATAGGTACAAATATAAATTTAAGATAAGTACCAACTAGCAATTTTTCTTCGAGTGTATTTTACATTGAAATAAATATGTCAGTGCAAACAATTAATACAGTTGAATATCAAACAAATAATTTAAACAAACGTTTAAAGAAAACTATAAAATTTGATATGTACAGAATTAAAAAACAAGACTGCATGATTACTCGATTTGAAGATCATATAGACACAGATTAATCACAGTTGTAATTGAACAGAAATTGTGATAAAAAAGATATAATTGAAAATCCCTTTTAAATTAAATACGTATCCATATAATTTAGTTAATTCAATTAATTTAAAACAAAAAACTATTAAATAATCAAAATAAGCGACTTAAACGTGTTTTAAGTCTGTGGAAACTTTTACAGTTTTTTTTTTTTTAATTGTAATAGAAGGTCATGTCCTGCTTATGAATCAACCTAGTGACCTAAATAATTTTTATATCAAGTATTTTTTTTTTGGCAAAAAGTATACATTTTTTCCCATACTCTTCACTCGTAATAAAATATGAATTCATGTTTTGTTTTGCATTTTTCTTAAAGTGTTTTATGCAATTTAAATTGTTTGTTTGTATTGAAAATAAAAGTTGATCATTAACAGAGCTGTAAGATAATGTAAACTATTTTAGGGAAAACAGTTTTGTAAATAATATGAAGAAGTGAAGATATTATTTTGAAAGACAGTGTTTATTCTTTCAAGTTTCAGATGAAATATTATTATCCAGTTTGAATCGACATAAGTAAATATGAAAATATAGCTAAAAAGTCTATGGAAAGTCTATGGAAGATCTTGCGATCTTACGCATAACAAAAACTAAGCAAGTGGTTTTAGAAAATGACGAAACTGTTTTAAGAGAGCCCATTTACTAAATTTGATATTTTGAATAGCTAAAAAATAAAGCGGAAGTCCAAAACCGACTGAGATCATAATTCGTCTACCATGTTAAAATCTTTATAAGTTTTTGTTATGCATACATCACGAAATATTTAGTATTTAATATTGAAACTTCTATTTATAGTCTGAAAATTTTATCTCGTAAATTGATACAAAACCAACATAACATTTAAGTAACATAATGATAAGACAAAAAAAAATTAAAACGTAATAAAAATAAAAATAAATAAAAAAACTTCTTGAACTGCATGTAGTTTAATTTATAAATTATTTTTTCATTATAATTTATAATTTAATTTTTTTATTAATTCATCGCTGCTTTCTGTTTAAGCTAAATTATTTGGCTTAAAAATTTTTCTTGCAAATGCGAGAAGTTTGGTATAAGGTTTTTGACGCCTAATTCCTACATTCATATAGTCAGATTGGCAATTCATATTTAAACCGTTTATTTCATTTATAATTCTATTTATAAAGTCTATATTTTTCATAAGACAATTTGTTGCTAATATTTTTAGCTGATATATTATATTTTAGAGGTTGATATTAAAGAAATATGGTAATTTAACTCCATCCATTGTATCCCACTAACATTTTAAGTGGACCTTGTAATGTTGTCACGAAGAAAATCATAAAAGACAGCCAAATAAATATCGCCAAGTATTTTAGATATCGCCAGGTATCTTGCCTCTCGCCATTCTAAGTTTTTTATCGCCAATAAGGATTTTTTATCGCCACGGTTGGTGATAAATCGTCATAACTGACAACACTGACCGCATGTGAATTTCTTCTTAAATTATAAATAGCCTAAGTAAGCATTGCGTTGAAGACGAAAGCCTGAAGGAAGACGGTGGTCACAGTTCAAAGCGTATTTAATTCTTAAAGTTTAACGTTGACACCTATTTGATATCGGAAAATGATGAGCTTGGTTTGATAAAATTGCCGTTTTCTTATCGCTTACTATTTATTTAAATTAAAAAAAAACTAAATTCACATTGCAATGTTCCCTTTGAGATCTTTCTATTTTTGTATTGAAAGGTAATCTTCCAGGCACTACAATTCAGTAAGACTGACGTGTTTTAAACTGAAAAGCAGAAGCAACAAAAAAAAAAACACTCCAAATTGGGCATCACTATGAAGTGGCAAAAAAAATTCGAAAATGATTTAATATTTTTAAATGTGTCTGAGAAAATACAGCTAAATACAAAAAAATGAACTTAATAAGGGACAACAAAATATGCAACAAAATCACCAAAATTTTATATTGAAGGAATATCTTTATTTAAAACTTTACAAGCTGCATTAAGTAATAAAGTCAAAAGAGATGCTTAAAAACTTGCATAATGTTTAATATTAAGTTTTGTGTGGTGGCTTATTATGAATGCATCTCCTCAAACCACAGACTGAAACCAACAATGGGTGACTGTATTTTCCAGTTCGTTTTAAGTAGTAGTTGTAACTATTTACAATCTTTATTTTTTTTTTTTTTGCAAATATTTTACTTCATTCATCCATGCGCCCATTCAACTGAACTGCTGTATAAAAGACTTGCGTTTCTTATTTAGTGCTTCGCACTATCACTCTCCGTATGTTGAGTTGTTTGTGTAGTCACATGGTCAATTTTGGGTTACAAAAAAGTCTGGTTTCTGTAAAAATATTTTAAATGTATCGTGCTTTTTTAATCGACTCTTTTAATATCAGTTGTTAACATTTCATGTTTTGTTTCTTATTTTCTTTAGTGTCTCTGGATAGTTATACTCGAATGGCTTCTGTCTCCATTTTTTTCTTTTTTCTTTTTCTAGTTGCGCTGGAGCCACGCAAAACTGTCGACAACAATAATTGGCACTTGAAATTGCATTATTATTATGTAACAATCATGAATTTAAACTAAGAAGCCGGTTGCTAGTAAAATACATATTTCATTATTATTTTGGCGCAAAGTTAAAACTAATTATGAATACATTTTACATTATTACAGGTGGTGAAAGATTAAGCAATTTAAAAAATTAATAGATAAAATTTTGCATTATAAAAACTAATGGAGTAATAATTTGGGACAATATATAGCCTTATTATGTTTAACTTGCGCAACACAAAATATAATTTTGCTTTAAAGTTTCTTTCAGTTTTATACTTAATCTCTTATATGCGCATCTTATACTCATGTCTTAGCCTCGTCTTATATTCGAACTAAACCCCATTTCGTTGGTCACAGGTTAAGAACTCTTAACTCGCAAAAAATCGAATAGAGTTATTATTTTCTTTAATTTTTTTAATGAGAAATATTTTGAATAGCGTTGTTTTCTTTACATCATCCCACAAGTAATATCTTCTTCTAATTTTGTTTTTTTTAATTTACTTCTAACAAATTTCAGCAACGGAGTAATAAAGTTTTTTTGTGTCTTCTGAAAAGTGCAAAAAACATGTTAAGAGTTGTCAACTTGTGACCGGCGATATAATTTATCCACCAAACATCGTATTATGTTCAGAATATCGGTCGGCTATGCTCATATCAACGTATAAAATTGGACCCTATCGTTTTAGACTCTAAATACCATATTTTCTTTAGATAATGGTGTTATATTCGAAAAGCCATTTTATATTATATTAAAAGCTCTCGTTTTGTTTTGAAACTGGTGAGTTTTACAGAGATTACCTACCGTCTTCTACCTTAACTACCATCTTCTACTTAGACTACGGTTTAAAATTTAGACAATCGTATTATACATAGGCTCCAATCTTATAATAACACAACTGTCTAATTCCCTCTCCCAGTTATACTCAGACTATTTTTTAATACTCTTATAAACGTAGTACACTCACACTTAATCTCAGGGTTGCCATCTTTTAGTTAGCCTTACACTCCCCTTATACCTAGATTTCAGTCTTATACTTAGACCCCAGTCTTATACTAAGACAAATGTCATATAAAGACTAAGATTCAGACTGTCGTCTTATACTTAGACGTCAGTCTTATACGAAGAAAAACATCATTTACTCAAACCATCTTATATTTATATAAATCTTATATAATCAACCGTGCAGCAAGACTCGGTCTTGAAAGAGACTAATAGCTTAACTTCAGATTCAGGCTACCATCATATGCTTTGACTATCATCTTATTTTCTGTTATAATCTGACTGAGTATTCAGCATGATATGCAGTGTACTAGAATACTACCTTATACTCAGCCTATCGCATTATACTTACCTGCTGTTTCTGTATTAAAGGCGATTAACTTGTCTGGAAAATTTATATGAAAATAACTCAAAAAACTGAGTGCTTTCCAAAATAATTTTCAGACGTGTTGATGGCCTGTAATACAGAAACAGCACATTAAACTGCCGTTTTCTAATTATAATAGCGTCCTGTGCTTAGACTAACGGCGACACTAAGGTTATGGTATTTTTCTACAACCGAGGTATTTACTTAGATTAATGGCTTTTTCCCTTACTATATTCTATTATTAAGAGTTACATCGTGCGTATAACTGCTTATCGCCTCAGACTACTGTCTTATATTCCAAATATTGTTTTATGCTCAAACTACCATTTTATACCGGTTTATATTTGTTTTATATTTTACCAAATATCCAAACGTTATTTCCTTCAAGAATCTTTTGTTCTAAGACCAGCATATTATTTTAAGGTTAGAAACGAAGCTTTGTGCTTTTTCTACGAAAAGTTTTTATACTAAAACCCATTAGTGTAACTTGAAAATTTATCTGAAGAGGGCTTTAGGTAGCCCCTTAACGAAAAGAAAATTATGTTATATATTAAACATTCTACAACAATTCTGGCGGCTGGTTTAGCCTTCCCCAGATAGGCCTATCTATACCAATGCATAGACTATTGTTAATACTGAGACTACTAAAATATATTAAAACTTCCACTAGACAAAGTTATATCCAGGCAACGGACATTTAAATATACCCTACGTCTCCACGAGCCATCAACTTGGTATGAACATCATGACGCACATCAATTCGGCTAATATAGACACTCAATGTTCATGTTTCGTCCATGTGCAACCATCGTTGTCCGAACATATGTCTGAAAAATGATGTTCGCCATCAAATATAACTTTTAATATGATTTCTCTATTTGGAATTAACGCCATTTATTGATCAACAATGCAAATACTTTCTTTCTTATTAAAAACATTGAAGCAACCCTGACGACAAACAGAAAATTATGCTCAAACAGAACATGAACATCGACACTTTTTCGGTACATACAAGAGCAGGAACAAGTTAATACCGTTGTTCTGCCGGCGTTATGTGCATATCTTGTTCAATTTGATGGCTAGTGGAGATGTGGGGATAATTATGTATTTTATACTATGTTTCCACGGATCCCAATATTCTTGCTTCTCTCTCTTATTCTTGATACACAGCACAACCATGTGTAAATCAACGTACTTCGCAATACAAAATATTGAGAACGAAGCACGATGTTTTAAGACGATTCAATTTGAATCTACTTGCGAAGCATGAAAAATTTCTATCTTCTCAAACTGTTATCGCAAGTTTATCTGAACTAGCTGTATAATATTTAAACAAAGAGAGTAAAATAATGTTAAAATTTAATTTAGTTACATTTTAAAATGAAATAAATTACAAACAAAAAAATTTAAAATAAATATAAAATTTTATTACAAATTTTGTTTACGAAGACTGCTTCAAAATAAAAAAAGTTGCCTACAGGGTGCAAAATGCAATTTTAAGCAAAAAGTGGGAAGTGAAAAAGTTGATGGTAACCCTTAGTTTCGGAGTTACGGGCTTCCAAAGTTTGAACGTACAGCAGGGCATATATCGAGTATTTGGTGGTAAAATGAGGCAATATGGGTATCATTGGAAAGGTAAATTCAATATCTATTCAATTAAAAAGGAAGATAGTAACAACAACAAAAATATGTAACGATAAGAAAATTTTCATATAAACATAACTTTATCGGCCGGGCGCAAGGATTTTCTCCTCTATGGTGTGTCCCACACCGGCTTCGGTTAATAAAGATTTTTTGCTATCTCTGTTTTCGAATAATAATTTTAATAAACTTAATTTATTTGATATAGAATTATTTTTGTATGAAAAAGCCTTTTTTTGGTCGTTACCTGTTTTTTTTTAATTTTTAATATTTTCCTTTTCAATTGAATGGATATTAAAATTACCTTTCCATTGATACACATATTGCCTCATTTCACTACAAAATTCTCGATTAATGCTATACTGTACGTACAAACTTTGCAGGCCCGTAACTCCGAAACTAAGGGTCAGCCCCAATTTTTTTTTTTTTTTTGCTTAAAATTAAATTTTACTCCCTTTAGGAAACTTTTTTTATTTTGGAGCGGTGCCCGTAAACTAAACTTAAGCCCAAATTATTTGCATATTATTTAAGTTATTGTGCAGAATTCAAATCGAAGCATGTAATATGTGTCGTCTAAACGATATGCTTCGCAATCATGATTCGATGAGCGAAGCGTAATTTTGCCATGGAAACATAATATTACCATGCTATTATTTTTAGCTAAGACAACCGATTTAACTGCTTTCATAACTCAGACCACCGTCCTGGTATTTAGCAAGATTCTAATGCTAAATACAAATAATCTTGAATATTAAGTTAATTGAATTTATTTCGCCAGTAAATATAATACTGTTGCCATACTGTTGAAAACCGTCGTCACTGGCTGTTTATTAGGTACGATTGGCGAGCACTTTCGATGTAAAGACATCATTTTCAAGCCGCGTTTTGATTAGTACTGGAGAGATAGTGTAGGTAGTTTTGTCCGTTAGGATGGTGTCTATATCTGTCATGTTTATTGAAGGTATATAATTTTAATATTTCAGTCTCTTATTATTGGGTAGGAAAGTGTGACCATCTGTGGCTGTTTTACGTTTGTACGATTGTTTTAATAGTTTTAGTGGTGTAAAAATTGTGTCAGAGGTTGTATTTACCTGTTCGTTAATAATATCTCCGTTAAATGTTCGTGTTTTGTATATTTCCATGTTTTCAAGAATGTCCAGTCTTCGTCCTTTTTTACTAGGATGTATTAACGTCATACATTCATCTATATCCCTTGGCTCGTGTTCATGTGTCTTAAGATGTATTGCGAAGTTGGAGTCTTTTCTCTTCCGTTTATATGATCGTATGTGTTCTGTGAACCTTATTTTTAATGTTCGTCCAGTTTGTCCTTTATATGTATAGTTGCAGGTGCAAGTAAGTCTGTACACTCAGCTGGTGTTAAATTTATCGGTTATTTCTGTTGATGTCTTGAGATTGTTTCGTAGAGAGTTGCTAATTTTTAGTGCTGTCTGTAAACCTTCTTTTGAAAAAGGTTAGTTAGTCTATATATTTCTGGTCCTGTGTAAGTAAAAATGTGTCGTTGTGTTGTATCGATTGTCTCCTTATTTTCTTTCTTCTTGTTTTTAGTGTTGTATTGTCTAAGCAGTTTGTCAATAGTAGTGCAGTTGTAACCGTTATTTTTAGCTATAGAGTAAATTATGTCGAGTTCTTTGTTATATTTGTCTGGAGAAAGTGGGACTGTCTTATACTTCCACCATCTGACCACATACACTGTGAGAAAATTATTAAAAACCTCTCTATATTTATTTGTTAAAAATAAAACACTAAAATTATCGTAAATAAATGTTTATTTTGGTAAATATAAAGTCTATCAAATTAAATTTATACGCTACAAAAAAAAACTGCTGACAAATTATAATGTAACCACTATGTCTATCAATTTATTATCTTGTAACTAATTTACAACATTTTAAGCTGCAAAATGATTAAAAAAATATATAAGAGCTGAATCAATATAAATCTTTAGTGACTAATAGACTTTTAACATTTCAAAACTTATTTGTTAGTCAAATATTGTCTCAAATTTAAACTATTTAAAAATATTACAACATTTAGCAAAAAAAATAAAATCAACTTTCAATACTACAACAACCGAAAAACTGAACAACAAAAACAATTACTTTAAACAATTTAAAATTTTGTTTCAACAACAAGAACCACATGGGTAAGAGAAAATTGAAAAATGTTAACATCAATATGGGCGGATGAACGTAAAATATTATAGTAATTTATTTTAAATGTTTTTTAAAGTGAATATCAGGGATGGAAAATTTAGTACAATTAACATTTCAAAAGGGAATGTTTTTTTTATGATTTTAAAGCTGTTTAATTTTAACAATATAAATTTATGTTGGAATTAGTAAATTGAGGAGGTATACAAAACACAGCGATAGATGCTCTCTCATGTTGTTGTGTGTAGAGACATACATAATTTCGTGCTTTCTTCTTGCGCTAATTGCTGTTCTGGCCTTTCTTCTGCCAATTGAATTTTGTAAGCCTAGAGAAGCATTTATTGGTTTCCTATAGGTTGCATTTCTTATATTAAATAACCTATGCACAGGTTATTATTGAATAACCTGTTTAGAAAAGATTTCCAACCAATTTTCTTTGAATTAAATTAATTTTATTTATTAAAGTTAATTCAATATTTCAACCATACCCTGTACAAACTTTGAGAGCTGAAGCGATGTAAAACAAATTTTGAAGGAAGTTGCCAACCATATCAATTAAGAAAAATTCAGAAATTGGAGTGCTTCCACCTATTGCCATGCCTCCTCCATTTACTTTGGTTTTTAACTTAAAAGAACTAATTTTGAGAGATGTTAGACCTAAATTAAGGAGAGAGAAAACCAATCCAATGAGTTTCTATTTATGAAACGCAAAAATTATAAAATTAATTAGCAAATAATAAAAAATGTAATTTTTTTTTTTAGAGAAGTAGCACTTCAGGCAACAATACCTATTTAATTAGTGTGTAACCATACTACATTCTTTAGGAAAGGGATAGAGGAGAGTTATTAGTTATTTAACTTCGCCGGCGAATATGCTATGAAGAAGTACCGACGAAGGAGGCTGCATGTTTTAATGTTAATTCTGAATATGTATTTATACCATTAAACAGAAAAAATATGTTTTTATTTTTTGGTTGTCGCAGGGGTTGAACCCTGGCCAACTAGGTTTGTAGTCAACGTGCTTACCACCTTGACCACAATTAAATTTTTGTTGCTCTAACATCATTTTAACCAATCTGTTCTCCCTGTGAAGGTATAAATAGTTGTTTTCCAATAGGCGATTTTCTTTTAATTAAGACCGTCTTAATATTGATTTTTAAGGTTCTGAAGTGCAAATCAAATGCTTCAATATTTCTACGTACAGCAACAGGTAGGCCGCTTTTGAAGCTTCTTCTTTAGTAATCCAATTATCGTCTCCATTTCTTTTCATGACTTAAAGTATTTTGTATAGTCAGTGGCATGCAACTCCGCGAGCACTTTGACATATAAACATCCATGTTAGCTAAAATAGAACCCAAATTTCTCCAAAGGTAAAGTTAGATTAGTCAAATATTTGACCAAAAAGACGTAACCCCTAAATTATGGAAACAATATTTTGTTCTTCTTATATACTTATTAGGAAATATAAGATCCTACTCAATATAAAAGATAAGATATCACATTAATTATATTATTAAACGTCATTCGTGATGACAGGTGTCAAGAAAGATTCAATAAACATTTGTACTTCGTTTATGTCCTTACGTTTTTTTTTTTTTTTGTCAAATATTTGACTAAGCTGACTACTTTCTAGAACTTTACCCAACTTTAAGAAATTTTACGTAATCAAATCCTTTATTTTTTGCTGCGGGTGGAATATTTCCGAAAAACATCTTGCTGTATTCTGTGTTTCCACTTTTAAGGCATAAAATCAAATAATATGTTACGAACCAAAGTCATATAGCCGGACTATGAAAAAATCTCCAGTAACATGATAATGAATAGTTGGAATATTGTAGGAGAAATAATGCTTGATATAATTAATAAATTGTTGGAAACGGGAGTATTCCTGAAAACTGGAAGACATCATTGATAACACCTGTTGCAAAAGTCGCTAAAACAAGAAAATGTGTAGACTTTTGTCCAATTAACGTGCTAGAAACTTGTGAAAAGATTTTAGAAAAGGTGGTAAAGGAACAACTAGAGAAATACATTGAACACAACGAATTATTATCAAAATATTAATGTGGATTCCGGAGGACATTTTCCTGTGAAACTGCAGTTAATTATGTAGTGAACCGATGGAAAAAAACTGAAAAAAAAATAGAATTGTAGCTATTTTCCTGGACTTTAAAAGAGCATTCGAAACGATTGATAGAAATATAATTCTCCAAAAACTATATAGAAACGGAGTTACAGGAACAGAACTAAGATGTTTTAAGTCATATTTAACAAACAAAAAACAAGTCACGAGAGTAAACAATGTTACATCTAATATAAACACTAATGATTTCGGATTCCCACAAGGTTTAATACTAGGAGCATTATTATTTATTATATATATAAATGATTTGCCTAATGTATTGAAGAAATGCGAGATTGTTTTATATGCTGATGACACGCTAATTTAACGGAAGAAGAATCTATCAACAAAAGTTATGATAACCTTACTCAGCATATGGAAAATGTCAACGTTCGGCTAAACATGAATAAATTAAAATTAAACGAAAATAAAACAAAAATTATGCAAATTAATACTAGCAGCAAGGAATTGAAAAGGTTAAGCAATTAAAATTTTTAGGATTCGTTATTGACAAGGATTTGAAATGTAAAAGTCATATAGACTACATTTGTAAGAAAAATCGCAAAAAAATGAGTTTTTTTTAAAAGGATCAGAAAACAAATTTATATTATAACGTCTATCAATATATATAACACCTTAATAAAACCACATTTCGAATATGGATCGACAATACATTTCTAATGCTGCACAACTTAACAGATCGATCGGCTACAGAAGTTACAAAATAGAACAATGAGAACAATATTGAAATGCAACAGATATACACCTATGCAATTCATGCTAGACTCCCTGATATGGCTCAATATAGAGCAAAGACTTAAGCTAAACACTATAAACTTCATTAATAAAATTAAAAGGGAAGAAGCACCAGAATACCTTAAAGAACAATTATTATATGTGAGAGACGTTTAACCATACCATCTTAGAAATATGGATAATTTCAGAGTTGAAAGAGTATCAAGAACAGCAATGCAACCATCGCTTTTCCGCAAAGGATTGCAACTTTACAATGCCCTGCCAAACTTTGTAAAATGTGAAAATAATTTAAAATTGTTTGTTGTAAGTTTTGTAAAATATAATGTATAATTGGAGAAAATAAGAAAAATGGAATCACATAATATGTAATATAAATGTTATATAAAGCATATTTTATACTAATAAAGAAATTAAGTTATTAAAATATAAACATTTTGATGCAGAAACATACGCATTTTGCAATTAGAACTACACAATTTTCTATGAAATTTGAGGGCAATATGAAATTACAAAAATTAAAATTTAAAAAAAAGGTGCAGACACACGCAACGAAAAAACATGGTTGAGGTAACCATAACCTAATTGCAACATATTATGTAAAAATTATATGGTTGTTGTAAAATTTAATTATTTTCAAAAACAATAAAAATATGATTTTTATTGGAATATATTATTGTCTAATATTAAAATAATATTGTATATAACAACCATAATTATGGTTACCTTATAAATATATTAAATATAAAAATTTGTATATTATTGTTAAAAGGAAACACTATATGGTTAAATAAATTCACCATTGCCATTATTATAGTTAAAAAATGTAAACAAAAGTCCTTACAAAATCATAAGATAGTCCGTTAGTAAAAACTTTCGCTATAATGAAAAACACAGCTATTTATTGTTTTTTTTATTAACAATTTTTTATTACAATATTTAATTACAAAAATAAGATTTTTTTTACAAATAATACGAGGGCTGCTCTATATATTTTTGGCCTAATAGTGAAAACGCGAATATTTATAATCAAAAATGGTTTTATTGTTTTTCAAAGTATTCTCCAGCATGATTTATTCACTTTTGCATGCGCTCAAACCAATTGTCGAAGCACTTTTTCCACTCCGATTGAGACACCTCTAAAACATGGTTTTTGAACACTTCAACAGCTTCTTCTGGCGACGAAAATCGTTGACCACACATTTTTTTCTTGATGTAAGGAGACAAGAAAAAGTCATTAGGTGCCAAGTCAGGGCTGTACGGTGGACGACCAATTAAAAAAACGCTCTGGTTTAAGCCGATGTGTGAGAGCTCGCATTGTCATGGTGAACAATGATTCGTCTTCTCTTGTTGATTTTTCGAATTTCTTCGATGACTTCAGGCAAACAAATTGTAGTGTACCACTCAGAAGTGACCGTCCTACGTTGCTCAAGCGGAACAGTCGCCACTTGACCAGTTTTGCCGAAGCAACAGGCGACCATTTGCTTCGAAGCGCTTCTTCCACGAACAACTTTCGTTGGATTTTGCTCGTCTTTGAAGACCCACACGGTCGATTGTTGTTTCGTTTCGGGCTCATACGCATAGATCCATGATTCGTCACCTGTGACGATCTTATAAACGTCTTTTGAAGCACCGCAATCGTATTTTTGCAACATTTCTTTGCACCAATCGACACGAGCCCTTTTTTGAGCGACTTTCAAATTGTGCGGGATTCAACGAGAACAAACCTATTTTACGGCCAGGGGTTCATGCAGTATCGAATGTATGCTGGTGGAAGAAATGTCCAAGGATGTCTCTATCTCTCGGTATGTCGCATGTCGATCTTGCATTATGAGTTCACGCACGGCATCAATGTTCTCTGGCACAACAGCCATTTTTGGACGACCTTCACGGAATTCGTCTTTGAGCGATCTTCGGCCACGATTAAATTCATTATACCAATTTTTCACAGAGCTATAGGATGGTGCTTCATCGCCATACAAAGATTTAAGTTCATCAATGCACTCTTGTCGTGAGAATCCACGTCGAAAGTTGTGAAAAATGATGGCACGGAAATGTTCACGAGTTAATTCCATTTTTTTCTATATTAATTTTTTCAAGTCACTGTAAACAACACAAATAATGGTCGTACGTCAAAACGTTTAGAGTACGATTATGCTTAAAAAAGACAAACTTTCCAATGGAAATGTCAGATTGCACTTGGCAACACTCAGTGTTGCCAGGCCAAAAATATATATAGCAGCCCTCGTACAAGTTACAAAATTTTTTATTAATGTAGCATTTATTTCCTTCTGAAATTTAGATTTTAATGATTTAACGTTTACAAAAAAAATAAGCTCCTTCGTATTTTATTTGAAAAACCCAATCAGCACATTCTGTTTTTAAAACTTTTATTTAATATTGGACTTTGCCATCATTATTAAAACTGTTCAAATCTTGTGTGCCTATAAGAAACCAAGATTAAGAGTGGGTAGTTTTAGGAAATGTTTTATAGTTAGATTTCTGGCTTAGATTTAATTCGTCTTTGTATTAGGCCTGTATCACTTAGTAGCACTTTGGCATTGTTGTATGCTTCATCAAATGTCCTTTTGCAAAAAAGTCATGAATGTTATTCGTTGCATTTATTTCTTTGAAGTCATTGGATTGTTCACTTACATATGACATTAATGTTATTCCATAATTATTTTCAGCACCTACTATATTGTGCTATTAGTATTTTTTATGCATACATATGTTGCTTACCTGCTTACCTTTTTATATGTTTAATATTTTTTATTTTGAACTGTAATTTTTTCTTAATATTTTTTGTTTTATTAAAGTTTTTGTTATTTTAAACTTTATTTATTTATTTATTAAAAATATGATTTTTAACACTAAATTTCTTTAAAATATCTTAACCGATAGCTTGCACCAAAAATATATTGAACTGACAAAAATGCCTTGATCTTCAAAGCAAAAACAGAATAAAAATAAAAAACCAAACATCTTTTTTTGTTGTTGGTATACTTTGCTTACATACAAACGAATTTAAAATATTTTTTTTAATAATATATTATGGTTGGAATTAATATTAAATTTTTGAATAGTTATAAAGCCTTGGTTGTGGTAAAAATTTATATATGGTTCAAATTAACCATGTTGCCTTTTTGTGCATTTTAACTATTTAATAATTAAATGTTAAAAAAAAAAATTCTTTAAGAACGTATTCACGCTTTTTAAGTGTTATTTTTAGTTTCCAAGAAAAATCTACTTTTATGCAATTTTGAAGGAAATTAGTTTATTGGTAATTTTTTCTGCGTGAAAAAGAAACCCTGTTTATTACATCAACAAACACTGTGTTTAAGTTTCTAGCAAATGAACAGGTTTCCCTTCTCCGACCTCGTTTTATTATTTAATATAAAAACTTCAAAACGCATAAACTTTTTAAGGAGGCTCTTTATTTTAAGTTAACAAAATCAGAAAAATAAAAATCAAAATAAATTAAAATTCACTCGTACTTTTTTTATCTATTATTTAAAACTGTTAGCGGATTTTGGAAAATTTGCATATTAAATTATAAAAAAAAAAGAATTTTACCCTAAAACACAACCTTTTGGTTAGGTAACTTGCACTTTTTAGTTTGTGTCACTTTGAGAACACTCTGCCCTCTGTCAAAGTTAGAAGGAATTTAAAAAAAAATATTTTTTTTATTTTTTCTTTGGACTATTTATCATCAAAACACAAAAAAATTGATTCAGTCGCATATCATCATTGATTTTCTTGATTTTTGTCCATTTGGTTACTTTGCTCTCCGTCACCTTTAGCTTATTTCACTAATTTTGGTTGACAGCATCATACGTAACAAATAGCAAATTTGAGTTTTGATGCAAGTTTACACTTTTATATCATAATACAATAATACAAGTTATAACATAATATAAGCAGTAAGAAACATTTTAATTGATGGTGATGGTAAATTTTTTTCCGTTTTTCCATGCCTGGACTCGAAAAATTATAATAATAAAAAACAGTATTATACTGGAGAAGACAGGTTCGTTAACACATACGTTAATATTTTCCATCTCTTCAATATGTGTTGAAGAAGCTGTAAATCACATAAAATCTATTGTTTTTTCTACTATCATTTAAAGCTAAGATACCGTTAATAAATATGTCTGATTTTTATTAAAAAGTTGGACAATTCGTGCAAATGATTATTTTATTGCTTTCATTGCTCGTTGGCTTGTTTTATGCTGAAATATCACAATTGTCTAAACAGTATTTCTTTTGTAATAAAAACTACGACCCATAATTTATCAGTCGAATATAAAATATTTGTAATAATTATATTGAATCCTATAATGAAACATACAATTACACTATTTTAAAATAAAAGCAAAAACTGATTGATGAATGAATCTGTAATAATCTGTTGAAATTAAATAATTAAAACCGTAATTATTTTCTCACATATTTGAACATTAATTTTTTGTCATTATTTTTACGTTTTCATCAGAATTAAAAATATTAAAAAAACGTCTTCTTTTGATTGTCGTATTCTAGGATTCATTACAGGTTTTTTTTGTTTCTACAGGTATGAATTATGCTAAATTAATAATTACGAAAAGCAGCTTCGACTAAGAAACAGTTTCGTAGTATTTTATTTCTTAAAAGAAAATAATTTATCTAAATAAAAATGTCGTGTCACAGTGTTTCTGTTTGCACTCCTACGAAACGGATCTATTTTATACCGCTCGGTGATTGGAGCGGCCGTATCAAAAAAGTAATCCACACATTCAGAGGCTGCTGTAGTCGAAGTGGTAAACACGTTGGCTACAAACCTGGTTGACCAGGGTTCAACCCCTGCGGCAACCAAAAATAAAAAATGTTTTTTTCTGCTTAATGATATAAATATATAATCAGAATTAACATTAAACATGCAGCCTCCTTTGTCGGTACTTCTTCATAGCATATTCGCCGGCGAAGTAAAATAACTAATAAAATGGCTATATATTTCTCTTTTCACCACCTGTCTTATCTTTCATCTATCACTTTCCTAAAGAATGTAGCAAGGTTACGAAAATAACTAAATAGGCATTATTGCCTGAAGTGCTACTTCTCTTAAAAAAAAAAAAAAACAACTGATTGGCGTTACGAATAAAAAACGTCCCTATTGTCAACGCCTAAATTCAAATGTGAGTCAGTTAGGCTGTGTTGGGCATAAGAAAAATATAAAATAATAATTATTAAATTATATTTACAAATAAAATTAAAATAAAAAATAAACGCCAAATTAATTTATATGAAAATTTTCGAGAATTTGTGGATAGCACTCAATTAACAGATATATAGTTTTGGATCCAATAGATAGCGTTGGTCTTTAAGGAATATAGTATTTTTTGTTAATGTACTCGTAAAACGTTAAGGCGCGTCATATGCATTAATAAATCTGTGGCAAGTATATGTTTTCAGGGACTATTTTGTATCTTAAATATAATTTTTACAAATAAAACTATATTGACAACAGGTAGACTGGCAGAGAGCCATTAAATCTGATAGAAAAATTTAAATTAAAACCATTTTTAAACATAAGAAAATAGTAGACAATTAATGCAATTTGTGTAAATTAAAAAAATTTTCCGTAGATGCGCTTCAAACAAGAAAAACACCCTTTAAATCGTAATTTTCTTTTTTTCCCCTCTAAATAATTTTTAAGTTTCTAACTATTATAGTTTAGAAGACAAGGTAATATATAGCAGAATCATGAATCCTAAGGGTTACCCTTTAATTATAAATTTTATGATTTAACTTAAAAAATTTTTCTGAAGAGACCATAAAAATACGCCCTCTGTATAAATTTCAAAAATACCTGTTTATTCTGGTTCAAAAGATAGGGTCATAAGCGTCACGTTTTCTATCGGATCACCCTTTAATTTTTCGTTTTATTTATTATTGCATGTTATTTTAGCCAGAGAATGTCACTCCAAAAGTTAAATAAAAATCACAATTCTTGTATGAAGATACTCATAATTTTTGTTTTATTAATAGTTTAATAGTAAAAACAATTTAAAAAAATTTAAAATTTTAAAATTTGTAAAGTAAGAAATAAAAAAACACACACACACTCGTATTGATGAACTTCTCGGTCAGTTTAAAATTTTAGGCAAACTAGTTTTGTTAACTGTGCAAGGCAAAATATTTAATAATAAAATGCCTTCGAAGCATTTTTGAATTGATCTCGAACATGCTGACATTATTGCAAATGTGTAAAAAATCTTTCATATATTGGAAATGGTGTATCATCATAAACTACCATCGGAGGCGACATGGTCATTACGATATTTTTTTTAATTACCTTTTCTCAGTTTAAATAAAATTTAATTCCGTTTTTCTGAACGCTTCTATAATCTCAAAAAGAAAAAATTATTATTATTAAAATAAATTAGCTTTCGATAGGAACAAGAGTTTCTGCTTTTGAGATCTTTTTTATACCCTTCACCACAGGTTGTTAATTTTGTAATTTCAACAGCATTTATTTCCGACCACATATTCTGAGTTATTATGCACTAAACACATAGACGCAGCAAACTACACAGCTTCATGGCTAAAAATGCAGTTGACTTCATATGTCGCTATGTAGTCAGCTACTTAATTTTTTTGAAGGCGGCAGCTTGAAACATATTAACAGCTGTTGTCATACCTTTCGCTTTATTAAATACGTTTAGCGAGCGCTTTCGATGTGAGAACATCATTTTTAAGACGCGTTTTGATTAGTACTAATCTTTACCAAAAGCTAAATCCGATTTACTTAATATTAACAGCTGTTTATTTCAGGAATACATATTTTAATGTTGCCACTTCAACTTTTTTTGCCTTAACGCAAAATCACTCATTTGAGAAACTGAAACATAGAAGAAACTGAATGTGATCAAAAAGAAAATCAAATAAATAAAAAGATTTATTTTTACAGGTCTGGCTTAAAATTACTTTTTTAGCACTTTCCATGTGATATTTCAGTTATAATAACTTGTTTTTAAATGTATGTGTAAAAATATAATTTGTTCGATATATTCAAGCTGATTTTTTTCTACGCGTTCTTTGTAAATTGTCAACTAAAAAAAGAAATTCGCTTAAATTGCAGTGTAGTAGCCATGTAGCTGAGATGCCTCCAAAAAATCGCTTGTGTATTTTACTTTTGACAGATTGTAGTCTGTAGCTCGCTGTGGTCTATGTGTTTAGAGCATTATGCATAGCCAAGTCGATTGAGCGATTTCCATCTGTCCATCCTTGTTTATGTTGAAATGAACATTCCCAAGATACTAGATGAACTAGAAAAAATATAAATACTTCAATTAATCAGACATCGTTTCAAAAAATTTTTATTGACTGAACAAGATCGGTACTTTGAGGCCGCAAGCCTGCCTCTAATTTTTCCATATCTTTTTTTCACTGGATACAGCAATCTTTTTGTTTACTTAGCTGGGACTACAACTCTAAGCCAAACTTGAAATTTTCAAAAAAAAAACTTTTTTTAACAGAAAAACTTTGTGGTAACAAAGAATTTCTTTGCCGGTTTTTATTTAAACTATTCAAATGGAAATCTGCACTATGCTACATGTGGTTCTAAATATATGGTAAAAGGTATTCGGCATAGGCAAATATAGCAATCTAACTTTTTTTTTTGACAATATAAAAGGGCCGAGGACAAAAAAAAATTAATAACTTTAAGCCAGGCGCATCAAACAGGTGACTGCATCAGATCATGTGTTCATGATGTGTTTTAGCTTTTATGTGTATTTTGTTTTTGTAAAATCTTATTCGAGCTGTCAAAAACGTATGGCAATATGTGCGTATGTATTTGTGAAAAATAAGAAAGTTACTAAAAATATACTGGAATACATACACACATATTGCCAGACGTTTTTGACAGCTCGAATAAGTTTTTACAAAAACAAAATACAAGTAAAAGGTAATGCATTCACCTGGTATTATTACGCCATGACTTAAAGTGTTGTCTTTTGTGATATTAAAGCTTTCCCTGCGCTTATTGAGAATTGTCGTGCCAATTGGTTTTACGAAACACAAAATCTGACAAAAAATATGCGCTGTCTGCTGTGCACAAAATTAAATTTCGACATCAATTTCTAAGGTGACGAGTCTTTCGTAAATGTTCGGACAAACGAGCGATCTTAAATCGCGAAATGCTTAAGTTAATTGACAATTTTCTCGAAGATTTTCACCTTAGAGTACAATTAAGTTTTTGATCCGCCAAATTTTTGGCGAATGCGATTTGCAGACACCTATTTTGCTATTTTTAATTGTCTTTGCCGTTTGTCAGAATACTAGTACGCGCGTTCTGTGTAACAAACGAACTTATGTTGCAATGAGAATTCATTAAAACCGCTTTAGCTCCATTCGATTTTTATTAATTTTCCTGAAGTCTGAAGATCATAGAAACTATAAACCCATTCTAATCATCACACAAATACTGAAGATATCGAAACTACGTTCAAATCTTCACTTTTATTATTTGAATGCGCCTTGAAATTAAAACAAAAAACAAAAACAAAAACATTTATATTTTAAACGCAACTTGTTTTACTTAGTTTTCACGTTTGTTCGTCCCTATTGAAAACCAGTCCAATGCAACTACTTGTTATACTGCTGATACACGTACGAGTGAGTAGCATACTAAAGTATTTTAAATGAAAATATTTTAAATTAGTGATTATTTGTTACAATTTCATGCTGCCTGTTGCCAACTCACGCACTTTTCAATTTAATAATTTTGTATCTAAAAAAAGATAGTGTAAATGCGTATATGCCCGTATGAAAGTAGAGACAACTTGCTGTAATAAATATTTCCGCATATTGACGCAAGATATTTTCCCTTTTTTTTAACACTTCTTGTTGTGGAAATTGTTAAATAATTAATAAAAAAGTTGTTTATTAGATCAGACACATACATTTTTACGTGCTTATGTTTCTGCTCTTTTTAATGTGGTTTTACTTAAAATACAATTTTGAAATAATAGATTTTTTATGACTTTATTTTATACGCAATCAATCTTGTTTCTTGAAATTGTTAAGATGTGAAGTCGATGACTAAAAGATAAAGAGAGTTTCCTGAAAATAAACATACAGTCGCAGTCATTTAATAACCTTCACAAAACTTTTAAACATTTTCATTTTGTTCATTTGGTTCGAACAAACTTTTTAAACTTATCGAATTATTTTGAACTTTATGGGTATTATTTTATTATAATACTACACTATTGTATTATAATACAACTTTTTGTTGATAATTTTCATAAAAAAATATGATTGAATAATTTAAATTTATTCCATTCGTTAGTCCCATCCGGTTGTATTATTGTATTATAATACAATAGTCTTAACTCGTTTTAATTATTTATGTTTGTGCCTGCATAAGTCTGTTATTTCTGAAACGATTTTGAAATGTTTTTTTGTATTTGAAACGTTACATGCTGCAGATCAGTCCCGTTTTAAAAACAGTTCATAATTTAAAAAACTAAAGCGTGGCCCCATACAACATAGATTGTTTTTTTAAATGTATTATAAGCGTCAAGGACGCTGAGTATGGTTATAGCTCCCAATATCAAAAAGTAATAGAAAAATAATTCTAAAAATTAAAGGGTGTTCCTTTAGGTGAAGTAAATCGACCTATATGGCTCATATATTGAACCGTTATAGAAAATCGCTTGAAAATTGGACAAAATGCAGACAACTATATATTTTCAAAATTATAAATTAAAGAGTACCCCAATAGTTTATTTAATTTGATGTGTGTGGCCATAATTTTGAACAATTGTAGACTGATGGTTAAAATTTATTTAGTCCGCTATAACAACTAGTATAAATTTTTAATTTGGAAATTAAATAGTGTGCCAATAGTTTATGTACATATGTGACTAAACTTTTCAACCTTTATAGACAGGCAAATTTAATGAACAAGGTACTTGTATTGCTATAACCGCTATATCAACAAGTATACAATTTTAATTTAGAAGTTAAAGGGTATTCCTATAATTGATGTAATTTGACCTATATGGCCCTATCTTTTGAACCGTTATAAAGAATAACTTAAAAATTGGAAAAAATGTCCACTACTTTGTCTGGTATAATAAGAAGTATTAATATTTAAAGTTATAAATTAAAGGGTGTTACATTAATTGATGTAATTTGAAAAGTATGGACAAATTGTAAATAGACGGTTGTAATTAAAGGCCGGGGAACATAGAATCCGTCATAAATTAAACTTTAACAAATTCAACTGACAAGTCAGTTAAAATACATGTTTTCTTATGAGCGTTGTCACAATCAATACGTGTCCGTCAACGCAAAGTACGAAAGTTGGTCAACTTTTAACTTTTGACGTATGTTGAATACTTTGACAAGTATCAACTGCGTCTTCTTCTTTGTTTTCATTTAACTTTTACTGTATTTCAATTGTGTTTTGTGATTTTAATAAAACAATTTTGGTGGCAAACAATAAAATACAAATTTAATTAATTTAAAAAGTGAATAAAACACAAATTAAATTTAAAAGTGAATAAAAATAGAGAGCAAACTTTGATTTAATGTCCATAAGTACTCATTGTGCCAACCTCATCCGTCCATACTTTGGCTCTAGTTGAATACGTCACAGTTTGACGTATTCTATGTGCCCTGGCCTTAATAAAGAAACTGTATTGCTTTGTCCGTTATAACAAGTATAAAGATTTGTATTTTAAAATTAAAGGATGTCCCTATAGTTTATGTAATTTGATGTTATTGACTAAACTGTAGAACAGTTATAGACAGACGGTTGAAATTTACAAGAAGCTATATTGCTAAGTCCTCAAGTATAAAATTTGGATTTGGATATTAAAAAGTGTCCCAATAGTTAATGTTATTCAATGCAACTTTTAAACCGTTATAGCTACATTGCTAAAATCTGTTTTGAAGCCGTTTTTTTTTTTTTTTTTGCAAGAATTATCATTGATAAAATTATTTCAGTGGTGTAATTATACAATTATTAAAGTCATAAGACTCTCGTAATATTGTTCTATCGGTTTTATTATTGTCTAATATACCATGACGTAAACTTGTTGTAAGCTATAGTTATTAAGAAATGTGATATAATAAATGCGATATCTATTATAAAATTTTTTGTTCGTACGACATAATATGCATCCTAGAAAGGACAACGCTTCTGACGGATTTCAACAAAATACACATACACATTAAAAAAAAGAGCAAGACAGAACTTTACATTATTTTGACATAACAATAACATGAGAAATTGACTCCTTAAACTTTGACATTTACAGAAAACCAACCACAACGGGCACAATATCCACCGATCATCACAGCATCCACCCAACATAAACTCGCAGCATTTAGACATATGATTCACAGACTTAAGATAGTCCCACTTTCTCCAGACAAATATAACAACAAACTCAACACAATTTACACTATAACTAAAAATATTGGCTACAACTGCACAACTATCGAAAAACTACTTAGACAATACAACACTAAAAACAAGAAGGAAGAAAACAAGGAGACAATAGATACAACACGAGGACTCATTTTTACTTACACAGGATCAAAAATATATAGATTAACTAACCTTTTTCAGAAAGAAGGTTTACAGACAGCACTAAAAACGAGCAACAATTTACGAAACAATCTCAAGACATCAACAGAAATAATCGATAAATCTAACACCAGTGGAGTATGCAGAATTACTTACACCCGCAACTTTACATACATATAACAAACTGGACGAACATTAAAAATAAGGTTCACAGAACACATACGATCATATAAACGGAAAAGAGAAGACTCCAACTTCGCAATACACCTTAACACACATGAACACGAGCCAAGGAAAATAAATGAATGTATACGATAATACATCCTAGTAAAAAAGGACGAAGACTGGACATTCTTAAAAACATGGAAATATACAAAACACGAACGTTTAACGGAGATATTATTAACGAACAAGTAAATACAACCTCTGACACAATTTTTACACCACTAAAATTATTAAAACAATCGTACAAACGGAAAACACCCACAGATGGTCACACTTACCTACCCAGTAATAAAAGACTGAAATATTAAAATTATATATCTTCAATAAACATGACAGATATCAGGCAATCTACCTGCATAATACCATTTTTAAATAGACACCATCCTAACGGACAAAACTACCTGAACCCACCACTATCTATGCAACAAACACCTTACACTATCTAACCAGTGCTAATCAAAACGCGGCTTGAAAATGATATTCTCACATGGAAAGCGCTAGCCAAACGTACTAAATAAACAGCCAGCGACGACGGTCTTCACCGAAAGGTATGACAACAGCTTATAAAACCCTTATTTTTTAACAAATGCATTTAATTTTTGTGTGAAATGTACTGCTATTTATAAAAATTGCTAATTATGTCCTTTTTATATTTGACATTAAAATCGTTCATGTTATTTTTTTTTTTTGCGTTTATCAACAAGTCGTGTTTTAAAACAACTTTGTTAAGTCAAAGGGTTTCCTTAGGAAGCAATTTTGCTTTTATTTAACGAAACGCAGTGTGAACTAGAATTGAGACAACAATTAATTACTTAACTAGCGACATTCACTGCCGTCCTTCTAGGATCGGTGTTTTCTGATATCGGATCGATTTTTTCTGATTTCGGAGTATTCGATGAGCGACCATTATCGCATTTCTTTTCGAGAGTCAATGTAACGGAAGTTTTATTAAGAAAATATTAAGAAATACAACGTTGCATTTTTTCTCAAACTTCGCTTAATATTTATCTCTTTAATTTTTTTCGCAATATATCAAATCGAAATAACTCAAATCAAATATGGTGACCATTGTGTTACACAAAAACTTTTTGGTGTGACTAGTACCGCCATGCGACAATTATTTCACAATATTGATGGTGCATAAACCTTTTTGGCTAAAACAAAATAAATGCATAATGCAAAAATTGTGAATAAATTAATTATAACACTTTCACTGCCGCCTCAATTTATTTGCGATAAAAAACTAAACACATTTGTGATATTTAATATTTATGGTCTTATTACACCCAGTACGACCACCAGGCAATGAGATTTATAAAGAAAGAAGAAATAAAATGAGACCAAAAACGTGATTATAAATTATGGTGATATTTTGTCAAGACAACCAATTGGTAATATATTAAAGACAGTTTGTTATTGGTTAAAATAATTAAAAATGTTAATGCCTTAATTGTTTTAACGAATCATATTTATTGATAAAAAAAAATATGTGATTTAAACTTGTTGGTGTTTGTTGTCTTCTCCAGGTCTCCTTTAAACACCTTTTTTATGATCACTTTAAGTCTGATGGTTTTGGTGACAGCTAGACCACAAACAAATCGTTACCAACATATTGCTGTGATAGAAAATGATGCCTGGGAACAGACTTTACCGAGTGAACTACGAAATCCTTTTTATAAAACGCCTAGAGTAAGAAATGCTTTGGCCAAATCATCTTGGTTTGGTCCGGGCGAAATGCCGGTAAGTAAAATATTAACTTTAAAGGGTGAGCACAAATCATATGTGACAAAAATTCACATACTTATAATCTCTTGAGTACTTGTTTAAATTTTGAAGATTGCTTTCATACAAATTAAAATAAAAGTAAATAAATCAAAACGCCATGTTTTATGATGCTGAGGTCTGCTCTGTAGTTTGACTCGCTTTTGTATTGCTTTTACATTGCGTTTAGAGTTTTGTTTTACTTAAAACAGAACATAACATTTCGGACAAAAATCGGCAAAATGTACAATCCTTGCGGGACTTCAACAGAGAGAGAGACATCTAAAACATGCCAATTCAGATTGTTCTCCAAAAAGTCGAACATAACATAAATATGAGATACGCTAAAAATTTATAAAAAAAAGTACGAAAATCACCGAAACTCGAAATAGCACAAAAAAATCTAATAATATTTACATACATCTAAAAACTAAAAATCGACAACAAATAAATTTTTCTTCAAAAAATTCAAAATCCATATTTTTACAAAAAAAAACCTCCTTAAAACTAAAAAAAAAAAATAGAAACTTAAGTACAAATCTAAAATTTGCCCATTTGAAAGAACCAAAAAAACTATAAATAATTAAATAAATATTGATCAAAATTTGAACACAACATTAAAATCAGGAATGTAATAAAACGAAATATTAATTTAAAAAATAAATAAATATTGGAAAAAATTTAAGAAGCAGAAAATAAAAAACTAAAATTTCACCTAAAGATTAGATTCCACAAAAATTTTAAAAAAACTCATTTAAAAGTTGAAAGCTAAGGAAAATAAAATTCAAAAAAGAAACTAAATTTTGAAACTTTGTAAAAATAAAATCGCCAAGTAATCGTAATTCAGACAAAAAATTTTATTCAACACAAAAGAAAAAAAAAAACAAAACGGGAATTACAAAAACAATTGTTTTCTTTATTATATTCTGTGTGTTATTTCAACAATATCGATTTCCAACCCCCACAATATAAAACGATGTCCGTCTTTCTGTCCATGTTAGTGTTGAAGTAAACTTTGCCAAGGCACTAGATGAGTTAGAGAAGATGTAAATATGACAATCGATCAGAGATAGTTTCGAAAGTATTGCTACTGGAAATCAGCAAGATCGGTCCATGTCTTTCTCGCCCACCTCTTATTTTTTACATCGTTTGGAACAATACAGTAACTCCAGTCGAAAAAACAAATTTATGGGGCGATAGAGAATAAAAAATATGAAGAAAAAAAACTGCAAAATAAAAAATTGGCGCTCGCCCATACTTCCCAAATTACGGGCCACTCAACTTTTCAAATTTTTTTTTAAATATCAATGCTGATGATATATTTATTTTTTATTCTCTGTCACCGCAATATTTGTTTTCTTTTTTTTTAGTAGGAGCTATTTTACTTAACTAGACTTACACACATGGTGAGGGGTATATAAGATGTGGCATAGCCGAATATAACACTCTTACTTGTTGATACACATTTTGTCGAGCACACCCTTTAATTGAATACAATTTTAATGTAAAAAATCAAACATTTATACAATTTTTTACATAATTTTTTTTCTTTTCTTTTAAGGTTTTGGATAGACAAGCTGAAAAGATTGCCAGACGGGAAATTTACAACGTTTTAAGTCATGCTGGTCTCATAGAAAGAAGAAATTTTTTATAAATGTAAAATTAAAACATTCAATAAAAATATAATATGTGATTTTGTTATATTTTGTTTTTCTTTCTTTCTACGAAAATAGCATTTATTTAAAATAGTTAATGACTTGTTTATGAAAAAAAAATAACTTGATTGCATTTACACTTCCTTTAGAAAAAGAAAATAAAAAAAATAAATATAAAAGTAAAATGTTAAATATAACAGTTGTTTAAATTGTTTGTTTGTACACTAAAAAATGGAGTAAAAACTTTTTGTTTTAATTTAACATAAAAATCCTTATAGTTATTCTTATATACAAAAAAAAAAAAAAAAAAACTTTAGGAAAAGATTAATGTAAAATTAAAGAAAAACAATTAAAAATCTATTTCTATGGCCTGCCTAGCCATGTATTTTAATTTGCTTTCTTCCTCTTTGTGGGCTGCAGGTGGTTTACGTTTTAGCTCTTCCGTTTTGTTTATCAACTCTTTACGTATTTTCTCTATAGAGACATTGGATGGAAAAGATTTATTTATTATGTTGGTATCATCGTCAACTGTCTCGCCATTTTCATCATCTTCATCGTCTGAATGGCTGGCAAATCCATTATGATCTCCATTCATCTGTGACGTTAAATTATCTTCGCCTATGTTGGAAATGTTATCAATTGTTTTTAAATCGCAACATTTAACCATTGATTTAACGAAATTTTCACATATTAAACTCATGGGGGGCATTGTATGAACAGACATGTCAATGAGCTGAAATCGAAGATTAAAAAAATTGAAATTAAATATTTTGCTTATTTTAATATTCAATTCAAGAATAAGAAAAAGTTTCGTTATTTTGGCTATACTTGGGATTTTTTCATTACCATTGAAATTTCATTTGTATTGTTGTTGCTTGAAATAATTACAATAACAAAAAGTTTAATAAACATATGCTACTAACTTCTTTAATTACAATTATTTTAACTAATTCTTTTTATTTTGAGATTTTTTTTTGGTTAATCTCCTTGGGCTGTTATGGCCAGTTTTGTTTTTCCAAATACACATAAAAATCAAACCATTTTTATATATATTTTTCCCAGCTTTTTTTAAAGTTTTTTTTTCCATTCGGGATTTAAACCGTGGATATTTAAATCAATTAAAACTTATTATTTTCTGGCTTTGGTTCATTTATTAATTTAATTTATAAAAATCTTTAGAAATAAAAATTATTTACAAATGTATGCGAACGTTTTCAAAGAAAACAAGAAAAATTAGACGCTGGCAGAATGTAATGCCGCAAACATTTGTAAATAATTTTTCTTTCTATAGATTTTTAGAAATGAAGTTAATAAATGAAACAAAGCTAGAAAATAAAAAATTTTAATTAATTAAAATATCCCCGTTTCAAATCCTGAATGGGAAAAAAACTTAAAAAATTAACAAAAACGCAAGGCACCGCGCATGTAGATTTATATCTAACTGCACAACAGTTAATACGATACTGGAACAGCATCTTTAGTGTTGTGGGTAAAAAGTAAGAATGACAGACAAAAACAAAATTTGCAAGTTACAAAGAGAACAGTGAAGAAATACTTTAGTTTGTGTGTCGGCTTCATCTAACCAAATTAATATTGATATAAATATTCCTCGTATTCTAATATACAAAATTAGTATGTTTACAAAATAGATGATGTTTACAAAATACACAACTTAAGGTAGATAGATGCAAAGAATGCTGATGATGGATTTGGCGGTGCTGAACATGCGGCATTACCATCTGCCAGCGTCAAGTTTTCTTGTTTTCTTTGAAAACGTCCGCATACATTTGTAAATAATTTTTCTTTCTAAAGATTCTCAGAAATTAAATTAATAAATGAATCAAAGCCAGAAGATAAGAAATTTTAATTTTTCCCAACGCGTCGTTTGTCTTTTTTTTTCAAAGTTCTTCAGGGGATTTTTTATAAAAATGATTATTTTGTTACATTGTAGAAAGAGTTCTTCATTTTTAGTTTAATTAATATTTTCTTCTAAAAATTTTAAGAAATAAATTAAAAAGTGAATCCTAAGCCGAAAAAAGTAAATTTTAATTAATTTTCTGAAATTCTCTTTTGATATTGCATCCGTGTCGACATATTCAAATATTGTTTCTGCAATTTTGGCCTTGATTGCTTAGATCTTGTTTTTGCTTAAACTACGACCAGTTCACCAGTTTGTATTCAATTTTCCTTTCTCACCCAAAAACACAAAAGCTGCCCAACAAAAGTTGCAAAGCGTTGACAGGTACTCAAGAATTTTACGCTAGACGGGCACATTATGATTTTTTTAACCAGTCTCTACACTAAGACAATTAAAAAAAGAATAATTACAAGTTTTTAATTACGTGCGTTCGATACATCGCAGCTAGCTGGATCATGAGCCTTTTGATGCAAGGTTGGAGACTATTTAAAAGCTACCACACTTGTGCTGTGCAACATCATATCGCAGCTATAACGCCCAGCCCACTGCTCCTCACCAATAACCGGACAAGCCCTAGTCTTCGTGTAAAGCTAACAGTTTTAATAGAATGCTCTTGGCCAGTCCGTTAAAAACATTACACAATTCACTTTTAAAATAAAATAAAAATATAAGCGACTACCCTTCGATTAAAATTTTGCAATTGAAAATTACAAATATCTAAATTATAGTGTAACAAAAAGTAAAAAAGTGCAAAAGCTAATCACATCTAATGATGTGAAACCAGATATATATAAAAAATCATCTTACTACTTCAATAAGAGAGGCTTAATACTAAGGCAGGTAATAGGGACTACCTTTGTCGAAGCTCGTTAATATTCGAAATTGCTTCTTGTGTACGATGAAGTACGGATCAATGATTCTGTTGATTCGTAATCCACACAATACAGTGACATCGTAAGCCTGGTATGATAGCGAACCGTATGCGGCAATTTTATTAACTAACGTAGTCATACTAATTTTGAAGTGCGCACCGCAAAAAATTAGTTTTTGGGCCAAAATTATTTGTGGGTTTTAAATCGACTACACAGCGAATTCACTGTTTGATGGTTAACTCGCACAGTGTTGTCTATTCACTAGTTTCAATCTGATTATAAACTATCTACCGAGAATGCTGAAAGCTAGACTACTTTACTCACTGGCGTATGGACTTCTTAGCTAGTGAACTTATCTTGTGATACTAGTGAGATAACTGCAAGTGTCTTATTTCTTTACATAATTTGACGTATATATGGTTTGTGCGAAGACCTTATAGAGTTAACATTATTAACTCTCTAAATAGTTGTCAAGTGAAAATTGCTGTGTGCCATCATCACAATCACGTCATTTGACAACAAATTATTTTTTTAAACTAAATTTTTATACACGCTTCACAGTGAGGAATTTGATAAAGAAATGGAAACATTTCTGTACTTTCATAACGGCTCTTCCGATTACATTGCAACTTCACACGGACTTCGTAGAAGTGTAGTCGAGTTTAGGTTTTAATTATCGCTCGAGTAAACCGTTGCCAAAACAGTTTATAAAGGAGATATTCGGCTTTTAAAATTAAAAATGTAACTCTTTGTTCTATCTTTCCATCATTTAGGTTCTAGAGAAACCAATATCCTTTTGATATTTTAAACATTTCTTTTTTTTTTACTTAAAATAAATTTTCTAGTTTTTATCAAATAAATAACTAATTAAACAAAATAAAACTGCCATCATAGACTATATATATCGAGCACTTCTAATTGGATCACCCTAAATTTTATAAAGAACTCATTTCACTCATTTCCTTAAGCAGCATATTTCGTTGTTACATTCCATTTATTATTAAAAGCCAATAACTTTCATTATTTCTTTTTTTATTCTTTAAAAAAAATGTTTGCTGTATTTAATTATCTTTATTTTGAATAAAACATTTTTATAGCTGCTCTTTAACTACATTTATCCTGTGTTATTTTTACAATCTTGGTCATTTTAATTAGTTGCAATTTACATACGGGGTCATATTTAGAACAGCCAAACACTCTTTAAGTAATTAATTCAATCATGTAATCAAAACTATATTCATGATCATCTTGCTCATGATCTGCTTAGTCATTGTTATTAAAATCAAAAAAAGCAAGAACAAAAAAATATTAAGAGAAACTAAAAGTGATACGCGTAAAAAGTTCTTTTTAAATGATAAACATTTCTCTAGAATTCTGCTTTTGAAACAGATTTTAAGTAGTTTAAACTAGATTTTATTTAGAGTAAACAATTATCAGTGAGTACTTCATTATTTTTTCCTATAAAATTTAAGATAATTCATCAAAAAATAAAGAAATAATAATTATAAAGAATAATTATTGCAATACATGTTGCTAAGAGCAAAAGCCAATTAGGTCTTTACAAAACATGGAAAATGAATCATTTTTCTTCACATATTTTTTTCTTTGGCTAAAAGAAGCCATTTTTTCTTGTTTGCTTCCCTAAATTACGCCACCAATATTAATAAATATTATTGTACAGGATGTTTTTAAGCTCGATAGAACTTTATCGACCACTGTATTGTGCGTGGTCGTGGATCACTGTATGTTACGAATAACACATATAGTGTTTCATATATAGTGCCAATTGTTGCTTGTTTATCAATGACTAAACTTATCGGTGACTTTACGTGACCCAACAGACAATTTTCGAGAGGTGTTAAATAGCACCACCAATTGACAAGTCCATTTTTGAAAATGAATTTATAATTAAATTTTGATTTCAATAAGTCGATGGTTGCAATTGTCTTATGGCACGTAGCTCTCAGATTAAATTCATGCATGTTAAAAAAAAATCATTGATTATAGTGGGATAACGATCTCTAACGACCGTAACGTGAACTCTGGCTTCATTTTTGAAGAAAAAACGTGCAATGATGCCACCTTCAAAAATTAAAACGCACTAAGTGGTGCATTTTTGTTGATATAGTTGAGTATGTGTGGTCTGTTGTAGATTTGCTTCGCTTCATACTCGGCAATTCTGTTTATTAACAATCCAATAAAACTAAAAATGATCGTCATCGCTAAACATCCGATCACTTTTCAACTGCTCTAGAGCCCAATTGGCGAAGAAATGACGCAGATAATGGTCTCTTGATTTTAATTCCTGCACCAGCTGGATCTTACTCGTATGAAGGCCAAGACCTTTGTACAAAATTTCAATAAATTGCTCTTACTCCGCAAGTATAAGTGGTGTTTGCTAACAGGCAACTCATCTTCAACCAGAATTTTTAACTTGGCATTTTGGCTATCCCTCGTATGGTTTTACTCAACTCTTCTTATTTTATTATTGCCGATTGAACCCACAAAAAACAAAGCACGTGATTTACAAAACATCGTTGATAAGCTTTGAACTTTATAATCTTCGCTTACAAGCTGACAGTTGTTTATGTTAACTTTTTTTAAGTGTAGATAACCACATTTTCATGTCAAAATTCTTTTAATGATTTAATAGAAATTTCAATTCTTTTCACTTTTCTTTAATTCACCAGACAAAATTTTAAAAACGATATAAAGATTCGTCCTTCTTATCACTGATTTGTTTTGAAGATCATTTTGATCTTAAAATATAATAAACAACTATTGCACTGCGTTTCATAATTATAAATACAGCTATGTACAGTGGAGCAAAAAGGAACTATTTTGGAAATAAATCACCAATTACTAAACGGCATGACTGATAGAATAAGGAGAAGTGTTACAGAAATTTTTTCTTGCAGACCTTTTTTCATTAGGACACCTTGGACATGTAAACTTTTCTGTAACTTGTCAAATTAAATTTTTTTTATCAAATTAAAAAGTCCCTGATAAGAAAATTTTCTGTATTAAATTTTTGTTAATGAAAATTCCTACAGATTTCTAACCTTTAACCCAAGTTTTACAAAATTACTTATTTTCAAGTAAAGACACAAGTGAGAAAATGCAGACTCAGTTAAACAAACCAATTTCTGCAATTCTAGAATCATTCGTAAAAAATCCCATAATTCTATATTTATAACTAGATTTGTGAAATACTTTTGTAAAGAACTTAATGCGACAAATAAGGCTTTTTAAGATCGGTTTAGATCCAAGTGTTGGGAATTTACAAAATTTAATTAACGTAAATTCAAATTTCTCGTGATTTAATTTTAACTAAAAATTAGCAAAGTGTTCGTGCATTAAGGAAATGAAATTATCACAATGATATTTTGTTTATTTTATTTTTCATTACTTTTTAACTGCATAAAGAGCTGAAAAAAACTCATACGCATGCAGGAGAAAAGTAAAGATAAAACCATTAGTTGATATAATTGTTAGTTTGCTAAAACTTTTATTTTTGTCTGTACTTTTTTGTCGTTATATTTTCTAATTTAGTCAATTTATTTGGAGTTATTTTTAGTTTTTCTAAAAATTTGAAAAAGTTTCCTGAAGCGGTATCGAAATGACCATCGAGACGTACTTTCACCCACAATAATCAATATCGGTGAATTTAAATAATCTAATCAGGAAAACAGTGCACTTAAATTTAGTAGACTTAAATTCAAAATTCCTGTGATTTAATTTAAATTATTTATTTTTATTAAAAGCTTTTAAAGTAACGAAGTTTTGTTTGGTTAAAAGTTTAGAAAGGTCACCTAACAAGCAGATTATGACAGCTATAAAAATACGGATACAATTAAGTTGATTATATTAGGATATTATTCCAATAAATAACACATGATATTTTACATTTATCATAAAACACTGAACTGTAGTTTCTAAGACTTTTTAGCAACTTTACTATTACTAATTTAAATTCTTAAACGACTTTAAGATTTAATAAGAATTTTAACAAAAAACAAACATCGTTTTATGCTTATTAATGATTATTAAAGCCTGCTACAAGCTCAGTTTTAATAACGCACAAATTGACCCGATCCAACTAACTGGCAAAATATTCAACAGTCGATCAAAGATGAACACTTAATGTTATAAACTATTAAATAAAGACAAGTGGTTTTTAGTTTAGATTTACATCTTCATAAAAAGTTAAAAAAATTATTAATTATGTATTAAAAATTTCGAAAAAAAGATAAAATTCTTTAAAATTTATCCAGAAGAGAAGATAAGTGCCCTTCCCAGGCAGGCTTACCTACGCCTATGCATATAACTGTAAAATTACGGAACTCGATTATTAAACGAATAAAGGTCACTAAACATAAAAAAAGAATTTCAGAAAACTATTTATGTCTTTATTAAAATATTGTTTTTTTTTTTTCTTATTAATTTAGAGAATTTTAGAATGGAAATAAATACATTTGTGAAAAAATAGGGTTTGAGAGAGAGGTAATGAAGGAAGTTATAAACTTTCCTCTTGAAGAAATATGTAAAAATGATGCAAAACATTTGTGTCATGATACTGTAAACAATTGTTTTGAATTATAATGAAGAATACTCGTACACTTAAAAGGAATTGAGACCAACACATCTTTTAAAGAAACAGAAAACTGATGAAGCCGACAGGTTGTACGACAGTTAAATTTAAAATTGTTTCAACATTAAAATATTCCTTGTTTTATAAAAATTAGGAGTTAAACTCCTAATTTTAAACTTATAATTTATTTTTGGCTTGAGTTAATTTTTTTTATTTTTATTTTATTTTTTTTTTTTTTTTGTTATTTATTTTTAAATGAACTCGAGCCAAAAATAAATTTTAATTCATTAAAAAATTCATTGAGAATGGTTAATCGAAATATTGGAAAAAGTAAATGAAACAAACTATTTTTAATATTTAAACATGACCTTAAGCGGGACCAAATCTTGTCAAACAGAAAAAGAAAACAATGGCAATTAAAATCTTCTCGAGACATTTTCTTTATTTAATAAAAGCAGTGTTCGTGTATTAAAAGCAGAAACATGTCGAAATAAGCAACTTAAGCTGCAGCTTCTTTCATTTGCCAAAAATAATATGTCATGGTGAGACGGATATGTGGTGACATATCGTACTAACGGACGCTATCGCTTTAGTTTTCAAATCTAAAGTCGTCGGATCGGAGAAATCAAAAGTAAGTTATTAAACAGTATTCTTTGTATCGTAGTTATCAATTTTAATTTGTTTTCTAATTTAACAACTGAGTATGAGAAATAAAAACTGTTTAAGGTAGAATTTGACAACAAAATAAAAATTTATTGGAAAATTTTTAATATGAGAAATATTTTAAGGAAAATTTTTAGTTGAATACCCTGACTACTAAGAATCTAAATTCTATAATGTGGCAAAGTTCCAAATATATAATAAAAAAAATAATCAAAATAGTTGGTTTCGTTTTGCTAGGAAATAACTTCAAGCTTCCCATGCGTCAAGTACGTAAACAAATAGAAAGCCAGGAAACAAAAGCATCAGAGTCATACACACATACATATACACACTTTTGTTTTTTAAATAGAAAATACCTACGACAATGTGCATAGAGTTCATTTTAATAAAGACTTCGCCGGCATAGAGAAATTCAAAACACTTTAAAGAGTTCTTTTACAGTAGCTGCGTGATGTTTGCAAAAGTGTGTTGTACACTCGGCTGTAATACATACATGTGGCGCTAGATTCTTAAAGTCAGTCATTCGTTGGACCAGTTGGCAGTATTGTTTGTGTTGTGATATAAAATCGTGTGCTTTAGAAATTGCAGCAGTCAATTATCATTGTAAAACGAGACTGAACACAACCCGGAATACAGCAAAAATAACAAAGTTTTTTTTTAACAAATAGCAAAAATATAATAATAATAATAAGTAACAATAATTCATATAGAAAATACAAAAATAATCAAACTACAAAAACAATTTTATTTCCGTAAATAAACAAAACACTTAAAGGTCTTTAAGAAAAACTAAAAAAAAAATTTAGAATTCATAAAAAATCTTTACTTAAACTTGATTTTAAAAAAATTGAACCAGGAAAAACAGTGAACTTTTAAAATTTATTTTTTGAGCAAAAACATAATAAAAAACACAATATAAATAAAATGTTGCCAAAGAGCTTTTATTTGTTAGTGACATTTGTTTTAATTTTTACTATGGCCCTTTTATTGCCAGCCGGTCAATGTGGCCCAGTGCCAAAAATAAATGAGGTAAGGAACAACAACAACAACATAAATTTCTAAAAACACCAGAATAAATGGCGTCTGTTTACTTTTAAAAAAAGGCTCCTCACTTTAGTGGAGCTTTACAAACATAAAAGTCATATAAGAAAGTTAAAATAAATGTCAGCAAATGTACACGAAAATAAATAAAAATTAATAAAACGATGCACTAAAATTTATTAAAGTACGTCTTCAATAGCACGGTGCTACAAAATATACTGTTTAAAAATATATTTGAAAATTTACCTGCGAAAAAGGAGTTTTTTTGGCATTTTTTTAAAAAAAACTTTTGGTCACAGTTTTTAATTGGTAGTGAAATTAAGCTGTGTCAACATCTAACTCACATGTTTTATTGTGACAAGCGTTGTTATTGCTAAAATGGATGCTTTGCCATCTAGTGCAAAATTTTGCTTTTTCAGAAAGCAATGACAGCCTTAAAAAAGGATCGTCTTCAAATCAGCGAATTACCGTTACGTATCTGCTTATTTTACATGTTAATTTGCAAGATAAACTTAGCAACAATTTAGTCTCATACAGAAGTAACGTTAAAAAAGTTTGAACGCTTAAATTTTTTAAATTCTATTAATTCGTAAGATTTGTATCTAAAGGAAAGCTCTTTTATAGGTGTATTTTTGTTTTAACATTAATGCTAGGAACACAACTGAGACGAACGGTCGCAAATATTTGTCGCCAAAAAAAAACACATTTGTGTATATGAATATGCACACAATCATGATGTCGGACGAAATTCGACATATGCGGCAAACTTTTCAATAGGTTTGTTTCTAATTCTTACGCCGGCAAACGTTGAACAAATCAGTTTTAGTTTTGAAGTATTTTAGTAAATAAAGTTATTTAACTTGAATATTTATTTTATTTGTATCTTATACCAAAAAATTAAGTGCAAAAAAGTAGTTTAATGCACTGAACACATTCGCCACAGCAGGCTACACGAACACACGGCAGCAAATGCAGGTAGCTACATTTGCCGCCATATAGCCAGCTACAAAATTATTTTGAACGCAGCAGCTACATAATAAAAATATGATTATAGTGTATTGCAGTGATGTCACTTTAATATTTTTTTAGTGTTTTTTAAAAAGAATCAGTTCTGGTATTTGATTAAAAAAAATTTAGATATTTAGATTATTGTGTAAGATGCTATTAGAAGACTAAAAAAATATTTTTTAAGAGTGCGTCGATTTTTCGTTTCGCTTGTCTTCAAAATTAATAATATATTGAACTATTTCCCTTAAATGCAAACGAAGTTACTAGTCTACAGCAATAAAAAAATGCTCAAAACAACAAAATGTTGAAAGCTATACAATGATATCTATCAAAAACACAATTGTGTTAAAAACTAACAGGTTTCCCATACAAGAAACCTTCTACTAATATAGACAAATTGAAATTGCCGTAAGAAAAAAGTAAATATATATATATAACTGAATGTTTTCCACACAAAAAGAAATTGTAATTTGATATACACTCGAAAACATTCCTTTAAAATATTTCGAGTTATTCTTCGTATATTTTCGCCACCACGATTGAAGTACTTTTTATAAAAAAAATACTTGAAAGTACATATGCATACACCTAAAATTAAAAACTAATAAAAAATATTTTAATATATAAATAAATCTTTTAATAAATAACGCATGATTATTTTAAGTTCTTGTTTTTTCTTTTTTCCGAATAAGAGGTTTTATGCACTTATTAGTTTACATGACTTATAGTACTGATATCACTCAACTGTCTATTGTCGTCAACAAAAATAGAAATTAGTTTAATTGGACTGCACGGCAAAATCAGTTTAGACAACAACCTTTCGCCTTATTGCCTTGCTGTCTTCAAAATAATCATTCTCGTATGCACACATGTTTTCTATTTTAGAAATGTTGCAGTCGGTAGTTGCTGTGGTGAATGTGTTTACAGCTTAAAATCAAAATCAAAAGCTTTTAGTCGTGATTTTGTTAATGTTTAATTTTTTTAAATATTATTTTTTATATGGTCTTCTATCAGCTCGCAAAATGTAAACAAAAATAAAACAAAAGTTAACAAATGTTGGTCCTGTTGGGCTTTACATCCAAATAAAATGAAATAAATAAAAAAATCTGTCATCGTAATTGTGCTTCATACGACGAACTTACACAACGAAACGTCGTGTTAGACGAAATTCGTCGTTCGTCCCAGTTGTGTTTATACCATAAGGCCCTTATTTCATAAACAAAACACAAACAAAAACGAAATTCAAAATATTAAAAGAAATCAACACCAATAAATTTGTGGCGTTTGCGTTCGTTTGAAAACTTTTAACATTGGCATGAAAAACAATAATTTTTTTAAAATTATATTTAAATTAGTTTTTAATATTAATAATATTAGCGTTGTGTTGAGTTTTACAGAATAAGAGCCCAAATATCACATTAAACAAATTCTTTTCTCCCAAAATGTTCGCAATTATTGTACACATATGGCCGAATTTAATTGATGTGGCTTAAAAATTTCCATCTCTTTTTCGCACTGGTGGAAGTAATCATGTTTAAATAGAATCCTAAAAAAGGAATCAAATGATGATTAAAAAAATAACTGAAAACGCGATCTATCAGGCATGTCACAGAACACAATTCCGATCGAAAGTGGTTTCAATTCCGCAAATTGCTTCTTTACAAAATTAAAAATGAAAAATTTCTTCGGAATGAAACCACTTTCAAATTTAAAAGTGGAATTTAGTTTCTTTGAAATTTTGTTATTTGCGTTTCATAAATTTTCTTTTATGATGTGTCCTACTTAGATTAGCCTTGTTGTTTACTTTGTTGTGCAAAATATTGCCATATTTAAAATAAATAGTGGAGATTCAATACTTTTCAGGAATAAACAAAATCGATCGGAATCTGAAGAAGGTAAAACAAAATCGATCGGAACTGTTAATACGAAATTTAAACCATTCCGATCGGAATGTGTGACATGCCTGTATATTTCTTTTAGAAAAGTGTTGTAGCCCCTTTAGTGTAAAGTAAACGCATTAGCTTGAAGCTCGTGCAGCCACCTTATTAGGTATGGTTATACCGACCATGGACGGCGCTATAAAATATACCAGTGTAAACAAAAACTTAACACATTAATTAGCAGTGGTTGGGATATGAACCCAAGACCCCTCAAACTGATCAGTGTGCTTAATTTTTTCACCGAAAAAAATATATTTAGTTTTCATGTTATTTCATATTCACTCATTGATTTTTAATAATCCATTCAGTAAACTTTTTAGCTGCTGTAGAAAGCTTTTTATACCCTTCACCACAGGTAAGAGAAGGAAAATAACTGTCAGTTTCAACTGTTCAGTTAAAACTCTCAGTTAAAAATTTACGTATGTAGGTAATAACTGATGGTTCAACTCAACTATTCAGATTAACTGAGAATTTCAAAATTTTTATATTTTTAACTGATAGTTTCAAATGAAGTAAACGTGTGTGGGGGGGTTCAAATGTACCGTTTTCAGTTCAATTTGTGTCGAGCGAGAATGCGTATCATGTCGGGTAAACGGAACCAAGTGATAGTCGCTTTTCTTGCCTATAGCAAATCTAGCGAGTACTATGATCGTACCAAAAGATATGCTGCCTACAAAAAGCTGGCGAAGAAGTTAAAAAAAGTAGAACCTGACGCGGAAAAGAAATCTATTTTGTCAAAAATAAACAGCTTAAGATCCGCTTTTCGCAAAGAACCTAAGAAACTTTAAGCATGAAAAAAGTCTAGAGCATCTGCAGACAGCATTTACATGCCGGTTACTTTGGAACTACGACATGTTTGATTTCCTACGTGATCAAAAATTACACCGTCCAAACCGTCGCTCGTAATCCAGGTTAAAAACTGAAGTTTTGAACTACACGTGTGTGTACATCTGAGTTAAAAGTTAAGTCTGTCAGTTATAACTGAACGGTTGAAACTGACAGTTAAAACTGTACGTGAGTTGCCGGCTTTAGTTTGTCATTCCGTTTGTAGTTTCTACAATATGTGATTCCGACTCCATAAAGTATATACGTATATTCTGAGTCCTTATGCATAGCGAAGTCGATTAAGCGATGTCCGTCTGTCCGTCCGTGTTAGTGTTGTAAGCAAATTTACAATCGATCAGATATAGTTTCGAAAATTTTGCTACTGAAAATCAGCAAGATCGGTCCATGTCCTTTGAGGCAGCTGGCAAAACACCACGCATGTTTAATATTTCCATATCAATGGAGCAATAAAGTAATTCAAATCAAAAAAAAAAAACAAATATATGTGGCAATAGCGAATTAAAAAATACGAAGAAAACAGCAAGCTGCTGTAGTCAAAGTGGTAAACACGTTGACTACAAATCTGGTTGGCCAGGCAACCAAAAAATTAAAGTGTGTTTTTCTGTTTAATGGTATAAATACATATTCAGAATTAACATTAAAACGTGCAGCCTCCTTCGCCGGTACTTCTTCATAGCATATTCGCCGGCGAAATAAAATAACTAACTTTCTATCTTTCTCCTTTCACCACCTGTCGTATCACTCATCTATTCCTTTCCTAAAGAATGTAGCACGGTTGCGAAAATAACTAAAAAGGTAAATAATGCCTGAAGTGCTACTTCTCCTTACAAAAAAAAAAATAAGCAGCCTTTATTTTCCGAGTTATGGGCCTCTAAAATTTTCATAGAAAAGTACGATTTTGTATCATATTTCATCTATCAATCAATCAAAACTTTTGAAGAGATCTTGCAGGAAATGCTAAAATTTTTTAAAAAATGCTCAACTCATTAAGAGCCGGTAACATTTTTATGTAAAATTATTATTCTCCATTATTCTCCTCGATGCCGTATTTATATTCCTGTTATTTAAAAGCTTTAATATTGTTAAAAAACGAAATTGCGTCATTCCTCGATCTGCCCTCTGTTTTCAATTAATATTAACTGACAGATGTCAAAACTGTAGAGATAGCGGCTAATCCAGAAACCGACTTTACAAATTCGTGTTAAAAATACAAGATATAATTAAGTGATAAAAATCTTCAAGTCGATATCAGTGATCTTTAAAATCTTTTAAACGATGGCAGAAACTATTATCGTTTTTAATTTGTTTTAAAAACATCGCACACTGAATTTCCTGTGGAGGTGTTTTTGTAAACCACTTCTTCAATAAAAGTTTGAATTATCATCATGGCTTTAAAATAAGTTACCTTTGTATCCATACATTGTTCAAATTTTGCTTGACATATTTCATTAAGAAGTAAGAACAAGGTACATTTATTTAAGTAGGTAGTGTCGTCTGCTCAGCTGGTTTGTAGTTGGACATGTCAAATGTTGTTTATATTTTACAACTTTACAAATTTCAAAAAAAAACAACAACAATCATATGCAGAACAACGAAAGCGTTTGTTTTTAAAGCAATTATCTTTCATTTTCTCTTTCTATTTTTGACATTTCCACTCACAAAGCAACAAAAAATTGCCATGTTCTTTTTACAAATGTTGTATTTGTTGTAGAGCCGCTAACACCTAGGAAAATAAATGTACCTTGAGTAAGAAGTTAGAAAGAAACATAATAAATTTTTGTATTTAAATTTAACAACAATAAAAAGGCTATTCAGACAATTTAAAAAAATGTCTAACAAAACAAATCAGTTTTTGATGAGGAACTGGATTTATAACTACGACCAAAACTAAATAAATTATATTTTGATTAAAGTGATCCGTTATCAGCAATAAAGTGACGCTCAACCTTTATTTGAAGCACATACCAGATTTTTTAATTGCCTATATATTTTTATCACCAAAATACAAATGGCATGAACTGTCTATAAATAAGTCCACACAAAACTTGCGATAGATTTCTTTAAATATAATTTAAGAACAAATAAAAGCCACTTGTTTTTATTATCTAAAGCTACTATTAATCAATTTAGAGATTAAAATAAGTTTAAATAAATTTTTATCTACAGCAAAGTTTTAAATACTGAAAGAATATAAATATCTTCTAGTGAGTAAAATTTAAATTTAAATTTTTGGCGTAAAATAAAAGATTAAAATATCAAGGGTTGACCCCCTTCGTTCTGCTAACAGCTTATTACTATCAGGCTCAGTCGATATGAACCTAAACGAGATCGCAATAGAGTAGCATAGTTAGTGATATAATGAAAAATGTAACTACGTAACAGTTCTCTGTTTTCAAGGAGATCTTTGTAACAAAAACGCAGCATGTAAGGGAAAGTATAACTGTAGTGTTATTTTTTATTTCAGTGAAAGTGGTTAGCGATTATGCTCTAGCTTAGCCAACTTGTCGTTTTTGCTTTGAACGAATGGAGAACTATAATTTCAATGTGTATGAAACAGAGTGGAGATTAACGCTTTTTTCATAACATTTGACATACAGAAATCGTTGTAAAATGTGAAAGCTATTTGTAATTTTTTCTCATTTTGAGACACGCATTCTCTCATACACGTTATCATCCTACTTTCAAAAAATTTCATATTTTTTGTTTTGGAGTATTTGATAAAAAAAAGAATACAAAAAAAAGAAGCAGAAAACACACCAACTTTATAATAAAAAGAAGTTACTAAAGCCTCTTCAATTAAAGGCCTTGTTTTTTATGGCAGCATTCTTAATTGAAGTTGCGTTTTTCATTACTATAGAGCGTTCCGGTCACCCGAAATTGTTAACATAAAAATTGCAATAACAATTTCCAGACATTTAAGAGCACTTGGATTTATCTTAAAGGAACAAAATCGGGTATTAAACAAACTGAAACCAAGAGAAGAGCTTCAGCGTCATACAACAAAGTCGTCTTACATAGGAATAGAAAATGGCGAGAATACGTGATATATCTTAACCTTATTTTTAGTGCTGTATAGTCTGCAAATTTATCCCCCTTCTCACTACTTTTTTCTATGTAAGAACAAAAAATATAAGAAGTTGTTTTGAGATGGGAAACATAAATTAGCGAGAATTTTAAAAAAGACGTAGTTTCGGATAGACAATGTTTTTTAAAAAAGAGTGAACTTAGAAGGTTTAGCCTCTTCCAACGAATTGACGCTGATTGTAAGGAAGGCAATAATTTTAGATTTGATTATTTAATTCATTAAACTCCTAAGAATGTTTACTTTTCATGAATAATTTAATTTCTATCTCGTTCTTTTAATATCATTTTATTTATTTATTTCCAATAAAAGAATAATAATATTGAATAGTTTTTAAAATTATTTTAGCGCGATATGATGCCAGATGTACCTCAAACGCATTGTCTGCGTTATTTTAAACATAACGTTATAATGATGAGACGTTGTCGACATTTACGTGTGCCCACTGCTCCACGAATGGGTGATGTAAAAAAGTGAGATAAAATTCAATTCTTTTCAATTTAATTTTACGATTTTTGAATATTTTTAATAATCTTTTTTTTTTTTTTGCTTTGTTTTAATTGCAGATTAAATCACATATTAAATTATAACATCGCTAAAACGGGTGATAACAAATATTGAAAATAAGAAATTATTTAAGAATTAGTCATCGTATTGAATAAGAGTATTGAAGCATTTACTACTACATTTCAATAGGGGCGAGATGTCAACGGGTACTGCGTTTTTTTTTTTACTACACAGATAACAAGAGAAAAACTCTTTGAAAAATATAATATTTATAGCACTTTTTTGTAAGGCAACTAAAACTCGACTGTTGTGTTAACTAAATTTTTAGGAAATTATTTAAATGAAAAAAATGTTATTATTTAGAATTTGGAGATATTGAAACTAAAAAGTCAATTAACAAAAATATCAAATCTTGCACTGTAATTATATTTAAATTCAAATGTTCATTTAACAGCCAAAGTACTTTATAATTTTAAGTATTATTTTAAATTATTTTGTATCATTTAATATATTAAGTTAAAAAAATTAATTAAAAACACTTTGTGAATAAAAAGAATATGTGGTTTTTTTTTCAAATCGAGGAAGTTCGACGAAAAATCTTAAGAAAAATTTCAAAGTTGTTCAAGTACTTACAACCTCTATTTCACAATACGAATTAAATATAAATTCCCTTGGTTTGGGAACATCGAGAAGTCTAAAAACGTTTTATTAATGATCCTAAATAATGTTTAAAAATACGTAACCCTATTGTTTTCTTCATAAGGTGTTTCCGTCTGTCAGTCAGTCACAGACCTCTATCTTTGGAACCGTAATAGGCAGACTCTTGAACTTTTTGCAGATGTATAACAATAGCTGGTATAAGAAACACGAAAAATTAAAGGGTGTGACATAATATTCATAAAAATATTGTTATTTTTTTGAGCTGTGAGAGGTAGATACGCTAAATTTATAGAAAAGAAAAACTTTAAATTAAAGGGTCTCCTAAAATTGACGTGATTTTCATTTATATGGCTTCAGTTTTTCAATGGTAGTAGGCAGAAAATTATAATTCACACAAACTATGTACAAATATGTCCGCCATAAAAATATATTGTAAACAACATATTTAGAAATTAAAGAGTGTTACCAAAAGGTCGTGAATTTGATGAATATGACCCTATCTTTTAAACTGTTATAGGCAGACCCTTCATAACGAATTCATAACGAGGATGTACTGCTATCAGAATAAGTACAAAAAAGTGATTTTCACTTGTGGGGACATATTTTCTCTTGAACCGCAGGGCGTGACTTGTTTAAAAAAATTAAATTAAAACGTGCTCCAATATTAACATGATTTTTACAGTACTTTAGTTTAAATTTACTATGTCCGCTGTAAAAATTAAAAAAAATTAAATTGTGATTGTGTCAAAAACCTACATAAGATGCTAGAGAATTAATTGGTATTTACACATTACTGGAAGAAGTCGAAAATACACTAAATACGATGGAGTTACCAACAATTATGTTTTTTTATACCCTTCACCACAAAAAAAGGAAAAAAGGGTATATCTAAGTTTGTCATTCCGTTTGTACGAAGGCTGCTCTATATATTTCTGGCTTTATAATGAAAATGCGAATATTTATAATCAAAAATGGTTTTATTGTTTTTCAAAGTATTCTCCAGCATGATTTATACACTTTTGCATGCCCTCAAACCAGTTGTCGAAGCACTTTTTCCACTCCGATTGAGACACCTCTAAAACATGGTTTTTGAACACTTCAACAGCTTCTTCTGGCGACGAAAATCGTTGACAACGCATTTTTTTCTTGATGTGCGGAAACAAGAAGAGGTCATTAGGTGCCAAGTCAGGGCTGTACGGCGGATGACCCATTAATTCGACGTTTTGGCCGGTCAAAAACGCTCTGGTTTGAGCCGATGTGCGAGAGCTCGCATTGTCATGGTGAACAATGATTCGTCTTCTCTTGTTGGTTGTTCGAATTTCTTCGATGACTTCAAGCAAACAAATTGTAGTGTACCACTCAGAAGTGACCGTCCTACATTGCTCAAGCGGAACAGTCGCCACATGACCAGTTTTGCCGAAGAAACAGGCGACCATTTGCTTCGAAGTGCTTCTTCCACGAACAATTTTCGTTGGATTTTGCTCGTCTTTGAAGACCCACACGGTCGATTGTTGTTTCGTTTCGGGCTCATACGCATAGATCCATGATTCGTCACCTGTGACGATCTTATAAACGTCTTTTGAAGCACAGCAATCGTATTTTTGCAACATTTCTTTGCACCAATCGACATGTCGATCTTTCATTATGAGTTCACGCACGGCATCAGAGTTCTCCATCACAACAGCCGTTTTTGGACGACCTTCACGGAATTCGTCTTTGAGCGAGCTTCGGCCACGATAAAATTCATTATACCAATTTTTCACAGTGCTATAGGATGGTGCTTCATCGCCATACAAAGATTTAAGTTCATCAATTAACTCTTGTCGTGATAATCCACGTCGAAAGTTGTGAAAAATGATAGCACGAAAATGTTCACGAGTTAATTCCATTTTTTTCTGTATTAATTTTTTCAAGTCACTGTAAACAACACAACTAATGGCCGTACGTCAAAACGTTTTGAGTACGATTATGCTTAAAAAAGACAAACTTTCCAATGGAAATGTCAGATTGCACTCGGCAGCACTCAGTGTTGCCAGGCCAGAAATATATATAGCAGCCCTCGTACACTAAATACGATGGAGTTACCAACAATTATGCTTTTTTATACCCTTCACCACAAAAAAAGGAAATAGGGTATATCTAAGTTTGCCATTCCGTTTGTAATATCCACAATATTCATTTCCGCCCCCATAAAGTATATATACATATTCTGAGTTCTTATAAATAGCGAAGTCGATTGAGCGTTGTCCGTCTGACCGTGTTAGTGTTGAAATCAACTTTAACAAGGCACAAGATGAGCTAGAAAGAATTTAAATACGCCAATCAATCAAACATAGTGTCTTAAATTTTGCTATTGAAAATCACTAAGATCGATCCATGTCCTTCGAGGCAGCAGGCAAAACACCATGCCTGCCTCTAATTTTTCCATCTCATTTGGAATAATGAAGTAACTTCAATTAAAAAAAAATATATGGGGCAATAGAAAATGAAAAAATAAAAATATAAAGTGAAAAAATTTGCGCTCGCCCTAATTCATAAAAAACTACCATTGTGCGTCAAATTAAGAGCTTTTGAAGAGTTCTTTTAAGAAAATACTAAAATTTTTTAAAAATGCTTAAACCATTAAGAGCCGATGACATCTTTATGTAAAAAGTTTTTTCTTCAATTCTCCGTCACCTCAATATTTGCTGTTTTTAATTGGAGTTACTTCACTGAACTAGATTTTAATACACGATGAAGGGTTTTGCATAGGCGAATATCGCACTCTATTTGTTTTTTATAATTTTTTTTTTTACTCTTTACTCTGTCGATGTGTTTATTAAAATAAAGCTTCCACAATATTAATTTCTTACTTAATTTAATTATTGCATCATAAATTTATTTTACTAAATTGAATATATTCTTCTTAGTATTCATTTAAAAACAAAAACTTTTTTTTGGTATTAACTAAATGCGAACACTAAATCGAAATTCAAAAAAACTCAAAAATTTCTGTCTGACAGTTAAAAAAAAATTAAATAAAAAAAGGAAGGACCCACATTAAACATTACAAGTATTTTTCTTTTAACAATTAAAGGAAAATAATTATATATACTAATTTTACATTAAATATTGTAATAAAATAAAAAAAGACTCACCGCCTTAATTGCAGTCTTATCGTTGTTTCCTAAAACTAAGGGACCGTTTTGACGTAATACAGTTTTTTTGTCGGTAACAGTTTTAGTAGCGTAGGTGCCGAATGTCGTATATTGTATTGTTTCTTCGGCAGGATTTTCAAATGTAACGGGTGCAGGAACATCAGGATCTTTATCATGTGGTGATGATAAATATATTATTTCTTGATTTTCGTTTAGGAAATATAAAATAGACTGAGACTGCCAATCTACATTAATTGATCTTTGTTTAGGATAACGCCGGGGAATCCAAGCAATGCCATGTACCTTTGGTATATTGCGACGTTGATAAATGGGCAGCGGTACATTGGGTTGAAACAGATGCACTAAAATTTTTTATTTAAGTTAATTTTTCTCACTATTATATTAAAAGCATTATTCGTTTACTTACATTCCTTATTTTGCGTAACTACAGCCACTAAATTAGTTAGCGGATCAAAAGTCAAGTGCTGAACACTTAATTTGAGAACAGCTTGTAAACGCAAAGTTAGCAAATTCCATATTAAAATACGGCGTTCAGTGCAAGCAAGCACCAAGTGTGCGTATTCACCAGCAGCAAATTGTACATGTGATATTTCCGCCATAGTTGGATTTGGCAATGGAAGATTTGTTTCTACAATTTTATTGACATTTTCCTTGATCTTGGCTTTATTTTGTGGTGTCGTTTTGTTTTCCAAATTATTTCCCAAATTTAATAAATTTATCAAAGGTACTAAGAAAGTACTGACTCTATTATAGTACTTCATTTGCTGTTTGCAGTGCTGCTGGTAACGATACTTTGCTTTAAAACGTTGCCTTAAGTTAAAACGATTTATATGCAAATTCATTCTGTCTTCAGCATTTCGTTTTTCAAACAATTTACCCAAATATTCCGCTAGTTTTGTTTCCATTTGTGGATGCACTTTACAGGCTATACCCAATCTTTGATAGAGTAAGACTTTTTGAAACAAATTCAATTCATGCATTTGTAAAATTTTCTTGTATAAAGTGATCTTTTGTTGGTCATCAATCTGCTTTAACGTTTTGATTGCATCATTTTTTAGAGATTGTTTGCAGTTTAAGGTTTTTTGCCACTCTTTAATTAAAGTTTCTTCATTTGCATCCAGCAATTTGATAAATGATTGCATTAGTTTTTTTCGTTTTTCTACTAATTCTGATTTAGCTCCGTTAATAGTTTTTGTAGGAAGGTTTATTTGTGCTTTTGTTACGCAGCCATCGAGACCACTTGAGCCAGTGAGAGCAGCTTTAATTTTAAGATTATTCGATTTATATATACATAGAGTATTGCCAAAGCCAGCGGCCAATAGAGAACCATCTTGTGAGAATGATATTGAAGCAATTGGCATATTTTTATATGAAGTTTGGGCAATGCAATACCAAGTTTTTCCCTTTTTATAAATGCTGTCAGAGTCTTCGAGCGACCAAATTTTAATAATATTATCTTCGCCTACAGTGGCACATAAAAGATTTTCCACTTGATAGTCATTAGAGAATTCGATAGCTTTAAAACCTCCTTCATGAGGCAATTCAATATTGGTATTTAAAGCATAACTGAAAATGTTTAGATGGTTATTATTTTAGACTTAAAATTGATGAAATAACATTTTGAAATATTCATGCAGACATGTTCTAAAAACAACTCTTTGTGCAAGAGATTTTAAAACACAAAATAGGTATTCTGTACATAAATATTTCTTTCTTTTATGTAATCTTAAACCAGTTGGTTTAAGTAACTACCAGATTTTAAATTACATATTTTTTTGGGGAAACTCTGATTGTAAAAACTAAATCAGAGACGTAACTACAAGTCAATAAAAAAGCTGATTCTAAATTAATTATTACTTTTTTTCATTTTTCGTTAGAGTTACGGTGGAAAAAATATTTTTGTATAACCTTTATTTCTAAATGTCAATAGATATATTTTACGTTGCCCATAACTTTTATGTTCTGATTATTATATTTTATAGCTAAATTAGATTAGATATTTATGATCAAAACGGATTGATTAGCGTTAATAATAGAATTTGTTTTTGTAATTTCAATTCAATTTCTCGAATATGTTTTAAAATACAAGTTATTTATTAATTTGCCGACTCAAAGACGTTATTGCAGCCTGAAAGAACACGGTTATGGCGAATTTAGTTGCGGTATTTCGTTATATGCAAAAACAAAGAAGATTTGATAATGTTAACAAATTAAAAAAAAATAATTTTTTTTTATAACATAAAAAAATAAAGATAAAATAAAGATAAATAAATTGTGAGACTGTTTTTGATTGTGTGATTTTATTTTTGTGATTGTGTGATCTTCAAAATAGGATCAAATCACACGCGTTTTTTGAAAAACTCTAATTTCAAAATACGTAAATTTCAGTGAATGCTAGCTTATAAATATTTTCCTCGATAGTTTAGTGATTAGTAACTCAAACCACGAAAACAATTACTTACTTATGCGTGTCCTCTTGATAATTCCAAAACTTCAAACGTAATTCTGGTAAATGTTCTTCATCATTAAAAACTTCGCCAGTAGCCATCCAATCGATATTAAATGCCGCTTTAGTTACATTTATATTGTAAAGAATTTTTCTTCTTTCCTTAGACAACAAATTTTGATTAACAATATTCACCTTAAAAACAGAAATCAAAACCCTTCACAAATAAACCTCAAACAAATATAATTAAGTTTTCACATACGTTATACAGTAAACTTTTAGTGTACGTGTTATAAAATTGTAGTGACCCTATACGTCCATTTAGAACTAAGGTATTGCTACGTGGATTAAAGCGTAATCCTGCTGGAAATTTAAAACTTCCAGCTTTATCATCACCGATATAGGTGAATTCCTGCAGATTCTGATGAAGGACTCTCTCCTGGCCGTAGAACTGTATACTGTTATCATTTAAGCATGCTACTATTCTTGTATTGTCTGGACTAATAACAAGATGACGTATTGCAGCAGCTGTACGAGGTATAAATTGCCTTATGTGTGGATTTTCTATATTCCACTTAACGATTACAGACTCTTCACCACCACTGTAAAAACTTGCACCAGCGATAGTAAAACATATACTGGTTACCTTTGTATGATGCCAATGATAAAGACTCTGAAAATGTTAATAATAAAACTATTAATAAAAGCATATTTTAATATTTCAATTTACGTACATTTTTTACTGTTTCTTTATCGTAAAATTCACGCCATAAGAAAATTTTGCCATGTTCATCTCCTGTCGCTACACATTCCTCTGATGTGTGGATTTGAAGAGCAGTAATAGGTATTTTGTGAGCGTTCTGCCATCTTAAAAACAAAAATAATAAGAACTAGAATTTTTCTTAGAATAAAAGAAATCAAATCCATTTATGCTGTTTTATATTACACTCCTAATATGTTTCTAAAATAAAATTTTGAAATGGTCTGAAAATTGATCACTAAATGAACATTTTACAACTTTAGACAATTAAAACGAAAAGCATTTTTCGTCATTTCGTTATCATGAATCATTACCTAGTACATGTCCATGTTTTGTAATCCACAAAATATACAAAATGACCCTGAGCCAACACCAGATTTGGAAAGTTTTTATTATCCACAGCAATTAAAGGGCGCTTCATGCTAAACACACAATTGAATTAAAAACAACATTTACAGATTCGAACCTTTACTCACTATAATCTTAAGTTGCAAGGTACTTTTAGGAAGCTTTTACTCTCTCGGCTTAATATACGCCATTGTATGGGTTCACTGAGTCTTTTGAAGCATATAAATGCATGAGCTAAATCAGATTTTCCATAGATGTTAAGAAGCTTAAAATTTGTTATTTCCCATGGTTTGTTATCAAAAGCAGGAATATGTAAAATATTCTTGAGGACACCAGTTTTCCATTCCCATGAAAATATTTCACCTTTATTATTGCAAGCTATTAAAATGTTATCATTATGCAATTCAAATTCAAAATCTATTAAGGGAGCAGTCGAACCCTCTAGCTTTCTTACAAATTGATAACTAATGGTGGAGTACACATTTACTTCATTTTTCGCAATGAACAACAAATGCCTGGAAACAATAAAAAAAAAATAAGGAAAAATATGCTGTATAACTTGGCGTGTTTTATTTTCGACTTACTCTCCATTTCCAGAGTATATTGGAGGATACTCTGCAATACTTGCTCCAGCTAAATACTGAAACTCTAAATTATTTTCAAATTCCATTTCTTCAAATGGTTAAAAGCTTTCACTTATAGCTTTATAATCATAAATAATTTGCCACTTTAACCACCATGTATCTAATCAATGCAATTTAATTAATTTTGAAGTTGAATGGTAGCTTTTAAATACAAATTGTTCAGTAAATAAAATAAATTTCCAATATATCAGGACATCTATCGCACGTGTTGAGGCCAAAAAAATGTTATTTTATATTTTACCTAATAGAGAAGGTATTTTCTCAATAACAAAGATAAGGTTGCCAGATGAAATTAATGATAATATCAGAAATATTTACTGCCAGTTTCACGATATCGCAATCGTTCGTTTGTTCGTTTAAATAAGAACAATTTCTCAAAAATTGTTTTGTTTTAATTATAAATATGCGAACGATTACGACTGGCAGTTATAATTAAAGAATCAAGTACAGTTAACGTAGATTATGTCAACTTTTACATTAATCAATTTTTGTCGCTTTAATTTTTCTTTTATTCTTTAAAAATGCATTCGCTTTTACATTGTACAATTTTTATTGCGGCAATTTTTATAGATGTATACATTTGTTAACTTCATGTTTGAAAACGAATTAGAAAACAAAACGAATTGCAAGAGTACACGCATATGTGTACCCATTTTAATTCCTCTCTCCCCTCTAACCCATAAAATATAAATTGTATGTAAATCTAGTTTACTAAAGTACCTCCAATCAAAATTGCATATTGGGGTGATAGAGAATTAAAAAAAAAAAACTTTAGATAAAATGTCATTGGCTTTTAATGGGTTAAGAATATCTAAAAAAATTATTACTTCCTGTAAGTTCTTTTCAAAAGCTTTTAAATGCGTATCATTGTTAAAGGTTAAGAGCCACATAACTCGGAAAATATGGGTGAGCATAATTTTTTTCACTTTATTTGTTTTCTTATTTTTAATTTCTCTATCGTCTCATATATTTGTTTTCTTATTGGATTTACTTCAATGTTTAAAACGATATGGAAATGTTAAAGGCAAGAGTGGTGTTTTGGCCGTTGCCACAAAGGACATGGACCAATCTTGCTAATGTTCAACAGAAAAATTTTGGAAACTATGACTGATTGATTGGCGTATTTAAATTTTCTCTAGTTCATCTAGTGCCGTAGAAAAGTTTATTTCAACATTAACACGGAAAAACAGAAGGATATTGCTCAATCGACTTTGCTATAGACAAGAACTCAGAAAATTTATACTTTATGGGATTGGAAATGGATATTATAGAAAAACATATAGGATAACAAAATTAGATATACCTCTTTTTTACCTGTAGTGAAGGTTATAAAAAAGGCTTTTAAGACTTTCTTATGATCATTTCATAATCATAATCTCATTTCTGAATTAAAAGATAGTCATAGGTTGTAATTTTGTTTAATTATAAAGAAAGAAAAACAATTATAAAGCAATTATAAAGGTATATCTGATATATGTATTGCAATGGAGAATTTATTTTTTTATTTGTATCTACACACATATGAAAATGAAAGTCTCTCAAATAAAAAATTGCGTTACTAATCTTTAAAGAAAATTTAAAAGCGAATGCAGTAGAATTTTTCAAATTAAACATTATCTATCTTAAAGTTGTTAAGCTCATCTCTTGAACTTTTGAAGCATGACATTATCAAGTATAGACATAACATATCAGGATCCCAGTACCACATCAAAATGTGTTATTTTCCCTATCTAATCAACGCTTATTTCGGTGTTGTTGATTTTAACAAATCTGGTAAGACCAAACTTTTTAGATGGTCCATATATGCGAAAGCTACGTATTTTGAAATTAAAAGTATAATAACAGCTGACCAATTATCAACAAAATTTTTTTTTTTTTGTAAAAAAAAAAATTGACCTAGCACGCTGAAAAAATGTAAACAATATTTTTTTCTAATAACGATAGTGAAAAAATCAATACATATACTAAGTCCGTGTGGCTTAACAACAAACATCATTTGGTTTACTTTTACAATAAAAGCAGATCTGCAAATTTTACATCAGGAAAAAACTATTAAAAGGGACACGTACCCAAAACAGCTTGTTATAAAAATAGCACATAAAAGCCACGAAGGCAGCTATAGAGCTATTTAACAATAGCCAATAAAAACTTCGCAACAAATTGATAAACAGTAGAGACAAGTTTTAGCTAAAGGTTAGTAATAATGAATTTTTCATTGACTTTGCTCCTGATAAGCATCGCTGGCATAGCAATTACTAATGCAAGTGCCGACAAAGATAATCGCCTACAAGTTGTATATGCAGTTAATGCTGGCGGGTATGATCATATTGACAAAAATGGTATACATTATGAATCAGATCCTCTTAATGTGGGAACAGCCTCAGATTACGGCAACCATTTGTTAATTATTGGCCGAGTACCCGAACAAGATGAAGTTTTGTATCGAACTGAACGTTATCATACTGCTACGTTTGGTTATGATTTACCCTTGGAAGGAGATGGTGACTATGCGTTGGTGTTGAAATTTTGTGAAGTATACTTCAATGAACCGAATAAGAAGGTTAGTGGCAATTAAAAGATTTTTCGAAATATTTGACCATTTTAATCATTTTATTATTTTCAAATCCTAAAGTTCTACAAAGAAAAAAAAAAAAATTAGACTGTTTTATAACAAAACCTTATACCTATTTTTATTACAATAATTTTTAATGGGTATTAAAATTTTCGATCCACTGCAAAAGATATCAAAAAATAAAATATAAAAACAAATTTTAACAAATTGGAGTTTCATCACAAACATAAAACTCTTTTAAAACTTTACATCTAAGTTTTTCATTCAGTTTGTAATATCTACAATACCATTTCCGACTCCACTCCGAAGTCGATTGAGCGATGTTTATCTGTCTGTCCGTGCTAGTGTTGAATCAATCAGACATGGTTTTGAAAATTTTGCTATTGAAAATCAGCAAGATCGGTCGGTAACGCCCATCAAAAAAACAAATACATAAGGGCGATAGAGAATTAAAAACCAAGAAAAAAAATCTAGTGTAGAAATTTGCGCTCGCTTAAGTGGAGAAAAATTGGGCCTCGGAACTTTTCATAGAAAAGTACGATTGCGCGGCATATTTTTTTAAGATATCAATTTTTTATTTCTCTGTCACCTTTATATTAGTTTTTTGTTTGATTTTGGTGTTACTTCACTAACATGGGAAAGGATGTATATGATTTGGCATGCCGAATAAAGCCTTTTTTTACTTGTTTTTCATTCGCTTTTTCTAAGAATTTCTTTAAAACAATTTTTAAAATTTTTTCAAATAAATTTGTTTTCTTTCTTCTTTTAGATTTTCGATGTAGTGCTTAATCGCAAGCATGTAGTGGTTTCCAATTTAGATATTTTTGCTCAAGTTGGACGCGGTATAGCTCACGATGAATATATCAATATTGTTGTTAGACGTGGAAAATTACATTTCAAAGATGAAGTTTCAGATATTCGCAATAATATGGTGCGTTTAGAGTTCATAAAGGGCTCATACGACAATCCAAAAATCAATGCCTTTGTATTATTCAAAGGTGATATTGATAGAATTCCCAAATTAAAACCCTTACACGCGGATGCTGCTATACAAGATATCGATCTAAATGAAGTTCCCGAACAAACAGCTACTGAAAATGTTCCATCAGCCCCAGTCGGTAGCTCAAAAAGATCAGTAAATGTTAAAAAATCGATAGCAGAAGAAAATAAAATATCTACAGCACCGTTGGAGGATGGGGAGGACGAAGATAATTCATTAATAGCTGATGATGATGACGATATGGATGTGTTATTAACGGATAATCCTAAAAATAGTAAAACTAGCGGTCCTCGGCAACCGAATCCCTATAATGTGGATGATTCAATGGTTTTGATGCCTGTTTTTATAGCGATTGGTTGCTTTATACCACTCCTTTTCTGCTTGTGTAAATTATGAGTTGATTAAGACAAAATTTCCTCCGCTTTATATAAAACATAAAAATTTACTTTATTTTCGAGCTGTGGTTATAGAGCCGGCTTAACAGCGGCCTGTATTTTTTGTGTTCTATGTTAAATATTCTTTAAAACGCACAAATTTTTATTGTGTTAATAAAAGTTCGAAAAGCCTTAATCCGACCAAGTGGTAGGAAACAATTTTAAAAACTTCTTTATTGCCCTTATTTCACTCTTATTTTGTCACCCGATTTATGGCTCTTCGAGCTCTTCTTTTTTTAATATACTTAACCTTTTTTTTTTTTTTTTTTTTTTTTTTTGTTTTTTACATCTTTCGTGTACTTAGCATTTAAATTATTTTTTATTAATATGTTGAAAAGAGACTTTTTTGTGTTTTAATGTTCCTCATTAGGGTTTATATATAATTTTTATCAAAACTAATTTATTGAAGCTCAAATTTTTATAGCACTTAAGTTTTTTTCAACAAAGTTTTGATTTTCATTGTAAAATCTTTTGATTAAAAAAGGAATTGTTTTTAAATATAGCTAAATAAATTAAAGAAAATACTATATTAAAAATGGATTATTATTTCCAGTTGAGCTTAGGCTTGCTACTGTACATATGTGTGAGTAAATTGTAATCGAGAAGAAATTATTATTTTGTTAGTAAAGGTTTACTAAAAATTTTGGTTTTTGATGAATCTTAATTAATGAATAATTATAATTTTTTTTATGATTTTCACACAACTTTTACTTTTTTTGTTTCCAAATACCTACAAAATAAGCTTACTATACTTAAGAGCCCCAATATTTCAATAATTTAATGCTTAATTAGTTAAATTCTTTCTTATAATGTAGAAATAATAATGTTTGTATTTTGAAGTGATGAAAGAAGAAATACAAAAACTAATAATGGTAAAGGTTGTACAAGAATTATAAACAAAAAAGTTAAATAAATAATTGAGTTTGAAGACTATTTTTTGTTTTAAAAATTTTTTTTTTTATCAATTTTTAGGCAATTCCATTTGATAACAGCATCGTCTATAAATAGGTATTTTATAAATTGGTTTCTGAGTGCGGTATTAAACGTAATAACGAAATATTAGATTAATAAAAAAATAATACCAAGCTCAACCATTTACCTACATTTTTTCATAAATATTTATAAACAACGTGAAATTGATATTTAAAAAGTTTAAAATATTGATTTGAACTAAGACTAGGAGGCCACTATTTGTTTTCTGCCCGAACAGTGAGTACCACACAAAACAATATCAGCATAAATCAAACGATCTCTACTAAAAACTAAATTCTTGACGTTTTCAAAAGTAGCCATGGCAGCACGCTCTAAAATTGCATCGCCATAACACAATTTCCCACAGGCACATTTTGGGGCCTCTAACAATACATCAACTAAAATCCAAGGCAAAGTAGCCGTTGAATATGGCAATTTATGTTGGCAAACTGAACGGGAAGCCAAAAGCCACAGTGGTGCGGCTGTAAGTATATTTTGTACGGATGAACAAATTGGATTTGCAAATTTTTGTTCCAAATCGTATTCTTTTTGGGGCTGAAAGTTATTTCCCCACACGTCTAACATTTCTAGACGGTTGCTGTTAAATGCTGCCGGCAGTGATTCTAGTTGATTTGTCGACATATGCAAATAACGTAAATTCCTCATACGTCTTACGCCAAAAGGTATACGTTTCAATAAATTGTTATTAAGTTTTAATGTGACCAATTTTTCGAATTTTATAAGCTTTGGAGGAAAGTATTCTAACTTATTGGCCGAAAGATCAAGTTCTCTTAAGGAATCTTGCAATGCTTTGCCATGCAACCATTGCCAGCAGTTTTGATCACCTAAATTATTATTGTTCAAGTGAAGTTCAGTTAATTGTAAGCGACCCATTTCTTTGGGAATCTAAAAATATAAAAGTAAAAATCCTCTCAAATTCGCATTAAGAAAATTCAATTTATTTTTTACCTTTTCTATTGTGTTGAAACTTAAATTTAATGAGGTCAAATTTCGTAAAGAACAAATTTCAAATGTCACCTTACACAGTTGTATACCTGAAATAGTCAACGACTTTAAGGTTCTGGGAAAACCCTTTGTTGGATAATCCCCACGATTTAAAACTGTTAATTTTGTTTGCGGTTGAGACTTTGGCGGTATTGCAGTGGCCGTTGCTATATTCATTTTTAAATTAATGGAGTCTTTGCCCTCTAAACCAAGTTTTAATGTTTGCAGGAATCCCTTCAATTGTATTGGATCACATTTAATCATTAAATTCTCGGCCGGCTGAATAAAACTTATAGTGGCTTTGCCATCTTTTAGGAATTTTGTGAACATTTTCTCTATATTATTTTTCACCTTATAACGTTTGCCCATCTTATCATGCGGAGTAAAAAGAATTATTTCCAACTCCTTCTTACTATTTCCATTGTTGTCTTTCGCGGTCGTACTAAAACCAACCGCCAAGGTAGTCTTGAGCATTCGAGGTGTTTTGCTCGTCTGTGTCTGACGATTTATTACTTGTGTTTCACAAAGTATTTTCATTTTTATTTTTTATCAAACCAGTTACACATTTGAATTTGAAGTGCTATTTTCAACAAATACTTTTCTTTTTTATATTAAAACTTAACAAAAGATTTAACTATTGCCATTTAATAAAAAAACAAAATAATTCAAATGAAAAATCCGCCTTTTCTATTTTTGTTTCTGATATTTTAAGAAAGTTTTGTTTTTATTTAATTTCTTCTTAAAATAAACAGATGTAGCAGGGATGGAAAGCCCAGTGCAATGCGGTTTTCTCATTTCTTTTTAAATACTTCGTATAAATGTACGATCATGGCGCGATAATACTAGGTGAATACATTAGCTTTTACGTGTATTTTGTTTTTGTAAAAACTTTTGAGCTGTCAAAAACGTCTGGCAATATGTGTGTATGTAATATATTTTTGTGGCTTTCAAGGCACATTTATTTTCGTAGGTAGTGTCGTCCGCCCAGCTGGTTTGTAGTTGGACCTGTCAAAAATTGTCTATATTTTCCTACTTTTGTTTACGAATTTCAAAAAACACTAACAACAAGCATATGCAGAACAAAGAGAGCGTTTGTTTTTAGACCAATTCTCTTTTATTTTCTTTTTCTATTTTTTACATTTCCACTCACAAAGCAACAATAAAATGCCATGTTGTTTTTTTATATAAATATTTTATTTGTTGTAGAACCGCTATTACCTGGTAAAATAAATGAACCGTGGTGGCTTTCCTATTTCTCACAACTACATATACACATATTGCCAGACGTTTATGACAGCTCAATAAGATTTTACAAAAGCAAAACACACGTAAAAGCTAAAACATATAATGAACACATGATCTGATGCAGTCACCTGTTCAGTGCACCTTGTGTACGATTAAATTTAGCTCAAGGCGAATTCATATACAGGTGGCCTTAGTACCCCAGCTGATTATTGTTTATGTTCAACGTTGTTGTCAACATTTTCAAATACTTTAAAAACATACAAAATTTCCGAATAATTGAAAAAGTAAAAAATTGTAAATTTTATAAAATTAAATTTCAAAATCAAAAAATGAAGTATGAGATATTGCTCCATACACGGAAGAAAGAAACGAACTGGTAAAACTCCCAAATGATAATTAAGGAATAAATTAAAATCGGCTTCCATTTGTTATTCAGTATTTTTGGCATCAACGTGTTGCTTTGCAACAACAAATGTACATGTAGCCGTTTGGCTGCCTAATAATTAATTCGCCTTGTTTTGGCTCAACAATAATCAAAACGCTGCGACCAAGGGACATAAATATAGTAGGTACTGGCAGTAGCTCAGCTGACTTTTTTGTTTACGGTTTTAAAATTTGTTTACAATTTTTTATACCCTTTACCATAAACATTGGAAAGTCATCCTCTTTTTAAGGGAAGGGCATAAAAATACACTGCACCGTTAATTCATTATCATAAAAAATGTAAAATTATTATTTAAGCTGTGAACATATTTGATGAGAACATTATTCGTTTCTACATTTTTTCAGCAAGCTTTGTTTTTATACCCTTCACCACAACAGTGAAAAAAAGTATATCTACTGTTGTCATACCTTTCGGTGAAGACCGTCGTCACTGGCTGTTTATTTAGTACGTTTGGCAAGCGTTTTCGATTAAAGAACATAAATTTCAAGCCGCGTTTTCATTAGTACTGGAGAGATAGTGTTAGGTGTTGTTGCATAGAGTGGTGGGTTCAGGTAGTTTTGTCCGTTAGGAAAGAGTCTATTAGAATGATATTATGCACGAAGATTGCTTGATATCTGTCATGTTTATTGAAGGTATATAATTTTAATATTAAGTTAATTGGATTTATTCCGCCAGCAAATAAAATACTGTTGTCATACCTTTCGGTGAAGACCGTCGTCACTGGCTGTTTATTTAGTACGATTGGCGAGCGCTTTCGATGTAAAGACATCATTTTCAAGCCGCGTTTTGATTAGTACTGGTTAGATAGTGTAACGTGTTTGTTGCATAGATAGTGGTGGGTACAGGTAGTTTTGTCCGTTAGGATGGTGTCTATTTAAAAATGGTATTATGCAGGTAGATTGCCTGATATCTGTCATCTTTATTGAAGGTATATAATTTTAATATTTCTGTCTTTTATTATTAGGTAGGTAAGTGTGACCATCTGTGGGTGTTTTGCGTTTGTAAGTTTGTTTTAATAGTTTAAGTGGTGTAAAAATTGTGTCCGAGGTTGTATTTACCTGTTCGTTAATAATATATCCGTTAAACGTTCGTGTTTTGTATATTTCCATGTTTTTAAGAATGTCCAGTCTTCGTCCTTTAACGTATGATGGATTCTATGTTCCCCGGCCTTTAGTTACAACCGTCTATTTACATCAATTAATGTAACACCCTTTAATTTATAACTTTAAATATTTATACTTCTTATTATACCAGACAAAGCAGGGGTAATTGTTTCTAATTTTTAAGTAATTGTATATAGCGGTTCAAAAGATATGGCCATATAGATCAAATTACTTCAATTAGAGAAATACCCTTTAATTTCTAAATTAAAATTGTATATTTGTTAATAAGCGGACATAGCAAAATGCAGGTTTATTGTTTATTAAATTTGCCTGTCAAAAGATTGGTTATATACATCAACTATTGGCACACCCAATAGTCCAGAAATATATAGATTAACTAACCTTTTTCAAAAAGAAGGTTTACAGACAGCACTAAAGACGAACAACACTCTACGCAGCAATCTCAAGACATCAACAGAAATAACCGATAAATTTAACACCAGCGGAGTATACAAACTTACTTGCACCTGCAACCATACATACATAGGACAAACTGGACGAACATTAAAAACAAGGTTCACAGAACACATGCGATCATATAAACGGAAAAAAGAAGACTCTAACTTCGCAATACACCTTAACACACATGAACACGAGCCAAGGGAAATAGATGAATGTATGACGTTAATACATCCTAGTAAAAAAGGACGAAGACTGGACATTCTTGAAAACATGGAAATATACAATACACGAACGTTTAACGGAGATATTATTAACGAACAGGTAAATACAACCTCCGACACAATTTTTACACCACTAAAACTATTAAAACAAACTTACAAACGCAAAACACCCATAGTAGGTCACACTTACCAACCCAATAAAAAAAGACTGAAATATTAAAATTATATACCTTTAATAAACATGGCAGATATAAGGCAATCTACCTGCATAAGACCATTTTTAAAAAGACACCATCCTAACTGAGAAAACTACCTGAACCCACCACTATCTATGCAACAAACACCTTACACTATCTAACCAGCACTAATCAAAACGCGGCTTGTAAATTATGTTCTTACATCGAAAGCGCTCGCCAATCGTACTAAATAAACAGCCAGTAACGACGGTCTTCACCGAAAGGTATGACAACAATAATTTTAATATTTCAGTATTTTATTATTGGGTAGGTAAGTGTGACCATCTGTGGATGTTTTCCGCTCTTAAGATTGTTTTAATAATTTAGTTGCGTAAAAATTGTGTCAGAGGTTGTATTTACCTGTTCGTTAATAATATCTCCGTTACAGTGCAGTCACACGGCCAAGTTTTTGTTCAATTTTCTTTCAAGAAATTTACACATACTGCTTGTCAAAATTCACAAACATTGAAAGCTGTGACGTAGGCTGCACGCAATTTCAAAGCAAGTTTTTAATCAAGATGCCAAGAAAACACTGACAGCAGAATTTTTAATACAAATTTGGAGGGAAAAACTTCAATCAAGTTATACTCGGTGACAAAACTGAACGAAAACTTGAAAGCAAATTCTCAGCAAGTTTTTAAAGTGTGAGTGTATTGGTGAAAAATTGAGAGAAATTTTAAATCTTGAGGTCCAACTATAATGTGCATAAGCTAGCTTGTGCTTATGTCAAAAACCCAACGAAAAGCCTGTCAAATGCTTAGGTAATTCTTTAAAGAATTTTATGTGGCTACAATGTACTTACATAAATTTAAAAACTAATTTCCCACAGTTGCACATTTGTGTTTAAATCGTACTTTCCTGAAAATATATATTTTTTTTGAATAAATAAAATCTGTAAAGAAAAAGGCATCGAAATAATATATTATATTTAATAACATTGATCTAAATAAATATATTTTCTTTTACTACTTTTCAATAAAATTCGATAAAAAATCGCATGTTATTTTCTTTTTGTTCATGTATTTTTGGCCAAAAGTACCAAAAGAAGCAACGGTGTGCATGATTTAGTTCGAAAGCAATTAAAAAATAAATTTTATAGCGAATTGTCATCATAAAATGCGTCTTTTTTTTCATATAAACATTTTTTTTTCTACATCTTCTATTATATTAAAATAATTCTTTTCCACTGTTGTTCTCTATTGCAATTTTTTCTTTATCAATTTATGTATGTATACACCAAGCGCAATCAGCTGTTTCTGTACGGAATGTACGAACAGTTTCGTACATTGCATATGCAAATGACATTTGACGAAACTTGACAAAAAGTTCTCTCAAGTACGTTATAGTTTACCACATTTGATTTATATGTATTTGCACAGTTGTATAAGTTAGCATAAGCTAGTATATGCACATTATAGTTGGGCCTTTGATCGTCTTACACCCTAGTTAAACGTTCGTGTTTTGTTTAGTTCTATGTTTTTAAGAATGTCCAGTCTTCGTCCTTTTTTACTAGGATGTATTAATGTCATACATTCATTTATTTCCCTTGGATCGTGTTCATGTGTGTTAAGGTGTATTGCGAAGTTGGAGTCTTCTCTTTTCCGTTTATATAATCGTATGTGTTCTGTAAACCTTATTTTTAATGTTCGTCCAGTTTGTCCTTTATATATACTGTTGCAGGTGCAAGTAAGTCTGTATACTCCGCTGGTGTTAAATTTATCGATTATTTCTGTTGTTGTCTTGAGATTGTTTCGTAGAGTGTTGCTCATTTTTAGTGCTGTCTGTAAACCTTCTTTCTGAAAAAGATTAGTTAAACTATATATTTCTGACCCTGTGTAAAAAAAATGTGTCGTCGAGTTGTATCTATTGTCTCCTTGTTCTCTTTCTACTTGTTTTTAGTGTTGTATTGTCTAACTGCCATCCCTAAATTAGTGCGTAGAGCGCAAGATATCTGTCAAAATTTCTCATGTACATACAAAATGTACGAAGCATCCCTAAATAGCACGGCGTCAATGCTTAGCAATTGGAAAATCCAATTTTGACAGCGCGTCAGGTAATGCAGTTGCCTGCAAGACGTGCGCCAAGATAGCGTCGAAGAAATTAAAAACCGGGGAAAAAAACCGGGAAGTAAAATTCCCCCGGATTGGATATTTTGAATTAAAAAATAAAATAAGAATAAATGTTGGCATCTAGAAGAAGAAAAATTGAATTAAATTGTAAATAAATAACCAAACATTTTTGTATTTAGAGAATAATTAAAAAAAAGCGTTTTCCATGATCACAAAAAACGATTGCTGATGTTTTCCATGGAAACTATAACACTGTCGCCCATAATGGCCATACATTATTAAAATAGAGATATTAATGAACAAAAATTGCCAACCGTGCAACAATTCCGCCGAGCGGTTTTCGAGAAAAGGGGCTTCATCCTGAGTGGGCCAAAAAAAGCGTTGCTAATGTTTTCCATGGAAACTATAACACTGTCGCCCATAATGGCCATACATTATTAAAATAGAGATATTAATGAACAAAAATTGACAACCGTGCAACAATTCCGCCAAGCCGTTTTCGAGAAAAGGGGCTTCATCCTGAGTGGGCCAAAATAAGCGTTGCTAATGTTTTCCATGGAAACTATAACACTGTCGCCCATAATGGCCATACATTATTAAAATAGAAAACATTAGCAACGCTTATTTTGGCCCACTCAGGATGAAGCCCCTTTTCTCGAAAACGGCTCGGCGGAATTGTTGCACGGTTGTCAATTTTTGTTCATTAATATCTCTATTTTAATAATGTATGGCCATTATGGTCGACAGTGTTATAGTTTCCATGGAAAACATTAGCAACGCTTTTTTTGGCCCACTCAGGATGAAGCCCCTTTTCTCGAAAACGGCCCGGCGGAATTGTTGCACGGTTGTCAATTTTTGTTCATTAATATCTCTATTTTAATAATGTATGGCCATTATGGTCGACAGTGTTATAGTTTCCATGGAAAACATTAGCAACGCTTATTTTGGCCCACTCAGGATGAAGCCCCTTTTCTCGAAAACGGCTCGGCGGAATTGTTGCACGGTTGTCAATTTTTGTTCATTAATATCTCTATTTTAATAATGTATGGCCATTATGGTCGACAGTGTTATAGTTTCCATGGAAAACATTAGCAACGCTTTTTTTGGCCCACTCAGGATGAAGCCCCTTTTCTCGAAAACGGCCCGGCGGAATTGTTGCACGGTTGTCAATTTTTGTTCATTAATATCTCTATTTTAATAATGTATGGCCATATGGGCGACAGTGTTACAGTTTTCATGAAAAAAATCAGATTATTTTTAGTAGTCAGTAAAAACTCTTTTTCATATATATTTTCTAAAATCACAAATGTTTTATTTATTTATTTATAATTTAAATCAATTTTTCTTCTTATAGATGCTAATATTTATTGTAATTTTATTTTTTAATTAAAAATACCCAATCCCGGGGGATTTTACTTCCCGGTTTTTTAATTCCCAAAATCGACGCTATTTCTTCGACGCTATCTTGGCGCACGTGCCTGCAAGCTACTGTTGTTTACATATTTTTTTGTAGTATTTAGAAAACGTTGCAAAACAGTAATGAAATTTTTGCTTTTTTCGGGTTTATCTAGCGTTTTTATCACTGTTTTGTATTTCATTTTATAGGGTTTTATTAAAAGTGATAGGTTAACATTACTGTTCACAACAAAACGTTGCGCTTTTATTTAGGTATGTCTTTTCAGCCTAAAAGCCATGCGTTATTTTGCGTCGCATCTTACGCGCTAATTAGGGATGGCAGTATGTAGTTTGTCGATAGTTGTGCAGTTGTAGCCGTTATTTTTAGTTATAGTATAAATTGTGTTGAGCTCTTTGGTATATTTATCTGGAGAAATAAGGGTATATCTGCGTTTGTCATTCCGTTTGTAATTTTTACGATATTCGGTTCCGACCCCATAAAGCATATATATTCTGAGTTCTTAAGGATAGTTAGATATCTGTCAAAATTTCTCATGTACATACAAAATGTATGAAGCAGCCCTAAATAGCACGACGTCAACGCTTAGCAATTGGAAAATCCAATTTTGACAGCGCGTAAGATAATGCAGTTGCCGGCAAGCTACTGTTGTTTACATATTTTTTTGTAGTGCTTAGAGAACGTTATAAAACAGCAATGATATTTTAGCTTTTTTCGGGCTTATCTAGCGTTTTTATAACTGTTTTGCATTCCATTTTATAGGGTTTTATTAAAAATGATAAGTTAACATTACTGTTCACAACAAAACGATGCGCTTTTATTTAGGTATGTCATTTCAGCCTAAAAGCCATGCGTTATTTTGCGTCGCGTCTTACGCGCTAATTTAGGTATGGCTGTTACGGTTGCAGTGCCATATTCCGCATCTCAGGGAACAAACCAGTTTTTTGTTTGTTTTTATAAAACAATATTTAAAACAATTTTATGCCATGTAAACAATTTTTCACATGAATCTATATACATATGTTTTATATGTTTTTAAATGTCTCTTTACGTTTCTTTCTTCTTTTTTCTAATCATTCACAAAACATATTAACATATTTGATTTTTTGTACAAAAAACAATAAAACTGCAGCAACTAGCTAAATGAGAAAAATTGAGAACTAGAGAAAAAGCGCATTTAAATTAAAATAGATTCTAATTTCTTGCGGATTCCTTGTCAAAACTCCATATAAAAAAAAACAACAACCGCATCCGCAACTGTGACAGGCATACCTAACGCATGGCTTTTAGGCTGAAATGACATACCTAAATAAAAGCGCATCGTTTTGTTGTGAACAGTAATGTTAACTTATCATTTTTAATAAAACCCTATAAAATGGAATGCAAAACAGTTATAAAAACGCTAGATAAGCCCGAAAAAAGCTAAAATATCATTGCTGTTTTATAACGTTCTCTAAGCACTACAAAAAAATATGTAAACAACAGTAGCTTGCCGGCAACTGCATTATCTTACGCGCTGTCAAAATTGGATTTTCCAATTGCTAAGCGTTGACGCCGTGCTATTTAGGGATGCTTTATACATTTTGTATGTACATGAGAATTTTTGACAGATATCTTGCGCTTTACGCGCTAATTTTGGAAAGGCAGTGAGATTGTATTTATACTCTAAATAAGCATCCAACTTAACTACATGGATAAAATCTGGTTGGTGATTTAAATTGTTAAGAAAGGAAACAGGATAAAATTATTTCCTTTTTTATTATAACATTTATTTTATGCATAATTAGTATTTGGCTGAGTTTACAATGTAATTTACAAGTTCTTAGGTTGTTTTTTACGTATAAGCGAATTAATCAATTCTTATAAATCTCCGCAAACATATTTGCACAGACAGTTACTTTTAATTCCTTAAGTTCGATCAGTATTTGCATCTTATATTCTCCAGATAATTTAGAATCTGGACTGTTAAAAGTCAATTCTTTTGCATCATCAAAATCAAGCTTTGTCTGTATTAAATAAAAAAATTAAATAAACAAAAAATACGTAAAATCTTAATATCACAAAATAAAGTTTGTCGCAATTTAATAAATATTAATATATGGAAAACTTTTTTTCATAACAAAATAGGCGAAAAATAAATTTATTACTAATTAAGTTAATCATATCACTAGTTTGTGTTTCAGTTTCTGTATAAAAATTAATTTTGTTAAAAAAATAATCTAAAAATTTTTTTTACAAATTAAACTGTTTGTAGAAATATTTGTTAGAAATCAAGATATTTTCGAAAATTTTGTAAAAAAAATATTTTAAAAGACTTTTTTTCTGAATTTTTTTAAATCGACTTTTCTATAGAAATTTGAAAGAATAAACATTTTTTTGAAAATTTTGTCCCAAAAGAATTTTCTTGCAAAATTTTGTCGAAAATTAATTTTTTTTAGAAAATTTTGTCACAAATAAATTTTCCTACAAATTAATTTTCTTATAAAATATTGTTACAAATCAACTTTCTATGAAGGTTTTGTCACAAATTAAGAATCTTTCTATATAAATATTTCTCAGGCTAATTTTTCTTTAGCAAATTGTTACTTACTCCCTTACTAAATGGACATTTTCGATTTTCCGGGGAAATCTTATTCATATATTTAGCCCAAAATGCAGAGGGGTCAAGAGTTGTTTTGCACCAATCGTTACATTTCATAGAGTAAATAGTACTGACCCAAGTACCGCGGATTTTTTTAAACACTTCTATATTTAATGGATTCTAAAATAATTAGTTATTAAAAACGAACACAACCCTAACGTATTGATAACCTTCTTACGTCTCCCTTTCCAATATCTTTAACAAATACCAGCGATCCATGAACATAATATGTTTCGTTGCTTAAGTACTCAAAATTCAATGATGACATGTCTACAAATTCGTCCCACGAATGTACGTTAGGCATTTCGCAAGGTGAAAATAAAGGATCATCTCTGAATATGCAGACGTATTTGTAGGCGTCCTGTGAACGAAACAAGCCATTTTTGATTATTATAATTTTTTTTTTAGATAAAAGCAAAAAGTTGTTTAATTAATTAACGTATTTAATATTTTAATTTGATTGACTTATTTATTTATTTACTTATTAACTTACTGTTGTTACTACAAACAATTGAATAATCATTACTGCGTTTAAAATAGCGTTTGAAATCATTTTGAATTTTTAATATGATTTCATTGAAAATCCACCTTTTATATTTAAAAATATCCATCGTTTGTGTTTTTAATAACATACGATTTGAGATTGTGTTGTAATCATGTAAATTTCATCAACACGGATTTAACATGTTTTTAATCAGAACAAGTATTCCGTTATTGATAATATCGCTAAATGAGTAGTTTTGAGAAATAATTACATTTTGTTTACACAGAGGCAAAACAAAAGATAATTTTTTGATTTGAAATCTTGTTTGTTTTTGCAGAAAAGGTTCCGCTGGTCAGTTACATATTTCTTATTTATTGAAAAATAATTTATTTATTATTATTTTTAAATTATTCAGAAAATAGTAGCCACAACTTCTGAAAATTATCAGAAAAAGGAAAATAACAATAAAAAATTAAAAAATCTCGCGTTATTTATTAGAATATTTACTTAGATACAGTACAGAATTTGCTGTACTCGCCAAGTTGCTTTGTTTATTGCTCATTGCTTGTACACAGTTGTATACATGTGCATACATATGTATATTTTTGTGTTATAAGCTCCAATTGCAAAACTTTTAAAAATTAAGAACGATGAAACAGAAGAAAACAAAATTTGTAAAAGAAAACTTTTTGTGTCTGAACACCAAAAGAAGTTTGAAAGAAAATTAACAAAACTTAAAGTAAAATTTGCTTGCCCAAATGCATTTTATGTAATTATATATAACGCGTAAGGCCAGGATTGACTATAATACTCAGTCGTATGATCTGTCAAAAATTGCATGTGTTCTCAAAAAGTATGACAGTGTGGACTAAAATTGTATGTGTGTGACAAACTTTTTGACAGATCTGTACGACTTTATAATCTTTTGAAATAATTCATAAAATGATTTTTTCTATGCGATCAGTGTTTATTTTTTTTGAAGATGAGGAGAAAGCAACAACAAAATATTAAAAGCATCTGCTTTTACATCTTTTTTTGTGGCACCTACGACGCCATTTTGAAATGATTTTTAAAGTAGGACAGAATTCTGTCAGATTTTTGTGCGATTAAATCGTACGATTGTGTATGATAGTGAATCCTGGCCTGTACTAAAGACTCTACTTCAGGTGGAAGCTTAAAACAAGCATAAGAATAGCAAGGCGCAATTAAATAACATATATGAAAAGATACTTTTTAAAGTTTTTACTTCCATACATGTGTTTGTTACAGGGTAACAAGTGTAAAATAAATAAAAGCAACCAGCAACAAGCCAATTAAAAAAATGCTAAATGCTTCTATTTTCTTTAATGTTACAAAAATTTCGTTTATCAGACATTTTTTAAGCAAATTATTTTGTAAACAAAAGTTAAATACAGCTGTTTGAATTATTCTTGCTAGTAAGAATTTCACTAGGCAAAACTTGCAAGACACTTTTTCTCTCTTACATTTTTACGCTATTTTTTTACTCTCTTCTTGCAAGCATCCTTTAATGAATTTTTCTAAAAATGAAGTAAGTAAATTTAACAATAAAAATGGTCAAGCAACAGGTTTTAATAGTTTGCCATTAGCAGTGGGACACATTACTGTGCACACAACTTGTTTAAAAGTAATATATTTTGATTAATTTTTAAAAAATCGTGGTATTTTTAATCCCGATTAATTTAATATATTATTGCGTTGTCGGTGCGTTGAATATAATTAGAAAGTTGATTCCAGAGATGTATGCTCAGCATGAAAAATTGGCATTCAGACGCATGGTTCCGATGGCGAATCTGTGTAATGTATTTGCCTCTTTGGGATCTAGCAAACTTTAGGCGATCATATAAGTATTCCGGCTCTTTTGTTATAATGATTTTGCAAAGGAAAATCAAGCATTTAAATTTTAAAAATTTGTTAAAGGATAATCGCATAAAATGACTTGAAAATGGTGATATTCTGTAAACATAACGGACGATATTATTATAAGTTGTATTTAGTTTATTCATATCGCGGGAAGAGCAGTCTGAAAAAATTTCGGACCCATATGATAATGTTAGAAAAAGATATGTTTTAGCCAAAAGAGTTCTTATACTAAGGGGCGTGAAATGTCGTGTAGGCCATAAACATCGTAGCTTACTCTATAACCTTCTACAGGCCTGACTTATATGGTCTGACCAGGTTAAGGTCCTGTTAAAAGTCACACCTGAGTTTCTGGCTGTGTTTATTTTCTATATTTTCGTACCACTAATAGAAATATTAATATCATTTTCTGGTCTAATACAGTTTTTACAAATAATAAGAAAACAAGATTTTTTAGGGTTAATTTTCAAGCCATTGGCAGAAGCCCAGATAAAAATATTTTTAAATCGGTGTTTAGTTTGGTTATTTTAGGAACAATTGAGTCTTTGGTACTACTGAGATATAACTGGATGTCATCGGCATACATTTGTATATTTGAAAATATGAGTTGTTTTGGGAGATCATTCGCGTATAGTGAGTACAATAAAGGTCCAAGGAAAGAGCCTTGAGGTACTCCTCTAGTTACAGGCAACGAACGAGAGATTTTGTCAGATTGAGTTCTGCCTTCAAGATAAGACTGAATTAGCCTTATAGCTTGTAGAGAGAACCAGAATTGATTAAGTAATTTGAAGAGAAGAATCGGGTGGCGAACAGTGTCAAACGCCTTGGAGTGGCACAGTAGGACCAAAAAAGGGAGTTTGCAATCATCTAAATTTTTTCTGTTTTTTTCGACTACATCTGAAAGTGCTGTAATACAGCTATGCAGAGGTCTGAAGCCAGATTGTCGACTTGTTAAAAGATTATTTTTGTTAACAGAAAAGTAAATATTATTATAAATTAGACGTTCGAATGCCTTGGAAAAATAATGTGATGTGGCTATTGGACGGAATTCGTTTTTAGATTTTGAGACGGGGATAATTTTAGCATGTTTCCACACTTTTGGGAATATACCGGTCACAATCATACAATTAAAGATATGCGTTATGTATTGAATTATCCACGGTAGGATAATCGTGACAAAACTGCATCTAGATTTTGTGTTATCATTTAATACTAAATTGCTGTATTTTGTTGTTTTATGTTAATAAAGATAATTATAATTATTTTTAAAATAGGTTACTTTTAATTTGCCGATTTCATATAACTTAACCATAGATAACCGACACTAAACTGCAGATAATGCTAATTTTTGTGCGCCAATATGCCGATTTTTGATCAAAATCATCTGGCACCTCTGAACACAAGTTAAGCAACCTCCCCTACAAGAACAGTGACCTTCATTTGAACCATCAAATGACAATCACTGATAATGGAAATATCCATCATCGCGTAGAACAAAGTTTCTATCACATTCTTAATGGAAAAATGAAAAACTTGATGGAAACTTTTGTAAACATGTGATTTTGCATCTCCCTCTAACTAATGAATCTTTCCATTATGAAATACATATATCTGCACTGCTCACACTACTGCAGTTTACTATGTAGTGATGCCAGAAGTTCTTATCACACTTGATGGATATACCCGTCACGATTGATGGATATACCCTCACTTGAAAAATCGAACTTTTATTAATAAAACAAAATTTAATGTTTTCAAATATATATACATGTTTCATTTTTAATATCTAAATAATATTTGACAGTATAAAAAATGACTTTATTTATAATAAAATAATTTATTCTTATCTCTTTAAATATTTTTTTGTTGTAGTCTGTAGTGGCTTCGCTATACTGACTTCTTTACACTTTTTTCAAAATCAAACGCTCCTTGCTGTTGGAAAACACCTTCAAGTAAAAGAAGATATACATTTATGTATAAATAATTTAATACGCAATAAACAAATAACTTTTTGATTGACTAATTTGTAGTACATACCTCGCAGGGAGTTATTAACCAAAGAAAGCCTTCAGAGGGCTTGCTTCTCCCACCTTCCATCCTAATTATATTTTTCTAGTAGGTGGTCGGTAAAAATGGAGCGCATCACAGTGCTGACATCCTGCGATGTCCTCTTAATCATATGTAAATATGATGTCTACAAAAATATAAATGTACGATTATTAAAATACTTTAAGCATGAACTTAAGTTTTTTACCATTGCTTCAGTGAAACCTTTCGACTCCTCCAACTTCCTCTCCAACTCTTCCACCGCTGGAAGGTTCTGCAAAGGGAGCATGCTGACGACTTCATCAAGGTTTGAGTCGTAAGTCTCCCTAGCCAGCCGACAGACGGATTTCTCAACCTTTTTGATGAACACCTTGCACTCCATCAAATATTTTAAGCAATACGAATTGCAAAACTTTTTAAAATTTGAAATAAATTATAATTTTATACTCACATACTTTCCTCAAGTTTTCTAAGCCGGGTTTAGATTTCCTTCTGACCCTGGACCTAATCTTGAAAGGGAAGGAATGCCTAAAATGAAAAAATATTTTAAACCAATATAATTTTTCAAACGTTATAAATAACTTTTGTATTTCCGATCACTTTAGGACGACAGTGATGTTGGGACACACATCTTGAGTGTTTCTACCAAATACTGTTGTTGACTGAAAATCAGAGAAATACATAAAATTAAGCAAATGAGGAGCAGTTTCACACATTAAAAAATAACTTAAAAATTTATTCAACTCGAATCTAACTCTTTACAGGCTGTGGCGGTTTTAAATACCCGAAGCATGCCTGTAAAGTTTTGGGTTTCCAGTGTCAGGTTCATTGGACACAATCTCTGCACTTCAACTGCTTGCGATTCCAAATGCAACTTACCTTTATAATTCCTCATTGAACTAGTAAATTTATTTAAATTTATTTTAAATTCTTTGTTTTTTGTTTATTTTTTCTTTAATTTTTGCTTTTAATAATACACCATACCACTTTTATAATTGCTTGATAAATGCGCAATTTTCTTAACGTCTCGAAATAAAATATATATTAGTTGTTTCACTCTTGCATATGATTTGTTTGTTTGGGACAAACAACGTTGAACTGACAAGAAATTTCTCTTCCTTATTTTTTCTTTCAAAATTTGCAAAAATTCCCTAAAACCGGCTAACTTTTTACAACAAATTTAATAAAAGTTTTGTTTGACCTTTGGCAGAATTTTAATTACAAATTATTTTGTAAGCTGTATTTTATAGTTTTCTACATTATTATCTATAAACTCAAGCGAAAAATAAGATTTAGTCTAATAAAATAAATTCATCCCAATTCAGTACCAAAAACGCTACAACGCAACGCTGTTCAATATAAAATTGTTGCAAATGGGTTAGGGTACAGATTATGTTAGTATTAGTTTCTATCAAGCATTTCTTTCTGGGTTGTTATTTATTTTCTTCTTAAAATAAACAGATGTAGCAGGGATGGAAAGCTCAGTACAGTGCGGTTTTCTCATTTCTTTTTTAATACTTCGTATAAATGTACGATCATGGCGCGATAATACTAGGTGAATTCATTAGCTTTTACATACATATTGCCAGACGTTTATGACAGCTCAATAAGATTTTACAAAAACAAAACACACTTAAAAGCTAAAACATATGATGAACACATTATCTGATGCATTCACCTGTTCAGTGCACCTTGTGTACGATTATATTTGGCTCAAGGCGAATTCATATGCAGGTTGCTTTAGTAACCCAGCTGATTATTGTTTATGTTCAACGTTGTTGTCAACATTTTCAAATAATTTAAAAAAATACAAAATTTCCGAATAATTGAAAAAGTAAAAAATTGTAAATTTTATAAAATTAAATTTCAAAATCAAAAATTGAAGTATGAGACATTGCTCCATACACGGAAGAAAGAAACGAACTGGTAAAACTCCCAAATGATAATTAAAGCATAAATTAAAATCGGCTTCCATTTGTTATTCAGTATTTTTGGCATCAACGTGTTGCTCTGCAACAACAAATGTACATTTAGCCGTTTGGCTGCCTAATAATTAATTCGCCTTGTTTTGGCTCAACAATAATCAAAATGCTGCGACCAAGGGACATAAATATAGTAGGTACTGGTAGTAGCTCAGCTGACTTTTTTTTGTTTACGGTTTCAAAATTTGTTTACAATTTTTTATACCCTTTACCATAAACATTGGAAAGTCATCCTCTTTTTGAGGGAAGGGCATAAATATATAAATAAATTATTATTTAAGCTGTGAACATATTTGATGAGAACATTATTCGTTTCTACATTTTTTAAGCAAGCTTTGTTTTTATACCCTTCACCACAACAGTGAAAAAAAGTATATCTACTGTTGTCATACCTTTCGGTGAAGACGGTCATCACTGGCTGTTTATTTAGTAAGTTTGGCGAGCGTTTTCGATTAAAGAACATACATTTCAAGCCGCGTTTTCATTAGTACTGGAGAGATAGTGTTAGGTGCTGTTGCATAGAGTGGTGGGTTCAGGTAGTTTTGTCCGTTAGGAAAGAGTCTAGTAGAATTGTATTATACACAAAGATTGCTTGATATCTGTCATGTTTATTGAAGATATATAATTTTAACATTTCAGTCTTTTATTATTGGGTAGGTAAGTGTGACCATCTGTGGATGTTTTCCGCTCTTAGGATTATTTTAATAATTTAGTTGCATAAAAATTGTGTCAGAGGTTGTATTTACCTGTTCGTTAATAACATCTCCGTTACAGTGCAGTCACACGGTCAAGTTTTTGTTCAATTCTCTTTCAAGAAATTTACACATACTGCTTTTAAAAATTCACAAAAATTGAAAGCTGTGACGTAGGCTGCACGCAATTTCAAAGCAACTTTTTAAGATGCCAAGAAAACACTGATAGCAGAATTTATAGTAGTTCTGTTCATTTACTTTACTAGCAGGAACTTGTAACAAGAGAGTAAGAAAGAATTTATTAAATTGCTCTCAAAAAGTTAATCAAGTAGTGCGGCTCACAGCCGCCGCCGATTTTTTCTTAATAGTCGAGCCGCCGCCGAGTGGTGCGGCTTGTCACGACTCATAAATGTTAGCCGGCAATTTTCATACTTTAAATTTTGTGTATTTAAATTACTTTCTTTAAAGAATCATAAATTTGAAGCTGTTATTTTAAATTGATTGTAAATAGAAATATATTTCTATAGAAAACAATACATAACTTATTAAATGTATGTAAATAAAATAATTTAATTAATTTTTAAAATCTTGCGCCTTTATTTGTAACATTTACTTCATCTAAAGTTTGTTTATTTTTGTTGTTCTTCTTCTTCCTAACACAATACACAAGAACTCCTTGATAGTCGGCTTTAGCCGACTTACAGCCGCCGACAGTTTTTTGCTCAGCCGCCGCCGCCGAGTTTTCATCACGACTTGTTTCTCTGTTTTACTAGTAAGCATTTGCAAATTATTTTTTGTATCTTATTTTTTTACTCTCTGCTTATACTCTCTCGTTGCAAATTTTTTGGGTTAATGAGTACTTTCCAGTAACAACTGTTACAAATTCGTTAAAATTTTTATTAAATGGACAAACCTAATGCAAATTTGGAGGGCTGTTTTCTTGAATGAAATTGAAAGACTAAGTTAAACGAAAACTTGAAAGCAAATTCTCAGCAAGTTTTTAAAGTGTGAGTGTATTGGTGAAAAATTGAAAGAAATTTTAAAACTTGAATTAAAACTTGATCGTCTTACACCCTAGTTAAAAGTTCGTGTTTTGTTTATTTCCATGTTTTCAAGAATATAAAGTCTTCGTCCTTTCTTCCTAGGAAGTATTAATGTCATACATTCATCTATTTCCCTTGGCTCGTGTTCATCTGTGTTAAGGTGTATTGCGAAGTTGGAGTTCGTGAATTTCTGTTGTCGTGCCCTGATATTACTATACAGCCCACCAGTGGCCCGACGCGAGTTTCTGGAACTACGTCTTCATTCATAGACATAGTTATGTCATCAACTGATATCTTACCAGCAGAAGTTGAAGGCTTAAGAACATTGGATTTTCAGTCTGATCATTTTGCAGTGGAAATTGTTGTAAAAGTAGCGGATTTGCAGCGAAGAATAATTCCTAATTGTTTTGACTTTAACCGTGTAATTGTGAATAACCTTAATAGATTATTGGCCCAAAATCTGACGAATAGTCAACTTCCAATTGACCGCAATGTGTCATCTCATGAAATTGATGTCTGTATTGAATCTATGAGCACAGTATTTTCAAATGCTATGAATAAAGCAATCCCTAAAATCCCTATGCGTAATAGGGGACCACTAAAGCTTCCGGCTAATACACTAAATTTTATCTCTGAAAAAAGAAACAGGAGGATTCTGTGGCGTACTGCTGACCCCAGCAGGTATTCCATTTTAAAAGCCGATATAACAAACTTAGACAGAATTATTCAAGGGGCCATTGCAAAATTTGAGGAACATTATTGGACCGATTTTCTGGAGAATATCCGCCTTAATAGTAAGACATTTCAGAAAGTAAAGAGAGGCGCTGGTCTCAAGAGACGAATGCCTATTTCTAGTTTGAGAGTTTCCGGTGACTCATTTCTCACAGAGGATTGTGACAAAGCCAACATTTTGGCTGATTACTTCTGTGAAGTTCACAGAGGAGGCGATAGCTTGCGATCGCCTTCTTTTGAGAGTATAGTCTCTGAGGAGGTAACCGCATTGACTGATTATGTGTCATCCCTGACTTTTGGACAGGAAGTCATGGCTGATGGCAACTTCGTAATGGCGGTTTTCAAACAGGGCATAATGTTGTTACATCTCACGATATAGGTAACGCTCTTAAAACGAGATCAAATAAGAAATGCAGTAATAGTGATGGAGTTCCTGATTTTATCCTTAGAAAAACAGATAATGCTAAATGGCGATACTTGGCAATAATTTTCAACCATTGTTTTAACATTGGTTATTTTCCTAGAAAATGGAAAGAGGCAATAGTAGTTCCTATCCCAAAGTCTGGTTTGTACCCTAGAGAAGCTGGTAGCTACAGGCCTATATCCTTATTATCTTCGTTTGGAAAACTAATGGAATGGTTCTTGTTATCAAAATTACGGAATGAAATTTCAAATGGTGGTGTACTTAAAGACTGTCAGTTTGGCTTTAAGGGAGGCCATTCAACATCTCACGCCCTAATGGTGGATTTTTCAAAGGCTTTTGACACTCCCTGGCAACAGGGAATAGTTTACAAAATGATGAACTTAGGTTTTGAACACTTTACTTGTAGGATGATAGCTGTTTTTATGAAGGAGAATTTTGAATTCTATAGACACCTGGATTTCATATAAGAACGTGCTAAGAAGGTTTATTTCTTGTATCATAGAATTTTGCGCCACAGGGGTGGTTTAACTACGAAGGTCAGGCTCCTTATTTACCGGCAGATTATAAGACCAATTGTCTCTTATGCTTTTCCAGTCTGGTTTGGGATATTTTCCCATCAGATGGAAAGGCTTAGGATATGGGAGAGACGAATTTTCTGCTCCTGCCTTCGGCTACAGCCAAGAATGGGACCTGACTGCATTTTTCGAAGACCGTCTTGTGGAAAAATCTATAGTAGTATAGACTTTCAGAGGACTGATGTTTTTCTCATGAGATCTGCACTCAGGTTTCTTGACAAATCATCTTCTTTAAATAATGGTTTAGTAGGGGGATGCTTTCACCGGGATCCTGATCTGGTGAATTTGCTTAGAAATAAGTACCATTCCCCAGTTAGCCTTTTGGCTTTGAATGCTGAAGTTCTTCTCTTTGGGGATGCAGGCCTCTTATTTTACCACAGAAGGGTAAAAACCCTTGACATAACTGACATGGTGTACAACACCGCACAGTAGTTAAATGAGGACTTTGTGATAGATTTTATATATCACTTATATTATTTGTTTTTTTAATATTAAGTGTTATTTAGTTTGTGGGTTAGCTTAAGTAAAAATTAAAGAAATGAGTGTGTTACTTTTTATCCCTTTTTTTGGAAATGTAAACAAATGTAATTATTTTAAAATGACTGTATACAGAATGTCTGTAATGTAATTAATTAAGTGCGCATTAGTCTTAGATAAGTTGTATAACATTAAGAAATATGTAATAAGAAATGTAGTTTAAGTGACATATGTATAATGAATTTTTGGAACAATAAAAATTAGCAAATTAGCAGGCTGATTACATTCTTAGTGAAAACGTCAACCAGTGAAGATCTTGTGGTAAAACAGATAAAACAGTGGTGAAGTTGCCATCGCGTATTTTTTTTTTTTTTTTGTACTAATCGCGAATAAGTAAATAATCGTCTAATTAAAGCGTAGTTAGTTTAAAGTAGTAAATAAATTGTTTATTTATTTTGCCAAAAAATAACTCAATAAATTAAACGTTTATAAATTTAAACAAACGTTACAATATTTTACTTTCTACCATAATATAAAATTCGAAATACAACCTTACGGTTGCCGTGTCGGATTCCGATTCTCAGAATACACCCCAGTTTTTTGTTTGTTTTTATTAAAAAATATTTAAAACAATTTTATAGCATGTAAAAAATTTTTCACAGGAATTTTCTTTACGTTTCTTTTTTCTTCTTTTTTCTAGTCATTCACAAAAAATATTAACATATTTATTTTTTGTACAAAAAACAATAAAACTACAGCAACTAGCTAAATAAGAAAAATTGAGAACTAGAGAAAAAGCGCATTTAAATTAAAATAGATTCTAATTTCTTGCGGATTCTTTGTCAAAACTCCATATAAAAAAAAACAACCGTATACGCAACTGTAAGATTTATACTCTAAATAAGTATCCAACTTAACTACATGGATAAAATTTGGTTGGTGTTTTAAATTGTTAAGAAAGGAAACAGGATGAAATTATTTCCTTTTTTATTATAAAATTTATTTTATGCATAATTAGTATTTGGCCCAGTTTACAACATAATTTACAAGTTCTTAGGTTGTTTTTTACGTATAAGCGAATTAATCAATCTCTATAAATCTCCGCAAACATATTTGCACAGTCAGTTACTTTTAATTCCTTAAGTTCGATCAGTATTTGCATCTTATATTCTCCAGATAATTTAGAATCTGTACTGTTAAAAGTCAATTCTTCTGCATTATCAAAATCAAGCTTTGTCTGTAATAAATAAAAAAAAAAAAAATCAATAAATAAATAAAAAATTCCTAAAATGTTAATATCACAAAATAAAGTTTGTCACAATTTAATAAATTTTAATTTATGGAAAAAATTTTTCCATAACAAAATAGGCGAAAAATAAATTTAATACTAATTACATATAAGTTAATCATATCACTAGTTTGTATTTCAGTTTCTGTATAAAAATTAGTTTTGATATAAAAATTAATCTATAGAAAAATTTGAAAACATAAATTTTTCTATAGGAAGATTTTTTTTTTTACAAATTAAACTGTTTGTAGAAATATTTGTTAGAAATCAAGATATTTTCGAAAATTTTGTAAAAAAAATATTTTTAAAAGAGTTTTTTTCTGAATTTTTTTATAAATCGTCTTTTCTATAGAAATTTAAAACAATAAACATTTTTGAAAAATTTTGTCACAAAAGAATTTTCTTGCAAAATTTTGTCGCAAATTAATTTTTTTGTTTAGAAAATTTTGTCACAAATTAATTTTCTTATAAAATTTTGTTACAATTCGTTTCTTTTTATATAAATATTTTTTAGGCTAATTTTTCTTTAGCAAATTGTTACTTACTCCCTTACTAAATGGACATTTTCGATTTTCCGGGGAAATCTTTTTTATATATTTAGCCCAAAATGCAGAGGGGTCAAGAGTTGTTTTGCACCAATCGTTACTTTTCATAGAGTAAATGGTACTGACCCAAGTACCGCGGATTTTTTTAAACATTTCTACATTAAATGGATTCTAAAATAATCAGTAATTAAAAACGAACACAACCCTAACGTATGTATAACCTTCTTACATTTCCCGTTCCAATATCTTTAAATAATACCATCGATCCATGAATATCATATGATTCGTTGCTTAAGTACTCAAAATTGAACGCTGACATGTCTACAAATTCGTCCAACGAATGTACGTTAGCCATTTCGCAAGGTGAAAATAAAGGATCATCTCTAAACATGCAGACGTATTTGTAAGCATCCTGTGAACGAAACAAGCCATTATTGATCATTAAAAAATTTTGTTTTAGATAAAAGCGAAAAGTTGTTTAATTAATTAGCTTATTTAATAATTTAATTTGATTTACTTATTTATTTATTTACTTATTGACTTACTGTTGTTACTACAAACAATTGAATAATAATTACTGCGTTTAAAATAACGTTTGAAATCATTTTGAATTTTAAGTATGATTTCATTGAAAATCCACCTTTTATATTTAAATATATCCATCGTTTGTGTTTTTAATAACATACGATTTGAGATTGTGTTGTAATCATGTAAATTTCATCAACACGGATTTAACATGTTTTTAATCAGAACAAGTATTCCGTTATTGATAATATCGCTAAATGAGTAGTTTTGAGAAATAATTACATCTTGTTTACACAAATAGGCAAAACAAAAGATAATTTTTTGATTTGAAATCTTGTTTGTTTTTGCAGAAAAGGTTCCGCTGATCAGTTACATATTTCAAATTTATTGATAAAATCGCTAAAGTTCTAATGTTGGCAGCAGGCCTCTAAGTAGTAAGTTTAATAACTAAATTTTTTATTGCTTTGATATTCAGGGCAATATCTGTTCCTAGTTATTTTAAGATTATTCAGAATATGGTGTCCATGACTTTTGAAAATTATTTCATCTTCTGTCGTCTGAAGACTATGACTTAAAATTTTTAATGATCGTGTTTTGTTTGATGATGTTTCCATATGCGTTTAAATACGATTTCGAGTGGACAATCAAGAATTTGTTGTAGTGGAAGCAGATCACCGAGTACTGTTTATGAGGCCCATGAAAATTTTTAGTTTTTCAGATACGGCGCTACAATTAGCTGTTTCATTTTTTTTTTTTTAATGTTTATTTCTTTATTTAAATAATTAAGTTTAAACTATTATAAACACTAGTTAACAATAACAAATTCATTTATACAATGTCTCTAAATCGAGCGCTCTAGTATTATAAACTAACATACATAATAATTTGCTTTTAACAAAAAAATAACAATGTTTATATATGAACATAAATAATATAATTTTTATATGATATATCATAATGAAAACTTACAAAAACATTATTTTTATATCAGCAAAAAAAAAAAAAAAAATAAATAAATAAAGAACGAAAAAAAATCAAGTCAAAGGGGTAAAAAAAAATAATCGAAAAATTTTATTTTGGTAGCCACCAAAACATATTGTCATTAGATTTTTGTGCTAATTTTAGGTCCTTTTTTGATATACTGGTACTGTATCTCATATCTAATTGGCTTAAATTACAATTAATTGTTTTTATATTTGCCCGTCTATAATTGTGGTATAAGATGGGAACACCATTATCATTTTGGACAAATCCTTTACTGTCAAGGTATACAAAAGCTTCTGGTGGAACAAATCCATTTTCTAAGGAGCTAGTTATGTATTCGTAGTTTGTGTAATAAGGAGCCATTATATAATTATTATCTGTACATACACAACACCGAAAGGCGTGATTCCTTATCAGGTAGATTATAAAATTATCTATACGAACTATATTTGCATTATTGTACAGGATTTTATTAGAAATGTACTTAGTGAAGTCACTATTTACAGATCTGTAAAGTGAAGTGCATGTCCTTATGCATTTCCTCTCAAATATTCTAACTTTTTCCATATATGAGGGGGAAATATTGAACCAAATGGGACATGCGTACGTAAGAATAGGTCTAATTAGCGATTGGTACATTATAATTTTAACTTTATTCTTAATATATTTCGAGTGAAATAGAGTTCTATATGAAAAGTAAGCTTTTCTTGCTTTGGATAAAGTTTCTTTAATATGAAAATTGAAATATAAAAACTTATCAAGGTATACACCCAAATATTTAACTACTTCTTTTACTGGTATGTTGCAATTATGTAAATTAGACTTTATTTGAAAACTTTTCCAATTTTTCCTTATATCATGATTGCATTTCTTTACAGGTGGTCTAAACAGTATAGTTTCACATTTTTGTGCGTTTATTTTCATGTTCCAATCGATTGCATATTGCTCCACCTTGTTGTAGGATATCTGTAAATTACTGTTAATTTTTTCGATTTTATCGTCATGGTGGTATATTAAAATATCATCAGCAAATGAAATAATGTTATCGACTTGGTTAAGTAAATCTAAAATAAACAAGTTAAAAAGGATGGGAGAATTTACTGTTCCCTGCTGTAGTCCATTAATAATATTAAATGATTTATCGCTTTCAATATTTTGGTACGAGACCTTGAATGTTTTATTACTTATCATATTATATATAAGTATTATTTGGTTTAAGGGTAGTCCGTATTGAAATAATTTATGTATTAAGCCATCAATCCAAACAGTGTCGAACGCTTTTTCCATATCTATAAGACATGCTCCTGTACAAAACTTTTTATGCCAATTCCAATTAATATCGGACGTTATTTTATGAATTGCGTTAATAGTAGAGTGTTGAATTCGCTATATACTTTATTATCTTTACAAAATTGATATATGACATTATTTACGCATATTTCAAAAATTTGACTGATGTTTGGCAGTAAACTTATAGGACGCAAATTTTTTGGGCTATTTGGTACTTTATCTTTTTTAGGCAGTAACACTACTTTAGCTATTTTCCATTTGCTAGGTAAATATGAATTATTCAGCAAATTATTGAATAATATACAGAAATCAAAAATCATTCTTTGGGGAATATTCTTTAATATTACATTTGGTATATTATCAATTCCGGACGACAACTTATTTTTTAATTTAGAAAAAATATAAAGAATATTATTTCTTGTTATGAAAAAGTCAATAGAATCGTCTTCATCAATGCTGTCAGATAGTCTTGTTTCATTGAAATTTATAAGTGTGGTAACGTTATTCTCATATCCCCTTTTCAATTCTAGAAACCTACTAAAAGTGGATTGGACTTGCTGGTGAACAAAATTATTTGGAATAGTTTCTTTGCGTTCATGTGTGGACTCGAAATATGATCCTATAGTATTTAACATTTGAAACTGATCTTCCACAATATAATTATTTTGATTATCTTTCCTTAAACTTTGAGGGTTTATCCCCACGTTATTTAGAAGGCATACATCATTTGTAGGAATCTTAATTTCATGTAAGTTTATGGGTTTAAAAATTTTTAAGTTTTTCTTAATTTGGTTGTACATGTCTCTCGAATCTTTGGGGTCTATATTCGTTAATTTTTCTTTTATCTGTCTATTGATATTTATTGCCAAATTATCTTTTATAAGTTTTTTAATTATTTTTATTTTTGCTTTCGCTAATGTTAGCATCTCTTCGGAAAGTGTTATTTCTAACCTACTGTGCTTTTTGACTAATGTTAATATCCTGCTCTTCTCAGAATCAAACATTTTAATAGTTGGACTGATTATTTTTGAGAACATTTTGCCACTTTTATGCTTAGGAACGGTTTCCTCTGTTGCTTTAAGAATAACATTATTTAGTCTGTCTAAGTGATAGTCTATTTCTGAATTCGAAAGATTTCGATTATTAGGAATTTGCATATCTTGGGTGAGTTTCTGGTTAATATTGTTTTGAAATTTTTTCCAATTGGTACCTTTATAGTTGTTAGTAAACTTTACGTTTTCGCTCAAAAATGTGAAATTTTCATTTTCTTTATTCCTGTAGGTTATTATCTGTACAGCATCGTGGTCGCTATCATAATCTAATGTTTTAAGTGAGTTTATTGTGTCATTTTCAGTAATAATATGAAGCCTACAATCTACTAAACAATAATCTAGGTAAGAACCAGTTCGCGGGTATGATGGACGACATGTAGCATAAAGTTTACATCTAAAACGAATTTCATTATCTAATAGCCATTTGTAAAGTATATTACCCTTATGATTGTTACTAGGATTGCCCCATTCTATATGTTTACAGTTTAGGTCTCCTGCTAAAATATAATAAATATTTGTGTTTTGTAAATTCATTGATTCAAATAGGCTATGGATTTTATTTTTCAAATGAATATCATTATTACCTGATGGGTAGTACGCGGAAATAATATATAACATTTCATTTGTGGAAAGAGGGAGACGAATAATACAGGTTTCTAACGTGTTAAAAGAATTGATTACATTATTTGAATATTTAAAGAATTTTAAGTTATTTCTAATTAATATCATTGTTCCACCTGCTTGTGTTGTACCTTTTCTATCTTTTCTTATAACTTGGAAGTTGTCAAACTGAATTTTGTGTTTATGATTTAGTTTTGTCTCGTTTATAAGTACAATATCGGGTGTATTTTTCTTTATGAATTCGTGAAGTTCGTATCTTCTTTCCGTTAATATTAGAGAATTAACGTTAATATGTATTATTTTAAGTTCTTTTGAAATAAAAGTTTGATTGATTTGAGCCGTTATACCAGCATTGAAAAAATTGTATCAATTCTTGATACTTGTAGTTCTAATTGTTTTTGAAAGTTTATCATTTTATTATTTATATTTATCATAAAGTTTTTCATTTCTTGAATGAAGGAGTTATTAATTGTGTTAGGTGAGGTTTTTAAATCTATGTTAGTGGTGTTATTACCCTTAACTACATTTGCAAAAGAAGATGATGTATTAGTATAAACATTAGCATTATAAGCTTTCTTTATAAATAAATCCTTTTTTTTTTAATTAATTTTTTGTTTCAGCTGCTTATATTTTTCGCACCCTTTGTAGGATGCTGGATGACCATATTTATTGCAAAGAACACAAAATAATTTATCTTTTTCATCAGCTGGTACCTTTTCTATAGAACACTTTCCTCTTTCGTGATCCATGTTGCATTTCACACATCTCCTAGGGAGGCGACAATTGACAGCACTGCGGAAAAAGCTTTGACAGTTGCGGCATTGGGGTATTTCGGGTCTTCTGATTTGTTCCCATCTAATTACACGGTGAAGTAGTGTTTTTATATTTTTAAGTTTATTGATACTGCTATCTGGTGATATCTGAACCATAAATATTGGCAGTTTTATTCCTTTTTCCACGGATAGTTTGGTGGAAAACTGGTTAACTTTTATGAATTTTAGACTCTCACTTTCTAATTTTAATAGTTCACAAAGAATATCATCAGTATCAATATTAGCGTCAAGACCTTTAAGTAAGTAGGTTTTGATTTTGAATTCTTTGGGAGTAAATGTAAAAAATTTTGTTTTGGTTTTTTCGAGATATGCTTTGACTCTTTGATAGTCTTGAATTGAGTTCATAAATAATGATTTTTTATTTCTGAATTCTTTAATATTAAATTCATTGATTTTCAGTCCATTTTTAATAAATTCGACAAGGTTTTTACTATCTATATCTATAATATTAATTGGGGGGATTTTTTGGTTTTTAATTTTTTCGATATTACCCACTGTATTATCTGAGTTTTCTTTAGGTGGGTGACTGTTAATCACAGCTGAGACTGAATGAGAACTTTTTTTGGTTATTGTTTTTATCTTTGACACGATTAAGACTCTCTTGTGTTTTGCTTGTTTCATTTACATGATTTTCGTATTTTTTTAATAAAATTTGATCGCACAGAGTATCGTTCTCACAATCCAGAATTGAGTAATAGTTAGTTTTTAAATGTTTAGCTACACTCTCGTTATTCATTTTTTCGTTTTTTCTTTTTCTTTCATTATCGGTGTTTTTTACATTGTAATTTAATTGTACATTGTCTTTTAAGATAGAATTGACATTCTTGCTACATGAGTTTGGAGCACTAAGCTCACTCATGTTAGGTTTTTGAATTTTTAATGTTTTTATTTTTGTTGTTGTTAACACGAACAAAAGAAAGTAAATAGAAATTATTAAAGAAATAAATTCTTTCACACAACACGTTCTAGATCGATCTCCCAGCGGTTAATCCATTTATAAGGAACAAACACAAAATTTAAAACTTTTTGACTTTTTTTCAAAATTATAATGTAATTTTTTAATTTTCAAATTTTAAAATTTTCAAAATTGAAAAAAATACGTCTGCCTTCTATGAAAAAGCAATCCGAACTCCATTAGCTGTTTCATTTTCTTTAACCATTTCGAAAAGAGTTTCTCAGGAAAATCTTAATTATATGTAGTAAAAGCACGAAGTTGAAGGGTTGCCAACTGCTAAAGAAATCAATTTGACAGCTGATAGCTTAGATTTAGTAAAAATAAAGCACTATATTTGTAGATCTAGTTTAGTGAAGTAAGTTCAATCTAGAAAACAAATATTGGTGTGACAGAGTACTTTATACGATTTTAGATAAAAATGTCACTGGTTCTTAATGTGTCAAGCATATTTAGAAAATTTTAGCTTTAAGAAATATGGTACTTTTTTATTAAAAAAACAGATTCCCAGAACTCCGTAATTATGGCCAAATGCCAATTTCTTTACTTAATGTTTTTTCTAATTTTTAATTTTCTATCGCCCCCTTTTTTTACTAAACTTGATTTGTTCTAAATGACATGAAAAAATTATAGGCCGGCGTGGTGTTTTGTCTGCTGCCCCGAAAAACATGAACCGTTCTTGCTAATTTTCAATAGAAAAATTTTTGAAACTGCGTCTGATAGGATGGCGTATTTAAATTTTCTCTAGCTCTCATCACGGACGGTTAGACGGACATCGCTCAATCGATTTCGCTATGCATAAGAACTGAAATGTTATATACTTTATTGGGTCGGAAACGCAATTTGTGGTGAAGAGCATAATGACACTATCAATACATTTAACAAAACAGTGACGGGGTCATTTCTGTTAATAAAATATTTTTTGAAAATTTTGATGTTGGTTAAGATGTTAATCGATATGGCGTACAAAACAGGTATTTTTTTGAATTTTTATCTGTCTGTCTGTGTTCGCATCTCGTAAAACTGCTTAATAGATTTAAATAAAATTTTGTGTGGAAGTTTAGATATAGAATACTTTTTTCATAAAAATATGTCATTTCCTAGGGAAACCAGAGATACAAATGTGAAAGCACCCGGTGTAATGGTATTAAAACAGTCATTAACTACTCGATACCTTGATTAGTAACCTAAGTCATCCACAGATCACTCCACCCCGCTTTACACCAAGCCAGTAATTCCCCTTTAAATCCAATAGCCACAACTAACGTACACTGTAATTTATGATGTTACTTCCTTTTGCTAACAGCTAGATATCTTTCTTATAAAGGGCGCTTTCACCATTATCTTCCATTCTCACGTCTTCAATAAATTACCTGACCATTGCTTCACACAATTATTTTCTTTTTTTTTCCGGGAAATTTTCACTACAGTTTCCCAAATTTTTAATTGCCTTATACAATTATTACTTTTTTTAACCATTTCCCAAGGTGGGCTCGAATTCATGATCCTTTGTTTTACAGTACGCACCTCAACCACGCAACCATTGTGGTTGCTCAACTTGTGTTCAGAGGTGCCAGATGATTTTGATCAAAAATCGACATATTGGCACACAAAAATCAGCATTATCGGCAGTTTAGTTATATGAAATCGGCAAATTAAAAATAACCTATTTTAAAAATAATTATCTTTATTAACATAAAACAACAAAATACAGCAAGATTATCCTACCGTGGATAATTCAATACATAACGCATATCTTTAATTGTATGATTGTGACCCAAAAGTGTGGAAACATGCTAAAATTATTCCCATCCCAAAATCTAGAAACGAATTCCGTCCAATAGCCACATCACATTATTTTTCCATCTAATTTATAATAATACTTACATTTCTGTAAACAAAAATAATCTTTTAACGAGTCGACAATCTGGCTTTAGACCTCTGCATAGCTGTATTACAGCACTTTCAGATGTAGTCAAAAAAATCAGAAAAAATTTAGATGATTGCAAACTCCCTTTTTTGGTCCTACTGTGCCACTCCAAGGCGTTTGACACTGTTCGCCACCCGATTCTTCTCATCAAATTACTTAATCAATTCTGGTTCTCTCTACAAGCTATAAGGCTAATTCAGTCTTATCTGTCGTTAACAAAGAAAAAATCTCTCGTTCGTTGCCTGTAACTAGAGTAGTACCTCAAGGCTCTATCCTTGGACCTTTATTGTACTCACTATACGCGAATGATCTCCCACAACAAGTCATCTTTTCAAATAAACAAATGTATGCCGATGATATCCAGTTATATCTCAGTAGTACCGCAGACTCAATTGATTCTTAAATAACCAAACTTAACACCGATTTAGAAAATACTTTTATCTCGGCTACTGCCAATGGCTTGAAAATTAACCCTAAAAAATCTTGTTTTCTTATTATTTGTAAAAACTGTATTAGACCAGAAAATGATATTAATATTTCTATTGGTAGTACGAAAATTGAGCAAGTAAGCACAGCCAGAAACTCAGGTGTGACATTTACCAGGACCCTAACCTGGTCAGACCATATAAAACAGGCCTATAGTAGGTTATAGAGTAAGCTATGAAGCTTATGGCCCACACGACATTTCACGCCTCTTAGTATAAGAACTCTTTTGGCTAAAACATATCTTTTTCTAACATTATCATATGGGTCCGAAATTTTTTCAGGCTGCTCTTCCCGTGATATGAATAAACTAAATACAACTTATAATGATATCGTCCGTTATGTTTACAGTTTAAAAAAAACGAGACAGAATATCACCATTTTCAAGTCATTTTATTCGATTATCCTTTAACAACTTTTTAAAATTTAAATGCTTGATTTTCCTTTACAAAATCATTGTAACAAAACAGCCGGAATACCTATATGATCGCTTAAAATTTGCTAGTTCCCAAAGAGACACATACATTACACAGATACGCCATCGGAACCAAGCGTTCGAATGCCAATTTTTCATGCTGATCATACGTCTCTGGAATCAACTTCCTACTTATATTCAACGCACCGACAACGCAATAAAATTTGAAAATTACTTAACGATTATATTCTTTTCTTTTTTTTAAGCAATATTATCAAGATTTATCTCTGTCTTAATTAAATTTCACTAATCTGATTATAATACTTTAAATTATAAGATGTATGTCTTGTAGTATTAGAAAATTAATCATAATAAATAAATAAATAAATAACTAAAATGACGAACTTATTAACGCTCGTTTCTGAATGTAACAAGTGATGTCCAAAAGTAATTTGTACAAACAAATTTACCGTGTTTGAGAGTTTAACAAAAAATCGGCAATTTTGGAGAAAAAATCGGCACTTTAATAATTTTGAGACTAAAAATCGGCGAATATGGCAGGCCTGTTGGTGTTGTTTTATTATTCTATACACACACCCATTGGTGGTGGAAGTACTTATTCACCTCCGCTTTTACTACGCACATACGGACAAAAACTGGGGTTGCCAGCTCTTATGTTCGTCACATTACTATTCTGCATTTAAATACTATCAGTTTAATTTTTCTTGGGTTAAATTATATAATTTTGCAAAAAGGTTTTCCACTTTAATTTATCTTAAGCATTATAATTAAAGCTTTTAGATTCAAATCCTTCCATTCTACTTGGTATTTAAAAAGCAGACACAAAAGATTGTTGATAGTATCCAATTTTAATTTAAAGTACGCCATCCTAAATAAACTGCGCAATTTGGCGAGTACAGCAAATTCTGTACTGTATCTAAGTAAATATTCTAATAAATAACGCGAGATTTTTTAATTTTTTATTGTTACTTTCTATTTTCTGATAATTTTCAGAAGTTGTGGCTACTATTTTCTGAATAATCTAAAAATAATAATAAATAAATTATTTATCAATAAATCAGAAATATGTAACTGACCAGCGGAACCTTTTCTGCAAAAACAAACCAGATTTCAAATCAAAAAATTATCTTTTGTTTTGCCTCTTTGTGTAAACAAAATGTAATTATTTCTCAAAACTACTCATTTAGCGATATCATCAATAACCGAATACTTGTTCTGATTAAAAACATGTTAAATCCATGTTGATGAAATTCGCATGAATAAAACACAATCTCAAATCGTATGTTATTAAAAGCACAAACGATGGATATATTTAAATATAAAAGGTGGATTTTCAATGAAATCATACTTAAAATTCAAAATGATTTTAAACATTATTTTAAACGCAGTAATTATTATTCAATTGTTTGTAGTAACAATAGTAAGTTAATAAGTAAATAAATAAATAAGTAAATCAAATTAAATTATTAAATAAGCTAATTAATTAAACAACTTTTCGCTTTTATCTAAAAAAAAATTATTTTAATGATCAATAATGGCTTGTTTCGTTCACAGGACGCCTACATTTACGTCTGCATATTCAGAGATGATCCTTTATTTTCACCTTGCGAAATGCCTAACGTACATTCGTGGGACGAAATTGTAGACATGTCAGCGTTGAATTTTGAGTACTTAAGCAACGAAACATATTATATTCATGGATCGGTGGTATTTGTTAAAGATCTTGGAACGGAGGATGTAAGATGGTTATGCATACGTTAGGGTAGTGTTCGTTTTTAATTACTGATTATTTTAGAATCCATTCACGTTAGAAGTGTTTAAAAAAAGCCGCGGTACTTGGGTCAGTACTGTTTACTCTATGAAAAGTAACGATTGGTGCAAAACATCTCTTGACCCCTATGCATTTTGGTCTAAATACATGAATAAGATTTCCACGGAAAATCGAAAATGTCCATTTAGTAAGGAAGTAAGTAATAATTTGCTAAAGAAAAATTGACCTGAGAAATATTTATGTAAAAAGAAAGGAATTGTAACAAAATTTTATAAGAAAGTTAATTTATGACAAAAATTTCATAGAAAATTGATTTGTGAAAAATTTTTCTAAGGAAATTAATTTGTGAAAAAATTTTCTAAAAAAAATTAAATTGTGACAAAATTTTGCAAGGAAAATAATTGTTTCAAATTTCTATAGAAAAGTCGATTATAAAAAAAATTCCAGAAAAAATTCTTTTAAAAAATATTTTTTTTTACAAAATTTTCTAAAATATCATGACTGCTAACAAATATTTCTACAAATAGTTTAATTTGTAAAAAAAAAACTTCTTACAGAAAAATTTATGTTTTCAAACTTTTCTATAGATTAATTTTTTTATCAAAATTAATTTTTATACGGAAACTGCAATACAAACTAGTGATATGATTAACTTATATGTATTTATTATTATATTTATTTTTTACCTATTTTGCTATGGAAGAAAGTTTTCCTTGCAAATTACATAAATTTAAATTTATTAAATTGTGACAAACTTTATTTTGTGATATTAAGATTTTACGTAGTTTTTATTTATTTCTTTTTTTATTTGATACAGACAAAGCTTGATTTTGATTGCACAACAGAATTGACTTTAAACAGTCCAGAATCTAATTTATCTGGAGAATATAAGATACAAATAATGATCGAATTTAAGGAATTAAAAGTAACTGTCTGTGCGAATATGTTTGTGGAGGCTTATAGGAATTGATTAATTCGCTTATACGTAAAAAACAACCTAAGAACTTGTAAATTACATTGTAAACTGGGTCAAATACTAATTATGCATAAAATAAATGTTATAATAAAAAAGGAAATATATTTATCCTGTTATCTTTCTTAGCAATTTAAATCACCAACCAAATTTTATCCATGTAGTTAAGTTGGATACTTATTTAGAGTATAAATACAATCTCACTGCCTTCCCTAAATTAGCGCGTAAAGCGCAAGATATCTGTCAAAAATTCGCGTCATTTTGCGTCGCGTCTTACGCGCTAACTTAGGTATGCCTGTCACAGTTGCGGATGCGGTTGTTGGTTTTTTTTTTATATGGAGTTTTGACAATATAAAACTCTCAACGATTCCGCAAAAATTAGCATCAATTTTAATTTAATTGCGTTTTTTCTCTAGTTCCCAATTTTTTTCATTTAGTTAGTTGCTACAGTTTTATTGTTTTTTGTACAAAAAATCAAACATGTTAATATTTTTTGTGAATGCATAGAAAAAAGAATAAAAAAGAAACGTAGGGAGACATTTAAAAACATATAAAACATATGTATATAGATTCCTGTGAAAAATTATTTACATAGTGTAAAATGGTTTTAAATATTTTTTAATAAAAAAAACCAAAACTGGGGGCAAATCACCGCATTCGATAACGAATACTTTGTGATCGAAATGTTGTTAACGTGGATCACGGCAGTCGTTATCGAAACACATTTACTCGTAGTTGCACTCGATTGGTAATTTACTATCGAAAACAAATAAACATTTTGCCACGACAAATAGACAAAAAGAAGAAGAAATTAAACATGTCAGTGTGAATTTCCCTGCTATTTATATAATAAAATAGTTTAAAAATTAAATTTTATTTGCTTTTAGGGAAGGTAAATGTGAAGACAAAGATTTCCCAGGAATTAGTGAAAAAACAGTCAACGCTAAAATTGCTCCCAGAACAAATACTAATGAAGTAAATATATTTGGGTCCATTTAAATGATTCTTATAGCCCGTTCAGGTTGCCACGAAATTATGTAATTTCAAACTGAAATTACGAACGAAATCTAGAGTGTTTATAGTGGGTTATTTGACACTTGAGTTAATTTCAGAAACAGCTGTTCGTTTTTATGTTAAAACTATATTATTCTTTTGCATTCAAGTTTTGTACAAAATGGAAAAAAGAAGAAGAAAACACTTGATATTAATTAAATTGGAAGCTATTAATAATAAAATATCAAAAAATAAATTAAAAATGTTTAAGTTCTTGCAGTTTTTATAATCCATCATTAGGTTACTATGCATACATGTTTGTATATATCAATGTATGTACATACGTGTATTCCTGTAAATAAGTTCATGGTTGCACACAAGGTAGTATTTTACACAAAAACAGCGTTGTCTATCGTAATTTCAAGTTAATTTCGATGAAATTAAGTAAAATGAGATAATTTGGGCAATGGAAAAATGTATGCGAAATTACGTAATTTCAAGTTGATTTCGGCCGAAATCACGAAATGACTTAATTTCGTGTCAGCCTGAATGGGCTATTATTTATTAATATTTTGTGCTGTTACACTGTTTTCGCTAATTAATTTATTTTTTGTTTTGTTTTTCTTACTGTCATATGTTTGCAGCCTTGTAAAAAATAGTAGTAAATAGAAAAAATTACGTTCGAATACTATGATCCAAAAAATTGAAGCCATCGAAATATTTCTCGACACGAATGCGCACTCGATATCGAATGCGGTGATTTGCCCCCTGGTTTCTTCTCTGTGATGCGGAATCCGGCACTGCAACCGTAAGGTTATATATCTACTTTTATATTATTGTAGAAAGTAAAATATCATATCAAAAACTGTAAAACTATGTCTGATCGAATAGCGTACTTAAATTTTCTCTAGCTCATCTAGTGCCTTGGCAATGTTTATTTTAACACTACCGCGGGCGGACAGACGGACATCGCTCAATCGACTTTGCTATCCATAAGAACTCAGAATATACATATATACTTTATGGGGTCGGAAACGAATATCGTAGAAATTACAAATGGAATGACAAACGCAGATATACCCTTATATTCTCTAGATAAATATAACAAAGAACTCGATACAATTTACACTATAACTAAAAATAACGGCTTAGACTGCACAACTATCAATAAAATACTTAGAAAATACACCACTAAAAACAAGGAGACAATAGATTTTTACTTACACAGGATCAGAAATATATACAAAGCTTAACTAACCTTTTTCAGAAAGAAGGTTTACAGACAGCACTAAAAATGAGCAACACTCTACGAAACAATCTCAAGACAACAACAGAAATAATCGATAAATTAAACACTAGCGGAGTATACAGACTTACTTGCACCTGCAACAATATACAGTTTGTAAAAAAAATGTTTTCAAAGCTAGAAAATTTTAGAAATTTCTATTTAAATAATGAAAAACAACAACAAAATCATTTTCTTTGAATTTTTTTTTCTATGTAGCTGTACGTTGGCGACAAAAAGACGCCGACACTTTGAAATAATAATAATAAACATAACAACAACAATGCTACAAAATAATTTTACTTACTTTGAATGGTGTAAAAAAAAATGTTTTCAAAAACCCAAAAGCAAAGAAGATCCGTTATTTTTTTGCATATTTATTGAATGTAAGTTCCTTTTAAGCATGGTAAGTATTGTGGATAGCATTTATTCTTGAAATTACGCCTATGCAAGCAACAAGTTATCACACAGTTAAAAATACACAATGCCAGGAAAACGACTGAGCAAAGATATTACACAGCTAGTGTATTTCAATTACTATAAAGGAAAGTCTCACAAAGAAATTTCGGAAATGTTCTCCCTTAATCTAAGGACAGTATATAATGTTATAAACCGTGCGGAAACAGAAGGAAGGCCTGAACAACAACCAATACCAGGCAGACCAAAAAAAGTAGATCGGCGCATTGAACGAAAAATTTTAAAAATTATTGACGACAAACCACATTCCAGCACTAGGGGAATTGCACTTCAGATTAATCGTGAATGTGATATAAATATCTCCCATCAGACGGTCCGAAACGTTTTGCAGAGCCGTAAATACTCTTCAAGAGTCGCCAGGAAAAAACCTCTGCTCTCCGCGCTAAATATTAAAAAACGATATAAATTTGCCATTGAGCATATTTCTTTTCCTCCGGAGTACTGGGATGATGTAATTTTTTGCGACGAGACGAAGGTGATGCTTTACTATCATGATGGACCTTAAAAAGTTTGGCGCAAGCCCCTGGCGGCTTTAGAAAACAAAAATATAATACCCACGGTAAAATTTGGTAAATTATCTGTAATGGTGTGGGGTTGCATTTCATCCAAGGGTGTTGGCGAACTAAGAATATTAGAAGATGTAATGACGAAGGAAGTCTATCTGGACATTTTAAGAAACGAGTTGCTGCCAGTGCTCAAAAATTCGGCTTTATTGACCCAGAAAATCCCGCAAAATTAAAATATAAATTTTACAAATATAATGACCCAAAACATAAATCGTACGTTTGCAGATCCTGGTTGCTATATAATTGCAGAAAAGTAATTGATACCCCGGCACAAAGCCCCGACCTAAACCCAATAGAAAATTTGTGAGTCCACCTAAAGAAAAAAGTCGGAAAAAGGTCCCCGAAAAACAAAGCAGAATTAATAAGATTTATAAAAGAAGAGTGGGAAAAAATACCCGATGATTACAACATACCAAAACTGATACATTCAATGTGTAAACGATTAGGAGCTGTAACTGATGCTAAAGGAAGACATACAAAGTATTAGCAGAAATAAAATCTTTTTTTTAGGAATATAGAAACAATTTTTTTACTTATTATATAATTTTGAAAACATTTATTTTACAGCGTGCAAAGTGAAGTATTTTTTATAGTTACAATTTTTGTTTGTTATTGGAATAAATTTAGTTTTTTCTTGTGAAATGTGTTTAGAAACATCTAAAACAATGTAAATAAAAAAAAAAAATAATAAATGTTATATATTTGACCTAAAAATAAAGGTTTATCTTAAAGTTTTTAATTTTCTTTGATATTGAAAACACTTTTTTTACAAACTGTATATAAAGGACAAACTGAACGAACATTAAAAAAAAGGTTTACAGAACACATACGATTATAAAAACGGAAAAGAGAAGACTCCAACTTCGCAATACACCTTAACACACATGAACACGATCCAAGGGAAATAAATAAATGTATGACATTAATACATTCTAGTAAAAAAGGACGAAGACTGGACATTCTTTAAAACATGGATATAAACAAAACACGAACGCTTAACTAGAGTGTAAGATGATCAAGTTTTAATTCAAGTTTTAAAATTTCTCTCAATTTTTCACCAATACATTCACACTTTAAAAACTTGCTGACACTTTGCCTTTAAGTTTTCGTTCAACTGAGTCTCTCAAATTTCATTCAAGAAAACAGCTGATTGAAGTTTTTCCTCCAAATTTGCATTAAAAATTCTGCTGTCAGTGTTTTCTTGGCATCTTAATTAAAAACTTGCTTTTGAAAATGCGTGCAGCCTACCTCACAGCTTTCAATTTTTTTGAATTTTGACAAGCAGTATGTGTAAATTTTCTTAAACGAGAATTGAACAAAAACTTGACCGAACAGTTAAATACAACCTCTGGCACAATTTTTACGCAACTAAATTATTAAAAAATACCTACCCAATAATAAAAGACTGAAATATTAAAATTATATACCTTCTTCCCTCGTGCATGATACCATTCTAATTGACTTTTTCCTAACGGACAAAACTACCTTAACCCACCACTCTATACAAAAACACCTCACACTATCTCTCCAGTACTAATGAAAACGCGGCTTGAAATTTTTGTTCTTTAATCGAAAACGCTCGCCAAACGTACTAAATAAACAGCCAGTGACGACGGTCTTCACCGAAAGGTATGACAACAGTAGATATACCCTTTTTGCACTGTTGCGGTGAAGGGTATAAAAACAAAGCTTGCTGAAAAAATCATCAAATATGTTCACAGCGTAAATAATAATTTTATATTTTTTATGATAATGAATTAACGGTGCAGTGTATTTTTATACCCTTCCCCTAAAAAGAGGATGACTTTCCAATTTTTATGGTAAACGGTATAAAAAAGTGTAAACAAATTTTAAAACCTTAAACAAAAAAAGTCAGCTGAGCTACTGCCAGTACCTACTATATTTATGTGCCTTGGTCGCAGCATTTTGATTATTGTTGAGCCAAAACAAGGCGAATTAATTATTAGGCAGCCAAACGGCTACATGTACATTTGTTGTTGCAGAGCAACACGTTGATGCCAAAAATACTGAATAACAAATGGAAGCCGATTTTAATTTATGCTTTAATTATCATTTGGGAGTTAAAATGAAGTTTTACCCAGTTCGTTTCTTTCTTCCGTGTATGGAGCAATATCTCATAATTCAGTTTTTTGGTTTTGAAATTTACAATGTTTTACTTTTTCAATTATTTGAAAATTTTGTGTTTTTAAGTTATTTGAAAATTTTGACAATGTTGAACATAAACAATTATCAGGTGCGTTACTAAGGCCACCTGTATATGAATTCGCCTTGAGCCAAATATAATCGTGCACAAGGCTTTTACGTGTGTTTTGTTTTTGTAAAATCTTATTGAGCTCTCATAAACGTCTGGCAATATGTGTGTATGTAGTTGTGAAAAATAAGAAAGGCACTAAAAACATATTGAAATACATACACACATATTGCCAGACGTTTATGACAGCTCAATAAGATTTTACAAAAACAAAATACACGTGAAAGCTAATGAATTCACCTAGTATTTATACAAAGAATTTAAAAAGAAATGCGAAAACCGCAGTGTACTGAGCTTTCCATCCCTGCTACAATTTAGTTTTTCGAATATGGTCCCTGATAAAGTGATATTTTATATCGATATGTTTTGATCGCTTGCTTTCCAATTTCTTGGCCATAGCAATGCATCCTGCATTATCTTCATATAGTGTAAAAGGATAATTTTCTGAAACAACCTTCACATCTTGTAGAATTCCTTTTATCCAAATGCCTTCAGAAACAGCTTGACTTAGAGCGACATATTCTGCCTCGCTAGATGATGTTGCTACTATTGTCTGTTTTTTACTCGACCACGATATCGGACATCCGTACACGTAGTATATATATCCTGTTGTAGACTTGCGATCCTCAGTGCTAGCTGCCCAGTCAGCGTCAACATATCCAACCAGAACTTTATCCTTGATATTTCGGTCAAATCTGAGTTTTAATTCCTTTCTTCCCTTTATATAGCGTAAAATTCCCTTTAGTGTTGTCCAATGTCTCTTCAGGGCTTTGCTGAAATCTACCCATATACCCTACAGCATAGCATATATCAGGGCGAGTACACAGCATCAAGTACATTAAGCTCCCTAAAAGTTCGCGGAAAGGATTAGATGTTGCTTTACCTTTTTTAAGAGACAACTGTAGACTCTTCTCCATTGGCGAATTTCTCCAAAACTTGGTTGATATATGTACTTTGTGAAAATATCATTTCACCTTTGATTTTATCGTACTCAATTTTAATACCAAGGTAATGTTGCAAAACTCCACAATCTGACATTTCAAATGATAATGACAATTTCCTTTTTAGATCTTCAATCTCAGATAACTTATTGCCAGCTATTAAGAGATCATCAACATAAAGTATTAAAAATAATGTACTCTCCATAGAAAACTTCATGTACAGACAGTAGTCGTGACGAGATCTTTCAAAACTTAGGTTCAATAAATAGCTGTTGAATTTTTCATTCCAACATTTTGGACTTTGTTTCAAACGGTAAAGGGATTTGACCAACTTTAGAACCTTCCCTGTTTGACTTTCCATTCCATCAAGAATTTTTAAATATATTTCTTTCTTTAATTCCCCATGAAGAAAAGCAGTTTTTACATCCAATTGATGAAAGTAAAAAATTTGTGTACTCCTATTGCAAGAATAATACGAATGGTTGCCATTTTAGCAACTGGGGAAAAGTATCTTCATAATTAACACCGTGCTTTTGTAAATAGCCTTTAGCTACAAGTCTAGCTTTGAATCGTATCGGATCTCCACACGCATTTCTTTTAATAGTGAAAACCCATTTAGATGTTAGAGGTTTAATCCCCTCGGGCATACTAACAACTTTCTAAACTTTGTTCTTACGCATCGAGTTTAGTTCATCTCGAACAGCTGCATACCATTCTCTACTTTCTGTGAATTTTTTCGATTTCAGAATAATCTGATGGAATTTTTAATACATTCTCATGTGTAATAGCCTCGAACAACGACATATAAAAATCAGAAAACTTACTTGGTCGCTGAACTTGTCTATTGCTACGTCTTAGCTCAATAGTTTCATCATCGTTTGCTGGTATTGTGATGCCGTGTTCCTCTGAGGGTAATTTTTGTGTGATATTACCTACAGATTGTTCATCTTCTGTTCTGCTTTCATTCAATGGCTCAGCTTCAGTTTCAGGAACTAAAATTCCTTCTTCTGCATTTTCAACATCAACGATCCTGCTATCTTGAGAAACGATCCAATCAGTTAACTCCCTCTCTGGATCTTTTCGGTCTACATCTAAGTTATCAACTTGTCCTTTGGTATATTTATATGGAAGACTACTTTCATCGAATTTTACATCCCTAGCTGTAACGATTTTCATATTGCTTTTGTCCCATGGCCGATATCCATTTGAGCAATAACCAACCATTATCAGAGCTTTGCTTTTAGCGTCAAGTTTACATCGCTTTTGACTTGGTATCCAAGCAAACGCTCGACATCCAAAAATACGTAGCTTCGAAAGATTAGGTTTCTCACCAATCCACATTTCCGCGGGCGTTATTTTATTTGATAGAGCTTGTGTCGGACTCCTGTTTATAATATATACAGCTGCATTCAGAGCTTCACTCCACAAGATTTTTGGATCTCCAGCTTCTTGTAACAGTGCTCGAATCTTTTCCTCCAACGTTCTGTTAAAACATTCAGCAATTCCGTTTTATTGTGGAGTGTAAGCAATAGTTTCACTAATTTCAATTCCTTTCTCTTTACAGAATGTAACCATTTTAGTTGATTTATATTCTCGACCCTGATCTACTGTGAGTTTCGATATACCTAACCCAAGTTTCGCAGTAACGACAGCTTCAAATTCTTTGAATTTTTGAAATGTTTCGCATTTTCGTTTCAGAAGGTAAACATGCGCAAAATGAGTGAACGTCCATCCCATGATATTGGGCTTATTGGTCGTCTTGCTCTTATACGAGATTTAGAGAAAGGCTCTCTACATAGCTTACTCTTCACCCATATTTCACATAGATTGCCGCGTTTAGTCTTTGGTAAACCAACAACCATATCATTCCGCACAAGTTGGTCCATACCTTGGTTACTGATGTGTCCCATCCTTTTATGCCATATTTCGCCTTCCTCTGATCATGAATTTGAGCCCACCTTGGGAAATAGTTATAAAAAAGTAATAATTGTATAAGGCAATTAAAAATTTGGGAAACTGCAGTGGAAATTTCCTGGAAAAGAAAAAGACAATTATTGTGTGAAGCAATCGCCAGATAATTCAATGAAGACGGGAGAATGGAAGATAATTGTGAAAGCGCCCTTTATAAGGAAGTTGTTAGCGAAAGGAAGTAACATCATAAATTACAGTGTACGATAGAGATGTTAGTTGTGACTATTGGATTTAAATTTAAAGGGGGAATTACTGGCTTGGTGTAAAGCAGGGTGGAGTGATCTGTGGATGACTTAGGATACTAATCAAGGCATCGAGTAGTTATTAACTGTTTTAATACCATTACACCGGTAAAATTGGGTGCTTAAACATTTGTATCTCTGGTTTCCCTACGAAATGACATATTTTTATGAAAAAAGTATTCCTTATCTAAACCTCCACACAAAATTTTATTCAAATCTATTAAGCAGTTTTTACGTGATGCTAACACAGACAGACAGACAGACAGACAAAAATTCAAAAAATATGTACCTGTTTTGTACGCCATACCGATTACTATCTACACCAACATCAAAATTTTCTTCTGAAAAAACAAACAAGATTTCAAATCCAAAAATTATCTTTTGTTTTGCCTCTTTGTGTAAACAAAATGTAATTATTTCTCAAAACTACTCATTTAGCGATATTATCAATAACGGAATACTTGTTCTGATTAAAAACATGTAAAATCCATATTGATGAAATTACTATGATTAAAACACAATCTCAAATCGTATGTTATTAAAAGCACAAACGATGGATATATTTAAATATAAAAGGTGGATTTTCAATGAAATCATACTTAAAATTCAAAATGATTTCAAACGTTATTTTAAACGCAGTAATTATTATTCAATTGTTTGTAGTAACAATAGTAAGTTAATAAGTAAATAAATAAATAAGTCAATCAAATTAAATTATTAAACAAGTTAATTAATTAAACAACTTTTCGCTTTTATCTAAAAAAAAAAAAATTATAATAATCAAAAATGGCTTGTTTTGTTCATAGGACGCCTACACATACGTCTCCATTATAAATGATGATCCTTTATTTTCACCTTGTGAAATGCCTAACGTACATTCGATTGACGAATTTGTAGACATGTCAGCATTGAATATTGAGTACTTAAGCAACGAAACATATTATATTCATGGATCGGTAGTACTTGTTAAAGATTTTGGAACGGAGGATGTAAGATGGTTATGCATACGTTAGGGTAGTGTTCGTTTTTAATTACTGATTATTTTAGAATCCATTCACGTTAGAAGTGTTTAAAAAAAGCCGCGGTACTTGGGTCAGTACTGTTTACTCTTTGAAAACTAAAGATTGGTGCAATACACTTTTTGACCCCTCTGCACTTTTGGCTAAATATATGAGTCACGTTACCCCGGAAAATCGAAAATGTCCATTGAGAATTGGAGTAAGTAACAAATTTGTAATGGACCATGGGCCTGAGAAAAAAATTTTGTAATAAAAAACGATTAATTTGCGACAAAATTTTGTAAAAATAAAATAATCTGTGTCAAAATATTCCAAAAAAATTAATTTGTTACAAGGTTTAACAGAAAATTCGATTAATGAAAAATACTGCTTTAGAAAACAGATTTAAAAAAAATTTCTTAAGAAATATTTTTTGAAAAAAATTTCCAAAAAAACTGAAATACAAAATTGTTTTTCTAAAAAAAATTAATTTGCAGAGAATTTTTTAGGAATCTTGTTTGGTGAAAAATTGGCCAGTAACTAGCAATATTCTTTGCTCAATTGTGGTGACTATTATATTGATTTATTTCCAAGTTTTCTATGAAATATTCAATTTTTTAAATTGTGACAAACTTTATTTTGTAACATTAATATTTTACAGATTTTTTTTTGTTTTAATACAGACAAAGCTTGATTTCGATGAAATAACGGATTTCTCTTTTAATGGTCCGAATTCTCAATTTTCTGGAGAGTATAAGATGCAAATAATGATCGAATTAAAGGAATTTAATGTAATTATATGTGCAAATGTATTTGCAGAAATTTATAGGAATTGATTAATTTGCTTGTACGTAAAAAACAATCAAGAAACTAATAAATCATTTTGTAAAATTGGGCTATATAATAATTATGTAAAAAATAAGTGGTATAATAAAAATAATAAAATCACCAAAAAGATTTTTTTAATGAAGCTTATTTATTTATTACTTAAATAAAAAAAATTGTAGTAAGGGTAAACATCATAGATTGTGCTTAAAATAAAAAAAAAAACAAGGAATGCTTTTTCTAATTTTATCAAAAACTTAGAAAAAGAGAAAACATCAATAAATCGCAAAACTCACTAAAATCCAAATTTACAGCACAAAAAAAAAGTTACACAAAAATTTATATTTATTAACGTAAAATTATTAGCCCAATATCTTATTTACATTAAAAAAGTCGCAAAAAAGTAAAAAGTTGATTTATTTGATGGCTTTCGCCTGTATCTAACCAAACAATTACATGCAAATGGTTTAAACTATAGATTATAAATAACCATCAAGAAAATCGTTTTACGAGTACACCTTATATAAGGTCAAACACATATAAAAATGCTCGCTGGGATTTCAACTAACTATTAAAAAAATAGTTAAAGAATAAAATCTATGTAAAGGCCAAAAACTTTCATTTTTTTAATAATATATAAATAGGACGCTGGCCTATATTGGGTTAAGTTACTTAGAAGTTATTTGTTAGTGCTCAATAAATAAAAAAGGAGTTTTAAACAATTATCTTCATTACCAGCAAATTAAAAATTTCGGTTCCGCTTCAAAAAAAAAAAAAAAAAAAAAAAAAAAAAACCGGTTTATGTTAAGAGAGAAAAAAAAAAATAATAAAATATTATTTAGTTGGATGTGACATACCCCAACAATTAAAAACACAACAAAAAGAAAGTTGTGTTAAGTTTTTTTTTTGTCATATATCGCTTACTGTATGTATGTTATTCTCTTGCTATCCACTATTACAAAAATATCAAAAAATTAAAAAAAGCAAAGCACTTGACAGATAAAAGTTTTTCTTAAGTTTGTTTGCAATAAATGTCAAACTATTTCTTTTCGTACATTTTATTTTTAATACTTATTGCAGATGTCCTTATCTGGGGATTATATCAAATATGAAAATGTACCAATAGTTAAATAATAAGAATTGTGTATTCAAATGGATAAGAAATAGATTAAAGTTGTTTTTTATTACTCAGTTTTGCTTATGCACTCAATACCAATTATTAATGTTGAATTTTCGAAAAGTTTAACTTTTCCAATTCTTTTAATGATATTTTATTTGAAACTTTAACAGAAAGTATTTAAAATAAAACATAAGGGCTCCTTTTTTGTACATTTCAATTTTCATAAAATTTTTTTTTTAATTTTTTTGGCAACCGGTAAAATTGTTGACCACATTCCGATCACAACTTTGTCTGTTCCTGTGTCGACCAGTAAATTTTGGTATCTCTTATCAGCAGAAGAGTTTGTATAGGATCAAAGCCATCTTAGCACTGCAGGGTTGCCACAGTAAAAACTTTACATTTATGTCTTTGGCACAAATAAGAGTGGCTCAAACAATAAATCTTCAAATAATTCGGACTAAATTATAATCTTTTGCAAACTAGTCTGCAGAAATTATCTTTATACTCTTTTTGAAAGTGTTACTCATTTTAGGTTTAAACAAAAAATATAAAATTTCCTTTCTTCATTACATTTGGCTACAAATAGCTGACTAATTTAATTGCTTTACATACATTGAATGCGATATTTGAGTATCTTTTTCTGATAAATGGTGATAGAACTTTAAGTTGTAAAAATAACACAAAAAAGTAAACTTTTATTCATAAGATTAATTAAACGTAACATCATTGCTACCCGTAGCTTTACGTGCTCGCGCAAAAAATAATTGAGATGTCTCATATGACCTTGGAAGACAATTGATAAGTTTATTTCTATAAATAAACTTTTGTCGGTTTTTGTATTCAATAAGTATGCCCAGATCAATGTCATGCATATTAAAAAAAAATTGTCAATCATGGTGTTGTAGGGATCTCCATCGATCGTAACGCGATCTTCATTTTTGAGAATAGAAGGTCCGATGATGCCACTAGTGTCTAAGCGCACAAAGCGTTTCATTATTCAGTGTATTAACAAGTCTCTAGGGTCTGCTGTGGATTAGTTTCACTTCATATAACAAACGAAAATTTGTTTTATTAATACACCCGCTAAGCCAAACAGGAGTCTTATCGGTAAAAACCATATTGGGGCAATAATTTGCTCGAATTGATGACCGATTTTCAAATTACATCTGCACATTTTTGAAGTGTTGTTCAACTGACGATAAATAATAAAAGTATGAGAGTTCATTTGAATATTAAGCTTATTGGCCATCTGCTGGCAGTAAAAGGAAATTTGCTATTACTCTGGATGTCATCTTACCTTTAAAGATGGCACCATCAAACTGCACACAGATAGATCTAGAATACTTAAAGGATCAATTGTAGGAGTAGGAAGATCTTAAATAGTTTTCTATAAGTCTATTGGAAAAATCCTTTAGGAAGCCATACCGAGGGCAGGCTATAATCATCTTCTCAAATAGCCATGATGCTGGTCGATTCGATTATATGGCTTAAGCCTCAGGCAAACTTTGAAAATAACATATTAGACTTTATTAGTAAGGTAGCAGCAAAAAAAAAAATAACTTTGTGTTGGATATTTATATACGCTGAAGAGGAAGGCAGATATACTAACTAAAAGCAGAGCAACTAAATGAGAGCTAGCAGAATGCGAAAAGAAATCTAAACGAAGCACCAAGGAATGCCACTTGATCAAACTTTTTTGATTCAGACATGTAAGGATGGGAATTACGATATTAGGGCAATTAGCTTTGAATGACGTTTAGTTTTCTCACAGGCAATTTAAGGTTGAGGAAACATTAAAATAGACAAGGCGTTATAAGCAAAAACTAGTGCCAGACTTAACTAACCGATATGATAGACATCTGCACCTAAAAGGAAAAGAATTGTTTTAATTTTAATTTTGATTTCCATTCATGAGACGCGGCAAGAAAAAAAGTTCCTTGTAAGAGAGCTGCATGGATCACACTATTGACGATTGAATTAAAACGGTTGAATGGTTGTTCTACTAAATCGAGGAGATAAAAAGATTGATTAAATAAAAAAGTAATTTTTTGAAATTTATAAAAATAAATTAGAGGCAAAATAATTGGCCAACAATTTGCCAAGGTAAAGGATGGATAGATCATGCGGCACAACATCTGCTCCGGGCCAACGAAATGAGGAGCTGTGTTATTTAGCAACTGCTAAATTTAGACCCAGAGTCATGTGATGTATTATTTTTTATGCATTTTTTTTATCTATAAATCGAGTTTTTTTGAGGTTCATAGCACGAGCGGCTAAAAATAGAAGAAGTTGTCAAAGGACAATGAAACTTGGCACGTGGACATTTTTTGTTTGCATTAAGAAAAAAATGGAAAAATCAAAATGATCCGTCCCCTTTTGCGCCCACCTCCCATACAAAGTGAAAATTAAATTTTAAATTACGGCATTTGTAAGCACTTAGAATCATTTGCGTAAAATTTGAAAAATGGCCGCCCACTTTCACGTCTACTCCTCAGAAAACTTGTATTGAAAATGTGGCATATTTCCCTTGATTTTTAATGTATCAACTCAATTTTCACAATAAATAAATATTATAATTATAGAATCAATAAAATTTATATTACATCTTCATTAGTGACTACACGTACAATTCTTTGCGAATGACATAATCTGTAGGATCTATAGCCTTTATTCCTCGCTTCCTGAGCTTTCTCGGACAGCATACCTGACACAACTAATCTACTGAAATACGAAAAATAAAAATGAAATCATGGAATAAGAGCTTTTAGATAAAGAAATATCAATTGACCAGATAATCTCATGCACAGTTACAGGCATGTAGTACCAGCCATAGAGATCAACAAACAACTTGGCAGTATCAATGCAATATTAATAAAATTTGTTAGTGTCGATCGCTGCATTACAATTTAGTGCGGCCAAAGTAATTTTAAATCTATGATTTAACTCTTCTTTTATGCCAGTTACGTCTGCAGTTTTAGCTGGGTTTTCGAAAAACCTTCTTGCCGTATTGCCGTCGTTTGTTGTGCCCATACCTTGGTTCACTGCGTCCAGCTTTATTTGCCGTCATTTAAATTTTTTGAAACTATTTTGGAAAGTTAGACGGTAAGAAATGTGCAAATTCATGTTTTGTAACTTAATCATTCATATTATAGATTTTTTTGTTTTTTTTTTTTTTGGAAAGGATCAGTTAGGAGTAGACTTGTGCCATATAGCTCAATTTAGTGATCGCTCTTTTTAGTTAAAATTCTGAAAATGAACTAGTTCAAAATTTAGTTCAAAGGCTCTCTTTAGTTCAAAATCTCTCTTAGTTCAACTTTCAACTTCTAGTTCAAACGCTTTCTTTAGTTCAAAGCTCTTTTAGTTCAAATGTTCTTTTTAAAATATGATGGCAGCAATACTGTAGCATTGCCATAACAAATGTTAAATTAAATGCGTGGCAGCACTAATTTCATGTCGGAAATAGTCGACAAGAAAGAAAAAAAGACATGGATTCTAGTTTATCTTGTCTGGCAGCTCAAATACAAAGTATAGTTCAAAAATTAACTAGGTGTACTTAAAAGTATGAACTAGTTTACTTAGTTCAATCGATGGAATCGTTTAAATAACCTCGTTCATTTATGAACTACACAAGTCTAGTTAGGAGCCGCTGATTTTTTTTAAAGTTTTAGCTGAGAGTTAAAGGTAGAATTTGACATCTTTCGTTAAACAGCGCTTCATAGCGATAAAAAGATGCAGTCTACTGAGGTTGATGAACATTAAAATTTTGATGTTGTTTATGGCTTTTTTCCATTTGTTTTTGATGCACGTCTCATCTATGACTATTGTCATTTATGAAAATATACAACAAAGTCAAATAATAAGTTAACTGTGATTATAGTAAAATATTGAATATACAGTAAATTTGCGTGTCTGTTTAAATAAATAATAAATACATCAGCCGAAATCATAATAATGAGATATCTGACAACAAAATACCAAAAAATTATCTAAATCGGCGAAAAAAAAAAAATAATTTCGGACACTCTTCAACCAATGTGGGTCGTTAAATCCATTATGCCATCCACTACAGAATATATCCTGAGGGACTGTGACCAGCTGAGTTAGCAACTACGGCAGATAAATTATTGAGAAATGAATACGAAAGAAATGTAAAAAGAAACATTACTTTCTCTTTCTATGAATCAAATTTCCTAAGTACGAGTGCTTAAAATAATCTTACACTTTTCGAACTACAGAATAATGCTACTTTATGATGGGACTTAAACTTAAATAGCAAACTCTTGCGAATGCCAGAATGTCATATTTAATAATCTAACTTTGAATAAAATATTTTAAATATTCGCTTTAATTTATTTACCTTCAACCGTATGAGAGACACTTAATTAAAGTTGATTTTCCTTAGTCCTTTACAAATAATTGTTCAAGTTAAAATGATCAAAATATTGCACCTTAAAACGTGCTTAATTCAAATTATTTATTTAATAAACAAAACAAAGTATTCGTTTCTTTTCTTTTAAAAGGGTGGTGGGGTTGTCCCATTTGAAATTGATAAAATGTACGAGGCGTATTTAAAATCAAACGGTAATATATTTCTTTTTTTTAATCTTTTTAAGCTCCCAGTTAAGGTTTTACACAGTTTTGACGAATAATATATGAAGTATTTGGTAGTTTTATTAAGTATCTAAAACAAAAAGAAAAAACTCTTGGTTTGAACTATCAAAAGTAAACTTTGCGTGCAACATGACAAAACATAATTCTGCAATCTTTGTTAAAAGAGAGAATAATTATAAACACGCCTCGTCTTACATTTCAAGGCAAATAATCTGATAATGTCGGCTTAATAATACTTTCAAAAAGCAAAATTCATATACTTGCCTAAAAGCGATTTGAAATTATGACTCGCCAGGGGGTGGAATAAAAATTTCATTGAAAATAATTCTGCATACTTGCATATTTTGGAAACTAATAGAAAAATATTTTAGTCTTAAAGAATTTATTTGGAAGTTCTTGGGAATGAGTGTGCTTCAACACTGATAAGATTTGAATATTTTGTTTGTTTATTTTAATGCTAAATAAAATTTAAGGAGCGCGCTTTTTGTTGCTTTTGGGGCATGCCATAAATTGTGACGCTGATGCACGCAAACTGGGGATAAACTTATTTTGTTGTAATATTGGGGCAATCAAACATTTCATTTTTTTAATCTTTTTTTCCTTTTGGGCTTTAGCTTCCCCCGTCTAGTTTTGTCCTTAACATGCTATTTCTTTTACGGCCACTTTTGTTTGTTTATGTTGTTTGTACGAATGTTTGCCTAATTCTATTGTTTTGAACAATTTTAATGTTCAGTTAACATCGAAATGATATTGTTTGCATAAATGGGCTATAAAAGGCAGCGATATGAAAGAATAATTAAAATTAAGAAAAAGATGGATTAGTTTTTTCACTCACATAAAGATTTTTTTTATGATTTTGAAATTCAGAGAAGTGGCGGTTCTAGCAATGATCTCAACGAATAAAGTACAGGCGAGAAACACAACGCATCCTATCATTTTAGAGTGTCTATCGAAAGTTTTTTGTTGTGATCAAAGAAATAATTTACTTTTTCCTTAGTTCATGTCCACACATTAATGTAAAAATTTTTGAAAAAAGAAAAATTATTTAAAATTTCTTGTGTTAAGTTTTGAAAAAAAAAAAACCATAAAAAATACACACTGATAGAATGTAATGCTGCATTTCCTGGATTTCTACTTCCTTCATCAGAATTATTAACCGACTTTGTGCCTGCATAACTTAGTCATTTCTGAATCGATCTTAAATTTTTTTGTTTGCAGTTTGATAAATTACAGGTTGGTCCCGTTTAAAAAACTGTTCATAATGTTAAAGATTAAAGGGTGTTTCCATGAACCGTAAAGCGCACTTATTTAAAATTTAAAAAAATCGCGTATTACTATAGCTCCCAATAGCAAAAAGCAATACAACATTAAATCTAAAAATTAAAGGGTGTCCCCTTAAGTGACATAAATTGACTTATATGCGCCTATCTTTTGAACCGTTATAGACAAACGCTTGAAAGTTAGACAGGATGTCGATTAGGGGTGTCCCAATAGTTGATGTCAGTTGATAAATGTGGCTCAACTTTTCAACCGTTATAAAGAGACAGCAGAAATTGCTAAGTCCGCTATAGAGCAGCAAGTATAAAATTTAAATTTAGAAATTAAAGGGTGTTCCCATATTTAATATAAATTGTCCTATATGTTCCTATCGTTTGAACCGTTATAAACAAACACTTGAAAAATAAACAAAATGTCCACTAATTCATGTGGTATATTTAAAAGTATAAATAATTGAAATTAAGAAATATAGGGTGTAATAGTTGCTGTCATTTGATGTATATGACTAAACTGTTGAACAGTTGCAGACAGTTGATTGAAATTTGCACAGATCTTTTATTGCTACAACAAGTAGCAAACTTGAAATTAGAAATTAAAGGGTGTTCCTATTAGTGATGTAATTTGAGCTGCATGTCCCTATCTTTGAAACCTTTACAGACAAACTCTTCAAAACTAATCAGAGTATAATAAGAAGTATAAATATTTAAAATTAGAAATTAAAGGGTGCCCTAATGGTTGATTTGTGATGTATATGACCAAAATTTTGAACAGTTATAGACTAACGCTTAAAGTTTAAACAAATTTGCTTTACTGTGTCAGCAATAAAAAGAGCAAAAAAATAAAGACTGACCACATAGCAGCTCAATTTTCTAGATTAATTTGCATTCATATTTTGTTCTACGACAAATAAAAAATTCTGACGGAATTTTTCTCGAATATAATATAAACAATGTATTATTACTGTCCTAAAAAATATGATTTTAAGTTTGTCTGTTTTAAAGTCGGTTTTTTGCAAGAATTTTTTGTATCTATCTACCTTTTCGAAAATACTTTATTTTTCTTCCTTGAAGGTAACGCTTCATTTGAATATATAAAGTTAATTAATCGATCGAGTAGAGCTTATAAATTGAATACAATTTCTTTATCAATGTTATGCTAAATACATACGAGGCAACATTAAATGGAACAACGTTTTCAAAAAATATTTCTTTTTTTCAGTCTAGACGAGGCAACCACACAAGAAACATTTAAAGGAACATAAGTTCTGTGTAAATTTAATGCATTGAAAAACATGAAATAAAGGAAAACCGAATATCAACAAGAAACATTGCTACACACGAGGGAACATTAAGTAAAACATGCTCACGTATTCTTAATTACAAATTTGACATATTATGCTTGCTGATAATATATTATGGTTAAAATACTATATTTTTTGGATATTTATACAAATTTGTTTGTGGTTAGAATTCTTACAAAATAATCTTTAGTTCGAATCAAGAATGTTATTTTTGAAATGAAAATAATTTAATGATAAAATATTAACAAATTATATATTGTTCATCACAGGTATATATTTTTACAGAGAATATAATATGGTTCTCGTCACCATATCCCAACTATGTTTTTTTTCTCTGTCGATGTTTAAGTGCGTAACTACAGGGGTTTCAACTAATTTTGAAAATTCATACAAAATAAATTTCGACTGATTTATTTATTTCGTAAAATACTTAAATAAATTTACGGATATACAAAATGTTTTAATATTTCTCTTCACTTGCATACTGGCCTTATTTCAAATTGGTATGTTTTGGTACATTTAACTGCATTGATTATTTAAACCAAATTTCATTCTTAATTCCTTTTACTCAAATTTATCGAATACTTACAATAATAGTAATAAGAAATAATTCTTTTATTATTCCTGTTAATGAATATGAGGGGTTAGTGAAGCAGAAAATGAGTGGATGGCGTAGTCACAGTAATGGAATATTCTCCTTGGGGCCATTAGCTAGTCAAATTATTATAGTGCATTTTATAAAATTTTTTACCACACACGTATTCTCAACCCTTAAAATAACTTTTTTTTGGCGCTTGTTCACAAAGTAAATTTGTTACATAAATTTTTTTCATTTTTATATTTCGGCAAAAGTAACAAAAATTTAGATGAGTTTATGTTAAAGGAACTTCAACGAATTTTTATAGACGCCCTTGCAATTTTTATGATGCTTTTTTATTTTTAAAACATTTTGTGTTTTATTTGTGCATGATATTGTTTCACTGATAACGATGAATTTTACGTCATCCCTCTTGTATGGCCTGCAGCCATGTCATCATTTTATTTTGATATTTTCAAAATATTGAATTTTACTTTCGGCTCACGCTCGCTCCATAAATGATGTCTTGATTAGGCGTATAAATGTATGTAAATAAAAAATTCGTTATAAGTACATATTTTATGATTAATTGTATTTGATATAGATTTGTTTTTGTAAGTTGCAAATTTGATTGCAGTTAATAACTTTAAGATGAAGTGTGTTTAAGATATTGTGTAAATATTAGCGTTAGAATTTTTGTAACTGTATCGCATGATGGTCTATTTAGGTATTTTTATTATTTTCAACAGTATAGAAGAAACTTTTAAATTTATTGAATCTTTAGGTTGTTGATAACTTCTGGACCATAATGAATATTTAATTTTGAAAGTCTATCATAAATCACTTACGCTTAGGATACCACAAAGGTATCGGATAACAGAAGCTACTAGAAACCACTGTTTTTGGTGTCGTATTCTTTTTTCTTGGCGTGTATCGCTCATTCTAACGTGGGCCTTAAGGTTAACAAGAGAATAATATTATTTTATTTATTTTTACTTAAAAATTTATCAAAAATAACTCTGATGAGTACTGTGCATTAAATGAAAGGGAAGGTTACAATTGATTTTTTAAACTCAAAAAGCCGATTTTTTTAGTACTCCTAATCAATAATTTCCCGTTTCATAATGCAAGATCATAATGCAAGAGATAGAGACATCCTTGGACATTTCTTCCACCAGCATACATTCGATACTGCATGGTTTGTTCTCGTTGGATCCCGCACAATTTGAAAGTCGCTCAAAAGAAGGCTCGTGTCGATTGGTGCAAAGAAATGTTGCAAAAATACGATTGCGGTGCTTCATAAGACGTTTATAAGATCGTCACAGATGACGAATCATGGATCTATGCGTATGAGCCCGAAACGAAACAACAATCGACCGTGTGGGCCTTCAAAGACGAGCAAAATCCAACGAAAGTTGTTCGTGGATGAAGCACTTCGAAGCAAATGGTCGCCTGTTTCTTCGGCAAAACTGGTCATGTGGCCACTGTTCTGCTTGAGCAACGTAGGACGGTCACTTCTGAGTGGTACACTACAATTTGTTTGCCTGAAGTCATCGGAGAAATTCGAAAAACCAACAAGAGAAGACGAATCATTGTTCACCATGACAATGCGAGCTCTCACACATCGGCTCAAACCAGAGCGTTTTTGACTGGCCAAAACGTCGAATTAATGGGTCATCCGCCGTATAGCCCTGACTTGGCACCTAATGACTTCTTCTTGTTTCCGCACATCAAGAAAAAAATGCGTGGTCAACGATTTTCGTCGCCAGAAGAAGCTGTTGAAGTGTTCAAAAACCATGTTTTAGAAGTGTCTCAATCGGAGTGGAAAAAGTGCTTCGACAACTGGTTTGAGCGCATGCAAAAGTGTATAAATCATGCTGGAGAATACTTTGAAAAGCAATAAAACCATTTTTCATTATATATATCATTTTCAGCCCTCGTATCGTTTATTTGAAAGACATTCAGTAATTTGCTTCTTGCTTTACAACCCTGTAACTCCCTGTAATGTTTACTTTCAGGCGGCAGAGAATTAAAAAATTAAAAAAAAATATTTTACATAAAAATGTTATGGACTTTTAATGGGTTTAACATTTTTAAACAATTTTAATACTTTTCAAAAGATCTCTTCAAAAGCTTTAAAATGATACCCGTACTCATATCTGAAAAATATGGTGCACAATCGTACTTTTCTATGAAAAGTTCAGAGGCCCAACACTCGCAAAATATGGGCGAGCGCAAATTTTTTCACTTCATATATTTTTCTTAATTTTTTTCTCTTTTTATTTATTTTCTTTTTTTTTTTTTTTTGATTGAAGTTACTTGTTGGCATGCCATAAATTCATAGTCCATGAAAATTGCGTTGTTTTTAATATGGAAATGGTGTCATAATGTCCGCACCTAAAACAAAAGCTGCTTCGCTCACCAAAAATATCGTGTAAAACCGACCATCGCTAAGCGCAAAGATTTCTCTTTTGCGACAAAATATCCATGGTCATTTTGTCAGGCGTGGTGTTTTGCCGGCTGCCTCGAAAAGCATAGACCTTTTTAAATTTTCTCCAGCTTATCTAGTGCCTTAGTAAAGTTGATGTCGACACTAACACTTACATGGATGGACAGACGAACATCGTTTAATCGACTTCGCAATGCATAAGGTCTCAGAATAAACACATTTTGTGGACTTAGAATTGGATATTGTAAAACTTTTAAACGGAATGACAAACTGAGATATACACGTATGTTGCTATAAAGTTATTTTTTTTACCAAAACAACGCCTTGAAAAATATGAAAGGGAAAATTTTGTATGGAATTCAGAACACGTCCGATAGCCTTATTCCACTTTTTGTGGCACAGGGTCAAATTATTCATAAAATAGTTTGATTAAAAATTTACTGCAAAATCAATTTTAAATTTGTTTTATGACAAAATCTCCATACAAATTTGTCTTAAATAACATTTCAAGTCTTTTCAACTACTTTATGAATTCATCAGGAAAAATATTCGTCATTGATACAGTAATTTATGTAAAATGGGTTGAAATTATTGCCTGATCCTCTACAAATTGAATGCAATTTCTTTATTTTCTCTTTGTTAGAATTTCGAAGCTTATTAGAGATGGATAAAAATGTCTACTGAATCCTTGCTTTAGTTGAATCACTCAGCAAATAAAGGAAAAATATTAATTTTTTATTACTTCTTATTTTTGTCAGTCCCTGTGGTTACTGCTTGAATCACTTAGTTTTCGTACAATGGAAGGCTGCCTTCCATTTCTAAAATTTCATGTAAGATCTCAAAACTTTCATAATTTTTTAAAATTATTTTTTGACAGCTAAAGCAAGCTGCCTTACCTAACGCTCTGTCTTTCACTATACTTGAATTGTCAGCTCCAAATATGTTTTTAAGAGTTAAAAAATACTTGGTTTTTAATTATCTTGGCTTTGTTTTTTTTATTATAATATTTAACAAAGGCTTTTTTCGCAGATCTATCCGAAATTTGGCTGCTCATTTTTATCCCGCAATACTTTCTCACACTCATGCAATTTTTTGACAAATCGAACGATTTACTCGCATGAATAATCACGGCTGTAAGGGCATGTATCAATGCAGTAAGTAAATCATTCTTTTTTTTATTGTGTATTGTAACGAATTAACTTAATTTTGAATTAATTCTTTCCACGAGAAAATATAACTAAATAAAATTTGAAGCAATTCAAGCGAATTAAGCAGTAGTTGATTTCAATTTGTTTCCAATTCAAATAATTTTGTGGAATGAGTTGCAATACTTTATCAATTTATATGAATCTGTAAAATAAATTTGAACTCGTTTCTAATTCAAAATAAATTTGTCAAAGCGAATTACAATTCAAATGAATAACCCAAAAATCAATTGCAATCAATCAAAAAACCAAAATATAAATAAAATTAGAAAAGCTTGTCTAGGATCCGCATCGGACCAAAAAACATGGTGGCTATATTAAGTAGTATGCAAAGCAAGAGTAATGCTTGCTGTATTTTACATAAAAAATTAATTGAGTAACAAAACGGAAGTGATGCTTACTGCATAGTTACTTACAAAATCAAATCAAATTTCAATTAATTCAAATGTGTTGGCAATGAATTGCTAGTCATTCAATTAATGCTTTTTCTTTGTGTGAAAAGAATTAATTCAAAATTTACTAATTTGGTGCAGGGATGATTCACGAATTAATTAAAAAATGAATGATTTGTTTACAAATCTGGCATGTATTTATTTATGTGACTTTATGGCCAACCATTAAAAGTTCCCAATAAAGACTCTTAGTGGAACCTAGGGAGCTTTTTCTGAGCATGTCTTAAAACGGCTCAAATGTGTATCACCGAAGCTATAAGTATAAGAGCTCGTTTGGACGTTTCTAAAATAAATTAAGAGTTCTTTGAAAAGAACCAAGTTTGGTGAAAAAAGCCCTCATTTCTGAAGGTTTTTGGATGGCAAATGATTGTTTTTTGTGCTCTTTATAGCCTGTTCACACATTACTCAATATTCATGTTTTCTCAATAAAAGCCATTATTGAGCTCAATATTCCATACAAAATCTCAATAATTTATTGCGCAATAAGCACGAAATTGTTTTAATATTGAGTAGAAATTAAAATACAACACTGTTCAGAAACATCAGACACATACCAATCGCGTCTAAACTAAGGTCAATTTTTAAATTAATCGTCAGACACAAACCAAATGCGTCTAAACCAAACCAAGTTGTCAATACACAGAATATTGACTCAATAAAAGTGCATGCATGAACACACTATTAGGAGCGTTAGTAAAGTTTACTTTCATATGGTTTGTTGGGAAATACAACAAAATTATTTCGACGAACTATTAGGATATTTTAAATTGATGTTTTGTACGAAACTAGATTTTTTTTTTAATATAACTGATTTTCGAATATATATACATACAAATGTCTGCTGCAAGAATGTAAATATGTCAGTAAACCTTTTATATTCACTTCAGCCGCTTTTACACTAACTAATTAAGTAAATTAAATGTTTCCTAATATAATAACAACATTTTTTTGTATAAAAAAACTTTGTAAGATAATTAGTTTATCTTTAAAATCAAAAAAGTTAAAACTTTTGTTGAGCTGTAGCCAAATATACCAACTTTCCTAGACAAGAAATTACTTTACATTGTGAAAAGAGTAGTGCATTAATTTAAGCATTGAAATGTTTAGGTTCATTATTCATTCATTTATTAAAATATAATTTTGTTATAATAAAATATTGAAACACATACATACATAATTAAAATAACCCTCTATTTTTAACGTTAACTTTATTCTAAACTCATTTTATTGCTGTCAATATTTTATTACAACTTTTGCTTAAACTTCAAAATACTTTACACTTCAAGAATATAAGAAGAAGAAAAATCAATAGAAATATTCGCTACAAAATTAAATAATAATCATAATGACCAAAAATTTTTTTATAAAAAGGGTTTCACACGCCTAACACAAAATCAAAATTTACTGCCGTGAGTGCTGTAAGAAACGAATCTGTTTAGCAGGTGACAGTTTGGGGCATGATGTTTGCAAAATTGAAAGAGTACGTGAGATGTAAGATACTTTTCAAAATTACTTACGATCTCACAACAAGTAAACATTGATTATTCAAGCAAAATCATTCTAAGATAAGGAGCACACTTTCAAAATGATGACACTGTTCATGCTAAAAATTGCAGCACTTGGGTTTGAACACCTCTGTGTGGTTGTTGGAAAACAAGTAAGTAAACAAAATGAACCGTATTTATTTGAAAATATGTAGAAGTTTCACATTCGGCTATGGTAAATCTTATATAACCTTCACCATGTTGGAAAATCTAGTTTAGTCAAGTAACTCCAATCAAAACAAAAATATTGCGATGACAGGGAATTAAAAGTAAAAATAAAAAATTATATAAAAATATTATTGGCGCTTAATGGGTTAAGCATTTTTAAAAAATTAAGTAAAGGGTCATGTTCGAACTTTTCTATTAAAAGTTCAGAGGCTCTTAGCTCGGAAAATATAGGCGACCGCATATTTTTTACTTGATGTTTTTTTTTATTATTTTTTAATTCTCTATGGCTTCCTATTTTTGGCTTTTGATTGAAGTTACTTCATTGTTGCAAATGATATGGAAAAATTAAAGGCAGGTGTGGTGTTTGGCCGCTGCCTCGAAGGACATGGACCGATCTTGCTGATTTTCAATAACACCTCTTTCGATACTATGTCTGACCGACTGGCGTATTTTAAATTTTCTCTAGCACACTTAGTGCCTTGGCAATGTTGATTTCAACATTAACCCGGATGCACATCGCTCAATCGACTTCGCTATGCGCTAGGACTCAGTAATTAAAAACGGGGGAAGGGTATAATAAGGCTTTACATCGCCAAAACATAACAGAGTTGGAATTACAAATTTTTTTTCCTGTGGGAAAGATCCCTTGAACGAAGAGAGCAATTATGTCATGTAGCAGAAATTCCATTAGAAGAAAATATTTCTTTTAAAAGTTTTTCGTGAGATGGCTTAGCCCTTCTCACAGATGTGTATCTATGCGAATAAAGAATATGGTTGATTTGCCTTGATCAATATATTTCAGTTCAATGTTCATAACAATTCATTTCAAAATAGAACTTCTAATTTATTTAAAGCAGATCTTTTATTTAAACCCTCCTACACTGCAAGAATTAATTAATAAAATTATACTGTATTGAAGTACCGTCGAAGTTAAACAAAAGCGTATATTCTATTAAAAAATTGGTTCTTATAATAAAATACTGATTTAAGACTTTGGTTTTTAATTTTTGGCTTATGACAGCGAGCACTGTGGTCTAAGCCACTATTTCTATACGTTTCCTATTCGATAATTTTGTATTTATAACAAAAATCATTGAAAAAAAATCGACAGAAAATATTTTCCTGTGTTGTTTGACTTAAATCAAGCGTAGCTTTTCGAACACTCTTTAAGATATTTTTGACAGCAGTTTTTACAAAGTGGAGTTTAACAAAAAGAAATAATAAGTCTATAAACAATGTTAATGCCAACAAAAATGTTGAATAACAACAAAAAGAAAACTCTTTGAAAAATTATTATCTAGTCGTAACAAAACAAAATTAATTGTGTAGCGACTAGAACACCTAAAGGACCAGTTAATTACAGAGGTGCTGTTGAAAAGCTTTTAAAGGGTTTCAGGTATTTTAGGAGAGAAATAAAATTATTACTTTTTTTAGATTCTGTTACATTAAGATAATTAAAAGCCCATTAATTTTAAAAGGTTACTTAATTTATTTAACGCATTAGAGAAACATTTGCCGAAACGTTTCAGTTTTAACGATACAACGGTAACGCCGTTTAGTATAAATTTTTTTTACAAGCAAATTTTTTTATAATATTTACTTATTTCTCAATAAGTAAATTAACAAATTAAAATAATTTTTTTGGGTCAGAAGACAGGCGGCCATGTTATTTAAATTTTTTCTAAGCTTTTTTTTCACCATTGTATAAAAAACATTAGAGTCTTTGTTAAAGATCAAACCGCTTACCGCCAATTTGTTAAACTCACATATCATTACCAAGCCATCCCTGACACACTTTCTTGTGCATTAACAAAAACATTTATCCTCTTAATTTCTCTTGAAAATATTCACCAATTTTCATTTTCAAGTACATTTAATATTTATAAGTTATTATAACATTTCAAGTGCATGAAAGTGTGTATTGTGTTAATATGTTGCTTCATATTTGTATAATTTTGACAATTTATTTCCGTTTCCATTTCGCCGAATTTTCGTTTGTAAATAAATAAATGCACATAAACAACAAACACAAATTGGAAATATAATGAAAGATTTCAATTATTTGGTCAAACGTTTTCAAACGATAAAATCATGATTTTTCAAACGTATGTATGTATTTTTTTTGGGTGTTTCTTTATTTTACAGTGTTTTATGTAAAAGATTAAGGAAATGACTGGACTCAACAAGTCGTGAAATTCGTCAATTTAAAAATACATTGTAATGACTTATAAAATTTAACAACCAAATAAAGTATTAACATGATAAAATAAAAATGAACGAAATATAAGAAATCAAAATTGAAATTATGGTTTTCGCCTTAATAAGAGATTAACAAAGGTGCCAGACTATGTTTAACTCTGCGACTTTTGTATTGCAGCGTCATAATGCTACAAACGCTATTTTATACAAATTCAAAATATTTTTTCTTAAATAAAGGCAGAGAAGAATAAAAGACAATTGTTTACTTTGTACTTTAATTTAGTAAAACTCAAACTACGAGGGCTGCTCTATATATTTCTGGCCTAATAGTGAAAATGCGAATATCAAAAATGGTTTATTGTTCTTCAAAGTATTCTACAGCATGATTTATACACTTTTGCATGCGCTCAAATCAGTTGTCGAAGCACTTTTTCCACTCCGATTGAGACACCTCTAAAACATGGTTTTTGAACACTTCAACAGTTTCTTCTGGCGACGAAAATCGTTGACAACGCATTTTTTTCTTGATGTGCGGAAACAAGAAGAAGTCATTAGATGCCAAGTCAGGGCTGTACGGCGGATGACCCATTAATTCGACGTTTTGGCCGGTCAAAAACGCTCTGGTTTGAGCTGATGTGTGAGAGCTCGCATTGTCATGGTGAACAATGATTCGCCTTCTCTTGTTGGTTTTTGAATTTCTGCGATGACTTCAGGTAAACAAATTGTAGTGTACCACTCAGAAGTGACCGTCCTACGTTGCTCAAGTGGAACAGTCGCCACATGACCAGTTTTGCCGAAGAAACAGGCGACCATTTGCTTCGAAGTGCTTCTTCCACGAACAACTTTCGCTGGATTTTGCTCGTCTTTGAAGACCCACACGGTCGATTGTTGTTTCGTTTCGGGCTCATACGCATAGATACATGATTCATCACCTGTGACGATCTTATAATCGCCTTTTGAAGCACCGCAATCGTGTTTTTGCAACATTTCTTTGCACCAATCGACACGAGCCTTTTTTTGAGCGACTTTCAAATTGTGCGGGATCCAACGAGAACAAATCTTTTTTACGGCCAGGTGTTCATGCAGTATCGAATGTATGCTGGTGGAAGAAGTGTCCAAGGATGTCTCTATCTCTCGGTATGTCGCATGTCGATCTTGCATTACGAGTTCACGCACGGCATCAATGTTCTTTTGCACAACAGCCGTTTTTGGACGACCTTCACGGAATTCGTCTTTGAGCGAGCTTCGGCCACGATTAAATTCATCATACCAATTTTTCACAGTGCTATAGGATGGTGCTTCATCGCCATAAAAAGATTTAAGTTCATCAATGCACTCTTGTCGTGATAATAATCCACGTCGAAAGTTGTGAAAAATTATGGCACGAAAATGTTCACGAGTTAATTCCATTTGTGTAAACAACACAAATAATGATCGTTCGTCAAAGCGTTTTGAGTACGATTATGCGTAAAAATGACAAAATTTCCAATGGAAATGTCAGATTGCACTTGGCAGCACTCAGTGTTGCCAGGCCAGAAATATATATAGCAACCCTAGTACGTTCGTCATGTTTCATACAAATTGGTGTCAGCTATAATTAAAAAGTTCTATTCTTTGAATTTAACTAATCAAAACGCGTCTTGAACATCGAAAGCGCTCCCCAAACGTATAAAATACACAGCCAGTGACGATGGTCTTCGCCGAAAGGTATGACAACAATATAATATTTACTGGTGGAACAAATCCGCTTAACTTAATAACAGTTTTATAAGTTTAGCCTTGCAACAGATTTAAAGCAATTGTTTGCATCAATTTGCATATTTTAGGCGTTTTCTGGATATCATCAATTTATTTTGCTTAAATTAAGGGAACATTTATCAATTGAATTGTTCAGCAATTTTCTTTTGCTTTACAAAAAATAGAATGAAAATAAGAGCGTTGCAAACAATTTTGCGGTCACATGTAATATCTTTCATCATAACTCTAGCACTGGTTATTTGAATTGGATATTTGGAACATATGAATATGATAATATAGTTTTTTATATAAACTTAACAAATTCTGATTTACTCAAAAATTTCTAGCGGAAGAATGAAATTTTTGTACGAAATTGTAAAATAATTCCTTAAAAAAACTGAAAGAAATTTAAAATGGTTATAAATATCCAGTTTTTGTCGTTATTATAGATGGATTTATGCTGAAATATATAAATACGTGACAAATAATTATTTAGTCGCCTTTTAAAGAATCTGTACGTAATAGAAATATAGTGAAAGTAGATTTCATTAGGCCACTTTATATCCTTAAGACTAATCCTCTTGTTGCTGTTCTTCTATTCAGAACAGTATTTATAACAGTTATTGCAACTTTGACTTTCAACGATTAAAACTCAATTTATCTGATTTAGTTTCAATAAATAGTTTGTTCCTAAATGTTTTTTTGGACAAATATTTTGAGGATGGCCTGTATTTTATTATTATATTCAAATTAAGTTTTCTATAACGAAAGTAATAAAAATAAGATTTTTAAGATTTTTATATCACATACAAATAGAATTGCATAAAACATATTATATATATGTGCAATTCTAACTTAAAATGGATGAGTTCTTAGTGAAAAACATTCATTTCATAAAATAATCTGGGTATCAAAAAAAGTTCTGTTATTTCATTAAAGCTTAATCCAGGTAGGATGCATAACCTATTGACGCCCCCTTCTCACAGTACTCTGGCCTTCTTCTTTTCGCGGGTATGTAACGTTTAACATTTATTTTTTAAAACCGATCTAGCGAAGGTAAAAAACAGATGGAAGCCAAAAAACTGAAGTTGAATAAGAAAATTTCATGCAAAGAATATTAAGAAATTTAAAAATCATTGAGCATTAAGGTCACGTATATTGTGTCAATTCAGAGATAGTTCACCAGGAAGCTATAATGATAACTCAGAAATGTTTAAGTAAAATAAAGATCAACGAAATATTTAAATTATATTTTTATTTTCTATTGCATGTGGCCGTTTTTTTTTTGGCTTTCATGCAGTTAAAATATTATAATCACGATTTCAATAACGTTTGCCATGGATCTGGCAATCTGCAACTATAAAATCATATCATAAAGAATTTTAATTTTATTATTATTTATTAGTATCGGCTATATATTTTTCAATGTAGAATTAAACGTTTAATTCGATTTCAGAAATTTTTGGGATCTTTTTTTTACAGTTTTGGGATTTCGTCAATTAAATTTTTTATATTTTTTTCTACAGATGCGATTTTTTGGGCAGAATCAAAATATCTTGAAATAATTTATAATTAATTTATAAATGGCTCGGTTGATTTATCCAAAATTTGTAAAAAATCTGAAACATTAAAATAAATCACATCCCACAGTTTCCAAGATAAGAACCGAAAATCCCAAAATTGAAATTTTTAAAATTTTGCCAAAAGGGTCCACATATGGACTAAGGCTTACGAAATACTTTTAGCAACAATCTGCAGGTGTGAGGTATCCAACTTTGAGACCACACAGTGCCATCCCTGAAAAGTTAATAGTATCCAACTACAAAACTCAAGCTCAAATACTCCTCTTCTATGCTGAAGTCAAACTTCGGATCAATCGGTCAGCGTCTTGCAAACGGCAGAGTAAAATATATCGATTATGCCCCAAAGTACGTTGTAAGACTTGTATTTTTTTTTTGTATTTAATTTTTTTTTTGGAGTCAATACTCTTCTTTCCACTGCAACTAGTTTTTTTAATAGTTTTTTCTTGTCGCTTCTATTCAAGCTTTGAGCATCTAAGCGAGTCTTTAAAGCCTTTTTTACCTTCTCATTCATAATTTTGAAAAAGAAATCACTTCAAAAAATGAATGACTTTTTAATTTTAGTTTGCTTGTTTTAAAATCTGGCCACCTTGTATTTGATATTTGTTAATATTTCACATAAAATTTATTTGTGTATAAAAGTTTACCAAAATATTTACTTTGATGTTAAGATTCGTTTGTGCAAATTTTTTTTCTGCCAACGTTATTGTGTTCATTCATTTGTTTTTTATATTTTTTCTATCGTTTACACATTCACCCTCCTGATTTAAAATGTCTTATTTTACGTTTATTTAACCAACCAAAAATTAAAAAAAGCGAAATTAACCCTCTTAAACTTCTGTGGTTCGCTTAAAAAAATCAAAACAAAAAAAAAAAAAAAACTAAAGAAATAGTAAAATAAACTGCAATTTTTTGAAATTTGAAAGAAAGCTAAAAACAAAGTAAAATTCTTTTTTCTTAAATAAATGTCCAGAATTCGTTTTACATTTTGCAATATTTCTTTCAGTTAAAAAAAGCATTTTTTTGTTGATTTTCTTTGTTGTTCCATAAACATTGAGTTTTTTTTAATACTTTGTATCGCTTTCATTTCTTATCTGCTTTGATTTTCCTCCTTTTTAATATCTTTCTGCCGTAAGAGTGGTAGTTTTCAGGAAGTTGTTATTGGTTTTCTTACCAACTTGTTGCAGTTCTTTTCAACAGATTTTATTTCTTGTTAATAGTTTTTTGATTTTATCATTCGTTCTTGTGTTTACATTTATTTTATACTTGAGTGCACTTTACATTTGTCCGATTATTTGTTTTCTAAATATTAAAAACAGAATAAATTTAAATTTCAAATTGATTATTGATTTAAGAAAGAGCGCATAGAATTGCAAGGGTTTGCTATTTGTCTTATTATGGTTCACAAAGTTTAATATTGTCATTATTAGCCTTAAAGACAAATAAAAATGCTGCTTGGATTTATTTTCTTTCCTGTGATTAAAAATAAACATAATTTTCGTAATGTTTTTCAGTTTTTAAAGAAAAGTTTATATAAATTTATAATTTTGGGTTTGATTTTTTTAAGATTTATTTGTGACCCAATAGGAAATTTGTACGAGGGCTGCTATATATATTTCTGGCCTGGCAACACTGCGTGCTGCCAAGTGCAATCTGACATTTTCATTGGAAAGTTTGTCATTTTTAAGCATAATCGTACTCAAAACGTTTTGACGTACGACCATTATTTGTGTTGTTTACAGTGACTTGAAAAAATTAATATAGAAATAAATGGAATTAACTCGTGAACAGTTTTGTGTCATCATTTTTCACAACTTTCGACGTGGATTATCACGACAAGAGTGAATTGATGAACTTAAATCTTTGTATGGCGATGAAGCACCATCCTATAGCACTGTGAAAAATTGGTATAATGAATTTAATCGTGGCCGAAGCTCGCTCAAAGACGAATTCCGTGAAGGTCGTTCAAAAACGGCTGTTGTGCCAGAGAACATTGATGCCGTGTGTGAACTCATAATGCAAGATCGACATGCGACATACCGAGAGATAGAGACATCCTCAGACATTTCTTCCACCAGCATACATTCGATACTGCATGAACACCTGGCCGTAAAAAAGGTTTGTTCTCGTTGGATCCCGCACAATTTGAAAGTCGCTCAAAAATCAAAAAAAAGGCTCGTGTCGATTGGTGCAAAGAAATGATGCAAAAATACGATTGCGGTGCTTCAAAAGACGTTTATAAGATCCCCAAAGGTGAAGAATCATGGATCTATGCGTATGAGCCTGAAACGAAACAACAATCGACCGTGTGGGTCTTCAAAGACGAGCAAAATCCAACGAAAGTTGTTCGTGGAAGAAGCACTTCGAAGCAAATGGTCGCCTGTTTCTTCGGCAAAACTGGTAATGTGGCGACTGTTCCGCTTGAGCAACGTAGGACGGTCACTTGTGAGTGGTACACTACAATTTGTTTGCCTGAAGTCATCGGAGAAATTCGAAAAACCAACAAAAGAAGACGAATCATTGTTCACCATGACAATGCGAGCTCTCACACATCGGCCCAAACCAGAGCGTTTTTGGCCGGCCAAAACGTCGAATTAATGGGTCATCCGCCGTACAGCCCTGACTTGGCACCTAATGACTTCTTCTTGTTTCCGCACATCAAGAAAAAAATGCGTGGTCAACGATTATCGTCGCCAGAAAAAGCTGTTGAAGTGTTCTAAAACCATGTTTTAGAGGTGTCTCAATCGGAGTGGAAAAAGTGCTTCGACAACTGGTTTGAGCGCATGCAAAAGTGTATAAATCATGCTGGAGAATACTTTGAGAAACATTAAAACCATTTTTGATTAGAAATATTCGCATTTTCACTATTAGGCCAGAAATATATAGAGCAGCCCTCGTATTCTCTAAAAGATTTTGAATACATACATATTAATATGGCATTAAATAATTCTTTTAAAAGTCTGACTTTAAAATATATAATCATTCAAGTATCACTTTCCAAATAATCGACATTTTAATAACGATTATTAGTAAAAATTGATCAAAACCTTAAAAATTCATCAAAGAATTCAAAAGTTTACCCAACAACATATTACAAATTAAAATTCAAAAAAGAAGAAATAAATTTAATAAAATCCCAAATTTTTCCAAATTTTGAACTAGATTTTTTTGATTTTAAATAAAAAATTTATTCAACATGGAGCAAACCTGGGTCTCCGAAAAAGTCAATTTTGAGTAAAAATATTTTGTTAATAATTTAACTGTCATTTTCATCTAAAAATGCGGGCGTTTCAGTCAAAAGGTCTATCGTGAGCAAAAAATTAAAAGTTATTATTTTTAACTAATTCGCTTATTTAGATGAATTGCAATTTCTTGTGTGTGAAAATGTTTTGTTGCATGTAGACGGCATAGACATTTAATACAAATAGAAAACACCAAATAGAAGACATTTCCTTCATTTTGTTAATAATTGAAAGGAAATGAAAGGAGTTCCTGGTATCCAAATCTGCACTCGGACAGCATATTCGCTCAATTATTTATTTTCTACAATTAATAATAAATTTGTTTGAACGTTACCAATCATTATTTAGTAACTCTTATTTTGGGTGACAGAAAACTAATGGTTACACATTTTTAAAAAATTTTGATATTTCCGGAAATATCTCTTTAAAAGCTTTTAAATGATACTCATATTGATATCGTACTTTTCTCGGAAAATATTTTCACTTAACGTTTTTCCTAATTTTTTTAATTCTCTACCGCCCCGTATTTTTAATTTTTTCTTACAGCAGCTTCACTAATCTAAGTTCGTTCTTAATAATGTGGAAAAATTAGAGACAAGCGTGGTATTTTGCCCGCTGCCTCAAAAAACATGGACCGACCTTGCTGATTTTCAATAGCATATTTTAATTTTCTCTAGATTATTTACTGCCTTTGAAAACTTGATTTCAATCCGAACACGGACGGACATCGCTCAATCGACTTCGACACAGAATATAAGCACTTTATAAGGTCGGAAGCGGATATTGTAGAAATAACAAACGGAGTGACAAGCTTAGATTATGGCTTTAGAAAAAAAAAAGTTCAAAGGATTTTTAAATAAACCACAGTTTTTTTACCTGAGATTCTGAAATTAGTTTGACTTCGAAATTGTGACAGGTTTTGCTGAATTTCACTTTTCATACTTCATTTTTGTCATGTTCAAATTTTGCCTGCTAATAACTTTTACATCGCCTAAGCGCTAAAAATTAATGTGAAAATGAAACCTAAAAATATTTATTAATTTTTATTTTTGCAGCTTACGAACGCCACGTTCGGCACTATGGAAGCACCCATATGTCTTCTGTCAAAACTTGAGTTTTTATAAACTTTTGAACAGTTTACTACGTTATCTCGAAGGAGGAATACGTATGTGCGAGAAGAAAAAAGTAAGGTCATAAACAAAGACACAACGCTCACGATTTTTAACTGGCATTTAAAAGTGTCCATCGTTTTAACAAATAGCAAATTAATTTACTTCAATAACCTGTTCAGGATTTCTCACTTTCTAAACGAAGTTATAGGTCGATGTGCATATTCTCGACAGACTTCATATACAGTGCTGTTCAAAAAAATAGATTCACCTACACTCCAAAAAGCTTACTAGTCTTAAATCTCTTATACAAAGAAGTATATGTAAACAAGTAACTGCACTTTGTTTACTGATCTCTTAAAAATATAATCCCGTTACATTTCAAAAATTATAAGCGTCACTCTTTTTTTAATTTATTGTAAGTATAGATTTGGTTGTGAAAACACGTGTTCAATAAAATAGATTCATTTAGAAAAAATAATAGAATTTTTTAATTTACAACCCGGTGTTTGAAAGTAATTGTTCCAAACGGTAAGTCTGATTGATTTTTAATAATCTTAAAATCAAATCAAGTAAACAATTGAACTTTAGAACTGAAAATGGGCAGGAGTAAACACTGCAGTCCTGAAGTCAGGAAAATAATAAAAAAAACTTCATAATGAAGGCAAAAGTTATAGAAAAATTGCTGAAATTATCGGCTGTTCATAAAAAATGGTCCAAAACGCGATAAATTATAAGTTTAAGGCAGAATTTAGAGAAAAAAAAACAAAAATAACACCTCTTATGGAAAGAAAAATTATCCGACATGTGAAAAAAGACCCGTTTGCAACCTCTGCTGCCATTAAAAAGGAATATAACCTTTATATTTCCATTCCAAAGGTTAGAAGGGTTTTACTCCGAAATAATTTAAAAACCAAAAGTAGCAGAAAAGTCCCATTTTTATCTATAAAACACATAAAAAAATATTAGAGTTTGCAAAACAGCATATAAATTGGCCTATGCATAAGTGGAGAAATATTTTATGGTCAGACAAAACGAAAGTCAATTTGTTTTACTCTGACAGAAGTAGTTTGATTGTAAGAAGACCCCCGAACACTGAACTCCTTCTGCAATATACCACAAAAACTATTAAACACGGTGGAGGAAGTATATTGGTATGGGGATGTTTTTCCTACCATGGCATATGGCCTCTATATCGAATAGAAGCCATAATGGATGCCATTTATTATACCAATATACTAAACGACGTCATGATGCCTTACGCTGAATGGGAAATGCCGCTTCGATAGGTGTTTCAACAAGATAACGATCCGAAACATACATCGAAGCGAGCAAAGGATTGGTTTCAAAATAATGACGTCGAGGTATTGAGCTGGTCGACACAGTCGCCGGACTTAAATCCTATTAAAAATTTATGGAAAATTCCCAAAGCAGCTCTTCGAGGAAAAACCCATCAAATAAAGAACAGTTGTGGGAGTTAGTGAAAGAAGCGTGGGAAAATATTCCAATAGAAACATGTCAGAGATTTGTTGACAAAACGGTGCTCAGCAGTCATTAAAAATAAGGGTTATTCTACCAAGTACTAAGGTAAAAAACTGTAATTAAAACGAAATATTTAATTTATTTACTATAAATATTTTTTTTAGAACATTAAATTTGTGAATCTGTTTTTTTGAACAGGAAAAAATTGCTGATTTGATTTTTTTAGTATCGATGTTTTAAAGTAATATCTTTTTTATGTTATTTATGTTATACTTTTACCACAATAAAAAAATTAAAATTATTCATCGCTTTTTTCTAATGTTTTATTGGCCTCAAAGTTGTAAGATAATGGTGAATCTATTTTATTGAACATCACTATATATTTGAAAATTTGTGGAATACCCTGGCGCTATGGTTATGTACCCCTGCCATTAAAATTCATATTCTTTTCAAATTTTACAAAAAAGAAAAAAACGTTCGAATTGTCGATAGTTTTAGGTTTTTTTTTTTCGCATTAAAGATTTAAATGAAATAAAAATTTTGTAAGCTTTAAAAAATCTTTTTTGTGCTCTTTTATATTGTCCCGATTAAAGATTTTTGTCCAAACAATCAAGTAAAGACAAAAATCAAAAATTAATTAAAAACAACAATAATCAAAATTGATTTTATTTTTCTTGTATTATTCTTCTGTAGGCGGCTGACCTTTTTTCAGCTCTTTTATACAGTTAAAGACAATGAAAAATAAAATATGAAAAACACTGCGATAATTTTTTTCTATGCACAGGCACTTTGCAAATTATTAATTTATATTAAACAAAGGGAATTTTTTTTATTAAAATAATTAACTTTGCAAAATCTCTTTCCTGAAGAGCTAAGTAAGCGATAGCGAAATCCCCATCGAGACGTGCTTTCATCCTCAATAACCAGTGTCGTCGATTTAATTATAAAATCGGGATAATATTAAATAGCACAAAACAGATTTTTTTAAAATTATTTTAATAGAAAATTCCCGTTGATTAAAAATTTTGTAATAATATGCTAATATTTTCTTTAAAATTAAAAAAAATTTTAGTAAAAATGTAAATGTGATTGCTGAATTTTAGATTGTCTAATTAAATTCCGGTTCCTTGATGATCTTGAGTTTTAGCAAAATTTGTGATTATCAATATAAGAAAGCAAAAATCACTAATTAAGCTTTATATTTTGAAAGTGGCATAGGTCACTTTGATTGTGTTTTAAAGGTCTTAAAAGTATTGCGGCTAAATCGCGAAAAGACATGCTGCACTTGTTGTCTGAGAATGATAATATGGCTCCAATAAAAACTTCGGTCAACATAAAATCGCAGCTATTAACATAAATTTTTTTTAGAAAGTGACTTATGCCATTTTATAATAAACAGCTAAATTGTAAAGTAACAAAAAACAACAACGTCCAAAAATTAGGGAAATAACAGACACTCTATTTTTTGCGACCATATCTTCACCACTAATGGCAGGAAACTATATTTGACAGATCCTAATGCTAAAGTTTTTTATAGCTTCTAATGACAATTTTTTTTTTAACACAAAGACGGGAAACGGGAACCATTATTATAAAAGTTAAAAATGAAAAGTGACATATTTATATTGGTTGTTTATTTTTAGCTGCATGAAAGCTTTCGATATCAATAACTGTGTCTCAAATGTCGAGAACGCCAAGGTATTTTCACATTTCTACTCTAAATTGTGGAAATTTACTTCGCCAATTTTACGGTCAACATAATCGGCCCACTAAACGCTCAACTAAACGCTTAACAATCAATTTATTGCAAAATAAATTTAGTAAAAACTTTATTTTCAGAACTGGTCCTGTTCACTGGCCCCTTGCTAATGTGATTTAACTTTATGGATCACTTTTTGCCAATATATGATCAAAAATAGGACTGATCTAATGAACTTTGAAGCTCCTAGCCGCAGCGTGATCATATTTAAAAAATAAACTCTATGAAATTATCTACGGGATTATAAAAAAAAATCATTCCAACAATATTCCTGATTTGAATTATTCTTTCAACTTCAACATGCTCACGATGTATGAATTTCTTACTTGTAGTGAAGGGTACAAAAAGCCAGAAGCAAAATTATGCCAAAATTTTAAAATTTACAACAATCGAAATAAATTTCATTGAAAACTCAAAAGCTCACCAAAAATTCACTAAAAGCTTTCCAAAAGTAAAAGTAAATCATCATCAATTAAATGAAAGATACAAAACAAAAATCGCCTCTCTTTCTTAGATCTTGAAATACAATCTAAGAAAGTTAGTTTTACTCTAAAAATGTAGCTGATTCTTTTAGAAAGCCCTTACACAGTCGTGGTTGTTATTACTTTTACAGCAAAACTGTTATTTAATCTTTTAAGTCAAATGCCCAAAAGAAAAGAAATAAAATACTTTTACAAATCTCTTTTAAGTTTCCGCATTTTTATTACCTCAGCATTACGTCGAGGCATTTTGCTGAAATATTACAAAGCAAATTTTAAGTCGTGAGATTTTTTCAATATTTCACAAAAAAACTGATTGAGTATCGATTACAAATCATAATCTTTTTTTATTTTTCTTTATTACACTTTTTCAAGGCTGTTTGACGAGATGTGTGTTTTGAATTTATTGTTATAATCGTTGGGGATGTTAATGACGATGATGACAAGAAATTTTTGTGTTTGGCAGCAAGTTCATGTTGGAAGTGTAAATCTAGAAGAAAATGATGCTAATGAGTTGATTGGGCTTTTGATGTTGGTTTTGTGTTGTTGCTTAAAAAAAAGAGGCTTTTTGTAATTTGATATCTTGTTGTTGTTATATTCCCTCCATACTGTACTCAACACCTCTTTAGCTGGAAGAGAGAATGTTTAAAGACACGTGATTTGATGCTGCTTATTAAAAAGTAGAGAAAAATTTTGTAAAACATTTTTATTACAGGGTATTGAAAACGAATGAGGCAGTAATCACTTAAAACATTCATTTTGATTTAATTTTTATAAATTTGAAAATTTTCATATTTTTTTAATTTAATTAAAAAAATCATAAAATTTAAGGTGATGATTTTTTCTCTACTTAACACCAAATTTGATATTCTCCCTTTTTTTCTTACTCACTTTAACATTCATGTCATTTGACAAATTGCGATTGTTAAAATGCATGAAATTGTCGACATTGTGGAAAATGTGCAATTTTTCATACTTCTGTGCCAAGACTGCTACTGTACAGCAAGTAGTTGTGGTTTAATAGTCGTATGGCTTTGAAATTTGTATCAAAGTCAATTTGTTTAAAACGGCTTTAAAACCAAAAGTATGGCACTTACTTCCAACTGAAACTCTTTGTATTAAATAATTTGCAGTTTTTATTGCTTTGGAAAACCTGTTCAGCTAATTATTTAGAGCAGGCCATACAAAAGAATTTGCATTTATGTTACGAGGGCTGCTCTATATATTTCTGGCCTAATGGTGAAAATGCGAATATTTATAATCAAAAATGGTTTTATTGTTTTTCAAAGTATTCTCCAGTATGATTTATACACTTTTGCATGCGCTCAAACTAGTTGTCGAAGCACTTTTTCCACTCCGATTGAGACACCTCTAAAACATGGTTTTTGAACACTTCAACAGCTTCTTCTGGCGACGAAAATCGTTGACCACGCATTTTTTTCTTGATGTGCGGAAACAAGAAGAAGTCATTAGGTGCCAAGTCAGGGCTGTACGGCGGATGACCCATTAATTCGACGTTTTGGCCGGTCAAAAATGCTCTGGTTTGAGCCGATGTGTGAGAGCTTGCATTGTCATGGTGAACAAGGATTCGTCTTATCTTGTTGGTTTTTCGAATTTCTCCGATGACTTCAGGCAAACAAATTGTAGTGTACCACTCAGAAGTGACCGTCCTACGTTGCTCAAGCGGAACAGTCGCCACATGACCAGTTTTGCCGAAGAAACAGGCGACCATTTTTTTCGAAGTTCTTTTTCCACGAACAACTTTCGTTGGATTTTGCTCGTCTTTGAAGACCCACACGGTCGATTGTTTCTTCGTTTCGGGCTCATACGCATAGATCCATGATTCGTCACCTGTGACGATCTTATAAACGTCTTTTGAAGCACCGCAATCGTATTTTTGCAACAGTTCTTTGCACCAATCGACACGAGCTTTTTTTGAGCGACTTTCAAATTGTGCGGGATCCAACGAGAACAAACCTTTTTTACGGCCAGGTGTTCATGCAGTATCGAATGTATGCTGGTGGAAAAAATGTCCAAGGATGTCTCTATCTCTCGGTATGTCGCTTGTCGATCTTGCATTATGAGTTCACGCACGGCATCAATGTTCTCTGGCACAACAGCCGTTTTTGGACGACCTTCACGGAATTCGTCTTTGAGCGAGCTTCGGCCACGATTAAACTCATTATACTAATTTTTCACAGTGCTATAGGATGGTGCTTCATCGCTATAAAAAGATTTAAGTTCATCAATGCACTCTTGTCGTGATAATCCACGTCGAAAGTTGTGAAAAATGATGGCACGAAAATGTTCACGAGTTAATTCCATTTTTTTCTATATTAATTTTTTTAAGTCACTGTAAACAACACAAATAATGGTCGTACGTCAAAACGTTTTGAGTACGATTATGCTTAAAAATGACAAACTTTCCAATGGAAGTGTCAGATTGCACTTGGCGGAACTCAGTGTTGCCAGGCCAGAAATATATATAGCACCCCTCGTAGTAAAATCCTCGAATGACTTAAGATCTTTGTACAGTGAGTTAAAATATATATATATATTTTTTTTGGAAACCAATCAGCAATTTCTAAACAGCTGAACAGGTTGAGCATTCCGGGCCTAACTGAAGCGATGTAAAATTTAATGAGGTCACCTCAGAAATGTAAATTTTCATTTTCATCAGATTAAAGAATTTACAATTCAATGTGCTGTTTCTATATTACAGACGATTAACTCGTCTGAAAATTTTGTATGAAAACCACTCAGTTTTTTGAGTTATTTCCATATACATTCTTCAAACGAGTTGATCGCCTGTAATACAGAAACAGCACATAAATATCTTTCATAAGGCCCTTGAAATCGTAAAGTGTACAATTAATGCATAAGGAGATTTGCCTTAAATATACTCGTAGATTTAAAAAACAGCAAAAAAAAAAAAAACAAAAAAAAAAAAATTCATCTTGTGCAAGCAGACCTTAAAGGGAAAGAAGAAAAAAAATGGTGTTAATATTCCGCCTTCTACACAAGTTTTGTCAGCACTAAGGTGTTCGGAAAGGAATCATGTAAAAGTGATTGTGCAGAGTACCATGGTTCTTCGCAATGGACCATGACCAGAATTTGTGCAAAGGTTGATCAGGCATTTGCCCGAAAGTCTTATTTGTTGATAAAAATTAAAACATAACCCGAAAAACAAATTTCATTTGTTTTTCCATTTTAATTTTTATTTTTTAAGTTTAATAAATTTCAATTAATATGGCGGCAAAGAAGGATTTGTCAAAATCAAGGGTGGTTGCATTTACAGTACTGCTTTATATATTTTCAGAGTTGATATACGACTGGTTAGTTGGCCGACCTAATTATGTTATGCATAATCTTTGTACCAACCATCTTCTTAGACTAATCGGCATTCTAGTTAGCCGCTCGTTGTCCGCAGTGATCAACGGTCTGCCAACTTTTTGTTATGCATATGTCTGTAATTGACTGTCTGTGTTCGCTTCACGGTTGTCAGTACATTTTATTTTTGTAGATGGATATTTTTTAATATTGCTTATAGAACTCTACAAAAAATTTAAAAAAACACATTTTTCTAAATTATATAATTTTAAGAAAATAAGAAATGATATGCGGACGAAGTCGTGTGCACTGCTATTTCTTATACATTCCATAATCCTAACGCTGAAATCCAAAAACTGGAGCGGCTCAACAACCTTCCTCACATGTCGAATGGGCTTTGTACCTATTCCATTTGTAGTTTCTGGTATATTCATTTCCGACCCCGTACAATATATATGTTGTTGATCCTCATACATATGGAAGTAGATTTGGTGACACCTGACTATCCGTAATTTGGTTTAAATCAGTTTTGACGTATACCCAGACGAGCTACAGAAAACTTATGATCACTTTTCTCTTAGACATCGTTTCGAAAGAGATGCTAGTGAAATTTAGCAATATCAATGCATATGTGTAATAGATATCTATATTCCAAAAAAGTGAGCCCCTCTATTTTGCTATCTTTTGTTTTTTTTTTTTTTTACTACTGGTTTTGGTTGTATTGAAAACCGAAATTTGTGACAAAAAACTATAAACTAAACAATCTAAATTTTACCAAAACATGTTTCCACCAACATTTCATTAAAAATAATAAACCTTGCTAAAAAATTGTATTTGAAATCAAAACCTGAAAATTTAACTAAGCCCGAAAATCTTGAATGAATAGTTGTAGATTAGCAAAAATTGGAATGTCACCAAAAATTTTAGGTTTTCAAAAAATGTTAGTTGCAATAAATAATTTGAAATTGCATTGAAAACCGATAATGCAAAAATAATAATAATAATAATAATAATAATAATAATAATATAAAAACAATTAACAATTTAAAAGTTTTCTGAAAACTTCACTTTCAACTCGTTTTCCGGTAAGAAACTATAATTATTCTATAAGATGCGGTACGAATATAGCATTCATACTTATTTATTTTAAAGACTATTTTATGATGCCGTTTACACAATACTAATTCTAGGATATTTGTTGCGTGATTTGAGAACTTAGAGATTCTTAATTTATTACTTTTTTGTGGATGCTACAATCCATCTCTCCTGTGTAAGAACAGGAAATTTAATATACCGCCTCCGTACTAGCGGGATTAGATTTTTTAAAATTTTTAAAGTTAATCGCCTATCAAGATCTAGGTTGGGTTAAGTTATTACTTCGTTTAACTTTTCTCAATGTGAATTAAATGTAGACAAATTTTTCCTTATAAATATAAATGCTTCGTACCTCTAGCCAATTTTTTTAAAGAAATAGAAAGTCCTGTAGATGTTAAGATGCTTCTTGAAGACTTTCGGGAATACTTTGCAGAGTTTTGTCATCAGAAAATGTCGGTCTCTGGATACTAATACATGTTGGCATATCATGTATTAGTCTTGGGTAACTTCGGCGGCTATAATTAGCTAACTCAAAAATAAAAAGTTTATTCAAGAATATATACTTTTTATGGGGTGGGAAATAAATACTGTGGAAATAACAGACGAAATGACAAACTCAGATAAACACTTTTGCCACCTGTGGTAAAGGGTATAAAAAGTATGGACTAATGATAACTACAGACAGGCTTCTTTTAAACTCTATGTTTTTTAGAATTCTGTATTGTTGTAAATTCTTATAGTGATATGACTTTGCAAAAAATACACTTAGAATTAGATCGATAACCATATTTTTAAAAAGCAGAGACTGATATGTTTTTATAATACATTTTGCTTAAACCCAGCTTTAAGTAGGGTGTAAAATATTTAAAACGACTTACTTGAGCTAATTTAAGTTCCTAAAAAAATACCCTTTATTTAGTGAGATAAAAAATGCCCTAAATACAAGAGTCTAAAGAAAATGTTGAATAGAATTTTATCGGGTGCTTTTTTAAGCCCGATAGAACTTTAAATAATAAAAAAAAATAACACGAAAAATTATACGTTGAGTAAATTTTCCTTACTTTTTTCAGCATGAACAAAGATATCAAATAACCCAAGTTTACTTTGAAAATCAGTCGTCAATTCAAGTAAGCCATCCGTCAAACTGTGGATAGATTTCATACCACATACTCTCTAGAGGATGCAGAAGCACCGATCTGTCGAAGGAATCTGCGTACTGAAGAGAATATCTTTGCTATATCCACTACTTTGAAAATTTTACGCAAAGAAATTGGCCTACATCCGTATAAGAGCCAAATAGTGCAGGAATTAAAGCCACGAGATCATCATATGTGTCGTTCTTTCGCTGATTGGACTCTAGGGAAGTTAGTAACTGACCCGTTGTTTTATCGCCAAATTGTGTTTAGCGAAGAGGCTGATTTTTGACTTAACGGGATTGTTAATAAGCAAAATTGCCGCATATGAAACCAATCCACAACATACCCTACAGACTCCACTGCATCCAAAGAAATACACCGTTTGATGTGGTTTACACGCTTGTGGTATCATCAAACCTCATTAATTCAAAAAATGAGACCGGATCTCACGTTATGGTTAATGGAGACCGTAACCGCGCCATGATTAATGTTTTTTATTTTGTTTGAAAATATGGATGACATTGATCCGGACGAAATATGGTTACGTGCCATACGGCGACCGCAACCATCGAGTTATTGAAATCAAAATTTAGCGATAAATTGATTTCGAGAAATGAGTCTGTCAATTTGCTTCCAAAGTCGTGTGTTTTGACACCTCTGTGGGGCCGCGTAAAGTCACTAGTTTATGCTGATAAACCAGCAACAATTGACGCTGTGGAGGCCAACATTGTTCGCGTTATTCGTGACCTACGGCCAGCAGAACTTGAAAAACTGACCCCAAATTGGACGTCCAGAATGCGCTTCATCGTTAGCATCCGCGATTGCAATATGCTCGAAATCATTTTAAATATTAATGCCATATTCTGATTTTTCGTATAAAAATTTTCGTTCTTTACAAATTATTTTTGTGTGTTTTTTTCCGGGCTTAAAAAACAATTTTTATATGGCTCAATGCCACTGACAGCTGTTGATGTCTTTAAATCTCTGTTGAGGGGGCCAAACAATATAATTTTTTTTTGGAAAATGAAGTAAAATATCACTTGTGCCAAATGACATGAAAAAAATCTTTTATGCATCATTATTTTCAGAAGTAGAAGTGTTAAATACTCGCAAAAACATTTACAAGTACCAAATATGTAAATTGTAAACGAGTGCTAAACGATGTTTTGGTAAAATTAAAAAAACATAAAACACAAGTACATGTAAGTAAATTTTCATACGTAATTTTACAATTATACTTGTGCTACTTGCAATTATTTTATTATGCAGTATTACTTCACCCAAATGATAAAATAGGCCTCATTTTTTTTTCTTTTTGTTTGCTGTAGATGATGGCTGGCATACACTTCCCCTTGCTTCCATTGCTTTTATTTTATTTTTTTACACAATGTTTCATTTATTTTCTGATTTTTTTCTTAAGATTCTTAAGGAGTTTATGGAAGCAGGGTCAATATGAATGTTTTTGTAGTATATAGATTGTGGGACCATGTGTTAATATTTGATATTATGAATGTCAAGTAATTTGTTATTTAAAATTATGTTGTTGCACCCTGCATGATTTATATTATTTTCTTTTTTTCTTTTGTCACAAGCAATTATGGATTTATGTTCCTTTTAATTTCAAAATAAGAAACTTAATGGAGGGGAGTATTAAGAAAGTAATTTCCCCATTTATTGTGGGGTTGTTTTTTCTTTTTTTTGGGAAGTTGCTCAGATTTAAAAGTTCATGTTATTTAGCCCATTATATTTTCGTTAATGTTTTAAATTAAAAAAGGTACGTTAAGGGAACATAAATTAAATTTTCTTATCAGAATATTAAAAGTTCTAAACGGAAATAAAAATTGTCTGATTATGTATGCAAATTGACTGCTAATAAAAATGTAATGATAAAAATAATAAATTTTATTAAATTCCAATTTATATCGAAAATGTTTGTATGCTGGAAAAAAATTAGTTATTATTTTTTTTTTTTTAAAGGAGGCTACATTTTGCAAATGAACTTTGACTTTCCTTGAAAAAAAAAAGAATCAAGATATTTTCAAGAAAGTTATCTATTTCGTTTAAAATACTTAAGGCCGGGGCACATAGAATCCTTCATACGTTGCTGACGGATGTTAAATTAAAGTTTGCTCTCTATTTTTATGCACTTTTAAAATAAATTTGTATTTTGTTCACTTCCTAATTTAATTAAATTTGTATTTTATTGTTTGCCACCAAAATTGTTTTATTAAAATCACAAAACACAATTGAAACGCAGCAAAAGTTAAAAGAAAACAAGGAAGAAGAAGCAGTTGATAGTTGTCAAAGTATTCAACGTACGTCAAAAGTTAAAAGTTGAACAACTTTTGTACTCTACTTTGACAGACACGTATTGTTTGTGACAACGCTCATATGAAAACACATATTTTAAATGACTTGTCAGTAGAATTTGTCAAAGTTTAACGTATGACGGATTCTATGTGCTCCGGCCTTTAGAGCCAGTTTACATTTAGGGCAAAATGGCACTTTTTTTATATTGTTCATATTTTTTTGTTAAATAAATTTTTGACAACAATATATAAAAAACAAACAGAAATATAAAATTAAAAAAGTGCGGCTTAATACGAGGGCTGCTATATATATTTTTGGCCTGGCAACACTGAGTGCTGCCAAGTGCAATCTGACATTTCCATTGGAGAGTTTGTCATTTTTAAGCATAATCGTACTCAAAGTATTTGTGTTGTTTACAGTGACTTGAAAAAATTAATATAGAAAAAAATGGAATTAACTCGTGAACATTTTCGTGCCATCATTTTTCACAACTTTCGACGTGGATTATCACGACAAGAGTGTATTGATGAACTTAAATTTTTGTATGGCGATGAAGCACCATCCTATAGCACTGTGAAAAATTGGTATAATGAGTTTAATCGTTGCCGAAGCTCGCTCAAAGACGAATTCCGTGAAGGTCGTCCAAAAACGGCTGTTGTGCCAGAGAACATTGATGCCGTGCGTGAACTTATAATGCAAGATCGACATGCGACATACCGAGAGATAGTGACATCCTTGGACATTTCTTCCACCAGCATACATTCGATACTGCATGAACACCTGGCCGTAAAAAAGGTTTGTTTTCGTTGGATCCCACACAATTTGAAAGTCGCTCAAAAAAAGGCTCGTGTCGATTGGTGCAAAGAAATGTTGCAAAAATAAGATTGCGGTGCGTCAAAAGACGTTTATAAGATCGTCACAGGTGACGAATTATGGATCTATGCGTATGAGCCCGAAACGAAACAACAATCGACCGTGTGGGTCTTCAAAGACGAGCAAAATCCAACGAAAGTTGTTCGTGGAAGAAGCACTTCGAAGCAAATGGTCGCCTGTTTCTTCGGCAAAACTGGTCATGTGGCAACTGTTCCGCTTGAGCAACGTAGGACGGTCACTTCAGAGTGGTACACTACAATTTGTTTGCCTGAAGTCATCGGAAAAATTCGAAAAACCAACAAGAGATGATGAGTTATTGTTCACCATGACAATGCGAGCTCTTATACATCGGCTCAAACCAGAGCGTTTTTGACCGGCCAAAACATCGAATTAATGGGTCATCCGCCGTACAGCCCTGACTTGGCACCTAATGACTTCTTCTTGTTTCCGCACATCTAGAAAAAATTGCGTGGACAACGATTTTCGTCGCCAGAAGAAGCTATTGAAGTGTTCAAAAACCATGTTTTAGAGGTGTCTCAATCGGAGTGGAAAAAGTGCTTCGACAACTGGTTTGAGCGCATGCAAAAGTGTATAAATCATGCTGGAGAATACTTTGAAAAACAATAAAACCATTTTTGATTATAAATATTCGCATTTTCACTATTAGGCCAGAAATATATAGAGCAGCCCTCGTAAGTTTAATTTATTAGTAAAAAAAAAAACATCATGTGGACAAAACAATAAGTGCTTTTAGATCTTTTTAAAGCAAAATATCAGCAAAAATAAACAACTGTATAGTGTTCGTCATTCGATGTATTTAACAGTCCACCCTAAATACGAGCGTAAGACGTTATTTAACTGTCAAAAATTCTCATGCCCATACAAAATGTATGAGACGAACCCAAATAGGGCGACGCTAACGTTGGACAATTGAAAAATCCAATTTTGACTGCGCGTAAAAAGTGAAGTTGGCTGCAAAAGATGTGTTGTTATTGTTTTTTTTTTGTGGTATATACAAAAGTATTTCCAACAGTAATGACATTACAGCTACTTTAAGGTGAATTTCGCGATTTTATCTCTCTTAATTATTTTAATTTTGTGGTTTTTAGCAAATAAGATAAGTAAACAATACTGTTCGTTTCACAACGTTGGCGCTCTTATTTAAGTTACTCATTACAGCGTAAAAACTAGACGCTAAATTACGTCGTGCCTAACGCCCGTGTTTAGGGTGGACTGTAAATCGTGTAAAACTGTCTTCTTCGAACTGAATTAAAAAAAAAAATGAATAAAGACATAACAATAGAGGAAATAAAAAAAGATACATACTTTAAGATCACAGTACATTAGGGTGTTGCACGACATAAATACTAGCAAACGAAGTTGTGCAGGCTTGGATGATATTGTCCGACCAAAAATTCTGGTATTTTGAACAATTAGGATTTTTAAAACAATAATGTACCGTTAGAAGATCAGTGTCAAATATTTATGATTTAAGTGAGGGAAGTAAATACAAATTTTATACAAATAATTAGTTTACGGCAAGTGTTGCGTATAAATATGTAAGTAGAAAGAAAAATTTTCTCACTTGCCACTAAAGAGTCATAATGTAAATGCGTGACGACTTACGGAGATACTCGAAAAGAAAAAAAAAAAATAAATAAAAAAAAATCAGCTACAATGCTTTTAATGTAAACTGGCTTTTATATGGAATTTTCATGAAATTACTTTTGAATATAATTTTAGCATTCATCGGCTTATAAAAAATTTATAAAGAAAACTGATGTGGCATTGTGTCAACGCATGACAACTGAAAATTTCTAGACTCTTAGGTTAGTGTCAGAAGCTACAGTCAATTCAAAGACTCAACATTAAAATAACCCTGGCCATTGTAATTGCCACAATTCATTAAAGGCGTTTGAGACTTTTAAGAATATACTACTTCTGGAATTCATTTCCCATTTAAGCCCTCTGTTCATAATTGAACGTCATTTTCCAATGTTAATTGCCTACGCAAGCTCTTTATATAGGAAAAAATTTACTTGTCCATCGGCTCTTCCTTAACGGGAAACCCGCGTTTGCAATTGTGAATATAACAAATTAATTGTCCAGTTTTTGAAAATATTTTACCAATGCTACAACTGATCTCTAGCTCATATGTATTAACTTTAATGTATAATAAAAAGTGTTTTTTTAAACCCAATAGAGCTTGTAAAAAAAAACAATTAATTGCTATCAAACGAAGTTTTTTATTCAAAAAAGCAGTACATGATTTTAACATTTGAATATGAATTAAGTCATTCTGGATATTCTGGACCTCCTATTTAGGGACATTTTATCGAGCCTGCTGGACAAATGTCATGTATAGCGCGAACAGTGATGTCAATTGTTTCTCACTTATCAACATAAAACAGTGACTTTATGTGGCGTGAAAGGAAATGATTAAGAGGTTCAAGTCTCACGATATTGGAGGTCAATTAAAAGTACCATTTCATGAATTCAACTTATCACCAAATTTTGATTACAATAAAACGGTGTTTGCAGTCCCCGTATGTCACGTAACCATCCTGTTGAAACCACATCTTGTACTCAATGCCATCTACATTTTTAAACATAAAAATCATTGATCATTGTGCAATTACGATTTAAATTAATCTTAACGCTATCTTTAGCCAATTTTTTAAGAAATAGGGTCTGTTGTGTAATATTTTAACTTCGTGTGTGAAAATTTTATTTGACTGATGATGATGATTGATTGATTTTTAAATCAAATCTGGATAATGTGGTAGGGTTATGCAATCGCCAATCTATTTGGGGGCGAGCTGTGTCGTTCGTGAACGAACGGATTAAATTGAACGAATCACTCAAGTGAACGTAATGATCCGGTCATTTAAATGAGGAGTTTTCTTTCAAAAGTGTACAGATTAAATTGAACGAATGATTTAAGAGAACGGAATGAGCCAGACATTTAAACGGCTCCTTCGCTCATTTGTGTACAGATTATAATACGGTGTATGGTTCACTTTCGTTTAGGTGTTTGTTCTCGTTTTTTCTGTCATGTAGTTTTATTTTAATTGATTTTTTGTACACTCATTTTATTTGAATTAACAATCTTTTTTCAAAAAAATTTAAAACCGTTTTCACTTGCTTATGCTGGATTTATCTCATAAAATCACAGGATATCTCATTTTTTTTTAGCAATTTAATAATTAAATTCTTTAATTTTATGAAAAATGATTACACCTTTTGTGGAAAAAAAAAATTTTAAGCTTTGTGTTTTCTTCATAGTAAAAAGCACTATATTTGTCTCTCTTTAGAACCTACAGAAAATCTGATTATATTGTTTTCTATGTGCCAAGGGTTTCACCTCTGTATATTTGTGGTTTTGATAAAAAGACAAGAAAATCACAATAAGGATTATTATTCAAATTCGTTCATTTCAATTGAATGAAGGGATTAGTAAATGACCGAAAAAGACCGGTCACTGAAACAAACGACCGGGTACATCTCTATTTGTATGCTGATCACAAACATTATAAAGTGCTAGCAGTATGACAGCAGACCTTTTTTGGTAAGTTCTATGGAGCTTAAGGAAACAATCACATTAAAGAAATTTTTGCAAAAATTATATTTAAATCAATTTAAAGAAATTTAAATATTTAAAATAAAAATATAATCTATTCAATTTAACACCATTTGAGATGTTATCGTAATTTCTAATAGCACAAATAAAATCATAATCATTTGTTTGCATAAATAAAATACAAGAAATATTAAACTAAAATTCAAAATTTAATCCAATGTTTTACGCACAACTTAATTATTTGCAAATTCCAATTTAATTTTCCTCATAAACCTGGCATTAAAAACAAATCATTTCATTAGATAAACATTGTTGCTGTTGTTTTTGTTCGTTAGTTTGTTTATTTAGACAAATAGATTATTGCATAAATATGCACATTATTGAAATGTGTAAAGTACATCCGAAACAATTTATGCACAACCAATAATTTTCATAATGAAATGACATTTTTAGTTGTTGGCATGAAGTGAAAAAACGCATTGTTTTCACAAAACGATAATAATCTGAATAATGATTGGTTTCTTGTTTAGGAATTTTTTCACGTGGGAAATGGAATTTTTGCAAAAATAGTTTATAATTTAGAGCATCGTTTAAAAATTCGTATAGAAAAAAGTTATAACACGAATAAGCAGTTTTTAAATCGATTATTGCGCTCGCACCATATTCATTCAATAGGAACAAAAATTCAAATTTAATTTCATCACATTACAAGGCTTTAACCTCTGCTCACTTGATCAATAACATTTTAAAACCAAAAGGAGTTTTCTTTATCGACTTCGCTTGTCTTAACAGCGTTTTTATGTTGTTGAAGGCACAGCGGACAGTGTATGCGTGCCTATTTACGTTCTGCTATTGGTTCAATAATTGGTACTACTCGGTAGAACTTGAATATTTGTTAGGAAGAACAGAAAAGAAAATTATTGAATAGATTCTGAAGAGACCTAGAGATTAATGCTGAGACCGGAGATCGTTTCTAAAAACTAGAAGTCAGAAGAAGGAGCATCAACGCAGGTTCGTGTTGTGCATGGAATGATTCCCATGCATGCATGAGGGAAATTTTGAGATGCCAGTTATACTTAACAACTTCTCTCTTAAACGTTCACATATTAATTTTTTTTGTCTGATATCAAGAGAAAATGACTTAAGGGAAACTTCATTATGTAGAATGATGCAATCTCGGTCGTCAAGATGATCAAGTATGCAGCATCAGAGACATTCTTACACAATCTTAGCACTTTGATACCACTTAATTTTCCAGCTTGTTGAAGAGCTTTAACGTTCTAAGGATTAAGTAATTTTTAAGGACGTGTGTACTTTCTAGCACGAAAATATTCTTTGAAGCACATTGCGCGATGGCATAGAATTAACTGATTTAAAAGATGTTTATATTTTATCAGTTGGATTGCCGAATGTGATTAAAATAATAACGTTCATGCAAGCTGCGCACGGATGGTGTTTGAGTACAACTATAGAACACATTTCAGTAGACGTACCGTCGAAAGAATAAACAACCGTATGAGGACTACAGCAAAGCCATAATTTGTTTTTTGAAAAGAAAAATATTATATTTAGTCCGAAACTTTTAATCTTGCCTGCCTCCTAACTTAAGAAATGAAGTCTTATCTTTAATTTCGCAATTATTTATAGCTCTGCTTAAAAAAGTTTTACAAAGACTCCCAGTCGCGGGAATGGACACAAATGTTAGAAAGTACATTTTAGTTTTTCACTTTAATTTCTACCAGCAATCGATAATTATTGCCAGTTAAAATTACATCAAAATCATCAATAAACACAACAAAAGTTAAAATTTGCTCAATTGTTCTTTATATAAATGAATGTGTGAAGAAAAAAACTGTTCGTTTAAAATTGGGACTTTAATTTTAAAGAAATAAAGTTTATTTTAAGAAATGTAATAAAAGAAAATGTTTTGTTTGTTAGTAATTTTTTGTACAGCTTAAATGTTTTTATTTACGAGGGCTGCTCTATATATTTCTGGCCTAATAGTGAAAATGCAAATATTTATAATCAAAAATGGTTTTATTGTTTTTCAAAGTATTCTCCAGCATGATTTATACACTTTTGCATGCGCTCAAACCAGTTGTCGAAGCACTTTTTCCACTCCGATTGAGACACCTCTAAAACATGATTTTTGAACACTTCAACAGCTTCTTCTGGCGACGAAAATCTTTGACCACGTATTTTTTTCTAGATGTGCGGAAATAAGAAGAAGTCATTAGATGCCAAGTCAGGGCTGTACGGCGGATGACCCATTAATTCGCCGTTTTGGCCGGTCAAAAACGCTCTGGTTAGAGCCGATGTGTGAGAGCTCGCATTGTCATGGTGAACAATGATTCGCCTTCTCTTGTTGGTTTTTCGAATTTCTCCGATGACTTCAGGCAAACAAATTGTAGTGTACCACTCAGAAGTGACCGTCCTACGTTGCTCAAGCAGAACAGTCGCCACATGACCAGTTTTGCCGAAGAAACAGACGACCAATTGCTTCGAAGTGCTTCTTCCACGAATAACTTTCGTTGGATTTTGCTCGTCTTGAAGAACCCACACGGTCGATTGTTGTTTCGTTTCGGGCTCATACGCATAGATCCATGATTCGTCACCTGTGACGATCTTATAAACGTCTTTTGAAGCACCGCAATCGTATTTTTGCAACATTTCTTTTCACCAATCGACACGAGCCTTTTTTTAAGGACTATCAAATTGTGCGGGATCCAACGAGAACAAACCTTTTTTACGGCCAGGTGTTCATGCAGTATCGAATGTATGCTGGTGGAAGAAATGTCCAAGGATGTCTCTATCTCTGGGTATGTCGCATGTCGATCTTGCATTATGAGTTCACGCACGGCATCAATGTTCTCTGGCACAACAACCGTTTTTGGACGACCTTCACGGAATTCGTCTTTGAGCGAGCTTCGGCCACGATTAAATTCATTATACCAATTTTTCACAGAGCTATAGGATGGTGCTTCATCGCCATACAAACATTTAAGTTCATCAACGCACTCTTGTAGTGATAATCCACGTCGAAAGTTGTGAAAAATGATGGCACGAAAATGTTCACGAGTTAATTCCATTTTTTTCTATATTAATTTTTTCAAGTCACTGTAAACAACACAAATAATGGTCGTACGTCAAAACGTTTTGAGTACGATTATGCTTAAATATGACAAATTTTCCAATGAAAATGTCAGATTGCACTTGGCAGCACTCAGTGTTGCCATGCCAGAAATATATATAGCAGACCTCGTATAAAATTATTTTGAGATTCAATTAATAGGCATTTTGCTTGTCGTTAAGAGAAATGTTTATTCAAATTTTTAGAAAAGCCGGAACAGAAAATATTATAACAACATAAAAATTTTTGCATAAGCAATTGCGTATTTTTAATTATTAAATTTTTATTTTTTTTAACCAGAACGATTTCTTCTTTTTAGAAACTAACAAAATTATTAAAATTTAAATAAAATTTTTGATTTCGCTAAAAAAATTTGAAAAATAACATTTTAGTAATTATGTAAGTTTAACAAAAAAAAGTCAATATGATCATAAAAACCAAAAATTCATTCACATTTCTTTAAAAAATCGTAATTTTAACAAAACATTCACTGCCTCTTATTGTATTTAATATAATAAGTTCGTTTAATTTACATGAAAAACAGAAAATTTATGCAACAAAATTGGAATTTATCAATTTCATAAATTAAAAAAAAAAAAAACGACTTCCAAACTGAAAAATTTATAATCAAATTTTTTTTAAACAAAAAATTTCGAATTCCAAATATTATACTTGCTGCTGCAGTGAACTTAAAAGACGTGTTAAATTCAACAGTCTGTATACAAGAGTTTAAAAGTATGACCATATACATCAAATTAAATGAGTAATTGGGGCTCTCTTTAACTTGTTATATAAAAATTTAGGTTGGCTTATATAACGGTTATAGTAATTGACATTCGATTCAAGAATTAGTCCCATATGAGCCAATTTACGTAGCCAATTTAGTGTAGTGATACGCAAGTAGGAAACATGTGTATCGTTTGGGGACACCTTTTAGTTTTTGAAATCATAAACCGCTTTTAAAACGGGCCAATCTGTAAGAATAACCTTTCAAATAAAGAAGTTTTAAAAATGAAGAGTTCTGCGTTCACAAATATAAAAAAAACAACATTCAGACGAATTGATAACCTCCTTTTTTGAAGCCGGTTAAAAAGTTATTATTTAAATTATAAGGTTTTGCAGAAAAATTAAAATTAAAAAAAAAGTTTTTAATTCTAACTTTCAAAAATAAAAATTTCTGACGTTCATGTATCGTGTTTTACCGAAAAAATATCGTTTCATCCAAATAGATTTTATTTTTAAAAAATTATGAAAAATTAAAATCAGCTAATTTCAAAAAAAACATTATTTAAAAGGAGTGTAAGTTTAAATGAAAATTAAAGTTTCGTATAAAATTTAAATTTGGACAAAATTTTTTCTTAAAAAAAATTTATATATTTTTTAATTTAAATTGAAAAATTCTACAATACATAAAATATCTATAAAGCCACAAATAATTTGAAAACTTGCACAAATTTTAATTCTCTGTCCTTTTTGACACTTAATGGTAGCAGCCAAATAGTTACAGATATTCAGATTACGCCAAAACTTTATTGGAAAAATGTGAAATAGTAAAAATCTTAAGCTTAGCATCTTCATTTATACGTCTAGACGCATCACAAAAACGAGGAGTAATTGACATGCTGCCTTGTAGATAGATGTGGTTCTACGGAGATAAATTCTGCATAATTAGGTACCTTCGAAAACGTTTCATCATTATCATCCGATAATACTCTCTTACATTTAATTGCTACACATTGACATTGAGAGCTTTTTTTTTAACCAACAGAAACGAATTTTGGTGTCCGGTATCTAGTGGCATAAGGTTAGGATTGAGATGCATAAAAAACGGTCTCTTATTTGTTTTTCGGCGCACGTCGTTCTTTTTCGCCTCCTGACATACATATGTAGCTACCAGTGAAACTGAAATAATCCTTCAAATGAAGGACTTATCTTTAGTCTGTTTTGCTTGAAGTCATCTTTACTAAAATCCTAAGTTAAGCCGTGCTCTTTAGAACTTTAAAGTTTTATCTAAAATTTGCAAAAAGTTTTGGTGCCTCATCAGGAATAATAGCGAATACCGAAACATATACAAAAATTGAAAAACCGATGGATAACAATAAAGAACATCTTTCATATATTTTAATCACGAATTTTGATTCATAATTCGATTCCCTGCAAGAACAGTGACCATCATTTCACCCATCAAATGACAATCACTGACATGGAAATATGCATCACTGCGTAGAACAAAGTTTCTATCACATTCTTAAAGGAAAAATGAAAAACTTGATGTAAACATTTGTATGCGTGCGATGTGTGTACCAAACAGCGTTACCAGTGACTTTTTTTTTACAAAAAATAAAATGAAAATTTTGCTTGATTTTTGAAACATTTAATTACATAACATTTTATAAGCTATAATTTGAGCTTTGCTAATCAAGTTTGGGTAAAAACTTAGATTTAATTAACAAACAAAAATTAATTCAAATTTAATACCAATCGCCGTACAACGGCAACGCTGTTTCAGTATAAAAATATTGCAAATATGTTAGCAAATAATTGTGTATGTATAAGTTTCTCTCACTCATTTCTTGCTGGGTTGTTTTATTAAAACTTAACAAAGCCCTCAAGTTTTAAACTTAATAAAACAAACAAATTCAAATTGGTTTTTCTCTAATTCTATTAGTCAAGGAAACAATTTTTGACCATAACTTTTAATCTCGCTCTTGACTGTGTTTTTATTCCCACCGCATCATTTTGCGAAACTGATTCTTGGCCAGTAAAACTACAATTCTACTTTTCTGCAAGTTATTTGGAAAATTACTTATAATATTGTGAAATTATTATTTTTCCTAAGTCCGTTTTTTTTCAAATTAAAATCAGGAAACCTTGAAATTTTATTATTAAATAAATTTGTAAATTACAGAACACTCGAATTTTAAATGAACAATTCTTCATTTACAACAAAATACAGGTACGCATACATGCATGTGAATCTTAATACAAACATTCAACAAAAACTCCCAAGACACATGGAGAACAATATCCCAATGTAATGTCATCATTGTGGCAGGACTAGATTTGGAAATGTTTGGCTGCGAAAATAAAACATTAAAGCAGCCAGAGCAGCAATAAAATTGAAACAATTGTTTCTGCTGTCACTTGCTGTTTATTGTTTCTGTAACTCTTTTTGTTTTATTGTTATGAAAAGTGTCAATTAAATTTTTACGGTAAATAGCTGCGTGTAAGTTGAGTAGAGAGTGAGTTATGAAGGTAATCAAGTCACTAGATATTTAAAACAGAGTATGTGGGTCATTATTATTAAGATTTGAAAATATTATTAAATTTAAAACAAATTCAAAACAATAACAGGGTAATAAGGCACTTAAATTTTATATGGCCCTCATTATTTTATATGTTTTGTTGCCCTTTTTTATTTCAAAGAGGGTTAAATTAAGAAATGCCTTTGAACGTGGGGTTTAAAATATAAAAAAAAATAATAATAATACAATTAGTTCAAGTCAAAAATATTATTAACAATCAAATTAAAACTCAATTAAAAAGAGCAAATTAAGTCTTCTGGTTCATTATGATTTTACTTCTTCTTTTATAAAGCTGCCTTGAAAGTTTTATATCAAAAGCTTTTGTGTTTTATAATTAAATTCAATATTAAATTATTACTCGTTCTGTTTTTAAAAGCAACAAATTAAAGATTTACTGCTTTGCCAGAAACACACATAAAGGAATCATATTTTATTTCTTTATGCTACGGTTACCTTGTGTCAGATTTATATCAATCTTTTTCACGTTATTAAAAACAACTTTGTTAATTTGCAACCACCTAAAATAAGTTCGTGGAAAACTCTGCATTTTATGTTTTGAAGTTAATTATTTAGAAAAACGACAAAGTATAAAAAAATAATACTTTTTATGAAAAATTATACTTTGTTCCGTTTAACTGCATTCAGTTAGTTCGAAGTATTTGTTAAAGTTGAACTCACACATGGAGGGTTCGGTAGCATGTATGAGCCAACTTTAAATTTAGAATTTAAATGTTTTATTATTTTTTTTTGTTTATTAATTTATTTTAATTTTCTATGTGGCGGACACAACAATACATAGGGCTTGTTCGGAAATGCATGATCAAAATAGCATTAGTTGGCATCACTGCAAATGTCATGTGTTCTAAAATACATCACAAATATTTATGATGAGCAAAGAAACTTTAAACACGCATTACAAGAATCGATGATGCAATAGATAAGAAGTATCTTTTTGAAATTTATAATTTTTTTTTGTGAAATGACATTTGTTTATGCATGAGTTAGATGTAAAATTTTCGAAACTTTTAATAAGAGGCCAATAGTGAGCAAATAATTATTTATTAATTATTAATGTTTAAGTTGTTTTGCATCGGTAACGCAAAATGATCACACAGGCGTATCAGATGCAGCGCAGTAATGCATTTCCAAACAAGCCCATACTTTGTGCAAGAAACATGTGACTGCCTAAAACGATTTATAAAATATATAAAAGAAAGTTAATGTAACGAAAAAATAAGCTATAGATAAGTTGAGGCTGCTGTAGTCAAAGTGGTAAACACGTTGACTATAAACCTGGTTGGCCAGGGTTCAGCCCCTGCGGCAACCAAAAAATAAAAATGTTTTTTTTTGTTTAGTTTTGTAAATACATATTCATAATCAACATTAACATGCAGCCTCCTTCGTCGGTACTTCTTCATAGCATATTCGCTGGCGAAGTAAAATAACTAATAAAATGGCTATATCTATCTTTCTCTTTTTCACCACGTGCCTTTTCTCTCATCTATCTCTTTCTTAAAGAATGTAGCATGGTTAAGAAAATAACTAAGAAGGCATCATTGCCTGAAGCACTACTTCTCTTTAAAAACAAAGTTAGAAAAATTCAATTTGGACCAAAACAAACGAATTTTATATAAAAACCTGAAACCTTTATTATCTCGATAACTATAGGTCCTACAGCTTAAACAAGCAATATCTGTGATCACCTATGAAATGTATAAAAGTGAGCTTAAATAAGAAAAAAGAAAGTATATAAAAAAATTCAGTATTGATCCCAAATATATTTTTATAATATATTCGTCAAAATCTTGGCTTCTATGGAAACACCCTTTAATTTTTAAGGGTTTGCATTTGCATTTATTTTTATAGCGGTTATATGATTTTGCCCAAACTTTGTTTAAATTTTAAGTGTCTGCCTCCTGCAGTGTTAAAAACTAAGGCCATATACGTTAAAACCTCGTCACTATACGAACACCCTTATGTTTTATTTATATTTAAATTTTTTTTTGTACTTGTTTCTAAATAAAACAAAAAATATTTATCAAAGAAAGACACATTCTATTTGAGATACCTTAAAATTTATAGTTTTTTTTTTTACTTTTTGCTGTAGTAGACATTGTTTCTTCGTATTGTGCAAGTTTGACATGTTGCCTATGACAGTTCCAAAAAGAAGTGTATATTCATAAATATAACGTCACTTTTGGAATACCCTTTAATATTATATATTTTTTGTTAAAGCGGTTATAGTGATACAACTTCTGTGAAAACTTCAGGAGTCTAACTATTACAGTCCAAGAGATACAAATCTGTGTCCGACGGACAGACATTATAGTAAAAAACATAGTTTTTCGCTTTTTATTCAGATCAATAAGAAGACCAGTTTATTTTTTATTTTTTTTTTTAATTGTTTATTTTACCTTTCTCTAAAGGTGGAAAAAAATATACCTAAGTTTGTCATTCCGTTTGTAATTTCTACAATATTCAAGTAAAGTCGTTAGAACGACGTGCGTCTGTCCGTCCGTGTTAGTGTTGAAATAAATATTGCTAAGGCGCTGGATGAGCTAGAGAAAACTTAAATACGGCAATTGATCAGACATTTTGTTATTGAATATTAGCAAGTTTGTTCTATGACCTTCGAGACAGGGCTTAAAACACACACCACGCCTGCCTCTAATTTTTCCATGTCATTTGGAACAAATCTAATTAGGAGATGTATCTCCAATCAAAAAAACAAAAAAAAAAAAACACAAGTACATGTGGCGATAGAGAATTAAAAAGTAAAGAGAAAGCATCAAATCAAATGGATGCTCGCACATATTTTCCGAGTTATGGGCCTTTAAATTCTTCATATAAAATAACGACTTTAAGATGCCTTTACAGATATCACTTAAAAGGTCTTAAAGAGATCTTTCGGAAAATACTAAACTTTCTAAAAAATATTTTACGTATTAAGACCTTGTGACATTTTTTATGTAAAATTAAGACTAAAATTATAAATTTTTGCTTTTCCTGCTTGAAACTTAAGTTTAACAATTTATTCTCTAAAACTTGAATGAGTATTTAAAAAATTAAAAAAAAAACTTTAAATCACAAAAAATCTATAAAGTTTAAGATTAATATTTTACACACAGAAAATTAAAAAAAAAAAAACGGAAGATAAACACAGATGTTTAGGATTTAAGAATTAAAAAATAACCTCAATTCAAAATCAAAAAATTCCATCCAACCACTCAAACGAAAGCAGACAATCAAAGCACAATTTTATTACAGGAGTGTTTAAAAATAAACTTTTGAAAAGCTTATTATGGAAATATACAATTTTATTTATGTTATAAATAATTCAAAGAAAGATTTGGTGGCAAAGCAAAGTTATGTTTAATAGAGAGATTGACGCCAAGAAAATAATTCTCAAACCTACAGTTCACAAATGTATAATTATAGGCAACATATCCGTGATGTTCTTTTCTAATAACCATTTGATTTGAGTAGCTCAAATAATTATTGCAATACAACATGACTTTTATAAATTAAACAATTAACGATAACAACTTGATGTATTTTTAAACGTTCTTTGCTAACTGGGCTGCAAGCTATGATTGTCCTTTTTCTGCTTGAAGAACTGGGAAATAATTTCCGAAAATACTTTTTTACTCTGTTTTATTTAAACGTGCTATAAAATCCTCAACATCAGTTTTGTTTGGTTTTGTTGCGGACAATTTCTTGCTTACTACTGCTCAAAAATAATAGATAAACAACATTAAATAAATTTAAAAAAATGTTAACACTGCTACAACAACACGTATTATTTTTACTACAACTGTTGCTGTTAAATTGTCCTGATCTATAAAAATCCATAATGATACAGGCTCTCAATTGGTATTTAGTTGAGAAGAAGGCAAGTTTGTTACTGAATGGTTTGTTGGACGCATTGGAGAGCGGTTTCACACAAAACATGCTGATACTGATGAAATTATTTATATAAAAAAAAAAAAATAATAAAACAAATGAATTAATTAATTCGGCTGAAGTTTATTTATGTTTCTAAGATTTTTTAAGAAAGAAAAATTATTAATTAATTATTTTGAAAAAACCAGAAATTAAATTACACATATGGCACAGCGCGCATTCATACTTACTTCATGACATGATGATACTGGAACAGCATCAACAATGTTGTGAAGAAAAAAGTATTAAAGAATAAAAATTGCATCCGTGGCATTACTGGTGGTTGGCAGCAAGCAGGAACAAATCTATGCGATGATCATAAAATGGAACAGCTAAGAAATATTTGGATTAAGTGTGGACTTCGTCTGAGTAAATTTATAGTGTTTGACTAAGAATGTTTCTCGTATTCTTATTCACAAAATTAGTTGGTTAAGAAGGTGATGTTCACAATCTTGAGCAAATAGGTAACAAGAATGCTGATTGTTGATGTAGCGATCCAAGCTGCTTTACATTCTGTTAGTGTCTAATTTTTCTGTTTTTTAAAAACTAACTCTAACAAAAACTGAAAGTTTGTAAGTAATTATTCTTTTTTAATAAATTTATTCAAATGGTTATAATCTAATCTAATATAATTAAAATATATTATAACTCTCTTTGAAAGTTTATTTGTTTATTTGTGCGTCAATCACGGCTAAGCGACTAATCCGCTTTTAATGAAATTTTAATCACGGGTAGATATTTTTACTCATCACAAAATAGGCCATTTATATTTTCATATAGCGGACCAGCTCAAGAGAAAAGCTTTTTCCTTTATCGGAATTTTTATGCGACCGAACCGATTTAAAAAACAAAATTAATTTTAATGAAATTCGAAAAATACATATATAAATCCTCAAGTAGAAGGTGCAATACGTAATGTCTGTTTCCAAAGCTAGAACCCAAATGAGAGGAAAGGAGAAAAACTGGTATTTAAGGCTGCATCGACTTTATTCAATTGAAAGCAGAGATAGATATTTATTAGGAAGTTCCAAGAGGATATGCTTATTTAAAAAATAAAAAACATGAGGGACAGTAAAAGCTCTAAGGGAGAGTAAAAGCTCTTAATCGGTTTTAAAAATAATATTTTCAAAGAAGGAAATCTCCTGTAACTTACCTGTAGTTATTTGGGTTAAAAAATATTTTTCTCTTTTTATATTTTGACAATAATATTCCAATTTTTAAATTGATTGGTTAAACAAATAATGTTGCAGTGCAAACAAGAAGGATGTTGCGATCTAGCAAATGCTGCATTAATTCCTGTTTGTTTCTCAATAAATTTAGGAGTGAAAATATATGAATATCAAAGCCGAATTAATCATATATATTATTTCTAAAGCACTTTTTTTGTCGGTTGCAAATATCTCCCATACCACCGCATCAAATTTAATGAATGATATCTCATTTTAAAGCTTATTTCTAACACTAATGACGAAAAATAATTAGAAATAGAACTGCATGATAATACCGTGATTATATGTTTTTGTTCAAGTGTGGTAATACAGGGTCGCTTCTGCATGATAATACTGTTGTCATTATGATTATATATTGCTGTTCAAGTGTGGTAACGAAATTCTACATAATACAGTATGTATTAAAATCTATTCTGACAATACCGCTATTTACTAAGTCAGTTATATATAATATGCATATTACGTGTAAATTAAGAAAATAAATAACGTGCATTTAGATTAAAACAAGTAATATCAGCAAAAATTATTCATACCGATAAAACTGTACTCATACCCAGAATCAACCTTATACCTTCTGATCCAACTGTGCCTTTCCGAATGACACAAAAACAATTCCCTGTGAAAGTTGCTTTTGCTATGACAATAAACAAAGCACAAGGTCAAACCCTTCAAAAGAAAGGATTGTGTTTACCAGAACCGGTCTTTTCACGTGGCTTTTTTTCGAGTGCGTACTTTAAAAAATATTATTGTTTGTATTAGGGATTCGTACGGGCAAAAAGTAACCGATGATCATGTCATTACCTCTAACATTGTATTTAAAGAAGTATTATTAAAGCATTTAAACATATGTATGTATGTATGTATGTATGTAAATATGTATGATATATTATGATTTCTAATATTTTTATACTTTGAACAAAATGTATTGAAGTTACTAAAATTTCTATTAATTATTTTCATTTTATCTTACAAAAATGACAACTAACGCTGCGAAATATTCGCAAGGGTCATCTAGTAATATTGAAATAATTATTTTAAATAGTAAGAAATAAATCCTGCTTAGGACTGCGCTAAGTTCTAGCTGTCTCGATAAGATGGCAACTAAAGCCCCTTTCTTACTATAATACTGAATATTAAGACTTGTCAAAGACTTTAATCCTATGAGAAAGTTAGATGGTGTAAAAGCCATATGTTATTAAAGTAGGAAACAATACGGAAAGAAATTTGGCATCCCATTGTACCGAACTATTTTTAGAATTTTTTTTTGCTTTTTCAAAAGCAAATGAAGAAAATAGCAAAAGCAGCTGTTGAGCAAAGGAGCTTGCCGCCTGCATCGCAGACGATAGCACGCCGTCATCTACGCTATCTTTTCTTTATCTTGCAACTGCTTAAAATAGGCCCTATACTTGTCGCTTACATATGGATTTTGTTTACAACCAAGTACAAGTAGCTGCAATTTTTTACAACTTTTTTTACTTTGTATTTTTGTTTACCAAGAAGCTGAACAGCCAAAAATTGTCATGAGGCGGTACTTCCACACCATACATAATATTTTTCAGTTGCCGTTGCTTAAATATCGTACCAGCTTAATATTCTACTCATAATTTTCATTTTATTTGAAGTGTTATAGTGTGAAAGCAAAATGTAATGTTACGTTACATTTCTTGACAATCACAACAATTCTCATTTGATTTTCTTCTTACAAAACCAATGAAAATCTTAACACTCAGTATTATAGTGTGAAGGGGCTTAAGTGGGACCTTGGACAATGTACATGATTTGGAAGAGCCGAAAAATTTACCTTCAAGAGTTTTGTTGACTTTAACACGATGTTAATTTTCCTGTTTTGTTCGCTCTTGTTGCTGACAGTTTAAGAAAAAAATATTGATTTATTAAGAAATTTAGTCACTAGGGGTGGCCTTAAGAAATACATTTGTTTTGGTTTAAGTAATTGGCCATCATTTTCAATTTTTAAGGTTTATTGTGTATTTTTTTTTAAGTTCTTAATTACTCCTCCTCCCTTTGGTGAAGGGTTAACTTAAGGTTTAAATTGCAAGTTTTTAAATAAACTTTATGTTTGGGTAAAAAAGTTTTCAACAATCACTTCTATAATACCAGATACATAAACACATACTTAGTGATAATCTTTGGTTTAAATATCACTTCATATATAAGACTTTAGTCAAATTTGTTTTGAGGTTTCAAAAAATTGTTTTCTCTTTAGCATGTTGATACATCATCTACACTTTTCAAACAAACAATAAAAGTTTATAATCCAGTTTTGTCATTTAGGTTTTAAGCATACGAGTGTTTTTCTTTTTTGGCCACAAACTAATTATACAATAACAAAAGTTTTATGTTAGCAACACATACTCACACGATGACTTTATTATTTGTGAATTGTTTTGTAGTTAAATTTCTACATGCAACAATTCATTTTGGTGTCTGTCCGTTTTTCTCTTGCCTTACTTTAACTCACTTTGTTTATGACTTTGAGCCCGGTATGAGTTTTGAGCTTTTTGTATATAAAATTAAGTTGCATGTTCTATATCTGCAACAGTCACAGAGTGCATTATATGTTCCCTATAATCTACTCACAACTTTCATTTCCCTCACTCAATCTTCACTTCCTTAACAAAAAAACAAAAAAAAAAAAGCTTTATAGTTTCAGCCCTCTTTATGTTGACACTTATGCACTTTACCTCCTCTCTTTCATGTTTGTATTTGTGTTCGTGTTCTTGCTTTTGCTTTTATCGTTACTGAAACTCATAACGCATTTGAATCTCTACAGCACTATTTGACATGCAAATTTTTCTTCTTTCTCTTTCCCTATTTTAGTGGTTGTAGTGCCAACTTTAAACACAGTTGTTTTATTTATAGAGTGATTCAAGTTTGCCTTTGCAGTATTTCTGTTTTTTAACTTTAGACTTTTTGTAAGTTATTTGTTGCGTTTGCGGTCTGACCAAAACTATTAGCGCCTAGTCGCTTGTTTTCATTTTGAGGTTAGAAGCATTATGAAGTATTATCTTCCTTTTTTTAAATGAATTAAGAAATTTTAGTTTTGTGAGGTGGTTTGTAAAGTTAAATTGAGATAAGTTTTCTATTGCTTCTGGCTTGGAAAAGAAATGTTAAAATAATTAAAACATTTTGATATAAATACTTAATTTGTATTTGTGGAAAAATCACAACTAAAGTAGTAATAATTCGGCTATGCCGAATGCCCTTCACCATTTATATAAATTTAATTTAGTAAACGAGCTCCTATTAAAAAAAAATATTGCGGTGAAGGGAACTAAAAAGTAAGACAAAAAAAAAATTGAAAATAAAAATGTCATCGGTTCTTAATGGGTTAAGCATTTTTAAACAATTTTAGTATTTTCTTAAACATCTCTTCAAAAGATTTAAAATGATATCCATATTTTTTTTTAAAGGAGTTACTTCATTGTTCCAAAAAATTAAACGTAGGCGTAGTGTTATACCCGCTGCCTCGAAGGACCTCTTTCGAAACTATGTCTGATCCATTGACATATTTAAATTTTTTCTAGCTGATATAGTGCTTCGAAAAACTTGATTTCAAACTTGACAGACAGATGGCTATCGCTCAATCGATTTCGCTATGCATAAGAAGTCAGAATATGGGTTCGGAAATGGATATTGTAGAAATTGCAAACGGAGTAACAAACTTTTTCCGCTTTTTGTGGTGATGGGTGTAAAAAGGAATTGTGTGTATTTGTGTTTAAATGGGTAGATGGGTATTTAATCGATATGATATGCTCGGGGTCTTCGAAAAATTTTGTAAATAAAACAAGTAAAAGTCTTATCTTCGTAATAAACCCTTTACGATATTGGATAAAGTCCATGGACATTATTTAATAAACGTCATAATTTCCATTGATATTTTGTCGTTTTTATGGACATAGTGTCACTAATGAAGAGGCCATATTGTCTGTGCTTAAGACAACACCAGCTTCGCTTACCAAAGATTTTCTGCATAGCCGGCCTTCAGCCGGGCACAAGGATTTTCTCCTCTAAGCTATAACCAACACCGGCTTCGCTTACCAAAGATTTTCTGCAAGCCAGTAAACGTTACATCCTTCTCACATTGATTCCCATAAAATATATCTGTAATATCCATGGGCGTTATGACTCTACGTTGTTGAATGTTATGTCACTTTCTAGTAAGACATAATGTCCTATGGACTTTTTGACATGCCACCATATTCAATATTTGATTAAAAAACTTAAAATTTAATTTACTATTCAATAAAAAAGAAATGATTTCCGCAGCCATGGCATGAAATAGGACCAAACAAAAAATCCTTATTTTCAAAAAGAAGTTTTTGTTCATAATTTATCATTATTATTATATATTTTTGAAATAATTTTTGGGTGAAATCCTGAGTTTTAGTAAACTATTAAATTATCGATAGTTCTTAGTTTTTTGTACATTTTCGGTTTTTAATGAAAATATAATATTTTTTTAAATTAATTTTTTGGAGTTTTAATTTGTTGAAACTATTGAAACTATAAATTCGACTTAAGTTAATCTCTGTATAACTCTCAATAAATTTTTATTAAAAAAATAAATTTCTAACAATTTTTTGCGGAAGTTTTCTAAAGAGATTAGAAAATTTTAGACACCAGCACCTGAAATCCCAAACATTCTCGCATCAGTTTACTTCAGGTTGTGAATACTGTTAACATTATGTATTTTAGCAACTAATTTTGTAATTAAGAATACGACAAATATTCAACTTAAGCCGAATTCATTAATTTATTTGTTATAATATTTTTCTTTTTAGAAATTTAGATTAAAAAAAATTTTTTTTTGGTAAAAATGTGATTTAATGATTTTCGATTGTTAAGTGAAATTCCCTTTTCTTGGTAGTCTAAAGATTTTTTTACGGTTTTTTAGTTGTTTATATGACAAAGCAAAAATGACAAACTTTAAACTTTGATTTTTTTCTTTAAATTATTGCTTTAATAAAAAAATTAATTTATTTTAAATGTTTGTGAGAATTTTCCTGAAGAGCTAAGTAGACCGTAGCGAAATGGCCATCAAAACGTCCTTTCATCCTTAATAATCAATATCGGTGACTTAATTATTTTTTCGGGATAATAACACATATTTGGAGAATTCATTTTTAATTTTTTGTAAAAAAAAAAAGAATAAAAAATTAAAAAAAAAAATATTAAGACAGCGAAATTTACATTCATTCTTAACTGAAGAACAGTTAATATGATATTGAAACAGCATCTGTAATGTTGTGAAGAAACAAGTTTGAATGATTAAAAAATAAAAATTGCATTCGTGGCCACACCGTTGGTTGGTACAAAAGCAAAAACAAATGTACAAGTCGTGTTGTAGAGAAAACAACAAAGAAATGCTTTGTGTATGAATTTCGTCCAATCAAACTAATGTTGATTAGTTGGTTAACTGAATGATGTTTACAATGTACACAACTTAGGGTAGATAGATGCGAAGAATGCTGATGAAGGATGTGGCGGTCCAGAAAATGCTGCATTTCATTCTAAAATTTTTTTGAAATTAATTTAATAAATGAACCTAAAGTAAAAAGTAAATTTAAGCTCATTTAAAATTAATTTTTACCTTCTCTGTTTTATTTTATCAACATTGAAATAAAAACTCAACGAAAATTAAATTGGAAGAAAAAGCCGTAATTGAATTAAAGTAATGAATAACATTATGAAGAAATGAAATGTGCCTAAATTTGCTGCCCAATTTAATACGAGTATTTATACGTTTAATGAAAATAAAAATAAATAAATAAACTAATCCAATTTTATAATGCAACTTTGTAAATATTTATATATTTTTTCTTTATAATAAAACCTGTGTAAATATTTTAATTTTTCTAAATTATGTTTATCGATTATTTTGGTTTATATATTTACAAGTGTTTAAGGGACTGTTTAAATATTTTTATTGTTTCATTATTGACATTTAAATATTTTTATTGTTTCATTATTGACATTTTAAAATAAGCAGGGCTGTGTTAAAATAATATTGATGCTGCTGTATCGGCGTTCAAGTATTTAATGTTATATCAATCTGTTTGTTCAAGTGATTTTTTCAAAAAATAACAAAATTGTCAAACGTAACCACTTCAAAACAAATGTAAACAATTTGACCCTCTTCTGTTAGAAGTGCATGAATAGTTGTGTGCTTAAGTTTTAAAGTAAATAATTTATTTTAAAAATAATAAAGACAAATGTTGAAATTATTATTTACATATGATTATATTTTTGATAGTTAAACCTGGGTTAAGAAAATGTGTTTGTTTTTCTAACAATTACAGTGTCAAAGTTTGGTGGATGAAGAGCATTAAGTGGTTAAAATTTTAAGGTTTTTTATTTTTAATATTTAATTTGAAACAAGAATATTTGTCTTGAATACGAACATTTATATATATATTTTCTAATAATTTTGTCTTATCATGCAGATTGGCTAAATCTTAATGCTTACGGGGACTTAAATTTATATTTATTAATTAATTACGTTTTATTCTTATATTCTTAGTGAAGAAATAAGTTGTTTAAATAGACGATGTTTACAATGTAGACAACCCAAAATAGATTGATGTGAAGAATGCTGATGAATGATGTAGCGATCCAAAAAATGCTTTTTCTAATATATCCTGTATTCTTTAGAAAACGTTCGGAAAAAATTTTAAATAATTTTTATTTCTTATAAATTCTTAAAAGTTATAGAAATTAAGCCGAACTATTTAACACATTTTGTTATTGTATACAGTCCAACTAAAAGTTTCGACTTCAAAAAAGGTCTGTATTTTTTATGATTATACCCGCAACATCTTATCATTTCTGAAGAATTTTTATTTATTTATTTTTCACTAAAAGCTGCAGAATGCTCCCATTAAAAAATTCATAATTTTTAAAAACTTAAGGAAACACAACTGAGTCGAAAAAGCCACCCAAATAAAACGTTGATGTCAAAAAATTGAAGAGAATCTCCATAGGTGACATAGTTTCATTTAAATATCAATATCTGTTGAAAAAAGTTATGTTTACTGATTAGTCTCATACATATTTTGTCATATTCGGTGACCTTCGGCCCGTCTGCAATAATTCGGTTTTTTTGTAAAAAAAAAAAAAAATCAAAATAGTAATTGTTATATTAGAGAAATATTCCACAAATAGAATGTAGTTTCACTTATAACATTTTTGACGTTTGTGGGAATTTTTCAAAATATATTTTTTGTAAACAAAAATATTTGTGTTGTCACAGATATAAATAAGAACAAAAATAATTTGGAAATATTTAACAAAATATGTGTAATTTGTATAATAAACTTACATATACATAAATAAATAAAATTCAATTGTATTTTACCACAAATATAAAAATAAACAGAAGTAAATCGCTTGAATTTTAAAGACAACGATGGTTTTTGGTAAAAATTTACTTATTATATTAACTAACAGAAAATAAAATTGTATAATCGTAAAAATTATAAGTAGATAAAGCAACCTGTAATTGAAAGAAAAATTTTTTAAAAATTTTACTTTTTTTATTTTTCCGTTAAAAAAAGTTTTTTATTTTTATTTTTATTTTTATTTTTTTTTATTTTACTTTTAATTTTCAGGAGAATTAAATTTCGGTTTTATCTGTTCCTTTCGTTATAAATTCTTTGTTTAGCTTATAAAAGCCACCCTCAGTTATAACGTTCACATATGTTTGTATAACTTTGATGTTTTTCTCAAAGGTTTGAAACTAAGTTTCTTCAATCCCAATTTTGAATTTATATATCCCAAAAAGGTTTTAAGATTTAACATCCTATTTAAATTAAAAAATTTATTTGCTTCAAATTTTTTTTGTTTCTATTGTTCTCTAAGCTGGTGGTAAAATGCAAATGTATTTTATATTACGTATTTTTTCTTATAAATTTCATATAAAATGAAAAAAAAAAACAGAGCTCTTATAAATTCATATGGTAACAAAAATTTTCATAATTCCCGCAAACGTCAGAACGGTAACATGGCGACAAAAAGAGAAAGTGGAACTACCTTCCATTTGTATATCATGGTATGTATGATAAAACATAGCCAAATAACTCAAATTTACTTTTTATTCTTAATTTAAATTTAAAAATGTTAAATTGAACCAAATTTAAAATTAAAAAAATTATATATTATGTTTTACAGATTTTCTTAAAGATTATACAAAATTTACATGTTTCTGTTATCCTACTTAAGCATCACAATGCTCTGAACTCTACAGAACGAAAAGTAGTTAAAAAATGATTTAAAAAAGTAACGGTCTATTTCAGTATTTCCCCCTCATTATTATTATTTTTATAAGCTAAAGAATATTATTTAATAATCATTTTTGTATAACACGATATAAAGCTGTAATTTTTAGTCATTATTTAGTTCAAATAAAAATTATTTCTTTTTACTTATTGACCTTTGATTCTAAATAAATAATTATAACATTTATAAAGATTTTTTATACTTTTGTGCTATTAATTATATGTTTATCGTTTTGCCAATATGAGTTATTTCATAGGGGAAGTTGGCTACATCTCATGTTTAGAAACACTCTAATATGAACAATTAACAAATAGATAGGTTTTGGTCCAAAAAACGAAATTTCAATTTGAGAAGTTTTTGGCAAAAGTTTTTAAAAAACTATTAGAACTAATTAGGAGAAAAATAGTAAATAAACATAACAACTAAAAATCGACCGTAAACTATGATTTTTAATTGGCACTATTTATGCAGAAAACTATTAATAATTGGCAAATAAGATTTTAAACTGGGACTAATTTCATGAGCGAAATAAATTTGTGTTAGGAGGTTCATTGTCAGCTTGATCGCTTCATAATCTGTCAAATGTTTTGCATCGTCGAAAAACACTTACTTAACATTTTACTTTAGGGCATGAGGTTTCAGCAAGACAGTGAACCAATTCACACAAACGAAGAAATGAATTATTTCGTCTATAAAAAATTTACTTTTAAAGCGTAAAAAATAAATAAATAATAATAAATAAATAAAAAATGAGACAGAAGGAATTAGTCGCTTAAATTAAAAAAAATCGTTAGGTTGAAAGAATATATACTCGTAAGTAATTTTAAAATATCAAGAAGAAAAAAAAAAAAACTCCGTTAAACTGAATAATGTATAAAAAAGCAAAGCGCCAAGGCCCATCCTTAAACCCTAAGAGCAGATATACGAAGATTAGGAAAGATTATAAATAAGAAGTAAGGATGCCCTTCATCATTTATGTAAATCTAGTTTAGTGAAGTAGCTCTTATCAAAAAAACAAATATTGCGGTGACAGTAAATTAAGAAATAAAAGAATAACTACGATATATAATTTAACAAAATCGGCTATCAATGGGTTAAGCATTTTTAAAAATTTTAGTATTTCAAAAAGATCTCTTTCAAAGGAGTGGCAGCCTCTCGCGACGAAGCTCACTCGAGCACAAACTAATGGCCTGTTGTGATACCACAAAGAGGCGGCATGACTCCTTTTACCCAGCCGAGAACCATGAGGATTCACGGATGAACTTCGCTATGTCCCTTATAGAGTGAGAGAGCCCAGAATTCTTAGTCTTCTTCGAGCCATATTGAGCATGTTGATAATCCAACTTTTTTATAAAAATTTCTTAGGCCCATGGCTCGAAAAATATGCGCGTGCACAAACTTTTTCACTGGATGTTTTTTCTTATTTTTTTAATTCTCTATTGGTCCATACATTTTTTTTGTTTGGAGTTACATCATTGTTCCAAATGATAATGCAAAAATTATCCCACTGGCTCGAGGGACATAGACCGATCTTGCTGATTTTCAATAGCAACTCTTTCGAAACTTTGTCTGATCGATTGGCGTATTTAAATTTTCTCTAGCTCATCTAGTGCCTTGGCAAAGTTGTCTTCAACACTTACACGAAAGGACCGACGAACATCGATTAATCGAATTCACTATACATAAGGAATCAGAATGAATACATTTTGTAGAAATTACAAACGGAATGACAAATTTAGCAGGGTATAATAAAAATTTTGGAAAATACTTAAGAAAAGTCGAACGAACCAGCCCATACGTTTGTAGTCGCTATGGCTACATTACCTTTTTTCTTATTCCACTGCGTACTGTAATTCCATCTTGCACATTTTCATATTTCCAAATCAGAAGAAAATAACTGACAATAGATTTGGGTCCAGTAGAGAGGTAGTCTTTTCTGATTCAAAAAGTTGTCAAATTAGTCGGGTGTTTTTATCCTTCATTAGAATAAATATTTCGATTCAATATTGAGAATATTTTAAAGGCATAAAAAAAGATGAATACCTTCTCCAAAGCTTATCTTGTTTTAATAAAACTTATAGCTTTTAATTTGCTATTTTACAATTGACAGTTTTATTATTATTATGATTAAATGAGCATGTAAATTTTAATGTATGGGCAACTTCATTATATAAGACGTCGTATCCCTTGTTTATAAGATGCAAATACACAAACATTTTTATACTTTGTTTGCTAAATACAAGCAGAAAAAAGATAAGGTTGTGATATGGTTACAAGAAGTATATTATAGTCTCTGTAAAAATATATAGTTGGGGCGAAAATATTACAATACTGGTTAATATGCAGTAAAAATGAAATATGGTTAATTCGAACCGCAACCAAAATTTTATAACTTACAAAAAAATATATATATATTTAACCATAATATTGTTACGAATACAAGATCTGGCAACGCCTGTTGTTGTTGTCCGTATGTGCGTGGTAAGAAAACAGAAGGTGAAAAAGTTACTTCCACCACCAATGGGTGTGTGTATAGAATAATACTACAATTAGCTAACACAAGTTGAGCAACCTCAATGGCTACGTTGGTACAGGTAGTGAGTTCAAGCCCATCTTCGGTCAAGCGTACAGAGGAAGAATAATAATTGTGTGAGGCAATTAAAAATGAAGAAACTGCAGTACCAACCTCCCGGAAAGAGAAAGACAACTATTGTGTGAAGCCGTGGCTAGATAAATTAGTAAAGACGTCTATTTAATAAAAGTAGTAGTAGATTGTTGTCAAGACGATCTTTATAAAAAAGAAAAGACTTCTAGCTGTTGGCGAAAGGAAGTAACAAAATGATTACAGTGTACGGCAGATGTTAAGTTGTGGCTTATGGATTAATAGGGATGACTGGCTTGGATGTAAAGCAAGGTGGAGAAATATGTTTAGGTTGAGGTTACTAAACAAGTCATCGAGTAGTTCATGCCTTGCCAGAGTAACAAAGTAGTGTAACGTGGATGGCTGCGTTTGTAACAACGCATGTTTAGTAAATACAGCACTATAGGATCCTGAAATCGTGTAGGATCAGGATTAAGTATGTAGCCAAGATAGAGCCATAAGAAGTTAAGAAAATGGCGAATTTATAATGTGCCACAGTGGTATTTGCAATCAAAGGAATCCGTACTTTTATCCAAAAAGGGATAAACGTAACAATATGTTTTCATTAAAATTACCTCGTGATAGGATTTTTTATAATGCTCTTTTATCAGTTTAGTGATTTGTTTGTTACCTGTTGTTTCAACAGGTAACAAACAAACACAAAAAAATAAAAAATAAAAAATATGCAAAATAAACAAATGAAATAAAAAACAAATATGCAAAATATGTAATTAAATAAATAAACAAAATCTAAATATTAAAAGAAAGGTAAACAAAACATTTTAAAAATATTCGAAAACATAACATTGTTACGTTTAGTCAATATGTGTTTATATTTTCAACATAAATATGTTTATAATTTACCATGTTATTGTTAGGTAGACAACATTATTCCACGGCCATGAAATCTTAATCTTAGATTATGGTTACCACAACCATGTCTTTTCTTTGCGTGTATGCAAGCTACTTTTTATAATTTGAATATTTGCTTCTACTCAATCATTTTAGCCTTTTATTAATTATGCAAAAAACCGTTCATATTCTTGTTTCTAATTTTGTTAGGTTCAATTTGCTTATATTAAATATTATGATAATTAGTGTTCTATAAATAAAAAACGATCTACAAATAACACAAAAAAAAAAATAGCACGATATTTTTTTTTAATTTATTAATTTAATTCAATATTCCCGTGGATAATTTTAATTTAATAATTTGCGAGTATCCGCGCATAGAACAAAAGAAATTACCGTAGTGTTGTTGTGATATTTTAATTTTTATCATCTTTTAACTGTATAAAAGAGCTGAAAAAAAAGTCAGCCTTAAACACTGGATAAAGAAAAATAAAGTCATTGCTGCTTATTGTTCTTTTTTGCTAAAACTTTAATTTTTGTATTTATTTTATTGTTTGGAAAAAAATCTTTAGTTTATTTGAAACATTTGTGAGAAGTTTCCTGAAGAGTTAAGAAAGAGGCAGCGAAATGCCATCGAGACGTGCCTTTACCCTCAATAATCAATATCGGTGATTTGATAATTTAATTTAATTCAATATTCCCGTGGTTTATTTTAATTTTAAAAATGATTTGATTTAAAAATTATTCCATGACAATTATACTTTTACGGCATTTACACTATGCAACTTTTTTATGAAAATGAAATGAAATTTTTGTTAATAAGTGAAGCAAGTGGGCTAAGTAATATTGTATTGCTTGAATTTTGAGGTGATGTTACTGTAAGCTTGTGTTATTTTTTAATAAAAAAAAAAAAAATAAAATCATGGTGTAAATCTGGATTTTCACTACAAATTTAATTTTAATATTTACACGCTCTTAAATAAGTTTTATTATTGATAATATTACTAAATACATCTGCAGTAAATATTAAGTTTACTATGGAATTACCCATATCAATTGTCCATGAGATCGGACAGACATATGTACTCGTATGTAGCTGTATGTGTTGTATGAAATATTAAAATGTTTAAATATTGCAATTTAATGCATGATTTGTTAAGAAATAAAAAAAGTAAATTTCACAAGATTGCAAAAATCTAAATTAAAATTTAAGAAATTAAAGATATTTGTTCAAACCCGAAAAAGTTTTTCTGATAGCTAAAATATTCTAAAAAATTTTGAGAAAATACGTATTACGAATAAAATTAACTCGATACTGATGCAATAAGTATTAATATTTTTAAAGGTTACCCAAACTTAACTTAAGATTTTACTTAGTTAGAATAAAAAAGGCTTTCCTTAAAATATTTTAAATGTTTCATAAAGCACAGAAAATAAGTTGGGCTTGTTTTAGAGTTTTTTCTTTAACACCACAACTTTCTGCACACACAAATAAAACACAATCTTTCGCTTTCACTGGTTTATTAAAAAGTAAAGTTCTTACAAGCTAGTGTTCGGTATTTATAGGAAAATGTTCTTAAAAATAATTAGAGTTAATATTTACAGTCTAGACATACTTAATGTTATATTTAAGAAAAGAATGTACGCAGTCGTGTTGTCACAGACTTATAAATAATTGTTTTTCAACAGGGCTCCCCAGCTTTGCACACAGAATCACAATACTTTCTTCCATAGTTTCAATACTCTGGATGTTGTAGGTTTTTTGGAATAAAATTTCGACTTATAGTAAGTGACTAAATTAAAAGAAAACCAAATGCTGTAAATTCAAGAGTAAGTTTATTAAAAATTCGTGCAAATTGTTGTCTCAATGTCCACTCTTTATGTCTATTTCGGATGTCGGTGAATTAATATTTTATCGCTTTTAGTTTTTCAAAAAATTCCATTTTTTCTTGATTTGATCTCATGCGAATTCTAGAAATTTAAGTAAATAATAATTTTTTGATGACATCACTTTTCCCTGTATGTTTTTGAATTTCGCTTTTTAAGTGAAACTTCGTTATTAAATACTTCCGAATTTCTTATATTTTTCATAAAATTATAATTTTTGCTTTTTTTTTGATCAATAATTTGAATTTTGCTAAAACTTAATTGTTAGATGGTTGTATTTTGCAATGAAATTTTGTAACTGCATTGAAATTATGTCCTTCCCTTGTACATTTTTGGAAATAATGTTTAAATGTTTTCACGGTGAGAATCCGTCCTTTGCAAGCTTTCACTTGGGTAATGGAAAAAAATTTTAACTAATTATGTCATTTCGTTTGTAATTACTACAATATCCATTACCGAGCCTATAAATTAGATATATTCTGACTTGAGGGATGTCCATCTACCCGTCCGTATTAGTGTTGAAATCAAGTTTGCCGAGGCACTAGATCAGCTAGAAAAAATTTAATTACGCCAATTGATCAGACATAGTGTCGAAAGAGATGCTATTTCTAATCAGCAAGATCGGTTCATGTCCTTTGACGCAGCGGGCAAAACACCACGCCTATCTCTAATTTTTCCATACCATTTGGAACAATAAAGTAACTCCAATCAAAAATACAAATATATGGGGCAATAACGAATTAAAAAATAAGAAGAAAACATCGAGTAAAAAAACTGGCGCTCGTTTATATTTTCCGAGCTACGGACCTCTGAAATTATCAAAATTTTTCATATGGGTATCATTTTAAAGCTTTCAAAGAGATCTTTAAGGAAAAACTAAAATTTTTAAAAAATACTTAACCCATTAAGAACCGATAGCATTCAGATCTGCTCCGTTTGATTAGAAGGTGGCTTTACTTTTATTATTATTATTATTATTATTAATTTTTTGATAAAGAAATGTTTCGTAAAATGTCAGTCAGACAATATTTTTTCGTAAAGTTCTAGTTTCTAGAGATTTTTTTATGTTGCCAATCCAGGGTACATTATTAGAAAAAGTTTAAAATTTATATGATTAAGCTTATATTTGTCAAAAGTTTGCCATCCCGTTTGTAGTTTTTACAATATTCATTTCCAATCCAATAAAGTATAGCCCGAATCGGGTTTAAATCAGTTTTGCTACTTTCCCAGATAAGCAACAAAAAATTTATGACCATCTTTTTCCTTACTTTAAATTTGTCCAAACCATTGTGCTTGCATTAAAAACCTTAAAATATTAATAAAAGCCGAAAATGCACAGAAAATAACTATAAATTGTCAACAACTTAAATTTTTCTAAATACCGTCCCTTTAAAAAAAATTCCAACTTTTATAGCGAAGGTTTGATACAGCCGAATCTAAGAGTCTTAGATTTCATTCTTTGAATAAACTTGTTTCTCTTGTTGTTGCAGGGGCCATTTAATTGTTTAGTGGTGACTGTTTAAAAAATTAAGATCTGTTTATGACACAATGTCTTTAGCGATATTAAAAAAGTTAAAACGTAAACCTTTGAAAATCATACTGATAGGAACTGTGAATATAATATAAGTGTCGTAAAAATAGTAATTTGCTGTTAAACAGTTTTCCTAGGCTGATAACATTTTACCATTATAATGGCGGCAAAATCTCATGTGAAATTTGCCACATTCTTTACATTTTATAACCTGTTTTTTAAGGGTTTAGTAAATAAACAAAAAATCTGTGTACTTTACAAACAATTTAATTAATTTTTATAAAAAGAATGACAAGAATGTAAATGCTAAAAAAAAAATAAAAATTTTTGTTTTAAAATTTTTCCGTTATCATTTAAATAAATTAAATGAATAGATTTATTTTAAATACACAAAAAATAAATGTAACAAATAATTTTTTCTACTACACAGTAAAAGCAACTTGATTTTGCTTGAGCATTAAATTTAAAAACTCTCAGCAGTATTTTAGGAAAAAGAGGCTCGCTTAAAGCATTTGGGGTAGGCCCCTTTTTCATTCAATATCTCTCAGTCTTTTAATCAATTACTCGTACAGGGTGTTGAAAAAATATTTATATTCTTTAACAGATTTAAAAGTCTCGTGATGTGCGTCATATTCATAAATTATATGTATATTAATGGAATTAAATTTGTTAATTTATAACAAAATAATATTTAATAATATATTTTTATATTACTATATTTTTAATATTTGATTTGAAGACTTAATGTTTTCTTGCTCAGATTTGTTAAACATCTTATCGTTTTAATAAATTTCTAAAGGTTATCTCGTTCATTTGGTGTATTATTATGGGCGTATATGAGTATGTATATCATAGTGGCATTGTCACTATGGGTATGAATCAATGTATGTTCGTGTGATTGTTTGACTGAATGTTTGTTGGCATGGAAAATGTATAAAAACAAAAACAAAAGAATAATATCAAAAAAGTGATGACCAGCAAAAAAATCAAAATTGATATAATGAAGTATTAAATTTAAAACACTTGAGACTGTTATTACGGCTTCCAGTCTAGGCAGATAAACGTGAAAGTAAATTTGTATGCCCTTCACCACAAAAGAAAAAGAGTGTATCTGAGTTTTTCATTCCGTTCCTTATTTCTACAATATCTAAATTCGACTCCATAAAGTACGATTATATATATTCTGAGTTCTTACGCATAGCGAAGATGATTAATATCAACTTAACCAAGGCACCAGATGGGCTAGAAAAAATTTAAACAAGCCACTCGATCAGACGTAGTTTCGGAAATCGTTCTATTTAAAATCAGTCCCTTGAGGCAGCGGGCAAAATACCACACCTGCCTTTAATTTTTTCATATATTTTTCTTTATGTTGAAAAGTTGGCCAAATTTCACCTGATATAGCAACCTTTTTATTTTGTTAGATGGGACAACAACCAAACAACTTACGTTTTTGAACAAAACTCCTTTTGAACAGAAAAAACTTAATGGTAGGGAAAAATTTGCTATGCTGATTTTTATTTAAACTGTTTAATTACAGAGTATAGCAGGAGATTGCAAATTTTTGTTTTATTTGAGTTGGAGTACTTAAATAAAATAAAAACAGCCACCTTAGTGCTTTATTCATCGAACTTTATTTTCTAATGTCTGTAATACGACATTCGCCACTTATGGCACTGATCTAATAAGGGTAGTTAGCAGAATGTTAATAAATTTTAAGCAACAGCCAGGACTGATGATATCGTAAGTTACTAGTACTAGAGAAAGAACATTGACGATACCCTTAATTGCGACCTTTTGGTAATTTTCGAATGAAGCCTGGCGAACGGGGTTCAGTTTAATGCTTATAAAACCCAGTGCTGTGTGCTTTTGCACAGGCGTACTGCTGAACAAGCTACTTCATCTGTAATTATAGGTGATATATATATATATTAAGGAATCAGAAGCTCTCGATGTTCTTGGCATGAAAATTCAATGCGATGTTCGTTGGAACAAGCACATTTTTCATGTTGCAAAAGAAGCATTCAAGAACCTAGGTTTTCTGAAACGGTTTAAGAAATACTTCACTCCATCTGATCTCCTTACTATTTATGTCACCTTTATCAGACCGAAAATGGAATACAACTCTCATGTATGGGCCGGTGCTTCAAAGTCTATTTTGGAGTTACTCGACCGCGTACGTGAGAGCGAAGAAACTCATCGGTGACAGTTGGGTGTCCAGCTCTATTGACTCACTGGAGCATCGATGCGATGTGGCGTGCGTTTCACTGTTTAATCGTTACTACAACGGAATGTGCTCTTATGAAATCAGGGAACTTGTTCCTGAAAACCGTGCGCAACGCGATCTGCATCAAGAGCGCATTCCTTTGTGGTCGATTGGCCAGTGAATTGTACAACGCATTACAGAGAAAATTCGTTTTTAGCCGAACAGTTCGTATGTGGAATAAACTCCCTGCAAAGATTCAAATCAAATGTCCACAAGACTACATCCTCTATCGCCCTACCCACAACCTAATTTCCTAGTTCTGGCACAATGCATTGCATAAGTAGGGGTCATCCCCTGAGTGCTGCTCCTAATTAAAAAAAAAAAGTCCGCAAATCATTTTTGCAGCATGTGTATCACGTAGTGTAATTGGAATTGAAACATATTGTTACAAACATAAGATTAAAATTTAAAAATATCTGTACGAAGGAAAATCAAAAGCTACAATAGTATATTAAAACTTGGATTGCGTGTTTGATAAATAGAGTTCAAGAAGTTGGTTTACTTCCTGCCACTATGAAATGTGTGTGATGAACAAAAGAATTAAAGGAAAAAGCCAGATGGCTCTTAGTTAATTTAGGTAGATAAAGTCTTGATTAAAAAAAAGTTTTGTTAGCTGCATTGGTTGATTTAGCTTAGAAGCCTGTGGTCTGAATTGGATATGTTCTATTAGGGTTCGTGTATCCCAAATGCTATTGTTTTTAAGGTCTAACGCAGCAGTTCCGAAGTCTAGCTCAACTAAAGATGCCATGGAACCGGTAGCCCAAATTAATTACAATGCCTGTTTTAAATAATGGTGGAGCCCTTCGCAGTTCCTCTTGCTTAAACCCGAATCGCAGAGAGGATTCCTGTGACCACTATACTGCAACATTGCTACAAAATGCACCAATGGTGCGGTGGGAGCTAAATAGTTATAAATCTTCTAAGCCGTGTTTTAAAATTTGCTGCTTTGGGTATTGTTACGCGCACTGAAGACAGACGAATTGTAAGACCAACGTCAGCGTAGGGAAATTATGAAGAGGTACTACGTTAATTTTTAATATATTTTTGATCACAATAGCTGTGTTAGTTTAGGTGAATGTGTAACAAACCACCGAAAGTTTTTTTTACTTGAACATGCTGCTCCAACGTGTATTTTATGATAGCTTAGCTCCAGTGACTAAATTGCTAATCATTTAAATTTATATTATTTTTTTTTTTTTTTTGGGACACCATTCGCGTTAAACGAGTTATAAGTGTTCATAAATAATACACAATCATTCATTATTTATGTATTTCTTAAACACTATCGTCCACTGAGAGTTGTTTACAATGACAGTCTTTACTTGTTTTTGTTGTATTTATTTATTTCTTTTTTTATTTTCGCAGTAGAAAAACTTGATTGCTTTAATTTGTAAAAACGACCCTACAAATAACTTTTAGTTGAGATAAAGAATATTTTTGCAATCAGTTGTTATTCAGATCTTCAAGTTAATTGACGATAATAATGAAGACACTATTAAATATTTCAAAATCTCATTTTCTATTAAGTGTATTTTTATTTATTAATTTTAGTTTCATTATTGTGATAGCGGAAAAGAAAACGAATAATTCTTGGTCTTTTTCATTGGGTAACATACATTTGTTTGATATACCCAAATTTGGCGAGTCTTTGTCGTTTTTTGGCGGAACAGACACGAGTGAAAAACGTAGTGCGAATTCGGTAGAAAATAATTATTTTAATGAAGTGTTCATTGATCCAAATATAGTGGAAGATTCACTTTTAAAAACGGTTAGTGTTGAATTTTTTTTTTAAATTTAATGATTTTGACAGTGTGAAATTGTGTGTTTTTTTTAGCCAGATTTAATTAAAAAATATGGTTATCCGTCGGAAATACATAATGCTACTACAGAAGATGGTTATATATTAGAACTACATCGTGTAGCGAGACCTGGAGCAACACCAGTGTTGTTGACTCATGGTTTATTGGATAGCTCGGCTACGTGGGTACTAATGGGTCCCAATAGAGGTTTAGGCAAGTATTTTATATTAAATATTAAAGGAAAAACTTATAGGTAAATTGTGGACTTAGTTTATCTTAAACAGTGAAAAATGGGACTTAATGCTTTAAGGCTAGGGAAATTATAATTATTTGTAAATCCAAGCAATAAAGCTAATATTTTAGTCACTAGATCTGTCAAAAATAGCTTGTGTGTCCAAAAAGTCAAATAAAAATAGTGCAACGGTTTTTTCTGTTGGCCTGTTTGGTTTGTTAAACTTTTTTTAAGAACTGTGGTCGTCTTACAAAAAGGAAAATTGAAAAAACCATATGGGGAAAAATTCTGTTCCCCAGTACTATTTTATAAAAATATTGAACACCAAAACTGTTAAAATTAGAGTAGCAAACTTTGCTTCACGTATCGTTTGTTAAAGTAACATAATGACATATTTATTCATCATCGTATGCCGCCAGTTTTAAGGTATTTTTCAAGCAAATATCTGTAGGCACACTAACGTAGGTATGGGATTAATAATGATTTCCGGAATTTTTGTTATAAAACTTGTGGCAAGCTAAAATGGTTAAAACTGAATATATTGACCATGAACAATTTGGTTTTTACTGGTATAAAGAAATGAATAACCAAATGAAAAAAATATATCTGCAATAAATTTTGTTATACATAAAATAAAAAGGCAAATATTCTTGAGCTGGTTAAAAAAACAATTTGACTTATGCTTTATAAGTAAATTTAAATACATAAATAATTCGTCTTTCTTCTTAGTGGTTGACAAAAGTAAAAATTGTGCCCAAAAATTTTAAAATCGCAGGAGGCTTGACAGATAATTATGTTACCACACATTGTCAGATGGACGTTACTATAAAATGGTTTTTATATAATTTCTAAAGACTGGCATTATTATTTTTAAAAAGTGGCGAAACTGCATCTTTGGGCCACACAAGAAAAGTCAAATGTTTCCGTAATTACTAGACCGATAGTGTTGATAGTTTTTCTTTGTTTATTACTTGAACTGAATTTTGAAAATTTTTAAGGCTCGTGGAGTTGACATAACAAAATAACTAGAAACCGTAAAAAAAACTTTTTAAAAAGTTTAACTCGTGCATATAAATTAACAAATTTGTTGTAAGTATGCCATTCTAAGGCAGGCTAAGCTAATAAACTAAGCCGATACTTAAAAATGAAAAACATTTAGTTATTTAAAAGTTTGGCACCTAAAAACGAGGTACTTGCAGATTACTGTACCGTCTTTCAGGTAGAGATTCCGACGGTTTGAAGTTGGTGTTACTCAGAAAAAAAAACGGCTATTGAGTTAGCAATTCATCGAATATCTGCAGTTACTTGCTTGCTCTTGAAAGACAACATTTAGTGCCTTATTGCATATATAAAGCAAGATTTGTAATGAAAAGTGTGTAAAAAGACGAGCTTCAGAGATCACCATTTAGACATCAGCCCCGGCCATTATCTGCAGTCAATCATCTGCATATTTCCCTTAAAATTAGAAGTTTCCGCCCATAAAAATTACTTTTTATTTAGTACTTTCTGAATATTTAAATTCCATTTCATTTAGTTAAGACTTCTATGTGCCTTTCATTTGTACGTTGACCTCGTTTACTATGACAGGTCATAGAAACTTCCAGTATCATTTGGTCAAGTGTAGTGTATTTTAAAGTCACCTAGTTCTTCGATATTTATTTTTATTTTTTATATACTTTATTGTTTATTATATCACTTTTACTTAATGGCTAACTATATTATGCTTAAGCTAACTTAAGCTACTATCAAAAGTAAAAGAAAAGCCTGTCAAATAGGTAAGAAACTTATTGAAGACTTTTTGATGGCTATATTGTACTTAATGAACCTAACTACTTTCTTCATATAGTTTCAAGTATTTGTCCTTTGAAAGAATTTGTTTTCTTCTTATATTTTTCTAATGCATCGATTTTTTACTCAAAATGTTATAAATATCTACAATTTTAAAATATATTACTAAAAATAAATGATTAATTAAATATTTCTTTAATAAAAATGAAACAAATAATGACATAAATAAAGTACTAAAAAATGCAACAGTGTGTACATCCCTAAAGCCATATGTTAATGAATGAAAATTTATTATTAATGTGGAATAAAATGGAAAAAAAATTAAAATCAGTAAAGGCTCTAAATATATTAAAAATTGCATTAGATTGCGTTAGATGTTTTATTTAATGATCTTTTTATTTAATTTAAATTAAAAAAATAATTTCCAGTGTCTATTGCAGTTCGTGTTTTAGATTTATAAAACAATTGACATCTGATTTCTGAAGCAAAGTACGGTCGGCTTCGTTGTTTGCTTAAGAAAATCACACTTGACGAAACTTGACAAAAAGTCGCTTAAGAACATTATAGTTGTACACATTTGATTATGTGTAATCCCACAATGGCTTAAGGTATTTTAAGCACTTTACAGTTAGGCCTTTAGAATCTTTAAAAGCATGCACTGTTGTTATCTCTTTCACTTACGCATCATGGCGGCCAGCAATCTGGTAACACCCTAATATTTCCATTTGGCTCTGTTTTATTATACAGCAGTCGTTACAAATTGGTATTTTAATTTTAGTTAAGCAATCATTTGCATAAAAGTTGCTTTAAATAAATTTTTAAGCCAGTGGCGTTTTCAAGCTCCAGCAAATATAGGCAGATGAAAAAAAAAATGATAATTGAAGATATGAATAGTTTAAGACCGTAGCACATATTATATGTGAGCGTCCTGCGCTCTATAAATGGCACTAAGGACAGATATAATATGTATGGGGATGGATGATATGGAAAACCTTAATCTTAGAGATAATTGTTAGAATTTAGGAAGGAATATGCAAAGAAACGTCGATACTATGAGATCAATACAGTCAAAAGTGAAGGACTCTGATGGCAAGAGACTTAGAGAAAGTAAAATATTTCAAAATTGCCCATCGGCCCGCAGAAATTATTACAAGAAGAAAAAAAAAATGAAAAATAATTCATTATCGTAGCTTCCCAATTCGGAATTCCCCCATAGTCATTTTAATCTTATAAAAAAGGAAAAAAAGAAATACAAAAAATATCATAGTGTATTTCTATTTTTACGACAAAATTTCCCTTTTATTATGACAGCCAATTTAAAGTTCAAAATAACGTTGACCCTGAAACTGATAACAGTGTAAAATTTTATAGTTTTACGTAAAAGGCACCACCAAAATACTAACTGACTGTGACTCTGACGTTTTAGTTTAGCTATTTTGACGTAATACCAGTGTTAATTTCAAAGAATTCTATAATTGATTATTTCCCTTTTACAGCTTATCTTTTATACGACAAAGGTTATGACGTTTGGATGTTAAATGTGCGTGGCAACACTTATTCTCGAAAACACATTAAATACACCACTAAAGATGCGGTTTTTTGGGATTTTACATTTCATGAAATGGGAAAGTATGATTTGCCCGCCAGCATCAATTATATTTTAAATATCACCCAACACAAACAGCTGCATTATATTGGTCATTCCCAGGGCACAATGACATTCTTCATAATGTGCAGTGAACAGCCGCAAATGTGTGATAAAGTCAAGTTTATGCAGGCTTTGGCACCGATAGCTTTTATTAAACACGCCAAAAGTCCGGTAGTGGAATTTTTGGCCTGGTTCAATGAACCAATAGCGGTAAGTAATTGATACGTATTTTTCTTAAATTGAAATAAAAATTTTAATTATAATTTCTTTTAGTTACTTTTAAAATTAATTGGAGCTCATGAATTTTTACCGAGCAGTGAATTTATTACCATGTTTAATCAAATTTTATGCGATGAAGATTCCATAACCGAGGCCATTTGTACAAATGTTATGTTTTTAGTAGCCGGTTTCGATAGGAAACAACTGAACGAAACCATGTTGCCAGTGGTGTTGGGCCATGAACCAGCTGGTGCATCTACAAAACAAATGCAACATTATGGCCAACTGAAACGTAGTGGTCATTTCAGACAATATGATTACGGTTGGATACGTAATCATTGGCGCTATGATTCCCTTTCACCACCTGACTACAATCTGTCAAATGTAAAGACTAAAGTTGCTCTTCACTATTCCATTAATGATTGGCTGGCTACACCAAATGATGTGGAAAACTTACATCAACGTCTGCCAAATGTTGTTGGTAAATTTAAGGTTAATTATCCGGAATTTAATCATTTGGATTTTGTTTGGGGTATTAACGCCAGGGAATTGTTGTACAATAAACTTTTAAAACTCATAGAAATGATAGAGAGGGGAGACTTTTGACCGACCTGTAGAAGTTTAAATGAGATTTTATTTAGTTTTTAAGATAATTTTAAAATATTTTTGTTAATTTAAGCCCGGAGTAGCAGTAAGTATTATATTTTAAAAAATAAAAAGAATGTAAATAAAATAAAAAGTATTTAAATAAATAATTATTCTAACTTTTATACGAGTACTAAATAACAACAAAGCTTACTAAATGCATGTTTGTGTTTTTGTTGTAGCTTTTATGATCTTGTTAACTCCAAAATATCCAATTAAGTTTATTTGCAAAACAGTAATTACGTTTTTATCGACATCCAGTTAGTAAGCTGACGGTTGCTTAATCGTAAGTTCGATTTGCCTTTCTAAAATAGAGTTACGTCAGACATCGCAGTAAATTATTAAAATTCTAAATTGATATTGAGGTTCGCGTTATAAAAAACTTGATTAAAGAAACAGCCTGCCAGATCATGAGTTGATTTTTATTCGGCATTGTCTACATAAACTATAGATAATTAAATACCTATAGTAAATATACGACAAGAGCTTTTTAATTCGAACTTAAGTCGCCAGTTGGAGCAGCCACATTCCTAAATTATATTACAATATTAATGGCATAAAACAAGCTAAGGTTTTACTTTTTCAGCTTAAAGTTCGTTTTTTAAAAATTGTAGTCGTGATCAACCGATGGCTGATACAATAGCAAAAAAAAAAAAAAAAAAAATTAGACAACAAGACAAAGAGCACAGTAAAGAAATACTTTAGTTTGTGTGTCGACTTCGTCAAACAAATTAATGTTGATATGAATACTCATTGTATTCTTTTTTACAAAATTGGTTGATTAAAAAGATCATATTTACAATGTATGAAGAATGCTGATGAAGGATGTATCAATCCAGAAAATGCTGCATTTCATTCTGCTAGTGTCTAATTTTTTTTGTTTTGTTTGCAAAACGGTTGCATATGTTTCTAAATAATTTTTCTTACTAAAAATGGCATAAAATTTTTTTTCTAATCAAATTCTATTTAATTATATTGTTTTAATTGATTTATTTAATTAATTATCAACCCTAGAAAAACAGGGTACGACGATAAACAAAACGAAACGTTTAGTTTTGTTCTTTTTAGAGTAAAAATTGGAAACAATATAAAAACAACAAACTTCGAAACTAAATTTTTTCTTTGTTGGCAAGAGGTGTAGCAAAGCAAGTAGGATAAGCAAAATGCCATAGAGTTAAAGTATAAAACAAAACTAACAAACGAAATTGCAAAGTTTTGAAGAAAAACGTTTCGCTAACGTTTGCAAATTGGTTTGCTCGTTAAAGTGGAGAATAGATTTGCGCTTAAAAAGATACACGTGAATTTAAATAAACTGAAAAAAAACTTGTGGTGGTAAAAACAAGTAGATGAGCAAAATGTCAATGCTTCTTTTGCGCTTTTTGCCATTAAAAAAATATTTGTTTTGGCTGAAATAATTGAAATTTTTTTATTTCTTTACAATAAACTTCTGTGAAACATTTTGCTTATTTTCATACACTGTAAAAATGCACTTTACTAATTATGGATTTTTTTTTGCGTTTTCGTCAAGCTTTTTTATTTTTTTTTTTTTTTGATAAAGTTGTTTGCCTTAATTCTCACATAGTCGACCAAACTAAGAGTTTTAAATTTTTAAACGCATATAACTCGCTCACTTAGAGAGAAAGTATAATAAAGAAAGATTTCAGAGACCTTTATTTAGATAAAAAAGTAAAAGATTGCATGCTCACTAAAACATTATTTATTCGAAGTCACCACATTATAAAGAGATCTTAGATGTTTCTCATAAAAGTTCAACCCCTTGTCTTCCCTTAACTATAAGTGAATGCGATCAGGGTTTAGCAATTTTAGATTGATTTCTAAATCATTTTTTTGGCTGCCTTTTCATGTTTGAAATGTTTCATAGAACCTTAATAAGCTGTTTGATGGAAAGTTGTCCAAAATAATGATACAATGAAAAATAGGCAAGGCGTTTGTTAAATTATTTAAGTTATTTTATACAGATTTATATTTTGTATATGAGTTTATTAAGAAAATTAAAAATACAACTTTTTGGTTCAAATATTTTTATTAACCTACAATTTTAAACTTTTAAATCTTTATTCGTACAATAAATAAATATGTTAAATATGTAAAAGAAAAATACAAAATATTAAACTCTCATAAAATTTGATGCAGTGTCAAACAAAACAATATTCACATACAAGTTCAAACAAAAACTTTTACAAATGATAATGAGAATAAAGTGTCGCTTTACAATAAAGTTCAAAAACCACTTTATTGTCATTAACGACAGAAAAAGTATTTTCATCGTAATAAAAAAATCAGTTAATGAAAAGTGTTATCAAACTAATAATAATAATAATCGTTAGTGTAAATAATAATTAGATATATTAATAAATTCACTAATAAAATTTATCTTTTTTATTCTTGTATTTTTGGTACTTTTCTAATTTCATTTAATTGTTTTGTTTCTGTTAATAAAGAACATTTTGCTTATCCATTTTTAAATAAGTTTTCAAATTTTCTACACACAGAGTTGAGATACGAATTCAATAGCAAAGTAAACAAATTATATCTTTGATCTTGCTACCACCCTTTCAGTTTAGACAGCACTCAGATGATGACTGCTTCCTATGCGATGTATGGTGATATGAAAGGGTTATGCGATTGAAAACTTTTCACCTTTTTTTAATGACCTCTGCAGGAAAATTATACTACAAATGAGCGTTACGTTTAACGAAGAACGTGTTAAGAGCAAAAGAATGAATAATTATCTGGATTTCACTATAATTTCTCATGTTATCGGTTGTATAACTAAAAAAGAGTTAATATTAGATACAGTATATTTTACACGGTTTCATGAAGCCAAGACGCTTACGTACCTTTACTTAATAACGGCCGCCTTGTTTTTGATGCAGTCTCAACGGTTGTGAGCTTCTTGGCACAGGTCTTTGACTTAAAATAACTCCATTAATATGTATAAAAGTGTTCAATAAAATGATCAAGGATGCCATAGTTAAATAGCATGCGACAAATCATGCTTTAAGGTTTTAATAAATTCTGTCATTATCTTGTGGTATATTTCATGATTATAACTTTCATCGTGACAGACTTCATTTGGAAGGAAATGTGGTCCAATGAAATATTGTAGAACTATTTGTTTTTCGATAATTACATTTTTGGTCCGTGCAAATGGCATTACTTAACATTGAAAAAACTATGGAATATTTAACCTGATAAAAATAATTTTTTTAGTATTGAATAATTTTAAGTCAGGCTTAAGTTTCCACTTTTTTAAATGAACACATCCATCGAAAATAATGTACTTTTAAAATAAAATAAGAAAGGCAATAATGTGAACTTAAATCTGTCAAAAAATTTTCTTTGGGTTGTTGCTATTAAACTTAAAATGTTCCTATTTGGTTGGATTATTTGAGGCATCCTAAGATTTTTATGGATTATTAACATTTTATTTTATAATTGCCAAAAAGAAAAAAAAAAAAGATTTGGAATACTATTTACGAGGGCTGCTATATATATTTCTGGCCTGGCAATACTGAGTGCTGCCAAGTGCAATCTGACATTTCCATTGGAAAGTTTGTCATTTTTAAGCACAATCGTACTCAAAACGTTTTGACGTACGACCATTATTTGTGTTGTTTACAGTGACTTGAAAAAATTAATATAGAAAAAAATGGAATTAACTCGTGAACATTTTCGTGTCATCATTTTTCATAACTTTCGACGTGGATTATTACGACAAGAGTGCATTGATGAACTTAAATCTTTGTATGGCGATGAAGCACCATCTTAAAGCAGTGTGAAAAATTGGTATAATGAATTTAATCATGGCCGAAGCTTGCTCAAAGACGAATTCCGTGAAGGTCGTCCAAAAACGGCTGTTGTGCCAGAGAACATTGATGCCGTGCGTGAACTCATAATGCAAGATCGACATGCGACATACTGAGAGATATAGACATCCTTAGACATTTCTTCCACTAGCATACATTCGATACTGCATGAACACTTGGCCGTAAAAAAGGTTTGTTCTCGTTGGATTCCGCACAATTTGAAAGTCGCTCAAAATACGGCTCGTGTCGATTGGTGCAAAGAAATGTTGCAAAAATACGATTGCGGTGATTCAAAAGACGTTTTTAAGATGGTCACAGGTGACGAATCATGGATCTATGCGTATGAGCCTGAAACGATCATGTGGGTCTTCAAAGACGAGCAAAATCCAACGAAAGTTGTTCGTGGAAGAAGCACTTCGAAGCAAATGGTCGCCTGTTTCTTCGGCAAAACTGGTCATGTGGCGACTGTTTCGCTTGAGCAACGTAGGACGGTCACTTCTGGGTGGTACACTACAATTTGTTTGCCTGAAGTCATCGGATAAATTCGAAAAACCAACAAGAGAAGACGAATCATTGTTCACCATGACAATGCGAGCTCTCACACATCGGCTCAAACCAGAGCGTTTTTGACCGGCCAAAACGTCGAATTAATGGGTCATCCGCCGTACAGCCCTGACTTCGCATCTAATAACTTCTTCTTGTTTCCGCACATCAAGAAAAAAATGCGTGGTCAACAATTTTCGTCGCCAGAAGAAGCTGTTGAAGTGTTCAAAAACCATGTTTTAGAGGTGTCTCAATCGGAGTGGAAAAAGTGCTTCGACAACTGGTTTGAGCGCATGCAAAAGTGTATAAATCATGCTGGAGAATACTTTGAAAAACAATAAAACCATTTTCGATTATAAATATTCGCATTTTCACTATTAAGCCAAAAATATATAGAGCAGCCCTCGTATGAATGAAAACTTGTTAAAAATCATACATTTTTTAAAGTATATTTTTTCAAAGTAATATCACACTCAAAATCTCGGTTTTCTAACACTTTTTGAGAATTTTTTTGAAATTTTTTTTTAACCATCACTGTATTTTCTTTCTGTTTACCATTATAAAATTTCAATCATTTACTTATTTTAGTATTTTTCAATAAAAGTGTACAAACTGAATAAAATTGTGAATATTGGTGGTCTTTTACCACAAAACTTATTAAAATCTCTATACAGAATATTTATTTCGATGCATTTTTGTATATTAAAATATATTTATTTGAAATACTTGTACATCTAAAACAAATTCTCTTAATGAAATTTACTTGAAAAGGCTAAATAAATGAATAATCTGCCCACTACGATTGTATTGAAATGTAATTTTACGTAGGACAAAAATTGAATGATGTTTTATAATCAAAGTAAGGTATTTGAAAATAAATCTCAGCCCGTTGTATTGTTTTATAACGGTTTAAAATTATGGCCACATACATTAAATTACATTAACTATTGGAGCACCCTTATAATCCATCTCCAAGCTTTATACTTGTTTGAGCGGAATAAGTGCTACAGTTCCTTGTTGATTTCAACCGTCTGCTATAACTGTTTAAAAGTTTAGGTATCAATTGAAGAAACAATATTATAAGTGTGCCAGTAGCAACAAGTAAGAGCCATTTACACTACGACACTTTGCATGAAACTATTTTATGAAATTTTTGTTCGTTGTCAAGAGGTATAGCGGAGCAAGAGGGGTAATTTCGCATAGCTTGAGTTTTGAGGAGATGTTCTTACACTTGCTTTCTGTACATAAACTGCATACGTTATGTTGTTTGTATATTATTTGAAATAACACAATAGGGATTATCAAATTAAAAGCGAAATGGACAAACTCCGATGCATGAAAAATTTCGTAGTATTGGAATGCGGTGTAGCTCGCTGAAACTTTTAAATGGAATTTAAGACAACCCTGAATCTTATATATCCTTTACCATGCATGTAAATCTAGTTTAGTGAGGTTACTCTATTATAAAAATAAATATTGAGGTTACAAAGACTTAAAAAAAAATAAAAAAAATTATATGTAATTTTACATAAAAATATTACCGGCTCTTTTTAAAAATTTTAAAAAATATTTGCTGAAGGATCTCTTCAAAAACTCATTTTAATTTCAATAGCTAAAGGATTTAGTTCAAAAATTTGTTTTTTTATGCCGTTTACTTCAAATTTAACTATCTTTGAAAACTCCTCTGTATATTGAAAACATATCGGACGGCAAAACTGAACTCAAATGCTCACTTCTAAAACGTAAAGGAACTCCAGAAGCCATAAATATATTTTTGTGTCGTTTTGTTTGTTGTATAATTTGTTTGTAATTAGACATGTGTAGTTCATAAACGAACTACTTAAACGATTCCATCGATTGAATTAAGTGAACTAGTTCATACTTTTACGTATAACAAGTTCATTTTTGAACTATACTTTGTATTTGAACTACCAGACAAGATGAACTAGAATTCATGTATGTGTTTCCTTGTTGACTATTTCAGACATGAAATTAGTGCTACCACGCATTTTATTCAACATTTGTTTTGGCATATAATAAAAGAAACATTTGAACTAAAAGAGCTTTTGAACTAAAGAAAGCATTTGAACTAAAAGATGAAAAGTACGAACAATACGTTAACATTTGAACTAAGAGAGAGCCTAATAATAGTTGAATAATAATATTTGAACTAGTGCATTTTCAAACTTTGAATTAAAAAGAGCGATCACTAAATTGAACTATTTGGCAGAAGTCTATTTGTAAGTGCTTTGACCGGATTATCCATCGCACCCTTATTTATCAATGTAAGCCTATCTAGATGTAATACTGCTTCTTTTTCAGGCAGTTGCAATTTAACCCCTGGCGATACTTTAGTAGCCTTTAGAGTTGATGTCACTGCTTCTTTTTTGGCTGATATAACCATCTTGTATTCGGGAAGAATATTCACATTTTTATTTCTTAAGGAGCTTCGTAAGACTATAATATTTTTTCTTTGACAACCTAAGTCCATAAGCAATGCTAAAGCTTTCTATGCTGTAATTTGTAGGTAAAGCATTCGGAGGAGTTGGAATACTCCCTTTTATTCTCCGTAGTCGATTTGTGTAATTTTAGACCTTAATCGTTTAAACACTTAAGATATAAAAAATATGACATCTTATTTTTTTGACTTAGCTTCATTCTTTCAAATTTAATTTCTAAAAATTTATAATTGTATGCGTAAGTTTTCCACAGAAAACGAGTAAAATTAGACACTAGCAGAATTTAATGGCATATATCCTGGATCGCTACATCCTTCATCAGCATTCTTTGCATATATCTTGTAAGTTTTAATTCATTTATAATATCCACGACTCAAATCCTGATTGAAAAAAAATTAAATTTTATTTAAACCCGCCTCTTTACCCTACGGACCGACCGTTCGCAGCTCTAATCAGAAGCTCCTTTACTTTGCCGCTGAGAAATTTCACTATGATATCTTCAGTGTTTCTTGAGATGCCGATTTATGTCCGAAATAAAGCAGTATCAAACCAGTGTGGATGGTTATAGCTTTTTTCATATTTCGAGAAAACCAGTTATTTTTTTGTGGCCAAATTTTCTTACTCTTTTTTGTTACTCTTTTTTAATAACAAATTAACGTACCTTTAAAATGATTATAAAAAATAATGATCATTTTTTTTTTTGCTTTATAAAAATTGTCGACTTGAATGAAGCAGCTCTACCATCTATAATTTTTAATCAATTAAGAAGATTTTAATATTTGTGTTCATTTATTTAACAAAATTTTGACATCAAGTTTTGTATTTTTGCCATGAGTATTGAGTGCGGCGCGCCGCAGCGGTTTTAAATTTAAAAAGTACAATATTAATTTCTTTTTGTTTTTCGTTAATTTTTATTTTTTTTTCCTTTCTTTAAAAATTTTGCTCGAGTTGAGCAACCTTAAACTGTATGGATTTGGTAAGAGTATCTTAAAGGAGATTATGTTATGATGTATTTCAAAGACACATGCTTTTATCGTGTTATTTCATATCCAGTCATGCACTTGTTTCTTTTAATCACCTCTCTAAATAAAGGGTGTTTTATTTAAAAAACAGAAAACGAAAATTATTTTTAAAACATAAATTGAAGAATTGATAGATTTCATTTTTGGTCTGATTTATAACTGAATAGTGCAACTTAGTTAAGGATGAAGCATCAAGTATTAGAAAAGACATTAGTAAAGCTTCTTTGATTTAACGAGCCGACTTAATGGATGTTATTTGCTTTATCAGAAAAGTGTGCCACAGAAGAAGGGAAATAGGTTTGTTAATTTATTTTTTACCTCTGTCCTGTACAGAAAAAACAATGTCTTATCATGAGAAAATTTTGTTTTTCAGGTAGACCTTTGTGGCCATTTTTATTAAGTTTTAGTTACTGAATTTTTATTACACTTATGAAGTTCAAGAACTTGCGAATAGATAAGGACTTTCGAAGGCTGACCAGTGGCACCACGTGAGTTGGTTGAGCTCAGGAAATATGGTCCTTGAACCCTGCAACAAGTGATGTAGTGGCTGTGCTCGATTCGTTGGAACGGAGCTTGCGTCTTATGTGGCTGCTAATGGTGCGATGTGAGCTTTAATTGTCTTCAAGTTTTAGTCGAAGAAAAAGTCCTGCAAACTTTCGCAGAAAGTTGCTGGTTGTCATTGATGTAAAATCTGTATCACAATATTCAGGAGTGTTAAATACATTAAGAATTCTAAATTTTAAAATCCTTCTAAAAAATATGCTAAAAAGTCGGCAATAATTAAAAGCTTCATAATAAAAGCTTCGAAGCCAGCACAATTTCTTGACCTTCTTTTTCTTATATTTATTACGGATGATCTGCATAAAAAAATTTATCTCTTCGTGTTCCTTACGTCTAAGAAATATTTCGACGCAGAAATTACTCTTTCGATATAAAAAATTGTTTCTGCTGTGTTTGGGGTAGAGCTATAGGTGGGCTAAAAGTAAGTGTTATCTACTTTAACAGTTAATAAAAAAATGCTAAAAGTAAGCCTAGAAAGAAAATGCTTAAGTAAAAATTTATGACTAAAACTTAAACACCCAGTTTATTGTACGAAGGTGTTTGCAAACGAAAAAAAATATTTGTATGTTTTTGATGGAAAATCAACTTTGCATTTATGAATATGTATTTTGGTTGTTTTTACCTCTCCTTTCTATATTGTTGTTGTATATGTGATGATGGTTTATAATCATCTTTGCTTATATCTATTGTTCGGTCATGTATAGTGTTTTAGCATACATAAATGCATGCACGTGCCTGCCTCTTTAGTAATCATCGATATGACATAACGTGAAAATTAGTTCATGTTTCTTTGTTGTTTTTTCCCTTTCTTTAACTCTACTAGTTTTGTTGCCATTGAAACAAGAAAACAAAGTAGATTGATCTTTTTTTTTTTGTTATGATATTTTATTAGTGGCATGTTTTTCAAATATTAGTTTCCTACAGTGAACTCCTTCCTATCTTTGCAAGATAATTATTTTGTTTTCGAGCGCTTCTTTCTCTGTGTACTGGTTGACATGGTTGAACATGTTTTAGCAACAATATGCAAATTTTTGATATTGTCATTTATAAACCTGAAACATATATTTTAAATTGTCTTTGGATTTTCTTTTACCAGCCAATAAATAATGTGAATATAAGTTGCTGGTTTTTGAAGGTTGTTTAAAAAGAAATTAAGTGTTTTTGTTTAAAAAACCAATATCGCTGCAACTTAAGAAAAAGTAAGAACTCGACACAATTTTTTTTTTTTTTTTTTTAATTAAGACCAGCACTCAGGGGATGACCCCTACTTATGCAATGCATTGTGCCAGAACTAGGAAATTAGGTTTTGGGATGGGGGATAGATGTGAACATTTGATTTGAATCTTTGCACATTGAAAGTGGCAGGAAAGACCTCTGCAGGGAGTTTATTCCACATACGAACTGTTCGGCCAAAAAACGAATTCTCTCTGTAATGCGTTGTGCGATTCACTGGCCAATCGAGCACAAAGGAATGCGCTCTTGATGCAGATCGCGTTGCGCGTATGAAATTACGGTTTTCAGGAACAAGTTCCCTGATTTCATAAGAGCACATTCCGTTGTAGTAACGATAAAACAGTGAAACACACCCCACATTGCGTCGATGCTCCAGTGAGTCAATAGAGCTGGATACCCTACTGTCACCGATGAGTTTCTTCGCTCTCTCCTGTACGCGGTCGAGTAACTCCAAAATAGGCTTTGAAGCACCGGCCCATACATGAGAGTTGTATTCCATTTTCGGTCTGATAAAGGTGACATAAATAGTAAGGAGATCAGATGGAGTGAAGTATTTCTTACAACGTTTCAGAAAACCTAGGCACTTGAATGCTTCTTTTGCAATATGAATAATGTGCTTGTTCCAACGAACATCGCATTGAATTTTCATGCCATGAACATCGAGAGCTTCTGATTCCTTAATATATGTATCACCCATAATTACTGATGACGTAGCATGTTCAGCAGTACGCTTGTGCGAAAGCACACAGCACTGGGTTTTATTAGCGTTAAACTGAACCCTGTTCGCCAGGCCCCATTCGGAAATTACTAAAAGGTCGCGATTTAGGGTATCGTCCATGTGCTTTCTCACAGCCCCAATTTCCTGAAGGCTTGGTCTACTGCGAAACGAAAATGAATGGCATATGCTACTGTCATCTGCAAAAGAATAGATAGGGTTGGAAGTCTGACGTAGAAGGTCATTAAGAAAAATAAGAAATAGGGTAGGGGAAAGGACGGAACCTTGCGGTACCCCTGAATTTAACTTGAACTCGTTTGATGAGATCCCATCTATAACAACTCGTATAGTGCGATCCCTGAGAAAGCTCGATATAAGTCGAGTGAAGCTATTACCGACACCAAAAGCAATAAGTTTTAATATGAGTGCACCATGCCACACTCTATCAAACGCCTTGGAAATATCTAAAGCCACCACCTTACTTTCGCCGAAATGGTGAATGGATTGACACCATTTTTCCGAAAGGAAGGCCAATAAGTCACCCGTAGAGCGAGCCCTACGGAAGCCGTACTGCCGGTCACTAAGTAAGCTGTTGGACTCCAGATATTTCACAAGATGAAAATTAAGCATACTTTCCATTACTTTGGAAAGCGCAGAGCAAATTGCGATTGGGCGGTAATTTTCAGGGTTGCTAGCCTCTCCCTTTTTGGGGATTGGTGTTACATTAGCAACCTTCCAACATGATGGGAACTCACCAACATGGTACAAAATGTTGAAAAGTTTTGCTAATGGATGCGCTAACGTCGAGGAGTACTGCTTCAAGACCAGTGCTGGAATTCCATTTTACACTATAGCTAAAAATAACGGTTATAACTGCACTACTACCGACAAACAACTTAGACAATACAACACTAAAAACAAGAAGAAAGAAAACTAGGAGACAACCGATACAACAGGACGACAAATTTTTTCTTACACAGGACCAGAAATATATAGATTAACTAACCTTTTTCAGAAAGAAGGTTTACAGACAGCACTAAAGACGAGCAACACTCTACGAAACAATCTCAAGACATCAACAAAATAACCGATAAATTTAACAACAGCGGTGTATACAGACTTACTTGCACCTGCAACCATACATACATGTGACAAACTGGACGAACATTAAAAACAAGGTTCACAGAACACATGCGATCATACAAACAGAAAAGAGAAAACTCCAACTTCGCAATACACCTTAACACACACGAACACGAGCCAAGGGAAATAGATGAATGTATGACATTAATACATCCTAATAAAAAAGGACGAAGACTGGACATTCTTAAAAACATGGAAATAAACAAAACATGAACGTTTAACGAAGATATTATTAACGAACAGGTAAATACAACCTCGGAAACAATTTCTACACCGCTAAAATTATTAAAACAACCATAGATGGTCACACTTACCTACCCAAAAATAAAAGAATGAAATAGTAAAATCATATACCTTCAATAAAGATGACAGATATCAGGCAATCTACCTGCACAATACCATTTAAATAAACACCATCCTAACGGTCAAAACTACCTGAACCCACCACCATCTATGCAACAAACACCTTACACTATCTAACCAGTACTAATCAAAACGCGGCTTGTTAATTGTGTTCTTACATCGAAAGCCCTCGCCAAACGGACCAAATAAACAGCCAGTGACAGCGGTCTTCACCGAAAGGTATGACAACAGTATAATATTTACTGGCGGAATAAATCCGATTAACTTACCACTCTTTCATGTTGTTAAAACCTTTTGATTAAATGTACGTTAATTGAATTTTTGGTTTTCAAAATTCAGCTGTTGTTGGGAATTGTGTAAAGTGGCTTAAAAGGCTTCTATATCGAAATTCAAAAGAATTTTGAAGCTAACTATTTATTTTTGTTGTATTACTATTCATGCTTATGAAATCCGAGGCCAACATTTGAGGAAAAATTAATAAATTTTTGTTTGGAGGACAAGATACAAATTTCTTTGTTCTCTATATCAAAAGCCCGGTTTTCAACGCTGTTAAAAAAATTTTGGTAGTTGAATAAATAACCTTAATTTATAAATTTTGATTATTTTTTTAAATTAATTACATGTTTAACCATCGAAATTCTCACTTTAAAACGCATTTTGTTTTCATTCATAAGGAATTATTTTATACATCCTCAATGAAGAGATTTAAAGGATAAATAAATGCTTCAGGTTATGTGTGAAGTTCAAAATTAATATTGATAAATTGGTTAAGTGAATAATGTTTACAATGTAGACAACCTAAGGTTGATAGATGCGAAGAATGCTGATGATGGATTTGGCGACCCAGAAAATGCAGCATTCTAATTTTTCTTGTTTTCTTTCGAAAACTTCCGCATACATTTGTAAATAATTTTTCTTTTTAAAAAATTTAGAAATTAAATTAATAAATGAACCCAAAAGCCAAAAAGTAAATTTTAAATCAAATGCAAAAGCTATGAAAGTGGTGCCACAGCTAAGAAGATTTTGTTTGCGAAGTCTGGACGCTCAAATGTCTTTCAATTTTAATACGCGCTTGTATTTGTAGTGGAGTTTCAGCTAGGTATTATTTTTTCTCTTCTAAAAAACAAAGAGTAGTAATACATGGCAGACAAAAGAGCCTCGTAAGTTGTGATGGTGCCACTGTTTCCTTATTTGCTGATTTATCGTCAAATTGGTGATCTTTCGTAAAAAAATTTCCAGTTGTTTTTTGCATTTTTTAACTCCAAAATAAAAGATTTTAATCAAGTTAATCTAAACAAATAATTGTTAAGAAAACAAGGAACTAGACTAAATCTTTTTCACTGAGGATTTTCTTAAATTGACAAAAAAAAAAAAAAAATTGACTGTGTGTTAAACAATTTAAGCAAAGGTCAGTCATGTACAAAAAAAAAAAAATAACACAATATTTTTGGATTTTGGTCTTTACTTTTTGACTTTGTTATTCTTATTAAGTGAATTTGATTAAGATAAAAATCCATAGTTTATTTAAAATTTTGTAAGAAGTTTTCTGAAATTAAATGAGCTATAAGAGCACCCTTTAACATATATATAATTTTAAATATTTATACTTGTGATTATACCGTTCATAGTAATCAATATTCTGTCCAATTTTCAAGCGTTTGTATATAACAATTTAAGAGATAGTCCCATATAGGCCAACCTACGTCACCTGCAGGTACACGTTTTAATAATTAGATTTATTTATGTATTAATTTTTGCCTTTAATTTCATAAAATGTATCTGCCCATTAAACAAGGGACAATTCAAAATTCTTCTTGCAGTCTACGACAAATCCCTAGATACAAGAAGAAAAGCGTCCTCCAGTGTGCAGCATTTAAGTTGTTTTATTATTATAAATAAAAAACTCAAAAACTCAACTAGTCTTCTATAAACAACAATAAAAGTAACAACAACAAAGATAAAATTGTATTGTTGAGTCTTTTTTCTTGCTCTTTCTCAGTGCTTATCTCAGATAAACTTCTGATTTTTGTTTATTATTTTATAGAATGTACTGTTGCCTGTTATTTCAAATATGAAACTAACAAATTTACATTTTGCAGTAAGAAAACAACTGTAAGAACAACATCAGTAAAACAAAAACTCTTTTTAAGAAAACAATAAAATCCTGTGAATTTTATTTTGTGTGGACCAATAATTTTCTAATTAAATTGCAAATTTTTTTCACTAAAATATTTTTTCTTTAGTAAAACACAATGTTGGAGATTTTATTTACTTAAAAACATTTCATGCAGAGGAAAATACATTATTTAAGAATAAGAGATTAAAAGTATCGGTAGTTTTTTAAACTTGTAAATACAGGCATTAATAAATTCTTTGTTAAATTAAATTTCTTTTAGGACTTTGAATTATTACAACTTTTACGTATAAAATATTTAATTCGACTATGCGAAACTGTGTATTTATTTTTTTTAAAAAATATTTTTCCTACCGGGAGAATGGCAACTTATCTGCAGACGTAGCAAAATTGATTTCAAGCCGATTACAGATAAATAAAAAGAAGGACGAACAGATGGACGTCACTTAATCGCCCTCGCTATGTGTAAGCATCATGAATACATTTATATAATTTATGGGATCGAAAATGAATATTGCAAAAATTACAAAGGGAATGACAAACTTATATATACCATTTCCACCGGCAGTGAAGGGTATAAAATGACCTAAGAAGACGAAATAGTCAGGTTCAATTTGGAAAATTTTTCCTATTCAAAGTTAAAATTTTTTATTTCGTTTCCCCATTTTTTTTTTTAGAAATTTTGAGACTATTTGTGGCCATTTTGCATAGTAAAAGGTGACTTTAAAAACATCACAACAGCAATCTTTGTTTAATTGGCAGCAAGGAAACAATTTGTAATAAGCTTTAATTGATAAGAATCAGTGTCAATAAAATCTGTGCACACAAGCAATACAACTTAACTCGTTTTTTGGAAGTCTTCAACAGTATTTCAGTCTTAATATTGTTTGGTTTTATTTTCGTTTTTGTCAAAATCATGGCCTTTGTAGAAATACCTTGGAATTTCTAAATTTCTTGTTCTTATTTATATTTGTAGCAAGCGAATTTCTTCATACTCTGTGTAATTTCTAAGTGTCTCTTTACTCTATATGTGGAATACATTTAAATTACATTATTATAGGAACACCCTTGATATTTTAGTTTTAAAACTACTTAAACTTTAAGTATCTACCTATTGCTTTTCAAAAGCCATGCACATGAAAATTACGCTATTATTGGGATACCGTTTAGTTTTCGTTGTGCTTGTTGCTGTACCCGACATAGTCTTACATACAAATGCAAATGTGCAAATTTTAATTGTCTGCCTATCGCTGTTCAGAAATGGAGAAATATTGCGTCACACTGGAAACATCCTTTAATTTTTAGTAATAAAATTTCTGTAACGGATTCAGATATAAGGGGCCGTGATAGACAGTCTACCGAAAGCAATAGGGTTTCTTATTTACCCTTCGTGCACAGAATCTTAAAAATTTTAAAGAAAGTTAATGGCAAAAGTCAGTATAAATATGAACATATAAAAAGTGCTCACTTTTTGATATTTAGTATATTTTTTAATTTTTTTCCCAGCCAGGGGTTGAACCAGTGATCTTCATAAATCAATTAAAATTAACTTTTTTCTTGTTTTCTTTGGAAAACGTCTGCGTACATTTGAAAAATAATTTCTCTTAATAAAAGTTAAATTAACAAATGAACCAAAGCCGAAAAGGTAAATTTTAATTTATTATATTTTTATTAATTAAGTTATTGCAGTTTTTCAAATGTGCCCTTAGAATTGCACATTAAAAAATATTAAAATTCAGAACTCTCGAGAATTTAGGTTTATTTTTCGAAATTTTGAAATTTGATAAAATTTTGCGATTTTTGAATATGAATTGATTCCATAATCCCAATTTTAAAAATCAATCACGATTGGCATCCCTTAACATGATCAGCAATGATAGCATAACGTAAAGTTCAAAAGTTCCAGTTCTTGGGTTCTTTTTTAATTCACATGTGTCTATCACCCAGTTATTTTCGAACACTTTTCACTGAGTTCACATGCTCAATAGTCTTTAGACTGGCTTAACCTATAGAATTTATATTCTTAGTAGATCTGTATGTAGTCTTTAGCCGAACGTTGCACATTAACGTCGCCGATTCTATACACTTAAAGTCAAGGGCCTCTGAGCTTTTCCTTGTGCACCATATTTTTTAAGATGTCAATATGGGTGTCACTTAAAAACTTTTAAGAAATTCTTTTAGGAAATGCTTAAATTTTTTAAAAATATGCTTAACCTATTAAGAGCCGATGACATTTATTGATGTAAAATTATTTATTGAATTTACTTTTTATTTTTTACTTTTCTGTCACTCCACATATTTTTTTGTTTGTTTTTTGATTGGACTTACTTCATTTAACTACATTTAAGACTATCTTTTTCAACTTTCTCTTGTAATCCTGCAGGTGGTTGTTGTTTAGGTTAGAAATCGGCGACCTCTCACCTGATAGAGCAACTTTTTCATTTACTTGTTGGGACAACAACCATTAGCAAAACCTAAAATTTTCGAAAAAAAAAAAACGTTATTGTAGGAAAGAATTTCTTATGTCGATTTTTGTTTAAACTGTTCAGTGTGTAATCTTCAGTATGGTACATGTAGTTATACACATATGGTGAAGGGTATATAACATTCGGTATAGCCGAATATAGCACTCTTACTTATTGCACCTTAGTTTAACAACTTTATACCAAAACTTATAAATATGAAACTGGGTAGTACGTAAAAATACCTATAGGTAAAAAGGTTTTTTACTTTAGTTTTTTTATTTGAAACTAAATGAAGTTTAAGAAAAATGTTCAAACTTGCTTTTTTAAATTCTAAATGATAGTGCAACAAAGATAAAATAGATGTTTTCTAATTTACAAGGCCAGTTTATCAACAATCAACTTCAATTTGAAAATAAAAGAAATGTATTTGTTTTTATTTATTTTTACCAATTGAATTTCCTAATATTGCCAAGCTGAGGCTAAATATTGAAAGACTTTAATCAAGTGATTTGAATATAAACGAAGAGTAAGATGAGACAAGTTTAATATTTCACAAAAGGTGTTAAAAGTTAATTATTATTTAATATTAAAAAATATTGATTGTTATAAAAAACTTGTGGATATTTTTTCACGCAAATATCCTCAAATCAAGAAATTTCACTTGTCTACAATTTATTGACAGAGTAAATAACAGCACTAAGAGCTTGTTTTTGCTTCAAAAAAAGTATGAAAATTATCCTGTCATTACTTTGCATCAATATACAATTATTTTGCAAAATAAATTTCGAAGGTGTAAAAACTTTCCAATTAAGCTAATTGCAATTACAATTTTTTTCTTAGAAAGAAACACAATGATTAACTTAGTAGGGAACTACATGTTTAGACTTTTAGACATTTGCAAGGTATTTGTGAACGATACCACATCTATTGCAGCTCTTGGTCAAGCTGATTTTCAAAGAAAGAAGTAGGCTTTGAACATTTTTAACAATCATAAAAATATACATTTGTTACTCTTAAATGATGTTTTTTACCCTAATAATCATGAAAATATGCATTTAGCTGTAACGCAATAACTAAATAATTAAATATTTATGGTCAAATGTTTGTAAATGTAAAGCAATGTGACGTTTTCACATTAAAAAATTGTAGGCGTTCATAATAGGCATTTTCACATTTTTTTTTATCACGTCGTACGGTGTCACCTTAATGTTGACAGAAATTCCCACAATATTTTGCTCACATTCTTAATTAAAAATGAACACTTCTTTTTTTTTGACTCTTATGTTTTCAATACAATTTCATTGCAATTTATATTGTGTCCACACAATGGATGTGTTTTTAATATTTGAGATTATATTTTTTTTATAATTTTCAATACAAGTGAAAAAAATGGCTAAGAACCGGCTGGAATATGAGTGAAACATTTTTGCTCTCAAATTTTGCGTATAACGTTGTTCTTGATTTTTTTGTTTTCGTAAAACTTTTTTTATAGAAATGCACTGTGAAAAAAGCATGTTAAACTAACAGTTTGAATATACATTCGTTATTAATAATTTAATAAAAATTATTGATCTTAACTACCAGTTGCGCCTTGTGAGTGGTTTATACTAAAAAAGTATTTTTCTTGGCCCTGTATCGTAGATTTTTTCGTTGACTGCGATAGATCAGTGTAGTCCAGTGTCGAATTACGTATGCATAGAACTTAAGTTACAACTCGATTTATTTTTCTTTGTACTGAAAATTGAAATATAAGTCTTTGCTTACAGCTTTGATAACATAAAATTATTCATTTTGGTAAAACTACTAACAGTCGGTAGTATTTGCGTAAATGATGGCAATGAAACGAGAATATTCAGCGTAATACAGATAGCAGCAAGGGTAACACTGAATTCAGTCAGGATTATTCGGCTTAATGCAGGCAATCGGTTGGGAATACTCGTCAAATACCTTCGGCTTTTCTGTGTGATAAACTCAGTCAAAGTAGCATAAGGTTTTGGTCCTCTTTGTGATCGCCGTAGCCTTGTAAAATATATTAAAATTCTTGAAATACTAAAAATAACAGATAGCCGAAGCCGCTGGAAAAAAGTCAGTTGAATCCGCTGTGGAAAACAGACAGTCAAAGCTGCTATGAAAGATAGTCAGCAGAGAAACAAGTCGTGCGGCTCACAGCCGGCTGAGAGCCGCCGCCGATTTTTTGTTAATATTCGAGCCGCCGCCGAGTGGTGTGGCTTGTCACGACTCAAAAATGTTAGCCGCCAATTTTCATACTTTAAATTTTGTATATTTAAATTGATTGGTAATAAAAATATATTTCTAAAGACAACAATGCATAACTTATTAAATGTATGTAAATAAAATAATTTAATTAATTTTAAAAATCTTGCGTCTTTATATGTAACATTTACTTCATCTAAAGCTTGTTTGTTTTTGTTGTTCTTCTTCTTCCTAACATAATACACAAGAACTCCTTGATAGTCGGCTTTAGCCGACTTACAGCCGACTTACAGCCGCCACCGACAATTTTTTGCTCAGCCGCCGCCGCCGAGTTTTTATCACGACTTGTTTCTCTGATAGTCAGCCAAAGTCGTTTTGGAAAAAAGTCGGCCAAAGCCGCTGTGGAAAACAGACAGCTGCCGCTGTGGTAAACAGCCAGTCGAAACCGCTGTGGAAATAAGTCAGTCGAAGCTGCTGTAAGCGAAACTATCAGCTCTAGCGATAAGCTGAAGCCGTTGTTCATGATGGTGTAATATACCCAAAGCATACTTAAACACAATCACACTACCGATGCAAATAAATATCGTTTAAAGCAAATTTTTTTCTCTTTTCAATCGCCCCTATACCTTCCCAACCTTGCATAATTGTTCAAATAAAATATTTACTGATCGAGAATTATAAGTTATACAATGGTTAAGCAAATGAGTATTACACATAAAAAAAGAAATAAAGTGTGGCTAAATCGAAAGAGTAAAACAAGCGATTAAACACCGGCATAAAATCAATATGTGCCTAATATACGTTACACCCTTTCGTGTTTAAATAACTGGATTCGTTTATACTACATTTTGTACGAAAAGGAATCGATGATATTAAATATTGAAAATTTGCAAAGGGTGGGGAAGTCAAGAAATAAAATAAAATAAAGTGATCGAGAAATTCGAGAGTCCCTATTTGACACTCTTCCTTTTTTTAATGAGTAACTTATAATCACCATACTTTTGCTGATCCTCCTGCCATCAGTAGCCCTTATAAGACTTGTGTGTTGATAAACGAACTAGTTTACTCATACGAATCCATCTATTGAACTAAGTGAACTAGTTCATACTTTTAAGTTTACCTAGTTCATTTTAGAACTGTACTTTGTATTTGAAGTACGACACAAAATGAACTAGGATCCATGTCAGTGTTTCCTTGTTGAATATTTCGGACATGAAATTAGTGCTGCCACGCATTCTATTAAACATTCGTTTTAGCCAATCTACAATGTTGTTGCGATATTATTTTGAAAGGAACATTTAAACTAAAAGATCTTCTGAAAAATACGAATAATACGGCAACAGAACATTTGAAATAAGAAAGATTTTGAACTTTTTGAACTTAAATTTGAACTAGTTCATTTTAAACTTTGAACTATGAAGAGCAATCACTTAATTGAGCTATATGGTACAAGTCTAGCCCTTATTCTCGTAGGTAGTGACTGTAGACAGACGGCCTTCAGAAATCAAATAACATCTGCTTACATTCATCTAAACAAAAGTCCCTATACTGTCCAGATTTAATATGTCATATTCGTTTTGTGTATTTGTCAATGAAGTATTTCTTTAGTTAAAAATACCTTTAGTATATCAAAGCAACTTTCTGGGCTTTCTACCGAAGGGCTTTTGCTTTAGAAGTTCCGTTAGAAATTAACTGCGTGATATCCTCTTCTACAATTATATAAAGTTTTTTTTTTAAGTCTGGAAACACCGTCATTCAAGAAGTGTCTTTTCTTTCATTAATGTTTTTTAACTAAGTCGACTAGAGAATAAAATGTTATCCAAAGCATTCTTCATTTGCTTCAGTTATTCTTCTCAACAAGTATTATTATTACAAAATTCCCATTTAGCTTTTTGAAACAATTTCTTTTATAATAATTTGAATATTGAATATAACTCCAATAAAGTATCATCTTAAACTTATTTTCAACTCCCATTAAAACAAGTACAACAACTTTTATTGTAACTTGCAAATAACAAATAAACTTTCGCCTTTAACGAAGAAAAGATCAAATTTTTCGTTTCATTTTGGTATCAGTAAATATTAATGGCCAATATTTGCGTTGTTGCAGCACAAAAAGGAGCAAAAACAAAAGAAAAAAAAAAAAAGACAGAGAGCTGCCTTTTGTTACTCCTCACCGAATAAATATGAGTTCATATTACAAACTAACGATGATGTTGTTACTTCTCAGCAACCCTCAGCATGTTTTAACTGTAATTTTGTCTAGAGTTTTCTTTTCTTTCCTACTAAAAAAAATAACAAAGAAAAAACTTTTTTTAACTGAGTTTTATTTTAGCATTATTTCCAATTTAGTTTGCAACAATTGATACGAGTGCTTGTGTTTGAGCTTTCTCTAACTACGACAAATTGTTATTGCAACACTGCAAGGAACAATATTCCGTATTGTTGTAACCATTATTGGGCATCAAATTTATTTTTATTTTTATTTTTTATTAAACTTTAATTGATATTAAAATGATTTTAAAATATTAAATTACATTCAACATTTTTATAATTGTTTACTCTCAAAAATCATAATGGCTAGAAGAAGCAAAAGAAAGGTCCTTTCAATAGTCCTTTGTATGCAATATGCAAAAATTAATATGCAATATGAAACTTTTAATGTTTAGCAAATGTTAAGAGAGACAAATTATTAGATGCAATAAGAATTAGGGTGGCATGAAAATTTGTTGTGGTTTGACAAAATTTTATTGACAGAATGGGGCAGCATAATATTTAATTTTTGTTTGGAAATTTGTAGAAATAATTATGAATTTCTAAGAAGACTTTTGTAAGAGTTTTTTTTTGTTTTTATTATTCTTTCAATTAATAAAAATGAAGTTAAGAGTATTGGAAAGAACAAATAAAGAACTGTTCGTTTAAGATTCCGATACTTAAAGCCACTGGCTACTGTTTTTATTAAAACAAAATAATAATTTAAATAAAGTATATGAAAACAAACTAAAGTTTTGCAAAGGTTCAGCACAAAGACATGAACTGTTTAAAATTTGTTTAATTGTCTTTTTTACAAGCAAAACAATAAAAAATACTTTTTGAATGACAAAGAGTGCAAACGAAAAAATTAGGTTTTCTTCTTTTGAATCGCTACTGCTTTTTAAACAATAACGAGCAAATAATTTGGCTAACGTTTAAGAAACGCTTTTTCTCAAAACATTTTATTTTGTTGTCATTCTTTACTTTCCTGGACAAGTTCTTGAGCAAAAATAATACAAAAAAAGGGCACAACCTTCTGACTACAAAACAGAAAATTTAAGTAAAAGTTTCGTTTTGTTTGTTTTCGTACCCTGATTTAGATATAAAAACTTTTCAGAGATCATGCCTCCTGGTTATATTATTGAATGAAGATATTTCTTACTTTTTTTGTATTTAAAGAAGTTGCCTCGTTACTTAATATAATTTTCAATCACCGGCTGGCAGGTGCAAGGGTATGGCTCGTCATAACTGATTGTATTTACTGTCAGAAGTTCATCTTATATTTCACCACGCTGACGTTCAAAAACAGGCTACCAATTAGGACTTGCCCTTGCAAGGAAAAGATTCTGGATATTCGTCGAATTTCAGTCTTTGTGGAAATTTTTTCTTTTTTACTAGAAAAGTTATAAATTCAAATTTCGGTAAGAAACTATTAGAAATGAACAAGAAAGCCTTAAAGAAATAGTCTGAAAAAAAGAAGTCCTGAAATGTACGATTCTATAATCAAGGTACTAAAACTTCAAGCATTATGTGCTTAAGATAAAAACCGAAGAAGATTAATCTTTTAGTCAGCCTGTAAGAGACTTAGACAATAGCGAACATTGTGTGTGAATGTAAATCACTGGCTAAGTTCAGACTTATGAAGACGGATACATATTTATTAAATATCTACTGGGGAGCTTACACAAATATTAGCAATGAGATAGAAGGTCGATAGGTATCAGGCGATAGTCTGGTAATAACAAAGTAAGTAGAGTTATCCGACCGCTTGCAGGAGATAGCGAAGAAGCTCATCGGTGGTAATCCCGCTATACTGATTTACTAGAACATCGACGCATTGTGGGGTGTGTTTCACTATTTTATCGTTACTACAACGGAATGAGTTCTTATGAAATCAGTAAACTTGTTCATGAAAACCGTAATTTCGTACGCGCAATATGCTCTGCATCAACAGCGTATTCCTTTTACAGAAAAATTTCGTTGTTTAGCCAAATAGTTCGTGTGTGGAATAAACTACCTGTAGAGGTCTTTTCTGTCACTTTCAATGTGAAAAGATTTAAATCAAATGTCCACAAGCACTACTCTCTCTATCCCCCTGCCCAAAATCTAATGTCCTAGTTGTGGCACAATGCATTGCATAAGTAGGGATCATCCCCTGAGTGCTGGTCTTAATAAAAATAGGCCAGCGACAACACGGCGCTTAAAGGCAGCTTTTAATAAAGAGGGGTTGATAATAAATGCATAATATTTTTGGTCAGTTTCTAGGGCGCCAATCTAGCCTACCTAATCTTCTTCCCATTCTGTAATTAACTATACTGGAATTATCATATTTAACAAATTTCTTCGCCGCACAGAGGAGTATTTGACCCAAGGAGCTGGCCAACATTATTAAGCGTGTTTTTTGTTTTGAAAGTTAATTTTTTAGGTAGTTTTAGCTTTAGTTTAATAGAAACAATTTATTGGCAGATTATTATTGGGACAGTGAGTTATTGAATTTTTGTTAAGATTTCGTCAAACTAATGTTTGCTTTTTGGCCAGCTTTTTAGGTCAAATACTCCTCTGTGCGCCGGTTAGGTCACTTATGGAGTACTGTCACTGCCATTTATCTGCTGATCCTTCGAAATTCGACCTTTTGTTTCTGTTTCTCGAGTGCAACTGAGGGGTACCACCGGCTGTGTGTGCAGATGGGATAGATCCGTGACATCAGTAGTATTCTAGGCCTCTATCGTACTAGTATTGGAGAAAAATTATTAATCTGCTTAAAACTCCAATTATTCAGTGAAGTTTATATTTAAAGTGGACGTCGCTTACTATTTATAATCTGAAGGTATCAACAGTTTTATGTATTTAGAGGTCTTATTAAGTACAAGACTAGCAAGTATCTGTTTCTGATCTTCACCATGAGCAGCTATAAGTCGCACATAGGTTATATACTAACTGATGGCAATTTGGTTTAGAAATAGAACAATAAACAAATTTTTAATAAATAAATGTAGAATGCAATTTATTTTCGTAAAGGCCACAAAAGGCCAATTTCGAATGTCTGTCATGATATCTTAAGATTGTACAGAGAAGAAATATTTGCAGCTGGCTAAAAAATTTGTTTTTCAATTTAATTATATTTAGCTTAGCAAAAAAAAACTAGAATTTGACTAAACGATTAAAATTTCACAACAATATTGATTTTCACGGAAATTTCGCCAAGAATTTTAATTTTTAAAAGTTTTACTTGTAATAAAATTATTGAGATATCATTAAAAACCAAAAATGCACGGGAATAACTTTAAACCATCAATAATTAAAAAATCCGACTTTCGCATAAAAACGCGATTCATTAAAAAAAATTTTAGAATATTCCTCTCAGCGAAAGTTCGACTTGATAAGCGCCTTGATTCTCGCGCTTATATTTCAATAGATCCTTAAAAGCATTTGACATCATTGATTCGGTTTTGATAGTTGCAAAGCCTAACAATTTTGTGCTTAGAAATAATTTTCAAAAAATCCTTTTTTACTTCTATGGAAAACCTTCCATCGTCCTCTTACTTAAAAGAACCCTTACCTTAACTATTCGCGTTATAAGCCTACTCTACATATTTTAAAATGAATGATATCTTTGTTTTAAGTTTTGCTGTCTCAACAGTAGACATGATGATTTAAAAACCACAAACAATAATAAACTCTGAGTTACTTAATAGCAAGCAAAATGACTACATTATTTTAGTGTATTCAAAATAATTATAAAATCCTCACATTAACGTTTATTGTCCGAAACACATGCTGTCATACAAGAAATCAAACGAAAAATTTAATTAAAATTTATATTCATAAATTCTCCAAAAAGTTTTTGGCAAATAAAATCATATTTGTTACTAAATTAATTTAATGGTTAAACATGCAAATTTTTTAACATTATCATCATTTCAAATGAAATCTGTTGAAATAAAAGGAAGAATACAACGCCAACATCCTTCCGCACAATATGACGGCAAGAGGAAATTTTAAAGTTTTTGGGGCATAAAAAGCAATTATGACGCCCTAAACAAATATGGAAACGAACTGACAAGCAAATAAAACCATAAACAAAGAGACAAACCAAGCAAATAAAGTTTTTAAAAATCTCCTTCATTTCTATATCGCGTTTAATGTGATCACAACCACAACCACAATACACATGCATTTGAATGAAAGTATGTTTTTAGATGTACAGGGACATTGGTTGTCAAAAAAGTGAAATTTTCCATACGCAAAAACTTTAAACATTATTTTCGTTAGAAATGAGGGGTGAACTACAGATGTCTATCTGGTTTGACTTTAATTTTTTTATATTTGTTTGTTGTAGACATTAGAAAAAAATACAAAAATTTAAATTTTATTTAGAAATGTGTGTAAATAAGCGAAAGTACTCATAAAAACTCTCATATTGTCTAAACAAATACTGTGTAACAATCAAACGAAGCATTTTATGAGGCGCAATGTATGTTGTGTTACGACCTTTAAATACTGAAATAGCAGCAAAACAATAATAATGAAAAGAAGACAAGAACATGGATTTTCTTGATATTTTTGCTTTTTTTATGTAAAATTTTGAAAAATTTTTTTATTTCCACATTTTGTAAAATATTTTAACGAAAGTTATATGAGTGCCTAGAAACACTTCAGCTCTGTAGAAATGTGTAGAAGCACAAGAAGCAGACCAAATGGCTACTATGAATTTCGAGCGCTATAGAAATATGCTGAACTACCTCAGCTGATTGAATTGGCACTGGAGAACATGTGATTCCAATTGGATAAGGCAGCGACCTACAATAAAAATTGTAAAAGTTTCAATTTCGGCTTGTCTAATCTCTCGCTTTGGTGATTTGCACTGGCCATTACAATCGCACGATTTAATCGATCTAGACTCCTTTTGTGGGTTTTTTTTAAGTTACAAGTCTACTTCAATAAATGTCTTAAAATAATAAACTTCTTAAAAAGAATAATTCTCAGATATGCCAGAACTTATCGTCGGAATACTAGCAAGAGAAATGGAAATACCATAAATCGGGAGGGCAGTTTGCCGATAATATTTTTGTACTTAATAAAAAAGCATTACATCAAAAAAGCTCAATTCAAAAGCAAAACGAAAATTTATTATTTATTAAAAAAAAAAACTTCAGTCAAAGAGCACAGTAAACGTCACTAAATGTAGCCGCTAAAATTTGAATTTAAAAACATTTTTACTTTCAATTGTTTCTTTGTTTAGAAACAAAAATCCAACCTCACTGATCCATGCCAGACCACATTAGGCCGCAACAAAACAAAACACATTGGAGATTGAGAGATGCTACAACGCGTCCAACATATAAGCGGCAAACATATGCACACAAATATCCTTCCTAAACATATTAAAACCAATAGTCCTTATTCTCTTATTCGTACTGTTGTTATCTCTCAACTTTTGCACCACAGAGTGTTAAATGACTTTAAGCCCACAACAGCATCAACAACAAAATAATTAAATCCACATGTTGCCTTATGATGCTATTTTTTTCATACATATTTTAATGGCAGGAAATGTTAAAATAATAAATTTTTGGGGATTTTTTTTTTTTTTTTTTTGTTAAAAAATGTGAGATACAATAAACAAAATCTAGTGTTAAAGCACATCAAAGTTGTGTGGCTAAAAATAGACAGCAGATCATAGGCAGCGAGAAACACATGAAAACAAACAAATGAAAAATTGCCACATAGACACTACTAAATGGACACGGAAGTTAATGGCAGGATTTGTTATTAAACTAAATCATAAGCCAAGAGATTTAACAAGGTAAGTGTAAACGACAACAACGAAAAGAGTTTAAAAAAGAGATATAATACTGGAAATTGCTATTATCATGGCAACCCAATGAAGTGTAATGGAGTGCGGTTGAGTTCAAAATTTCACTTACAAATACCTTCCCTCTGTGACGTTTTTTTGGTGTTTCTGGTGGAAAAAACAGCTAACAAAATTAATATTTCATAACACTAGAGACTGAGTTATATTTTCGGCTTTTGGCATCATAGTTGCCTTCCTGTTTTGTTTGATTTGAGAGAGTTGTATGAGTGGCATAAATAAAAAATATTTAATGTTTGACTAATGACCATGGCGATGGAAATAAATAAAAAATAAAGAAAGAAAATATTATCGAAAATTAAATTGTATAAAATAACACAAGGCGAATCAATTATAGGATGGTAGCGATGGCGAATTTATTGATTTTCGCCGGTTGCCTAACTGTTAAATTTCATGCATAAAAGGTCTGTATCATGGCGAAATCATGTACCAGGTGGTGGCAGTGGCGATTATCATTAATTTTCTGCTGTGGCGAAAATCAATAAATTCGCCACTGCCACCACCTGGTAAATTATTTCGCCATGGTCTGTATGCTATTTTGTTATATGTAATTTGATATTAGAGCTTATGGTAAAAATTAACGAATTCGCCACCGCTATCACTTTATAATTGATTCGCCTTGATAATAACATAAACAATTTTATTTAAATAACTTTTTTTTTTAAATATTAAGACATGGTTTTACGACATTAAATCTATTTCGAGGATATGGCCACCTCAGCTGCTATTAACGAAGCTCATTCTAGACTTCTACTTTTGGGCAAATTTTTCGAGCTTTGTTGGGCGTAAATCAGAAATAATATTAAAAATATTGAAGTCAATTGTTGCTGGTTTTTAAGCATAAAGCAGTAACTTTACATGGCGCTTAAGAAACAAATCGTATGGTGTTAAATCATGAAATCAACTTAATGCCAAATTAATCTTAATAAGTCGATAGTTCCGATCATGTTTTGTCATTCTATTAAAACCACATCTCGCCCGAATCCACTTTAATAATATTTTCAAACAAAAAGTCATTGATCACGGACAGTTGCGACTGTACCGCAAGCTTCAGCCTTATTTTTTAATAACTAATGACCGATGATGAAGCTCTCGATGTTCTTGGCATGAAAATTCAGTGGGATGTTCGTTAGAACAAGCATAATTTTCATGTCGCAAAAGAAGCATTCAAGTGAGTAGGTTTTCTGAAACGGTATGAGAAATACTTCTCTCCACCTGATCTCCTTACTATCTACGTCACCTTTATCAGACCGAAAATGGAATACAACTCTCATGTATGGGCCAGAGCTTCAAAGTCTATTTTGGAGTTACTCGACCGCATGCAGGAGAGAGCGAAGAAGCCCATCGGTGACAAAGGGGGTATCCAGCATCGACGCATATGAGGTGTGTTTCACTGTTACTACAACGGAATGTGCTCTTATGAAATCAGGGAACTTGTTCCTGAAAACCGTTATTTCATGTGCGCAATGCGATCTGCCTTAAGAGCGCATTCCTTTGTAGTCGATTGGCCAGTGAATCGCACTGCGCATTACAGAGAAAGTTTGTTTTTTGGCCGAACAGTTCGTATGTGGAATACACTACCTGCAGAGGTCTTTCCTGTCACTTTCAATGTGCGAAGATTCAAATCAAATGTGCACAAGCACTACTCTCTCTATCCCCCTTCCCACAATCTAATTTTCCAGCTCTGGCACAATGCATTGCATAAGTAGGGTCATCCCTTGAGTGCTGTTTCTAATTAAAAAAAAATATTTGAAAGTTGTAAAATATATTTAACTAACATTATTCAAAATTATGCTATAGAAGGTAAATGAAAAATCGACAGGCTGTACACCGATAAAAAAGGGAATTATGTTATGAAATACTCATTAATGGACTTTAAGGCCACTAAAAATATTAAAAAATTCAAGTCAAAATTCGTGACTCATCAAATTAAGAAAACTACTAATTTTTGAAATATATTTTAAAAATTATAAAAAAAATTCCTGCTGGAAAAGTTGTTTTAAAAACCGAAAGAGGTAGAAATCGCATTTTTTTGCTTTTCGCCACCTCCTCATCTGTGAGTGTAGAGTGAGAGAGAAAATTCGTTTTTTAGCCGAACAGTTCATATGTGGAATAAACTCCCTGCAGATGTCTTTCCTTTGCCTTTCAAACCAAATGTCAAGCCTTACTCCCTCTATCCCCATTCCGACAACCTAATTTCCAAGTTCTGGTACAATGCATTGCATAAGTAGGGATCATCCCCTGAGTGCTGGTCTTAATTACAAAAAAAAAAAAAAATGGGTGCGGTATAACAGTTCGTATGACAGTTAAACCTTTTGTACGTTTTCTAGGGCTTGAGCAAGAGGCTAAAAAAATTTACACAAACGGATAAATGTTTTATATTTTGTTTTTTTTTTAATAAAATTTAAATTTTTTGGCTTAAAGTTCATTTTTTAAAATTAAGTTTCTGAAGATTTTTCGAAAGAAAAATTATATACATACAAATGTATGCAGACATTTTCAAAAAAAAAAACAAAACAAGAAAAGCAAGAGGCTAGCAGAATGAAATTCAGCATTTTCTGCATCGCAACATCCTTCATCAGCATTCTTCGCATCTATCAGTATTAGGTTGAGAACATTGCAAATATCATCTATTTAACCAATTAGTTTTGTAAATAAGAATACGAGGATTATTCATGTCAATATTAATTTGGTTAGACGAAATCGACACACGAACTAAGTATTTCTTCACTGTTCTCTTGTCTTTTACATTTGTTTTTGCTTTTGTACCAACAAATTTTTAATAAATCATTCATACTTGTGTACTTGACTGCTGTCCTATTTTAGTTTCATTTCCAAGGCCATGCTGTTAGTCCCGTTGAAACAAAATTAAAAAAACTTAAAAATTACAGGATGTCTCTATGCACTGCATACAAATTTAACTATCTTTCAAAGCGTTGACAAACACTTTAACTTTTTAATAAATTGTGTATTGGGAAAAAAATTAGGTACCGTAGTAAACTCTTGCAAACTAAGAGCAAAATGCTCTAAAAGTAATTCCCATCAATATTTAAAAATTCAGTTATAATTGCGAATACGAAGTATTGGTTTGTTCACCCCACTGTTTCTAATTCTGATACTTCATGCTAGAAAAGCTTTAAAAATTTGAGAAGTTAAGTGATTTTATATAATAAATCAACTAATTGAATGAAAAGTTTTACTATCTTCTCCATAAATAATAAAACACATTCAACATTTATGAATAAAATAAGCAAAACAAATACACATTAACATAAAATTAAAATAAAAAAGTACAAAATATCAACATTCAACACAAAAATTACTTTCATATCACAAATAATTTAACATCACCAAAATGTTAGTACACAAAAAATCACTTTCTTAATGAAATAACCAAATAGTAACTGGAACTAAAATTAAAGCAAAATAGCTGCCTGTTAAGAGATAAGTTGGGTGTCAAAATAAAAAATAGTTTAACGACCAATGTCTTCATTTCGTCAAATGAAGTCATCAACAACATCATAATGAATGTCGTCACCCTCCACCAAAATGGCAACAAACAATAACAGGCACATGACTTCATTATCACACATTCTCTGACATCACTTGAATAAAAAATTTTTATTATATAAGCGTTTTTTTCCAGGCTGCTTTTTAAGGGAAAATAAGTATAAAATGAAAAAAATCAATAATCCTAAACAAATTCATTTTTTTATGTTTGTTGCCTTCAAATTTTTAAATACACGTGGTTTTGTGAAGAAGCTTTTTTAATCGTGGTTTTTAAGCTCAAAAAATTAATTTTGCTTTTTTCTGGAGAAATGTGCCTATGCGCCCTTAAGGGCATACGATTTGCTACTGGACTAAAAATGTATTTAATTGAAAGAAACTTTTGGATGCAAATGTGAAAGGCTTCTGGATTGTTAAATAAACTTTATGATTGTTTTTTAATGTTTTCTATATTTTATGGAAATCAACAAGTTTTCAGTTTTATCATTTGACAAATGATTATTTGATTGTCTGCGATTGTGATTGACAAGCTTAGAAAAATTTTTAAATACCGAAATGGTGATGTGTGCAAATGGGAACAATATATATTGCTTCCTGCGTCACTGTGTTTTATATGGGGTTTAACGAATGTCTCAAAATCTATTCTCACCTAAGAGAAGTATCTTTTTAAAGAGATTTTTCATTAAATTCATTTTTCAGTAAAAATATCTTTTTGAAGAAAAGTTCTGTTTTGCGAAGGAAATAAAATTCTTAAAGAAAAGGTATATTTAAAAAAAAGTATATTTCGAGAATATGAAGAAGAAAAAAAAAATATAGAGGAAATATTTTAATTTAAAATAAAAATAAAAATACAAAACTTTAAAAAAGAAAATTTCATAGAAAAGGCACGTAATGGGTATAAATTTATACCCGAAATATTTCTCCAAATAAAAACAGGTTTTAAAACAGATGGACGGTTATAAGGCCACAATAATTCAAGATATGTAAAAATTGCATAGTTCTCCATTTACCCAGTTAAGTGTGTTTGACGTGTATACACGTCAAACCAAATCTTTATTACGGTGCGTTCGACGTGTATACACGTCGTGAGGAATAAAAAATTACCACTGACTATAAAATCTCTAAATTTTAAGAAATCAAATAAAAATATTATTTGATGGAATGTTTGCTTTATATAACCTATAGAACTGCTAAGTATTTTATACAGAGGGGATGGTGGGATGATAAATTGTTAGTACGTGTTTGGTCTCCGCATTAGAGACTGGGAATTACGCACACAAATGAAAGCTCTGACCCCTTGTGCAATGCCCTTTTTACCTTAGATAGAGATGCAGACCTCATTACGAGCATCATTTCATTTTTCACAGAATTCAATGCTCTCTTCTTTCCGTTTTGCGACAACAGCTTCCTTAAGTTTTTAGCGGGAAACAATATCCACACAAATAGTTCGAAGCATTCGACCCAAAAGTGTGTATTTTCCAAGTTATTATCAAAATAAAAAATAAAGTTCTTCCTCGTTTTTCATAAAACTTATAATAGGATCATTTTGCCCTGCGTTCGACGTGTATACACGGTGGAAATTAAATTCTACGCCTAACTGGTTAAAGGTTTAAAAGAAAAATCCCAGATATATAAAATGTTTTTATTCTCGTTTCTCTTCTTGCTAAGTCTCTAAGGATAAAGACCTAATAATTTCTAAGTTTATTTTTTTACTTTCTTTAATTTTAAAAATTTTCACCGCCATACATATTTGATGAATATTTAGATCGTCTGCCAAATACGTCCTTAAAGATGCATATTAAATATTTTTTTGTGTGGACACACCAATCTCCTTCTAATTTTTTAAACTTTCGCATTTTACTGAGAGAGGAACCTAATGAACACTTTGAAAGTAAATCTGGAAGTAGCAATAATTATTAAGGCCTAAAAATTTGCTATAGATCGGCTTGTACTTCAAGAGCTTCTTTAAACATATCAAAATATAAATAATACAATAACATAAATACATAAAAATATATTTCACGCAAGAAAACTTTTACAGATTAAGTGAGAATTAGGTAGATATATAAAAACTCATACTGAAGGTTTAATAGAAAACAACGAAGAGAATAATAGATAAGTTGGCGAAATGAGTTTTCATTTGGTGTCGTGGGGATTTTTTGGCGAGTAATAAAACATTTGACGATTTTCATTGGGATTTTTACATGCCTTGATGGGCATTTAATTTGTGCTGACAAATTTTATATGAACAAATATGGTGGAGCTGATGTATAATTTTAAGTTTACAAAAAATTTTCTTTTGCAAATTGTGGTAATTATCAGAAACAAAATTCGTTTTTGTCGAAGATTTTATAAATATTATTAGGGTCACATCTTGGGATGTGTATGAAACTCAGTGGAAAATATTACCTATTCTAAGTTAATTATAATATATTTAAAAAAAATGTTTGAATATTATGCACTAAAACTATAAAAAACGGTTTTGGAGATTTTGGCGATTTTAGACTTTAACTTTTGCGATTTTCGCCAAAAAGAATCTAACACCCCTGGGACCAGACAGCCTATTAAAATTATGTTCGAATCCAACAAACGATATCAGATATAATTAACAACTTTTATCAAACCTATTATTGCTTTGAGTGTAACATGCAAGAGTTTTAAAATGAAGTGAATATATTTTTACCAAATTTCAGTTGATCATATTTTTACCACTTCTAATTTTTCCTTTTTTTTTGCCGTCAACTTTATTGTATTTATTAGATTTGTTACATGCGTGATTGTTGTGTGTACGATTATTATGTTAATATTTGACAAAGTACACACGTACATGGCAACAACAAACACAATTTAATGTAAACAATAATGACAGTCAAACAACAGGCTGTTTAACTTTTCTTTTTTAAAACGTGAGTGAGTTGTTCCTACGTGATTGTATGTTACACACATTCATATAATACTTTATGTAGTCCAAACGTGCATGAATAGAAACACCCTCGTGAAAATATTTTTGGGGATAATGAAACGAACTAGGAGATGTTTCCAATAAACTGACCAACAAAATCAGTTTTTCTCTTAATGAGGTAACTTTAGCACAAATTTACACTAAAATTTTTGTACACGTTGTGCAAATAAATGTAAACAAATATATAAAAAAGCAAATTATACAAAATACATTTAATAGAAATAAGTGTCTGTCCGTGTATGTCATTGCAGTTATTATTAAATTTATCTTGAATATAAAAATGTTTATGTTGACAGGATATCGTAGATTTTAATTTGTTTATTTAAAAAGGGAAAACCCAAAAAGTATTGATACTCTCCTCTTGAAAAAAATTAAGGAATTATAAAGAAAGAGCATTTTAAAACTTTTTGGAAAGATCTTTAAAACATCAACAAGGGGTACTTTGGATGAGATATATAGTACCTGAATTTTTAATTTACTCTTGTCTTTGTTAATTCTTTCTTTCGCGCTTGTTGCCTTTTCCAAAATTTTTTTCTACGGCTCTGGATTACAAAACATCGTTACCTTAAATAGAAAGGAAAGTTTTATACGTATTTTGACAAATGATTTTCTAATGCACCACTAAAATATAAAAAAATTGTAGCAGTTTTAAATTACTTAGAGAATTTAATAGCACAATGCGTTAATAAAAAAATTTCCAACTCCAAAACTGTCTTTATATCAAGTTTTTTCCTTTTCCTGTAAAAAGGGGAAACGTTTGTAAGGGCCATTCTTTATTAAGGTAAAGACATTCTCTTTTACATTCTTAAGCAGCAACTATCTGTCACTTTTCAGACGCCACAATACTGTGAACCTGACATTGATGCGAAGTTACAATATCATCTTCTGTTTACCAACCAGACCCTTTTTAACCACTCAATCCCGAGTGCAAAAACACAGTTGTTATATTGTTACTACTCTCTGTGCTCTATTATAAAGACGTCTTCACCAACTTATCTACGCAACTACACACAATGATTGCCTTTGATTTCTTTTCTTTCTTGGACCAGCACTCAGGGGATGACCCCCACTTAAGCAATGCTTTGATACAGAACTAGAAAATTAGGTTATGGGAAGGAGGATAGAGTAAGTATTGTTTATGAACAGTCGATTTGAATTTTAATACACTGAAAGTGACTGAAAAGATCTCAATAGGAATATGATTCCTCATACGAGCGGTTTGGCGAAAAAAATGAATTCTATCTGTAATGCAAATTCCGGGAGGTTTGTACTTGTTCTTTCTATTAATTGTCTTTTAAACATTTTATTCAACTACAATTGACTTTAAATATATTCATAACGCCGATAGGAGTTGAACTCATAATACTTCGTTGTAAGAATAGACCATCATTTTTAGTCTATTCAAACATAACCCATTTTGAGGTAAAGTAGCAACTTATTTAACTCTGTATACCATTTCGTGGACAAAAGCAATATTAGGTTTTTGTTGATACAGATATGTAAGGGGCTTCCGAAATAGTTTTCGTAAAAATATTAAACTATTATGCATATAAAGAAACAAGTAGAACTTTTGAAAAAAAATATAATAACATAATTTAGAATATGACATTTTAATAACTAAAATTTGAATAATGAGGAAAATTAATTAAGAAAATTGAACCTCAAAACAGACAGACATTCATGGAACCTAAAATAGAAATTACAAAGCGAAAATACTCTAAAAAAATTTTTTTTAACAAAATGTTTGTACAAATTGTATTTCTTGTTATACGAGTTGCAAATATAGTTATACAGTTATACAAACTTTCTGCCTGTCGCGGTAAAATAGATAGGACTATAAACGTCGAAGTCACATTTTCTTAGAACACCTCTTAACTTTTATTGTATATGAAAGTAGTAACACATTTATAAGTAAATTTTTTGTTGTCTATTTTTTACGGTTCAAAAATAACGCCACATGCGACTTTATCACATCATTTATAGGGCACCCTTTAAACTTTAATTTTATGTTATTAGCGCTGGCTGCTGTACCGTCGCAAGAAACCCTCTGTATAAAGTTCAAATGCAGCTTAAAAGAAATGTTTAAGTCACATTTAATGGGAACACCTTTGAATTTTAGAGCTTATTTTTTTATTAACAACCATTGCAACATACGCTTTATGTTAATTTGAAGTTTCTGTAAATTCTGCTTCTAAAGAAAAGTAAAAGTGATATATTTGTTAACTTTTTAGTTAATTTTATTTACAATAGAGCCAATCTGTAATAAAGAAGGAATTTTCAAGATGACGGAAAATGCAAGGAGCTTTTGGAAGAAAAAAAATTATAAATAATTTTTATTTTAACAATTATTTGTTTAAAGTTAACTCCAGGTTTAATCTTTGTTGTATTTGTTTTCATGAATATTTTTACCATATGTATAATAAAATTTTGTGTGTTTTATAAAATAAGTTGCTTAAGTTTTATATAAAAGTTATTGAATACGAGTTTTTATCTTTTCTGGGTACCTATTACAAGACGTACTGCGATTCTGTTGTAAAAACAAGCAAACGTACTCTTGAAAAAAAATTCTTTTTCCCTTTACATGAAACAAGCCACCTTTTGAATCAAAATACAATTTTAAATATTTTTTAAAGGAAAAATAGTTAAAAAAAAAGTACTTTTTGAAAAGAGTACTTTTAGTAAAAAGTACTTTTTAAAGCAAAATCCGTTTTTTAAAAGATTTTATTTAATAGACGCTTTTTTAAGAAAAGAGCATTCTTTAAAAACTATTCAAAAAGGAAAGTGCCTCTAGAAAGGGAAAATATATATTTTAGACACAGAACTTTCATTATAAACAAACAAATGCAAGTACGTTACACCAGACACGCTGCAATTCTATTCCTCAAACAGACATTAGTCAGTTCCAGTTGTAGCGATCTTGAAATAATCATTCTAATCACGCTTCTTCGCCAAAACGACTCCACAAAAAATTGCTAAATCCCAACAATTATTTGATCAGAATGGCGCCCTTGGCCAAATAAATGTAAAAAAAGTGCCAAAACCATTAAAGAAAGAAACACTTGTTATTTTCGTTTTCTGGTTTTTTTCTTACAAATTCATTTTGTTTTAAAACTCATATTTCTTTTTAATAACCAGTTGAAAATTTTAACTTATTTGGTTTGTTGACGGCTGTGTGTATTTTAATATGCAACTCTGAGGGCTTTCTGTCCTTTTCCCTGGGAGAAAAAGTCTTATTGGCCTTAGAGCTCTGTACATTTAAACCTATTAAACATTAAAAAATGTTTTTTTTTATTTTTTTTTAGTTTTTTCTTTGATGCCCCAACTCTTTAAAATCTACATCTAACATGGAACACATTTTATTAAGTAACTATGAGTATCATTGAATAAACTATGATGAGATAAAAGTTTATTGGCAAATATATAAATTTTATTTTAGTTTATGATGCCTGTTAGAGTACCTCAAAATATAAAATACAAATTGAAAAACAAATAGAGAAAAGTACATAAAAACATTAAATATTCCTATAAACAACTCATGTGTTTATGAGTGTAAATAAGTATTTTAAGTGCGTACGAGTACAGGTTTCTATACATCATCAATAAATCGTTACAACTGGTAAATGGATAAATGCATTTATAGTTACAAATAGATTTAGAGAGTAGCCGTGTGTATGTGTGCGCCAGTTTTCAGCAGGTTGCTTTATTTTTAAATTTATGATGAGTGTTTATTTATCAAAATACACTTTACAGTTGTTTGTGTGTTTTACAACACCTTCTTATGTACTTTACAATGACACTGTTGTAACAGTATAAGGGTTTTATGAATATAAATTAAAAAAAAATATATACAGTTTCAACCATTATTTGGCCTCAATATTTATTGATAATTATTTTTATAATTTACTCTGTACGTTGTCCACTCGTTTTTTTATTGTTTTTTGCTTTTTGAATTCTTTATTAATAAAACTAATAAATACTTGTTATTTATCTCATGTTTACATTTTCAATAAAAATTTGTGTTGATGAAACTAATTCTCTGTTTATAGGGTTTTACAAAATTCACGTTGTATTTAACACAAAACTTTTCAAAGGGTATACAAAGGGTATTTTTTAAGCCTGATACAACTTTAAATTGTAAAAAGCAACGCAAAAAATTAAATTGTAATGTAGAATTTTTTTCATACGAAAGATCGAAACATTAGTAATTAAAAATGATTTCGGGCATATGGCAACCGCGGCTGCTCATGATGAAGAGCATTCTAGACGTCTTACTTTAGATCACTTTTTCAAGTACTGCTGGCCGTATATCACAAACAATGTTGGCCTTCACAGCGTCAATTGTTGCCAGTTTATCAGCACAAAGCAGTGAATTCATGTGGCCTTCAGGAAATAATCGAGAGGTGTCAAATTGCATGACCTCGGAGGCCAATTGACAGGTCCATTTCTCGAAATCAATTTATTGCCAAATTTTGACTTCAATAACTTGATGGTTGCGGTCGCCGTATGGCACGTAGCGTCATCTAATTGAAACCACATTTCGTCCGGATTAATGTCATCCATATTTTCAAACAACAAATCATTAATCATGATGGCGTAACAATCTCTATTTACCGTAATGAGAGATCCGGCCTCATTTTTTTAGAAATAAGGTTCGATGATGCCACCAGCATGTAAACCACTCCAAACGGTTGAATGCAATGGAGTCTGAAGGGTATTTTGTGGATTGGTCTCACTCCATATGAAATTTTGCTTATTAGCAAACCCGTTAAGCCAAAAATAAGCCTCATCGCTGAACATAATTTGGCGATATAAAAACGGGTCAGTTACTAACTGCTCTAGAGCCAAGTATGTGAAAGAACGACGCATATGATGAAGTCGTGACCTTAATTCCTGCTTTAGCTGGATTTTATACGGGTGTAGGCCACGATCTTTGCGCAAAGTTTTCGACGTAGTGGCCGTACAAATCCCCAGTTCCTGCGACCGCCGACGAATCGATAAATTTTTATCTTTTTCATCACTTTCTTTTGCAGCAGCGATATTCTATTCAGTATGCACACTTCTTCGACGTGTTGGTGCTATTGCATCCTTAAGAGAGTATGTGGTACGAAATCATAAAAATTATGAAGTCGTCTTTAAGTTGCTCGAATTGATGACTGATTTTCAAAATAAACTTGGATGATTTGATAGCGTTGTTCAAGCGTGATTTTATTCATAATGATTTGCCAGAGTAAACTGAAAATAATAAGAAAACATTTTTCATCAAAATTTTATTTTAAGTGTTTTTTTCTTAATTTAAAGTTCTATCGGGCTTAAAAAAACCACCCATTATAAGTTTCTACAATATTTATTTCCGGCCTCATAAAGTTTACTACTAAGTTCTTATGTATACCGAAGTCGACTAAGCGATATCTGTCTATACATCCGTGTTTGTATTGAAATCAATTTGCCAGGGCAATAAATGTGCTAGAAATTGATTTTTTTTTATTTCTGCTTTTCAAAAAAATTAATTAAAAAAAATACATCTGCATATAATATGAGAAAAACTCATTTAAAAAAAAGTACTTTTTTATATCCAAATGTTTTTTCTTTAATAAAAAAAATTAATAAGTTTGTTATTTACGTATAGAAACCCTTTATATTAACTGAATGTATATCGAGTTGCTTTAATTCTACTGATAATAAGTTTAATCATTAAGAGTTATTGACTGATAAGAAATGAACAAGTAGTGGTCTTTCAAGATACGATAAAAATCGAAGAAATAAAAGAACATTTTGAAAATCTTACCCATATATTCCTAAATAAATATTTCATAGTTGGCTTTAAACAAACAGTGGTCCCTGATTAGTCATTTTAAGCTTTAACTGGTGTTTCAAAAAACTTAGAAGAGCATTTACCTCAACATGATAAAAAATGGAATATAAAATTAAATACAATTTTTTTATTCTGCAACCTGTTTAAGCAAAAACAAAAAATTTAATAATTTCCATTAATCATCATCACTCTCATCAACATTTAGAGTTGAAAAATGTTCATCTTTGAGTTTTTTGTACAAACATTTAAATTCCGATGCAACCGCAATTTGTTGTGTTTTGCATTTTTTTTTTAAACAAACGCCTCCATACAACATGTTGCATGCATATTTCAATTGTGTTTCATACTTGTTTGATGTTAGTATTATGTTGCAGGTTGTTTGTTTTTGTTGAGACTGGAAGTCTTTATAATGAATGTAAAATAGCTGGATAATAAATATATTCTTGCATTTATAAAAAACAATTTATCAGCGGTATTTGCAAGTAGGCATAAAGCGATACTACGATGACATCAACCGATATTTGACTCTGATGCCACATCAGTTACAGAGTATTGACGTAAAATCCAAGAGAATATAATATGAAATTCCATCCGTATTTTATAATGAAAGTAAAATTCTTACAGACATAGGTTTTTGGACGGTTTGCAAAAAAATGCATCCCTGATTCTAATGATTCGTAAGTGTCCGTAATTGCAGATTCATTACATATTTGGTTTAGACGATCCCAATGACAATATTCTGCACAAAAATTTGACATGTAAGACTACATGGTCACAGAAGTCTTACATGTCAATTAATTGTTATGAAATAAAGGTTAACGTATACTTTCGACTATTTTCTAGAATTGATAAAAAACTGTTATAAAAACTTAATAATAAATAAAAAAATTTGTTATTTATTGCGTCCGACTCCATCAAATATAAATATCTTATGAGAAAATCATGACTAAAAGAACTATAAACTAAAAAATGAAAAGTAAAATAAATAAATATAATAAAAAATATGGCCATTTCGCTTCTGCATATACAGCTCATCAGTGGATTCCAACCAAATTTTGTTTTGAAAACTCAAGAGTCTTATATCAAATGCCAAAGTGATTATATGAGAATTACATTTAATCAGAAAAAGACAATAAAACTAAAAATTCTTTATTACAAAACCACAGTGATCGTTGAGTTCGAAAAACGGAATAAATTCCATTTTTTTTCCTATTGCAACTGATAAAAAGAAATTTTTTTTTTGATCGAATTAAATTTAAAGAAGCACATTTCTCAAAGCTGGCTGATCTCTGTGATATTTCGGACACATATTGCTGAGAATAATTTTTCAACTTGTAGATTTTTTAATATTAATTTTTTACAGTCCACCTACTGAAGATGTGTGAGATGAAATTACAAATGGCAAAATGATAGTTAAAGTCACGTCGCCTTCGGGGTAAATTTTATGTGAATAAATGCATTGCAAATTTGATGTCTGCTAAAAAAAAAAAAATGAATGATGATATTTATACAAACTGCTTGTAATGCCCGGCCCGGCTAAATAATGTACGAGATATTTGATGAGTATTATAACCTCATTTTGCTGCCAAGAAGACTTTATTTCTTTTATATTTATTACTTATTTTGGATTTTAAAATATATGTTCTGCACTTATACATGTATCTCATTAAGAGAATTTCTTGCTTTAGACAATTAATAGAGGAATACGCTTCGAAATACCAATGAAAAATATCCCAATCCATTCATGATGAATTCCAAAAATTTTACCTTCATATGCTTTCCATATACCACTGTGCCAATGAAAATGTTGCAATCGAATACTGGAAAAAGCCGCATTCCAACATGTTTGATGTTTTTGCTTTCATTATTTCGAACACACACAAACAGTGAAAATAGAAACACATTTTAGTTTGATTAGTCAGTGTTTGGATTTCGTGTAAGGTGGTAGAATTATCGGGATTAAGTAGATGAGTTAAATGTAAAAATAACCGTCATTTAAAATATTAGTGATTTTGAAAATTTTAACATAATAATTAAAAATTTGTGTAAAATTATAAAAAATTACAAAAATACTAGAAAAAGTGCATTTAAATAAAAAACTAAAGTGGAAATTGAAAAAAAAATCTGTTTAAATTTAGAAAAAATAACGGAAATAATATTAAATTATTGAAAAGCATAAAAAAACAGGTGAAAATTGCAAAAAGTTTAACTAAATTTTTAAATTTTAAGAAAAGGCGAAAAAGTTTATAACGATAAATTGAAATAAAAACCATTTCAATTTAAAATTAAGTGAGAAATTAAAAAAGTTACGAAAAGAAATCACTGAAAGAAGTTAAAAATATAAATTGGCAGAATAAACCAAATAAAGTGAATTCTCAGATATACAAAATAGAAATTGTGAATTATTTTAAAGCTTAAACACAAAATAAAAGAAAAATATTGAGAGCAAACAAAATGTTCTTATTGTGAAAATATTGAAACGTGAGACAAATATAAAATTAAGTTGTTTAAAATGGGGAAATCATTCTTTTTAAACAATTAATGAGTGTGAATCGTTTGGAACTTATAAATTTTCCCTAAAAAAAACAACCCTAGAATCCCACCCTTTTATCCGCAGCAGCTCTAAACCAAAATCTGATTATGGAGGACGAATTACGTTGCCCTACTTGCAAACAGCTTTTTGCTAATCCTGTATTATTGCCTTGTTTTCATGCTCTGTGTTTGGGTTGTGCTTTGGATATACAAACACCCTACACACCCGGTGCCATTTTGGCCTCAGTTACAGGCGGTTCGGCCTCATTAAATGGTGGCACCATTCACAGTGTAGCCGCTACTATACATCCTCATCCAACGGGTATAGCTGCAAATCATCACACACACTCACATACACACGCGGCTACCAGGCATTCATCAAATTCCTCGGCTGCTAGTACAGCCAGTTCAGCAACTGGTTCGGAATCATTGACTTCAGATCAAGATCAAGCCGATAAGGTCAGTATTTTAAGTGAAGCAGACTCTGGAGTAGTTTGCTGTTCCAATACTTCACGGCCAGTTTCATATGCTGGTACCAGTCATATTCAAGGTTTGTTACAAGGAGCTGCCTCAGCGCCACCTGGCGCCGCCTACAGTCTAACTTGTCCTTTGTGCCGCAAAATTGTGTTCTTTGACGAGGGCGGTGTACGAAATTTACCACCTTATCGTGCCATGGAATCCATAGTGGATCGTTTTTGTGCACGTGAGGCTTTGCGCTGTCAGATGTGTGAAACTGATCCCAAAGTGGCCTCCTTGGTGTGTGAACAATGTGAAATACGCTATTGTGATGCTTGCCGTGAATTATGCCATCCCGCTAGGGGTCCCTTGGCCAAACATACTTTGGTTAAGCCTAAGGGAGCTGCTCAACAGCGTGAATCCGTGTGCGGGGAACATGAAGATGTTTTGTCTATGTATTGTCTGACCTGCAAGTTGCCAGCTTGTGCAGAATGTATTAACGATCAACGTCATCCACAGCATGAAGTGCAGCCAATCACAACAACTTGTAAAGCTCAAAAGGTAAGAGAGTGTTGTTACATTTTATTTAAAGTTGTTAGGTCGTGGGGCGAACAGGAGGATTAAGAAAATTTCTCTTGTTGGAAGGTGAGGGAGGTTTAAAAAGTACCCTTAATTTATAAAACTTAAAATAAAATAAAGTAAAGATGTGATTTTTTTGGGATAGGTTTTGATGGAGGTAGAAGGAAATTGCTATCGATTAAAGTGCTTTTAAAGCTTTTTCCTTTATAGTGATGTAAGTGATTTTGATGAATTGGTTTTTACTTCAGATGTGATCAATGTCTGCTCGTCTACTTTGTAGTCGTTTTTTCGCAGGATTCATTTAAGTTTTTTTTTTACAGTAAAAAAATTTTTTAAATAACAAATAACATCGGTCGACAATATTTTTGGGTGGAATTTCGTAAATTTTTGTTTTTTTTTTAAGTTACTGATAAAAAAAATTATTTTTTTTATGTAAATTTGTTTTTGTAGATAGCAGAGCAATAAATAATTATTTCTTTATTATTTTATCCAAAATTAAATTTGAAAAAATTTTACTACGTTTTTTAATAGTTAATAAAATAAATCGGTAAAATGCGAGTTGGAATCGCACATGTAGTGCCGCACACAAGTTTAAGATTTAAATTTTGAGGTTTAAAAGAAAAGATGAGTTGTACGAGCAAAGAACGTTTCTGTGGGGCACCCTTTAACTTTAATTTATTTTTTATTATTTATATTTTAGTGGCCATTATAAATCTTCTTCAGAGATTATTTCAAGGATCAAGCTAAAACGGTTCGAATGATAGATGTTTGTGACTGGTCTTTATTTTTTTTTTTCTTCTTTACTACAAATAAGCGAAAAATTGCTTAAGGGTTTTGTTTTTTTAATTTTTTACATTTGTTTATAAAAAAGCAATAAATTTGTTAAACATAGTGTTAAGAAAAAAAAACTTTTAATTAATACCTTTAAATACTAATGAAAACCATAAATTGTTTCAAAAGCCAGAAAAAATACTGCTTTTGACTGCTTGCTGACTGTAGATATGCTGCAGTTAAATACTTATTTATTTTTTTGTTTTGTTAAAAATTGTACCATAAGGATTTTTTTCTGTAAATAGCAGTTGTAACAGTAGTAAGAGGCAATTGCCTTAAGCAAATAAAAATCTTTATTCCTATAAACAAACGAATAAAAATGTTAATATTAGATTGTTTTCTATTGTCTTACATATATATTTAGGTTGTTAGTTTTTGTTTTTAGTAACTAAAAGTGAGAAACAATTTTATATAGCTGTAGTAAATGAAGCTACATTTCATGAAATGTCCAGTGACCCAAATATAATCTGGTTTTTTTCTTTTCTCTTTTTAAACTATTGAAACTTTTTTAATGCATAAAATTTTTAATGTAAATTTGTGTTTTGACATGTAAGCCATTGTTGCCTATTTAGTAATTTTCCGGCTTGATTAAGTCATCTTCTTATTAATCTATTAACAAATTTTCGTGACAATGAATGTATGAATTTTGACTAAGATCGATATATATATATATATATATATATATATATATATATATATATATATATATATATATATATATATATATATATATATATATATTTATATAAAATTGGCTTATATTAAAGCTACTGTTAATGCAACAAGCAGCCGTTGAAGAACTTTATCAGCTAACAGTCAAAAATAAGAAATCGTATGCAGGGCAGGGTACGAAATTAAACAAAACGAATTGTTTGCTTGTGTGCTTTGTGAATTAAAGAAAAATAATTGAAATAATGAGAAGAATTATGCCGTTTAGTTTTGTTTTGCATTCGTGAGCTAAAAACAAAAAAAAAAAAGAAAAATTATTATAATCTTGAAAAGTTTTGAAACGCAAACGATTGCTGATTTATTTGCTAGTTATAGTAGAAAATAATTTAAATGAAACACTTAGTTTTTGGCGAAACAAATAACTTAATATTTTAAGTCTTTGACCTCTTTGTGTTTCAAAATTAATTGCTTTTATTTTGCTCATGTACAAAACGATGAAATAATTACTTGAAACGTTTGCAAGACGTTATATTTGTTACCATACCCTGATACAAGGCGATCAATGTGGGTTCAATTATAATCGAGACCGAAAAGTTAAAGTCAAATAGAAACTTATGCCTTTTATGATAAATTGGAATAAAACTGGAAAGACGCAGTTGAGGCTCCTTTTATGTAAAAATATTAAAATTGATGTTTTGAGACATAAACATTTACAATTGCTTACTAGGTGACTAAATAAAAGAAAGTAAATAAGGAACGTGTTTTGTTTTCTATGTGTTTACATATAATAATGAATATGAATGAGCCCATCTGAAAATTAATACTTCATTTGATATTAAAGTAGCCTGAATAACAGCACAACAAACCTAGTACCATTTGTCCTGAAATTAAAGTAGTAACTTATTTTCAAATTAAGCTTCACTTTTAGCTCACAAAATGAATCAATACTTAGTTCTGCTACAAGATCGTTTCAACGTAAAAACGTTTGTAAATCGTCAATATATGGTGTAGCAAAACATATATGCGGTTCTAATTTTTATCCAATTTGTTTCGGTATTCATATACACGTTTTGATTGATTTCATTTTTTTAATCAACCTAATTTTTCTCAATTTAACTTGAAGAATAAAAAAAAAAAAATCAATTCAATTCAATTCATTTATTCAAGGCCGAAAATTATTTGTTTAAGCTTTTGTGTGAACAATTGTGTGAACTATTGTCTTAAGAAAACTTCTAAAAATATTAATTACAGAGTGCTTATATAAATTTCATTAAGAAAATTTGTAGTCGACCAACAGAAAGACAATTTAAAAAAAAACTTTCCTTTGATGCTAATAAAAAAAATGTTTTAAAATTCCTTATACAAATGCCATCCATAATTTAAGAATAAAAATAATACTCTTTTGTGTTTGTTTTAAAAAAGTTTTTTACTATTAAAAATAAACTTTTTCAAAGGAGAAAAAATAAAAAAACGGGAAGTTTATTACAGGGTTGTATTAAACAGAATGAATAACGAAAAAAAACTAAAGTCAGACATATATCGATTGTAGTCTCTCTGAAACGTAGTCGATTTTAAACAGCATTACTTTTTGAATCCAGCGATTTTTATCACCAACCTGGACCCTGTTTTTCTAAACCACAACTCGCTGGCTTTTTTATTTCAAATAAGTACACACGCTGAAAATATAGACTGGCCGAAAGATCCCAGTGCGCGTCTATTGCGACAGTAGCCGGAGGTCAAGCTACAAAAATTAAAAAAATAATAAACGAAAATGAAATAAAAGGGATAACTTCCTTAAAAAAATCAAATATTTGACTGATCTAACCGCACCTTTGCAATATGCTTTTCAAACCCTATAATTTATTAATAATCGTTTCGTTCAGTTTGTTTTGTATTTGGCATCTTCTCATAGGCAAAATAAATGATCCAACTATAAAAAACAAATCATTAACAGCATCTTCATTAAATCAATGATATATTCCAGCAAAAATAAACCATATTTTAGGAAAATAACACAATTACCTTATTGTAGGGCATAAAAGATTCGAATTTGTTTTTCGACATTTCATTTACGTTACGTGCAATAAATTTTGTTAATAACGTGAGTTAAAAAAAGATTTACAGATTTTTCTAAACTCCTATTGCCTTTGGTAAAGGCACACGATTTCGTGATGTCTTCCAAACACACACACGTATATTTCAGGCCATAGTTATCTAAAAAAAATGTTATTAAAATAAGACTTCTCATCTTGAATCCTTGCCATTTAAGTGAATAATTTTAACAAGGTCAAATTCCATACATGTTGAGATATTTTTAAAAGGTCATTAAAGAAATTTTATTAGAATTTTATACTCAGCTTGATTTGTTTCATTTTGACCACATGTTGCCCCTATTAAAGACATTTATTGCTTAAATATGTCAGGAATTGTGATTTAAATAAATCATAAATTATTTCCAAATTACAGTCACAAGAAATAAAAATCGAACCCACATAATATTCATAAATTTATTGAGATTAGAAAAGTTATAGTTCCAAAAATATTGCTTCTTTTGGATTTTAATTAAATTTAAATAAAATAAATTTAATTTTAATATCTTTTATGACTGCATTTTATTTGAACTATTATTTTTCTCACAACACTGAAGCAGTTTTGTTTACAAAACTACTGTTATGAAATTTTTCATGTTTTATTTTTCTGGAGCTTGTAGTAAAATTTTAAATAATAAAAACAAAAATCTTTTTTCATATTTAAAAAAAGAAAAAGTTATTCTATACACTGTAGCCACACAAAAATCTATTATAAAATCGATAAGAGAGCAAAACTAAAACAAAGAACAAGAATCTGTGAAAATATAAAGAACCCGAAAAAAGCAATCTTTTTAAAATAACACCAGCTGGAAACATATTTCAAATTCCACAACCCCAACACATTTTTGTCCACATAAAAAACACACACATAAAAAAGCCAAAGAAATCTCCTTAAATATACCCAACCACAGAGGAATGTATGAATAAAATAAACTTCTTTTAAAGAATAACGACACAAGACTTAAAGAAAAATTTGAAAAACAAAAGGAAATATTTTTTTTACAGGTTCTGTTAAATAACACAGGTAACTGTTGTTATTCTATTGCCTTAGTAACCAATTCCATGTCTTATTTTTTCTTTTCAATTTTCATTTTATTGTCTTCTGCTATTTTTTCTTACTCTATTTACACAATTCCATAGTTTATTTTAAGACTTCAATCCTTTATCGTACTTCTTCTTAACACTTCCTTGACCAGTAATTTCCTGTACTAGTTTCCTGTTGTGAGCTGTCTAGGAAAGTGCTGAAAAAAAATTTCTGTTACACATTTTTCTGATTTTCTTATTTTAGTTTTTATATTCTTTAAGTCTATTATTCTTTCTCTTAACTTAAGCACATTCGTAAAGAAATAACAGAATTTAAAATTAAAATTTAAAATTGCATTTGTTTGCATGACTCCTACAGAGCGTGTTATTTATATATTAAAATTCGACTGCTCTACAAAAGACTTAAAGATGCGTTTTCCTAATAAAAATTTCCAGTCACCTGTTGAAGAAACCAATTTGCTTTAAATTCTAGGCGTTTCTTCTAACATCTTGCGAATATTAATTGACTTCCTCTCGTATTTTTGTATATTTGTAATTATTTCTTTTTATTTATTTTGTTTATTTTAGGATGCAGACCTAACCCTAAGCTCACGCTAGATGCCGGCAGTATCTTGACATTTTTAAATTTGTTTTCTTTATGACAAGTTTTTCCCACCTTAAAATAAATCCCTTTACAAACTGTAATATTTCTTTGTATAAATTAGTTTTTTTTTTGGTTTTGTTTTTTTTTTCTTTGTCTTATGAATGAATTGTGGTTTCTGTAAGAGTATTTATTACCCTCCAACTGTCAAGCTCTATGTTGGACGCATTTTTCATGTAAATTCTGACTGAGATATGCGTAACAACCTCTTTGATTATGAAAGGGTTTTCTTTCCTTATTTTTTCCTGCTTCTAAGGGTTGTTAGTAAAATTTAAAACGTACGCGGAAAAGGAAAACTCTTCAGAAAACTAATGTGAACAAGAAATTGGATAAGATGCCATTAGGATACTCGGTATGAGAAACAGTATTTTTTATGTTAAAAAAAAATATTGGGTTTCAAGTTTTTATTTGTTAAAAAATGATTTTCTTGAATAAGATTGATTAAAACATAATTTTGTTGTTGTTTTATATATATTCGTTAAGTTTACTTTTGCTTAAAAATTTTTGTTTTGTTATTTTAAATTAAATTTAGGACAAAATGGTTTTTTCCTTATTTACTTTTTAATAAAATTTAAAAATTTTTTTGCTTGATTTTAAGCAAATAACTTAAGTTTATTTGAATTTTAAATATTAGAGTTGAATATTTAAATTAAATAAAATTTTATGACAAATGCTTTGAGAAAATATTGTTGACAACATAATTAAAATTTTAATAGATTTGTCTTCGAGTTTTTGTTGCTATTGTTTATTCCTGTCAAATGTGTACTTTAAGGAATTGGCATCGTGGAGAATGTGATGAATAGAAAAAATTTGTAATTTTATGAAAAAAAAAAATAAAAAAATTTATTATCCTGATTACAAGGAAATTAATTACCAGGTGGCAGTGTGGAAGAATTTATTAATTTTTTACCGGAAAAATTATTGTCAAACTCCATTAAAAAATTTAAAGAAATTTTTTATTTATGGAGTTTGACAGTTATGGTTAATAACAAAAATTCGTCTACGTTGCCACCTCTAATCGATTCGCCTTGGACTTACCCAAACATTTTTTTAATTTCTAACTTTTGAAGTTCTAAATCAATCACAAAAATTCCTAAAATTTTTATTTTTTATATTTTTGCTTTTGGGTTTAAAACCGGTTTTTTTGAGATCCCAGGTGTGGAACATAAGTTTTAGCAAGGAAATATATGTCCATTTCAAGTCGACCTTGAAGGGATCTTAAAGTGACACATTAAAATGATTAGCCAAATATTTTCATACAGCAATATCCACAGTAGTGGCTTTTAAAAAATTGGAAAAAAAACCTTAAACACTGATTAAGAAATCAACTTTTCACCGGAAGAGAATTAATGATGTTTTTTTTTTTCGAACCAAAAACATTGAAAATTGCTGATTTTTCAACTAAAAAACATCCTTCCTCTTTAAATTAAAAAAAAAATGTTAAATAAAGATAATGATATAACGGCTTGCTACTGATTTTAAAGCTTTTATCAAAAAAATGTAGTCTGAAAAAAAAAAATAAAAAATATGGTAACACTGGACACAATGGACATTCGAAGTATACTAATTTTACTTGTAGTTTGCAGCTTCTACGTAATCTGCGAAGCGCGAAAACAATATTGAAGCACCTAAGATTTTGTTTTAACCGGTCTGGCCATTTAAAAATAGTTGGATGATTTCCGAAATAATTTGATTTTGTTCCAATATTCAGGGTCGGTTGATATAATTAAAATAACATACATTTTAGATTATTTAAAATGAAAATCATGGACAGATTACGTTAATACGTACCTTTAATTGCCTTACTTTTTTCCTGCCTAAAATGCACGTGGTGCTTTCCAGGTGCCTTAATAGCAACACCCGTACTACACAAAGTATGTTGCAGAGTTAAAATAGTTGAATAAAATTATTAAATTATCACTTTTCTAATTAAAAAGAAATATTTAACTCCCTAATTTTAATCCTTTTATGTCTATTCAGCAACCAGACTATTGCTGTCGAAAACATTTCTAGAACTAATTTAATAATATTTTTGTCTTGGTTTATTTTTTAATCCAAATTTCCCCAGTGGCACAGGAATAATATGAGAAAATTGTATTTCATTTTGTTAGTGTTTGTTTAAAATTTTTTGTATTTGTTATTGCCTACATTCATTTATTTGATAATATGAGTCTGGCATACAAAATTTTAAATAAATAAAAGTGAAAAGAAAAGAAAATATTTTTTTTATATTCATGTGCATAGGAAAAAAATTACTGTATATTTTTTTCTTGCTAGCTGGTGAAATAAAAGTCACAAAAATGTTTGTAATAGACTGTGAGAAAGACCTGTTTAAAAGGCTTATATTCTGAACCCCGGAAAACGATTTTTTCTTAAAATTTTCAAACATAAAATTTTTTGCAACCAAACAATCGCTTATAAATTTCAAAATTTTTACGTGTAGATCGTCAACGTCTGCAACATAGACAGGAATAGTAATAGATTTTGGTCACGTTTATGTTTTTTCTATTTATTTTTAAACAAAGTTAAAAATTCATGAAAAACTAAAGCTGTAGGAATAATAAATAATAAAAATATTATAAATTCTGTTAAAAATGGCAAAAGTATAACTAAGACAAAGATTAGTCTTAAAGTGCGGTCAGATTAGTCAAATATTTGACCAAAAAAGCGTAACCACTATTTTTTTATTCAATCTTTCCTGGCACGTGCCATTATGAAAAATGATTTATAATATAATAATCGCGATATCTTAGCTCTTATACAGAGTAGGATCTCGTATTTTTGAATAAGTATTTAAGGAGGACAGAAAAACTTTTCACTCAAAATTAGTAGTTACGTATTTTTGGTCAAATATTTGACTAATCTGACCGTACTTTTAGTACTACAAAACCTTATAAAAAAAATCTAAAGTTGAAAAAATATCAACAAACTGATCTTCATCTAGCAAACGAGCAATAGGCGAAAATATCCCACATAAAAAAATTGAAATATTATAAAATTGGGACAAATAAAAATTTATATTTCATCTAAAGAGAAATTACTTTTAAGCAGCAAAGTAAAAAAAACGACCATAGAAAGAATGACCTCATCGAAAATTTAAAAATTTAACGTTTTACAAAAAAAAATTAGAGTTGTAAAGTTGAAGAATAAATTATAAAATAAATTCAAATCTCATTAAAGTGTTTAATATTCACCTGGAAATTAAAAAAACTTAGGAAAATTCTAAAAAATTTCAATAAGATATATTTCATATTTTGCATTCGTTTTTAAATTGATTATTGTTCAAACTATCGTAATCAAAAAATTTTACAAACAAGTTGAAGTTTCATAAGAGGAATATACATATTACGAAAAAAATGAAAATCTACTTTAGTGAAGTAACTTCGATAAAAAAAATATTTGCGTGACAGAGGAAAAAAAAAATAAAAAAAATAATTTTTAAATAAAATTTTACATAAAAATCTCATCGGCTCTTAATTGGTTAAGTGTTTTAAAATAATTTTAGAATATTATGAACAATCTCTTTAAAAGCTTTTAAATGATACCCAGATTGATATCTTAAAAAAATGATGCATATTTGTACTTTTCTATGAAGAGCTTAGAGGCCCATAACTCGGGAAATATAGGCGAACGCAAATTTTTTCACTTTGTTTTTTTTTCTTACTTGTTTAATTTTCTATCGGATTGGAGCTACTTCACTAAACTAAATTGATATGGAAAAATTAGAGGCGGGCGTGGTGTTTTGCCTGCTGCCTTGAAAAATTTGAATCGACCTTGCTGATTTTAAATAGCGAAATATTCGAAACTATGTCTGATCGATTGGCATATTAAAATTTTCTTTGGTTCATCTAATGCGTTGGCAAAATTGATTTCAAGCCAAACACAGACGGAAAGGCGGACAACGCTCAATAAGGCGGACATAAGAACTCTTAATTTATATACTTTATTGAGTCGGAAATGGTCATTATAAAAATTGCAAACGGAATGAACCCTGTTGTAAAGGATATAAAAAAGCACAATTAAATCTGAAAAATATAAAGAGGATAAACGCACTCGCCATTGTTACAACACATTTGCACTATTTGTGGACCAATGTTGCTAAATCTTAATAGCACCTCTTTCGAGACGAAGTTTTAGAAAATGGTGAACATTCATTTTTTCTTTAGCTTATCTGGTGACATGGCAAAACTGATTTTAACCCGATTATGGAAAGATAGATGGATGAACATTTCTAAATTAACACTCCTGTCAAAAAAGATCAAGATGTAGAAATGATAAACGGAATGACAATCTTGTATATAATAGTTTCAAGGTGTAGTGACTGGTATAAAATTGTTAGTATTATTAGTTTTCTATTTATAACTAGGCAGCTTTTTTTAAACTAAAATAATTTTTCAAATAATACATTGTTTGTAGAAATATCACTAGTAGTACTTCTGAGTTGAAGTCTTAACTCAACTATTGCTGAAAGCTTAACTACTTGAACTACTGCAGTAGTTTTCATAATCAAGTAGCCTTTATTCTATACGTAAATTTTTTATGTATAAAATGTTCAACAGTTAGACTAAAAATTATTACATTTCCCATCTTAAATTTAAACCCAAAATGTAAAGCCAATCACAACATCCCTGCAAGTTAATATAATTGTATAAAAAAAAAGACAAAAATAGAAGGATTTATAGTTTTAAGTCTTTTTTTTGTTTATCATATAAAAAATTTGTATAAAATACTTTCTCGCCAGTAAAACATTAACTTGTGTACGAATGTGAGAAGAACAGAAAAAGTAAAAACTACTGCAGTATATTTATTCATTTATTTAACTTAATATTAAAAAAGTTCTTTTTTGTTTGTTTTGTATATAAAGTTCATATGGACGAGTATATTTATGAAAATTTATCCCACAATCTTTCATTTAGTAGAAAAGAATTTTTCCACAAATATTTGTTGAATGTATGCAGTTTTGGTAAATGAGTAGCAAAACTAACAAACACAAATCATGTTTCGGGAGCTGCTGTAAAAGTGTTGCATTTGTATGCATGGCTTATCAATCACCCTAAAATCGATCTATAATTTCGACAAACTTATCTTATAAATTTATACATTTGACCCGACGACAGCCGGTTGTACGTGAAGCCTTTAAAGTCACTACCACAAAAATTCCTTGTAAAATAATTTACAACACCAAAATGAAATTGCTTTCCATATAGTAAATTGGATCTAATTTTATTATGAAATAACTTTAACATATAGGGTTTTAATTCTTATTTTCTGTTCAATGTCAAATTATATTAAATAACAGCCAAATGAAACAAATAACTTTCAACCAAAATTTTGTTTCGATTTTTTTTCTGGCAAGTGGCCTTAAGGAATTTCTAGGATGGGAATTTTTCACTTGTGATTAAAATTTATTGCATTTTTCGTTGGGAGTTATTTTTTTCAAATATTTTTTTAATTGTACTTTAAAATATTATTGTAAAATTTTTAATCGCTATTTCCGAAGTCGTTACACTATAAAGAAACAAAATATGAAGTCTAGTCGAAGGAATGTTATTTTATTTTTCCTAGCACTTATTTAAGTGGGATTATAGATAAAAATTGTTTGAAATTTTATTTATGTGCTTTCTTAAAGTAAATCTTCTTTTAAAATTTTTTAGATCAATCCACAAAAATCAAAAATATTAAAATATGAATAATTGATCGAAATTAAATTTACATAAATCCAAACAACTATTTAATAAAAAATGAAGTGACTTAGTTTTTTCTGATTTAATTATTTTGGCGATTTTTTTTATTAAACTCCAAAAAATTAAGATTTATTAGAAATTCTGAGACATATTTTATAAATTTAAATTGTAGCAAAAATATTTTGCAGTCGTCTGTCGCCAGAATAGTTAAGCAGCTTAGAGTAACCTATGATCTCTTGACCCTCACATTTTTGTTTCTTGAAGTTATTTAAAAATATCTTTTTAGATTTGTACAGTTCCATTACTGTAAGTTTAAATGTGCGAATAATTTTCTTACGTATCTTTAGCTTCCTTCCTCCGTTTTCGCGAGCTCAACTCCTGTCCTTCCATGCTTTCAGCACTAATTTATTTAGAAGGCACTTTCATTTGCTGATTGGTTGCTATATTCTACTTTAACAAGTACTGCTGGCCGTATGCCACGAATTACACGAACAATGTTGGCCTCTAAAGCGTCAAGTGTTGCTAGTTAATCAGCATAAGCCAGTGACTTCAGGTGGCCCTACAGGAAAAATCGAAAGATGTCAAGTCGCACGACCTTGGAGGCCAATTGACAGGTCCATTTCTTGACATCAACTTTCGCCAAATTTTAATTTCATTAGCTCAATGGTTGCGGTGGCCGTATGGCACGTAGCGCCATCATGTTGAAACTACATTTCTTACGGATCATTGCCATCCATATTTTTAAACGAAAGATCATTATTCATGGTGCGGTAATGATGTCCATTGACTGTAATTTGAGATCCGGCCTCATTTTTTAAGAAATGAGGTTCGGTGCATTTTGCTGGATGCAATGGAGTCTGTAGTGTTGTGGATTGGTCTCACTCCAAATGTGTCAATTTTGCTTATTAACAAACCCGTTAAGTCAAAAATAAGCCTCGTCGCTGAACACAATTCGGCGATAAAACGACGGGTCAGTTACTAACTGCTTTAAAGCCCAATCGGCGAAAGAACGACTAATATAACGGTCTCGTGTCTTTAATTCCTGCACTAGCTGGATCTTATACGGGTGTAGGCCAAGATCAACGTAGTGGACCGACAGAGCCCCAATTTGGATCTTCTTCTACACTTTCGTTTGTAGCAAAGATATTCTGTTCAGTACGCAAATTCCTTCAACGTGTTGGTGTTATTGCATCCTCTAGAGAGTATATTGTACGAAATCTATCCACAGTTCGACAGATGGCTTGCTCAGGTGGACGATTATATGAACCATATAAAACATGTAGTCGTCTTTAGGTTGCTCGAATTGATGACTGATTTTCAAAATAAACTTGGATGTTTAAGCGTGAGTCTTCATAAGGATTTGCCAGAGTTTAATGAAAATAATTAGAAAGAACTTTTCATCAAAATTTAATTTTAAAGTGTTATATTTTATAATTTAAAGTTCTTTCCGGCTTAAAAAACACACGATACTTGTTAACTCTTATAATTAGAAGTTTCTTTTCTTTTCGCTTGTTGTCAGTGAAAACTCATATTTAATAATGTGGCTCGTATTTAATTCATTTGAGGTCTCTATTATATCAAAACGCTTTTCATACGTTATTCGTCTTGTAGCTATTTTAGTTGACTATTTAACCCTTTTCTAGGAAATAATTAAATATAACGTACATAACACGGAAATATGAGTTTTTTACTCATCAAAAACAAATTAATACGAGTCATCCAAGCGTTGAGACAAAATATATATTTTTTGAACGAGAGAAATATATTAAGACTATCAAGACAGCAGGGTATTTAATGCTGTACACTAACGAAATACCTTTTTTATGAATGTGTCCCATGTAAGGGAAGTGTTTTTAATATTTTAAATAATAAATATTTGTTTTTTACAAGACTATAAAAACGATATGAATAGAGCAGCCAGCAGGAACATGTGAATAAAGTACTCCTTTATATTTACAGCAAGGCAAACGTATAGAAAATAAAAGGAGGAAAAAAAGGATATAGAAAAAAACAGCATTAAACAAAATTTCATAAAAATGAATTTAAAATTGCAGTGAGTTAAAAAGTGATAAAAAATGTAAATGAATAAATAACAAGTAAGAGAAAAATCTATGAAAAATTTACAATAGAAAGAAAAAGGCAGAAATTTTAAGGAATGAAATTGTAAGTTTTAGATTTTAAGAAAATACCACACGGTTAAAATATGTGCCACCTCTTGTAAAATTTTAGGAAAAAATTGTAAATAAAATAATTGAAGTTCTGACACGTTCTGTGTAATTTTAAAGTGTTCGATTCGACTCGGTTCAAAAGCTATCACAAAAGTTATAACTTCACTTTGCGTGCAAGGCTAAAGGCAGGCGATTGAATATATTTCAATTGTCACAGACATCACAAATATAATAATAAATTTCCCTGATCTTAAGAATATAAAAGATTTATAATATAAATAAAAATGAATATAATCCGAAATTAATCTAAATTTATCGGATTTTAATTAATATAATTTTCAACAAATCCTGTAATTGTGTTGCAACTTTTTAAAGTTTTTTCTAAACTGACATCAAAATTTAATGACTTCGTTATTAACTCAACTGCCGCCAGTGTAATTTTTTTCTTAAAGAAAACATACCTTTTCAGAACTGTTCACAGGGAAATTATTTTAGTCTTGTGGTTCATACACCAATTGCAGCTACTGTACATTTACATTTACATTTACACTTACAACTACAACAACTGCTCACTATATTATTTCATTATATTTATTTTTTTAATTTTACCTGAGCTATTTTCAATACTTGTTAGCAATTTTTCTCATTTAAGGTGTGTGCATGCGTTTTTCCAGTGTTTCTTGTATTTAAGGGGTGCTGATAGGATTATAAACATGTAAAACATTGATTGAATCTATTTTTTATTGTCCATGTTTTGTTGCAAATTCTTAAATCTCTTCTATTTGTATTGGCAGATTAAAACTGTTTTCAACACGCAGATATGAAAGGTAAATAGAAGTATGTAAATAATCTTATAATCGGTCAGTTGTAAAAAAAATCATATTAAAATTTGAATAAATGATTTTGGTTTAATACTTCATTGGGAAAGAGCTCAGGTGTTTCAGGTGCAATTTTTTTAAGTAGCAAATTAATTAAAAAACAATTTGGAAGAAAAGAATAATTACTGCTGGGTATAAAGAGTAATAGAGGATTTTTGTTGATACCTATTTTAAACCAAAATTAAAAAAAATTATCAGTTAAAATTTTGTTATTTTGTGAAAAATTTATTCTGATAAGATGTTGATCATTTAAGACTGACAGGTTCATGTTTGGAAAATGCTTTGTATTAAAAAAAAAAGAAGTATTAATTTGGATAACAAATTAATAATGTTGAATATATGGGCACTAGCGGTGTGTCACTTTACCATTATATTTTGTAATAGGTTGTTTCGCTATTTACAAGACTTTTGTTTAATACACTTGTAACAAGGCTTAAAAGATAGCAGTTTAGTTTTGGATGGGCTTTAATAAATTTAACAACTGAAATTTTTTCTTGATTTGGCAACCATTACAATTTTTTTAGCAAGTAAATAAAAACTGGCAACTCGAATTCCCCCCGAAATGCTGAAATTGAAAGAGGGCCAATCGAATTTATTTCAAGAGGATTAAAAATGCAAATCTTAATTATAAAACTAGTTGTACAAGGGCTGCTATATATATTTCTGGCTTGGCAACACTGAGTGCTGCCAAGTGCAATCTGACATTTTCATTGGAAAGTTTGTCATTTTTAAGCATAATCGTACTCAAAACGTTTTGACGTACGACCATTATTTGTGTTGTTTACAGTGACTTGAAAAAATTAATATAGAAAAAAATGGAATGAACTCGTGAACATTTTCGTGCCATCATTTTTCACAACTTTCGACGTGGATTATCACGACAAGAGTGCATTGATGAACTTAAATCTTTGTATGGCGATGAAGCAACATCCTATAGCACTGTGAAAAATTGGTATAATGAATTTAATCGTGGCCGAAGCTCGCTCAAAGACGAATTCCGTGAAGATCGTCCAAAAACGGCTGTTCTGCCAGAGAAAATTGATGCCGTGCGTGAACTCATAATGCAAGATCGACATGCGACATACCGAGAGATAGAGACATCCTTATACATTTCTTCCACCAGCATACATTCGATACTGCATGAACACCTGGCCGTAAAAAAGGTTTATTCTCGTTGGATCCCGCACAATTTGAAAGTCGCTCAAAAAAAGGCTTGTGTCGATTGGTGCAAAGAAATGTTGCAAAAATACGATTGCGGTGCTTCAAAAGACGTTTTTAAGATGATCACAGGTGACGAATCATGGATCTATGCGTATGAGCCCGAAACGAAACAACAATGGTCGCCTGTTTCTTCGGCAAAACTGGTCATGTGGCGACTGTTCCTCTTGAGCAACGTAGGACGGTCACTTCTGAGTGGTACACTACAATTTGTTTGCCTGAAGTCATCGGAGAAATTCGAAAAACCAACAAGAGAAGACGAATCATTGTTCACCATGACAATGCGAGCTCTCACACATCGGTTCAAACCAGAGCGTTTTTGACCGGCCAAAACGTCGAATAAATGGGTCATCCGCCGTACAGCCCTGACTTGGCACCTAATGACTTCTTCTTGTTTCCGCACATCAAGAAAAGAATGCGTGGTCAACGATTTTCGTCGCCAGAAGAAGCTGTTGAAGTGTTCAAAAACCATGTTTTAGAGGTGTCTCAATCGGAGTGGAAAAAGTGCTTCGACAACTGGTTTGAGCGCATGCAAAAGTGTATAAATCATGCTGGAGAATACTTTGAAAAACAATAAAACCATTTTTGATTATAAATATTCGCATTTTCACTATTATGCCAGAAATATATAGAGCAGCCCTCGTATTATTGCACAGATTATCTTTATATTAAAAAGTACTTTCAGTTAAAATCTCAATGGAGAGTTTTAAATTTTTGTAAAATTATATTTTATTTAACAACACTTGTCACATCAATTTAAAGGCTGTGACTGTCACAAAATTGAATAACTGATGTAATGGTTCGAAAAAAATAAAGGTTTAAAAATTTATTATCTGTTAATTTTTTTCGAAAAAAATTAAATATTTTTTTACAAATTGCAATTTGTTCAAAAACTCTCTGGTCATCTATAAATGACAATTTTTTATGTTATTCTTTCTAGTTAATGATGCTTCATTGCTGCTGCACGTGTTAGAAAACTCATTAAATTCTCTGCATTTCCATGTCATTTAACAACAAAGAAAAAAAAAAAAAAAAAAAAAAAACAAAAAAGGCAAATTTAATTAAATTCATTCAGTGACTTGTGTTAAAACGGATTTGCAAAAAATTTATTATATATTTAATTATAAAAAATTTTTGTTCAATCATGCATTAAAAATTAATCGTTTAGGTTAAGTTTTGTACCTGAGCGATTATTTTTTGAACATCGTTACGTTATTTTTTCAATTAAGCAAAATAACATTTAAATATTTCATTGTTTGACAATTATGAGTTAAACAGTTGAAATGATAAGGCAAACTATTGATAATTTTTTTTACTGTGTGTGAGAAAAAATTGACGATTTGGTCATTACTATAATTAATTATTGGTCTTTGTTTACACGTAAAAGAATTGATAAATTATATTACGACAACTTGCATAAGTTGTACTGACCTCAATTAGATTTTTATAGTGTTTTGTGGTCGAAATAAAATATTAATGACATATGGTGATGTTCGTCCATCAACTCAAGTGTATTCTTAGCTCAAAATTTTTTTGTTGCATTAAAAATCTATAGTGTAGTGCAGGTACGTAAATTAAAAAAAAGCTAGTAAAAGTGTCAAATGATGAAATGATTAGCATAAAATCTAACGAGACTACAAGTCACAAATTTAGTATTGAAAGGATTAACGTAAAGTTTCCCATGATAATAGTGGATATGTTGCCGATCACAAGTCACAAATTTAGAATTTGGAAAGATAAAATAAATAAATGAAATCAGTTCGTTTTTTTAATTTGTAATATACGAAGTAAAGGTAGCCTTTTAGGTCGTATATTATTTCATTTAAAATAATTATGTCTTAGGGAAAAAAACACGTTACTCAAGATTAATTATTTATTTGTAATGCTTCTTCTTATGCTTAAAACTAAATCTTACACCAACATCTGACAATATTAAGAGTGTTGCCAGAATATATTAATTTAAATATACCACACAATTAAAACTTATTTAAGTACTAGAGCGGCTCAAGAGCTCCATGACTTTCAATCTTTCATAGTAAAAATTTTTTAAACTCTGCTAGCATTTGTGAAAAATTGGAAATATCATTTTGTTTGATTGTAAGACAAAATTTTTGGTGTAAAAAATTTTTATCGAAAACATGCAAAATCTGTATAAAAACTCCTGTAAGAAAGATAACGTGTGATGATGCCAGAGGTTTTGAATTGACCTCAGAGTTTACCTTACACGAGAATAAGGAAAAAGTTTTTTAATACTTTTAGAATTTTTTAATACAAAAGTCATTTATGTTTGTTTTGTGTATTCATTTGGTCACTTACTTTGTTGTTGGTGTTTTTAGTTTCTTAACTTCTTGCTGTTAGACCTGAATTTTTTTGTTATAAATAAAAATACCTTTTATTTACAATTTTTCCCGACGTTTCGTAGATCTTTTGTCTACTTTTTCAAGGGATCGTAAAATTGTGGGATTTTACATTTAAACAAAATTTTAAAACATTTGGACTTTTAAAAATTATTTAAAAACAAAACAAAAAACAAAAATAACAAACACATCTTAAAATTTAATATCACAAACTGTGAAACGTCGGGAAAAATTGTAAATAAAAGGTATTTTTATTTATAACAAAAAAATTCAGGTCTAACAGCAAGAAGTTAAGAAACTAAAAAAACCAACAAAAGTCATTTATGTTTCGAGAAGATTTCTACAAATCGAAGGCCGGAAGTGAAAAGCAATTGTGTGACAAATCAACTTTAATAAAATAGTTTATCTATGCTATGAACGTTTTCACTATCTGACAAATTGAGCCAATCTATCCATTGATTTTAAAACTGAAAAAAAAGACGTTGCTTCAAAAGAATTTAGCTATCATAATAAAATGATTGACAATGCGAAATTATATCTAAAATCCTTGAACAGAAACTATAGAAAATTATATTTTCGAAAAATATATAATAATAATAAATATTTTTATAAATATTTTTATCACAAAATTTTGGTGAAGTGTCTGTTTAGCGGTGACAAAACATTGTGACTTAATTTTATAATTTTTTTATATACAAATCTACCATCAATCGAAAATATAAAATATTTTAGGAAAATTATTACTTGGATTTCATTAGAAAATATATATATTTTTTTATTTGTGATAAATAAGGTTGATGACCCTAATGATTCTTTCTATATTTTAACAAAATACCTCACCATATGTTCATTATAACTCGCTTCCTTATAACAAACACAAACACACACGCACATATGCAGCTAGGTAAGAGGCACGCCTGCCTATATGTTTTGTGCAACACAATATAACAAAACAACGTGCGGTTCCTTTTTTTTGTCATACTGAAGTGTCAATGACAACTTTTTAATTACTTTTTTAACTTTGAAAAGTACAACTGCTTGTTCTGTGGGTTTGTTTTTGTTTTTTTTATTATGATTTTATTCTTAAATGTGTGTCATAAATTAAAAATTTTATGACCTTTAAATTTTTTTTATTTTCCTAAACAAAGGGCTTCATTTTTTTAATGCTTTTGAAACAACAACTGTCGTCAAGATCATTTAAAAAAATTATGGTTCGTGTTAGGGATACCAATACAAGCCTGTATGGATCATTAATGTGGGCACTTAAAATAAATAAAAATAAATTTTGGAACATAATTTAAAAGTTTTAAAAATATTTTTATTGCTAAAATTTTTTTTGTTTACTTTTTATATGAAAGTTTTACTCTACGCCATCATTTCAACAACTTTAAAAAAGTTAACAATTCCATATTGTTTAATTATTATTTTTTATTTACTTGTATGAACAATGATTTTTTATATTTGTTTAATAAGAAAAAGTAATAAAGATAATATTATTTTTAAAAGTATTATAAATCAATAAAAACATATTTTTCGAAAGGCATGTTACAATTGATTTTTATATGCAGGTGACCTACAAAGAGGACAGAAATAAAATATCATACAGTGCTTAAGTAACCCAAGATAATCAAAAAATTTTATATAAGAAAATAAGAAATCAAGAATTGTTATCACAAAATAATAATATCTATTGCGATAAAATGCGGGAACCACTGATAATTTAGGGTATTTTTTTATCTACACCTAGTCTTCTGATAGACATCTGTATTTCCTTTCACGATTATTAGTGTAATAATAATTTGCTTTACTTAAAGAAACACACAAATTTTACTAATTAGATTATTTTTTAAGTGAATTCCTAATTATTTAAACATGATTATTCATAAAATTCATAGGAATTCTGTTTCTGTGGCTGAATCTTAAAAGGGAAGATGCAGTCTTTTACATGATCTACATGACTAACAAACGAAGTCATCTTCAATGTTGAAAAATACATTCGCTATTCATCATTGTTAAGCTTTAGTTCTAGTAACTATTGAATTTTTGTGTATGAACTTTGAAAAAGGCTTCCTGAAATTTGCAAATCTTCTCCGCGAGACATTGTTCTTGTAGTTTCATCAACACTCTCACATTTTTAAGTTATTATTTTCAGAGTTCTTAAAGTGGAGTTCAGTAGCCTTACTCTGTAATTCTCGTAGCTAAATCTAAGTCTCGAACACTAAAAAATTAATAGTAAATTATGGTAAATATTGTACCTTTATCTAAACATTTGTATTCTGTATATTTAATCGTGTAGCCAAGGCAAATTGAATACTTGATAAATTTGATAGCGAACGAAAAACAACATTTATTGAAAAAACAAAACGTTTCTTTGAGAAACATTTTAATAAATTTGTTTATTTTTTTTTTATCAAAATATGTGTATGTATATGTTTGTATGTACATTTATAAAAAATGTTTGAAGAAATATTTGAGTGGTTTGCAAAATAAGAAGTGCGGGAGTGGAACCAAGGCAAGTGCCTTAAGTGGAACTTTGTTCAATATGCCGAAAGACACCAGAGGAAAAATAAAATTAAGTAGAATTTATTCAGTAAATTTAATTTTATTCTATGTTTTTTATATTATTCATCACTGCTAACTGACATGTACACGAAAACTTACACAAACAAAATACACGCGTTTTTTCTTTTTGTCCTGATGCGGTTACCTAGTATTCAATTTGCCTTGCGTGTACCTAAAAGCTTATATTTTCACCTTGGCTAATATGATAGCAGTATACATATCCTTATCTTTTGAATTGATAAGTTGCTGTTGGAAAAGGACAAACATATTAGATTAGTTTTTTAAACTTCATTTTAATGTAATCATACTTAGAAATATGCTTTTCTTAAAAATAAATAACGTTTACCCCCGAAAAGCTCTTAAAATAAATAATGAAATATGAATTTTCAAAAGTTATTTTGAAACCAATAATTTTCTATTTTTGCAACATACAGACTTTACATGTATTTTAATAAAAAAAAATTAATTAAACATAAAGCAATTTAACGCTGGAATAATAGGCAAACGCAAACACTATTTGTTTAAAGTATTTTGTAAGGAATTAACGCAGTGTTTGTAAATACTTTGTGTGGTGGAGATAGTAATCGATATGGAATACAAAGACACCTATTTTTGTGTCTTTGTATTCCGTCGGTTTGTCTGTCCATCTGTCTGTGTTCGCTTGATGTAAAACCTACTTGATGTATTAGAGTGAAATTTTGTGAGGAGGCCACTTAAAAACTTGGTTCAATTATTTTTCTTCATAGGAATATGTCATTTCGTAGAGAAGCTAAGATAAAAATAATTCGACTTAATGAAAGTAACAAACTCACAGTGAAGATTAAACCTTTACGTGGCTCAACGGGTTCATTTGATATTCCATGTAACAATTCCGGACGTTATTTAGACTTCCTAGGAACATTTGTTAATTGAAGAATTTACTCCATACATGCGTCATAAGCTACAAAATACAAGATTATCAAAAACACTCAAATTTTTTAAAATTTTCACTATTTTTCAAAGCTTCTTTCAAGCCGTTAAGTTTCAGAAATAGGGCATCCCATTGCTCACAAAGATTTTTAAGTTCAGTGGAATCTACAAACTTGAAAATGATTAAAGTGGAATAAGGTTTCACAGCTATCATGGGTAAATTTTCTATACAATTCCAAATATGAAATGAGCATATATTACTGCTTCTTTATAACCCGTTTAGTTGTTTCCTTCATTTTCTTCCTAAAATAAATTAAATTAACACAACATCAAATAAAGAAATATAATTGTTTCATTTACATTTTAGCACTGCAAAATATTCTTTGCTAAATATTAAATTTTTTTTTTTGGGATATCAAACCGCTTATTTAAAGTAGAGAATACAAAATTAGAACCATGGCGAAATAATTTACCAGGTGGTGGCAGTAGCGAATTTTATTCATTTTCGCCGTTGCAGAAAATTTCAAACTTCATATAAAAAAAATTTTCGGTGATTTTTTATATATGGAGTTTGACATTTTCTGCAACGGCGAAAATGAATAAATTCGCCACTGCCACCACCTGGTAAATTATTTCGCCATGATTAGAACGTTATGAAGATGCGGCGAATTGAATTTTGGATGTTTCCAAATTTAGAGAGAGAGTGTTACAGAATTGCATTTGTAGCCAAAAATCACTAAATAGATTTTTAGCGATGGAAATTTAGCTTTAGCGATTTACACAATACTGCTGCGGGATCATTTAAGAAATTGACTTAGAAACAATATTTCTTAATATTTTGAAAGTTGTTCAACATAAATAAATTAAATTAATTTCAGCATAAATATAGTTTTTTTTAGTTTTTAACAATTATTGAGATAGATATTTTTTTATGAATGTATGTGGAAGAAACAAGTCACCACATTCGCCTAGACGCCACTTTCGTCATCAGCATTCTTTGCCTCTATCTATCTTTGCTTCTGAAAATTGTAAACATGTACCTCACAAACTATTTTAACCAACGAATTTCTTTTTTGTGTCTCTGTAAATGCAACGAACGCAATTTTTAATTTTATTCTTTCATTACTTTTCCTCACAACATCGTAGATGCTGTTTCAATATTTTACTAATTGTAATACAGTAAGTATGAGTGCGCGCTATGCCTTGCGTTTAATTTAACTTTATAGTGCGTTTCCATGATTTTGTCTAAAACACTTGATTTGCTCAATTCAAGCGTTTTCTACTTGATTTCCTATACATTTTTCATGCTACCAAAACCATTAAAATCACTTGATTTATTTCAAATCATGTCGAAAATGTATTTTTTCGAACTGATTTTGTCTTTGCAACACTGTTTTGAGTTTGGGATATTCAAGTTTAGCTCCGTGTTATCTATTCAGATTGGATGTTTTTATTAAAAAAGTGACATTTAATATTACAATTTTTGGTATAAAAATTGTTATAAAAATAAAACTAAAAATGTGTTAAGGAAAAACAAACAAAGGCTCGAACTTGATTTTTTACCAAAAAAAAAAAAACAATAGAGGGGTTGTTTTTCCTTAACGGTAAAAGTGTCAGTGTTACGTCTATTTCAAGTCAATGGAAAAATAGTATTAATGAAATTATTAGTTGAACTGTCTGATAATATAACAAATCGAATTCGGCTTGAATTCATTTTTATGTATCTGGATGGATGTTTTCAACGGAACACGTATATCCAGAGAACACGCTTTTCTCTACATGGTCTTCGTTTTTATAAATGATTTATAATTTTTATTTAGCGTTTCGTTAGTTTGAAATTATTAATTTCATAGCGACATTAGGATTAAGGGTTGATGAATTTGAATAGGCATAACATACTGTGAATATGAACATGAATAGGTTTAGGTTATTGGTGAAAATGTGAATGCAGCACATGTCTACAGGAGGACGAAGTAGGAAAAGCCATTACTAAAACATGCAAAGAATGACCAAGGATTTCAAAAGAATACAAATTATTAAAAGCGATTCAAGAGAAAATTTATGACATACTGTAAACATGAATAAAGAAATGATGTGACGTAATTATAGGCAAAGACATTTTCCATTGTTTTAGGCCTTAGTGAGATAAAACATTGATTTTGCCATTCAAAGCAAAGCAAATGATGGATAAAAAAGATATTGAAATAAACATTTGTATATAGAGAAGCATCGACACGTGAATTAATATACACATTAATAAAGAAATTGACAAAAATATTAACATAAATAAAAATTTACGGGTGTAGAAATATTGCCATAGACATTGACATTAATACTGATATTGCAATGTCCTTGACACCAACACTTAAATTATTATAGAATATGAATATGCATATCAAAACTATTCAACAGTTATATTATGTCATACCATAAACATGAGCTAAGAAATTGATGTGAATATAACTATTGGCAAGGATGCATACGCTAATTCACTGACAAATATGTTCATTTATATTGACATTAATAACGAAACTGTTGTTTTATTAACATGCACTATGTTATAGACATTGAAGTATATACTTTGACATTGATGTTGATATGACGATGACATTAACATTAACCACAACATTTAAATAGCCTTGACATAAATATGAACCAAAAAATTCATATTGATATAGATATATACAAAAACATAATATAACATATACATATATCCATGGACATTGACATGAACATGAACATTGACATGGACATAAGCAAAGAAATTAAATTTAAATAAATATATGTGTAAGGAAACGAGCATTTACAAAGACGTTAGTGTTAATATAGATGCTGTCAAATACTTTGACATTAATATCGATATGACGATGACATTGACCATAATCACAACATTCCTATAGCCATAGATATAAATATAAATGAACCAATTTACATTCAAGTAGATACTTGGGGCATTACAAAAAAATTTCTCATTAAAGCTTTTCTTTTAAAGAACAAGAGATTGATGTAGGCATCTATTTGCATCATTCTGCTATTGTGTAATATTTCTTTAAGAAAAATTTTAATTACTTTGAACTGAATTTAATTAAATAATAAATAACATTAAATAATAAAATATAAAAACACCTAACAAATCGTTCAAATCTGCTTAAAATGTACATTCAAGACAGTAAAATTATTATAGAAATTATTTATTTATCCTTTTAGTTTTATTTATTTTTAATATTTTGATCCATGTGTGAAATAAGTTTGTGTGTCGAAGCTTAAATTTGTATCTCTAAATAAACAATAATAATTGTTATTGAAATGAATTGTTGAATTATGTTGCATAGAACATTAAAATCCAATCATGACAGATGAAAATTTTGTTCTGGTTCCTATTATTGTTTTTGCTTTTTGCCATTATAATTTATGCTATTTGCTGTTGTATATTTAAATATTTAAACTCAGCGCACAAATAAATTTTAATTAAATTTTATGTCATTTTCTAAATTAAAAGGAATCAAATGTAAGTGTGTAGTTTAAGTATAAAAAAAAAAAAAATAAATGAAAATAAATTTTAAATAAATACTAATTTTAACAACAAATATTAGAGTAACTATATAAAAATTTATTATGTTTTTAAAAGAATTAATTTTAATTGATTTGTTTTTATTAGAAGTCCCCTCTCTTTTTTAAATTTTTATATTTCATTCAGTCTGTAAACGCAATTAAAAAATTGCGGGTCAGGAAGATGTATCAATATATCTTATTACAGACATTTGACACGCAATAAGAAAAAATTCTCGTTTGGGCATTTATGAGTTTCAGGTTTCCTAGTGAACAAACTTAAATCTTCGAAAATATTTGACAAAAAATTAACTTAAACTTGTAGTTGGAGGGCCTAAAGAAGAACTAGTGCACTAAAGTTATTAAACGTCCATCAGGGCCACCTTGTAAAATAGTAAAATCGTTACAAAAATTTTAAAATAAAATATTATGCTTTTCAGTTTACAAACGGTAGAGTAGAAACCCACTTTAATTTTTAAACCATATTCCCTTTAATATAGCAGCATTGAAACATACAACTCAAGGAAGAGAGATTTCCTGATTAGCAAATATGCGTCTTCATCAAAGCAGCTATCTATATCTCATTAATATGTGACTCAAGCGACGTCAAACCAATTTTGGAGCCATCCTGCCTACAATATTTTTTGCTTTAGTTCAGATTCATAGTTTAAAACGTTTGAGCAAAGTAGGCCATGACTGACAAAAACTATTTATGAGTTATTTCTTTTAAGCCACTGGGTAGGATTCGACCACATTTTTCTGGTTAACTATACAGGCGCCCTAACAACAATATTTTTCCTGTCTATCCCTTATTAAAATCTCACCTGACTATAAAAGAAGTAAGGTCGAGCCTGATACTAAATTAAAATCTTGTAGAGCTTACGAGATCCGAAGTATGGCGTCCCGGCTATATAACCATCTTGCACATGAAAGAAACATACCTAACAAATTTTTTTTGTTTATCAGATTTAATTTCCTCGACATTGATCCACAAGTATGATTCATTTATTGATATTAAATAAGAATGTTTAAAAATTTAAAAAATAATTTTTGGCGATTTTTTACTAAGTATTCTCCGCAAAAAATAAATCTGGTAACATTGGTAGTAAATAAACCAAAATTTCAATTAAATCACACAACTTCACTAATTAGACCCAACATTTTAAAGTAATTTAAAAACTACTACAGCTTCCTTCCCTCTTCATTTTATTTAACTGACTGCTGACACTTTAAATATCAAAATTTAATTTTTACCACTTTAAAATAATAAAAAATAAAATTATATGACCTTTAGCAACTTTTGAAATTGACATTAGAACTGACTAATAAAGGCACTCTAAAATTTTATAATTGATTTTAAAGATTTCTTTTTTTCAAAAATTTAACTTATCTAAACAAAAATTTTTTTAATTGACTGTGTTTTTGTGACTCTGTTTGACCTGTCAAATCACTTACAGAGATAAACATTTATTTTCTTTTAGCTTGTTTTTTAATGAATTGATTTCCTTTAATTTACTTTGGCTGTAACCAAGCATTCATCACACACACTATCGAGGGTATCATTCATTGACAAACTTCTGTTCTTTGATTTGTATCTGTGATATCACTTCATGTCAGATTTAACTTTATGTCTGTAGTTTTTATACTTTTATTTCAATGTTTGTAGATGAGGTAAATCTTGTATTGACTTTAAAAGATGGATTACGTATTAATAATAAATAGAATGAATTAAAGTTGGGTGGCTATATTTTTCAAATATTTTTGTTTTTTAAATTAGAATGGAAAAAAGTCAAAATTTTTAAATAAAATTGTTATGTTTTATTAACAAAATTAAAGTAACACAAAATTGAATAAATTGAAGGATTTTTCGTTCAATTTGGTATTCGCATGCGGTATTTTATCTCATACATTGGCCTGAAAATAAAAACAGACGCAAAGTTAAATAAGCATTGCGATTGAAATAAGTTTTTGATTAGAAAATGGCATTAATAAAATAAAGACCTAGATATTGATACAGATATCGATAGGGGCATTACTATAATTATTGATGTAGCCATGTCAATGTCCCTAACATATATGTGGACAAACAGGTTGGTGTAGACATCAACAAACATTCACGTAGATATTCACACAAATGGTCAATGACATAAACAATGTCTTGTACGAACACAGGTACTGATATTGATATAAAAATTGCTACTGATTTAAAAAATGATTTAAAAGATACCAAACATTATTATTGACATAAATTTTTTTTTAATTTGACACACATTTAAATATGTTTTGCAATATGAAAAGCATAAAAAAATCGTTATTGTCATCGACGTAGCACAATATAATTTTATTATGCTTTACCATGGTTTCTTTTGCAGTTTCCCTGAACTTACTTTCTTGTCTGTAAGCAAAGTAAAAAATTGCTGACTTAAAAATATCGCGTAGTCATCTTGTTTTTCAAAGGGTGAACTAGTATTCCTTATAACCTTTTTTATTATTTTATATTAATAAATACATAATAAACTATAGTTCATCCTGTTAAAAACAAGCCAATTAAACATGTTTTTGTGCGAAAGGTGGAATCGTATTTAGAATATGCATATAAGTGATCTAAGAAGTAAAATAGCACCGGCCATAGGACTCTTTATAAATTGAGAAACAAATTAAATGTTAAAACTAAACTATTGTTGTGTCATGCTTATGATTTAGGGATGGAAAAACACAAATATTCTAAAATCAGTGATACCAATTTATTGATTTTTCACTTGTTAAATACTATTGTACGTAGACAAGGTCTTTAATAATACCGGTTATCACACTACTAATTTTGTGCAGAATCAAACAATGGCTAACACTAAAAACCAAGTGAATCTTTGAGTTTCAAGATGCAGACTAAAAGCTGAATTACCAGCAAGAATTGAATATCACGTTTCAAAACGGTTCTTAAAGAATATTTATTTTTATTTAAGTTTTGTTATTTTTTAAATTTTGTTTTTCTTCTACAACGTTAATATTCAAATACCTTATTGTTAAAGACGTACATCTTAAATTATTTGCCAACTTTCCTCAATAATGCCCATATGGTGCTTAGGTGCTAAATTCTTTTTCTGAATACTTATATGTACATTGAATTAATAAAGAAAAAAAAAAAAAAAGAAAAAAGTCATAATAATTATCTCCAAAGAATTGAACGAAATGACCTATTGTGTTTGCTAACAAAGCAGGAAGTTTCTGAGAAACTTTATAACCACAAAACAATAGTAACAAACACAGAACAACAAGCAAACAAAGGATATACAAGCAAACAAAAACCTACACTTACTAACAGTTAATAAATGTTGATGACTACCGCAACATGTATGATAAATGGAATGTTTCAAAGGTTAAAGGACTTAACAGAAATTTCTAGCATATTCAAGAACTACTAAGAGGCGGTAAAAAAGTTACCTCCATAACATACCGCTATTTGAACGTTGTCGAATTAAAATTCGATATGAGTACTCGATACAGTAGTTTTTTTTCGTTACCAAAGTGAGCAAAATTACCATTGCGTTGTGTAAAGCTCCAAAAGTTGTCTGTAAGTAAATTTTTTGCTAATAAAATAACTCAAAAAAAGCAGGAAAAATGGAAAAAAGGCTTTAAACTTTCAAGAAATTGAAGATAATAAAAAAATAGCCTCAACTTTAAAGCGAAAAGTTTGGACCATACTTTAAGGAACCACTGTTTAAAAAAAAATATTTTGTTATTTTCGCATTAAAGTTATTTAAGTATTAGTAAAAATATTCAACGCCTTAATTGTTATATAAATTTTAAAACCCCTAAAAGCTGGTATTTATTTTATGAAACCCCGAGGTTCCTGATTTGCAAATCCCAGGATTTCAGACTTCGGTTTTCCCGCTTGGCGTCCCTAGTTTTTAAAAAATTCTTTAATTTTTGAAATTTTTCTAAAAATAAAAATATAAAAAATGATGTTAAAAATGATATTAAAAATAAATTTCCATCATAAAAAATTATACAACGTGTGTAAACGTTTTTCAAAAGTACCCTAAATAATTCTCAAAAAAAAGAAAATCAATTAAATTAAACACACCCAAAACAGCGACCATAAATAATAAAACCTGTAAAAAACGCACAATTTATTTTTATGGCCTTTTGTACACCATTCGTTCCTCAATATTTATCGTCCACATAAAATATTTGTGACATGCTTTTCCTAATGTTAATGATTTTTCCAAAAAAAAAAAAAAAAAAAAAAAAAATGACATTAAAAAAAGGTATCGAAATGAGTTGATTTTGTGACTCTAGATTGATTTCAAAGTAAAGGAAGCACAAATAATTATTACCATTACTAGGATAACAATTGGAAAATTATTTGTTTCATGACATTTTTTAGTCACGCATAATATGACATGATATTTAGTTTTACATAAACGTTCCATTTGTTAATGTTATAGTTTTGCTAAACGAAATACGAAGACTGTTTTAGAATTATCCTCGCTTAAGTACACAGAAAAAAAAAATGTATTCCCAGTTGGGAAAAAAATTTAAAATCGAAAAATATTTTACATTTTGCTAAAATCTCAAGCGAAAATTAAAAAGCGTCTTTAACTCTTAAAAAAGTTGAAATAAAATTGTTTCTAAAAATTAACCTCGATATTTATTTTAAGTATTTAGAACATAATTTTTAACCTTATTTAAGGTTAAAATTCCGTGAGGATAATTTAAAGTAGGTGTTTAGCCAATTCCTAGCTGAAAGAAGGGAGTATTTCATGTTTAAATGGTTAAAGAAGATTATTTCAAAATTGTTTGCAATTTCTTGCTGTTACATTATTTTATTTGCTGTTTGCCAGCTCTGTTTCTTAGAATCATTAAAAGGACCTCAAATTAAGTTTTATTAAACATATTAAGTTTATACTAACATCAGTCATCACTACTTGTATTTAATGTCATAAAAACAAAAGAATTAAAAAATAAACATAAATGTTCTATTTTATATTTGAGCAGACCTACTGTGTGCTCTCAGGTGAATATTCATATGAGAATTTAAAACTTTTAATTGTGGCTATAAACCATCAAGTATATGTTTGTTTGTGTTTAGTGTACACTTATAAATAGGGAAATGGAAAAGGTCCCTTTCATTATCATACACACATACCTACACATAAACAACATTTGATTTCTTTTGCGTTCGTGAGGGACCAACTTAATTTCTATGTGTTGTAATTTATGCTTATTTTGCATGTTTTCCTGCAATTGTCAAGATTTTTATACACTACCACAAACGATATGAAATCATACAGCCAACTAAATTCAACGACTATACAAATACATAAAAGTTTTCTCGGAAAATTTATGATAGCTGTAGCCTCTAAAAGCTAAAAAGCATATACAGATATTAAAACATAAACAGAAGTTTAAAGTAAAAACAATATAAAATGCAAAGAGGGTGGGAAATGTTTTACGATATAATTACAAAAATCCGCCTTTCTCCACCCTTTCTAAAGCACATAAATATTTTTACCTGCACCCATTAAAAAGGTTTATTTCACAATAAAAAAGTAATATATGAATATTCAAATATGCGAAAAGTTTATGACTCTTCCAGCACAAATACCTAATTATTATTAACATCAAAACAGAACAACAACAACAAAAAAATATTATAGTATAGAATATTTTGTTTTAAAATGATGAGTATAAGGACTGGTAAAAGTGTAACATGAAATACTTTTTTGTTTTAACTTATAATTTCTTTATCAATTAATTTTGATTCCTTTTTAGAAGCTTCTATGATAACACTTTAATTCGACTGTATTTAGATAGTGACTTTAACAGAACAGTGACTAGTCTTAAACTTTATTACCACTTAACAATAACAGCAATAAAACTAGGGTACTGTAAGCAACAAATAATAAGGCAATAATCAGAATATGATTGGATATGGACATAATTCTTGTATAAAAAACCGACTTTATAATAGACTTCAGCTATTTGTGAATAACTGTTTAAAAAGGTGGTCACACTAATCAAAGTTCCCTTAATATTGGGACACCCTTTAACTTCCAAATTTTACTGTTGTAGCGGAATTGGCAATACAATTTCTTTTTAAATTTCATTTTTCTGTCTACAATTGTTTAAAAGTTTTGCCATATACATCAAATTTCATCAACTATTGGCACACTCTTTAATTTCTAATTTTATATATTTAACTTTTTAATTTATCACAAAAAGTAGTGGACAAATGATCTCGTTTTTAAGTAATTGTATATAACGGTTCTAAAAATAGAGCTGTATAAGTCAAATATCTTCAATTATATGAACACCCTTTAATTTATAAATATAAATTGTATACTTGTTGTTATAGTGGACATAGCATAATAGGTCCCTTGTTAATTTCAGCTGTGTGTCTATAACGTTTCAAAAGCTTGCCAATATACATTAAATTACTTTAACTATTGGGACACCCTTTAATTTTTAAATTAAAATTTTGTATTTGTTGCTATAGGGGACTAAGCAATTCTGTTTCCTTTTAAATTTGAACAAAGTGTGTACAAATTAAATAAACTATTGGGGCACCCTTTAATTATTAATTTTGAGTATTTATTTTTGTTATTATAACGATCATAGTAATAGACACTTTTTCTAATGTTCAACCGTTTGCCCATAACAGTTCAAAATATAGGCTCATATAGGTCATTTTACGTCACTTATGGGACACCCTTTAATTTTTAGTTTATTTTTGTATTAATTTTTGCTATTGGAAGCTAAAGTGGTTTGCACTTTTTTAAATTTTAAAGTTGTGCCCTTAACGCTTCATAATACACGTAAAAATCATGTATACTGTATGGTGACACCTTTTAATTATTCAAATTTTAACTTTTTTTAAAACAAAACCAATATGTAAGCATACCTTTCAAATAAAATAAATTTTCAAAATCGGTTTAGAAATGACTGAGTTAGTTTTACAGGAACAAGAGAAGACAAAAAGCAATATTCAGGCAAAATAATGACCTCCTTCTTTTTTGAAGTCAATTTCAAATGAGAATACACTTTGTCTAAACTTAAAGATACTTTTCTTATACTATCACCTTTATTTGAACAGATTTTACTATAATAATATTTGCAAGAAAACGACTTCCAAACAGGCAAACTGTCATGAGATCTGAAATAAAAATTTTAAAAACCAAGTCTGTCTTCTTTCATTCAAAATAGAATCAAACAAGTGTAAAAAGGAGAGCCTTTAAATCTAAATTTTATTCTTGATTATTATTACACTTTTTTTTGTAGGACTTAACAGTGACAAAATGGTAAAGTAACTTTGGTAAAGCTATGGCTATACTTTCATAAGAGATTTTTAGAAGCATTTAATTAAAAAAATAAAAAAATTAAATACAAAAAATTAAACACTAAATGAAATCTCATTACTCTCAGTCCTTATTTGATATCATAAAAATTAAAAAAAAAAAAATCCAACTCGATTTTTTTACATGTTTATGGCCTTTTAAAAAAGCTTATCAAAATAAATTAATCAGTGCTTAAAAAAAGGAAAACATTTCCGTCACAAAGTAAAGTAAAAACCTGTCAGAGTTTATATTATTTGTTGCACACATTATTTTTTTGTTTTTGTTGCTAGCTTTTCAAAATATTTTTTTTTTATTTTTCTGTTTAATAAAATTCATTTCATTTTTAAATGTTTATGAACGGGCAGTTGCAATAAAATACTAAAACACCTTTTGACTAATTTACCTTAATGGTGCAATTTTAAATTGCAGATGTTAGTAATTTCCTAATATAGAATTGGTGTGAAACAGTTGACAATTGCACAAGCACTATATTATTAAAAATACATTAGACATTATAAGCCCTTAAAAAACGGTTATTTAAACGTATTAATTTTCTTAATTTACAAAATTCTAGGGAAAAAAATATTAAATTTTTTTTATTTTATTTTAAGGAGAAAATAATAGTTAATTTGGTAAAGAAATCATATTTTTAGTAATTGCTCTGATTGTAATAAAAAGGCTATTTTTTAACATAAAAGAGAGAAAGGATTTTTTCATACGATAGATCATCACATGGGGCATATGGCTGCTGCTACTGTTCTTGACGAAGCACATAATGGACGTAAATTTTAGGCGACTTGTTAATGTCACGACTTGACTAATTTAGTTTGATTAAACCAAATGACTTACAAGGCTTTTAATTTATAAATTAAATCTTAATGTTTCTTTAAAATCTTCTTACATTTCGCCCGATAAAAATCCAAAAATACAACTTGTTTTGCGGTCTTGTAATTATTTATTAGAGTGCTATGACAGTTAACTGTCAATCAGTTTATCAATATAGCACAGGCTAATATCCGTTGCGTTGTTGTTGTTGTTGCTGTTATTGCTTGTCTAGTTTATAATAAAGACACTAACTACACTGACTCTCTACGAAAAGTTGCCACCAACTAATCACTTACAAAGTGACAGTTTTGTTGATGAATATTTTATGTTCTCAATTTTATTTCTTCCCTTCTAATATTTTAGCACCCTTTTTAAACGCTAAACGATTTCTAAAGTTTCCTTATTGCAAACAATATGGAAAAGAAAAAGTTTTCTTATTGACACCAGCAATAATTTAGACAGACAAGTGTAAAATTTTGTGGTTGATAAGGGACGAAAATGTAAAATTTATTGATTCTTATTTTCAGATTTTTTTATTTATTTATTTACATGAATTGCAGGGGGGTTAATGTGGGGATGTATAATTTTGTATTTATTTTAATAATTGATTTGTTTTGTGTTTGTCTTGTGGGTAAATTAAATATTAATAATGTTTTCTTAATTTCTTTTCTTGCAGGTATGTATTCATTTTAATTCAGTTATTAAAAGTAAGTTTTGTTTTATTCATTTTAAGTTCTTTCTTTAAACATTTCAAAAGCCAAACATTCATATTAAATGGTGAGTTAAAAGGAGATGTGTTTTTATTTTATTAAATCTGAAATTATATAAACATCTTTTTAAGCGCGCAGATTTTTATACGACAAATTTAAAATCAAAATAGAATTTTTATAATGAAGATTTTAAAATGTGAGTGTATTTTAATATACAACAATGAAAAGTGTAACTTTAATATGTTCAAATTTTTTCTTTAAATTCTGAAACAATGAGTAATAGAATCGCCTTATATTCTGCGATTGTCCAATATATGAAATAATTTTATTCTTAACGCCTAAAAGTATGCTAAGGTGTAGTGTTTAATCATTCTAGTCTTTCTCTAGTACAAAATGCTAAAAAAATATATCCTATATCTTAACACATATAAAAATCTATTCGCGTTTTAAATTTCGTTAGAATGCACTTAGCCGTTCAGGCGTGATTGAGCAACAAACATCCCAACGTCCGGAAATCACTCATCCAAACGTTAAAGCTTTTGATAATTATAATATTAAAGGGATGTATTTATGTTAGAATTTCCTATCTATGCAGTATTTTCCGTAACAATTAAAGGCTTTAATATAAAAAAACAAAGTTGGTATTAAATTTTAAGTATTCAAATTTTTATTATTCATTTTCTTATTTTATTTAGAATATTTTAGGAAATGCTTATCTTCAAGCGTTATAAATTTTTTTTTTTAATATTTTGTATGTTGTTTTTTTTTTACATTTTTATGTTGTTTTGTTTTTAAGTAAATCTGGGTCAAGGGTTGTTGGTCTTAATTTTTGCTCTCAACACAATAAAAGACAAGAAAGAAACAAAAAAAAAAAATATAATAAAGAAATAATAAAAAAAAATTATAATAATACAAACTAAGTTCTTAGCAATAATTACTAAAGGAATGTGATAACATGATGAAATTTCTCAGGACTAAGGAAAACTATTTTTGTAAAATTATTTTGCTGTCATGCTTTTCTACAGAAATTTTTGATCAATCTTGTTATAACACACATTTATAAATTCAATTAAAAAATTCAACAAAAGACGCTGTCAAAAACAAATTAATACTTGAAGGTCTACAGGATTCTTACGACAAGGAAACAAATAAAACTGATGTCTGCTATCTAACACAAAGAAGTGGCGGCAATATTCTTTTCAGTTCTTTGCTCTCGGCTTTTTTATATTTCTTTCTTGTCTTACAATTTTTTTAAATAAATAAATGTAAGTGCTTGTTGTTAAACCTAAAGATAACATAATTTTCTTTTGTAATTAGCCTATTTTGTGTGTACGTGTGTATGTGTGGGCATATCAAACGGTTGGCCTTTTGTTCTCAAGCTGCTGTAATATAATTTTTTTTTAAATTCAATTATCTTTTATTTTGTAAGTGAAAGAAATATAAAAACACTAATCATAATGAGAGAGAAACAAAAACAGCCTATTATATCGTACATTTTGTGGCCCTACAAATTATCTAGTGAATGCCAGTTGTGGTTTCGTGTTGTTTTCAAATCATTCCTTTTAAGTTATAACACAGTAAATTATACTTCCACAGCTTTAATGTATTTAATGATAATTTCATCTTAGAAAATTAATGAAAGTTAAATTAGATTAGAAAAAATTAAAGGAGTCTGTGTCTACAGATCCCTATTAGTCTTACAACAGCAATTAAAATTACTCAAGATAATGTATTAAATTTTATGCAATAATGGGAGAATTTTAGCAGAGATATGATGGAAGTCGTTAAAGTATTCTTGAAGAAAACTTATTTTAATACAGAAATTTATAAAAACGTAATTTGTGCATTAGCTAAGAGGGTAATAAAATTTAATTGCTCAAACATTTGTTCCGTAATCGTCGTTTTAATTATCGGCTTGCATAATATATTTTCTAGGTTTAGGATGTTGTTAACAGATTCCAATTAATATTTGAAAATTTTATTTGCAAAAGAATTTATAGCAATTTTATTTAAGTAATTCATAAATAATATTAGTCATACGACACAGGGAACTTAAACTGTAGTTTCAAGATCATGCTTAAACCCGTTTACGAAATAATTTTTTAAATGCTTTAGTTGTTTTAATTCAATTTTCTGCCATTAATAATGCTTTCAATCAGAAAAACAAGTAAAACAGGATTACTACATTCAGCTATGCGAAATCTTATATACTCTTCACTATATATGTAAATCTCGTTTAGCGAAGTATTAAATAACAAATATTGAGGTCACAGATAATAAAAAAAAAAATTAAAAAATGTCCTCGGCTCTTAATGGGTTAAGCATTTTTTAAAAAATTTTGTATTTTCTAAAAGATCCTTTCTAAAGCTTTTAAATGATACCCATATTGATGTCTTAAAAAATATGACGCACAATCGTACTTTTCTATGAAAGGTACAGAGGCCAATAATTCTGAAAATATGGGTGAGCGAAATTTTTTTTTAACTCTCTGTAGCCCCATATATATTTTTTTTGATTGGAGTAATCTTATTGTTCCAAATGATATGGAAAAATTAGAAGCTGGCGTGTTGTATTTGCCTGCTGCCTCGAGGCACATAAAGCGATCTTGCTTATTTTTTAAAATATAATTTTTTTCTAGCTTATCACGGACAGACAGACCGACATCGCTCATTCGACTTCTCTATGTTCTATTGCTCTATTGATTATTTTGTAGAAATGGATACTGTAGAAATTACAAACGGAATGATGTGGTGAAGGGAATAAAAATGTAATTATAACATTTTTATGTGAAAAAATCGCATATAAGTTTCTGGAACGAGGTGCTACGTTGCTTAAAGATACTGGTACAAGCACATATTTTAGAAAAATCAGTTGCTTATAAGCACTGTAGCTGCGTTTAAGATTTTCGATTGATCAATCGGCTAAAAAATGTCTTACCCTTTTAAAAACTATAAGTAAATTTAAAAAGCAAGTGCTTAAAAAATCACCCTATATATTATTTTGTTCAAGTCTTAAATTTTATTATTTTAACTTTTCCCTTATAACGTTAAAAAAAAGTCTTTTTAAATAAAGGTTTTATAGTATATTTTAAATAGTTGCTCTTAAATAATATTAATCATACGTCATCATTAACCAGAACCTAAGGTTTTTAATCATCTTAAAAATGTTTAAAATTTTCTTAAAACTCGTCCAATTCTTGATTTAATTTATTTAATTTTTCCTATGCTCTTAGCATTCTGCACAAATAATATAAATAATAAGAATTACAAAACTTAACCACTTCAAGCTGTTAGAAAGAAAAAAGTCTCATCTTTGTGTTTAACAACTGTGTTTCTATAATCCTTTCTTTGCATGCTCAAACATGCTAAAAAAAAACCTATAAGGTTGAAAATAAAAATGAAGCACATGTACACCTTCTAGAGTTAATCTTTTTATTTCAGGTTTTTTTTTCAATGCTCCCTTATATGAGCAGACATGTTTAAGTCCTCAATTCACCTTTATTCTCAGAAGAAAAAAAAAAAAAAGAAAATACACTTAAAAAATTTAGAAAACGAGCGACATAAGGAATAACATTTTTTGCTTTTTTATTTTCCTCTGGTTTTTCTACATTTTCTTACTTTTTGCTGTCATAAAGATTATTTGAACTTTTAAGAAAATAAAATAAAAATAGAATATGGGAAAATTAAACTGGGAAATTGTTGGTTAAAAGAAATAAGAAAAAAATACATGTGTTCACGTTTAAATTGAAATTGATAATAACCTCTAAGCTTTGGGGTTTTGGTGTTTTCTTTTGTTTCCCTCTTAAAGTGTGAATATAACATGAGATCAAGTTTGTTGCGGTAATAGAATTATTTTAATCATTACCAGCAACAAAAACCATTTAGAGATGCACTTCAAAAAACTGTCTCTGAAAATGAGTTCGGGAATGCGAAATAAAAAAAATATTTGTGTTTAATAAAGATGCACTGCACTGCCCATCCCTGGCTCGAAGAAGACTAAGAATTCTGGGCTCTCCTTTCTTTGGAACTCTTACGGAGCTATCATCTCACTCTATAGGGGACACAGCGAAGTTCATTCGTGAATCCTGGCTGGGTAAAGGGAATCACGCCGCCTTCTTTGTGGTATCACAACGGGTCATTCGTTTGTACTCAAGTGAACTTCGTCGCGAGAGGCTGCCACTCTTAACTAACTAACTAATAAAGATGCATCGAGATATTTGAAAAAGAAAATTATTATAAATATGATTAAGTATAATAAATTATACTTTATAAATATACAAATTTATCAGTAGGAACTCTCCCAAAAAACCAGAAATTATTTAATCCAGTTGGTCACAGAGCTTTATATTTTTCTGAGTGCCTTAAGGTCTTTAAAGTCACAATTCATTTATTTACTTACAGAAAAAACACCAAAAATTTATTTAATTTATTTTTTTGCAAAAGTGACCAATGCCACTTTGAAAATAAACGGCTTATATATTTTTATAATTTTTTTTTACACGACTCAATTCTGTTAATTTAACATTCTGTTAATTTAACTTTTTTGAATACAAGTTATGTAAACTAAAACAGGGTTGTCAAAAATGCAGCTAACTGACGGAGCTATTTGCACTCACTGAAAAACTAAAAATACAAATTATTCGGTTAAACTGTTTTGTGATTTCAATTTTAAGTAAATTAAAAATAACAAAAACTAGATGACCCGTGCGAATATTTCGCAGCGTTATTTGTCATTTTTGTAAGATAAAATGAAAATAATAAATAGAAATTTTAGTAACTTCAATACATTTTATTAAAAGTATAAAAATATTAGAAATCATAATATATCATACATATTTACACACATACACACATACATATGTTTAAATGCTTTTATAGTACTTCTTTGAATATAATGTTAGAGGTAATGACATGATCATCGTTAACTTTTTGCCCGTACGAATCCCTTATATAAACAATAATGTCTTTAATCGTATGCACTCGAGAAAAAGCCACGTATAACTGTCCATGTGAAAAGACCGGTTTTGGTATAATACAATCCTACCTTTTGAAGGGTTTGACCTTGTGCTTTGTTTATTGTCATAGCAAAAGCAACTTTCAGAGGGAATTGTTTTCGTGTCATTCGGAAAGGCACAGTTGGATCAAAAGGTGTAAGGTTGATTCGGGGTATGAGTACAGTTTTATCGGTATGAATAATTTTTGCTGATATTTCTTGTTTTAATCTAAATGCACGTTATTTATAATCTTAATTTGCACGTAATATGCATATTATATATAACTGACTTAGTAAATAGCGGTATTGCAAGAATGGATTTTAATACATACTGTATTATGTAGAACTTCGTTACCACACTTGAACAAAAATATATAATCATAATGACAATAGTATTATCATGCAGAAGCGACCCTGTATTACCACACTTGAACAAAAACATATAATGACGGTATTATCATGCAGTTCTATATAAAATATAATTTTTATCAATGAAAGTATTAATTTTTTAATTTCTAATTATTTTTCGTCATTAGTGTTAGAAATAAGCTTTAAAATAAGATATTTGCAGCCGACAAAAAAAGTGCTTTAGAAATAATATATATGATGATGTTATAGGGATGATGGGTGTGGCATTTTTTAAACAAATATTTTTTATTACAATAATTTCTTAAATTTTTTATAAAAATATTCTAGAGTTGAAAAATATTTCAATATTAAAATTTTTTAAGAATTACAACTTGAAAACTATTTGCTGTTTGTTTATCAACCTGCAATTTATAAATCATAAAACTTTTGCATATAAAAATAGTCCTTTATTAAATATTCAGACCTTCGATTTACAGAAGGCTGGAATGAGTTTATCTTATTGTTATGGTATTTTGATTTTTTTTGTTTTGCAAAATACCAAATAAATGATTTCGAAAATATTCCTTTAAAACAGTATCCGAAAACAAACAAAACGTTTTGCAAGCGTTACATTAAAAAATTTTCAATGGTTTTGCTTATTAATAAAATTAAGACAAAAAACACAAAACAAAATAATTCACTCTTCACGAATCTAATTGCAAAATCTTCTACTGTGCGGTTCGCTAAGAAATAAGTGTTTTTGCGAAACGCTTCTTGCTTAAAATGCTTAAAGTTTTTTTCTCATTGTTCTCTCTTCTGTAGCTTTTGTGATTGCAAACAGAATATAAAAATAAATGACAAAGTCCTTCTCAGTATTTCTATATTGTTTGTATTTCACTTACTACAAAAAATAAAACAAAAATATTGCAAATGTTTCAATTTATTGCTTATCGTACCCTGCTATAAATATTATTTTTAAATATTCTTTCTCATAATTTTTTTCAGACATCGAACAATAGAATTTGTTATTCATACTTTAGCAAAATAAATTTTTATCTGCAAAATAACTAAATCATTTCAAAGGGCACAGGCTTATATAACAAGAAAATTTAGTTATAAAAAAAATTATATTTATGGTATAAATAATCAGACAAATATAAATTGTCCACCTTGTTGTGTTGGGTATAAATAAACATAATTTATTGTTTGTGTGTTTTTTTTATCGCAACTTTTTTCTACTCAAGTAAATTACAAAGTGTCAGGAAGACAATATCTTTACATACCACGAACCTTTTTCCACTAATTTGGTGGTGCTATGTGCTGTCTTGAGGTTAAAAATCTAATTGGTTAAAGGTCATGAAATAAACAAATTTTGTTTTTGTTAGTTTCTTCTTAACGAAAAAGCAGAATTTTAATTTACATTTTTTTTTAATTAATTTGGCTTAGAAAATAATTTTTTTATAAAATTTGATTTATTTTGTGGCTGCTAAAAAGGCTCGCTAGAAGTTTATTTAATAAAAATATTCTAGTAGTAAATTACCACAAAATCCAGAAGTGTAAATAAAATTTCGCTTTATAGAATACTCTAGCATGAACATATTTCAAGCAAATTTAAAACAAAACGGAGTGATAAATTTTCCACATCCTTTATTTAATTTTTTCCCTTTATTTTAACAAAGTAAACATTTTTAAATTTTTCTAAAAAAAACGTTTTTTTAAGTTATTAAAAATTTTAGTAAATTAATTTTCAGCCTAAAGAAAAACGATAGCAACAAAAATAAAGCAAATGTAGTTAATATGTCCTATTTAACATATCACTCTGGCAAGGGAGCGGTAATTGTAATTGTGTTTTATTAAAAAATGACCTCAATCCATTAGCAAGAATTTTTACATTCACAAAATAAAAACACAAAATATTTCACTTACCAATGAAAAGGGTAGAAACAAATTTTAAAAAGGTTACTTTTAATAAAGTTATCCCTGCTTTTTTTGTCATTGATAAATAGGATTCAAATTGGTTACAGTTGTCACTCGGATAAAAATTGAGTAATAGAACTTTTGAAAGGTTAAATGTGAAACTAACTGACATAAGACGCTTACGTTTTGACGTTAATGATCAATACAATTTGACAAATCATTATGAGAAGGTTAAAACTTTAGAACTGCAACAAAATTTTCAAGATTTACTTTGGAAATCGGTCATCAATTCGTCCAACTTATGACGACTTCGTGAGCTTAATAGCGCATATTATCGTCCTAGGAACAAGAAATCTGTGGAACTGTGAATAGATTATATAACAGTATGACATCAATAACATGAGCACGTCGAAAGAATGTGCGCACTAAAGAGTATGTAGCCGCTGTAAACGAAAGTATAAAAGAAGATCCAAATTTATCAGTTCGTCTTTTGTCGCAATAAATGAGGTGTTGTACATCCACTGCGTGGAATCTTCTTTTTTGCAAAGATCTTGGCCCCTACATTCGTATCTGATGCAGCTGGTGTAGCAATTAAAGCTTCAATACTATCATATGTGTCTTTCTTTTACCGATTGGGCTCTAGGACAGTTGGAAATTGCGAAATTTTTTTCAGCTATAAGATTTACTTTTGGCTTAAGAGTTTTGCCACATGTGGAGTGAAACCAATCCACAACAGATCTTGCGAATGAAAAAATTCCTTTAATTAAAATATAGTTTTCTATATTTTTTTTTTATTATTTAAAATTTTATCGGGTCAAAAAAAAAAAGACCTGTAAAAGCTTGAGAAACAACTCTCAAGTTTTCTAAGTGGTAGATGAAAAACAGTCTTAGGTAAAAAAAGTAAACCCACACAATATTTTAGAAAAATTTATATTTTTTTGGCCACCTTGAAGAACTTTTGTTTAATGCGAAGCCGTAAAAAGGCATCAATTACGATCCAAGGTAGTGAAAATAAAGATAAACATACGTACCAACAGTTGAAATTCAAACAGAACTCAGCTATCTGTCTATAATGGTTAAATGCTTTGAACACATACATTAAAATTACCTTTATTATTGGGACACTCTTCAAATCCAAATTTAATTCCTGATGTTATAGCAGAGTTAGCAATACAGCTTCTTTGAAAATTTCAACCATCTGTCTACAAAAATTCAACTGTTTGACCATGTATATTAAATTAAATGAACTATTGAGGCACCCTGTAATTTATAGTTTTGAATATTTATATTTGATTTTAAAAGGATTATAGTAATGGGCATTCTGTCCAATTTTCGAGCGTTTGTCTATAATGGTCCAAAAGATAGGCCTATATAAAACAAATTGCGTCTTAAGGGACACCCTTTATTTTTTGGATTTATTTTTATATTAATTTTTGCTACTGAAAACTATTGTGATATGATGGTTTTAAAATTGTTAAATAGAATCTCTTGCCATAATAAGAGGGACACCCTTAGATTTTTAAAAAATGAACTGCTCTTTAAACGGGATCCAGTCTGTAAGCACACGCTTTCAAATAAAGAAAAAAATATCAAAATCGGTTTAAAAATTACTGAGTTCTGCGGGCACAAATATCAAAAAGTAACAACCAGACCAATTTTTTTTTGTAGTCGATTTAAAATGCTACCCTGCTTCAATGCGCTTTAGAAATAAGGAGTGCTTTTTATACTCGTGGATATAAATTTTGCATTTTATTAGACCCAAGCACTATCCCCTATTTTTCTTTTTTTTTAAATATTAACATTTATATATTTAGCGTTGACCATCCTGCTAAAATATACACAAGTTTCACAATTTCTTTTTACTTGAGTAAATTTTTAAAACATTTTTATCAACTATTTTTCTAAGAAACATAAAAGGACTTCGGGATGCTCCAGTTTTAGTTAAGAAGCTGTTATTATTATTATTTTAATAAGGCATTTAATTAAAATTTTCTGCACTATATATTTGTATATTTTAATTATTTTTATTGCCTCCATTTTGTTAATACAACAATCCTTCTTAATTATTCCATGTTTTATTTCACTTTGTTTTTGTCGTCTGCACTTTTATTCTACATTTTTTTTTACTTTTATTTCTCATGGCACCCCAACTCAAAATAACTTCTGGTTATTAAACTGCATAAAAATCATTTACATCATAAAACTTACACATGCATTTGAAGTACCATAGAAAAGAAATCACAAATAAAATACTGATGAAAAGACATCAACCATTCGGAGCAGAAGAATGTTGCTTTGAGAGTTGTTTCTGTGTTTTTATATTTTTATGTTTTTTTTTTAAATATATTTATTTACCTCTTCAGGTTGTAGCTGTTTATGGATGTATTAATATATGCATCTATTTGGCTATACGAGGGCGGTTTTAGGATTATGTGAAAGTAATTAAAAGTTTGGAGTGTTATCTGATGTTTTGCTACAGACTATTATTCTTCCATGTTGTAGAGGGCGATTTGATGTTAACTTTAAAAGAAAAAAGAAATTGTTAATGGAGAAGGAAAGAATTAAATTTTTGCTTTAAAGTTGATGAATTTTTTAAAATCAAAAATTCTCTCACCTTTCATTCACTGTTGCCTTTTTTTCTGCAAGCTGAACGTAGTGCATCCAGCACTAATTTATAATCAAGACATGTTCAAGCATTCTATTCCAACATCTTTAAGATGCTATTGTCGATCCATATACAAATTTATGAATTAAATTGCAATAAACAGCCGGCCTGAAATGACTCTCTTTTCAAGTCCTTAGCACACTGTTACCCACCGATAATACAACCCACGTTTTTATTTCTTAGTAGAAATTCATGTAAACTACTGCAATGTTATTTTAACTGCTCCTATTCTTTAAAATATATATCTTCATAGCTAATGACGATTCTGAAGCATCATTACCTTTTCTACCATTATACTGATACGTTTTTCTCTTTAGAACGGATTTTTATTAATTGCAAGTACCACTCTGATACATTATAAAATTCGCCATTTTCCTTATTCCCCTGTGGCTTCTAGCTACACTTCTTGATCCTACGGTTTCTTAAACCCTATAGACTCGTATTTACTAAACATGTGTTACTACAAACGCAGACATTTAAGCTGCGCTACTGCGTTACTCCGGTGAGACATGAACTACTCAATTCTTTGCTTAGTGATCCAAACCATCCACAGATCACTTCGCTTTACATCCACGGCATTTATATTCTTTAATCCAATAGCCACAACACTCTTCTCTCAGATACTGTTATTATGCTGGTACTTCTTTCCGCTAATAACTAGAAATCTTTTTTCTTTATTGTATGCCGTCTTGACAATTTTCTTCTATTTTCATGTACTAAACAGACGTTTTAATTTTATTAAAATAAATAAATATGGCTTCTAACAATAATTGTTTTTCTTTCCGCAAGGTTCGTTTTGCTGTTTCTTGATTTTTAATTGCTTTATACAATTATTATTCTTTCTTTGTATATACATATGGCTGCAGATTGGTCTGAACTCATGATCTTAAGTTTTAGAGTATGCACTTCTATTAATTCAACCACTGATGTTGCTTTACTTGTGTTAGCTAATTGTCTTATTCTACATATACATCAATGGTGGTGGAACCAACTTATTTATCTCTTTTCTTTACCACGCACATATGGACTACAATAACAGGGGTTGCCAGATCTTAATTTCGTAGCAATATATTTATAATGTTACTTAGATAAGTTTATGGTCAAATATTTTTAAATTGTTTTTACGTTGTTATGTATTGATAACCTTTAACACATATCTGCCATAATAAAAGCTTATGTTTTGTTTGTCAACCACTAAAAAGTGTGGTGGTGTGGTGTGTGTAAATAAAATAAGAAAAAAAAATTTGTTTTCACATATCACTTTGACTGCATTGGTAAAGCTGTTTTTTGCTTGTTAAACATAAGAGTCATGAGTTTAAATCCCAACAATGACTTAAATGATACAATTTATTAATACACATGATACAATTATTTAAATTGCAATTAACGGAGAACAGAAGTTAAAACCTTCCGGAATCGTGATTAGAAAAGTAAAGCAATTATTGTTTAGTTGGGTGTGATGTGCCGGTTAAGGCGAGTTTATGTAAAAGCAATAGATGGGATCGTTTAAGGCACATATGTTGTTAAATAAGAAAATCATGATCCATTATTTAGTTAGGTAAGTAACAATTTAACAACATTGTGTGGCACGCGCAGTTGAGTTGGTTTAAACGGCCTGGTTGACGAAGCAGGAGTTTAGGATTAACCGAGCCATATCCCATTATGGTCTGGACGCCTGAGCAGGAATAAAGGCGTAAGCTTAAAAAATATAAATATCTAAGTCCCAAGTAGTTTAGGTCTTACCGGATAATATTTCACATATAATATTTCCCAATGATGTGAATTTACGACGACTACTCACCTTTATTTTACATATTTGCAACATTGTAAGCTCATTCCACTCTAAAGAATAATGTCTCCGATTATAATAATCGAAAAGCCTACAGTCTTTATAACGAACAAAAATTTGCTGTATGAAAGTCACTTAAGTATTTTAGAAGTCCTATATTTCTTAACCCACTACTAAATTGTTAAAATTACCCTCGTATATAAATATTCGTTATGCTTTTGTTACAAAGCAAAATCGTTTGTGCTTGCGTATGTGTAAAGAAAATTCTAACTATTTGTTTATTATTCCTTTGGACAAACTAAACGTAGTTCACCCCATTTTTATTTTATTTAACTGTTGCTGTTGTTGTTGCTATTGCTGCTTCTGGTTGCTGCTGTTTGTTTGCAAGCTCAAAAGGTTAAAATGTTAAATGTAGCAGTTTAATAAATATCGTCAGAATCCTTATCATTCTGCTGATGGAAGAGTGAAAGAATAACAAAAAAAAAAAAAAAAAAAAAAAAAAAAATAAATGTTTATAAATGTTTATAAACAAACCACAGGGGATGTTTTATGTTGTAATCAAAACATATAGAACTTAAATGAATGTGACAGAACGTAGAGACTTTACAAACTTTTAAATTTTAAATTAGAAGTTATAGGGAAAAATATATAAAAAAAATATTTTAAAATTTTACTGCAGGGTTTGCTATTTATAAAGGAATTGCTTCAATGACTATTTAAGTTAAGAGGTTAAACTATCTATTCGTTTTCTGCAGATGTATTTCTTTATTTAATCAATGTGTGCACTTTTGTTTTAGGAACTTTAGTTTAGGATGCCTTAAAAATTGTGGGAGTAAAAATAGGTAATCCTTGCTGAAGTGTGCTAAGTTATTAAATTATTTTCAGAATAAGAATCAGTTGTAATCTAAATTTTTAATCATTTTGTGTTAAAAAAATTTAAGCACTTAGGTTGAGCGCCACCAAGAATATCAGTACTGTTGATACTGATTGAGTAGCATTAACTTCGGGCCTCTACAAAAAGCATTTTTTTCGTTTTATATCGGTTATGAAGTTAATGTATTAAGATATTATCATTCTCCCTTTGCTGCCAAGACGCATTGTTATCTGTACATATCTCTTGATACTTTTTCAGTTTTAAAGAGTCTAAGTTTAGTTCCAGACATCGCCTTTTCCATTACAATTTTGCTTTTAAAGCTTCAAAATAATACAGTACATGATGTTTCGTTTCTAAAGGCATAATTCCAACCACAAAATTTTTTTTTTCAAAAAACGAATTTAAGAAACTGCCGTAGATGGAGAGGACTAAGCACATCCAGAACACTTTCAGTAAAACACCAATCCCCAGACTAGCTCGCTTGCTATGCAATTTTTATAACATGACACAAATTTTCTCTTTTTATAATACAAAATAATGTTGTCACGAGTATGATTTAAGAAGAAAAGAAAAACTTATTTTTATCCGACCTAAAAAAAGAAGGTCATCAATTGTTCTGCATTGTTTTTTTTATTTGTGCCCTTAGAACTCAGTCAATCTGGTTAATTTTAGTTGGATGGTAATGTTTACAGATTGATCCGATTTAAAAAATATATATAAATAGTTTTTAATGTAAAAGGATGCCCTCATAAATCACAAAGTTTTGATCCCTTCTAGTCAAATAATTAAAATAACACAACACTTGTACTTCTATGACAACCAGCATAAAACTAAAAGTTAAAGGGTGTCCCTGTAGGTGTTTTTATTTGATGTATACGAGGGCTGCTCTATATATTTCTGGCCGAATAGTCAAAATGCGAATATTTATAATCAAAGATGGTTTTATTGTTTTTCAAAGTATTCTCCAGCATGATTTATACACTTTTGCATGCGCTCAAACCAGTTGTCGAAGCACTTTTTCCACTCCGATTGAGACACCTCTAAAACATGGTTTTTGAACACTTCAACAGCTTCCTCTGGCGAAGAAAATCGTTGACCACGCATTTTTTCTTGATGTGCGGAAACAAGAAGAAGTCATTAGGTGCCAAGTCAGGGCTGTACGGCGGATGACCCATTAATTCATCGTTTTGGCCGGTCAAAAACGCTCTGGTTTGAGCCAATGTGTGAGAGCTCGCATTGTCATGGTGAACAAGGAATCGTCTTATCTTGTTGGTTTTTCGAATTTCTCTGATGACTTCAGGCAAACAAATTGTAGTGTACCACTCAGAAGTGACCGTCCTACGTTGCTCAAGCGGAACAGTTGCCACATGACCAGTTTTGCCGAAGAAACAGGCGACCATTTTTTTCGAATTTCTTCTTCCACGAACAACTTTCGTTGGATTTTGCTCGTCTTTGAAGAGCGGCACGGTCGATTGTTGTTTCGTTTCGGGCTCATACGCATAGATCCATGATTCGTCACCTGTGACGATCTTATAAATGTCTTTTGAAGCACCGCAATCGTATTTTTGCAACATTTCTTTGCACCAATCGACACGAGCCTTTCTTTGAGCGACTTTCAAATTGTGCGGGATCCAACGAGAACAAACCTTTTTTACGGCCAGGTGTTCATGCAGTATCGAATGTATGCTGGTATCCAAAGATGTCTCTATCTCTCGGTATGTCGCATGTCGATCTTGCATTATGAGTTCACGCTCGGCATCAATGTTCTCTGGCACAACAGCCATTTTTGGACGACCTTCACGGAATTCGTCTTTGAGCGAGCTTCGGCCACGATTAAATTCATTATACCAATTTTTCACAGTGCTGTAGGATGGTGCTTCATCGCTATACAAAGATTTAAGTTCATCAATACACTCTTGTCGTGATAATCCACGTCGAAAGTTGTAAAAAATGATGGCACGAAAATGTTCACGAGTTAATTCCATTTTTTTCTATATTAATTTTTTCAAGTCACTGTAAACAACACAAATAATGGTAGTACGTCAAAACGTTTTGAGTACGATTATGCTTAAAAATTACAAACTTTCCAATGGAAATGTCAGATTGCACTTGGCAGCACTTAGTGCTGCCAGGCCAGAAATATATATAGCAGCCCTCGTATTTTATATGGCTACAAACGATGAAATTACTGCAAAAAGCTGTACCAAACTTGCACAAAGCAAAAATGCTTCAAATTAAAGTCAATCTCTAGTAGAAACTACTCCTAATTATTACATTAGATATAGTGAAAGCTGTGACTTGTAGGGAACTGCAGTATACACGAAAAATCAAAGGATCCCAAACACAAGCTGAAAAATAATTCAATGATTTTTAAATTTGCGGTAAAGGGGAAGATTCGAAAAATTTGAACCTTCTAATTTTTTACACTTGCAAAACCCTGCAAACTTTACTGCCTTTTCAAAATAAAATTTTTTGTGCAATTATATTTTTGAATAACATAATAAAATAAAATAAAAGCATTCTCCATTTAAGCCAAAGAGAAAACTGTATTAAGAAGTAGTTTTAAATTTGCCGTATAATCTTTTAACTCTATACTTTTGTTGCTTATAAAAGTTTCTTTTAAACATTTCATATCATCTGTGTATTTTTTGTATTTTTTTATACTTAAAATGTTTAAAAAAGTAAAAAAAAAGTAAAAATAAGAAAGCAAAGAAAAGTCTTTTATCAGATGCCGCTCATAACAGTTTTGGGATTTAATAACTTTTCTAAAATATTTTAAACATTTTTCTGAAACATATAATTTTTAAATTGACAAAAGTATTTCTTGTTTAGAAGATTTGAATAAAATAAAAACTTTGTTGTGACAAAGATTAAGCTGAAAGATATAAAATTTTGATGTTTTTTGAAACTAAAACTTAGTGTTTGGTTTTTTAATTTTGATTATAATGAGAATTTTAAAATTAAAATTTTGGCAGATATAAAAAAATTGTTAGTCGTTTGTAAATCGTGAATATTATTTAGAGTTCCGTACCCAAACGTTAAAGACGCAACTCTATTGCTTTTTCTCTATAATTTCTTTCGGTCTTTCACAGTTCTACGTATAGCTCTGGAAACGTAGTAAGTAGACAGAAAGTGTTTTATTAAAGCTGTTATAACAACAAGTATAAGAAATTAGAGTGTGTCGCCCAAAATGACTTAAGGTTCCTAAAAATATTGTTCTTTCTTAAACAGAGATGTCAAATTGGTAGAAATTTTTTTTTTTTAATTTATTATTTTTCAGCCGCAACCGCCGGTTTAAAAAAAGTGCGACTAAGACTCACACAACAAGGATTCCGTACAATTTATGGGCCACGCTTTAATTTTTAATTTTATTTTTTAAACCTGCTACAACTGAAAAAGTAATGCATACTAAAGGTAAATTAAAAAAACTACCTGTGAAAATTTCGTAACTATTGGGACGCCCTTTAATTTTTTTATTTTTTATTTTCGTCTATAGTGAAGTAGCAATATATGCTCTGCGTAAATTTGTAGGCTCAACCCGTTCAAAAAATAAGTGCAAACACGTAAAAATGCCGTTACTTACGGGACACCTTTCATTTAGCTTTATTTTCATTTTCTTTTTCTTATAGTAAACATTGCAGTACATACTTTGTGACAAATAAAGCGTCTGCCTCTAATGGTTAGAGAGATAAGGCCATATTCATTAAGATTACGGTCTGTGTGGAAACACCTTTTTAATCCTAAATTAAAACAGCTGTGAAGTTTTTTTAACAGACATATTTGTACATACTCTGTGTAAATTCTAATTGCCTGCCTGCTATGGTTGAAAAATTAAAGTCCTGTCATTGACAATAAACCCTTTACATTTTAAAAAATTCTTTTTTAATTTGTTTTTTTTTTGTATTGCGGACACAAAAAAGGCAGTGTAACAATATTTTAACAAACAAACAAAAAAAAAAACAAGTTTTAATCATTTTGTCTAACTTTCAAGTCTTTGTATAGAACGGTTCGAAAGATATGGCTATATAGGTCAAATTAGATTTATTTTAGGAACACCTTTTAATTTCTAAATTCAAACTGTATAAGTTTCGTTATAGCGGACTTAGCACTACAGGTCCTTAGTAAGTTTAAGATGTCTGTCAATAGCGGTTCAAAAGGTTGGCCACATACATCAGATTACATATATTGGTTTGGGCAAAACAAGTTCATTTCAAATTTTAACCGTCTGTCTACAACTGGCCATATGCATGAAATTAAATAAAATTGATTTATAATTCTGAATATTTAATTTTTATACAATTAGCGGATGAACTGTTGACATAAATGAATTTAAATTTATTTTTGGCTCAAGTTCATTTTTATTTCTAAAAATCTGCTTTAGAAAGAAAAGTTAAATTACAAATGTATGCGGACGTTTTCCAAAAAGTCTTTCTAAAAAAGGTTTTTAGAAGTTATAAAACGATAAAAATGTAACGGTCATGGTAATCGACATTTTGTCCAATTTTCAAGCGTTTGTCTCAATGGTTTAAAAGGTAGTCGCTTATTAGTCAATTTACGTTACTTATGGGGACACTCTTTATCTTTAAGATAAACTTTTTTTGACTTATTAAAAATCTTATCTATAATGACTCGCATTTTTTTAATTTTAAAGTGGTGTCTTTGCGTTTAATAATACACGTAAAAAACATGTGATGTGATACCCTTCAGTTTTAAAGATTATTAGCTGTTTTTAAAACGGGACGCAATCTGTAAGTATCACCTTAAAATAAAGAAAAAATTGTTAAAATCAGTTAAGAATTTACTGAGTTCTGCTGGCACAAACATAAAAAAGCAACATTTAGACAAATGGATATTTTCCTAATATTTTGAAGTCGTTAGAATAGTAGTAGGATTCCATTAAATCCTTTGTATACAAAATCCTGCATTTCATAACTTGCTTTTCTATGAATATATAAAATCCTTTATGTTCACTACATATTGTCCTTTATGACATTCGTCTTTAATTTTGCCACTTAAAGCCTGTCATAATTAGCAAAAAGCCAACCAATTATTCGCAAATGAAAGTCTATTGCAATTTAACATGAACTTTGTAATAAACCCATTCATCAGTGATATGCACAGCACTACGATAAAAACAATAGTTACATCGTCATAATGTAATTTATGATACCAAACGAATTTTAATAAATTAAACGGGAGACATTGTAAGAGAAGGATATAATCATTATACGAACTTAAATTTGATGATAATAATAATAAGGTTTGCTGAGGCAAGAACAATGCCGGCAGTCTGCAAATTAGTGCCGAATTAATAATAACTGTCATTGCAATGCACACATTTTCCTACATTGAATACACAGGACCGTGTTGGTGATAGAAGTGTTGCTGATCATACTAGAAATAACTACGTATTATATCAAAATCGATCAGTCACTTGAAAAAGAAACTATGCCTGTGTCACTTACATTATTAATCCAAAACAAAAAAGATAACAAAGTTAAATAAATTGCTGTTACTAAGAAAAACTAAAATGTATATTTTGTAATACTGTGCCTGTATTCTGATTCATATTAGACCCAAAAAACACAAAGACATTAAATTAAAATTTTTGGCATAGAATTTATGTTGCAAACATAAATTTTGAAACTCTAGCCAAGAACGTCGCCGCCAACCACTTTAGTCCACAGAGTGTCTAAAGCACCTAAAACATTAAATAAGTTGTTTTTTCTGGCAGCTAGAAAAAAATAGAAAGAAAATCTAATTAGCAATGTTTATGAATATTAGCAGGGATATTACTAAAAATTAACATAATTTTTCTTCTTCATTCTTTAGACTTTTACAAAGAATATTAGTCAGCGAATTTTGACTTTTGAACAATATAAAATGCAAATAATGGAATAATTTTTAATTAATATTCAAGTGATTATTAAGCATAAATACTTTTCTTATTAAAATTCTTACAAAAGTTGTTTACTTAACTGGTTTTAAAAGAAACTTTAAGTAAAAGGCTGTACAGATACGAACAGGGCGTATGATTAATATTAATTAGTGGGTAGTTTGAATAAAAATCATCAGAGCTTGATTATTTATTCAAGTTTATGAATATTTTTAAAAGGTTTCGTTATATAAACTTGTTGAAGTCTACTAATGCATAAGAGGAAGCACCAGAAAATTTTGAATTACCAACTAATTTTGTAAAATAAATTGAGAGGATACTCAGAAGTTTAAATTTGTTTAAATCTTTTTATACCCTTCAGCACAAGTCGGAAAGGGGTATATTTAAGTTTGTTATTTCGTTTGTAATTTCTACAATATCCGACCCTATAAACTATAAATACATTGAGTTGTTATACATAGCAAAGTCGATTAAGCGATGTCTGTCTGATCGTCCTCGTTTGTGTTGAAATTAACTTTTTCAAGGCACTAGATAAGATAGAGAATTAAAATGTTATTAACAACTAAATAAACCAATCGATCAGAGATAGTTTAAAAAAATTTTGCTATTGAAAATCAGCAAAATCGGTGCACGCTTTTAGGCACAGTGGGCAAAACACCACTCTTGCCCCTATTTTGTCCATACTATTTGGAACAACTTAGTAATTCCAATCAAAAACACAAATTTATGAGGCAATAGAGAATTAAAAAATAAGAAAAAAAAAAACATTAAGTAAACAAATTGTCACTCGCCAATTTTTTCCAAGTTATAAGCCTATAGAATTTACATAGAAAAGTACGATTTTGCACCAGATTTTTTTATAACACAAATATGGGTGTCATTTAAAAGCTTTTGAAGAAGTCTTTCTGGAAATACAAAATTTTTAAAAAAATTCTTCATCCATTAAAAGCCGAAGAAGTTATGTTTGAAGAATCTCTAAGAATAATCGTTTAATATTATCATTTCTTGAATTCGTGCAAAATTTTAATAGAAAATTAAATTTTTTTCACTTTGAAGGTACATGATTTTTAATAGTTTTAATATTCCTTTGACAAAATAAAATTTTACATAAAATGACTGATTTTATTGTTAAATAGGAATTCAAATTAAAAGGACAAAAAAAAACGTTTTATCCACAATGAATACAGAGAGGAAAAAAGAGCAAAGGCTACCGATGCTTCTTAATTCTCTTGGACCCATGCCCGTTTTTTAAATTACAGTGTTTCTTTGATTTAAGATGAACCTTAAAATTTTTCGTAAATATCTTCGCTCAATTGAAGCTTCTTTCATTTTGCTGTTTCGATAGCGAATGCTATGTGTCTTCACAAATATATGATTATTTCCTGAGCTTTGTCTTTGAAGCGATTTCTGGTTGGTTGGTGATTTTTGAGTTTTAGGTAGGATTTGTTCAGAGTTTTCATTTTAACGCTTATTTAATTTTTTTTAAGAAAATCTGATTTTTGTTTAAAGTTATATATTTTGTAAAAAAAAATAATTTTAATTCGGCTTATAGTTATTAAAAAAGTTAGCTATTTAGAAACTTTTTTATTACTTTTTAAAGAAAAATATATAAAAATATTAGACACTAGGAGAATATAATGCAGGGTTTTTTGTATCGCTATATCCGTAATCTAACTTTGTTGCCTACATTGTAAATATCCTCTATGTGATTAACTAATTTAATAAATGAGAAAGAGCGAAATATTTATTATTAATCAATCAAGACGAACTTATGGCTTAAAAGCAATTTGTCCTTGCCAAATTCGGTTAAGTTGTCAAAGAGTTACAATAAAAAAAGTAACCAGTTTGACCATTTGCAAAGTAAAAGAGAAATCATCTGTATTCCACATCTGTAAACGATTCGTTTTGTCAATCAATATTTTTTCTTTTTCTCTGTTTTAATCGTCACATATATTAGTTTTTGTTCTCTTCTAACCGCCGTTTTAACAACGAATCCAATTTTATCTTAAAATTTTCATTAATTTTTCTTAATGCAGGTAAAACAGTTCACAAATGTTAAACACTTTTTTATATTTTTGTAAAATTAGTTTTTTTTTTTGGGTAGATGTTTTTTTTTTAATTTTTTGAATAAAGTCGTGAATTTGTTACATATTTTTAATAGTTCGAGTTTTAGCTAATTTTTTTTATTTGTTATATTTTTATCGAATAAAATGAAATCAAAATTGTTTTTTTTTTTCAATTTTCAAATTTTCTTTTTTCCAGAAGTTTTGTGTGTTTTTTTTAATTTTTATTTAATTTGTTATAGGGAATACAATTTTCTTTTGAAATAAAAGTTTATGGTGGCGTTTCTTATTTACCTCGCAGAGATTTTTATGTAGGACTAAAATTGGTTTTGCCGATAGCATTTATTTACTCACCATATGCCAGAACTTTTGGTTTTGAACAATTATTTATAAATAATAAATCTAAAATTATTGGAAATCGAAAATAAAAAACCAATCTTTAACTGATCAAATTTCTTTAAAAATGAAACATTAATATTTTGTATTAAAAAATTTAATTTTACAACTGATTCACTTTTAACAATAAATCAAATCATCGTCAAAGGTGAAAATAAAAAAATTAATTCTATGTAAAAAAATTCTCAAAGATATTTTACAAAAATTTATTTTTAAATTATTTATATTAATTAATAAACTAAAATAATAAACTAAGGCAAACAGTGTTTAATGATTTTGTTTTATTTTTTCTCATTTCAGGTATGAAACCGTTATTGCTTTAAAAAAAATGCTATTTGTACTACTTTATTTGGCTAAGTATTGGAGAGTGTGTTGTATTCTCATATTAAGAAATTGAATTTAGTCAGTAAATAACTTGGTGTACCAAATTTAATAATTAAAAAAAAATTAATCTGCCTTAAACGGACGTACTGATAAAGCTCTTCATAATAATGCGAAACATGGTCGTTAATATAAAGTCTATAAATGTATCGCAAAACTTTATTAAATCATACCTTCAACCTGTTCATATTCATGAGAGATGTACCTGAGTAAACTTCAATTCAATAAAATTATTCTTTCAATAGACGGAGACAGGCAACTATTATACTGTGTAGTATGAGAAATGATTATTTTCTAAAGTTTTTTATAAATAATTTTCACTTATATATTTTTAGGTTGACTTGTATTCTAGATATGCTACGATTTGTCTTGTTTTAAATATTTTTTTTTCTTCATCTTAGTTCACTCTGCGAGGATGCATCACGTATAACACTCTTAATCAGTGCACATCCCATTTGTCCATTCAAATTTTTTTTATTTCGTCTTTATGCTCGCAATTGCGATTTCTATTTACAGGCGACTTAAAACGTCTAGATTGTTCTATTATTAAACTATGTGGCAGTTTTGTTGTAGTCAGTTATCTTAAACTGGTATTTAGTTACGTAAGAGTAACAGCCAAAGAAATTACTGCTGCAGCAAACACAAGGAGAGGCCTGTTCCGTAGTATGTTAGATGTGTTTTAAATGCTTGAATAACATAGAAAATTTCTGTGTTATTGCATAATGTTATAAAGTATTTTTTGCTTTGGATGCGTGGGGGTATTAAATAAACGTTTGTTTCGATATCTGTGATGTCAAAAAATTTTATGTTTGCTTGATATCTATTCCATTCATTGTATATCATATTATCTATTTTATAACAGCAGTTGGATCTGGACATCATTATTGTTTTGTAGGTCAATTATGTTGTTAAGGAAATTGTATTTCATCCTCTGTTCGAATGCTTGGCAATTCATTCTAGGATACAGAAATGTTTTGGATAAGGATCCGCACTTGCATTGATAGTATAATCTCGATAATTGTACTATAGTTTTTTAAAACAGAAAGGAAAAATTCACCTTAGGCTTAGATCTAGTGTATTCAATATAAAAAACTTCCATATCATAAGTTTTTAAATTAGACTAATTTAAGTAAAGCGAAAACACAGAGAGGGTTTTGTTAATTTACATGGAAATAAGTGAAGTTTCTCCGAATTAGCCTGTTTTTCTTAGCATTCCCATAATACCCCAAAATAATTCACAAAAACTTAAAAAAAAAGAATTAAGTTTTTTTAATTTTGTAATATAACCGCTGTTTTCTATTTTGATGATGTTGTAAACCTATGAGACGCGAAGCTCTTGCTCGCCTGGCAAGTTTTAATGCCATAACTGGCCAATCATTAAGAAACTACCTAATTATTATTTTTTTTTTTTTTTGTATAAAATCGCTTTAGTGCAAGAAAAAAAATAATTTATATTTGCTGTCATCAACTGAAATAAACTCTTTTAGAGTTTCCATCAAATGCATCATTTAGAACGTTACAGGTTGGTAAGCTTAACCTGAATTTTTTTAACCCTTAAGGGTTCTTTTTGTATTATTATTTTTCTTATTAAGAAAACATATTCAAGGCGTATAATTTATATTAATTCCTTTCTGTTCGCTTAACATTTTCAAACATTGTTCGTAAATAATGAACTATAAAATACTTAAATGCTTATTTCATAAATGTTGAAATCTTTATTCTCATATTTTATAAACAAATTCTCTTTTTTATTTGAAACTCATAATAATTCTTATATTAATATTAATTTATTAAAGCAAAAGGCTCTTCAATTAAAATAATGTTTCCACCATATTCTTATAAACAAAATGCTTGCTCTATTTTCTAAAACAAAAAGAAATATATGCTGCATCAAAAGATCATATATCTTTTTTTAAATTTGACATATATGGAAGCATCAGTATTGTCTTGCCTATATCATTGTCTTTTTTTTTTATCAAATCTATATATTTAGTTAAAAGCAAATTGTGACTCTTGTCTTTCCTTTTTCAGGTTCAATTTAATTTTATCTTCTACAAGTCTGTCTTTTTAATTCTATTAAATTGTTCGTTTATTTTTTTTAGTAAATTTTTTTTTTTTGCTTTATGTGTATGTGAGACATCTAAAAAATTTTTTTTCTAAATACTTTTTGCCATAAAATTAATTAAAACTAAGTTAAGTTTTTTGGTTTATTTTTTTTTTCGCTTAAATTTTGAAATGTGTGTGTTTTGTTGCAACTCAATAGCAAACACTTAAATATAAAACAAAAAAAAGACAATAAATACAATAAAATGTTTTAAATTTGGTTTATTTAACATCTTTTGAATTAAGAACTAATATGCGGCAAACTTTAAGCAAATAAAACTATTTGGCTTGAATTTAAATAGACAGACTTTCGAATAAAATCATTTAACTTGAAGGCTTTAACATCATCAGTGTTTGGGGAATATGGCAGCAACAATGACATCCAACAGGTTAACGTAGCTGTACTCATCCCCAGGGCTCGCCTATTTATAATTTCAATCAAGAGAGATTAGGAAAATGAATTAAGTCAGTTACAATGGATAATTAATACAATTGTCAAATCAACAACAAGATTTTCCATTAAATATGATTTCCCATTCCATTTCATTTGTTGCCATTATATTCAATATTTTTGTTCATTAAGCTAATAATGATGTTAAAGTTTAAATGACAGTTGACAACGAACGATTTTTAAAATCGTAAAGAGGATAGAGATGGTAGTATTAAAAGGGCGGTTTACATGGTCACAGAAGTCTTACGACATGTCAAATTTTTGTGCAGAATATTACCAGTGGGATCGTCTAAACCAAATATGTAATGAATCTGCACAAATTGAGAGCAATTACGGATGAAAACTTGACAGTCGTATGGCTCTCTATGTTTTATGAAAATTTTTAAAAGACAATTACGAATCATTAAATCAGGGATGCATTTTTCTGCAAACCGCCCAAAAATCTATGTGAACCAATTATGTAAACGCGAAAAAATCTGTCGTAAAAGTTTTACTCTAATTTTTAAAATACGGATGGAATTTCATATTATTTTCTCTTGGATTTTACGTACGTAAAGTCGTACCGTCCAAACCGCCCTTAAAACTTACAGAAAAGACTTCTGCTAGAAGAAGATTCCACATACGAAATTTTCTGCTTGAAAATGAATTCTCTCTTAAATTTCTGTAGTGCGACTCAGCTCTTATCGAAAAGCTTGTTGTAGAGTTCTCTTAACTTATTAGAGCACATTCCATTGTAGTTTCGATAAAACAGTGAAACACAACCCACATTGCGTAGATTCTCAAGAAAGTGGACGTTCTACTGGCTGCTTTTTATCTTTGGACGGATAAAGGTTGTATAAATAGCAAGAAATTAGACGGTTTGAAATACCTTCTTATACCGTTTAAAAAAACCTGGGCACTAATCGAGTCTTAAAAGAAGCTTTCAAGTGCCCGACACTAAATTTTCAGACTAAAAACATTAAGAGCTACTAAATTCTTAATACTTATACCAACCCTTCTTATACTTGAATCATCATTTTCCGTCGTACGTCTGTGCGTAAGCATACAATTTTTATTCCTAGGAACATTAAAATCGACTTTAATCGCCCAGCCCCAATCAAATATTGTTATGAGATACCGATATAACGTATCATATTTTTCCACAAATTAAAAAAGTTATTAAAACCAAAAATGGAAACAATTTTTTTCAATGTCCCTCGAAAGTGTCGCTGGTTGAATTATTTCAATATATTAAAATATATTTTCTTCTGTATTATATTTTGTATAGAAAAAAAAAACTTTAGATAAAAATATGAAATTTTTAAATGTTAACAAAGCGAATCGTTGACTTTGTTGAATCGTTCGAACCGGTCCGAAGGTATTTTATTTATAAAATTTGATTTTTCGTCTTAATGAGCTCTTTATATGGAGGCAGATTTATATTAATTTTGCAACAATATTATGCTTAGGAACTTGAGTTATAAGCACAGGGTAGTATTTTGTTACCTGAGTGCCGTGTTCATAACAAACGATGAATGATAAATAAGAAATCTCCGCAAAAGTCCAAAAAAATTTATCTTAATGAATGGCACAGTGGAACTAAGTCATTCTGTAATGACCCAAGACTAATGCAACTATTGTATTTTACGAACTATTTTATTTACATTTCACACAACGTACAATTTACAAAACACAATGAATTGACTAAACAAATTTTGCTGTAGTTAAAAACAAGAGCAAAATAAAATAAAACAAAATAGCGAGTTAAAAAAGTTGAGAACTTACTAAAATGTGCTCAACAATAAGAAATCCCTTTAGTTTCAAATATAAAATTTCTTCGAATATTTTAAGGCAAAACGACTGTCTAAATTGAATGTCAATGTCTAAAATAATTTTTTTAATAGACAACTAAGGTTTTGATGAAATCCACATTGTGCACCATTAATTAAAAAATCCTTTGCCTTATTATAGGAATTTTACCTTAAATCATATTTTTTTTAATTTTTTATTGACTAAAAATTTTTTTTTTGGTAAACTAGCAGTGCCCACGACTTTGTTTACGTGTCATTTTCTAATTTTCTTAAAATTTAAGTTTAGAAAAATATATTTTAAATATTTATTAGTTACAGGGCTCTGTAAACAGTGTTAAAATTTTCCATCTATAATAATAAAATGTGCTGACAAGTGTTTTAGTACCATCATTTTAGTTAAGCTGGGAGCTTTCATATTTGTATCTTAATATTCTGTATGAGTTATTTTCGCGAAAAAAAAAAAGAATTATATGTCCCTCCCTACAAAATTTTATTCAAATCTATCGAGCAGTTTTTACGTAATGCGAACTCAGACCGACAGACGAGAAGTTAAGGTGCGATCAGATTAGTCAAATATATGACCGAAAAAGCGTAACCACTATTTTTAAAAATTTTTATTCAATATTTCCTAACATCGTGTATATTTCGTAAGATCCTATATTTCTTAATAAGTTTTTGAGAGGGACAAACATTTTTTTCAATAATTTAGTGGTTACGTCTTTTTAGTCAAATTTTCGACTATCTGACCGCACCTTTAGACAGAAAAAATCCCCAAAACAGGTATTTTGTGATCTATATTGATTACTATTTATTTATAAAAGCTTCAAAATTTGCAATAAATATATCATGTACAGAATTTATCCTGCTTCAGTTTTATTGTTTACATTGATTGTTCAACTTTTCTTCTCTATGTCGTAAAAGATAATAAAAAACTTTTGTTATTTTGGTTCTGGTAATATTTTAAAGTGCCTCCATTTTCTCTTTTACAACTGCCAACAAAAATATAAGCCTTAATAAAGAAACTATAATTTATGTAAATATTTTGTCACTTTGAGTAGAATGCTATTTTTCTACTTTTGCTATTTATGCCACCTTTCAAAATAGAAACATTTGCACTTTTAAAACAATTCAAACAGAGTCCTTCTTAAACAATATAATTTTTAAATGAAAAAGAAGCTCTTCTATCTTTCAAGAATTTTTATGTCTTCATGCTGATTTGGGTGAAAGAAGGCAATTTGGAAATATACTTAACGACATCATTTTGTAAAGCAAAAGTTTTATTTGAATGATTCTTTATTTTTTTTTTTTTTAGTATTGTAAAAAAATATTAAAACAATTTTATATGTTTTTTTTATTTTTACCGACATTTATTATTTTTATTATACTTCTCTTTTAAACAAATAATTTGCAACATATTTAATAAAGACCCCAAGAAACGCAGTTAATGTTAAAATATCGCAGGAGTATGAGAAAACTGAAGTAAAATATCTGTTAAAAAGTTACACACCAAATGTAATTCATGTCTTCACATTTAAATAGGTAAAATAAAATATAAAAGAAGATAAAAAAAATCAAAAATAAAAAAGACATAAAAATGTGTAGCTTCTGAATAAATGGGCTATAAAAATATCACACTTTGTAGACAAATTAGTACTTTTTTTATAACAGGGCACAAGGAATGAAAAATTCGTTTTTGACAGCAGCAAAGCATTAAGACTCTTTGAATAATTTAAAGAAAGGCCTTTAATGCTTCTTGAAGTAATGGTAAATGTTTAGCTGAGGACAAACAAGTGATCGACGTAGAGCAGGGCTGGATATTAGTGATGTTTAAGAGTGAACACAATAAAAACTCCAGTTCAAGACCATAGAAAGTGTTAAAATGTTTAAAACATTTTGGAAAGATATTGTATAAAAATACGCTCTAATAAAAAGGAAACTAATAGCATTAACATTTACTATAACTCTAGGTCCCTTCAGAATAAATTGTCATGTGGTTCAGGGATGTTTGGCTACTCAGATTAGAGTCAAATTGACTTTGGTGATCAAATTTAGGTGAATCATTACGCGACTTTATTTATCCCCAAAAGCTTGGCATTAAATTAATTGTCATTCCTATAAGAGGACTCCTCCATTAACGGAATTCCTTCTTATGAAATAAGCTCTATTAACAATGGAGCATTCTTATAAGAAGTTAAATTGAATTTTCTCTTGACAAAGATAATCCACAAAATAAGTTAGAGTTTCTGCCAATAATGACAGAAATTGCTCACAATGTGTCGAACTATTGGCGATACTTGATTGCACTAAGAGATGTTCATTTGTGAATTTTTGTTTTTCAACCAAAATTTCTTAGACTTAGGTTTTAATCATGAATATCAATAGACCTGAGATCTCGTTAAAATAAATTGAGAAGACATTTATTATCTCCTGCATAACCGTTGGGTGTGGCGTTAAACTAAAAGTATTATTACATTAGAAGTATGAATGCTACAGGCTTGTCTTGGAAACAGCTTTTTAGCTGTTCTAAGTAGGTGCTGCTATGTAGATTTCTTTTAAAAAAGTTTTATATCTTAAAACTTTAAATCAAAGCTAATGAGGAAAAAAGTCCTTTGCTTTATTTAGATCTACTGAAGCTTAAAGAAAATAGCTATTCTTCGTACCCGACTACTATAAGACTTTGCTATCTGATCCGACTGCAGTATTAGAAAGAAAGGTTTCAGGATTATTTTACAGTAAATTGACAAAGTTAAGTAATTATAGTGGAAGTAAATTGGGTGACTGTTGGAACTCAGCGCGGATGCCAGCAAAGTTTAAATAAAATAAAATTAGCAATCAGTTACTGAAGAAATTTGTTTTTAGTTTTCCAAACATTTAATATTGAAAATAACTTATTATTTCTTAATACACAGCCATTTTTTTTCTAATTTTTTTACTTTTGCAAATATTTGCCTTTTTTTTTTCTTCATCATCACATTTTAATAGTGATTTCTCTATGCAAAAAATTCACTGCTAATTTGAATCAGCAACATTTGAAATTCATTAAAAATTTAAATAAGAAAAAAAGAAAATCATTTTGCAATAAAAAAAAATAATAATTGCAGATTTGCTTCTGTCAGCTTGTTAAGTATTCATTTGTTATTTTTCCTCCTTTTTCTTATGACTCAAATAACGAAAATATTTAGCTGGAATTTTTTCAAACTTTTATCTTTTTAAGGATTTTGGTTTTTCTTTTAAATTTATCTTAATGAAGTCTTCGTAACGGTTTTCAATTCACTTAAATTTTTATTTTCATTTGGAAGCAATAAGAGAAAATAAAAAAAATTATAACAAAAATTAAAATGTAAAATAAAATAAATATATTTAAAGTTAGCTTAACGCTATAAACGTAATTCGGACGAAATGAAAATATTCGTCATAAAAAACAGGAGACATGTGTGTATATCTGTATTATTTCAAATTAAATTAGTAATAATTTTTCAAGCGAATTGGCTCACAGTCATGTTGTTTTTTACCAACTTAGTTTTTAGTATTTCTTGATAGAAAAAGAAAGTAGATATGAGGTTAAGTATTAATAAATAGAAAGCCTTTAGGATATATTTTTGGAGGAAAAACCCTGTGTAGCCTTTATGTTAACAGATTTTCTCTTGGCTTAATCCTTAATAGTCGGTATATCCGTTTTTTGACGCCAAAAAATGGCGTGAAATATCATGCCGCAATGCTTGTGGATGTGAAGTTGATATAAGAAGACTGTCTCAACTCACGGAGAGCCAATGAAATTTTCAATTTTGCATCACTTGATTATTTCTTATTTTCCCACAATACACCGACAACCGTCCAAAATTAAATTCATTGCTTTAATCACTGTCAGTGAAATCAAATAGATAATTAAAATAAAGTAATATTTTGGAGATAATGTACGGTTCAAAGAACAAAAGAAAGCCACAACAAAAATGGTCTCACGCTGTTTTTATTTTCTTAAAAATTCTTTTTCAAGAGCTCTGCGATCTAAGAGTCCCCTATTTTAATTGCATATGAGTATTAATAAGAAAATAAAAGTTTAATTATTATCTTTCTTGATGGTGAGAACAACTAAGTGTAAAGGGTTTCTATACTTGATCAAAGCACTCGCAGTGCTGCCTGCGATCGTTTATCTTATTCCTTGGTTAAGTCAAATTCTAAATTAAAAAAGTACGGACCAAGAATCACAGAGTTTGTTGGGACGATGGTCTAGATCCTATGAGACTTTGTTACATTAATGCTGCAAATTCCTTGAAAAGCTAAAAGTAAGAAATTATTTAAATTACAAAAAAAAAAAAAAAAAATCCACCAAGTCCAAATCTGATTCACTCGCGAAAAGTTTTTAACTTTATTTTTTTATTGTTAGAAATTTAAGGTGTCATCCTATAAAGTTTCAAAAGACGAAACCATATTCCCCAAAATCGCTACCGATATAAAAACACCCTTTAATTTCTTTATTTATTCTTCACCATATGAGGTTGCTGTAGTCGAAGTGGTTAACACGTTGACTACAAACTTGGTTGTCCAGGGTTCGACCCCTGCGTCAATCAAAAATTAAGAATGTTTTTTTCTGTTTAATGGTATAAATACATATTCAGAATTTACATTTAAACATGCAGCCTCCTTCGTCGGTACTTCTTTCATAGCATACTGACCGGCGAAGTAAAATAACTAACTCTCTATCTCTCTCTTTCACCACCTGTCTTATCTCTTATCTATCCCTTTCCTAAAGAATGTAGCACGGTTACCAAAATAACTTAGTAGGTATTAATGCCTGAAGTGCTACTTCTCTTTAAAAAAAAAAAAAAATAGTTTTAATATCGGACATATTTTTATACTTAAAAAGACACCTTTTACGAATTTTAAAATTACCTCACTATAAAAACACCTTTTATATTTAACTATTTAAAAATTTTGTAATTGTTCCTAAAGCAGGTACAAAAATACTTAACGTGCGGTTTAAAAATTGCACAATGTACAAGAAAATCATGCCATTAGTAGGTCAGCCATTAATTCTGTGTTTAATTTTTTTTACATATCGCTATAGTGTATGTGTAAAAAATTTCCAGAGTCTACATATTACGGTTCCAGAAATAGTATACTGTGACAAATGGCAAGAAAATAAAACGGTTTCGGTTTTAACCTTTGGATAGGGAACTAAAAAAGGAAGATTAATGCTTTCATAGTTGAAGAAAATATATTAACAATTATTGCCTTTACTGTAAAATGGTCTTCTTCTTATATATTCCTAATTAAATATTTTATAATATTTTTTTATTCAAATTAACAGCAACTTTTTTTCAATTCATTGTTTAAATACTGATTCTGAGTATAAATAAAAATTAAACTAAACTAAAAAATTTTTTTACATATTGCGAAACAGACTTCAAATATTTAAAACTAAAATTGATTAAAAATCGAATGTACTCTAGTTGGTACGCCCGTATTTACTAAAGGCTTAAGTAAGTTCCACCAGTCGCCTAAGTAACCTTCAGTTTTATCACTTCTTTTTTCCGTTAAGTTTTAATACATCTCAAAAAAATATGATTTAAAAAATGTTGCATTTGAGCCACATTTGGATTATTTTTTAAGAATTTTTTTATTTGCTAAGATTACAGCTACGATAGTTTTCTTTTTTGAAAATTTGTAAATTTAAATTTAGTTTTCGAATCAAATACTCGTAAAAAGATTTTTTTTTAAAATATAAATCAACAAATCTTGCGAATGACCTCATAAAGCAATAAAACTACTCACCAACTTTTTCGCAAGCAAGCCCTTAAAATCCTCCATAAAAACAATATTCTTTTAACTGACAAAAACTTTGTGAATTGATTGTGAGGTTAAACTCAGAGACAAGACATCAATAAAAAAAATTCAAAAAAAAAATACATAAAAGTTACTAAGGTAACTGCTAAGGATAAGACTGAGACTGATTTAAGTTTCAAAAGTTTCGTGTAAAAAACAGACAACATTTATAAATATTATACAAATGGTTTTCCTTAAAAAATATATATAAAAACAAATAGAAAACAAAAACGATAAAAATCATTGTCTAGAAATAACACTGGTTTCAGGTGCAAAAAAACATGATGTAACACCACCGCAGACAAAAACTTAATGCTGAACTGTAAAAATAAAAGTGTCTAGTAATAAAAGTCTTAAAAAAAAAACTTTTGTGTTTTCTTCTTCTTACCACAACATTTAAGTATTTTTTTTTTAATTTTTGGAAGTACATTTTTTCTAATGTTTGGCTTTAGGCACATCTTGTCCTTCCATTTCTCTGCTTTAAAAAGAAAATAAAGTTCAAGACTGTTATTTTACTTTTAATAAATTCTGATATTGAATGCGTTTGTTTGTTTATTTGTTTTTGCAGAATTCAAGTGTTTGAAATGTATAAAAAAAGAAGGCATTTTTATAGCAATTAAAGTGGCCTTTTAAAAAAAGGTTCCAAAGAAAAAACCTCATTATGAATGTTAGGAAGTTTTTTAGCAAATATTTTGACAGCTTAAGGGCAAGAGATAGGTTCGTTGAAACAAAAAGGGCAGAGAGGTATTTTCAGACTTTCCTACAGAGTTCTACATGAATGCTGAAGGGTATTCCCTGGAACACCTAAAGAATATTTTGCCAGATTATGGGAAGATTACCTGATTTATGACATCAACATACAAATTTGCAGAAATTTCTGACAACTTTGCAGATTTTTCGACAAGATATCAGGTTATATTTGGAGAAATTCATACAATCCAGCAAATAATTTTCATTGGGAAGCTTTCTTTAAAAAAAGGATATTTCCATGACAAAAGATACCATATCATAAGGTACTTATTAATGTGGTACTTTTTATAAACATTTAACCAAATGACTGAAATATTAAAATCTGTAGGACAAAACTCATTCAATCAATTTATCTGCCAGTAAATTTCTTTCAAAAAAACTCTGAATTTTTATTTCCATTTAAAAATATATATTAAAGTTTATAAATATTTTCTTAGTGCTCTAAGCTTTGAGATTTAAAATATTTTAATATTTAAAACTTCTTATTTCACAATATCTTCTTTAATTTGTGTTTTATGGTTGAAAAAAAAAAATATTTACATAAAAAAACAATTTACGTAAATAATATTAACTTCCGTATTGTTATTTTTTCGGTCTTTTGCTTATAACACATTATTGCACACACACACATACACAGTAAGTATTAAAATTTTATATCTTGTGTTTATGTCTAATGTTTTCTTGGCCCTACGGTCGTCTTTCTATTGTTGCAATAAAACTTTCAACTGTAATAATAAAATATAAAATGAGTATGTGTTTGTAAAATAAAATAATAAAATCTTAAATACAAAATTGTTGTTGGTTTTAGGAAAAAAAAACAAAACAACAAAATAGCATTACAACTATAAAGAAAACCAAAAGAAAATAATACAATTAAAAAGAGAAAGGAAATGATAAAATGGATGTAAGACAAAAAAAAACCATTTTGCTTTATAGCTTTGGCTGTGCTTTTGATATGTTATTTAATAGGCTCCTTTTATTTACATTATTTTCTTTTTGTTGTATGTTAATGTTAGTAAATATGTGTGTGTGAACAAAAGTCTTCTAAGATAGACAACAAACAACACATGTTTTAAGTCTTTATTAGAAATATACATTTATACTAATAAATTGTTATAGACAGACACTTGTATTTTATATCAGACTTTCATTCCTACAAACATCTACACATGTTCTTTACATATATTTCAAAATCTTTGCTAAGAACATCTTGCTACACAAATGTTTACTTATTTATAAGTTTGTATGTGCAGACATATGTATTAGTTTAATTTAAATGTATGGTTTCTTTTGTTGTTCATTTGCTTGTTGCCAACAATATTTTTTTTTCTGGATTTGCTACTATTTTCTTTCCAGTGTCATTTTCTTGCCACAAGAATTTAAGTTATTTTAAAATTGTTTCGTTTAGTATCTTTTAATATCAAATATTGTTAGAAATATTTTGCTGCAGAAGAAGACGCTTCTGAATTTTATGTTCTTTTTAAATGTTCTACGAGGGCTCAGCGATGTAGTTCAGGCTTAACAAATGGGATTTCCTGAAATTTTTTGTTTACTTGTCAAAGAAGATAGATTTCTACTATGAATTTTTTAAGGCACCGGTACTTTTTTCAAAAAAGTAACTTTTTCGAAAGGTAAAAATTTTTAGATAGTTTTTTTTTCTTGAAAAGTAATCCTTTAGAGATAATAATAAAAGCTTGCGAAAAAGTATTATTTAAAATTTTTGTAAGTAACCTGTTTATTTTGAAAGTGGCCAGAATCTCCTAAAAAATATTTAAAAAAAATTTAAAGACTGTAATTTTTATTGGAGAATAAGTATCCTGAGATAGTAGTAAGTCTTCTCAAGATTTTCCTTCAATACTTTTAAAACCTTTTAATACGCATGTATCAGCTTAAAAGCAAACTGACTTATGCCAGTTTTAAGATAAACGGCTCAATTGTTGTCCTAGACATAGAAATTTATATTTATTTATTATTTATTATGCAGGACTATTCCAGCTTAATAGATATTTAAATTACATCAGCTGTAAGAATACCCTTTAGATTTTTCACGCTTGCAATAGTGGAAAGAGTGTATCAGACTTTGTTTAAATTTCATAATTTCTTAAAATAATGGTTCGAAAGATAAGTCCATATAAATTCATAACTTTACTAATTGGGACACCCTTTTATTTTGTATTCCATATTTGTTGTCATAGCAGATATAGAAGTGCACGTTTTGAATAATTTTCCATCATTTGGGTTTAGCAGTTAAAATCATATAAGTCAATTTGTATCGCCTTAAGGGACACTCTTTATTATTTAATTATCCTTTTGTATTACTTTTTTTTGATGAGTTGTAGTGTTAAAATTTTATACGAGTGACCACTAGGATTCAGTAGATATTTTAAAATATACGTTGTATAAGGGCATCCTTTAACTTTTAATATTGAGAACCTTATTTTAATAGGGCGTCTCTACAAGCATCACCATTCAAATAAAGAGAAATTTTAAAATCGGCTTATAACTGACTGAGTTCTGCAGCCACAAATATAAGAAATAAAGAAGAATTGATAATTTTATCCCTTTTCTAAAGCTTAAAGGTTTTCTTACTTTCAAAAAATAGATTTTTTTAATATAATTTTTGTAAGGTACTTTTATAATAATTTATTTTGTACCAAATATTTTTAGAACTAGTTTTAGAAAAGATTATTTTTTTGTAAAGTAGTATTTTGTATTTAAAAAATAATTGCTTTTAAAATGTTTCCATAACATTTAACAGATGCATAATTAAGAATGTACCTTTTTAAAACAACATTTGAAAATTTTTTGTAGTTATTATTAAAATAAAATTAGGGGAAAAAAACGCAAAAAACATTTCTTGCGAAATTTTTTAAATAAGAGATACTTTTGTCAAAAGGCGCTTTTAATAAATCGTGGATTCGCAGCATTAAGACATATGATTCACAGACTTAAGACAGTCCTACTTTCTCCCGACAAATATAACAAAGAATTCGACACAATTTACACTAAAGCCAAAAATAACGGCTACAACTGCACTACTATCGACAAACTACTTAGACAAAACAAAATCTAAAACAAGAAGAAAGAAAACATGGAGACAATCGATACAACACGACGACACATTTTTACTTACACAGGATCAGAAATATAAAGATTTACTAACCTTTTTCAGAAAGAAAGTTTACAGACAGCAATAAAGACAAGCAACACTCTACGAAACAATCTCAAGACATCAACAGAAATAACCGATAAATTTAACACCAGCGGAGTATACAGACTTCCTTGCACCTGCAACTATATATATAAAGGGCAAACTGGACGAAAAATAAAAATTAGATTCACAGAACACATACGATCATATAAACGGAAAAGAGAAGACTCTAACTTCGCATGAACACGAGCCAAGGGAAATAGATGAATGTATGACGTTAATAAATCCTAGTAATAAAGGACGAAGACTGGACATTCTTGAAAACACGGAAATATACAAAACACGAACTTTTAACGGAAATATTCTTAACGATCAGGTAAATACAACCTCGGACACAATTTTTACACCACTAAAATTATTAAAATAATCGTACAAACGGAAAGTACCCACTGATGGTCACACCTACCTACCCAATAATAAAAGACTGAAATATTTAAATCATATACCTTCAATAAACATTACAGATATCAGGCAATCTACCGGCATATTACCAATATCTATGTAACAAACACTAATTAGTCCTAATCAAAACGCGGATTAAAAATGATGTTCTCAAGTCGAAAGTGCTTGCCAAACGTACCAAATATACAGCCAGTGATGACACCGAAGGGTATGACAACAGTATAATATTTACTGGCGGAACAAATCCGATTAATTTAATAAAGGTTAATTTTTCATAAAAAAGTATTTTTTATAAAAGGTACTTTTTATAAAAAATATTTTTGTAAAAGGTACTTTTTATAAGAAGTACTTTTTGTAAAAGGTACTTGTATTAAAAGTTGCGTGAAGAGGAACTGATATATTTAAAACAAATTAAAAAAAAACTGATTATTATAATTTTTCCAAAAACATTATGTTATTAAGTTGAAGCTGCATTATTGTACTTATTTCTAAAATTTTTATGTAAAGCAAATTTTTTACTTTTTCTCCCATATTTTTAATTATTTAATTTTTATTTTAATAATTATATTTAATTTTATTTTTATGTGTTTTAATGCCGCTAATCTTTAAAAAGTACTTTTGTAAAAGGTACTTACTTATACAAATTAAAAATGCGTATTTATTTAAGTTTAAGAGAGGTTCTCTTTAAAAAAATATATTTGTGTTCACCAAATTAGTAAAATCGCAATGAAGATAACAACTTTAAAAAAGTATTTTTAAAATAAAATTATAATTTTTTTTAATAAGGAACTTCTCATACTCAGCCACTTTTAATTGTTATGTTTAAATTTTAATCTTGTTCATACATATCCTCCCAGTAGATTTTACTACGCACGTATGTATAATAAGCTCTTAATGTCTCATTCCTTCTATTACGGTTGCCTGTATGTCTTTATTTTCATTTTCATTTTCTAACTTTTAATATATTTATGATATTAAAACATATTTCCCTTTGATATTTCATCTTTTGTCTATTGTTGTAAATGTTTGTTTTTATAGTTTTTTTGTTGTTGCCACTTTAGCTGAAATTACCTTTTAAGGTATTTAAGTAAAATTCTTTTGTTGAAATTGTAGAATAATTAATTTAAGCAAAAAATTGTTTCTCTGTGATTTTTTATTCTTAAAAACCATTAAAATTTTATAATGAAATAAATTTGTAAAATGTTTTAATGCTTTGCAAATATATTAAATATTGTGGCGAAGGTGGAAGTTCGTAAAAGAAATTTCTTTGGTTAAGAAAATGTTTCTTTTTAGAAATATAATCTTTAAAAAGTTGAGTTAGAATTGGGAAAATAAATGGTATTAAATTTTGTTTATTTAAATAGCACTTTGTCACTGACTTTGGAGTTTTAATTATTAAATTTTTTTTTCAGTTTAATTGGATAATTTTTTCTTGAATTATTCGCTTTACAGGCCTATCAAAGCTGTGCTATATTGTGTATTAATTGCTTTTCTTTCTGCAGATAATTCCGTACACATAACAAAAAGAAACGTGACCATACGACTAATCGCTAATTTTATTGTATGCGGTATAAAAAATAAAAAAAAATATTCATATTTCAATTAGCTGTCAATGTGACTATGGGACAAAAAAGGATCCTAGAAAATTTATTATTTTATCGGATCTTTTCTGAAACAGAGACATATCTCAGGAAAGGGAAAAATGAGACAAATAAGTTTAAATTTTAAATTTGTATCAACTTTTTGCAGGCCACTAAGATGTTTATATTTGTAAAAATCACACTTTGTTTTTTTATTTAAAGAGACAAAGGTTTATGACTAAAGAAAATTACTGAAAACTGAACCCAACAAATTTTTAATTTTGAGTTGTGCTCTTCTCACAGCGTATGCTCGATTAATTTTTTATATTTACAACTTTTTTTTGTCTGTATATGGAAAATTGGAAATGTTGAAGTCTGAATCTAACACCAGTTCTATAGTAAGGGCATTCTAAGGGATTTAGCTTCAATAAATGTACGAGGTACCAACTAAGTCTCAATGATTATGAGATCCGAACGTTAAATAAATTTTAAATTTCATTTTTAAAATTTTTTCCATATTAAATTTGCCAACAATTTTTTTTTATTTTTTTGAGAAAATATTGTCTCTTAGTCAAAAATATTTTACTTACGATTAATTGAACAAAAATTAAGAAAATAAACTATTTGAATAAAAATTAGCAACAAAAATATACTTTAAAAAGTATTTTAAAAATTAGTACTTGACGCTATTAAATAGAAAAATGTATCTCCTAAGCCAATCCTAAGCCAAGGTTTCCTTATGAGAGTATCTTTGGAACATCTTTGCACTGTAAGAAAATTTCGCACATGGCAATTAGAAATCACATCCGATAGCAAATCCTTGACATTCAAAGCTTCTTAATATTATTTGAATCATAAAGAACAAAAAATATTCATAAAGCTTTTAAATTGCTTAGAGATGACTCGTTTTCAAATTTCGGTAAGTCAAACAGCTCGACTTAAATACATACTGATAGAAGAAGAAGGAAGAGTTTTAGCCCACAAAGTCAAATATATCTAGAGCAGATAGGGGATATTGTTTCCGACTTTGGGAAAGTTCGCAATAATTTTGGTATGTCTCCCAGATATTTTCAAAAGTATTAAAACAATTTAAAGATTTTTTTTAAATAAGAGTTTTTTTTTCGAAAAAAAAATTTTTTTTCTATGAAAATTTCTGGCACCACTGGGTGAAGGAGTACGGTCGTGTTTTGTTATTTCCAATATAGCACCTTCTGCTTTACTTGTTCTGTGGGGCAAGTAGTCTAAAATTGGCACTATTGCTCGAAAACAGGTTTAAACAAGTTTACCCGTTAATAATTGTTAGTTTTTTGTTTAACAAAAATATCATTATTTCGCTTTCTACTATTTCTTAAAGTTTATCTGATTTTGTTTGCATAATTAATATATTATGAATATTGCACATTGAAAGTGGCAGGAAAAAACGAATTTTCTCTGTAATGCGTTATGAGATTCACTGGCTAATGGACCACAAAGGAATGCGCTCTTGATGCAGAGCCTGATTTCATAAGAGCACATTCCGTTGTAGTAACGATAAAACAGTGAAACACACCCCACATTGCGTTGATCCTCCAGTGAGTCAAGAGAGTTGGATTCCCTACTGTCACCGATGAGCTTCCTCGCTCTCTCCTGTAAGCGGTCGAGTAACTCTAAAATAGACTTTAAAGCACCGGCCCATACATGAGAGTTTTATTCCATTTTCGATCTGATAAAGGTGATATAGATAGTAAGGAGATCAGATGGTGTGAAGTATTTCCTACACCATTTCAGAAAACCTAGGTACTTGAAAGCTTCTTTTGCAACATGAAAAATATGATTGTACCAACGAACATCGCATTGAATTTTCATGGCAAGAACATCGAGAGCTTCTGATTCCTTAAGATATATATCACCCATAATTACAGATGAGGTAGCATGTTCAGCAGTACGCCTGTGCGAAAGCACACAGCACTGGGTCTTATGAGCGTTAAACTGAACCCTGTTCGCCAGTCCCCATTCGAAAATTACCAAAAGGTCGCGATTAAGGGTATTGTGCTTTCTCATAGCCTCAATTTTCCGAAGGCTTCGTCTACTGCAAAAAAAAAAAAAAAATGAGTGGCATATTTTACTGTCATCTGCAAATTTTAAAACTGATATTTTTCTAGAACGTTTTTTGCCCCCTGAATTTGTTTAACTTTTGTTTTTTTTTACATTTTTGCAGCTTTTTGCTTTACATACCAGCGGCACTTTAATTCTAAGCTCATTTCATCCAGATTATAAACGAAAAAAAAAAAATTTTTTTTGCTTCCCTTAAAGAACATCATATGGCAATCACTGAAGAAGGAAATGTCCATTATTGCGTAGAACAAAATTTCTATAACATTCTTAATAGGGAAATAACAAAATGAAGTAACCATTTGTACACATGTGATGCCTCTCGCAAACAGAGTTGCCTGTACCATTTTTTACAAAAATGTAATGAAAATTATGCCTGACCTTTAGAACAGATTTAATTCCAAATTTTTTTTAAACTGCATTTTAAACCTTGCTAAACAAATAAGTATAAACACAAGCTTAAATTAAAAAAAGTAATTCTAATTTAATACCAAAAGCGGTACAGTGGTAATGCCGTTCAGTATAAAATTATTGCAAATTTGTTGAAAATTTCCCTCACTGATTTCTTGCTGGGTTCCTTATATAAAGCAAATATGTTTAACGTACAAACAGAGATAAAAGAAAACAGAAAATATTGAATCAGTCAAGTATAATTAAAAGCGAAATAACAATAATAAATACACAAGAAATAAAAACAAACTCACGCACAAACACACACACTTCCAGTTAAACATGAAACACTAGCTTATTTTAAGTATGTTTGCATAATTTCCCATTGATATTATATCGAACATTAAAAGAGAGCAAAAAATATATTAAAGAGCAGAAGTAGAAGAGAATGAGTAAGTGCATGTTTACATTCAATGCACTTTATTAATGACATTATACACATCTAGATAATTGGCTTTCTCCTCCTCTTAAAAGAAATAAAGTTTCTGGTGCTTCTTGTTCTTTGTTTAATTTTTAATATCCTGTGTGCGTGTGTGAGTGTTGCGTGTGCAAGTAATGTTATTATTGCCTTTTGTTTACTTGTTAGGGTTGCTTTCTTTTTCTCTTCTTAATTTTCTGTATTAAAAAACCGGCTCGTTTTCACAAGCTGTATGTATCACTGAGTTTTATTTAATATTGATATTATTAAAAGCATGTTAACATGCATATACACTCCAGTAAACACAAACACAAGCATATGTCACTTCATTAATGTAAACAAGCACATAACGCAAACACAGTTTGAGACTTTTGTGTGTAAAAACACTTTTGGTGTTCAGATAAGAGTTTTGCTATAATTTCCAGAAAGTATTTTTTTTTTATTCATCTTTACATCCTGCCTTTAGTCTTAATTCTTTGTTTCTTTTTTCTTGTTTGTTGTTAAACTACGTGTAAAACATTTTTAATTGCTGTTGCTATTTAAAATAAAATAAATGATTGTGAAAATGTTAAAGATAAAATTTTTAAGTTCAACTTCCCCGCATTAACCGCAGTACAAAGGCTGCGCTTAAGAAAAAGAAATACAAAATCGCCAACAAAGCAAATCATAAAGTAGTTTTATAATAAATGTGATTTATTTTTAAAATACGCACGGTTTTAAATTGGTCTTAACAATTAAAATTTATTATTATCTGCTTAACTATGCTTTTCAACATAAAAGTTTAAGTGCAGAACGAAGGTATAATTTCGTGGATTATTTTTGCTGTTTGATTTGTTTAATCATCACTTTTGCATCTTCAAAATTCAATAAATCTTTTCATAAACTAAAGATTTTATCCTCTGACCAGACATTAAATTTATCAATCCTATTAATCTTATTTACCTTTTTATGTAAAGACTTTTACCGCTTTTTGAAGATTAAAATATTTGGAAAATAAATTTACAAATGTTTTTTTCCAAGATAAAATCTTAAGGGAAATTAAAACTTTTTCTTAAAAAATACTATTTCCTTAAATTGAGACCTCTATCAAATTTTAAGTTTGAAAAGTGTCAAAGAAATAAAATAAGAATTTTCCAGCAACCAAAGTCAAAGAAATTTAAAAGATAGCTGACAAAATTTTTTCGGTTTGAAAAAGACAATCTTCAGCTCTTAAGATAAATCCCAAAGGTACGAAGCATTAAACAATTTGAAATCTGCAGTTTGATAGTTTCTTTTTAGATGTATTGAAAATCCTTCCATAAACGCTGCCTTTTAAAAACTTTTTGAACTAGAAAAAATTTTGTTACTTTAAAGTTGATGAATGAGTGTTTCTCTGTTACGTTTAAAAGAAAACTTATTGTAGACCTTGCGGTACTAATGTGATGTTAAATTAATACATTTCCGTTATCCTCCATCAAAAGTTAGATGTAAGACCCCTTAAACCGGTAGGCAAGTGACTTATTGGTTCGTAGTTTTTCCCTCTGTTACCTGAGTTATCGAGGAAACGTTTCCGGCTCCCTCAGATAGACTCAGGAATTTATATTTTACTTGGTGTATTGGCAACGTTTGTGTGCGATTTTTGCTCATCGGATAAAGTACTTAATTTTTGTTAAAATAATATAAATTTAATTAAATATTCTAAGTCCTATATTTTTCTGCAGAAATCTAACGAAATCAAAATTTTGTGAAAATTGATAACAGAAAGGATTTAGTCTTTATGACTACTGGACACTATAGAGAAGTTTGGCATTAAGCAAACGATTCTAGTGTCAAAGCAAGTAGCAAGTAAAAAGCCCTTTTTTCCCCTTTAAATATTTCGGAACAAATATACTCATATGATTAAATGTTATTCAAGGCGTATAAGTAACATTAATATGTCTTACAGCTTAATATTTTAAGGTAATTTGTTTAACATAAAAAGTATTTTTTATAAAAAGGCTGAAGACTTTTGAAAAGTTTGAAGTTTTCATTATCACGAAATAGAAACTTAGAAATTTACTTTTAAAAAAACCACATGTTGAGGAAAATAGTTTAATTAAATAAACGCCATTTCAAACACTAAGTAAAAGATGTTTTTAATCGTGTCAGTATTCGGTTTTAAAATTTTGTGCCCGTCAGCATTGCAAGAGTCTATACAATTCGGCGTCCTAATAGCATCAACGGCGAGGTCTAGTATGCTAAGTTGTCGGGACCGATGCAAGTAATGACACCAAATGATTATTTCGCAAGGCAATTTTCCATATACCTTTTTTATAAAGGTTGTAAAATACCTATTATTTTAAAGAGTTAAACGCTCGCTTTTGGCGAGAACTTCGATCGGGTAGTCATAAAGAAGACTTTGTACCACACTATTTTATATAGTTTCTCCCTGGCACATTAAGCTTTTTGGTTTAAAATATTTGTTTTGTACAAGTGTGAAATTTTCCTCTAAAATTTGAGTTTTAGGACTCGTTTCCTACAAAATACTTGTTAACGTTGAGTATTTTCATATTAGTGAAATACTGATTTTAGTTCTTATAATAAAAAAAATGTGAAAATTTAATATAAAAAACTAATTCCTTGAAAATCCTTTGTAAATATAATCACTCAAAATAAAGTTTATGAGTAATCGGGCTAATAACGCTAGAAAGAGTTTTTTACATCTTGGGTGATTTGGGTGATATCATATTAAAAGCTTCCAGCTTACAGAAAGAAGTAAAGGTTTCATTTGTATTCAAAATTAAATTTAATAAAATTTTTAATTATTTTAATTATTTATTTAATTAGAAAATTATTTATTTTTTATTTAAATATGAATTTAATTCAATTAATTTTATAATTAGATAATTTTGTATTTTTTCGATTAATTATATAAAAGAATCAGTTAAGAACAAAATTATATTTTAATCTAAAGACAAATTTGTGGAAACAAAAACTTTTTTGTATAAAATTTTTGTCGAACTAATATTAATCATACGCCCACATGACCTTTGGTTCAAAGAAGGAAAAGTTACCCATTTTATTTAAAAAGAAATTAGTTAAACCTCCATAATTATTGATTGCGTGCTTTTCAAACAATCTCAGAGGTTTCGATGTACTTTATAGCACAAGTTTTTTTTTATCATATTTTTAGTCACAAATCAGTTACAACAGCTCACATTTAGAACAAATAAAAAAAAGTTTTTTTTTGATATCCAAAACAACCAAATTTGTTGCGATAAATAAATTCGTAAAGTTTGCATTATATAAATTGTATAAAATACAAAATTTGACCCGAAAAACTTTTACTTTTTATCGGTGGCAGTTGTTTGGCACAACAAACAAATATAATAAATGGTTTTGAAAAAAAGAATCACGCATTTGTAAAGGAATAACAGGAAAGAAGCAAGACACGTAAAATAACCATTAACAAACATTTAGCAAGTTGTTTTTTTTTTCAGCCTGTATCCCACTAACGGCAATCTCACCCACAATTTTAATACAAAATGTATTTAACATACTTTTTGTCAGTTTGTATTTTTTAATGTTTAACACTTTTTTTCTTAAATGGGAAGTAGAAATTCTTGAAGTAATTTGCGTTGAAGTTTTCCTTCAAGTAGCAGCACCACATGTTGTCTTTATCCCGTGGAGTTTGTTAATGTGCTAAAGACCAAGAAATAACATGTTGTTTTAATGTTACTTGCTGTGCACATTTTGTTTTAAAATTCCTTGGAAAAGAAGCAATTTGTATTTAATTAAAAAATTTATTTTGAATAATTTTGTAATTTGAACTAAAACTTACAAATGGAAATAAAACAAAAGAATTTGTTAAAAATTGCCACTTTAATGTTTTAATAAATTATAATGCCTATTGCTGCTTTTTTGCACTCCTGCTTAGTTTCATTTTAAACTTCAATATTAATGTGGACTATGTAAACAATTGTTCCCAAAAGTGCTATTTATTTTTTCTCTAAACGCTCTTTTTAATACAGCCCATAAAAAGCAACAAAAATCCAACAAATAATTTCCCGTTATTTGTTATTGGGGTATGTGTAAGTAAACCTTACATTTTTTCCTAAGAAATCAATTTATTTTTTTAGATGTTTAGTAAAGATTTATGTGTTTAATTATTAAAAAAAAAAAACAAATTTCTATTTAGTTTGATTTAAAACAAATTAATTGAATTTTTTATATTGAAAAGTTGGTAGCGTATGCGTAATATTAATTTTTGGCTTTACTTTCAATTTATCAAAACGTTCATTCTGCATAATGAATGTTTTGAAATCAAAAAGGACCATAGTTAAAGACTATGCCCTTTGGAAGAATTTCGGGTAGGGAATCCTTTTGTTTCACTGACACCTGCTACTGGTAGTCTTTGTTTTGAGACCTCAAATAAAGTGTGGCTATGATATTCATTTGGATGGCAACCTGCACTTAACTTTAGGATGTTACAGTATTTGATTTTGTTATAACTTATAGCGGTGCATCTTTCCACCCCTCTTTAAATTTTTAAGATTAAGGCCTCTTACGTTTAATATTTAAAAGTTGCTACCTGCAAACTTTATTACTTTTAAAAGTTCACATTAAAAAACACTTTAGCGCAAGAACCACAACTCACATAAGAGTTGTCATTAAAAAAAATAATAATAAAATAAAATTTATTATTTAATGGTTACTGTCTTTTTGTATCAAAGGTTTTTTGAGTTTTTATTGTATTTTTGTTTATTTGGTGTTATGTAGTTCTCATTTAATGGACTTGATTTGAGATAAAAGACTCGTGAATTTTGTATACACAAATTTGGGTCGAATCTACTGGTGAGATGTTTGAACAGTAGCGATAATATCATGAAATAATTTTGCCCAAAGAAATTAAGCACAGTTAAAGTGAACTAATACGAGGGCTGCTCTATATATTTCTGGCCTAATAGTGATAATGCGAATATTTATAAAGAAAGTATTCTCCAGCATGATTTATACACTTTTGCGTGCGCTTAAGCCAGTTGTCGAAGCACTTTTTCCACTCCGATTGAGACACCTCTAAAAAATGGTTTTTGAACACTTCAACAGCTTCTTCTGGCGACGAAAATGGTTGACCACGCATTTTTTTCTTGATGTGCGGAAACAAGAAGAAGTCATTAGGTGCCAAGTCAGGGCTGTACGGCGTATGACCCATTAATTCGACGTTTTGGCCAGTCAAAAACGCTCTGGTTTGAGCCGATGTGTGAGAGCTCGCATTGTCATGGTGAACAATGATTCGTCTTTTCTTGTTGGTTTTTCAAATTTCTCCGATGACTTCAGGCAAAAAAATTGTAGTGTACCACTCAGAAGTGACCGCCCTACGTTGCTCAAGCGGAACAGTCGCCACATGATCAGTTTTGCCGAAGAAACAGGCGACCATTTGCTTCGAAGTGCTTCTTCCACGAACAACTTTCGTGGGATTTTGCTCGTCTTTGAAGACCCACACGGTCGATTGTTGTTTCGTTTCGGGCTCATACGCATAGATCCATGATTCGTCACCTGTGACGATCTTATAAACGTCTTTTGAAGCACCGCAATCGTATTTTTGCAACATTTCTTTGCACCAATCGACACGAACCTTTTCTTAAGCGACTTTCAAATTGTGCGGGATCCAACGAGAACAAACCTTTTTTACGGCCAGGTGTTCATGCAGTATCGAATGTATGCTGGTGGAAGAAATGTCCATGGATGTCTCTATCTCTTGGTATGTCGCATGTCGATCGTGCATTATGAGTTCATGCACGGCATCAATGTTCTCTGGCACAACAGCCGTTCATATACGACCTTCACGGAATTCGTCTTTGAGCGAGCTTCGGCCACGATTAAATTCATTATTACCAATTTTTCACAGTGCTATAGGATGGTGCTTCATCGCCATACAAAGATTTAAGTTCATCAATGCACTCTTGTCGTGATAATCCACGTCGAAAGTTTTCTGCTAGTCTGCTGGTATTAATGAAAAAATAAAAAAAAATATATAATTTAAAAATAATTAAAATTAACTGATTATTATTGACTGATTATTTTTTACTGAGTTTTTCTTCGCAGGACCTGTGCAAAAAACTTCGATAAAAACTAATATAAAAATTGCTTATATTTTAATAATTAATTAATTATTAAACAAACTAATTTTTTATGAAAGTTTTCTCTGAAGGGCCTGTGTCTATGCAGAGCACTAAAACACTTATTTTGGGTGAATTTTTTTGAAGGTGTATTGAACAAAATTAATAAAAATTATATGAAAAACATTATGTTATTGAAAATCTTTTAGTAATTTTTTAGGCTTCGTGTATTAGAAGCTTACATGGGTGTTAATAGTTAGATGCCATATTCATTAGCACTGAATGACAAAAAATGCTAATGATTTTTTTTTTAGCACTACAATTATTTTCACTAATGGAAACGCTTTTTAGTGAAAAGGTTTATTGGTAATTAGTTAAAGAACAGTCATTTTCATTAGATAATTATTAAATGGTTTCAAACCATTACCAGTAAGAAACGTCACTTCTTTGTTTACTAAATAAATATCTTAAACAGTAGCAGATCCTTTTTTAACACGACATTCTAAGGAAATTTTAAATACTTTAGAAACATATTTTTGTTTTTGTGTAAGTTATAATATCTGCTAGCTTGAATGTTAGTGGACTTTTAATCCTATACTCAAGTTTTAAAGTAGTTAGCTTTTTTATTGCAATTGTTTTAAACCATGCCAATGAAGCTTAAGTCATAATGAAAATATTCCAAGTATGATTATAAATCATTAATAAAAAGAAAATAGAATATAGAAGATATATATTAAAAAGGCATTTTGGTTCTTCATAAAATTATGATTAATATAAAAAATAAGATAATATTATGATGTTTATAAATAAGCATAAATTTATACTATATGCGTTGGAAGTAGAAGATAATGAAGAGAATTATTATTTAATTTGATAGTTGCCGCTTAAAAATTTTCACTGGACAAAATTAAAATCCTTTCACTTTTTTTATATTTTGGATAAATATTTCTTTTAAAAATATTTCTTCATAACCACCCTTACTTTCATTGCTATATTTTAAGTTCCTGTTTTAATTGTTCTTCTTTTTTCTTGGAATAGTAAAGTGTCCTTTTAATTTTTCATTAATATCTGTAACTAAAAAGGTCTCCTTTCTCTTCCAACAAAATTATGCACAACACTATACAGAGATTCGGAAATTCATATCATCTACAGTTTTTGCTTAAACGTTATATAATAATAGTTTTTCAACAGCATTCTTAATACCATAGAAAACCAAGTGCATTTATTTTAAATTACTTAGCCTTTCTCCCAGTGCAAATTAATTATCAGCCATTTGTTAGCAAAAACCGCAGTGAATATATGTAAAAATTAATTATAAACACTTTATTGAACCAAATAATACAATCAGGAAACAGAAAAAATCATTAAAAAAATGCCTGCAACTAGAAAGTATTTTTTATAAATTTGATGGCAAATTAATACACGAATAAACTAAAAACTGAAATTTTACGAAAAATATGAAACCAAAAAAAAAAAAAAAAAAAAGAAAATAATCAAAAAATTAAAATTCCTAAAAATGTTAATTAAACAAAAGGTAGTTTTGTGCATTGAACATACAAAAGAAACACATTTACCATTTTAACCTTAAAAAAATGAATATTTAATAAAAATCTAAAAAATTTTAATGACATAAAAGTTAGTGGTTAGTGGTTCTTTTGTTAGTTTTTTCAACAATCTACTATTTTTCAATTTCATGCTTCAAATAATTTCCATACAATTTTTAGAACAGTTAATGAAACATACATCTTTTTATTTGAAATTTACATGAGACTGTTTAATTTTCAATTCATTACTCCCTTTCAACCATTTTACTTTAAAACTTCAAAAATAATGTAAAATATTTCTGTTTATGTGTGGAAAAAGAGATGCCGTAAATGTTATTTTGCTCAAAAAGGATATTCTAAATATGTGTATTAATAAATGAACACGTGTCCTATCTGTCTGATGAATAAAATTCTTTTGTAAGTTTTTGAAATGCACTTTACCTTCTGAAAAACAGTTGCAGGATAATAAATTAAATTTAGAAAATCACTTACAGGCTGCATAGGACTATTTGTTTTTGATGGGGGTAGTTTAGGTCAGGGGTAAGTGATTTGGTATACTAATGGCGTCGGCACATTAAAAGGATTACTACAATACAATTAAAAGTAATAGAAAATAATTTTTGAGTTTTATCGAAGAGTTATTAAATTTTCAAAAGTTCTAAATAATGAAATAACTACTGAAGTCGTTTTAAGTCATAAAGTGCATCGTACGAAAGCAAATAGGGACTACTTAATTTTTTTTTAGAAAATTTGATTAACTGATTCTGAATTTTATTTTCATCTGCAAATTGTGTAACCTTTGTTTTCTGCTTCTAAATTAAGGTCGCATGCTTAAAAAAAGGCATCAGATTCTAATATCAAAACACATCAAAAACACTGTACAATATGTTAAGAAGATACTGTCGCTCTGAGAAATGCTTTAAACTTAAAAAAACAAGAGCCAGCACTACCAAGGTTGTAAAAAATTTCCTGCAGAACCACGTCCTAAAAGGAATCATCTCAAAATATAATTTTTTTAACTAAATTTTTGTTACAATTTACAAAACAACTACTGCTCCGAAAAAAAATTTTCAATTATTAAATTTTTATTGAGCTCAGATTGAAATTTTGTGAACACTTTAATTGAAAAAAGAAGTATGCAAATTTCTTAAAAAAAGAATTGAAATATTTATATATTTGATTAAAAAAGAAAAGAAAAAATAACTGCTGCTTTATATATTTCTGGCCTAATAGTGAAAATGCGAATATTTATAATCACAAATGGTTTTATTGTTTTTCAAAGTATTCTCCAGCATAATTTATACACTTTTGCATGCGCTCAAAACAGTTGTCGAAGCACTTTTTCCACTCCGATTGAGACACCTCTAAAACATGGTTTTTGAACACTTCAACAGCTTCTTCTGGCGACGAAAATCGTTGACCACACATGTTTTTCTTGATGTGCGGAAACAAGAAGAAGTCATTAGGTGCCAAGTCAGGGCTGTACGGCGGATGACCCACTAATTCGACGTTTTGGCCGGTCAAAAACGCTCTGGTTTGAGCCGATGTGTGAGTGCTCGCATTGTCATGGTGAACAATGATTCGTGTTCTCTTGTTGGTTTTTCGAATTTCTCCGATGACTTCAGGCAAACAAATTGTAGTGTACCACTCAGAAATGACCTTCCTACGTTACTCAAGGGGAACAGTCGCCACATGACCAGTTTTGCCGAAGAAACAGGCGACCATTTGCTTCGAAGTGCTTCTTCCACGAACAACTTTCGTTGGATTTTGCTCGTCTTTGAAGACCCACACGGTCAATTGTTGTTTCGTTTCGGGCTCATACGCATAGATCCATGATTCGTCACCTGTGACGATCTTATAAACGTCTTTTGAAGCACCGCAATCGTATTTTTGCAACATTTCTTTTTACCAATCGACACGTGCCTTTTTTAGCGACTTTCAAATTGTGCGGGATCCAACGAGACAAACCTTTTTTACGGCCAGGTGTTCATGCAGTATCGAATGTATGCTGGTGGAAGAAATGTCCAAGGATGTCTCTATCTCTCGGTATGTCGCATGTCGTTCTCGCATTATGAGTTCACGCAAAGCATCAATGTTCTCTGGCACAACAGCCGTTTTTGGACGACCTTCACGGAATTCGTCTTTGGGCGAGCTTCGACCACGATTAAATTCATTATACCAATTTTTCACAGTGCTATAGGATGGTGCTTCATCGCTATACAAACATTTAAGTTCATCAATGCACTCTTGTCGTGGTAATCCACGTCGAAAGTTGTATAAAATGATGGCACGAAAATGTTCACGACTTAATTCCATTTTCTTCTATATTAGCTATTTCAAGTCACTGTAAACAACACAAATAATGGTCGTACGTCAAAACGTTTTGAGTACGATTATGCTTAAAAATGACAAACTTTCCAATGGAAATGTCAGATTGCACTTGGCAGCACTCAGTGTTGCCAGGCCAGAAATATATATAGCAGCCCTCCTATTAAAATTTACATATAAAACCAAAATAAATTTTTAAATTGTTCAAAAACTTTTTTACTGTGTAGCGTTGCTAAACAAAAAATTCTGAATTCTGGTTTTATACCGGATTTATTACTTTCATATTTATACTTCTTGATATTGTTTTAATAAAAAAGTGGATCTTTAAAATACCTAACAAATGACCGTACATTTTCCGTTGAGATTGACTATACGAAAACTTGGACAAAATAGCCACTCGGTAATATATCAAAATCGAAATTATAGCAGTTTTTATTTTATTAAATATTGCCAATTTCCTTGGTTTTTCATCTATTTTTACTTTGGGCCATTTAAAAAGAGACCCAAGACAAAAATTTAAAGTGTTTAAAATATAAAAAAAGGATTTTATTATATTATTAGAACTCAGTTTGAATCGTGAGTTCATTATCATCATCATTCACTTCTTAAAATAAATATTGTAGTCGTCTTGTTTTACACAGTGTCAACTGCAGTTAATTATATATTTAAAAAAAAAAAACTAAAGAAAAACTTGATGAAGAAATCTAGCTGACCCTATAAAAACAAGTTGATCATATTACTTTCATGTGGGAAATTTCTCACTAAGTTACAGAAAGGAGCTAATGGTAAATGTAATTTAAAAGGAACCTTAAAAGAATTATAATATACCATTAAATAAATTTCGTTAACTTTCAAATCGGATCATTTCCACAATACCAAGCCGCCGAGAAGTTTATTTTTCAGCCACAAAATATTGTCCACTAAAAAATATAAAAATTTAGAAAATTTAAAAACCTAAAATTTTTTGGTTTTATACCCTGCCTTTTTGGAAAATTACATTTTCAACAAAAGTAAACTATTTCTCTAAAAATCATTATTCAACAGAAAAAAATTTGCAAAGAACTCTTTTATTACTTCGTTTTTAAGTACCATTTAAGGTACTTTTAAAAAATATTTTACCAAAAGCAAAAATATATTCGCATAGTGAATAAATTGTTTTTTTTTTAATAGAATTATTTATTAATTTTTGTAAAGTTTCTTTTTATTAAAGTATGAAATTTTTCTCTTTTGTATTCCTTAAAAAAATACACATTTTTGAAAAAGTATTTTTTTTTTTAACTTTTTATGACAATTTAAAACCTTAATGTTTGTATTTACATATATTTTTTTTTTATTGAAATACCTGCTCTCGAATCACTTTTAAAAAACTTTAAAACAAAATTTTTCATTAAAAAATTAAAAATGGTTTTGTATTAATTTGTAAAACTTTTTCGAGAAATAATAATAAGGTACCTTTGTAAATTTTTAGGTGTTTATTTTTAAAATAGAACCTCTCTTCTATTTGCTGCCCTTTCGCTCCTGCATTTTTATGGCTTATGTTTTCTAAGAGTACTTTTATATAAAAAATTTTTAAGGTACCTTTTTTTGGGAAATTAAAATGAGTCATTAATAAAGTACCTTTATATATTTGAAATGTACATATTTAAAAATAAGAATATCTTAATTACTGTTTTGTAACTCCTTTATTTTTGAAACACTTTTGTTTAAAATATTGTATGTTTAAGAAAGTACTTTATAAAAGAGTACTTTTTAAAAGAGTAATTATTTAATAAAGTACTTTGTTTCCATAATGTTTAGTTACAATAAAATTGCACTTTTTTGGTGGCCTTAACACTTACAACAAAAAAAATATTTAAAAGCTTTTCTTCCCACCTCATCATTAAAGTACTTTTTAAAATCAGGTACCAAAGATTAAAAAAAAACATTTTTTCTTTAAAAATTTTTTATTTAAATAATACTAAAATACTTTGCCTTTGAAATTTTCAATAATTGTCCTTTACGGGTTTTTGTTCTTTTTCGCAAAATTTTATTTTACTTCCAAAAAGTACCTGTGCAATTGAAACAAATTTTCACATATAAGAACTTACCAGATATAAAATATTACCTTCTATTCGAGAAGAATAAATTCTTGGAACTTAAACAATGAAAACACTTCAAAATTTATGTGGAAATGAAAAAAGTACGATGGGAAATAAAACTGTACGCATTTTTAAAACAACACAAAACCCCTTAAACGATATTTGCTTTTTACGTAATTTATTGTCCATGATTTAAGCTAAATGAAAATTCCATTTTTTAAAATACTTCGGTAGCAAAATTAAAAAAAATCTGTTTCCATTGAAACAAACATGCACATCACCCTCAGGGAAAAATAAACACTCATACCAATGAGGCGTACAACATTTATCCCTGTTTGCATGTGATTCTGTAAAACACAGTGATAAATTTGTAATTTTAGATTTTGATAATCGTATCTCCAATAATGTTTTTTTTTTGTAGTCGGATGAAAGTGTATTTCAGCAAAAGAAGTGTTACTATGGTATGTAATTTTATTCATTTTCCTTTTTCAATACTGTACGTTATAGTCTTCCTCAAAAATTTTGCTAGAAACCAAATAAGAAATAAGAAAAACGTTTAACTGTATTGCGTTCAATTCATAATGATTATTCAAGGTACACCAGAGATAGATTTTAACAACTACAACAATCATTTTTTATTGCATTTGTGGAAGGGTAGTTTAATGTTGTTGTATCTTTTAGGGTGGTATGACCCAGTATGTTGTAATTTCTTTTTTGATAATTCTGTTACAAATTTTAATTCATTTGGATATTTTGTCACATTTGTTCATGTTACGTTTAGTTTTATGGTTTCATATACTTTCATCGTTTCTCAAATTAACTCTTGTTGTCATTTATTACGTTTTTCGTTTAATCCCACAGGAGAAATAATTCATTTTTGTTTTAATATTTTTGTCATCAAAATAATATGCAGGCAATGAAAAATCTAAAATGCATTAGATAAAATATTAAAAAAAAAAATAATAATAATAAAAATTATGAACAAAGTTAATTTATTTTGGAGCTTCAGCTGTTAAGTTCGCATTAAAAGCAGAAGTACGAATTATACCAGAGCTATATAATGCTTTTTAACATTATGTTTGTTTTTACTTGCCTTGGGTTTTTCTTAAACAGTGAGAAATAAACTATTAAAATTTTGGTGAAAAATCATATGACAATGGTTGAGTGGCCAAGAAAAACTATTCAGAAATATCCCGTGAATTTATGACAACCTTTAGTTTTATTTTGCAATTACCACTTAAAAAAATTTTCTCAAGAATAACGATGCGTAAGAATAAGATAGATAAACAATCCTCGCGAGATGTTAATTTAAAAGTTGCAACATATAGGTATGTAACATTAAAGACACAAAAGTAGAAAGAGTTCAGAATCAACCCAATTCAACTGTTAAAATTGAATAATCATCGCGACTGCCAGAGGCAAAAAATAAAATCTATTAAGGCACTAAATGGTAATTTGCGTTATCTCTGACATAATTCCTTTACAATAGAAGGAGGTGGTTACTTCGGCTGGGGAATGATCACAAAATAGTTCAATAGAATTTTAATCACGAAAAAACAGAACTCTGGCGTAGTTTATATTTAAGCGAACATGAAAAGAATAAATTTAGAATCTAAAGTAACTTTTATAAAAGAGAACGAAGGTTTTTGTATATTATTGACAATATTGGGAAAATTTTACAGGGTGGAATACCCTCGATAATCTAATTTAATTTTACAGCCAAAAAATAGGAATCAGTGAAAAACCAATACTAAATATTTGAGGTAACTTTGGTCAGAGGTTTAAATATTTTTAAGACATCAATCCTAATCACGAAGGTACAAAAATCCTCGCATGAGGAGGCAAAAAGCTAGAGGCAAAACTGGCGACAGCTTTTCCTGAAAATAGACTTACGGGACACTGCACGATATACAAAATAAAAATCCTTCAAAGCTATTCAAACTGAATGTTTACACAGAAAAAGATATTTGTACCTACAACATATTTATTTATTTTTTTTTTTCAGATTGAATTATATTTTTACTCGACTTTATATAAATATACAGGCATGTCATATATTTCGATCGGAAGGGTTTTAATTCCGTATTAGCAATTCCGATCGAATTTGTATTATTCTTCAGATTCCAATTGATTTTGTGTTTTCAAAAATAAAAGTTGAATTTCTATTTTTTAAATTTAAAATGGTAACATTGGTCACATCAAAGTAACAAACAGGCTAATCTAAACAATAATAAATAATAAAGAAAATTTTAAAACCGCAAAACATAAAATTTGAAAGAAAAACATATCCGTTTTGAAATTTTATAGTGGATTCATCCCGAAAAAATTTTTAGTTTTCTCTAGAATCAACTTGCGGAATTAAAACTACTTTCGATCGAAATTGAATTTGGTGGCAGCCTGATAATAAATTTAAAAAATTTATAAAACTTTCTTATCCAATTCTATATGTAACCAAAAAATTATTAGAAGAAAAATATTTTTTAATTAAGTAAATAATGGAACCAATTAAAAATTTATTCAGACGAAAAATAAAATAAATGAATTTTAGGATCACATCGCTTCTAGATTAGAAAATAATCGATTTTTTTAATTCCAGATATTTTTGGTCGAATTTTTACTATTAATTCTTCCCACATAAAAGAATGTCTCAATGAACCTTTCATAAGAGGCAGGATTATGGAAATAAATGTTGCATACAAATTTTAATAATTTCTAAGCTTGAGGGCCTTCTAAAAGGGCCTATGTTTTATTTTATTTTCTTATTTTATATTTTTGCCTGTTATAAAAGCGACACTACTCTCAAAGGCATTTCATGATGGTGGAACCAATTATAGGTGTTGTGGGCAAAAGTGTAAATGACCAATTTTTTGGATTTTTTTTTCAATTTTTAAAAAATTTAGAGATTTGCTTTTTTTTGGACATGAATTTGTTTCTAAATTTTATTTGCATATTTTATACTCTTCTATGTCACTTGTAATTTCTTCATTTAATTTTCGAAAGTAAATATTTTCTGAGTCCTTATGCATAGTTGATTAAGCGATGTCCGTGTGTCCGTAGGCACTGGATGAGCTAAATACGCCAATCGATCGGACATAGTTTCGAAAATTTTGCAAGTGAAAATTATCAAGATCGGTGAATGTACTTCGAGGCAGCGGGCAAGACACCACGCCTGTCCTAATCTATACCCTTTGGAAAAATGAAGTAACTGTAATAAAAAAATTAAATATATGCGGCGATATAGAAATTAAAAATCGAAAAAAAATTTGTACTCGCCCATATGTTCTTAGTTATGGGCCTTTGAATACCATCAATATGGGTATGGCTTAAAAGCTTTTAAAAAGATCTTTCAGGAAATGTTTAAATTAACAAAAAAATGCTTAACCCATTAAGAGCCGATGACATTTTTGTGTATTTTTTTTTAACTTTTTTATCTCCGTCACCTCAGTATTTGTTTTTTTTTTGTTTGTTCTTTTCTTATTTTCGTTTTTATTTTGTTCATTCACAAATGGCTGTTTGTTATATAAACCCCTTTAAAATAACTTATTTAACACTATTCTGAATATCTCATTTACAGTTTATTTAATATTCTTGCTGTAATTCAATTTTTATTGAAATTATTTTTTATAATTTAAAAATTTTCATATTTTTTTAACGCCTCATTACACGCGAATAATGACACATAAAAACTATAATGCAATTTTACTGTAAAAATAAATTAAAATTTTTTTTTAATATCAAACATAATTATAAATGTTTCGCCATGATAATGATCACAATTACATGGTTAATTTTCTATAAAAACCGGCTTCAATGTAAAAAATAAATTTCCAATAATTTAAAAAATAATATAAAAGAACATAGAAAGTAATAAATTAATTGTACAGTACATAAAATATATTGCTGCAAAATAAGAAGCGAATACGTCTGATGTAATGATAAGAAAAAATATCTACTTAAACGTACACTTAATGGACAAAATTTTCAAAATTTTAATACATTTCTTTTCGTTCACTTTTCTGGAAAAATTACATATATTTTTTAAAATCTTTTGCTTAAGATTTACTGAGGTTTTGAAGATTTTCATCGCATGGTTTAATACTTTAAGCTTGTATAAATTAAAACGCCTTAGATATTCCCAAAAAACAGAAGCTTTATTTTTAACAAAATGATAATAAATATAAATTTTTCTCGTTTAACACATAGAAGCCATAAATCAACTGCTTTATTGAATGATAATAAGCTCATGCCTAAGAGAATGAAGACTATTGAAAGGAATGGCGAACAAGCAACAGCCTCCTCTTTTACAGTATGGCAAATAATATTTGAAACCAAAAAAAAAAGTATAAAATTAAATGTTGACAATCCAAAAAAAAAAAAAAAAAAAATAATAACCAGCCTTCAGTTTATGCAGGAGTACAACAGGACATTAAAATAAATTAAAATAAAAAAAAAAAAACTTTTGTTAACAAATTTTATCTACATGAAAAATATCTAATCGAATTAAACAGGTCGAACCTCTACTAGAAACGTGGTGAATCCAAATATCAAAGCAATTATCATGGCGAAATAATTTACCAGGTGGTGGCAGTGGCGAATTTATTAATTTTCGCCGTTGCAGAAAATGTCAAACTCCATATATAAAAAATCAGCGAAAATTTTTTTTATATGAAGTTTGAAATTTTCTGCAACGTCGAAAATTAATTAAATTCGCCACTGCCACCAACTGGTACATGATTTCGCCAAGGCAATTATAGTTGTAGTAACCTAAGGCTATTAGAATTTAGAAAGACAACTTAAAATTATAATTCTTTTTTAAACAATAGAACATCACCTTTTTCTTAAATGGCACCACCCAAAATGTAACGCAAACACTAAAATGATAGAGTTTACAAAATGTTTAAAGTTTTTTAAAACAAGAAGAAGGATGTCCCATAGCAGAATTGAAAATATTTGCATTCCAAAATGGAACTAAAAGAAGTTTTATTTGAACCATAATCTTTTTCTGCAGGTAATTAAGGTGATAGCCTGCAGAATATACTAAATAAATCTGAATAGTAGGAGTTGAACTCACACGAAGAGCTCCGGAGCAATTATGGTCCATCCACTTATTATTCGTTGGTAAAAATTTAAATCGAAAGGTTAGCCAATATATGTTAAAATGTTACTTTCAAAGGGAACACCATATAATTTTAATGATTGTAAATAATCGATTTGTAATTTACGCAACACTACTCTCATTTAGTCACGCGTTGCTACCGGTTTTTACTCTTGACATTGGCGACTTCAGACAGACGGCTGATAACTGCCGGCGTCCTTCCTCATCACCAATTAAGTTTTAATATTAATTCTTTTAATTGTTGTTAGAGCGAACACACACTATGTGTGAATTTCAAAGGTTTATCTGTTGCTGTTTAAAGAACCATTTTAATTTTTTTTTTATTTTCTATTTTCTATTTTGGCATTGACAGTCTTTCTCTTAAGGTCCTTAAAACATATTTATCACGTCACTTTACTAAATAAAATGTTTTGTTATGCACTCTCAAAAAGTATTGTTGGTTAAAAAATCTGATTCATTATTACTAGAAAAATATTTGTTAGTGAACACTTACGAACTTTAATACGGGAGAAATTCAAAATACCCTTGTGAATTTTGATTCCACACAAAATTAATTTTTTTCACCAGGACTATTTTTTCAAAATTTAGATCTTCTAAAACCAGATTGTTTACTTTATTTAACAAAAATTATTTAAAAGCGTCATATAAATAAATACAAGTTCCTCGCGTTGAAGGTAGTAAGAAAAAATTGTTGTGTTTAACGAGAGTTTGAAACGCTTGTAACTGAAATGCAATAAAAATGGGAGAAAACTGCTTGATATAGAAAACTTATGACAGTCATACTTATCAGCGCCCTAATAAAATTTCAATCCATAATTCTCTGAGTTATTTTTTAATTCATTTAGGTTCTTCCGATTTAATCGAACTATAACATTCAAAAGTAATCGCTTTCTATTTAATTATCTAGTTTTTTTCTATTTTTTTAATTATTTTTTTTTTTTCGTTTAACTGAAATTTTTCCCCAATTCACTTTTAATTTACTGCACTTAGTTGCTTTTCGTAACTCATTAAAAACTACAAATTTTTGATATAAGAAAGTTACGGTAAAGAAACATTGCTGAAAAATTCTAAGAAATAATTTTCAATTAAAAACACAGTTCCGTTGAGGGTACTTTTGTCAATTAGTACCTTTCAAAAAAGTACTTTTTTTAATTTATAAAATTTTTATGTTGAAAGTCTTAAAAATAATCCATTTAACAAGAACCATAATTTTTTAAAAGTAAACCTAAGTTCTGGAAGTTCTTTAAATGCAGGACTATTGTTTATTATTATTTTTTATTTATTTTTAAATTATTTATATTTATTTAAATATATTTTTATAAAACATTATTTTTATTTTCATTAAAAATGCTTGTTAGAAGTTTCCTGAAGAGCTAAGTAATCGGTAACAAAATGGCCACTTGGACTTGCTCAATAAACAATATCGCATAATTTAATCTTTTTTATCGTACTAATTAGCACGATACTATTTTAATTAAAAAAAGATCTTGTTAAATTCGCAGTAAAAAATTCACATTTTGAAGTAAAACTCATTTTTAAAAATATTTACACAAGGTATTTTGTAAAAAGTTTTATGTAAAAAGAAGTATTTTACAAAAAATTCCTCCTTCAAAATTACTTTCTTGAAAATTAATTTTTATTATTCAAAACTTTTATTTAATGATATGTAACAGCTTTTATAAAAAAACCCACACAAACGATATAAATTTGTTGGCTTTATTGTTGTTTTTACTTAGAAAAATTGTTCAACTTTTAAAAACTAATTAAACAAAATATCCCATATAAATTCTTAACACAAATAATGCAACAACTAGAAGAAAAAAAAAAACAAAACACATGTGCCAACTCAGACCTCACTATGAAATACAAAAACACTTTAATTTAAATTTTTTAGACTTTTTTCTAGTGATCAGACACTGGCAAATCGAAAATGTTTCTGTAAATGAAAGGAGTCATTGTGTGAGCTGTTTTGCAACCAGGCAGAAACTCCAAAACTTCTCAAACCAACAACATCATCAACAACACAATGACAACCTAAAAAATTTATATATTGTCTTGTGGCATCAGAACACAATAAAAGCTGCTGATGGTCAAAAACAAAAAAGCAACAAAATGTTAATGCAACAAAAATTAAAGCTCTTAATTATATTGAGTGTATAAAATCTTTTAACCAAACACACACACATACACACTTTCAAACGTACATAAAAGCATTTTAATAGAAATGAGCTTATAAATATATTCGATTTTTCTCCTCATACCATTATGATTTGAAAGTTGGCATTTTTAGGGGAGGTCATTTGGTACCTTCTTTGGTACTTTTTTCCACATTAAAAAGTATATTTAATGTAAATGTTTTTTAGTTTTTTAAACATCAAGCCATAAAGCTTGTTTTATTTATATATTAAGCAATATAATAGAAATAAAAAATACTATAAATTTGTATTATCAACGGGATTTTCTTCGCTTGAAATGAAGTAGCAACACGTTCACATCGTTATGTTCTATGACCACAACTTTGTCTACCACTTTTCTGTCAAACATAACATCGTCTCTGCACAAAGTTGCATTTAATCCCAACAATTTGCAATTTTTGGCAATTTAAGTCAAACCAAAATAAAGTTTATGACCAAAAAAATAGACGTCCAGAAACCACTCTTTCATTACGCCATGAATTTAGGCAAATAAGGGTGAACAGCCAAATTTGTTTGTTTGTGGTCGTAATAGCAGGATTCTTTTATAAAAAGTAATAACATCAAGTGGCAATTGCAAAGCTTTTCATACCGCCTCTTTTTCTGCTTCAATCTACAAACACACACACACACACATAAAAACATATGCCAGGTTCATTTTATATAAAATTGGTTGCAGGGGTGCAAATGGCAGACTAAATTTGCCAAAAATAAATGACAATTATTTTCGTTGTATTTATGGCAAATACGCTTTAGTAGCATCAAAAATTATGTTTATGACTACATGAAGGATAAATGTTAATTGTGGCAGTCAAACCAAAGGCTATTTTATTAAAAGAATTATGTAAAAAGAAACTATCAAGAAAATAAACAAATTGCTAAATTTCTTAAATATTTACGATATCTTTTCTAAAAATCACATATTGTCAGCTAAAATAAAAAGTCATTTAACCAACCAAAAAATCGAAATCAATTTTTCTATTGAATTCTGCACTAAATAAAAACGTTTTTTCCCTTCAATAAATTAAAAGCTGATGTTTCAAAAGTAAATTTTTTACTAATTTATAAAAATATATTTTAAGGATGTTCCTTAATAATATGACCCTTTTCACATGCACTTGGATAAGCTGCTTTTTAAAATTTTCTTTCCAGGGGTTAATATTTTTTAATTATAATATTTCAAAAACATCAGACTAATTAGGTACTTGTTTAAATCAAACGCTTTATAAGAGGTAAATTATTAAGCCTTTTATGTGGTGCTTATTTTTTTATGTTCTAAGATATGAAACAAGTAAGATTGCTATTTTCGGCTATGCAAAATCTTATATAGCCTGCACCATATATGTAAATTTAGTTTAGTGAAGTAACTTCAATCAAAAGAAAAAAAAACAAAAAACAATATTTGGGTGACAAAAAAAAAATAAAAAATAAATTTGTCATCGGCCACTAATGAGTTCAGCATTTTTTAAAAAATTTTAAGTATTTCGTTAAAGATCTCTTCAAAAGCTTTTAAATGATACCCACATTGACCATATTGATAATTGAAATGAAAATTTCAAAGTCTATAACCCGGAAAATATGGACGAGCGCCAATGCTTTCACCGGATGTTTTTTCCAGTTTTTTTTAATTCTCTATCGCTCCATATATTTGTTCTTTTGATTGCAGTTACTTCATTGTTCTAAATTATTTGGAAAAATTAGAGGCATTCCTGGTGTTTAGCCCACTTCATTGAGGGACGTGGATCGAACTTGCTGGTTGTCAATAGTAACTCTTTCGAAACTATGTCTGATCGATGGGCATATTTAAATTTTCTCTAAATCATTAAGCGCCTTCACAAAATTGATTCTAACACGAACAAAGACAGACAGACGGACATCCTCAATTGACTTCGCTATGTATAAGAATTCAGAATATTTATTTTATTTATAAGGTCGGAAATAGATATTGTAGATATAACAAACGGAATGACAAATTTGGATATATCCTTTTTCCACCTGTGTTAAAGGGTACAATAATAATAAGAGTCAACTATTAATCAAAAATATAATTTTTTATCTCATCGATTTATAAAAATTAGTTTTTGAAAGGGTTAGCTTCTCGCTCCGCAAAAACATATCTTGATTTTAGTTAAAGCACTGATTTTAAAATAAACTTCTACACTTAACTAAAAGATGATGCTGTTAGTGCAAAAACTCACTAAGAGGGCATAGGGACTTGATAACTTATAGTATCAAATTATATATTAAATAAAAAGCGTTTTTAAAGCTTAAGTCCTTTTTTATTATCATTAATTGTTAGCTTATTTTCAGCTTAAGGTCTTCTTTAATAAATTGAAAAAAACTTGTTGTTAATAAAATAAAAACAAAAAATTTCATAAACAAATAACAAGATATCTTGTGACCAAAAAGAAGATTTATGTTATTAAAAATGATTATTTTAACTGTAAATATTTACAAATATTGGTACAATGACTACTAATGTCACAAGTTAATAAATAAAAACATATATTATTATATATTTTCTTCTCAAATATTTACAAAAATATTTTTACCACAGCATCTTTATGATATAAATATCTTCTTGGAATTAGCGCGGCGTAATAATTAAAAGCACATTTCCCTTCATGTATGAATGCTTTTAAACCGAAAAGACTTTCGTAATTTGTCACTTAATAATAGAATGGTTACTTTTATTACATGGGTCTTGGTACAGCGTAAAAATTAGTTAAAAAGTAAAACTTTATCGAGAGCTTACCCCCCTGATAGTGAACAAGGATACTTGATAATAATTTACGAGAGGCTGTACTGAAATATGTGACAATATATCTTCTCCATAACTTTCTTCACTGGTGTCATTATATGAGTCGGATTTTATTTGTATTGAGAGTTTGCAAAGCTTAATGAGATGCAAGATACTGCATTATTACATTGGAGCGTAGATTTTAATCAAGTAGAAGACAGACTGAGATAGTATTAAAAACCGTCAGCAAACGATCTGTTGTTAAATATAGAGAAGGTTCAGGACAATGACTGCAATTAAAGATCACAGAGACTTGGATGTCCACACATACCAGTGAATAGGAACTTGATAGAATTGTTTTTTTTAATAAAATTGTTTTCTTGCGAAGGGCAGCTATTCCTAAATTAAAATTTTGGTTGTTGTTTATATATTCAGAATATGTAGGGTATTTTCTGATATCGGTTGCGTATACTAGTTTTTATAGTGAGCATTTGTGTTAATGCATTTTAAAGATTTTCTTGTCAACATTTAAATTTTACATGATTCACTTGACTAAAAGTGTGTATTAATAGAAATGAACATTTGCTTTGTGTAACACAAGCAGAACGATCTCCATCAGTCAAGGAGAAATACACTTCTTGTTGTTAAAGTTTTCAAAATTCTAAATTTTTAACTCTCCCAAACAAATGCCTTAGTTAAATCATAATTTATTATGAAACCACAAGTTACTTAACACAGTCACCGTCATCATCATCAGCAACATTGTTATCATTTTATCCAAAAAATGAATGACTATAAAATTTATAAAATATTTTAAAACTACAACTTTTTTATGACTAATATTTCGTTTTATCTCTTGACCATTTAACATGAAAGCCATAAAAATAAATAAAAGCAGGCAACACATTAACAAAGTCAGTGAAAAAAATACTTGCAAAAAATATAAAATCAAATAAATTTTTATAAAAATAAAAAAATTTTTACCAGGAAGTTTATCAAGCAGAATTTATGACGATAATTGTCAATAAAAAAAAATGTAAACTTCGTCATCAGTGCACAAATATCAAATATTCAAGTTATTGAAAAACTTTCAGAAATTTTTATAAATAAAAAAGTAAAATGTTGTAGAATTCCTTTCAAAATACATTTATTTAAATGCATGATTGAGTTTTTTACTTTTTACTTAAACAAATTATTAGTTTTTAGTCTTTATGGCTTTTTAACGATGTGCTAAAAAGAGGAGGCTATTTATGGAAATAATAATTATAGCTTAAAGCAATGTGTGAGACTGCTGGTCACAAATTAAGGTGATTTAAAAGACACAAACAATTGGGTTTGTAAGAAAATAATTTTATGGTGCCGAACTTGTTCAAAAATTCGGTTGTATGGGATTTACTTTCTTATTAAGTTTTTTCTTGTGGATATATTAGATAACAAATAAAAAATGGAGCAACATTTTGGCGTTAATTAAAAGACAAATTCAATTAAAGGGAACAAAACTGAGTTACACTAGTCGCTTCAAAAACAGATCGTAGTCAAACAAATATATCATGTATTTAAATTGCTAAAGTGTATAGTGGATTAAAATCAATATGTCTTAGAGACGAATATGCCAGTGCTAAACTAAAGGACTTATGGGTTTTTGATACATTTTAAGTGCAGTAGAAAATTTTAAGTCAAGCCTTTAATGTTTTTGATCTTGACCGCAATGGAAACGCGCCATAGGTTCTGCAAGTTGTGTATTCATAATTTTTAAACATTTCTCATTTTTATTGAAGATAAAAATATTAGTTAAATCTTTAAAGTAATTAACAAGCTTTTTACAAATAAAAATAATTCTTGCAGAAATAAAACCGACTTCATCAGCTGTCTGTCTATAACGGTCAAAAAGTATGGCCACATACATCAAATTTCATTTACTATTGAAACATCCTTTAATTTACACATCACAAATTATATGCCTGTTGTTATAGCGGACTTAGTATTGCAACTCCTTATTAATTTCAAGCTAAAACCGCTCAAATAGTCATTTATATGAAATTCAATTAACTATAGGGGCACCCTTAAATTTTTAATTTTGAATATCAATATTTTTTTAGAACGGACATAGCAATCGATATTGTGTCCAATTTCCAAGCGTTTTGCTTTAACTTTTCAAAAGATAGACCGATATAGGGCATTCTACTTCATATAGAGGGACCACTCTTTAGTTTTTACATTTGTTTTTTAATTAATCTTTTCAATTGGGGGTTTATTTCATTATAATGTGGTGTCCTTTTTACAATACTCGTAAAAAACATTTATGTTCTATGAGAACACCCCTTAGTTTTTATCTGTAAGAACCACCTTTAAACTAAACCAAAAAGAAATTCAAAATCGGTTTAGAAATGACTGAGTTCTGAGGTAAAAACATAAAAAATCAACATTCAGACGAATTAATAACCTCCTTCTTTTTTTTAAGTCAGTTAAAAATTCAGTTATTTTTGCGACCTGCAAATTTGGAATAAATTTTTAATTGACTTGATTATATATTTCATTAAAAATTAAATATAAGTTTTTTGTATTGAATAATTAGTTTAATCATTTAATTATTTAATTAAAATAAAATAAGAAAAAAAATTCAAAATAAATAAAAAATGGAATCTAAAAACATTATGATTTTGTTTTACTATAAAAATTTCATCGACAACATGAAAATTTTTTTAGGTTAAAATCACTATGTTAAAGTTGTAATAAAAAGCAATGGTTTTTATTTTAATAAAACACTACGTTTTTATTTTTCCTTAAATTCTTCCCTGTCTTAAGTCGGTTACATGCGGACTCATAATGTGGAAGAAAGACGTATTCAAAATAAAATCAACACAGTATGCATATCTTGATTTCGCAAGAAAGAAATACAACAATGATACCAACAGTTTACAAAAGTAAATACAGCTATTTTATAAAATTATTTTTTTATTACATAATATTACTGAATATATTTTCATTAACTTTATATTTTTATTAAAACAACACAAAGGTCATGAATACTATAATTTTTAGAAAAGTTAAAAAAATCTAGTTGGAGTTAGAAATTAAAAAAAATTTATTTGGCTTCAACAAACCCTGTTGCAATTTTTGTATCATATGTAAACATTTGTAAATAAGATTTGTTCACCGCTACAATATATTATGATAAAAAGCAAAACATGGTTTTTGTGACTATACAATATTACAAGGTCTAAAGCAAGTTTGAAGTTTTTTATTAATTGTAACCTGAAAGCATATAATAGTCTATACTTCACAAAACTATTAAGGTCGCGATGAACAGGTAAAAAAAAGAAAATCAATTCAAGCAGTTTTAAAATTTAAGAGCTTCTTCAAAAATTTGTGGCAATATTTAAACAAAAGATTTATTTCTATATCCAGATGAAAGATTATGGAATTTAAAACTTGTTTAATTATTCTCTTGTATATTTCCACATATATTCGCTTTTTAAGCATCATTTATTTACTTTAATTTATAAATTTTCCTGTAAAACTTTAATTTGCTATATAAAAAGCTAAATATAGATTAATTAAAACCAATAATTTTTCTTTCGTTCTTTTTAAAACATGAACATGATTTTTTATAAGAACCTAGAAATTTTTGTATGAAATCTGTTTAGATTTCAAGTCATAATTTAATTGGAATACAAATCTTCTTTACTGCTCCCTAAATGCTCACTAACATGCAGGCAATAATTTCTAAAATATATCAACGGTAAACGAAACATTCTTTGCAATAATATTTAGTTGTTACGAAAAGTGCACAAAAGATAATTTCCATTCAGAACTTTTCTTTTATATTTTTGCAATTTATACTTCCGAAATAATTTGAAAAGAAACTTTAAACTCAGTTTTTTTCTTTTAATGTGAAGAAAGAGTATTTAAAGCATTTCAGCTGTAAAGTTTGCTGGTGCAGTTGCAGCAACAGCTAACACATCTCTTTAATCATCATCAATTTCCCATCAAAATCTCGTTTTTGCTGTTGTTTGCCGTTCACTTCATTCCATTATAGTTTTCACATGTAATCGTATATGCAGCAGGGCTAAATGTGTATGTTAAATGTAGAAATTTTTTTATTTTAGAAAATTTTAAATTTCTATTCATTTGTTTATTCATTTCAACTGGTTTTTTGTGCATTTATCTTATTCTTGCTCTTTTCGTCTTGAATAACATTTTAAATTGCTGTTGTTTGTTTGTGCAGGATTTGTAGTTACTAATAGTTGCATCACTTTGTTACCAGTAAATGTATTTGTCCCTCATATGTAGTCACAAATATGTTATGTGGAGAATAATATTTGAAAAGACAAAAATTGTCTTTAGAATTCAATAAAATTTCTTGCATCGTATCCTTAACTCAAAAACTTATCAAATGAAAGTTGTCATCAACATTATCATTTGATTTCAGTGAAATGTAATGTCTACATTTGATGTAAAGTTATTGATATCCGTAAAAAGAATTTGTTCACTAATGGATGTATGAATGTACATCAATTTGATATTGTTAGGATAGTTGCAGTACCGTTGTCACTGATATTGCGACATTATCAAGTGTTAACGATAAGGCACCGACAACATCTGTCTATAATAACAATATTTTTAGTTGCAATGTTGTCATGACACAAAATGTTTTTAAAGTCTTTTCGTTGCAAGTTTAAAGTTTAGAGGAAACAGTTTTTTTATAAAGGCCTGATGCGAAGGAGTTTTGCGTTTTTAAACGTAATACTTCATAAGTTACATTTTTATATTACTGGAGAAGTAGGAAAAAACCTTCATCAGAATTTTTGTGAAAAAGATTTAACAACCTATTTAGAAACAAGCTTTTTAATACTAAAGGGAAGCTGTCACGCAATAAAGAATTTTTCAAAAGAACTGATGGAAAAGAGCTTTTAATAACTTTTACAGAAATACGACCTAAAACGTTTTAGTGAAATAATTTTTTTGAATGAATGAAAATTTGAATCTATACCTGGGTATTATAAGGAGTTGTTAAATTAAGTTAAATATTTTTAAATATGAGTGAAAGTTTTTCCAAATTTTATTTCGTCTAAAATTTAAAAAAATCATTTAAAATATTTTTATTAAAAAACGATTTCTAAAATTGAACAAAACATTTGGATGTAAAAGCGAAAGACAAATTATTTAGTGAAAAAGTTTACTAGTGTTCTCAAGCGAAAGATACTTATTAAAAAAGAGCTTTCAGCTCAGCTTGACAGACTTTAAAAAATCTTTAATATTCTCTTACAAGAGCACGGTTTTCTTAAAGTAAGAACAAATTTTCTTTGGGGTTTTTAGTGTAAAAGCTTTTTATGCAAGTTCTTAAGTATTTAATATAAAGTAAAAAAGCTGTTGATATTTTAGCTTTTAATAAAATGTATTAATGTTAAAAATTTTAGGAAGTGGACTTCATAGAGTGCTTTTTAAATTTTTTGTTGAAGAAAGTTTGACAGATTTTCAAAAAGGTTTAAAAGATACTTACAGTTATGCTTTAGAGAGCCCTCAGATATTTTTATTGCTTGATATTTTTTTCTTAGTTTTTAATTCCCTACTGCCCCATGTATTGTCTTTTTAATGGAGTTACTTCACTTAACTTTTTGTTTCAGAAAATGTGTCAAAATCAAATTATCTGATCGATTGGCACATTTAAATTTTCTCTAGTTCGTCTAATGCCTTGGTAAAATTGGTTACAAGCCGAACACCGACGGACATTGCTCAATCGACTTTTCTATGCAGAATTTAGAAACGGATTTTGTAGAAATTACAAACCGAATGACAAACATAGATATTCCCTTTTTCTCCTTTTTGTGCTGAAATCTAAAATTTTGATTGCTAATTATCTAGTTAAATACAATTAAAAAAATAAAAGTTTTAGAATGCTAATTCAGTTAGATGACGATGATTAAGAAAAATACATAAAGAAGTTGTATTGGAATTACCTCTTTGGCGTCTTTTTTATTTGGCCATCTTTTATTTTACTGAGAAATTTAATTTTATATTTTAAATATCCTCTCTCCTAAAAGGAATAAATTAGTTCCTTAAATAAACCTCTGAACATATTTGCACAAAATTCTGTTTAAATATCCTACTTTATGATTAATTCAAGTTCTTTCATCTGTTTGATTTCTACTTCTATTTCTTGGACCATTCACTTTTCAATTCAATCAATTTTCAATAACAGAATCAAAATTTGTATAAATTTTGCGAAACAATTATTAAATGACAGCCTCGAAGTCCTATACAACGGAAAAAGACAAAATTAAATTGCAATTTTTTCTTTCAACAAAGTCGCCATAAAATAAGAAAAAAAATAAAAATAAAGAAAAACTCGGTACAATAACAAATAAATCGAAAACGGAAATCATGTTACAAATGACTAAAATAAAGTGTAATTTGGAGCTGCAAAAAATGAAAAAAATAATTTTCATTTCTTTATTGGTTTTCCCAAAGGATAAAAGACACTTAAACTAAAATAAAAAAAAAGTTGCACAAAAAATAACCCTTAAAATAGCAAGCGACACTTGTTACAAGTGGAAATGCGGAAGCCAGTACAATATAAAGCAAAATAGCCCAGCAAGAAGACTACGACATTATTTTTCTCATGGTTTTTAAGATTTCCCTTTAAAAGTAAAGCCTATAAGTGTCATTTTGCCAGTTTCAAACGTGGCTATTCCAACGCATTTAAACATTGAAAAAGGAAAACCATACAATTTGTCTTCTCCAAAGATGTTGTATCAAAATAATGGCTGTAAAAGCTAAAATGACAAACTGCATTTATTGATTTACTTTGATTAAAAAATTTCATTCATTTTTTGTTTGCTAAGTTCTTTTCCATTTCAAATTCATTGTTCAATTTTTATTATTGCTTTAGTCAATATTGAAAAATTATATTAAAAAGAACTTTTGTCCTGGTTTTGTTCGTTATGTTCTTTTAAAAAAGATTTTAGGATTTATTATGAAATTTTCATAAAGAAAAAAAAAAATTCAAACAATTGTTTTGTTTAGTTGTCTTTCAATATACCCTTCACCAGAGGTGGAAAAAGGGAGTATTAAAATTTGTCATTTCGCTTCTAATTTCCTCATTAAATATTTATATTCTGAGTCCTTATACGTAGCGAAGTCGACTGTGCAATGTCCGTCTGTCCGTCTGTCCATCCGTGTTCGGATTGAAATGAACTTTGCCAAGGTACTGATGAGCTAAAAAAAAATTAAACACGCCGATCGATCAGGCATAGTACCGAAATTTTTGTATTGAAATCAGCTAAATCGTTCCTCTTGCCTTGAGGCAGTGTGCTAAACACCACTCCTGCCTTTAATTTTTCCATATCATTTGGAACAATGAAGTAACTCCAATCAAAACGAACAAATATATGTAGCGGCAGAGAACTAAAAAATTGGAAAAAACATCCGGTGAAAAAATTGGCGCTTGCGTATATTTCCGAGTTATAGGCCTCTGAAATTTTCATAAAAAATTTGGATTGTCAATATTATTATCATACAAAAGCGTTTGAAGAGATCTTTCAGAAAACATAAAAATTTTCAAAGAATTCTTAACCCATTAAGAACCGATGACATTTTCATGTAAAATTTTTTATTTTTTTATTTATGTTTTCTAATTTAAATCTCTGCTACCGCAATATTTTTTTTTATAGGAACTATTTCACTAAACTTGATTTGCATATATGGTGAAGGGTACATTAGAGTCGACATAGACGAATATAGCACTTTTACTTCTTGTTTTATTAAAATTATATTGTAACAATGAATTTTTATTTTATTTATTTATTTGTTGCTTTTGTCTACTTTAGCCCTTCGCTATATTTGCAGGGTGAATTATTCTTTTATGTTAAATCTTTGTAGGATTATTCACACATTTTAAATGGAATTAGTATCCAGTGGCGAGGTATTCAGACATAAATTTGATAAATTGGATTTTCGCCGGCTTTTATTTAGGATTTTGGTAGTTAATGTTTATTTGTGTGTTTTACTTTTATTTTAAGTAGAACTGTATTGTTCTCTACTTGTTAAGTATTTCAATAATATATTGTTTAAATTAAGGGAGCAATGGAAAAAGTTTAAATTACTGTAATTAAGCTTTAAAAATCTTCATGAGAATTCATGCAAGATTATATTTAAGGATGGTTTTTTAGCAAACATACATCTGAAATAAAGCGTACCTGTCTGACAAAGGATTAAAAAATGATATATCTTAAAATAGTTATCACATTCAGCTAGCTGAATTACACTTTTACAGTTATAAATATATTATAACCAAACGCAAAACTTTTCCTGTTTTCTTTAAAAATTAGCACCTTCCATTAGTAAATAATATTTTCTTCTTAATAAATTTATTACAAAATTGTATACGAACTTAAGCCGAACTATAAATTATTCATTTGGTTACATGAATACAAATAAATAGTTCGATTAAAAATTTAAAATATTAAAAAGGGTCTATATAAATTTTCTTTGTTATTATAATGAAATAAATTTTTCAGCTAGCTGAATTAGGATTTTCGAAGCAGTTCTTAAAATTGTGTACATTTTATAGTTTATAGGTACCTTTTTGTCATATTCAGCTAGCTGAATATATTTTATTGTAACTGTTATTCAGCTAGCTAAATTAACACATTTTGTTTGTATTCTCACATTTTTTGTTTTTCTTGAAAATTACCAATAATTATTTTATAAACAAAAGGGTGCGTAGTTTTCTCGTTACATTTAGCACGCTGAATTGTTGTCAGCTTGAGGAAATTTTTAAAATACTAAAAAATTTTTAAATAAATTATTCTGACTATAATAAAGACACCAGTTTCTATTTTATAAAATTTTCAGTTAGCTGAATTGGAATTTTTAAAGTAGTTTTTTACAAATGTGCGTATTTCATAGTTTATATATACCTTTTTGCCTTATTCAGCTAGCTGAATTGGCATTTGTAATAAAATTACACAGTAATTTTAGTTTTTGAGCTTTATTTTTTTAGTTTTCACAGACGTTTTTGCAATTTTTTGTTACTTTGACCCTATTTTCCGAACTGAAAATTTTGATTTATTCAGCTAGCTGAATAAACATATTTTATATAAATAAATTTTATTTATTTACTTTTTTTTTAAATTTCTTATAATTATTTTATTAGCTATATTAAGCTTGCTGGTTTTGCAGGACGCGACATGCTTGGATCGATTCAGCTAGCTGAACTTTATTTCTCACCTCTAAAAAACGCTTTGCTGTTATTATTTAAGTTACTTTTACTTAGTTGAAATGTCTTCATTTGTATTAAATTTAACAACTTTTCTTAAATTATAATTTCAAGCACATTCTGCATATAGAAAAACTCTTTAAAAAATTTACAAAAAAGTTTATCTTAATTTTGTAAGTAAAATTAAATCATCGTGCATAAATTTTCTTAAAAAAGTTTCGTTTATCTTTAAAGAATGCACAAATAGTTTTGCACTTCAATTCTCAGTAAATTTAGGTCAAAAATTCTTATTCTGCTGACAGTTTTCTTTTCATGTTTAAAACAATGTAATTTCGCCTGAAAGTTCAGAAAATTTGTTGCATAAAAAATGTTTCATAATAAAAGTTGTTTCTTGTAAAACAATGAAACAGCTGCTGGAATAAAGAAAATTGAAAAATATTTTATAGCTTTTTTTATGAATTTTTTATGATAGAAAATATCTTTTTATTAAAGAAATGTAAGTTTGTAACTTTATTATTCTTAGTTTCATTGTCGCCTGTGACTTGCAAAGAAATTGTTTCAGTTAAATAACAGGATTTTTTTAAAGGAATTTTCGAGATGGAAGATGGACAGGAGTTTTGATTTTAAGTAGACGTATATATGTACTTGTATCTTTTTTAATTTTTACATTTTATCATATATATAAATTTATTAAACATTAATTTAAGAAAAAATATTTGAATTTTTTTAATTAACTTTAATATATTATTTTTGTTTCAGGTTTGTACACACTGTAATCAATTACTATTTTTGATGTGGTGAGTTAAAGAAAAAATCTTTTCACACTCAATATACCTACACATAGTTCTACGAGCAGAGTTACCAGATTTCTTTAGAGTCGTATCTCCAATTAGATAAATTTTATACCCACAATTCCTCAAAAAACCATTTTAACTATCCCCAAAAATCCCCACTAAAAATAAAACTTTTCTTTTAAAATTAAATTTAAGTATTGACATACGTTTATGTATATATATTCTGAATCAAAATCTTTCAAATCAAAGAATATTTAGTAACATCTCGACCAGGTCTTTTAATCTCCTTGATTCAGTAGCATTTTGAAATGTATAAACTTTTATCCAAGCTACGTTCGAGTTGCTTGTTATGTGTTCATGAAATATGTAATTCCGCCTAACGAATGACATTTCTCTTCATTGTAACTCATAAATTTCTCTTGGAACATTGCTATTATTCGCTGGCTTTAACATTTTTTTATTAAACCAAACTTGGTGTGTCCCAATGAATTACAATAAGATTTTATGGAAAACGTTTTAACATTTGTTGAAAACTTAAATGCGTCAATCGATCAGTCATTGTTTCGAAAGAGTTGCTATTGCAAATCAGTGAGATCGATCAATGTCTTTCGAGGCTGTGGGATAAACACCATGGTTACCTCTAATATCATTTGGAACCACGAAAACCCAAAAAAACAATTATATAAGGCGACAGAGAGTTAAAAAATAAGAAGAAACATTATGTGAAAAAATTGGCGCTCGACCATATTTTCAGAGTTATGGCCCTTTACATTTTTCAAAAATTTTAAAATTTCAATATGAGTATCATTCTAAAGCTTTTAAAAAGATCTTAAAGAAAATACTTAAATTAAAAGAAGCTTAACCTAAAGGGAGCCGATGCCATTTTTATGTAAAATTATATGTAAGCAGTATCTAATTTTTTTTAATTATTTTGTAATTCTCTGCCACCCCAATATTTGCTTTTTTGATTGGAGTTATTTTACTAAACTAGATTTACATATATGGTGATGGGCCGAATAGAGCACTCTTACTTGTTTCACTCTCTTTGCAAGTTTTTCTAGTACGTGAACACTTTCTGGTAACAATTAGTACCAATTTTTACTTACTGAATAGACCTATAATTATTTAATATTTTTGATATCAATTAAACTTATCGAAATATAATTTAATGATTTAATATGTCAACTTATTTAATGGCAGTAAAAAATATTTGAAGGCAATTAATGGATTATGACACCTCAAACAAATCAATATTTTCAAATGTTAAAGGTAACAAACATAGAAGAGGAAACGCTTCGCTTTTTAAGTTTGTTTTACTATCTGTTAAAGGTTATTAAAAATATTTTTATTTTGTGAGCCATAGGTGATAAGATAAGAATAATTTCAAATTAGTGTTTGTTATTGTTTAGAGGAAAGAGTTGACTTAACTTTTTTCTGAAATAATTAATTTTGTAACAAAGTTTCTACTACTCGTATAAGTAATTCAATTAAAATCTATATAAATTATTAGAATTTTGAAAATATTCCATTGTTTTTTCGAAATTTTTTCTTAGAAAGTCGGAATACAAAACTACGCTGAAAAAACAATTTATTACGTGAAATATTGAATTTACAATTTTTTTAATGTCGTAATTATAATAAGGCTACTTTGTCTTATTTGACCGATTATAATATTGATGGCTATAAAGAATAAAATTTATAACCCTTTAAAGACTTCATTAAACCCGTTTCACACTATAATACAAGTCTTAATCCAGCCACTGTAACCTTAATTCCGACTTCTTTTTTGCTTAAATAAAGTCTAATGATACCACAATTGTTTAAACTGCATGCAGTTCCTTCAAAATGTTATTTTGGGAGTATGTGGAACTAATTGTATTCAATATTCAATGGATGGTTTGATCACGAAATTATCTATAAGTTGCGTCAATTGATGAATCATTTTCAAGTCAGTCTGGTTAATTTAGTAGCATTGTTAAAGCGTTAATTTTTTCCACGATAAATTGGATGAACATACTCTTCAGAAGCTTAAAAACCAACAATAACTCGTTGGATTGTTAACTTTGTCGTATATTCTACGGGCTTATAAGAGACCCATTCAGACATTCAATAATTTTAAAATTGCACAAGTTTTCTTTGTGTTCTGTTAGCGTGGTATAAAAAACGAAATAATGACATGTGTTAAAAAAATATTCATAACTGGGATGTAGAAATAGGCGTAGCTAAAAGTTTTCCAATATACCTTGTGCCGAAAAAAAATTGTTTCATATTAAATGTCACATGTTACAATTTTCCATCATTACTTACATTAATCATTTTTTAAAAAAAAAGTCACGTGTAGGCGTGCAGAAATCTATCCTGAAAGTAAAAAAAACGACAGAAATTACCCTGTTTCTATTTAAACTTAATGGAAAAATATAGAAAATGTAAAAAAAATATTTGTCTAAAAAGAAAAGCTGTTCTCGTGGTAGGCGTTAATAAATTCTTTTAACTTTCATAAAAATAAAAATTACAGAATTAATGTATAAAATTAACTTGTGCATAACGTAATAATGTATGTGTGCCAAATTTTGATCAATTGGCCTTGGTATTGACTTTTAGGACACACGAGAGAAAGTGTGATATTAAATGGTAAAATAAGGGTAATTACGCAGCAAAAAAAGGGGATGAAAAGTTTTTTTCCTTAAACAGAAATTTTTAAGAAAATTAAAAAAAATTCTAGCCATTCGTTTTCACCTTTTAAGGCGGAAACACACACCCATAAATATGTTAGAATATTTATGCAAATTGAAAATCAATCTATAGACAATTAAAACATTGTAAAAAATTATGATCTGTTTTATTTTGCAAGACTTTTTTTAAAGTTAAAGTTATCTCACAAGACTTTCAATAATAATTCCTTGAAAATCTTTAAGCCGTGTTTTCTAGCAATTATTGAGCTTCGTCTTGTTGTCCCAAAATTACAACCTTAAACACCTCTGATATATGTAGAATTACACTCGTTCACCATTTAAAAAAAGTCCGTTCTTGTAGAGTTGGCCTAATTGATTGATTATGTTTCGATTTAGTTTTCAAACATAAAAATAAGCTTTAAAATATTTAAAGAAAATTGCTTTAAAATTTTTCATATGAATAATTTTAATTCGGCTAAGGTTCACGTTTAATATAATTTTTAAGTTTATTAGAAAGAAAAAATAGTTTGGAAATTTTTTATGTTAATTAAAAAAAAATAGAAAAACAAGACATCAGCAGATTATAATGCATCATTTTCCAAATCGCTAGATCCGCCATCAATATAAAAAAAAAAAATAAATAAAATAAAAAAACTTATAGCTTTTAGTAAATGGAATGCAGTAAAGACTTCTCAGTTTACAATACGTTAGATTAATTCAAACTGTTTCGATTTACGTTCTTTTATTAATACCACTACTTCTTTGATATTTTTCTAGAGCCAGTGGATTGTTTATATTATCAATTGACTAGAATTTGGCTTTCAAAGAGACCAGACAACTTTATAGGAAGTACATATCTAAATGGCGTATAAACTGTCAAGCTTAACGTATGCGAAAATAGTCTCCGAAAATAATCACTTAGGGCCAAGTGGGTGTTGAGTACGTAAATTATCATCTTGAACCCTGCAAGCAATTTTTCCAAACAAAAAGTATAAAAAAATTGGCGATTTTCTGGATAAAACAGGCTGGTTGACTAGGGGTCATGAAATGCAAAATAGCATTTTAATAAATCAAAATTGTAACTGAATCTTTAAAAAGATAAAAAAATTTTTTAATTTTTTTTAATTTTCTATATAAAAGGACATGTATAACTATGGAATACCCTTTAATACTAATATCAGTTTGTAAGGGATAATGGGATGTATGTAGACATAGCCTTTTAGTTTTTAAAATTCGGTTTTTAAAAAGTTATTTTATTTGGCAATCTAAGTTTCCTTACACACTTTGTGAATATTTTTCTCCCCGTGCGTTTCAATAAAACAAAAAAAAAAAAAACAAAAAAAAGAAAACGTTGAAGTCACAGACGTTATATGGAAACAACTTTTATTTTTTTAATTCATAAAAATGTTTTCCAAGTGTTGAGAGAGTGCTGAAATAACAAATCTTAAAACAGACTAACTTATAACCTTCTTTGTTGGAATGCTCCATCTGATTTGATTACTTCACATTGTTGCACATTTCTGCACGCACTAATACAACAAAATACATCTCACTTCTCGTCGATGATCTTGTGCATATATAGTGTTGCATACCCTAATTACAAACGGTTAAGTGCTTAAGAAAAATTGTTGCACTGGCGCATACATGAGAGGTTAATTCCTTTTTTGGACAAATACAGATTACGTAAATAGTAATCAGATCAGATGAGGTAAGAGATTTCCTTTTAAACGGAGGATAGAAGCATGGACATAAAATCAACGCATAAATCACAGCCTCATTCGGAAATTTTTCTAAGATTCTGATTAATTGTATCATTCATATTTTGTGGCAGTTTTAGTATCCTTAAAAGCTCTGGCCTGAATAAATATAACTGGCATATGCTACCGTTGTCTGCAAAAGAATAGATGAAGCTCTTAATAATGACAGAGAAAGTTATTAATAGAATGGAGCCTTGTGGTACCACAAAATTATTAATAAATTCTGATGTAAAACAACGTTGTCCCCTGAAAATTCTGACAAAAATCTGAAAAAGTCAAATTATTAAGTTCAGCTGTGCTAAATTTGAGAAATTGTGATTTAATTTTTTAATAAACTTTTTTCAGGATATATGTACATAACTGCTGTATCGCTAGCCTTCATAGTTCCTTGAGTAGTTTATAAACACTATTTATTTTCTCGGGCAAACATTCAACATTTATTCATTCAAGCAATTAGATTTCTTTTCTTTTAATTTTTTTTTGTCGATTGCAAATTCTATTTGCTCGAGAATAACACAAATGTAGCACACAAATAGAAAAGTTTTCTACGAATAAATGCAAATAAAAAGAAAAAAAAAGAAAAAGGGAGAAAATTAAATTTGTTTTACGTCAATTGCATAAATGTCAATTTCAAAAATTTTAACTTCATGTACATGTAAGCTGCATAAGTGTTGGGGCATAAGAGGATGTTCAAGTAAAAAGGACTAAAAGAAAAACTACATGATTTGGCATAGTTTTCCAACGCATACTCGTACTTTGACAACAAGAAAAAACATAGTTTCAACATAATTTTACATTTTTACTCGTATGTTTAATAGAAGCATTTTTTAACAAGTTTTGCTTAAATATTTTAGAAACATATAAAGTAAATATTTCACTTAAAAAAGATAATAAAGTATTTAAATTATACTTGAAATAAATGTATTTTGTTTTCATTTTGTTAATCTTTTATTTACACATTAAAAAATTTTTTATAGTTTATTTAACGTATTTTACAAAAGTATTTAAATTTCAAACACAAGATTCAAGATATTTTTTTAGAGATCCCACTAGAAGTTCAAAGATATTGCATTTCGATTCACTTACATTTAAAATTGAATTAATAGTAAAAATAATAAAAACACTTTTGGTTTTTAACAAATTAATTTAAGAGCTTTTGATTTAATTGATACAAAAAGAAAATTGAACGTTTGTTTTTAAACTAAAATATACAAAATGTATAAATGGACAAACTATATATTTTTATTTAGTTATTTGAGTTTTTAATTTGCTAACAACCTTTGTTGTCAATAGATTTGTAAAATTATCACAAAATAAATTTTCCTTTAGAATAATGTTTTTTTATTATCTTTTTTGGTAAAACAATTAAATTTAAAAAAATATTTTAAATTAAACAACGGGAATTTTATTAATTTAATTAACCTTGGAAAAAATCTTTTTTGTGCTATTTAATAATTAAACCACCGATATCGGTTATTGAGAGTGAAAGCATGTCTCGATGGCCATTTCGCTATCGCTTACTTAGCTCGTCAGGAAACTTCTAACAAAAATTTTAAATAAATAAAAAATTTTGGTCAAAAAAATAAAGTAAAAACAAAAATTTAAATTTAAGCAAAAACAACAATAACCAACAATGATTTTATTTTTCTTTCTGAACTGTATGCAGCTGACTTTTTTCGGCTCTTTTACACAGTTAAAAGATGATAATTTTTTTCAAAAATTATTTTAATAGTTTCATTTTAAAACTAATAAAATTTGAGAAAAGTTTTCGACAATTTAAAAAAAAAAAATGTCTTTTTGCAATAGTATTTTTTAAATAAATTTTTTATTTGGGTACCGCCTTTACTATTCAAGAACAAAACAATATTCTAAAATTAATAATAAACATCAGAAAATATACTAAGAATTGAAATCAAATAATTTAGTTTTTTTAGTTTTAGAAATTATTTTTCCAACTTTTTTAGTATTCGAAGTGAATTCATGTTTCAATTCAGCTTGACTTCACGTGTATTTTAATTATTTATTTATAGATATCTCAAGAAATTTATAAAACGAAGTCGGTATATTATCCACAGCTTTTCTTCGTTTTTCTCTTTATTAATCGCGATATTAATTTGTGTTTGCTTTCTGTTAATTGTCGGTTTAGCAACGATTGTAAATTTATAATAATTTTTCCATAAATTTTTCCTGGCCTCACATTAGATGCTGGTTTAGTATCATAATGATCTGATGTTTACATTAAGTCTTGCAGAAGGCTACACTTATCTGTTCTGATTTCAAAATAAGTTTACGATCTTAGCACTTGGCAACCGCAGTAAACTTTTTATTAATGAGCTTGTTTTAAAAAATATTATCTCCTGGTAAAGAAAGTGCCAGTGATGTTATTTTCACGTATATAGCTTTAGCTTTTCAGTCGTAGTAGGCAGACATTAAGAATTCACACAGAGTATGTGTAAATATTTTTGTTATAAAAATAAATTATAAATAATAATGTTGATAATTAAAGGGTGTTTTCAAAAGGCCATGAATGTGACGAATGTATTTAAGCAAACGCTTGAAATTTGTTAAGAGGGTGACGTCTATGTCTGCTATAAGAATGATTATAAACAATTAAAATGTAATGAAAGGTATCCCGACAGAAACGTGAATTTCACATATATGGCTATACTATAGAAACAAGTACAAAAACTAAAAGTGTCCCAATAACAACGGTATATATCACAGGGCCTCATTTGAAATTTATTCAAAGTAGGTTTTACTGTTTCTTGTAAAACAAGTTTGAAAATAAAATTAAAAACTAAAGGGTGATCCAATCATGGTACGGAACCCTTCTCGTGTTAATTAAACATTCACTTGTTTGATTTATTTAAAGCCTTCTTTTTTTTAAATACCTCGAAAACTAAGCGTTGAATCATAAAGCGTTGTATCAAAATTCGTAAAAAATACATAATCAATATAATACTAAACAGGATTTATAATGTTGTGATAAAATGTGTTATAATGATTAAAAATATTGCATTCGTGGTTGATAAAAAGCAAAAGCAAATGTATAATACAAGTTACAAAGTGAACAGAGAAGAAACGCTTTGGTTTGTGTGTCGACTTCGTTTTAACAAATTAATATTGATATGAATATTTTTCGTATTCTTGTACGCAACCTAAGGCAGATAGATTCAAAGAATGCTAATGGAGGATGTAGCGGTTCAGAAAATGCGGCATTACATTCTGCTGGTGTCTAATTTTTCTTGCTCTCTTTGAAAAACGTCCGCAAACATTTGTAAAAAAATTTTTCTTTCTAAAAAGTTTTTAGAAATTAAAAAACAATAAACTTAAGCGTAAAATAAACTAAACAAAATAAATTTTGTTGATAGACCAATCATGAAAAAGTCGTAGAAAAAATATTGTTTACAAGGATACAAAGGACCATTTGCACGAATAAGAAAGTAATTTTTTGCGAAAAGTCGATTTCGAGATATTTTTATATATTAGACTTGTAACCCATATGTAGTCAGGAATCATAAGATGCTAGAATTCCTTAAAGTAAGGTCATATTACTCAAATATGTGACAAAAAGTTTGTAACTACTTAATTATAGAATACAATTTTTTTTCCTCCTCAAATACTTACAACAACTTATTATTTTATTATTTTATAAATCACTATTCGTAATAATATATGTCAGAAAAGATTTAATAAATATTTATAAAAATAGTGGTTACGCTTTTTTTGGTCAAAAATTTAACTAATTAAAGCGTGCCTTTGGAAATATTTCTGCAAATTTGAAAAAAAAAATTTTTTTCTAGTCTTTCATACCTTTTTGTTGGTATAACGTTTTTATCTTAAATTTTTCTAAATCATTCGTGGAAGGTAGATTAGTTTAAAAACTACAATTTCTCTATCATTTCGAATATATTATTTATCTATTTACCGCTAATTAGCGAAGCTAAGCAACTGAAAAAAGCTGCTGGATTTTAGATGGTTAGTGTGATGTTCATTTAGCAAAAGGTATCCAGGGTTCACATCTCTGCCGTTGCTTATTAACTCGATCAATTTTTCTGCAATATAATATCTTGTTTTCTTGCTGGTGTATATCAAAATATAATTTCCCTACAGCACTAAGTTATCGTGAAAGTAAAATAAAAAACTTTAGTGTCGTTAAAAAAAAATATTTATAATTTTTATTTAACATCAGACTTCACAGTTTTCTTAAGTGTTACTTCCCTTAAAAAATCATTTAATATAAATTTAAAATTACAAAATGATGGCGTCAAACTTTTTACCAACTTGAAATTTTACACATTCACCTTATTCAGGTTATTTATGAGAGAAGAATATTAGCTCATCAAAATGGTGATTTTTTCGTTTTAAAACTTTGTAAGAAACTTAAAGTTGTTATACCTTATAACTTTCCCTTTTTAACATTTCCTCACTGCTTTAATAATGGTTTTAGTCGACGCATTATATATATTATTTACGCTTCAAGTATCTCTCAAATAGTTATTCCATACACGTTTCGTTTTCTTAAAGAAAAATTCATTAATACATACTGTCATGTCTGAGACATAAATAATAATTGAATCTATCAACCAGACCACAAAATTTCCTCAATTATAATCATAGATATTTAATCATATCATAGTTTTATTAATCAGGAAGGAGGGGACACCGAAAAAAGTGTCATTAGCAGCAATTGCCAAATTCTTTTAGTTAAAAATTACTTGACACAACAAAAAATAGTTAAAGAACAAACCACTCCCTATCAAATATTTTCATATTTATCAAAGTTAAAGCACTTAACGTGTAAGAAAACCTACCATTTAAAATAATATCGAAGAAAGCAGTCTAACAGTCAAGCAGCCATTATTTTCATTATACGTCAACTAACATGAAACCTTATTTTCCCTAATTAAATAACACAAATATTTGGGTTAAAATGGTAAAGGGTATATAAGAATCGGCATAGCCGAATATAGCACTTTTTTTCGATAACGTGTGTTCTCCGTTTCAAAATATTTCAATCATACAAATTTAGGAGCGAAGTGATTTTGAAAATGAAAACGACATAGAAACTACTATAACAACTACAATGCCAAAGGAAAGGGGGCCGAATATGTTGAAACATAAAGAAACAAAATTGATTTTTGCGTGACTTTTTTAATATTTTTTGTTTGTTTTTAATTTAATTTAAAAAACACTTTAACTTTCTTATGCGTCCCAAATCTTTTACAATCAGATCACTAAAACAAGTATCGAAAGAGCTATACTGTCAATTGAGCATTAACCCTAGATACATGAGATAATATACTTTTTCAATTTGTAGCTTTAAAATTTTATTGTGAAACTTTATCATTTAAAGGAAAAAATAACACCGTGTATTTCAAGAACTTTTAAACGTAATCATTTTGGTTTACAGATCAATCTTGTGCCTTTTTGTTGAACGTTAATCCGAAGAATATCTTCGACTTTTGCTTTGTAATAATCATTGGCTTCTAAGATTACGAATTATGAACTACGACTTAGAAGATACTCCGGATTTAATTTATCATCATAAAATTCTTCTTTAAAGAGGTCGCAAATATTTATTTAATTATTTAAACGTAATGTATCTGCGTAGGTAAAATGACTGCTAATCCTGCTATTACCACAATTATTATTTTGTAAGCCTTTTAGTGATACCCATAATGTTTTTTTACGAAACATAACAATCTTTTTTCAGTACCCAAAGTTCACTTCCATTTTTTTCGAAATTTACGAGCTTGGCTGGCTTGTCTGCCCTTGCACTTCGGACTTCAAAATTAAGCGTACCTTTCATCCATCAGTTATTGTCTAGTTGCTGGTGTCTTAAAAAATAAAGTAATGAATTTCGGTTTTAAAGGGTCTGTTAACATTCTTTTCTTTATTAAAAACATTAAAGCTTTAATGCCCGCAAATAATAAATGCTGGAGCTATTTCCTAATAAAGAATTTTACAATCAAAGAAAAAATTTTAAATATTGAAGTTTTTTTTATATTGTAATTTAGTTAAATTTTTAATTGATCCAATTAATGATTTGATTAGAAAACTGTTGTGGTCTTTTCAGTGAAATAAATTATTTATTCAATTCATAATTTATTTAGCAAAAGTTGTCTTTATTATTCAATTAAATATGTAATTGAAACAAATATTAATTTAATTTAAAAACTTTTCTCCTGTGATAAAGACAGATAAAGCGTATTCAAATTTAATAAACAAAAGTGATACCAATGGTTTTTTTTTAATTTTATTAATGGTAGCATAAAACACTTTCAAATAGGCTTAAAGGAAACTTCCCTGCTTTAATTCTTATATTAAATTACTTTTTTAAGCATATAATTTCTATTTAGTGGTTTGTTCTACATTTTGCTATTTGAAAGTTTTTAACTGAGCTTAGTTTCTAAGTCAATAAAATGATCATTGCGCAGAATACCAACTTACTCATTTTTGAATAATTATTACTCTTGCTTAAGATCAGACCTATTTTACTTTTAAATTTTGTTGAGAAAAACCTAAATATTTATTTTTATTTCTCTGTTAATTTTCGAAGAAAACAGGGAAAATAAGGCACAAGCAGAATGTGGTACAGCACTTCCTGGACTACTACATCCGACATCAGTTTGCATAAGGTTGTGAACGTTCCACAAACATCATTTCCACAAATACTTAAGCTTTTTTCGATGTTCTCCTTATTTATTATCACATATATTTGTTCTTGTTTTTTGCTTGCTATTAGTTTACCAACGGCAGCAATCCTCTTTATCTTTTTTTAAGCCTTAAAATAAAGCTTATTTCCCTTTTTATAAAAATTGAATTTACACTATTTTATATTTCAATGTGAGGTAATATTTCGCTCCTAAAATTTCGTCAACACCATTGTTTTCCCCTATTTGAGTAATTTTTTAGCCCAGGCCTTTTTTATAGAAGCTCTAGGACTCTGAGGGTTTGATTAAAGAACTGAATGGTAATTAAACTGCAAACATTTTTTAAGTTCGAGGAAAGAAAAATATTTGTTGTTTTTATTTTTTTTTTATTTCTTCAACAAAATAAATTGTTAAAAGTTATTAAATAAATTTTTCTAATTTATCAACAGAACTTTTCAACAGATTTATTTCAGTACTATCTTTACATTTTATGTTATGCCATAAATTAACGCGATTATTATGCAAAAGATGATGCCTATTTAGTCATGGTTTTTAACTTTGTTTAAAAAGCCAGCTCTTTAAGTGCTGCTAATATTAAGTCCTACAGATGTGACACTTATATTTCGATATTCTTTCACGTTATTAAATTTTGCCATCACATGGCATGTGTATAAAATTATTTGGCAGACACGTCGTCATAACTTTACAGAAATCTTTTTATTCGTACGTGAATACTATACGTGCTGTATTTTCTAGAAAGTTTTATATTTAGCTGTGTTATGAAAAAAATAATAGAAAATATTAAACTAATGTTTTTCACAAAAAGAGAAAACATTATTTAGTCAGCCATTCATGCAGTCATATGTGGTTTTTGTGTCTTTAAAGGTTTTATCCTTTTGAAATAACTAAGTGAGGATACCAAACCAGAGAAATTGTTAAAATTTACTACAGTGAATATAGGAATTATAGTAATAAAGTTAAAATAAAATTTCACTTTGCATAAAACTAGGCTTCAATTTCTTAAATAATTAAAGCATACCTTTAGGTCAACGTAAAAGTTTTTTATTGTTATTTTTTATTAAAGCTTATTTTCAGGTTTAAGTTGTTATTGCCTAATGTTGGACAAAAATTTATCTTAATTTTATTTACCTTAAAATACTAAGAGCATATTTCTATACTTATCTGTATTTTGTATATTTTTTTCAACTCCTTCTGTTCTCCTTTGCAGCTCACGAGTTGTGGTTATTTTTATTCAGTGGCTTTCTGCTGTCTAATTTCCAGTCGTTGTTGTCATATTTTGCTTTTCTTCATTTTTGTTCACCATATTTTGGGGTTTCTCTTTATACTTTTATCTTGTTAAATAACACATCCTCATGATAAATTTTTGTAGTTTATCTTTAGGTTGCCATAACTTCTTGTTTTAAAACATTTGTGTGCTGATGTTTGATGCTTTTTTTTTTTTTTTTTTTTTTTTTTTTTTTTGAAAAGTAATAAACCTCAGGCGTTGAAGCATCGTGTCAATAAAAAAGAATATATCAATACTTAAACACATGGACACAAATAGTTGTACAAAAAATGTAGATAGAAGCATCTTTTATGTACATTAAAGCTTCTGTTGCGATTTTAACACGTCAATTAGTTAAAGTATTCAAGGAAATGAATTTATAAGTTTTATCTGTATTAAATGTTATTGGAAAGTTTATGCTAGTATTAAGTAGAATGTGTTTCGTTTTATCTTTAATTGTTATATATTTTAAAAGGTCCAGTATAATTTATCTCTTACTATTTTGGTCTGCCAGGTTTTTCAGAGATTTATAAAAAGAAACATTAAAAAAATGTAGGAAGTAAAATCTCTGGAACAACTTATGTTATAAGCAGCTCATGACCAAAAATTATTATATTTTTCTACGACTTCAAAAAAGGAGAAAGTGAAAAATTTATCTGCTTTTTTATTTGTGTCCCAAAATTCAAAAATTTCTCTACTGATTTTGAATTTTTTTTTTATTGAAAAGTGATTCTTATAGATTAGTCCTATCAAGAACAAAAAAAAAACTTCATAACAATATAAACTTAACACATACACGCATGAAAAACACAGACGTTTGGATTTAATAGACACAATAATAGAAGGTAATCAAAGGTGACGTAATTGCACTTATATGATCTTATCTCTTGAACCTTTACAGTCAAGTATTTAAAAATTGTAAAAAGTGTGAAATTTAAATCTAAAGAGCGGTTTACAGACTAATCTATCTATAACAACTCAATAGATATGGCTTTATAGACAGAGAGTCGAATTTTTCACAGAACATACATAGTTGAGACCACTATAACAATAAATTTAAAATAAAGGGTGTGCCCATAGGTGATATCATTTGATGTTCATAGCTTAATATTTTGATCAGGTATAGACAGACACTTGAAATTTAAGCAAAGTGTAAAATAATATGTCCACTGAATCAGATATAAAAAACTAAAGGGTGTCATTGTAGCTGATGTTTGGTTAATATGTCCCTATCTTTTGAATACAGAATGAATACTTCTGTGCCCGCTATAATAAAAAGTATTAATATTAAAAATCAGAAATTTAGGGGCAATTTTCAGAAAGCTAAAAATACAAAATTAAAATTGAAACAATGTGTGTCTTAAAATTTTTATTTAATATTCGATGATCTTTTTCCCGTCTGTCGGTTTTTATTTTCAAAAATTATTTTTATCATCTAAGCTTAGGCGTCTTAAGACGTGAGTAATATTTATGTTTGTGACTGGCACTACTAGACGTTGCCTGACGGTGGTCGTATCTTTAAGAAAAAATCTTGCGTACTCTAACGAACTTAATGCGCCTACTAAAAATTGGTCACTGGTTTAATGTTACATCTTCTTGAAGATTGATTACTAAATAAAGCAGCACATTCATGCATGTCTCTCAATCGTAATCCACTAGAAGTTGAAAAAAAATCAACAGAGCAAATCCTTGCCCATAAAGGTATGATTTATAAACTATAGAAAAAATAACGCCAAGATGACGAAGATCTTCATAGAAAATATGTTTTCGAAGGCGTTGTATCTTCTTTCTAAAGAATATAATGCATAAATTAAATAAAAAAAAAAAAAAAACAAAGTAACAAGAACTAAAATCAAATTATTGCTGATCTTGTTAAAACCAATAAAATCCCAGCGATCAACAAAGTCCTTTCTAATCGCTGGGTATTAAAATCTTAGATGTGAAAAGCGAAAGAAACAACTCTACAGAAGCAAAACAAAAACACTTCAGTTTTTGTCTTCTTCAAAACCTTTTATTCTTCTAGAGCATTTGGTCTATAAATATTTTTTATCAACATTTTTTTGTAATTCTCCAATTAAAAAATTATCAAGCAATATTTGCCTTCAATAAAATTTTTCTAAAAAAAAAAATTTAATAAAATTGTTTTTGGCCAATTAATTAAAAAATATGAATGCTATTTTGATTATTTAAAAATTGTTATGCGCACGTATGTATTTTTCATAATTAAAACAGTTGACTTTGATTTCATCATAAATTAAGACTAAAAAAATTAACATTTGTCATAGAAACATGTTGTATCTGTCAATAAATGTCAAACTGTCCAGTCTCCAACTCGATGTGTATGTGTTTGTCAAGCCAATTAAAAAATCAAAAAATTACACTAAAATATTATTCAAACACAAGTACAAATAAAAAAGTATCTATGTAAATGTAAAGTTAACTTTAAACTCTTATTTGATCCAAACAAACAGAAATGACTGCACTTATGCATAATGTGCCACAAAAATACATGTCAAATGTTTACAAAATTTACATTTCAAACAAATTGAAAACAAAAAAAGTTTAACAAATTATGACAAAAAAAAAAGAAAATAAATAAACCAAAACTTGTGTGACAAGTTACATGAAATTTTTCTCGCATAAAAAGTTTGAAATAAAAGTAAAGAAAAACAATCACATTTATTAAAATGTTATTGAAAAAGAATGCAGGATGTATTTCTGCATAAAAAAGTCGATTTAAATTCTAACATTTTGTTTAACAACAAAGTTCGTTTTAATAAAATGGCCAATTATTATTAAAAACATGAAACAAAATTTTTAAAAATTAAACAATAAATCTTTGTATGTGTGCGTATTGGCTTTTTATTATTTTTCTGAATTTTAAAAGTTTCATAATTATTAACAATAAATTTTAAATCCATTTTAGTTGCAAGTAAAACAATGTGTAACCTCAATTGTTGTGAAATTTATGCTGACTTTAGAAGAAAAGCATTTTTAGTTCAGTTATCAAATATGCAGATAACAGAGCAAAATGAATTTGTTTTTGCCTTGAATAGATAATATTTTATAACTTTGTAGGGAGAATTACTAAAATATATTCCGTCTATTTTAAGATTCCTTTTTATACTTTTTCAGAATAGTCGTGTCCTCAACTCGTATTTGTTGATCGTACAAGTCTCCTTGAATTCGCATACTAGTTGATCTCGCTCGTTTGTCTTTTAAAGCCCACAAAGATATCAATGATTTAGAGGTGTAAGAGAAGGGTAGAAAATCAAGATCGTAGTGTGGCCTTATCTTCTTGTTAGAATTAAAAGTTGTTTCAATTGATCGTTTCGTAAGGCAGCTAAATTGTGTTAGTCAAGCACTATTTCTGCACCACAGAACACGTACGGAATATGGACTAAAGCATGTATTTGCCACACCAGCTCTATTTGGCTGGCGGTCGCTTCTTTAGAAGGCTTCATGTACCATATTTTTAGCAAATAAACATTTGATCGTCTATTTTTGACTGTTTGTATTTTTGGAGTCATTTTTTGCTATTTAAAATGCATGAAGTGTGTTACCTCCACCTTCTGCGATTTGGATCTTAATCGCTGAAATGGCGCTATTATTATTATTATATTTAATTTTAATTGGATACTAAAGCGCTTCAAGAAATAAACATATTTTTTAATACGGAATTGGTAAGCTGACGATATATGTGTCACACAGTTAAATAGCGCAAGATTCGTATAGAAAAGACTACTTGCATATTTTAAATAAATTATACTGTTTTAAAAAAATTGGTTTGAAATTTCCGAAAGTAACGAAGCCTGCTAAAAAACTGCTTTCTGTTCCACTGTGCTTTCCAGTTAAAACAAAATAACAAAATAATAAACCCATTAATGTCACCTGGGCAATTTGTTTCTGCTAACAGACAGAGTACCCAATGATGTATAATAAAATATTTGCATAAATAATGTAAAAATCGGTTGCATAAATGTTTGTAGCATTTATGTAAATTTTATCCACATGTAAACGTTTAAGTAAATTATGTAAATTTTCTTTTTACACCCTTCACCACAAAAAGTAAAAAAAAATAAAAATATACGCCAATCGATAAGTGTCGAAAGATGATTTCCAATAATCAGCAAAATCGGTCCATATACTTCGACGCAGCGGGAAAAACACCACGTCTACCTTTAATTTGTCCACTACATTTGGAACAATGAATTAACTCCAATAAAAAAGAAGCTAATATATGGGGCGACAGAGAATTAAAAAGTCAGAAGAAAACATCAAGTTAAAAAATTGGCACTTGCCCATATTTTTCGAAATACTGCCCTCTGAAGTTTAAAAAATTTTTAAATTATCAATAAGGGTATCATTTTAAGGCTTGTTAAGAGATCTTCAAGGGAATACTAAAATTTTTTTGAAATGCTTAACCCATTAAAAACCGATGGTATTTTTATATAAAATCATATGTATGTAGTTCTTAATTTTTTTTTAATTATCTGTCTGTTTTTTTAGTTGGAGTTACTTCACTAAACTAGATTTACATAGATGGTGAAGGGTATATAAGATTTGTTGTGATTTTTCGACTTTTTGTGTCATCTCTTTACGCGAAAACGACGTTGCCACAAATATGAGTTTGATTTAATTATTTTTAGTTTTCTAACAAGATAGTAATGACTTGGTAAAATTTCCCATTAAAAATAATATTATTTCAATAAAACTGATATTTTATAATATTTTGAATGCAATTCTCATTTAATCAATTAAATTTTAGACATAAGAACATTGAAGTTCTATATAAAATTTGGGTACATTTTGCTCCTTTCATTGTTGAGCTGTACAAGCTTTAGCGAAATGGCCAGAAGAATATACATTTTCTCAGTAGTACATTTCATATTAAAAACTCTTGGATATTGAATATTTATTCAATAATTATTCCTTTGTTAAAACTGTTTTAATAAAGTGTCTCCGAACAAATTTACTTTACATAAGCGCCCTCTGATTTATGTGTGAACTTCAGCGGGAAAACGTAAGAAAAAATATTTGTAACTGCAGTTTTAAAAAAAGTTGAAATTTTTGTTACATTATAAATGCCACGCCCACTTCGTATAATCTGTATTTACTCCGATGTTTTATTTTTAATTATAACTTCAGCAAATACACGGATTTGTTGATTATTGAGAAAAACTTTGTCAGTGGGAGAAAAAATAGATATTCTTAAGGCAGAAAAAATTTAAATTCCTGTTAAGCATTTGTCGATCTTTCTTCAATTGCAAAGCGCATTTGAATATGAGATAATCGCCATTACTTTCTGGCCGAGCTTTTTTTAAATGTTTTTTTTGTACCATCATTCTCCGCTTTCATTTAGTTTGAAAACATATTTATTGTTTCTGTTGCAGTGATGTTTTTATTTACTGTAACTTTTGTTTTTTGTCATAACGGCAATTTTACTAAACAAATAAAAATTTTTTATGTGAATAATAAACAACAACATTTATTTTGCACAAAGAAAAAAGTCACCAACAATTTTACCATTCACTCACTCTCCAAAATTAGAGTATGCAAATCATCTGTGCTTCTGTATGTGCAAGTGTTTTTAAAGGAAATGGACAAATACATGTATATAAACATATTTATATACATATATGTACATATGTATGTTTTACAAATTTCGATAAGAATAAACTATAAAAAAGTCACATCCAATTAATGACAACTTTTGTACAAATGTAAGCAATTATATTTATTTATTTATTTAATTTAATTTAATTTATGTTGTAAATTTTTCATAAAGCATAATTCTTTTTATTTTTTAATAAAAAAAGTGTAATGTCAAACGTCAAATTATGGATGGACGTGTGTATATGGATGGATGTGTGTATATGGATGGATGTGTGTATATGTATGTATGTGTATTTAATTTTTTTATTTATTTATTTCCATGGTTGCAACAGCACAAATTTTAATTCATTTGTGCTGTATATTTTTTACTATTTATATAAACATTGTTAGTTTTCCTGATATTTCTGTTTTTCACTTAATTAAAATTACATTAAATAATTTTTAAATAATAGATATTTTTAAAACAGAGAGAATTAAATCGGCCATAACTTTAATCATAGTTTAGTTTTTAAAACAAAAAATCTTAAGATATTCTTTATGCAGATTTACCTTTTTATGTATAAATATATAGGATATATATTTTAGCGTTTTAACCTATGAGGAAAATGATATAATTAAAAACTAAATTTAAGCATAATTCTAGGCGTTAATTACAGACATAAATGTATATTATCTGTATAAATTTATATTAGACGACGCGATAATTTAACATTTTAGAACTAAGATTTAAATGCCAAGTACGAGTTGGACTAAAACACGAAGGATTTCGTATCATGTGAAATCAATTTTGAATTTTAACTCTCAATTGATTACAAGCAGTGCCCACGACTTCGTCCGCGTATCATTTCTGGTTCTTTTTTTAAATTAAAATTTAGAAAAATATGCTTTAAGGCATTTCTTGTAGAATTTTGTAAAGAGGGTTAGAAATGTTTTATCTACAAAAATAAAATTTGCTGACAACTGTTTTAGTACCATTATATCGGTAAAATTGGGTGCTTTCACGTGTGGATCTCTAGTTTCTTTACGAGATGAGGTTTTAGGGGACCTCGTTACAAAATTTTATTCACATCAATATAGCAGTCTTAACGTAATGCAAACAAAGACAGACGGACAGGCAGACAAAAATATTTAAAATAGGTGTTTTATATTCCATATCGATTACTATCTACACCAACATCAAAATTTTCCAAAAATTTTTTATGTACAGAAAAGGGGTTATTTCTTATTGTTTTATTATGTTTGTAGATTGCAAAATATGTCTGGCTCTTGTCTTACTTTTTAAAAAATGGGGAATTACACGTCAAATTCAGGCTACTATTGGGACGGTCAAAATTAATTAATTTTAATTTTTTGGAATTTATTTAAATAGCAGACTCAGTAATAATTACTCTGTGTAAATTTTAGGTGCATGTTTTTAACAGTTTAAAGGATAAAGACAAATCGGTCACTGACTCTGCGGAAACTCCCTTTAATTTTTAATTTTATTGTTCGCACTTATTTTAATAGCGCATATATTTCAACATACTCTGAGTAAATTCTAAACGGTTGAAAAACTAAAGCCACAAACGTTAAAATCAGGTCACTATAGAAACACCCTATATATTTTTTATTCTAGTTTTATTTTCCATGGCTTGTTACTATAGAGGATATATAAAAAACGTTAACTTAAAGTGTCTGCTTATTATGGTTCTACAACTAGGCCATGTCATAACTCGAATAAACGAACTTTTTAAAACTGGATTATAAAGCATAAGTGCAAGAGCAGCACTAAAAATATTCATGATTTTTGCAATACTTCATATTTTTGTTGGGAATACTTGTATATTTATTCTTTGCTTTAAAATATTCAAAGAATGTGGGTGTGATGTGTTGTGATCTCTTTATTAAGAATATATTTTTTGTTGTTTTTATACTGTGTACGTTAGCCAGCGCTGGCTTGTTTGGCGATCATTGCCTATAACAAAATAATGGATTACTCTAACCTTACTTTTTCTTGCACTCTTGCTTTAGTTATCACTTAGATTAGGATATGCATTCGTTCAACATAAGTGAAACCGAAAGTTCAAGATTGTCAAAAAAAGTTAAAAACCAGTGGCTGTTTAAGAAAGGTACCGTTTTTCGAAAAACAGATTTTTTTTGCCGTCAAAATGTCTCTAAATCATAAAAAAGTTTCTTTCTTTAACAAAACATCTTAATTTAAGATTTTCTGTTCTGTAAAAGGACAGTTCTCTCTTTTTTTCCTTTGCAACATCTTCTTAGAAATAAAAAAATAAATTCGTTTTTACAAATACATAGACAAATTAAAATTTTCCTATTTTTGAGATTTTTCAATTTGGTTTAATTTTAGCTCAATTAATTTTTTCCAGTGGTCCTCAATTGTTTCAAAGGCCCCTTTAAAGTATCATTTTGTATGACAACAAAATATCACTCATATATAGGCAACCGAATAGTTTCAAAATAATTAAAAGTCTCATTTCAAATTAAGTCTTCACTTACATATTTTGTGGTTTTGACGTCGAAATTACGCACCGAAGAATTTTGTTAAGAGAAGACTGGTTTCTTTTTCAAAATGATAGTTTTTAGTTTAAATTTTTTGCATAAATCGTCCAAAAAATATGAACAATAAAAATTTTTATTTTCTGTAATTTTTCGAAGCAGTAATTTTTTTTACTTTTTTTCGAGGTGGATTCGCCAGTAAAAGTAACTGTACAGTTTCAACAACAGTAATGCATTTTTAAAGAAAGTCAACAAGATCGCAATGCAAAATATCCAAAATAAATGCTGAAACTGTCACTTCATTTTTTTTTTTTTGTTTATAAAATAAAATTTCTCAAGAGTTTTCTTATGGATTTTTTGTTTCTAAGTTTTATAAGGGAATTTTTTTTTTATAATTAATGCACATTTATAAAATTTATACGTTTGCTTGCACTTGGCTTTCCTGTGCATAATGACCGCTTAATTTAATTAATGTTAGTCAGTCGGTTTAACAGCCTGCCCATCAGTAAATCTTTTAAAGCCATCATAAATCTTAATTTCATTTTAAAACTGTCGGCCCCTATAAAACATTTTTAGCACTTGTTTTTATAAAATTTCATTATTATTGTTATTTAATTACGTCGCCTTTATGTCAACCGTAAAAAACAAGGCGATGCAATAAAAGTAATAGTGTTGCAAAGCAATTAAATAGTTTTTAAAGAATGTACACGAAAAAATATTTACAGTGTTAATTGAAATTGCAACAACATTAAAAAATGTATATATAAATTCAATATTTCGCTTAACTTCAATCTTAATGTGGAGAGATGATGCCCTCCAGTCTGAAAAAATTCATATAAATTGTTAACATTTTCTGTTGCTCTATTGTGCGACAAACAATTGCAATAAAGTTTTTGTTATGAAAATGAGCAAACAAGCTGCAAGGTGCTGCATGAAAAGCGAAAAACATCAAATAATAAAGAAAAACTTTTTAATAAATCCAGTTTCAAAAGAGACCCGCTTTTATTTGATTTTGCCTCCGCTATTTCCTTTTGCCAACTACACCGTTATTAAAATAACAGAATTTTCCTCCAACTATCGAGTGGATTCCACAAAAGTTTGTTACATCTGGAGTGTGTGCCTTTGCAACCGAAAATTGTTACAATGCAACAAGGCAGAAAAAGTAATGGGAAATGATTGTAACTGTAGGCGCTTAAATAGCAGTTGTAACAGTGGCAACATACAACTGTTGATTTTTTTTTCACTTCTTCTATTATGCGAACATTTTTAGTGGTTGACTTGTAGGCAACAAAAAGTCTTCTTGTATTTGGTGTCTGTCTAGACATGATTATAAAACGTTGAACGTGAAAATTGAATTGTACGTTAAATGACAGCCAACCACACTGACTGACAGTCTAACTGTCTGTATAAATTTGTTGGAATTACTTTATAAGAGACAGAGTAACAGAGGAAGAGAGAGAGCCCCTTTTTGGCTAGAAATATTGTAAAAATATGCACAGGTTTATGCAAATAAAATTTATTTTTATATGTTTTTTTTAACTTGTTCCTTTTTATTCGTGACATGTTAAAGAATTTTTTTTATTATGACTTTTTTATTACTGCTGCAGTTGTAGATATTTTTTGACAAGAAATGTCAATACCATATGACAATTAAATGCAATATTTGTTTATTGTTTTTGCTGGTGGTTTGGATATTTTTGTTTGTATTTAATTTGATATTAAACATGACAGCTTTTATGACAAAGCAAGTCTTTGTAGTTAAATGCTGATAAAATAGTTTTTTTTCCTTTTTTATTTATTGTAAGCATTAAGTAAACTATTCCGATAAAAAGTTAAAAAAGCCGGATTATAGATGTTTGTCTTTCTGTATTACATCACTTTTATTTTGTTATCTGGAATAAAAAAAGAAATGATTATCTTAGCGTAATCTACATCGATGAGGTCTGAATGTGAAAGCGCTTTTTTTATAAGCAATATGTATTGAAATATTAAAAATTTATTCAGCTACAATACGACTTTGGTGACGATGCTCATTTATCGCTTGGTAGATGAATGACAGTAAAGAATTTTTTTTAGACTTCAGGCAAAAAAAAACCTCTGTAACAAATCTAGAAGTCATTACACTTATTTTGGTAAAGACAAGGCTGTGACACAATTACCAATAGGTTTGGTTGAATTTTTAATTGTTTAATGTTAATCTGTAGGTGCAACGAGCCACGTAAGCCGTGAACTATACCTTGTCATTGTTTTATTGTAAATTAATTGCCCAGAAGAAATTGCCATAAAAAATTCTGAATGCCTGTAGCAAAGCTTATGAACCAGTTTGGAACTAAAATTTCATATTGACACATTGATATCATGCTTGCTTGTGTTGTCTGAAAACCGCTGCTGCATAAAAACCAATTTTTGTTTTTACTTATAATAGCTTTCTATACGCCTGCACGAAAATAAGTATTCAAAATTATGTCTTGACCTTCAGCTTTTTAAGTATTTTAAATGCATCATAGTAGGATTTCTTCGATTTCATGATTGATTTCTTTGATTTAACTGGCAAGGCCTCCAAAACCATAAAACTATTGTCTATAATAATCTAATAAATAATTTTGAACTGGATTAAATGGTTCGCGTCAATTTTAAGTTTTCAATTTGTTAAGAAAGAAAATTTATTAAAAAATTTTCTGTGTTCATTTTCAAAGAAAACAGGAAAAATTAGACACTGGCAGAATGTAATGCAACAATTTCTGGATCGCTTTACCTATCATTAGCGTCATTAACATTATCTATATGTATGTTGCTGTTGTCCTTGGAAAATAATTATATAAATTTTTTTAATTATAAAATGTTACGGGTTATAAGCGTAAAAATTTTCTATAATATTTTTTATTCCAAAAAAGAAATTATTAATTTAAAAACTATTTTACAAATAACATAAAATATTTTTCCAAAATTTCAATTTTAACCAGTTTTAGTTAAGACAATATTCTCGTAGTTATTTGGTCAGAATTTTATAACCCTGAGATCAAACTAGGATTTATAAGAAAAGTTGAAAAAATAATAATTATGGGATTTGTATACTTCATTTGGGTGTTTAAGATTTCGTTGATTGATTCAGTTAATTGAAGCCTTTTTCACTTCTTATATATTCAAAAATGGTTACTTTAGTGTAATGTTAAGGGCAACGAGATTGCCGACAATGTTGCAGGACTGGTCTCGGAGAAGATTGACTTAGAAAGAGCGGAAGCAGTAAATTCACTCAAACGGCATTACTATCTGATTGGCTTCTATCTAGTATATAACCAATCAGTTTTGTTGAGGTTTCTACGATGAAACGGAACAATAAGCGTAGTATAGACACGGAAAAAACTAAATTGCTTCTGGGTTGATTAGAAAAGTTTTGAGGATAGTTGTAGGTATGATCACTTTTAATTGCGTTATAGGGGCAAGAAGGAGTAGATGGTTTAGATAAATCTAAATTTTGAATGATCTTGTGGTTGAACTGTTATTATTAGCTGGTGTAGTGTAGTGTAAGCTAGAGCACGTAGGCCTTATCGGGAATGCCAGGTGGTTGAGAAATGAGTGGTAGAGTGCAAGTTCCAGTTAACTTAATTATCTAAAGGGAATCGCAATGGTCCCTCTGGGCCTCCTAATGAAGGTGTTTTTTTTATGGACCCACTCCTTTTTAACCGAGTCTAATAATGCTTAAGTATAATCAACACTTCAGTAAAGCTTCTGTTTTAGTTAACGTGCAGTTTGTAAAAACCTGAACTTTATTTTTTTTTTAAGTTTTTTGCAAATTTTAATTCAATTAAGTTTTAGTCTTACTTCCATTGTTCCTCTTTTCTTCTTCAGTTCTACTCAAATCTCTTTCAGTTGCACTTAGGTTCGGTTTATATCTTGACAACATTAAAGATCTTCTAAAGTTACATTATTTTTAGTTTAATTCAAATTAGGCTTTGGTTTAGTTATCCTTAAATTTTTATTAAATTCTAACTTTTTTCTATTTAGATTCCAGTTGACTACTTTCTTCTTCAAATTATTCCCATTTAAACTGTTGCTTTATACAATTTCATATTTTGCTACAGTTTATTTTAACTAGAGTTTAATTTAACTTTTGTGAAGATTTTGTAGCATGTTGTTCATTTCTAATTGAGGTACTTTTCAGTTTTAATTAGTTTCTAAATATTTTCCAGCTTTAGTTGAGCTTGGGTTCAATTTATGCTCAATAGTTCATATTTTTTTAAATTGTTTTTGTTCCTGTATTATCTTGTTTCAATATAATGCAGTTCCCTTCACTACCTAAGTTTGTCACTATATTTGAAATTTTACAATATCCATGTCTGACCCCATAAAGTATTTATTTCTGAATTCTTATGCATTGCGAAGTCGACTGAGCGATGTCCGTCTGTTTTCGAGTTGAAATTTATTTTGACAAGGCTTTAGATGAGCTAGAGAAAATTTAAATACGCCAATCGGTCAAATGTACTTTCGAAGTTTTTGTTATTGAAAATCGGGCAGCGGGCAAAACACCGCGGTTGCCTCTAATATTTTTTTCAACTTTCGTTTGTATTATTGCAGGTGGTTGTGTTTTAAATTAAAACATTAATGAATAACCACCCTTTGCATTTACTTAGTTAGGACAACAACCCTAAGCAAACACAATAACGAAAAAAAATTTTTTAAGAAGACAAACTTTATGCCAGGAAAGAAGTTCTTATGTCAAGTCTTCTAAATTATTCAATGGGATATCTGCAGTATAGTACATGTGGTTACACGTTTATGGTCAAGAGTATATAAGATTTGGCGTAACCGAATGTAGTACTTTTACTTGTTTATATATATATTTATTCTAGTTCACTTCTAACAAAATATTGAATTTGCCAAATTGAATAAAAACACTTCCATTTCAATTTTAGTTCTATTTTTTTAACTTTATTTTTTGCTTGTTTTAATAAATAAATTACTAGTAATCCTTTAAGAAAGCTAAGTCTATTATGATTCATAATTTTTGCTTTTTACTTAAAACCACAAAACAAAATATATTTTAATAAATGTAATTCAAATGTAACAACGTTTTGTCAACACCAATTTGTACAATAAAATTAAATAAACAGTTTCAATGGCGATAGAATAACAACTCAATTTTGCCAACATTTAAGACCAAAAAAAAGAATATTCTGTATATTAAAAAGATGTTGCCACAACTGACAGCTACGTTGAACAGCATTCCTGATGATGTTGACAAGAAAATTTCAGCAAAACCACCATTATAATTTTCATTTTTTCTTTCAAAAATTCAATGCAGCAGCATCTGTGAAGGAAAAAGAAAATAGAAAAGAAAAACAAACTTAAACTTTTAGATCAACAAACTTGAGGTTCAAGTGTTTAAAAGTATATTTTTTGAATGTTGAATGCGGTTGATTGGTGTTGGTAGTGCTTATTATAGTGGCATTATACTGAACAAGTGTTAAGTTTTCAATTCAAGTTGCTAAAAAATTGTCAATTTCTGTTATGATAACATAAATATGTATATCACCAACAAAAACAAAATGTATTTGTGTTAAGGATAAGCTTGATGGTAGAAAAGTATTAGTCGTGTGCGATAAGTTTTTCTTTTATAACAAAAAAGAAATAAGAAAAAATAGACAACATAAAAATATATTAAAATAATTTTTAATGATTTTAAGGAAGAAGTTTAAAACACATTAACAATGTTTAAGTGTCGCGTAAGAGTTTTAGTGGAACTTGAAATTTTTAAAGAAGTCGACACCATCAGAACAGTACAATTTGTCGAGCAAGAAGGGCATATTCTGATATTAAGTTAAAAAGCATTAAGAGAGTATTAATTAAATTATTCTTAATGCATTAAGAACTCTTTAAGTGGACAGTAAATATTTCATATAAACTCCGATTCTTTATTATATGTTCTAAAATGAGGTATAATCTCTAGGATATGTTTTTTATTTTTAATGTAGGTAATACCAATTGTGAATGCTATCTACAATCAGCAACATCACAACACCTATAACCGACTTTTTATTGGATTTTGATTAAATGTAATGAAGATCCTCTTGGTCTAGTTGTGTTGTTATTCGTCGCTTTGGTGGCTTGCTCTTCGCCCAGTTAAAACCAGCTGGTTTCACATGTCTTGTGGTCTTTATTTCTTTTTTATTCTTCATAAAAGCACGAATCACAAAATAAAATAAAAAGAATGAATACATTATTTAGCCTACTACACTCATTTAAACTAAACAACCGCAACCTCGCGATAAAATATTTACCAACTGTAGTCTTCTGAACGCACATCGGCATTCTTTTCTTCCTCTATAATCACTTTATTGAAGGAAAAGTGGCAATAAATTTAGTTAAATTGGCTACCCCTGTGGTCTACTAGAGGCCCATTTAAGTCTCGTGCCTCTATTTATATTCACTAATATACTTTCAAGTAGAAAAGTTTTTACATTTTCTTGTGCATTTTCGGTTTTTAATGAAATTCGAATTGTTTACTATTAATTAAAATTTGTTGGACAATTTTATATTTTTTATTTTTATTTTTTTTATTATTTTTTTATTTTTTTTTTTTTTTTTTTGGAAATCTTGATGAAAATATTATATTTTGGTGAAATTACAAGCGTAACGAGAAATTTCGCTTTTTTGTTTTTTTATAATTTGAAGTTATTTCAAAGTTTTCAGTTTTTAATGAAATTTAAGTTTTGTGATTTCAAATACAATTTGTTCTTAAAATCTAAATTTTTGTGTGAGAATTTTATATGAAAATGTGTTATTTTTTTAATTTTTAAAGAAAATAGAATTTTTTCAGCAATTAAAAAAAGCTTGTTAAGCAGAGAAGAGGAAATATTCTTACCTGCTTAATTACTGTTTCAGCACAGGATTCGCAAAGACAACCTTGAGATCAAAAAGGCAACATATGTCCCTCGAAAGAAAACCTAGAAAAATAAGCAACTGAGCGGCGTAGCCTGTCTATCAAGTCAGTTCAGTGATCAAACTGCAGACGTTACTGTTGCATTTTCAAAAAGATTATCTACTGTACACTAAAGCGTCATATGTTTCTAATGGATAATGTTGAGACAGTGCAGATTTGTTTAAAGATTCCGAAATATTTTTTTTACTCATAGCATTCATCGTTAGTCCCTACGCTTATCTCTACAAGAAAACGTAAGGGCTGTAAGAAAAAAAAAAAATTAATGAGTTGTATAATGCAGAGTCGTATAATAATAAACAACACACATACACACTTGAAATTAATATGAAAAATATGAAAGTGGAACGAATTTTCGGTTTATATTATTTCTAAAATAAATAAACTTTTATGATTCCCTTTAAGGACCTTTTAAATCATATTAAAAGAAAACCACCCCATCTTAGTTGATACACAAATATTTTAAAAGTCTTATGCTGTCATCCTAGAAGCTCATGAAAAGAACAGCAAAAACAAAGTCGTTAAGTTTTCATTCCTTGTACGATTACATCGTCAAAATACATTTTTTAATGGTCAAAATACTTTAAGTAAAATGTGAAAATAAAAGAATATAAAAAATCAATTCATTTCAAAATCTTAAGTAAATGTGTATGCAGTTTAATGGCTCAAACAAAATGTTTATATTTTGGTCTGCCATTGCAAATGGACTCTTGGGAATCAACTTTTGAAATGTTAAGAACATAATAAAACTGACATTTTCTATTAAACGCAGAAGTTTTTCATGGAATTTAAAACTTAAAAAACAAAAGAAAAAGTAGTTTTTCAATTTACTTTTATTTTAGTTGAATATTGATCTCTTTAAACATGAACATGAACATCAGCATCATTATATCATATATTACAATAAGCTTCTGTAGATAAGTTTTGTGTGTTTTTTAAGTTGAAGAAAAAGTTCTTTAAAGTGATTTAATTTTTAAATTTTTTCTACCAGACAAGTCATTCATTATTATATTTTTTTTTTTTTTAGGTATGACTTAGACCTGTCCTTACTCCTGTTAACAGTAAGTTAAACTCTATTATTTTTTAATATTCGGTCTTGTTTGTTTTTACTTCTCTTTATTAAACTGTATCACGCAAATTTCAAATCCATTTTACTTATGTAAAAGAAACATTTATTTGTTAAAATATTAGTTTTTCTTCTTTTGAGTCCTTTATGTTTTTAGTACAAGCATTTGCAACTACTTGTTTCTTTAGTAGATACATGTTGTTGGGTCTACGTGATGTTTATTAACAAAAGTCAAAAATGAACAAACAAAAAAAAATATTTCGTTGTACAAAACAACAACAAAAAAAAAACAAGACACACAAGTTAAAAAAAATAATATAATTTGCGCCGAAAAAAAGGGAATTTCAAGTACAAATATGCGCCACATTGCAGTAGAAAACATTTTTCTTTTCATGTTTTCTTTTAGTAAACAAAGTTACTGCAAATTTTTTGTCTTATTAAGGAATTCAACGAACATTATATTGTCTACAGTTTGGGGTTGTTTTGAAGAGGTTTCCTTTTGACTGCTCCACTGCTTATCATTGAGAAAGGAAATCAGTACTGTTAAAGCAAAGAAAATTAGTTTAACATTAATCTAGAAACGAATAGGATATAAGTCTATCTATCGATATGTTTGTTTAAATATATATTCCCGATATATTTTTTAATTGCAAGCAATTTTAAAATTTCCAGCCTGTTGGGTTTTGATAATGCAGTTTTGAAAACCAATAAAAATCCTTTAAGCTCTTTTAAGTATTTTTAATGTCCCATCACAAAATATAAAAGTGACCAACAACGCTTGAATACTCGTTGAAAATAAAAGGTTTTCCAATAAGAATAGAAGAAATTGTACCTAATGGACACATAAAGAAATTAAAAAAAACGAAAAAATACAAAGAATTTATTCTTAAACATTGGCAGCTACTAGCAAGGTTCCCTAAAAGTAAAAATTTTTATTTCATAATGAATACATTTTATTTTTATTTTTGAGTCATGAAGGACTCTTTGGGACTGAATAATAGAACTATTTACACAATGTGTGACCACAAAGTCGGTGTTCAACAACCAGGTGCAAATTCTGCTCAATGCTAATGTCTCGGATTTTTTCTGCAAATTTTGCACTTCGGTCGTTTCACAGCATTAATGGCGGGAATGGCCGAACTAGTTTCGCGGTCATGTGCCAGAACAACCGCAGTCAAAGTAAGGGCTTCTAATTTCCTAGTGGTTGAGTTATCCGGCGATACCATTATGCTGGATTTCGTCATAAAAGTTGCCAGATTTTGCAACAACATTTTTTATATCTTTGCATTTTTTTATTAACTACATTTTTAAACTTAGAAAAATGTTGTTAATGTTAAAAAGGTCAAAAAGTCTAATATGTTGACGAATTCATTTATAGGTGGCTGCATGTCAAAATAATTTACCAGGTGGTGGCAGTGGCGAATTCCATTCATTTTCGCCGTTGCAGAAAATTTCAAACTTCATATAAAAAAAATTTTCGCTGATTTTTTATATATGGAGTTTGACATTTTCTGCAATGGCGAAAATGAATAAATTCGCCACTGCCACCACCTGGTAAATTATTTCGCCATGGGTGGCTGTAATAGCCCAGCTGATTTATTTTTATGTTCAATGTTGTTTTCAAAATTTTAAAATAATTTTAGAAAAAATTTTTTTTAAAAAAATTGAAAACTATTTAAAATTTTATAAAATAAAACTTGAAATGCAAAATATTGAAATATTGAGATAATGCTGCATATGCAGGAGAAAGGAACCAACTGGTGCAACTTTAATTAAAGTGCTAACTATTGATGAAAAATAAGTTGATTTTCGCTTGCCTTCATCAGTTTTTGGCATCAACGTGAAGCTCTGCAATAACAAAATAACATAATGTTGTTGTTTTTATTGCGGTGCGGCCAACTATTGTTAATTCGCTTTAGTTTTTACTGTAATGATTAAGCCAAGATGACTTATGTGTTAGATTTCATTACAAAAATTTCATTATGCTTCGCCATTGCCCTGGAATTTAAAGAAAAATTAATAAAATTTGAGATCAAGAGCAGTGGCAAAAATAAATAAATTCGCCATGTAAAACATTCGCCTTGGTGAAGATTTTCTACTAAATCTTAGAAAGAATTTTATGTATCGAAAAAAAATCTTAATTTAGGAAAATAAGAATTTAAAAATTTTTTTCTTTTTACTTTTGAAAAATGTCTGTTCAACGTTTGCAGATGAACAGAGGAGACAAATCAAATTTATTGAAAACTTCAAAAAAGTTAAAAACATTAATTTACTATCCGCTCTAGAAATATTTGACATTGAGGGCCAATACTGTTCAACTGTAACGTTTTCTAAACTCTTAAAATATTTATTAAATTCCTTAAGGGGAGTTCCTAAATTTGTCATCTAAATTTTGTATTTCACTGTCTTCAATAAAATTTGTAAAAAGTTTTGTAAGACTTACTAGTGAAGAAATTTCTTTGTTAATAACGTTATGGGGGTCAATAAAAGTGTAGGAACACAACACACGACGGTAACGATATTTTCATCCAAATTTGACATAAGTTATCGTTCAACGACAATGCCGCTGAGATAAAATTTATTTTATTTTCTTGTCGGTTTTCATTATTCTCTCACATTTAGTCTCTCACTCTCCTAACAATATTGCCAGAAATATAAGTATTTTATAAGCATTTGAATTCACAATAATAGCAAACGCACATTCTTTATATAAAAATAGAACAAAATTTCAGGAATAAAAATATTAAAAAAAAAATGATACATGTATGTACGTAAATGAAAAACATAATTGAAAAGGTTAAAAATATGAAAATAAAATTGATTGAAAAAATAACTGAAAAGGTGAAAAATATGAGCCCATGTCTCATCTTAAGTCAGTCATCATTTATTCTTCGTCCCGCTCTTCATTTTGTGTGAAGGTTTTGAAAAGACCTATTGAATCTCTTACAATGTTAACCAGTCCAATAGACTCTAATGCCATGGATATGTTAAATGTACTTAATATTCTTTACGTTTCATCGAGTTTTTAATAGAATTTATCTAATTCATTTAAATGTAATAAAATATTTTAACACAATATTTTTGAAAACAAACACAAAGCTGAAATGAAAATAAATATTATGAATGCCGTCAGAGAATCGTCGTTATTTTGTTTACTTACTCTCAGCAACGATAAATCGTTCCGTTACCGTCGTCTGTTGTGTTTCTACACTAAGAAAGCTTTTTTAAAGTTGTGTTTTGTTACTTGTTTAAAGAACTCAATGTAGAATGCATTCATTTAATTCAGTACCATTCAAGTTTGTATCGGAAATAGCTATTAGGTTTTACAAATATATGTACCTGGTAAACGTCATCATTATTTACATATTTAGCCATTAGCGTCCGTAATAAATTTTTTTTATTTTAAAGTATTAATTTACAATAAAATTGTTTCACGAATTTTAACAAGAAAAAAATCTTAATGTTGAAGAAAAAGGATCTTTGAATCTAATGTTGATAAAAACAATCTTTAAATTTAAGGTAGAATCTTCATTTTGGCATCGCTTCATTAGAGGTAATTGATTCGCATGCATAATGGTTGCAACACATCAATTCGAAACACATCGTTTTTTTATATTTTCTACCACATTTTTATTTTACATTAGGAAAGCTTAAGCTTTTCTGTAATGAAGAATATATGCTAAAAAGTGAATAACTATTTAAATAATATAGCTAAGGCGATATGTGTCAAAGATATATTCTATATGAATTCTATTTCAATTTTTTTAAGATTTCTAATTCTAAGTTCTCTGATCTTAATTTGGGAACACGATTTCTAATATTACAAAAGCCTCATTACAAATCGTATTCTCTAAAGTCTTTAAGTCACAAACTTATTAATTCGGAAACAAAACATTTTTATCTTATCGACAGCAGAAGTTTTATTTTTAAATTGAATGCACATTAGAAAGCCAAACATATCTGTTGCAGTATTTGATGCTCGTCATGTCTGAACATAAAAAACGGGAACGAAAAATGCTTTTAGAAAGCCCCAAAGTAATATAAGAACATAAGTCCCACTGCAAGAAATGGTAAGAAAAAAAAGCAGCAATAATATTCCTGATGATAATCATTTGATAAGGATGTCAAGCATTTACACATTTTACATGGTTGCATAAATGCATTAGAACACACACAAACTTACACACATCTATGCAATTCGAGGTGTGGAACAACAATGTTGTTTGTTTTTATCGTAACAAATGTATAGGAATGATTAAGTGCTGTACATTGAACATACAACATTTACATTTGTAACACTTGCTACATTTTGTATGGCACACAGTTTTAAAAATGGAAAAAAATACGAAAATAAATTAAGAACTCAAATGCTATTTGAAACAAATCGTATTCGTTTTAAGAAAAAAATATGAAGATGAAAAACCAAACAAGGAAAATGAATGTTTTCATATGAAGTATGATTCCCAAATGAAATGTTGCAAATATTTGCTGCTACTGTTACTGAAAAGAAAAACCTTAAGTTACTACACACCCCATTTAAATGTTAAAAAATTTTCTTGTTGTGGGATTCTAATACATTTTTTTTGCAATACTTAAAACAGAAAAAAATTGTATTTGAAATGCTTGCTTCTTTGGCAACAAAAAAAAAAAACTGTAAACATATTTCAGTTAACAAACAGTAAATAAAATAAACACAAAAAACAAATGAAACGTACATAGTGCAACAGCATACAAGCATTCTTTTACAGCAGACTGCAAGGCACGCATTCTAAGCCAAATGCATTATCTACTTACTAACTTACTAACTCTTTTCTCTATGCCTGATAAATGTTCACCCAAGGAAACGGATTTTTGTATTTTTTTTTTTTTATTTATACAAATGTTTTGTGCATAAATGTTTTAATATAAAAGTTCATGGACCGTGAAATGAGGTTATATTGCAACATGTTTTTTTTTTTTTTTTTTTTGATTTATAAAGAGCAATTGTAATGACATATTCTGTTCAAATCTTTTCTGTTCAGTCCTTTTACTACTGCCATTGTGGCTCTTGCCACGTTTGCAAAATGTGATACATTTAAGGGAATGTGTTGCTTAACTTTGGTATTTTTTCAATGTTTTCTTCGTTTGGTTTTGATTTTTGTTTTGTTTTAAGCGGTACAAAAGCTTGTCTGAACGTATGATATGCGTTTTTTTAACATTAGTTGGTCGCTAACTCATCACACCTTCAAATTAATTTAAATGTTTAACCTTAGTATTTGAGTGCAGGAAATAAATTTATGTCGATTATTATTTAGGTTTTAACCCTGAATTGGTGAATAATTTATTAAAGATTTCAATTATTTTTTAGTTCAAAAACACCAAAATAAATAGTTTTTGAATGCCAAAAAAAGCAACTAATACATAAACGCAAATAACGCATAAACTATTGACTTCACGTGGCCGCACTGGAAACAATCGGGATGTGACAAATCGCACCGCCTTGGAGGCCAATTAGCAGGCACATTTTTCGAAATCATCTTTCACCAAATTTTGATATTAATAAGTCGATGGTTGCGATATTGCACGTAGCGCCATCCTGTGGAAATCACATTTCGTCCGGATCAATGTCATCCCTATTTTTAAACAAAAAATCGTTAATCATGGTGCGGTAATGATCTCCATTGACCGTAAGGTGAAATCACCAGTGGTGATGTCACCAGTGTGTAAACCATACCAGACCGTGCTTCTTTCATCTTGCAATGAAGTCATACATACATACTCTAATGTTTTGTATTGATCTTACTCCATATGCGGCGATTTTGCTTATTAACAATTGAACACAATTTAGCGATAAAATGCGGGCGCAGGCCAAGATCTGTGCTTAAAATTTTCTACGTAGTGGAGTGACTTAGCCATAATTCCGGCGACCGACGACGAATTGATCGGATCTTCTTCAACACTTTTGCTTACAGCAGTGATATTCTCTTCAGTACGCAAATTTCTTCGACGTGTTGGTGTTATTTCATCGTCTAGAGAGTATGAAGTACGAAATCTATCCACAGCTCAACGGATGGCTTGCTCACACGGACTATTAGATGCAAAATAAAAATCACGAAGTCCTCTTTAAGTTGCTCGAATTGATGACTGATTTTCTTAGTAAACTTGGATGATTTGATAGCGTTGTTCAAGCGTTTGTCTATTCATAATGATTCGCCAGAGTTTACTGAAAATAATAAGAAAAAGTTTTTCATCAAAATTTAATTTTTAATGTTATTTTTTATAATTTAAAGTTCTATAGGGCTTAAAAACAGCCGATACAACCGTTTAGGGGTTCGATAAAAAGAAAGTGTTTCTACTTTGAAACGTTAATGCATTTTCCAACGCGCAATGTCAATTAGGACACTTTTTCCAAACTTTTTTCTAAAAACGCTGCAATTTCTTCTCACTGCTTTTGTCTTCTACACCATCGCCTGTTTCAAATGAAAAGTGCTAACGAAGGTTATAGCGATCAGATATTATTCATTTTATTATGTTGATGTTTTACTTATTATGTTTTCTTTATCAATATTTAGATTCAGTATTGAACTTGAGCTTAAATAAAGAATAATAATTTATTTGTAAAAGAATAGTATAAAAAGGTACAATTTCAAAAAATTCTGCAGCAAATGTATTTTAACAAAATTATTGAATTTGTGCATCATTTTTTGTTTTGGAAAATATCTTCCTTATTATAAATATGATATACAGAACGAGAATTTGAATCGTTCGCATTGCCGTCGAAATAGCACTCAAGCGAGTGAAGGCTTTTTTCATTTCTTCATCTTCAGTTTTTGGCTTAAGAAAAAACTGAATTTTTATACGTTTCTTACAAACTGTGTTTTAAATTCTTATGCCTTATTATGTGATTTTGTAGAAATATTTTGATCGTGCTAGCAGCTATGAATTTTTAAAATATAAAGGGTCATACAAAAAACGCAATTTTTTCAAGCTGTTTTTTTTATTAAAAGTATGATCCATTACAATTATAAGTGACTGCGTCTGCAGACATCAATCCGAATATCGAAATTTTCAATGACTTTCCGACATGTTGCTGGTGTTATTTCACGAATCGCATCTTGAATGTTGTTCTTTAGATCATTAATTGTTTGTGGCTTGTTAGCATACACTCGACTTTTCAAAAAACCCCACAAAAAAAATCTAATGGTGTTAGATCACATGACCTTGGAGGCCAATTGAAATCTGCATTTCGTGAAATTATACGTTGAGGAAATTTTAATCGCAAAAGCGTAATGTTTTCTCGAGTTGTGTGACATGTAGCACCGTCTTGCTGGAAATAGACGTCAGACACATTAATATGATTCAACTGTGTCCATAAAAAGTCTCTCAACATTAATTGGTATCGCTCAGCATTCACAGTAACAGCATTTCCAGCATCATCTTCGAAGAAAAATTGCCCAATGATTCCATTTGCCCAAAATGCACACCAAACAGTAACTTTTTGTGGGTGTAGAGATTTTTCATGAATAACACGATACGACAATTTTGCTTATTGATACGATAATTTTGCTTATTGACGAATCCATCCATTCTGAAATGAGCTTCGTCACTAAACAAAATTTTGCTTGAAAACAATGGATCTGTTGTTCGTTGTTCAATAATCCTGGGTTAATTGAAATTTATAAGCATGTAAATGCAAATCTTTATGCAAAATCCTCCATAAGGAGCCATATTTTCATTTGTGCGTACAGTTTTTGGTCTTTCACTTTTTGGTTTATCTGTAACACAACCAGTTTCTTCGAATTTTTTCAGTAATCTTTGAATTGAAGATTGATTTGGCCGATTATTTACACCAAAAAAATTACGAATTTTGCGATGAGTATTTTTCAAAGAACGTCCATTTTCATAATAACTTTGAATGATGTAAATGCGTTGTTGCAATGTGTACCTGTCCATGGTTAAAACTGTACTACCTTCTAATAAAACAAAATGGATTATGTCATTTAAAAAGATGTCACGTGTAAAAATTATATAGTGCTGACATCTAGGCGTCACATTTAGATGACCCTTTACTTTACTATAAAAGTGTCCAAATCTTAAGCTGATATTGATAGATGAATTTAAAACCTTTGATTTCAGAAATGCATTTATAATTTTAAACTTGGTCTAAAATGTTCGAATTAATGTGTTTTTTTTTTCTATTTTATGACCCAAATTTAATTATTTTTTTCGTTATTAATTATGAATTTTAGATTGTTTTTAATTTTAATTATTTTTACTCCCTTTACTACAGGTGGGAAAGAAGTATATCTAAGTTTGTTAATCCGTTTGTAATTTCTATAATATCCATTTCTGATCCCATTAAATATATATGTATATTCTGATTTCTCATGTATAGCGAAATTAATTTAACGATGTTCGTCTACCCGTTTATTTGTCTATCCATACGTGTTCGTATTGAAATCAACTTTGACAAGGCACTAGATGAAGTAAAGAAAATTTAAATACGCCAATCGATTAGAAAAAGTTTCGTATATTTTGCTATTAAAAATCAGCAAAATCGGTCAATGTCTTTCGTGGCAGCGGGAAAAACACCACGCCTGCCTCTAATTTTTTCATATCATTTGGAACAATGAAGTAGCTTCAGTCAGAAAAACAATTATATGGGGCGAAAGAGAATCGAAAAATCGAAACATCAAGTAACAAAATTAGCGCTCGCCCATATACTCCGAATTAAGGGCTTCTGAACTTTTTATAGAAAAAATCGAATGTACGTCATATTTTTCAAGACATTAACAAAAAAAAATTTGAGTTTTTATTGTCTTCTTAATTTGGTGATTCAATGTAGTTCTTATTTGTTCAACTTTGGCATTAGATATAACACCTTCTAGTGTTGAACAAAAAAAAAAAAAAAAAAAAAAATAAAAAATTGGGTAAAACCCACTGATGAGCTTTATGAGCAGCAGCAAAATGGTCATATGGATATGCTTTCCCCACAGTAATACATTTCATATAGCAGTTTTTGTTAAAATATCACTAAAAAATTACTGGTTGCTGTAATTTTGAATGCAGTTAACATTTAGTGCTGACTGTCTAAATTTGACCTGAATTATAACTTGAAATAATTATCATAACTCGTATTACTAAAGATAAAAAAATTTTTACAAATAATCAATACCTAAAGTTTTTTGTTGCCATTGAGTGTCCCCCATTTAATTCCTTTTTTTTTCCTAATTTTTAATGTCTTTTAATTGTTCTCTTTTATTTACTTTTATCATTTGCTTAACCTTCTCTTACTTCTTGTTTATGTTCGCTCTGGAACTTTGTATTCATTTCCTTACTTTTTTCTGGTGTAAATAACTTCAATATTTTTTTTTAATTCTTGTTAAAGTTTTAAACCAGTTTTTTGTTTTCTTTAAAAACATGGTTAAACTCCCTTAACAAAGCATCGTTTAGTCATGTCATGGTGAGTGAGCAACGATCTAAGAAATCATATAAAATATTTTGTTTTAATAATTTACAATAGACTTACTGACCGCACCTTTTGTAGTTCTTTTTTCAATTTTTTTCTGATTGCGGTTGTTTGCTGGAGGTGCCTTAAACTGTTACACCGAGTTACAATGTGAAAGTAATAATTTTGCAAAGCTCTTGTGTAAATCTTTAAATTTTTTTTAATTCTCTAAAAAGTTGAATTAATACAGTTTTTGATTTGTGGAAAATAAGTGAAAAATATTTATTTTCATTTTATTTTAGTTTCGGTTGTTGCTTGATGATTTTACAAAATCGTTTGATGGTGGAAAATATTTGTTAACAAAAAAAAAAAAAAAACAATTTTTATGGGGGGTGTTGATGACTGCTAAAAACTTGCTTTGGGAGAAAATTACAAAGAATATGATTCTAGTTTTAAAAGAGATCTTCTATTAGAAAAATTGTAAGTTGTTTTAACGGTTGCGACCAACAGCGTAGCGGTTATATAAATGTCCCAAAAAGTACTTAAAATGACATCAGTTATTACTGTGAAGAAAAATAAAATTGAACTATTCAAGGAAATATTTTAAAATATGAACTAACATTATAAAGAATGTATTTAATGGAAAAGAAAGTGTTACATAAAATCTTTCTCGCTGCTTCACAACACCTGTTTCCTTCAATATATTCCTTTTGGTAACATGAATTAAAGAAACATAAAAATTAGCGTCGTGACAAAAGCTGTTCTAAAATAGAAAATTTAAAATTTGGTTTCAGGAACTCGAAAAATATTAAAACAGCAAAGGGAAACAATTTTGATACTACAATTGTTGCACTGAACGAATTAATATATAATTCCTGTGAACACTGTATTAAATAAAACATATTGTTCCTGTGGCCTGCAAAGCAAAAACTTTCTAATTAAACCTTGGTAACAATTTATGTAAAAATTTTTTACTCAAGTTATATGTCCCAATTGAAGCAATTAAATAAATAAATAAATACCTTCTCTGTTTTTAATTTACTCGTATCAATCATTGGCAAACCTCTTGCAGACATTTTTTAACACACACCACATATAAATGGCAATTAATGTCGTTTCGGGCTAAAAATTTGAGTTTTCTTTAATGTGGAAAAAAGAAAACTCAATATAGTATTCCCTTCACGTTTCAGAGGAACTGAATAGACAGAAGTAATAAAAACTATTTAAACAAATGCTAAAGATAAATTAACACTAATTCCCATAGTAAACAACTGAAATTGAGATAAAAGAGTCAACAGGAATAACGACAACAAAAACAACTTATCAAATATAAATGAAACTTAACACAAACACAAAAATATACAAAATCAACAAAATCAGAAAACAAAAACTAATGTCACACACGTTTCGGTGAAAGCAATTATTTGCAAAAGAAATGGAAATAAAATGTAATGAAAGAAGTTCACGTGACTCTTGTTTTGCTGTGATGTATTCTGTGTATTTATATGTATGAATGTATATATATTTTTGTGTGTGTGACTGAGTTACACATATCCTTTGAAATGAATTTTAGTGTAAATATTCATCTAAAAGTTAAAGCAACAAAAATAACAAAACACATCTCGCACTGTGTAAATAAGAAAAAGGTATCATTTATTTCTTAGAAGTTTTGCATTTAATTTCTATTCCAAACAATTTTGTAGACAAAATATAAATTAACAAATTTAATTCTTGATCCGTTTAGAAGGTGCGAGCTAAAAATTTTCAGATGTTGGTTTTTGTTAAAAAAAAAGAAAAAATCTTGAAAATTTGTTTTTAATAAATAAAATCTTTATATTTTTCTGTAAAACTTTTTAAGGGGCAATCTTTTTTTGACTAAAGAAATTATGTCTACAAGAACAATAATCTTAGGTTTCCCTAAAGCCTTAAATGGTGAAAAAAAAAAAATTAGGCCTGCCAAGTCTGACCCAAATGTCTTGCAAGACTGACACTTGTCAAGGTTGTCAAGTTTAAAGTTCCAACCATAAATTTTGTAGAAAAATTTTTAATTTTTTAACTAGAAAATTTTGCTAATTCTTATAATGAAATACTTATAATGAAATAATTAAATTATTATCAAAAATTTTATATTCTGTCCCAATGTGCAATATTTTCTTTGAACAAAAAACACCACTTGTTTTGCAACATGTTACATGTTTGTTTGGATTCACAAAGACATTCAGCCCAATAAAGCAATTTCATTAAGACTCATTGATTTCACGAAATTTTATTTGAATTTGTGAAGGCAAACACAAAAAAAACTCACCAAGTAATTTCCGTTTATAGACAAATCGTACAGAGTTTTCTTTTTCTATTTTTTTAATAACTGTAAAAACGAAATAAATTTGTGAGTATCTTAAAAAAATATGCAAAATTTAATTTTTTTCTTTTTATTTACATTTAATATGACTCCAGGCTAAAAGTGTCACGTTCAAAAAACATTGTGTATGTCTTCATAGTCCGCACTGTATCCTCATTGTGTGAGAGAGACAGGATGTTTAGTAGAGATTTTTTTAAATGTTATTTTTTTGATTTAGTTTTTTGATGAGAACCTGTGTATAAATTGAGGATATTTGCAAATAGATAAAGCATGTGTATGTTGATAGCGTAAAATTCAGTAAAAACAAAAACAACAAAAAATAGGTATTTGTGATGTTTTATAGGGCCCACGGGTATTTATGAGAAAAATTTTAATAACATCTCGCCAAAATAAAATATAAAAAAAATAATACAGTTTCTCGCGGTAAATGAACAATTTTTTAATAACAAAGAATTGAAAAAATAAAGCTTACGAGTATGGAATACACATAATCAAAAATCATAGATAAACTTTTATTAGGAAAATTCATTAGACTTATTTTTTTTATTACTAAGGCGGCTGTTCAATAACTTCTTTTGTTCAATTCATCACACACATACCAAACTTTCTAGTGGTAAAATAATATATTTTATACAGCTCTATGTAATTGCGACACAATTCAACATTTGTAACGGAATATGAGCTTTAAGTTGTTGCATGCATTGGCTTCCTGCATTATATTTTGAATGCATTAAAATTGGCAATAACCTTTAAAGTTTTACTTATAAAAAAATTTATTTTCATTACCAGTACTTTTTTATTAGTTACTGAAAAAATGCAGTAATAAGTAAATTATTTACTAATACTAAAACTTACATTAACAGTAATTTTTTTATCAACACCCTTTTTTTGGTTGTCTATAAAAGTTGAAACCTTTTTTTTATAATGCCGTCCCTGATGCCATCCTGGCAATAATGCCCAATGTTGTTTCCAGAGTGACTAATAAATATCTTTCTTCTGTTTTTTTAGCACGAGTGAACTGTGAGGGAACATTGATTTTAATATTAAATAAACTTGTTCGTTTCCATGAACAAATCTAATTCTTGTATTTTGTTCTCTATTTCATGGTATTTACTGGCATTTTGAATATTGAGCACACAAAATAAACATTATATTTTATATTCCTGGATTCCCTTGGCTCATACACTGTTTTGAATTTTTGTTTCATCTAATCACTTAAAGACTACTGCAAGGTTTTCAATTACCACTAGAAATGATTTTTTCAGTATCAGTAAAAATTTATGGGTAATAAAAATTAAATTAAATAAAACTTTATTTTTAATACAATTTAACTAGTATTGCAAAGTGCCTACCTACTTTGCAGTTATGTAAAAGTTTTACATCTTGTTACCCTTTAGCAAAAATAATCTTTTTATACCCTTCACCAAAAAAGTGAAAAAAGGGTATATATATGTTTACTATTCCGGTTGTAATTTCTACAATATCCATATCTGACCTCATTAAGTGTATATATTCTGAGTCCGTCTACCTGTCCGTGTTAGTGTTGAAATAAACTTTGCTTAGGCACTAGCTAAGCTAGAGAAAATTTAAGTACGCTAATCGATTAGACATAAATTTTTTTGCTATTGCAAATCTGCCAGATCTGTCCATATCCTTCGAGGCAGCGGGCAAACCGCCATGCCATGGGACAATGAGGTAACTCTAATAAAAAAAAATATATATATGTTGGGCAATAGAGCATTTGAAAATAAGAAGAGGAAATACATATGGACGCTTGTCCATACTTTCCAAGTCACGAGCCTCTGAACTTTTCATGGAAATGTACAATTAAGGACCATATTTTGAAAGCATTAATATGTATTTCATTGAAAAGCTTTTAAAGAGATTTTTCGGGACATGCTAATATTTCTTAAAAATGTTTAACCCATTAAGAGCCGGTGACATTTTATGTGAAATTATACATAGAATTAAAATATTTTTTTTTTTTTGTATTTTAATTATTTTCACCCCAATATTTGTGTTTTTTTTTTATTTCGCTGATTCAATGGTTAACCCTTTACAGCCACAAAAATTTTTTTTTAGTAAAATGTACCAAAATATGCATATTTGCACATTAATTGGGGGGTTTCTTCTCTCTGCTGTGTTTTAATTAAATACACAATTGGATCCAACTGTGACTTTTAGTTGAGAAAATATCTGTTATTTTAAATTCATTTTTAAGCTATTGAAGCCTATAGCTGCCCATTCAAAAAAAATATTTTAGTTACTATTTATCCCCAACGATTCGTTGATTGATTATCGACATTTTCGAGGGTATAAATTAAAAAACATCAAACAAAACAAAAAACATCTAAACAACTTTATAATAAGTTTTAATTATAAAAAAATCTTGGTAAATAATACAGATTGGCTAAAAGCGACCTTATAGCTCGCATTGATGTTGTATATATTGACGTTAAAATATTGCTTAAAATCGGTGTAAAAATTACAAAAAGACAGATTTCAAACAGTCTGTTTTTCGATTATCTTTTACTAAACAATGTAGGCCGAGGCACATAGAATCTGTCATACATTAAAGTTTGACGTATTTAACTGACAAGTCACACATGTTTCCTTATGAGCGATATCACAATCGGTGTGTGTCCGTCAACGCAAAGTGCGAAAGGTGGTCAACTTTTAACGTACATTAAATACTTTGACACTTGGTTCCTCTTCTTTGTTTTTTGTTTTTTTAACTTTTGCTGTGTTTTAATTATACTCTGTGATTATAATAAAATAATTTTGGAGGCAAAACATAAAATAAAAATTAAATTTAAAAGTAAATAAAAATAGAGAGCAAACTTTGATTTAATAATCGTCAGCAAAGTACTCATCGTGACAACTTCATCTGTCGATACTTTAACTTGAGTTAAATACGTCAAAGTACAACGTATAAGGGATTCTATGTACCCCGGCATTATGTCCTAGAAAATAACATTTACACAATAATAATGTTTTTCTTCAGTTTTTAAGCAGCAGATTTTATTTTATGAAGTTTCTTTCCTTTCTTTCTTGTTCCGTTTTTTTTACAGAATAATATTAATGTTCTGTAAATGTTCCGTAATTTAATTTCATTATTTCTACGTACAGAAAAGACATTATCTTAAATACGCATCCAGTTAAAAGCCACTGTAAATTATTATTTAAAATACTGAAAAAGAAAATTGCTTCTGTTGAGTTAAGAAAAATATTCTTTTCACAAACTTTTAAAATTAAAATTTCTATTTTGTAGAAAAATAAATGAACTGTCCGTATTTGTCGTGAAAATATCTTAACGTTTTGTCAATATAATTTATTGGTTGAATCAACCACAATTTATGTAGATGACCACAATAAAATAACAACAAAAGGCAACCACTAATAGTGGCTGCCTGTGTAACGAAGTCTACTGTAAAAGTATAAGTGTTGAGTCCATTGGAATGAAAAAGAACTGCAAAATGTTGCTGGTTGGGTTGGCTTTAATATCCGTTTCCGTTTTGTAAATTTACTGTCATTCATTTTATTTGTTGTCTGTGTGTATGTGTGTGTATTTGTGTATATATTTTTGAGTTGAAGTATGTATATTTTGAACATTTGTCTGTTTAGGTATGAAGCTGAATAGCCATTTTAACAGTCTACTGTTTACGAGATGAGCACGAAAAGCTTTTCTTCAAAAAGAGTGGAAAACAAATATTGAAGATTGCAGTTTTGTATTCTTCATTATAGTCCCTTTTTACAGCTTAGGTAGCATTAATTAAAATTTTAGAAGGAGATTATATTAGCTTTTGTTCTTCTACTTCTTTTGTTATCTTTCCCCCGCCACATATTTTTAAATTTGTTGAAAGAAAAAGTTCGCTGGTACTCAGACGTTGAAATTAAGGTGTATGCGGCCTATAAAGGGATTCATTTTTTTTTTAATTTCACTGTACCTATGTAACCTATTGACTACTTTATTTTAACCGAAAAGCATAAAATGTAGGCATTATAAACAACCATGCGTCGGCTTGAAAAGTTATAACAACAGAATTTAAATACTTTAATTGTAGACGTTCTTAATTGCTGGCCTGATGACTTTAAGTTGGAGTAAAAAATAGCTGTCTTAAATTAATGATTGTTAAAAGTGCCTGAATAAAGAAAGAATGGTCGTTTAAATTTTCTAGTCCGCTTTAGCTTCTAGGCAGTGTTACATTTGTAGCTATTTTCGACTTCTTAACCTTCCCTCGTATATACCATATTTCTAACTGTGTAAATATTTATGCTGTTTTCCAATACAATTTGTTTATCAACTTTATTTTTTCCTTCTATTTTCAACATATTTCTCTTCATTTATTTTTATCTTTGGTGTGTGTATTGCGGTAGCATCAACAAAAATAAAAGAACTTTTGAATGAAAAACTGTATTTTGTGACAACATCTGTTTTGCTATTGCGGAGACAATTTTTGTTAAAATAAAAATTTTTTTTTATATCTATTTCGTTTTATTTTCCTTTAGTTGTTATTTAAGTTGTTCTATTTTTCTTTTTTGCTTAAACACCCAGAGACAAAGATAAATTGTTTAACATTGAACTGTTATTTATTTTTTATTTTGTTTTTGTATCATTGTTGCTTGCCACTTTATTGTCCTTTTATTTTAAGCATTTAATATAACGTTGTTTTGCTGGAAATAAGGATCAGTGGCAAAAAAAAAACAGAACTTGTGTAACAAAACAACATTTTAAATTTGACATTTTATTAAAAAAATAAATTACATAAACACACAACTAACACGAAGGTAAGAAGACAATAAAATTGCATACTTGTCGCTAAACAAGGGATTTAAAAGCATATTTTGAATTTATATAAGTTACTGGCTGTTCCAAGTGCGTTTCGCTACCCCAATAAGAATAATCGCACCACCGCCACTCTTCGAAGCCAGATTTTTATTTGATTATGTACATTAATATGAAAGCTACAACAGACTTTCCTCTATCTATTGGACTTTATGGATCGGGACTTATTTTTATTTCGATGTAGTTTTTTAAATCGGTTCTGAACCTTAAAAGTTTTGGAAAAGTAGGAAGCTTTTCGCTCCTCCTGGACCGCTATATTAAAATATCTATTTAAAATGGCTTATAGTACAATGAGGATATATATCTACCCCTGTTTCAAATTTTATTAAAATCGGGTTAGTCATTTGGCCTTGATTGACGAACAAACAAACGAGACGACAAAAGAAACCTAAGAGTTTTTTAATTGTATATTAGCTGAAACTGAACCCACTTACATAAGTCTCAAAAAGACAGTCAGCTTAAACTTCAGTGATCATAAGCAAGTGGTTAATTTAAATAGTAGCTCGAAATCTTGATTCGCTTTTTCTGTTTTTTGTTAACAAAGAAATATTTAATACTTGCTGGGTTAAAACTTACGGGGGCTGCTATATATATTTCTGGCCTGGCAACACTGAGTGCTGCCAAGGAAAGTTTGTCATTTTTAAGCATAATCGTACTCAAAACGTTTTGACGTACGTGTTGTTTACAGTGACTTGAAAAAATTAATATAGAAAAAAAAGGAATTAACTCGTGAACATTTTCGTGCCATAATTTTTCACAACTTTCGACGTGGATTATCACGACAAGAGTGCATTGATGAACTTAAATCTTTGTATGGCGATGGAGCACCATCCTATAGCACTGTGAAAAATAGGTATAATGAATTTAATCGTGGCCGAAGCTCGCTCAAAGACGAATTCCGTGAAGGTCGTCCAAAAACGGCTGTTGTGCCAGAGAACATTGATGCCGTGCGTGAACTTATAATGCAAGATCGACATGCGACATACCGAGAGATAGAGACATCTTTGGACATTTCTTCCACTAGCAAACATTCGATACTGCATGAACACGTGCCCGTAAAAAAGGTTTGTTCTCGTTGGATCCCGCACAATTTGAAAGTCGCTCAAAAAAAGGATCGTGTGGATTGGTGCAAAGAAATGTTGCAAAAATACAATTGCGGTGCTTCAAAAGACGTTTATAAGATCGTCACAGGAGACGAATTATGGATCTATTCGTATGAGCCCAAAACGAAACAACAATCGACCGTGTGGGTCTTCAAAGACGAGCAAAATCCAACGAAATTTGTTCATGGAAGAAGCACTTCGAAGCAAATGGTCGCCTGTTTCTTCGGCAAAACTAGTCATGTGGCGACTGTTCCGCTTGAGCAACGTAGGACGGTTACTTCTGAGTGGTACACTACAATTTGTTTGCCTGAAGTCATCGGAGAAATTCGAAAAACAATCAAGAGAAGACGAATCATTGTTCACCATGACAATGCGAGCTCTCACACATCGGCTCAAACCAGAGCGTTTTTGACCGGCCAAAACGTCGAATTAATGGGTCATCCGCCGGATAGCCCTGACTTGGCACCTAATGGCTTCTTCTTGTTTCCGCACATCAAGAAAAAAATGCGTGGTCAACGATTTTCGTCGCCAGAAGAAGCTGTTGAAGTGTTCAAAAACCATGTTTTAGAGGTGTCTCAATCGGAGTGGAAAAAGTGCTTCGACAACTGGTTTGAGCGCATTCAAAAGTATATAAATCATGCTGGAGAATACTTTGAAAAACAGTAAAACCATTTTTGATTATAAACATTCGCATTTTCACTATTAGGCCAGAAATATATAGAGCAGCCCTCGTACTAATGAAAGCATTTTAGTATGATGATTTAACAATATCATATTTTTCAGTGACTTACAGTCCACCCTAAATACGGGCGTTAGGCACGACGTAATTTAGCGTCTAGTTTTTACGCTGTAATGAGTAACTTAAATACGAGCGCCAACGTTGTGAAACGAACAGTATTGTTTACTTATCTTATTTGCTAAAAACCACAAAATTAAAATAATTAAGAGAGATAAAATCGCGAAATTGACCTTAAAGTAGCTGTAATGTCATTACTGTTGGAAATACTTTTGTATATACCAGAAAAAAAAAAAAAACAATAACAACACTTCTTTTGCAGCCAACTTCACTTTTTACGCGCGTCAAAATTGGATTTTTCAATTGTTCAACGTTAGCGTCGCGCTATTTGGGTTGGTCTCATACATTTTGTATGGGCATGAGAATTTTTGACAGTTAAATAACGTCTTACGCTCGTATTTAGGGTGGACTGTAAGAGTTACTTCATTTATTTTATATAAGTATGAAATTTTTTGACATATAAACGACGCACACTAGCTCATTCTGCTAAAAATCGTGGTAGAAATAGAAATAAATTAACACATCGGATAAAAGTGATAATAATGTAAAACGCACTCTGAAATTAGAGTTTATCATGGTTGATAGCTTTGCTCAAATTTGACAATTATCCGGTTTGCGAAAATACTAAATTAAAAAAATGACTTTTTCGAATTGAAGTGACAGAAAAATTTACATTGGAATTTTTTAAAATTATGTTCAGTTTTAATTAAAGAAAAAAAAGCTGTCGCGATCCTGATATGGAGTATTTTGAAAAAATCTCACATGTATATAATTAATGAAATAAAATATAATTTTCCTTAGTTTATAAATGCAAAAGTTTATATGCTGCTATGTTTTAACGACTGCAGATTCTACACCATATTAAATACCTCTTGTTGTTCTAATCGGGGCTGGAGGCTAGAATTTGTAAAAATTTATTGCAAAAATATATTAAGACAAAAAAAAAAATAAATAAAATTTTTAAAGTCAACTGCTTAAGATGGAATTTTTACACGATAATAAATCAAGCCTTTAATCAAGAATATGACCTCAAGAACATCTCCCAAAGAATGGTTACTTAGAATATTTGATTTCTAAGTTGAATCATCCTTAAAACCATTTCAAAATTTATCAACAGATTTTTGCAGTTTCTTTCAAAATTTAAAACTTAAATAAAAATCATTTAAAATTAAAAAAATTGAATTTTAAACACATGAATTAAAATCATTATTAAACTTGCTTGCAGGCAGCCCACCATTAGCTACGAGTGCAGTACAAACAAAGCCATTCTCGATTATTAATGTGTATTATTTTCATGTATCTTGTTGCAGTACTTTAAGTAAAAATTCTGCTAAAAATAGTTTGAATATTCACATAAATCATTTAAAGTTTTCTCTTGTTTTTTTTTTTATATTAAAAGAATTATAGTCAAGTGTAAAAAATACTTTCACACCCTTTTAAATAATAGAAAATGATAAAAAAAAATATTGTTAAACAGTATTTCTTTGAACAACAAAGAGCTTGTATTTGTTGCAGCACTTTCATTGAATAATTAACTTTGTTCGAGATTGTGTTCACATTCACAATACTGTTACGTTTTTTCTCTTTTTTATTTATTTTATCATCAGTTCCATTAAAATTAATTTTATTCTTGAGTGCCTGTAAATACAAAAGAATAGTAAAAATAAATTTAATTAAAGCAATAAAAAAATCTAAATTGAATCTCAATGACTCTGTATTAATGAAAGAAGTAAGACAATTTATTGGAAAAGTGTAATTTGTTTAAAGCATGTGAAAATCAATTTTTAATTTATTGTATGAAAATTTTTAACGATTGTTTACTTAAAAGATATTCTTTTGTTTAAAAACGTGCTTAATATTTTATTTAAATTTAATATAAATTTCTTTTAAACATTTTGCACTTCATAAATTATCCCTTTCCTTTAAAAAAACTTGCAATTTTTAAACTAAATTACCCACATCATTTCTTTCAATGTACAAAATTATCTTATCACAGTCTCTTTTCTCAATCTTTAATAATTTAACAAGCACTTTGTTATCTTAACTGAGAATAATTTATGATTTCAAATATTTTCTAAAATGAAGCGAAACTTATACACTTTATCCATAAAATAAAATCAAGAAGTGGCGGTCATCCTGTTACGCAACAAAACAAACAAAAAAAATAATAATAATAAAGAGACTTCCTCTCCACTTTTGCTACTTTCCCTACATCCAGCCAGCATCAATGACTTCGTTAAAAATGTAAAAAAATTGCAAAGTCTTACGAAAAATTTTTCCAAACACCACAAAACTCAATAAAGTGTCAAAGGATATAAAGTAAAAGAAAAAACATTTAAATTTAGAACTTAGATTCAAGAAAATATCACAACAACAACACTTTACGACTTAAGTTAATCAGGAGTTATAATAGACCTTTAGATCGCGCCTAACAGCAGGTAGAATCTTTATGTTTGAGTTAACTGGAACTTAAAATGCAGAAGACTTTCTAAACTTCCTCGATTCCATATGATTTACGTGAAAAATTATTCATTTAAGTCTCGTACCAAAGCTGGCAGAGCATTAACCAAGAATGTGTGCTGTTGTCTCATTCTCTTCTAGACAAAAACGACAAGATGGCCCATCATTACAACTCTTTTCTGTAGTTTAATTGCCTAGTTTCTGTTTACTATTCAAAAGCTTCGATTTTACAATGTGTATAAAAGCTGGGATACATCAGAAGTTACTGTACAGTACATCCCTTGCTTTGTTAAGAATATAGCCAAAAGTCAAATAAATTTACAAAAGACTGTACTGACATATTTTGCACGACTTTGTCCAATTTTAATTTTTTTTTACTCATTAGTTATTTTTACTCTAAAATTAATTCTTCCAATCAGTGCCTCATAACCCTCATTTTTTCTGTTCACTTCTTTTAGTGTTGGGTTATACAATCGTGGTTTCGTTCTTAAATTTAAGATGGAACCTCATTTGTTTGCCTAAAAAGTACCAGAATGATTTTTAATAGGAAAATTAAAAAAAAAAATTAGAAGGCCAAAAGCTAGTTCCTCCTGTTCTAAGTCCTCTCGAATCAACTGATTTTGGTGCCATTTTAAGAGGAATTCCATTGAAGGTTTATGTAGGAGGGCTATAGAAAAGTACAAGAAATGTACTTGCAGTCAACTTTACTTTTTTTTTAATAAAAATCGTTTATGCATTTACTTTTTTACTCTTAACTTTTTCTTTTTTATTTTAGATATTTCCCTATTAATTTCAAATTTTCTTATTCTAGCTCAAGTCATTAAAATCTTATAAAATATTTTTATAAATTCTTGTTTATTTACTTCATAAAAAAAAGAATAGAAATATATGTATTTGAATAAAACATTATAAAGAAAAGAAAAAAAGGATATAAATTTTAAAAAAGCCAATCATGTTTTACTTATTAAAGTAATAAATCATTTGATACTTGATGTTTTCTTTATTCATTTTTTTATTTCTTTTTTATACTCCTGACTCCCTCCTCCTTTTTATTTTCAATTTAGCTTTTGAATAAAAAAGCGAATAATTTGGCTATAAAATTTTTGCATACAATTTATTTTTTCAAAGAGTCTTATACGGTTAAAGAAGATGAAGTATAATCGGGCAGTGAGTAAGAATCAACAAAAGAAATAAAAGTTAAAAGAATCTGTGTTTAACAAACAGAGAAAGTCTATTATGACCAAACAAACCCTTGATAAAATAGCTGGCAGTGCATAGAAACTGCAAATAAAAAATATTAAAAAAAAACTCTACAAAGAATTAAAGAGAAGCAGCGGAAAATAAATCTGCAAAATGATTGAAAAATTAATGATGATCCTTTTATGGTTTTATGTACACATTCTTACTATTTATATGTAATGAATAGGATTTGGAAAAGAAAAGTTCTCACACTGGCAGTTGTAAAATAATAGAAATTTTGTAAAATAGTTGTGTAAAAGTTTATAGAGATTAATAAGAGTTACAGTAGAAAATAAAACTTATTTAAAATTTTATCATCAATGAAATTAAGTTGTAATAAAATACAATAATCAAATAACGTTTTTTTTTTCAAACTTCTTCTCTAGTTTCTATGTCTGGCTGATTTTCTATTTTTAAACACACAGTCGATTTGTATTAAACTTTTAGAATTATTTTTTTTTATCTCCACACTCATGTTTTTCTATTAAATTTATTTGAATTGGCAATTGATAAAAAACAAATATTTTACTAAGGATTTTCTTTACATTTAGTTTTACAAATAGATTTGTTTAGTTGGTATTATTTGCTTTTAATTTAAAGTTTTATCGATGACTAGAAAGCTGAATTGTTTTTTAGCTGCAAAAAACAAAAATAATAATTGACTTCCACAGAAGATTTTCTAGCCTTTTATACAATTCTGTCTAGAAGCTCTTTTGTTTAATTTAATATTAAATAAACAATTTAAGACAAAAGGGATAATTTAATCAATATTCGAACTCAAAAAATAAAAAAATTAAATTTTTTTATTTTTAAATTATTATAAAAGGGAATGAAATATTATTTTTGATTGAGTTAAAGTGTAGCAGGCTTTTAAAATTCGTGACTTGACAAGAAAAACAAACGTGTCATCTAGTTTAAGTGACAATTAAACATTTTTAATAAATGATTTTTTTTCTTGCTGGGTGTTTTAAATAAACGCGCTAAGCCCAAAATTATTGTCAAAAGTTGTAATTTACATACTAATTATATAAAGCAAACCTAAACAGCGCTTAGGAATAAGAAAATACTTAAGCAGTGCGTAAGGAAGTAAAGTTGGCTGCTTATTTGTGTGTTTTGTTTTCTTATTGTTGACAATTAATGAAAACTTATCTCTTTTTATTTCTTTGCATTTTTACACAGTGGGTTTTATAAAACAAAATGTCGTAAGTGACATTTCTCGGTTACGTAGCCCTGCGTTTAATTTTATAATTAAGGTATCACTTTAAATCTGTCGTCTATCTTGTCATCTTTTCCTCTCTTTACTCATGTGGGAAAGGGAGAGAATAAATTAATTAATTAATTTATTACTTTGATCAAATGAAAACGAAAAAAAACACATACCAGCCAAATACGATACACTTTTATTTTAATAGAAAGTTGTTTATTTCTAGGGCACAATTATATATGTCACCTAGAGGAATATCCGAATTTGTATTAACAAAAAATTATTTCGAATAACGGGTTTTATAAAATTAAAAAAATAGCATCTTTCATATATTTACAAATTATTTAAATAAAATTGAAATAATTGATCATTTGTACCCAGACGAATTAATATTATCAGATGGCATCGTTGCAGCATTTAACTATTTTTTGCTGAATTTTGTTATATATAGAGAAGCCGTCAAAGGTATATAATATTATACTGCAAAAGTTCTTTTTTTAATATTTTTTAAAACAGAATAAAAAACGTTATTATAAAGTATAAAAAAGGGCAGTAATTAAATGCGTTGAAAAGTTTAGCATTCACTTAAGTGCCTATTTTTCTTTTTATTGTTGTATTGTAGCGGCGTTGCCACCTTATGTAAATTTGCCTTGAATTTTACTTTATTTTCGATAATTCTGTTGGTACTTTTCAATGCGATAAAAAATGTAGAAAATAAAAGAGAACCTCAAGCTCAATTAATTATTAAAAAAAATTTAATATAAAAAAAAGATAAAAAAGAAATAAAAAAAAATTTTCTAATATCATTATGCTAGGAACACAACTGGGACGAACGACAAATTTCATCCAACGCGACATATTTGTCATTAAAAGTTCGTTGTGTATGTTCGTAGTATGAAGCACAATAACGACGAAAAAATTATTTTACTTTTTTACTTTTGTTTACTTAAAAAAAATATTTAAAAATTAAAATAATAAAATAAAAACACAACTAAAAGTTAATTTTATATTTAACTACTAACTTGTGCACTTATATTTAATGCTATAAGATACAAATAAATCAATTTTTTTTAGTAAAATAACTTTACTTACTGTATTACTTCGAAACTAAAACCAAACATGGTCACATTTTACTAAATTGTTCGTCGTTCGCCGGCGTAAGAAATAGAAATAAACCTATTGCAAAGTTCGCCGCGTATGACGAATTTCGTCTGACGTCATGATTGCGTGCATTATCACATAAACAAATGTGTTTTATTTTTGACGATGAATATTCGCGACTAAAAATTCGTCGTTCGTCCCAGTTGTGTTCTTAGCATTACAGAGACTTTGAAGAACTAATGCTGTTTTATAGCAAAAAAAAAAAAAAAAGGCCTTGTAAAAATTTTGTATTGAAATAATCTAAACTAAACTTGGCATGAAAAAATTTAAACTAATTAATTTGCACGTTTCCATACTCTTATAAAGATGAATTAATTCTGTCTCATTTCTAATTCTTTATTTTTTCTTAATTTAGTGAATATGTGCACTTATTTTGGGTTAGTAGCTGTTAACTACTTAAGTTACTTGCAAGAAAATTTGTCCCAAATTAAGACCTAATTTCTCTGCAGAGTTGTATGCCGTGTCAGCCGGCATAGTCTCATAAATCTATTTCCATATGAAGAAATAAAATAGTAAATTTGTTGCATTCAGCCTGAAAAGTTAATTGGAACTGAAAATGTTCTTCTTATAGTTATTAAAGGTGTATTAGACTACGTGTACAAGTCTTATGGAATATACATATGTAAATTCGTGAGTATGTTAAAATCAATGTTAAACATACGGTTTATAATTTTCATGTTTAAACTTGCATATGTTACATACATAAGAAGTAATATCTTGTCTCTGAAGAGAAAAATTAAATAATTAAAACACTACATTTCCACTGAGAAAAAAAATAATTAATAAAATGTAAAAAGTCAATAATTCAGATTTCACTTTATTTTCGAATATAGACTTTGACGCTGAGCTTAAATTGCAATATTTGCTCTTTAAAAGGGCATTAAACGGTAATCTCCAAATTCTAAAATTCAATATTTTTTGTTCATAATAAAAAAGGTTCAAGGATCTCCTTTTTGTTGTTGTAATAGTTGTCATATTCATGGAAATGCCGAAATGTTACTGTTTTGCCTACGATAAAAAAGTTAAAAATATAATTTAATTTTTAAAAATCTAGCTTCTATCGCCTTAATATTTCGAGTGGAAACTTTAAAACAAAAAGTTACCATCACTGAAAACATCTGTTGTCATATAGTTTTACATATTAAATAGCATGTGCTCATAGTAAAAAAAAACTAACACATATATTATAACACATAGGAAAATAATATATGTTATGTTTCATGAGGTTTACACAATGTGTATTGATTTACACATTGAAAATCTGACATTCCATATGACTTCTGCAAGTAGTCTAAACACACTTTACTAGCAGTGCCCAAGACTTCGTCTGCGTATCATTTCTAATTTTCTTAAAATTAATATTTAGAAAAATATTTATTTAACATTTGTTTTAGAGTTTACAATGTACAAAAATTAAATGTACCGACAGCTCTTCAAGTATCATTATACCGGTAAAATTGGATGCTTTTACATTTTTATCTCTAGTTTCTCTCCAACCTCTTTACAAAATTTTATTTAAATCTATCCAGCAGTTTTTACATGATGCAAACACAGACAATAACTCCAAAAGAAGGTGTTGTATGTCATATCGATTACTATCAACACCAACATCAAAATTTTCAAAAAATTATTTGACGTACATAAATAACCCCGTTACAGTTTTTTTATATTTACGTTAAGACAATACCCTTGACTTTGTATTTTCTTTTACCTATTTATCTGTTCTTGCATTTTTAACTTCTTAGCATTGATGTCCTGATTAACTTCCTTAAAAAAATAACACACTCTTTAGCACAGCAGCAAAAGAAAATTATTTTTAAAAAGTGTCATAAACTATTAAAATGACATTTACAAATATGTCATAAATCTCACAAATCAAACCTAAACAATCTGCTTCGTAACAACTTTAGCAAATTCTACAATTTACGCTAAACAGAATTTAATTGATTTTCCATATCTTTGTTTCAAGATGAACTCGACGTACTGCAACAAACGTTATGGTAAAATTAATCATTAGTCATTTTATTTTGAGATTTTTATATCAGCTATAAAAACTAAATGTTGATGATGTTGATGCTACATGCTGCATAGACCAAAATAGGAAAAAAAAAAAAAAATAAGGTTGCAAATATAAAACGAAAAAGCACATGGCTGGTTTGCTGCTGCTCGTGTAAGTAGGATTTCTTCGAAAAGTATTTGTATACTAGATTGAAAAAGTAATAATTTTTATAAATGATCTTTTCGAAAAGCAGAAAAAAAATTAAATTAATGGTTTTTCTTCTCCAGAAGAACACACAGACCCACAAACTGCACAGTGTTCAGTTAAATTAAGAATAAAATCATATTTAATTATTTTGACAGCATATTTTGATGAGATTTTCCTCTAACATTGCATCTTGCTTGCGAGGGATTTTAAACGTTTTCTTACAGCCAGCCATTAATTGTATGCAGCTATCATAACAGTATCAAAAAATACTTAATTCGTTTTAAATGAAATCATAGAAAGTAACAAAAAAAAAAAATCCAGCTGGGATTGGTAGATATTCTGTTTATATGTATATTTCCAGCACAATACAAGGTTTATTAAGTGGCATTTAGAGAATTGTGTCAGCTTTTATTTAATAACTTTTAGACCATCACAAATCTATCATTGGCTTTTCATCTAACTGTGTCGTTTCTGTTTCAATTTTGTATTTTTTTACGCCCCTATATAATGCGGCAAGAGTGTGTGACTTTTGAAGTGTTTTAAGATGAAGTGTATCTACTTAAGAGATTCAGAATTGTTATTCAAATTTGTTATTCTTGCCGCCTCACTAACAAATGAAATTAAGAAGGGGCTACTGTTTTTTGTTTTTAAATTACAACAGACTTATGAGATAAATAAGTTTTAAAACACTTATTGTATCTTTTATTCTCTTCCTTTTTTGCTTGACTAATTTGTAATTATTAAATTGTTAGTGTTCTGAGAAAAATGATTTATATGATAAAAATTTGAATACTGGATGGGAAACTTAGAACTTAAGCGACCGTGCTGCTTAAATGACTTAAGTAAAGCCAGCTCTCATTCAGTTTTTGTTTAGAAGATTCCCCTTTAAATTAAATTTTAACATATAAGAAAACCCATAGTAGGATTTTTAAATTAACCTCATTGTATTGTGAACAAAATAAAACAAGAAAGAATGAGAGGTGTTATCTAGTGGCAAAGTATTTTTGACAAGTTGACATTTGAGTATTTTTTGTGAGTTGCCTTATCAGACTCACCATTATTCAGCTCAGCCGGTGTATTAGAAATAATTATACCACGAGTAATATTTTTAGTAGTTCATACAGAACAAAAAAAGAAAAAATTAAAGACGATTTTATATATTTTATAACAGTTTTAATTGCTTTTATAAATTGTTTTGTTAAATATAACGTTTTATTTTGTGTTTATTACGAGGGCTGCTCTATATATTTCTGGCCTAACAGTGAAAATGTGAATATTTATAATCAAAAATGGTTTTATTGTTTTTCAAAGTATTCTCCAGCATGATTTATAGACTTTTGCATGCGCTCAAACCAGTTGTCGAAGCACTTTTTTCACTCCGATTGAGACACCTCTAAAACATGGTTTTAGAGCACTTCAACAGCTTTTTCTGGCGACGATAATCGTTGACCACGCATTTTTTTCTTGATGTGCGGAAAGAAAAAGAAGTCATTAGGTGCCAAGTCAGGGCTGTACGGCGGATGACCCATTAATTCGACGTTTTGGCCGGTCAAAAACGCTCTGGTTTGAGCGGATGTGTGAGAGCTCGCATTGTCATGGTGAACAATGATTCGTCTTCTCTTGTTGGTTTTTCGAATTTCTCCGATGACTTCAGGCAAACAAATTGTAGTGTACCACTCAAAAGTGACCGTCCTACGTTGCTCAAGCGGAACAGTCGCCACATGACCAGTTTTGCCGAAGAAACAGGCGACCATTTGCTTCGAAGTGCTTCTTCCACGAACAACTTTCGTTTGATTTTGCTCGTCTTTGAAGACCCACACGGTCGATTGTTGTTTCGTTTCGGGCTCATACGCATAGATCCATGATTCGTCACCTGTGTCGATCTTATAAACGTCTTTTGAAGCACCGCAATCGTATTTTTGCAACATTTCTTTGTACCAATCGAAACGAGCCTTTTTTTGAGTGACTTTCAAATTGTGCGGGATCCAACGAAAACAAACCTTTTTTACGGCCAGGTGTTCATGCAGTATCGAATGTATGCTGGTGGAAGAAATGTCCAAGGATGTCTCTTTCTCTCGGCATGTCGCATGTCGATCTTGCATTATGAGTTCACGCACGGCATCCATGTTCTCTGGCACAACAGCCGTTTTTAGACGACCTTCACGGAATTCGTCTTTGAGCGAGCTTCGGCCACGAATATGTATGGCTTCATCGCCATACAAAGATTTAAGTTCATCAATGCACTCTTGTCGTGATAATCCGCGACAATTTTTTCAAGTCACTGTAAACAACACAAATAATGGTCGTACGTCAAAACGTTTTGAGTACGATTATGCTTAAAAATGACAAACTTTCCAATGGAAATGTCAGATTGCACTTGGCAGCACTCAGTGTTGCCAGGCCAGAAAAATGTATAGCAGCCCTCGTATAAAATAAATATTTTCAGTAAATTACAAAAAGAAAAACATTACTTCAGATTATGAATGCTTTTATTGAATGCGAACGTTATTTTTTCTCTGGAGAAACACAACAATAATTCTGAGATAATTTTCAGATTCTAGATAATTTTTTTGTTTTAATTAACAATAGTTTTTATAAACTAGTCTCGTTTGGCCTTCAAATTTCTCCATACAGCAGTTGTCGCGATCTAGACCTTAACATTCGTTTCACAAATTTTGTAGGGCATTTTTTTTTTTCTGTAGATAATTTTTAAATCGTTACAAGCTGAGAAAAATCACACCACATTATAATCTCTGTGGTAAGCAAATTAATATTATTTTGAGCGATACCTAATTCACGAAATATTTTTTTATATATTTTTTTTTAATTTTTATCATTTAATGGCAGAGAAAATGCTCAATGATTTATTTGAATTAGACAAGTATTGATAAAATTCTCTATAACGGATAATATTTTAAATTAAAATGAAACATTGTTCCATAAAAATATGGACAGAAGCTCCGTATGCTCATAGCATGAATATTCATTTCGATGTTCAGTGTGCAGTTGTTAAAATATAACAATAGCATTTCTCTTTATCTTACATCTGTAGTGGTAATTCAAAATCAAAAGAATTTCAAAAATTTGTTAATTAAGGCCAGGATTGACTATCATACTTAGTCGTACGATCTGTCAGAAATTGCATGTGTGCTCAAAAAGTATAATAGTGTGGATTAAAATGTATGTGAGTGACAGACTTTTTGGCAGATCTGTACGATTTTATAACTTTTCAAATAACTCATAAAATGATTTTTTCTATGCGATCAGAGTTGATTTTTTTTCGAACATGAGGAGAAAGCAACAACAAAATAATAAAAGCATCTGTTTTTTGCATCTTTTTTTGTATAATAGTGTGGCACCTACGACGCCATTTTGAAACGATTTTTAAAGTATGACAGAAATCTGTCAGATTTTTGTGTGATTAAATCGTACGATTGTGTATGATAGTAAATCCTAGCCTTTAGCAGATTTGCATTACTGTGTTACTTTACTAAAATTAAATATGTTTGAAAAAAAATAGAGCTCTTATTTCTGGTACCTTCGCAAATTTCTATTAAGAGTTATTTCTAAACTGGGTTACGTGCTAGAAAAATCTTGCAGGCAAATTGTTTGCAATTATTTTTAATAGAATCTTCTGTTCTGTATATTTTATATTTATAACAAATTTTGTTTTCTTTGACAAAAAATTTAAAAATCAAAAAAAAAAAATTTTTAAATCAAATCTGATAAGTCTGTTTATATTTTATCACATAAATTTATTTCCCTGAAATGCGTGTGACTGATTATATACAAAAATATGCAGATTAGTACAAAATTTTATTCAATCATATGAATGTTTTTCATTCGCTTTATTTAACTATTTCGTACATTATGGATTAAATCACATTTAGCCCACATAAAAGAATTCAAAATATGATATGGAAAGGTGTAAAATAAAATTATTTAATTCTTAGTTAATAATTTAAGAAAAAATTATGACTGCATTATAGATTTAATTTACCAAAAGTTTTTTTTTACAAATAAAGAAGCTTTTTATTATTGAAGAAAAATAATGCAACAGGCTTGAAAACTAAATAAGAAAAAAATATAAAACAATTTGGTGAACAATTTTTAATGTTGTAAAAGTAAGCTTGCAAAATATTAAATTTTAAAAATGTAAAATTTTAATTCAACCCATGTTTTATTTTTACTTTCATATAGCACGAAAAAATAAAAAAAAAAAATATATAATTTATTTTTTTTTTTTCAAATTACATGTCTTTCTCTCCTACGAACTTTGAATTTAAAATGCATGGTCATTACAAATGTTGTTTATTCATTAATAATTTATTTTTAAATAAACTGCATTAGTTTATTTCCAAAATAATTAGAGCATTTTACGTACGAGTCTTAACTTACAAATTTATTAACAAAATAATGAATATTAAACATCTATAAATTTTATTAAAAAAAACTCTAATGGAAATTTTATGAGTTTTTAACATTTATTTTTTTCACTTTATTAGACACAAAAAAGAAAAAAAATGATAGAGAAACTTTTATTGTAAAGCAAAACAAAAATTATTGAAATGTTAAAATTACTGAAAAAATGTTTAAAATGAAGACAACATTCGTTTTTTTTTTCTCAATGACAAATGATAATTACTACTTTTTTAATGCGGTTAAGTTATTAAAAGTTGAGTACAGAGGAAAATTAACATTCATTTAAAATACGTACATAAATAAGCAAAATTTTTAAATTAAACTTTATCTGGCCACTAGCGTTACAAACTTATAAATTTTCTTTAAACAAATGTAGCGAGAAAAGAATAACCACTAGAAAAAGTGTAGAATAATAAAAAATAATACTTTGTTGTTGTTACATTTAACATAACAGAGAATGAAAATCATGAACACGAAACAAAGTCAGTCATTATGTTTAAGGAGCATAACCTAGCAAACATTTTGTTGTGAGCTTGAAAAATATATAAAATCCATTTTGTTATTAAAAACGGTATTATTATAAAAAATTACTAAATAAATAAAATTAGCAAAAGAAGGGCTGCAACACCCATCCAAATTACTTTTTAGATCATGAGATCCTTAACTAATTTACCTGTCAATCTCGTGCGTGGCCTTTTTTCCCATCTTTTTCGGGATCATTCATTAGCCACCATCTGATCTTATAGCTATCTGAGTCACTCTTATCAGGACGAAAGTGGAATACAACTCTTATGTATAGGCAGGTCTATTTTGAAGTTATTCGATCGCGTGCGGTCATCAGTGACAGTAGGGTATCCGGCTCTATTGACTCACTGGAGCATCGACGCAATTTGGGACCTTTTCCACTGTTTTATTGTTACTACAACGGAATGTATTCTGATAAAATCATAGAACTTGTTGAAGTTCATAACTTCATACACGTAAAGCGCTCTGCGTCAAGAGCGCATTCCGTTGTGGTCGATTAGCTAGCGAATCGTACTACGCATTACAGAGGAAATTCGTTTCTTAGTCTTAGTCTTAGTTCGTGTGTAGAATACACTCCATGTAGAAGTCTTTCCTATCACTTTAATGTGCAAAAAAATTTTAATAAAATGTCTTAAGCACTACTCCCTCTATCTGCCTTCCTACAATATAATTTCCTAGTTCTGGCACAATGCATTGCATAAGTTGGCGTCATCACCTGAGTGCTGGTGCTAATTAAAAAAAAGGAAGTTCTCTCAGTTACTAACTTCTTTTACTCCTAGTCTCCGTATCCATCCCTGTCGGATTGTCTTAATGCTGTTAGATCATGTAAAATTTCCAGTAAAGAAGAAAATATACATATGCACCTGTAATCTTTACTTGTTATCATAGTACACAAAAACCAGACCAAGCTTGCAGCATGTACCTAGCCGCCTCTGTAAGTGATGTATAAATTTAACTTTCGACACAATACTCAGTAACGAGCGAGGCATAGCCTTCTTAGACATAGGAAGTCTAAAATAAGCGAAATGGAGAGCTACAACTGATGTTTGAGCCTTGCACAGATGTGTTTTAAACACGTTATTCCCCTTGATTTTCATCTTCTGCTGATGTTACCGACGGGATCCACAGTCTACCTGGTAAATACTAACTCAACCTATACAAATATTTATTGATTATATCATCAATCAATTAATATTATTTTCCACAAGTGGCCATATGGATAAGCTTTCCCTGCAGCAATACATTGCATTCGTACTTTCAAAAAATAAATATTTCTGAGAATATCATAAAATATTTATATTTTTTTTATTTAAATAAAGTAGTCTGTTCCTATAATTAGTGCAATAAATCTATTCTAATCAAATATTTGTTTCCTTTCGAACTTCTTACTCCTTTAACGACACTGAGCTTCGCATATTCGCTTTCTTTGCTCTTGACTAAGTTACCTTAGGGAACCCCAATGTTGTATAAATACACATTTTTTTTTATAACAGCCTTATTAAACATCTTAAACGGTTAAATAAATTATACTTTGAATACTTTCATTTCCCAAATAAAACGAATCTATACTTTATATACTTCATTATCTGACATAAATATTCGCTGGTTAATTGTGATTTTAGTTTTGAGACTTGTGCTACTTAACAAATTTTTTCATTCATATATTTTTTTAGTTTTTTAATTATTTTTTGTTCTTGAACACACCGTCTGAGAAATATATCTCTTAATGTTGGTGTTAAATGTTGATATAAAATTCTGTAATTAGCTAAAATGTCACGTACTTATTCTTTGATTTGACTTTTATTTTGTTAATGTGTTTTGGGTGTTTTTTTTTTCTTTCTTTTATGTTTTCTTTGTTTTTTTTTTTAGTTGTTAAAATCTTAAACTTATGCATTTATTAGAATAATAATGCCTTTTTCATATATTTTTTTTATAATTTAAAAACTTTTTTGTCTTTCCAGGTATGTAAAATTTGTAGATTCCTTTGTCATATAAATTTAAAGTGGGTAAGTGTTCTTATTGAAATGAAAAAAGTCTAAGTTAAACAATGTCAAATCTTTAATTTGAATAAAATATTTTTTTATTTTGTAATGCTTTTAATAAATGAAATGCATCTTCAATAGCATTCTGCAGTTTTCGTCAGTGGCAAAGCTTTTGTTGGATTTTTAAGTCAACAAAAGTATGATGAATCGTTAATAAAACTGTCTCTTTTAATATATTAGAATTATGTCATCCATATACTTTTTTTTTCAAAAATACAATTCTTCACAAATCTCTAGTATTCCTCTTGGTCGTTATGTACATTGCTTTAGTTTCCAAAAAAAGGCAAACAAAATGATATTTTGCAATTTGATTTTGAGGCACAATTTAATAAGAATAAAATGCAGCTGTCATATCAAAAAAATCCTGCGATATTTAAATTCCCTGATGAAATTTTACTAATAACTTGCAGACTTTCCATATAAAACGACCCAAAATATACATGTAAAAATTAAAAAAAAAATAATTTTTGTATATATTTTTTATGGCATCAGTTAGCCATACTTTTTTCAAAATCAGAACCATTTACTAAATCCTTAACACATCAACTGTGGCGCAAATAAATCTTTATTTAATCGTTTTAACACACTTTTATATGAAACACTTATAACATCTCGTTAAAACCTCAACACTCAATAGCTTTAAAACAAAGTGTCACTAAAACCATTGACACTTTTACTGAATGAATACAAGATTCACAACTCAAACAAACTGTAAGTTGTAGAAAAATGATATTCGAAAACTACAAAACAAAAGCTAAAACTAAAGCAATTAATGTCAGTGCGGTTGGTGCAATAAAGAATTAATAAAACAAACAAAATCATTATTTTATTTAAAACTACACTTGAATTTCGATGATCCAAATAACAACGATGCGAAAATGCGTGCAGGTATGAAGCAAAAAACAAAAATCACAGACCGGAAACGTTTTAAAGGAAATAAAAGCTTGAAACGAGCATTTGTACAACACGATTTTTTATTAAATTTTTTTAGCAAAATTTTTTTCGTTCTGCAAAGGAATTTGTATAAAGGAAGGTGAGAAAAAAATTGATAAATCAGCGTAAGCTGAAACTAAAACTAAATAAAACACATAAAGCAAAGGGGAAAAAATTTTCTATTTCATAAAATAAAGCAATAATTTTTTTTCTTAAATTCACTTAAAAGGATTTACATAGTTGTTGTAAACCATTTTTTATTCAAGTTTGATTGATTTAGTGAAATTTTTTGGTTAAAATTTTTTTCCATATTATTTTGAACCACCCATATTTTAATGGCTTAAGTTTTGTAAAATTTTTGAATTTATGATGACATTTCTAAGCGGTTAGAACTAACCATGACTACAGCAACAGAGTTATGCCATTGATAGATAAAGAGCTGAAATAAAATAAAAATTTTATTGAAAGATTACAAAAGAGTCGCTCAAACGAATTTTATTTTCAACTGATTGCTATGAAATTGATTGATTATTTATTTTCAATAAAAGAAAATATTGTGTGGAAAAAAAGAACAAACCCAGAAATTTTTTTTATTTCTTTCGTGAATTTATTTTTATTGACAGCAATAACCAATTTTCAAAAATTATAAAAAATGCATTTTATTTTATAAAATAAATTTTAACTGCAGTTCAATTGAATAAAAAATGACTCTTAAGTGCAGGTTTTCAAAGAAGGTAAACATAATTTTGATTATTTTAGTTTGTATTATGTGATATATCAAATATAAGCCAAAAGCTCTGATAACATGAATTCGAAGAATAATTTTGAAAGAAATTTTTAATTTGACTTTGATGTCGGATGTGGCAGTGGTGTACTGTGCCATAATATGGATTGGTTAATTCTCATGGTAAAAATACAATTCTTTGTTAATGATGCTTAATTAAAAAATAAAATATAATTAATGAATATCAGCTATTTTAACACAAAAGTTGAATTTGAGATTATAGGCCTGTATGATCATCGGTTTAAAGAAGTAATTTACAGTTTTCAAGTTAAGTCGATCGTCTGTAACTAACGGTGGTCATGTTTATTCGGCCTTCGATTGGTTGGCTTTGATTAGATCGGCATTTAGGTAATCGGTTGTTTAAGATTTGGAAGATTTTAAAGAATCAGCTTTCGACAAATCGGCTTATAAAAATAAATTCAATGAATTGGCTTTTGGCAAATAAAATTGCGATGAAGCGAAGCAGGACGTGGGATTCTGATTTTTTCCTTGAAGAATATATGCGGATAATAAATTTAATTTTACTTCCAAAACTTGTTCTGTTGTATATGACTGGATAACTGGATGACTGGATATGGGAACAACAAGTTCAATTATTTTCCCCGTTCGAATGTTGAACATTTACTCTACTTAGAGATGTCACTAAAGTCTGCATTAAAGTACTGTTACCATTATTAATGTTATAAAATTCACTCTTATGCAAAAATAAAATATTTTGTTCAAGTCTAATTTTTAATTCCGAGCCAAGCTTTTCAAAAGAAGCGCTATTAAATAGGGCTTCTCGGCCGTGTATGTATTTGAAAGACTTTAAATTTTTTTTATTAGATTTATTACAGTTACCGTCCTTAGTTAATGAGTTATTTGGTTTTGAAAATTTTAAAATTCTTTAAGTATTTTCAGTTTGGTTTCAAACAAAATTATGAATAAAAAAATCGCTCAATATTTTTATTACGTTACAAAAGAAAGCAGTTTTTAACTTGTAAAATTTGTAGAAGTTCGATTTTCAATTTGTAAAAGTGACCTATTTTTACATATTTTTTCAAGAGGCCATCAAGAACCTTTCCCCCTATAAATAAAATTTCTTTACGAAGACGATCACCGCATAAACACAAAACAGAAGCTGGATAACTTGTTTGCTACTAGAATGCAAATGCACATGTCGAGTAATAATTATTTCTTATTTTATCTTCGTCTAATTGTTGAATGACAATAGGATTGTAAAGTAAAATGGAAGGCTGTGGTCATACCTCTCGGTGAAGACCGTCGTCACTCAGTACTAATCAAAACGCGGCTTGAAAATTATGTCTTTACATCGAAAGCGCTCGCCAATCGTGCCAAGTAAACAGCCAGTGACTACGGTGTTTACCGAAAGGTATATCAAAAGCCTTCTATCTTACTTTACAATCCTATTGTCATTCAACAATTAGACGGAGATAAAATAAGAAATAATTATTATTCGACATGTGCATTTCCCATCCTAGAATAATAATATAATAAATCCAATTAACTTAATACTAAAATGGAAGGGTTTTTTTTTTTAATTGTGAAAGAGGAAAACATTCACACACTGTTTTACTAAAATTTTCTCTTAGCGTATGGTTTGAAATTTTCTTTCAAACTCTTGCCTATATATTTTTTATTTTTTATGAAGCAATTAATTCAAAAATTATTTTCTCAAACATTTTTTCATTTACGGTTATAGGCCTCATTAGTAAAACGCAATAAAATTTAAATTTTCAAAATATTTTTATCACACAAATCCTTCCGCACAAGTAAAAGAACGCATAAAAACGTACTTCAAAAATTCCCCACACATCCTTATTTACGTGTTAATAAAACACTTCAAACAGTCGTATATCAAGATCTTAATGATCAAGATATAAAAAGGAGAAAACCATAAAAGAGGAAAAAAAAGAAAGAAAAAAACTATTTGAAATAATTTTTTTGAATAATAAAGTTGAAGAAATAATAATTTAGGTTTACCTACAAAAAAATAAATGCAACCCCTTGTTTCCGGCTACACATTTAAACACACAAAGCGACATACTTTCTTTCTATTATGATCTGTATATCACCAGGGATTAAAGTGCATTAACTGTTGGATGTGTTAGTAAAAACATAATGAGGAGAAGAACACACAACAAGGCGCCTGTAAAGTGTTTGAAAATATTTATTTTGTTACTCTCTGACATTGTTAACGATTATCGTCGTCATTATGCACTCAAATACGCACTATCTTTTTTTTTTGTCCTTATAAAGGACAGATGTTTTATGTATTTTGAAACAATCATTTTTATTGATTAGTGATGGAAGTAATTGTAAAATACTAAATATAAAAACGAAAGCTTGCTGGAGAAAGAGCATTCAACCCTCTTTTTTGATTTCTAACAATTAACTGCAGCTCGTACAAAAAGCTGATGTTTCACATCACGAAACCACCATATGACAGGCATTTGCCTCCTCCTCCCTTTGATTATAATCTAAACTGTACGCGATTTATGTATTTTTCTTTATGTTCTCATATTTTATATTTTGTTTTAACTTGTGTAGATTTATTGATTTAAACGGCTTAGAATTTTATTGTATTCAAACAATGGTAAACTACTGATCCTGCTGCTGTAACGTTTGTTGTTTTTATGTGGGGGTTAGTCGTAGGTCTGGTGTCGTGTTATTTGCATGTGATTCACAGTAGGGACTTTAACTCTACTTATTCTCATGGATTAAAACTGTTTGTTGTAACTAAATGTTTGTGTAACTATATTCTTAAATATGAAATTTTTATAGAATAAAGAAAATGCCATTTTATGAATCCAAATAATTTAGACTTTTGAATGGGATTAATTTGGAGATTTAGAAAGATGTTTTGCAATTAAATAAAAATTAAATTAACAAAATTATTTTAAAAATGTTTAAGTCAGAAAAAAAGGAATTTAAGTTATACTCGTTTTATGTATACTTTTTAAATAATGACACGAATTGATCAGATACAAGTAAAGCCCAAGGAAAAAATATTCTACAGATTATTTCACAGCAAAACAGCAATAGTTTGTATAGTACATCAGCAGCATATTATAGCAACAACAAAAGGAAATCAAAGCAATAATGAGAAGGAAAAAGTATAGCGTTCGAACGCAAATTTCACAAATAGCCACATAAATTTTGACTGAATATGTAGACAGGGCTGTATTAGATTGTTGGCATAGATTTAAGAACTTACAATGCGTCACACAAACTGGAACCTGAACCTTAAATAGTATATACAGTATGATTGTTGTAAGCGGTTTAACTACGTGATTTTGGATTTTATCCCCCAAGGAAGGGCAAACAAAAGATAAAACGGAGTCGATGGAATTCCGAATATAGTTGTAAATAGAACTAGGAGTGCAACCTAGCATTTTCTCGCAGCACTCTTTAATCACTGCTTAAACATTGGATATTTCCCATGGGCTTGGAAAAAAGCACTTGTGGTTCCAATGTTAAAACCAAAATCAGACCCCAAGCAGAGTGTTAGCTATAGACCAATATCTCTTTTATCTCCTTTGAGGAAGTTATTACAATATTTCGTTTTTTTTTGCGAATAAATGATAAAATATCTGAGGGGAGCATGCTTTTAGACTCCCAACTTGGATTTAGAGCTGGTCATTCAACTTCTCACGCTCTAATGGTATTTTCGGATTATACATATACGGTTCTTAACAGGCGATATCCGACGATTGCTGTCAGCCTTGACTTTGCAAAGGCATTTTGCGTGGCATAATGATATCATCTTTAAGATGATGCAAATGGGCTTTGATCAGAATGTTTGTAGAATTGTGGAAAGTTTTTTTAAATAATCGGACACTTTGCGTAAGAATTGGCGAAATTCGATCTTCTGATAGTATGGTAACAGCAGGCGTGCCCCAGGTATCACTGTTAGGGCCAGTGTTGTACAATCTAGTCATGTCTGATATACCTAGACCACCTGAGGGATACCTTCTGCTTGTATATGCAGATGACATCCTCGTTGCATTTTCTGGACCACTGGCCAGAACTATAAACAGTCGCATTAACGATTATCTTTCAGTTTTGGGCGAATTCTTTGCTAGATAGCGACTAAGGCTTAATATAACTAAGACTAAAGCTGTAATGATTAAAGGCAGACACAAGTATCTTTATCCTAATTGTAGATCTTTTATACCAAACATTAGAATTGGTAGTGAAGTAATAACTGTCTCGGAGAGGATGAAATATCTGGGTGTAATATTTCATGAAAATTTTGAGTTTTACCGACGTATTGATTATGTCTTGGAGCGTACTAAGCGAATGTATGCTTCATATAGCGAAATTCTAGGTCGTCATGGGCTTAATAGGGGGATTGCGCTTCTTTTATATCGCCAAATGATCCGACCTATTATATCTTATGCATTTCCAGTTTGGTTTAGAATATCTTCTGCCCAAATATAAAGATTAAGAATATGGGAGAGAAGAATTCTGGTTTCATGTCTTAGTCTTAGACATAGACTAGGTACAGATGCAATATGCCACAAGCCCTCTTGCAGATCAATTAATGCTGCTAATGACTTTGAGAAAATTGATGCATTTATGATGGCATTGGGTATTGCCTTCACCGAAAGAGCTCGTTATCTAGAAAAATGCCTAGTGCGGGAATGCTTTGAAAGGACCACCAATTTGGAGTCCATTCAAAGGAAAATAAATTTGTCACCGATTCATCTTCTTGCTCTTAACGAAGCTGGTCTCCTTTACGATAGTGCGAACCTCTTATTTTATCATAGGAGAATAAATACCTTAGATATTTTTAATGCAGTGTACAACACTGCGCAATAGGTCCTTTTCCAACTTTTGTATATATTTTCTTTTAGTTGTAAGTTATTGTTTTTATTATTAGCTTTAAATAATAAGTGCATTTTTTGGGAAATTATTAAGAATAAGAAATATCAATGTTATAAAATATTATATTCTATGGCTAAGCCATAAATATATTTAATATTACAAATAAGATAAATCCTTGAATAATATTAAGTATTTAAGGACAAATTTAAAATAAGAAATAAATTAAGAATAAAAACATGTAAATTGACTGAATTTTTGGTAAATAAACTTGAACTTGAAGAAGGTCAGAGTAAAACGATTTATAGTAGTAGAAACTCTGAGAGGATTTACACTTTTCTCATGAGATCTGCACTCGGGTTTCTTAAAAAATCTTATGGTTTAATGTTTCCAGCGTGCAACTGACCTGCATAGAAATAATTACTTTTTTCAGTGAGCTTTTCCATCTGGCAGATGGAGTACCTTATTAGTGATGCAAACCACTTATTTTAGCACATAATGGTTAAAAACCGCTGATATGTAACACCACACAGTCGTGTTAGATATTATATATCGCTTACTTATTATTTGTAACCCAACAAGAAAATAAAAAAAGTAGTTGCAGAGTATAAATTTTGTATGTTGTTTTTTTGCTTAATTGTGAATAAATTTTGCTTTTATTATAACCATTATTATCATTATAATTAATTATTACTTTAATTGATTTTAACCAATTTATCTTAATGCACGGATTATGATAAAAAATTTCCAGACAAATTTTATAATACAAATTAAATTAAAAAGAATGAGGCAAAATGATTTTGTTAGTGATTGAGTTCGGTTGGTGTTTGCGACCCCTGATCCTAATTTACAATTTATATCGGCATCCCTTAATATTTATAAGGCTTCCCTTACAATAACGAAGAAGTAAACCAAAAAAATTTTTAATTAAAATAGTTGACTAAAGGTAAAAAAAGAAAGAAAAATGATTAAACACTAGTGATGACATTTTATTTTAAAAAACACATTTAAATAAAATTAAATATATGAACATACATGAATTCATGTAGACATTTTTTTAACGCCTTATATTTTTATTATAAACAATTTCAATTACAAACACAGCTGTCCAACAGAAAGACACAAAAGATTGCATTTTCAGTGCCCTGAACCAAAACAACATTAAAAAAAAATAAAAAATAAAATCTCTTTTTAAAAACTCCACCCTCATTTCATACATTTTGAGAACATCTTTCAATCATGCCTTCCAAGAAACAATCGCACATAAAAAAAATATATACTTTTTTGTGTAAAATGTACAACACAGAGATGCTGACAGTGATAAAGCATAATTACAATATTTTTCTCTTTGTTGTTAACAAACACATGATGCTGTATCATACCTGGCGGATTATACACCAATATGCAACACAAAAGACTAAAAAGACTAAAGTAGAACATGCAGCACGTGCATCTTGGTGACAATACAAAATTTCTTTTAAGTTGGCTGTTTACCTTTTTCTTGTTTGGATGATTAAGCAACAATTAAATGAGTGCGCATAGGGAGAGAAAAAAAAATAAGGGCCAGATGCTTATGTAAACACTAGAATATTTGACCATATGTTTACTGCTATCGTTCCAACTTCAGCGGGTAGATTTTGTCAGTCAGTTTCTTTAGAAATTTTGTTAATCTGTTTTGTAGATTTGCCGTGAATTCTCCGCGCAATATATGCAACTTATGCAAACGTTCAATTTAAAAATTATGGAAATAGGTGGAATACGGCGTCAGCAGCATGGTGGCACGTGCCATGTAGTAGATGCCGCAAAGGAAACGGCATATTTCACCCACGTTCGATATAAACTTAGTTCAGTCGGTCGGTCGATGCATTTTCGTTAAATCGAGTTTAAAAAGATTTCTTACCGCAGATCTTGTCAAATAAATTTGAAACTTTTTGTTCAGCAATACTTTCACGTGCCACAATCCATAGAATTTTTGGACACCCTTAATTCTTTTCTTATGAGGTATTTTTTACGAATAAAATCAAATAGCCAACAAGGGATTGCTACCTGCGTAACTTAAAGACGTAAGGTCACAAAGCACAGAGTCTGCAATTTACGAATTAACAAAACCTGATCTTAGCCCTTTCCAATATGAACTTAAGGTCTCGCTGACCACAATGCCAGACAAATTTTCCATTAAGTAATCTAAGAGCACAGTAAGAGCTTCTTAAATAAAGGAGTTATCCGACTAAGTCCACAAGTCAAGCTGTTTCTTAATATAATAACTGATTATTCTAAAGATGGGTTTCAGTCATCAAAACTATTATCGGGACCCTTTGCAGGCTAGACAAAAATCTTGTTCAGTGTAAATATTGCTCTCACCACCAGGAGTGTAGCACACTGTTGTGTTTTCCAAATTCATATAGAGCTGGCTCGCAATTCATGACTATGAAGATTAAACCTACCTTCCCACCATCATCGACCATGACCGATCAATAACACCAAGAATTACTACGAAGCCGCACCAGCATTTTAAATACTTTTATATTCAATTTGTGATTTAAGTAACCGTTATATCTTATTAGCCAATCCAAATTAGAATAAAAAATGACTGCTTAAATTTAACAGACCAAGTTTTCATAAGATTTTTAGTAAAACGTGTCCTATGGTGACATTGACGTCTGCAACGAATTATAATTGCTCAAACGGCGTAGTCGTAATAAAGAATATCAAATGAAGAAATATTTACTATGCAACTGCAAAATTTTAATAAAAATAGTAACTCAGGATTTCCTCGACGACAAATTACTAAATATAACTTATCCTGGAGACTAAGTTAATGCATCTTTTTTAACCTTTCTGTTCATGTTCATAAAGAGCTTACGCAAGCCAAGTCAGAAATTTATGGTTATGTTTAAATATGCAATGCCCAAGTAATCTTACTAACCTAATGTTATTAATAAGCCTGAGAGTTTTTTTGTTATCAATATCATACCACATATTTTTAAAACCCCTCAACATTTATTAACTTTAATTTCATATTTTATTTACTTTATAAAGATTAATTTATAAACCTTGCAATTTTATTGCATTCACTTTAACATACAAATACCCTCTTTCTTTTCATGACACGTACTGTCCACAAAACATCCACAAAAAAATAATTAAAAATATTAATTTAAAGCGAAAATATCAAGCACTTGCGTTTTGTCTTTAATTTCTTTATGCGATTTAAAAGGAAAATTTACGACTCGTACAAAAGGCACCACCAAAGTGTGACGGAAATATAAAGCGGTTATAATTACATCAAGGAATATTTCGGTAGTAATTTGTGGTAGAAAATAAATTTTAATACAATATTTTTAATTTTATTTTGATTATCTTTTTTTTCTTTCAACCAAAGTATCCGCAGAAAACTTAACAGGCAATAATGGATTTTTTTTTAATTTGGCTTAAGCATAAATGGTTTAAGGAAAAACTCATTACAATTTTAATTAATTCATGTAAAATAATCGCGTATTATTAAAATAAGTGTTTTTGTTTTGTCATTTATTTGTTACAACTCATGTGTTAATGCTCTCAGATTTTACAATGAGGGGATGTTTTTCTTCAAATTTTTTAAAATTATTTTAAAATTATTTCATATATTATTAGAATTATGGAAATATATTAAACATGTCGATATAGACCGAACTGTACTTCCTGTTATTGGCATACACTTTAGCAGATCTGCTCTGGTGAACTTGTTACAATATTTGGTTAATGGACTAACACCAATCTAATATTTTATACGGGAAATAGAAAAATAAGCTCTAGACATTATGTACAACCAAAGTGATAGAAAGAGCAACTGAATTTTATTTATTAACAATCGAACTTGCAAAACCGCCAATATAATCACAATAAGTTGTTCAGTTTACTGGCTAGTGGACTCAAATGTCTGTATCCCATTTAAGTAATCAAGACTTTTCTTATATACTCATTTTATTTTACATCCAAGTAAATGTTTTTTTAAAACCCGATTAGAATGTAGCAAGATACGAAATATTTTATATTCAAAATAATACCAAATAATCAAAAATTGTAATTTTACAGAAAAAGCAAAAATTCATAAAAAAACCAAAACTAAATTGAGATTTTCGCAGTAATTTAAAACTCTCAAAAATAGAAAGAGAACATCGCCCAAAATTCAAAATTTCATAAATAGTTCAAAGTTCACTGCAAAACCTTTTCTTCATCAAAAAACATAAAATAGCACTGAAAAATAATTAAAACTTCAACATAAAAAAATCACAAATGAAGTAAAGTTTTCCAAACAAAGTAAATTAGTTGCATTTTTAATAAGTTTATTACACTGGAATAATAGATCTGACAAATTGCTTTTCAATTTTTTTCTTTTGTAATATTTCGCAGGTCTTTTGGGAATCACTTTACTTACTAGAAAACTCGCTTATTTTCCAGCTTTTATAAACAAGAAATAATATATTTATACACACATATAAGCAAAAGATCAACATAAATATTTCAATATTAAATTTTTTAAATTGTTTACACCATAAACAGTCGTACATTTCCATAACTTAAAGTCAAAATAATTATTTTTCGTTCACACTCGGTATTGTTGACACTTGAGTATAATTTAATGTGGATTGTTGTTGACAACAATTATTAATATAAAAGTTTTATTAAACAGATGACAAAAAAAAGGGTCAAAAATACGAGTTAATGATACAAAAGTGTTTAATTGCAAATATTATGTAAATAATTTAATTAACATTGTGGGTAATTAAGTATTTTTTATTCCCGCAACTGAAAGTGAACTGCAATTAAAATAATAATAAATTTAAGAAATTTTTTAAAGTAAACTTAAAGTCAGTTTAATTAGAAAGCCTTGATAAAATTTAAATAGTAATTGTTGTTATATTTGTTAAAGCTTTTATATTGGATTTCAGGTACTTCTCTTTTAATGTAGTAGTAGACAATTTAGCTTGTTTAAAATAATTACAAAAAATATGCTTCTCTTTAGATGAAGACTGTTAAATTATACTATCATCTCAACAAGGCGATCTGCTCTTAATCATGTCATCAAAGAAGACATGTCTATGTTGTAGTCACAAACACCATTTCGTGTTGACTGCTACGATGAATGGTTGCAGTAAACAATTTATGGACTTTAAAATAAAAATTAAGTTATGTTTTCGATAGAATTTCATAAAGTGTACAACGGTTGGACAACAATAAGAAATGTTCGATAAAATTTTAACCATAACCAAAGTTTTTAAATGTTAAAGAAATTTAAGTGTGATTAAAATTAAACAAGAGGTGGTTCTTTTACGAAATTAATTTACAGGCTGTCGATTCCCTCAAAAACGCTATGTATAGAATAAAATTGTAATAGTAATAATATCTATGTCATGCTTAAAAATATTATAATTGGAATATAACTCAACACCGCGTCCATGGTTCTCCTCTTCTTGTTTGCTTTAAATTTGCCAATATAAGTGTAATATTCCTAACCACTCAGAAATGTATTTGTTAAGATTTTATTAATATTCAAAAGGAAAATTAATAAAAATTTTAATTTAGTCAATTATATATTTAATTAAAAAGTAAATATAAAAATTTCCAATGAAATAATTAATCGAATTAGGTATATAATTAATTAAAATGAAGTAATGATTTTCCAATTAAATAAAAAATTAAATCATTTAAAATTTTGATTAAATACCAATCTTAAAACAACGAAAACCCTAATTTTTTCTGTAAAAAAACGTGGTAGTTTTGGTTCACGCGTTGAAGATTACTTTCGGTTATTGGACGAACCAATATTGATTGACGTTCGTAATGCAATAACTTTTAGTATGCTAGTACTCTACGGTATTTTTCATAGGTGTCTTAGTCAAAAACTTTTTCGATAAAAGGATTGTCAAGGGCTTTTAAAGGCGCTGTAGAAAATTTGTGTTTTTTTTCAGCTAAATCATGCCATTTTATTCGAATTCAGATTTTTTATAGATAAAAAAGCACTGGCCAACGATGTGCATATTTTAAACTAAACATTTTTATCTGATTTCCTATTGACTTAAGAGTTTTGATAACGGAGGAAGCGGTTTTTTGTGTTTGAAGTTTGTACTCGTAAAATGCTCTAAGTATGAAGACATTTATATTGCATTCTGAAGTAACCTCATTTTGTGTTTATTTAAATATTTTGCTTTGAATATTGCTTTTATTTCTTTGCAAATTTTAATTATTTCAAATGAATAAGAGTTCTAAAATATTTTGTTTATGCTACCACAAAAATCTTAAAAATCAAAAACACATAAATTAAAAAAAGATTTTCAGTAGGATTTTATTACTTTCAATCTGAAAGATAAAAACTAAATTACTCCTTAATAGACAATTGAAACTACAAGATTAAAAAAGATATTTACTACAACGCTACAAATGATGTCTTATTATAACTACAGTATCTTATGCAATACACATGCCTTCTTTTGCTCTGTCTTCCCCCTCCACACACCAGTTGAGTATATTTCTCTGCATGAATGAAATAAACTCAATCGAATGCCTAAATGCAATTGCCACTAAACATTGTTTATTATAAAATTAATTCCATTATTTAGATATTTTATTTTTGATAAAAATAAATTGCATTTTTACAATTTTAAAATAAAAATAAGAAGGAAAGATGCAAACAATAATGACTACACTTTAATATTATTATGAAAAATGTGTCTAGCCATCTCAGAGACTGACTTACATGCCACAACATAAGTCGTATTAAACAAATATAATTTTTATACAGTAGCATCACATCTTTTACAAGGCGTCTTCTTTTTAAGATGATAAATAGCTTTTGCACAAATATCTTATGCACAGCGTGTTTAGGTTTTAGGTAGCATGTGTCATGTTGAAGACGAAGCATTAAGATGATGATTACTTTATTTTTTTTAAACTTTTGCCTTCATATTTTAAAATCAATAAAAAAGTAAAATTTTACATTTTTAAAATTTATAAAAATAAAGAAATATGAAAATATAAAATATTTTAGTCAAACAATTTGGAAAATTAGAAAGCGGTGAATAGGTTTCTCTTTTAAATTAAATTAAGTTGATTTAATACAGTTCACTATTTTGACACAGATTTGATATAAATTGTTTACTAAACTGCCCTAAGCCTAAAAATTAATATTTTTTTAAACTTGGTACAAAATGATTTGCCAAAGTATCATTAAATTGATGTAAATAAAGGCGACGACTGGCTATGGAATACAAACGTGTGATCCAATCACAATAAATTCTGCTAAATTATGTCGTAGTAAAAAAAAACACACACAAAAAAGTGTGTAAATATGTCATTCTATCACACAAGAGGTTGCATGTTAAAATGCAACTTTGAACGCACAGAAATCGAATAGACCTGTCAATAAGTTTGAAACACATTTATACAACATTCTTCTTTTAGGACACACGTTCTATTTTTAAAAGATCTAGCAACTATATCTAATAATGTATCATGGGCTTCAGGGGAAATATTAAACAATTTACTGTTTTCGTACCACCTTAAAATTATGTTGACTTACAAAATTACTTTTTTTTTTCAAGGGCAGAAGCAAATTATAGGTTCTGCCACAATGCAGTTTCTTATAAACTTGTTAAAATTTATAAAGTAATGCTGTTAGAGTTTATGACAAAAGACAGTATGTGCCAAAATCAAGTCCTTTTTTTAACTTTATTTCGTTACTTTTTGCTGTAGCTGCAATACAAATTTCGAGACAGATAGATGGACGAACAGAAAGACAGGCATAAAAGCGTTAAAATGCGGTTTCGTTTTTACCCTCTAATCTCGAATACTAAAGATAATTATTGGGGCAATAAGAAAGCACATGAGCAATATCCTTAATCGCGACCTTTTTGTAATTTCTGAATGGGGCCTGGCGAGCAGGGTTCAGCTTAATGCTGATAAAATCTAGGCTGAACATGCTTCCTCATTTGTAATTATGGGTGATATATATCTTAAGGAATCAGAAGCTCTCGATTTTCATAGCATGAAAATTCAATGCGATGTTCGTTGGAACAACATATTTTTCATGTTGATTAGTTTTTCTGAAATGGTGAAAGAAATACTTTACTCCATCTGATCTCCTTACTATCTATATTACCTTTATCAGACCGAAAATGAAATACAACTCTGATGTATGGGCCGGTGCTTCAAAGTCTATTTTGAAGTTACTTGACTGTGTGCAGTAGAGACCGAAGAAGCTCATCGATGACAGCAGGGTATCCAGCTATAATAACTCACTGAAGCATCAACGCAATATGGGGTGTGTTTTAATGTTTATCATTACTAAAACGGAATGTGCTCTTATGAAATCAGGGAACTCATTTCTGAAAACCGTAATTTCGTACGCGCAATGCGCTCTGCATCAAGAACGCTTTCCTTTGTGGTCGATTGGCCAGTAAATCGCACTACGCATTACAGAGAAAATTCGTTTTTTAGCCGAACACTTAGTATGCGCAAAGATTTAAATCAAATGTCCACAAGCACCACTCCCTCTTTTCCCCTTTCCACAACCTAATTTCCCAGTTCTGGCACAATGCATTGCATAAGAAGGTGGCATCCCCTATTAGGAATTATTTCGTGATATCATTTAACGCTTAACCCTGATATTTATTTTTAAATAGATAAATAAATACCCCATGATTCCCTTTACCCTCCTAACGTTAGTTAAAACTCATTTTGAAAAAATGTTGAATTTTAAATTTAGAAACCACTTATAACAGACCAATGTTAAGGACTTTAGAAGCCAGAAAAAAATCACAACTTTAATTATTTTAGTGCGATCTGGGTATATCATTATTTGGATAAAATTCAAGTTTTATCAGATTAAAGTTTATATTTTTGTATATCAAAATACATGCTACTAAAATTAATTTGTGTGAAATGATTACGAATTCTACTTCCTTTTATTTTCAAGCTTATATAAAACAAGTAAAAGTGCTACATTCGGCTATATCGAATCTTACACATCCTTCACCATACATGGAAATCTAGTTTAGTAAGGTAACTCCAAGCAAAAAAAAAAAAAAAAAACAAATTGCGGTGACAGAGAAAGTAAGGAAACAAAAAATTAATTACGATAATTTATTTAATTTGTGCTTGATTCCATCAAATATTAAAAATTTTAGAGGCCCATAAACCGGAAAACATGGACGAGAACCAATTTTTTCACTAAATTTTTTTCCTTATCTTTTGATTCTGTATCGCTCCATAAATTTGTTTGTTTGATTGGAAAAACTTTATTGCTTGACTGCCTCGAGAGACATGGACCCATCTCGCTGATTTACAATAGCAACTCTTTCGAAACTCTGTCTGATCGATTGGCGTATTTAAATTTTCTTTAGCTGATCTAGTGCCTCGGTAAACTTGATGTAAACACAAACACGTACGGACAGACGGATATCGCTCAATCGACTCCGCTATGTATAAGAGTCAGAATACATAAAATTTATGGGGTCGGAAATGGAAATGGTAGAAATTACAAAAGGAATGATAAACTTAGATAAACCCTTTTTGATAAAGTTTTCTATTTTAGTATCTTATGATTAATGATTAACAATTGTTTAACTAATACCTATTGTTTGTGCGCTAATTCGTCTGATTCCTTATTAGTTAAAGATATTGTCAATAATAAATTTTATCTACAAGTACAGATAAGCAAAAGTAACTCACAAGCAAACTTTAGAGAAGTTGTTAAATATACCGCACTTTGCCATATGTTTTTTTGTAAAGGTGGCAGGAGGGAAATTAAATTTTTGTTTAAAAAAATATATCCATCTTTCTGTTAATATTTTTTTAAATTTTATTTAGTTTTAAGTTTTTTATTAAATTAGAATTTTATTTATTTTTTTTTTTTTAGAACTTGAAATTTTTTAAAGTTTATGAAGCATGTTTACAGCTACTCCGGATGTCATTCTTAACCAAATAAAGTTTTTTGTTTAATTATTTTTGCATGTTAATATGTATTTTAAATATCTAAAAAAAAATTTACTCATAACAATTTTAATTGTGGGAAAATGTCTACCATTTGGCTTTTGTTAAAAAAAGTGTGGAACTAAAACATATGTTTATGTATAATTTGCATAAACAAACATCGTTGCATTGTTTTCTCAGCAAAACGTTAAAAAAAATTAATATGCAGACGCATCGACTAGTGTATGAGTTACTTGCTTAAAAAGCGCGATTTGTAGAAGATGTAAAATGAAATGAACATTTGAACACCACCTGCCCCCACAAAACATGATACCGAAAACTAAAAAATTTGAATAGCAAATACAACAAAATATTTCTTTTACTTATATGAGAGCATAAAATAGTCATCTTGGGTGCAATAGAAAATTTTAAGCCTTTGAATAATAGAAAAATATTTGTAAATATTAAAACAACAACAAAATTAATTTGTTCCCTTAGAAGCTTAAGTACTTTCATTTTTAATGCATTTAGAAACTTTGCACATTTCTAATATCTTTTTTAGCACAAAATCTTAATGAAACATGTCTTTCTATCATTAAGAACTTATGAAGTCATATTTAGTACCTGTTGGAAATTTATACTTTCTTTAGGAAACAAAAATTATGTTACGACGAAAGATGAAAAAGGAGACACCACTATCAATGGGCATCTGAAATAATTAAAAAATTTTTTATTGCTTTAAAACCACTTTAAAGTTTTTAAAAAACTTAAAATAATATCGAATTATCGTTTAAGTAATACTTGAGAACACATAGAAAAACTAATTATCGGAATGCTTATAATGAGCTCAACTGCCAACTCAACTGCAATTGTTGGGCTTACCAGCTTGCTTCCTAATACTGCAAATCAACAGCTGATAAATGTAAATTGATAAAGTCGGCCGTTTTAGCTTGCACCACAATTCCTTTTATTTTTATAATATAAAAAACAGTCTCTGAATTATTCTTAGATTCTCAATTAATCTTCTAGCCTGCGGTAACTAAAAATGCAAACTTTTCACGCCGAACAAGACTGAAGTATAGTAATTTTTCGCAGTACAAATAAAAACTTTGTATTTCCTATTGTACATTTGTGCAATATTTTCAATTACGAAAAACCGAAAGAAAAAAAAAACCCAACTGTGATGTGTTTTACATCCAACGTTGATATCTGGCTGTCACTACAATTGTCACTGACTTTCAAACAGCAGGCAAAATAAGCAAATATAAAGAAATTTTAATAAACAACACAGGTTGCTTGTATAAATAACAACGCACGAGCACCAACTCACACACGTATTAATATGCAACAACTTGATTTAATATCTTTGCAAAGCGATGTCGGTCTGCTCCACCCAAGTAGAGATGAGCAAAAAATAACACACACGCAATCATTAAAGAAGTTGTTACACACACTGCAGTTACCACTCCGTCATTGTCATTTGTAGTCAGTCAGACTTGACTTGAGAAGAAACAAAAAAAAAAACAAAATGAAACTTAAAATTTATGTTTTTTACCATAAAAATTATTTGCATACGTGTTAAATATTACAAGCAAATAAATGTCGCATTTAAATGCAATTAAAAGATTGTATGTAAATTTTTTACATGTTCTTACTTTTCGACATGCTAACACAAGAGCTCAAACATAACTTTATTATTAATTCCATCAGGGTACTGTACTGCTGGATTCATGCAAATGAAAATTCTCGGTAAGAGCAAGTTAGAGTCTAGTTGCAATCTAAAGCGCAGGTGGTGTCATCTTGTGTTGACTCCTATTTGTTTAATTCACCTGAATTTGTAAGAAGATCGTTATGCTTTCGAAAACAAAAAAAAATGTTTTAATTGGTGTGTTTTATTTGCTTTATTAAATTATGAAAAATGTTTTTTTATTTAATTCATATAATATGTTATGCAAATAAACTTAAATACACTTAGTACAGTTTGCAAACAAACGTCTCTAAATGTTAAATTTATGTAAACACATACATACACATGTTTTTTCAAAGAAAACTTTAATATCAAAATTTTTATAACGTAATTTCTCCCAATTTAATCCTTTTAAAGAAATCATTTTTAAAAAATTTTAAAAGTCACGTACTACGTTTATATGCACTCTACATGCGATTATAAAATACTTGCAAATAAAATTACTCGAATTTTTTAACCCACTTTTTATACGGCGAATGGCAATCAAGGCTATGCTCCATTTTAGCGGAACCGAGCAACATATGGACACAGGGGAGCCTGGTAGCCAAAAAAAAAAAAAAAACTAAAAATTTCGAAGGGGGTGGCAACGTTATACATATTAATTCCAAGCAGTTCGTTAATCACATTTTGATTTTGTAAATTAGTTACAAAATTTAATAGAATTAATATTTGTACTTTAGACAAGACGTACAGACAAAGTAATAATTTTAATCAGCGTACGAAAAAAATACAAATTCTAAAACCCTTTCTGAATGAAAAAGAGCACTAACGAAATATTTGGCTTTTCAACAATCGTACAATTGCTAAGTTTGCTACGAAACAAGTGCTTCTTTTAAGGTGCCATTACATTCTATACTATAACAAGCAAACTAATCATCAACATTTACGAAACGTTTTTTCTGAAGTTGGTTTAATTTTGTTTTCATTGTTTTCTCTTCTGGCTCAGTACGTTAATTTTAATGCAGAGCAAAAACGATACAAATTTAAAAGTTTTTTTTCTATTTTACGCGAACAAAAATAAAGCAGAACAAATGCAAACGTTTCGTTTAGCTTATTTTCGAACCCTGTTATTTTTAAATAATCTTCTATTGCGGTTTTTTAAATTTATTTTCTTACGTTTTAGTTTTCAAAGCAGCACATTTTTTAAAAAATATTTTTTTTATCTTAAATGTACTTAAGAAATTTTATAAATGTAGTTTTCCACAAAGTACTTCATTCAAAGGGACTCTGAAGACGTTTCTTTATTTAACAGCAATTTTTGTGAGAGGTGATTGTCTTTAATAATTTATTGAATTGTGTAGCGTAATTTTTCCTTTTTTCCAAAGTACTAGGAAGACAATTTTTAAAGAGATTTATATTTTCACAGGGACTGTTGTCAATACATTGCAAAGATGTTTTTTAAGGAATCCAACAGTGACAGTAAGGAAGGCTTACAAGAAGTGGATGTATTAGTCTCTTTAAAAACTCCTGCTTAGAGGAAGGTAGAAGAGATGAAGAAATATTCCCCGCTAAAATTGGAGGAGTTAATCTCTTAAGGCATTGCGTTAGGAAGTATCCGTTTAGTAAGAACTCCAGTAACTACCTTGTTCTCAGATCATATAAGCTTGGGCAGTGACTAAGAGAAGCTGAGACGTTAGCGCTTATAGCATGTAAATACATCGTTGGCTATGGACCACGGTCAATTTTATGTACAGCTTTGGGCAAACCATCGGTTATAAAATTGTTAGCAATTATGATAGGTTATGTGATAAAGTATGGATCGATATTATAAAATTTCTACAGCCAAGAGTAAAAGATAATAGTGGAAGGATGAAACTCGATGAAAATTAGCGAGTGCCAGAAATGAATGATTGAGTATCTAAGAGGTAACTAAAGGACCCATAATGTGGTGGTCTGCCGTTGTATCCCCCTACAAAAAATAAATATTAATAATTCGTGAAAATATTATGGCTATAAAATTACTTTGCATGTTGAAAACAAATCTTAAATATTTATTTTTATATATATTTTCGTAAATTGAAATAAACAAAAGAAAAAATCTTAAAATGTTCAACATCTAAAAACGCAAAATTATTACTATTTCACAAAAGTTAATTTTCTGCTAATATTTTCTACGTGACGTCATTATTTTCAGGATTATTTCATAAACTTATGGTCAGTGCTTTTATAATATAAGAACCTGATAAACTTAATAGGTCTTTAACCAAGCCATGCATTTATCATTTAAAACGAATATAATATAAAAGACAACTAACTACCTGTTACACATCTACAAAAAGAAAAAAATATTTTTTTAATATTTTCTTTATGAAAATATCAAAGATAATTTATGTTTTAAATTTATTGGAATTTATATGTGAAGTTTATTCAAAACTTTACTTTGGTATAATGTAGGCGACCTTAAAACTGTTGAGCATATGGTGACTTTTTAATATTTCATTAGGAATTTTTTTTGCAACTTTATTTATTGATTTTTTTCTTATTATATTGCAGAAAAAAATATATACTTTTAAACATAAGTTTTCAATTATTTATGATTTATGGCTTGTGATTTGAAAACATTAAAAGGGTCCCTTGAAAAAGTTTAAGGAAAAAATAAAAAATTCTTGTTAAATAGTTTGTTCTTTAAACGTGACAAAATTTTTAAATATTTTTAATAAAACTGTTGTTTAATCCTGGACAAAATGTTTATTATACTAGCAAAGTATACTTTGTTACTATTAAAGCAAAAAGTACACGAGTAATCAATGACAGAATTTATTAAAAAAGAATTTATTGAAATATTGTTAATTTCAATATTGTTTATTAAGAGCTCTTAGGGTTGGTGAATTTTCTACTTTTTAAAAAAGAAGTTTCGACTCTGAACATTTGTATACATTTGTAGCTATTGATGATTCATTGATTGCTAGTAGAATTTTTTGGTATAAATAAAAATTATTGTGAACACTTTCTGGTAATATTTTACTGAAATTTTGATCGCTTAATGAAACACCATTTTTTAGGTATTTAAGAGTGTTATATTCGGCTATGAAGAATTTTATATACCCTTCAACATAAATGTAAATCTAGTTTACTGAAGTAACTCCAATAAGAAACAAATTTTGGGATGATAAAGAATTAAAAAATAAGAAATTTTTTTACATAAAAATGTCATTGGATCTTTTTAAAAAATTGTAACTTTTCCTGAAAGATCTCTTTAAAGGATTTTAAACGATACGCATATTGATATCTTGAAAAATATGGTGCGCAATCGTACTTTTCTATAAATAGTTCAGATGCATATTTTTTAATTTAGTTTTCAATTGTCAAGATGAGTAAACGTAAAGAAATTGGCATCGATTTAATAGATCTTATTGTTTAAGAGCGTAAAGCAGGAAAATCTTATCGCAAAATTAACGGAAATATTAAAATACCTTTTGCCACTGTCCAATACATAATCAAAAAGTATGAAAATACTGGTTCCGTAGAGAATAAGCCAGGATCTGGACGACCCAAGAAGCTCTCTAGGCGAGATGTCAGTTTTATTTTAAGAGAAGTGGCAACAAATCCGAGAATATCAAGGCTTAAATAAAAGATCAAAAATATTACGGATAAGAAAGTTCATCCAAAAACGGTTCAAAGAGCGTTACGAGCTAAAGGGCATGCAAGCAGAGTTCGCCTTGAAGTTGCAAAAACACACTTTAACAAAGGCGCAGATTTTTGGAAAAAGGTACTGTTTACGGATGAAAGCAGGATTAACTTGTTTTGAAATAACGGGCGTGGAAAAGTTGGGCGTAAAAAAATACAACACTTGAGCGAAAGAATATTGTGCCCACAGTGAAACATAATGGTGGCAACGTAATGGTTTGGAGCGCCATTGCTGCATCTGGTTGGTGTTTATTGATGGTATTATGGACCGATACTTTTATAAACAGCTTTTAGAATGCAATCAGTTGATATACACCGAACGTTATAAGAGAGTGGCTGATTTATCACGCACCAAGGCAGTTGAAATCGCTTCCACAATCACCGGACCTAAACCCGATAGAGCACGTTTGGGATTTTTTAAAGCTAAAAATCGGTTATGTTAGTGCTACCAACAGAGAAACGTTAAAAGAAGCATTACAAATGTGTTGGTCCGAAATTACTCCTGACATGACCAAAAATCTTGTCGTTTTAATGCCGAGACGTCTGCAGGTCTGGAAGTCAAAAACGTTTTTCTGTTATGTATGAACACTTTTGTCCATCTTTATAATTTGTTTTTTGTGTATTTATCGTTATTTTTTATAACTTAAAAAATATGGACGAGCGCCAATTACTTCACTTGATGTTTTTTTTTCTTATTTTTATGTTTTTGTTTTTTTTATATTTTATTGAAGTTATCTTACTACAATAGATTAATTCAAATGATATAGAAAAATTTGAGGCAGTCGTAGTGTTTTGCCTCGAAAGGCATGAATCAATCTTTCTGATTTTCAATAGAAAAATTTTCCAAACTTTTCTGATTGATTTAAAATTGGTACCTAAAATTTCTCTAGCTCATCTTGTGCCATTGAAAAGTAGATTTCAATTCCGTTACGAACGGGCAGATGAACAGAAGGAATTCACCTAATCTACTTCGCTTTGCATAAGGTTATAAGAAACTCATCAACATAAAAAAACGTAAACAAAATTTTAGCAAAATATTTTATATTTTAATAAATTTGGAATGATAATTTAATTTATCGAATTTGTGAATTATTAATCGTATTTTTTATGAATATTTAGTTTGTCATGAAATTTTAATTTCTCGATTGCGAGTTAATTTTTTGAAAACAGTTAAGATTTTTTTGTTAAATTATCTTTTAAGTTTAATATTTCAGAGCGGTCGACTGCAAAATTTAAGGAAAATATCTCAATCAATTATAGACTTTACTTACTGAACTTAACACTTTGACGCAACTAACTTTAACTCGATAACGTACAGACGGCCATCGCTAAATGAACTTCCCTATGTAGAAGAAAGAAAAATATTTCTAAATCGTCATCACAGCAGACAGTAATATAAAGAAATATTTTTTAAACAAAAATTCTTAACTATAATCCAATTTCATAAATTCAGTGATTCTTATAATGATCGTTTTTAAAGCGCTTGAGCTGTAACAGACTTTTTATTCCAAAATATTTGCCAAATTGGGAAATTGGTCTTTTCTCTGTTTTATTTAAAGACTTGTAAGATTAAATTCTAAAACTAAGTAAGATTTCATAAAAACCAATAACTTTTAATATTTAAGATCTTTAAGGGCTGTCATTTTATACAGAGTTAACTGTGGCCCCGTTAAAAAAATATCTGCAGCCTTTCCTATTTTGCCGCTCTATTAATTTTGTGTTCTGAAATTTTAAACCCTGTTTATTTGCTTTATTTAAACTGCAATAGGACACAATTATTATAATTAAAACACAAAGAAGAATATTTTTTTAATTTATCTACTTGTAATTTGAATTCACTTGTAAATGTACACTAATGAATTTATGAGCGGTCATACAAATGAAAATGAATTTGAAACTATAAAAATAACGAATGATGGCAACAGCCCTGTGAAAATCCATTGGTAGTCAGCCAGCCTACATTCGCAAAGCATTCAATGACAATTTACTTAAAAACATTTTTATCCCTTTTTCTCAAAATGATTATTCATTGCAAATGTGATCATGTTGCTGTGAACAAATTGTGACTGACGACTACACTTCACATGTTGAGATCACTTAAATGCATCTCATATTACTGCAATTGTTGTAAATTTTTAGAGTGTGTTAAAAATAAAAGAAATTATTTTTGTATTTATAAAATTAACATTTAAATTTCATATGTTGAAAGCATTTAAATATTAAAGTGTTCAAGTGGCTAGATTTCAAGTGCTCTAGAGGTTGCTGATCCGAAAAAAAATAAATGCCTTTTTGGGTGGCATTTGTTGCAGCTGAATATTAAAATAACATGTTTAATATGAAATAAAATTCTATTATCTCACCATGGATTCTGTTGCACATTTAAAATTAATTTTTTGGTTTTTTTTTTGTTTTTCTGTTTGTTTTTGCTTGCGCCAATGACAGTTGGCATTAAAGTTTATTTGTGTTTTTATATGTTCCGTACACAAAGTTTGCACTGTTTAATTAAATATTTAATTTTATTATTACCTTTTCTTTTGCAAGGGTCTAGTAAGTCACATTTTCTTGTATTTCTTTTCGTGAATGTTTTATTACTGTTTTGAAAATGTTACAAGTTTAAATAATGAGTCTGTTTTTATAAAAGTTGAAGAAGCGTCAAATATTTGAAGTCTTTCTTACTGCCAAATAAACTGAAAGAAAAAAAATTTTGTGTTAAAGAAATAAATAAATAAGCATAAAAATGACTCAAATAATGATTCATGAAATGTTATCGAATTTAAAACAAGGTGCGAGAAAAACTTATGTTAGTCAATTTTTTATAATAAATAATTTGAATTATATTTATATGAATACTGTTTTTTTTTTAAATAACACAAAAAAATCATAAAAAAATTTTTTATTCGTAAGATGGCACTAACGGTTACTTTTTGATCAGTCCTGACCATATGTCACGAATAACACTAACAATGTTGACTTACAAGGCCACAACAAACGATGCGTTTTTTTTTGGACATAATGAAGTCTATGGGGTTCGCTGATGATTTGTTTTTCTTCCTATTGGCCAAAAATGAACCTCATCGCGTCACACAGTTTTGCATCTGTAAGTTGTACGATTTGATAATTTATATTCAAATTGTTGTTGTAAAAACGTCAATTTCTTCATGATGATTAATTGTTTTTTTATAAGGACCAGGAGTCAGGGGATGACCGCTACTTATGCAATGCATTGTACCAAAACTAGGAAATTATATTGTGGGAAGTGGGACAGAGCGAATAGTGCTTGTGGATATTTGATTTTAATTTTTTACATTGAAAGTGACAGCAAAGACCTCTGCGGGGAGTTTGTTCAACATACGAATTGTACGGCTAGCAAACGAATTTTCTCTGTAATGCGCAGTTAACCTTTCTTAAGCTTTGACGGCCTTAAAAAAATAAACGATAGGTAACCATCCATAAAATTAAATTTTCTGTGGTCGTCAAGAAATGTAACTGATTAAGATTATTTAATTATTTTTGTCATTAAAATAAAGCCAAATAATAAAAATTGTTTCAAAGCTTTGATTAACTTAAAAGAGCCGAATACAGTTTTGATTTTAAGTCCCCCAAATCATATAAGAAATTAATCATGTCCTAGAAGCTTATATTTATGGAGAATATTCAGAATAAACCCCAAAAATACCAATGAATTTTATTTTCTTCCTTTTTCTTTTCATTATTGAATTTCCTTTTTTTCTTTGCTAACTCCTTTACGCACTCCATTTCGTCACATCCATGTCTTCACCTAATTTCCCTAGATTAATTGTCGAACTCAAAGGAACTATGATTGCAAGTCGTCTCTTAAATAATGGAGAGTACTCATACAACATATGAAAGCAAAAACATGATAAGGGGTTTCTCAAGTTTAATTCGCCTATTAAAGCCAAACAAAATTACTACGGCCCTTGTATTAAAATCTGCATACTGTTGTATGCTGCTTGCGTTCAAGCTTTTTATGTCAAAATTTTAAGTTCAATAGCGTTTATATGGATTTCTTAAATCTCTTCAATTTTGAACCATGAACAAATAATTTAAGAGATGAGTGAAACCATAAAAATCATAATTAGAATCAATTTTGTTTTAAAAGCTGGCCATGAAAACTGTTTAATGGATGAAAGAGAAGCAAGCACTTCTATAACAACCAAAAATTTTTAGAACAACACTTTTTTGCAAAAATTCACAAATAATAATTAAAATAAAAAATGTGTACCTTTTTATAGGAAAAACGAACATTTTATTGCGAAAACCTTTTGCCGTAAAAAAATGATTAACTTTTTTCAATTAATTTTAAGTTTTCACAATTTAATTTTTTTTTTACTAAAAATCTTTCAAAAAGTCTTCACCTCAACTCAATCATTATTGGAAAAGGCGATTTTTTATTGACGACAAATAAATATAAAACTCAAACGCTTATTGTTTGTTAAGCAGACAAAAAAAAAAACGGTGAATTTATAAAAGGTTACGAATAAAGACGACTCCAGGATTCCTGTAGCCGTTCTTTTTCTTTTTATACAGTAAACTTCCTATTTTTTATGTTGTAAGTGTTTGAAGACTTAACAAAATTTTGGTGATATATTCTTAAAACTAATATTTCGAGTATTGAAATATCGTTTAGATCTAGAAAGAAATTGTAATAAGGAATTATTGATCTAATTTATTGTGACTAACTTTTCTAATAGATTGTGGGAGACTTTTTATTACATTAAAATTTGTTTCTTTTTAATTTTTATGTGCCGCTACTATACCTTCGTTAAGGATTATAGAAACTTAATTGTATTAAATACAAGTATTTCTGTTTTTAGTTAATTACATACACATCCAGCATTTACTGCAAAAGGGTTATAACTTTTACTTTAAACTTTAGAACTTCAATTTTAGTTTTAAATCTCTGTCCCTGCTTATTGTGACGAGCTTATTTCTAAGCGTCTCATTTCTACAGATAGAAATGTCTTAAGGGTTCCATTTAGTTGTTCCAAATATAAAACTTTAAATACATTTATCTCAGCTTGCTTTTTTGAGACATTTTAAAATTGTAATTAAATAAACTTGCTCGTATTGAAATAATACAGTTTAAATTTTTTTGACATATATAAATTATTATTTAACAGCCAATATTAAAAATATTCGTTTTGAAAAAAATTTAAATTAAAAATACAAGTTGGTTTCATTGCAAAAGTATCATTTTCATGAAAAACAAGCTTTTGTTAAGCTGTCATTTGCAAAAGCTTTAAATAATAAATCTTTAATTTTGTTAAAATATTTTTCCATAAGCTGTTGTGACACCTGTGATTATTAAAGAGATATATAAAAATGTACATTAGCTTGTAAATTTGTCGCAAGTACCAACCTTTCTTTTTTCTTTAATTAAAATATTAATTATTTTTAACATTATTAAGCCTCTTAATCCTCATCTGCCAACCATGTCTAAGACTTGGCTTATGTATGAGTGGTCATCAGCGCACGTCACATGCAGTAGTTTTTGTAAAAAAATGGAATATATTTAATTCAACTTAAAGCCCGTTCAGACTATTATACAAGTATTAATATTTTCATCACATTTTACGATACAAAAATCTAAATACATTCGTTTCGACTGTCAAAAAAAAATTTTAAAATCACATATTGTGTTCAGACCATCACACTTGAAATAAAATGTGTAATACAAGAAGGAAACAAAACAACTGTTCAAAATAGTTTTTATAAGTAAGCAACCTTGATCCAATAAAAAGTATTAACGTTTAAAAAAAAATCGACAAACGAAAAAGTCTTATGGGATGTCAAATTTTTATCGTATTATTTTGCAATTTGTGTGATGTTTTCTGTTCACACTATTCCACTTGCTCGTATTATTTGAATTTTTGACAAGTATTAATACAAAGTATTATAGTCTGAACTAGGCTTTAACAATATAATAAAAAAAATCCAATTTCATTTTAAAAACGGTGGAGACAAAAAATACGATTAATATTGAATAAATAATATTTAATGTTTAATTTTAAAACGTTAATCACTATTACGCGTATGCACATATTTAAAACCACTCCACTTCGTTCATTAATCGTTTTTTGCAATCATCGATATGTATAACTGGCAAAACATATAGTGCTTTTATTTTTATTAAAAAAATAGTATTTTATTTTTGTTTTTGTTTTTGTTTTTTGTTTTTTTTTTTTGTTTACTCCAATGTTCATTTCAGTTTATCCGTTGCCACATGTGTGTTTCTTAAAACTAAAACACCGCCTTGTTAGTTAGCAGAACAGAGACTTTAGTAAAAAAAGAAATAAAAATAAATGGAAAAGATGATGAGGAAAAGATGCCAAGCTACTTGTCCTCTTAAACAAATAATCCAATTTAAAATAATCATGCATGGCGTCTGTTTGCCATTCAACTCTTCGCGACTTTTGTGCTCATACCTTGTTTAGCTGTTGCTGTTATTTTTGATAAGCCATTCTTAAGCTTATAAAACCAGCTCATCATATTTCTTTGTGTTTTTTCTGCGCAAAAGAATTTTTTTTTTTGCTTTATTTCCTTAAAATTAACTGTAAAATATTGTTAAATGAAATTAAAAAAAGAACGAATTCATAAAATTGTATACCTGCTATAAATTGAATAAATGCGCTGTTAATGGAAAGACGTCTGCAACGACGAGCAAATAGTATTTCAAACGCCATCCTGTTAAAACCACATATCGGGAGTATTATTATTATTATTCAATTTATTGTCAATATTTTTAAGTCAAGAACCAGTAGAGTCCTTCGATTCCCCTGGCCTAAAACGGATTAGTCGTAAGACGTTGTAAGCGCGTCTGCTTACGAACCTACAAATGTAAAATTTTTGACACTGACGAGAGTAGTTTCTCTTGAAAAATTAGGTTTCGAATAACACCAAACTTTATTTGTAAAAAAATTGTTTAAAACTGGCAAATAAAAATCTAATATGAGTTTTTAACTATTCAAAAAAAAAATATTTTTAATTTTAAAATAACGGCCTTAGGATAAATGGAAGAACACTAAGATTTATTTCTTTTATTTAGTGGAATCGACAGTAAATTTGGCTTATAAATGAGGCTCGCATAGTTAAGAAAAAAAACTGTTTAAAATGTGGATGTGCGAAGAGAATAGATTTTTAAATTCTACAAGTAGTTGTGACTAAGCGGTGGGCTTTCAAAAGTTTCTTTCAGTTGAAGGTCGCTGGAATGATAACCAACTTATTAATTAATACAATTTAATTACTTATGTTTCATTAGGTACGTATAAATGAAATAGTCTTATTCATTTTAGAAGTCCCTTATGATGTAGAAAAATATTTTTTTTTCATCACCTGATTAAATGTATTTCCATCTGCTATAGGGCATACATCTGATATTTTTAATTGACTTCCCTAAATATTTAAGACAAGACAATGACGCACTGAATGAAAAACAACAAGTCGTTGTCTTCAGAAAAGTCAAGTCGTAATCTTCAGTTTGATTGTTCTGGAGTTTAAAAATACAATCGTAGCACCAGTGAAAAGTAAAAACCAAATCAAAGGTAATTTTTAGGGTACCACTGGATTAACAACATAGCCGTTAGAAGAAAAAGGTATAATCTTTGTGCTATTTGGCCAGTATTTTAAAAACAAAGAGCATGATGCCAATTGAATTACTTAGGCCAGGGCAGCAAATTGTCAAATAAGCTTTACGGCAAAAGTATACAAAAATTTAATCAATTGAGGAATAAACTCATTAATTATTAAAGAATTCCTCGAATATTTAAGATATCAGCATATACATCGGTAACAATGATGGTTCGAAAATGGCCAAATATGAGTCAAATTTGAAATCAGAATATAAATTGCAAAAAAAATCTGTAGATCAACCAAGATGTGGAAAGAAAGTTTAAAAGCAAAAAATAAAACTGAAAGATTTAAATACGTTTATGACTTTCATTCACTTTTGAATATTTTTTTAACTCATTCCTATTCTCAGGAACTCATTAATTTCAAACTCTGCATTCTATATCGCACACTTATTAAACACCATCATCAAAAATGCTTCATTGGTATTTTTATTATTTTATTCGTTACAAAAAGTATATGAAAACGTCCTAACGTAAGTTATGTTGTAGGCATAGTACCCGTATTGTTTCGTAATATCTTACGATGATTGTTGGGGGTGTAACGAATTTAATAGTAACGTCAAAAAAAGTTATAAGAAATATAAAAGGAAAGACACCGAAATAAGTACGTGTTGTTTTCACATGGCGCATCCTCATTGAATGCCATAAATCAGACACAACAATTTATTTTAAATTTATATGTTGTCATATCGTTAGACTTTTGCTTTAAGAATGGGAGTAATTTTTTCTTACTTACAAGAATGACTGGGATAGCTGGAAGACTGACTGACTCACTGACAATTTCCCATCGCAGTTAAAGCTTTTAACTTTTGTAATATTTAACACAACGTGTGTTAACTACTGCTTGTGCACATTTTCTCTTTAAATAGCTCTTTTTCCTTCAAACGTTTCTACAAAGTCAATTCTTGACGTGCTGCCAAGAAGTTTTTTTTTTATTAAACTACAGGTTAGAGTTATGGACCGATTATACGAATGACTGGTTGTTTGTCAATATTTCTTTTTAAGATCATAATAATTGTTATAAATGATTAACGACAACAAGGGCATAGACAACAAAGTACAAAGTAGCAATGAGTGTTATGTTGGTGTAAGAAAATTTATTACTTATTAGCAGTTAATAAAATAAATGTACAAAGTAATTTTTGATTTTAATTTTAAGGTTTTTTGCTAAGAATTTTGTAGGTTAACTATTTTTATAATTACTTTTATTTTCAAAATGTTAGTTAAGCAAGTGTTATATAAAATAAAATCTTTGATGACAAAAAAGTAGTTCTTTTGGCCACTTCGCTCAACTCCCAATGGGACTTTTAATCACGTTTGATGTAGGTAAAAGATATTTAAGGAAAATCAGGTTACTTTTGAATTTTTGCTTTAGATTTGATATTCGTGTTAATAATTTCTTTAAACGATTTTTAATTTATAAATATTATTTTTAAAAATTTGTGTTGATATTTGAAACAGCTTTCATGTCAGTAGTTATCGAAAACTAAATTGAAAAGCGTTTTGTTTTTAAAATGTCCAAAATCAGCGATTTCTACATTGCATTATTAATAATAAAGTAAATATTTTAAATATTAAAAAGAACTTTCAGAGACTAATGCGACGCTTTTTGTGTTAAATATCTACAACCTTAACAGAACAGTGCTGGTAAATTGAAGGTCACCGATGAAATGTTATTAACTGCGTAGAAAAATGTTTCTACCACGTTCTTAAAGGTAAAATAAAAACTTTACGTATGTTTTTGTACACTTGTGATATCTATAATAACAGAATTTTTCGATACCAAAATTTATTAGAACCCAATAAGTTTTCTTAAAAAATTTTATACGAAAGGTGTTCTTTGGAGCTGATAACTTACAAAAAATTTTATAAGCGGCATTTTGAACTTTGCTAAACAAATATCTAGAAACAGACGCCAAAACATTATTTGTCGCTTAAAAAAAATAGCATTCCAATTAAGTGCCAAAAGCTTTATGTGCAAAATTCTTTATGTGTCAGTTATATTCATTTGCACCTTTTATTACTTTTTAAAAATTTAAAGCTGATTTGCCCAAATATTAGATTTCGTAAAAATAAGTTTCCCTTAAATTTTAATTAAAAACTTTGTAAATATTATAAAAACATAAACCTTGAGGTATCGGTAGTACGTTACAATTGTAATTATAGCCGAAGGGCTGCGATATAATTTTAATAAAAACGTGCACTTTTTTGGCTGCGATATAATTTTAATAAAAATCTAAACTTTTTGGGAAAAAAACTCAAGTAAAATTTGAACAATCCGCACAAATAAAACAAAATTAACGGAGACATGTCATTGTGGGCAAGGACATAATGTCCATGGAGTTTGTGTCGCACTCAAAAGTGACATATTGTCCATTGACATTATTTAGCATTGAAAAACGTCATAATGTCAGATAATTGTTTCGTTTTCAGTACGGACATAGTGTCACTAATGAAAGTGTCATAATGTCCACACTTAAAACAAATAAACAAAACATCAGCTTCGTTTACCGGAGATTTCCTGCTTTGCCAAAACGCAAAGATTATCTCCTCTTTGGTATAACCAACATCGACTGTGCTTACAAAAAAATTTCTGCAAGCCACTTTATAAAAACTTTGCAAATAAAATATACCAACAGTATTAATATACGTTATGACTTTACATTATGTCCTTTGACGTAATGATATACCACCGTTATTTTTTAAAGACACCAGAACAATAAGCCGCTAGCTAGCTAGTGGCTTGTCGCGTCCTCTACATTTTTTATATCTATGTATCGATTTTAGGTACTGCATAAATAAGTCAGGAAATTCAAATAGAACAGAAAATATTTCAATCGTTTTTTTCTTCCAAGCTTTTTATATTAGGATGACCCCGAGTTATGCAATGCATTGTGCCAGAACTAGAAAATTAGGTTGTTGGAAGGGGGATAAAGGGAGTAGTGCTCTACATTTGATTTGAATTTTGCACATTGATTGTGACAGGAAAGACCTCTGTGGAATAAAATCCCACATATGAATTGTTCGGCAAAGGAAAGAATTTTCTCTGTAACGCGTAGTGCAATTTACTGGCCAATCGACCACAAAGGAATGCACTCTTGATGCAGAGCGCATTGTGCGTACTAAATTATGGTTTTCAGGAACAAGTTCCCTGATTTCATAATTGCACATTCCGTTGTAGTAACTATAAGATACTGAAACACACCCCACATTGCGACGATGCTCCAGTGAATCAATAGAGCTGGGTACCATATTGTCACCCATGAGCTTCTTCGGTCTCTCCTGCACTCGGTCGAGTAACTCTAAAATAAACTTAGAATCACCGGCGTATACATGAGAGTTGAATTCCATTTTTGGTCTGATAAAGGTGACATAGATAGTAAGGAGATCAGATGGAGTGAAGTATTTCTTACACCGTTTCAGAAAACCTAGGCACTTGAATGCTTCTTTTGTGACATGAAAAATGTGCTTGTTTCACCGAACAATACATTGAATTTTTGTGCCAACAATATCAAGAGTTTTTGATAAAAAATAAAAAATTACTAATAATTAAAATTACTTAAATGTACCAAAATTTATTTCCTTTTCTTCTATAATTGCATTATTGAGATTAGATGAGATGTATTATTTAATTTCCCAGTACAACCTTAAGAAATTCTAAGGGCCTGGTTTGAAAGCAGAGTTACCTAATGTAAGTTTAATTTATAAGAATTGGCAAAATGCCGAAAAATTGGAAAAATTGTACCTGCTTTTTAGCCAGTCTCTCAATATTGTACAAATTTTACCACCCCACTTTTATCTCCTTGTAGAGACAAGACACAGGGAAGTCAAACTTTAATAGTCATTACACATACACATACTTTCTAAATTCTGATATTAATTCCATAAAAGAAAACTTAAACTAAAATTAGTTTCGGTTTTTATAAATTTAATGTCACTATCTAAAATTAGGAAACATCAGCTTCAGCTAAGTTGAGTGCTCTAAATGTTTAATTGTTAGTGCTATCTCGACTATTGTTTCTTCTGAGCACATGCTTGTGTTTTTACTAAACATTACCATTTATTACATTTATGTAAAAAGAAAACTAATGGTATAAAAACCAGGAGTTGAACTTAAGAAAAGAATCAACAAATGAAAAACATTCTTTCTGTAACCATTATTATTTAAATGTCATTTTCATTACAAACATTAGGCATCGACATCAGGACTTAAACATACATGTCTGCCAACTTGACCGCCCCTCACCCATCTTTAAATATTTTTTTCTTGACGTTTTAGTAATTTGTGTTTTTACATCTTTTTTGTATCTTTAGTGTGGCTCCTATTCCATTTAAAAGATACACTTACATAATCTCAATAAATAAATAAATATAAATATAAAATGTAAGAAAGTAGTAAATGTCTGCTACGCATATTGCATGTATTCCCATCTATTTTCATTAATGTGTCACTCCATATCTTTTGTTTTTGTAAACAACTTCTGTGTGTCTTTTGGTTTCTGGCTGATGCGTTGGTCACACACTGCAAATAACAACAATCAAAATAGTATTATTGTTATTTTTTTCCATAACATCCAGTTTAAAGATGACAATTTGTGTGTGTGTGTGTGTGTGTGTGTGTGTAATTTAAACAGATTTCCTAAGGAATTGCTTTCTTCTATGCTGGCGCTTTAATTTCTTCGTTTGTATTTTTAATATCGTGTTAAATGGCGCCTCTATATTTTATTAGAATTTGCAGTCATTTAAACAAAATAAATATTTAAGAATGTTTTTATGCTACAATTTTGTTTTTAATTTGTATTTGAAGTTGTAGTTGTATTTGTAAATAATTGCCGGTAAAAGAAAAAAATAAAAAGCAGACATATTTTATTGGTGGTTTTTTCATTTGCGTTTTATTTTTGTTTCCAATAAGTGGCTAAGCATCTAAATTAGAGTTACACTCGTTATTATTCGCTTTACAAGACATTAAGACTGTATGGTCATCTAATATATAAAAAAAAATGTTCACATCAAGGAAATGGAAATTCCATTAAAATAATCTTTACTAATATGAGGAGAAAACTATTGCAGTTGAACCAGTTGTTGGGGAATTCGTAATTCAGCTTTTTCCGTTAATAAGCCAATCAAATTAAAAAGACATTTAAAAAGAATTTAAAAAGCATCTAAATAATTATTAGAAAATAATTTATTTTAGAAAGTTTGAATAAAAAAAAACTATTTGTTGGATCTTTGGAGTTTCCCATTAGTGAGTATTTATGACGGAAATAAATAATTAAGACTGTCAGTAAAACTGTTTTTTACTTGAATGTCCCTCTGTAAATGGCGTTGCTTATACGATAACAACTTGAAGTTGGCATTACTGTTTTTTGAAAACTAATTTAACAGCTAAATATTGATTTGTTATTAGCTTGACGTTTCAAAATGAAGAGACAAAGCAACGCTTGCCACTTGTTGAAATTTAAAATTCATATTGATTTTTCGATACAACTTTTGGCAGAATTGATTTATTATGAAAGGAAGTAAGTAAGATATTCCACATGCCACGTGCCATCACCGAAAAACCAAGCTTTAGTGTCTGCAGCGCTTTACATTCACACCACAACTTCTACCAACAACACAAACTCTTATGCCCCATAAAGCCAGCGATACAAATAATTTACTCAAAGACACAACTCATTAGTAATAATTTAAATGAAATGGGTCTGTCAGAATTGTCTGCGAGAATTGAATTGCGCCGCAGCTGAAGTTCTATAAAAATAACTTCCAAAAATTTATCAACCTTTTCAAATCGAATTCTTGTCTGACAGTAAAATTTATTTCCAAATTTTTGTCCTTATATACTCAATAAAGAAATGTCAAACTTAAAGTAGATTACGTACACACAAAAAAATATTAGAGCTATTATTACCTAGGCTAGCTCAGGTATTTTTCTTTTGTATGGAATTTTTTAAGACAAACACCAAGTTCAACTACCTAAGCTGATTTGCAAAACGTATAATAAATTTGCCTTTTTAAATCGAATACTTGTTCCGAAATAAAATTTATTTCCAAATTATTGTGATTTATAGTACATATAAAAGTGTTAAACCTAAAGTAGATTACCTAAACACAAAAAACTAAGTTTAACTACCTAAGTTTATTCGGTTTATACAAGTTTTCTATGGGAAAATTTGTCATATACAACTTATACTGGATTTTAAGGAAATTTTACCAAAAATTGTTTTGTGTACTAAAACTCTCAATTTTCGAATAAAATTAACTTTTTAGTTAGATTCCTCTCTTTCCCCTTACGTCTTGCTATCTGCAATTTATACTTTTGGCAGTGAATGACTTCTAGAGTAAATTTACTAGCAGTTTTGATAGAAATTTGTTTGTAAAAATGCTGAGTATTTTCATTTAAATAGAAAAAGTGTTCTACGGGCGGATCCGGGCGGGTGCAAAAGTATATATAGGCTTAAAGAGAACACTTTTGCCTTTCTTTAGGTGGTTTTGGTTTTTTGTCCTTTTTTGTCCGTTAGAAGTTATATACTACTAAACTTCAAACTTTGCGAATATATGGAGGTTTCCAATTTTAAACGTAACACCCTATTTACAAATTATACAGGGTGCGCATATACCATTTCTTAAAAACAACAGTTCACCCAACATAACAAAAAAAACCGCAGCTCAATATCGATAACAGTTTTTAATAAATCGCAATTAATATGAGATCAAATATTACAATTTTTATTTTAATTTTAAATTAACATAAATTCTTTGCCTTTAGCAGCATGCCACGCCCACTACTACGAATATTTTGACCCAATTTTTCGGCTACCTTAGTTTTGATCTGTTTTCTTTCTGGTGACATAAAATTTTAAGAATCTGTGTCAACAAAAAATATAGGTTTTGGCCAATGAAAATTAATTCTGAACCACCGTGCGCCGTCTACTTTCTAGTCTCGATGGCCAATAATAAAAATAATCTAGTTTTATTCAAATTAAATAACTTTCTTTTAGTTTTGTGATTAAAGTGTAAAATTTTTAAAAACTCCTATTATTTCATTAAGTATAGAAGACACCTGCCTGTGACCAAAATACCCAATTTTTGTTGAATTTACAGCTGAATACAGACACGACTAAAATTAAAGGGAGACTTGGAACATGTTGTTGGGACTACATTGTATAAATCATTTTTCCGTTTGTACCTTTCAGTCCATCTATTTTAAATTTTTAAATCACAATAAAAATTATTTCCAAAAAAAAAAACATTTTCGTTGGATAAACAATTCAAAAAAAATTGGGCTGGTTCTTCGTGGAGTCCAATACATTTATCTGTCCATTTTATAAGCGATGTCCCTCTGTCCGTCAGTGTTTGCATTAAAAACAACTTTACCAAGTCTCTACATGAGTTAGAGAAAACTTTAATACGACTGACTCTAATTTTTTAAAATCTTTTTTAACTTTCGGTTGTATCCCTGCAGGTGTTTGTGTGAGCTAGAACAACAACCGTAAGCAAAACTTACAATTTTTGAAAGAAAATTTTTTGAACAGAAAAGCTTTATGGTAGAAAGAATTTCTTATGCCGAGTATATATTAATTTAATTCCATTTTTGTACAACCCTTCTTTAAAATGTTGCTTTAAAAAAATTTCTAAGCAAAGTAAACGAATCATCTACTCAATAAATTTCAAAATATCACCAATTGGCATTTTGATTTTAGGTAGTAATAAATAAACAACATTTTATAATATTTGCATGTGAAGATATTCCCTAAAAAAAATCAAAAATGAATGAAAAGAAATCAAAGTTTTCTTAGAAGTTGGCTGTTATAGCGCTGGTAGAGTAAAAAACCCATTAAAATTTCTTAAACTTCTTCTTAATCGATAGAAGCAGTGCTGCCAAATCATTGAAAGTTGTAATGTTGTGATTCGAAAATTGTCTGCATTCGTCATAGAAATATGTTTTTATCCCTTTATAAACTTTTACTTATAGTGCGTTATTACAATTTTTTTTATTTTTAATTTTTTAAGTTTAGCTAATAATGTCTGTTACTAAACTTGTAAAAAATGAGTTGCTTTGACGACGTAGCTCTTCTTAATTTATTTATGTATTTATTTATTTTTTTTTTTTTTTTTTTTAAATTATCTGTCATTAAGGTTTTGGTACCTTTTTGTGTTCTTGGGATTAAAATACTTTATAAACTTAATCGGTAAAAGTTAATATTTTAAGTTTCTTGTAAAACTCTTGTAATCCTTAAAACACAAGTCCCAATGTAGAATTGTAAAGTACACAGGTGTGTTGCTTCCTTTTATGGTATAGTAAATAAATAATCATTAAATAAACTATTTTGACTGCTCATTTAAGTAAATATTTAATACTTACCTTTAAGTATTGTTCATATTTAAGTTCAAGGCTGATGGAAACAAAAATAATAAAAAAGACTTAAAGTAATTTTAATGGTTGAGTTAAACAAACGCACCGCACCCACTATTCTTTACAAAGTTTATCATTATTTGTGCATAAAATAGGATTAAATGGACAAAAAATAATTCGTTTTGTTTAAGAGAAATGTAAAAACAAAAATAAATTACACAGAAAAGTATTACAGTATGATGCCTGTTTGTGCCCAGTAAGAATGAGTTTAAAATGACAACATTTTAATAGTTTTCCTACATGTTATTGGTATTTTTTTTAATGACGGGAGGGAGGTGAAAGAATTTCCCTGATTAGATCAGAAGAAAAATGTTATTTATCTTTCCCGAAAGATCTCTTCAAAAGATTTAAATGATATACATATTGACCACACTGACAATCGAACTTTTTATGAAAATTTCAAAGGCCCATAGGTCTGAAAATATAGGCGAGCGCCAATTTTTTTACTTGGTGTTTATTTCTTATTTTTATTTCTCCATCGTCCATCGTTTTTTGAATAGAGTTACTTCAATAAACTATATTTTTTCCAAATGATATGGAAAAATTAGAGGCAGACGTGCTGTTTTGCCCATTGCCTTTAAACTACATGGACCGATCTCGCTAACTTTCAACAGCAAAATTTTCGAAACCATTTCTAATCGATTAGCAGATTTAAATTTTCAATAGCTCATCTAGTTCCTTGGCAAAGTTGATCTCAACTTGAACACGAACGGACAGACAGACATCGCTTAATCGACTTCGCTATGTATAAGAACTCAGACTTTATACATTTTATGAGGTTGGAAATGGATATTGTAGAAATTACAAACGGAGTGGTAAACTAAGATATATCCTTTTTCCACCCTTGGTGAAGGGTATAAAATATCCTTTAGAGGAGACGGGACGATATGCACATTAAATTAAATTTGTTTCTCTTATTTAAATTACATTGAGGGCTACAAAAATATTCTTTTGTGAAAGTGAAATCTAAGAGTAAGAAACTCATATAAAGTAAATTAGCGATCCTTTAAAAATGCGGCCTTCAGCCTCGGATCATCTCCTGGCTCTATAAGGCAGTTATAGAGTCAAATATTCTCTATGGTGCTGTTTTTTGGTGGCCCGCTCTCGAGAAAACGGTCAACCAAAAGCCTCTTGATAAAGTCAGGAGAACAGCCGCCATTTTGATTACTGGGGCTCTCCGAACTACTTCGACAAAGGCTCTGTATGCTCTTCTCCACTGGTTACCTACCAAACTTCTGGTATTGCAACAGGCTAAATGCTGTGCAGCCAGACTTAATGCCCTCTCACGCTGGCTCAGGCTGGATGTAGGGCACTCTAAGATTATCGATCGGGATATGGTGGACTTCATCTCTTCTACTCCCGCTCTGGACCACGGGTTTCAGATCCATATTTCGAGTAGGGAGATATGGGTCCGTAACGAAGTGATTGTGGGTGGTACTGTTGACATCTACAGCGATGGCTCGAAACTGGACGACAGAGTCGGTTGCGGAACCTTCTCCAATATCCTTGGACAAAGACTCTCCCTTAGACTTCCTGGCCATTCTGAAAACATCCGAAATAGCGCTTAGGGAGGATCTTTCTGACATTGCTATTCGGATATTTCGGACAGTCAGGTGGCAATCAGGGCGCTTGCTGGTGCATACAGTACATCTAAGCTAGTTCTGAGTTGTCGCTCATTACTGAACACTCTATCGGAGTGGACCTGTTTTGGGGCCCTGGTTACAGGGATATCCAGGGTAACTGTGAAGCCGATGATCTTGCTAAACAGGGCACATTGCTTCCTAACGTCTCCTCGCTACCAGACGTTGGAATTCCTCTGGCAACAGTGAAAATGGCCATAAAGATCCGCTACCTAAACTTGGCTCGCAAATTATGGGTAGAGGAAAGTTCCTGTTGTGTCTCCAGACAACTGTGGACTACACTGGACCTCAAGCGGACCAGGAAGCTGCTCAGACTGGACAGAAAATCAATAAGTATCACAGTCTCGGTACTTACTGGACTCTGTCTAATCGGCAGGCGTGCTAAAAGACTCGGTCTGCCCTTTAATGATTTCTGTCGCAGCTATGGCTCGGAGGATGAGGAAGAGACCTTACTGCACCTCTTGTGTCACTGCCAATCCCTGGCTCGAAGAAGATTAAGAATTCTGGGCTCTCCTTTTTTTTTTGGAACTCTAACGGATCTATCATCTCACTCTATAGGGGACATAGCGAAGTTCATCCGTGAATCCTCATGGTTCTCGGCTGGGTAAGGGGAGTCGCGCCGCCTTCCTTGTGGTATTACAACGGGCCATTCGATTGTGCTCGTCGCGAGAGGCTGCCACTCCTAACTAACTAAATAACTAAATAGTATTTTGTCCGTTTAAAAATGTTGGGTTGTGTCTTGGAAAAAACGCAAAAAAATGGTTATTGTGTGGTGTGCGAAACAAAGTTCAACTCCTATTAATGCCTTCCGTATAAAGACAAATCTGTTTTGAAAAAGTTTTAATGCCGGACTCTTGAGGTTTCCGTTCTGGCCAGAGCTACAGCCAATTGTGGCTTAAATGGCTGGGCGTGACAGAGGCACGTTTTTAATTGGTATGGTTGCCTGGGACACAGAAAATTTTAAAACTTTGAATTGTTAAATGCAACTATGTATTAAATGTTTAATAAATACATTTTACGACTGCCTTCTTAACATTATGTATGTAGACAGTTATAGCATTTTAACTTTGGCTGTATGATGCATAAATGCAGATCACAAGCTGCACCAATGTTGTTTACTTAAGTCTTATATACGTATAAGTAAGTTACACATACCAATAAGAAAAAGTTTTTACCTTTTTATTTATTTATTAATTTTTATTTTTTATATAAAAAAATAAACAGCTGAGCCAAACATTTAATTGTGTTTCGCTTTCATTATAACTTAACTACATCATTGTTTTTTTTTTTTTTTGCCTTTTTTCGTTCCTGTCGACCGTGTTTTCGTTGCTTCCTCTTTTAGGAAATAATTAATAATTTAAGTTTGTTTTATTTTCATAATTGATGACAAATTATTTCACTTTTTTATGTCACAGAAAAATTTTTTTCAGCAGTCTCGTATTTGTTTTGTCCTATTTATGAATATTTTGAAACGGAAACTCAGTGACAAGAAAACTAACTTTGAATTAAAAAAAAAAAACCAAAACAAAACACAAAAAGTTTTTTTTTTTGTTGTGGTCAACAAATATTTTATGATATTTCTGTAAAAAGTGAAATTACAAACATTTGGTTTAAATAAAAAAAGTTAAAAAATACATGTGAATTTTTATAGTGTTTTGCGTTTTTATAAAAAATATTTTTTTTTTTAATGTTTTGCTTTCCTAGTCAACTGTTTTAAGAAAAATGCTATTTATATATTTTTTAAAAATTTTGAGCTTAAAAAACCTTTCGCAGAAAATCAAAAAAATAGGATATTACTATAATTTATAGCAAGTCTAAAATTCTCCTTTTCTGAAAACTATTATTTGATTTTATAAAAAAAAACTTTATAAAATATTAGGGTTTTTAATGGGGATGAGTACTCAATAAAAACTTGGCTGGTGACCCCAAATGTATGGTACAGATGAATATATCAAATAAAATTTTCAATCCAGTTTTTTATGGTTGACAAATGTTAACCTGCCTATCCGTCATCGAATTCCACGCAGTAAGTAAGTTAAGTTTAGGTCTTATTAATTTCCGGCCATAGAATTTCAGATTTCACTTTGCCCTTTACCGGTTACCCTCACCATTCAACTGCCCTACCTGAACTTTGCTTCCCTTCAACAATTTGTGGCGGGAAAAATACGACTTTTTTAAACTCGTAGGGCATTTAAAAAGCAGTGTAATATTTTTTTTTTCATTTTGAAGTTAATTAATAATAATTAAAAAAGTAAGCAAATAAAAAAGTAAGATTTAAATTTTAATTGATTGTTTGCTTTATTCGTTACAAGAGACCAACTATATAAAGCAAACTTGATCTATTAAACTATCACCACTATGTTTAACAGTTTGCTTCAATTTTTGAAAAAAAACAATGCTACAGCAGCATTTCCGTCTAGTAAGTACTAGTGTCAAAATCAGACTTATTCTGCTTAACAGAAGTCACCATGCACCCAGTTAACATTACTTTAATTATTAATCATATTCGATTCTTTTTTGACTCTTCTAAACAACTATAGTAATCGTTTATGCGCTCGTTTTACAGCCAAAAATAATTGTTTTGTCGGTAGAAAATGGTATCATGGCGGTGACTCTTCTGAACGAGTTGCTTATGACTCTTGTTTTTGACTTACTTTCGATACTGTTTTCAATCTTACTTAGGATCAAATACGAAACATTTTTGAGCTACATTGTAATCATATACTAACCGTGTGCGAGACTTCTTTGAATTATATTAAATGCACATTTACATTTTTATTACATTTAGTAAACTTTTTTATTAACTGGCAGTGCCCACGACTTCGTCAGCGTCTCACTTCTAATTTTTTAAAATTCAAGTTAAGAGAAATGTGAATTGTTTTTGTAGAGTTCTGTAATCAGTGTTAAAAATTTTCTATCTACAACAATAAAATGTGTTGACATTCGTCGGTCACAGGTTGACTTCTCTTAACTCGTCAAAAAATCAAATAAGATTATTACTTACTTTAATTTTTGTTTAATAGAAAATAATTTCCATAGCTTTGTTTTTTCACATCATCAAACAATAAATATCTCCTACTAATTTTGTTTTTTTAATTTAATTCCCAAATGGTTTAGCAACGAAGAAATAACATTTGTTGTTTTGTCTTTTGAAAAGTACAAAAACATGTTAAGAGTTGTCAACCTGTGACCAACGAATTGTTTAGTGTCATTAAGACGGTGAAACTGGATGCTTTCACATTTGTATCTTAATTTTCTCTACGAAATGACATATTTTCACAAAAAAATTAAGTAAAAATTTAAAGCATTTTTATTCGTCAGGATGCTTTTTATTGTCATAATGCGAAAAACACATCTCGAGCACTTGCTTTCTGTCTTTTAAACAAGTTGCTTCCTTGCGTTTGTCGAAATTTTAATCGTTATTATATTTCTTAGTCTTAAAAGACTCACTATAGTGATTTTTATTAGAACAATCCTTAAGACGGTCTATCTTTTTAAGGATCTCCGTACAGCTTATGCGCTTACGTCAAGTCCAAGCAGAGCAGGGCTTTTACAATAAATTTTCTGCTACAATCGCTCATCAACTCGGATATCCCTTTCGAAAAGTTTTCTTAGATGGCCCCAAGCGTTTACACCACCTACATTTCGTTGTATTTTTTATTTAAAAAAGTTTGCAGACTTTTACTTAGGTTTTGCATATATTTTTCACTTTTAATGTCATGCAAAAAATAACTACAACTAAGTGTAGTTCTCAATAGTAAAATCAAAACCTCAAATAAAATAAATCATTTATTAGTGTTTCAAAATTATTTTCAATTTTGTTGATAGAACAGAAAATGTTATATTTTAATAATTACAGTAAATGTGTAGACGGTTTTGTTCTTCACTGTACATAGTTAAATACTCTAGAAGGAACGCAGAATTTCTTACCAAAACTGGTTTTATGTTAAATATGCTGTTTTAATTTAAATAATATTTAACATATTTAATAAATTAAAATTATTGTATATTTCCTTTTCTTATTTATTTAACAAATTATTGGGTGTAGTCAAATATATGTTGTAGTTGTTTTAATTCTAACCCCTTAAAGATTTGTTTTGAATGTTAAATCTGTTAATTACATTTAATATCCAACCAAACTCCTTTTTATTATTGTATTTTTTGAAATAGAAAAAAACATAATCAACTTTAAATGAGCAAAATATGTTTACAGGCTGCCTAAAGCTTTGAGAAAGGTAAGGGGTAACAAAATAAAAAAGCTGTTGAAATTTAATCCTCTAAGGGATGTTCTTACAGGACACATAAAGCGACCATCATACAAACTAGAAAAAGAATTACAAAAATGTTGAAAAAACATTCTGACGCAGAATGTGAAATACTATTTTGCCTGATTTACATTCATTGAAAAATTTTGTAAATTTAGTACGGCAAAGAACAAAAAGTTCCTGACAAAGTGGATGGTTTGTTTGTTGGTAATTTGAATGCTCAGCGTCTGTTTTGAATTGATAAGGCAAAAAGTTAAAGTAAGCGAGCTTTTTGTTTATAATTTTTTTCTTTTTGTAATTTTGGTTATTTGTTTGCCATGAATAATTGTTTGATTTAATAAGTGAATGAATAGAAGGGTAAATAAATCTTATTTTAGTGAATAATTCTAAATTCTAACCAAAAAATAGAAGAAGACTGTTAAAATATAAAAAACCGTAATAAGAAAAAACAACAGGACTGCAGTAAATAAATCCTAAAGTAAATATTTAAGTAAAATAAAAAATTTTGCAACAAATGCTTAAAAAGAGTTAACTTAACAAATACACACTTGTGAACATCAAAAACCTATAAAAAGAAAATGTTTGTATTTAAGTACTTTATTGTGTCATCTTATTTTTAGCCAGACACATAAAACATTTTGTTTGTTGATCAAGACAAAAACAAGAAATAAAGAAAAAGAAAAACCTCAACACTACATTACATGATGCCATAAATAACAGCAACAAACAAAACTTAAGAAAATAGAAAATATTAAATAAAAGTTGAAAATCTCTGTATTCTGGGTATAAAAGCAAGAAAAATTATACTTTAACAGCATATGCACAAAACAGTAAAGAAAAAGTCTTTTGTCTTGCATTTGTTACCTTTCATATTTTATGATACAAAAGGAACAAATATTGTTTTGTTGCAACATGGAAAATATTTTTAAAAACAATGATAAACAAACAACTTGAAGTAAAAGAATAATTTTATTCTATTGTTGAAGAGTAATAATAAATTTTAGGAAAAAGAAAGAAATAATGTATTAAAAGAATCTTATAAAAGAAAGTAAAAAGAAAGAATAAGATAAACTTCATGCATTATCTCGAGTATCATAAACAATATCCTAAAATAAAATACGGCGAATTATATTATTATTCCCTGAACTTCTCTAAATTGGAAGAATGATTGACGTGGGAATGGCTCCAGTAATCACTATCTTGGATGAATCTGAAATCACATGTTTGACAAATTTAAGTCATATAGGCTAATTTAAAGTATAGATGAATCTTGAACATATCTTAAGAACCAATTTTTATCCACATATCAATAGCTTGGTAATCAAATTACAGCTAGAGATTAATGCAAGTTAATGTTATAACTACAAATGCCAGGAGTCAGTCTATAATTAAATTTTAAACCAAAAAGACCACGGCTCTAAGGCTAACAATACAGGATTTTTTTTTCAGGAATAGAAAATCATTGTTAATATCACCTGACAGCGGTACGGTTCAACCGGTGGGGAGACAGGTACCTCAAGAAAAAAAAGTGGTACCAATGGGTAAAAGCTCCACTGCCCTTTAAGCAGAAATTTGTTTTATTATTACGTATGATAGACGCATTAATATAATTCTTATAAAGCCAAAACTGTGTATATATTTTTTGTGCCTTTAGAAACCGCTTTTACAACTAAAACAGTTTCGGAACGTTTTCATAATCTTCAACATTTCTTTATCAGCAACAAGTTGATTGTGTATTCGACTCCGCGGCATAAGGGAATAGTTGAAATTGGGAAAATAAAGTGTTTCTTACAGTTAACAGATCAGTGGTACAAAATATACTTTGGAGGTCTTCAAATATATTCGATTTATGGGAAATAAAAATTTTGAAAAGCCAGTGTCTGTAACATTCAAGTAAAGTTTGCTCAAAACCGTAAAATAAAACAACCACAGTTCGGTTTTGCAATCATTAAAACCGTTAGGTTTAGGTTTTATTTCAGTTTTTAAAAAGCCTATAAAATTTTCAATATGCATATTTTTTTTATGCAACTAAAAAATCATAATTAAATTGAAACTTTTACATTTTATATTTTAGTACTTTTTAATGTTTGTCGCACTCGAAAACAAAATACTGAAATTTTTGAAAAAATTAACCGCTTAATTTAACATTGCAATTAGAAAATTAACTTCGAAGTGAAACACAGTAGCAGTAAAATGTTGACGTTTCTAAATCACTTTCGTTAAAACGTCAAACAAAATATATTAATATTAGCTTAAGATCGTCGTTGTTTTTTTTATAAATTTTAAAGAAATGCACCCTCTGGTACGTCTGCCTTCCTCGTCCAAGAACTTACCCTCTGCCCATAACATTTTACATTGAAAATGCTGTTTGTTTTTTGGTTGGACAAGTCAATTTCCACAATGCTTTTAAAAATGAAAAAAATTAATTGCTAGAGAATACTGTAGGTGACCTTGTTGTGCTTTGCATTCGTAAACAGAGTTTAAGAACGGTACCCTATTTTTTCGCTACAATGTCGATCCGTCTATAATATTCCTCTTTATTTAATGCGGTAATAGCTAGAACTTTTAAAGATGTGTTATTTTATCCGCTTACACAACAAATGCTAAAAACAACAGGATGTTCCGAAAGTGACTTCTTATTCGTAAATATGATGTATTCTGAACAGTGGTAAGTAAACTTGTCAAATTTGTAAAAGTAGACACTCAAGGTTTCCAACAACAAACAACAAAAATTTTAAATTGTAAACTAAAGAGCGAGTTATACATGCCACAGAAACCTACATATGTAAGTCTCACTTGCACTTAGCTGATTTATTTTTTCTCTTGTGAGATGGAAATCGGTCAGCATTAAAAATCGAAATGTAAATAAAAATTGAAATTTATTTTTGGTCGTTTTTGTTGAAGCTGCAAAACAATTTTATGTTATTGACGTAAATTTTTGTACTTAAAAAAAATTTTATTTTGACTTTTCTAAAAATTTAAAGAAAGTTTTTCTGGTGATATGGTTTAAGCGAGTACAAAGTTGAAAACGTATAGGTGGCAACTTTTCCGAAAATAAGTAAATAAATTGCAGTTTAAATACAAAATATTTTTATTAATAAGAAAATTATATTCAAATCGTTTAACTTTTTAATCAATTAAATACAAATTTTTTGCTTTTTCTTTTTGGGCATCAAGAGGAAAAAAAATAAACTGTCAAAAGTTTTCGCCTTAAAATCCATCACAACAAAGGCCTTATTGAAATCTGAACAATGTAATGACTGCAATGACTTCGATAACGAAATAAACTCAAGAACAAGCAAAAAATTTGCTTATAAATTTGGTAGCAAAAAAATAAAAAAAATTTTGAAATTAAATTTATAAAGTAATTTAATTTTTGACTGTTGGTTAATTTTTTCATATGTTTTTAATCAATCACATTACTTTACATTGTAATAAAAATTAATTTTTTTCAGGCTTTAGTTAAAGTTTTGTTACACAACACTTGAAGTTCTTTACAAACTTTCTTTAAAAAATTAAATCTAAACTTTCAAATTTTTTCTATTTAAAAAAATCATTTTATAATTAAGTTTTCAAACACCTGTTTTTTTATGCCGTCTTCGATGTCACTTTAACACACCCTTTACTTTTAAAATTAAGTGACAATTTCTAATATATTTTCTATATTTCGTATCGGCACAAAGGCACGTGTGATTTTACACATGTCTCATGACAATGAACAACCTGTCTAGATGCCAAGTGACAAGAGATTTTTATGTTCAGCGAGCAAAATTGACAGTATCTAAGTAAAGTTTTCAAAAGAAAAGACAATGACCTAAAGTATTTCTTTATTACACTGGCTTGAAGTAAAAAATATAATTTTGAGCTTTTTTAATTATTCGTTAATCTATTGGTAAACTCTAAATTATTAAAAAAAATTTTCTCTCATCATTTCCTTAATCTCTTTTGCACTTTCACTAAATAATCATAATTAAAAAGGAACTTTTTCATTTTATCTTTTAGCATTTTTTAATGTTTGCCGCATTCGAAAATAGAATACAGAACTTTTCAAAATTGTAACCACTTAATACTTTGCCATTAAAAATTTAACTTCGCAAAAAAAATACAGTAGTAGTAAAATTTTGACGTTCCTAAATTAATTTCATTTATTTTGTGAAGAATAATAACTTTAACACCTCTAACCCCTTATCGCTTAATCACTTACTTTATGGATTGTTGATGTCTTTAACAGCTACCGTTTGCTTTTTTGTTGTAAAAAATTATAGCGTCATTATAAACAATGATGAAATATCTCTTGAAAAGGTTGCATAAAAACATATTCCAGTTTTATGACTTTGTTAGAAGATCTAAGGAAAAATATAGGAAGAAAATGGTACAAACAAATTAAAACAATATGCCACACAAAAGTTTTATTTTCTGCAATTATTTTAACAGTTTTTTATTATATTTGTTTTTCATTTGTGCAATGAAAAACCATAAAGACGAAATGATAACTTTTAAAATTATGATTATGCAGCAGTATCTCTGATAGGCCGCTAAATAAACTGTAACTTTAAGTAGACTTGTTGCTAAGAAAACCCTTCATGAAGTCTATCAGGGAATTTGTTCTGGAACACAGTTCTGGGGCAGATGTTTGCTGCAAGTGTTTAGAAACAGCAAACAAATTTTTAATGAAGTAAGCAAATCGTGATTTAATATTAAGTGTCTTAGATAAAGTCGAAAGGACTGCATAAAATAAAGAAACAATTTATGTAACAGGTAGGATTTTCTTTGCTATTTTTTTAATCTTTTTTGCAGAAATATTTTGATAGCGTCAACCAATTCTTCCATATATTATAAATATGACAAGAAAAGTAAATGGCCAAGATAAGTAACATTTAACAAACATTAAACAATAGGTATTTTACATTACTTCTTAAGCCAACATCCCTGGTCTCTGATTAAGATCCACCTGTCAAACAGTCGTAAGAACTATCAAACTGTCACGTGACTATTACGTTTTTTACAAGTTCCTGTACTGAAAAAAATCAATTGAAGTGTAACATATTACAGAGGACCTACTAAGTAACCAGTTTAAAATAGAAAAGAAATTATTTAACCAATTTATTTTATCCAACTCAAGATTCCAGGGTTTACTAAAAAAATCAAGTGTTCATAAGAAGCGCTTTTGAAAACGATTACATTGATGCTTTAAAAACTGCTGGGTAATATCGTCTTAAAGTATCTTTGCATTTATAGTTTCTTGTTAAAGAACTTTTTATTTGTAAATATAATGCATATGCATAACAGCTGGTGCCATTGTGTCTGCGATTATTATCTTATGTTCATGAAACTTTGCCTTCTGCTTAATGCCAACCTGCATTTATTTATGTTCAGTTGCATGAGTGTTAGAATAAAAGAGAACTTCATAGATACATCTTAGGAATGTTAAGTGAGAGTGCTGCACAAGTTTTAAGTACGTGAGTGTGTGAAAATAAAAATAAAAGCAAAAGTTTATCTTTTTTTTTTGTTTTCTATGTGCAGTTTATTATTAATTTTTTTTGGTACTTTTATGTAAGTAAATTTAACAATCTGTAAGAAAATATCTATAGTCGTGAATGTTGTGAAACTATTTTATTAATATCTGTTAGTATAACAAAGCCTCAAATTAGAAATTTAAAGATCGAGATGTTACAACTTTGATAAATTGTAAACTGACTGCTGTGGTCAAGGTGGTAAGCACGTTGACTATAAATCTGGTTAGCCAGGGTTCAACCCCTGTGGCAAACAAAAAATAAAAGAGTGTTTTTTCTGTTTGATTTAATGTTTCTTTATAGCATATTCGCCGGCGAAGTAAAATAACTAATAAATTGGCTCTACTTTCACCACCTGTTCTTTTCTCTCCTCTATCTCTTTCCTAAAGAATGTAGCACGGTTACACACTAATTAAATAGGCATTGTTGCCTGAAGTACTACTTCACTTAAAAAAAAAAAACAAAAAAAAAACTGACTGACTGATCTGGAAATTAAGTTAAAAACTTCTATGAAAAGAACAAAAAGAATATCAACCGATAAAAAAAGGAATTATTATTCTTTAAAAACTTATTTAAATATAAACTTTAAGTGCCCGTGCAAAGAACTTTGACTAATCACTATACGTTCCAAATCTATACGTTCTAAATCTAGTTCAAAATCTATTAAAAAAAATCATGAACAAATATAATTGACCAATTTTTTTTTCTTACGCAGTTTTCAGAACTAAAAAATAATTACCTTTATCCCAATTTCTTTCTAAATACATGTTGTATGGTAAAATTACTTTATCCCATCTCCGTACTTTTATAATTATATCTGGCAGAGCTAGAAGTGGCAATAAATAACATATGTCAGATTTGCCGATCGTCTTGATTTTCTATTTTTTCCCCATATTAAAAAGAAGTGCAAAATGAACCGTTTTACCTCCGATTATGTTTTGTGCCCAAACAGTATAAAGTAAATTTATTATTTATTTATTTGCATATTTAAATATTAAACTGGATATTTAGCTATAAATGAAGTCTTGTTTGTAATTGGCCAACTCTGTTGTGAGACCGTACGCTAATAAAATTTTGATATTATTCCTAGAAAAAGTACAAGTAGAATTTACTCAATTAAAACTTATGTATGTGTACGAAATTAATTAAATAAAATTTATAGATTAAAACGTTTCAAATTGAATTTTAGCTGAAATCTGTGCTTGATTTACTAGGCCGCCCACCGTCCAACAATACGTATGTGACTATGATTATCTTCCTCGGAGTCTGATTTTGTTGTCCACTTCTAATTTCGTCAATAATATTTTTAAACATAATACCCAACTTGAGCTTATCTAAAATATGATCAAAAGTTTCCTGACGAGCAGACTTGGAACTAGCTTCCCTAATCATAATAATAAATAATAATAAATTTAATTGATTTTATTTAAAGTAACATTTGGGTAACTCTGAGGCTAAAAGTGCATAATAATTTTCCCCAAAAAACTATTTTTTTATTTTCTATTATCATCACTTCTTCAGACTAAGATTCAAGGTTTGTGAAAGAGTTTTGAAAAATTTCTTGTGCAAAAAACTACTTATAATAAGACCATTTTGGAAGCAGATTTTTTAAAAGAGTTTTGTTAACACAAAGCAAAAATATTTTTAATTAAAATGATTTTTGAAACCTATTTTGTAAAAAATAATTTTTAAAAAACGTATTTTGTATAAAAAACAACGTATCATTTATAAAGCTTAACTTTAAAAAAAATACCTCCTATAAAGCAACAAATAGTCAAAAGTACCACAATATTCTAGGACTCAGCCAAGATTCTTAACTACTATATGTCTTGCATTGTAAATATACCTCTTTAACCAATGCAGCCATGCTACTACCCAAGTATATGTTTGTTCCCACGATTTCTAATTTATATGAAATATGCTTTAAAAGTCTTACGCAGCAATCAACATCACATTACTTTGTTACTCCGGCGAGATTTGGGTTCTTGATATCTTGCTAAGCCAACATGAATCTTCAACGAACGTGAGATTTTAACTCAGCATTTTTACTAACTAGGCCATTCTTTCCTTTCCACATTCTTCAGCTACAGCGACCATTTACTGCTATATTGTTATTTTCCACCTCAGATAAAGCTCCGCCTAAGTTTGAACCAAGAAACTCAGCTATTGGAGCATAATAAATATTTTCCTTTTGTAATCGTAATTTTAGCAGCAATTTTTAATTTTTTACCTTCACACAACCTTGTTCACTGTAGCTACGCCTCAACAATAATTTTTCTTTACACTATTCTTTTCTGAGATCTGAACTCATGGTCTTCCGTTTCTCTTTTCCAAACAAGCAGACACCTCAATTAATGTAATCATCTTAGATGTTCGGTCTATATTTGTTAAATTTTATTAAAATTCTATTAAAAGTAAAACGTATGTGGTGTTTAAAACGTTTAAATTAATAATAAAAAAAATATTTAACTAAAAATATCCATTTTTTGTTCTCTTTAAGGGAAATAAAAGCAAATAACTGAAGGGCACAATTATTTTTTTGTATTTTACCTCGAAAGTTCAACAGTTGGTTTACTCATATTTGTGAGGATATTGGTTTTCGCACATCAAGTTCAAAAAGAAAGAAATCCTTTTAATCAATTCGACAACTTTTGTCGTGGAAAATGATCTTAGAAGGCTAATGAAATTTTGTCAAGTAATAGTCAATGAATTAAAGAGCGTTCAACCGTTGGTTGTGGTAGATTTACTTGACGCATGAAAATTTTGCTGCCTCGGTTTTGCGGTGTTGGTGTAGTGAAATATGTGTTGGCTGTCTCCTTCACAAAGTTTGCAATTTTGGTCAAGAATTCTTTTACAAAATATTTGTGCGGTCAGACTAGTCAAATAAAACAATATCCCCAGCAAAGTATTATCTTTTTTGATCGAACTTTAATAAAAATTTTGGTTTAGTACGTCGCCCCGAGTCTTTTTTTGTATTTAACTTGAGTGCCCAGACATATATGGATAAAGTAGTGTACTATTGTTTCCACTATTATCTATTTTTTAAGCATTCCTATGAGCGTTAATTATATTTTAAACAAAATTAAAAAGAAATGCTTTTGGATGAGCAAGCAAAATATTTGTAAACTCCACAATAATTAAACAAAATATAAAATTTAAGACTGATTAAAGCTGTTATTAAATTAAAATATTAATATCTTGTTCTCTAATTTTAATTTAACATCACAAATTTTAAAATTTAAATTTCAGTGTCAACTGCTTGCTTGTTTTTTAGAAGCAGCCATAATCCAAGTTAAGACTGTGTTGTAGTCATTAGCCAAACAACATGTTTTTCTAAGGATTTACATCCTTAAGCAATGCTTATTATTAGAGAAATGCTATTTTTCAATTACCATTATTCTTTCATTACACAATTCATTCATGTAATTTTTCCATCACTCCTAAACCAAACAACTCACGAATTGTTATACTCGAGCAAGGAAGCTAGCAAACATTTCTGAATACTTTATTTTCTCATGTATTTATAGGCTAATACTTCCTTCGAAACTGTTTATGTCCATTTATAATATTATGTTGTTGTTGCTACTGTTGTCTATTGTAGACAATACGTGGTGACAACAAATAAAGGAACACATATACAAACAAGCAAACAGGACAACAGTGAGTCATATACAGTTGCAACAACATCAAATCAAACAGCCTCAAGTGCAGCAACAACAACAAGATTCATTCCATACGTCCTTTACTTTCCTTTCTAACCTTGTACTTGAAAATAAGTCTTAAGCATAGATGTGTTTATATACTGTATGCTGTAATAAAGGGGGCGTGTGTTTTGTTCTTAACAGGACATGACAAGACAAAGCAATATTGGAGTGTGTATGTTTGGCATTAAGTAGACTGGATTATAAAGAAAAGTGTTGCTAACAACATGAATTGTTTAATTACAATAATAATGTTTGGCCCGCAGCATTTGTTGCCAAACACACATACACACACTTACACAAACACTCACACAAACGCTCATCTCCACTCGCACTTACTTTTAGTTAACGAGATATAAATTTGTGTAGCTTGTCTTATTAAATACTCATGTCGATTTTTAAAGCAGAGATGGAAAATTAGGAAATGGTAAATATTAGATATACCTTGAGAGTGCAGCACGTGAAGCAGAGACTGTTACTATTGCTCGCTACTACTGCGAGCTGACAGTGTCGTTCTACCTAAATTAAATGGTTGAGTAGCATATATTTTATAGTCAAAAAAGGTTTCGTTTACGTCTTTATTTCAATAGAAATACGAATACATGAAGTTTGTCTTTCCTATTGACAGTTTAATAATATTCATTAGCGAATTCTATACTGTCTGTTGGTTTGAACATGTATTTGGATTTTTAGAGTGCCACAAATTTATGAACACGGATCATAAAATGGCTGAAATATGGCCAAAAATCGGCGACTGCTCTACATTGTTTTAATTAAATCATGTTATTGTTGTGCTATAATTACATGATCACATAGCGGAAGTAAAAATTTTAAAGTTCTTCAATACAGCGGTGTGTAGGTTTATTACATAAAAATTTTCCTGTTCACGCCTTTGAGGCACCATATTCTGAAGGTTTCTGTCAAGGAATAGTTGTGCAACAAAACAATTTAAATCCGAAGTATGTTTACGAGTAGAAAGAGTTAACTACTTAGTTAATAAACAAACGAAATGGTTGACTGTCAAACGAGCAGTCGTACTGCGTTCACCTTTTAACATTTAGGATCGGTATACTCTGGCGAATCAACGTGAATAACGCTGCAGAAATTATACAGATTTACCTTGAAAAAGCAGTTAAAGTAGAAAGATTCGATGTTTAATCGCAAAATTGTGTTCAGCGGTGAGTCTAATTTTTGGCTTAGTGGGTTTGTTCATAAATGAAATTTTCACTTGTGCGATAGAATCAATACCAGCAGACGCCAAAGGTTCCACCGTAGGCAGCAAAAGATACCAATTGACTGCACTTACTGGTTACATCATGTCATCATTTAACATGATTTCTTGAAAAAATGAAGCCGGAGCTCTAGCTATGGTCAATGGAGACCTTATCTACACTTTGATTTATTATATTTTGTTTCAAAAATATATAACTCTGATCTGAGCCAGATGTGATAAAACATGATGGCGCTACATGCCACACGGCGTCATAGCCATCGACTTACTATTATCAAAATTTTTCCAAGGGTTTATTTCGACAAATGGACCTGACAATTATTTTCCAAGTTCGTGCGATGTGACACTTTTCAACTATTTACTGTGGAGCCAAGAGAATTTACTGTCTCATGCTGATACACAGGCAACAATTGACGCCTTAGGAAACAACCTAAGCGTGATGATTTAAATGATTTCAATTAAATAAAGAAAGAAACTCAATCCGGTATCTTTTTTTTTAGAAAATATGTGCTTTTTAAATTAAGATTTGGAAATGACACAAATTTACATATTTTTGTGCTCGAAACTATCATCACCGTTCTTGAAAGTACCATTATGAAGATGCTAATTTCGATTTTAGCTTACATATGCTAAAACCCTTAAGCTGGGATTTTTAAACAAAAATCGGTTTTAGGAAGATTTAAATTTTTAAATTTTGCAATTTTTTATTAAATATAATAAATATAATAAGTATAAGATGAAAGTAAAAATATCTATGTATTATTTTTTGTGCCTTAAAAACATTTATTCCATCAGTGACGTAATTTTATTGCGTCTATTAAAAATGTTAATTTTCCATATCTGTATTAAAATTTTTTTTAAAATTTTTGTTTTTCTAGTGCTAATGAGTGTTTGGGAATTTCGTTTTCTTAAATAAAATTTCCTGCCATATTTAAAATATAAAAAGTGTTATTGTTTCTTCCAATTCTTCTTTTCTTTAATTTTATTGTGGTTCGGGGTCGTAAGGTCGCTCTTAATGTGGCTGATGAATCCTTTTTAAGGCTCCTGAACTGTGTTTGTTTTAGACAACGTATTTACTGTCTATTCTGCTTAAGAACAAATTTATTTACGCCTTATTAACGGAAAGTTTGTAAATCAATTAAATTTAAAGAAGGCTTCATTAAAATATAATCTATAGCTGGTGGTTGCTTCTTTTGGTAAAGACATTTTTTAATTAAGTTCTAGAAGAAATTTTTACTTTTGCGGTGCTTTAGTGTTCAGCTACAAATTAAGGTGTTGTTATTAACTTTTAATAAGTTTATTATTAAAAGGACTGTGGGTGAAGATTGCGTCTTAAATTTTGAATAAAACATAATAAATTGCAAAATTAAAAATTTTATTGTTTAACAAACGATGAACATGGAAGTTTTAAGATTTATGGTTTATTAAAACGTTTTAGCAAAATACTTTAATAATGTTTTTTATTATTTGTTTAAGTTTTGGAAAACTGTTATGGTTTTTAATATTTCTCCATTTATTTTATTTGACAACTTTTAGAATTTTCATTAAAATTCGCTTAAATTTTAATGGTTTCTGGCAACGATTCTTTTGTGTTTTTTGTTTTAGTCGTTTAATTTTTCAACAGTTGCGTTTTTACCAGGAGAAGACAAGAAAAAAAGTGAAAAGCAATAAAATATTCATTTCACGCCTTTTATTTTCATTTTAAGGTTTTCTTGTTGATTATAATGTCTATGTGGAAGCAAAGAATATTATTGTTATGACTTTGGGCTTTTGTGGTAACTTTTATTATAATTTGTTGAGGCGAAAAAATAACATGGAAGCAACGGCTTAACCAAACACTAGCAAGGAAGAAAATTCGCAAAAAATAAAAAGCAAAAGTTATACAGATTAAAAAAAATAAAAGAATAATAAAATATTAAAACGTCTAAAAAGAAAACATAAAAAATCACATTAAGAAAACACTTTTATTTATTACGAATATTTTTAAAATTTGTCACTAATGTCTGTTTTTTATTGTAAATCTCTAAACATTTTGTTTAACTAAAAAATTGTTGAAAACTTTTTTATCTTAATTTATTTTTTTGTTTTTTGTATTTTACAGACGGAACTTTCACATAATCTACAACAGTTGTCAGAGAAGGCACGTTCGACAACAGAATTTATACAGCGGCTAAAGGGTATGAGTGATAAAGTAACGGTAAGTTTAAGATTCTTATTTATTTTTTGTCCAACACTTTTAACAAACAAAAAATTATCTGAGAAAAGTTTAGTAGAAAAACAACCCTTTGGGCCAAGAAATTTAAACTAAAATATTAAAAAAAACAGTAACTAAAGACACTTTTGAAACTGTAATTACTTAATTAAGTAAATGTTTATTCTCAACTAAGTTGGTTTTTTGTTATGAAACTAAAGCTGAGTCATGAAATTAAGAAAAACATTTGTTTATTTTTCTTATCTTTAGTTTTTAGTTCATTTTCTACAAAAATATTTACATCTAATTTTAATGACGGCAGTTAAACGGTTGAGCTAAACAAAACTTTAAAACAGACACCGTGGATTAATTATAATATGAATGTAAAGTGTAAAAATTCGTGGAAGTGTTTTTAGTTACAGTTATTGGACGGGTTTTTGTTGAAAATTCTTATGCCTCCCAAATTGTCTTTATGATGTCTGTGGTAATAATAATTTTAAGTGACTTTAGCATGAAAAATCGTCATTCATTTAGGGGAATATTAAAGAAAATATGGAAATGTTCCATTTAATTTTAGCTCGTGTGTATCAACTTTTTGAATGTTGAAATTCAGTTTTTTTGACATTTCATGTTTCCTAAAGCAATGTTAATGCTTGCAGATTGTCTTGTCTTTTAATAAAACTAAAAAATAAAATAGCAGCAATTGAAAAGAATGAAAATTGGAAAATTTTCATTAATGAGAATAAATGATAAGGTATTTGCTACCAAAGGCAAGCGTTTATATGCTTGCGAAATGGAAAACTAATGAATAGGGAATATTGCTTTATTTTGAATAAATAAAAATGATTGTGGTTCCAGAATCTGCGACTTTTTCCTTTGGTATCTATTAAAGCCTGAGCCAAATCACCCGATATTTATATTTTCTCATAACCCAGGACTATGCTTAAATTCTAAGATACATGGCGCCCTGAAATTAAATTAGATAATGTTGAAATTATATTATACTGATCTGCAGCCAACAGCTCTTTTCAATATAAATGGGATGACTGTGGGTGGACTGTTTAACATGCTTAACAAAACTCTACTTTAAGTTTTTTCATCACGAGCAGAAAGTTTTGGAGTCATGGGAAATCATATAGCTATCACGAATAAGATAAACACATAATCTGAAATAGCTTAAAGTTAGTCAAAAAAAAAAAAAAACTTCAAGAGTTTCTGAATGAATAACATAAATTTTTGTATTTGAATTTAGGCTAAATATGAGTATTTTTTTATACCATAAATTTTTTTATAAATTTTAGAAGGGCAAAAATTTTTAATTCAAAAATTGTTGAGCAGCTATAAAGACTCTCTTGATATTAAAATTATCCGCATCTGCTATTTAATTTGTCTAAGACGGCTAAACTTTTCTCTAGGTAAAGTAAAATATGCATAGCACTATATGTTCGTCGAAAAAAAAAAAACGTTATCAAAAAGCACTTTTATATTTTTTAAGACGAAACAACAATTTTTTTTGTAGAATAGCGCAACTAATTCATTAATATCACACCCAGATCTTATTTTATTCTACTTTAACGTAAAACTATTTGCAATGGTAAAAAAACATTCATCTGCTCTCTCAGTACATATTCGTGGTAGGCCGCGTTACGCGAACCACAACTTTATTTTTGGGACTAAAATATTGATTAAACTTAAGATTCGTGTAATATATTTCGATTGAACTATTTTCATCGTCAACACTGAACACTCTTTTGTATTATTTAGTACTCAGCTTTCGTTGATAAAACGGCCGAAGTTAAAGTTAAGAGCCATTCTAAAAGTTTTCGAAGACGTTCGGTTTAAACCCGTGTTTAACGTGGTATTAATTTATTGACATGTTCCATTAGTTATTCCCTTAAGCGTATTTTCCAGTTTTTCCTTGTTTTCCAAACATCCTATTTGACCTATGAAATTAAGATTATAAAGCCCCTTGTCAAGCTCTACATATTTTTAATAAGCTTCTTCAAAAGCAAAGTATTCCGCATACGATAAAAATTAATAGTTTTGTGGCTCTCGCACATTGGACATCGTGCATTCCTTGGCAGCTTTAAGGCGAATTCGCATTGAATCACACTTTTGATTAGCTTTGAGATAGAATTTTTTTATTTAACAGCTTTCAACTTATTATTACAATATCCTTCGTTAGCTATTAATTTGTAATTCTTTAATTTAAACTTTTGTTTCTATAGCCTTTTTTATGACAGCTTCACATGTCTTTCTTAAATTAAACTCAAAATTTAAACGTGTTCAAACAGACAATATAATCTCTTTTGCTAAGAGCCAGACATTTGCTTTAAGTATTTAATTTAAAATTTTTTTGTACCAGTCCAAAGCAGAAAAAATAAAAAACGGATTCGTGTTTTTGTTATATATTTTCATTGCAGACAGTGTTGAATTTAATTTTCCTTAAACTTCCTTTTTTTGTTTCTGAAGGTAACAATAACACGCAATAAATTTAATTAAATCGTGTTTGTACCTACTCTGGGTACACATCTATAACATTTTCCTTTTCCTTTTTCTTTTTCTTTAAACTTTTTTATGTTTTATCTCTTCCGTTTAATAAGGAGTCTTGTATAGAATTCGAAAGACTGGTGGTAGCGCAGTGTGAGGCCCTTATACAAGCCATAACTGATAGGCGTGAATATCTACTGGAAGCAATACGCATGGACAAAGATACAAAAATTCGAATATTAAAGGTAATTTTTTAAATAAATATTTTTTATTTGTCGTTTTAAATTATTCTATATCGTGCTTTTTTTAAGGATCAACAATCAAATTGTACGGGCAAATTGCAACAGACAACTGGTCTAATACAATTTTGTATTGAAGCATTAAAGGAGACTGATAGTGCTGCATTTTTACAGGTTCGTATCTAAGATCGATTTCGATATCAATAACAATATAAGCTTTGTAATACTTCTATGTTTGCCATTTGGTTTTTGTATTTTTAAAATAAATTTTTTTCTTTTATTTAAGGTCGGCTCTATGCTTATAAATCGTGTTGCCAACACCGACATGACTTGGCACCAAGAAGTTACAAACGCTGCACCCCGTGTTTCACCGATTGTTGATTTAACTCTCGATGATGCTTCAGTTTTACGTGCAATTGATAATTTAAATTTTATACAAATGAAACGTAAGTCAAAAACAAACATCTGAAAGGAAAAACCTTAAATTGTTTTTAGGAAGAAATGGAAGTTCATCAAATGCTATAAAATATAGTAAAATGTTGCACTTATCTTTATTTTCAAAAGTAGTTCTCCTCTTCATCTCCTAATGTAGGGTCATTTAGATGAAAATTAATTTAATAAATTAACATTTGCACATAATTTCTGGTTTACTTAGCGTTATAAAGAATTTCGAAGTAGAATTTAAACATTAAAATCATATCATGTATTTAAGGAAGTAACTAATTAAATGAAAATGTGATAAATTATTTCATTTCCAAAGAAAATGAGATTTGTAGGTTTGTGATTTAAAAATAGCAAAAGCTTTACAAAGACATTCTCTACAAAAAATATTTATAAGATCTTATTTTAATTACAGATTAAGTCTCGCTTTAATTGAATTTTCAAAAAAAAAAAAAGTTTTTAAATAACATTTTGCAACGATGATTTTTAATAGAATTTTCCAAATAAAAATCTGTGTCAAATAAATAAAGTTTTCCTATTGTTTAAATAATTAAAATTTATATTTATATTGGGGTTTTCTAAAATAACTCTGTTTTAATCAGGGAGAACATTCGGCAATTACTGAAACTATTTAAATTTCACTGCCAAGTCGCATTAAGATATTAAATATCCTCCATGAAAATGGTGTATCTCTAAAAACTACATTTCATAGAAATTGTGATATTTTCCGCTAACATAATTGTCCTTCTAAGAACGCTTTTCACGTCAGCAACTAAAGTTGCCGCAATTCAACTTTTCAAAATCCAAGAAGTCTTTTCATTTGTGCTTGACAGTGGAGAACATTTCTCCGATATAAGTTTTTAAAATTATAATTGCCTGACGTTATTCCTACAAAATTCTTTGTTATATTCTTCTTGAAAACCCTGACACTAAATATGCAATTGACTAAATGAGAATTTCTTTCAGCTAAGAAAGCCAAAAAAACTGAAATCCGATACACATAACACACAAATAAAGCAACTACATAAATTTTGTTCATTGTTAAATTTTCAATATTAGATATTGAGTAAGTTTTAAAAATATGTTTGATAATAAGTTTTTGTGGAAGTAAAGTAAGCAACCCAAAATCATATTCAAAAATAATTGTGTCTCGTTTTGTAGAAATATTATAAAAAAAAAAACATTAAACAGACTTTTTTTCCAATATTCTTTTTAACTTATTTTGTTTATGTTTTTATTATAAAAACACAAAAAATTAAAAATGTATCTTCTTTCTCTCATTTTTTCCATCATCTTACATGCTGCTTTATAAAAAATGAAAATTAAATAAAAAACATCACCCACAATTTTTCTTCACAATCATAAAATTATAATTACGGCTTGTGCATTGAAAATTGTAAATAATAAAATATTAAAATTGTATGTATTACAAACATAATTTGTGTTAACCAATACGCTTTTCTAGCTGCTAAAGATGGCGATGAGAGATTACCAGCAGGTGAGATGCTAGATGATCATTTAATTAGCAATACGAAATTTACCACATCCATATTATCTACCAATACAGTCATCAATACTTCATTACTAGACAATAAATCAACAACAACACCTACAGCAAATCTTACAACAATATCGGCAACGTCAATACCATCTATGCCAACCAGCCTATTGTCCTTTAATTATAATGAAAATAATAAAACCTCAACATTACGCTCCACCAAATCCAATAAATCATCATCATCTTCCTCCTCAACATCAATATCCCTGAAAATGAGTGCATTTAGAAAATTAATTAACTACGATGAATCCATATTACGTATGCATTATTTTCATATATTTTTTCTTTCGTTTTTCTTTAATAACTGCTGTTTGATTTATCAAAAAAAAAAAAAAAAAACAATACGAGAATTACTAAAATTTTGTTTTGTGTTTTTTTGAATCACCGTTTGATTTGTTCTTTATTTTTGGTTCTTTAATTTTTTGTGTGTAATTCTTTAATATGATTTCTGTTTTAGTGCATTTAATTCTTTTTTTGCTTTATTATTCAAATTGTTATTGTTTTTTTAACAAAAATTTTGGTTGGGCTATTTTCTCCTTAGATGTTAAAGATTGATTTAATTTTTGGTTCCTTACCTATTTTGGTTGTGGACTTAGAGAATTTTTTTAATCTTACACTTTAACCTATATTGTTTCGAATGGAACACTGTGCTACACAAAAAAAAAAACAAAAACAAAAGAAAAAAACCAAAAAAGACTTACAGAATTTTTTCAGACCGTGCGGTGCCTAAGTATTTCTCAGCCTGTTTAAAAAACAGATGAACTATTAAATCTGTAAACATTTAAAAAAAATGGACTGAGAAAATGACTTGACAACTTTTCCTACTAAATCACTCTAAATCCGAAAATCTAGTATTTACAGTGGCTACTCAAACGACCGTTTGAAGAACTCCTATGCAATTAATTGATTTGACCTGCGCAAATTTTCAATTGAATCTGCTCTTACACTTGGCTGAGTTATTGAGAAAATATTCTGCTTAAAATGACAAAAATTTATTCCAACAGAAATGGTTCATACTAACAAAACTACATTTTGGAATATATTTGATAAACGTCCTTTAGTATGGACCCTAAGAGCACCCACATTAAATGTATGACCGCCTGCGGTCTTAAGCGAAATGACACTTAGTGGTGGACATTAACACACATTGTGCACTACCGTCTTAAGCAACATTTTCTTAGACTTTCACTATTACAAATAAGATTTGACCTGTGAATAAAGTAGTTGTCCAGCTTGTACCCTAAACTCGATTATATCAAATTAGCTTTCTTCTAAAACTCTTCTTCCTGTTTTTTGGGTTCGTCCACTGAACTAGAAAAACTTTAGTTCCTCCAATTACAATCCCCTCCACCATTTGCGAGGATTCTTTTATTTCTGTCTTATTTTTGAGGTTCAAAAACTAAAATCCTTTAAACTTCTCTTAATAGAGAAAAAACGTTAAAGGAGATTTTAGTCGGGCAGTACACTCTGCTGTGAATTTACTGTGTCTGCCAGCCGGCTGTCATTAGACTTTTCAAATAATTATTGATTTTTTTCCAATAGCAACCAATAAATATTATTCAATCCAGAATCTTAATAATAAGAGCCATAATTGATTTCGCCTTTTAAGTTTTTTACTTTTACATAAACCAACTTAAAAGCCTCAACTCGACTTCTAGGACAAGGTTTACTGTAATTACTTTTTTCCAGCTCCCAGAGCATGACCTCCTTTTATACGACAATAAGGTAGGAGAAGAATGAAAGTAAAAGTTGTGGGAATGCTGATTATTCCTCGTATTAAAAGGGACAGGAGAAACATAAAGCAAAATTGTTCGGCTGCAAAAAAATTATCTTGAAGGCCTGGATGACATGACAAAAAAAAATGTTTTTTGCTATTAACAAGATAAAACGCTCTAAGTCAATCGATAATAAAATAAAGTTAAGACTACAGGAGAGTCTTTGACAAATTGGAATTCGTTCCGTTTAAACTCCTGGTGCAAATCTATGAAATTTTTGATATTAAAACGCTAACTACGATAAAAAACGATACGACTGAAATTGCACCCAATATTTCGAAAAAAACAGGACTAGGTTAATGAAAAGCTATTAACTTTAATTTTAAAAGGCTTACAACTCGATTATTTTATAACAAGAACATGCAGATTAAGTCACTATTTTGTATGTATTGACTAGGCCTTAACAAGGAAATGCCACGCATTAGAAAAATTTGTAGGTGCGAGGTTTACAAGTTTAAGACCACATAACGCCATCGCTAGAAGTCGATGCTACCCAGCTTTAAAACTTAAGTTCACATGCTCCTCTGCTCTACTCATGTAAAATATTGGTTTAATCAGCCTTGCTGTTTATAAATGGTTGAGTTATTTCCAAAATTTTTTGATTCTGCCCCACAGTGCAGTGGAATTTAAAAGGAATTAAAATAATTAATTTTCACACTGCTACCAATTTTTGTAAGTTAAAAAACAATGACTTTTTTAACTCGTTTAAGCCTAATAACCAGTTTTTTCAGTTCATTTATCACGCTTAAACGAACGTAGAGTGATCACGTTGCTTTTGCCATATTTAATTTTTCTGCTGCACCGTGACTCTTGATTTGATGAGAGCTTAAAAATATAGTTTTCATTTATAGGCTAAAAAAATGAAGCAGTTGTTATTACAACCCTCAATTATTCCGATTTTTATTATCCTATCAGATAGAAGTTTTATTGCTTTTGAGTGGCGAAGGCATAAAAAGTTCTAAAGTGTACAGTCAGTTTGATAACTTAAAGTAAAAATATATTTTAACGTTATTTAGCTTTGAGATTTTAAAGCAGTAGAACGTATCACAATCTCTTTCTCGTCTACTTTAAAGCTTATGGGTATTATCTTTCGATGGGTGCCACAATCCGGATTAAGAAAAAAGCCTGACGGCCTGAGACAATGCATTCCACGAGAAAGATAATGTTCTTGTGGGCAGTGCTCTTCCTACAAGTGGAAGCGATTTATTTGATAGCTCTTCTTTTTTGACATGCCAATACAAATTTTCTCAACCCATTGAAAAATTGAATTCAAGTGTAATATTGTGCTAATTTTATGCTTTCTATTCTTATTGTCTATATTTTCTCATTCACATAGAATCCTTTGTTAAGATTTTTTTAAAGACTTCACTTCCTAAATTTAAAACTTTAGTTGATTTATGACGTATGTATACATGGGCACGAATAAAGAGGTTAATCAAAGTGTCACTCACATTTAATGCTAAATGTAAAAGACTATTTAAATATTCATATATTTTTAATTTAATTCTACTCTAATGACTTGCATAATTTTATTCAAATGATTTTGTGTTACTAACCTTTTAAGTTAATATTTAAATGTTTTATTGTTTGTCCTTTATTATTATTTATTATTTAACCTGGTTTCAAATCTTTTCCCTCTGCGTCCTTTGGCTTTTCACACTAAAAATGAAGGAAGATTAAAAAACAATATAAGAGTAATTATTACTAAGCAAAGAAAAAAAGAGAAAAGAAACCAAAACAATTCCAAAAGTTGCCTAGTGTTAATTTTTCCCCTTTCGTTTATTTAAATAATTTTTATTTCTTTTTTTATTTGTTAATTTTTATAAAATGGAAACTCATACTCGGTTGTGACTTAATGTGTTTTTGTTCATTTATTATAATTTTTACAGCTAAGTTCCGTTTCTTATTATTACAGCTGATTGCTACTTTCTTACATTCTCTTTTCCTTTGTTTTTGTTTTTTATTTTACTTTTGGTTTGTGTTTGTTTTACTAAAAAATTACTGCTTAAGAAACTCAAATCTTATTTGTTTTTCTTTATATTTTATTATTTATTATACCCTTAAGTCATATTAATTAAACTGTATCATTGTAGTTAAAACATTAAATACTTAAATTGACTAACATTTACACATAATAACTTAAGTTATTCTGGTACTTAAATCCTCATACACACACATTTACACCCTTCGATAGACATAGCAGAAATGTATACAATTTATAAGTAAATATAAATTTATGCTAAATCACATTATTATTTTCTTTTTTTTTTTCCTATTTACTTGTGTGTGAACAAAACTTTTAACAATTGTGTGCAATGTGGTGTAAAACTTCTGGCATGAAAAATATATTCAAAACTACAGCACCACAACCTCCTGCAATTATACCCCAAGATTGTTCAGCCGAAAATAATTCAGTAACTGTAGCGTGGCAGGCGCCAAATCATTCTTTTGTTGAGGGTTACGTTTTAGAATTAGATGATGGCAGCGGTGGAGAATTTAGGGTAAGTACGAATACTTTTAAATGTGTTTCCCATTATGCATAATAAATTATTTTGTAACTAAACTATAAATTAGTACATTTGGAGTAAAATGGAGGCATTTCTATGAAATTTGTATTTTTTAAATTATTACAAAGAAACTAAGTCAAAAAAGAATTTTCACACGTACTTATGAGAGTTTTTGTCGTTTTTGGAATTCTTTATGTTTAAAAAATTGAATTATTTAATATAAATTAATTTATAAAAAAGGAATTATATTGAGATCTGGTATTACGCACAACAATTTCAAAAATTCTTTGACAATTTTATAGAGTCCCGGATTTGGCAACCTAGTTTTTGTAAAAATGTGAAACAGAGGTTTTAACTGTGCGCGTCATGCCTTTGATTTTTCTTTAGATAAGAACTAATTATGACGGAATTCGTCAATATCTGCAAAAAACTCTCGGAATACAGAATATATAAATAAAACCTGGGCTGAAATTTGGTCCTGTTTAAAAAAAAAATCAACACAAATTACCTACTTTGGAAAGAGTTAAGAATAGTAGCGCCTTTAGTATTAAGTTGATGCATTCCATTTTTAAAGCTATTGAAGCTTATTTTACTTTGACGACGATATATGTACAACAGTATAAAAACAAACTTATGAGAAAAATCTATTGCTTACATAATTGTAAGTTAACGTGAACCCTGAGCAAAAACTCATTGTGCTAACCATCTAAGCGTGAACCGGTTGACGACTATTTTAGTCACTACCACGAGCTACGCAATAGTATTTAGAAGGTAAATATTAACAAAATAGAATACTTGCCAATTTCGAATGTGCAACAAAAGTTTATAAAAGAGCTAACTGCATATTTTACAAATTTATAGAAAACTTAGGAAAAATAATTTCAGATCAAGCTATGAAGGAAATTTTATTTTGTTGTTACTATTTCCAAAGATTTAATTTTTTGACACTAACTACAACATAAAAATAGGCAAAAATTTTATTAAAATATTGAATGGAAAATAGTTGAAATATTTCTTCATATCAAAATAAGGATTTGGAGAAAATATGGTTTACTATTGATATTTAAAAAAAATAAAACTTTCAAGTTTCACTGTTTCTCATTAGGTTTTGTTATTATTTATAATATAATTTATTTGTGTAATAAATATAAGAAACCCTTTAGAGGAATTTCATAATTTTGTAAAAAAGAATAATTAAAAATTAAAACAATAAAACTGTGCTTTGTCAAAGAATACACTTACTGAACCTATTTGCATAGAAGAAGTTCTTTAAAAATTATTTTCTTAACACACCGGTAAGCCTGCTGTCAATCTAAAAGTATTAAAAACTAGAAAAAGTACTATATTCGGCTATGCTGTATCATATTGCCTTTACCATATTGTAAGTTTTGCTTAAGGTTATTGTCCCAGCTGGTGAATAAGTAGAAAACACAACCACCTGCAGAAAATTTAGCGAAAGTTATAAACAAGATTTGTCGTGGTGCTTTATCCGCTGTTTCGAAGGACATAACCGATCTTGCTGATTTTAAAAAGCAAGAATTTTTTGTCTTTCATAAGAACTTAGAAATAGATATGTAGATATACACTTTTACCTGTATTGAAGGGCATAAATAATTTTACATTTTACTACAGGTTTAAGTAAAAAAAACCTTAATTGATTCTAAAAATCTAAAATTATCTGAACTTCATTAATAAAATAATTTATCAAAATGATAAATTTTTAGTTAGACTAAAGTATATTTTCCGTATTTAAAAAAAGATAAATAGAGTGAAGTGATGTGTTAATTCTTTAAGAAAAAAGAAGAATTAAACAACTGCGTTATGAAACGCACATTTTCTGCATATAGAGAAAAATTTTGTTAAATTGATATTAAAAATGCCTATCAGGAAATTTTCTTTAATATACTAGAGGTTTCATACAAGAAGCAACGTGAAACCACTTAAGACTTAAGATAAATTAAAATTTTTTACTTCATAATCTTGTGTGAAAATTTGCTCTATTCCCACAACTTTTTTAATATTTAAATAATCATATTTCAAGCTGCAAATCTGAGCTGTAGAACGAGCTTCCAATTTCTTTTAAAATTTTTTTTTATTATTATTTTATTACTATTCACTTCTGAAAGGGGCAGTTTACTTTGTACTAACTATTGCCTATTGAACCATCCGTACAACCATTTGTTGTTAAATAGTGAGAACGTTTTTCCCCTGAATTTTAATTTTAATTTTAAATTGTGAGCAGGGGTGTTAGAAGTAACGACATTATGTGATTTTGACGATAATTTTCTGTAAATTTTGACAACTTTTAATTAAATATCCCTTAGATCTTAAAGGTTTTAGTCATTACGCTTACTTTCTTTATACATAAACAAAACACTACAATTAGACTATGGAAAGAGCAAAGGTACTAAGACGTTATAAATCCAATAAACATAAAGTTTCTCCGAAGGGAACGCTTAACGAACTTTTAGTCGAGATCCTTCGAGATTCGTGAACTTTATTTCTCAAGAATTGTTACAAAAAATCGTTAAAATATTTTAACTTTAAAAACAAAATTGTAACTGTGTAAATAAGTATATGAGTAGATAAATATTTTATATTAAAAGGTAGATAATTTTATTATAATTTTTAACGCTATCGTATCTAATCTAACGATTTAGTGACGATCTATTCTTTGACAATTTTTTTTTTAATTTCGGCGATTTTAGTCGAAAAAGCCCAAGGCCCCTGATTGTTGGCATGTCAGTTTGAATAATATATTAATCGCCATTTAATTTAAATTTGCAATAAAAATAATTTGTTAATTAATTTTCAGATTATATAGTGAACACAATACCCCTAAATATTAATAACTCTGTCGCTCATAGTTAACTTCTTTCCATAAATGTCCACATTTTTATTATGCACTGTAATTAAATACTCAAAACATTTTGCATTACATTTTTTTTAACATTTTATAAAACTATTTACTTTTCTAACATTATTTTCATTCTACCTTTCATTTCATGCCTCATTTATAGGAAGTTTATTGTGGCAAAGAAACAATATGCACCGTTGATGGTTTACATTTTAATTCAATGTACAATGCTCGTGTCAAGGCTTTTAATGCTGCTGGAGAAGGTGAATACTCTGAACTTATTGGATTACAAACGGCTGAAGGTAAGTTCATAAAGTTCAAAGCTCCCTAAAGTGTACGACTAATAGGCATTTGTTGGCATTATTTACTTAAACAATTTTATATAAAAGGTGTACAAAAAAATTATTTACTTAGTTTGCTACTAAATCCAAAACCTCTTTTCCTTGTACCTTAATTTATGTTTAGCATTAAATTATTTTAAATATTTACTATTTTTGTTGCAATTTGTATTTTTATTTAAGTGCAACTTCTTGTTGTTGTGTTTTGGAAAACTTGTTAAGAAATACAAATTTTCTTGTTGTGATAATATTTCCCTGTCCCTTTTTACATGTCAAAGTATATCCTTTTCTTGTTACTACTTTAGTTAATTTTAGTTTTATTTACAAATTCCTTGCTTAAGGTTTGCATAGTTTTCCGTTGCTTATGCCGTCATGCGTGATTATCAGTTGTGTAAATTGTCTTTAACACCAATTTTAACTCTTCTATTTTTATGTCTTAAATTGCTGTATTAGCAAGTTATTCTTCTGAATAGCAACTTTACCTTCATACCCTTTTCTTATTTAACTTTGATTGATGTTTTCCGTTTGCTGTTCCTTTGGCAACTTGCTGCTACTTGAGAAAGATTTATTAGATGTTCGCCATTAGACTTAAGTGTTGATTTCATTAAACGCGATATTTTATTTAATTTTCATTTAAATTGCATTTGAATCTTAAGGCTTTTTGATGTCAGACAGCCATTGAGCAGAGCTAGTTAAGTCTCATCATTAAATACCTTTAGGGATTTCAAACGGAAAATTGATTAGTCCTTAATATGTAATTATTTAAAATAAAAATGTATAGATGACAAAGATATGCATTTGATGCTTTGGTTTGTCATACAGAAGATAGCAATTTAATTAATGCAGAACGTTAATAGAAATATTAATAAAAAAGGTTGAGGAAATAGAAAATTTATAGATTTTTATATTGTAAAAATATTAATTTTGGTGTGATTTTCTTTATATATATTTTTTCTTCATTTATTATCTATTATTACATCTAAGGCTGATTTCATTATTTTAAAGCACTGTGACGAGTTCGGTTTTATTTTCTACTTAAATGAAGCAAAAAATTAATAAAATAATTTTGCAAAATGTTTAGTTTTTTACAATTTTTTTTTCATCCCAGCAAAATTATAACACATAATACAAGAAATTAAAAAAAACCCTGGTAGAGATAGGAGGACAATGCATTTCATAAATAAAAAAATCTATAAATCTTTATAATACTTAAGCACTTTTTGGAATTTTCGTGTGATTTGTTTGCTTTCGAAGAAAAACTACTGTAGATTTTGTTTTTCATTTGGCTGGGAAGTACTTTGATATCCTACTCAATAAAAGAAAGAATTTTTACCCATAAATATACGTATTTTACTAACTATTTCCGGTGCGCTTCTCTATCCCAATAAGAATTTGTTGTACTGCATCCGCTTTTGGAATTCAGACAGCTTTTTAATTAAATATTGATTGACCAAAATCAAAATTTAATCTCTCTGCCTGCTATAACTCTTCAGGTGTATGATAATAACTTGTCCCTTTGTTTGAGAAGTACCCCGCACACTTCCTTAATTTTGGCTGTAGTTCGCCGGACTATATCAAATTATATCTGAGTTACTTGTGCAAAATTTCACGACTTTTCCTATTACAGTTCTCTAATCACATGGTGATAACTTTTCATTTTGTATTGAAGGTACCACGCCCATTATTCTAATCTAGGAACTTTTTTGTTACATTATGAGTGTTACAGTTACCAAGTGACACGATGATAGATATTTAGTTTGTATGGGAAGGGCCACTCGCACGTAAAACAAATAAAAGAAACAAGAAAAAACTGTGAAAATTTTAGGAAGATTGGTTCACTAATGCAGGCAATTATAGCTTTTCGGCAAACAAACAAAAACATATTTTGCTTCATATGTACATTTTTTATAGCGAAAACTAATTATGTGTTCAGATGTTAAGTGCCAAACAAGCTGTTTTTTAGATGGGTTCAAAACAAGTTAAGCTATAATCTTGCAATATGTTCAAGTTTTTGTTTTAGTTTTAGCATTGCGCTAAACATGATTATCAATAGATAGCGCTGCGATGCTTCAAATATCACACCTCTTTGCTAGACATAAACATTTCTTTTATAGTTTAAGACCCAATAAAAAATAATGTATTTCATTCTTAGAGAAGAGCATCTTATTTACATCCAAAAAAGCTAGTACACATTTTGTAGATATTGTAAGCTATTTCTTAAATGTTTTTTTTTAAATAACATGTGGATCTACTTCTTAGGTTTACATTCTAAAATTTCATTTGTTGCTTCTGGCAGAGCCAAAACACTTGCTTTTTCTTAAAATTATTTTTTTTAATATTAGCAAGTTTTCTACTACATATTGAAATTTTCAAAATCCGGCAACGGCTTTAATGTTTTATAACTTTAATAAGCAAAAGTCGACAAAAGAGTATCCATAAAGGTTTAATAGTCTAATAAACCTTGAACAAATATAAATTTCTTATTGTAACCTCTTCTTCACTTTAAACCAAAAATAAAATCAATTAAATTATTAAATTATTTTGTTTAAGAATAAAAGTTGTTCTTGTGTAGAAAAAGAAGTTTTATGAAAGAAATGTAAACTGAAAAAATCATCGGTAGGCCATATTTTCAAAGTTACGTATTGCTAAAGTGCTTAAAAATAATTTGTGATGTCTGAAACATTTTGATCCGGAATGGGACAATATGGCTGTCATAGAAGATCCTATCGAAATATTTTGTCAAGCGCAATACATATCTCAAAACAATCTTTACCGATTATTAACCAACAAATTTCAAGCAGTAAAAATGAAAAAGTAGCCCTTAAATCTAATTTAAGATAGCAACCCGGAATTCATAAATAGTTATGAATTTTTATCTAACAAAATAAGTTTGGTACAAAAAGGAGCCATTGTTTTTTTTAACAAAGTAGAAATATTAGCAAAATTTATAATAAAAAATTAGATAACATTCAACTAGTTCTAATGAGCTAAAAATTTTCAACAACAATTTTTAAGCTAACAATTTTGTAAAGCTTTTCTACGATATCCATATTGATCCATTCCACTATAGAATATTTGAATTTCATATAGGAGTTCGTAACTCTGAAAATATGGATTTCGCAGAACTTATTACATTACATTTTGTGCTTAAAATTGCCTTTTCTGAGTCCCGCACAGCTTAAATAGTGAAGTATATAAAGCGTAAACAGATCATCTTTTTAATTTATTTATTATTAAAATAAATAATATATTTTTTATAATTTTTTTTTATTACATTTCTTGTTCAGGTCTTGTTCTTACCAAAAAAAATATAGTTTTTTACCTAAAAGGTTCCTTGTTTTGCAAAAAGAATATATATATATATATTTATAAAGTGAAAAAAAACCGAAAATAGGAACTTTTATGAATTAGACCTTTTCAAATCCCCCACTCTGCGCCATATAACAGAGTTTTTTGTCCTGACTGTATATTTAGTATAAAAAAATGATTTATATTCTTTTATTATTATTTCTGTGCGGTAAATTCTTTATATTAATTTATCTAAGCAGTTCTAAATCGGTGATACAATGTATAATGGAAGCTACTAAATAAGTCACGCGAATGAGTTTGATATCGAATTTTAATAAACGCAGCTGTTTATTGCAAAAAGCTCATTCATATTAAATTTTTATTATTGAAACCGCAAGTCGTCAGTAACTTATTGTCCATATTTATAATAATTTAGGAAATATGCGATATCAACTGCACGGCAACGTTTATTAACGTACCCTACACTCAGCTCAAATAGTTTAATATGATAACGAAGAGAAACAATATTAAAAAAAAAAATTTCAATTTAAGAAACTAATTTACACTATTTTTTGTTTATCTTCTACTTAAATCCCTAGTAATTTAGTTTTAAAAAACATTTAGGAAAACAAGCGAAAAACAATTTTTTTAACTAATGAAAATTTCGTTAACGTGGCGTATAAAACCTATTTTGTTTTTACAACAGACTTTGCCATATGTTTTTGTAATAATGTGAAATATAAAATATTTTAAATAAACATTTTCATTGAGTTATAAAGTATAAATGAAGCTAAAATTATTAGAAGTAGTAGAAAATATAAAATTTATTTATTCATTTACATTTTACACAGATATCTCACTATAACTCAATTTAATTCGATTTTAGCATATTGTAAACTGTGTACAAGCACTTTGACCAGACAGCTAATAACAATAAACCGTCAATAGCAAACAAATGTAAAACTGAACACAAAATTCAAGTAAAGCAAGAAATTAAGGAAATATTTAAAGAAGGGAAAATAATATTCTAAAGAGATACTTAATCCATTAAACTAAAACACTTTACATAACACGAAATTCAATATAAATTTTAATGTTCCAAGAAAATATTTGCTTTCCCAGCTTGATAAATGTTTTACTACCAAAAATATTCTTTTACTACAATCGATTTTTATTTAAGTAAATAAAAATATATTTTGTTTTCTTGCGGAAGAAAGTTTAAAGAATTTTCTATAGCAGAAAAACATATTCTTTTAAAATTTATATTAAGTCTTCTTATATTTTCCCACAAAAAGAATTTTACAAAAACTAAAGCATACTTTGCGGTGCAGACAATAACATCAATACAACAAATAAACCATATGCAAATACAAGTACAAGCGAATAGTAAAAATAACAAACACTTCAACTAGACCAGAAAAAACAACAACTACCATAGTGAAATTAAAATAAAAATAAAAAATTATAAAGATGAAGAATATTGTAAAGCATAACAAGGAAATGCAATCAAATTGAATTTCCTCCATATTGGCTAAACAAAGCTTATTTGTATATCCTTCCTGTGGTTGTGTAACTCTTTATTTTTCTGAACAAGTATTTTTATGCGTTTCCTATAAACACTACATAACAACTTGTGGCTTATAAAGTTTATTTTATTTTTTTCAACAGTTTTTCTAAAGGTTCTATTAAAGGACTGTTAGTTATTTGAAATATTCAGATTATTTTATTTCTCTTTTATTTATTTCATTTAACAGTTGCCTGGTTTACATTTGATCCTGTTTTAAGTGGTGGTCCTGGTTCTGGTCTCATCTTTAGTAACAATAATTCCACCGTTTCTGTCGAAGGCTGGGAACATCGTGTCGCCTTAGGTTCTGTGGGTTTTTCACGTGGCATACACTATTGGGAATTCACTATCGACAATTACACAGCAGATACAGATCCAGCCTTTGGTGTGGCACGTATTGATGTTAATCGCAATAAAATGTTGGGTAAGTAACCACTACTAAATAAAGCAAAAAAAAAAAAAATTAATCTGTTTCAATGGTAAAAAAATTGTAGGAGTTCTTGTAAAGGCTTTTAAGGATTTGTTTTCTTTGCTTTACTTAAGAAAAGAGAAGAAAGTACGAGTATTTATTATCTAAACATAAATCTGTTGTCTGGCATGTAGTTGCAAGATGCTTTAGAAAAAAAAAATTACTTTCCTTTCGAGTATGTATGAATATTTTGCAGTTCTTTTTTTATATGGCCACCAGTTAGTGTAATATAAAACTAGAAAAAGATTTATATTAAATTGGTTGTCAAGGTTCATAAATAGCGTATTGCGGGAGAAAAATTCTAAGTTTGAAAAACTGAATTTAATATTAACTACTTGATTGGGATTCAGGTCGCATTTCTTTTAATTTGTTGTTTGCAATATTTTGCTTGTTCGTGAGACAGCAGCATTAGGAATAAATAAAATATTATTAATTAAATCCGAACTATGAAAACAAATTTAAAGCAAATTAAAAGTAAAAAAATATTTAAAAAATATTTTTAACAATGAGAAATTTATTTTCTAGAGTAGAATTAAGTAAGAAAATAATTATTAATCAAATATTAATATTATTGTTATATTTATATTATATGTCTGTCTTTATAAGTTTGTTTATTTGTTTGTTTGTTCGTACTTCAATGACGGCTAAGCGACTGAACCGATTTCAATAAAATTTGAAACGGAAGTAGGTATTTGTTCAAATAGCTGACCAGAAGGGGAAAAAAAGGGCAAGCGGAGATTTTTTATGCTTCTAAGTTAGGGATGAAACCAATACCGATATATCGGCGATACGTCTGATTTTCCGATCGATATCAGCGATATTTTACTGTCGATACGTCGATACTTCTTATATTTTTCTTTATAGGTTTGTGAACAAAATATTAAATTTTCAACCCTTTTTTGCATGACAGCTATGAGAAATAACATATTAAAAACAGAATATAAAATTCAAATGAGTTCTGTCGCATCTGAAAGACTTTTTTCCACTGCAGGTCTGCTTCAAACGGATTTGAGAAATCGTCTACCTCCGCGAAATTTGAGAACACTTTGTTTTTTAAACAAAAATCTTATTAATATCAATTTTAAATATTAATCTTTTGCAATGTTGTTTTTATAATTTTAATTTAATTTTAACATGATCTTAAATTCAATTCGTTGTCTTTTAAATCTTTTTAATATCAATTTTAAATCTTGAGCCAATCTAAACTGAATGCCATCGTTTATTTGCGCTGTGCTTTGCGTGTTTAAAACTATTTTTTAATTTTACTCCAAGCCAGGGGTTGAACCAGTGATCATCATAAATCAATTAAAATTTTACTTTTTCGGCTTTGGTTCATTTTTAATTTAACTCTTATTAAGAAAAATTATTTTTCAAATGTACGCGGACGTTTTCCAAAGAAATCTGAAATATAGATATGTCCTGATAAAAAGAGATAAAAAGGTTAAAAACTGGCATTTACGTCTATACCGATTGCAATAAAATTCAAAAACCAATTAAATATTTATGTAAAGAATAGAATATTCTTTTTTTATTTTAAAGAAATTGGAATAGGAGGGAGATGTAAGGTAGAGGACAAACCCTCAATTTTATAAATTCCAACTGATCTTAAAAAATCAAACTCTTAAGATATCTGCAATATAAAAATCTTCTGCTTTATAAGATCCAAACTGATTTGATAGAGATCTCACGTATTCGGTGTAGAGTCCCATAGCAAATAAGGCTATCATTTTTTATACAATTCTGAGAAAGGCCCAAAAATTAGGCAGAGGTAACGTCGCGAACAGTTAGCTTTTCCTAAATAAATTATGATAACTTTTTAGTTTGTTTCAGTAAAGGTTCTGGAAAAAACAACTTAATAATAGTTTTAATTTATAAACAATGTGTAATAATTAAATTCTTTTGGCAACTGTATTAAATTCTTTATTTTGTGTTAGAAAAATATTTTAAATAAAACACAAATTATATCATTCTGCAAAACCACCCAGCTCTAATAATATTACAAAAATTTAAATTCACATGGCAAAAAACAATTCTAATAAAATAACAACAACGAAAAAAAAAATCAATTGAAAAAATAGTTTGAGTGCAACAAAATAACAACAATAAATTTTTAAATTTATATCCCACCTGCGTATGTCTAAGTGTTAGTATCACATAATAAACTTAATAAAAGTACGAGTGTAAGTGGCAGTAATAAAAAAAGAAGTATGAGCTGATAACTAAATATTATCTGGCAAAACTTTTTATAAAGTTAAACATGTTGGTTAAAAAAAATAATAATGATACTACTTTTGAAACTTATATGACTTGAGAAATGTTGCCACTAGAGTAGCGACAATGTGAATACATGCAATTTTATAATCGTTTTTTGAAATAAAACACAGAAAAATTCCAAGTTTTTTACACGTAACGAACATTTTTTTAAAAGACTGTGTAGAACAATAGCGCGAAACACGTAACAACACCAAAAATTAAGGAAAAGAAAAAATAAAAGATGAATTGAAAGTGGAATAAGCCAGTCATCACGTCCAAAATGTCTAAGGAATTGACTGAAAAAAAGAGAGAGGTGAAGTTATTTAAAAAACGTAGAACAAGTTTTTTTTTTAAATATAATAACAAAATGTTATACACGATAGTGGGTAAAATTCAATTTTCGGTTTTCATATACAAACAAAAAAAGTGAAGTTTTTATAAAAACACTTGGTAGTTAAGGAAGAGATGGGAGCGTAATACAATTTTTTTTAGTTTGGCTGATAGAAAATATTTAAATTTAATTTACAGCAAAAATTGAAAACTTAATAAAATTTATTTATTTTTTATCACAAGATTTTACTCGGTATGGGCGCATCGGATATACGTGAAATTTGTAGGCCTGCACAATGGGATAAGTTTTGCAAATACATATAAAAATACCTGAAAAATAAATAAAATTAGGAAGTTGTGTCCTATTTAGAGGGAACTTTATTTGAAAAAAATTGAGCACATACGATACATTATGGACCAAAATATCGAGCAAGATGAGTGATTTATATGTACAACTAAAGATCCGGGAAATTCTTTTTTGTTTGTTTTCTTCTTGAACTAATGTAAATATTTTTCCTTAACAATTCGTTTTATTAGAGGGCTGATTTTATACTGAACAAAATTTAATATTTTTTGTGATATTTCATACTCTAAAATTTTTCTTTTTAACTTTAGTTTTGAAAAAATTAAGTACACAAGACGGAGACAAATACATGTTTCATTTTCATGATGTATGAGCCGCATAAGATTGTCACTTAAGAAAACTAAAAAAATACTTCTAATCCAACTCTAGCTACTCGCTTTCCCCCTGAATCTAGTTCCCTAATATTGTAACGTGCACTTAAAATGTTACAATTATAGTTACTATAATTACTATAATTAACAGCTATAATTACTTCTCCGTTGAACTTTTGGAAAAAAATTTTAGTGGTTTATGTTTTTGCAATAGTCTTTGACTTATTCATGGAGGTGTCCATATGTAACATTTCTAACCGTTCGAATGCAGCCTTTAAGAATTTCATTTGTTTGTTTTTAAGATTTTAATTTCACTTACGAAGAGTATTTAATTTTTTTTTTTTTTTTGTTCAGTCTGGTGGCTTTCATTTTTTAGCCACTTTCATTTTTTCCTTTCTAAGAGCTCAGTCAACTTCAGTTATATTTAATTTGCCATATAGTACAGGTAGGTATTAAAACTAAAGATTGGCTAATATTCAGAGTCTACAAGGGTAAAGAGTAAAGGATACAAATTTGGCTCCTCTTGGCCCGATTATTATCACATTACTAGAAGCTTGCTAGTGATCTTTATCACTTGAAGTTATTATTTAGATCTAGTATTTATAGCAAATTACTATCAGCTCATAACCAGTCCAACCAAACACAATAGTTATTCCCGCAAATCTATATAATCGCTGCAAATTTATAAAGATTGAAAATAAAGAACCTCGTTCATGAAATATTATTACTTTCTGCGGCCATGTTTTACAAGCGTAAATTATCTAAATGTGTTTTTAACATCGTAAAAATATTACTACACCACTGTTTATTCTTCATATTTTTTAGTAGCAAACGAAAAACTTTTTCAACATTTTAGTGTCAGTGTCAGTTACGTGGGAAGGGTAAGAAGTTTTTGCAACACTTACTCTTAAAAACCAACATGAGAACAACATAAACAAAGTTTTTTTGTATCTTAACTGCAGTGTGTCTTATGAAATTTTAATTTGAAAACTTGTGATGAGCTTTTTTAACACGTGTCAAATGGAGCTGGAAACATTTTCTGCAAAAGTTTTCGTAATAAAAAAAAAATGTGCGAAAATTTTCAAATAACTTGTGTCTTTGTTTTTTAAATATGCTACATTTTGCAGCATAATAGTTTTTTTTTAGTTATAGAGAATATTTCTAAATGTTAGCATTTTTTTGCATTTAACAATTTTTTATTTTATTAAAAAGTTTTTATTTGGTTTCAAATTATTTAATTAAAGCAAAAAATGCTTTATTTTCCCGTTTAAAGTATAATTCTAAAAATTTTAAATTAATTGCCTTGCAAACTTGAAAATTTATACTCTTTTCATATTCTTATAATGTAAAAAGGCATATCCTTGAGCAATAATAATTTAATTTAAGAATAAAAGGTATCAAAGTTCAAAACAGCATATAAAAATTAATTCGCCAAGTGTGAATTTGTCACACACTTCTTTTTCGAACTATAAAAGGGTGATCCCTTAATTTTTAATATCATTTTTAAATTTAATAGCGTACTTGCTAAAACATATTTTGAATAAATTAAATATAAGGCGCTGTGAAAATGACGTTATTATTAGGACAACTTTTATTTATATTTTTTTTTACTTGCTTTTATAGCGACTTGTTAAAACATATCATTCGTAAGTTTATAGTCTCATCCTATTAAGGTTACAAAAATAAGGCCATATATGTGAAACTAACGTTACTATCGGGATACACTATATTTTTTATAGCAGACATAACAGTAAATTTTCTGTATAAATTTTAAGCGTCCGCCCATACCACCTTAAAATATAAAGGTATATTCATCAAATTCACGTTGCTTTAGAATTACCCTATAATATATAAATTTGATGGTAAATATTTATTTTTATAGCGGTGAAGTGTATAAATTCAAAATTTCTGCCAACTAAGGTGAAAAACAAATAAGTAGAAATCACGTCAATATTTCAACATCCTATAATTTAAAGTTTTACACTTTTTGCTATATATAATTTACTAACACTGTCAAGTCGAAACATAAATATGAATATTACGTCACATTCAGAGCACCCTTTAACTTTTCGAATTTTTTTTTTATTATAGCGGTTATAGCAGTTATACCTCTTACGGCTCTAGAGATAAAGAACTGTGACAGATAAATAAACAAACGGCCAGTCAGAGATTATGACGACAACAGTGTAACGTCAACTTTGTAAACGGGACCCTAAAAATAGACCTAAGACCATTTACAAAGGACTTTGTAGAGGCTTAAATTTTTATTATTTTTGTTTGCCTTCGTTTTTATAAAACTCACATGTTGACTTTATTTACGTTAATATTGTTAGTAAATTAATATTGACGTACCCTTAAAGTGAAATATTTATTCCTTTCATAAGTTCAATTAAAACAACAACTAAAAACCAAAATTGTTTTTAAAAAAAATTATTTAAAAATTTTCTAATTCAAATAACTTAAACAACTTTGAAAAATTTTTATCATTTTTTATTGCCTTTAGAAAATTAGACGTTTTATTATTTTTAGCTTTGAGTGTAACTAGATGTCTTCATATTCATGCCAGGAACAAACTAGTGCGCAAAGCGTTGTTCTTAAGAGGTTGGCGATCATCTAAATTCTCAAATAAGAAAGTAAAGGAAATTCCTATTTAACTAAAATTCATTTTTGGTTGGTAAGCAAGAAATAAGCAAATAATATAAATTACACGGAAGCTTAGTTAGAATTTAATAATCAAGTGTACACAGCCGATTTTATAACTGAAGCCATTTAACTGTGAAAATTACTTCAGAAATATTTTCAGCAGTAATTGTCGAATTTTTTGTTATTTTTTCACTTACTGATTGCAAGCCGCCATGTAAAATTAAACATCCAACTGCTGCTATTTTATATTGGTATTTACGAGGGGAGATTGATAATGAAGCTACTTAGCGCTAGGTGACAGCACAAAAACAAAAACTTTTGTCTTTTAAGAAATTGCGACTGTCAAACGTCAGCTGTTAGAATTTCACCCCAATTTATCGATTATTTATTTTTTTAGACGTTTGAAGTAAACAGGTTTTTTGTTTTTTGAAAAATGGAAAAAACTGAGTATCGTGCAGGTAAACATTACGGTGAGTCTGCTCCGCCAGATTATATGGTAAAATATTGGATTGCTGAATTTAAACGCGGCCGAACAAGCACTGTAATAATAGCATCAACAGGAAGGCCAAAAGAGGTTGTTACTGAAGAAAATAACAAGAAAATCCTCGATATTGTTATGAATGATCGCCGAGTCAAGTTACGTGAGATTGTTGAAATGGTTAACATATCATATGAACGAGTGTTCAACATTTTGCGTGAACATTTGCTTATAAAAAAGCTATCGGCAAGATGCGTGCCGTGTTTGCTCAGTGTCGAACAAAAACGAGTTTGAGAGACCACTTCACAGCGGTGTTTGTACATGATAAAGCGTAATTTTGTTGATTTTTTGACATCGATTAGTAAACCTTGATGAAACGTGGGTGCATCACTACACACCTGAAACCAAAAATCGGTCGAAAGAATGGGTGGAAGCTGGTGGAAACGCTCCGAAGAAGGCGAAGACAATGAAATCGGCTGGCAAGGTGATGGCCACTATATTTTGGGATGTACACGGAGTATTGCTCATCGATTATCTTGAGAAAATATCGACAATTACAGGAAAGTATTACTGTTCATTATTGGATAATTTGAAAAAGAAAAAACGACCACATTTAAAGAAGCAAAAATTGCTCTTTCTTCAAGACAGCGCACCTGCTCATACTACATTAGAAACCATGCTAAAACTACTTGAAATACTCTTCGAATTGGCTGATCATACACCTTAAAGTCCAGATTTAGCCGCTAGTGAATTTTTCCTGCTTCCAAACTTAAAAAAATGGCTCGCAGGAAAAAGATTCATCTCAAACTAAGAAGTGATTACCGAAACTAACGAGTATTTTGAGGGGTTCCCAAAATCAAATTATTCAGATGGTATGAAAAAGTGGGAATATCGTCTTACTAAGTGTATTTAGCTAAAAGGAGCCTATTTTTAGAAATAAATAGGCTTCTTCGAATGGGAACTTGTTCTTTAAGTCTGCTTTGTTACTGCAAACATTCAAGATTATTTTCAACAAATAAACTAGCAGAAGTTTTACAGACGCAAAGAATTATGACAGCTGGTAACTTAAATTAGGGCAAGGCTGCCATATGCTTAAAATAATAGCGAAGGTGTTTAAAAATTCCATATGATTTATTTTCAAAAAATTATCTTCAATTCATTTAAACTTTATAATCATTGCAAAAATTTCTTTGTTGCAGATAGAAGACAAATATTTCTCCACCACTTAATAATTATTTTTCGAAACCACTTTGCACACTTGTTTTATTGTTTTTCAATTCATGCTTTGTTTAAAAGTCTTTCCTATTTATATGGCATAATACTTTAGTTTATGTGCGAATGTTTTCCAAAAAAAAACTTTCATTTCCGTTGTTGAATCTTATTCAACATTGTTGTTCAATTGGCATCTTTATCTATTTCACACAAACACTTTTGCAATGATTCTTCTTCACGTAAAAGCGCAACAGCTCTGGCAATTTATTTCGATACAATTACCAAATTAGCTAAAGTTTTTCTTTATTTTTGCTTCTATACTCTATCGCAAATTGTATCGAAATTGCCAATATTTCATTTTTCGCTATTCTTTTCTTTACTTTTCAAAATTTATTTGTTAACAATACTTTGTGATAAGTTGTGAAACTTAAGTTTTGTTATTTCCTTTCGTGATGCCTTTGGGATAGTTTGTGCTTATTTCTTGTTACGCCTTTTTAGTTTTAGTCGACGAAAAATGAATGTTGAATTGTTGATAGGACTTTTCTTTTATCATTTGGAGCTGCCGAGGTGTCTATTGTCACGAGCCGTAGCTTATCATAAATATAATTTATTTGTTCTTCTGTTGCTCTCAAAAAGCAGGGATGAATTATAAGGTGTTATATTCAGTGGTTCAGTTTTCTTAAGCAGATCTTAAATCGAAATCCTTTAAACTCAATGTGGCGTTTAGAAAAAGGACCCTACAAAAGTTCTATAATTTAATTTAACAATTTTTTTAGTTTATTGCCCTTTTTCTTTGAAAACACTTTGACTCTTAGGATTTTGTTGACTTTTAATCTAATTTATATAAAATACGAACACTCTCCTCCAGTAAGTCGCCAAAAAAAAAACCAACTTGAAAGAACTAAACTCAAAATCATGCTTCTTAAAGACAGCTCTAGGGTCATTAGGAACATTTCTTAAATACGTTATAAGAAAGTGAAATGCTGATAGGAAGTCTGACGATGGATTTACTTAGAATTGTCTGTGGCCGCTATATTTTTTAAGGGGACTTAGGCATTTGATTATTTGTTTATAAGTACCAAACTTTGCTGGTACTTTGCTTTCTGCAAAGTTTGATATTAATTAATTACCTTTTCAGAATCTAAAACTTGATTACTTTTGATAATTTAAAATTTTGTTCTGATTTTTAAATAATATCGTGTCGTTGCAGTCTCACATTCTCAAACAATTCAAATAAAAAAAATTTTTTCCCTATTGACACTTAAACAAAACAACTTCAATTTCTTTGGTTTTCGCTTTATTGTTATTTAATTGAAAATCCATTATGACACTCACTTTTGTTCTATTTTCTTTTGCCAGGAAGTTGAAAAAGAAAATTGAAACTTTATTTTTTTTTAATTAAAAGCTTTCAACTATAAAGTTTTTTTTTTCAATTCCTCTAAAACTTTACGTACTTGTACGAGGGCTGCTCTATATATTTCTGGCCTAATAGTGAAAATGCAAATATTTATAATCAAAAATGGTTTTATTGTTTTTCAAAGTATTCTCCAGCATGATTTATACACTTTTGCATGCGCTCAAACCAGTTGTCGAAGCACTTTTTTCACTCCGATTGAGACACCTCTAAAACATGGTATTTGAACACTTCAACAGCTTCTTCTGGCGACGAAAATCGTTGACCACGCATTTTTTTTTTTGATGTGCGAAAAGAAAAAGAATCACTAGGTGCCAAGTCAGGGCTGTACGGCGGATGACCCATTAATTCGACGTTTTGGCCGGTCAAAAACGCTCTGGTTTGAGCCGATGTGTGAGAGCTCGCATTGTCATGGTGACCATGATTCGTCTTCTCTTGTGGGCTTTTCTAATTTCTCCGATGACTTCTGGCAAACAAATTGTAGTGGACCACTCAGAAGTGACCGTCCTACGTTGCTCAAACGGAACAGTTGCCACATGACCAGTTTTGCCGAAGAAACAGGCGACCATTTGCTTCGAAGTGCTTCTTCTACGAACAACTTTCGTTGGATTTTGCTCGTCTTTGAAGACCCACACGGTCGATTGTTGTTCCGTTTCGGGCTCATACGCATAAATCCATGATTCGTCACCTGTGGCGATCTTATAAACTTCTTTTGAAGAACCGCAATCGTATTTTTGCAACATTTCTTTGCACCAATCGACACGAGCCTTTTTTTGAGCGACTTTCAAATTGTGCGGGATCCAACGAGAACAAACCTTTTTTACGGCCAGTTGTTCATGCAGTATCGAATGTAGCTGGTGGAAGAAATGTCTAAGGATGTCTCTATCTCTCGGTATATCGTATGTTGATCTTGCATTATGAGTTCACGCACGGCATCAATGTTTTCTGGCACAACAGCCGTTTTTGGACGACCTTCACGGAATTCGTCTTTTAGCGAGCTTCGGCCACGATTAAATTCATTATACCAATTTTTCACAGTGCTATAGGATGGTGCTTAATCGCCATACAAAAATTTAAGTTCATCAATGCACTCTTGTCGTAATAATCCACGTCGAAAGTTGTGAAAAATGATGCCACGAAAATGTTCACGAGTTAATTCCATTTTTTTATATATTAATTTTTTCAAGTCACTGTAAACAACACAAATAATGGTCGCACGTCAAAGCGTTTTGAGTACGATTATACTTAAAAATGACAAAATTTCCAATGGAAATTTCAGATTGCCCTTGGCAGCACTCAATGTTGCCAGGCCAGAAATATATATAGCAGCCCTCGTAGAGTTTCATTAATTTTTTATTATAAAAAATGAAACAGAAAAAAAAGTAATCCTAAATGTTTATTTTTTATTTCTTTCTTTTATTTTGATTTGGTTTGCAGGTAAAGATGAAAAATCATTTGCCATGTATATTGATCGTCAACGTTCTTGGTTTCAACATAACTCTGTACACGAACGACGGGTTGAGGGTGGCATTAGTACTGGCAGCACTATTGGTGTTCTACTCAATTTAGAAAGACACACTTTGAGCTTCTTGGTTAATGGCATGCCACAAGGTTCAATAGCGTTTCGTGATTTATATGGTGTTTTCTATCCAGCCGTAAGTATCAATCGTGGCGTAACACTTAGCATGCACTCTGCCTTGGATGCACCACAAATGGATTATTTTTAAACAAAAGGTAAAAGAATCACAGATTAACTTTTTTAAAATGCCATGAATGTATGTATATAACGATATTATAAAATTTAAGTATTTTTTAAGTAAATTTAAGGCCAGATGTTGTATATACATAAATAAATAAAATTTAATTAAGTATTTATTAATTAAATTTTAGCTTAAATATTTGAATGTTTGTAACAAAATTCTTAGTAGTTACATATCCAATGCAACAAAAAGCTTATTTTATTTTAAAAATTTCCAAATTTACCTAAATTTTTATAGGTCAAATAGAATACGGAACACATTAAAGAAATACAATTTTAAGCTGAGAAGCGTAAACAAAATAGTAACCTAAAATCAAAGTTTAGCATAAATGTAGGTACAAGATAAGATAACATAAATAGACGTTCGAAACGTAAAAAATAAAAACAATATTGTAGAGATTTTGTAAAGCTTTCTGGAAAAAAACTTAACAAAACTTTAAGTGAGAATATTTCTAGAGGACATACGAGTAGTTGTATTTACGCTATACGAAAATTTGATTTTTAACTTTTCACTTGCAAATTTTTATTTTTACTTAATCCGCCTAAATTAAGTATATTTTAAGCCTATTAAAAGTTTTCAAATATCATTGTTATGAAAAAAGCTTTATCAAAAATTTTTAGGGGTCAGCCTTTCTTTCTAGAAAAAATCTTATTGAACTTTACAAACAAATTCTTTTAAATATCAGATCAAAAATGTATATGACGGTGTAACAAAAATGCCGTAATTGATTTGCTGTGCAAAAAGGCGAGATCTTCGTGTGCCAAAGTACTTAGACGCGAAAAAGCTTTTAATGAGCAGCGCCTTCGTGCTAAAGTTTTTACTACTCCTCGGGGTAGCAAGAGCTTTTGGTCATTCGTTAAAAGAATGAAGGATAATGCTAGTTCCTCAATTCCGCCTCTTTTAAAGGATTATCAAATAATTAACGACCCGTTTGATAAAGCTAACCGGAAAGTAATCAACCACTGTTCGCACTGGAAAGAGTATTATTAACTACGCCAGATATATTCGTTCAAGTACGTGCAGTTAAAAAATTTTTAGCAAATCTCAACATATACAAGTCCCCTGGTCCGGATGGAATTCCAGCACTGGTCCTGAAGCAGTGCTCTTCGACGTTAGCGCATCTATTAGCAAAACTTTTCAACATTTTGTACCATGTTGGTGAGTTCCCATCATGTTGGAAGGTTGCTAATGTAACACCAATCCCCAAAAAGGGAGAGGCTGGCAACCCTAAAAATTACCCCACAATCACAATTTTTTATGCACTTTCCTAAGTAGTTGAAAGTATGCTTAATTTCCATCTTGTGAAATATCTTGAGTCCAACAGCCTACTTAGTGACCGGCAGTACGGCTTCCGCTGCACGGGTGACTTATTGACCTTCCTTTCGGAAAAATGGTGTCAATCCATTCACCATTTCGGCGAAAGTAAGGTGGTGGCTTTAGATATTTCCAAGGCGTTTGATAAAGTGTGGCATGGTGCACTCATATCAAAACTTATTGCTTTTGCTGTCGGTAATAGCTTCACTCGACTTATATCGAGCTTTCTCAGGGATCGCACTATACGAGTTGTTACAGATGGGATCTCATCAAGCGAGTGCAAGGTAAATTCAGGGCTACCGCAAGGTTCCATCCTTTCCCCTACCCTATTTCTTATTTTTCTTAATGACCTTCTACGTCAGACTTCCAACCCTATCTATTCTTTTGCATATGACAGGAGCAATACTCATGAATTTTCGTTTCGCAGTAGACCAATCCTTCTGGAAATTGAGGCTATAAGAAAACACATGGACGATACCCTTAATCGCGATCTTTTGGTAATTTCCGAATGGGGCCTGAACATGCTACCTCATCTGTAATTATGGGTGATATATATCTTAAGGAATCAGAAGCTCTCGATTTTCTTGGCATGAAAATTCAATATGATGTTCGTTGGAATAAGCATATTTTTCATGTTGAAACGGTGAAAGAAATACTTCACTCCCTCTGATCTCCTAACTATCTATATTACCTTTATCAGACCGAAAATGGAATACAACTCTTATGTATGGGCCGGTGCTTCAAAGTCTATTTTGAAGTTACTCGAACGCGTACAGGAGAGAGCGAAGAAGCTCATCGGTGACAGTATGGTATCCAGCTATATTGACTCACTGGAGCATCGACGCAATGTGGGGTGTATTTCACTGTTTTATCGTTACTACCACGAAATGTGCTCTTATGAAATCAGTGAACTTGTTCCTAAAAACCGTAATTTTGCCAGTGAATCGCAACGCATTACAGAGAAAATTAGTTTTTTACCCGAATAGTTCGTATGTGCAATAAACTCCTTGCAGAGGTATTTCCTGCCACTTTCAATGTGCAAAGATTCAAATCTAATGTCCACAAGACCTACTTCCTCTATCTCCCTACCCACAACCTAATTTCCTAGCTCTGCCACAATGCATTGCATAAGTAGGGGTAATCCCCTGAGCGGTGGTCCTAATTAAAAAAAAAATTAATAATATGTTCGAAAATTTCCAAAAAATTTTGCCAGTTTTTTCTTTTGCTTGAAAACACATTTTCCAGATGCAGTAAAACAGTTTAAAAAAGGAAAAGGTAAAAAGAACAGACGTATATTGTTCAATCGATTTCGGTTTGCATTAAAATTCAGAATATATTTATTTTACGAGGTTAAAGGGTAGAAAAAATTACACAATGCATTCCAAAGGATTTTTTGCGAAAGACGAAAAACTTTCTTATACTTCTTTGAAGGCTTTTAAACAATTAAAATTATTTTGAAAATGGTTACAAGTGCTTTTTCAAAGTACTTAAGAACATTTTGGAAAACCTTGTTTACTTTATGAAAGCCAATATTTACTGTTTTTTAAAATACAAAAATAGCTTTTTAAAGGTTTTTTGTAAACATTATGAACCAATTATTATTTTTAAATTAAATATTGAATTAAATTAATAAAATTTTCAAAAAATATAGTGCTATTTTTTATCCCGATTAAATTATCAAATCACCGATATTGATCATTGGAGGTGAAAGTACGTCTCGTCGGCAATTTTGCTACCGCTAACTCAGCTTTCAGGAAACTTCTCACAAATATTTTTAATAAATTTAAGATTTTTATCCAAACAATAATATAAAGACGAAAACCAAAATTTAAGCAAAAGCAACAATAATAAATTATCATTTTATTTTTCTTTATCCACTGTATACGGCTGACTTTTTTTCGGCTCTTTTATACAAATATAATTAGTTAATTGATTATTGTAGTTTTTTGCTTAAATATTGTCGTTGCTTTATTGGACAAAAACCTTTATTTTACGCAAGATAATTTAATCGGAATAAAAAATAGTAAAAAATAGTAACTTTTCTTTTTGTTTTGTTTTGTTTTTAACTGCAAAATTACTAAGAATCCTAAACTATTTTGAAAACTTCATTTATTCTTTTTCTCATTTGAAATGTTCTCACAAAAATAATTTTAAAGTTTTTCAGTAAAGCTTGATAAAATAATAAAATCTCTTCTTACTTAATGATAAATAGTCACTAGTTTTAAATGTTTATTTGCTTAATAGAAAGAGATTGCTTGAATTTACAGTTTATAAATTATAAACAAAATGTAAAGAAAACATTATATTAAGAAAAAACAACAGAACTATGCAAATAAGCCAAAAATCTGTTAAATGTTCGTATTAAATGGACAACAAATGTAAATATAATTAAGAAAATAAATCTTATTTATAAAATAAAAATTAATTAATTTGTAGCTTCTTAGAATCGTCTATGCTGCCAGAAAGTAAAAATTTTAAGTTTTTTTCTTACACAAAAAAAAAAAAACATTTTTAAATACACTTTTTTCACAAAATTTTAAGATTTTTAGCTTAACAATTTGGTACGAACACTCAACAAGTAATTAGACTGGATTTGAAGTTCAGTTGCAGATTTTCGCAAAATGATTTGTAGTGTTCAACTAAAGTTATGAATTTAAAGATTCAAAAAGCCTTTACTAGATAGATTTGCTAATATTTTTTGTTAAATTGCTAAAAAGGAAAATAAGCGTAATGATTTTAATTTTCAGCTTTTAGAACTTCTTTAATGGACCTTCTATATCTAAGCGAAAAGAAACTGCCAATGAAAAGATAAATATAAATTATCATTACATCTGCCCTTACTTTTGTTCAAAATTTTGGTCATGAAGTTATGTTACATGGAAGTTTTTTTTGTTTTTTTTTTTCATCATCAATTCTTGAACTGTTGCACCACAAATCCATTTCCATAAATTAAATTTTTCAGCTGTTAAAGATTTTTTTTGCATTCAGATTTTAATTCAATTAAGTTTTTCTTTGATTAATAATAAATTTTATTCAAAAAGATATAAACAATTTTCTAAATAAACAAATAATTAAATCAATTAAATATTTAATCAAAACAAAAGAAAAAATTTCTAATTAAAAAATTTACATGAATTAAGCATTTGGTAAACCTTCAATATAAAATCAAATAAAATTTGTGAAAGAAGCAAAATATTTTTTTCTTTGTGTTGGAATGAATGTGCTTTATTTGAAATTAATTCAATATTAAACAGGTGGAAAGAAAAATCTCTGGTTATTAACACTTTCGTTTCGTGACTTAACTTATGAAACTTTATTTAAGGATGGTGTATTTGAAATGGTTAGCACGATAGTTTCTAATTGTGTGCTTAGTTTGATTCCCTCAGTTCATACCCATCCGCTGCCGTTGCCTGTATTATTCTACAAAGAGTCTTTTTAACACCAGATGCGTGGACGCACTGTTATAAACAAAAACTACAAGCAACTTGGAAGAATTAATAAATATTAAAATTTTTATCACCAATTACATATTTACTCCATCACTCTTATTCGAGGCTGAGAAACTCTACTATAAATTGTTGCGCTATACATTTGCATGCAAGCAAATAAGTAACTGGAACTACAAAAAAAAAAAAAATTTATTATCTGCAAAAGAACGATAAATAAAATTATAAAACAGGGTTACAGACCCAATGGTAACTTAAACCTGATGATTGATGGTGTTTCCTGGGATCACATTCTAGTCTCTTAATCAAACTTAAAGTTCACTTTTTGAACGTACGACAGACATATTTTTTAGTAGGTTACGTTCACTTAAATGTGTATTACAGCAAATTGTGCAAACAGTGAGAAATGTTAACTCTGGGAGTGATAAGCTGTAAGCATCAAATAGCGATTTTTCTACAATAAACTAAAGCGATTCCCATTTGTAAATGGGACACTAATATAAAAGGTAGAAAGGCGAACAACAGCTCGTCGGTTTAAAGGCGATTTTATTCAGTAACACAAAATTCTCTAATGCTCTTTAATGGACAGTTGTTAAACTAAAGATAGAATAGTATTTTTAGAAGCAAGAATAGTTGACTGGATATTCAAATTATCTGCATGCAATAGCACAAGGCGAATGAATTAAAAATTGGCCCAAAACGCCAAACGAGATATAATATTTTTAAATTAATTTTCGTCAAAACCCTAAATGTCAAGCAACATATAAAAAATTATACTGTTGTTTATATATGTAGCTTGACATTAGGATTTTGGCGAAAACTTATAAATTCGCCACAGCGACCAATATCCAATTCGGTAAACTCATAACTCACATTCTTTTCAGCGTCTATTTTTAATAATTTGTCGTCATATTGTCTCAAGAAATAAAGAAACGTAGTGGACTCGATTCAGAAGCAAATAACATTCATTAAATATAATGTGCAGTCTGGCAACGTTTTAAAAGAAATTTAACAAGTGACCAATTTTTTTTTTTTTGTTTTTCTAAATGTTTTTTCATCTTACTAAAGCTTACGGAATATTTTCACTTCAAATGTCCACTGTTCTGGTTATTAGCTGATTTGACTTAAGTAAAGTTACTTTATTCTTTTTATCACCACATTCACCAAATGAACAGTAGGTCCGGTTTTTTTTTGTTTTACCTTTTGTAATTAAATGTTAAAAAAATTTGCCTGATTAATTGTAACACACTATTATTATTATTTCTTGCCCTTAGACTTAAAGAAAAAATTTTACCTAAATTTTTTTTAATTTTTTTATTGTTATTGGATAAATCAAATACATAATTAACACATTCTTAACACTTTATAAATAAACCCACAAAATTTTTTTTTAATTAAAGAAAAAAACTTAACTATTCCAAAGCAAAACAAACAAACCAACCAACCAATTAAATCAAAACTATTAAATAGTATTTAAATAAATATTTACATAATAATTTATTTTAATGATTAAATTTTTAATAAAAAAAAAGAATGTAAATATGAATAAATTTTATTTCTATTAAGTCCTTTTATAAATGTTTATGTAAATTATTTATTATTTAAACTTTCAATATCAACAAAAATTAATAAATTTAAAAATGAAAATAAATTGCAAAAAAAAAGTAAAACAAAAAGACATTTTTTATAGTTGTTTTTATATAAATTGTGTTATTTTTTATATGACAACAAGCAAATAGCAAAAAAAGAAACAGAAATAATTCTGAGAAAAACATTAAATAAAATTAAGTGTAAATATTTAAATAATTAACTAAATAATTTTATTATTTAATAAAACACAAACAAATAGATATTTAAAATACACAAATCCCATCAAAATTATAAAATTAAATAATAAAATTAAATGACATGAAATATAAACTGAATGTAATGAAACAATTAAATAGTAGTTAAATACAAACAACAACAACAACAACAACAACAAAAAACAATACAATTATTATTCCAAAAATAAAACCATTATAAAAACAAACAAGAAAAAAAGAGTTTTATTTAAAAAGGAGATCATATTTTTTTAAAACAAGGGATAAAGCGGGTAATCATAGGTTAGTCACCCATTTCCGCTCTGAACAACAGTAAGTGTACTATTTTCAGCCTCATTTTACTCGCAATGTACTATGGCCGAAAAACTCTAGTAGCGGCAAAGAATATTTTAACTGAGTTAAAATGTAGTGGGCTACAAAATTTACTGCTATATGAGCAGTAGCGAAATGGCCATACGGATATGCTTTCCCTGCAGTCACTAAATATCATTTTTAGTTTTAAATATAAAATATTTCTTGACAATTAAAAAAAAATTATAAAAAAAATTTTTAATTATTTAAAAAAAAATCCAAAGTATAAATTCTTGTATTTTAGAAGTTATGTCGGTTTTTTCTTGCGCCTTCACAGCGGTCTGAAACCTATTTATTTTGCACATAATTCTGTATCTCAGAAGCCACTGAAAATATATAAATGAAATTGTACAGAAGCAAGGCACAGCTGTTTTTGTGTAAAGCTGTGAAAAGTCGGCGACATGCAGTAAAGCCAGGCTTTTGGGATCCTTAATTAATAAACTTTTTTAAAAATATCATGTAAAATTTATTTTAAACTCAGATATTAAGATTTTTTAAATAAAATTAGGTCGTGAAAACGGCTCTAAAAAATGTGTAGATTTTCTCGTTTAGTTTGGGAGAAAATGTGCTTACAGTTTTTAAATTTTTTTAAATTTTGGTCGACCATCGATCGGATAATTTCTTTAAGACATTTGTTATATTTCTTTACAAAGTTTTGACCTAATTCTTCTTTTGTTAGTATTTGCTGCTTTCCTTTTTGGGAAAAGTCCTGAAAAAATGGTATTTTTTATAATTTCCCAATTCAGAGGCTATTAAGTATTTAACGTAAAGCGCTATCCCAACAAAAAATAAAGCTTATTTATATAGCTCTAAGCACCTAATTTTAGGGGGCCTACCTAGAAGCCCTCCTTTAAGTGGTTCATCAAATACCGAATTATATTCAAAATAAATTCATTTCAAACTACTGTGTCCACCCATATAAACTGACCTTTTGCAAAATCTTTTCTGAGTCCACTAAAACTAACATCAAAATATAAAAGCCCTTTTGGAGTTCTTATAAAGCCTTTTATCATATAAAAAATGATATTGATTTAGATTAACCAGGCTCTCTTTTAATGAGCCCCTATTAAAAAAAAATATCTTTAATAAATATTAAGTGAGAGTATTACAGGCGATCAACTCGTCTAGAAAGTTTATATGAAAATAACTCAAAAAGCCGATTGCTTTTCACACAAATTTTTTAGACCAGCTGAACGCCTGTAATACAGAAACAGCACACAATTTTTTTACTGAAGTTTGTAAATTTGTTGTTAAATGCTCATGAATAAATCTGGAAAATATAGAACATATTTGTAAAAAAAACTTAAATGACATTAAGTAAATAATGTTTAGAACTTGTTAAAGTTCTTAAACACTAAAGTTAAAGTGGAAGTGAGTATTTAAGCATCCATGTAATAAAATCGTACCTGTATTCCAAATGAGTGCAACAACCAAAGTAATATTTATTTGAAGATAAAACACATTCGCAATTACTCGGGCTGAAAAAGATTTTTTTAAATTTCCTTTTTCAATATTACAAGGCTGCTTCTATTAAAAATGTATGATTCCAAAAAATTTTAAAACAAGATTCTTTTAATTTCTATTAATTTTTCTTTAATAATTTTTTCTTCATCTGTCCCGAAAAACAGACTTGGGATATTTTTTACCCAAACTAAATTACAATATTTTTAAGGCGGTACTATTTTTGGGTATTTTTCTACCTATTCAGCTTTAATGCGCTTTAAAATATTCTACATTCATACTACGTACAAAACATTTGTTAATACATGTACCATAACATGCATTTTTTTTTAAGAAGGAAAAAGTTAAGCAACACCAAAAAATTTACTTGACCTCTTTCTGTCTCTCTGTATTTGTAGTAGTTTTTGCTTATACAATTATACTTTCGCTTTTTCGATCTTTTATTAAATTTCTTACATGTTGAGAGTCTGAGGTCAAGATTTATGTATTTATTTTTCTATTTATTTTTTTTTTTCAATATTTCGCTAACCCCAATGTAGTAGCAAAAGACTTATCACTTAATTACAAACTTAGAAAATATACAATATATATATTTCTTACAAAATTACTTTTTTAAGAAACATTCACTCTGTAAGAACAAACAAGTAGAAGATTTAATATTCGATTAAAAAAAATGTTTCAACAGGAGTTCAGAGTGATTTCCCTTATACATCAAAAATCCAAAAAATATATATTTTTTAAGCTAAATTACACTTAATTTATTGACAACATTTTAAACTTTATAAATCTGAAAATGGAGGTATGTTTACATTACGTACTAACAGTGCCACGACTTAGTCAGCGTGTCGTGGCACTTTAGGCAACAGTGCCTATTTAATTAATGCAACCCTGCTACATTCTTTAGGAAAGGTATAGAGGAGAGAAGAGACAGGTGGTGAAAGTACAGCAATTGAATTAATTATTTTACTATTTTACTATTTTGAGTGCTTTGACATTTGTATCTCTAGCATCTCTAGGAAATGACATATTTTTATGAGAAAAAAAAATGTTCCTCATTTGAACCAAGTTTCTAAGGGACTACCTTACAAAATATTCTTCAAATTCATCCAGAAGTTTGGCATGATGTGAACACAGCTAAACAAAAAGAAAGATACAAAAAATTCCAAAAGTAGGTGCTTTTTATTATAAATCGATTAAAATCTACGCCAACAACATAATTAACAAACAAAAAACACTCCATATAAAGAAATGATTCTCTAATAGTTTTACATGTACAGATATTTTGGTCTTAAAAAAAAACTAACATTGGTTGAAAATTGATTTGCGATACTGCGGCAGAGTTCTTCAAAGACTCTACAGTCATTTAATTTCAACATATGCACTTAACAAAATTTCTAAAGAATAATTATTTGAATTTTTTAAAACACTCGTTGACTCTCATCCACAACTTGTTATACATCCAATTGCAGATTTTTTACATCTCCTTAAATTTAAAAATAATGTGGCCTCGGGCTTTTGCTTGTTTTCGCATACGGATGTAATTTACATAACAGTTCGATATAAAATAATAAAATAATTATGAGTTTCTATATAGAATACTTCATTTCAAAAGTGCTTAAAACAAATCTATAAGCTAATTAACAATTCAAAGATAATTCGGCTAACGGGCCAATTTTTAATTTAAAATAACTTACCTTTTTCAGTTTTGAAAATACAGATTTACGATCGCTTGTTAATATAAGGGAAACCATAGTGGATTATAGCCAAACCATGAGCTTTATACCTTATATTCAAATTTCAAGGTTTTTAAAATTAAAGGTTTTTTTCTTAATTAAAAAATTTATATGAAGGTCATTAAGTTTTTTATTATATTGAAAAAAAAAAACTTCGGCATGTATGAATGAATAATAAACAATATCTGGCCAATATCCACCATGGCCACGCAAAAAGACGTCAATTCTTTCATTTAAGTTTAAAAATACTTTAATACCGTTGAGAATGCGTTCTAGGATTTTCAGAAGCCAAAACAAGGAAATTTTGCTTGTTTAAATGCCCTGACAAATGAAAATCGACTTCGTCTAAAAAAATCAATTTATTATTTTTGAATTTTCATAGTGGATTTTAATTATTTAAATGCGATTTTCGAGTGAAATTAAATTTGCTGTTACAATTGCCTATGCCTCTACTACGAATACGAAACTAAGTGTCAAAAGTATAGTGTCTTCATTGTTGCCCCAATTGAAAAACAAAATTCTTGTTGAAAACTCTTTTACTTTTAAAATTTAATGTTTAAAACATATTTACTGATTTAAATATAAATATAAAGTTGCAAGTGCATTAAGGATACTTGTTCTATGATTTTAAGTTTAAAATAAGTATTTACTAACGAATGTATTTTGAATAAATATTTGTTTTGAACAACATTACACAAGTGCAATCATTTAGGTAAATAAATGCTAGTTTGAGTCAATCAAAATGAATGCATACGAGTAGAAATGTTCGTTTAAAAACAGGATGTATTATTCTTATAAAAGATAAAACATAAATTAAAAATAAAGACTTAAATATGATGTAGTTTCTATGTAATTTATATGTTAAGAAAAAAAGTTAACTTTGAGCGATTTTGAAACCTGTAAGAAAAATCTCATAAGAGATGTAACTTCGCCATTAAAGGGCTACAAAATGTTTCTTTAATAATCAAAAGCATTTTTATTTATTTATTAAATAAAATTGTTTTTTTTTTAATAATAAAATTTTTTCTGATGGACTGAGACGTTATGGTGTCTATACTATTGAAATGAAAGGTAGCATTGCGCTTGTATTAACCGACCTAAGAAAACAGAAGGAGGTTATCAATTCGTTTGAATGCTTTTTTTTTTCTGTTTGTGTAATTCTTAACTCAGTCATTTCTGAACATATTTTGAAAACTTTTTCTTTATTTCAAAGGCTATGCTTACAGATTTCAAAATCAAAGGGGATCCCCTCAGAACTTACATGTTCTTTATGTATTAGAACCATTAAGGAAACCATTTAATATTTAAAAATTGTGTATCACTGTAGCTTCAAATAGCATAAAGTAATACAAAAAAAAATCTACGCATTAAGTGTCCCCATAGGTGATGTAAATTTACTATTAATTTAACTGTTATGTAAAGGCGCAAGCAAATTAGACAGAATATCTATTCTATATCTAGTATAACAAGTATAAATATTCAAAATTATAAATTAATCGATGTCCCGACAGATAATGGAATTGATGAATATCGGCAACTTGTTGAACAGTATTAGAAAGATGGTTGAAATTTTCAAAAAAGTGCACTATTCCAATAAGTATAAAATTTTAATTTGGAAATTAAAGGGTGTCCCAAAAGTTATTGTAATTTAATTAAACTATTAAATATCGTGCTATTATCCCGATCGAAATTACTGAATTCACCGATATTTGTTATCGATGTTGAAGGCACGTGTCAATGGCTACAAATTTTTATCCGAACAATAAAGACAAAAAATCAAACAAATCAAAACCTTTTTTATTTTAATTTGTTTTAATTCTTTTTTTTCCTATTCTTTTTTTGTCCTATCCTGCAAAGTGATAGCTGGTATTACGAAATTCTCGTGAAATGTGAAATTTATTACAGTCGTCTTTGCTCCCCATCATGTCGAGTATAATATTTTTAGATATCTTTACCTTTTATTTTTTCAATATTTCGCTATTGCTTTATGTAGCATCATCAGGAAAAACAAATATATATTTGTTTCAGAAATTAGTTAAAAAGTACAATTAATTAGAAGGTCAAATAAAAAGCTATATTAAAATATTTTCAGATTTCTAAATAAAATATAATTAATGGCAGTAAGAAGTATTTAAAAAAAAATGAAAAGTAAATTTAAGATAAGGGCAATTTTTTTGACGCGATCCTTTTTTCGTAGGTAATTTTTCTTATTTGCGAGCTCAGTGAAAAGGAAAATATTTCAAGAAAAGAAATACTCATCACGATATGGACGATATATAATATTAAGTAAATTTTTCATTGAATAAATAAATAATATTATACCCTGGACATATTGCTATTTTAAAACCTGACCTGACTGCTATGTTTAAAGACAATCTACAATTCAAAAATTAGTACTCCCAAATTTTAACTGAATATCTTAAAGTATATTTTGTGCACAGCAATGAGAAGATAATGGGCAACATTGAGATAAAAATTTCTAAGTTTCTTAGATATTAATATTTAAATCAGACCACTTAAAGCATTTCAAAAATACAGCAACGATTATTATGAAATGGGCATTTGAACTGTATTAAAAAATATGCAATGAAAATATTATTTTGTAAATTATTTTGAATTTTTTTAAATAACTTTTAAGGTCGTTTAAAAGATTTACTTTAGAAGCCAAAACTATATAAATGATAATAAACAAATTTAAATTCGCTTTTTAAAAAATTCTTAAATTAAAATTTTTAAAATTAACTTTAAGCAAATATTCGTTATGGTGCATATACATTTTTCATATAAAGATGCAAACAATATAGAAATAGAAGAGGATAAAATTATAATTCCTACATTTATTTGAATTTGTTAAATAACCAAAATATTTAATGTGTAATTGGAAAATTATTAAAATGGGGTTGGCAAAATGGTTTATTTGATATTTGTGTGCATTTACATAAACAGTTTAGAAGTTAAAAGAAAATCTTTAGCAATTAAGGAAACTTAATTATGATTCTCTTATAATTTTAAATAGACGATTGAAATTTACAAAGAAGTCTAATATAATAACAAGTATACAGTTTGTAAGGCCTATTTTCTTAACGACAATTACTTAAAAATTGGAAAAATATCCACCTATTTATCTGGTATAGTAAGAAGCATAAAGTTTAATATTAAAAATTAAAGGGTGTTGCATTAACTGATATAATTTGATGTATATATTTAAACTGTTTAAGAGACCAGAGGGTTGAAATATACAAATAACAAATATAAAATATAGATTTTAAAATTAAAGGCTGTCCCAATGAATATTGTGATTGAAATCATATTGCCAAACCTTTAACCTGTTATAGATAAACAGCTAAAGTCTGTTTTTAAGTGTTTTTAGTATATATTTGGGATCGTTTTTAAAACTGTTTTTTTTATTTGTTGTTGGATTTTAAACATTTTAAATTCTTTATCCAGAACACAGATAATAAAAAATAAAAACCTCTCACCAAGTTCGTAATTGGTGCTATTTATTCCCCGCTACGATAATTCCATGTAAAAACGACAGTTACATTTTATATTTAGTGGCCAGTTGCTTACCAGTTTTTTACCTTCTAGGGTTGCATTCCTTATTTGTCATGCGCAAACGCGTATTCGCTTAAAATAATAAAATTTTGAGAATATTTTCTTTGATATTGCCAAAAGATGTACTTATCAAATATTTATAGCTTTTCTAAAATTTTAACAAATAAAAAACCCAAACATAGTCACATTGTACCGATTTGTTTATCCTTCGATTGCATTATAAGTAAAACAAAATCTAACAAGGTATTCGTCGCGCATGGCAAGTCACTCTCTTAGCTTACAAACAGTAAGCAACTTGAAAAATTATAAAACCTGTGTTTTTTCGTCATTATTGTGTTTCATGCAACGAATTTTTCCAGATCCGCGGAATTCGTCGTTCATTCCATTTGTGTTCTTGCATCATATGTGTAGAAAAAATAGTGATGAGCTCAGGTTTTCATTCGGTTCCTAAACCGAACGGTATTTTGTCACATACAGCCGAATAGAGTTTTTTTTATGACACAAAATCAACCTTCGAATATTTTATAGCTTGTGAAATATACATATTTTAATAATTGCTGTACTAATGATGAATGCAACATTCCAAAATAAATACAATGATATGTGAGACATTAACGATTTATATCCCTTATAAATCCAATAATTAATTTAACAGAAAAAATAAAAATATAGAACAATGAGATATTTTTGTAAAAAGTTAAAAAATAGTAATAAATAAAATATTTAAAGTTAGTTAACAGAAAGTGTCAATTGTGAAATAAATTTGTTCCCGCAAATACATCAGGCCTCATGTCACGTTTAAATTCTCACACGATTAAAACGTATAACAAATTGACATATTGACAAGCGAACCAAGTAAAAAACAATATAATCAACAAATACCGTTGGCAAAAATTACGAAAATTACAAAAACAATTAAATTAAAAGGAAAAAAATTACAAATGTTGTGAAAAATTGATGCACAATTTGCAACATGTGGTGACAACAACGAATTAAGTTATTTGTCAATGTCCTTTTTTAACATGGTTCCCTCTCATAAAAAAATATTGAAGATTTTTCTTTGTTGTTGTTTGTAAATGGGGCCTACACAATCACACTTCTCAGCATCATTTGTTAATAATGCTCGCGCCCTACATCCATTTAGTTGAATGTTAAAATACATAATTTCTTGTAACATGTATTTTTTTGATTTTTACTTAACAGAAACCAAAGTAATTATTGCTTCTTTTATTATAATGAAAGTATTCGTTATACACCGATAATTTATAATTTCAGAGAAAAACATAAGATCTAAATAAATTTGCGAATTTCATTATAAAATTTAGAAAATTCCAAAAGAAACTGAGAATTTTATAATTCAAATTGAGAAAATTATAAATGATTGTTAGAACATTTTGAAAATATTACGAATAATTTACTGAAAACTTACATGAATTAGAAAAATAATAACATACATAGGTGCAATTGGTACATCAGGCAACACTTAAATGGACATCTGTAGGAGTTCCTTCGAACCTGATGGCGCAACTGAATGGGTCAAAAGACTTGTTTGATACATAGGTGGAAAGAGTTAGGAAACTAATTATCCAAACACTCCCTGCCAGTCGTCTGGAACTTAAGCTTTATAACTCTCCAGCAATACTTTTGCAATCGAACCGTTACTCACCGTTGTTAAATCCCATTAAAATTATTTGGTCAAAAAAAAATGTAGGCCTCCTAATGTAGGAGAGCAGCGACATATTTTGTTAGAAGAGGTGATCAATCTTTCAAAACTCATTTTAGATTGCAGTAAAATTATAGAACTAATTTACTCCGGATTTGGTCAAATTTTCTACATGATTTGGTAATTTTTTTTTTCAAATTCCTTGGTACTTTATAATGTTCAGCTTTTAATTTAATAAGAAAAAATAATAAAATTTTTTCAATTTCTTAATTAAAAATTAAAATCTTCTTACTTTAAAATGAAAATTTCTCAATTTTATATGGAAATTCTTGATTTCATTTGGAATTCAATAAAAAATGGTGTAGATGCCTTTTATTTTAATGAAATCAAACCATGCCTAATTGATATTTACTTCATCGTACCTATGACCTCACAAAATCAATTTTTGATCATATAAATAGTTTAATTTGTTTTTAGATTGTACTTTAATTAAAAAAATAATTAATTGAAAATTAAATTTGAAATTTTCCAATTTAAAATTAAATAATTTATTTATGTATTTATTTGAAAATGACTAAAACCAGTTTTTAATTACAAAAATAATTAAATCAATTAATATTTTGTTAAATTTTTTTTTATTGCTCAACTATTTATAAATTTTTTTTTAGGAACGTTTCATATAAGTTTCATAATAGATTAACCGTATTAATAAACTAAAGGGGATACCAGTGGATATTGTGGTGAATTGAAATAAACTTATTCTTTGTTGAGGCAAACAGGTTATTGTTATTTATTAATATTTTTTTAGGTTTTTTAATCTAAAAAATGAACCAAAGCCGAAAAAATTAAAAAAAAAAATAAAAAAAATATGTTTTCAAATTAAAGTTTAGATGTCTGAGTAAGCGCAGCTATTCCTGACTAGATAGCTAATTTTTTAAAAGCTGTTATCAAATAATCAGTAGCGTCTTACAATATGTCAAATATTTTGAATATGTAAATTTGAACAAGGCAACAAAAAATGTTTTTTCCAGAAACAAATAAATCTAACTATTAATAAAAGGAATAAATTAATTGATTATATTCCATACATTTCATTAAATAGTTAAAAATAAAAAAATATTAAAAATAAAATAAGAATATAACAAAAATAAATGTATTTATCATTAATAAATAAGAAAAAAGTAAAAAAGTTTTCATTTTATCTCATTGCCAAAGATTAAAAAGAATTGTATTGGGAGACATAAATTCTGAATTCTAATTAGGATGAGGAAATAATTTATTATCTTAAACAGGATGGTAGAACTAAAGACAACTATTTTATATTTCAAGGCCCATAGATATAAAAAATTTCAATTAAGGTACTTCAGCCACTTTGCTTAATTGCATGTTAGTTTACAAAAACATTTTCGCCCATTCTTATTCATGTTATACTTTAGCAACTAAATTAATTTTTATTTTTATATGATTTGCTAATACTTATTTACATGTATCCAATGACTATAAAATTTATACTTTTTATTCAGTCTCGACCTTTCCAGATTGATTGTTAGTTTCGAGTGATGTAAATAATAATACTTTAGTCATTGATTTGAGTAAAATACACCGAAATACGAATTAGCTATAACTTATAAAAATAAATATCATACAATCAGCTCGATTTCGTAAAACTCGATAGTCAGAGCTGGACAGCTTTTAGTTGCTGATATAGGTGCAAATGAATTTAATGAGTTTCAGCAGACGAAATGGATCTTTAACTAATATTACCTTAACTTTAAAATAATGCCCTCAAAGCCTATGAAGTCGAATATGAATAGAATCCCTTTTCACAAAGATTAGTTTTTTTGGACAATAAAAAAGCATTATTGAGAGGACGGTCGACAAGTGTGTGTGCAACTGTCACTTTTATCACTGTGAAGAATAACAAAAAAACCGTTACCTTTAATATGTAGAATCAGCATACATATGATAACGTATGTACGACATACCTCCGCATACACACTCTAGGTTCACACGAGTACATCTACACAGTTTCTGGTCTCTTTAGAAAAACTACAAATATTAAAATAAAAAAAAATAAAAAAAAAATAATAAAGCAGAAGAAAAAATCAAACCAAAACGAAACCACTTTACTATTGTAAAATTGAATTTTTGAAAACATTTGTAAAACGTTTCATTTCATTTCACTCGCCAAACGTTATTCGGTAAAAATACAAGCACAAGTTAAACAAATGCATGGTAACAAAAACTTCAAACATTTTTTATTAAAATGAATGGTTTGTTGATTGTATAAATGTATGCAGTTTTTACATTTGTCAATCAAGGCAAGAGTCCCAAACACAGACACAGATTCTTTCCAACATAAACTCCCTTAACAAGCTGTCATCTAAATTTTTGTTTTTTATTTCCTTGTGAATTTACAAAAGCTTTGAAATGTTAAAATAAAATATTGAAAATAAAAAGAATTATTATGTCAATATTTAAAATATTGAACCCATATTGATGTTCTATAACTCGCTTGCTAACTATCATCAGTCATCGAGTTAGTTGCAGACATTAGTTTTATTGGCTGCGGTCAGCAATAGTCTGTGATTTGACAAAAATCAAATTGGCTTCTTTTTTGTGTGTAAGAAATAGAAATTAAAAAAAAACTAAGCAAATCCATTGAACAATTTTTAAATTTGCATAGAAAGTAAAATTAAGGGATAGAAAGTGCTCTGTTATTAACAATTTGAAATGTGTACAGGCGAGTATTTTAAAGGAATTTGTTTAGTTTTTTATTGAAAAATCTTTAATAGTTTTTGCTATTTTAAATAAAGGCCGTGTCAAAAGAATTGACGTAAGTCTTTATTTTCCTAACTATCCAACTAGAAATTATAAAGGGTCATCCAAAAAACGCGCCTACATGTTTCTTTAAAATAAAACACAAACTATTTACAATTTTTTCAAACTGTTTTTTTATTAAAAGTATGATCCATTACAATTATAAGTGGATTAGAATATCATTCAAATGTCTACCATGACTGCATCTGCAGACATCAACCCGAATATCGAAATTTTCAATGACTTTCCGACATGTTGCTGGTGTTATTTCACGAATTGCAACTTGAATGTTGTTCTTTAGATCATTAATTGTTTGTGGCTTGTTAGCATACACTCGACTTTTCAAAAAACCCCACAAAAAAAATCTAACGGTGTTCGATCACATGACCTTGGAGGCCAATTAAAATCTGCACTTCGTGAAATTACACGTTGAGGAAATTTTGATCGCAAAAGCGTAATGTTTTCTCGAGTTGTGTGACATGTAGCACCTTCTTGCTGGAAATAGACGTCAAACGCATCAATATGATTCAACTGTGTCCACAAAAAGTCTCTCAACGTTGATTGGTATCGCTCAGCATTCACAGTAACAGCATTTCCAGCATCATCTTCGAAGGAAAATGGCCCAATGATTCCATTTGCCCAAAATGCACACCAAACAGTAACTTTTTGTGGGTGTAGAGATTTTTCATGAATAACACGAGGATTTTCATCACCCCAGATACGAAAATTTTGTTTATTGACGAATTCATACGTTCTGAAATGAGCTTCGTCACTAAACAAAATTTTGCTTAAAAACAATGGATCTGTTGTTCGTTGTTCAATAATCCAACTAGCGAAATTACGAAGTTGTAAATGGTCTCTTTCTTTCAAATTCTGGGTTTATTGAATCTTATAAGCATGTAAATGCAAATCTTTATGCAAAATCCTCCCATAAGATATGCCCAATTCTTGCGAACGACGCGAAATTGATGTTGTCGGTTCATTTTCAACACTTTCACCAACAGCAGCAATATTATCATTTGTGCGTACAGTTTTTGGTCTTCCACTTTTTGGTTTATCAATAACACAACCAGTTTCTTCGAATTTTTTCACTAATCTTTGAATTGAAGACTGATTTGGCCAAAAAAATCACGAATTTTGTGATGGGTATTTTTCAAAGAACGCCCATTTTCATAATAACTTTGAATGATGTAAACGCGTTGTTGCAATGCGTACCTGTCCATGGTTAAAACTGTACTACCTTTTAATAAAACAAAATGGCTTACGTCATTTGAAAAGATGTCACGTGTAAAAATTATATAGTGCTGACATCTAGGCGTCACATTTGGATGACCCTTTATGACTGCCAGTAACAGGTCAATAATTTAGATTTTTTGTATTGTTGAGAGAAAAAATTAAAAAAAAAATAGTTTGACAGGCTTTAGTCCTGATGCTTTTTTTTACTTTTTTAAGACACTAAAAAATATTGTTGTAATAATAATTCCTGCTTATAAGAAACTGACTTTATTGAATATGAAATGAGGCCTTTTATTCTGACATCCTTAATTTTTAATTGTGTATATAGTGGATACAGAGTAACTATAAATATTTATCGTCTTCCTAACTGCAAAATTAATTGTTTAAGTAGAACATAACTAAGATAAAAACTATGATTTTTAATGATAGCTGCAGTGATCCAAAAATAATGCACATCAATCTGCTGCTCTGTAATTTTCTCCTTTTAAAGAAAAAGTTCGCAGAAATCTTAAAATAATTTTTAATTCATAATAAATATTTTTAAATCTAAATAAAAATGAAGTCAAGCCTAAATAAATAATTTATTTACTAAAACTCAGGATTTTATAAACTAAGAACGAAAGAAAAAGTCTACTTTTATTACAAATAAGTTCAGTTTGTTGAATGCTACTGAAATGCAAAGAAAAAGGTTAATGAAACTTATTTGATATTTAAAGCAGGAAGAACTTATACGCCAGTTTGCACACCAAAAAAGGAAAAAAACAGTGTGAAAGAACTTAAAATAATAATGTGTTATTTTTGTTGTAAAAACAAAAAGCACCTTGCATCCGCCAAAATGGAGAATGAAAGCCAGCAACAATTGTTTTCCGTAAATGTACCAGGCATTTAAGTGTCATAAAAAGAACTTTTAAATAAAAACAGTAAAATACAGTTATTGTTAATAAAACTATTTTTATAAATTTCTTAAAATATGCAGGCACACAAATATTCAAGTATTTGTTGAAATATTTTTTGTTAAAAAATGTATGAATATGAAGCAAAAGGATTTTCATGTAGTTGTTTTAAACCGGGGTATTGTTACAGAAATCTGTTATTACCACACATTTCTTAAATGCAACTGAAAAAAGAAAATACTTAATGTACTGCAATGAATCTTTGTGAAATTGTACAGTTAAATAAAGTGAAAAATTGTTGAAATATACAAAAAGAAATAAATATTTTTAGTGAAAGACAACGTATCTATTTCCATGTATATACATCTACTTGTACAAAAACAAGTGGAGAAATATTTTTGTGAATACAGCGTCCACACACTATTTGCTTGATTAAATTATTTTTTCTTTAACTGTGCTGTTTTCATGCATAAATATACAAAATATTATTACACTTGGGATTGTAGGCAGTAATATTTTTGTTTTATTTAACAATCTGCATTTAAGAGGAGTCGTAAAAACCATATCAACTCACCTGCATAACAGAACTTTAAAGCATTAACACTTAAAGTCGAATTGCATATTAACTTTAGTCACTATTATTATTAACTAGCAGTTCCCACGACTTTATCCGCATATCATTTATAATTTTCTTAAAATTCATGTTTAGAAAAATTTATTTTTATTTAATTGTTGTAGACATTTGTAAATAGTGTTAAATATTTTCCATCAATAAGAATAAAATCTGCTGACAACTTCTTATATCGAAATTGTGTAACTTAACATATGTGTCTCTATTTTCTTTACCAAAAAATTATTTCTACGAAACAAAAACTATTCTATATTTGCACCAAGATTCTAAGGGACCTCCACATAAAATTTTATTCAAATCCATCCAGCAGTTTTTACGTGATGCGAACATAGACAGGCAGACAAAAATTCCAAAAATAGGTGTTTTTTTATTTTAATTTGATTACTATCTACTGCAGCACCAAAAAAATATTTCATGTACAGAAGTGACCCCGTTACTGCTTTACTATATTTATAGAGATTTTTAAAAGTATCCTAGATTGCGTATCGCCTTAGCAAAACGTTTTCCTTGGTAAAATTTCGTTAGCCGTCAAAGCACACAATTCGGATATCTGAATAAAATTTTACAGTAGCAGGCTGAAGGATTTTGTGGGATTAACAAACAAAAGAAAAATTGACAAACCTTTTTTAAAAATTTTATTAAGTTGGTTAAAATTAACTAATAGCCCCAATTTTACAGTGATTGCAATTGATTTTTTCAAAAATAAACCTTTTGTGATATTTGCATGAAATATTATTATAACGAACTATTAAGTATGAAAAGTATTTCTTTGCTCAAAGCAATTCTTTTTATATGAACTGCATTAAAATTGTTATGATAATCAAAATAAATATTAAAAGTTTTATTAATATTTTTTCTTGATTTTTAAAAAACAAAAAAAAATATGATCACTAATCGAATTAATTGTATCAAATTCCGGATCGCTTTGTCCTTCATCGGCATTCTTTGCACGTATATCTCTTCGCCATCTAATAATGCAACCAATTTTAGAATTTAGAACTCGACATGCCAAGGCCATGTGGCGCTTAAACCAATCAAAGTGTTTTCACTCAAGGCAGTGCCGGTGACACATAAAGTTTCATTTAATAATTGTAAGGGTCTCAATTTCCCGAGGGGAATTTTTGACAAAAAACGTTGTAGGCGTCGTTGCTGACTGTCCGCAAAATATTGCATTATTTTGAATTTTACGTAATCCTATCTTAGTTTCGGACGCGTAATATCGATTAGTTTGCTGTAGGTACCTTAATTGATCGTGATGTATACCAGAGTCGGCGAACCAAAATTTAGAGGACATGAAAAAGGATTCCATGTTTGTTACATTCATGCTTAGTTGAGTTAAGAGAACAGCCGAGGGTCTTTTGCGTTTACATCGCTGATTTGCACCGAACTATCGTCTGGCATATTTATTGTCTTTTTCCATTGCCGCCTACCTTTTTCTGAACTTCATATTTTTTTTTTATCCAATTGAATTTATGAATTGTTTTTAAAAAAATATAATTTAAATAATTTTGTTTTCTATTTTCTGAAGATACCACCCAACGGTGTGGCGAAATTATTAAAAAATAATAAACAATATTTTTATTTTAAAACTGAACTAGTGCTTAATTAATTAATTAATTATTTAGTTAGTTATTATTAAAATATAAATATATTTTCTAATAATTTTTAATCAATTGAAGAAAAAGGTGGGTATAAATTTTGATTGAAAAAACTAATGTTGCCACATCTTGAAAAATGTCTTTACTATCTAAACTTATTTAATTTAACTTCTTAATTACCACAAAATTATTTATTTAAAAAACGTGTGAAATATATAAAATTTTGCTCTATCAAGGACTAAAATAAATTTTTTTAATTTCGCCTGGCCCTAAATGATATAAAAAACTTGTTTTTTGTTAATGCAAAATTGTTTAAAAGAACTTTGTTTGGTTCGTCACAATCTAATACTGTTGTGGAAAAAAAAGTAATGGTTTTTGTAACTTTATAACAAAGATCTTTTTCCGACTTCTGTAAGCTGAGTTCAGAATACTTCTTCCCTTTTATTTAATTTTTATTCATTGAATTATTTCCAATCTCAAATGCACAAACTATTTATTAAATTTGAAACGAGTGTTTTCACAAAAATATTTTATAATTTTGCTTTAATGCAATAAGTTTGCTATAGCGTTTATAAATTATTTAAAATTTTTTATACGTTTATTGTGCTTGAATCCCTTAAAAATAAATATTTCATAATGTAGAATCTAATGAGCAAAAGCGAAATGACCATATGGATATGCATTTCTTTTAAAATATCGTGCTCTTTATCCCGTTAAATTATTAAAATCAATGATGTTGATTATTGAGGGTGAAAGCAAGTTTCGATGGCCATTTCGTTACCGCTTACTCAGCTCTTCAAAAACTTTTCACAAATATTTTAAGTAAACTAAAGATTGTTGTCCAAACAATAATGTAAAGAAAAAAATCAAAGTTTAAGCTTAAATTTTTGTATTAATATTGGAATGCAACAGTTTTCAATTAGCCCTAGTCAAACTAAACTATTTTTGAAAAAAAAAAAAAAAATATTATAATAGAATGCCAAAGAAGGACGAGTTTATGCAATTACTATAATTTCGCGCAATGTAACTACAATTAGTTAATAGTTCTAGAGCAAGTTTTTTACATGAACATAAACGTGATTTTTTATTTTTATTTTATTTTTTATTGAAAGCGCACTCTTCTGTGGGCTCATCGCATTCAAAAACTTTTACCTTCTTATAATTTTTTTTAGGACTTAACAAATAAAAAAGTAAAATAAAAATTTCTCCATATAAGAGATGAATAAGTTGCGGTGGATTAAACTTAAGATTTTATAAAATTTATTTGATTGTCACCAAATTATTCATCACTTCAGAAAATGTTATGTACAATATAAAATAAAACAATCCATAGTTTTATATTTATATTACAGGTTCTTTTTGGATACAAAAATATTAACCTCAAATGGAACGCAGAGTTCGCCTTAATCTGCTTGGCTTGAGTCATCCAAAAAATGTTTCAAAATTTAATATTGTGTTCATAAACTTGACTTGTTCGCTTAAGAAGTTCTTATAATTTGGTTTAACACTTTTTTTCTGTTAACAAAAAAAAACCAAATAACTCACAAGCCATAAATCTTAAAGTTTGTACAACTTAATATGTTAATGCAACAATCATGTTTTTTTTCGCATCTTAAATATAATTTTTTTTAACATGGAATTTTTATTTGTAATTTATGTGCTGAAGCAAGTGTTTGTTAAAATTAAAGAAAGAATGGAAATTTTAAGATTACGTTATGTGAAAGCCAACCAATAAAAAAAATATATAACTAAAATTCGTTAAATCTTGCTGCATGGTTTTAAAAAGTTTTTGCAGCATCACACTTTTTATGCTTCTGCTCTTAAAGTAAACATGCTGGAGTCTTTAAATCTCTTATTTAGTGTTCATATCTTAAACATTAAAATTGTATAAAATGAACATTTTTCAATAATATACAATTAAATATTGCATTATTTTTCCTTGCAAAAATATTCTTAATTATCCTTTTGTTAGTTTTAAAACGAACAGTCACCACCAACTAAGCATCGTGATATTGCTTCATTTAAGTGTGATTAACAAATTGAAAATTGTCAACAAATCGTTAAATCTAGACAATAAAAAAAAACTTACTTTAAAACGATCTTTTAAGAGCAAAAAAAAAAAATACTAAAGTAAATACAACAACAACTGCGACACCAACTTATGAGGTTTCTTTTGGTTGCAAAATCTAATCTTGATATCTTTCAACACGAAAGTGTAATGCAACAAGTATACACACACTCCATAAATGTACAAATAGTGAAATAAATAACCCTCTCGAGTTGATTTTAAAGACTACATTGTTCTTTGTCTTCTGACAAAGTCAGGCATCTTGTTGCAGTGTTAAACAAAACAATCGATTTTTATTTGCATTAAATATAATATGAAATAAAAAATAAAAAGGTTCAATAAACGTTGTATTGTAAAGTTGCACTAGATTTCGAATAAACAAAAATATACAGCAACCGAGAGCGTTGCAACTATTGTTACAACAGCACTAAATTAACCAAGATTAATGGAAGGCGCTTATTATAATGAAATCATTTTAATAAAGCTATAAAATTTTTGTAGAATCTAAACTCAGTTAGCATTTCCACATTATTTAGATTTACTTTGCAAAATTATATTCAGCGATAAAGCTCATTTAAATAAAAAAATTAACGGATGTGAAGTGAGACCCTATAGACTTCGTTACATTCACCGTTTTCTGCGGCTGGTATGCGGGTGGCATCATTGGACTTTATTTGTTAAACAAAATGAAGCCGGAACTCTTGTTACGATCGAGGTCGTTACTGTACAATGATCAATAATTTTGTTGCTAGCGCTACGTGCCAAATAGCTACCGCAATGATCGAATTATTGAAATCATAATTTGACGATAATTTGATTTCGGAGAAATTAAACCTAAATTTGCCATAACGTCGACAGATTTACAGCCTCCATTTTGTTTTATGGAAGCGCCACGTAAAGTCACTTGTTGTTCGTATAGGAACCCACATTATTCATATTATTCGAGAAAATAGGCAACAGTGCTAGACAAAGTGGCATAAAATTGGACCTCAAGATAGTGGTTCATCAAAAAAAAAAAAAAAATTGAAAAAAAAACTGCGGTGGCAAAGCCCCAAACTATTTTTTTAAATTAATGCAAGAAAGAATTAATATCTTATTTATAATTAGGTTTTTTTTTTAATTTAAAGCTCAAGTCGTTAGTTTATAATTGTAATTTTTATCAGTTATAATATGAAGCTAACCCACTGCTAACCAATTGTCATATGTTGACTTCTGATTATACTAAAAATCGTTTAGCGAGGGAACACGTTAAAAATATTTTTAATAAAATTAAGAACAAATAAGTTTTTTTTTTTTGTTTTTTTTTTTTTTTTTTTTTTGATAGCGCATTTCGTTAAAAAGCGCCTCTGTTCTTAAGATATCTTCAGTAGTTCATCATAAATCGAATTATGTTCAGAATAAATCGTTTTCAAATCACTGTGTAGTGTAACAATAAATAAATAAATAACTTCTTTTAAATGCTGCTTAAGTATTCAATTTTATGTTACCGCTGCGATACAATTGTATAGTTTAAAGTTGAACAATCAATTTGTTGCACATTCTTTTGTTAATTTAAACAGTCTACAAAAGTGTAGCAATACAAGACGGCAATGCCAATTTTAGCTTCACCTTTTAACTTCATCATGAAAATTTGTTATGAGAAGGTAATATTTTACTCATTGAAATTTATTTAACATAAAAAAGTACGATATTTATTATGTACGTTGTAAAGTTTTTGTAATTCTTTTTATTGTTACCTTTTTAAGGTTTTCGTCTTTAAGCACTTTAAATGTATTATCACAAAGCCGTGCTTAAGTGGAATAGCCCTACAATGATGATATGCCACATTTATTGTTGTAAAAACTATTAGAATTGGTATTCCCTTTTAGTAAAATTTATTTTACACTCTACGCCAAGAATAAGTGATAAAGTGTTTATTCGACTTTAAATCAGGTAATACACGGGGAGATATCTAACTACTTATTACCACCATTTCTACCGTTTTATGGAAAAAAATGAAACTCTTAAACATTTAATCACAAAAAATTATTTTATATTTTTATAAATGTCACAAATGGAGAAGGCATCTCAAGGCATCTCATATTTGTACTTCCTAAGAATGGAGATTAGACAGCTATTGATCCACATGATTGTAACGTAGCAAGTTCATTTGAGGCGAAGCCTTTTTGAGTTCCAGGCAGTATCCATAGCAAAATCTTTTTCGTCAAAGAACGATAACTAAAAACTATTGATACCATTTGATGATGATAATGCTATCCAGCTTTAGAGTATTTAATAAATACTTTGAAAGTATAAACTTAAGTAAACTAAGCGATGTTTTAATCATTGTGCAAGATCATTTAATCAGAAATATTTGAACAAGTAAAACAAAAAGTTAAAAGTTTATCATTGTCGATAGGCAAACGGTGAAATGAAATTTGCTGGACGAAGAGTTGTTACCGATAAAAATAAGAACGTAGCGACAGTTGAATTTAAGAACAAATTTTTTATATATAAAAAGAAGAAGAATATTAAAGCAATCTACTGCTCGCGCGCTGCCGTAAAAATTTAGTTGTAGCTGGCCGATTTTAAGACTTCTGCTGCTTTTCCTCCTTTAAAATATCAATCAGTTAAAATGCTGATGTTAATTTATCATTATGTGTCATTGGCAATAAGTGTTTCGTGTAATTTTTCAGCTTCTATCATGTTTAGAATGTTTTTTGGACCGCCGTTTTACCGATCATAAATAAGTCTATTGTTGATTCCATCCAATCTTAGCATGACTACTTTCAAAAAGGCTTTTATTGAACAAAAGCTGCCATCATACAAAAGTACACATTGAATCAATATTCGTTTTGCTTTTCTATTTATGTGTAGTAAACTGTTCGTTGCAGTCTAGATTTTCGTTTTAAAAAATTATTTTTTATAAAAAAAAATATTTTCATCTTCGAGTAAAAACCCTATGGTTTTGGACTTGACGGCAGTTGGTTAAATGCATCATGGTATATCTTAGAACTTTAAGAGGAATTCGCTTGCAGGATTTCAAAAAGATGGATTCTAACGTTGGGATTGTTGTACAACACCGTCGTTTCTGGGAAAGCTTATCAACATATTTTTATAATAATTAAAAGATCTTTATTTAATTAAACATTTTATTACAAAAAGTAAATTTTTAACGACTGTTTAACTATCGAATGGAAGTAAAAGGCTTTACCTCCCTTAATTTTTTGCGGATGTAATTTCTTTGTATAATTAAGCAAAAATGATCGAGCTAGTTTGATGTTTTTACATTTCATCACAAACATGTTGTTAAACTAAAAATACTGCTTATTTTTTAAAGATTCCTTAATAGCCAACCAAGTTCATTTTTGGTGCTTTTTTCCTTTTATTTTTCAGTCTCTTACAGTCCTAAAATAAGTTTCTAGTTACTTGTTTAAAATCATGTTTATTACATTTTACAACACAAGTAACTATTGCTGTTAAAGTTCCTGCTGTTGCTATTGTTTGTAACAACTACTACTAACTACCAGTTAATAGGCTAAAAAGCCAAATTTCATGCATTGTCAACAATATCCCCGAGAAGAAAAATAAAACAAATAGGAATAAGAAAACAATTTTATGGTCTAAATTTAATGTTTTCTTACAACAGGACGACATTGTTTGAAAATGAACGCAAAGTGTTTTTAGGGAAACACGTTAAGATTATGATCACTTCAGTTGCAACAACAACAAAAGTAATAATAAAAAAGCTTTACAAAACAATTTCAGCAGTTCAAAATCTTCTTGCGTGTAAACATATTTTCAATAAAACTATTTGCTATTTGACATTGTTATTGTTGTTTGCAGCGAAAATTGCTTAAACGTATGCCTGTGTGTTGTTCGCATGATTTTAGGCTGATAATATTGTTCTCATTTTCAACTATCCCTTGCCATAGTTTTTTAGGTTTGTCATCGTTATCGCCTTTTTTTAGGTTGTTTTTTTTTATTTCTTATTTTTTTGCTTTTGTGTGTGTAAAAGGTTGAGTGATTTAATAAATGGCTCATTGTGTACCAAAATTAGTTTGCAGCGTTTCAAAAATGCATTTTCATGCAGAGAAGTTTTGTTAAGTTTCGTTTAGTAAAAAGTAACAAGAAAAGGAAACTTATTTTTTTTTAACTTAACAGTGGTTAGTAAAGAAATACTAGAAACAGTCAGCAGGGAGAATTTTTTTTTTTAAATGTAAGTGAGAAGTTTCCTGAAGAGCTAAGTAAGCGGTAGCGAAATGGCCATCGAAACGTGCTTTCACCTTCAATAGTCAATATCGGTGATTTTAATAATTCGGTCGGGATAATTAGCACGATTTTTAAAGTTTAAAGTTAAATTAAAAATATTCCCGTGATTTAAAAAAGAGAATTTTTTTGATTTTATTACTTTAAAAAGGAGACATGTATCTCTAATATACGACACGATTGGTTTTTCAAAACATATATTTTTACTTTTACTATGTATGTAAAACATGTAAAACTAGTTAAGTGAAGTAACTCCGAAAAAAAAATAAATGTTCGGGTGACAGAGAAAAGCACTAAATATTTTTTGCATAAATATGTCATCGGCTCTTAAAAGACCAATTTTTTCACTGGATGTTTTTTTTTTTTTTTTTTTTGTTATTTCTAAACTCTCTACCGTCCCATATATTGGTTTTTTGATTGGAGTTACTTCACTGAACTAGAGTTGTTCCAAACGATATGCAAAACTAGAGGCAGGCATGGTGTTTTGACCACTGAACCGAAGATCATAGACCGATCTTGCTGATTTTCAATAGCAAAATTTTTAAAACTATATATGATCGATTGGAATAATTAAATTTTCTCTAGCTCATCTTGTACCTTGGCAAAGTTGATTTTAACACTAACACGGACTAAGAGAAGGACAGACGGAATCGACTTCGCTATGCATAAGAACTCAAAATGTTTATACCTTATAGGATCGGAAATATATATAGTCGAAATTACAAACGGAATGACAATTTTTTCACTTTTTGTGGTGTTTTAAAGAAATTTGCCTTACCAAATATGGAATAGCACATTCTAAGGGATGAAGGACTGTTAAGTTTTAAGGCTAAACACAGGCTCAACCTTGGAATTCACATAAGCGAAGTTTTTTCTTTTTTTTGTGTCATTAAACATGTAATTAAAAGCCCATCATCTTGAATATCCATTTCATTCCAGCAACGGAAAAGAAAAATTATTAAGATGTAATCAAACAATGTAACATGCATTTTCCTGAGGTTTTTCAAGCACTTGAATTAGTGACTGTACCAAGGCGCATCGAACAGGTGACTGCATCCGATCATATGTTTATCATATGTTTTAGCTTTTGCGTGTATTTTGTTTTTGTAAAACTAATTCGAGCTGTCAAAAACGTCTAGTAATGTGTGTATGTATTTGTGAAAAATAAGAAAGCCGCTAAAAGTATATTAGAATACATACACACATATTGCCAAACGTTTTTGACAGCTCGAATTAGTTTTTACAAAAACAAAATACACGTAAAAGGTATTGCATTCACCTGGTATTATTGCGCCATGGACTGTACTAAATCAGCAAGGCAAATGTGGTAAGTATTTTCAATCAGTAGGTTCAAATGTTTCTCAAGAAGCCCTTAGCTAAGGAAGCAAAAATAGTAGTAAAATATGATCTAAGTGGCTTCACATACCACCTGGCGAATGTGGAAAAGGGACAGAGATGACTGTATGAAGGTAGTACACAGATGATTAAGAAATGGAAAGGAAAGTCGACAATATAACCCAGAATAAAAAATCACTATAAACCAAATTATTAATAAATGAGCCAGTTAATTAAAGGAGTGCACAAGTACCAAACGATACCAGAGAATGACCTTTAAAGTCTTGAGAATGCTATATCTGATTTAAATAAATTTAAATTTTCTTTATACATACTTATGTGTGTGTGTATCAATATTCTGGGATTAATCCCAAATATTTATAACTGAATTAAATTTTTAAAAATAAAAAATGTTAGTTTTCGAAGTGGTGCTTACACTCCGACTACAAGCTGGTCAATAACTTAACCTCTGCTAAAGCAAGATTTCATTCATATAAAAACAGACCAGCCGCTTAGAAACTAAAATTCATTGCAATTTGTTGGCTACATCTTCTAAAAAATTTTAATATAAAATTAAGGTGAAACCATAGCCAGACTAAACCAACAAATTTCTTGTAAAAAGGTCTTTATTTTAAATAAAAATCCATAAAAAATAAAAAAGAAATAAAGAAGGTTTCTTTCCAAGAAAAAATCTTTCAATTAAATTAACTTAAGTAAATATTAAATTAATGTTAAGCCAAGTTTATATACTTAAACTTTTTTACTTATCCCACTGTCTCTTATTTAATACGTTTACCTTAATGAGGCGCTACACACGTGACTGTTAATCACGACTAAGAAGTTTTTTTTTAAAGGTCATTGTTTTCAAAATGTCTAACGAATGTTCTTAAATAAAAATAAATAAACATAAGAAAGAAAAAACTAAACGTAATTAAAAAAAATATTATTAAAACTCAACATTTAAGATAAAATTAAGTCACTTATGGAAACTGTATAAAATATTCTTAATTTAAAATAATCTTTAAAAATTCTCACACTTATATGACGTCATTTTTGATGAATAAGCAGTTGATTAAGGAAACACAAATTAATGTTTAAATTACTTGCTTAAATAGGACTTTCAATGAAATCCAAAATAACAAAATATTTGTTAAATGATGGTGAATATGATTAGGGTAACTCTTAGCTAATGATATTTTTAAGCGGTTCCTCTACGGAAAACGAAATTAACTGCTCTTAAACACATTCGTTGCATTAGCTCACAATTTTATTATTTTGCTTTTTCAAGTCGAGAACAGAAAATAAAATTTAAGTCAAATTTTTCAAGATTTTATTATTATTTTCATGTAAATATTGTGTTCAAATTTAAGTTTTAATAGTTACTTTAATTACCGCAATGTTTCACAACTTTTTATTTATGTATATTTTAAATAGTTTTATGAAAACAATAGTCCTTAATCATAGCCTTAAATAAAGTATACTTTTTGAGTTCTTAACAACATTTTTTTTTAAAGTGCAAACATTTTAATTAATCTTTTTTTTTTAATTGTTAAATTTCCTTTTTTATATTTGTTTTTTTTATTTTTAGCAAAAATTATTAGCAGCTGATCAGAGACGGATAATCTATTTATTTTGTCATACATTAAGGGCAAGCATTTTTTTATTTGATGTGTAACTGACTACAGTATCAAAAAAGATAATAACAGGTTTTAAAATTAAATTAATTTCTAAAAAAAACCGCCCTTTTTGAGATTCTCTTATTACGAGCCAATGTTTTTAAAAATGAAAAATTTACAAATTGCAAGTCCCTTTTAAGTCACTTTAAAACAAATTGCAATTTTTTTTTAATTTCATAAAAACAAAATATTAAAACGACTTCGAAATCGTTAAATGAGTTTAATAGGACCCATCTTTAAAAGCAAATTCAAAAAACTTATGGCGATCGTAATTATATACACTTTGTGCAAATAAAACAAAGACTGCCTGGCACTATTCCAAATACAATAAAAGTAAAAAAGGCACCTTAAAATACTTACACGTTACAAATTCAAAGCTAGAGTCAAAGTCACTGCTATCTGAGTACAACTTTTTATACATCAGATATAAGTAATTTATAAAAATTTGTAGTATTTTTCAGTTTTACATAAAGAGCTTCCTACATATAAAGTGTGTAACAAAGGGACATAATTTAACTTTTAAGTATAATCTTTCAAATAAAAATATATGAAAACCATAAACATAAAAATGCAAGCAGTGGCCACGACTTCGAGCTTTTATTGTTTTTAATTTTCTTAAAATTATTATTTAGAAAAATATGTTGTAGAGTTGTGTAAACAGTGTTAAAAATGTTCCATTTACAAAAATAAAGTGTACCATTATACCCGTAAAATTGGGTGCTTTTTCTAGTTTCTCTACGAAATGAATTTTTTTGTGAAAAGAAAAGTATTTTATATTTAAAATAAGGTTCAAGGGACCTCCTCAAAAAATTTTGTTCAAAACCATCCAGTAGTTTTTGCGTGATGCGAACGCAGACAAACGGACAGACAAACAGAAATTTCAAAAATAGATGTTTTATATTCCACATCGACTTCATCAAAATTTTCATAAAATGTTTCATGTAAAAATTAACCTCTTAGTGTTTTATTATATCTATAGATAAACATAAATGATAACTTTCTTCAGCTTTTGAAACCAGTTAGACAGATTTGAAATTTTTAATACATATTTTTTTACTTTTGGTACGTTTTTCAGCATAAAATAGAAATCGGCTAATATCAATTGTTGGTGAATTAAATTTGAATTACTTTTGAAATTATTTTGTGTTATCGCAGTCTTATATATGCAGATATAACTGTAAGCTTTGTTTTCGAAATATAATCGTGAAATAATCTTTTTGCAAATCATACATATTACACACAAAAAATAATAAAAGAACAAATAAAAAAACTGGCTTAACTCTTGAAACCGGCTAAAGTTTTTAGCAATAATCAACCGCACGCTTTCACAGCGGCTTTTTGCTTATTACTTAATCTCGCTTCGAACTCTTATTAGGTCTGTTCAGCAACTAAAAATTGTTACTTATTGCTGGTAATGGTTACTAAAACGTGTTCACGTACTCAAACAACTTGCATGTAGAGAGTGAAAAAAGAGCGCAAAAATTCGAGAGAGATAAAATTTGTTGCAACTTTTGGCTAGTAAAATTTTTATCAGCAAGAGTAAGTCAAACAGTTGTGTATAACTTTTGTTTGCTTAAAGCTGGATTCACCCATTGTTTCCGAACAAAATTTTTGTTCCGAAATATTTTTTTTTATATGTAGTCTGACGTGTTTCTTTTTTAGAGAGAGGGAGAGAAACACGTCAAACTACATACAAAAAAAAAAAAATGTTTCGGAACAAAAATTTTGTTCGGAAGCAATGGGTGAATCCAGCTTAAATTTCTGATAATCGAATTTTTTTAATACTAAAGAAAATACAAGTATTTGGCAAGAATAATATTATTTTGGCAATTAAAATATTTTAAAAATATTATTTTTTTTTTTGGTTATGAAAGAAGTGGAAAACGACAGAAATTTGGTTTAGAATCTTTGAGCTTTGCAGGTGTTTGTCTTGTTTTTTGATAATAAAAAAATTAAAATATTTTACTTACATACTTTTTTTTTTTGCTCACTTGGAGTATTCTTTTTTATTTTTTCGTGTGGTTACTAGTTTTCTGACATACCGTATAGTTTTTAAGTCTTACATATCATTTCCAAGGCCACAACAGCTTTATTTGCTAATTTTTGCTAGTAATGCGTTCATTTACTTTTTTACATTTGAGAGAATAATTTTGAATATCTCTGTTTTACTCGCTCGCTGACAGTTTTTGCTAGTAAAGTTATGGAACAGGCCTATTGTTTACTTACTTTTAGGGCGTTAATATAAATGAATTCGTTTTAAGGCCGAATATAAAAAAAATCTTATAAACTTAACACAATTTTAATTTCATATTTCTTTGATTTATTAAAAATTTCATTGATAAATTTTAAAAAATTCCAAAATAAAATGTATGAAATAACTGCTTCAATATATATTTTTTTTTTTTGACGTTATATAGAGTAGATATGTCTGATACATAGATATGCAGATAAATTCAAATTTTATCAGGTTCGTCCGCAACACAAAGTCACGTCTTAAAAGAAAGTACTTCTTTCTAGACTGGCTGGCTAATTAAAGCGGATTAGTTGACTCGTAACGCATACGTAACAAATTTTCTTTCTTAAGTGTAAAACTTTGCTTTCGCTACACACTGGATGGGAATCGCATATCGCAGTAGCTGGTGAGCTGATTGAATTTTTTTGCTAAGTTTTTAAAGTGAACCATAGTCTAAAAGTTATCCTAAATTTAAAATGTATCTTAAGTTGGTAACAAAAAATACCCATCTTTCAAGATGTGTCACTTTGGGTAAGAAATAGCAAATTACTCCTTTTAACATATAAATAAAGTTTTATTTCCTTTAATATTCGTTTTCTTAACTTTAATATATCGCCGTATAAACCAGTGACACCCTAATTTATATTTCCAAATCGGCTAACATACAAAAATACTAAAATATTTTGGATGTTCCTTATTTTTCTAGTCTTTAATTTTGTTTTCAAGTGCGTCTGGCATTTATGACTATTGTACAAAACAAGCAGAGACGTTGTTGTAATTGCATTTGCTAACCTTTTTATGTATAATTTTTTTATTTCCTTTTTAAATTTTTTTTAATTTGCAAATGAAGCATGACGTCTTTAAAAGCAGCACTAAAAAAAGAAAAATGAAATTCTTGGCACGAATTGAACAGAACATCCTAACGTTAACAAAAAATACATGAATAAGAATTTAAGCCAAACATGAGGATTTTGGCAGGCTTTCGTTGGAAAATCGTAGACAAAAATATAACATAAGTGTAGAGTGGCAAAGACTAAGAACCGCCTTAAAATTTATTTTTTATATTTCGTAATCTAATTCGAGTTAGAACAACTTGTTTATAAAAAAGGCACAAGTAAACATTTGATACATAAAACAAACGTAAATATGCACTTGGTGGTATTTTTGATGCGGAAAATCTAACCCAGCAAAATGATTTCACACGAAGTTTACGATTCTCCTCAGTTGTGGTGTAAGTTATAGGAAAAAAGGTATCCTATAATTAGTACTTTTAAAAATAGTAACTTTAAAAAAATGTCGACTTAAAAGTACTTTCTCAAAAGTACATTTAAAAAGACACCTTGATTTTGACATCGAGACTGAAACTGAATAAAATGATTGTGTTCGGTACTTAGTAAAGCATTGGATGATAGACATTTGTCTTTTTATTCTCAAGCAAAATATTAAAAAAAACCTTAATAACTACATGTTTAAAATAAAAAAGTCCCCTTGTAATATAAATTCTGCTCAAAAGGTACTTACACTAGATTAGCTTAAAAAAATCTAAAGAAAAACCAAATGTTAAATCAAAAGCTATTTGTATCACAATCCATCACACTTCCACTTATGCGCCTTTAAACATTTTACTGGGCTTTGCAATTTCATCTTTCGTGGAAGCAAAGTGCTCTAGACAGCAAGTTCAGGGTCAAGTCACAGATGTAAATGATGTTGTATGAAAACCACCCAGTAGATTGAAATTGACAGCGAAAACAGCAGGCTAAAGAGTTTAACAGAGCAATGAAAAAAAAAACGCAGTGTAAAATAATGTAAAGAATGTTGTTTTTAAGCCAAACTACATGGAAACGACTGTTGGAAAAATGATGTTCACTCATGTCGTTACAACGCAAGTGTTAAATGTGGCACGTTGTAAAATTAGACAAGACTTTTAATTGAAGAATTTGTCTGCAGCTTTTTTTGTTTTATTAGTTTTGTTTGCTTACAGCTGGAAAAATTTCCTTGTCTAAATTTAACAACGTTTTTACATGTCAAAAAAAAATTTGTGCAAAGGAGAAAATTAATTTCGATTTAAGACATTATTTGCATCATAAAAATTATATTTTCCAACATTTTAATTGCATTTGAAACGTCATAAGAAACTGGATACAGCTCCGTTGTTTTTTAAACGACTTTTTATATTTGTGCCTCCTTAACTCAGTAATTTCTAGATCAATTTTGGACTTTTTTAATTTAAAGGTGATGCTTACTAATTGGCCTTAATGTTAAAAATTAAGGGGTGTCCCCATATAACAAATATATTTTTTACATATATTATGAAACACGAAGGGCACCACTTTAAAATTAAAAAAAAATGTATCACTTTAGCTCCTAATGGAAAAAAATTAATTTAAAAATACATCCACAAATAAGAGGGTTCCCCATAGGTGATGTAAATTTACCTATATGGGCCTTCTTTTAAAACCTTTGTAGATAAACGCTTGCAAGTTGGAGAGAAAGTCGACTGCTATGACCGTTATAGCATCAAGTATATCCATAATAAAAATTAAAGGGCGCCCCAATAGTTCATTAAATTTAATGTATATAGTCATATTTTTAAATGGTTGTATACAGACGCTTAAAATTTACAATGAACCTGTATTGCTAACTCCGCTATAACAAGTATAAAATTTGGATTAGCAAAAGGAAGGGTGTCCCAATAGTTGATGTAATTTGATGTATGTGTCTATAGACCGAACTCTGAAACCTAAAGGAAAAGGATTTCTAAGTCCGCTTTATTAACCAGTTTACAATTTGATTTTAGATTTTAGGGGTGTTCCCAAAATTAATAAAAGTTGATGAAAATGAAGAATAAATATCCTAAGTAACTAATGAAAGGGTTTTACAATAGTTTATGTAATCTGATGTACATTGCTAAATTATTGAACCGTTATAGACAGGCGGTTGAAATTTACAAACAATTTATTGCTAAGTCAACTACAACTGCAAGTTTATTATTTGAAGTTATAAATAAAAGGGTTTCCCTATAGTTGCTGTAGTTTGATGTATATTGCCAAACCGTTAAACAGTTAAACAAATATAAAGTTTGGAGTTGGAATGTAAGTGTGTCCTAATAGTTATTGTAATTTGATATTTGTGGCCATACTTTTAAACCCTAATAGACAAATAGATGAAGTCTGAAGTCGGTTTTTTTGGCAAGAACTATTTTCTTACAGATTTAGAGGCCATTTAATTATTTTAGAAGAGAAAATTCATGGACACGTCCGGCAATAAGATGAGAATTTCTTCCTCGAAGCTAATAAAAACATAATTCGTATTGTTTAACAAAAAATTTTTTTATGGAATCATCCAAGTTATTAGAATATTTTATAATTTACTTTTATATGTTTTATAATTATTATTTGAACTGTTTGGTGTTATAATAAATAATTTATTTAATTTGGCTCAAGTTTCATTTTTAGAAATTTTTGCAGACCTTCTTTTTCTAAGAAAATAGAAAAAATTAAGTACTACTTAAAGGTAACGTAGCATTTACTCGATCGTTTCATCTGTCTTCAGCATTTTTGTAGCTATCAAACAATATCTTTAATATCTAAAAAATACAGAGCTAATTTTTTCTAAGTTTAATAGTTTTATAAAGAAGCAAATTAAAAGTTTTACGGTCACTCTTTGAAAGTGAGTTCAATATTTTCAATAATTAAGAACTTCCAATTCTCAATCCAAATATCTCGTTTACTATAAACGGAGAACTGTAAAAAAATAATCTCATAAAAAGTTAAATAATTTCAGCCTTTAAAATTTACTTACCACAGGTGCCCTATCTCTTAATTTTAATGTGATACGGATTTTTTTTTTTAAGGTCTAATATGTTTAAAAATTGTCAATTTATTTCTATCATGTTGTAATTTAAGGCTGCTACATTCATTTTAATATAACATTATATAAATAATAATAGAGAACGTTTATGAGATATGTGAAAACTAAGGAAATTAAGGCAAGACGAGTTACAAAGGGAACAGTAAAGAAATGCTATGGGTTGTGGTTGGACTTCGTCTAAGCAAATTAATTTTGATTTATTATAAATACTACTTGTATTCTTATATTCAAAGTTAGCTTATTAAAGAGATGTTGCTTACAATGTTCGCAACTTAAGGTAGATAGATGCAGAAAATGCTGATGAAGGATGGAGGGATCCAGAAAATGCAGCATTACATACTGTTGATGTCTAATTTTCCTTTTTTTTTTTAAGTATTTTTTTTTTTCTTAACAAAAAAAATTAGAAAGTAAAATGAATTTGAGCTTAAGTCAAAATTAATTTGTTTCATTTGGAAGCTAACAATTAATTTTCTGTAGGTTTAATATATAATAACCCTTGAAAATATATGAAAGCAGGATGTGACTGCCCATTGAAATAAAAGTTGCTGTAAATTTTTTTTATACAGAAATTGAGGAATCATCAAAAAACAATTTTTTTATAATTTACGCTTGTTACTTGGTGGTATAAGTTGTCGCAGTGAGATAAACGTTCTAGTCTGCAAAAAAGATTCAAAACATACAAAATACAAACAACATCAATGCACAACACAATTTAAAATACCTCAAATTCTTTTATTGACCGTATGAAGCTGAAAAGAGTTTTATTGCAACATGAAACGATATGATAAACTTTTAAACCTCATATTCCGCTGACCAAAACTTTTTCAACCCTTTTAGTAAATATTCATCACTGAGGTATTATTTATAATAATATTGTATCTCAATAACATGTTAATTTTTATCAACAAATTTATTAATTTTTGTTTTTTTTTTTTCTTTTTTATTGTTTTATCTCAAAGCACCTTTACGTATGTATTTTTTTACAAATGTATTTTTTGGACATTATAATGGTAACAGTAGTTCACTAATAGTTTTTATCAACAGCCTCTCAGTCCATTCACGAGTTTCATGTAATATTTACTTGCGCCAATACCGGCTGCATAAAAGCATTTTAGTCACTCGTTCATACTTAACATGTATTTCAAAGAATTATCGGTCAATATAATTTTAAATCGGCCGACAAGGATTATATTCTTCAATTTGTATCTTCATCTGATGGAATCGCCGCACATGCGCTGCTGTGTGTCATAATAATTATAAAATAAAATTTTCTGCTTTACAATTATAAAATGTTTTTCAATTTTTTAGATTCCACCCATCAGGTTATTCTAAGTTCAATAACGTAAAATGCGTCAGATCTACTTCTCCCGAAGCTATCGGTTATTTCATAAGAACCTAAAAATTTTTCTAATTGTTGAATTTTTAATTTAACGAATTTTCCTGCTCCTTTTTAGAGTCTATATTACTTGTCTAAAAAGAATATTTTCAAACATTAACAGAATCGCTACTATGAAGCGTTATTTATTGAATATTCTTTACAGACAAATATAATTGGTCTAATCTTCTAATATGGTGTTCTATTGGTAATTGAATTTTTTAATAGTCCTTTGCTTACCCTGCGATTAATTCACTTGCAAAGCTAAAATTACCACTGTTTGATTATAAATTAGTCAGACAGTGAATATTTAATTTTCGCTTCTAAGGTTCAATTTATTTCTTTTAGGCACTTTTTTTAAGATAAACTTCCGAACCTTTGCTTATATGATTCGCTAATGTGTATTAATCTCTACAATAACTCTATTTCGAGGACGAACACTTTGAGGAAGTTAGCTGGACCTTGTGACTTATTCACCTCCTTTCACTTGTTTACTAGAAAAATATTTTAAATTAAATACTTCTCAAAAAAATACCACTTCAAATATAAGGTTAAATTTAATTTCATTGCCATAAATTATTTTACTACCGAAACCTAAAAATTGCATATTTTTTACGTCAACTTACATACATAAAAAAAGAGTGCGCTGAGTTCATAGTTACAATGTAATATATTCACCCTGTACCTGTTTTTATTTTTTTTTTTTTTTTCATTTTTATCCATTTGTTTTATCACTAAATATGCATTTGTGCTGGTATTTAAGGCTTAAATGAATTTATATACAATGTGTTTGCGATGCATATGGAAATTTAAATAAATATTGTCAACAACATTTAAGAGATGTACCGCAGCAGTAGAATGTATCATTTCGTATTCGACACAAAAAAAAGAACAATTTGTAAAAAAAAACGTTTATTCAACCTGCAAAATGTTTAAACCACAAAGTTAAAGATAAATGTATTTTTAATGAATAATTTCTTTTATTTGATAAATCTGATGGTAAAAACGAATATGAGGCTGTTGTTGATGATGATGGTGATCGTGAGGTATATGTCTTATTGCGAGGTATAATTAATCCATTGTATTTAATTACGTTAAGAAATTAACAATGATACGTTTTTAGTGAAAACTTTGAAAGTTTTTTTTTATAAAGTTTTGATAAAAGTTTATTTTTCAATTTCTAAAAACCTTTTTTAAAAAGAAAAATTATATGACAAATTAAAAAATTAGACACCAGCAGAATGTAATGATGCATTTTCTGGAACGCTACATCGTTCGCTAGCATTCTTCGCATCTATCTACTTTAGGTTGTGTTCATTATAACATCTTATATAAACCATCTAATTTTGTAAGTAGGAATGAGAGGAGTATGCATATCAATATTTATTTAGTTAGACGAAGTCGACACACAAATTAAGTTATTTCTTCGCTGTTCTCTTTGTAAATAGTTTTGCACATTTGTTTTGCAATTGTATCTGCCTTCGGATGATCACGAATGTATTTTTTTTCATTCTTACTTCACAATGTTATAGATGCTTTTCCAGTGGATATTATAAATGAAATTGAATTTAACTTTTTGGCTTAAGTTTATTTAAAAAAATTTAATTTCTAAACATTTTTTAGAAAGAAAAATTAATCAAAAATGTATGCGGACGTTTTCCAAATAAACAAGATAACAGCAGAATGAAATGCAGCTTTTTCTGAACCGCTACTCCTTCATCAGCGTTCTTCCCATCTGTCTACCTTAGGTTGTGTACCTTGAAAACATTATTTATTAAACAAACTACTTTTGAAAATAAGAATACGAGGAATATTCATATCAATACTAATTTTTTTAGACGAATTCGGCACACAAACCAAAGTATTTCTTCACTGTTCTCTTTAAAACTTGTCTTGTTTTTAGAAATAAAAAAATGAACTTAAGCCAAAAATTAATTTAAATTCATTTATAACCACAGTTCAACTCCTTATTTCATAAAAATATTTTTTTTATTTCACTGTAATTGCTCTCAGTTTCAAATTTCAATTCTAGCACGTTGCCACATTTTTATTGTTTTATTAAAAAAATCACCGTGTTAATATTTTTTCTGAAGGACTATATAAGTTTTTTAAATATTCTTAAATAAAAACGAACACAAAATTAGTAAACTAATATAAAAAAAAATGTCAATAAAATTTGCATCCGTTGCTGCACCTTATTTTATTTCGTTTTTCTCAGAGATCCGAAATCTGTCTCCGCAACCGTAAGAATATATTTCTACTTCAAATTTATTTTTTATATTTGTAATTACAGGGATGAAAGATTTATAACTACAAAGGTTCGACAAACCGTTAAAATATAATAAAACTTTTAATCTGTTCATTTGCCTTGCATGTTTCTTTTTTTATATTGACAAACTAAGAAAACAAGTTAATCAATTGGTTAGCTGGCGTAGATAACTAAGGTGCCTGTTTAAAGTAAAAAGTGCGGTCCAAGTGCTGCTAAAATCAAAACACCAATTAAAATTTTACTTTTTCGGCTTTGATTCATTTTTAATTTAACTTTTATTAAGAAAAATTATTTTTCAAATGTACGCAGACGTTTTCCTAAGAAAACAAGAAAAAATAGACGCTGGCAGAATGTAATGCTGCATTTTCAGGACCGCCAAATCCATCTTCAGCATTCTTTGCATCCAACACCTTGATTTGCATATACTGTAAATATCATCCATTAAACCAACTTATCAATATTATTTTGGTTGGACGAAATTCACACACAACTCAAAGCATTTTTTGTTGTCTTCTCTACAACACGTCTTGTACATTTGTTGCAATTTTGTACTACACCGTCGGTATAGTCACGAAATGCAAATTTTATCTTTAATCATTCATACTTGTTTTTCTCACAACATTATAGATGCTGTTCCAGTATCATATGAACTGAAGATGGATTTGGTGGTCCTGAAAATGCAGCATTACATTCTGCCAGCGTCTAATATTTCTTGTTTTCTTTGGAAAACGTCCGCGTACATTTGAAAAATAATTTTTCTTAATAAGAGTTAAATTAAAAATTAACCAAAGCCAAAAAGTAAAATTTTAATTGATTTAAGAAGATTACTAGTTCAACCCCTGGCTGGGACTAAAATTAAAAAATGATTAAAAATAAAATCAAAAAACTTTATAAAAAAATAAACTTAGTAACTCTTGCTGGCTTTTTGAAGCTCGATACATTTCTTACAATGCGTGATTAAGTTTCTTTCTAAATAATGTTCCGATTGGAGTTAAAATTACTTTTGTTACAAAGTCAACTTTCTTAGTTAAATCGTTATTTGTTCGCTTAGCCGTTTTACAGTGGTGCTACAACTGAATGTGCCTGCTCAAGGTGACCTTAACAGCCCAGTTGACTTTGTGATTTTTCCTTCTTCGAATGTCAAAAGTTATATTCTCCTATTATACTTCTTCTTTTTTTGACAGCCGAAGACAGTTTTTACAAAAACAAAATCTACATATTTCTTTCACAGTATTGTATTCATTTTTGCCGTGAATATACCTGTTATTAATTCGCCATATGCCTGCTTTTGATTTCCCTGGTATGTTAGACATATAAATAAATGTCTATGAATACATTCTACAGTTAAGGTCATACAGAAAAAAGTCTTTAAATTTATTAAATGTTTTTTTGGGATTGCAACTTAATTAAATTTTTAATTTAGTTAATTATTTGTTTGATTAAAAATGTTTTATTAAATTTTTAAAGTTATATATAATTGAAACAATTAAATATTAAATACAATTTTACTCTGACAATAAATAAAAGCTTTAAGAGGTGCAAAAGCTGTGTCTGAACTTGATCATAGTCATATTTTTTTACAATATAAGAGCACCACTTTGATGCTTAATATTGTGTTAGGTAAACACCCTTGTTTTTATCCAAAATTAATACAAATATTCAAGAAAACATGTCTAAAGAAATAATAACCTCAGTCATTTAGTCATTTAATAAAGAAACTTAAGTATTTACCTGAATGTTTAATGACTACACGCATAACAAAATGCAAACACAACAAAATTCTATGATAAAATTATTAAAAATGTTTTGTAATTTATCTTGGATTATTTATAAAATATAAAGAATTTAATAAGTATAAAAGACCAAAAAACAATTTACTCTTTTATAATAAAACAAATCGATATTTTAACTTAACACGTATTAATTTAATAGAAAAAAACAGTTTCCAAAAAATATTTATTTATGGGTATTAGATGGAAACAAAAGACCATCATCATTAAGACATATAATGGCATCAGAAAAAAAAATATTAACATCAGACATGGACATGCAGCAAGCAAAGCACACTTGTTCATATACAGCCATAATCGTTTAAACGTTCACACTTAAAAGAACTACAAATTCATAGAGAATGAAATTTGTATGCGTGCAAAAATAATGAACAGGAAACGAAAACACAATACAAAACAAGAGAAATTACTCTGCATGTTTAATATTTAACGTTTGATTGTATTAGTGCTACGTACACGTATCATTGCGAAAACACATGGCTTGGTCAGTTGCTAATGCTTGATAGCTTTAGATATTTTTTGCCATTTCTGTTATCGATTGGCAAAAAATAACATGTAGGAATATGATTTATTTCGTTTACTGCAAGATTATAAGAAACAAAAACATTTTTTTACATTGGTGTATTTTTTTATTTTTTATTACAAATGTACAAATGGCTTTGTACTTTTAAAGAGGAGAGATTTACTAAAATAATAGAAATATATTTTTGATTTCTAAACATGAAATAATAAAAAGCGTGAGTTTATTCATTTCGATTGTATAGATCTAAGATAAGCAAAATTAACACTTAAAGCTTATAAATGTAAAAAGGAAGCAAAAATTTTTATTATTTTATTTACTTTTTTTATTTTACAGTTTATTATTCTATAACTTTCACGCATGTTACAGAACTCAAGTAGTTTCAATTTTGCAAATTGCTTTCTCAAAAACTAAAAACGAAAAAAATCGTCAATATGAAACACACAATTAAATTCCAAAATGATTAATTCGATTTTTATTTAAATTTTATTTTTTACGCTTTTTTAAATTTAGTTTTATTTTGTATTTTTTATAGAAAAGCCCAAAGTATATCTATATCAAGTACATGCAAGTCTACAACAAATACAACATTAAAACAACAACAGGCATTTTGTTTGTGTAAAAATCTCCCAATGTGTCAGAAAGCAGCTAACTACAACTCAGAAAGTGGCTATGATAGTATTTTGTGGTAATACAAAAAGTTAATAATAATAACAAAAATATAACACAATAATCTGTTTATACATATAGAAATGTTAATTAAAACAAGAATTTGTGAAAACTATGTTTAATTCAATTTGAGCTTTAAAATTGTAATTGGAAAATTTTGTTTACCATCCCCGGAAGAAACATAAAGAAAAGTGAAAAAAGCAAAAAAAGAATAAAAATATAAACAAACTTTGACATATTGGGTGATGTAAACAAATATCACCTGAGCTCCTGCATGTACTTGTTATAGATATACTTTGGAAAAGCCTATTTGTTACTTTGATGTAACCAATGTTGCCATAAAAAAAAATTTAAATATAAAATTTGATCATTATTTATGAATATAAAAAGTCGATTGGAGTTTAAAGAGGACAAAACAAATGTAATTAGAATTGATAAAACGAAATTAAAAATATTCCTATCGTAGTGTGTGACTAGCCGGTTCGTCTAAAACATTATTTTTTGTACATTTTTTGTAAATAATTTAACAATTGTTTTTATTTATAAAAAAAGTCTAGTATTTAGACTTACGAAAAATTAACATGCACAAAAAAATTAATTTAAAAATAAACGAAAGGCACAGCGCATGTACATTCGTACTTAACTCATAACAATCATTATGATACTGGAACAGCATCAATACTGTTGTGATGAAACAAGTATGAATGATTAAAAATAAAAAATGAATTAGCGGCAATACCGAATGTTGGTACAAAGCAAACAAAATGTAGAAGACGAGTTACAGCAAGAACAACGAAGACAACTTTGGGTTATATGTGGACTTCGTGTAACCAAATTAATTTTGATTGATTATGGATACTTTTCGTATTCTTATTCATAAAAATAGTAGGTAAAATAAATGATGTTTACAATGTAAGCAACCTAAGGTAGGTAGATGTAAAATATGCTGACGAAGGATGTAGCGATCTAGAAAAAGCAGCATTACATACTGCTGGTGTCTATTTATTTATTTACTTTTTTTTTGTGGAAAGCTTCCGCACACATGTATAAATAAATTTTCTTTCTAAAAAGTTAGAGGAATGAAAATTTAAGAAAAAATTAACCCAAGCCAAAATCAATTTTAATTTATTTACGATATCCATGGTTCAAGTCCTGATTTAAAAAAAAAAAATTAAATTTAAGCTTTATACATAAAAGTTTATTGTAAGTGCAACACTTATTCGCATCCCGTACTAAAGCACATTGAACAAAAACAAAAATTAATGATACAAATCATCAGTATTTTAAAAATAACTGTTTTAGTTGCACAGGGTCATTTATTTCCGACTCGATATTTGCTGATACCAGCAAACCACATGATTAACGTGGCTTTAAATTACTTCGTGATGGTTTTAATGAAGAGCATTTATTCATTACTATTCGATGGTTCTTTAGTAGTGAATACAATTTATTTGCGAACTTTTACTAGAAGAAGGAGAGCCAAAGACATGCTAGAGGTAATAATGATTATGCGTGCCTGTAAATGCATTAAGCTTTAAGCTGATAAGAAGGCGTATAAAGTTCATTTGCAGTTGTAGCAGATCAAATGGCACCACAAGCCAGTCGGAATCAAAACAACCAAACCAGCAATGTGAAGAAAAAAAAACTAGAAGATTACAAAATGAATAACTGCATGCAACACTTATCATACAAAAGCGATAAGGTATGTGGGAGTGCGTGCGTGTGTTGGAGTGTTAATGCAAATGCTATTTTAACAATAAGAGCTTAATAATCAATAACAACCAGCCAAAGGGTCAACTAACCACATTTCTTGTGGTAAATGGTCATCTAATGACATTCTCCTGTCAAATCATAAGTGTTTGCTATTGTGGATTAATGACCATAAAAACATACACACACACATACATACAAAATCACACTTCTCTTCTCTCTCGGCTTTTATTCAACAAACAAAAGTTAATTATTTTGTCTTTGACTGCAAATTTGAACTGATAAAAAATACAATTAAAATTACATTGTTTTCAAAATGAAATGTTAATTATAGCCATTTGAGAAGTTAAATGGTAATTAAATATTAATAGTTTTTTAATTCATATAAATGGTAATTTTACAAATTTTAACATGGGATTTTCTCACGTTTCAACTGTGTGTAAATTGTGTATATATTTTCTTTGTTTGTTGTTTTTTGAGGAAATCAACAAAAAAAGTGATGAGAAAAGATAAATTGTTCTGCTTTGTGATTAACAGGAAATGCAATTAGTTATTTTCTTTGTTAGTATGTACGTGTGTGCTTTAAGGTAGGGGTGTATCGGCTAATTTTGCAGAATAATTTCTTTAATAAGAATTAATAAAAAAGCAGTAATAAAAAATTTAAGTTTAAAAAATTATTGTGTTAATATACTTTTAAAATGACATATATAGCATTTTTAGATCTTCTTGATTTAATTACTATACAATTTGACTATTTTGACTATTACTGTTACAATATCGTTGTCGGAGTGTTAATAAAACAAAGCCCTCTTTTTTCGTTTTGATTTTGGCAGACTGTATGAGAAAACTCACCAAACACGAATATATAATTTATTGAACATTATAATGTGGGATCTTGGTAGGCGGAAAAGTCAATAAGACTTAACCAGAATTACTACAGACAGCTCTAAGTGTTTACTTATAATGCGAATATTCCAAAGGACTTCTGGCAACCTTAAGCTAAATGTGGTATCTTTGTTGACAAAATATTTTTTAGTAAATATTTAATCACATGATCCCAGTTCAGATAAGTTTCGACTTGAGATAAGAGAAACAACTCCTTGCATGAAAACAGAAACTTAGCATCAGTTACCGAAATTAATCTCCTGCAAAATAAATAAAACGAATGATTATTTGCTGTTATTGCCTATATGTTGTATCAAATGCTTGTGCTCTGTAGGGGATTTCGCCGGAAATTGAAAAAAAAAATCTGTAGATAATAAATGATCAACCCATCGCTAGAATTAAAATTTTTTTGCAAAATAAAAAATGGTCAACCCATCGTCGAATTTACATTAATTTTTATTTTGAAGTATTTCTCTTATGTGTTGTTTCTGTATCAGCTCGTCTGAAAATTTTGCATGAAAAGCAGTCAGATTTTTTAGTTATTTCCATATAAATTTTTCAGACATCTTGATCACATGTATTATGGAAGCAGCACATTTATGGTAAATTATTATATTACAAAATGGTATCTGCCCATATAATGAAACAGTAACGAAGTCATTTTTGTACATGAAATATTTTTGGAATATTGTGATGTTGGTGTAGATAGTGATTGATGTGGAATAAAAAACACATATTTTTGGAATTTTTTTATCCATCTGATCTTCTGTCAGTCCGTGCTCGCATCACGTAAAAACTGCTATATGGATTTGAATAAATATTAGTGATGAGGCCCTTTAGTACCAAGATTCAAGTATAGGACATATTTATTTCACAAAAATATGTCATTTTGTAGAAAATAAATAAATGTGAAAGCACCCAATTTTACCGGTATAATGGTACTAGAACAGTTGTCAATACATTTTTTTATTTTGTAGATGGAAAGTGATTAACACTGTTTATAAAAGTCTACAACAAATGTAAAAAAAAATATTTTTCTAAATATTAATTTTAAGAAAATTGTAAATGATATTCGGACGATGTCGTAGGCACTGCCAGTTATTAAATAATGAAAATACATTTGTTGTAGCTTTAAAATTAAATTAATTTTTTAAAATCTGCAATTTCAGAAAATAGGTTCAAAAATAAGAAATTGGCAATGATTTTAATTTGTTATACACCCAAGTTCTAAACTATTGTTGTACCGTCCTCCTTTGCAATATTAAGTCTAAATTTGAAAAGTAAGCTGCACTCCACTAAAGCCTCGTTGTCAGATGTTGCCTTTAAAAATGGATTTTGTTCGAACTCTCGCTGAAGAATGAGTTGTTCCGACTTATTATGCAAAGCGAAGTCGACTGAGCGATGTCCGTTTGTTTGTTTTTCCATCTGTGTTAGCTTAAAATTAACGTTGCCAATACACTAGATGTCGATCAGAAATATTTTTTAATATTTTGATATTGAAAATCAGCAAGATCGGTCCATGCCCCTCGAGGCAGCGGGCAAAACATCATGCCTGCCTCTTATTTTACCATATCGGTCAGAACAATGAACAAACTCCACTTAAAAAAACAAATATATGGAGTGATAGTGAATTAAAAATATAAAAAAAAATATTTAGAAAAAAAATTGGTGCTCCCCCATATTTTCCGTATTATGTTCCTCTGAAATTTTCATAAAAAACTTCGATTGTCAATATGGGTCTTTCAAGAAACACTGCCAACATCATTATAGTTTTATGTCATTAGTAAAAGAATTAATAAGAAAATAAAAAAAAACAACAGTAGCATTTAATAATAGATATTTGTTGGTCGTAATTATTATGTCAAAATATGCGAAGAAATTTCAATGGTAGTAAAAATTTATGACTAAAATTTTATATTTTTTAATTTCATTTCTTAGTGTATATTGTAAGTGGAAATGGTTAAAATCAATCGTGCGTTACATGCAACATTTTAAGGTGTAGTTTCTTAGTTAATATTCTTTATGTGCCCATTCTACCAGATATTTTTAAAGTGAAATTTAAGAAATCAAAAGTGAGAAATTGAATTTACATAAAAACAGCTCATAAATTTTAACTTAAATAATCTTCGCATTAAATATTTAAGGAAGGGCTGTGTGAAAAACTATATAAAAAGGAAATTTACAATATAAATTGTAATTTAATGGTTGATTGATTAGAAGTGTTTTTAATCATTAAAAAGTAAAAATAAAGAAGTAACTTAAATGTATGATGACAGTTTTGTCTTTTTCGAAAATTGTATTTGCAGTTGTTGTTAAATAATTAATGAGTTTTTCTAAGCAACAATAATTTTTAATTTTAATAGAAAAGATGTTAATTTTATTATTTAACACAAATCCTTCATAATTCTACTATTAGAGCCTTTTATGTAATTACATAGCGGTTAAAAAAATTAGTAAAAAAATGTTTAAAATAATCGGGCGAACCGAACATTGAAAAACATACAAATTTTATTGAATAAAATATTAAATATCAAGTTATGAATGTTATGAAGAAGCAGGGTAAGCGTAATTTAATGATTGTGAAGAGTGATCAATATGGGAAAATGATATTTGATTCTTTTTTATTTTTAAAGGACAACACTCATATGATCATCGATATGGACTGAGGTACAAGGATCAACGAATAAGAAAAAAAAAATGTGGAAAAATGTTTAGATGTCATTAAGTTCCATTCTACGTTTCAGATATTTTTATGCGTGTTCAAATCACCAAAATATTTGGAAAAATATTTAACAGCAAAGAAGTTACCTTTTTAACCCTTTTTTACAGGCGCGTACAAATTTTTTTCTTCCGTAACATAAACTTATAAAAGTGAGATACATATTAGAATACTTATAAACTATGGGTTCTTAAGTTTTGCACGTAAGAATAATGTTGAGGTGAATCTTTTTTTGTTTCAAACTAAATTGCATTATTTATATGCAAATAAAATACTCTGTGCGTCAAATCAAATGGCAAATCAGCAACATTGAGGTAGAGGAAATCCCACGATTCCCAAAATTTAGACTAAAAATTCCAAAGTATGAATTTTTTGCTTTTTTGCCCATTAAGTGAACATGTGTATATAGCTTTTTGATAGTAGTCTTCTTCTTCCGATTCCAGCTTTGGAGTTTTAGAAAATATAGGGTAACTCAAAATTTTGATGAAAAATAGGTCAAATTGAAGGAACTTCGTTTGTTGCAAAAATTATTAATTTTATAAGAAATTTTTTTTATTTTTTATTTTATGATAAATAAAAAATTTTAGACATTCTATAAAAAAAACTAAAAAAAAAATAATAATAATAAAATAGAGTTTGGCTCTTTTTCGGCTAAAATACACAAAAATTCAATTATTTTGATTTTTTTTTTAAATTGAAAATCGAATCATTTTGAAGCCAGGAAAAAATATAATCTTCAATACTTTAAATTTTGCTCGTTAATTAAGACAAAAATTCAAAAAAAAACTGCAAAAATTATATCCAATATTTCGTGGAAACTGGACCAGTGTATCAAAAAATTGAAAATTACAAATTATCACAGCTCGGTAATTTTTAAACATAAGAAAGTATGATAAAGACCATGTATAGTTTTTAAATACCAGACAAAAATTTAAAAATTGTCAATTTTTCAGGTGCGAGGCAACCATATTTGAAACCAATAGCGCCACCCCTGGAAAACGGATGATACCCAGCTTCAAAACTTAAACTGATATACTCCTCTGATATGCTCATGCAAAATTTTGAACCAAACGGGTTAGCTCTTTAGAAATGGCAGAGTTATTTCCAAAATATTTTGATTCTGCCTCAGTGTGCATTACTGTTTTTAGATGTGTGGGGCTTGCCAGATTTTTTTTCGTAACAATTTATTAAATTTCCACAGAATCTTGCGATTCTATATATATGAATGAATGAACGAATTTTCAAAAACAAAAAAAAAAAAAAAAAATAAAAACAATTATTAAATTTAAAATAAGTTTCTTTTACAAGCCCTCAAAAATTTCTATAATACCTCATTTACACCGCGCTTATTATCTGTAGTTTAAAATAGATTTCCATTTAAACATAATTTATAAACAGGATTTCAACTAGATAAGGCCTACAAAAGGTAATCAGGGCTTTACAAAAATATATAACTTTTTGTTTTTAAAGTGGAGAAACTTTATTGTAACTTAAACAAATTATTATTATGCATTATTTGCCAATGGCATATAAAACAACTTTTAATAATACGAAATTTTCTTATAAGTAAACTTGCAACCAAAATTTATTTGGTGTTGAAATCGATATGGTACTTTTAAAAATCTAGTTTATTTTGTTTTAATATTATAAATGCGCTATAAGATTTCTAGTTAAAATAAGCTGATATAAAATCCTTTAATGGCTTTAGTTCTCTAATTTATTATAACTATTTTGTTTATTTTAAATTTGCACGACATCGTGTTCATTTTGCATTCGTTAGTAGTATAAATAGCATTTGAATAATACAAAAGAACTATTCGCTGTTACAGCAAAGTGGTTGGCTGCTTAACTATATGCTGTTTTTATGCATCACCTTTTACGTTCTAAAGTCTTTTGTTGTTTTGAGCAAATTGTTCTAAAACAACTTTTCTACTCATAGTTTGTTTCCCTATAAATTCATTTAAATAACGCCAAAAGCGTTGTTATAAAAATTATAAAAATAATAAAAAAAAAGACGATAATACGAAACCTTCTTTCCTCTTAACATTCAAAGTACAAGTTGAAAGGTACATTAACAGCAAAAAAAAACAATTATAAGTTACCAGCATAATTATTACAAAGGTGCATTAAACCTATAGAAAAATGTGGTAGTGCTTCTGAAAATTAAAAAACATAAGAAATTCACAACTTTGCAAACGTTAAAAGTTAAATTGCTTGGTATAATATTCAAAAACATTTCAAATTTAATTAAATTAATTCTTATTTAATTAAAGTTAAAACAATATTTACACTGATGAAGGTTTTTTTTATTTTTTGACCATTATCTACTGACTGAAAACCCAATTCCATTAAGCCTTTAATGAATTCTATTTGGCAAAGAGAGAAAATTTAGTCAATATTAAATAATAAAAAAAATTTCGAAACATTTTGCGATTTTTTTTCTTGAGTATAAAATTTCAGATATGTTATTAATTGAGTTATATAAAGTACAAAACTTATTTTTTTTTGTTTGATAACTGATTTGCAAGTAAGAGATTTTCTTACTTTAGAACTTTCTTCATTGTTATCACTTTTGTCACTTTCTTTCCTTTATTCAAATTTTTAAACGACAGAAAAACAACTTTTTTTCAGGCAATGTTGTTATCACAAAAATAAAACACATTTGAATTACAAGGCTTTTGATCTTGATTGTTTTTTTATTACAAGCAATATTCTCAACTTTCGTGATCTTTAAAATATAAAAAATATTTTTTTATTTAAACCCTTACCCTGCACCACAGGTGGAGTCGATCAGACATAGTTTCAAATATTATGCTGTTAAAAATCAGCAAGATTATTTCATGTCCTTCGTGGCAGTGGGAAAAATATCACGCCTGCCTCTAATTTTGATATCTCCTTTGAAACAAATTCAATTTGAAGAAGAAACTCTAGTCAAAATAACAAATATATGGAGCGATAAAAAAGAAGAAAAAAAGTTGGCGCTCGTAACTCCACACAGTTGGTTAGAAAAGAAATATTTTGGAAATAATTTGGCAATGATAAATTGTTTGAACTTAAGGAAGCTATTATGACTTAAATTTTTTTTAGTTGATTTAAGGCCACGCTGTCTAATTAAGGGCTCTTATATTGCAAATTTTCTTCGGTTTCAGGCATTAACCAAATATTACACGAAATTTTTACCTACTAAGGAATATAAAATTTTTAATACTATTAAAGAGTAAAAAAGTAAAACAATGTTCAGGTTTAATTTAAGCAAACCCCTAAATATACATCAAAAATCCCCAAATTGAAATTTTTAAGCTTTTGCCTATAAAACCCACATTTGAAAATAATTAAAGGCATAAAGTGACTTTCAAAACAATTTTCAGTTTTTGTATCAATTCTTGCAAATATATGGTATAAAATCGAAATTAAATCAAAAGAATACAATAAAATAAAGGATTTTTTGATCCAAAAACTTCCTTAACTCCAGCAATTTAAAAGTAACTGCAGCTTTAACATACAAACTAAAAATTATTTTTAATGATGTTTAAAAGATACAAATTGCGTTTGTCTATTGGATCAATTAGAGTAAACAACAAAAAAACTCAAGTCTAGATAAACCGAATTCTCTAATTCCTAAATCATTAAACAAAAAGCATAAAATTTGAAATTTATAGGCTTTTGATTATAATGCTCACACTGACCTATTTCGGCTTTAGTATTATAAAACATATCAAGTCATATTTATAAAGAAACAACTAAACTAAAAAATATAAGTACCTTAAAATTTTAAATATTTATTCAAGTCCTTGGAAGGCGTAGAAATATTTTTAACCGTAAAGAGGGTTTGAAGTCATAACTTTTTTAAAGCAAAAGCTCGATAGTTTTAGTTTTATGTTTTCTAACAATTTTTGTTGTTTTTATAAAATTTGTTAAACCTTCATTTTGTAAATCTTATATAATTTTAACAGTATAAATACAACCTTACGGTTGTGGATGCATTTCTTTATTATATAAAGTTTTGACATTATAAAACGCACAAAGAATTCACACGAAATTAGAATCCATTTTAATTTCAATCCGTTTTCTCTCAAACTCTCAATTTTTTCCGTTTCAGCATGTTGCCACGGTTTTATTGTTTTTAGTAAAAAAATTCATATGTTTTAATATTTTTTGTGAATGGCTAGGAAAAAAGAAGAAGAAGAAACGTGAAAACTCATTCAAAAATAAAAACAAGATATTGATTTCAGTAAGAAAATTATTGTTATAGTATTAATTTTTTACATTTTTTCAATTAAAAAAAAAAACAAAAAATTTGTAGAAAAATAATGTGATATGACAATAAAATCCGCATCCGATGCCAAACTTATTTTATTTTTCTCTAAGATGTGTATTCCGGAACCGTAAGGTTGCATTTTTGCTTAAATCTGTAATAATATTCGACTGCCTTTTTTTAAAGCTAAAGAGTTTTGCTTTAAATAATCCCTGAGGAATTTAAAAATAAAAAATGTCGTATGTAAATGTCTTGTTGGTTATATATGGTAATTTTGATGGTCTTGTAAATAAAATGACAAGACATGTCATGTGTCCAAAACAATATAAAGCTGCTTTTGGAAGGCTTGGAAAACTCAAAAATTTCTTTAGCGAAATTTAGTTTTAAACGTGCAGCAGTTTTTTTTTTAATATTTCGCCTCAGCCCCACTGTGCATGTAGCTAACCACATTTTTATGCCAGGAATTTTTCGTTAGTCCATTATTACTCAATGTATTTTTGCGTTATTTATGATTCAGAGATTTAAAATAATACAGTTGGATGTCGTCAAATGTTTCATTCTTTTGTTGGAAAAACTTAACTAAAATATACTACGCAACTCTTGAATCCTTCCCGCAAAATTATAGATTCTAGTTTTTGCCAATTTCTAAAGACGATGTTTTCAGATAGATAGTTGTCTTTGTTTAGTAAAGAGAAAAAGTATGCGAAAATAAACAAAAGAAAAGCAGATAAATTTCCACAAACTAAAAAAATGTCGCTAAAGCCATTATAACTTTAAAACAAATCAAACACACACATACAACGTACGTATAATTTTTACGAATAATATTTAAAAACTAATAAAATAGAAAAATTTTGCCAACACACTGCCATTTAATTTCTTTAAAAAAATATTTTTTAAAATAATTTTTCCTTTTAAACAACATTTGGCTCAAATCTAAACCTGTTATTCTTTATGAACAATAGAAAATTCGAAAAAATAAGAAATTTTTGAAACATTTGAAACATTCTACTTGAACACATAAAAAACGGAATAATATAAAAATGGATTTCTCATGTTATTTCAAACAAATGAACTACAAAAAAGAAAAAAAAAACCAGCAACCAAAGAAAAACTAAACATGTTTCAAATTCCTAAAAAGGACCCTCAGCTTTAAGTACAACAGTTCTTTTGAGTTGTCGTTTTTTTTTCTTTGTTTGTTCTTGAAAGGAATGGCGCGTATTGTTACCAAAACAACTTACATTTTCTTTTACAAACAATTGATCCAAAGGAACTCTGTATGCTTTTAGCCATATAGCTATAAAATTAAACTTCTTTATTTCGCGAGTTCAAGGATGTTGGAAATATGCTTGTTTTATTCGTGTATTTCTTTTTACTTGATTTTAGTTTAAAGTATTTCTTCTCATCCTCAACTGGACATGTGCCACTAGCATAAATTGAAATTGTAATTTATGTTCTTTTTACCACTTTTCGCAAAAGAAAACAACAAGTTACAAGAAACTATTTTAGTTGTAACATATCCTTTTTATGTGTAGATTTTTCCGTTTTCTATTCTTCTCAATTTTTTTTTATCAATCCTGTAATCAATTATACCAAATAAAGAAGAAATAGTAGAAGTTATTAAAGTAATTGCAGTTAGCTTCGGTTGCTTGTTGGTTTATAATAGGAAATTTTTATTTATGAATTTTTAGAGGCTCTAAGTTTTTAAAAGTCTGGTTCAAAAACATAAAAATTTTATTATTATAAAAATTATATTTCTAGATGAAAAAAGACAGTTTTAAAAATTTATATGCATTCCTGTTTAACATCCAAGAACTGAAAAGCGAAGCTAAATTAAAAATAAAATCGGGTTTTTCAACAAGAACTTTATTTTCTATAATTCTTACAAAAAAATTCTTGCAAATATGGAAACACTCTTTAATTCCTATATTCAAATTTTGAACTTGTAGTTCTAGTGGACTTAACAATACATGTTGTTTGTTAATTTCAGCTGTCTGTCTATAATGGTGCAAAAGTTTAGCTACATACATAAACTATTGGGACACCCTTTAATTTATTATTTTGAATGTTTATACTTATTATTAAAACGGTCATAGTAATCGACATCCTGTCCAATTTTTAAGCGTTTGTCAATAACGTCACCTATGAGAATACCTTTAATATTTAAATTTATTTTTGTATTAATTTTTGCAATTGGGAGCTATAATAACAGGCATTTTTTGTAATTTTAAAGGAGTGCACTTTACGGGTTATCATGTATTTAAAAAACATGTATGTTGTATGGGGGACCAATCAAAAAAAGTTTCTTAATCAGTTCAAAAATGACTGAGTTCTGTAAGTTTAAACATAAAAAAGAAACATTCATGTTCCTACAAAATCTATGTATGTTGTCAAAAATAATTGTTAAAAAAAAACAAAATAACAAATTGGAAAAATATTAAACAAGAGTATTTTTCACTAGAATTCGGCGGTGATGCATTATAAAAACTGCAGGAATATATTGAAGAGCAAAATGATGTAGTACCCGAAGCTAAAAAGAAAAAACGATTTTAAGCTTTATGCGATGCACACCCACCTACTTGAAAGCCTTACATATGTAAATCTTTATTCTGTTTAGGTGCGGATAATATAAAATTTCTAAAGGAGCTACTGGCATTAATTATGTTTTTATTAGACACTGGTTACAGCCAGAATTCTCCTTACATAGCTAAAAGGTTTTGGTTATTGTTACGTTTCTACGAAATTTGAAAGGAACACAAGAGAAAACGTTATGAACTTGAAAAGTCTCCTAAATGATTTTTCCATAAGCAGACATTTACGAGACAAATAGGAAAAGAACAAAATATTCCTTAGTGTTTATTGTGCTTGGAAACACGTAAGAATACTAATCTAGCGCCATGTGGCCATTTCTTTTGTTGGAACTGTATTTTGGATTGGTTGGACGAATGCGCTCAATGCCCCTTGTGTAGGGAGACAATAAAAAAATCTCAAATTGTGCAACAAATTATTTATGACTAGTAATGCTCACGACTTCGTCCGTGTATCATTTCTAATTTTCTTAAAATTAATACTTAGAATAATGAGTTTTTAAACGTTAGTTGAAGAGTTCACCTGTATTATTTCGCCATGGCACGGGCGAAAAATTTCATCAGCTGTATACGTTGCAGTTTTCAAGGCGAATAGAGCTAGCTTGAAAATTGCCAAAAACACATTATTTGTTGAAAAAAACTCAAAAAATTTAATATGTGTGTTTTGTGTTTAATTGCTTATAAAAATTAAAATATTTTAATAGCTAAAAAAATTTTGTACAATACGGATTTGTGATAGAGATAGTAACAATATTGTTAAGAATTTAGAATTTCGTGCAGGACTATGTGGCCTCCGCTTGTGATGTAGATATCTGTGTTCGTTTCGGATATGAATTTTGATGTTGGTGTAGATAGTAGTAGATGTGGAGTACAAAACACATGTTTTTGTTTGTCTGTCCGAAAGTCTTGCTGTGTTCGCATCACGGAAAAACTGCTAGATAGTTTTGAATAAAACTTTAAAAGGAGGATCCTTAGAACCTTGGTTGTAATATAGAATAATTTTCTTCATAGAAAATTTTCCTAGAAAATAATAGAGATACAAATGAGAAAGGATCCAATTTTACCGGTACAATGGTACTATAACAGTTGTCGGTGCATTATATTTTTGTAGGTTTGATTGCTTACAGAAGTCTTCAACAAACGTTTAAAAACCCATTTTTCTAAGTATTAATTTTAAGAAAATTAGAAACGATGCACGGACGAAGTCGTGAGCATTACTAGTCATAAATAATTTGTTGCACAATTTGAGATTTTTTTACTATCTCCCTACACAAGGGGCATTCAGCGCATTCGTCCAACCAATCCAAAATACAGTTCCAAAGAGAGAAATGGCCACATGGCGCTAGATTAGTATTCTTACGTGTTTTCAAGCACAATAAACACCAAGGAATATTTTGTTCTTTTCCTATTTGTCTCGTAAATGTCTGCTTATGGAAAAATCATTTAGGAGACTTTTCAAGTTCATAACGTTTTCTCTTGTGTTCCTTTCAAATTTCGTAGAAACGTAACAATAACCAAAACCTTTTAGCTATGTAAGGAGAATTCTGGCTGTAACCAGTGTCGTATAAAAACATTAATGCCAATAGCTCCTTTAGAAATTTGATATTTATCCGCACCTAAACAAAATAAAGATCTATTTAAGGCTTTCAAGTAGGTGGGTGTGCATCGCTAAAGTTTAAAATCGTTTTTTAAGTTTCTTTTTTGCTTCGGGTACTACATCTCTTCGATATATTCCTACAGTTTTTATAATGCATCACCGCCGAATTCTAGTGAAAAATAAAAATACTCTTGTTTAATTTTTTTTCCAATTTGTTATGTTGTTTTTTTAAAAAAATTTTTTTTGACAATATACATAGATTTTGTAGCAACAAATTTCCTGTTATTTTTTGTGTTGTTGCATTGTTGTAGCCGTGCAATCAACTGTATTAATTCGCCTTGGCCCGTGCGTTCACCTGTATCATTTCGCCATGAGTAGAATTGACAACTTTCTTTTTTTTTAAGTCGGTTAAAATCAAAATAAAACAAAAAATTTAGATAAAAATGATTTAAATTTTTATTGTATTATGAAGAGAATGTTCGGCACGCAACCGGTGTCGATTCTTTTATCAAATTGTTTAATCAATTTATTCACGTTACCGCATTTCCAGCCTCAAGACTACATAGCGCACCACAATGGTTAAAGCTTCTTACTAATCCCTCTAGGATTTTCAGAATCCAAAATGCGGCAATTTTGCTTTTTTAAATACCCTGACAAGTAAAAATGGGCTTCGAATGAAAGTGGAATGTTCCTGAATGAATTTGCATTGAAGATTTTAATTGTTTTAATGCGATTTTTGAGCGAATATTGTATAGTTTACATGTCATGCAGCATGTAGTACAATCGTCCTTATTTTTGAAGCAAAAATTTTAGATTTTATATAGAAAATTTGCTTATAAGGTTTTAGATCGTATCTTTATCAGAAAAAGGGTTTAATTTTAGTAATAATTCTATTTTTTAGTTGAATGTGTCTCAGATTTAATGGTATTGTTCGGTAAGCGTGGATTGTCCACTAGACATTCGCTAACAAGGCAATAAAAACACAAAAATCTTTTATACAAAAACATATCCATTGAGTATCTATTTTTGTAAAGATGTGATTTCAGTAGAGTAATACTATATTTATTCGGCCGCAACTATTGACTTATTGAAATAACAATTTTACTATAAGCCGATTTTAAGAACTGGACCTATTAATTCGGTAGTAAGGTCGTGACACTTCCCATTTACTTCTTCTCAGGCTACTTGAAGTCCCTGGTTTATATCGGGTATTTTTTTAAACCTGATAAAACTTTAAATTATTAAAAAATAACATAAAAAATTAAATTTTGATAAAAAATTTTTTCTTGTTATTTTCGGTTTACTCTGGCAAACCATCTGAATAGACCCACGCTGTAAAATCATCCAAGTTTACTTTGAAATTCAGTCATCAATTCGAGCAACTTATAGATGACTTCGTGATATTTATGGTGCACATAATCGTCCGTCTAAACAAGCTATCAGCCGAACTGTGCATAGATTTCGTACCACAACCTCTCTCTGGAGGACGCAATAACAGCAACACGTCGAAGGGATGTGCGTACTGAAGAGAATATTATTGCGAAAGAGTGAAACAAAATCCAAATTTATCGATTCGTCGTTGGACGCAGGAATTGGGGCCCTGTCTGTCCATTACGTGAAAAATTTTGCGGAAGATCTTGGCCTACACCCATATAAGATGCAGCTAGTGCAGGAATATAAGCCAAGAGCCCATTATATGCGTCGTTATTTCGTTGATTGTGCTCTAGAGCAGTTAGCAACTGACTCGTTGTTTTATCGCCGAATTATGTTCAGCGATGAGGCTTAGTTTTGGCTTAACGAGTTTGTTAGTAAGCAAAATTGCCTACTAACACAACAAACCCTACAGACTCCATTGTCTCAAAAAAAATACACTGTTTGGTGTGTTTTACATGCTAGTGGCTTAATCCAACTTAATTTCTTAGAAAATGAGGCCGGATCTCACGTTACGGTCAATGGAGATCGTTACCGCACCATGATTAAATGACTTTTTGTTTGAAAGTATGAATGAAATTGATCCGGACAAAATGTGGTTTCCACAAGATGGCGCTACGTGCCATGCGACCGAAACCATCGAAATATTAAAACCAAAATTTGGCGACAAGTTGATTTCGAGAAATGGACATGTCAATTGGCCTCCAACGTCGCGCGATTTAACACCTCTCGTTTATTTCCTGTGGGGCCACGTGAAGTCATTGGTTTATGCTGATAAACCAGCAACAATTGACGCCTTGGAGACCAAAATTGTTCATGTTATTCGTGACATACGGCCAGCAGTACTTGAACAAGTGAACCAAAATTTGACGTCCAGAAAGCGCTTTGTCATGAGCAGGCGCCATATTCCCGAAGTCATTTCTAAATAATAATGCCATTTTGTGATCATTCGTATAAAAAAATTCTTCATTACAATTAATTTTTGTGTGTTATTTTTTACAATTTAAAGTTTTATCGGGCTTAAAAAACAAAAGCACCCTTTACTGATAAAGTAGCAACAATTTACTCTTTAGAGGCAAAAGTGTAGATTTATTCGGGACGATCGTCTTTAATACTCTTTGTTAAGAACAGCTGCTGTGGCCCTATTCCCAAAACAGTTTTTAAATATTTATGCGAATTAAAAAAATTTATTGATTAGAAAAATACATACATAAAATACATACATAAAATTTTCTTTATTTTTAAATGTTCTTTATTTTAAATTTCATCATAAATCCGCATTAAAATTTAAAAAAATGTATTCAAAATTTTTGTTATTGCCAATTTTTTTTCGTTTATATCTACCAAACAGAAACGTAAAATTATTATTATTTTCTTACAAATCATTTGTTGTTAATTGAACCGTTCAGATAGCATTCTTGAGATAATCTGCAGGTAGTTTTCTTAAAATTAAAGAATAAAAATAAATAAATCCTAGTGCATGAAGTGTTCAAAAGCCAAAACCATAAGAGGAAAACAAGAAAACTAAATATAAAAGAAAATATAAATAAATCCTTAATTTTGTTACAAGTTTAACTACCACAACCGCATCAACTGTGACAGTTTATTCAACATTAGTTTTCCTCCCTTTTTAGTTTCTTGTGTTTTTGCGTTTAATTTAGAACTCACCATCATCATTGTCATCATGATCAGCAAAATTTGTTAGATAAAAGACATGACTGAGTGACTTGAAATTAAAAAAGAAAAAAAGTTGAACGCAAAACAAAATGAGACTTTTAAGTCACAAACCCCCATTTTACCGCTTAAATAAAAAAACAAAATACATTTAGTTTTTGCAAACAACCATGAAAAATATCTGGATTGTCACTTAAACTGCAACAACAACAAAAAAACTTTTGCAGTCATAAAAAATATTCATAAAGTTTGGGAAAAGAAAATAAATGACTTTATGAGTTAAAAATTTCTTAATTATAATTCTCAAATTTAAATGCATTTAATTTGATGAAAGTTTTAAATTAAAATATTGAAACTGAAAGAAATAAGATGTGGTGATATAAGCGCAGTAAAAACTGCCTTGAAGGGTGCACTTTTCTGAATGTAGCGAAGTCTATAGTTTCACTCCATATGGTAATTTTTCAATTCACAAACCCGTTAAGACAAAAACCAATTTTGCGCTCAATTGAATTAATTACTGGTTTTTAAAGTAAATCTAGATAATTTAATAACATTTTTCAGGCGCCAATCTATTTGTAATAATTTCTTAGATTATACTGATTAAACTGATCAGTATGATAATTCGTTCAACAGTTAACTCTTTCTTTACTATTTGTACGTTTTTTTTCTTTTAGAACAAAAGTACGGGTTGATTGCAAACACCACTGTGGCGGCACATTATAAAATTGCTAGTTTCTTGTTTCCTCTATGGCTTCTAACTACACTTCTTGATCCTATAAGTACTTAGGATTCTATGTTCTTGTATTTACTCAACATGTGTTATTACAAATGCAGCCATCCACGCTACACTACTGTTTCACTTCGGCGTGACATGACCTTCTCGATATGCCTTGTTTAGCAATATAAACCATCCACAGACTACTTCACTTTGCTTCAAAAGCCAGTCGTCACCTTTAAATCCAAATAGTTATTATTATTTTTCCTTTTATAGCATGTCCGAGGGTGGGCTCGAAATCATGAACTTCTGTTTTACAGTACGCACCTCTATAAACGCAGCCATTGAGGTTGCTCATCTCATGTTAGCTAATTGTCGTATTATTCTTATACACACCTAACGTCAGTGGAAGTAACTTATTCACCTTTTCTTTACTACCCACATACGGACCACAACAACAGAGGCTGCCAGACCTTATGTTCGTAACAATACTAACATCCGTAAAATACACATTATCTAAGAATCTGGCGATACTTATGCCTAAGAGGATGTGATTTTTATTTAAAACAAACATTATTTGTAAAAACTACTCGTATACAGCGATAACAAATGTGTTATCGTTTGCAATTAAGACTTAAAAACTATCTATCTGACTTTAAAATTTCCTTGAGTGTAAAAAATATATATTGTTTCTTTTTACAAGAACTTTGAAAAAGGCACTGATAGTTTTAGTGCTGGTTTATAAATGAATTTGAAAACTGTGTTTATGAGTAGTCGTATATATGTAATCATCAACTAGAAAAAAAAGTTTAGAAAAGTGATAGAAGTGATAGAAGTGATAGTCCTTGTAGAAGTTTGCAGCATTAACAATTTTAGTGCTTGCAACATAATCAAAAGCTTTAGCTGCAACAGAATTTAATAGTGTCAGTGTAATGTAAGTAACTCAGCAGGACTTGTTAAGTCGTCATTTATGAACAACTAATACACTAACAAAAACTATAACACAAAAACACACATTCAAGTTTACTAAGTCATGTCATCAGAGTTTGTTAGAGGGTTGCAAAATTTCAAAGCAAAACGAAAAAAAATTTAAGATTATTAAATTTTATAAAAAAAACTTAAAGAAGAAACTAAATAACTTTTTCGAAATATTTAATTTACTGGTTGCAAGACTTTTAAAAAGCTTTTATCTTGATATTCTGTTTATTTTATTTTTTTATTAAGAAAAAAATATTTTATTTCTTATGTGCAGACATTTATTACATTTTACGGCTCATTTAAATGTCTCATATAATACCCACTGGTCTTCTTAGACATATTTCTTATGTATTAAATTGAGTTTTACACGCGTACACAAGCAACACATGTCTTTAATTGCTTGTAACATGAGAGACGAATTTGTAGTAAAAAGTTTTTTTTTTTTTTTTTGTTGTAAAATATCACACACTAAAGCAGCAATGGCTCGAATTTAGCATGCAAATTGTTTCCAATATTTTAATAGTCAACTTTTAAAAAATAGTTTTTGATTACGTTATGAGGGCTGCAACGAAAAGTTAAAAAAATTGTTCCATTTTAGTCGCTCTTTTGCGCTGAAAACTTGTATGTAGTGAAAAGAGCACATACTTTTGAACTAAAGAAGGGCCAAATAAAATAGATTTTATGTACACAATACATTAGAACTAAGTCAATATAGAGACTGGCTCGATGTTAATTATTTTGCTCCATTTAAAGTATGTGATTCAATAAGTTGAATTTAGCATTTTGTCCGTCTCTTTAACGAACATTTTTTTTTACAAATATTGTAGATAGTTGCAGAAGAATAAGTTAGAATTTATCCATATAAGTAATTGAGCTCGAAATCGATTAAAAATTAGAGTCCTTGAAATATGTGCAATCTAAGTCAAAGAATATTTTACACTCCTCATTATATATCTAAATTAAGTTTATTAAAGTAACTCAAATAAAAAAAACAAATATTGGGGTGACCGAGAGTTAAAAAAAATTTTTTTTTATAAAAATGTCTTTGGCTCTTAATGGGTTAAGCATTTTAAAAAAATTTAAGTTTTATCTTCAAAAGCTATTAAATGATACACATATTAATATCTTAAAATGTATGGTGCACAATGGTACTTTTCTATGAAAAGTTCAGAGGCCCATAACCCGAAAAACATAGGCGATCGCAAATTTTTTCACGTTAAGTTTTTTCTTATTTTTTAATTCTCTTTCTCCTCATGTATTTTTTTTTTAGTTGGAATACTTCACTAAGCTATATTTGTTCCAAATGATATGAAAAATTAGGGCAGACGTGGTGTTTTGCCCGCTTCCTCAAAGGACATGGACCAATCTTCGACACTATGTCTGATCGACTGGCGAATTTTTTCTAGCACATCCGGAGCCTGGGCAAAGTTGATTTCAACCCTAACATTGACGGATAGACGGACATCGCTCAATCGACTTAGCTATGCATAAAAACTTAGGGAGTAGAGATGGATATTGTAGAAATTACAAACAAAATGACAAATTTAGAAAATCCCTTATTCCACCTGTGGTGAAAGGTACAACAAGAACTGATTGTAATTTTAGCCCTTAATAAACTTTCAAAACTTTCCTCGTATAAAGTATTATCAAGCCAAATATGCCTTGACTTAAATGCGATTCTCTGAAGTCGCACAATTTATCCCAAACAATGTGTCGCATTAAATGGTCTGCAAACTGTAAATGAGAATTCTTCTTTTGCCAATGAAGGATACAAAATCTTATTAAACTTCTTTTTTTACTCCTTTTTTCCTAACTCTTCTTTTCATTTTATGTTGCTGCCTTTAAAAAAAACTACATATGAACAATACGAAAGATACTAGCACACAAGATTTAAATATATGTATATAAGGAAATAATAAGAAAAACAAGAATGTCTGGTATCTTAAGGATGTGATGTCAACGTATTCATATGGTTATTATGATGGTCATCATCATTATCTTTTTTATGGGTTTTGGTTCCTGCTTTTATTGTAACGATTGGAGGCTAAAAACATAAGTGGTAGGAGTTTTGTCGCTCCTTATTGTATAATGTTTATTTTTATAGGGTTTTTACGACATTTCATTTGCGATAAACATGTTCATAATACTTATCGGTTTCTATGTAAATGAAGAAAGAATATTTGACTACGTGTCTCGTAAAACTCATTTTAAACTTGAACTTATTTAATTGTAAGTTGCTTAAAAATAAAAGTTTATACCATTTTGGAATTGAGATAAACAAAGAAGGATTTTAAAAAGAATCAACAAAATGAATTTTGAATAATTTAGTTTGGGGAAAAAGGATTTTTTTAATTCATACAGTGAAAGTATGAAACAATTAAAATAAATCCCTTAAAATTTACTTTTTTTGGCGTAGGTTCATTTATTGATTTAATTTCTAAAAATCCTTAGAAAGAAAAATTATTTAAAAATGTATGTGAACGTTTTCCAAAGAAAACAAGAAAAATTAAACACAAGCAGAATGTTATATGCTGCATTTTCAGGACCACCAAATCCATCATCAGCGTTCTTCGCATCTATCTATCTTAGATTGCGTACATTGTCAACATCATCTATTTAACCAACAAATTTTGTAAATGAGAATACGAGAAATGTTTACATCAATATAAATTTGGTTAGACGAAATCGACACACAAACTAAAGTTTTCTTCACTGTTCTCTTTGTGACTTATCTTATACATTTGTTTTTGCTTTTGTATCAACCATCGATTGATCACGAATGTAATTTTCTTACTTGTTTACTCACAATACTTAAGATGTTGCTCCAGTATCATATTAACTGTTGTTGAGTTAGGTGTAAATGTACATTCGTGTTGCCTTGCGTATTTAGTAAATTTTTCCATAGTCAGGATTTGAACAGTGGATATTTTTAATTGAGTTAAGATTTACTTTATTGGCTCAGTTTCATTTATTAGTTTAACTTCTAAAAATTCTGAGGTAGATAGATGCAGAGAATGCTATTAAGAAAATGCTGCATTTCATTTTGCTTGTGTTTAATTTTTCTTGTTTTCTTTGGAACAGGTCCGCATACATTTGTAAATAATTTTTCTTTCTAAGGATTTTTAGTAACTAAATTATTAAATAAACTTAAGCCAAAAAAAGTAAATTTTTATTTATTTAATCCACGGTTCAAATCCGGATTGGAAAAGAACTAAAAAAAATTAAATTAATCTCGTCATTTTTCAGTACCCGTTTTGTTTAACAATAATAAAAACAAGGCCAATGAAGAATATCGACTTTTCTCAGCATCACAAGGTCTCGCACTGTCCAACAGGCAGTTGCGCTAGGCAAATTACTTTTGTCGTTCGTCGAAAATCAATTTTTAATTTTCCTTTTTATCACAAAGTTCCACGAATATAAAATCTCAATTTAGACTGCAGTCACTGATGGGATCCATATTCGATACGCTGCTGTGATCGCAACACTAATACCATGCAACTCTTGCATACATTTAATTTAGACTGCTCGTATGGGTGTCTCCAGCCATCACTTTAGATTTATAAAAACCAACCCTTGTGAGACCTTAACTGGCATAAATTACGTTTTGCCTTAGTCAATTACAAGAGTAGAGTGTGAAACACTTTTACTATTATTAATAGTTTTTCTCGGGCTTAGTACATATTCCTAGCATTGCCAGACTTTACAAAAGTTGTGCGATAATGATCGTTTGTGTTTATGCCACATAAACACATAAACTTCTTTACTGGATCTCTTACATTCGTATTATTGTTGATGTTCATTAATCAATCAGTTAGTCATCTTTGCGATAGGCTTCTACTTGTCAAGACGTTTCTTTTTATGTAAGCGAGAGAAACCATAAAATGTCGCTTACGGAAGCTCAGCTCTGATCTTTAATTTGACGCCATGAGTACGATTTATAGTTATTGATAATGAAACAAATTGTTCTATTTCCAGTACGAATTTGAAATTTGGAAAAATAGTGTCCACAGCTTTTAGATAGATGTCAAAAATCAAACTACAGGCTAACAGATATCCACGGTCTGCAAACTTCTTCTCGGTCACGCTTCTTTGGAGTTTACTCTTACTGTGTTGATGCGATTGAAAATTAAATTTCTGTTTGCCCGATCTTATTTGTCAGCATTAGCATCTATGGCAGAGACATAACCTACTGCCAGTTAATTTACAATCTTCACAACTACATAAATGTCACGTTTCCGAAGAACGCTAAACGACACCTTTGTTTAGGTTAAGGAGGCTGTTTTTTCACGGAGGATTTGTGCTCGCTTTATTAATTTTTTAAGTTTCTTTCAAGATCGAATTTCTTGCAAAAATAAATCTCTACTGTCTTGATGGTAAAGCGCCCAAATCTATGGTCTAAGAAATTTATTGCATAGGATCTGAAGTTTAATGGCATTTTTTTATATTATAACGATGTTATAAAAAGCGGTTATATAATTTTAATTCACCGATTATTGTAGGTGAAAGCATGTCGTGATGGCCATATTTCTACCGGTTAATTAGCTGTACAGAAAACTTCTAACAAATTTTTAGTTAAAGTAAAAGAATTTAATCAAGCAAATTGACCAAATTAAAAACTTTTCAATGTCAAAGTAAATTTGTTTAGTAACGAAATTACAAAAATTTGTTTACCTTAAAATTACTCTCAGGATCTTTTTCATGTATATGTGCTGTTTTGTTTGAGCCAAATTAATTTTATTTTTTGCTTTAATTATTGTGTACTTTCTCCAACATTCTTTAGGGAAATTATTATCATATTTTAACAAATTAGTGCAAACAAGTGTAAATTTTCTACTTAACAAGATTTGCTTGCAACTTCTTTCTTTTTTGGGTAAAGTAAATTAATTAACGTCATAAAAAAACCTAAGTAAAAAAGAATAATAAATAATAAGGCAGATTACATCTACAAAGTTTGAAGATAATGAGACACACAAAAAATTATAAAAATTTTGAAACGTCTAAAAAAATAAAAACAACAACTTTTAGACATGAAATAGTTGAAATCATATTTTTTTTATTAAACCATTTCAAACATGTCAACGCTTGAAGGTGAAATTATGAATAAAAATTAAAATTAAACAACAGGAGTAAAAGCCTTTTAATGCCTGTTTTAATGTTGCGTGTTAAAGAAGAACACGTACAGGACATTAAAACTGACTGCATGATAAACTATAAATGTTTAATGTTAATGCTGTAGGTTTTGCATCTTAGGTACGTTAGAAAAAAATGATTATTGTAAAAAGAGATAAACTTTTAATTTCAACTGAAGACATATTTAATTTAGAAACTTATAACTTATGGCTTAAAACTAATGACATTATGTATTTGCCAAAAAAGAGAAAATAACATTTTTAAAGAAAAAAAAACATTGCAAGCAGCTTAGTTTTCTTACGCCCAAAACACTTCAGTCTTAAATAAATTAACATATTTGTCAAAATTACCTTTAACCAAATCGTAAGAACCAGGAAGGTTTCGCAGTTATGAAAACAATATTTGAAATCTTTAAATATCTTCATTATAGAGTTGATATGTCTTTGTTAAACAAAAGATCAAAAGTTTAATTCCCAACATAACAATTAAAATAAATTTTACTTAAAGTATAAAAAACAGGCAAGGCAAAGTTTAAATAAAGCAATAATATCTAAAGAATGATTTAATTTTTTTTTTTGTTTTTTTTTTGTTTTTGATTGGTGAACTTCTTAATTTGAATTTTGCAAAAAAAAAAAAAAAAACATTTTTGTTTCACTTGCCAAAATGGATGAGTCGATTAAATACAAATGAGTTTGCTATAAGCGGCTGTACCGAATCTTATAAGCCCAAAACAAAAGTGGTGTAAGTTTAAAAGTGGGGCCTTTGAAAAACCGTTTAATCGTTGACATTTTTTATTGTACATTTTTAGTTTTGCCTGAAACTAAAACTTTTTTTCGAAAATTTTTGTGAAAAATTAAAACAAATTTTGTTGAATTATTCGAGAAAATGAATATTTTAATAAAAGCTCCGCTCCCGTATTTTTTGGGTAAAGTTCGGTAAAATGAGAGAAAACATAAATTATTCTCAATTAAAGAGAAAAATGCCCGAAAGTACGGGAACACAAAAAACCAAATTTCTATCCTAAAACAAGATTTCGAGCAAAATATACATGCAGTTCTTTTTATTAAACATAAGAACACAAATATTTTGTATGTTCTTGAATTTATTTTAATATTTATAGGAATAAAACTTACAAATAACAGTTTTGCGAAACATTTGCGTGTATGAAACATAGAATTTTTTATATTTGCTACTGTTTACTTTTCAATCAGCTGATTGTTTTTCAGTTTACACAAACTTACCCAAAGAAAAAGTCTGAGCTGTTTCGTGCAGAAAGAAGAAGAATTTTATTCTCTCAAAAGCTCTCTCTTCTACCCAAACTTGTATTACGGGAACAGTTATCGGTAACATTGGGATCCCGAAATTGAGTACGGGAACGCACCTAAAATTTTAATAGTTCAGTTTTATTTTTTTTGATAAGTTTTCGAATTTTAATGAAAAGTCCAATTTTCTATTCCATAAAAAATTCTTTACCAAATATTAAAATTTTTAGTGAACTTCAATTGTGATAATTTAATCACCTGGATATTTATAGTTGTATTCTGAAATTTCAGTTTTCTATTTAAAAAAACAAACATTATAAATTACCAACCAAAACAGCACAATTAAATCTGAAAAACGTAAGGCTCGCCTTGTTTTTTTCGACTTTTATATCTCCAGCATTGAGGGACCGATGATGCTAAATTTTAACATCTCTTCTTCCAAAACTATGTCTGAGAAAATAAATTTTCTGTAGCTTATCTAGGAACGAGGCAAAACTCTTTTTAATACGACTATAAACGGACAGACTTTCCTATGTATTAGGATCAAGATTATATATAAACTTTTTTGGGTCGAAAACGAATTTTGTAAAAACTGCAAACAGAATGACAAACTTATGTATATCTTTTTCACCTGTAGTGAAGGCTACAAAAAGACAAATAATTGTTATGTACTAAAGAAAGTTTCAAAGGAAATAATGGGCCAAACTTTTAATGAAAGTGGATTGTACCAAAATATCTGTGTGTGACAATGATGCCTGAGTTAACTCAAGCGCCAGGCTAGTAAAACGATAAATCTTGAAGTTGAATAGGTTTCGTAAGTTAAATATGGTTCGCATCTCAGTCAAAGGATTAATAAGTGTATTTCACGACAAAGATAAATAAAACATTTTTTTTACAAAAGGGAAGTAGCACTTCAGGCATTATTACCCATTTAGTTATTTTTCGTAACCACGCTACATTCTTTAGGAAAGTGATAAATGAGTGATAAGAGCTGGGTGAAAGGAGAGAGATAGAGAGTTAGTTATTTTACTTCGCCGGGGAATATGCTATGAAAAAGTACCGACGAAGGAGACTGCAAGTTTTCATGTTAATTCTGAATATGTATTTGAAAACTTCAGATTAAAGTTTATTTTTTATTTAAACATTATAAAAGAATTTTTATTTAACAATTTTCTTATTATAGAATTAATTAGAAAAGAAATTAAATTAATTATTTTAAGGAAATTAAATCTTTAGCGGGACTAACAATTTTTCTTCTTGATTTGACCGATTAAATGGTGATTAACAAGCGAATAAGCTTTTACGTTCAAGGTTTGCATATATTAAAATTTTATTTACTTTTTGTACATTAAAAAAAAAACAGATTTAGAATCCTGCGTAATCAGTTAAAATAATACATGCCATCATTGATTTTGCTATAGAAAATCGTATTCAACACCAAAATAATTTTTAGTCTCCGTTTAAGAAATACACCTTTGGTATATAACCCAACCAATTTAAGAAGCCCTAAAGCGATAAAAATAATAATAAATATGTAGATATAAATAAAGTGTATTTAGCAATAACTTAGGCTGTATAAAAATGTTAATCAAGTTAACTTTAAGACAAATAAAGCAGATATATATTAGGAAGTAAGATGAAAAAATTTCAATAAAAACATAACCCAACTAACAAAAATAAATGAGGAGATAATCGAGTGTGGAATTAAACATTTTTGGCGTAAGGGTTTCCTAACTAGATTACCAACCTAATGATTTTAACAAGGTATAAGACTTTTATAATCAATTACTGATAATTGATTTTTGCACGAAATAATAAAAATCTTTAGCACGTATTTTAAGGTATTCTTTTTTAAATCAAAGAACTAGTTCCATTACTACTTCCTTTATTTGCGAACTAATGTAATGTGTTTTGTAAACGAGTAACAAAATTTGGCAATCACAAAACTAAGTCATTATAAGGCAAATACTTTTTAAGGCAATGTCAAATTTTTTGCTAGGATACGATGAAATTTAATTTTATTTTTAAAAACTTTTATGTTTCTTTTACCAGTTAAAAGCTTTTTTTTAGAATACATTTAAATATGTTTCATAATAATTGGCAGATATTGTAATTTTTATGCTTAAATAAATAAATAGAGTGCTGCCTCTATTTGGAGAGAACAATAGTTTGTTAATTTGTTTTAAATTTTTTTTAAGGGAATAGTAAATTTAAATTTGAAATATTATCAAAGGAATTCAAAGCAGAAATGTACAGATTTGAATTCCGACTAATTTATTTAAACAACATAATATTAAAACGAATAATTTCTAGAACCTAAGGAAGAGTTCACGTGTCTTTTAGTAAAAAGTGTTAGATTCTGGATGCCATTAAAGACTTCAGATCATTAAAACGCACCATTACCAGGCGAAGGTTGCATGATGTAATATGAATGTCTATGTGGCTAATATGACACTAAAAAGCTGCCATCATCTGACAAGCACTGGCTATTACTCCTTACTTATGCTGGCTAAATTAAATGTAGTAATCTCTATATAACTATCGACCTCTATTTATAGTGTAGACTCACCTGGGCATTTAAAATTTTATAAATTCAAAATTTTATCTAATCAAACAGGATCGTAAGATTATAGCAGGGATGAAAAAGAAAGCTTTGCGAGGAACTTCAGTTGGAAGAGGCCAGTAAAAAAAAGCATACCTCCCAAACAGGTTAATCACTGGAGGTTCTTCTGACATATTATCGCCACAACAAGGAGTCCAGGAAAGTATGTACCCTCATGGAGACTCCAAATATCATTTGACCAGACCGAAACTTAAAGAAAAATTAGTACTTTAAGAGTATGCGCAGTTTATATTAATGTTCAGCACTGTAGAACATTAGACTTAGGACCATAAACACGTCATGTTAAATATACATTTAATGGGGGAAATAAACCTTAGACAAATGTTAGCTAAAAGTCAGAGACTCTGTGATGAGAAAGCCAGCAGTTACCAGTCGACAGAATGATACCATTACAAATAACCATAAAGAAGAAGTGAATTGTAATTAGGGTTTGGAATTTCCTGGAAAACGGGAAAAAAATCTTGCATTCCCGGGATTTTCCGGTATTTCCGAAAAAAGCATTTCTTGTAGAAAGATAGTTTATTTAACAAAAAAAATATTAAAAAATTCATAGTTTTAGTAAAATATAAACAAACAATAAAAAAATGCTAAATAATAGTTTTATCGGTTTATAAGACCTAAAAACAATTCAGGTGACAAGACATATGTGTGTACGCTTTTAATACATGAAAAGAGATAACAAAGACAAAATTACGGAAAAAATAATTAACTGATTTTTTTTTTAAATACATGATTTTAAAACTGCAAATAACAATTCACTGGACTTACTGTTGCTTTTTTTTTTTGTTGCAAAATTTCCAATATGTAATATAAAAAACCTTTCACTTGCTACTGCGATAGGTTTTGTTGTCAACAATGCGTTATAAAAATTATCCATGTTCGTGTTTCAAATGTTAGTGACTTCGAAAATCTTTTTTAAATAAATTAGTATTCTTTTGTTCTGTTTTATATCTTACTAGCAGTCCCCACGACTTCGTCCGCGTATCATTTCTAATTATCTTAAAATTAAAATTTAGAAAGTTGTGTTCTTTAAATATTCGTTGTAGAGTTCTGTAAACAGTTTAAACATTTTCCGTCTACAAAAATAAAATATACTAACAACTTTTGTAGTATCATTATACCGATAAAATTAGGTGACTTCAAATCGGTATCTCTAGTTTCTCTACGAAATCACGTATTTTAATGAAAAATAGTAGTTTGAACAAAGCTTCCTAGGGACCTCCTCACAAAATTTTATTCAAATCCATCTAGGGAACACAGACAGACTAAAATTCTATAGGTGTTTTGTGGTCCATATCGATTACTATCTACACCAGCATCAAAATTTTTAATAAATATTCCATGTACAGATGTATAGACATAGTAGAGTTCACACGAAACTAAACATTTGAAAATTTTTAAATGTCACAACCAAAATATTTAAAAAACTATCAATGTATTTTTTTAAAGTGATAATAATTTTAAACTTCCCGTTTCCCGGGAAATTAGTTTCCCAAATCCAATTGTAATCCCTAAAAAATAGTACCTTGGCTCGGTTTCTCCATTACTAAGAGGTTACTTTTGATGTAGACTTATCGGAAGCAATTTCCATTGGCATACAAGTATAAGAATGAGCTATCAAGTGGGCATGCCTGAAATTTCAAAAGAAAGCCAAGAACTTGGAATCCTTTCTTAACCAGGCATACTAAAGTAAAGACTCTTCACTCTGCCTGTAAGAGCGAGAGCAAAAGTGGGCTTACAAAGGAGTCTCTTTGCTGAAAAAAGTCTTCATTATCTAAGGACAGAAAATTAATTTATACTTATCCTTGGTTTATACACACAGCGGTTAAACCTTATGATCCCAAAACCTTTTCGCACTTTTTTTTATATTTAGACAAAGATTAAAAAAATATATGCTAATGCCATTTAAAAGAGTATTAAAAATTATTAAGAATGGCAATATTGCACCGCAGTGTACATTTTTCGTTATTATTTGAGAGTAGGAATAAATTTGTTTTTAACATTTTGCTCACTGGGTTACTTCTAAACATAAAAAGCGTGTATCAGTTGTCAAATATTTAAATGTGTTGTACTTATAACTTAAGGCAATTTATGTACAACAGTTTCCGGTTCTTATATTAAAATTATAAACAAAATAATGTAAATGTGTCAGCATAAAAGAAAATTTACGGATCAGAACACGTAATCACGCATACGCTCTTACACTAACACGTTCAGATATGTGCTAAACACAAATGCTGCATACAACAGTGAGTATATCATCATCAATATAACTAATGGAAAAAGGATAAAGATAAAGCTTTAAAATATACATTAAGTACAATTCCACATAAAAAATACTGAAAACGAGTATGTGTGTGAATGACACATCATATGGCACTTGTTTTAAAAACTGACGTCTTATATTTGTATTGAAAATTTTACAATCGTTACGATTATAATGTCGTATTAAACTTGAAATAATGTATTGGTTTCTCAGGACGCGACTGAGAAGAAAGACGTTAAAGAAGTATCATTTTTATAACAGATTTAAGGTTTCTAGATATTTTCTTTTTCTTTCTTATTCTCATTTATATGTATTTTTGTTGTATTGTATTTTTTATTTTAGCGTTTTTAAGAAGCCCCAGGTGTTTCTATGATTTTTCATTTTTGTAAATAAAACTCCTTATGGCATTTCAAAAGCATATATCACTATGTAATTTAAAATTGGAATGTCAAAAAATAAAAAAATGTGTCGCACACGTGAACAATTTAAAAGCCAAAAAAAGGGGCAAAGAATAAGAAAAGATACTTTGCTTTGGTAAGTTCTTTTTTTTAGTCTTTTAATGTATCACAACCAGAAGTATGTCAAAGTTCACATTTGGGGAGTAGGCATATGGCAAATAAGAAAAATGTGAAAATCTCTAAAGTGATGATAATATTAATAGCAGTGATCCTAAAGACCAGAGAAGTGATTTTAAATTATCAAAAATATCAGTTTATAAATGAAGAAGAACAGAAAATGTTAAGTTTTTAGAAACTTATTTGATAGAATTATAAAATTTTTTAAAAAGTATTGCCTTGGAACTAAACAGACCTGGACTATTTTTCACAACTCAAGTGTATATTTTTAATTTGATAAAATAAAAGAAATACACACAAAAATGAGAAAATATGTGAAATGTGAATGTCTGGAACTAATGTGTAAATATACTTTAAAAATACGTGCTGATTATCTTTATAAAAAAGACATAATTTCCACAGAAAAATGTGTTTTCTTTCTGCTTTAAATTTGGTTAATAAAAATTTTCTTCAAATTTAACGGAAAATAAATAAATTTTTTAAACACAAACAACTTTAAACCATGGTAATATGATAATTATCAAAAACTGAAGTATACCTTTAGGCTGTATGAGAAAATAGCCACAAGTTTCAATGCCAATATATACATTTATGATGTGTATACTATACACTGTATAATCATCACAATTTTAACAAGAAGTCGCTTTTCCCAATATTTTAGTTTAATTTATTTTAAAAAATTATAGTGATATATTTTTTTTGTATCTTTATAAGTATTTCAATGTCCCTCATTGTCTACGGGTTTTTACTTTGCACTTGTATTTGTATTACAAGAGTGCAGTTGGATATGTAAACTTTTTTGCAGCATATGTTTACTTTTATTGCAGTGCCAATGATAAGATCCTTAATTTATGCGTAAACATGTTTTTACACCTTCCCAGCACTCTTTTATTTAAAATACTACAAACAAAAACAAAATTTATTATTGTAACATCGGAAAAACAAATAAAAACAGTAGTAAAATCAACAACAAAAATATTCGTTTGTACCTCGTTATTTTATTTTATTTATCCTGCTATTTACTACTATTGTTGTAAATACAGGAACAAAAATAACAATGTAACTTCATTTATTTTTATAACCTTCACCACAAAAAGTGGAAAAAGGGGATATCTAAGTTTGTCATAACCTTTGTAATTTCTACAACATTCATTTCCGACCCCATAAATTATATATATTTGAGTTTTTTTTGCATAGCCAATTCGATTGACTGATGTCCGTCTGTCCACGGCGTTAGATGGGTTAGAGAAAATTTAAATACGCCAAGCGATGAGACATAGTTTCGAAAGAGGTGCTATTATTAGTCAGCAAGATCGAGGCAGTGGGCTAAACACCACGCCTGCCTCTAAATTTTCGATATCATTTGGAATTAGGAACTAACTCCAATCAAGAAAACAAAAATATGGAACGATAAAGAATTAAAAATAATAAAAAAAAAAATCTGTGAAAAAATTGGCGCTCGCCTATATTTTCAAAAGTCGACATCTAAAATTTTCATAAAAAAGTTCGATCGTCAATATGGTTGATATGGGTATCGTTTAAAAGCTTTTACAGAGATCTTTTAGAAAATACTAAAAATTTGTAAAAATGATTAACCCATTAAGATCCGATAACATTTTTATGTCAAATTTTATAAAATACCTAATTTTTTTCTTGTTTTTTTAATCTCGTCATTTTTTTTTTTTTTTGGATTGGAGTTACTTCACTAACATAGATTTACACCTATGGTGCAGGGTAATTAGACTGTAGCTCTCTTAATTGTTTTTCAATAATATTATCAGTCTTCAAAAAATATTTTCGTTCTTAATCTTTCAACCTAAGCTTGGTTTTGATACTTTTTTTTGATGTGGTGGCTTTCTAACATTTTTAAATCCTTCCTACGTCATAAAATATATTACTTTTAAAGAGCCATCCGACATAAAATAATGATTTATCAATTGCTTTAGATGACTTTTACACTAAGTATTTAAAACCTCTCGAGATTCTGGGCACAAATATCCTTCAAATCTCTACAGAAATCATTTTTGTATTGCCAACCGCTTTAAAATCTTGCCTAAGGTAGCGAGCTTGCCAGTATTTAGATAGCTGACATTTTAAATTATCTCTCCTTCTTATGCACATAAAACAAATTGCAAGAAAATATCTGGTCTTTAGCAAGAAGTCAATGTGATTGGAAAAGTAGGAAATAAATAAACAAAAGATTCATAAGTTACCAATGCAGTGAATGTAACCAGAGGTGGGAAATTGTAAAAGCTAAGTCGACTATAATTACAATTGTTTTCTCCAATCTTTAGGAATTTTTATTTTTATATACAATAAGAAGATATCAAATCGTGCTTAAAATCAAAGTTCTATTGCTGAAAACCCGATCTTTGGATAAAAAGTCGTTTATCAGAACCTGACGAATGTTTGTTATTCTTCAATTTGTAATAAAATTCAATGGTTTTTCTTACAAGACCTAAAAAATGCGTTTTATATAAATGCCGACACCTATTTTTAACCTAAAGAAATATAACTCCATAGTTACTATTAAGGTTAGCATTTGTATCACAATATAGAAATTTTAGCCCAGTCAGGGGAATAATTTTGTAGTTTCTGTACTGGGCCAGTCCGATTGTAGAGAGCAGAGGTCTAATCGAGTAAGGTTTTTATACGATAATAAATTGTTATTAAAAATAATTATTGCCAGTAAATATATTTTTAATTCCACACAACGTAAAAAAACGTAAGAAAAGATATTAAACTTTAATTAATTAATTTAAATTCTTAAATACGTATGGAAGCTTTATCTCTATAAGGGAAATATTTTATTCCTTTGAAAGTTATTTACTCTTTTTAATCATTTTTAAATTAGAAGAAGCCTTTTAGCAAAACCGGTAAAGAACTCTTTTTAATCAAGTTTGTGTGGGAATTAAAATTAATTTTAAAGTTATATCCTCAGGAGTTGATTTTCTTAGAGGAGTTGGTTTGTTTTTTGAGCTGGTTCAGCTACGTGTGGAGAATTATTAATTTTTTGTAATATTTTAGTTATGACTTTAAACATTTTTTGTTAGTTTTGTGTATTTTTATACATTGAAAATAACAATTTTCAAAGAATTTTTTAAGACTAGAAAATCTGCTTTCAATCAAAGAAAAGAAAAATCCGCTAGAAGTAAAAACTAGACAGGTGGGAAAAAAAAACATAAAACAGTAAAATTTCCTTAACTTTAAAAGATAATGCATATCGCTCATTTTCTAGAACAACGTCATAACTCCAAAAAAAAAATTGATTTCGAGAAAAACGAGTTAAAAGTTTTTAATTCATGTGTAGGTCCTATGCACGACATGGCAGTATTTTCGTTTATATGTGAAGATTATAAAAGATATTAATCTGACTTTTATTTTATAATATGAATTACTGTATATCGAATAATTTTGCATGACGTTGTTCTAGTAAATGAGCGATATGTTGTTAATGTTTCCTTTCATATATCCTAGATGTGCTAATTAAGAACATTGCGGCCTTGTCTCCCTATATTTCATAATTTCCATATATAAAACTAAAGCTCGCCATTTAGATTCTAAATATATATTTCCAGTTTTATGTTACCCAATGTCCGACGTTTTATTTTATAAATATCATATCTTCCACTACTTAAATCCCTGCAGTTTGAGTTCACCACAGTAAGCTCTGAAAAGTACTACCTCTTACGGCTAGCATACAGCTGTATTAAGGTTCAGTCCTTCAGATGTGACTAGGACTCTAATTTGCAATAGAGCATGACGTGGGTAACTTTTTATATAGAGAACTTACTACAAAACTATATATAAAGCTATAAAGCGGTCTTGCCCCCATCAAAATGTTTCCATTTTAAATTATTGCATACCAATCTGATAGTAAATACGAGGGCTTCTATATATATTTCTGGCCTGGTGTGCAATCTGACATTTCCATTGGAAAGTTTGTCATTTTTAAGCATAATCGTACTCAAAACGTTTTGATGTACGACCATTATTTGTGTTGTTTACAGTGACTTGAAGAAATTAATATAGAAAAAAATGGAACTAACTCGTGAAAATTTTCGTGCCATCATTTTTCACAACTTTCGACGTGGATTATCGCGACAAGAGTGCATTGATGAACTTAAATCTTTGTATTGCGATTAAGCACCATCCTATAGCACTGTGAAAAATTGGTATAATGAATTTAATCGTGGCCGAAGCTCGCTCAAAGACAAATACCCTGAAGGTCGTCCAAAAACGGCTGTTGTGGCAGAGAACATTGATGCCGTGCGTGAACTCATAATGAAAGATCGACATGCGACATACCGAGAGATAGAGACATCCTTGGACATTTCTTCCACCAGCATACATTCGATACTGCATGAACACCTGGCCGTAAAAAAGGTTTGTTCTCGTTGGATCCCGCACAATTTGAAAGTCGCTCAAAAAAAGGCTCGTGTCGATTGGTGCAAAGAAATGTTGCAAAAATACGATTGCGGTGCTTCAAAAGACGTTTATAAGATCATCACAGGTGACGAATCATGGATATATACGTATGAGCCCGAAACGAAACAACGATCGACCGTGTGGGTCTTCAAAGACGAGCAAAATCCAACGAAAGTTGTTCGTGGAAGAAGCACTTCAAAGCAAATGGTCGTCTCTTTCTTTGGCAAAACTGGTCATGTGGCGACTGTTCCGCTTGAGCAACGTAGGACGGTCACTTCTGAGTGGTACACTACAATTTGTTTGCCTGAAGTCATCGGAGAAATTCGAAAAACCAACAAGAGAAGACGAATCATTGTTCACCATGACAATGCGATCCCTCACACATCGGCTCAAACCATAGCGTTTTTGACCGGCCAAAACGTCGAATTAATGGATCATCCGCCGTACAGCCTGACTTGGCACCTAATGACTTCTTCTTATTCCGCACATCAAGAAAAAATGCGTGGTCAACGATTTTCGTCGCCAGAAGAAGCTGTTGAAGTGTTCAAAAACCATGTTTTAGAGGTGTCTCAATCGGAGTGAAAAAAGTGCTCCGACAACTGGTTTGAGCGCATGCAAAAGCGTGTAAGTCATGCTGGAGAATACTTTGAAAAACAATAAAACAATAAATATTCGCATTTTCATTATTAGGCCAGAAATGAATAAAGCAGCCCTCGTCTAATTGTATATTTAATGCAACCGTAAAAATTTCGACCGAATGATTCGCATTAATATCTTAGTTTGACCAGTTTAAGGCATATTTCACAATATCAAATGTTTTTTTTAAAACAAACACTTATCAGTTTAAGGGACATTATTACAACTTGCCGTTAGTTCAAAGTAGAAATTAGTCTGCCTGACATATAGCCTTGAATTTATAAAAATTCTATTTTCTATTGTTATTATTATTATCAATAACAAGAACATTTATTGGATAAAAAAATAGTAAGTGAAGGTTTTAGAATACAAAGCCATTAATCACTCTGCCATAATGTGTTATAGTTCAAATGGACAAAAATATAGAACAGCTAATTGCTACATTTTGGAACTTTCGTTGACCATCCCTGGTGAAAGGCACTTAATCTGTATTCAAAAGTTGATATAAAAAAACGAATTTGAATTATTGCAATATATTAGAAGACTGGAATATTTTGATTAAAGCTTTGTAATAAAATGGTTTAACTTGTATTTGATTCTTAAAATGTTGATGCATGTTGCCATCTCTGTCAGATGAATACTCCGTTAACAGAAAACAATTTATTTTTATTTAGCATATATTTTTATTATTTTGTTTTTTGTGTAACCTTGCATTTCCGCTTCCGTTTTTCAGACATTGGTTATTTTTGCCATAATTTTGCAACAGGAAACAGTAAAAAAATGTTTTTGTTATCAAATTTTATTTACAATATTATAAACAAGTGGGCGGTGTAGCAGAGGGTGTACAATTTTCACAGCTGCGTTTCTTTTTTTTACAACGAGATAATTTGAACGATGATGCGCATTTTTATTTTTATATATTGACATGTCATTTCATTGTCTAGACTTTTAACTAAATGATAACTTTTTCCTTTCAAACATTTTAAATAATTTCTTTTTTTGTTTAAAGTATTAAACAATAGACATCGCTTTTTTTCTTGGTTTTTTTTTTTTGCGAAAATATTGTTGATCATAAATGGCGAGACGTCTAGAGCAATAAAAGTTAAGGCATTATTCCTTCGCTCGCATAAAACAGTTTTAGCTGTTTTAAACAAAGAATTATAATCTAGATAAAATCTTGTGTGTGTGTAAATGTGCGACTGACTGGTCATTGCCAAATGAATAGAATAGAATGCAAATATTTGGAAACGTCCATACAAACAGAAGGTGTTGAAAGATGATATGTTCATATGTATGATGTCTCTGGATGTCTGTAAGTCCGTCCAGTGTTAATGTTACTGTTGATGATGCTTAAATAGAGAATTTTTCATACTTTCGGAAAATATTTCGTTTGTGGTTGGCATTTTGTTTAATTTTCATGCTTTAATCACAAGTGTGAAATTTATAACGTGATGATGCATAAAATCAATGATAATTAACCAAAAGAACATAAGCAAACATAAATTCATTTAAAGATAACAAAGCAACATTTTTGCAGTAAGAAAAAAAGCCATTATTAAAGGATTTGTTTATCAAAATAATTTATGGTATGAAATTGAAATGCATTTTAAAATTATAAATTAATCGAAAAGATTAAACAATTCGATTAAAGAATAAGTTATCAAATAAATACAAAATTTAAGCTTTAAAAGTAAATTTAAATAAAAATTCAGCATTGATATTACTTTGAAATTATTCCGATAACCGTTAACAGCTGCGAATAGCAAGCTACTTTTTTTATTAAGTCCATCTTGTTAAAATTCAAATTCTAGTTAATTTATTCGAAAGTAGAATTATAGGTTCTCCACTAAGGATCGTAAAAGGCTAAGAAAGAGCCAAACGGTACCGTCTATCCATTTTTCAATTTTATTGTGCCTTTTTCTGTTGATTCTTGCGTTCTTTTTTTTTTTCTTTTTTTTTTTTTTTTTGATTTGTTATATTAAAAACTGAAATTTCAGAGATACGTACGATCACACCATCTAAGTTCAAACAAAATTTTACGTTTTTACCAATATTTCACCAAAAATATGAAACTTTGCAAAAAAATTTTTTTTTTATAATTTCTTTATTTGAAAAAAAAATATTTTTCTACATATTTAAAATTTCAAATAATTTACTTTAATCGTGCTTGATTCCTTCAAATATAAATATTTCATGATATTCTCATGAAATCTTTATTATTTAAAATTACAAAATGAAATGTATTACTGCGGGGAAAGCATATCCATATGGCCATTTCACTACTGCTCATATAGCTCATCAGTGGATTTCACCCAAATTTTATATTCAAAACTAGAAAGTCTTATATATATTGCCAAGTTATTTAAATAAGAACTAAATTAAATCAACAACAAAGCAAAAAGACAATAAAAACTCAACAGGTTTTTTATACAAAAACACAGCAAACATTCAGTAACTATTTTAATTTTTTCTACCATTCTACCCTTAGGTCATTCCGTTTGTAATTTCTACAATATCCATATTCGACCCCATAAATTGTATATATTCTTAGTTCTTATATCCTTCTGTCTGTCCGTGTTATTGTTACAATCATCTTTGTCAAGGTACTAGATGAGCTAGAGAAAATTTAAATATGTCAATCGATTAGAAATAGGTTCGGAAATTTGGCTACTGAAAACCAGAAAGATCGGTCCATATCTTTCGAGGCAGTGGACAAAAGAACACGCCTGCCTTTAATTATTTCATATCATTTAAACAAATATAGTTTAGTAAAGTTACTCCAATTAAACACACAAATATATGGAGCGATAGAGAATAAAAAATAAGCCAGTGAAGAAATTGGTAGATATTTTCCGAGTTATTGAACACTGAACTTTTCATAGAAAAGTACGACTGTGCACCATATTTTTAAAGATATCAATGTAAGTATGATTCAGAAGCTTTTGAAGAGATCTTTCAAAAAATACAAAAATTGAAAAATGCTTAAGCCGTTAGGAGGCGGTGATATTTTTATGTAAAATTATACACAGTACAACACCGTTTTTTTCTATTTTTTAATTCCTGTCACCCCAATTTTTGCCTTTTTGCTAAAAGTTACTTCACTAAAGTAGATTTACATACAGTGTAAAGGTTATATTAGATCCGGCATAGCCGAATATAGCACTCTTACCCTGTTATGTTATGATTGTACCTAAGAAGGTGAAAACCAAATATCTGACATCTTCAATTTTTGGTTACAGCGAAAGCTCGGCTCTTATTACCTTTACCTTTCAATTGATTCTTTAATAAAGGAGAATGCAAACTGGGTAAAAAAATATAAAGTTTTGGGTAAAAAAAAAACTATATTTTAAGACATTACGTACACAATTTGTTTGTTGAAGAGTATATATGTTTCGGCAAAGCCGGACCTGTTTATGCATTATTTTTCTAGACAAAATATAATGTCACTGTTTTCTATTGTAGTTCATACAATGAAGAGAACCAAACTACTTCTTAGGAACAAACTGAAGAACTTTTTATTTATTTTAATTTAAAAGCCTTTGTTTTTTTTTTTTTTTTTTTTTTGATTTGTTATATTTAAAACCAAAAATTCAGAGATATGTTTGAACACACTATCTAAGTTCAAGCAAAATTTTACTTTTTTACCAACATTTCCCCAAAGATATAAAACTTTGCGATAAAAAAAAATTGTTTTAAAAATTCATAAAAATTACTTGATTCCTCCAAATATAAATATTTCATAATATTCTCATGAAATATTTATTATTTAAAATTACAAAATGAAAAGTATTACTGCGGGGAAAGCATATCCATATGGCCATTTCACTACTGCTCATATAGCTCATCAGTGGATTTTACCCAAATTTTATATTAAAAACTAGAAAGTCTTATATCTATTGCCAAGATGATTAAATGAGAACTACATTGAATCAACAAAATAAAAAACAATAAAAACTTAACAGGGTTTTTTATACAAAAACACAGCAAACATTCAGTAACTATTTTTATATTTTCTTTAATTAAAATTTCACCAAAAAAAACTTATTTTTACAAATATTGTACTTGAAATAAAAAATTTTAAATTTAATTGAAAATCAAAAACATACAAAAATTTATAAACTAAAAAAAGAAAATTATTTTTGGTTAAAAAATTTATATTGGTTTGTTAAGTTTCTATTTGAAAAAATTTTTGTACACAAAATACAAAATCACTGTTTTTTATTGTAGTTCATACAGTAAATAGAACCAAATTACGTTTTAGGGACAAACTGAAAAACTTTTTTTTTTTGACCCCAGACATGAGAGCTTAAATAAGAAAGCAATTTATATAAATATAAAATATCATTGTTGGTGATAAAAAACAGTATTTATTTGAAGTGTAACCCATATTTTTAAAATCTAAAAGCTGTAAAGAAAAAACTTGTAGCAGCTTTAAAAAGTTCTGCTTGCCTTTATTTGTTCTTTAAAGTATTAAGGAACGATTTGGAAATTATAAGATTTGGTTTCCTAAAATAAATAAATAAATTATACACGCATAAACAAAATTTTATCTGAAGAATTTCTGGTTAAACTTGGTATAAATTTTAGAAATATGTAAGAATGTTTAATACACTTTTTATTTTTGTTTATTTATTATTTTTTTTCTCTTATTTTGTTTTTTTTTTTTTTTTGTTTGTGTTTTATCACACTTAGACACGATATCTTTCCATTAAACAAAAAAAATTCAAAAATATAGGCCACTGCACAACTAGGAGCCCTTGTATCTTATAAATGAAGAGTATTTTTTTAAGTTTAAGTGAATAACTCCTTTACTAAGCACCCTGAATAGTTTCTTAGCTAGTTTTTAATTTTTTCCAAAAGGTAGATAATTCCCTATCTGTGATAAAAATCTATGGTCGTAAAGTATTGACTTTCTTTGCTTTCGGACATTGTTTTATTGACGTAAGTTTTTATCAGAAATTTAAAAGCAAAATATGATTGAATCTGTATCGTAAAACGGAAAACAGACGGGTGAATTAACAAAAAACTTTTTATTCACAAAAATAAATGAATTGCAATTTATTGGTGGGAAATAGTTTTAATAATTATTATTATAGGTTAATACTACACAGAGAAAAGAAATTTGTTGTGGGAACCGAAATTTCTGCCAATCGAAATTTGTCGGTTGTCTGTATTATCTTGAATTCGGTTGTAATAACTGAATGCGTATGGCACTCACAACTATTTTTTAAATGATTCTTGGGTGACTATAGAATATTATTGTGAATTAAATAAAACAATAAAATTTTTTAATATTTACTTTTATTAAAAAAATATATTACAGCGGTAAGATTTAATATCATAAATTTCATGATTCGAATCATTTAATTAAACCTACTCCTTCTTTTAAATCATGATACCCTTTTTCATATAGTTTCTTCGACTTGCCATCCTATACCGAACACATTGCCTCTGTGAAAAGTATTAAACATTTTTAAATTTCTTTTATTTACATATGGCTTTGTGAGACAATTCTGAACTTACCACTATACAATACGAGTATTGAAGAACTTTTCACCACTTTGAAACTTTTTACTTTTAAACTGAAATATATTGTTGATCTTTTGTATAATTTGTACAAATTTTATTTTTAGTACGTCAAAAAATTATCTATTTTAGAAGATACAATTGATTTTTATAATTCTAACTATCAAAATTTGGTTTTCAGTAGTAATGTGCTGAATAAGTTTAGTTGCATCTTCCATTTAGTAGAATAAATTTTTAAAGATACAAATCGGTCAGATTTAAAAGGGTTACAACCAACATTTAGAGGCAAATATCAAATGTTAGCTTTTAATATAAAAAATAATTTATTAATAATAAAAATCAAATTATTATATTGGTAATTGAATCTTGAACATATCGATGGAGTTTTTACCAGTCTTTTTTCTGTGTGCAACAGCACTGTTTCTTAAATACGATTTATTAATAATGTTTACTTTCTCCAAATATATTTCAGCTTTTAAAACATTTGTACCACAAATCAAATAGGGTTTTGTACAGTTGGTTTTACTTTTAGCGTTAATTTTATGACAAGACCATCGTTTTTTTAACGTTCTGTATGGTATCTACATTGACAACAAGAAAGAAACACACATTATATATTCGATACTACAAGTTTATTTTAATAAATAAAATAATAAATTAAGTTATCCGATTCAGAATTTACAATATAATTCTGTATAACAATTTTACTGATTGAAGCAAAAATTGATTTCTTGTAAACCAATGTTATTAACATTAAAGCTAATAGCTAAAAATTAGTGAATTTCATTTAGAAACAAAAAAGAAGATTGACTTTTCTTATTTGGTGCTAATGTGCAGTATTGTGTATTTAAAAATATATCGTTTTAGCACTACACCTGAGATTTATAATTTTACGTAAGAATTCCAATAAAGCATTTTATAAATAAAGCAATACAACTTCGTTAATGCCAGTTTTATATATTTTACCAAATTTTCTTCATTGTTAAGTTTTGGTTTTTTATTATTTTAAAAAGTGACATAATAATAATTTCCCTTCAAAGATTCAATAAAAACTTTAAACATGTCTCTATTAAGGTTGACTTAATTAAATTTTTAATTACTTAAAGAGTTCATCACATTAACTGTTTCCGTTTGTTTTACCCATTTTTCTCTAAAAAAAACCTCTCAAATTATTGTGTAAGCCAAAGTACTGACATTAAAAACTTTAATTGAAATTTATTTTAAAAGTAAGTTTTTAATGCATTTTAGTTATTGCAAAATTTATATGTCGAAAGCACCTATTGTTTATAATAAAAAAAAATTAACTCACCCTTTTTTCTTTGTTTGCTTTATGTTGAATATTTCTGTTATTTGATAAAGTTTTTTATTTGTAGACATTTTACCACGCACTGCAATTAAGTTAATTCACTTGTAACCTTTCCTTAATTAAAAAAAAAAGACTTTAAAGCTTTTGAAAATAAAATAAGAATATGTAAAACCCTTTTAAAATAGATCTACCAAGTGCGAGTTAGACTGACACATAGAGTGTTCCATAATTCTCTAAAAAAATTAAGTGTCTGCTCAATACATTTTTAATTAAAATTCTGTCATTATAGTGGATATTTTGATTTATGCTCTTAGTAAATTTTAAGTGTCTATTTATGAAATGTAGGTCTATTTTGGTGGCATTTATATCGCTATAAGGACACCCTTTAGATTTTAAGTAAAAATTATTTTGACTTTTTTTAGCGAACATCTTTTATTAAAATTTCAAGAGCCCAGCCATTACGTAAAGAAAAAAAGAAACATAAAACTGACGGACACACAGACGCATATTTTAATCTTCACTTTTATAAAGAAAATAAATTCTAAACAAATATTTTTGTTAATTTTAAAGAAAACATGCAAGGCACCACTCGTTTCTACTTCCTCAAAACTATGGTGAAATATTATAGAATAAATAGAGTTGCATTCGTTGCTTAATCGGCGTTTGGCAGAAAGCAAGACGATTAACAAAGACTACAACAAAAATGGCTTTGGGTTGCTTGTAGACTTGGTGTAACGAATCTTAATAGTAATGGATTATGAATTTATTCTGGGAATTCTATTTTCTGAAGGTGAATAGATGCAAAAAAAAAATGGTGGTGACGTATGTAGGGATATAGAAAATCCAATGTTACCTTTTGCTAGTCTATTATTTTTTCTCTTTTCTTCAAAAGTGATTTCAAAAATTTATAAATAAAATTGTTTTTAAATATCTATAAGATTTTTAATAAAAGTGAACCTAAGCCGTATTTAAAAACAAAAAACAATTTTTTTATAACAAGGAAAAGGGCGTTACAGCTGGTTTAGACTTTGTATGTTTCTAGTTGAATGTTTAATAATGTTAATCCAAGGACAACGGCGGCGTTAATAAATGGGGTCATAAAATACATTAGAAGTGAAGTAAGAGCTTGGTAGCATTTAATTTATCACATGGTTATTAAAGTTTTTGCCTTAAAAGAAAATAGACTTAAGTCATTAGAACTTCGAATAAAACATAACTTCAAAATTTCTTGGTTAAGCAATATTTGAACAAAATACCAATTTTGAAAATAAAAAATGGACAAAACTTAAAAAAAGATGTTGTCTTTTTAAACTTTAAATAAATTTTTCCAAGTGTTAAGTATTTAAAATTGTACTTTCCACTTATTAGTTGAATCATAATTATCACAACAAAACACAACACAACACAAAGAAAGCTCGTTTAATAAAAGTTTTTACAAAAGAAAAATGTAAATCTTGCAAACACTTGCGCGAATAATGCTCCAAATCTAACTAATTGTAAAAATGTATGCCAATGACAAATCTATTAATTTTTTCGTTGTTTCAACAGCATTATCATTAAAACATTTCAACAATTGAAGTTTGTTACACATTGTACTGGTACTAATGTATCTGTTACACAAGCAAACAAGCTGCACAGAGTTAAGAATAAAATCCTTGCATCAACTAAAGTATGCAAATAAATTGAATGAATGAATAAACGAGTAGCAGAAAACAAAATATGCATTAGAAAAATTTTTGTTTTACTTAAAAAAATGAAAGCATGTGTGCAGTGCATTTAAAACACATCCACATATGTATGTATGTGTTACGAATATTTAACTCAGATGCGCATACATATTTTATCAGGGTATTTGTTGTCGTATAATAATGATAAAGTGAATACAATAAAATTGAGAGAAATAGCAAAAATGTATAGAGTTTTCCGAAAAAGATGACTAAATAACGAATGGCTGTAATTCTGTTGTTGTTCTCACGTAGTTTGTTGGCCGATTTTTTGTCGCCTACATTAATAAATAATTAGCCACCTTCAATGAGCAAAGAAAAGAAAAATTTCTTATATTTTATTTAAAGCAATTGATGGCGAAATAGATAATCCAAAAATTCAGACAGTAGTCTGCATCGAGTAAAAGTTGTTCTATATGAGAAAAAATTCTTTACAATTCTTCGAAGTTAAGTTAATGCAAAATCATTATGCAGCATTAGTTCAATAAGAATTGAAATATTATAGCTTTTCAATATTTTTACATTTTACAAAAATAAGTTTCCAGTTTTGCTTAAATTATAACAAAATAAGACAATAAATTGAATTGCTAAAAAAAATTGAGAAGAGATTTCTCCCAGAGCTTTAAAGGTATTTAATCAATGTTTCATATTGAACCACAAAAGTTTCGGATGTAGGGAAAACAAATCACACTTTTATTTTTACTGAATCAAAGAGAACATTTTTAAGCCGCAAATCACTTGAAGTTCGGGATATCGAAGAATAAGTAGACAAAGTATTTAGATTTTAAAGCTCCCAAATGTAAGGTTGTAGGCTAAAAGTGATCGAAGCTACAACAGCTATATTAATAAAATGAACAAATGGAGCTCACAGATAACATTGGAACAAAAAAAAATATAATGGCAAAATAATAGCCATGACAGTCTGTTGAAATCAATTACAACGGGTGTTCAAAGACAACTTAAGCTCTTCGGCACTAACAACTCTTTAGATAGTCGACTGATCTGTTACAGTTCATATGCACCATATAGAACAACAACAGCCTACTTAATTGAACGGCCTACTTAATTGAACGTACTGTGACGAACCGTAACATACCAAAATCGTTAATTGTTTGTGGCTGTATTGTTCTCTTTTCGCCTGTTTAGCATAGTTACGTAAAAATGTAAGCACAACTGTCGGAAATTGACTAGCGTACATTTTAACGTTACATTACTAAAATAATCAAAAAAGAGCAAAAAACAAAAAACAATATAAAAAATTTTTAATATATTACGGCCCGTTCAGCAACTGTGCCCTTTAACAAATGAATCATCTCTTTGCCAGCGATAGCCAAAATAGAGAATATTGTTTTTAGGGAATTTGAATTTATATTCGCGCAAAATTAGCGCAAAATAAAACATATAACTTTCTGCTTATATGACCACAGAACAGAGCCTACTTCTTTTGTATCGTCTTGCATTCCCTACCGCTAACCTAAAAAATTAAATTGGTATGTGTCATATGAAACTTTGCCTTAGAGAAAACTACTTAGCATGGGCTAGTTAACCTGCCTCCTGGATCCTGAGATCTGATACTTTTACATTGTTACATCTTCCCCTTTAAATAAACGTTTGGGATTCTTTTGGATTGCCAATACTACTGTGGCACATTTACTATATGGCTCTATCTTGCTAGGCTTCTTGATTCTACGTTCTCGTATTTATTTAACATGCATTACAACAAACGCAGCCATGCACGGTATACTGCTGTGTTGCTCCGGCGATAAATGAACTACTCGATGCCTTGTTTAGTAACCTAAACCATCCAGAGACTACACCACTTCGCTTCACACCCAAGCCAGTCGTCCCCTTTAATTCCAATACATTTGCCGTGCATTGTAATCGTATTGTCTACTTTCTTGCGCCAGTAGCTACAATTTTCCTCTTCTTATTCTAAAGGGCGTCTTGACATTTTCTTCTGGTCTTACTAAACATAGACGTATTAAATTATTTATCTGCCATCACTTTACACAATAATTGTCTTAAATTTTAATTGCCCTTCCTTATAACAACTATTATTTTTCTTTGTACGCATGTCCGATATTTTGTTTAGCGCACTCACCTCTAGCAACGCAGCCACTGAGGTTGCTTAACCCTTTGAGTACATTTGACGAGTAAGACTCGTCATGTGTTTACTTGGGCGAAGTTATGGTGGAGGAGTCTGACGCGTCGTCTGAATTTGATAAGTAGGCGTTAATTTTTGCGACACCTCCGCTAGTTGGCGTTAATCGCAAACAATTGCCGCGTATGTTATAAACATAAAATAAGAAAAGAAACCATTTGGCAATGCAAACAGTGCCAGGTACCTTTACATTTACCGAAATAAAATGTATTACTCTTATATATTAATCCATATAACAATAAATTAAATCCGTTCTTTAAGCATAGAAAACTCCAAATAATTCATTACTGAAAGGGTTAACTATTTGTCGAATTATTTACTCCGTACATACGCACAGCAACAGCAGGAGTTACCAGGTCTTATTATTTTCAAATCAGTATTGTTGCGTTTTTCCTTCTCAAAGCTGTAGCCTTTATTCGTATTTTACTACTCTAATTTGTTTTCTTCTTTATATTTTTATTCTATGATCTCTTGTACGTTTATTAAATGTGTTTCTGCGTACTTACTCGAACTACTTGATGCCTTGTTCAGTCAACCTGTATCTTTAGCTCCGCACAGCTATCCACATTATAATACGCTGTGACTCAGGTGAGCGTCGAACTCACAAGTTGCTGTTTTATCAATCAGACCCTTTTAATCAAGCCAGCTACGCCTCTCACAAACTATTGTTATATTATAACTTTCCTCACGAACCAAGTTTCGTTCAAGGTTGCACCCCCATTTCCTTGTTTGTTACACAGAAGCCTTAACCTCCCATTTGCTTTTTTAACTTACAGTCGCCTTTTCCAATTCATCTTTCGCTGATCTATAGCAATTGCTTTCCTTGTTTAACTACACAGGCGTTTAAAACATGTCAGCTTTTTCTACTACATACGCCTCTTTCATCATACATGTTTTACCAATATAAGGACGCCTTATTAAAAACATTTACCACGGCTGCACAACCTTTATTTTCTTTTTGATAAATTTGAAATTCCGAAATGTTTCCTCTACTTTTATCATCTTTTTTACCTTTTATACCGATAGTAAATTCTCAATAATTATTATTTTTCTCTATTTTTACGGCGCTGATAGAAGTTGAACTCGTGGACCGTGATCTTCGTTTCAATAAACACAAAGACACCTCTATTTACACAGCTACTGTGACTATAAAATATGCATTAATTAGCCAGCTTTTTCAATTTTTTAATCACTCATCACACTTTTTAGTGGTAGAAGTAACAACCTCTTCAGCTCTGTTTTCTTCTTTTTCGAAAATAAAATATAATCCAACATTTTTATCGTGAAACATTAGCTTTTGTTGTTGCAAATATGTCAGGATTGCCAAATCATGTCCACACCAAAAAAAATAAAAAAAAAACTCTTAGCTGAAGTGTGTGTAGCTTATAAAAACAAAATAAGTCATGATTTTACTGGTTATCACCTCTGTCTTTGACAATATTATTTCTTTGAGAATTATGCGTCAGCTTCTGCTTCTGCTACTTGGTTTGACAAATATTTTGCATTCCTTTCAAACGTTTTAGCCCTGAACAACTATTTTTTATACAACACTTATATGTAGATGCTTTTTATTTAGTATTCCAACTGCAAATTGGCTTGTGTGATGAAAAAATAAAAAACGAACAAAAAGCTAAGATGATGTAACTAATGCGCCTGATGCATTTTAATAATGCAGGTATCAAGATTTGTAAAACAAGAATGTAATCCAATATTTGAAAATCTTCATATGTAACAAATCTCGTGTATGGCGTTTGCATATTTTTTAACAAAGATTTATTCCATAGAAAGTTGTATATTTATATTTTAAATAAATTTACATACCAAGTAAAAATTCAAGAGGTTCAAACTTTTTAAGTCTAACTGCTTTGCGTAGTGAGTGAATATTTAAAGAATTTAAAATCGTTGGCATTAAAAAATTTTTCAAAATAAAAAGCGGACCATATTTTCCCTTTAAAAATCAGTTGACACTAAAGTAAATTCAATATTATTCAGAGGCATTAGGTCTCTACAGCAAGTCTAAAGTGTATGGAATTAATTTAATTTTACACCAGTAATATAACCCGTTGAATGATGGCTCAGGTTAAACACAATTTCTTCACTGTAAGAAAAAATAAACCTGCCATTAGTTTTTCTACTAAGGACTCTAGCAAAATAAGCAAAGAGGCTGAGATTACAAAATCTTTATAACATTTCCTATGCTATTGGAATTAACACCACAGCTATGAGAAAGCTTTTCTTAAGAGAAACCACTAACAACCAGCTTGTGAAAATTTTCCCTTGAGTCTATTGCACCCGTTCTTTAAAAAGCCTGCTTTGTATAAGAACAGCGAAATAACTTTAAGTTTTGACTCTATAAAACTTACTTTACTGCATGAAGATTATTAAATTATTAAAAGCATACAAATCACCCACAGTGTGGCAACGACTACATATAGAGTGCACACAATACTTAAATTTAAACCAAAACGACAAATAAAATTTACAAATCTGACAACAAAAATCAGGTCAAACAATGGAAATAAATTGCAATAATAAAAAAAATATATAAAAGGTTAAACTACTCGTATCACAAAAAGAAAAAAACATGCAAAAAAAATGCTTGAAATCCTGGCCAAGGTTAAAATAACAAGAAATGATTAAAAAAAAAATAAACAAAACAAAAGCCGTAAAAAATAAAAAAACATGATAAAATCGAAGGTATCATCCATACAAAAATCCCTGAAAATATCAGAATTTTTAAACATAAACAAAAATAAATTCAATTAAAGTGCTGCTGCATGCCAGTCACTTAAACTTTTTTGTGCGATGTAAGTGGCTATGAAATTTTTTGACATCAGTGGTAAATTAATACGAATATTTTGCGGTTCTCTTTTTAATTATGAAAATTTTTTTTCAATATTTTTACAATTTTTTTTTTTTTTACTTAATTTCAGGCCTTTGTAAATTTCAGTGTCACACACTGATTATTTGGTTTAAAAATAAAAAAAAAAGAACGAAGATGTCAAAAGAAAAAAATATTGCACCTTATGACCTTGCGTGGTATGACAGTATATTATGTCGCATAACTTTTGCTATGTGCTGTTGGTATTTGGCTGTAAATTATTCAGTCAGTGTTTTTGTTTTTGCTTCACTCACACTCAACGACGCGAAGTAATTTAAAGATTTAAATAATTTTTTATAACTCTCACATTGTACTGAAACTAAAAATAATAATCAGAGTTGGCTGCTCAGATTGTGTGATTTTACACCATTAGACTTCCTCTTAAGGGGTTATTTAAAGTCAAAGTTCTATGTCAACAGGCCCACAAACACCTGTGCATTACAAAATAAAATTAAATGCTGCATCAACAAAAGTCAGCCACATTTATGAAAAAATCATTCTGCTTAAATAAATCGATGCAGTTAAAAATTAATTCAGTTATTACAATACTTAGCGCCAACCCTCAAGTAACTGAATATGAAAAATGTGACTTCATTACGGAACTTTTTTGTTGTTGCAAATTTTGCAACACATCCACCATTCTATATTTCAAAATGAAATAAAACAAATAAAGTGCTGATGGGTTGATTGTTGATTCATAATTAACTGCACTTCATTTTTCATGTTCATGTTCATGCCCGTCAGTTTGTCCATTCATTCATCTTGCTGACTTTTAATTCTGTTCATTTTGGCTTACAAACGGGTCAGTTTTTTTATTGAATAATTCTTTTCTTTATAGTTCATTTCATATCAAGTTTGTAATTTGTACAAAAATTTCATATTAATCATGATTTTAAATGCTGCTTTTATTTTAATTTTTTTTCCTGTTTCATGTGCAAGGAATTCAAGTTTGTGAACTGTTGATTTGTGTTCATGACATTCTTACGTTTTTCGACTGACACTAGAGCTGTCATATTTGGTTGAAATAAAGCGATGCAGTATGATATTGTTGATTGTTTTTATTTTCTTTTTTTTTTCTTTTATAAAATAAATTAATTTAATTTTTATTTTTCTTACAATCACCTTGACTTCTAGATGCTTGTTCAGATGAAGTGAAATAAATACAAAAATAAATAAAGGATTAAAAAAATTAAAAGAAATCAAAAGTAGATATCTCTGCTATGCATGGTAAGACATGATTGATGGTTAAAATAAAAAATAAATTAAAAAAAATATGTTAGCAGCGCCACAGGACATATTTTGAAGAATTTATTATCAAAATAATTTCTGTTTTTTATTTTCAATTATCATTCTACCGTTTGGTGGTCAAATTTGAGTCTAAAGATAAGGCCATCAGTAACAACCAATTATTGTTACAACTGAAATAAAATTTTTATTTATTTCTTAACATCCTATCCGGCAAGTTCTTTAATTTAAATTACTTCTGCCCCTCAAATCCGTTAAGGCAAAAAAACAAGTATTTTTTTAATCTTAAATTGACCAGATATATTCCATAGGATAGGGGAGATAATCTGTCACATAAGCTATTTGCTTAAAAATACTATTTTAGACCTTATATTACCATTTCTAAAGTTGTTTTTCGGTCATCTGGCAATATTAAGAACAAGACCTGACAACTCTGTATAACCTAGAGCGTGTTTTTTTATCCACTCTTTTGCTAGAACTACTTCAGATATGTTTCTCTCGATTACTTATGGTTCAGTTCCCTGTAAGATACGAAGAAAGTTCACCGCTTTCAATACAATACTAAAAACAAGAAGAAAGATTTTTCAGAAGGAAGGTTTACAGACAGCACTAAAGACGAGCAACACTCTACGAAACAATCTCAAGACATCAACAGAAATAACCGATAAGTTTAACACCAGCGGAGTATACAGACTTACTTGCACCTGCAACCATAAATACATGGGACAAACTGGACGAACATTAAAAACAAGGTTCACAGAACACATACGATCATATAAACGGAAAAGAGAAGACTGTAACTTCGCAATACACCTTAACACACATGAACACGAGCCAAGGGAAATAGATGAATGTATGACATTAATAAATCCTAGTAAAAAAGGACGAAGACTGGAAATTCTTGAAAACATGGAAATATACAAAACTCGAACGTTTAGCGGAGATATTATTAGCGAACAGGTATATGCAACCTGGGACACAATTTTTACACCACTAAAACTATTAAAACAAACTTACAAACGTAAGACACCCACAGATGATCACACTTACCTACCCAATAATAAAAGACTGAAATATTAAAATTATATACCTCCAATAAACAGTACAGATATCAGGCAATCTACTTGTATAATACCATTTTTAAATAGACACCACCCTAACAGACAAAACTACCTGAACCCACCACTATCTATGCAACAAACACCTTAAACTATCTAACCAGTACTAATCAAAATGCGGCTTGAAAATTATGTCTTTACATCGAAAGCGCTCGCCAATCGCACCAAATTAACAGCCAGTGACGACAGTCTTCACCGAAAGGTATGACAACAAAGTTCACCGCTTTATATTTGCAGTATCTCTTCAGGAGTTAATTAATCTCAGCGTTACTTAGTTAGTCGTCTTCGCAATAAGAAAATAATATTCGGTAGCTGCCAAAATGATGTGGAAATAACAATTCTGACAACACACCTAATTTATATTACCCATCAGTTGTCAACCGATTCAAATAGCGAATACGATTAGCAAAGCATCGAAAGGATAAAAATAGGACTCACCCATTATTTTTTATTTTGTATTTTTATTGTATTTTTTAAGTCTTAACTCTGCCCGTGTCATAACATAATTGGTTCCTTTAATACAAAACTCTTAAAACCAAAAATTTTATTAAAAAAGAAACTACTCACAGTAATGAAAGTCTTTTAAAAATACAAATAGCCACTCAAATTAAATACTGCAATAACAATTGCATGAAAAGAAAGAAAAAAAACATATAATTTTAAGCGTCACTTAACAAATTTATAGACAAAAAAAGAAACGATATCTTAGTTTAGGAAACTTTAGCTATCAATTAAATTGATAAAATTATACAGAGACAAATACACACACACACACAAAAAGAAAAGAAAGTAACGCCTTTCAATCCTGTATTAAAACATTTAAGTTGGCTGGATAGATAAAAAAAATAAAAGGCTGCTTTTCTGGCGCCAATTACAAATAATTGCCAGCACGATTACAATTTTTAAAATAAACTTAAAATACTCAAATTACTTCACCTGCTCATTCCATTAAGAAGCTAATGAGTAGATGAAAATGTATGGGCAATTCCATAAATATGTCAAGGATGTTTTAAGAAAAATATAAAACCCTTGAAACCTTTTTCAAAATAAGCTAAGGAGTAAAATTTATGTTGAAGTATTTATAGCTTTTTACAACATTGAAGAGCAAAAACAAAAGTTTAAATTTATTATCTACCGGCTACATTCGGATAATTTAAACATTTCAAGTTCAAGTTATAACAAAAATTAACTGTATTTAATGGGGAAAAAGATAAGTGATATTTTTTCAACCAATTTGTCAAGAAGTAGCTGTTGTTACATTTTTGCCTTTAGCTCTCAGCCATCTCTAAAGCAATTTACAGCCTACAGATTGCACCCGTTTTCAAACCAGTTCATAATTTTAAAAATTAATGGGTGTCTCACTGAAACATTACTGTTTTTTACATTTTTTATGAACCTTATAGGATGCCACTTCAAAATTAAAAAAACCTGCCTATCAACTCGGCACCCAGTACCACAAATTAATACAAAAATAAGTTTTAAACTTAAAGGGTGTCCCCACAGGTGACGTAAATCGACTAATAATGGTCTATCTTTTGAACCGTTAAAGAAACTCGCTTGAAAATTGGAGAGAAATACTCGTACGACTACTAGCATAAGTAATCAAAATTATAAAATAAAGGGTGCCTCAATAGTCAGTGTAATTTCATGTATATGACCAAACTTTTAAACAGTTGTAGACAGACGATTAAAATTTACAAAGAATTTGTATTGCTAAGTTCTCGATAACAACAAGTTGAGATTTGGATATGGAAATTAAAGGGTGTCCCAGTATTTTAACTAACTTAATGTATGTGACCAATCTTTTGAAGCATTGTTGTCAGACAGCTGAAATTCATAAGGAACCTGTATAACTAAGTCGGCTATAACAACAAGTACATTAATTTAAATTTTGAAATTAAAGGGTTTGTCTATAGTTGATGAAATTTTACCTACATGGCTACAAGCACATGAAAATTAGACAGAAATTCTACTATTTTGTCTGGTGTAATAAGAATTATAAATATTTTAAATTATAATTTAAATAGTGCTACAAAAGTTGACGTAATTTAATGTACATGCTTAATCTCTTCAACAGTTCTTGAGAGACGGTTAAAACTTAAACAGAACCTATATTGCTAAGCCTGCAAGTATAAACTTTGAATTTGGTAATTAAACAGTACCCATATAGTTAATAAAATATTATGTATGTCGTCAAAGACTTTTTAAGTTATCTCACGTCGTGAGAAGCAATATTTGTCTACATCACTTGCTTATGATCGGTCGCAAGTTTTTTTTTGAAATTAAAGTTTAAAACAAATTAATAAAATATCGGTAAAAATACTAAATTCTATTTAATATAAAATCACCTAAATACTGTTTTTATTTTAATTATAAGGGAAAAATTTCTTGCTTAGTACAAAACACAAAAAAAAAAATATGACCTCCCTAACCTCCTAAAATTTTGCCTTTCACAAAATAACTTCCATTTTGTGACACGTATTATATATCCTTATTTGGCTCGATATTTTGGTATCAAAATATAACGAATTAACCTAATTTATTTTTAAACGTAGCACCTTTTAAATAGAAAATAACGTTCTTAATAAATTTACGGAACTTCTACAAGCGTACAAATATTATGTACGGTGCCATGGAAATGCCCATATGTTTTTCCTCTGAAAATATAAATGCTATCACCGATATTTTTTAACTTATAATTTTAAGGTTATTAAAAAATTTATTGTTATTATTGATGTTTAAATATCATATTAATGTCCTTAGAAAGTAGTTTTATATTTATTAATAGAAGACAGTTTGTTTGGTAAATAGAATGAGTTTAGATGAAGCAACCGACAAGTATAGCGAAAATTCTTTTCAAGCTTCATTTTTAACCAAATTCAGATTGGGAAATATTGATACGAACATACTTGGGATTTTTTCATTACGATTGACATTTCATTGGCATTGTTTAAAATAATGACAATGAAAGAAATTTAACTACCATTTAATGGTAATGATTTTATTTTAATTATAATTGGTTTACTAATGGCAATGAAATTTTAATGAAATCATTTAATTACTAATTATAATTGAATCAAAAATAATTGTTTTTATGAAACGCAAATTTTTAATCGCAGAAACTCAAAAAAACTTTGTATAAATTATATTAATCTTAACACTCTTATAGGTAGATCCATATTTGAATATTTTAAAAATTTATCTATTTTAAGTAAGATTCGTGTGTAACTTAATGTCTAAGATCTAAGTCCCTTAACACCCTAGCTAGCAGATCTTATAACTTACTCGAACACAAAATTATGTTCCCATAGTGTCACATTTTTCTTGAAAAAGTTAAAAAATAAATATTTGACCAAAATGGCATTTTAAAATAGTGTTTTACTAGAAATTCATTCATTAATGATAATAATTTGAAACCATTTAATCATTACTCATTGGTAATGATTTTTTTAAACTAATTATCAATGAAACCTTTTAATTAAAAAACATTATCATTAGAAAACTAATGATAATGCTAAAAAAAGCATTAGCACCATTTATCATTCAATGCTAATGATATCGTCAATTAACTAGTCCATCTAATTATTTACTCGCATATATGGTTACGAAAACAAGTTTTATATCTAAAAAAGAAAAGCTAAAGGCCAACGTTATTGTTGTTCCTTAAGACGTTGATGAACAGATGTACAGAGTTCAATAGGTCCTCATTTTTCAAAATTTTCTTGTTTCTTAGGAAGAGGATCATGAGTTAAAATCCCAACAGAGCATTGAGTACAAAACAAAATAATTGCTGCTGAGTGATCGCTTAAATGAGTTGTTTAGAAGGTTAATACATAAAACAATTGGTCAAAACTACCGGAAATTCGACTTATTGCTCTTAATGCATAGACGTGGGAGTAGAGTTGATGAAGACGCCCGTTTATTAGAAGCGGATATGAGATTTTAAAAGCTTTTGTACAATAAAACAACAAAAAGTATTTCGAAACTCGATGGAGGCCTTATAAAGATGTGTGGCAATTGTGACTGAAGAGGTGGAGGTGGTGTAGTATGTGTGCTTAAGAACACATCGTAAGTTCGAGTCTAGGTGCAGCTGCTTTAGAAAATATTTTAACTGTTCTGGTATATTAACTAATTAAATAAATTAAAACAATATTTCTAACACGAGGATTTTTTAAATAATAAACTTGAGATATTTCGCTGTGACGATACTTACATTGCAGTTCAATTACGCAAAAATTCGTCAATAGACAGCGGAAGATTGAAAGTACGTAATTTGGTTGAACCCGCAAATGTCTCCATTGAGCTGTAAAATCATATTTTAAATAAATACGTGAAAGCCGCATGATTACTGTAACTCAATCACAATCTAAAAAAAAACAAAATTTAATCTTCGAAAAAAAAAACCGGCGAATTGCTCTAGAGGGCTAAGGTCGTTTAGGCCGTTAGCATCGCAGTTTTACGAATCCATATTCTGTTTGTCGATATTATGTTAAAGAAAAAGTGACCACAGCCAACGAATATAAAAGCTTTTGTTTCAAATAAAATAGGACCATATGGATTTTCTTCATACAAAAATTTGGCTACAAATAACTCAGCATAATTTCATAGTTTTGAGGCTACATGTTTTCAATCGAAAGAAGAGTACATAGCTTCTTAAAGAAATTCATATAAATTTTATTTTAATTATGTTATCTGCTTCTTTGGGATTTATTTATGGCAGATGCGTTAAGACGGGTTTTATATCCTTTTTCCCTTGGAACGGCTATGAAGCAAGTTGATTAAGCTTCTTTTTCACCATCCAAATCAATAGTAAACTAAAATATCCGATTTTCTTTTCCCAAGGGAATTTTTACACGTTTAGCACAGATTTAAAAAGAAAGGTTTTTACACAAGATACAAGACATTTCATTAAAAATATGTTTTACTTAAAAATATAGGGTATTCAAAAAACAAAAAACTAAAAACAAAAACATAACACTACTTTGCACACTTGGCTTATGTAACAATTGTAATATCACAAAAATGTATAAAACACATTTTACACATTAACCAATGTTTAATTTGCTGCTGCTGTTGCTGCTCTGTAAGCTTCAATTGTAACTGTTGCTTTTGATATTACTAAAACAAAAGTAAAAAACACTTTCGTCGTGACTCAACAAAACATTGCAAAAATTTAATTTCAATTTCGTTAAAAAAATATCAAATGGTACATAAAAAGAAAATCAACTAAAAACAAATGTAAAAACAAAATATGCAGAAACGAAAAGTACAATGCTTAAATACTAAAAATTATAAACGACTTAAATGAAATGCTACTAAGCTTTAAATTTTTCAATTAATATAAAATATACTGAAGATAAAAATTCAGAATGAACACAAAGCAAAAATTTAAATTCTATTGAAACAAATACAAATAAAAAATGAAGGGGGTAGCGAAGTGCACTTCTTATTTCCATGTCCTTTATAAAATTGACGGCTAAAGCTGCAAATCGCAATGTGTTGGGATTTTACTAGCAATTTGACAATTAACAATTTTGTAAGTTTCAGCGGTCTTAAAGAAATTCATTATTTTGTTTTTTTTCTTTAAGAACTTAAAACAAGCCCCTGTCTAATTTACAGGGTAGCAAGATAGTAATCAATTCGTATCTAATGTAATTAACTATCTTCCCTTGCTCATTGTGCAGGTACAAAATGTCAGTCAGTCGTTAAAAAATACACCATTTTAATTTCCGAGACATTAAAATTTTAAAATGAGTCGTTTAACGGTTTGGCTGCTCATGAAGTACAAGAAAACTTACGAACGCAGACAGTAGGGTATCCAGCTCTATTGACTCACTGGAGTATCGACGCAATGTGGTGTGTGTTTCACTGTTTTATCGTTACTACAACGGAATGTGCTGTTATGAAATCAGGGAACTCGTTGCTTAAAACTGTAATTTCATAAACGCAAGGCGCTTTACATTAAGATCAAATTCCTTTGTGGTCGATTGGCCAGTGAACCGCACTACGCATTACAGAGAAAATTCGTTTTTTAGCCGAACAGTTCGTATGTGCACTACTCCCTCTATCCCCCTTTCCATAACATAATTTTTTAGTTTTGGCACAATGTATTGCATAAGTAGGAGCCATCCCCTGAGTGCTGACCCTAATTTTAAAAAAAATTGTCTTAATGGATGTTCACGTTTAATCAGACTAAAAACCTGACGCAGCCCTTTTTAATTTATAACCAGCTCCCCTCGGGCTTCATCATTGGCCTGGGAAAAGAAAAATTTAAACAAAGTTTACAATAAACCGACTAAAATTGAAATACTAAAAATTCCGAAATTTGTAACTTCAACAGACGATCGGCCCCAGTAATTGGAAACTTTAATCGCTACTTGCAACAAACGAAATGAAGAAATTAGTCTGCACACAGTTTTGAGGTATCAAATATCAAAGCACTGAGAAAACTTTTTCTACAATCATATTTTTCACAATTATTAAACTCTTGTCTTGTTATCTATAAAATAATTGCAATCGCACGCTTCTTAAAACCACAAGTATCCAACGATTTTTTTAACACATATTTGTTTACGTTTTACTATTTACAAATCTGTCTCTAATATTTGCTCAAAAACAACCTTTTTCTTCATCGCTAACCAGAGAGATACAAAATATCGTTTTTTGTAAGTTGCAATAATTAATAAAAATCAAAACAAACCTGAAATCGAAAATTCCAGCATCGAAGATTTTTATGGTAAATAAACAGGAACGTTATTTGGTACTGCTTAGTTTCGTATTTGTTGCGCGCTGCTATGAGGTTTTTCTTAAATTTTGTCTTGTATTGCACATGCAGCATACACCATGACACATTTACCAACTTTTGCCAAAAATGGTATAAAAAACAAAAACAGCAAAGAAATAAGTTTGAGTAAAAATAAAAGGCTGTTAAGATTTTAAAAAAATAATGAACCAGTTTTAAGACACAGCATTGGGCCATAATTTGCAAAAATTGTGATTCAAATACAAAGGTGTAACAAAGTTAAGACATTTCTCTATTGTATCGATTTTTATTTTATAAAAATAAATTACAGGTGCAATAAGAGCCACGAATTTACTGGCAAAAAACTAACATTTAGAAAAGAGGTAAGTGTATCTCTTATCGGGTCTTGTTAATTATAAGTAACATTATAGATCACAGATTAATATCTGTGATCAAAGACTTAAGGAATACAAAAAAAAAAAAAAAGCAGAAATTTTTTCTATACCAAAAAGGGCACTTAACTGCATGATCGAAAAGAGAAATTCGCATTAGAGATATGGTCAAGGCAGATGGCCCTGTGCATCATTTTCATTGAAAATAAAGGCGGCATCAGCACAACTACTAGATAAGCCTAGATCTCAACTTCCAAACTTGCGCTGTAATTGCTGAACCACACTTTTTGCATCACCCAGTATGTTTTGTTGAAGAACTGATTTATGATTTTCTTAGTTACTTCCATCATGGATTTCCTTTCGAATTCTTTTTCAATTTACCTTAAGTTTTCCCGTTCCTGCCCTCTGTCTATCTTTTCTACCACTTTATTTTTTTGCCAGGAAAAACAAAAATAGACTGAATTTTTTGGCACAAAAAATGTTCTGCGACACAAACATTATGATACGATTAGTTAAGTTTTTGTTGGCGCTTCGTTGCTCTTACCTTAAAACTTAAATAAATAAATTTTTATATATTATTTACTGTAGATTTAAGGTGAATTCGAAATAATTTGAGGGGCACCCACTTCAGTACCTCCCAAACTAACACACCACTTTGGCAAAATTTAGAAAGTATCACTTTTTCTGGTCTTAAAGAAACCTGTATCAGAATTAGAGATTGATACCATTTTAGTTCTATAGATATAAGATAATTATAATTACTTTGCAACAAGAGTTTAAATATTCAATCGGATCCACTTTATAACTTTATAACTTATTTATATAAGAAAATTTTAACTTCGAAAAATGAGTGAAATAATTTGCATACGTAATGGGTTCTACCTAGGGTTTGGGATTTCCCGGGAAACGGGGGAAAAAATGTCACATTCCCGTGATTTCCATGTATTCCCGGGAAAAAAGCAATTCTTGAAAAAAGCAAGTTTATTTAATAAAATAATATTAAAAAATTCATAGTTTTATTAAAACATTAACAAACAATAAAAATAATTGCTAAATAATAGTTTTAACAGTTTATAAAACAATAAAAACAATTCAGGTGACAAAACATACATATAAATATTTGTACTACATAACGAAGCTGCTGTAGTCAAAGTGGTAGACATGTTGACTACAAACCTGGTTGGTCAGTGTTCAACTCCTGCGGCAAATAAAAATGTGTTTTTCTGTTTAATGGTATAAATATATATTCAGAATTAACATTAAAACGTGCAGCCCCCTTCGCCGGCACCTTTTCATAGCATATATTTGCCGGCGAAGTAAAATAACTAACTCTCTATCTTTCTCTTCCACCACCTGTCGTATCTCTCATCTATCCCTTTCCTAAAAGAATGTAGCACGGTTGCAAAAATAACTAAAAAGGTAAATAATGCCTGAAGTGCTAATTCTCGTTATACATAAAAAAAGATAAAAATACTGAAAAAGTATCTTATTAATTCTTTTTTGAAAAATATGATTTTGGAACAGCATATTACAAATTACTAGACATACTGTTACTTGTTTTCGTTGCAAGATTTGCAACAATTGAAAAAAACCTTTCACTTTCTACTGGGGTAGGTTTTGTTGTCAACAACGCGTCATAAAGATTATCCATATTCGTGTTTCAAATGATAGTGGCTTTAAATTTCTCTTTAAACAAATTATTAACATTTTGATCTTATTTAGTGCCCACGATAATGTCCGCGTAATATTTCTAATTATCTTAAAATTAAAATTTAGAAAAACGTTTTTTTAAACATTTGTTGTAGAGTTCTGTGTTTAACAGTGTTCAAAATTTTCCATCTACAAAAATAAAATGTACTAACAACCGTTCTAGCACCATTATACCGATAAAATTAGGTGACTTTACATTGGTATCTGTAGTTTATCAACGAAATTACATATTTTAATGAACAGGGACCTCCTCACAAAATTTGATTCAAATCCAGACAGACACAGACTAGACTTCTAAATATGGATGTTTTGAAATTTCATATCGCCTAATATATACACCAACATCGAAGTTTTAAAAAATTATTTCATGTACAGTTTTTTAAATTTCACAACCAAAATAGTTTAAAAGCAATCAGTGATTTCTTTAAAGTGCTTATGATTTAAAATTTCCCGTTTTCCGGGAATTTAGTCATAATTTTCCAAGGAAATTGTGGATAGCTTTTCCTGCTCGAGAATTCCCGTTTTCCAAATCTACTTCTACTTTAGTACACTGTGCTTCTGTGCTTCATTTGTACATTTTAGTAGCCAATGTTAAATTTGAAACAAGGAAAATCACAAACTTTCATTCAAAACAGAAAAGTTACGCCAACAGATATTCTCTAAAAAAAATTGTTCAATAAAACATTAGGAACTGCGCTAGTAGCTACATTTGCAAATCAATATCCCATGTCTGTAAAATATTTAAACGATTATAAAAGAAATCGTTGATACTAAGAAACATAAAACGTCTCATAAGAGTAACAACACATAAAGTAAATTATTTAATAAAACTAAAGCCAGAATGTAAAAAAAAATTAACAGCAAATTAAGTCTAGTCGAATATATGAGACATTATTTTGGCAACATTCAAACTTACAGCAGAGCAGGAGCGAAATTTTGATTCAAAATTCTACACGTTCAGTAAATGAATGAAATGGTAATAGTGAAATTATTGAATAACTTTGCATCTGAGTGTTATTGGAAAAGCTTTTCTAACTTAAATTGTTTTAAATGTTTCGAAGATGTGAAAGATTGTGAATGCACAAAATATATTCAAACGTCTTACTTTCAAACGTAATTCTTGCAAAAAAAAACCGACTTTAAAACAGATTTCATCTGTCAGTCTTTAATGGTTCAAGAGTATGACCACATACATTTATTTACGTTAACTATTGGGACACCCTTATTTTCCATCTCCAAACTTTATAATTATTCAACCGTTTAACAGTTTGGCAATATTCATCAAATTACAGCAAATATAGGGACACTTCTTAAATTATAATTTGAAATTATAAATTTAAATTATATAGTTGCTGTTGTAGTATACTTAGCAATTAGGTTCTTTGTAAATTTCACCATCCTTCTATAACGATTCCACTGTTTGGCCATATACATCAGATAACATCCACTATTGTAGGACAAACTTGTGGACTTTCTGTCTATCTTTAAGTGTTTGTACATAACGGTTCAAAAAATACGGCTACATAGTTCGAATTCCATTATTTTTGGGAACACCCTATAATTTCTAAATTCAAATTTTAAACTTGTTGATATAGCGAGCTTAGCAATTAAGGTCCCTTTAAAGTTTCATCGTTCTGTCTATAACGTTTAAAAAGTCTGGTCACATACACTAAATTACATCAAATATTGGTACACCTTTTAGTTTCCAAATTCAAATTTTATAGCGTAGTTAACAATATAGGTTTGTTGTAAATTGTTCAAATGTACACAAATATAAAGAAAGCAACATTTAATCGAATTGATAACTTCTTAATTTTTTTTTAAAGTTCACTAAATGTGTTTATTTTGTAGAAAAAAGGTTTGTATTCCTACTTCATATATTAACAGCACACAAACGAATAATCGCAAATAAAGTTATAACTGGCAAGCCCTACAAAAATATTTAAAAATATTAGGTAAACAAAACAAAGAAATGTTTGACTTTATGCTCAAATATTTTGAGATGATGTTTGGATGTTACAATTGAATCAAAACCATGAGACTCACTCAATCAGCAATAGAATCTACAAGTAGTTGAGTGAGTCCTAGTAGACAAATTTTCATTGTATTGCACGTCTGTCTACATAAAATAATTCACTCATTTGTTTGTTTGTTCATATGTTGTCAAACAACAAGTTACAACGTTGTTGTAGTTGCTAGTTGGCTTTTGGCCAGGTCGAACCGGTTTGGAAACAAACTTTTTATTTATTTATTAACAATCAGCTGTTTTTCAATTATATAGCATACCAAGTATACAACAATGAATGCCTCTCATTTTTTATTTGCTTTCATTTTATAATTATTTTTTGTTTTAATGATCTGAGGCGTCATTATTTGAGAGGTTTGAAAAGTGTTGCCGAGTTAAAATTTATTTTTAAAAAGATTAAAAGCGAAAATCGATTTTTAATGCCTAAGTATGCTTAAATCAGCAAAGATAATTGCAGGTTTTAGTCGTCTTGTGAAAAGAGAAATAAACTTTTTTTGAATATTTGTAATTAAACAATTGAGAGTGCTGAATTCGGCTATGTCGATTCTTACATGACCTTTAAAATTTTCTCTGGTTCATCTTGTGCCTTGGCAAAGTTTATTTCAATACGAACACAGGTCAAAAGACCTAATCGACTTCACTAAGAATAAGAACTCAGAACTCATTGGGTAGGAAATTGATATTGTAGAACGTACCCTTTTCCGCTGTGGTGGAGGGTACAATAACACCCTACACATGCGTCTAGCAGTCGAAGAAAAAGAAACCATACCTGTTCTGTTGCTATTTTGCTCTCATACTAAGGCCACGTCTACCTACGTACTACCTTTTTCTTTTTTTACTACATAATCGCCTTTACCATCTCAGCTGCTGTGATAATACATTCATACAGGCATCCTAAACATCTTACTTTCCTATTGTAATAAACAGGCGCCGCTTTCCATTATGTATAATTCCTTGTAACACTGGTTTGATTCGCTATTTATCATTTGTTTGCCTTCAAATAACTCAGTGGCTACACAACGATAATTATTTTTCTTATAGTTTAAACTCCTTTTTTACAAACCCACAGACTCCTAGGATACTTTAGTTTTACTAGATATTTCCCTGTACGGTTTTTTATGTAGTTATCTCTTATTATTTTTATTTTCAAATTATCAACTTCAAAGCAACATGAAACTTTCTTAATAAGGCTACTATCTCGTAAAATAAATGTATTTTAGGGATAGCTTCTTCATAATCAGCCATCATGGCTGATGTACCTGTGTTAACTAAAATTTCTGTTATTCTTAGTGGTAGAAACTAATATCTTGTTTTGCGCTGTTTAACAGAAAAAAAAAATTATAAAATAAGAGCAATTTTAAAGGGTTTTTGATTCCACAGGAGACGGTGAAGAGTAAAGAAACGCGTTTTTACCTTTTTTTAAATCAACTTTTCGTGCAGGATTTTTTTTTTTTCAATTTTTGAAATAAATTTTAAAATAAGCAATTTTCTTAGTTTTTTGTGTCAGAAAATTAAGTTGAAACTTGAAATATTTTTGGTGGCCTTAAAGTCCGCTTATAAATAGTTTATATTCAAAACTGGTTAAAATTGATCAATATAACATAAATTCTATCTCTATATTTTTTCTTTACCTTTTATATCATTGTTTTGAGTAATGGAAGCTAAATATATTGCTTAATATTTATGCATAACTTTCATATAATGCAACCGTCTAGTGTAACAGGGGGCCGACAGCTGACATTTTCTTCTCGCATTGACAGCCACAAACAAACTCTACTGCGAGTGCTTTGCTAAACAAACAAGGTGAAGAGAATTCCACACTTTTAAATATAACCTAGTCCATGGTGGAAAAACAGGAATAAATGATACGCAGAGGACTTGATCTCCAGCATCCTAATTTAAAACACCTTTAAAACTGCCACAGTGAACTTAAACGCTCATTAAAATGTTTTTGTGAATCACTCGGAAAATTTTTCTGAAGTCGCAAAAAAAAACATGGTTGTGACAAAAACGACAAGATGTAGAGAGTTTATCTCGAAGGTTTCACTGGTCAAGAAAGATGCTGTAAAAATGGGAAAACTCGCCATAATAGGAATAAGAAATCCGTTTCTTCAGTAGATATTTTTTTACAGAGTCACATATCGTAAGAACCAGTACATGAGCGAGGATCGAAATGTGAGAAAAATGACCAAAAAGTTGCTTTTTTATTTTAAAGTGAGAGATGACGTCGGAGAACCGAAAATAATCAGCAACCGTTCAATATTTTACAGATGCTTCGAAAACTAAATGGCTTTGGGACCAACTAAATCTGTGATCCGACAATTTTTTTCAATCGGCTCTAAAAATATTTCCTATTTCGTCGACAATATGAATTTTAGTAATGATTTGTTGTATGGAAATCTAGCTATGAAATGAGGCTGCTGTAGTCATCGTAGTAAGCACTTTGACTACAAACCTAGTTGGCCAGGGCTTAACCCATTGGGTAAACAAAAACTTAATATGTGTTTTTTGTTTAATGGTATAAATACATATTCAGAATTGAACAATACAGCACTCAGTCTCCTTCTTCGGTACTTTTACGTAGCACCATGCGCCGGCGAAATAAAACAACTAATAAAATGCCTATACTTTCACCACCTTTTTTTCTCCTTTATCCCTTTCCTAATAGAATGTAGCGCGGTTGCATTAGTTAAAATGTTGCCTGAAATGCTACTTCTTTGAAAAAGATCAAAGTTTGTTTTATTCGTTAAAGCCGTTAAATTCCAAACAAAAGTCAGACAGATTTAATTTAAAATACATAATTAAAATTAAATAAAAAAATAAAAAAATTTTTATTAAAAAATTTCTAAGTAGACCACAAAAATATTTAATTAACAATATTAAAAAACGCTAAAGTATCATTACTTCTTATAGAAACACAAAAGGAACAAATAATCGTGACGTTGATTTAATTGATTGCACGGTTGAACGCGTGCTGAACAAGTTTTTTGTTTTTGTATGAAATGTTTGTTTGTCTTCTTAAAATATTTTCTACATGAAACTTATGAAAAATTATGCTTTTAAAAACAACAAAACTGTTGGCTGGGGTAGTCAGGCTGACTGTCGACAAACTCACTAAGTGTCTTTAGACTCGCGCTTTTTCAGTTGCTACTTTTTTTTTTCTTGATAATTTTTTGAGAGATTTTCCTTGTGTTTGTTGCTTATTTCGTTTTAAGCATTTATTTTGATTTGTTGTTTTATTTTGATTGTTGTTTTTATTATTGTAAAAAGTTGTAAATTTAAAAAAAATGCGGTAATACTTTTTACGGGCAACTGGTGTTACGTTTTAATCTCTTGTTATTGCAAATTATAGTGCGATATGAAAATGTGAAATAATGTTTATTATTATGTGATCTGTGAGGTTGAGCTTTTATGTTTAATAAAGCACTCAACTAAAAGATATGAAATATTTCACACCTTTGCAATTAAAAATAGTTGTCACTTTTTAGAACTTAAATTTCATATAGCAGACAATAAAACTTTCGTAACGAAACTGAAAGATGAAATAAAATGATTAGTTTTTTGCAACTTCAGCGATCGCGATAGTGTAGTCTTAAGTCGCTTGGAGTTTTGACATTATGTAAAATTTTTTAATTACTTAATTTTTACGAGTAATTTAAGAAAACATTAGTTTACCCGATTGGAAAAAGTTGCCAATATCATATGCGATTAGATGCCGCTGAAGTACAAGTTATGGTTTTGATCAAATAATTCCGGTAGAGATATAATTTATAAAACAAATATCATCGAAATTAGAATTTGTATTAATTAGATTTTAAGAAAAATTAATTGCCACTTAATTTAAATAATAAATTTCAAGAGAGATAACATGACGATTATATTTTCATGGGAAGACATGAACCTGCCTCAGAAAAAAATTTAGAGCACAAATTTAGTTATCAAATTACTTTAGCTTCAAGCATTGTGAGTGCAATCAAGTAAAAGTGCTATATTAGGCTGTGCCAAATCTTATATACCCTTCACCATTTATGTAAATCTAAATTGGTGAAGTTACTCCAATCCAAAAAAAAAATAAAAAATAAAATATTGAGGTGACATAGAATTAAAAAACTGAAAAAAAAGTTTATAAAAATATAGTCGGCTGCTAATGGGTTAAAAAATGTTTAGTATTTTCTGAAAGATCTCTTTAAGAGCTTTTAGATTTTACCCATAATGATATCTTAAAAAATATTGTGCGCAATCGTACTTTTCTATGAAAAGTGCAGAGTCCCATAACTCGGAAAATATGGGCGAGCGCCATTTTTTTTCACTTAATATTTTTTTCTTATTTTTGAACTCTCTATCGCCCGAGAATTTTTTTATTGGAGTTACTTCATTGTTCCAAATGATATGGAAAAATTAAAAGCAGGCGTATTGTTTTGCCCACAGCCTCTAAGGACATAGATCGATCTTAATAATTTGTAATAGCAAAATTTTCGAAACTATGTCTGATCGATTGATATTTAAATTTTCTCTAGCTCATCTGGTGCCTTGGCAAAGTTGATTTTAACACTAACACGGACGGACAGGCGGACATTGCTTAAACAACTTCGTTTCAGAATAAATACATTTTATGGGGTCGGAGGGTTTAAAAATTGTGAAGGGTTTCAAAATTAAAAAAATTTTTTGCAATAAGTCTCACATGGTTTTTGTACTTAATTATCAATTTAAAAACAAATCACACATTAGTAGCAGAGCAGAGTTGGAATTTAAAATCTGTTCTTAAGACCCTATAGGAACAGAACCATACGGACATGTTTTTTTTTTATACTCGTAGGCCTCCTAACTCATGTAAAAACCGTAAAGTTGTCGTCTGTATTTTTTGAGTTATTTGCATTTAAAAATAGTGTTTTCTTTTATTTTTCCTAGAGAGCAAAAAGTATCTTATATTAACTCTAATATAAATCTTATAAAAAAATTTTATGTACTTTTAGCGTACTGCGTAATGATTTGTACTCTTCGGCTTAAATACTAAAATTCATCTTTAGTCACGGCCTTCATTTTTATAGTTTTATGATTAGTATTAATTTGATCAATAATTAGCATAAAACTATTAAATAATATTTACGGTCCCAAATATGATTTTTAACCGAAAAGGCCTTGTTACTTCTACAAGCAATCGTTGTAAGTCAGGCTAAGCGGTTTGGAGTCATGCCAAGACTTTTTAAGTGTTTATCTTTAAATTTGCATTTCTGTTGTTTGTTAAAAAAAATTCTTCTATGGCCTTTCATGTTATCTTTTTAAATTAACAACTAAATAAAAATGAAAAATGTTAAGTTAAACATTTATTTCTAACCTCTTTAAAAAGCAAACGAGAAGCTAAATAATTCCCCTGAAATATGTTACATTTTTCATTATTAATGATAAAATATTTGTATCTAATTTATTTAAATTCTCAAGATCAATTATTTGGTATAAATTAAAAATATTAATACATAGATAATAAAAACATAATGCATGAAGATTTTAATAATGATGTTAACCATGATTATTTAACCCAACAACCCAGTTACGATAATAAAAGCAAAAATTTAGGTGCATCATGTTATAGCAAACATGTTGGAGTTGGCTAAGACAACAACATCAAACTGCAACATGTAGTATAAACGTTGGCAGAGAGATCTTAAAACAGGTAAGACTTTAAAATAAAGCCAGACTTAACTCAAACCAGCTAATAAATGTAGTCGATGTTGGGCTTTCAAAACAAACGGTTGAACGTCTTAGAAACTAAGAAAAGAAGAAAAATTTATGAACTAAAATAATAAAAAAAACGCGCCAAAGAAAACGGTCTTTAACACAATAATGCACTTAAACTGTTTGAATGTTTTATGACTAAACCAAAGAAAAATGTTTACAAGGAAATTTAGTTGCAATAAGGCTGGCCGAGGGAAAAGTAAAAAAAAAACAAAATTTTTTAAAAGTTTAAAATAAAATAAAGGAAATTAACAATAAACAAATTATAAGCAATTTTTTTTTCTTCCTAATAAAAAAACATTTTCTAAAGCAATTTCTTAAATTTCTTTTTCATACTCCTGCAAATTTAATAATTATTAAAACTTGTATTTGTGAGTGTTTTATTTTTATACATAATTTTTTTTTTTTTTTTTGTTGCAAGAGAAAATTCATTGCCTTAAAGTTTTTAATTTTATCGCGTTTGTATCTAAATAATAGTGTAATTTCTTAAGTTTTTATAGCTGTTTTTATCTTTATATTTACATTTTGTAATATTGCAAATATCTACAAGAAAAAAAGTTTAAAAAAAAGCAACGAAAAATATATCCAGCTGTAGTGAAAAATACAAAGAAAAAAAATGTTGAAAAAAAGTGAAACTGCAAATCGTTTATTTCGTCGTGGTGTCCGTCGTTATCATAGTGGCCTTTGGCCAGTTGCCATTGTGTGCGCGGCATTTGGCTTGCAACTTTTTGGAAGTTCAATGGCATTTACCATACTTTCGCCCTTTAGTTATACTTCGTTAAGCTTTAAGAATCTTTTAAACAGTGTCCTGCTATCGAGCAATGCCAATCTGGCTGGCGGTGGACGTAACCTAAAATCAGATGTTTTAGAAGATGCTACACTGATAACGGTGAGTGTAATTTAAAGTTTAAAAATCCTTTGAACTTCTACTTTTAAACAGAAAAAGAAGCTACAAACTTTTTTTTAACAAGTAAGAGTTTGTTTAAAGTAAAAAAGAAAAATAAATAAAAAACTAAGTATTAATAAAAAGAAGAATTGGAACGTAACCAATTTGTTATAATAAAAATTAGTTCATGGTTTCTTTCTTCTTTTTATTTGCACATATTGAAATAGAATTTGAGTTTCATTTTCTCGTATGGTTTTCTTTATATTTTTTAAGACTTCAAAACTAATTGTTTAAAAAACTTTAAGCTATAATTGTTAAATTTTTATATTTCCCACATTAAATCGTCACTTAATACTACAATTAGATTTGGTAAGAAAAGTTTAACAGGGGGCACTGTTTTATTATCTGTTTGCATAAAAATTAAAAAGCTGAAAATTAATTCCATAATTACTTGCATCGATGCCCTTGTGTCTCGCATTATATGATTCGCAAAGTTTGGAGGTTTATTTTTGTGTCAAAGTCGGATAAGTTGTAAGACACGTTTTGCTTCGAATTTTCCCTGCTATAAGCCCAAGGGGATATTTCTGTCAATTTAAAAGTACTGTCAGTGTAAACTCTCTAGCTGGGATCACCTCAAACTGATTTAATTTCCAACGTCATCCTTGTTACACAATAATCTCTGAGCTAAGTTTCCGAGTTCTTTAACAAATTATCTAGTTCTCATTTATAAAGCTATGGGCATAAATAATAATGCAGTAAAATTGTTTGCTTATCACCTACAAAATTTTACATAAAAATGCAATTTTTAAGCCAAAAATATTTTTCTTTTAGTACAGAAACTTTATAAACAACATGAGAATTGCTTTCTTTTAATAATGTTATGTTTCATTTTAATATTGTTGCTAGTTTTAATAAAAATAAAATAAACTTTTCTTTTTATTTTCTGAAATTTAAATAAATTGTTATCATATTTAAATTCAATTCAGTAACGAAGCGTGAGTAATTATACCATTGAAATTTCTTCATTATAAATATTTTTTCTTTAAATAATTTATTTGAAGCTATGGGCGATATTCGTACGCCTTTAGTTGACCCAAAAGCAAGGAATGTAAAGATCTGATATATCTTCACAGTGATGTGAAACAAGAAACAGTACTTTATTTACAAAAAAATAATGAGCAGAATCAATAATATATTAAACAGATATAAGCAGGTATCGGGGACATAAATACGCAATAAAATTATAAGTTCTTTTTGAGTTCTTTGTGAAATAAACATAAATGAATGTGGAATGTGAAATAAAGTTGAGTAAAAAACATATACGGGCGCGACAAGACGGACTCGAAAATTTTACTTTTCCTTATCCCCCCTTTGCAGAGGTTGTGCGCTAATATCGTCATGAAATATAGTCATCTCTGTTAGAGCTGTAAATGAATCATACTTTTTTGATTTTAATTCTTAACGAGTTAACTAAATTTTAAATTAGTTCTTTTCATAATAAAAATTAATTGAATGCAATTTATACCAATTCATACAAATTACTTTGTTAAAGTGAATCAGAATTCATTTTCGATTCGCTTCAATTGGACTAATCTTGAATTCTTTCAAATGGCTTAAAACAAAGTATTGTAATGCAAATAAATGTAATCAAAACAAATTGCAATCAATCGAATTCAAGAGCAGATCTAGAAGTAAAAGCTCAAAGAAAAAATGGTGATGGATAATGCATTTTTACTCAAAAAAATCAAATTTACTTTCAATTAACGAGTTGGTAATGAATCGCTAATTTCTTTTTATAATTTATTTGAATTAATTTAAATTAAATTCAATTCTAATGATCTGGAAATCAATTGCAATTCACTTTGACAAATTTTGTTTGTGAAAAAAAACGAATTACAAACTCACTTGAATTGGAAACGAATTGTAATTCGTTTTCACCAAATTCAATTGTGTTGGCTCAAACTTCATTCAATTCAATTCATTTTTTTTTTTTTTTGTTAAAAGAATATATTCGAAACTAGCTATTTCAGTACATGAATGATCCACGAATTAATTTAAAAATAAATGCTTCAATCACAGCTCTGATCTCTGTTAAGGAAATATTTTTATTGCATAAGAATTTAGGAACAACGCAACTCAGCTTCATTTTTTTTTTTTTTTTGCTTTTCCAATAGTTTTATGTTATATTTGTACGCTTTACATTCAAAATAATCAACGAGTTCATTTCTCCTCTTCTACTGACTCTTATTTTTCTTCTCATATCTTTATTTTATTTTGCAATACTGTGTTTCCTCTCTTTTGTTTTCATATTTGGCGATAATTGTTTTTTTTTGATCTGGCTTTCTTTCACTTTCAACGTCTTCCCATAGCTTCTAGAACTGAAAAACTATCGATAGTCGGCATATTCGATAGTTTCGATAGTTTGCTTAAAAACTATCTGGGAACTATCCGTATCGAATACTATGGCTATCGGAAAAAAACTATCGATAGTAATTCATAAACAGTACTGTCGCTTGTTTTGCAGCTTTATTAGCTTCAGCCGCGACAAGTTTAAAATGTCAATAAAATTTAATCATCGTAGTTCACATAAAAATCAGTAAACAAATGCAAACGATTACTAATTACTGAAATTTATCGAAAGCGATTTTTGGCAACGGTAGCGACATGAAGATATAATTGAAAGTAAACTGAAAAAGCTTCCGTTATTAGAATTCCCGGCTCCTTTTATTGTGTTATTACGTGAGGTAATTGCCGGCAGGTAATTTCTAAATTACAAAAAACTAATTTTATTACTGTTACCACTCTTACAAAACCAAAGTGATATCTTGATATTAATCGTAAAACAGCTCAAAAAAAAAAAAAAAAATAATAAAATAGTTTGTTTTAAGTTGCAAAAAAAATTTTAAATTTAGATTAATGTTGGAAGCAGGGTACATCAATCAAGACGACAAGTAATAATTCATTAACAAAAGCTTTGCATTTATTTAAGTTTTAAAAATTAAAATTTTTACCTCTAAAGTAATAAAGGGTTCTATTCGAACCGTCTACAATCCAATATATCTTTAACTATTTGTTGTTAAAAATTTTAAGTTGCTTTCTATTACGGTCAGAAGTAGAAGTCAATATACGTTGAAATCCAGATTAAAGATTCACAATTTACGTTTTAATTTTCTTTTTTTATACCAGGAAATATATTGGCAAAATTTTAGGTATCGCCCTTTATACACAGTTTCATCATTCTGGGAACATCCTTTATTATTTATCCTTATTTTTTATTTGTCAAAAAAAGAAGAGTGTCTTTTACAACTCAGAGAAAGGCTTGTGACAAACGGATAGACAGACATGCACACATTGTAGCGAAATCAGCATTACTACCTCTTACCATTTATATAGAAAACTTCTACGAAGAATATAAGTAAATCCAAAGCGAAAAATATCAAGTGATACTTTGAGTTTAAAAGTCTAAGTGGTTTACCCCTGACATAAGATTATAGTTTTCGGTTCACCTCTGCAAAATGTACAAGGTTGGAAAATTATTTCCTATACGAGGTTGTCAAGTTCAATGCCTTTAAGAACTAACTTGTACTAAAATGATGTTCATATAAAAGCAAAAAGAAAAAAGCATAGTCGAGAACCCAAAAGCTACAAATTGTTAAATGGAACGCGGATAAGAAGTCTAGAAGTTCTATGACGGTTGGAACCATTTTTTTTTATCTCGCTACTGATTGTTTAGTTGCTTACATTTTAAGCATTAACCAAAATTAAGGCGTTTTATTATCTTCTATTTTATAATCAAATTATGCATTTTGTTGATAGTATTAGATTTTGTAGTCAAATGTCAACTTTGCCTATAAGCAATCGGAAAAAGTAAATTTTTACTGGTTTTCTTGGTTTTAAATTTATTTGTAGGTATTTTTTCTTTATTGATGTATATTTTCGATCTTATATGAAATTAGTTTTATCTCTTTAAATTTTTGTTAACAGACTGATTTATGTTTTTTATACCCTTTACCACAGGTTGATTGAGCGATGTCCGTCTGTCCATTTGTCCGTCCGTGTTCGGGTTGTAATCAACGATGGCAAAGCAGTAGAGTAGCTAAAAAAAATTTAATACACAAATTGATCAAACATAGTTTCGAAAATTTTTCTACTGAAAATAAGAAAGATTAATCTATATCCTTTAACGCAGCGGGAAAACACAACACCTGCCTGTAATTTTTCCATATCATTTGGAAGTTTAGTAATTCCAACGAAAAAAAATATACATATATATGAAGCGATAGAGGATTAAAAAACAAGAAAAACATCAAGTGCGCGAATTCGGAGTCGCCCACAGAAAAGTACGATTATGCACCTCAGATCTACGGATATCATTTAAAAGCTTTTCAAGAGATATTTTAGGAAATACTAATATTTTTTGAAATGCTTAATCCATTAACAGCCGATGAAATCTTTAAGTAAAATTATATATCGTACTTAATAAATTTTTTTTCTTAAATTTTAATTCTCTGTTACCCCAATATTTGTATTTTTTTCTTTTTGATTGATGTTACTTCTCTGAACTAGATTTATACATATGGTAAAGGGTATATAAGATTCGGCATAGATGAATATAGTACTCTTACTTGTTTTTCTATAAAGTTTTGTAGCCTTCGAGGTTTTTATTGTTTTGCATAAATTTACAATTTTAATGGGTAAAATCATATTTAAGCTTTCGTATTTTATTTCACTTATGTAAAGGATTCCATATCTTATTTTGGTAAAAACATATTGTTTGTAAATCTTGCTTCTTTTTGAATGTTTTAAAGTTCGCAAGTTTCTGAACGACTGCAAAAAATTTTTTTCAGGACTTTTTTATAGTTTTACATTTCTGATTTTAGTAAAATTAATAATTTTGAATTAAGGTTAGAATACAGAAAAATTATTTTATATATTAAAAACACTTATTTTGCTGTAGAAGTTCAAAAAATTATAATGTCTTTTTTATATCATTATTTTTACAAAGGCAAAACCTCACATTTATTTTGCTGTCATAATGACTTAGATGACTTTGTATAAATTTTGTTTTATTTCTAAGAAAAGCTTTATTTCTGTTTATCTATTTTTCGTTTCCTTTGACCACAAACTTGAAAATAAAAAAATACAATGATACCTGTAAAAAAATGTAAAACTAAAAGTCACTACACATATGCAAGCCATGTGCAACATAAACTATTTACAGTGGCGGTTATATATTTATTTTTATGGTATGCAATATTCTAACATGTTTTCATGATAAAAAAAGAATTCGCAATCCTTACGCATATGTACTTGAGTAAACTGAACTGAACAATGGTGCTGTGCGGTAAAATAAAAGGGGAATATTATTTAATATTTGTTTAGTAGCGACGCCAACTGTTATGTGGAGTTGTCTGCGTATTTCTTTAACACAAGATTATAAGTATGAATTAAATTCCAAAAGAGTCTTGACTATAAAGTTGTTAAGTAGCCGTGTAAGATGAGCTGGTAAAGGCGCAGGTACAGCATATGGCGAGTAATATATAAAAATTACCGCCGAATTCGATTGTACTAGTTGCTTGTAGAGTGATGATAAATTATACGGTTCGTCATTATAGACGTCATTTAAGAAAAAGAATGTCAATATTTAAAAATAAAATTTTTTAGCGGTCTCTAAAAAACCAAAGTTTCAGAGGCTTTTTTAGTTTCAAAGGTCACGTCTATTCCATTCTTAGATAATTATAGCCTACTAGGGATTAAAACGTATCAGAAAATTACATTTAAATGAAACACATGACATGATCACCAGTAAACCTTCAGTAGCATGATTATCATAAAAAACGACAATTTTTACGGCCGCTCTGTGTGAAGGACTAACCTGCAATGCTTTGGACAGAATAGGGACTTTAAGAAAAACACCATAGCTTAAACTGAGACTGTCTGATATCCAAGATCCTAATGACTGTCCGAAAATTTGTTACTTGAATTTATTTGTTCAAATTTAAATCTTTAGGCAATAATAGTAAAATATATTTTATTGCTGATTATATTTGCCTTAAATAGCTGACCATAACTGTAGATCGCGTGTTAAACTCTACTTAACCCTCTTCATCGCTGCAGTAGTATTATTGGTAATAAATAAAAAACAACAATAATGACTGCATTAACTTTCTAATAGAATTCACTCAATGAGTAATTTAAAACAACTTGGATATTAACTTGTTTGCTGGCAGATACCAGTAGCAAACAAATAACTCTAAAATTTTTTTATTTTCTGATTTACAATATTGCAAAGAAAAGCTATTCTTTTGTTGTTGTTAAAAAAAACAACTTAATTAAGTTCAGCTTGCCATACTGTGGTCAGTGAACTTTTTGTCGACAAGTAAAAAATAATATGACGAAATTAAAAACTAAAAATGCAAGTAAAACGAAATCACACTGAACTACTTCTAGATTGTAATTATTAAGATCATAAAAAATGTAATAAAAAATACTTAAACTGGTTAAAAAATTAAAGCGTGTGACACATTTGTTTTTTATTTTTATTATAAGCAACCCAAACATCTTGCACATAAAAACTGCAATTCATTGCGGTAGCTTGGCTGTTCGATTAACCTGGTAACTCGCTTAACGTGTATTCACTTTGTGACCAAAATACCCTATATTGAGGTTATCAATCGTTAGCTTAGGCAGCCAGCTATGTTACCACAGCCCATTTGGGCTTATTAAATGGTCCCTTTGTTACCAATCGTAGCACTGAATTCAATTTGTGTCATTGAAATATCAGTTTAAGTCATTTAAAAATTTAATATTTTTGTTGAAGAATTTGTTAACGAGAGAGACAGAGAGAGAGATAGAGGGATATTCGCAGACAAGTTGAAAAAGTGTCTACTTATTTTTATGATGCCCGGTAATGCGACAACAAATGTTGTGAGGAAGGCTAAGTCTAGTACATATTATCCCACCAGCTAGTGTCTGAATAATGCTACCATTTCTTTGAAATGTCTTTCCGAACACCATTTATACGTTTAACAGTACTTCTAACCATCCTGCACCTTCATTAATTTCAAATTTTTTTGTCGCCCTTTTAAAAAAAGTGACCGAAGATTCCACTTTAAATAGACTTTAGCGGAATGTCGCACAAAGAAGTCAGAGTGCTAACTATGTGAAAAAATGAAAAGTAAAATGACGATAAAAAAGCTTCCTTTAACATTGACTGACGAAGATAAGAAAACTTGTATAGTGAAAGTTTGTACTGATTATTTAAAGGGGAAGGAACTATTAGACCCGACGAAAGAACTCAATTTTAAAGGATATGTTATTCTTATGTGCATAAGCTTCCTTAAGCCAACTTAAGCAAGTATGCAAATACCTATTAATCGTTTGTGCCAAGCTGTTATGTACCTAATATTATTTTTCGGCATGTTACCTCAAATTTCATTTGCTTAAGCGAAGTACGAAATTGATCACACATTCCGTACGGAAACAGCTGATTTTGCTTTGTGTTTTACATACATACATTGATAAAAAACAATTTAATAAAAAGCAAATGTGCTTAATTTAATAGAAAATGTAACAAAACTCTACATTTAATCACTTAGTTTTAACATTTTCTTTTAACTTTAATCGACGTCAAAAGGTTTTTATTGGCCCAGCCTGTTGAAGGGGCACAAAAAGAAAGATTACGTCGTTTAATACATTTTTTATAACATGTTTACAAAATTCCAAAAACTATCTTAATATAAATATTCAAGCAAAATTTTTAAATTATAATGGCTATTTGAATTGTATTTTTTAGACTCATTTGTTGAAAGTTTAATTTGGTTTTTTGTTTTTTTTTATAAAATATTAAGAAGGAACTTGAATTATATGTGTTTTTACTTCCTATGTTAATTTTTAAAAATTTTAATTTTTTAAAGTGCACGTTAGAGTATTCATTGTTTCTCATAAAAAATGAAAATAAAAAAAAATTTTATCTTGCAGTATGTGCAGTAAAACGAAGTGAATATGAATCAAACCTCACAGTCACATAATAAATGCACTTCTAAATATTGATAGTGAACACTTACACTTTCAACCGATAAGCAAATATTATTTTTCTCCAGTCGGCTGTACTGTTTTCTTAGATGAAATTTTCTCTTCCACCCATTTCACTACTTCGTATCACTACGTTTTACTATATTCTGTTTTTCTGGAAATCAGTATTGAAATATTTATAATATAACAAAATAATATTAACAAAAGAATTATAAAATAACAAACGATAAAATCATGTCAATAGTAAGACATTAACTTTTATTTTCATTGTATTCTAATAGCAGACAAATCAGTTATATGTTATATGCCTATAACGTTTTAAATGATAAGGCTATATTCCTCAAAACCCAGCCCCTTTGGAAAAGGCATTAATTTTTAAATTTATTTGCCACACTTATATTTATAACTAACAAATTTTTAAATACTTTGCGTGAACCTTAAATGCCTTCCTACTGGCGTTAAGAAGATAAACCCATATGATGAAAAAACAAATCACTTTAGGAACACTTTTCATAAAAATACATGCGGTTGCCTTTTAAAATTATGGCTAGGTAGGTGAAAAGTACATCACTATTGAGACTCACTTTAACGTTTTTTTTTTTTTTTTGACTTGGTACTACAGGGCCATACTTTTATAAGGGCTGTTCAAATTTGACGTGTCTCCCTAATAAAGTTCAAAATCGAGTATAACCACATGTACACATAAATCAGCAAGGAAATTCTTTCCCACCATTAAATTTATCTGTTAAAAAAGCATTAAAAATTTATTTTGTTCTTATTATTATTATTATTTTTTTTTTTTTGGGTTGTTGTCCCATCAACCAAAGTTGAAAAAGGACATGGAATAATCTTTGCAAGGAAAACCGAATACATTAACTTTTGTTACACACTATAATTTATAAATTTAAGAATTCATATTTTTGTTATACCAGATAAAAAAGTGAACATTCTGACTAATTTTCAAGTGTTTGTATAAAACAGTTTAAAAGATAGGGCCATGTCGGTCAAGTTACATCAATTATAGGAACACCATTCAATTTATAAACTCAACAGGTATACTTGTTGTTATAGCGGGCTTAGAAATATGGATTTCTTGAAATTTTAGCTCTATAACGGAATGGATGTATACATCATTATTACATTAACTATTGGAAGACTCTTCAATTTCCTAACCCAAATTTTATACTTGTGTTATAACGGACTTAGCACTACAGGCTCTTTGTAAATTTCACCCATCTGTCTTCAACTGTTCAAAGTATGGCTACATAACTTACAGTAAATGAACTACTGGGACACCCTATAATGTTTAACTTTAAATATTTATACTTTTTATTATAACGGTTATAGTAATCGACATTCTATCAAATTTGATTCAAAAGGTAGGCCAATATAGGTCAATTTATGTCACTAATTGGAACACCCTTTAATTTAAGTCTTATTTTTGCATTATTTTTTGCTGTTAGGTGTTATAGTGATGGTAATTTTTTTTTTAATTTTAAAGTGTGGCTCTTTACTTACATAATACACGTAACAAACTTGTATGTTGTATAGGGACACTCTTTAATTTTTTCAAATTATGAACTGCTTTTAAAACGGGAACAATTTGTAAGCACAACCTTTCAAATAAAGAAAGCAATTTCATAAACGTTTCAGAATAAGACGTAGGCGTGCTATTTGTGCGCTGCCTAGAAAGACATGGAACAATCTTGCTGATTTTTAATAGCATAATTTTTGAAACTATGTCCGATCGGTTGGCGTATTTAAATTTTTCCCAGCTCATTTAGTGCCTTAACAAAATTGATTGCAACCCGAACACTGACGGACAGATGGACATCGCTTAATCGACTTCGCTAAACATAAGAACTCAGAATATATTGTAGAAATTACGAACGAAATGGCAAATTTAGGTATACACTTTTTCCACTTGTGGTGAAGGGTATAAAAAGAATCCCTCGCAGAAAAAAATATTAATCAAAAGATGCATCTTTTTTACACATAAATAAAATTTTTAAAATGCATTTTTTTAAATTCACTATTTAATTTTATTTATAATATTTAGCACGATTTTATTGAATATTAATCTAATCTTTCCTTAAATTGTTTACTCTGTCTTTCTTTTTTTTACCGCTCAAAAGCAATCACTTACAGTTGAGTAATAAAAACAAATAATTAGAGTAAATACTTTCAGTTGATTGCCAACCATGTTGCAACGAACGGTCGACAAACTTGACACTTGACGCGTTACAAATACAATTTGGTATCGCATAGTAATGAATGTAACATTGATTGATTACTTTATTAGTTTGCCAAAGAAAGGAAAAGTCGAACAAATAAAATGTAAAGAAACTAAAACTTCACATTTTATATCATTAAAATTGATAACATATTTCATGTACAACAGGTGTAATAAACTCGAGCACTTGCAAGTAGTATTCAAAATAAAAAAAAATAAAAATAGTTTAAAGTGGAATATTTAAAAAGCGGATTTGTATCAAAAACCTATTGACCAATATATTTTTTTTAAATTCATTTTTTAGCTTTTGTTTTGAAAATTAAGACTGACGTACCCGAAGTTAAATAAATGAATAAAAATGTTTATTTCCTAGATATTGTGTAATAGCAAAAAGCATTAAATTAAAGAAACAGTACATGTCCGCACAGAAAGATACAATAAAAAAAACAAGAAAAATTAAAAAAAAACATTGATAAAATATGCATCAAAATAAAATAACTTTTACTACTTACACTGCGTTTGTGTGTTAGGTTGTGTTATTTAATTTATAATCTAGCCTTAAAGAAGACAGTTCGAAAATTATTTGAAAAAAAACTTAATAATTTACAGCTGCGTACATTCTGGAGAAATTTTAGGCGTTTTTCCTCTATTTCCAGAAATTGAATAGAGTCCTGTGCAATCATTAATTTTTTTACTTAAATAAGATTTAAATCCTTTACACTTCTGCATACATGCTTTGTGTCCAAACTATAAAAGCAAATTTGAAAGAGCCTCCAACTTTCACCCGTCATAAGACGTAGTGTGTGTGTACCTAACCAAAGTAAATAGAACAGTGGGTTAACAAATATCCAGGCACCGCAGTAGGAGCGTCGGTCATCGAACAGCAAATGAAGCCGGTATAACAAACGGCGAGTGGTGACGGGATTCCACCTTCCAGCGATAAAGATTTCTTTGTTCACGTACCCTTTGTTACCTATTTCTACTCTATGCAATGGATAGTTTTTTACTGTTCGTCTGACTTGGTCTATAAGAACTCCTACTAGGGCACGGTTTCGATCTACTCTACGACCCTCCTGCTTCTCGCTGTATACGACAACTTAAGATCTATTCTGCCATATTTATCTCTTATTCGAATTGAAATTCTTTTTTCAACTGTTTTTCCAGAAGCTTTAAAGATATTTTTATGGAAAAAATTGCCCAGCTTTTCAAAATGGAGAACAACTATGGATCCCATTATAAAATCATGCAAATTTTAGGAAGGTTCCCTTTTCTTCATCACGTACAGTCTCTGCGTAAAGGATTATTTCTAAATGAGTGTATTGTGTACAAAAATTACAGTTCATATTAAGCAATTGTGGAATAAACTATTTTTAAGGACCTCAAAATGACAAGCAGTGCTTGTGAGCAATTATCGGGTATTGAAAGGATGATGAATTCGTCCACGTTTCAGAAAATATCGAAAAAAAGAAACAATTAAAAATTTACCGAGAGCCAATATACAAGTAGTTCAATAACATAAAAATACGGTCACGTAACATAGCAGATAGCAGTTGTCTTAGTGAAGTTCTTGATACCTTTTTGGTATTTCTATAAAAAGTAAATTGTTTCGGCTTCAATGTATCCTTTATTTCTCTGCTGATTCAATTCCTATTCCTTTCAACACCACTTCCGTCTGCTCCGTTTTTTTCAAAGGTAACTTAGAGGAGTTGCAGGCCCATCTTAAAATTACCTATTAACGCCCCGTTAAAACTAACATCATCTATCATTACATTAGTACAGATGATTAATTTCCCACCAACCTCGTATTATTATTCTTCAGCAGAAAAAATATCAACACTTAATCTAAACACGCATTAAACAACTATAATTTATGATCAAATTATTCTTTGTTTACGATTTAAACTCGTAAAAAAATTTTAAAAATTAACACAACAAAAAAATTTTAGTTAAACATCAATTGAAAAAATTTTGTGAATTTTTTTTTATGCGACGCATGTGCTTGCGTGGTAGTGTTTGCAAAGTTAGTGTTTATTTGTGCAATAAATTATAACTTTAATACACCAACATTATGAGTATTTTAGTTGGTATTGTAGTTAAATTGCATAACATTTCAACACTCATTGTGAATAAACAATTAGCATATGAAATTGAAGTTATGTAGACTTAAGTTACACACACGTAGTTTATGCGTTCATAATTGGTCACAGGGTCAGTTGAGGGGTTAAAGAAAAATTATTATAATAATAAATTAAAAAACATAGTTTGCACAAAATAAAATTATTAAACTATTTTATATTTAGTTTTTTTTTAATAATTTAACAAAATTTAACAAAAAAGTTTTCACACATGCTTGTAATTAAAGTTTGCTGCTAAAAAGAAGTGACCCACAAAAAATTTATCAATTGTATTTCGGTTAGGGCAAAGCAAAAAAAAAATCAGCTTTAGTGAATAAAAATGTTAATGATTTTTAAAAATTTCCGTTCGTTATAAAATTCATTTAACACTTGGTCTTTCCTTTTCTATAAAATAATAATAATAATTTTTCAAAAATATATTTAATATCACATATTTGTCCACGTTGCTTTCTGAAATTGCCGAAAAATCGAAAATTGTTCAAAAATTTAAAACACAAAACGGCAACAAAAAAATATTAAATTAACAAAAATAGTAAAACCTATTATTAAAAACATAAAAAACTTACTGTTGCAAAAAAAATTAATTTTAATTACGGAAACAGTTAAAATGAGATTAAAGTTGCAAAGAAAAAAAATTTAAGAAAGACTAACTTTTTATAAAAATTTAAACTCAAGACAAAAACAAAGGAATTGGTAATTCACTTAAAAGCCCCAACGACCTCAAAGTAATCCTTGCAAAAAAAACCGGCTTCAAAACAGACAGCTGGACAGTGTTCCATTGAATCTGAAATGAAATTTGAGTGAAAAAAATCATTGTTGCTCTTATAGAGGGTTTAATTGTACTTACTCTATAACAAGATCCAGGAATATGTCTAAAAAGAGAAAAATCAAAATCACATGTTCTATGGAGACAACCTTTAACCTCTATTCGTTTTGTTACTAAGAAAAATGTGAAATTCCTGCCCATTGCTAATAGAAGGGTACTTTTAAATTCGATATCCTATAAAGCAGGGATTCTCATCAAATTCCTGCTCACGGACCCCTAGTAAACTAATTTTTTTTCGCGGACCCCTCTGAAACCCAAATTCATAATAAAACTTTTATTATTTCTGAAAACACTGTTTTATCGGTTCTTCATGCGGACCCCTTGGATGGTTGCTACGGACCCCCATTTGAGAACCGCTGCTATAAAGGGACACCCTTTATTTTTGAAAAGTATACAATTTTTTCCTAAATCTATGCAAAATTGTCCCAACTCTGTTTAGAAATGAGGGATTTCGAAGAGCAAATAAACAAACAAAACAAAAAAACAAGAAAGAGTTCTATATTCGGCTAACTCTAATTTTTTATACCCTTCACCATATATGTAAATCTAGTTTAAAGAACTAACTTCGAAAAAAAAAAAGTTTTAGTATTTCCTGAAAGATCCATTCAAAAGCTTCAAAATGATGCCCATATAGATATTTTCAAAAATCTAGTGCACAATCGTAATTTTCTATGAAAAGTACAGACACCCATAACTCGGAAAATATGAACGACCGGCTGTTTTTTCGTTTGATGTTTTTTTGTTTTTTTCCCTTTTTTAATTCTCTATCGGCTCATTTATTTGTATTTTGATTGGAGTTACTTCATTGTTCCATGTGATATGGAAAAATTATAGGCAGACGTGGTGTTTTGCCCGCTGCCTCGAAGGACATGGACCGATCTTGCTAATTTTCAATAACAAAATTTGCAAAACTATATATCGGAGTATTTAAATTTTCTCTACCTCAACTAGTGCCTTAGCAAAGTTGATTTCATTCATGGACAGACAGACGGAAATCGCTCAATTAATTTCGCTGTGCATAAGAACTTTGGATTTATATACTTTATAGGGTCGAAAATGGATATCGTAAAAATTACAAACGTAATGACAAATTTAGATAAACTTTTTCTAAATTTTAAGAAATTTAAACACAAAATGCCAAACTAAATTACTATGAAAATTCAGTAAAAATTATCAAATTTTAGTACCATCACTCGGTGCGGCCGGCTTAATTATAATTATACGAAGAAATTCATGAAATGCAAAATGTCAATTATTTCATAAAAATTCGTTGTTGGTATAAAAAGATTATATGTAGTATATACATACATACATACAAATGTAATGAATAGATTTTAACTGAATAAACGTGCCTTCACTGAATCTGAATAACAATTAAGAAATACTAAAGCAAATTTTAGCAATTGTTAACAAAAGAAGGAAAGACAAAAACTTAAAGCAAAACAAACTAAACAAAAAATCATTTTTACTTTATAAAATAAGATTTACTTTTGACTGAACTAATCAAAATAACGATATGTGGTGTTACATTTTTGCAGCTTGCTTTCCTTAACATTCAAATGACAAAATAAATCATTAAAAAAATCTATGAATACATTATTTTGCTAAAATTTTTTTTTAATCTTATTACTATTGTCTAAAATGTTTGTGCGAGAAATGTTTAAAGACACCTAAGTGTAATTTTAAATTCAAAATAGTTAGACAACCTTGTAAGAATTTTCAAATAAGGTTAAGGTTGTGTTTATTTTATAAAAAAAATAATTGTGATTGCTTTTTAATTTTTCAACTTTATTGCGGAGATGAAAATTACTTTAAAATGAATCATTCATTTGAAATCCGAAAGCTTGTGGCACATTTTGATTAAATTAATAGAATTTTTAGGTTCATACTAAAGATTTTAAAATAATTTATTTAAATATTAGTTGTATTAAAAAAATGTAATCAATCATTTTTATTATAAATAAATGTTCAAACCCTTTTTATTTGAAATCTCGTTTTAAATAAAACTGGTACACTGTCTTAGTTACATTTTATGGTCAAACATTTTTGTATCAGCAGATGTTCGTGCCAGACTGTAGACAAGATACCAGTCAGAGCTGCTGAAAACTGTGTCTGGAGACTTTTTAAATGTAATGAATGGCAATAATCGCCTTTACCATTTTTAGCGAATTTCTGATTCTAAGAAAATTCTATATTAAAGAGAGTCTTACTTAACCCAACAACTGCAAAAAACTTTCCAACGCAACCCCTAATAAGAAATTGGCTTTAATAGAAAAGAACTTATTTTGTCACTCCGAATATCTAAGTGCCATGTTAAGCTCGAATATGCGTTATTTGACTGCTTTTTTAAGCTTTTAAATCTTTATCTTAGCAAAAACTCGCAACAGATGGTTTGCACTCAAATACTAACCACGTAAAACTAATCACGTAACGCTAGAGAAAATAAGAACTATTATGTTGGCTAACGGACTAGATTTTTCGCTTATGTTCCTTTTAGAAAGTCTTTATCGCGCTGTATAACCTGTGGCCAAAAACAATGTCTTTGGAAAATATTACACCCAAGTGGCTCTCAAAATAATTGATAAAATTGGGTCCTATAGTACCCGTTATTGATGGTAGCGCTCTTAAAGGTTTTATTTCCAAGAAAATAAATATCCTGAGTTTCAGGAATATTTTTTACCCCTAATGCAGATCTATTTTTAATTTGTCTGCTTATTAATTCAAGAAGGAATCGAATGCATCGTGGACACCGCCCATCCCCTACTCATTCGGTTTTAGTTCTTAGAACGGATGGATCTTATAGTTTTCAGTTCTCATATTAAATCCAAGATATTTATATAAAAATTTCTTAATCCAATTCTTTCAACTTATTATTGTCGTAACACATGGTGAATTTTGAGAGCTAAATAAATTTCCTAACAAATTTACGCAATTTACAAAAACCTTAATATTAATTTATTCGCAATAAAACTAAAAATCAAACAGAGCACAAGTGATATAAGATTTTTTAGTTTTGGCTACCAAAGTTTAATCTTTTCATTAAAAAAAAACAAATTTATTTAAATTACAAACAAATGTTGCTATCGAATCAATTGAACAAGTGGTGGTGCAGATCCATGAGACTTAACTTCCAATACTGTTTTATAATATGGTTCATAGAACAACAGCCAATCAAGTTATAAAAAAAACCAAAAAAATAATATTTCATGAAAAGTATTTCGTGAGAAAAACGGGCTCAAGGGAGAGAAAGCGAGTTTTATATATTAATTTTACTTAATAATTATAAGTTATTATCGTGTATCGTGTTCTAAAAGCTTTTTATATTGTGTAATAAAAAAACACAGAATACTAAATATCAATTAACCAAACAAATGGCTCATTAATCTAAAATACACAAGCTTTCCCTCTGGGGTATTAAGCCGGGGTGATCGGTTATCCGACATTTTCAAAAACCGATTTAAAATAGTTCGACGGGTCGAAATTTAAAAGTCTGAGGACTCTGACTGTATGCATTATCATGAGGGCTAAAATGGTTTTTTTTTAAATTAAGAAAAATTATTTTTTAAATTCCTCTTGCCCACCCCTGGAATCTATGGACGAACCAAAGCAATTTTAATTAAACTTTTAATATTTTTAAATTAAATGCCCAGAAATGTCATGGTTTTTAAACATTAAAATGTAAATTTTAGAAATATGTATTTGACAAATAATGAATATAAATTGGCATTTATCTTTGTCTATTTACATACAACTAAATACAAATATTTACATACATTATTATGAATGTACGTATGTATGTATGTATGTGCATAAATAAATATGTTTTTAAAATGTCTTGATTTGCTTTTAAGTACTTAAATGGCTTTAATCATGATGACATTTTGATGTGGCCATTTTTTACAATTTATCAAAACATTAAGACATACAAAAACAACAATAACATCAACAACAACAGCTATTAATTAGGTGCACATGCAATACTTTTCATAGCTAAAACAATGACAAATAACAATGACATTAAGGAAAATGGTCAAAATTATGCTGAAAAAACTAAACTGTAATAAAACAGCAGGAAAATCATCACAAAAACAAAAAAGGCAATTGTGTAAAATATTAGCGACAATATTTTGTTTAAATATTTCTAAACAATTGATTTCATCACAGTCAAATTATATTAAGGTGACCTTTAACTAATGAAAAAATTTAAGATCGAAAGCTAATTTTTAGTTGGATTATCATATGAAAATATTAAAAAAAATGTTGTTCTGCTTTTTTAGCTTTTCTCATTCTTCAAAATTTATGTAAAATATCAAAAAATACGATAACAGAGTTTTTCCTTTAAAGTAATTCATAACATAGAACAATGTGTGGTAGGCATAAAAAATTTAAAATTCGTATTCAATTTCCAAAGTTGTAAACTAAAATAATATTTTGTAACCGACTTCAAAATATAGAGAAAGTAAAATCCATCTGTATTTTTTTATATTCATAAACTGATTTAAAACTTTGTTTAATTGACAAGTGTTGCTAACAGATTGGTCCCATTTGAAAAAAAGTTAACAAAATGTAAGATGAGAGGTTCACCCATAAAACACACATGATTATTCTAACAATATTTAAAATTGAAAATTAAGGGATGTCACCATTGATGTTTGTACATGACATTAATTTTTGTTCCATTATAAGCAAACGTAATTTATTCAGAACTAAATTACGTCTGCTATAGCAAGTTTAAAATTTTAAATTGCAAATAAAAGGGTATTCCACAGGCTATATAATCTTTTTTATATAGACTCATCATCGGCAAATATGTCTATTATAAAATCGGGTTTTTGCAAGAATTATTACAGCAATAGCACCCATCACAGAATATTAGTAGATGGCCAATGTAAATAAAATGCACGGCGGCTTAGTGAGGAAAACAGCATAAAAAAGACGACCATAGATAAAAATGGAAAAAAAGGTAAACTAAATTCAATATCGCCACTTCTTGAAATTAAATTAAATTTGTTAAAATTATTTATGAACATTCTTCTTAATAAACTTTTTCTTTCCAAATGTATAATAATATTGCCAAATACCGCTTACATTGGTCTTTAGCCATGTGTTCAAATAAATACAAAAATTCATACACATTTTAAAGAAAATAAATTATTTTCATAGTAAATAATTTTCGTAGTAAGGATATATGAAATTTAACGAAAACTACATTCTTTTTTTGGAATGTAGTAAACGGCCTCAGTAAGACCTGGCAAGAAATACAAATATCCCATAAATTTTCGCACTTTATTATTTATTTATTTATTTTATTTTATTTTTATTGATTAACTTTTTTTTGAAACGCAAAGTATTTTACTATTTTAATCTACTAAACACAAGATCTTCTAAAAATATTGCCGTTATCCTCGAGATTATAAAAGACGACTCGAAGAGACGCTGTGTCGTTCTAACAGCATTCGTTCGCTATGTGAAATGTATCAAAAATGTACAAGTGTTTAAAAGGAAGAAGGGTATCTTACGCTAAAAGTACTTTTTAAAATTTGATGCCTTTAAAATTTTATAAAATAAATTTTTGGTCTCAAATTAAATAAATTAATCTGTAAGCGTTAGATGCCCTCCAATAAGAACCCATTTATATCGTCTTAAATTACAGTCTACGTCCTGAATATTTTTGGAACGATGAACTATTGTACTAATACTGCTATTGATAGACTTTTTAAATATTAAAGAAAAATGACCGTTCAAATTGTGTTATTCAGTATGAGAATTATACTCAGTCGTACGATCTATCAAAAATTGCACGTGTGCTCCAAAAAGTATGATAGTATGATAGAGTAAGGCATGTGTATGCGAAAGACTTTATGACAGATCTGTACGGTTCAATAATCATTTAAAATAATTTATAAAGTTTTTTCCCAATGCGATCAGAGTTTATTTTTTAAGATGTTTGAATCTATTTTTGCATCAAATCCAACTTGTTGTTAGCGAAACAAGTGTTTTATTCAGTTGTAAATTAATTTTCCACTCGATGTTTTCTTCTCTTGTTGTTTTAACGTAAAAGTTAATTTTAGCTGCGTAATATAATTAACATTGATTGTTTTAAAGTTTTAAATTGAAGAGTGTACACAATCTATTTCTCAAGAAATTGCCAAAGGGCAGCGGAAAAGTCGTAGTTTTATATGGCATATTATGGCAGAAATTCTAAAGCCAGACGGAACTGCAGTATCAACCTTCGTTTATTGTCGCCGATGCTTAAAAGTATTAAAATATTCTAATAGCCAGACGTCAAACCTAACACGTCACAAATGCTGCAGGAACATAAAAGACTGTGAGACTTTAAAAAAAGTCTCAATAAAAAACATAAATGATGCAGTGGAAAAATGTTCAACTTGGATAATTGAAGACTATCAGCCATTTTCGGCAGTGCAAGGTGAATTCACAAAATTTGGCAAAATGTTTGTTAAAAATTGGTGCAAATTATGGCGAAAATGTTGACGTGAAAGATTTACTTCAACAATTTCACGCAAATTTTGTTTTCACCTTTAAAGTGTTTCTATACCCTACAAATAAATTTGTTCACTGTCAGCTAGAAATAAGGCACTTCACATCTGTAGGTTTTTCTTATTGTTTTTATATTTTTCTGCATAGCGATTTTTTACTTTCAAGTGGCTCGATTGTTTTGGGTAAAACTCCAATCAGATCATATACAATAAAGACGTTGTGCAAAAAAATAACTTCTTGTTAACGAGACTTTTTTGTTTCAATACAAATCTGTTCGAGTCTAATGTTGAAAATGATTTACATTTATTGTTGTATTTTGTGTTTGTGTATAAAAAGCAACAAATATTAATTTAATGTAATACTTGTTCGTGTTGTTCTTAAAATTCAACTACTGTGAATAAGACGGATCGATTATACAAGTTTCAGGTCTCTGGAAATTTGTTTTCTTAAAGAATTGTTTTTTTCCCGGGAATACCGGAAGATCCCAGGAATATGATAATTTTTCCCCGTTTCCCGGGAAATAAAAAATTCCGGGATATCAAAAACCCTAATCACCTGTCTTTTGTATCATCAGCGTTCACAATTGTCTGAAAATATTATTGTTGTATTTTCGTATTTTCCTTTGTTTTAGTTCATCACCAAGCCACAACAACAAAAAGAAAACAATTACTATCGACTAACTTGCACAATTCAATTCGTACAGACTTTGAAAGTTTGGCATGCATGACTTTGAAATATGGGTTACTACTATATCAACAAAAAAAAACTGACTAAAAAAATCAAAATAAAATTATATTAATACAAATATATATATATATATTTAATAAACGTAATGTACAAGTACATATAAAAAGTTATGTACAAAATTAAATATTCCAGCAAATAAGACATAAAAAATATTATGTATTTTCTCTGTTGTTTTTACTTTGTGGTTTCGTAGCTGCCCCTTTTATTTTTCGAATGTAATTTAACAATTAAAGTGCATTCATTATCATATAAAACTTTTATTATAGTTTTTTTGTTTAATATACAAACATGCAACATAAACAAAAATTTTATAAAAATACAGCATTATTAAGGTAAAAAAAGAAAAATAAATAAATAAATAAGGAAATTGATAGTAAACTTATTTATGTATATTTTTCTTTCTTTCCATTTTACCAGTTTTGTTGCTTTTTCATGTGTATTTTAACAGTGTGCGATATATTAAAAGTAACAAACTTATAGGAGCATAAATGCAGCAACTACAATTCAATAAATATTTAATTTGCTATAATCCTAACAAATTTTTATAACCCCCAAAGCTAATTAATCTTCATTTTATTTTTTAAAAGTCTATTAAAAACATCTTGGGAAAAATGATGATAACAATGCTACGTACTTAGTTAACTCCTCACTTATTTTAAGGTGTCACAGTGTCGCTCTTGTATTTAAAAAAAGTCAATTATATTTAGTAATTAGTGTTTGGGCTTTTCCGTACTTTTCCGTGGAAAGCATATCCATACGGCCATTTCGCTATTGCTCATACCGTCGCAGGAATTAAAGGACACTGTAACTGACAAAACATGAAATGTTCACCACAGCCTGTATGAAAGTAAGAAAATTTCATATCATAAAAACTATACAACTTAGAAACATGATTTTAAAAAAGTATTTTTATTTTTTCTCGTTTTATGTAGACATTTTCCCTCTGGTCTATTATTCCCGGTGATTCTGCGGCTTACAGCAAACGAATTTTCTTCCACAGACCCATAAAATGCTGTAACTACAATGTTTTTTTATGAAAACAGAATTTTGAAATTATAAAACGCTTTAAGTGACACATTTGGTTTTTTGAAGTAAAACCTAATGGCTGTAAGTTAAAGTGAATAAATAAATAGGGAAAAATATTTTTTAAACAAAATGCAAAGAATGGCGTATAAGTTTGAAAAATTAAGGTTCGTAAGCAACAAATGTAAAAAATTATAGTTTTTGTTAGGCTTACGATAAAGACACTAGCATTTTCAAAACGCAGACGGCGTAAGTGAATTTTCTTTTCATCATACAAATATAGGGCAGACACCAACCGACGCAGTATTTTCTTCTGATAAAAATGATGCAAAAAAAATTGTTTTCGATATTTTGTAAGTTACAACGTTCTTTAATTCTTGCGACAACTTCTTATCAGCTTATTAGTGTATTCTAACCAAATTTTGTATAGAAAATTTAAGAAAGAAAAAATCAAAAGCAATAATAAATGTGTTTTTTTCTATCAAGAATTTTTGTGTTGTTTTTTGCTTCGTTGCTTGAACTTAGTTCTCATTTAATTAATTTTGCCTCCCGCCCCCACAATGAATAAATGAATAAAGTTTATCATACTGTTGCGTAAAATAGATTTGGAAACCCTAAGTAAGCTTATGCTTGGACAAAAATTTGTTCTTGTTAATTTAGTTTTTAAGCTATTTGGACCCTTTAACCATTGCACAGAGGAGTTTTTTGCCAATCTAGCTGGACATTAGACCAAAAATTAAATAAAAAATTTAATACGCAGCTAGGCAGACTACAAAATTCTGCATCGTGTAGTACATTTCCAAGGTCTTTTGCTCTGGATTTGCAGTTTTGGGAATTAGGCAAGTTGAGTAAATTGCATATGTACGTTTTTATTTATTTATTTTTTTCGGGTTTCAGAGGTTTGCAATATATTTTTTGTGGCTAAATGAATAAAGATTTTAAGTTTCAGTTAAAGTCAAATTATTTTAAATCTTGATGATAAAAAATTTCGTTCGAAAGTAAAAAACAAAAAAAAATATTTTGTTCACTTTTTGTAAGAAAAAACAAACATCAAAAAGGTTTCTAAGAGTGAAGTCAGCCACGATCGAAAAATGTTTTAAATCACTATAAAATTTGAGATTTCTAATTTAATGCTGAAAAAAAAAATAGTTGTGCAATTTTGCTTAAAATTTTGTGATTTTTAGAATATGTTACCTTATTTATGTGTCTCGTATAAATAGATGTGAGTAAAAATCTTTTTGTCAGTCATATAATGATTTGTTTTTTGAAAATTAGGTATAGATGTTTGCTTAGCATATCGCAAGTAGATTAATAACAAGTCTAAAAGATGTTGTATGTGAAAAATTAAAGACTTAAAAGTGAATCAGGGTTAATAACAAATGTACCGAAAGCTGGGCCTGGAAACACCAGCGACGACAGAGAACTTTTTTTCAATCCTGAGTCAACTGCAGAAAAATCTTAAATAGATTTTGTCTCCCGGATCAAAGTTATAACTGAAGTTATATCAAGTGATAACAACATCCATTTATAGGAGTTTTCAGACTACTCCAAAGGCAGCGCAGACCTACAATGCACAAAACTTAAATATATGGATTTGGTCGCAGATTTGAAAGAGGTCTTTGAAAAAACAGAAGGAAAACAATTCCATTTAATATAATTATTTTAAAATGAAATAAATTTTATCAAATAATAAATTACAAAAATGTATTTTTGGCTAGGCATATCGAAGAAACCCTAAACTCCACATAAAAGCTTGAAAATAATTATTTTTCAACCAAACAAAAAAAAAATTAGAAGATATTTCGGTGGTGGGTTTCACTTGCCCATAAAAATTAAAAAATTTTATTTTAATGGTATTATGACGTTTGTATTCTATTTGTTTTGATGCTTACATTATTTTTTAATAATTCTTTTATGTCTTCTTAGTCCAAGTTTAGGATTTTGAACTTTCTCCGACCTTAAAAATTTCATTTCCTAAACAAAAGTATGGGCAACTTCAGAAGTGGGATTAGTTCTTCTAAAGGAAAATTTTTCTCCTTGGTCAGATTTTTATTTCAAGCTTTAACAGCATGTGACCACAAGACATATTTCTGCTAAGTTTCATTAAGTTCATTGAGTGCAATAATTTTTTGAAGCCAATATAAACAAAAAACAAATGTAATGTTCGGCTATATTGCTAAAATATCTAACTAATGAATGGCTTTGACCACGATTTTCTTGCCTTTACTATACAGGCACCTTTATTATTTCTTCTGCTGATCTCATGTAAGTCATACATTTATCTACCGCGGCTACGCAACAATTCTGTTACTAGTTTTTTTTAACGAATCTTCGGGAGTTTTTTGTCATTAGGCATATTGAAATAAAGTGTTTATAAAATTCGTTACAGCAGACTTTTTTTTTTTATTTTACAGAGATTAAACACCCGCACTACCAAATATATTCCACACTGTAATTAAGGCTTTAAGATTTGCAATTTTTCTTGTAGTAAAAACAAGAAAATGCAAAAAACCAAGAGCACATTTTTCATTTGCTGCAAATCAAATATCAACAAAAGAAAAGAAAACTACAAGTAAGAAAGAAAATTTATTTTTTCTGCTTGATTTTTTTTTTTTTTTTTGGATGCAAATATTATGAAATCAATTCCGCATTTTTGTTTAATTTTTTCTTTCTTTTGTTTAATTTTTTTTTTTTTTTTTTTTTTTTGCTAAAATTTTTTTATGGGTTACATTAGTAACCTAATGACAATTAAAGCTAATCAAATGAAATTTTACAGCCGTTGGTTAATTTACGAAATGGTTGGCTGATTGACTATGGATATAGAGCTGAATACAATTGTTTCGCTTTAAGTGCCGGCTGCTTTTTCTGTTGGTCTTTATGTTTTTTTTTTTTTTTTTTTTTTTTTTTTGACTGTAATGGATTAATCCAAAAAACAAATGGTAATTAGTATAATTTTGTAATTATTTATGAAATTGAAACTAATTGATTTTTTTAGTGTATTATTAAAATTTAAGGGAATTGTGCATTTACAAAGAAGAAAGGAAAAACGATTTGCGGAAACTATTTAATGAGAAAATAAAACAAAAATTATAAAACTGAATTCACCAAATTTCTGCCTGATTTAAGTTTAGTAGTTTTCAGAGTTGTTGTTAAGCTGTATTTCATGCATTAAGCCATAGATGTTTTCGACTTTGAGGGAATATGCGTAATCATCACAGGAAATATGTCATTTAGTTTTTTAAACAAAATAATAAAAAGTTTTGGAGTCATTTCTTTTTCGGTAATGGGATCTAGATGCCAAATTTATCATGTATGTAAATCTAATCTAGCTTAGCAAAGTTACTCTAATGAAAAAAAAAACAAATATTATGGTGACAGAGAAGTAAAAAATTAAAAAAAAAAATGTTCTTTACATAAAAGTGTCATCGCCTCTAAATGGGTTAAACATTTTTTAAAAACTGTAGTAATTTCTAAAAGATCTCTTTAAAAGCTCTGAAATAATACTTATATTGATATTAAAAAAAATATGACGAACAATCTTACTTTTCTATAAAAAGTTAAAAGGACCATATTTTGGAAAATAAAGGCGAGCAAAAATTTTTCACTCGATAGTTCTTCTTATTTTATAATTCTCTATCTCTATTGATTTGAGTTACTTCATTGCCTTGAGGGACATGCATTGATCTCGCTAATTTTCAATAGCGACTCTTTCGAAACTATGCCTGATCGATTGGCGTATTAAAATTTTCTCTTACTTATCTAGTGTCTTGGCAAAGTTTATTTGAACACTAACGCGGACGGACAGACGAGCATCGCTATGCATAAGGACGTGCATCGCTATGCATAAGGACTCAGAATATGTTTACTTTAAAGGATCGCAAATGGTTATTGTAGAAATTACGAACGGATTGACAAACTTTGATTCACACTTTTTCCACTTTTTGTGGTAAAGGGTATACAAATGTTAATGAAAGCTGATTATATCCACCAAAATCTCTTCTTGTCTGAGGCTCAAAAAGGGTACGGATTTTCATCTAACTTCAGCTCTTTTGTTTTTAAATTTTCTTATCATTAAGATGTAAAACGTTTAAAAATATTTGAATATTAAAATAAAACACGTGTCATTTATTTAATACGTTTTACTCCAGCTACACTTTCATTAACTCCATAGCCGCTGTATGTTGAACAACTCATGAAGAAGTGGCTATAGTTTCTGCAAAAAAAAATGGTTATTTTTAGGTCTAGTTTTAATATACATCCGTACGTATGTATCTGCCTACATTATGTTGTCTTCAGCTATCTGCACATATTTATATAATTTAGTCATTATAAGACCCTAAGACAGTGTGTCTGTGATATGTCACGGAAATAGCTGCTTTTCCTTCACTGATGTTATTTTATATGTTCCAGACTATACCACGGCTTCCATAGCTTGACCTTAACTGAAATACCAGGATTAGTTAAGGAGTAGTATCGTCATCAAATTCTTTTTAGGTTTCTTCGGCATTCGCAAATTAAAATTTTTGGTTTAACCCGCCAAAATTTTGCATGCTTTACTGCACAAGCAATTTTGACCGTTGTGACCACAAAAGTGTACCTCTTTTCCTATTGCAAATCAGCTAGGTCCATCTTTTTTTCTGTATCTTTCGTGGTTGCAGTAGTATTGAAGAAAAAAATCCACCTACTAAGAGTCCAAAATACCGAATAGTAAATATAATTGGCTATGGACCGATATCCATAATACGCAAACTTGGAATAAGTCCCCCTCCTGGATATGTATTCTTCGCAAATATTTTTCCACGCTAAATAAGGATTTTATTTTCTTGACTTCAGCTGAACGATGCAAGAATTACAAAAAATCTATTTCTGACCATCACCATAAAAAGGAATGAGAGACGCAGTTGCGACAAATGACAACTGAGGGTTTGATTTTGAAGGCAGTTACAAATAACCTTTTTGTCCATATTTTTATCACACAGTGTGTAATATCATTATCAAGAACTCATTGTATTTGAATATGAATTCAAAATTGTCAGCTGCTTTTAACCGACTTAAAAAATTGAGGTTATCAATTCAACTCAAGGTTGCATTTTATTATTTTTGTGCCTCGATAACTTAAGGCCGGGGCACATAGAATCCGTCATACATTGTATTTTGACGTATTCAACTGAAGTCAAAGTAACGACGGATGAGGTTGGCAAAATAAATACTTTACTGAAGGATGTTAAATCAAAGTTTGTTCTCTATTTTATTTATTTATTTGTATTTTATTCATTTAATTATTTAATTTAATTTGTATTTTATTTTTTGCTGTCAAAATTATTTTATTAAAATCACAGAATAGTATTGAAATACAGCAAGAGTAAAAAAAAAACAAAGAAGAGGAACCAATTGATAGCTATCCAAGTATTCAACGTAAGTCAAAAGTTTAAAGTTGACCAACTTAAATACTTTGCGTTGACGGACACGTATTGATTGTGACAACGCTCATAAGAAAACATGTATTTTAACCTAATTGTCAGCTAATTATGTCCAAGTTTAACGTATGACGGATTCTATGCTCCCCGGTCTTTAGTAATTTTTGGATCGATTTTGAAAAAAATTTTTTACTCCAAAGGTGATGCTTACAGATTAGTCCCGACCTAAAAACAATTTTAAATTTTTACTTTACTGAATAAATTATTTTTTTCAATGTATATTTTGTCGTAAGCTTAATACGTAATGGACTATTTAGAAGAAAAAAAAAACCAAGCACTCCGGTTACAGTCTTAAAAAAATGCCTTTACGTAGGAAAATACTCTTCTGTATTTTTTCTCTGAAGTTTCTTAAGGATTTGATAAGACTTGAAGTATAACAAAACAACAATTACAATCAGATCCAAATTATACTCAGCATATGGTGATCGCATAGCTTTCCTTAGTATTCAAGAAAGTTCACAAGTAGGATTGTGAGATTTATCTCAATTCCCAAGGTAATAGAAGATTTAAAGAAGGGTATTAGACGAAAATATAACATTCACTTTGCGTAGAGAATTAATTTTTTCTGCTCTAAATTAATAAAAAATAATACCACGACTCTGGAAAGTCAAATAGATCGGCATTTCTTAAAACAGAAGTTTTTTGATATTCATTGTGTTAAGAGAATAGAAGATAAGAAAAAGATTGCATCAAAAATCAATGTAACCCTTAAACTGATATATTTATATTATTTGATTATTACTATTATTGTTAACGTAGATTTCCATTTAATTTATATATTTTTGCTGACATTGCAATTTAATTTTTTTACAATAATGCGATTAAATATACACAATGTTAGCTGCTTATGAAATTTATTATTTGTAAAGTTTTTTAGAAATTTTAACTAATTCAGTGTCATCAGCTTGAAATGAATGCCAGCTAAAGTAGCAGGCCATTTAAGATCAAACGAAATTCAAACCCGGCTAATTTAGCACCTGAAACAAAATATTAACATTTAAAATTTAATACCTGCGTATATTTATGCACTAAAAAATTCACATAAAAAATAATTGATACAACAAGCAATTGAACAACAAATAAAAATAACATAAAATTCAAATTTTAATTAAAATACGAGGGCTGCTATATATATTTCTGGCCTGGCAACACTGAGTGCTTCCAAGTGCAATCTGACATTTCCATTGGAAAGTTTGTCGTTTTTAAGCATAATCGTACTCAAAACGTTTTGACGTACGACCATTATTTGTGTTGTTTACAGTGACTTGAAAAAATTAATATAGAAAAAAATGGAATTAACTCGTGAACATTTTTGTGCCATCATTTTTCACAACTTTCGACGTGGATTATCACGACAAGAGTGCATTGATGAACTTAAATCTTTGTATGGCGATTAAGCACCATCCTATAGAACTGTGAAAAATTGGTATAATGAATTTAATCGTGGCCGAAGCTCGCTCAAAGACGAATTCCGTGGAGGTCGTCCAAAAACGGCTGTTGTGCCAGAGAACATTGACGCCGTGCGTGAACTCATAATGCAAGATCGACATGGACATACCGAGAGATAGAGACATCCTTGGACATTTCTTCCACCAGCATACATTCGATACTGCATGAACACCTGGCCATAAAAAAGGTTTGTTCTCGTTGGATCCCGCACAGTTTGAAAGTCGCTCAAAAAAAGGCTCGTGTCGATTGGTGCAAAAATGTTGCAAAAATACAATTGCGGTGCTCCAAAAGACGTTTATAAGATCGTCACAGGTGACGAATCATAGATCTATGCGTATGAGCCCGAAACGAAACAACAATCGACCGTGTGGGTCTTCAAAGACGAGCAAAATCCAACAAAAGTTGTTCGTGGAAGAAGCACTTCGAAGCAAATGGTCGCCTGTTTCTTCGGCAAAACTGGCCATGTGGCGACTGTTCCGCTTGAGCAACATAGGACGGTCACTTCTGAGTGGCACACTACAATTTGTTTGCCTGAAGTCATCGGAGAAATTCGAAAAACCAACAAGAGAAGACGAATCATTGTTTACCATGACAATGCGAGCTCTCACACATCGGCTCAAACCAGAGCGTTTTTGACCGGCCAAAACGTCGAATTAATGGGTCATCCGCCGTACAGCCCTGACTTGGCACCTAATGACTTCTTCTTGTTTCCGCACATCAAGAAAAAAATGCGTGGTCAACGATTTTCGTCGCCAGAAGACGCTGTTGAAGTGTTCAAAAACCATGTTTTAGAGGTGTCTCATTCGGAGTGGAAAAAGTGCTTCGACAACTGGTTTGAGCGCATGCAAAAGTGTATAAATCATGTTGGAAAATACTTTGAAAAGCAATAAAACCATTTTTGATTATAAATATTCGCATTTTCACTATTAGGCCAGAAATATATAGAGCAGCCCTCGTAAATAAATAAAGATAATTTGTTACTACGAAACATTTATTTAAATAAAAAGTGAACAAAATTTAGTATTTTAAAAGCGACGATTAAACTGGTTTAACTTAAAAGAATTTACAAAAATTGACGCCTGTTTTAAAGATTTGTTTGTTAAAATGCACACCAACAAGCGGCTGATCATTAAACAAAGTCATCTTAAAATGAGAAGCAGCTAGAGGCTGTCTGCCTGGCTTATGAAAAAAGTAGGCTACAAAATCAATATCAAGGTCAATTACGACATAAGTTTTGTTTTCGTTTAAAATAAATACTTGTTCTCATTCATTTATCCGACCAAGTTAACAAGTTTACTTTGAGCTTAAAGGCAACAGCATTTTTTTTATTAAAGTTAAAAAAGATGCACGTTGTTAAACTAATGAGCGTGAGTTATATTTTATCCGGAGTGATCGTAAGTAATTTTTTTTTATCTCACTGTCTGTATGTGTGCAAGTATAGATGTGCGAGCGTCTTAAACTTAAATTAAATCATTGCTTTAGCTTAATTTTGTTTTCAAAATTTTATTGTTTTTAGAGTTATTTTATTTAAGAAGAAAAGAAAACGAAAGGGAAAGTTCTCTCTTGAGTTTTTATTGATAGATTTTTTGATTATTAAATCGACTTAAACAACAGGGAAGATGTGATATCTTAGTGTATTAGTAGATATCGCGGGCCAAAGCTAATTTGCAATATTCTAGTCTTGTTAATTAAATATATTAAAAGATTGTCATTTAAATGAAAAAATAACATCATTTTGTTTTTCTTATGACTTTCCATTTGCCTTTGATCATTTAAAAAAAGAAAGTTTCAAATTAAATAAGAAACTAAATATTTTATCTTTTATTGTTTACTGCCGTACGCAGGCTCTACGTTTAAATAAAACTTTTTGCCCAAAGATCCAAAATTATGCACCACGCGTTAGTACGCTTTGGGAAACTCATTTACAATAGAAAATTAAATAGGGTCCTGCGAACCTTTATGCGGGTGAAAGCGTGACCGATTGTATATTTCATAAAAAGGCTTTTCACTATTAAGATGAGCTAATAGCGAGGACACATCGGCAATTACGCTCAGTGTTTTATAAGCATTGTGTTCGGCTGACAATGCTTTAAAAAAGCAGTGATATTATTCATCACGGATAACAGTAGAGAAGCATAGATACGTAGTTTCGGGGTCATCTTAGATTTCAGAAAAAGAAAATATACAAGCTGTTGGCTCTATATAGCGTTGTTCAGGCTAAGATTTTTGGCAGAAAAAGAACAATAAGCTTAATAAGCTACCCTTTACCGATATGTAACGACAGGAAGGTCATAATAAGCTCCTTGTGAATTCTGTGCTTGAAAAAAATATTGGTTTATTAACGTCGGGTGACTGCAACTATGTTCTCTCACTGCTTAGCATTTCCTAGAAAGAAGGTGGTCTTTTAAGTAACCCAACTCTGCGAGACCATGCAGATCTTTTAAATTATGATAGAAAAAGGATATTTTCGATAAGCTAATTCATCTGCCCGCAAGTGTTGTTAGCTACCATAAAGGCAACTACAAAGGAACCAAGAGAGCCCAACTGGTTTAGTTTTATTCACCGCATGGGCAGTCAGTGATTCCCAAAGTAAAACAACTCTTGCCTTGTTAGTTACAAAAATTAGTTTTTTTATTCAAATTATTCTATGTGTTTGAAGCTTTGTAAAAAATGTTTCAGTAGTTGTGTCCAAAATTTATATAGGGTCCACAATCTAACGTTTTTTTTTGCAACTAGTGCTAATTTCGTGAATGGTAACACTTAGCTCATGTCTGATTGGACCGAGAATTAGTTTTATCTTTAAACAAGCAAAATGTCGCATTTGGGGCACAGAAAACCCGCACGCATTCATTGAAAAGTCGGTGCACCCAAAATGAGTCACTGTTTAGTGCGGATTTTGGTCCAGAGGAATAATTGGGCCATTTTTCTTCGAAAATGAGCAATGAGTGGCTGTTACAATCAATGGCGATCGTTATCAGGCCATGTTAAACGAATTTTTGTGCATAAAAATTGAAGAGGAGGAAATTGGCAATATTTGGTTTCAACAGGACGGCGCTACGTGCCACACAGCCGTTTTTTATAGCATTTAAAAAAAAGAAAAAAGTTATTTGGCGGACCCTATATCTCTTTGTTAGCTGTTTTTTGGTTATGTTTTAAGAACCAAAAATCCAAATATTTATTTGATAATTGTATATTAAAAGAAATATTTTGTACCAGAAAATTTACAGATATTTTAGTTCTTTAAAGTTCGTATTTCCAAAAAAAAAATTTTAATTTGCTCAAGAAACAGAATTGAAAAGTTCTATTAAAATTTAATTTCCATTTTCATTATTAACGCATATATATAATAGGGTATCATCGAACTTACCATGTAAGAGTCAAGAAGCAAGTTAATGCAGGTGATATTTGGTGATATGAATATTTTATTGGAATTGAGCAATTTATCAATGAAATAATTACTTAGGATCGTGAAGCGAGATGCTAACCTGAATTGATTTTTAAAAATTCCCGAATTCTCGATTTTTTTTTAGGTTTCTTAGTTTACGATATTTTTGGCTTCTTTAAAAATAATTTTAATTGATAAAAGACTGTTTTATGTACTGTAAATCGCTCGATATCGATATTTAATAATAAAAAATTAAAATTAATACTTTGTGTATTTTCATATTAAAGTTTTTCTATCATGATGTTTTTTTTTACTATTGGGCACCAGTGCTTATTATCACTTAAAACTTACTATGGCGATGGCTTTCTGTGTGAATCTTTATAATGTTTTCTTTTAGTCATTTTATTTACACCTAAGAAGTAGAAAAGAGTAAATTTAAAAAAATTAAATTAAAAATTTAATACTTATTTTGAAATACTTTGTATTATGCAAAATATTTCCCAAGTAGAAAATAATAAGCCGGAATAAAAATAAAATAATAAAGATCTTAAATAGCTTTGGAAAAAATTATCCAAATTTAGATAGATAATTTGCCTGAAACCTTTTGTTCCCTACAAAAAAAAAATCAGATTCATTTTTTACTTATATGTTAAGATCATATTTTAATTGGTCTATAAATATGTTTTTATTTATAAATCACAAAAATTGGAACTTATTTTTATAAATTTCGGGATTACAGAATTCACGATTGGCATCTCTAGCCGTGATAAACTGGCTCTTTAGAAGCTGCTAAATTAATTTCACGATAGCGCCAACCTTATTTATTATGCAAAATAGATATCGAAGCATATTATCGTAAATACTTATTATGTAGGATTCCTTACTCTAGTTAAAGATACCAGTAAACGCTATTGCAGATGAGCTAAAGACTTCATCAAACTAAAATTTGAACATCCCTAGAGATTTTTTGTAAAAACGTTACGTTTATTTAATATATTCCGTTGGTTAAATTGTCCTACTTTTCCCTTAAACTGATTAAAATTATTTTTTTAGTTGATTTGTTTCATATTCTTACTGCTACCATTACGGTTTTTGAAAAAATAAATAAATATATAACTGTAAAAGATTAATGTGTGCTTGCTTTTTTTCAGAGACCTTCATGAATAAATAAATTAACTTAAAGATAAAAAACGGAGTCGTTTTGTTAAATTATTAATAAATTAATGCTATCGACTGAATGACAAAACTGCTACGATACACAGAGCAAAACCCTGCTCCAGTCCGAAATGTAGAGTAGCACGCGTCTAAATAAAAAAAGTATTAAATTACTCGTATCGTTATTTTCTTGTAGTTGTCTGAATGAACACAAAAAGTGATAAAAATGAATAATATTCCATGTTATTGACATATGTATATGAATAATTTTTACAATAAAACGGAAAATACCACATAAATAAAAGGTTTTGCATAAAAATATTAAATTAATTCCTAAACAAAAAAGACAAAAATAAAAATAAATTTAAGCAAATTTCTTCTTTTTTGTTATTGTGCAGAAGTGGGTCATGATAAAAAACAAAACACCAGAAACACACCAGAAACCATCAAAAAAATTAATAATAATACACATGTCTCTTTTTCATTCCGTTAATGGTTTTTGTATTGTCAACCAAATGACGGAAAGATTATGATGGTGCTGAATAAAATCGAGATTTATTTTTGTACCTGTGATGACACACATCGGCCGGCAAGTGTTAAAGATATAAAAATTCATTATCATTTTAATAAAAATGGAGGCCTTCTGGAAATGAAAGATTTGTCCCAAATGGATTTTGCGCCTAAACACAATTTCAAGAAAACGGTTGTAAAAACAAAACTCATAATAAAAGAGTGAAAAAATCGAACAAAAAGTGAAAAATAAAACACAACATATTAAAAGTTAAAAGTTAAGGTAAAAAATCACTGAGGTAGGTCGCGATTAATACGTTGGCATTTATTTTTGTCTTGTGTTTTTAATTATTAATTTTTTTCTCATGTATAGCGGCATAAACGCAACAGACATGAACGACGTATTTCACACAGTACTAAAAATTCCTCGATATTCGGACGACGAAAATTTTAATAAGTTAATTTGCAAATATAATTTTGTTTATATGCATCTGTTGATAAAATGACCATGTATTTTACAAATAAATAAAAAATTAAATACAATCACAAAATGAATTGCCTATTTTCTTCAAAGTAATACATTTTCTAATTTTTAAGTTAAACGTTGACAAATAAGAGTGCTATATTCCGCTTTGCCGAATTTTATATACCCTTCATCATGTATGTAAATCAAGTTTAGTGAAGTAACTCCAATCAAAAAACCAAATTTTGAGGTGACAGAGAATTAAAAAATTACAAAAAAAAAAAAAAATAATACACAAAAATATCATTGGCTTTTAATTGGTTAAGCATTTTTAAAAAGTTTTAAAAGCTTTTAAGTGATACCCATATTGATATCTTAAAAAATTTGACGCACAATTGTGTTTTTTATGAAAAGCTCAGAGACCCATAACTCGGAAAATATGGGCGAGCGCCAATTTCTTCATTTGATGTTTTTTTTTTCTTATTTTTTAATTCTTGGCTAAAATATATATTTTTTTTTTGTTTGATTTTTTGTTGGAGTTACTTGTTCCAAATAATATGAACAAATTAGAGGCAGGCATGGTGTTTTGCCCGCTGCGTCAAAGAATAGAGACCTATATTGCTGATTATCAATAGAAAATTTTTTCGGAACTATGTCTGATCTATAGGCATATTTAATTTTTCACTAGCTCATCAAAAGTGCCTCGGCAAAGTTGATTTCAACACTACGGACAGATAGACGGACATCAATCGTCTTCGCCACGCATAAGGACTCAGCAGGGATCGAAAATAGATATTATAGAAATTACAAACGGAATGAAAAGCTCTGGTATACCATTTTCCACTTTTTGTGGTGAAGGGTATAAAAACGATCAATCTGCATCAAAATATTTCTCGTACAACTAAGTAAAAATAGAAATAAACCTATTGCAGAGTTCATTACGCACGATGAATTTCGTTCGACTCACTAACTCTATGTGCTTTCATTTTTAACGACAAAATTTTCCAAAAAAAAAAAATAATTCGTAGTTCGCAGCAAATGTGCTTTTAGCAATATCATTATTCTTATTCTTAAGTTTATTTGTATCGTTTGGGACTTAAACCACTTACTTGTTCATTTGTTTATTACTTTCTTTTATTTTTGGAGCTTTAATAAATTTTTTTTATTAAACTTTAGTCAACTTTACTATAAATTTTCAGTGTTGTAGCTGTTCTAAGATCTTAGTTGCTTTTACTTTGCAAACGTTATTTGCTTCCTTTAATGGAGCTTTAGTTAGCTTATCTTAAGCTAATTTATTATTTGCAGTTCTCTTCTTTTATTCTGTAAAAATAGGGTTTCGAAAAAGCTATCCACAATTTTCAGGGAAAATTTTGACTAAATTCCCGATAACCGGGATAAAGAAACACATTGATTGTTTTTATATATATTTGGTTGTAGTGGATTTGAATAAAACTTTGTGAAGAGGTCCCTTGAAATCTTTTTTCAAATATAGTAGAGAAACTACAGATCAAATGAGAAAGCACTCATTTTTTCGATATAATGGTACTAGAACAGTTGGCAGTACAAATTAATTTTGTACATGGAAAGTTTTTACTGTTTACAGAACTCTACAACAAATGTTTAAAAACACATTTTTCTTAATTTTTAGAAAATTGTAAATAATACGCGGAGAAAGTCGTAGGCACTGCTTGTAAGATATAAAACAAATTAAAAGGTTACTAATTTGTTTATAAAGAATTTTGAGTTATTCCAAGCATTTGAAATACGAACATGGAAAATCTTTAGAACACACTGTTGACAACAAAACCAACCTCAGTTGAAAGTAAAAGGGTTTTTTCTATTGTTGGAAATTTCGCAACGAAAACAAGTAACAGTGTGTCTAGTGAATTGTAAAATGCAATTCTAAAATCATATATTTAATAAAATAATCAATATTTTTTTAGTATTTTCATCTTCGTTATCTCTCGTTATATAGTGCAAATGTTTATATGTATGTCATGTCACCTGAATTGTTTTTAGCTGTTAAAACTATTATTTAGCAATTTTTTTATTGCTTGTTTATGTTTTAACAAAACTATGAATTTTTTAATATTTTATTAAAAAAAATTTTTTTTTCAAGAATTGCTTTTTTCTCGGGAATACTGAGAATAAAATATCGGGAAAAAAATTCCGGGAAATTCCAAACTGTAGATGCAAAGCATATCTAAATAAGCATAGGGGTATTGAGTACTTGTCATTAATTACTTTATGGTTGCTTTGACATCATTAATCTTATGATTGAACAAATTACCAATAAAAAACTTTATATTGTTACACATTTTTAAAATTATTTTTGTACTGCTTATTCAGAAATCATATTGACATAAAAATCAGATTTAAAACCCTTTACATGTGTTTATAAACGAAGCTAAAAGTAAGTGCTGTTGATTAATAAGTTTCTACATCCCTCGCTGGTGTGAATAGAGTAATAATCCGAAATTAGCTGTCATAAGTCATGAGTTCATACCCCAGCAATGAAAGAAAAATAATTGCTGTTGAGTCACCACAAAGTATCAGTTATTCAAAGGGTAATTAACTAGAAAACAGCAGTATGAGTACCAATTAGAAAATTAAATTATTGTGTAGCCTTGGTAGACAAGATATCATGAGTTTGAACCTGGATGGCTGCGTAGCTTAAAGTTAACCAGCGTCTCATAGAAGTCATACGGTATACTGACCTGTTTGGTTTCTAAAATTTTAATATTTAGATCCTTTTGTAGCAAGTAAAATTTGTCCACATTGAGTAACTGTTTCGCTAGTATCTTAAGAAATCCTTAAAACAAAGATTTTTACACAATTTATACACACTTAAGCCAACTGATCACAAAAAGTTACACTTTCGTTCGTTTTTTTAATACCTGGAAGATATTAAAGGCTCTCAGCTATAAATTGCTGTCAGACTAGTAGCTTCACTGTCTGCTGGGATAGCTAAACAAATAACTTGGGCAGTTTTCATTTAACTATTTGAACAAGTAAACTGAACTACGGAAAACAGCATAGATTTGTAGTATGCTTTGACCTTTTACGGCGCAGAAACCAAACCTGCAAGGAATCTTGTATGACAAAAACTGAAGTCCTAAGAAATTTGGGAACAGTTAATAACCAGCAAGCTTGAACTGTGATCAAGGTTCTAAGAATAAAATAAAGTAAAGGGAAAAATAAGTTAAAATTCTAAATGCCATCGTGCCAGTGAGTAACTTTGAGAAACCTATCCAAAAGCACTGGTTCAGTGATGAGAAAGAAACTCGATGGCTTTCACTCGACTTTGAGAAATCATTTAAATCGATATATAAAACTGACAAGAAAAAGAATATCAGTCTTCCTATTTAGTCATCAAATAATTATGAGGGGTGTAAAAAGTGAACAAGTGGAAATTTACTTTCATTTTTTAATCGGTATCGGTACATCAAACATATTTCTACACGTAAAAAAACAATAATCATTGACTGATTTAAAATATGACCTCAACACTTCTCTTAAAGTTCTGTTTACAACATTCAAAATTTTTGCAAATAAACGTGATTTTTTTCCAGTACAGAGATTAATTTATTGCAAGGAAATAAACAAAAAGTAACATTAAACAGACCATTCATTATAATATAAATGTTTTTTTTTTTTTGCAATAAGTTTCAATGTTGTTTTATTGCCCAAACTAATGTTAAATTGCACGAGCAAATATCCAAGTTTATAATCATTTTTATAGGTTTGACATACATTTGGAAACAGAAAACTGAAACTGATATGTGCAATAAATAGTCAGCAATTTCCGACCAATGAAACATATGTTTTGAATTTTACATATAATGGCTTATTTGTCTGTCCATCTGAAGATTAGTTGTTCATCTGTGAGTCTATCGTATTGACTACAAACAGCTTTAGTAACGCATGCAACATCTTAAATTTTATACACGAACAAGGTTTTCTTCGCAACATTGTTTATTGTTGCTAACAGCCAGCTACAGATGCATAAAGTTACAAATGTTTGTTTTGTTTTTATTTTAATTTCTTGGTTATTTCAAGCCTTTAATCCAACCGTTTATTGTATTTATATTGCAATTTAATTTTTTCGTACACAAATATTTTCTAAGGGCAACAACAACAACAACAAAGCAATAGTATTACTGTTGCAGTAGTAACAGCAGCACAAATAACATGTTGTTAGCAGCTTGTGGTTTTTATGGTTTGTGTGTTTAAATATTTTCACCCGCTTTTTTTAATATTTTTCCAACATTTTCTTTATTTTCTCTACTCTGTGGTATTTCTGTTTTGTTGTCGATGACATAATGTTAAATAATTACAAGTGTTAGGAGTTGTTGCTGTGTAACTGTTACTGGGAGAAGCGACCGACACAAACATGCTGAAATTGTATCATGGTTTTCTGTGCTCTGTACCAGAGACAAGAATACTGCATATTCACTTTTATTGCTCATTCATATGTTCATTGCTTTTGCCATTCATTTAACTGCCTAAAATGATCAATGCACGTGCTTGTGTTCAACTCTCCATTTGCTTTGACTGTTTTTTTTCGCACTACTTTTATTATGCCAACACAAGTTAATCAACCGTTTCATTCATGCCATTTAAAATTTTTGAAAACTGTTAGAGACTTTGGTACCTATTCATTGCTAACCGTCATATTTCATAGTATTCACCATGGTATTCATAGTATTCATGCATATATAAAGAAAATAAGAAATGAAAATATCTATGCTTGCACGAACAAAAACCATAAATTGTGCGTATGTACATATATATATATATATATATATGTATGTATATTGTACATACACAGAAATGTAGACAGTGTTGCCAATTTAATTGATTTTGTGGTAGGTTAAGCGTCTTTTTTAAACACCAAAAGTATCATTATTTCTTTTAGTTTTTATATTGCAGTTTTTCTGAAGAACGAAATAAAAAGGTAAAATTTTAAACATATGCCGATTTTTATAATAATTAAATACTTCGCACACAATCTAATTAACCAATAGTTGAGTTAAATTAAATGAACTAATAGCTAGTCTAAAAGTAATTATCTAATGTGTGTATATTGCGATTTATAAAACAAATTTTTATAAATCAAAAAAATCTTTTTGAATGCGTCCGTGATATTTCACTAAATTTGATAGTTTTTAAATAGATATTTTAAGGTTTGTTACTTAAAATATTTTATTTTTTAGTGTTCAATAACTATTTTTATTTTACTGTTTATTTATATCTAAACTAAGAAAAATAATATTATTTTATTGCAGTAATATTTATTTTAACATTTCCAAATACACGTATTTCAACGGATTTTTTACAACATTAATTATTACCCTTTTCACAACTCATTTAAAAATACTTTTTTGCCACTTTATATAAAACATTTTCGCTTTTATTGATTATTTTATTGCAATATTACTTATGAATGTTCTTTTACCTGTTTATTATCTAGGGACTTTCCCAAATATGTTGGAATTTTTACAACCACAATTACTAATTATATTACATTAGACAGTATTTGTGTTTCATTTCTATAGTATTTGACAGTATGTGTTTGTCGCGTTGTCGCGATGTCTTGATTATGTTTTGAAATGTATTCTTGCAGGCCTTTAAACGGTACTTTCATGAGTGTACTTCTTCTTCTTCTTATACTTTTCATTCTTTAAATTTCAGACAGTTTTTAATATTGGTTTTTTAAACAGCTTTTTAGTAACTTTTTAATATTGCAATTGTGTAGAGCGTGAAAGCAGAAATAAAAATGCAGTGCGAAGAAGTTGTAGGAAAAATAAATTCCGGTGTTTTTAAATTAGTAAACAACAAAAATACTAAGAGTAAAGTTAATTAACATAATGAAATAATTAATGGATTTGTTTATTGTAAAAATTGTAATCGTCTACGAGAAATCCTACTACAGAAGAAAGCATTATGGACGAACTTAACCGATATTTCTTCCTGCTATGTGAAGCCTGACATCAGTTTCGATGTTTTGGACTGGTGGAACCATCACACGAACGATTACCCCCGATTGTCAAAACTAGCAAAAAATTTTGGCTATACCTGCTAGTAGTGCTGCCTCCGAACGTGTTTTCTCTGCGGCAGGCAATATCATTACCGAAAAACGAAATAGATTGGGACCTAAGTCTGTAAATAATATATTATTTCTGAATTCAGTTTTTAAATACAAGCAAGCCTAATGTAAGCTAATGTATCTAATTTTTTATTAAACCTTGTTTTTAAACCTATTTTGTATAATCGAACTTATTTTCTAAAATACATTTGACAGTTGACAACACTCATCCTACGTACAATACTAAAATTTTCTTTTATGTGTTTTAATTTAGTTTTTAGTACCCTTCATTCACAGGTATTCACAAATGATTCATGAATACTGCGCGGTATTCATGAATCTTTGTGAATGTTTGTTGTCATTTAGGTAACACATGCAATACACACATCATATTTCATCATACGATCTTTGTGTGAATGTGTTTTCATTCGCTTCATTAGCCTAGTGTGTAGTAATGTCAACAACATTATTTTTGTGTGAATGTATTCAAAGCAATAAAACCAATGCAATTTCTTTTCTCTGCTCTGTACTCGCTGCATTTGTTTGCAATAATAAATTAAATTGTTACGTGTGTGTTTTTTGTACTGACATGTGTGTTAACTAATTTGTTAATTATATGGATTATTTCAGCAACAGCAACAGACATTAATACATATAATTTTGATAAGACTATTTATTCATACGAAAACTTAACATGATTTGATATACAAACTACGTAATATAGGTTGCTTAAAAAACCTTTTTAGTTTTGGGTAATTTGCAGCTTCTTGTTTTTTTTTTTTTAAACTTACAGTTAAATTTTGTACTTTTTTAATTTTTTTTTCGTTGCTTTTATAAATAAAAAATAAAAAAATACGTCTACAGATATAATAAAACTCTAATGGGATCATTACTGAAATTAAATATTTTTTGAAAATTTTGGTGTTGTTGTAGATATTAATCGATATTTTTGTAACTTTTGTCTGTCTGTTCATCTGTCTGTGTGTGTTCGCATCTCGTAGAAATTGGTAAATGAATTTAAATAAAACTTTTGAGGAGGTCCCTCAGAATCTTAGCTCAGATATAGAAATATGTCTTTTCGTAGAGCATCTAGAGATACAAATGTGAATGCACCCAATTTTACCGACTAAAACAGCTGTCAGAGCTTTTTTTTAGTAGATGAAAAATTTTTAACTCTGTCTAAATTTGAATTTTCAGAAAATAAGAAATAACACGATGACGAAGTGGTAGGCACTGCTAGTAAGTAATAAAATTTCCGAAGTTTTGCTCTTGTTGTTTTGTAAACAGTTAGGAAACGTTTCTCTCAGTAGGTTAATATTATGCAAAATGTATCCTTCAACATTTTGTTGCACCTGATGTATAGATTGAAAAATTTGACAATTAGCCAGCGGCTTAAAAGATTACTGTCGATTTTATTGCTTTCGAAAACAACTATTTTAATCCTATGTATCTCATTCACAAAATTTTATTCACAAATGGACAATCACATAGTACTAATAGCTTGTGATGCAGCACAACAATTAATAGAAATTTCAGTTGCTACAGAGAAACTTTTTGAAGAAACACAGATTAAGAAAAAAAGCATAAGGGAAAGTTTGCTTCAAATGTAAGTATAATTTGAAGAAATGGGCAATAACTTTTCTGTGTCATTTAATTTATTTTTGCCTTTTGCTTTTTGTAACTAAAACTTTTTTCCATATATTTTTTGAATTTTTTGAATAAAACAAATTTAAATTAAAATAAAATAAGAGTGCTACATTCGGCTATGCCGAATCTTATATACCCTTCACTGGCTATGCAAATCAAGTTTAGTAAAGAAACTCCAATCAAAAAAGCAAATATTGTGTGACAGAAAATTAGAAAATAAGAAAAAAATTTAAGAACTACATATATATAATTTTACATGAACCTGGCAATGGCTCTTAAAAGGTTAAGAATTTTTTAAAATTTAAGTATTTCCTTTAAAACTCTTTAAAAGCTTGGAAATGATATTTTAAAAATTGGAAAATTTCAAAGGCCAGTAACTCAGAATATATGGCCGAGTGCCAATTTTTTACCAGATGTGTTTTTATTTTTTAATTCTCTATCGCCTCATATCTGTTATTGTGATTGTAGTTACTTTATTGTACCAAATCATGTAAAAAAAATTCAGAGGTAGGCATGGTGTTTTGCACGCTGCCTTGAAGGACATGGACCGATCAAGCTCCTTTCCATTAGCACCTTTTGCACACCAAGTCTGATCAATTGGCATATTTAAGTTTTATCTAGCTCGTCTAGTGCCTTGGCAAATTTGATTTTAGCACTAACGAGGACGGACATCGCTCAAACGACTTCGCTATGCATATGAAGTCGGAATATATATACTTTATGGGGTCGGCAATAAATATTGTAGAAATTACAAACGGAATGAAAAATTTAAACATGCACAATTTCCACTTTTTGTGGTGTCTGGAAAATATGATTTGTTAATTTTCATTATTTTTTTTTTTTTTTGTTTTTAGAATTTGTTTCAAACCAAAAATTTTCGAAAAATTTTTAAATTCAAAAAAGATTTAAATTTTTACCTGTAGCATTTTAATTCAATACCGATTTTTCGTAAAAATTGTTTTTCTTTGTGAAGTTGGAATATTTTAGTGCTGCCTTTTGGTTAAATTTTGTCTCAAAGTGAGGCACCCGAGATTTTTGTATCGATCCCTATGGATATAACAGTCAAAAATAATCTGCAATATTTATTAGTGTAATGACATTTCGTTTCTATCTTTTGTTGCTGGATACCTCAGTACAAACGAATTCGATTAATTAGCTTTTAAATGATTCCTAAACAAATACAAACGAGATGCTGGAACGCTATTTTGATACTTTTAGTCCCTCATGTGTAACATTTTTTCTCTTATGGTTAAAGAGTTAAACGAATTTCCTGTGAAAAATATAAATACTTTTTTCGCAATTTTTTATAAATCCATATGCCCTTTAAATTTTTCGTCTATTTAAAATCAATATTCATTTGGCTTTCTAAATCATTTGAAATTGCTTTGAAAAAGTTTGTATAATTTGTTTAAATAACAAATTGCAGTTTTTTTATTGCTAACAATTTTATTTTCATTTCTTTATTTTTAATATTATTTTTTTTTTTTGTTGCTTTTTTTTTGCATTCCAACTTAATTGAAATAACATTTTTGGTGTTTTCGTTGTCAAGGTTACAACATTTTGTTATTATTACTGTTGTTGCTGTAGATTTTGTAACACTAGTCCAATGCTAAGCATGCCACACACACACACATATAGTTGCCACATTGTGGTTATTCAACTTTAGTCATTATTGTTTTTAATGGACTTGAACAACGTAGTAGTCTATGAATTCAGAATTTATTCCGCCGTTACTGTATTTTTTTTTCATTATTGTTGCAGTTTATTTAGAGTTTTTTTTTCTAGCTATTTATTTTAAATGGTTGGCAGACAGAAAGAAGGCCATTTTTGTTTTGCTGCAATTTTTTTTGAAAACATTCGAATGTGCGGTTGCACAGTGGGAAATGCCTAAAACTAAAAAACTTAAATTTTGTTGTTCATTTAAAATGTGTGATACAAAAAGTGGTAGCCTTTAATTAATTAATTCTTACTTAATGCAAAGTTTTTATAGCATTATAATCTTTTAATCAAATAATTTTGGTAAAAATATAAACTTCTTGGAATCAGGAGTTAAATAAAATATGGAAGTCAATTTTAGCTTAACGTTATACTTCATAATGCCTATTGTGCTTCAATCACTATAAGAAATAACTTGTGTTAATATTTCATCGCTCGAAAGGCGTAGCAGCGAACTTAAGCGAAAATGTAGGTTTTAAAATTGTTTTACAAAACCGCATTGTGCGTAGAACTTACTCACCCACTAGCTCATACAATATCGCTTTATTTATATTAAGAAAAATTATTTCCTCCTAAAAGCGAGTGAAATTCATTCGGACACAATTAATATTCTTCATATTCTGCCACTCGTTTCTCTCTTTCTTGTTGAAAGAAATCAGCACTTATGAAAACAAAAGGAGAAATAATTTCGGGCTGATAGTACAAACTCTCGCGTTGCAAGAGTTTTAATCCCAAGGGCCAAAGTTTATTTCTCATCCAGAATCAAGTTTGCTTATAAGATTCTATACTTTACACCAGTGTTGTCAGTTACGCGATTTTTTGCCAAACAAAGCAATAAAATTTTTTTTCGGTGATAAATATTTTAAAATGGCGAGAGGCGAGATACCTAGTGGTTTTTGGAATATTTGGCGAAATTTTTTGGACAATTTAAATGATTTTCTCTACGATAACATTTCATTACAAAAATACAAAAAATTTGGCATCTTTGTTTTATATATTTAAAGTTGACTAAAAATCTATGTATATCAGCGAATTAATCAAATTCGTTTGACTTCTATATTAAAATGTACGTTTTTATCTGCCAGATATATATTTAAAGACAATGAAATGCAAAAATCAAAATTGTTGAAATTAAATGAGAAATGGCATCAAAAATTTTTTAAAGATTTGGAGACCCTGAGTACGCACTTGGTATTTATGCAACACAGTTTTTGTAACTAAAAATACATATTTTTATATATATTCGCGAAATTTGCCGATTATCGACAAGCCATTTAGCGAGAAAGCTGACAAAAGATCTGGCAACACTGCTTGACACTAACTTTCTAAACATATTACAAGTCGAATTTACACTCTAACACCATTATCTTATTTAAATTTCAGTTTCAAAATTTTAATTACTGCAGAACATAATCTCTTTTTCTTTCTCCTCTTTTATCTTGAAATCTTTATTTTCTCTGCAGGCCCAGAGAAAGGCATAGTTATAATATGGTAACAAGAACCAAACTATGTTATTTGCAATAATATACATATATTTTTAGTGACCAAATTATATTTCTTTTAGATGAGTTTTCAATAGTATCAATTATATATTTAATTAAAAAAAGAAAATAATTTTTTAATTAAATAAATAATTGAATCAAATAACAATTTAGTTAAATTTGTAAAAATTATTTCAATGCAATCTACTACTCTACTACATTACACATCCAAATATGTCTAAAAACTAAAAACTTAATATAATTGGCTTTCAAAATAGTGTGGCCGAATGCGCTTCTATCAGTTTAGTGACTTGTCTGTAAGATATCAGTTTATTTGAAAAGCTTAGTGTAAAAATAATTAATAGAATTGATATAAAATAAAATTAAAATAAGTCAATGATATCAGCTTATACTGAAGAAAGAATACTTTCGAAAAAAAATTTACATATACAAAAAGCATATTTTACTCTTTTAATTATCGAAATCGCCCATGTTATATCTTGGTAGTAATTTCTTTATACCATTAAAGCGACAAGGGGTATTCTAAAATTAAGAGATCATTATTGTGTCTTGCATTAATACAAACTAATTATTTTAAAATGACGAAAGGTTTTTAAAAATCAAAATTACTTTTCTTTCAAGTCGAAAGCACAGTGATCTCTTAAGCATATTTAAATAAAATCAATATAAATTTGTTTTTTAAATTATTTGATGTCTGTCTACAACCAACATTTATTCGAGTGTAATTGTAATATTATCTAATAATTTAAATTTTATTTGTATGTTTTTCTGTATGTTTTTTACCAATCGTAGTATTAAACAACAGCTGTTGTCTAGTGTGTGGTTACAAGTTTTTGGCTTTATTTTCATTTTTGAATTGCACGCTTTTTATAAAATATTATATAATAATATTTTATTATTAAACAATTTTGAACTGAAAAATAATAAGAAAGAAGAAATTGCTCTGTTAAGATGAAATAAGTTTATGGTAAATAATCATAACTAAACACAATGAGATCTAAGGCAATTGTTAAGTAAAAATTTACGATTTAAGTTAAAAAAGAAAATAACAAATGGAATTTTACCAACTTATTAATTATAAGTTCAAGTGCATTTGTTTTTTAACTTGAAGATTCTTTAAACGAAAGAAACGATTCGCCGTTTAAATCTATCAATAAAATTAAGAGGAAAAACCAAAAAAATTCATGGGATAAAATGAAGTGCTTAACTACATATTTATATTGCGCTACAGATAAAAAAAAAACAAAAATTATAAAAACGAAACTCTCGCGGAGTAAGATAATATTTATCAAATTGATTGAGTTGTTCCAGTTCTGGATTTTAAGAATGATCTGCTGATATAGAAAAAAATTCTCCCAGCACCAGTGAGAGATCAATCGTGCATCCTACAGGTCTCGGTTAATTATTTTTTCATTCATGAGTTTTAGAAAGTTCATAGTTATAACTGTAGACGAAGCACCACTAGTCCATAGAAAAATGCCCATTCGACTTAGTTTTCTGTGTAACTCTACCGTGCACTGATGAATGTAGAGCTAAAACTACAGGTATTAGGAAAATCAAATAATGAAAAATATTGATTAAGGTGGGTAACAATTAATTGCTAACAAAATGGATGGCCCTCGTTTTGGATAGCGCGGGATAACTGACCTGGTAATATTAGACCCAACTTCAAAATTTCAAAAAAAAATCTTAGAAAGATGAGAGCCAGACACAAGAGTGTAAATTTGTAAATGCAGATGCTTGCTGTGTGTAATCTTCAGCCTTAAATAAATTCAAGCAGAGTCGCAAAACGCTAAGAAAATTCGTACAATGCTACTTGTCTTCATATAAGAGTATATTAATGCTCATCTCACACAATTTCGAGATCTAAACCTAACTGTAGATGGACTGCTAAGAAATGCGTAAGGATGATAGAGAGGTCAAGAAAAGCGCTTCGCAATTGGTCAAAAAACAAAAAAGAAAATAGAAAAAAATAGATTATTTGGTTGTAATTAAAGATTAAAATGTATCGAAAATCCTTTTTCGACTAACTGAAAAATGAATCTCTTATTAGTTTAATAAAATCTTCTTATCGTTATCGGATTCGTTGTCAAAGCCAATAACAGCATTTAGGTGTCCTAAGACAACTACAATATCGCCAAGAAGCACGGTGACGTATGTCGCATTTAGCTGACTATAGAATAATTTTAAGTTGTCACCAGTAGCACCTTCGGTGAGACCATAGAACTGTATTACCGATATATCTCAAACTTTAAGATGTAAGATCCTTAAGGCGTCATCAAGGTCTCTAAGCTGTCAAAAAGATTCGATTTTTCTATATAAAACTGTTTAATTAACAATTCGATAGCAACTCAGTACTGGTAAAAAAAAATTTAGACAAATATTCTTGATTGATATTCTCATATCGTTTCGAACTGTACGAGGGCTGCTCTATGTATTTCTGGCCTAATAGTGGAATTGCGAATATTTATAATCAAATATGGTTTTATTGTTTTTCAAAGTATGTTTTCTCCAGCGTGATTTATACACTTTTGCATGCGCTCAAACCAGTTGTCGAAGCACTTTTTCCACTCCGATTGAGACACCTCTAAAACATGTTTTTTATAACACTTCAACAGCTTCTTCTGGCGACGAAAATCGTTGACCACGCATTTTTTTCTCGATGTGCGGAAACAAGAAGAAGTCATTAGTTGCCAAGTCAGGGCTATACGGCGGATGACCCATTAATTCGACGTTTTGGCCGGTCAAAAACGCTCTGGTTTGAGCCGATGTGTGAGAGTTCGCATTGTCATGGTGAACAATGATTCGTCTTCTATTGTTGGTTTTTCAAATTTCTCCGCTGACTTCAGGCAAACAAATTGTAGTGTACCACTCAGAAGTGACCGTCCTACGTTGCTCAAGCGGAACAGTCGCCACATGATCAGTTTTGCCGAAGAAACAGGCGACCATTTGCTTCGAAGTGCTTCTTCCACGAACAACTTTCGTTAGATTTTGCTCGTCTTTGAAGACCCACACGGCCGATTGTTGTTTCGTTTCGGGCTCATACGCATAGATCTATGATTCGTCACCTGTGACGATCTTATGAACGTCTTTAAGCACCGCAATCGTATTTTTGCAACATTTCTTTGCACCAATAGACACGAGCCTTTTTTTGAGCGACTTTCAAATTGTGCGGGATCCAATGAGAACAAACCTTTTTTACTGCCAGGTGTTCATGCAGTATCGAATGTATGCTGGTGGAACAAATGTCCAAGGATGTCTCTATCTATCGGTATGTCGCATGTCGATCTTGAGTTATGAGTTCACGCACGGCATCAATGTTCTCTGGCACAACAGCCGTTTTTGGACAACCTTCACGGATTTCGTCTTTGAGCGACCTTCGGCCACGATTAAATTCATTATACCAATTTTTCAAAGTGCTGTAGGATGGTGCTTCATCGCCAAACAAAGATTTAAGTTCATCAATGCACTCTTGTCGTGATAATCCACGTCGAAAGTTGTGAAAAATGATGGCAAAAATGTTCACGAGTTAAATCCATTTTTTCTATATTAATTTTTCAAGTCACAACTAAACAACACAAATAATGGTCGTACGTCAAAACGTTTCGAGTACGATTATGCTTAAAAATGACAAACTTTCCAATGGAAATGTCAGATTGCACTTGGCAGCACTCAGTGTTGCCAGGCCAGAAATATATATAGCAGCCCTCGTAGATACATATTTAAAATCTCAAAGGTATAGATGCCATTTTTCTTCTGTAACCTCTCAAAGAAGTATTGTGAAAATTTATAATTAATTTAAGCTTCATAACATTTGCGTTTTTTTTATTTATTGCTTTCTTATCAAGATCTATCAATTCAAAAATGCCTCACACGCTGTTATTTTTTGTTTTTTCAATTAATTTTTTTTACAGCAGTATGTGCGGTAATTAAGTGATGATGATAATAGTAGAGATGTTAAATTGATAATTTATTATTTTTATTAAAAGTCATAATTCTAAAAAATTTCTAAATGTGCATTGAAAAAAATAGTAATTTATTACCAGTTGTATAATATTATAAATAAATTATAAAAATTAAGAGGAAAGAGCTAATGTTTAATTAGAGAATTGTCGAGAGTTTTGTTAAATTTTGTATTGAATTTAAAAAAAAAAATTACGCACAAATTTGTAATTAATTTTTCTTACTAAAAGTTTTTAGAAAGTTAAATAATTTAAGCAAAATAAATTAATTAATTTGTTGCTAAAAACAAAAACCTTTTCATATATAAAAATATTTGTGTTTTGAAATAAACTTAATTTTAAATAATAACATTTTTGCTTTTAAAATATAATTTTGCTGTTTTGATACAGTTTTCATACAATCAATTTAGTTTGAGTCATAAAACTTTCAAATTTTCTATACTAATTTTTGGTATAATCCACAGATGAGCAACCATATAAATATGCTTTTCGCACCGTAATAAATTTAAAATTTTGGTTTCAAACAAAAAGTACTTCACGAAAATATAGAAAAAATATATATTTTTCAATAATGAGAATTAAGTTAATATGCGACATAAAATAGAGAATTAATCTTCTTAAAGCAATAATCTTGCTTAAGTATTAAAATTAATGACATAAACAAATTTCACTGTTTGGTAAAAGAAGTTTTTGAAGTCACAAAAAAAAAAGTCTTGTGAAAAATGTTTTCAAAAAATATTTAAGCGTAGAAATAAAAAAATGCTTAATCGTTTTCTTTAGTGAATTGTTTTGACTTGACCGAAAGATTAATAATTTTTATTTTGAAATATATGCGAACAACGAACGATAGAAAAGCAAACTATGACTAATTTGATTCGTTAGAGGAGAGCTTAAAATTATTTTTGTGATTATAAATAGCCCATTTATTAGCTCTTTGAAAAAATATTTTATTTTTAATATTGATTGCAATTTGGTCAAAACAATGAAAGATAAATAGGCAACGTTAGTAAAATACCAATCTGTTCCTTTCGGAGAATCATTTAATGGAACTAGGTCGTTCTGGAAAAACCCAAGACTATATTTTTTTTAAAAAATGAAAAATAAATGGTAAAAGGCAGAGTAATACAAAAAGTAATAAAATTATAAATTCGGGCAAATCACGTTACTGGTTTAAAAATAAAAATATAGATAATTTTTTGCAAATCTTATGCAATAATTTATTTCAGTGCATATGTGTACATTAGAGTTCGCTCTAAGATTTTGGCTTTTAGATGTGAACTCGTTAAGGTTTAATCTCAGATCTCAAAGGTTGACAATACCATGTTAAAAAACATTCCTTTTCAAATCAACTGACCAGTTTTGTATCAGTTCTTTTCTCTAAGGTTATTACTCTAAACAAAAGTAATATTCTATCAAAAAGAATAATTAAAAAGTAGTTTTATTTTGTTAGCCAATCTGAAAAAAACACACAGCTGAAATTTCTCAGAGATCTATTCTTTCATTCTTTGTAGAAAACATAGTCATAGGACTATTTTTCTAGAGCTTTTAAAGCTCATCGTTGGACTTTACGCAGATTCTAAAGAGGAGCTTCGTATTCCTCTATTTCAAACTTGGTTAATTGAACGAGAATTATGTTCAATCAGGAAATTACTAACAAAATCCCAAACATTTTTTAGAAACCACACGAAACATGGAAAATTTATTTTGTTCCAATTATTCCTCTCCTTGAAAAGGGGTTTCTAGATATCAAGTCAAGTAGTATTTCTGCTTCAAATATTTCTTTAATACTAGAGCAGTAATTAGTTCATTTGTTTCGTTAAGCAAAACTTATTCTTGTCTTCAGCTCTTTTTTCAATTCCTTGTAAATACTCATTGAATTGTGATCTCTTTTATATTCTCTATGTTTAATAAAACCATTTAAGACCTTCTTATATTTCTCTTAATAGATTCAAGCGCTCTTTATAAATAACTCTTGCAAAGAAAAACCGACTAGAAAACAGCTTTTAGCTATTTGTCTATTTGTCAACAGTTTGACCACTTACATCAGATTACATCAAGGGACGACCTTTATTTTTTTAAATGCAATTTTTATAGTTTCTGATCTAGCGGATTTAACAATACAGGTTCTTTTTTAATTTCAACCGTCTGCTACAACTTTAAAATACATCAATTATCGGAGCAGACTTTAAATTCTAAATTGAAATTGTTTACTTGTTCTTATAGCGAACTTAACAATACAAGTTGCTTTTAAGGTTCAGCTCTTTGTCTACAACGGTTCAAAAGTTTGTTCACAAACATCAAATTAAATTAACTTTTAGGACACCCTTTAATTTCAAAATAAAATTTTATACTTGTTCTCATAGCGTACTTGCAATAAAGGCTCTCTGAAAATTGAAGCTTTCTATCAAAATTCATCAAATATTTGGCCACCCTTTAATTTAGAAACTATACTTTCTGTTATTGAGGTCTTAGCAATACAGGTTCAGTGTAAATTTCAGTTGTCGATCTACAACTGCTCAAATGTATGTCCATATTTATCACATTAAGTAAGCTATTGGGACACCCTTTAATTTATAATGTTGAATATTCTTATTTGTTTTTATAGTGGTCACATAAATCGACATTTTGTTCAATTTTTAAGCGTTTGTCTGCAACTACTTAAAAGATAGGCTTATAAAGGTTATTTTACGTCACCAATGGGGACAACCTTTAACTCATAGATTTATTTCTGAATTACTTTTTGCTATTGGTGCACTTTGTGGTTCATATTGCATGTAAAAAAGAGATACGTTGTGTAGGCACATCTTTTCATATTTAAAGTAATGAACTGTTTTTAAAGCGGGAACAATCTGTATGCATAAACTTTAAAATAAAGAAAAAATGTTTAAGAATCCGTTCAAAACTGACTAAAGTATTGGACGACTCTCACTTACTAATGCCAGCAGATAATCATGCTGGAAAACCAGCTTTACTGTGGAGTCTGTTTTTCAACAGTCTGCTTGAACTTACCTGTATAACGAGGTGTTCGGTGTAGAACAGCCCCTACAGATACTTCTCGTTCACTGGAAATCAAACTAGTTAAAGTATCTACAATCATTTGATTTTTATTTAACTCTGTAAAATATAAAGTGAACGTTTAGTTTTTCCTAATATTGAAAGCTTTCTTTTTCTTTAAAAAGCACTCACAAGATATTTTCATTTAAACGATGTAAAATATCAAATTGGTTAATAAAAATAAATCAATATCTGAACACACCTCACATCACAAGTAAGACAAACACAACAAAACGATACTTAATATTCATTCATTATTCATTATTTTCATTTATTCATTTCTATTAATATTCACTATTCGAGTGTTTAAAAAGCCCAACCTAAAATTTTTAAAAACCATTTCCATACATAATCATTTTTTTCTTACTTTGTTTTAATTTATATTATATTTCTTGTCTACTTTTAGCCAAAACTAATACGCAAATATGGTTATCCCTCCGAAACGCATACAGTAGTAACTAAAGATGGTTATATACTGGAAATGCATCGCATACCAAAGAAAGGAGCACAACCAGTGCTGCTAATGCATGGCATTTTAGATACCTCAGCCACATGGGTATTAATGGGTCCCAAATCAGGTTTGGGTAAGTTGTGAAAGGCAACGAAACGACATACAACGAAAAAAATATATATATTTACGCACCAAGAACTTTTACTTATAATTTAGTTTTCTTCCACATAATTTAGGTTACTTGTTGTCAGATTTAGGCTACGATGTGTGGATGGGCAATGCACGTGGTAATCGCTATTCCAAAAATCACACCAGCCTCAATAGTGATTATATGGAATTTTGGGATTTTACATTTCATGAAATGGGCAAATATGATTTGCCAGCAAATATTGATTATATTTTAGCCAAGACAGGTTATGATCAATTACATTATGTGGGACACTCTCAAGTAAGTTTTATTTATTATTTGTTATTTATTTAAATTTAATAAATTTAATTTCTGTTAATTTTTTCATTTTAATCCAGGGTACTGCTGTATTTTGGGTTTTATGCTCAGAGCAACCGCAGTATACACAAAAAATACTTTCGATGCATGCCTTAGCTCCCATTGCCTACATACATGACATGAAAAGTCCACTATTTCGCACTTTAGTGTTATTTTTAGATTTTCTAACGGTAATTTTGCAATTCATTTTTTTTCTTTTATTCTTCTTTGGTATTTATTGTTGTTGTTGATATATAAAATTGCTTTCAAATACATTTTGATTTAATATTTTGTTTTATTGCAGGCTGCCACTCGCATGCTACGCATTACGGAATTCATGCCAAATACAAAGTTTCTTGTTGACCACAGTCAGGTGGTGTGTCACGACAATGCCATGACACAGGACGTTTGTTCCAATATTCTCTTTTTGGTTGCCGGCTATAATTCTGAACAATTGAATAAGGTTTGTAATCAACTTTAACCTCAGTTGTATTTGCAACTGTTTATATTTTTATAGAGGTGTCAGGTAAATGTGAAAATGCGTTTTAGGTTTGAAGAAGAAGCCTTGTGGGTATCTCATGCAAATACAGCGTAATGAAAACAGATTCATTTACTTGTTGAAAATTGTGTGTTTTGAATACGTTTTTGCAAAATTTATAGTGCCGATCTTCGGCTCACAGCCCAGCGAAGTTATAGCTTTCGCTAAAAATTTTTAAACATTTTAATTTAATTTTTTTAATTTAAGGCCGTTTTATTGCCTTTAGTTATACCAAGCATGTCTCAACCCGCACATCACTCAATTTTGAATAATAGTACCTCGTTTCTATAACTAAAGTGAGAAATTTCTCACATAAAAATATTATCGTCATTTTTTATATAGAATGAGCTATTGTAAACCATAAAATTTGTAATATAAAGTAACTACAAAAAGGGGTTGAAATGTGAACATAATTTGCATTTAAAATACGATATATAAGTTCATTTCTTAATTTCTAAAAACTTTTTTTAGAAAGAAAAATTAATTTAAAAATTTATACGGACTTTTTTTTCAAAGAAAACAAGTAAAATTACACACCAGCTGAATGTAATGCTGCATTTTCTGGACCACTACATCCTTCATCTGAATTCTTCGTATCTATCTACCTTAGGATATGTACATTGTAAAAATTAGGGATATAACGATACGCCATTTTGCCGATTCGATACCGATACTCAAAAATAAATATCGCCGATATCGCACATTGAAACTGAGCTCAAGTAAAAAAATTGATATTAATAAGATTTAAAAGACAACGAATTGAACTTGAGATCATTTTAAAATTAAATTAAAATTATAAAAACAACATTGCAAAAGATTAATATTTAAAGTTGATATTAATAAGATTTTTGTTTAATAAACAAAGTGCTCCTTAATTTTGTGGAGATAGACGGTTTCTCAAATCCGTTTAAAGCAGACCCGCAGTGGAAAAAAGTCTCTCAGATGCGACAGAACTCATTTGAAAACTTAACTATTTCTGGGCCATTTTCTTTAAATTTAGGTAGGATTTGTCATAGCGATAGTAAACAAGAGGATTCTCTTATAATTTTTTCACATACGCTCCAAAGGCGAGTACTTCTCGTAGACTTATCAGAACTTTCGCGAGGTGTAGGGAAGACGGTGTCTTCAACACTTTCGAAATGAAGAGTTATATTAAGCAGCTCAATAAGACGTTTTTTCGATAGGGTTGAAGTTGATTGTCTTTGAAATATTCGATTTTTGTGTCTGGGGCCAAGAATTGTAGATAAATAATAGGTTTCATTTTTCTCTAAACCCTAAAATCTTTCATTTTGATGCTACGTTAGTCGCAAATATTTGGGATTCCGAAATACTTTCTATTTCTGTTGATTCATGTATTATGTTTTCTAGTAATAGTCGAAGGCTATTAACTAGCGGAATAGCGTCAGAAAAATATAAGAAGTATCGGCGAATCGACAGTAAAATATTGCCGATATCGATTCATCGAAAAACCAGAAGTATCACCGATATATCGGTATCGGTTGCATCGCTAGTAAAAATCATCTATTTAACCATTTAATTTTGTAAATAAGAATGAGAAAGAATTTTACTTTCTAAAAAAAGGATTTTAGAGATTAAAAAATTTTAAGCCAAAAATAAGTTTTAATTCACGTAACTAAAAGAGTTTATATTAAACTGCACTCACTCTGTGCAAAACAAAATGTATAGAATAATGCGACTTGAGAATTTCTTACTTAAGTAGCAGGCGAGGAACTGGAAACCATGTTTTGTTCCTAAATTTTATCAATTTCATCTTTTCCACTCTGTATTAAGTCGTATTCCTTATGGTTTGCGGTTCAGTAGCATCGTGACACTAAAAGCGCGATATATCTTTAAAAAATATTAAAAAACTACAATATAAATGATTTTATGCAATCGCAAATGAGTGTGTGGTTAGTCAAACTATTCCTGTTTCAATATTTTTTTTATGAAATTCTATATAAATTAGAACATGAAAAAGTAAAAAAGCCAAAATATACAACATGATACATTTATTGGCAGAGAGGGTGTCATGTCAGGTGCTTAACTAAAAACTATACATTAAATACACAAATTTGTTGGCTTCCAATTTGTTCAAACATAAACAGATTAAACGCCCAGAGAGGAAGAAGGAAAAACTTTAAAATAACTGTTGCAACATAATATTGAAACGGCATCACATGGAAAACATTTGACATTAACCTTCGTTGGCTTATATTATATTTATCAGACACACACATGCATATGGGTATGAAGGGTGTTTTTTTAAGACCGATAGAACTTTAAATTGTAAAAAAATAACATTTAAAGCTTTATTTATAATGAAGAATTTTTTATACTAAAGATCAGAATACGGCATTAATATTTTAAAATGAAGCGCATTCCCAACTTTGGGTCACTTTTTCAAGAACTGCTAGCCGTTTGTCACGAATAACACGAACAACGTTGGCCTCCAAAGCGTCAATTGTTGCTGACTTATCAGTTAAAGCCAATGAATTTACGTGGCCCCAAAGAAAATAATTGAGAGGTGTCAAATCGTATGACCTTGTAGGCCAATTCACAGGATCATTTCTCGAAATCAACTTATCGCCAAACTTTAATTTCAATAACTCGATGGGGTCGGTCGGCGTATCGCACGTAGCGCCATCTATCTTTCACCACATTTCGTTCATCATCCATATTTTCAAACAAAAAAAATCATTAATCATGGAGCGGTAATGATCTCCATTGACCGTAACGTGGGATCCTACCTCATTTTTGAAAAAATAAGGTCCGATGATGCCACCAGCGTGTAAGTCATACCAAACGGTGCATTTTTCTGGATGGAATGGAGTCTGTAGGGTACTTGCCTATTAACAACCCCGTTAAGCCAAAAATGAGCCTCATCGATGAATACAATTTGGCGATAAAGCAACGGATCAGTAACTAACTGCTCTAGAACCCAAACGGCTAAAGAACGACACACTAGCATGATCTTACACGGGTGCAATAGCTGGATCTTACACGGGTGAAGGCCAAGATCTTTGCCCAAAATAATCTACATAGTGGACGTACAGGGCTCCAATTCTGACGACGAACCGATAAATTTGGATCTTCTATTACACTTTTGTTTTCAGCAGCGATATTCTCTTCCGTACGTACATTCCTTTGACGTGTTGGTGTTATCGCATCTCCTAGAGAGTGTGTGGTATGAAATCTATTCACAGTTCGAGGAATGCCTTGCTCAGACGGACGATTATGTGCACCGTAAAAATCACAAAGTCGTCTATAAGTTTCTCGAATTGATGACCGAATTTCAAGGTAAACTTGGATGATTTGACAGCGTTGTCAAGCTTGAGTCTTTTCATATTAATTTGCCAGAGGATACTGAAAATAATAAGAAAATTTTTTCATCAAAATTTAATTTCTAGTGTTATTTTTTATAATTAAAATTCTATCGGGCTTAAAGAAAACACCCATTGTATAGATATTTCCTAAACTGTTTTTTATATGTGCAAATGTGTTTAAAAGATTTGTTATAAAATTGTCTCCATTGTACGTGGAACACATGAGTTTGAAAACGATACAACACCATTCATAAATGCTTACATGACCATGTGTTATGTGTTCATATCCTTTTGGTTAAACGGAAATTTCTTACTTTGTTTTAGTTTTTTTTTTTTGACATGAGTGGAAAAGGAAGCGTAAAGGGAAGTTATGACTACTTTAAACTTTTACACTTAGTTATACAAAACACTAAATTCTAGCTCCAACTTTTCATTGGAAAATTTTTTCCATTCTTTTCTTTGATAAAAATATTTTCATTTAATTGCAATGGCCTTCAAAGCGGAAGTAATTCATTAACATTTAACCATCGTCCTGGTTGTTGTCACCAACATGTGTCATCATAAAGCGATTGTGAATCTAACGTTCTACTAACAATGTGAAAAGTAATGAGAAGCTAAGAGGATAGTGAATAGATGTAATTATATGTGGTAAAGAATAATTAAAAGCAAATGGGTTTTGTTTAATCAAAATGAGGGGAGGGAGGAAGTTTGTAGTTTACTATTATAAGAGGCGCTTAAAGTGAAAGAAATGTAAGTTAAAGTGAAAAAAGCTTAAAGCCCACAAAAACAAATAAATTAGTTCTGGAAATTGAAATTACGAAATTATTATTTTCACTTATTTAAATGCTGTTAAAATCAATAATTTTATGTCTTTTCAGATTAAAATTTATTAATTTTTCATTGGTTCACTTACATAATTCATTAAAAAGTAAACAAAAAGCTTTCTAACTAAATTAATGATTAAATTAAGTACGCATTAAAAAAGAAACAATTTTCTAATTAAATATTTAATTGTATTAATTGTTTCTATTAAAAATTTTATATTTTATTGTTTCAATTAAAAATTTTTAAAATATCAATCAGAAAAGAAAGAACAAATTTAATAGTTTAGAAAACTTTTTTCTGTGTATACAAAGGCTCGAACTTTAATTTACTTTAAAAATAAAACAAACTTATAAAAAAATTATCGAAATAAAAAAATTATTACGAAAAAATATTAAAATAATAATAAAATATTCTTTTTTTCCTTTGTTCTTCTAGACCATGTTACCTGTTATGCTGAGTCATACGCCCTCTGGAGCATCGATTAAACAACTTGAACATTTTGGCCAACTCATGAAGTCTGGTCACTTTCGTAAATTTGATCGTGGCTATTTGCGTAATCAGCTTGAATACAATCGTATGACACCACCTGATTATGACTTGAACAGGGTCAAAGTACCTGTGGCCCTTTACTATTCTATAAATGATATGCTGGTCTCAACAACTGGTGTTGATCGTTTAGCACGTGAATTGCCACAAGTTATAGACAAATATTTAGTGCCCATGGAAAAATTTAATCATTTGGACTTTTTATGGGCAATTGATGTTAAGACACTTGTTTATAATCGTCTTGTAAGGAATATAAGACGTGTGGAAAATTTTAAAATAAAACACAGTGCTAACTTAGCAGCGAATGTACAACAACAGCAGCAGCAGCAACAGCACCAGCAACAACATTTGGAATATTTAAATAATCAACATACACTTCGACTTCCAGCAATGCTGGCAGCTTCACCACCAAATCTATCGATGATCAGCATAAATACCCCGGATATGCACGTCACAACAACAACATCACCTACTACAGTCACAACTCATTTTCAGTCTGTTTCACAGCAGCAGCAGCAAGAGCAGACTCAGTTACAGCACCAGCAACTAGAAACAATGCAAACCTTGCCAAATGTCATGACAAGTGCGTGAAATTAAAAATCGGCAGGGTAATATTTTTTTTAAACGACATACGAAACCAATATTTAATAATTTTGTTTCCTACACATTTATTCAATTAAGTGTGTACTGAAAAGTATTTACAGTTTCAAAACATGAAATCGGCATTAATTTAGAATGATTTTTAAATTACTTACTTCAATACCAAGAATTATATTTTGCAAAACTTTTTATGAAGATGACAGATGCCTTTCAATTGTACGCTTTCAGTTTGTTGAATTTATGTTTTTTTTAAATTGGTACTTTATTAATTAAAGAGATACCCTTTTTTGATACTTAATTGGTACTTAATGTATTAAAAAAGCCCTTGTTAAAGTTTTAGTATTTTCCCTATCAAGCCAAGTAATTAAAATCAATAAAATAATTTTTGTGATTATAATTTTCTTAAAGTCTTTCTTACATAAATTAAATTAAGCTTAATCGTGATTATTCTGTAGGTCTTTAAAAAAATATTTTTTAAATTTTGTTTAAACTTTTAAAACTTTTGAAGTTTAAGGAATCGTTGATGAGAAATTGTTAAATATGTGTTTATTGACTGTGATGAAAAATTTTAACCAAACTGCAAAACCACAAGACCCCTAAGCTACGAAATGTAAATGAAGCATTTTTTAGCTTTCCAACTTCTTTACTTTCTTTTTTTCGCTGATTTCGGACTCCATATTTTTTGCATGTGGCTTGTCAATTTATATATATCAAGGCGAATTAATTACCAGGTGGTCGCGTTGGCGTTGGTGCAAAATTCCTATAAAAACAAATATGTAAAATTTTTTTATATTGGATTTGAAATTTAGTTTTCGGCGAAAATAATGAATTCGCCATAGCGACCATCTGATAATTGATTCGCCTTGCATATTATGTTATCTTTGTTTTATAATCTGTTGTAGAATGGCCAACTGTTTATTTGTAAAGTTGAATTTTCCGCAACTTGTGAGAAAATGCCTTTGTAATTCCAGAAACATCTAAGAGATAAAAGCAAGTAATAATTATTTCTTAAATCGCAACTTCATAAATGCTAATAACGTCAATTCCTTTTACTTGTGCAATTGGCAAGATTGCGTAGTTTTATTTTTTGACGTGACAAACGCGTATACGAGGGCTGCTCTATATATTTCTGGCATAATAGTGAAAATGCGAATATTTATAATCAAAAATGGTTTTATTGTTTTTCAAAGTATTCTCCAGCATGATTTATACACTTTTGCATGCGCTCAAACCAGTTGTCGAAGCACTTTTTCCACTCCGATTGAGACACCTCTAAAACATGGTTTTTGAACACTTCAACAGCTTCTTCTGACGACGAAAATCGTTGACCACGCATTTTTTCTTGATGTGCGGAATAAGAAGAAGTCATTAGGTGCCAAGCCAGGGCTGCACGGTGGATAACCCATTAACTCGACGTTTTGACCGGTCAAAAACGCTCTGGTTTGAGCCGATGTGTGAGAGCTCGCATTGTCATGGTGAACAATGATTCGTCTTCTCTTGTTGTTTTTTCGAATTTCGCCGATGACTTCAGGCAAGCCAATTGTAGTGTACCACTCAGAAGTGACCGTCCTACGTTGCTCAAGCGGAACAGTTGCCACATGCCCAGTTTTGCCGAAGAAACAAGCGACCATTTGCTTTGAAGTGATTCTTCCACGAACAACTTTCGTTGGATTTTGCTCGTCTTTGGAGACCCACACGGTCGATTGTTGTTTCGTTTCGGGCTCATACGTATAGATCCATGATTCATCACCTGTGACGATCTTATAAACGTCTTTTGAAGCACCGCAATCGTATTTTTGCAACATTTCTTTGCTAAATTGACACGAGCCTTTTTTTGAGCGACTTGCAAATTGTGCGGGATCCAACGAGAACAAACCTTTTTTACGGCCAGGTGTTCATGCAGTATCAAATGTATGCTAGTGGAAGAAATGTCCAAGGATGTCTATCTCTCGGTATGTCGCATGTCGATCTTGCATTATGAGTTCACGCACGGCATCAATGTTCTCTGGCACAACAGCCGTTTTTGGACGACCTTCACGGATTTCGTCTTTGAGCGACCTTCGGCCACGATTAAATTCATTATACCAATTTTTCAAAGTGCTATAGGATGGTGCTTCATCGCCAAACAAAGATTTAAGTTCATCAATGCACTCTTGTCGTGATAATCCACGTCGAAAGTTGTGAACGAAAATGTTCACTAGTTAATTCCATTTTTTTCTATATTAATTTTTTCAAGTCACTGCAAACAACACAAATAATGGTCGTACGTCAAAACGTTTTGAGTACGATTATGCATAAAAATGACAAACTTTCCACTGGAAATGTCAGATTGCACTTGGCAGCACTCAGTAATGCCAGGCCAGAAATATATATAGCAGCCCTCGTATTATTTCAAGGCCCGGCCACATAGAATCTGTCATTATAATTTTTCTTTGTATTACTTAAGTTTTGTTACAAAAACAAAATAAAAGCAGCTGATTTAATATCCGCCATTAATGTATTCATTGCGTCAACTTCCTCCATTCTCACGTTAATGTCAGTTGAAAAAGGCGACGAATGACGGATTCTGTCTAGGTACCCCGGCCTTAAAAGATATTTGACTAAATATTAGAACACTTTTTTTAGAAAGTGGAAACACTCTCGGTGCATTATTAGAAGAACAACTAACATAACTCCATAATAGTTTAGGTATTATATTCTTAATACGCTGGAGAATCGAATCTTTAGGTCTAAATCACATATTATTATAAATTTATTGTTTTCTGGCCTAGGTTCGTTTACTAATTTAATTCTAAAAATCTTTAGAAAGAAAAATTATTTACAAATGTTTTCCAAAAAAAAAAAAAAAATTCGACGCTGGCAGAATGTAATGGCACACTTTCAGCACCGCTGAATCCATCATCAGCATTATTCGCATCTTTCTACTTTAAGTTGTGTATATTATATACACCCTCTATTTTACCAACAAATTTTGTAAATAAAAATACTTTTTGTTAATTTTTAAGTTTTTTTCCATTCAGGAACCGCGCATGTACATTCATACCTAGCTCCACAACAGTTAATATGATACTGGAACAGCAAATTTAGTATTGTGGGTAAAAAAAAGTAAGAATGACAGACAAAAGTAAAATTTGCTTTCGTGATCAAAGCAAATGGATGAGGACAAGTTACAAAGAGAGCAGTGAAGAAATATTTTGGTTTGTGTGTCGACTTCGTCTAACCAAATTAATATTGATATGAATATTCCTCGTATTCTTATTTTCAAAACTACTTGGTTAAATAGATGATGTTTATAATATAAACAACTTAAAGTAGATAAACACGAATAATGTTGATGAAGGATTTGGCTGTCCTGAAAGTGCGGCATTACGTTCTGCCAGCGTCTAATTTTTCTTGTTTTCTTTCCATATACATTTGTAAATAATTTTTCTATCTAAAGATTTTTAGAAACTAAATTAACAAAAATTATTAATTCATTTAAATATTCACGGTTCAATTCCTAAATGGGAAAAAACTTAAAAATTAAAGTTATTACAAATTGTGAATTGGTCAAGAATTCTAAGAGTTTTATTTCCTGGCTATTAACATTGAAGTTATCAAAAAATTTCCCTTAAATTATACTGATACAGAATTTAATTTTTCTTCTATTTCCCTTCATTGATTAATTTAGTTCTTTATCAAATTTATCTTCAATCAAATATCTTTTTCAATTTAACTAAATTAATTTACGTACGTTAATATGCTCGCTTTAATTTGGTTCAGAGTTGATATCCTTAGTAATTTTTAACCATTTTGTTTAACGTGGCAATACAAAAATATGCAAAATAACGTTCTTTATGGTTGTTGTATTAATTTTTTAAAAAGTTGTTCTTTTGAAAGAGAAAAAATGTTTATGTGAATACCTTCATTATGAAGTCTTTTCTAACGAATTTAAAGTTCGTAGAGTCTACATTTGAATTTCGAGAAATTAATGTTCCTGAAACCTGTTTTAAAAGGATCGAACAAAATTTTTGCTGACACTTGATATAACGTTACAATAACATATTTATTGGTATCTTAATTGGATCATATTCAGTTTAAATCTAGTTTTCGGTAATCGTACCATATTATTCGGATGAGCTTTGAAAATCTTCTTAAATTTAGCAACCTAATCTTCCTTCATATAATTATGTCAACTCAGCAACCAATTTATCTTTTCAACGTGTTAAGATTTGGAAGATATGTACGAGTAAAAAAGATCAATCCAGCTAAAATATAAAAGCGCCTTTTCAGAACGTCAATTTTTCATTTATAGCACCAATCTTTAGAACCAACTACACCCTCAAATTCAAATTATCACCAACGCAAACAGATTTAGAAATGAACTTCTTAGATATTTTGGATAATTTTGTTTCTCTTTCCTTAACTTTTGTTTTTATTATATGCAAAATTAAATTCCTTTCTTTTATTTTTAAATGTTATCTCTCTTAATTCTATCTTTGTATTACGTCACAAATTTTTAAGATATTTTTAAATATTGATTATTTTTAACTTATTTAAATTATAAATCTGTAAAAATTAAGTTTCTCACTAGAACATTGATTTGTAAAATTTTAATCTTGTTGTGCTAGACTCTTTCAAACAAATAAATAAATAAAAGAGATCTTATGCAAGGCGTTACTTTACATAAGCTTTTAAACAAGATGAACATAAATCAAATATAAAACGCCAATTTGGCCAATTTTCAAATTATTTCTTAAATTAACAAATCATGTGCAAAAAGCATCCAGTCTATGATCAGTAATTTTCCTTTTCCTTTCAATTTCCCTTTTACAATTTAATTTTTATTTAATTTTTATTGCTAATATTTGTACATTTTTGTTGTTTTTATTTTACGTGTATAAAAATAGATTAGTTTTAATTTAAGAAAGAATATAATAATTATTCTTTTTTTCTTTTTTTCTAGCGTAGTTTGTATATATTTAGTTTGTAAAAAAATAGATTTTAGAGAAAATTGTAATAAAATTTTTTGAATAAAATTAATAAATAAATGGAAAAATAAAAAAATAAGAAACTTAAATAAGAAAGAGTGGTACATTCGGCTATGCCGAATCTTATATACCCTTCGCCATGTATGCTAATCTAGTTTAGTGAAGAAACTCCAATAAAAAAAACAAATATTGCGGTGACAGAGAATAAAAAAGTAAGAAAAAAGATTCAGTACTCTATAAAATCTTACATAAAAATGTCACTGGCTCCTAATGAGCTAATCATTTTTTTTAATTTTAGCATTTTTAAACTTAGCATTTCCTTCAAAGCTTTTGATAAATACCCACATATTAATGTCTTAAAAAATATGGTGCACAATCGTAATTTTCGATGAAAAGTTTAAAGGCCCACAAATTGGAAAATATGGCCGAGCGCCGATCGTGCTTATTTTCAATAGCAAAATTTTCGAAGCTACATATTTCTGATCGATTGACGTATTTAAATTTTCTCAAACTCAAACAGATGGACACCACTCAATTAAATATATAATTGCACCGATTCGAAATTTAATTAATTGGCAATTCGAAAACAAACAAAAAAGGTTTGAACGCGTTTAAAAATTTGTTGTCGTTTAATTCAAAACTTAAATACTTCATCCTCTTCTATTTATTTTTAAATGAAAATGTAAGAATAACAATATTTTGTTTGTTTGTGCTGAAATTTTAACAAATATAAAAATATCTATAATTTAAATTTTATTCAAACCCTAAAATAAAAAAATAATTGAAATGAAGATATCAATATCAACTGTTTTAATTAAATATTGAAATTAGAAACCCAATTGAGATTGTTTTTTCAGGAACCATGGAATTTCAAGGTTTTTTTCGGATGTCTAAATATTTGTATCATTTCTAACGGTAAATATTTGTCGTATCTGAAAAAGAACGTCAATAAATAATTATTAATTTAATGTTCTCCAAATCACTCGAAACGGAAAGCTTTTCAATCTCGTACGTATCAGGCATAATCATACTGATTGTGAAAGTTTAAATGATATTAAATTAAATGATGATATTAAATTGCCCCAAACAAAAAAGGCAAAAAGTCTTAAAACTTCCAAGATCCTAAGAACGAATATTCCTGTTTTTGTTTCGAATATAAATGTGTCTCTATACATAAAAGTTACAAGAATTTATTACAAAAAAAACTTAAAAAAAAAACTAAAAAATCATATTCAGTATTAGTAATCTGTTTTGTAGGAGCTAAGATTGATGCTATAAAAATAACATGATTAAAAAAAGAATTTAAATATAAATTTTAAATTAATAATTATATCTTCCGTTTCTTCCTTAATAAAAGCAAAAAGATAATATACACAAAATGATACATGATGATGATAGACAAGTTTAACATTTTACAGTCACGATTCTTCTTAAGCTTCTAACGTAGATACTATAAACAAGTATAAAAGCTATAAATACTTTTAGTTAATAAAACTTATTTCATAATGCCTAAAAATATGCTTCACTTTAATTATTAAAATTAGCTTTAAAGAAATGTAGGCTTTTCATAAGGTTTATTTCAAGGTACATTTATTTTACTAGGTAAAAGCGGTTCTACAACAAATACAACATTTGTAAAAACAACATGGCATTTTATTGTTGCTTTGTGAGTGGAAATGTCAAAAATAGAAACAGAAAATAAAAGAAAATTGGTCTAAAAACAAACGCTCTCTTTGTTCTATATATGGTTGTTGTTAGTGTTTTTTGAAATTCGTAAACAAAAGTAGGAAAATATAAACAACTTTTGACATGTCCAACTACAAACCAGCTGGGCGGACGACACTACCTAGTAAAATAAATGTACCTTGGTTTATTTTAATTACAGTAAATTAGCTTTATTTTAATAAGAAATGCAATAAAATTTTAGGAACTTGTAACTAAAATTTCAAATATTTAATTGCAGAATGATTAGCAACAACAATTAAGTCTATTAAAATTAAACAGAATATAGAAAATTTAATTTTAAATAAAAAATAAATAAACTTTTGTAAGTAACATTTACAGACAATTGAATGTGAAAAGAAAAATAACAAGAGTGCTGTATTCGGCAATGCCAGCTCTTATATACCCTTCACCATGTATGTAAATCTAGTTTAGTAAAGTCGGTCCTAATAAAAAAATTAAAATAAAAATAAAAAATTAAGTACGATATATAAATTTCCATAAAAATGTCATTGGTTCTTAATGGATTTAGTATTTTTTTAAATTTTAGTCTTTTCTGAAAGAATTCTTTAAAAGCTTTTAAACGATATCCATATTGACAATCGAACTTTTTTAGAAAAATTTCAGAGGCACGTAACTCGGACGAGCGTCAATTTTTTTACTTAATGTTTTTTGTTTCTTATTTTATAATAATGTATCGCTTCATATATTTATATTTTTCATATAGTTACATTGTTGTTCCAAAAAATATTGAAAAATTAGAGGCAGACGTGGTGTTTAGCCCACTACCTAGAGGGAATCGGGCCGATCTTGCTGATTTTCAATAGCAACTCTTTTGAAACAATGTGTGATCGATTGGCGTACTTAAATTATCTCTAGATTATCTAGTGCCTTGGCAAAATTGATTTCAACAATAACACGGATGGACAGACCTGCATCGCTCAATCCACAGCGCTGTGCAGAAGAACTTAGAATATATAAACTTTTTCCACTTCTTGTGGTGAAGGGTATAAAAATTACTCTCAGACTTTTAGACTGACATTAATACATTAAATGCAGCTTTAATTGCAAACTATCTTATCACTATCTCTGTTGTTGTTATTATTTTATTATTGTTGTTTATAATTAACAACAATTCCTTCAATTTTGTTAGTCTTTTATTTTTGGTTTAAACATCTTTACCTTTTTTATTTTTATTGCTTCAAAACAGTATCTCCCTTCTAAAGGTCATGCAGTTCTAAAACCTCCCATTTTTTTTAACAAAATGAAAAGAAAAATTGTTCTTCTACTCATAAGTATTTGAAAATTAAAGTGGAAAAAGCCAAAGACACTTTTTTAGGAAAACTAGAACACAAAAAAATTGCTGCTGCTGTTTGTTAAAAGATAAATCCCTGCAACTATAGAAGCTCTTGATGGTAGAAAAATTAATTACTGCAAAAGATTTGTGGTTGTTTCTTTTAGTTTTAAGGAGTTATATTATGGAAGAATACTTTAACTAAATGAAAACTTTAAAAAAACATGTTTAAATAAGTATTATTTCTAGACATAGAATCTAAGAAAGATTGACTCAAACTTCATTATCACTCTGTATATTTAAATTCTGTATTTAATAAAAAAATACTTTAATATTTTTAGTTAAAAAATTATACGCTAAACTAGAAATGGAAGCCCATTAGATTTGTCACTGCCATTACTTCTGTTATTCACTTGACACTTAAATTTATCAAATGCTTTTTATTTGCACTAATTTGAAATAAAGATTTTAAACTCGAAAGATGAATAATCAGGCATGTCACAGAACTCAATTCCGATCGAAAGTGGTTTCAATTCCGTAATTTGCTTCTTCAGAAAAATAAAAACGAAAAATTTCTTCGGAATGAAACCACTTTCAAATTTCAAAGTGAAATTTAGTTTCTTTGAAATTTTGTTATTTGCGTTCCTTAAATTTACTATTATGATGTGTCCTACTTAGATTAGCCTTGTTGTTTATTTTGGTGTACAAAATATTGCCACATTTAGATTAAAAAGTAGAAATTCAATACTCTTTAAGAATAAACCAAATCGATTGAAATCTGAAGAAGTTAAAACAAAATCGAGCGGAATTGTTAATACGGAATTAAAACCATTCCGATCGGAATGTGTGACATGCCTAAATATTTATATTTTAAATCACAACTGCAATAAAGCAATACTATAGTTCTTTCGTTGCTCCTTGTGCTGTTTAATAAAATGAAAAAGCTCTAAGTATATTTATTGCGAAATTCAAAAACAAATAATGAAGTTTGCCAATTTCAGTTATAACAGTTTTCATTTCAAAGAAATTCATAGAATTGGTTTGCTGTCTCTCAACACTCATTATTCAAAAAAGGGCTTGACACTAAATATTTATTAAGGTTGTTTGTCTAATGTTTACTCTTTTTTAAGCAAAATTAATTTTCTTAAAAAAAACACCAAATATAAGATGATAAGCAGCTCTAGAGAAGTTTTTATGCGACAGCCACAATTTTTTATTTAAGTTTAAATTGTTACTCACTAGTGGAAAGAAGAAGGTGTTTTTTGCAAAAAAAAAAAAAAAAACAAAGGAAAAGAGTATTTTTAACGAAAAATTTGTCTTCTCAACATAACACCTCCTGCTGCATAATAATTTTCATTTATTATTATTATTGTCCTTTCGCAAACGATAGGGTTCTTTAGTTGTATTTTAAACTTAATCATGATTATTTTTATGATTGTGTTTTGTTTTTATTTTGTTGGCTGCATAATTTTGTTAATTCTACTTCAAAGTTTTAGGAGTTATTTGCTAAAGCAAATAGTTTTTGTTAAAAAATTCTCCTTAATAAAAGTAGAGAAAGTGGGATGAGGTTAATTGAGTGTACTTTAAACTAAAGTTAAATTAATATTTGCACCTTTATCATTAGGCAGTAATAACAGAAATACAATAATGTTTATGCGTCAACTCTTTTGTGCCCAAATATTTTCTCATCCTCCTAATCTTGCAACAAGGAAGTATTTGAGCTTTAAATTAATTCATTGCTCTAATACTAAAACTTAAATTTTTGTAAATAAAACAAGAAAAAGACAAATATTATTAGGGAAAGTTAAAATATTATTCATTTACTAGAGCTGTAAAAGATCAATCAATTCTTTTCATAACGAAAAAGAATTGAATGAAATTTAAATCAATTCAAATAAATTTTAATTCGTTTTCAATTCAAATAAATTTGTTAAAGTGAATTTCAATTCATTTCCAATTCGTTAAATAAAATTAACTTTGAATTCATTAAAATAAATTAGAACAACGAATTGCAATTCAAATGAATGAAACCAAACAGGAGTTGCAATCAATTGAATTCAAGAGCAGATCTAGGGGCAACGAAAAATAGAAATTTCTCCTACTAAACTGATAATATTCAATGATCAAGGTCAAAGAAAATATAGCAATGCTAAATGTGTATTTATTTACAAATCATTTTAAATCTTAATCAATGTAACAAATTGCTAATTGCCTTTTTTATAATTTGTTTAAATTTATTCAAAATCAATTCAATTTAAAATGAATTGACATTCACTTTGACAAATTAATTGAATTAGAAACCAGTTGCAATTCATTTAACAAATTCATTACAATGGACACGATTTCATTCAATTCATTTTTTTGTGTAAAAAATTTTATACAAAAATTGATAATTCATTAAAAAATTAATAAAAAAAATAATGGTTCATTTATATATATGAACTTTAGATTATTTTTAATTAATGAAGGATTTTACGATGAAATTTACAGGTCATAAATTAAATAAACTAAGCGTTCGAACGTTGTTGCGAAAGCCTTACTAAATCTACACATCTGCTGTAAAAGATAACATTAAAACAATACAAAAGTTTCACAAAAGTTCTCTATGGTTTTTAAACAAAAAGGAAAACATTAATATAAAAAATATTTCTTTCAAATAAAAACCGACTTTTAAACAGACAAAACTTAATATCATGTTCATATAAAGCTTAAGCAAATACAACAAATTGTATCATCTATTAGAGCACCCTTTAATTTTTTTATTTTATACTTGTTATTATACCGGAATTATTTAACTGTTCAAAATTATGGCCACATACATCAATTGATGTAAAAAATGGGGCACCCTTTAATTTATAATTTTAAATATTAATACTTGTTATTATAACGATCATAGTATTCGACATTCTGCCTAATTTTCAAGCGTTTATCTATAACAGTTTGAAAGATAGGTCCATATAAACAAATTTACGTGCTATATGGAGGACACCCTTGAATTTTTAGATTTATTTTTATATTACTTTTTGCGACTTTTTGCTAAACGAAGCTTACTTTATGTTTTTTTAAACTTTAAAATGTTTTCATCTATTGTTCCTATTGTTGTGGGGGACACCCTTTAATATTTAAAATTATCAACTTTTATAAAGGACTAATTTGTGAGCATAACCTTTTATATAAAGAAAAAAATTTCAAAATCAGACGAATTGATGACTCCCTTCAAACAAGGCTAATATCCACTTTTTCTTACAGAAACAACTATAAAAACTTGCCAGATTTTTCCATACTACAACAATCTTATGCTTTTTATTTGTTTGTATATAAAACTTGCAGTTGTTAGCACTACGGCATTATAAAAAATTGGCAAACAGAGAAGTTCGTTCCATGTGTGTTATTTAACAGTGTTGCTAGCTAAAAAAGTAGAGCTGATAACAATAATGAGGTGACATCAAAGAAATCAGTCAAAAGAACCCAGCAAGTAAATAAGAACTTACCACTGTTTTAAAATGTTGGAAATTCTCATATTATTAAAAAGACTTCAAGTAGAATTTTTTTAGTTTTAAGCATTTGGATGACAAAACTGTAAAGTTAATACTCGTGCCAGTAGGACACAATAATTCTTATAACGCCTACCGAAAAGAACTGACAATAGAAAATAGCTCCCAAAAAATATATATAGGAAAATAATCCAATTAAATAAAGTTTGTGATTTTCATCATTTTCTCTCTTCCCTGTTGTGCTACTTAATAATAAAAAAATAACACACTTGTTGATCTTGAAAGTCGTCAAGTTTAAAAAAGAATAAAATAAATACAAAATTATTTAATTTTTATTTTATATTAACTAAGTTAGTTTTTTATAAGGAAATTAAAATTTGAAGTAAAATTTAACTTCCTGGACTGAATTGATCGCTTTATGCATTTCTAACTGTTTAAAGAAGTTTTGTGTTTGAAAAAATTTAATTTCTGCTGAAATTTTCCCTTTTGAATGAAATTTAAGTATATTTACAAAATTTCGATTTTCTGAATGAATTAATTAATTTCCATTAAGTTTATTTTGATTTTAAAATTTTTATTAAGAAGGAGAATCATTTAGAATCATTTTTATTAAGAAAAAAAAATCATTTACAAATTTTTGCGGATTCCATTTTTTCTTCCGACATTTTGAGGGAAAATCAATTATTGTTGTGAAATCTTGACTTCTTTCCAAAATTTGGGATCTTTTTAAATAATTTCGTTTCTTCTTTCTTGTTTTTATTAAATCATTTTTTTTAATTTTTTATTGTGAATCAAGAGGACAAAAATTACTTCATAAGTGTAAAAATTTAATGAGCAAGGGATGCCGCTTATTTTCGCACGCATTGTTGCTGCATTTGTATAACTACTCAAAGGGTCAACATGTAGAGGCTTAATATGTTATGTATAACTTTTCAAGTCGCATTTAGGGGAACACAATTTAAAGAATTGTTTTTATTGAGCTTACTTTCTGAAGCTAACAAGAAACAGTTACAACTCCTGTTGAAATCATGATAATTTTTGAGGCCTATTATGCCTTTTCATTAAACATTAACTAATATTACGCTTAGTGTCTGTCTCTTCGGCTGACGCAAGCTAATAATATTTAAAATTTTGTACGAAATTCAGTTCGCGGTTTCCCAGGTTTTTTTTTAAACGACGCCACAACGATTTGAATACAGTTATATTTAAAACAAATTTAAAATAAACTACGAGGTGTAGCACATAAGCTACACCTCTGAGTATCTTAAAAACTTTGCGAAAAATTTTCTCTTACTCCTGCTAGTTCAATTGTTACCTCTTAAATCAATTAACTACCAAAAAACCGCCCTAATTTCATGATTCAAAAATCATAATAAAGGGACGTTTACTAAGCATTCCTTCAAAAACACCCCAATTCTTTCATTTATATTGATAACAGTCACAAAAAAATTGCACATAAAACGCCATACAATAAGCGATAAAATACATAAATTATCAATATTTCTTAAATGGTGTTGGACACAACAAAGCAATTTTATAAGTCAAACATCCATACTTCTCGTAAGTACTTCACACTGTGGATGGTATACAGACACACACAGCCATTTAATATATTTTAAGTCTCTAAAAAACTATTCTAGTTTTTATTTTTTGTCAAGTTGGCTAAAAAACGAAAGAATAAAAGCCAAAAAACAGTCATAAATACAAGACCACATATTGTTTTGTAAGGACAATTTCTAACACCCTCACACCCCACTCCGCTACTCTATTGACAACTTAGATTACAAACATGAATTAATATGATAATACCGTACTAACATACTAACACAACGATATAAATAGATCCACACAACTTATCTATTCTAAAAAGTATTTATTTAATACAAAATACAAATATAGAAAAAATATGGCAACCAGGGATGGAGAGCTTAGAATACGAAATACTTTTTTATCTTAGACCAGCACTCAGGGGATGAACTCTGCTCAAGCAATGCTTTGTGCCAGAATTAGAAAATTAGATTGTGGGAAGGAGGATAGAGGGAGTAGTGTTTGTAAACATGCGATTCAAAATTTCAGGAAGATGATTCCGAAATCTCTCTGTAATGCATAGTGCAGTCCATTGGCCAATAGACCACAAATGGATGAGCTCCTTAAAAGAGCGTGTTATACGTAAAATCTTGCGGATATCGGGAAGAAGAAGAGATACGGGATCTTATTAGAACATATTCCATTGTAGTATCGATAAGATAGCGAAAAATACTGCGTCAATGTTCAAGAGAGTCGATAGAGTTGAATACTCTACTATCACTTATGAGCCTTTTCACCTTCTTCAATACGCGATCGAGTAACTCCAAAACAAACTGGGAATTATTTGAAACTTGAAAACTATATAAATTCAAGTTTAACATCCCTGAAAACTATAACAATGTGAATAATGATTATGACGTGAGGCAACAATAATAATAACAAGGATAATAAATAAAGAAAAACTATCAGTGGTTTTTAGAGCGCATTCAGCTAAAAATTGTTTCAATTTTTCTAGAATTTATTACACTTAAAACACGCTGCACAGTGGATGCCTACTGTAGATAATGGAAATAAAGATAAAGAAAATCCCATAATTCCTAAAATAAGGACGAAAAATCCCAAAACTGAAATTTTTTATTATTTTTCTCATAAAGTCAACATATGGACCAGGGCTCATGAAATACTTTTAGCAACAATTCGGTGCTTGTATAGCTTTTTACAGTCTTCCTTTTTCCAATCCCAACTATGGGATTTTTCAACATGTGGGGTAAACTCATAGTTTTGGTGTGATATGAATCAAATTTGATAACCGCTTTATTCTATAGGAAAAATCAATTTTATATGAATTTACAAATTTGGCTCAAACGTGCACATAGAAATACTTCTTAAGAAAATTTTTCTCTAATCAAAAATAAAGGATTGATAGCCCTTTTTAGGCTAAAATATATAAAAATGCAATAATTTTTAAATTTTTAAATTTATAATCGTATTATTTTTTAATAAAAAAGGAGGTAATTTTCAAATTAAAAATTATTTAAAATTTTTCTCGCTAACTACGATAAAATATAAACAAAAAATGTATGGCATTTGTATCCAGTATTTAAAAAAAAAAAAAACTGGACCAGGGTCTCAAAAATCAAAAATTTTAATTTTAAAACGCTTATAGCTCGCTCATTTTAAAACATAAAAATGCAAATTAAGGCACCAAGTAGGTATTGAACAGGGTCTTAAGACCATGTGTAATCAGGCAAATTAAAGAAATGCCAAGTTTAAAAAAAATTTGTTTCAGGTACGAGTTACCCAATTTTAAGACTACATAGCTCCAACCCTGGAAAGTCGAGGGAACCGAGCTTCAAAACTTAAGTTCAAATATTCCTGTGATATGCTCTTGTAAAATTCTTGATAAATCGGCCAAGCCCTTTACACATGACGTAGTTATTTTCAAATCATTTTAATTCCTGCCCACTGTGCAGTTTGTTAAATTGTGTAACATTGTGTAGCTAAATCAACTTTTGTTTTTTCCTTTACAATTATTTTCTCGGGACTTTTGTTGTATGTGGTTTTAAAGATTATTTTCATTATATCGAAAAACAAATAAATTCAAGCTTGAATTGAAACAACAAAAGTATTATTTTTAATACTTGAAATTGCTGGTGTGACAACTCGTGTTTGTATGACTATAATGATAATTGTGAATAAATTTAATGCTGATGCTGACCAATTTTGTTTAGTTACAGAATCCCTTGTATTATTTAAATAGCGAGAAAATAAAAAAAAAAACTTTAAATTTTAGTGGCAGAAAATATAAAGCCTTTAAAGTTTAAGAGAAAAATTAATTATTTAAAGGTAGTTTTTAGTAAACGATTGCAAAATATATAATCACAACTGCTTGGATATGTTTGAAACCTCAAACATCTCCAATTGAGGCAAAGTAAGGCTTGTAGTACATTGCATGCGAAGATTAGCAGATAAAGAACAGATGTAGATTCATTGAATTAATGCGGTGCACCTATAGTACGAAAACATACTTTTTTTAATTCTTTAATATCTAATTTACTCTAAAACGGAATTTACACTGTGCAATTTTTCATGAATTTTTTTTTTTTATTTGTAAAGTAAGAGGGGTAATCAATATGGTATTGCGTAAATTTTCAGGGAATGTTGCTTATGTGTATCTTTAAATAACGCATACCGCTGCAACTTAAATAGATAATTGAAAAAAGAAATGCCTTAAAAAATTGTATTGTGTAAATAGTTCTAAGTTTGGAAATTCACATTTTGAAATTGGTCGCCAGCTGGGTGTTGAGATTTTCAGTCTCATCATTTTTCAATAGAAATTGTTGTTGAGTTTTATTTTTTAATCAATATTTTTTAAATTATAAAAAATATGATTTAAAAAAAATAAAAGAATACTGAAAAACATAACAAAATAATATTTATTTAAGATCATAATTTAATTTCATGAAAGATTTGCCCCAAAGTCCTTAATTGGTAAAGCTTCAGACTAAATTCTTAATATTTTCTTTGAAAAAGAGAGGCTTAAAAGACTTTTCTGACGAACTCTCTTTCAAAAGAAGCCGATAAAGCCAATATCTGGGCTAATCACTTTTGTAAAGTTTATAGGGTAAGTAATAACTTACGTTCGTTTTCTTGTAATAAAGATGACTGTTTAACTGCTGACGGGTTTCACACAGGAAACAATTTATTTACATCTAATTATATTGTTTTGCCCTTAAAAATATTTAACAAAACATTAATTAGTGGTGATGGAGTTAGAAATCTCGCTATAAGGCAATGCTTGATAAGAATTTTAAATCTTTTTCTGAATAACCGGTACTTTCCTGGAAAATGGATAGAAGCAATTCTGGTCCCAGGTAAACTGAAAGTTTAAGATAAATTTCCTTATTACCCTCGTTTTCAAAAATAATAGAGTAGTTCTTCCTATCAAGAATATGAAATGAAATTGAAAAGTCTTTAAGTTCACTCCAAGGGTTTACTTCAAGGGAGGCTATTCAATATATCGCGCGCAAATGTTCTCACAGATCTCATGGCCTGAGGTTCAAACAATAGTTACTTAACTCTGGAAGACCAATTACTTTTCATCTGACTAATGTTATAAAGAACATATAGACATATTGTTTTAATTTCAGAGCTAATAACTTATATCATATCGTTAATAAACCATCTACGAAGTTAAGTAAAAAAAAGTTGCGTAATGTACACATGCATATCATTTTTATCCCTCGTTATCTATCAGTGTGATTTCATGTCATATAACTTTAAGAAAACTTAAATTGCGTTATTCCAAATCAGTAAATTAGAATGACAAAAACCCTCCTTCCGAAATAATGCGTTTCCAATCCAAAACGAACGATTACATACATGATTTGGTAATCCTATTTAATTTAATTTACTGAATTGAAAAAAAATTAAAATAACAACTAATTGAATAGTCAAAGAACATTTGCCTTTTTATTTTCTTAAAGATTTTTGTTTTCTTTATCGCTCGTCTAAAAATGTCTTACATCCAATATAAATCGTTTTTGGGAATAGAAAAAAACAAAAATAAACAAAAAAAGCTTTATATTTTAATATCAATTACCTACAGTCAATTGAGTTTTAAAAAGATTAAATTTAGATGTTTAAACTCAAGGACACAAAAAAAGTTTCAAACGATAAGAAAAGTTCTAATTAAATTAGTATTTGGAAATATTTCTTTTACATTCAAAAAAAAAAAACAAAAACTATAAATAAGTATTTGCACAAAAAGAAATAAAGAAATTTGCATTTGAATTTCTATTTTCAAGCCAATAAATTTAAAATGTTATACAAACAACAACAAGGAACACAGTCTTCAAGTTAAGAAATACAAACAGTTTATTTATTTTTATCTATTTAAAATTAGCCCACATAAGCCTTATTGATCTTAAATACTTTCTTTTATCCTCATGCACATCCAGGCTTTTTAATGATATAAATAAAAGCAAAACTGTAAGCCTCTACTCATTTGCCTGGTATAACGACAGATAGGGAGAATATTTTAGGCGCTCTGAGTGGGAGTAAATCAATTGCCTTCAACTACTTGAAAGCAGTTTCGTTGACGATTGCCCATCTTAACTTTTTTATTTTTTAACATTGAGGGGAAAATTGAAAATTCCAATAGATTTTTCTTTCTTTAAAAAATCTTTTAAGTCAAAATAAAATTTAAGTGTTTTAAGAATGATGAATTCCAAATTACAGTAACAAAATTTATGCCATTATTTGTAAAAGAAGTTTTTCATCAAAATTTTTTATTATACTTCTACTATACAATGAACTAAAATTCGCTCTAAAATCTACTATAAAAATTCATTTAGGAACAACCTGGCGAAGCCCGTTTTCAGTAGCCAGGAAAGTGTTTACATGCTCAACGAGTCACTGTATAGTGCACTAAATGGTCTGAAGGTGTTTTTTATTTTCGAAAATGAAGTTCGAAATGTTAAGTGATAAAAGTGATTTAAGACTTTAATGAAAGAATTAACATCTTTCAGCGTATTCGAATAAGACATGTGCAAATATCAATTTTCAGTTGCCAAACTTTTTTCTTTGTAAGACTATGAAAATTCAAATCATCTTCATCTATATTATTTGTTTTATTATGGGTATTATAACCATTATAGAATCAGACCATGGAGCGATACCTGCAAAGATTTCTTTATTTTATATATAATTATTTTTTTCTCCCTAAACCGATATTTTTTAAACATTAAAAAGTTAATTTTATTTATGTTTTATTTCTAAAGTAAAATCATCAAATTTTGTGTTAAAAATTTTAAAAACCAACAAAAAATTTTGCTAAACCACCTAAATGACAGAGTAGAGAGGATCTAATTAAAAAGCACTTAATAAAAACGAAGTTTCGTTAATATTATTTTGCTGTTGCCACACAGCATGTAATAAAAGGTTTTGGTTACCAGAAAACAAAAACTCTACTAAAAAGTTTTCAAGCAGCTTTTTTAACAGTTTTTAATAAAAATATATTTTATGTTTATGTGTTCTTGTTGTGTTATAAACTTTTATTGTTAACGATAATTTTATTTTAAGTATCGCTGATGACATTTTTGCAACAAATATTTGCTCCAAGCAGATGAAACAGAGAGCAGACTTTAAAAAAAAATAAAGAAAATTTTATTAATTTGTAAAAACTCGAAAAATTATTAAAATATATTCTAAAATATGAAGAATAATATAGAAGAAAAAAAGTAGATTTTGTTAAATAATTGTTAATTATTAAAAAAGAAATATAAACAAATGCACAGATAAAATATATTAATTATTTGATTTATTTAAGTTTTACTGCAAATTTTTTTTAAATTATTGACATTTGAGACATCAATTATTTAATATTTTTTAAATGTTGTTTAGTAATATTTAATTTCTAAGTTTATTAGGTAAGCAAACTTATTTTACAGAAATTGATGCAGAATTTTCTGAACAGCTACATCTATTTAGGATCTTATAGTCTTTTCCTACCCTGTGATACCACTCTGAACATAGCAGAAAGCATTCCTTAATAAAAAGAGTTATTTTGTAGACAAATCGTTTAAAATCGGAGAATTAACTAGAATTTAGAGGTGTTTTTAGTTTTTTATACAACCGAAGTATGGAGGCGTCATCTTATTTAGAACTACAACGTTTAAATAAAATACACAAACTCGAATAGACCTCTTCTATGACCGTATAAAGTTTGACATTTAGAAACCATACAATAATTTATATTTTTATCAAACTCCCCCACTGTGCCGCGTTAAAATTTAATCCAGGCTATCTAATCTTTTCTTTACTATAATCCCTTATCCCCTCTGATATTTCGATTTTTATTATTAATTTTTATTTATTTATTTCACTTCTCCCTGTGAAAGCCACTCACTTCCTCTGCCTTCCACTCACACCCATTAACTAAATGATATAAGAATTTAAAAATAATATTTCGTAGAATTTTATTCCAGTGCTTTTGTTTTAGCCAAAGTATGTTTCAATGAAAAAAAAAATTAAAATAAATTTCATGGGTTTGAGCCTTGTGTCTGCGTTGTTAAAACTGTACGTATGACTGTTTGCATTTGGCGTTTATTTTGTATTTGAAATTCAATTAACATTAATAAAGGATAATGGCTGAATATTATATTTATTTTGTATTCACTTTGTTTTCCCAAAGACGCATGTAAATGAAGGCTTTTATATGGAACATTGGCTGATTTCTATTACAAATAATTACACAATTTCCTTAGATAAAGTAGATGGAAAAAATTTGGAAATACTTATTTTAAGTCGTTAATTCATGTGACTGAAGCAAAAGATAATTTGGTTTGCGAATATTTATTGTATCGTAATTTAAGCACAGAAATTTCTCGAGTAAGAATTATCTCTTGGTTAGAATACAAAAACAACTTTCTTCAGTCTGAATAATATTTACCATTATTCCTCAGGTCACGATACGATTTGAATCTTAAATCGGTAACGGAAATGGTTTTTCACAACCCAAATTTTTTAACCGTTATTACCTTTCCTTAAAATTGTTCAGATTTCCTTTGCCAATTGTGTAAATAAATTCATTTGTATTCAATTTATAAATTTTTATTGAATATAAAAGCCTGGCTGTTACACAAAAAAACAAAAAAAAGAAAATAAAGTCTCTTTTCAAAGGGAAAAAATAATTTAAATGATATTTAATCCTTAATTAAAATTGTTGTTAATGGACACGCATGATTTTGTACATAATTTTTTTTTTTTAATTTGCTGTTGGCTTTTAATAAACTCAAGTTTATGATGAAAAATAATTTTAAACCAATTTGAAAATGTTAAAGGAGCAATAAATTATAAACAATTTTTTAGGGGAATTTGTTTTGAGAATAAATAAATAAATATTAAGGGGTAAGAAAAAAGAGGTGAATTTGATTATATTCATAATTGTGTTTTAAGCCCTTCATACATATTTTATAATTTATTAATTAAATTTTAATTTTAGACCGTGGATGTAATAAATGAATTTAAATGTATTTGGCTTAGGTTCATCTTCAATTTAATTTCCAAAAATTTTTTAGAAAAAAAAGAACACAAACTGCATTTCGTGGCCCTATCGACAGTTGGTGCGAAACAAAAACTTATGAATAAAACAAGTTACAAAGCGAACAGTGAAGAAATACTTAGGTTTGTGTGTCGACTTCGTCTAAGCAAATTAATATTGACATGAATACACCTCGTATTCTTATTTACAAAATTAATTGGTTAAATAGATGATGCTTATAATATACACAACTTAAAGTAGATAAACACGAATAATGCCGATGAAGAATGTAGCGAGAAGGGGCTACATTTCATTCTACTGGTGTTTAATTTTTCCTGCTTTCTTTGGAAAACGACCGCATGCATTTGAAAGTAATTTTAACTTCTACAAAATTGTTTCGTGGCCAGTAAATTGTTATTGATAATAAAATTGAGTTTGCATTGCCAGTAAATTATTACTGTACTGCAATAAAATTTTTATCAGCAGTAAATTTCTACTGATTACTGATTATTTTAATGATATTTTATTTATAGTGTTTTTATAATGCACTTTATCATTACTGAGTACTCAGTAAGAATTTAATTTTGCATCAACAGTATTCATATTTTTGAAATACAATAAAACACATTTACTTACACATATTGATCGCTGAAAAAATATGTCTTACATTTCCTTTAAAAGCTTAAGGTAAACATAATTATGACTTGTTGTTACAGTCATAAGCAGAAAGCTGCTTACTGGTAATGCAAATAAAGTTTCTGTAATTGGTAAAAATTTACTGCAAATTAAAACTTATTGCAGTATCAATTAAAATTTACTAATTACTTTTAATAATAATAATAAGTAAAACTTTACTTAAAAATAAAATTCCTTTACTTTGTTAATTGTTAGATTATAATAATAATTGTAATAATTATTTTAAAAGCAAGTTGCCAGATCACGCCAAAGCTTTAATGGAGGCATGTATTTTTTAAATAAGTCTTCCTTAAAAATGAATTTTACTTCATCTATTATTTTTCTTTCAACCCCTCCATACATTCACCATGCACGTAAATTTAGTTTAGTAAAGTAGATCCCATAAAAAAAAATATTGTGGTGACAGATGATTAAAAAATAAGAAAAAAAAAACATTAAGTTCGATATATAATTTTACATAGAAATGCCATTTTAATAGGCTAAGCATTTTTTAAAAATTTTGGTATTTCCTGAAAAATCTCTTCAAAAGCTTTTAAGTGATACTCATATTGACTATATTGGCAATCGAACTTTTTTATAAAAATTTCAGAGGCCCATAACTCAAAAAATATGGGCAGGCGCCAATTTTTCCACTTGATGTTTATTTTTTGTTATTTTTTAATTCTCTATCGCTTTATATATTTGTTTTTTTATTAGTGTTACTTTATTGTTCCAAATGATGTGAAAAAATTAGAGGTAGGAGTGGTGTTTTACCCGCTGCATCAAAGGACAAACACCAATCTTGCTGATTTCCAACACCTTTTTCCACCTTTTTAGACATTATAGTTGATCGATTGGCGCATTTAAATTTTTCCTAGCTGATCTAGTGATAAAACGGACATTGCGCAATCGACCTCGCTGAGCCTAAGAATTCGGAATGACAAAATTAGTTATACCCTTTTTCCACTTTATGTTGTGAAGGGTATAAAAATATTGTTACGGTTTTTGCCTTTAAAAAGTAGTGCTAAAAAAAGTCACCATTTTTGATTCAGTATTTGTGTCTTGTCTTTCTAACGCTTTGACTCGAACTGTACGGACTGTTTGCACAGCGATATAAATTTTAATGCTTTGTAAATGCGGCGAATTTTAATCTCCTATTTGCCAATCAGGCCCTTCAAGCAACACAGATAGAAAAGAAATACGCTATTGTTATGTTGTTACCTTGTTACCTTTCTTTCTAACTGTATGACTGTTTCGGTGTTGGGATTTGAACTCCTCATCTTTCATTCAAGCATACTTATTTGAAATGGAAAGTAAGAATTTATTTAGATCTATTTATTTAAGATAAAGTTATACGTTTTGTAACGAAAAACGCTGGTAGCACTTAGCTTTCTTATTATAGATATGTTAGGGATTTCAAATTCTGTTATCGTAACAAGATTCTCGAAAAACATTTGTAGTAAAAAAATAAACAGTAAAATGAGTTTAAGTGGAGAGAATTTAGATTCAAATGGGTTATAAAAATATGATATACAGGATTTTTAGTAGAATTGGAAACAGAGTTTAGGAAATATTTTGTTTTGGTTTAAGTAAATCGCCGTTTAGCTTAGACTTATATATCTTGTTTTTTTAATCTTAAAATTAGATCGTCCGAACACTTATTTTTTTATTGATTTTTGGAGAAACTCTTAGTTTGTTAAGCAATAAATATATTATAATTTTTAAATTTAAATTATTCAACTAAATGTAGTCAACACCAAATCTTCAAGAACATTATTAATTTGTTTTCGTTGAATACCCTTAATACTTTTTAACTTTTTCATCTTTTCTATAAACATTTTAATTAATTAAACGAATTATCTATTCGCTGACATTTATTGTAACTATTTACTCTTAATTTGTTTCCATCAGTGGCTGCTGTTTTCAAATAAATCTTTTTTTTTATTTTTTGTTTATTTTTTATTAAATGATGCTGACAAAGAAATGTGTGGTAATCAATTGATTATTGAATTATTGATTAAGATTTTTTTAAGCAAATAAAGGTGTTATTTCTGCTTTTACATTAATAAAAATTTACCTACTTAATGAACTCTACTGCGAAACAATAAAATAAATAGTTGGTGCTACACAATTTTTATTTGTTTTGTTTTTTGTTGTTTTTTTCAAGTTAAAACTGGAATGGTTTTTTACCATTCACTTAAAGCTCGTCTAGTGTCAACTGTTGTTTTTATTTTAGTTTAGCAATGAATAAGTTTTAAAGTAATTATTGAAATTTGTAAAAGATATTTACTTTTATTGGTTTAAGTAATTTTGCTAATTGTTTTTTACAAGTGTTTATCCACTAGACTCTGAATCACCCGGTAGTTAATTGGCTTAGGTTATCACACATCTGAAGGCTGTTTATTTTGAACAAACAAATAATTTTTTCATTAACAAACTTGATTAGATGTTAAAACCAACATAAATCTCTGTTTCTAGCACTCTTCTATCTTCCGAGAAGGAATGTTATATATCTAAAATAATAACTGCGTTAATTTCTTTCCCTCAGAAATTAGTACCAAACATCAGTACAACATTTCTACTCATAAAGTAAGAAATATCTCGCACGAAAATATTGAAGACATATTATTTCACACAAACTCGAGTTCATAATGTTCTATAAAATAATCAAAATGTTTATGATACTCCCATGTGGGATTTTTTCACCTTAATTTTAGAAACGAGGTACAAGACTCAAGCTGGTATTTATCCACTTTAAGCTGACGACGCTGAGAAATTTACGTAAACTAAGAGGTCGTGGCGTACTGCAGTTTTTAGCATAGCAAAGAGACTGCTCGAGTTAAATTCGGTGGCAAGAGAAATAATTTTTTTTAAGAAATGAAAAATAGTTTTTTGATCTTTGCCTGTGAGTTTTAATTCTTAAACTCACAAAAGAATTTCAGTTTTGAGAGCACAAAATAATAAATTTGGAAATAATTTTAGTCTTAACAGTCCCATGGTCTTACATTTTTTTATCAAACATACAAAGAGAGCTTTGTCTACGAATTATATTTCTTCGATTATCTTTTGCCCGTTTCGAGCTTATGAATAACGAACACACATTCTTTTTAACCGACTTCAGCTGAATGTTGCTTTTTTTTAATATTTGTGCCTGCGCAACTCAGTCGCTTCTGAACTGATTTTGAAATTTTTTTCGTTTTTTTCGTTATTTGAAAAGTTATGCTCACAGATTGATGCCATTTTAAAAACAGTTCATAAAAGAAATTCATAAAAATTAAAGGGTGTCCCCAAACAATGTATTAATTTTTTACTTGTATTAAGAACAGGCGCTGTTTTGAAATTTAAACAAAATGCGTATCACAATAGCAACCAAAAGAACGAAGCAATACAAAAATAAATCTAAAAATTGAGGGTGTTCTCATAGGTAGCGTAAATTGATGTACATGGTCCTCTCTTTAATTATAATAACAAGTATAAATTTTCAAAATTATAAATTAAAGGGTGCCCCCCTTTAATTTATAATGATGTATATGACTCTACTTTTAAACTTTTGTGTCCCAATTGTTGATGAAATCGCTTTAGAAGTCGGTTTTCTTTGGAAGAATAATTTTTTCTCTTACGGAGAGAGTAAACTAAACAAAACAAATCATTCTACACTTACGAGTGGAGCAAAAAATTGACGAGTTTTTATAAAGCTGTGCTTCTAAGTTTTAGGTTTTAAACTAGTTATTGCATATCCAATAACGGAAAGACAATCTTTAGATTTAAAATTTTTCCTACCCAGTTTTTAGCTCCAAAAAAAGTTGAAAGTTGAATCGTACGTGAACGTAACGTTCTCTGAACAATTTGAAATTTTTGAACATTTTTTTCATTTTTAACTTTTTTTAAGGGATATTTTTTTTTAGTCCTGATTTCAATGCGACAACGATATTGAAAAACTGATATGTGTCATTATATATTGTGAACTAGAGCTGATAAAATTATTAATAACATAAATTTTTGCAATCTCTATAAAAATTGAATTTATTTATATTATTACATCAAATATGTAAATTAATAAAAACTGTTTAAAATAAATGTTTGCACCTTTATACAAAAAAAAATTTTTTTTAATAGTTCAACGTCTCAAGTCTTAATCGTTTCTTTAAATCTGGCAGCTATTTTTTCAATAAAACCCTGCTTAGAAACTTGCAACTCATTGATAAACTCTAGTGAATACCCCTATTAAGTCAATGCCAAATCAATTGTTTATATTGTTCCTTGAACAGATATTTCTCTAAACTGTTAATTTATGGTAAAACCATTATAATTGATACACATATAAACTGAGTCATTTTATTCCATTAAACATATTTGGCGGGCAAAACACGTTTATAGTTTTTTTTTCTATTTAATTTTATTAAACATTTATTTCTTATTAAAAGCCACACTATTTTTTCATAGAATATGACTTTTAACGAAGGCAAATAAAATCATAGTTTTTAATTTATTGTTGGAATGGGTTTGTTTTATAAAGATATTTAGAAAAAAATATTATAAACAAGAATTTAAGAGGCAGGTGAAAAAGGTAGTTTCTGTTCGTGGATTAAATGCAGCCTCTTGGCCATTGTTGAGTAACAAAGATTTGCTAAAAGGAACAGGTTGAAAACAGAATTATAAGGCACAATGCAACATTCTGGTGGAATCAGATGTATAAAGTCAAATTTTTTACAAACTTGGTTGACCCTGATCAACGTGTTAATAACTCTTTGTTAACTGAACATCATCGGAAAGACAAGCATGTGAAATGTAAACCTCTGCGTTGCTGGCAATTTTTAACGGAAATAAAAGCTGGATGACTTCTTTCCTTTGACGTATGATTACTTGATTCTCGTCAATTGTGACTGACAACAACAAGTTCACTTACTTTATGACTGAGGAGATGTCGTTGTGAGCGTGTAAAAAGGTATATTGTATTTTATCCAACTGCTAATCGCCTATTCAAAACGTGAGGAAGTCCATTCTTTTTTATATTTTCTTCTCAACACTGTAACAATAATAATCGTCTTCCGATGATGATATGCTTACATAAACGAATTTTATGATATCAAAATGGTAAACGACAAACAAGGAGCAATACCACACACTTGAAACTCTATTATATTTTTAACACCCATTTAGAAACTGCAATTTATATCCGCAATTTTTTTAATCTTTCACAGTGCAGTGTTGTGCACGTGGCAAATTATTCAAGCACGAAAAAAGTTGTTTCCTCACCCAATGAATTTATGGCACGAACTAAAGGTGGTTTATAAACGCAGTTAAAGAATTACAAATATTAAATTGCAAAAAATAACAGATAAAAAGAAAACTGGTTTAGAAATATGTTAAGAAAAGTGAATTTTATGTATAAAAAAATCATTACGAAAAAAACCAGCAATAGTTTTATTTAAAGAAAAAATATTTAAAAAAAACAATAACAAAAAGCAGACTTTTTTAGAAGAAAATTTTGAATTGATATTTAAAACTTTAATAACAAAAGCTTAAAAAAAGTATTTACCCGGTTGTATTAATTTTCAAACCTGGTTACAATTAAAAACATCTCTTTAATATTTTCATTATTTTGTTAGTGCAATAATAAAAAACTATTAATGTTGTTGTTGTTAATTCAGTTTAGTGTCTTTGTGTCTTGACGTTTTTTTTTTCCTTTAGTTTTTAACGAGCATAAAAACTTTTAAATTCCAAACATGCGGTTTAGTTCCTCAAAATAAATTCAACTAGTCAGACAAAAACCTGATACCAAAGTGGCTGGGTGCACGTTGTTCAGTTTAAACAAGAAATTGTAAAACAAAATTTAGCTAAATATACAAAATAGCAACAAACTGTCTATAGAGAAAATATAAATTTATGTAAAACAAGTTGAAAAAAATTATTAAAACCCAAAAGTGATTAAAAGGTAAAACGACAAGATTTATAAAAAAGGAAAAACGAACAAATACCTCAAATACGAAAAACCAGAAATTTTTTAAATCTAAAAAAAATATTAAAAATAAAAAGTGCAAGGAAATAAAAACCAAAATTAAAAAAAAATTCAAGAAAAAGCACTCAAATAAAAATTTTAAAAGAAGTATTAAAACTCCTCAAAAAATTTTTTCTAGAAAATATAAATACTATTTTTAAAAATAAATGAAAAAATTTCAGTTTTTAGTTCCAAAAATTTAAATAACACAAAACTGGATTCAAAATTATATGATTGTTAATCAAGTTAAATTTACATAAAAAATATTTTAATAGAATCAGCATTGAAAAGCTGATTGAAATCCATAAATTAAAATAAAACAATAAATTACCTAAAAGTCCAGTTTTTTAATAAATTAAAACAAAAGCAAATAAAAGTGTTCATGTGACAGAGTTCCTGATTAACCTTGACAGCATATAAAAAAGAAAACAAGTTACTACAAGCCAATTGCAGCAGATATATAAAGAACAAAGCTGTTATTATTAGTTCGTGCGGCACTCTTTTCATATTTTAACAAAAAAAAGAAAATTTTTAAAGCAAAATAAGCCAACTGTAAACTAAATGACAGATAGTGAACATTTAATCTGAAAACTTCAATTTATATTAGTATTGGAAAATATGATTTGCAAGAATATTTAACAACAACAAAAAATATGATAAAACAAGCTGTTGTATTTTATGTTAGTTAGAACCGTCCAGCAGTTATGGTCTTAGTGATTTTGATATGATAAACTTTTTTACCTTAATCAAGGATCAAAGTCCAGTCTAAAAATTTTTATTAAAAAAAAACCGACTTAAAAATGTTTAGTTAAAAAAAAATTGAAAGAAATTGCTTTATAGCTAGAGTTTCTTTGAAAAATTATTTTTTAACAAAAAAAAAAAAGGTTAAAAGTAATTTTTTTAAGGGTACTTTTAAAAAAAAATATTTCTTTTTAATGTTTTAATTCAATTTTTTAAATTTACATTTTACTATTACAATTTAATAAAGATTCAGTTTTTTTTTAATATATAAAAAATTATCCTTGAAACTCAACCAAAAAAATGTTAAAACACCTTCTTAAAGGGTACTTTTTAAAAAAAAATTATTTATTTTTTTTTTAATTTTTTGATTCAATTTTTTAAATTTACATTTTATAATCACAATTTAATAAAGATTCATTTTTTTTAATAAACATAAAATTATCCTTGAAACTTAACCAAAAAAAATGTTAAAAGTACTTTTTTTAAAGAGTACTTTTTTTAAAACATTAAGTTTTTTTTTTAATTTTTTAATTCAATTTCTTAAATTTACATTTCATATATTTACAATTTAATAAAGATTCATTTTTTTAATATATATAAAACTATCCTTAAAACTTAGCTAAAATTAAAATTAAAAAAATAGGTTTTAAACGGATCTGAAAAAAGTTAAGGGCCTTTTGCTTTTTAAAAAAAAATATTTCTTGAAAAAATATTATTGTTAATTTATTATTAATACTTAATGCAAAAAACCTCTCAAAGGGTTTTCCGTACATTTTCCAATGGTACTTTTTAGCGATACTAGCTAAAAGTTCCCCTTTTTTGTTAATATATTTTTAAAGTCGTAATATCCTATAAGGTTATTTTTATAAAAGTGTACTTTGTCAAAAATTTCTTTATTAAAATGGGATTTTTTATGGCATTTGAAGAGAGTACGTTTTTCTTTCATATTCTTAAATATTTTTTTAAGGACCATGGCCCATAATTATAGTCCAAAATAAAGTACAGTTTTCTGTAAGTGCACTTTTTGTTTACTATAGACAAGTGAAAGTTTATTTTATAAGTAAAAATCGGCTTTAAATCTAAAACCACCTAAGTCTGAGGCTGATGTAGTCAAAGTGGTAAACAAGTTGCTACAGACCTGGTTGATCAGGGTTCAGCGCCTGCGGCAACCAAAAAAAAATGTTTTTTTCTGTTTAATGATATAAATACATATTCAGAATTAATATTAAACATGCAGCCTCCTTCGTCGGTTCTTCTTCATAGCATATTTGCCTGCCAAGTAAAATATCTAATAAAATGGCTATAGCTATCTTTCTCTTTTCGCCACCTGTCTTATCTCTCATCTATCCCTTTCCTAAAGAATGTAGCACGGTTACGAAAAAACTAGAAATAGGCATTATTGCCTGTAGTGCTACTTCCCTTTATAAAAAAATGACTTAATACCGACTTTCTCAAGACAATTCTATGACATAAACTTACATCTTAATTTAATGTGCTAAAACTAATTAATTTTACAATTTTTGTAACAATGTGCATAAATTTAATTAACATAAAAATACAAGCAAATGATCAGAGATGGATAATCTATTTAACTGTAGTTTGTTACAAATTATGGGCACACATTTTCTTTATTTGATGTTTGTATTTTTAAATAATGCTTTTGTGAGAAAATATTTGAAAAATAAATTTCTTAAGAGGTACTTAAATAAGAGGGCTTTTTTAGTGGTGCGTATTTGAAATGACCAACTCAAGAGCCCATATTGGGAATAGTAGTTTTCAAGCGAAGTTAACCCAGGCATATTTATTATCATTAACTTCTCTAAGATCCTTCCCGGCAACAATATAATGAAGTAGTTAATAAAAAATCGATATTTCCACTGCTTTTCTTGCACCTATTCTCCAAAATACCATTTATAAGTTCATTTATTGTAATGAAGTTATAACCTTTAAGATAAATAAAAATTTATGAAAAAAAAAATTTATAAAAAACAAAAATTAATGAAAAAAACTTATCCTAATCATTTTCAATTTTTACTGGTTTTACGCATTTATTTAAATGCCAAGCCATTTTGTTATTGTGAACCCATGCGCGCAGTGAGAAGCCAATGATAAAATTATGCGTTTTCCCTAAAATTCAACTACTTTATCATTTAGAACCCATGAATTAACTATTTCTTTTGCATATCCTTTTTGCTGGTTTATTTAAAGGAGCTTTAAAAACGTGGTTCTTAAAAAAAATATTTTTTGAAAATGCTCTAAAGGTGTCTTTTAAAAATTATTCTTTTCAAGGGACTTTTTAAATTTTAATTTACTTTAAAAAAAATAAACAACTTAAAAAAGCGGGAAGTTTTTATTTTAACGTACTTGCCAAGGTACATTTATTTTACTAGGTAGTGTCGTCCGCCCAGCTGGTTTGTAGTTGGGCATGTCAAAAGTTTTTATATTTTCCTACTCTTGTTTACGAATTTCAAAAAACTAACAACAAGCATATGTAGAACAAAGAGAGCGTTTGTCTTTAGAGCAATTATCTTTTATTTTCTGTTTATATTTTTGACATTTCCACTCACAAAATAACAATAAAATGCCATGTTGTTTTTATAAATGTTGTATTTGTTGTAGAGCCACTATTACCTAGTAAAATAAATGTACCTTGGTACTTGCATTAAACAGGCACAGTGTAACTGGAACACATATTTAAAATATTTCTTTTTATAAAAATGTTAAAAAATGTTAAATAAAAACAGAATTATTGCATTAAATTAGTAAAATTAACAGTGATACTAAGTATAGGATTTAATAAAAAAATGTAATGAAGTTTAAAAATTCTTCAGAAGACCCAAATCTGATATTTTTATTTACACAAACAAAAAGTGAGAGAAAAAAGAAGAAAGTTATAATTAAATTCAAATGAAAAAAGTATTACAAAAATCTATTATATATTTATTTAAATATAACCAAAACAAAAGAAAAAGCTATAAAATCAAACATTAATAAAATGTATTTTGACAACCAAAATGAATTACTCGAATCGCAAAAGAAAGTGATTTTTTAATATCTTAAAATTATGAAGAAGATTCGTCTTTTGGAACACATTTTATAAACAAAAATTTTATTTGAAATTAAATTTTCTTTTATTTTGTCTTCCTTAACAAAATTAATTAAGTGGTATGGAAGATTTTTATTAACACAACTACATTTTTAATTCGTATAAAAGGTGGAAAAAAAAATTTTAAAAATTATCTTATGAATATAAAACTAGCACTCGAATCAAATGTCAATTAGAAAATGTTACGATAAAGTTCCTGATATGTAATGATAATATTTTTAAAATAATAACTTTTAAGTCCATCTTAAATGAAAAAAGATTTCTTTAAAAGGTTTTAACTTTATTAAAATATAGTATTTTTTTAAATTATTTTTATCAATACTGTCAACAAAGTGTAGGGACTAAGTTTTGGGATTTTTTATTTCCCGTGAAACGGAAAAATTTTTTTCGCATTCCCGGGATTTCCTGGTGTTCCCAGAAAAAAAGCAATTCTTATAGAAAACAATTTTATTTAATGATATAATATTAAAAAATTTATAGTTTTTTTTAAGACATAAAAAACAATTAAAATAATTGTTTAATAATGATTTTAAGAGTTTATAAAACTTAAAAACAATTCAGGTCACAACACATACATGTGTAGATTTGTACTATATAACGGAGATAAAAATACTAAAAAAAAATTTTTTGTGAATTATTTTTTGAAAAATATGATTCTAGACCTCCATTAGACAATTCACATACTGACATACTGTCTGTCAACAATGCGTTATAAAGATTATCCAAGTTCGTGTTTCACATGTGCCCACGACTTTGTAAGCGTTTCATTTCTAATTGTTCCAAAATAAATATTTAGAAAAAAATTTTTTTAAACATTTGTTGTAAAATTCTGTTAACAATGTGAAAAATTTTTCATCCAAATTAAATGTACTGACAACTGTTCAAAAGTACCATTACAACGACTTAATTGCGTGACTTCACCGATACCATATTTTTATAAAATAAAGTATTATATATTTAAACTCAGATTTTAAAAAACCTACAAACAAAATTTTTTTAAACGTGATGCAAACACAGACAGACAGATAAAAATTTCAAAAATAGGTGTTTTGTATTCCATATCGATTACTATCTACACCAAAATCAAAAATTTCAAAAATACTTCATGTACAGATGACTAGATGTTGTAGAATTGACGAATTTAACGAGACATTTGAATATTTTTAAATGTTACAACCAAAATGTTTGAAAAACAATCAGTGTATTTTTTTTTTAAATTTTAAACTTCCTAACTGTTTTAAAATCCTTAAGCCTAAACAAAACTTTATTTGCAAAAGATAATAGTGAAAATAATTCCATACAGTTTAAAATATCAGAAAATTATGTAAAATAATGAACAAAAAAATATTAAAAAAATTTAAAGAGATCTCGATCATAAACATGAACATATGAAAATCTAGTTTAGTGAAATAACTCCTATTAAAAAAAACAAATATAGAGGTGACAGCGAACTGAAAAATAAAAAAGAAATACGCAAAAATGCCATCGGCTCTTAATTGGTTAAGCATCAAAAATATTTAGTAATTCCCTAAAGATCTCATTAAAAGCTTTAAAATGATGCCCATATTGATATTTTAAAAATATCAGAGGCCCGTAACTCGGAAAATATGGGCGAGCGTTAATTCTTTTACTTGATGTTTTTTATTCTTTGATTCTCTATCGCCATATGTTTTTTTTTTTTTTTTTTTTTGTATTGGAGTTACTTCATTGTTCAAAAATAGCTAAAAAAATTGTGCTGCAATCAAACAGTGTTGCTTGCAAGTAAAACACAACGGGTTCTTGGAGAAGATCAAATAAACTGATTAGTTCATTAGTTCATTATATGATCTTTTCCAAAGCATCTTAAGTGTTTTGAAAGGAAACTCAAGAAAAAAATTTATTTTATATTGAACAAACAAATAAAATAAATTGGTAAAAAACTGGTTTTTCAATATTTTGCAGGGACTTTTTCGTTTTCCTCAAAAATTTTATAAATAAAATTTAAAAAAAATTTTAATTTAAATTTTTTTAACAAAAATATAATAATTTTACTTTTAATTTCCAAAATATTTTCCAGATGCAAAATTTTTCTCAAATACCAGCATAAGATTTCTCATGGAAATTAATTTAAAAAAAAAACTCATATAGAATACGTCTTGTACTTTTTTGTGCCTGCTCTGGAAACAAACAAAAAAATTATCTTTTGGACGAATTTAGTACGACAAAAAGAAAACACTTGCCAACACTGTATTTTAATAAAAAATTAACAATTGTCAAGATATAATAGAAAAATTTCAATTACATATAAAAATAAATCAAAATGAATTGGGTTCTGCTATTTATAATGCTCAAGCTTTTGGCCATCAATTCGGCTAAGCCCATCGATTCCATAGAAAGCAATAGTGAACTTCAAACAGCCAAAGAGGCATTGAATATGGGGATAAATTTAACATTTGCTTCGATCCATCAAGCAAATGATTTGAATAAGAGATTGGAAAATAATATAATAAAAAGTATCGAAATCGTACCAAATGACCTCACGCAGAAACCGGAAGAAAGTTCTAAACGCTCCCAATATGTAACAGAAAATTCAACAGAACCCTTAGAGGTCTTAAAAGAAGCGAATAATTCAAGTAATGACACACAAAGCATTATTACTACGAGTACAGTAAGTACTTCAGACATTGAAAATACTCCAAACGATTCTAAGGTAACTTCATTAAACGAAGATATCGATAAGAACTTGACTGCTACTACAACAAAAATCGAAAATAGCACAAATGTTGAAGTACAACGTGAGGCAGAAGACAGCTTGGATATAACCACAGATTTTAATAAAGCGAATGCAGATCAAACTACCCAACAATCTGAAAATATTTTCGAGCAAACCACATTTGAGTTGACACCAGACACAATCGCTGAAACTACACACGCCACTTTTGAAATGTTGCCAGAAAATGTGAAAAATTTTTACAATCGTTCCCAAGAAATTATTGAAAATGTAACAGAACATGCCAAAGAGGAGCTAGAAAAAAGTGACATTACTGAACTAACAGTCGACAAGCCAGATGCTAAAGAGTTTTCTTATTTAATGGCTGCATCTACATCTGAAAAAATACTCATAAGACCTTTAAATCCTATTGATATTTTTAATACGATTGCAATACTGCCTTCCAATAGCGAAAAAATTCCAACACAAGGAAACACAACTGGCGACCAAAAAGAAGATTCCAATGAAACTACAACACTAAAGCAAACTGTGGATTCGCTTACTTATCAGGCACAAGCACATACTGAACACATTGGAAGTATCGGAAATTCAGCTGACGTAGAAGTTGCAGCTTCTTCGATGATACAGCCAATAACGCAGGATGCAGATACCTCTACAGCCTCAAATGAAATTAAAGAAGATACTGAACTTTCTACTAATCTCACATCTGAAGAAATAACTGAGCAGATATCTACACTCAAACGAGCTGTAGATGCACTTACAGAGAAACCAGTAAATAGACAAATCGAATCAACGACTACCGATGGTGACAAGGAAAAGTTTAATCAAGAAGATAATTTTGCTTCTGCAAAACTTAACTTGGAGTCAATTAAAACTGAAAAAGAAGACGACACACAAGATATCATAACAACTACTTCCTCTGTTTTAGAAAATGTAAAGGAAAATGAGGAACAAGAAACCAGCTCTGCAAGTACTGACTTTCCTACCACAAACGATAATTTAATAGAACCGACTTTAAGTAATTCTGAAAAATCTGAAACAGAATTATTTTCTACAAGTGAAAATATTCCTAAAACTGTTACTGAAAGCATAAGCGAAAATTCTCTGGAAAAAACAAGCCATGGAAATCTAAATAATTCAAAGAGTTCAACATATACTTCAGAAAATTTCCCTGAGGTAACCACAAATAATTTTAATGAGGTTTCTGTGACAACTCAAACTTTACCAGAAGGTTTCCTAAATTACAAAGAAAATGTGAAAAGCGATGACGATAAGGCTGATAATCTTAAAATTCTGCTATTAGAAAGCGGAGAAAATGCAATTCGACAAAATTCAAAAACAGCAAGCTCAAAGAAGAAAACCCGGTCTGAAGAAACCAAGGAAGAAGCAGCATCTACAATCACAACTCAGCAGCCTGAAACTACAATGCACTTTGAAACAGTTATGTTAAAAGACAACATAAATGGTACAGAAGTAAAGGTCCTAGAGCCTCAAGAAACAAACAAAGTTTCAGAAATAAGAGAAGGCAAAAAAGAAAGCAAAATTGACAAAAATACTGAAAATGAAATCTCTGATAAAAGTCTAACTTCAAATGAAACCTCAACTACAACTGAAAATTATGCCACCTCATCTCAAATAGCACAAGAATTTTCCACAACTGATCATTATGAATCTGCTGAACTTGAAAATAATCTTATAGAAAAAGAGAAAATGCCTTCAAGCACTCTGCTTCCATCAACATCCATTACTTTGAGTGTAAAATTTACCACTGTATCACCGCTAGAAGAAACAAAAGTCTCAACGGAAAAGTTACAAGAAAAACTTAAAGAGGCCGTTAAGGTTTTGGCAGATGAAATGAAAAAGATAACCGTTAAGCAAAGAGAGCAAAGAGATCAAGAAGAAACAACTACATTTAAAATTCCTGCTACTGAGACTACAACGGAATTAGTTACTTCATTTGAGCCCTTAAGAGAACATACGACAACTGTAAAAGCTGCAGCAGAAAAAATAAGCAGACACAGCTTTGCTTTCGAGAAAAAGGATAATGTGAATACACAAAAGTCAATTGATGAGCTTGACGAAGAATTAAACGATTCAACAACAGCATCACAAATAAAATCGCAGTTTACAGATTCGGAAGAAATTAAAAAGAGTCGTGCTATTTTCGATACAACACAGCCACCTGCAATAGAGATTAAGAATGAAGAAAAAGTTGAAGTCAATGTTAACGAAGCAACAACGACAATTGATAATGACGTTAAGGAAAACATAGTTGCTACTACAACTGAAGACTTTGTCGCAACCGAAAGTACTAACGAAGCTGAAATAGTCACTACAGAAAAATGTGAGTAAAAAATATTTAATTAAGAAATGACTGTTTAAATTTTGTAACAAAATAAGTAACATCCTTGATATTAGGCGTCCTTTATGTCACATAAGTTAAATATTTATTAAGATTCATAACGGGCTTTTTGGTTGTTAAGAGTTGCACTTCGCCAAGAATTTCTGCTGAAGGCAACGACAAATTATCCTATACAATTGTGTGATGCATTCACAGAAAATCTGATGGAATTATGTTGTACTGGGAAAGAGTATTTTTAGTTACTGCATTGTCATGCAGGAAGAATTTAAATCAAAATGCAACTCTGATCATACAGAAATTATTATTTATTATTTATTTAAAATTATACTGGGCGTAAGAGTCTAAAAATGAGTTTAGTATAGGGATGGACAATAAATACTGATGTTTTTAAAACACTCGATGTACTGTGTCGAAACACTGATATAATCCGCTGTTTTTTTTTTTTTTTTTGCTCCTAAATAATCGGAAAACATTAATGTTTTCTTTCGATGCATCGAAATGACAGATTATATACAGAACGTGTAGATTGATATATAAACGTGTTCTTAGAAATTGGAAAAGTAATAAGAGTGAAGATATATTGTCTGATGAACTTTCAGTTTTTTTGAGGACTCCTGTTGGAAGACTGAACGAAAATCCGTTAGATATTTGGAAAAATTACAAATCGCAGTTTTCTAAGCTTTACAAGATTGCTTTTAAATATCTTACAATGGTGGGAACATCGGTTCCGTCTGAAAGACTATTTTAACAAACGGCGCAGGTGAAGACTCGACAAAGAAACCGATTGAGAGGTGAAAGACTTGGTAAACTTTTATTTCTAAACAGTATTGAAAAATAGTACCGGGAGATGTAAAATAAATGTAAGATTTTTCGAAAATATAATAATAATAAATAAAAACATATCAAAACTTTAATAATAAATAATTAAAAAAAAAAACAATCAATGTATAAAAAACATGGATTTATTTTATGAAATATCGATGCAACATCGATCGATGTATGTTTGCGATAAATCGCATGGAAAAAAACATCGACGTTTTTTACCGTGTCCATCCCTACAGTTAACCCCTTCGTAAATTCTGTCGGGTTAAAAATACCCATTTACCACAGGTCCTAAACTAAATGCTCTACACCTGTTCTCCTGCAGAATCGGTTAATTGAAAAGTAGACGTTGTACCAAAAACTTTTTCCATTTACATTATTCATCTCATTCCGGCATGTCATCCATCTCATTGCTCTAAACACTAAATATATCTGGCAGGCCCACAGATTGAAAGCATGCAACTCGATTTCACTCAAATTTCTTCAAATTGGGGACCTGCGCATAAGTTTTATCCATGAGATAAGTATCTTAAGTATTCTTAAGCTTTCTAGCAACCAAAGTATCGAGGTCAGCAGGAAACAATTAATTCTCAGTCACGCAGCCGTTCGGTTTGATATCCTTATGGATTCATCGTTAATTAAATATGAAATAAAGCCGAAAAACTTATTTTTGGAAATGTTTTTATGTTTGCAATTTGAAACACAATTACACGTAGAAGTCTTCAAGCGTTTTAGTCCAGGTTTATACGCAAAAACATTTGGAAAAAAAACATCTAAAATTCCTTTTTGTTTCTTAAATAGCGCTCACAAATCTTGTATGCAACATTCCATTAACATTGCTATTGTGCGCTTGAAAATGTCAATAAAAAGTATCGCCGTCTACCGAATGCAAAATAATGATCTCTTCCCCACACGTAATTTTCTATCGAACTAAATATTTCCCTTCTATATTGATTAAAAAGTCAGAATCGACTGAAGTGCTGATTAATAAAATATTAAACAAGAAATTATATTTCCCAAAAACTGTCAGAAATAACGCTCCTAATTTTTTTTCTTTTAATTAAAAAAAACACTGGCTTTAAATACTTCCCTTTGTTAATGGAGTCCTTGTTGAATATCTTCTACTATATGAAAACACGTCCCCTGAACGAAGCAAATTTAAAACAACTAACATTTACAAAAAAAAGCCAAATATTTCAATAGCGTGTTCCAATTATGAAGTTATAATATTTAGTAAAAAAGTGGTTCCTTAAAGACTAACCAACCCTATTCAAGACCTTTAAAGCTCACATTGCAAAATATTTAATAATAGTTTAATAAGTTTTAATAAATAGAGAATTTTTGACCTCTATTGACTACTGAGTTGTGTACTTTCTTTGATTTTTTAAATAAATAATATCATTGTTGATTTGTAACCAGAGTACGAAAATAAACAAAACGAACCGTTCTTTGGATTAAGTAAAATAAAACTTAAACCATCAAAACGAGTGTGGAATCAATTTGTTATAATTGCTAATAAAACTACGCTGTTAGAAAAGAACACAATCAGAACATAATTGAAACATTTTGAGAAGAAACGTTTTGCAAACGTGTGCTGACTGATTTGTTTGTTATAGTAGAGAATGCATTGTTACAATGTTTCTTAGTATCTCTAAAGATTTAGATAAGCAAAAAGCAAATTATATTGTTTGCCTTTTTTTTGATTTTGTTTGAGTACAGAACGATTGAAACATTTTAAAGAATTATGTCTTTGCAAAAAATACTGGCAAAACGCTTTACTTGTTTTGTGAAATGATTAATTCTCATCTTCAAGGTACTTCAATACTTCATCTTAAATACCGTACGTCTTTTTATAATTTAGTCTCATAAATTAAATGTAATTAAAGCTACACTCCTTACAAATTATTTGCAGGCTTTAAAGAAAATTAATTGATTTTTATTAATAATTTTTACCTTTCACAGACAATAATAAAAATACGAATGTTGCCACGCTTGCGAGAGTGTCATTGCAAAAGGATATCAACAATATTTCTCTTCAGACAAACATTGCACCTGCTAAAGAATCTCCAACACAAAACTTAGACATAGCAAGAGCAAATGAAACTCATATAGAATCAACAACAATTATGCAACCTACAGAGCCAATTGATGATACCATTATTCTAACATCCTCTGAAGCTGGCGTGCAAAAACACACTGATAGTACAACTATCATACAACCATCATTTGAAAAGAAAGAAAAAGAAGTTTCTTTTCAGACACAAAGTACACCAACACAACCCTCTTTTATGGAAGAACAACAGCAACAAGTTGAAATAACAACAGAACAAAATGCACAAACTGCATCAGCTGCTACAAGTGAACAAACAGCCACTACAATAAATTATGAAGAGCAACAGACAACGGAAGCGGAAATTCACCCAACCACTGAGGAAGAAGTAGATGAAAAAACAACAGAAGCGGCAGTAGAATCAGAGGCACGTTCACTTCCTTTGTCACCACCAAAATTAGAATATTCACAAAGCGAGGATGGTGTGGAGGTCTTCTATGGTTACTCGAACGTTAATCATAATTAAAGAATTATTGACATAAATAATTGTCTTAACTAAACTAATTTATTATTAAATTGTAGTGACTACAGCCAGGCGTTGTCTTTAGCGTTAATTGTATAATTTTTTATATATTTTTCTTTAATTTTATATTGAATTTTTTTTACTTTTGTACATTTTACAAATTTATGCCATACAATTGTTAATTTTATTACCATTTTCAATTTATTAATTTTAACTTTTAAATTCTTTTTACTGCTATTTTATTTTTTAACTTCTTTTTAAATGAAAACTAAGAATGTGATAAAATAATAATAAAACACAAAAAAACAAAACGTGCATAATATTTAAACAATAAAAAAACTAAAATTAATAGAATATTTATGCTAAAACAAACAACTTGTCAAGAAACAGGTTTAAGCATTTAAATAAATTGATTATGTTTTTAGTTTCTGAAACCGATTGTTATTCTTTTAAACTTGTTAAAATAAAACCAAAATTTTAATATTTTTTATAAAAAGAAAAATGTTTTTAGATGGGATTCGTTAACGTCAGAGATTTTAGAATAAAAGGACCAAAATAGAACAGAGGATTTTCCAACCTAAAAAATAATTGTTTAGCTCAAAATATCAATGGGCAAATTAGGGCATCCGATGTCAATTGAAATTTCAATAGAATTTCCATCGATAATTTTCCCCCAGAATTTTTTAGCACATTTAATAATAATAAAAAATATTCAGTTATTTTTTTAAATCAAATCAATTTTTACGCATGTTTCCTGGTGCTGTTGAAAAACATAGAGAGATCTACGCACAAATTCTTTATTTCCTTGCAAAAAATATTTTCTTTTCTCTATTTAATGTCATTTTAAACGAAACTGACTCTTGATTTTTAATTTAATTTAAACATAAAATAAAATATTTGATGGACAAGGGATTGAAAGAAGCAATATACAGCGAGCTGCCATCCGAGCAAATCAAAAAAACGCTTGAATTCTTTCAATACAAAAAAAACATCTGGCAGCTTTTTTCATATGTTTCATCCAGAGGTACTGCGCAGTGACGCAAAAGTTCACTCGGACTTGTCGCAATGCTTTTTGGTAGATTACAAATTCGGATATTAAGTTTAATAAATATGGCGTCTTAAATCTTTTAAAAAAGTTTAATGAAATCAGTGCGAGTTGGTGTTTTAAATTAAGTTCGCTAGTGATTGTTGCAGTTTTTTTTATTTGAAACAGCGTAAACAAGCTGCCAGATACTTTCAAATTAGAGGACTCTAGACGTTTTAACTAGTCTATAAATGAAATCGCAATATTTAATCTAAAATCCTTAAAAGCAGTTGTTTTAGTTTAGACAAATGTTTGTCTTGTAACTAAAGTTATGCAGCGTAAAGAAAATAAATTGTCGTATTTCATTTTACAGCGAAAAGAAGTCAAAAATCTACTTCGCTTAGTGCATCGAATGACTCTAATTACTTGAAAAATAACAACCAAAGACCGATTGCCAAAACCTGAAAACTCTTTAAAGAAATCGTCTTAAATATAAATTTTTTATTTAGTTTTAAAATGCAAAAATTAAATTTTCAATAATTTATTTTATAAAAAAAACATTTAAATAAAAAAAAAATAAATTAAAATTGATATTGATATGAATATTCTTCGTATTCTTATGTATAAAACTAGTTGATTAAATAGCTGATGTTTACAATGTACACAGTCTAAGGTAGATAGATGCAAAGAATGCTGATAAAGGATGTAGCGATCCAGAAAATGCTGCATTTTATTCTGCCAGTATATAATTTTTTTCATTTTCTTTGAAAAACATCCGCATACATTTTTAAAAAATTTTTTTCTACAAATTTTTAGAAATTAAATTAATAAATGGAACTAAAGCCGAAAAAGTAATTTTTAATTCATTTATAAAAAAATAAATATTAACAAATACTTAAAATACAAATAAATTCTACACGCGAAAAGTGTAGCAAACCTTCATTTGACATTCATACTGACACCTAACGAATGACAAAAATGATTATTTGTTTTAATTATTGATGGAACTAAATTGGTGAGACATTTTAATACCTAATTCAGTCAATTGGCCCAAAATCAAAAATGTAAAATATTAATAAAAACAGAACCTCCAAATTAACAATGTTAATTTTTTGTAAATTTATGGCTAAAAATAGTGCTCATTCTTTATCAATATTTTAACTGGTCAAGTAACTTTTTTGTATGTAAACTTTGTTATAGTTTTTTTATTAGGTTTAAATTTATTTCTTTCTATATTTTTTATAAATTGAAGGTTAAATGGTTATAAATAAAACAAAAAAATGATTTTAATTTTTTAATAAAAATTGTTTTAATTTTTCATGTTAAATTCATAAACGCGATAAAAATTTTGAACATGTGTTTTAATGCAGAAAACGTTCAAATGAAGATGGTGATTGATTGTTTTAGTCGGATTAATAAAAACATGTTTTATAAAAAAATCACTTTTACAAATGTTTTCAATATTTAATTTTTTAAAATGCATTTAAACTGTTTCAATACAATACAAGTTTTTTTATCCCAAGTTTGCAATATTTTGTACAAATTGAAATGAAAAACTTTTAAACACGACATGATTGTATGAAACGAAAAAAATACCGTTAGTTTTAAATTTTATCAAAAATAAGAATAGGAAAGAACGACTTATGAGTGTTTTTAATTGAGTTTTTTGATAGAAAAACAAACATACATATCGTTAGCTGAAATGCCACAAGGCGTAACTAACAAAAAATTCAAAATCTAGTATCTAATGGATTACACTACATGCAAAAAATTACTTTTTGGCTCTTCTTTAAATAAAACTATGTGGACTATATGGTTTTTGATGTGCTGAACTAAAATTCGTTTTCGATTTTTTTTCCATCACTTTGATTTTTTTTTTTTTTTTTTTTTTTTTTGATAGGCGTAGTAAATTAGTCAAGTACGCAGACATATTTTAGCCTAACTCGAGAACGATTCGTCCGATTTTAATAAACAAAACACCAAAAGATGCTTATTGGAACTAGTTCCACATATTTTTTTTCTATATTTTATCGTTTTGGAATTATTTAAAAATTTAAGAGGGGAAAATTTGTTTTTCTTACAAAATTCCTTTATTATTTCAATTTAAAACCGCGAAAAAAGCAAATATTTTCTATTTTTTCTAAGAAATAAGAATAAAGAATAAAATAAATCATGAAAATCGCTTAATAAATGGGGATTTTATTCTCAATTTACCGCAGGTATCCAATATTGAAAACCCTACATATGGCGATAGGATTGCGTTGGCTTAGCAGATAGGTAATGGAACTTAAGGAAAAGGATGTTTTGTATGGTTTTTGGAATTTAGAATTTCTTTGTAATTGATCAAATTTTCCAGCTGCTTGGGATTTGTATATTATTTAAATATATTTTAAATTACGATGAAAGACTTCCATTTTTACAGCCAATGTAATCTTTCTGTTTAAAATAACACAAATTTTTTGTTAGTAATTTATAATTTTTATACCAGAAATATTGTTAAATAAAAAGTATCTTAGTTGCATTTAAATAACACTTTAATTTTAATTTTTTTAAATATTGCCAGTTGGAGTTTCTTGCCAAATCGACCAACAAAAATCTGCAAGCTTCCTTCTGATGGTTTGCCATAAAACATATCTTGGTGAAACCTTTCACCATGTTCATCTGATATAGCACCAAGGTTTTCCGAAAAAAATCTAGATGTGAGTCCAAAAATTGAATTTTAAGAGACATATTACATTTTAGAGTTTTGTAGACAGAAAACGGTTCTTTAATATTTTCATAGTAGTTTTCAGCTTTTCTGTTACCCAAAAAACTATGACAGACCTTCACGAAAGCCGCCCAAGCTTGTGCTTCCCCATCGTTGCGTGTGCGTAAAAAATGCATCAGGTTTTTTTTCGTTTGTTTTTTTTTTTGTGTTTAAAATAAATGGTTTTTTTTATTGATTTTTATTGAGACTATTAAATACTAATTACTAATTACAATGCTTGCTCCCGGCATTAGACAATACTAGTAACGCTATGTTTACCATAATGAACTTAATATTAACATAAAAAAACTAAATCTAAGCCTTACAAAACCTACTTAAATTAAACAAACAAACAAAAAATTAAAAAAATAAAAAAATAAAAAATAAAAAAATAAAAAATTAAAAAAATAAAAAATTAAAAATACAATTATTACCCCCTATGATTGCCGCGAGTATAATGTGTAAAAGCTTTGACTAGCAAAACTACTGGCTTCTTCTTGTAGTATCCCAATACAAGAAATATATTGCGTATTTGACCAACTGAAATCTTGTTCGCTGGATAAAATATCCTGAATGGCATTACCTTCAAAATAAGACAATTTTCTCACAAACCTCTTCCTCAACTCGAAAGCATACTTAGATATGGCAGATAGTTTGGAACTTCATAACAGTTTTCGATATGCTAAACCATATTGGAAATGCATAAAGAAGAATAGGCCTAATGCACACTTTGTACAACAGCTGCTTCGTTTTAACTGGCAAGGCCTTACTATTAAATAAACGACCAAAGGCTCCTTTAACCCGATTCGCCTTCTACAAATTGTTATCAACGTGTTTATTTAATTTCATGAGCTTACTAAAATGGACTCCAAGGTACTTAATGCTATTCTTAAAATGAATCTCATTTCCATTTAACGTTAACTTTAGATTCTTACTTTCCGGTACAACTGTATATTTACACTTACCGGAGGCATTACGCAAACATATAGCAAAGCTCTTTGCAATGTTTATTTTTATTCCCCAATGGGAATAAAACTCGTCAACTTTTTTAAGATGCAAAGATACTCGTTGAAGTGCCACTTTAGGAGACTCATGGTGCGCATATAAAAGTGAATCATCAGCATATAGTATACTTTGGGAGAGACCAAAAACATGAGGGAAATCGCTTATAAAAATATTATACAGGTGGGGTGCCAACACAGAACCTTGCGGTACTCCACATGAAACTTCTCCGTAACTTGATAATCTACCAGAACTCTGAACACAAAACTTTCTACCATTGAAATAACTTTAAAAAAGTTTCACAATTGAAGGACTAAATCCAACATTTATCATTTTAAATAAAATCCCATCGTGATATGCTTTGTCAAAAGCTTTTTCAATGTCAAGGGATACCGCTACACTGCAACGGCGTTCTCTTAAGTTTTGAATTAAATCCGTGTGAAACTTTAACAGAGCATGAACAGTTGAGATTCCTTTTTTATATCCGAATTGTCTTTCTGGAATATATTCACGACTGATATCAATATTCATTTTGTTTCAAACAACCTTCTCAAGCCTTTTTTCTAAATTAGAAAGCAGCGATATTGGTCGCAAATTATTAATATCATGGTTACCTTTCACTTTGTTAATCGGAACGACTTTTGCAATTTTCCAAGCAGATGGAAAATAGCAATTATTAATGCAGTTCTTAAATAATATTGTCAAGTATTCGAATGCCTTAACAGGAAACTTTTTTATAAGGAAATTAGATATGTCATCCAAACCACAAGATTTTTTGCTGTTTTAAGATTTAGATATGTTTAGAAGATAGTTTAAATCTGTAAATTTCAAGTTGTTTAACTCATTCAATGCCGTATTCCTTTCATTAAACGAAACACAAGAAGCCTGAAGGACTACATTCTTGATACTTTCATTAATGCCGGAAACATCCCTACTCGGTGGTGCATTTTGAAACTAATTCGCATAATAATCTAAATACTAATTTAATTTTTTACAAATCAAAGATTATTTTTACAAGCAACAAATATTTTTTGTCTCCCTAAGGTATACTACGGTTAACTGTATTAAATTCGAACTTAAATTCGAACTTCAACTTAACACCTTGTGTACCTTTGGCACTAAACACTGCAAGCCAACATACAAACCACGGTTTGACGAAATGATTTTACATTTTATGCAACACGCAAGGAAATAAAATTGTTATTTAATATTTCCAATTGTTATTAACAATTAAGGCGAAAATGTTTTTGATTTTGAGACTCAAAACAAAACACTACAAAAAAATTACTTTGCATTAAATTTTGTTCTTGATAAAGTCTGAATCTCTTAAGAAAAATAGATTTTTAAGTTTTGATTTATTGCGATATCTTTTCATTTTTTAATAAAATACGACTTTTTACTCATGTTTTAATTTTAAATTTTTTTGCTAAAGCATTTTATTTAATAAATGCCGAGATTCTGGATAAATTTTATTTATTATTTATTTTATTATTATTTTTATTATTATTATTATTATTATTATTATTATTATTATTATTATTATTATTATTATTAATTTTATTTTGTATTTGTTTTTTTTTTCTCTGTTTGTGTAAATTAGTGTTAAAAGGAAGCCCTGGATCTCGTAAGATAATAAGCTATACGAGCCTTTTCACAAAATTTTAATAAAGGACAAGGACGCAACTCCAATTGCTGCGCGAAATAGTGCTTTCACTAAGTTTATTTGCAATACGATGTTCAACAGCAGCATTTGCCTTTGTACCTACTGTGCCTGGTGGGTGAAAACATTCTATAATTAATCGACTAAGTCGCTGAAATAGACGCCATATATTATCGTCGTTTAAATACTATTATTATTTCAATTTTTGATTTAAACAAAAATTATCATTAGCTGATCAGAGATGGATAACTTTTATTTTGTTACAGATTGTGTGCAAACATGTTCTTTATTAAAGCTGTTATTGAGTTTAAGATGTTAAACATAAAATTTAAAATAATTTTTAGTATAGCATTCAAAAAGCTAATAATAGGTTTTCTTTAAGTGCACGACTACGATCTTTCACTTTACGAAATATGAAGTTGACTTTTAAAAAAAAAATTTTTTTAAAAATAGATTTTCTGGAATTTGATAATGTGAGATACAATTTTTTTAAAAACATTTGATAATTCCATTAAAGTCTTTCATTTTCGAATAATGTATTATTACTTTAAAATGTATTAAGTTTTTATATACAAATACATATTTCAAACAAATTGCAGTTTAAAATGGGTTAATAGCATTTAGAATACAAAACATCTCTTAATTAGGATTTGTTGTATTTTGGTATTTTTAGATTAAAAAAAGAAAAATTAACATATTCAATTAAAATTAAGTTAATCCTGTTTTTGAATTATTATATCTTTTCTTTTAATACTTTTTTTATATAAAAGAACATCACTGAGAATGCAAGAAGTCAGTTAATTAAATTATACTAAACTGAATTCAATTATGAAATTGTTTGCTTTTTTCTGTATTCTTTTGCTTGCCATTGTTGCCGTCAATGGCAGAAATCTTCTTGGTGAGGGAGGAAATTTAAATCTAGGAGGTAGTGCAAGCGCCTCAGCTAGCGCCAATGCAGTCGCAACCGCTACTGGACATGGTGATGGTGCTGCTGTCGCCAATGCCGAAGCAAAGGCTGAATCTGTTTCGAAAAATTAAAAAGATTTTATAAACTAAAGATATTGAAAAAATGGAAATAAAAATATTAATGGAAAGGGGAAAACGTTGTTGATTGCTTTTGGTTGTATAAAAAAATAATACTAAAGAACTACGATTTTAGTTTTATTGAAGAAATAGTGTATGAAATGATATGACACATGTTATAACATTTTCTTTTTTCATGTTATTAATTGGTATAACAAGATTCCAAAAAATTTTTGTTAAAAATAAGACAAATTTTTTTACAAATAGCAGGACAACGAAGAAATAACAACAACGATTTTATTATTGCATATTTTTTAAACATTCCCTCTTTAAAGAGTGCCAGCGGACTTAACTTAATTTAGTTTCCACTGGACATGGCTGAATTTTTATTTTATTTGCGATTTATTTATATTTGACTTTAAAAAAGATCACTGCTTGTATTATTTGGTCCTTTTCGGCTTCGGTAAAAATTTAGGCCTATCGTAAAATAAATTAGACAAACTTGATGTTGTAAATTTTGATCATTGTCTGGGTCGAATGTACAAAAAAGACGTCTACGTGGTGTAACTTCTTGTTTTATATATGAAGATCTTTTTTTTCGAATACAGTACATACTCGAATTATATCGCCTTTTTTCTATCAGAAGCGTCAAGCAATGATAAGTATTAAATGGTTGTTTGCCAAATGACTACAAGTATGTAGCCATAGTCAAATATGTTCCTAAAAAAGTGAACACAGAAAAGTGTAAACAATTTGAAGATGCGAGAAACAGTTCTGCAAAAATGATCTTCATTTTCATAAGACAACGAGTGTTGAAAATTATGCAAGCAATTGGCGTTTTTGCGTTTTTCATTATCGCATGTAGGGTTTTTCTAGCATGTTATTGTTTTTTTCAGGAATAATTGCGTGTATTGGGACCTTTGCAGAGTAAATATTTACTTTATTAAAAGGAGTTTTCGATTACCATGTTACAAAAGCTAGAACAGGAACAACTAAAATTCATAAAAGTAAATATTTCTTATTTTTTTAACTGAAAGTTGAATATATTTCTGATGTAGTGTCCGCAAAAATTATAATATATTTAATAAGCACTATGTACACGTACTTTACCCTATCGATCTGTGTACTGTAAAACTAAAGACTACGTAATCAAAACAAGTGAACAAAGAGAGGTAAGAACGAGTAATTTTTCAACAGATTTGTTATTCTTAAAAGATTGCGCTTTATTTTTGTTTTAATACTTTGTGTCTAAACTTCTTCACTTTGACACGTGTACTAGTAGAAACCACGAAGTTTTTCAGTGCTTCTGTGCACAAACGGCACACAGAAAAGATACCCAACCCATTATTTTACTTTAGGGCATTTTGTCAACGATTTTGGCACATTGAAGCATAAATTCTAGCTTTATTACAAAAATTTATTTCACCTTCTACGGCAATTCTTTACTCCTATAAAATATTTTCAAGCAACAACAAAATAAAGTGATACATTATGTTGTAGAGAATTTTTTAGTTTTATATTCATAGTATTTCTTTCCTAAAATATTTATTTTCTACCTAAATATTTTAATTTATTTGGATGACACAAAGCTTCTCAAAAGCCCTTAAATGATGCTCATATTGACATCTTAAAAAATATTGTGCACAATCCTACTTTTCTATGAAAAGTTCAGAGGACCATAAGTTGGAAAAATGGGCAAGGGCAAATCTTTTTACTTGATATTTTTTTTCTTATTTCTAAATTTTCTATCGCCCCGTTAGACCAAGTTAGTGATCGCTCTTTTTAGTTCAAAGTTTGAAAATGAACTAGTTAAAAATTTAGTTCAAAGCTCTCTTTAATTCAAAATCTCTCTTAGTTCAACTTTCAACTTCTAGTTCAAACGCTTTCTTTAGTTCAAAGCTCTTTTAGTTCAAATGTTCTTTTTAAACTATGATGGCAACAATACTGTAGCATTGCCATAACGAATGTTAAATTAAATGCGTGGCACTATTTTATTTATTTATTTATTTCGGAAACAGTCAACAAGAAAAAAAGACATGGATTCTTGTTTATCTTGTCTGGTAGTTTAAATACAAAGTATAGTTCAAAAATGAACTAGGTATACTCAAAATTATCAACTAATTTACTTAGTTCAATCGATGGAATCGTTTAAATAAACTAGTTCGTTTATGAACTACACAAGTCTCCGCCCCGTACATTTCTTTTAATTCGAGGTACTTCATTGTTCTAAATGATATAAAATGGTTAGAAGCAGGCGTGGTGTTTTGCACGCTGCCTCGAGAGACATGGACCGATCCTGCTGATTTTCAATAGCAATATTTTCGAAACTATGTCTGATCGACTCACGTATTTAATTCATCTAGTGCCTTGACATGGTTGATCTTTTATCTGTATTATAAAAAAAATTTCAAATTCAATTTGAATAAACTGTGTCTACAGTTTGATAGCTATGCATGTGCCTCTGATTTCTCAAAAGGTTTGATTCTCCGAGATCGATGGGTTTGGACACAGCAAGGAAATTCTGTATAGAACTCATTACATATAAGAAAACTGTACTAAGTCAATTTTCGGCGTCTTATAAAAAAATTCTTAATTCAATTTAAATAAACTGTGTTTACAGTTTCTCGGAGATCGAAGGGTTTTGTCGTTATAATCGTATTAGTTAAAAAAGCCCTTAATTTACCATACAATTTGTACTGTATGTAGGAGAGGGGAAATTTATCGCATGCTACATTTTTTTAAAGACGTATTTAACCTGACGTATTTATCTTCACACACATTCTTAATCTTGTAAATTTTAATTTTCTGTGACATTTATTTAAAGAGCTGCCTAAATTTACGTGAGAATGTTATTTATAATTTTTGAGTGCACTACTTTAATTTGCGCACTATCATAAACATGTCCCTCGTAGACACCACTCTTTATTTCTTACCCTTACAGAAATCTAACCGCATAAAACTTTTAATCAGGTTTTGAAAATAAAAATGTTTATAAAATTACGAGATAGAAGAAATTCTAGTAATTTATGTAGAAATACCCTCAAATACTTTCCTATTTTCAAAAACTAATTTGCCAATTTTAAATTAATGCTCCCAATATGCAAAAAATAATAAATCGATCATAGAGAATTTTTTTTAACTAAAATTTATTTAAATTTATTTATATTTAACTGAAGTATGGAGTTTACTAACAGGTGTTGCCTTTACGTTAAGTTTAGCATCAGATAAGTTTACGCCAGATCCTTTACCATCAGAACTACCACCAGCATCAGTACCTTTACCAGCAGATACCAGAACAGCCAAAACAGCCACAATTAAAACGCGCAGAACACTAAAGAATTTCATGTTTAAATTAGCGTTAAATAACTGAACATCAAATGATGTAATTATCTCACTTTTATATTAAAATTTGTTTGAAATAAAAGCTGGACTTTACAGACTGTGGCCATATTATTATGAACAGTATTGTTTTGTTTTATACCAGAAAAGTGAGAGGTTTACTTGGTGCGCACCCAGAACTTTTTTTTTAAGTTTGTATCGAATGAAACGTGTTTATGTCGATAAAAAATTAAGCCGCATTCCTGTCTTATGGTCGAATCCTGATCCAGGGTACAAGTCTTTCAGGGCCGGAATCATTTAAGCTTTAAGTCCATCTTGTGTTCTGTCACTGTTACGTCCACAATGTATAGACGGTCAAAAAGTTTGGCTGGGGTGACCTTACAAACCAAGTTGTATGTAAATGGCGTCCATAGCGTCGTCCAACAAAGTATTTTTTTTTTTATTATCTAAAAATTTCAAAGTTTATTCTTTAAAAAAGTGTTTCTGTGGACTTGCAAATCAAATTGAAAGAATCGTTGATTAATCGAATCTGGTTAATAAAACTAACAAAACTTAAAGTACCGTCGCTAATAATTTGGCCATCTTCTGTGCAATTTACCACAAAAACATCTTTCTTGTTTTTATTATTTATGGTCTAAACTCCGGTTAAAAATAATTAAAATACAAAAATGTATTATAAAAAGCTCGTTTCATATTTAATTTTGATAATTGGGGATCAAACAAAAAAAGACCTTTATTTTTTTAATATCCCTGCGGCAAAACAAAGCAAGAATTTACTAAAATTAAAAAAGTCTAAATTACTTTTGCACACAATTCATTTAATTTAATTCTTTTTATACCCTTCACTCCAGGTAAAAAAAGGGTATATCTAAGTTTGCCATTGCGTTTGTAATTTCTACAATATCCATTTCTGACACCATAAAGTATTTAAAGCCTGAGTTCTTATGCATAGCGAGGTCGATCGACGGATATTTATCTACCCTTTCGTGTTTGTTTTAAAATCAACTCTGCCAAGGTACACAATGAACCAGAGGAAATTAAAATACTCCAATCGATCAGACATAGTATCGAAAATTTTGGTATTGAAAATTAGCAAAACGAGTCCATGTCGTTTGAGGCAGCAGACAAAGCAACAAGACTGCCTCCAACTTCTCTATATGATTTGGAACAAATCTAGTTGAATGAAGTAATTCCAATCAAAAAAAAACAAATATATGGGATGATAGAGAATAAAAACATATAATCAAAATTGTTAAGTGAAAAATTTAGCGTTCGCCCACATTTTCCAAGCTATGGGCCTTTGGACTTTTCATAGAAAAGTATGATTGGGCACTATAATTTTTAAGACATCAATATGGGTATCATTTAATTGCTTTCGATGAAATTTTTCAGGAAATACTAAATTTTTTTTTCAAAATGCTTAACCCATAAGGAACCTACGAAATTTTTATGTACTTATTTTTTTTTTCTTTCTTAATTTTTTATTTGAATGGATTTACTTCACTTTACTTGGTTAACATATAAGATGAAGTGTATTTGAGATGCAGGATAGCCGAATAAAATGTTACTTAAGATATTGTCACTTAAAAAAGTTTCTGATGGTCACCTATTTACAAAGTTAACTCTAAATAAGAAACCATTGCGTTGAGAAGACTCAAAAATATAAAACAACATTTTGTTCCTCCTCAGATTTTTATTTTGTTACACAAAGCACCCAGAATAGCAACGTGGATTCAAGCGTTTCTAATGGTACATTAACAAAAAATTATTTAATTAGTTTATTTAAAATATTTGTGAGAAGTTTCCTGAAGAGCTAACTGAGCGGTAGTTAAATGGCCATCGAGACGTGCTTTCACCCTCAATAACAAGTATCGGTGATTAATTATAAAATCTGGATAATATAAAATAGCACAAAAAAGATTTTTTTTTCAAAGTTAATTAAATTAAAAATTATATATTTTTGGTCGTAGGTAAGCTTCACTTTTACAAATCATTTAAATTGACTAAAATTTTGAAATTACACCGGTAATAAAAAAAATTCACCTCACATTATTCTAGATTTAAGAATATTTATCCGTGTAAAAACTGCACTTAAATAGACTCGATATCATGATGACATGAGGGACTTGAAAAAATTAGGCATTTTTTTATTTTTTTACATTTTAAAATTTTACTTATAAAAACTCACTTCAATAGTTTTCTTTTATTAAAATAAATCTAATCCAATAATTTTGTTTAATCCTTCACAAACATTGCGATAACTAAAAGCATTTTTTAGCCTCGAAAACGCAAGCTATTTGAAGCAGATGCAGCTGCAGCTGCAGAGGCTGAAGCAGAACCACCATTACCCGCAGAGCTAGCAGACGCCGATGCTGAAGAAGAGCCACCTCCAGAGCCTAGTCCACCAAAGCTTGGTCTACCAAAGCCACGAATACCTCGTCCACGACCCAAACCAGAACCCCTACCAAAACCACCACCAAAACCACCTCCAAATCCTCCACCGCCTCCACCACCGCCACCACCAAACTGCGCTACAGCATTGACTGCAGCTATGAGCACAACCAGAATAATAAATATTTTCATTTTGGCTTTAAATTAAACTTTTAAATTTTTAGTTCTAAATATATTGTTAACACTGTTACGATTTATTAACACAACTAATGAATTGTCTAACGCTTACAAAACTATTTATACTGTAAAACATATTTTTTTCTCTAGTTAATAATTAAAATGCCAGATTAATTAAAAGACTATAGAATTACGTTATTGTTTGAATTAATTATTTTATTTTATTTTTTTTTTTTTTTTTTTTTTTGCATTAAAAGCAAAAGTTCCTTCTTTTAATAAAAGTGACTTTGTCATTTAAGAACAATTATTGTAATTAATTACATTAAAAAAAAATTCCCCTAACGCAAAGATGAACATCAAGTTAAAAATACAGCGCAACTATTTGTAAACAAACTGAAAAATTAATGAATGAATTTTCAATGATTATTTCCATTTTGGCTATTATATCGGAGATTTTATGGGGATAAGTAATAAGTGATAAATAATTTGAACGAAAGTTACTACTAATATGATAGTAAACGCTGCGATTGCGCTGCTAGAAATTAATTTTTAGCCGTCTTTAAAAAAAAAAGAGGTTATCAATTCGTCACAGAACTTAGTATTTCTGGATCGATTTTGAAAACTTTGCCTTCATTTGAAAGGCTAAACTTAAGCCCGTTATTGCAATGACCGTATAAATATTTAAAATTATTATTATTAATTATTAATTAAAGGTTGACCCCAAAAAAGTTCATTTAACTTTACGTATATCGTTATACTTTTGATAAGTTGAAGAAAGACGGTTGAAATTTACAAAAGAACCTGTATTGCCAAGTCCGCTATAACAACAAGTATAAAAATTGCATTTTGAAATTAATGGGTGTCCCAACGGTTGATGTAATTTGAAGTCTGTGGCCAAACTTTTGAACAACTTTAAGACCTCTCTTTTTTACAAATAACCTATATTTCAAAGTAGTTAAAAATTTAAGGGTTTTTCCATAATTGAAGAAGTATAATTTAAAGATTGCTGTTTTGATGAATTAAGAATTATTTACGTACAAATACAAAAACCTTTTAAGACTTCTAACTTCATAAATATTGATTTTTTTTTTTTTTGGTTTTTGAGAAAATGCAGAGACTCTGTGAACACTAGTATTTCTTACTATACCTGATTATACAATGACTTGTGAAATTAAAAGCGATACAAGAGGTTATGGGGGGTATGACTAGTAATAAGAATTTAAATCACGCAACTGATTTAAAAGGATTAAAAATAAAAATTTACCTTGAGTTAAGCTAATGTAATAATAACTGAAATGAAATGAACAAGCGCATTAGGTGAAGGTCTAAATGCATACCTAATACCCCTCACAGACAATTCCCTTGTTAAGGTGAAAGTTTCGTTTCATTACCAGTTTTAAAACTGAAACCGGTCTCAACCATTTATTTACCACCCAAGTTCTTTTTCCACAAATGTCATTATTGATCTTATTATTGAGTACACTGTACAATATTATTTTCATTTGTTTTATACGCATTCGGTATCGGTGAAATATTTTAATATAAAATTCCTTTTTTTTACGTAATAAAACTAAAACGCTAAAACAGATGTTGGAATAATATCAATAATTTTTCAGCTTATTTTTGAGTTTCATAATGTAGAAACTGCTTTGCCTAAAATATAATTTTTTTTTTTAAACTCGTATTAAAGGAAAAATTTTTAAAACTTAAAATTTTTAAAGGTTTTAATTGTTTAAATACACTACAAAATTTATATGTTTTTATTTGCTTGATAATTTTTTTTTTTTCTTAATACTTAGCAGTGGAAGAAAACAAAGATCTATTTAACATACAATAGTGATAACGAAGACAAAATTAAATTAAGGTATTTTTAAAAATTTTTAAATTTTTTTTTTTTATTTAGACAATAAAATATGAAATATGAATTGTTTTTAGTTTTATTTCATTTATTTAAACAAAAATATGGATAATATCAAAGTATTTAAATCATTATCAAATATTATTTTTTTATTTTACTTTCATATTATTTTAAATAGAATTTAAAAAAAATAAATACGTCCAGCGCAAGTTGGTCTCACATACAAATTGTTACGTATTATTAAGTGTTGAAAATATAAAGCACGTGTCTATTACTGTTAAACAGATAAAACATTATACGTAAAATTCATAACCTGTAACAAAATGACCTTTTATCTTTAGTTTTATTTTTATACTCTTCACCACAAGTGGAAGAGGCGTTTGCCATTCCGTTTTTAATTTCCACAATATCCGTCTCCGACCCCATAAAGTCTATATATTCTGAGTTCTAATGCATAGCGAATTCGATTTAGCGATATCTATCTATCTATCTATCAAAGGTCTAATTATTTCCCGGTTTCCAGTGATTGATGTTTGCAACAGATGCACAGATATTTGTGCGAAAGGAATCCTGTTATTTTTCGACTTAGTCTTGATACAATTAACTAAAAACGTTTATAGTTTTAAGATTAGATTTCTATGGGGCACCTTCAGATGATATTATGAATTTATGAATACTGGAATTTCAAAATTCTTGTAAATAGTTTCTTGAGAACCAAATGAATAATAAGTTATATCGTGCCTAAAAAGCGGTAATTTTCCTCTCATACGAAAACACATGACTGATGTGTCTTACTGAAAGTGTTAGAAACTTTCTCTATCACTATAGCCGGTTTCGCACTGTAATACCGGTCTTACGATTGTCAAAAAATCTAATGAAACACTGCATTTTGTTTCTACACTATCAGACTTCAAGTAAAATAAAATTTATAAATAAAAAAACAAAAACTCTGATTAAATAGAAATTTATAGAACTTCAAAAAATTTCTCAAAATTATATTGAATTATAAGATGTCAAACAAGCTCCTGTCCGTATTATTTTCTATTTACATTACATTTGTTTCAACACTATCACACTTTCTCATAGTACTTAGGTGTGTAATAAATATTTGTTCTCAGTGTTCTAGTGTGAAACGGGCTTAAATTATAACTAACAAACCAATTTTTGTGTCAGTTCTCTTCACTTAAGAAAAACTACTTTTATAATTTTATGCCAGCAATTGTTATTTCTATAACAATTTCAAACCACTTAAAAGCTGTTCAGTTACTTTGTCATAATTAATCAATTTCAAATTTCGAATTGACTGCAGTAAAATAAAGAAATTATGAATTTTAAGTTTTTCATTAATAACAAAATATAAAAACTAACAAAGTTTGGAATTCCCACATAAGTATCCAAGCAGTTGAGTACTTTAACAAAGAATTTATATACGTAATTTAGCTTGATGAATAAAACTTAATAAATTATCAAGTCAAAAACCGTTTTTACATTATTCAGCATTTTTCGTTTAGAGTTAGAAAACGAATCTGTGAAGACCCTATAACCCAGTGTTTAGTCAATTATATATGTTAAAACATTTTCTATGAATACATTTTAATACAATTTTAATTCTGCTAAAACTCTGCTTTTTAATAAACATCCTAAGTTTATAATTATATTGTAAACTTTAGTGATCAGAATAACGATAAACATAAGCAAGTTGAAGTAAAACACTCTACAGTTGTTATAAAATATCAAAATCACGTTACGTTAATAACAATTCAACTGCAGCATTCTGAATCAAATTATTAATGACATCAATATAACATGGAGTCGGAATTGGGTGACGGGACATGATAGAGTATCAGCGATTTGTACTAAAAACCGTTTTGTAAAATTCTTCACTCATGCCTTGTTATATTACGCATACAGACGTAGCAATAATAAATTCATATATGCTAATCCGCTACAGTTATTATCAGTTAATAAAAAATTATCTACTTAGAAAACATACTCAATTTTACTAGATTTAACTAAGTTTGTGTTCTTCTATTTATTTATAAATAAAAATTTTTTTGCTTTAATTCATAACAAATAAAATCAATAATTCGGCTTAAGTTTCTTTTTAATTTTAAAATTTTGTATTCGAAAAGAAAATTTATTGACAACTTGATACGTACGTTTTTTAGAGAAATTATACACCAGCACAATGTAATACAGCATTTTCTGGATCTCTACATCCGTCATCAGCATTCTTCGTATTTGTCTACTTTAAGTTGTGCACATTATAAATATCTTTTTGAAAGCAACTAATTCTTGTATCCAAGAAAACGAGCAAAGTTCATAATCAATATTAATTTGGTTATAAAAAGTCCACATACAAGCCATCATATTTCTTTGTTGTTCCTTTTGCCAAGAATGCAAAGTTAATTTTTTTCTTTCATACTTTTTTTTCACACTATTTTAGATAAAGGCCTTTAAGGAAAGAAAATACTATTCTGCGCTTTTTATCGACGTTTCTCAAGCGTTTGATAAAATATGGCACGATTGCCTAATATATCAGTTAAAGCTCAACTTTAACGAAAACTTATTTAAGCTCTTCAAATATTATTAAAAGGATCGAAAGTTTTTACTAAAGAATCCTTACTTTTTTTTAAGTTTCCCTTAATTTATTGAAGCCAAAGTTTCCCAAGGTAGTGTTTTTGTTTGGACAAAATTTTTAGTTTATTTAAAATAATTGTGAGAAGTTTCCTGATGAGCTGTGTAAGCGGTAGGGAAATGGTCATCGAAACGTGCTTTCACCTTCAATAGTCAATGTCAGTGATTTTAATATTTTTATCGGGATAATAGCACGATTTTTTAAAGTTTAAACTAAATTAATTTTGTTGCACAGTGTTAGCCAAGTTGTTGGAATTCTTTTAACATGCACTTGATTTATAACAAACAATAGAAAATAAAAAAACACCGTTATGCCATATTTCAAAGTTTAAATGACTATTTAATTTATAATTGAAACAAATTTGTACTTAACCAGTTATAAACACGAGTTTGATTGAATTAATTTTTTTTTTTTAATTTTTTATCATCGACAGGTTTTTTTCAGCAATTTTGAATTTTAAATTTGGTTTGATGACAAATCTTAAATGTTAATACAAGTAAATTAAAATAAAAAAAATCATTGAGAATTTTTTCGGAGACTTTTAAATTACTTTTGTTTTATTTTATTTTGCAATGCAATTTTTTGTTAAATTTTAAATGTAAAAGTTTTTAACAGTTATTTCTAAATACTTTTTAAGAAATTCTTTTGCCATTAAGGCGAAACTTTTTTTCGAATAAGACCTTTTAGAAAAAATAATAAGATCCTGCAACTTCAACTTCGACACAGGTACATCCTTTTTTAATGAGAAACCTAGATTTGGTTTTGCTAAATGGGGACACTATTTCTATTTTTCCAAAGTTAGTTTAGGATGAATTAACAATATTTAAAAATTGTGTCTTTAATCTTAATAGACTATTTTACGGTCCTTCCTGTTTTCAGTACATATTCTACGGTTAAAAAACGCTGTGAATATACGTTAATACTAATAAAGATGATATTTAATTAGATCGATGATTAAATTTGTTTTTCACAGGATAAACATTCCATGCCCAATTATTTTCGAAAAGTTAAAATCTGACATATTTAATATACAATCGACTTTAACTTAGGCCAAGGATTCAATTGCCAGTTATCTAAGTTTAGGAAATGCAAATTAAAGGCCACACTTAAAGTTAGTTAGTGAAGATTCTATAGAAATAACTTCTTTTGAACATAGAACTTCGTCCAACTTATTTTTGTTCCCCTCAATGTTGTGCGTTTTAAGTAAAAATGTTTTTTTGAAAGCAAGAAATTCGCTTGCTTTAAATCAAAAAAAGCAAATCGCTATATTGCTAAAGAATAGCTGCTTTAAAATGTTAAATGTGCTCTTTCCATTATCCAAGAACTTCTAAACAAAAAAGTGTCACCATGTATAAATGGAAATGAAGGTTATCTCTTAGTCATAGAGTAGACAGTTTTCACTACAACAACTTTTAGAACTTGCGTCTAAAAGAATTCTCGCTTTCTATACTTTAGTTTCAAACAAGTACAACTAAGCAGCGTTTGTATAACTTATTCGCGCTATCACTTAAACTATTCTCTGCCTAAGAGTAACACTGACTTTATATGGCCCAACAAGAATTAATCGAGAGCTATTAAATCGCACGACCTTTGAAGAAGTAGACAAATGTAGACAAATATGGTGTTGTTTATCTATGAAGATACTGAAAAAGCATCTACAATATTGTGAATAAAAAAACATGAAAAAATAAAATTTAATTGGACCCGTTAGTATATCGACGGTTGGCGAAAGGCAATAACAATTGTATGGGACAATTTGGAGAAAGAACTACGTCCTAAAGATTTGGAATGTGTGTTTGGACTTTGTCTAACCAAATTAATATTGATTGGTTACGAATATTTTTCATATTCTTAGTTACAAAATTAGCTGCCTAAGTAGAGATTTTTTTCAATATACACAATAACGGATGTAGCAATCCAAAAAATGCTGTGTTACATTCTGCTGGGTTCTTAGTTTTTCTGTTTTTTATTTATTTTTTAACCTCCGCAAACATTTGCAAACATTTTTTTGTTCCTAAAATTAAGAAAATGAAAAATAAACCCTGGCCGAATTAATTTCCAATAAAATTTAATAATTTTTTATACAACAATAAGTTCTTTGTTTGATATTTTATTATATTCACATTAAACAAACCAGCAGTATAAGTCTCTATTTTTTAATAATATATCTCCACTATAAAATATTTAAGCAACAAGAACTCCCGTAAATCAACTTATAAAATTAAAAAGAAAATTACAAAAATCAAGTAAGAAAACGTAAAAACTCATGTTAAGTGGCAGAAGTAAGAAATATTTAATTTAGTTTCCAAAATGAAAACACCTATAAAAACAGAACAAAATATTGTTAAGGTCATGCTACTACTATTTGCCAGAATTATTTTTATCTCTTTTTTCCCTTGTATTTGTTGCACATGTTGCATGCAAATATTTATTTAACATCCTTTATGAAGATATGAATGTAAATTTATTTTTAAAATTTGCAATTTTTTTTTTTCCATCTACATTTTTTTCTGTATTCTATTTGGAACATAAAGAAATTATAAAATAAAACAAACAAACTATTTACAAAAGATGTTTAACCTAAGAATTGCGAGCGAATGAAAAATTATTTTTATTCAATCTTTCGCTGCGCTTCAATATCAGTCGCATTACTGCTCCCTTAGCAATGACATTGACTGCAAAAGACAAACGTTTAAAAAGTTGCAATGAACGAATAGTAAGGGATGCGAAAACGGAAGCGAGGTGTGGTCAACAATGAAGGAAATTTCGTTCACATATAATTGTAGTTTTTCCATCCTTGAAATAATCTATAGATTTACATATGAGTGAAACCTATAGCTGCTGCAAAGTTTTAGTTTAACAAGTTGTTTTTGTACAAAAAAATCGCTCTTTACAGAGAAGTGCCAGAATTGACGGTCTTGTTTGTTTTGAAGCTTGAAACTTAGGTAGATCCAACGAATTTTTGGTATTCTGAAATTATTTATTCTCGCAGGTTATAGATTCTCGGCGCATGCATCTATAACCTGCTACACAATATTAAATCAGAATTTTTCTCTTTTATTGTATCTATTTTAATAATTTACAAATTTACAAATTTTAGTGTTGCATTTGCTCTTGTCTGGATGCTGTTATTTTTATATTTCCTTTCAGCATAAGTTTTCTTTATTTTATGATAACAATAGGGTTGTTGCTATTTACGTTTCTAAAACTACATAGAATATGTTTAATTAAAACTAAATTATTCTTGCTGACGTTTAAAAAATTTATTATCATCTCAACTTTATGTATTAGGAAACAACCAAGTAACTTAGATCGATCCATGTGATGACAAGTTTTTTTTTTTTTTCTAACATAACACCAGGCGGAACTAATAGAAAGCAAGATGAATTGTATTTTTTTTAAATAATTTCAGTATAAAATTTAATTTCTTTACGAAATTTCTTTTTCACGAAAAGCTTTCTTAAAAATTATGAATTCAATAGAAAATTGGAAAAATTAAAAAAAAATGGAAAAAATGGAATGGAAATAACAATTCAGAAAATGCTGCATTACCTCTTACAAGAGACTAATTTGATTTTTTTAATCAATTTACAATTGAACTTAAGCCGAATGAAATGAATTCGTTTGTTATAAAACTAAATAGTTCGAATAATAATTTTTTTTGTCTAATTTTAGGTTTAAAACAAGTTACAAAACTATTACGTATTATGTTATCCTTCAGGAATTAAAAAAAAAAATATGTTTAATATTTAAAAGTCGAATATCTCTAAGTGTATAAGAGGAAATTTATCATGGTTAAAAAAAGATTACATTCTGATAGAACAGGGTGTGATCTTGTGACGAAGTCGGAAGTCGCTGATACTTTTCTAGGAGCCTAAATTTGTTTTTTTGTTGGATAAGTAGTTTTTATTAATAAATTTTAAATTCTAAGCGTGACATCACTGAAAAGTTTTTTTCTTAAAAAATAGGTAAGTCTTTCGTTTTTTTAATTATCTAATTTTGTACTTCTGTCTATATTTGAAAATATTCATTTTTTATTTCTTTATAAACTCGAAGGTAAAGAAAGATCTTATATAGCTACTCTGACCGACAGAAAGTATTTTCTTTTTTATATGTTTCTTTCTGTCTTTGTACGAGGTTTGATAAAAAAAATACAACGAATTTATAAATTTCTTCTAGTATGCCAGATCACATACCAGTGCAGAAAACATTCTTTTGTGTAAAATCTTCAATTTCTATGAGAACCAGTCAATAGATTTTTATAACAAAAAACAGAGAAATAAAATTTGTGGTTTTCACATAATTCAAGAACATTCACTTACACTTACATTCACTAACATAAGAAGCTCATTGCGATTTAAAATATCAGAAGCGTTTCTAAAACCGCCTTTATTACAAGTATGTTTCTCCGGTTGAATGCTATTTTTTTTTTCGCCGAACCATTCGCAAAGCCGGAAACGAAAGTTGGTAGGTGTTAAATAAACTCCCAACTGAAATCATAGATTTTTTCTATAGAAATTGTACAAATTTCTTATTGTTGTGATGTATTTTTTTTATCTTTTTTTTTTTTTAATTAGGACCAGCACTCAGGGGATGACCCCTACTTATGCAATGCATTATGCCGGAAGTAGGAAATTAGGTTGTGGGATGGGGGATAGACGGAGTAGTGCTTGTGGACATTTGATTTGAATCCTCGCACATTGAAAGTGGCAGGAAACACCTCTGCAGGGAGTTTATTCCACATACGAACTGTTCGGATAAAAAACGAATTTTCTCTGTAATGCGTTGTGCGATTCACCGGCCAATCGACCACAAAGAAATGAGCTGTTGATGCAGAGCGCGTTGCGCGTATGAAATTACGGTTTTAAGGAACAAGTTCCCTGATTTTATTAGAGCAATTTCCGTTGTAGTAACGATAAATCAGTGAAACACACCCCACATTGCGTCGTTGCTCCAGTGAGTCAATAGAGCTGGATACTCTACTGTGACCAATGAGTTTCTTCGCTCTCTCCTGTACGCGGTCGAGTAACTCCAAAAAAGACTTTGAAGCACCGGCCCATACATGAGAGTTGAATTCCATTTTCGGTCTGATAAAGGTGACATAGGTAGTAAGGAGATCAGATGGAGTGAAGTATTTCTTACACCTTTTCAGAAAACCTAGGCACTTGAATGCTTCTTTTGCAACATGAAAAATGTGCTTGTTCCAACGAACATCGCATTGAATTTTCATGCCAAGAACATCGAGCGCTTTTGATTCCTTAGTATATACATCACCTATAATTACAGATGACGTAGCATGTTCAGTAGTACGCCTGTGCGAAAGCACACAGCACTGGGTTTTATAAGCGTTAAACTGAACCCTGTTCGACAGGCCCCATTCGGAAATTACCAAAAGGTCGCGATTAAGAGTATCGTCCATGTGCTTTCTCCTGGCCTCAATTTTCCGAAGGCTTGGTCTACAGCGAAACGAAAATGAATGGTAATGCTACTGTCATCTGCAAAAGAATAGTAAGGTTGCGGTCAGATTAGTCAAATATTTTACCAAAAAGATGTTAGCACTAAGTTATTGGAACAATTTTTTTGTCCTTCATAAGTACATAAGTCAAAAATATGAGATCCTACTCATAATAAATCGTGCCAGGAAAGATTGATAAAACATTTGTTAAAATAATGCGTTAAAGTAGTGGTTACGCTTTTTTGGTCAAATATTTGACTAATCTGACCGCAACTTAAGCAAACAACAAATACTCTTTGACTTAGGCGAGATTTAGAATCATGACCAATTTATTGCAATTTATTTCTTTCTGCCACATACTGTTATACTGCAACCTTCCCCTGTAACTGAGGCATAATGTATGTTTTTAATTTTGTTTTAAGGTACAGACGAGTTTAACAACTCATCTGCTGCGGGTACTAAAAAATTATTTTATTATGTTATTATATTTTAAAAACAAATCCATGGGTACTACTTTACAACAATTATTTTTCTTGTTTAAGGTTCTGTTGGGCGTTGAACTCAAGACCTTTTTTCCTATGCACCAACTACGTAGATAAATGAAGCAAAGAAGCCTTTTTAATTTGTTTTGCCTCTTTCTGTCATACAATAATATTAATCTGACTAAAAACTCTAGATTTCTAAAGGACAACAACAACAACAATATTAAATTTTAAATTTGTTGTAGAAATTTAATTGTTTTTCAATTTTATTTTATTAACGATAATTATTGTAGTGTCGTCCACTCTTAATAATTTATTTTATTCCGTCAGCTAAAAGAAGGTAATAAAAATGCAACCATAATTTTTTAAACACACCTCGTATGCTCTACTTACATATGAAGTTAAATTAACATATTTTTATTAACTTGAAAATCGTTTTTGTTGCATGACATTATAAACTCAACATATGTTTACTTGTGACTCCGTTTTATATACTTGCGCCGGCAATTGTAATAATGTTTCGTGTAAATGGCTGCTGCTTCCTATTGCCATATTGTTTCCTTTGTTAAACAAAGTCAAAGTCCTCTGTATATTTAACATATTTATCAATTGTATGCAAATGACTGTGTTTGCGGCAGTTGGGGAAAACAAATATTCTCGAACAAAACAATAATAAACACAATAAGGAGTTATTGTGAGACCACACATATCAAACGCAAGTTCGTTTAAATATTAAATTAAAAAAAATACTTTTAAAAAAATTTTGATATTTTACAAATGTTAAGAACTTAAAAATATATAATTTTTTTAATATTTATAAATAAGCCAAGGGATTGTGGTCAATACTAATTAAATCCAAATTCATATTATTAAAATATTAAAAATATATCATTTTCATTTTACAAAGGAATTAAAAAGTTTTTATAATAAATTGATAGACATGCGCACTTTTTATATCATGCAATAAATAAAAATATAGAACTACTTAACAGTTAACGTAACAGTCTTTCTTTTTATATTATATTTTTGATGAATCTTTTGTCACTTATGTATTTTCGAATTTTAAGGCTTCTTGTGAATGCTTAGCTGTCTTTACAATATCCGGTTCTTTGTTAATTTTTTTTTTATGATTTAAAGATCTACTGGGGAAATGTCGTGTCAATATTAATTGAAGGATTAGGGTTTTTTGTTGTAACTTTTTATTGTCTATGTAAAACTTAGACTCCTGTTTATTTTTATTTAACAATTTTTTTTTATTTTTTTATTAATTCTTTTATTCTTTTATTGTTTTTTTATTTTTTTATTTATTTTTATTTATTTATTTATTTATTGTTTTTTTTTTTTTTTTTTTGTTGTGAGTTACACTTAATGTTGCAGTTCATATTCGTACATAAATACAACAATACGAACTTACAGGCAGAAGCTGCCAAATCTTTCTTTAATTAAAAAAATCTAGACGTTTTAACTCGTCTACAAGTAAAAATCGTAGCTGCGATTAATATAAATCAGAAAGTACTTAAATAACTGTAGAATCTCAGCATTTCCAAATCTTGCTTTAAAGAAATTTTTAAAAACTTATGTTTCGTTACTTAGTATATTTTACACGTGAGAAACCAGCCTGAGTTGACTTAACGTGCTGGCTTAGGCCTTAGAATCTATTCAGACAATCAAGTTTATACACATTGTTGCAAAGGCCTCGAAGAGAGACAGAGATATGATATAATAAATTATCCCATTATGTTAAAGAAGAGAAAGATACTGAGGTTGACCTGTCTTGTCATCGAAGCCATCACTAACAGTAACTGATCGTATTAATAGTTTGCATTGTAATTTAAAAATTTCAACAACTTGCTTTATATTTTTATAGAAGTTGCATTAGCTTTAATTAAAAATTTCCTAAAGTTTATTCGTGTCCCAGAAGCTCATTTGATTTTGAATACGAATTTTTTGTTATCTTGAAATAAGATTAACTGAGCATAAGAAAACATAAAAATAAGTAATGAAAGCGGTAGTTGTCCAAACACATAAAACCATAAGGCATATTATCGTGTTTATCAAACTATTCTTGTGTGCAAATTGACTTTCAAAATAATCGCCTTTATATGCGAGGCTACGCATAAAGCATAAAGGTACATCCTAGCAAAATTTATATGTGACGAACATTTTTATTCAATGAATTAATTAAATCTCCATTGTTTGTGTTAAAATTTTAGCTGCCTGATTAAGAGCACAAACAAGCAAAAAAAAACTCGGATTTTGGATGAGATGTGAGAAGCATGTCCTGAATCCTCAGAATAAATACTTTAAACAACTGATTTGAAGACTTATTTATCACTATCCAGGAAATTATAGGGTTTTCTTTTATACCAGGGCTATGGAATAAAAATTTGTAAATAACGGTGCTCTAAACTACAAAAAGCAAAGAGCTCGCTCAAATTTTAGAAATTCTAAATTGTTAAGTCTCAGGTTTCTAATTTTATGATTTATAAATCAATCAATAAAAGATAAATTTTCGCCTCAACTTGGAAAAAATTCTCGGCCTATCAATGAAAGATGAAGCATTAGATTCCTTGATATCCCACACGTCACAATATTCCTTCAAGATAAATGTATAAAATTTGTATTTTTCTTTTCTTTATTTATGTATTTCTTAAAAATTTTCAATTCGATTATTGGCAGTAAACACATTAAAAGAGTATAATAGTAAAATGTCACAATAAAGTTATCATTAAGTTTGCATTAGTTCAAAATAACTGAAAGAGTAAAGTTTAAAAATTTCTAGCTGTAAAACTTCTTTAAAATATACAGTTAAATGTTTTGCACACTAAGAAACTTCTAACATTTCACTTCTTATGTGTCTTATTATGGATAATAAACTTTCTGCCAATAAAATAGATTTAAGCATTCAAAATGGAAATGTTTTAGCCTGCGAAGCCGCCGCCACTTCCACCGCCATATCCACCACCAGTGCCAGTAGCTGTGGCAGATGACTGGGCACCGGAATATCCACTACCTCCGCCGCCACCTCCTCCACCACCACCACCAAGCCCAAGACCACCTAGACCACCACCTAAACCACCGCCTTGACCACCGCCACTTCCACTTCCATACGATTGAGCCGACGCTGAAGCTGTGGAACTCGCCGATCCGCCACCACCTCCTCCTCCGCCACCAAATCCAGAGCCACCTAGTCCACCATATCCACCAAGACCACCACCATATCCAGCTCCCCCAAGTCCAGCACCACCAAGTCCTCCTCCTCCAAGTCCATGACCACCTAAGCCACCACCGTAACCACCACCACGTAAACCGCCACCACCATGACCATGGCTATGACCATGACCATGACCATGGCTATGACCATGGCCATGACTATGCCCATGACCATGTCCACCACCACCACCAACACCAACACCACCGCCTATAGCCGAGGCTTGAGCACTGGCTCCAGCTCCGCCATAACCACCACCGCCACCAAGGCCATACTGTGCTGTTGCAACAGCCACACACAGTGCTAAAACAATTAGCACTTTCATACTTTGTTTTCTCTTAAGAATCAATGTATTTGACAATAATTTAAGTTTGCTTCTGATTTCATTTGCAATACAAAACATCGATTTTATAGTCCGTCTGTCAACCATAAAAAAATTTTGTGATAAAAAAAATAAAAAAAATATTTACTCGTTTTTATTAATTGTATTAAGTAACTGGTTTCTTCAATCCAGCATTTCATTAGATTCAATCTTGCAAAATTTTTATCATATTTTTTAATTATTGTAAATTATCCATTACTTTGGCTGGGGCGGTATTATACATTTGTGATGCAGTTTGTGTGTCAGCAGTTGTAAGAAGTAATCGACTACCAATTATTTTTAAAATCAACAATAAACTTAGTAGTTTATTAAGGGAGGTTAATGATAGTTTAAACTAAACATTTACCACGATCATTAACAAGGCTGTAGAGGACACAAGTGAACCACAGTTTTGAGAGAATGTCTTTTCGAATTGTAACTGGACGCTTGTGAGGCAACTTAAGTTCTTTAAGCTTGTCGTGCTAGAAGAGAAGGATATATTTCATCTCAGTTTAAGCTCTTAACAGCTGTATTGTGTTTTAGTTAAAGTTTCAATAAACTGATTAAGTTCTGAAAATGTGCTTTGAATATCCATTTATTTTTTTAAAGATTGGAAGTTATATATTTTCAAGTTTTAAATTTATGAACGCTTTGTCTTTAATCTATAAACTGACTCCATCAAGGCGAAACTTAACAATAATATTTTAAAGATTTTATGAATTTTGAAATTGATATTTAACAATCAAATTGATAAAATTTTATCTTGCTGCTTTTCAATAAATAAATACTCTCCTAACCACTGTTCATTAGCATTAATAGATCAGAACGAGTATGAATTACCTACTTCTTTTGAATGTCTTTTTTTGCTGAGGGTAATTTAATGATCAGCTTAATCCGAAGGAGACTAATTTTTTTCTGGTAGTGGCATAGCGATCCTATACCAATTTTGAGATTCTTCATAAAGTCAATAAGTCTTTGTTAAAGCCACCAATTTATTCTTTTCCGAATTTAGTAGTTTTCATTGCCTAATAAGATGGGTGAGCAGTATTTTTGTGGCTTTCGTCATCTTTGATTAATTTTTAAATTTAGATTTGGCTGTGGTATTTAGCCACTGCGTACTCTGTTTGCAATATGTCATCGTATATTAGCAAATTGATTCCAATACAGTTTTAGTGCAAAACCCAGAAAGTTGTAAGGCTCAGTCATTAAAGACTACAAAATGAACTCTCTCTTCTGTTCAAAGGCATAGTGCCCGCCACTTAAAGTGGTATCATGTTTGATACGGAATTTTGAACTGAGTCCAACTAAACGGGTCATGGTCAAAAACCTTTACTTGTAATTATTAAGTATTATTAAGTAAATCATACATTGATAATTTTTTTCAATTTGCATTTGTTTTGCACAGCAGAAACATGAAGCCCTTAAGCATCTGTTATACTAAGTAATATGGCTTCACGATAATATATATTCGATCAGCCGTGAGCCTGCAATCGTCTTCTGAGAGATGGAAACGTACATCCTTGGGGTATATATAGCATGGATATGTTTTGAGGCAGCAGGTTTATTATCATTATGACTACAAAAGGGGTTACCTCTAGTGGACTAGAGGTTCATCTCCTATTCTTGCAAGGCGGTAAAAACACAAATCCTAAGGCAACGATCAAGATGTTATTAAATAGGAGGCCGAAGCAATCACTAGCCCAACTGATAACTCTCTTCTGACAGTACACAGTACAATTCCAACTTCAAAGCTAAGTGAAGGTAAGGACTGAGAATAAGATGCAGACACACTGGAAACATTTATATCATGGTAGCCTTCAGTTAAATTGGTTGGACTCTGGTTTAAAAAGCAATCTTAGACTTAAACCGGACAAACCGAAAACCATTTGAATTACTCATTAAATATTGGCTGCCAGATACCTGAAACAACAGTTTGGCCATGGTGAAATAATTTATCAGGTGGACTTAATAGCCCAGGTTTTTTTGCTTATGTTCGACGCTGCTGTCAAAATTTAAAAATAAGTTCAAAAATCAAAATTTTTTTTAATAATTTGTCAAAGTAAAAAATTATAAATTTTATAAAATTAAATTTCAAAATCTAAAACAATTAATATGAGGTATTGCTGCATATAGAGGACAAAGAAACCAACTATGTATAACTTCATTTAAAATACCAAATGATGATAGAGGGATAAATAAAATTCTGCTTCCTTTTGCTTAGACAGCTACTTTTGACATCAACGTGGTGCTTTACAACGGCAAATATGAACGAATTCGCCATTGCGACAACCTAGTAATATGGGCGAACGCCAATTTTTATAACTTGATGATTTTTTCATATTTTTTTAATTCTCTATCGCCCCATATATATTTTGTTTTTTTTAATGGAGTTACTTCATTCCAAATAACATAGAAAAATTAGAGGTAGATGTGGTGTTTTGTCCGATGCGTAAAGGACATAAACCGATCTTGCTGATTTCCAATTGCACCTCTTTCGACACTATGTCTGATCGATTGGCGTATTTAAATTTTTTCTAGCTGATCTTGTACCTCGGCAAACTTGATTTTAACACTAACACGGACGGATAGACGGATATCGCTCAATCGACTTCGCTATGCATGAGGATTCAAAATGTATACACTTTATGGGGTCAGAAATTGATATCGTAGAAATTACAAAGGGAATGACAAAATTAGTTACAACTTTTTTCCACTTTTTGTGGTGAAGGGTATAAAAAGAACATCAATTAGTCAAGTTTGCCTTACGTAAGATTTTCTTTGTTCTCTACTTGATTTTGTTTAAAATAAATAGCTAAAGGTCTAATAATTTAACGCAGTATACTTACTCAAAAATTAGGTTTTTTTCATTGGTTATAATACAAGTGGAACAAGTAATTATAAAAAAAACCCAAAAAACGTTTAAAAAAATTTTATCCAAATCACAAAAAAATAAAACTTGTTCTGATTTTAAATCAAAATTAAAAAGTCGATGTTTCAATCGATTTGTGAAATAATTAAAAAAAAGAAAAGTAATATTGCTTTTCAATTTATTAATTATATATTTTATTAATTGCAATTTAACCCAAAATGCAATTTAACTACGTAGAAGGTATACGAGTACATACAAACGTAAAATATCATCCAGGTCACAAATAATTCCTGAATCCTAGCCATAAAGCGGAGAATAGTATGAAAAATTGCTAATTATTTTTTTTAGTAATGTCTTGACTATAACTATGATTTAATTATTTTTATTTTTTTTTCTTGCTGTCCCACAAAAATAATGTCAATTATTCTACACTCTGATTTTATTATACGTTAGTAAAAAGTTTAACCTCAAAATCATATAAAGATTACATTTCTTTTACTACAATAGAACCATTTTATCCTCAACATTACGTTATCCGCTTTTCTACTCAAAATTGATGACTGATAAATGCTGTCATCAATGCTCGTTTATGACAAATGTAAATGTTTTAAGCATAAAATTACAAAATGACTTACAAAACAAGTATAAAATAAAATAAAAAGTAAAAGAAGAAAAGGAATTATCAAACGAAAGGAAAAAAATAGTCATCAAACAGTAGCAAAATAAGTCAAGTGAAAAGTTATTAATTTTCAGGTGAACTGTTATATTGTTTTTCACAAAAGATAAAAGAAATCATCTAAAATTCAAATCAAGAAGTAAAAATTATTTTAAAAGAAAAATTAGGTTTAAGAAACAAATACGGTATTTAATTTGTAAAAAAAGGGTACACAAATACCTTAAACAAAAATATTAAAATAAAAAACTAAAAAGTTCATTAAGGATTTCTGGAAATACTAACTAGCCTGAATGATTTAGCTCTAGCTCTAGAATTTTTTAATTTGAAATCTAGTGTGAATCAATCAAAAGGTAACTATCCGCTTGCAATCGAATGTCATAATGTCATTTGGTTCATACGATTAACGAATCACGTAATTTTTTTCCTACGATTGTCGATACGATACCGGATGTAACGATTTCACCCAGAGATCTTAAGTACAGACTTAAATTGCGATAAAAAAAAATTGGTGTTTTTAAGTAAACTAAAACGAGTTATAAGATATAAACTAGACATAAATAGCTTCAATTTCAGGGTCAGTTTTTTAGAACTGGATAATAAAACCTCATTGTCCTTAAATATGAAGAGTTAAATAAAAGAATTGTTAAAAAAAAATTAAAACAATTTATTGTTATTTAATCCTGAGGAAGAAGTAGAATCTGCCGTTGTTATGTGATTTTAACACTCAGTTTTAGCAGTAACTTTAACTGAAGGTTAAACATTTCGTGATATTGACAAAAACGATTATATCGGTCAGAGGAATGCAAGAATATGCAGATTTTATAGCAACACAATTCAATGAAAGTTGGCGATTTTTTCATAAAATTGTGCTCTTTGGCAGCTACAAAATTTTTCGTTTATGATAAACGACAAAACTTAAGTAACAGTAACGATAATTACTATTTCATTTGTATTGAATTAGCTGGCTAGATCTCCTGACTTGATGCTTTAAAAGCTTTTTTTTTCTTTTCATTGACGTTCCTTAAATTCAAGATCAGATCAGGCGATAAAGATAAACAGGGATCGAATAGTGCAAAGTTTAGAACAACATCTTGCTAAAGATCATTATTGCAGATGGCGCACTACGCAATTCTTTAAGAAGATTTAATGACTGCGTATATTTTATTTAAATTCCTCGCACCGCATAAACGCAAACAAAAAATTAAGAAGATAAAGCTTCGTTACTCATTACAAAATCAAAATTTCCTTTTTAATCCAGGACTAAAAGATAATGTTCCAAACACAAGAACTTGGGGATAAATTCGTTTTGCATAGATACGTGATCACGATTGACGTCAGTATCAAGCCGTGTGGCTATAACCTGACGGTGATCTTACCACTAAGTGAAATACAAAGCGACGACTTGCGCTTCCTTCAGGCATAGCCAAAAGAGTTGTAATTTCAAGACTATGGTTTGCAGGACCATGTTCTTCCCCTTGCTTGACGGTTGTAGACAATCCAACCCCGTCTGTTAAGAGTACAACAGCACATTTGTTAAGCACCGCACCTTTCTTGCGGACACCAATCTTACCAACTGCCACCACGTGTTCCCTGAAGGGACCTTTCCAATAACCGGATACAGAGATGGGTGACTCTCTGTATGGTCTACCGATTCTTGTGGCTGCAGCCTCTTTAAGGGCACTAGTCAGCCCTTCGACAAGAACCCAACTTCTCGATCCAAATTTGGTGCTTGCACACCAGGGGACTAGTTCCCCCGCTAACCCGAAAGAACCTGTATCTACAAGTAAGCTCGACCAGACTTGTAGTACCACCGGGGATAAGTTTGGCAGAGATATCAGGAGGCAGCAGTTACTAAAAGTTTTTAGTAATAAATTTATTGCATCGTTACGGTGGTCACTTTAAAATATTTTTTTTTCTACAGCCGTTAAATTTTCGAACGGAAATAACTTGCGACATCTGCGAGTCCAGTATTTAATATTCACACAAATGTTCCACAGAAGGAATTAATAATGAATCTACTTTACATAAGCGCAGCAGACCTGAAATTAATAAACATTTAATCTTCTTTCTGGCTTAAGCGTATTGTTTAAAAAAAACGGTGCTTTTACAATACTTTTATTTTACACTGTATATGTAGGTATGGCATCACTAAAACATATGTTACCTCCAAAAGCTTAAATAAAAAAAGGACTTTTTATAAACAGTTAGTGATTTTCTCGTCGGGATATTGTGGGTCACAGAAAAAAACATATAATTCTTATTTAAGTGCCGTTAAAATAAAGTAGAACAAAATTATAGATATTTGTCATCAGGTTTAACTAAAGGTAAAGTTAAGAATTCAAGGCATGATGAAGGTATCCGTTTTAGATTTAGTTGTTTATATCTGGCTTTAGAAAATAAATTTTCAGCAGACTTTTAACACCGCTTCGAATTTTAAATACAGATTACAACACATCAGAATAGAATTTATTATTCTAATGATTCCATATTATTTTTTGTATTGTTTATAAATTAAATAAAAATATAAGTTTTCGTACATATCTTTTTTTATCATTTTTTGTTTGCATACTTTTAATAAAACTTCTGAACCATTCAAATGTAATTAAATTAAATGAAATACAAATAAGTTCAAGTAGAAGCCACAGTGTTATTAATAAAGTGACAGCAGGTAATGAAAGAAAATAATTAAAAGAATGAATAAAAAATGATTAAAAATAAATGTGGCTGTGTGATTGACTATTAAATGGAATGTGAAAATATTAAACTGAAAAATATAAATGAAAAATGTTGCCACAGAAGGCGGAGTATAATGCGGGGAAATTACAGGCCGACAATATGACATAATATTTCACACTATTTCAACGTCGTGCTAGGAATGTTCTGAGCAACATTCGAGGACTATTGATACCTATAAAAATAACGAACCTAAACAACAATTCTATTTAAAAAATTGTATGCTACAGAAACGACATAAGAAGAAAAAAATTAATTTAATGATTTCTCGTTTAAAAAAAATCAATTTTTCATTTTTGTACGATTTTTGTGAAGTGAAATTTCCTAAACTGAGTTCTAAATACATTATAATTTTTGCGTGCGCCAAGATAGCGGCAACGAAGTAATGTTAATTTTGGGAATTTAAAAACTAGTAAAAGTGGCTTCATGCTTTTCTCGCAAAGGCTCGTTGGCAAATTTTGTTAGTCTCTACTTTTATAATAGATTGCCATTTTTAGAGAAAGAATCATAGTTTTCGTGAAAAACATTAGAATTTTTTTGTGATCATTAAAAACGCTTTTTGATAATTATTTTCCTAATAGTCAATTATTTTATTTATTTCCTTTGAAAATATCAAACCTGACGCTAATTTTATTATACCTTGCCATTTCGTTTGCAATTTGTACAATACTCATTTTTGGCCCCATAAATTATATATTTTCTGAATTCTGATACATAGCGAAGCCGATTAAGCGATGTCCGTCTGTTCAACTGTCCGTCCGTGTTAGTGTTGAAATCAACTTTGCCAACGCACCAGATGAGGTAGAGAAAATTTAAATACGCCAATGGATCAAACTTAATTTCTAAAATTTTGCTATTAAAAATCAGCAAGATAGGACCATGTTCTTCGAAGCAGCGGGCCTGCCTTTTATTTTTCCATATCATTTGGAATAATGAAGTAGCTGAGTAACTCCACTCGAAAAAGCAAATATATGGGGCGATAGGAAATTAAAAAGTAAGATAAAATCGTAAGTGCAAAAATTGGCGCTAGCCCATATTTCCTGAGTTAAAGGCCTCTGAACTTTTCAAATTTTTTAAAATATCAATATGGGTATCATCTCAAATCGTTTGAAAAGGTCCTTTAGGAAATACTAAATTTCTTTAAAAAATTTTAACCCACTAAGAGCCGATGGCATTTTTATGTAAAAAAAATTGTTTTAATTGTTTAATTTTTAATTCTCTCTCACCTCAGTATTTGTGTTTCTGATCGGAGTTACTTCAGTTAACTAGATTCACATACAAGGTGATGAGTATATAAAATTGGGCATAGCCGAATCTTACTAGTTTGTTGAATTAAAATACCCAATTTCGAAGAAAATATTCTTCCAGTTCTTTCCGGTTTTTTACTTCCAAAAGTCGATGCTATTTCATTTACGCTATCGTGGCGTACGTACAATTTTGTGCCAGTAAGTCTAGTAAAATAAAGAAAATATGATTCAAAATGTAAAAGCAAGTTCGCAAGAAGTGCTTTAAACAACTGTTTCGTTGAGTTTTTAAACTTTTCAATTGCAATCAATTGCAATTGATTTATGGTATAAATACATATTCAGAATTAACATTAAAACGTGCAGCCTCCTTCGTCGGTACTTTTTCATAGCATATTCGCCGGCGAAGTATAATTACTAACTTTCTCATTTTACCGCCTGTCGTATCTCTCATCCATCCCTTTCCTAAAGAGTGTAGCACGGTTACGAAAATAACAAAAAAGGTAAATAATGCCTGGAGTGCTACTTCTCTTAAGCTTCTCTCAAGCTCTACTACTGGTGGATATAATTTGAGAGATATTCGGCTTTCAGAATTGAAACAGTTGCGCCGTTTCTCTTTCCAGCTTTTTGCTTCTAACGGATTCAAATCCCTACCGGTCTTTCTCTTTATATTGACTTACATAAAATAAATTGCTTATAAATTAAATTTAAAGATTTAAAGATGTAGATTTCTTGTCAGTTTTAGGGATAAAATGCGTCAGTTCTTGTGTGACCATCATTTTACATTAGGATGCCTTAAGCAAACATAAATATTGACTTCTAGATCTCCCTTTAGAATTCTCTAAACACTAAAACAGATTTGTGTGGTTAATAATGCCATGTGAATTATTAAGAATGATACTTTTTTTTTTTTTTTTTAACTTTTCCGATCCTGTTAAAAAGTCTGTTATATTTTTGATTAAGTTCGTTAAATTTAGTTTTAAACTGGCTTTTACTATTTACCTAACAGTGCTTAAGGGAGTATTGCATTCTAAATGCCCAAAGTAGCATGCACTTGCCACTTATAATCCATTAACTCGTATTTTGATAAAAAGCTCCTATGAATAGGCAGTTATGATGATTGCAAAGCAAACACTATCGTGGTTACAATTCAAAATTAAAAAAATCATAATAACTAAAAAATATAAAATTACAAAAAAATTTAATGCTCTAAATAACTAAAAAAAATTATGTTCTTTTTAATTTCAATAAAAGGTCATGTTACTGTGTAAGACACAAGTGCCAGACACCATAACTTCAAATTGAAATTCAATTAATGAAAATGACTCTTAAAACCCAAAAGTAAATCTTTTCAAAGAAGAAATTTAAAGAAACTTTAATTGAAAAATAGTTTTGGTTTCTTTTGTTTGTTTGTAAAGATAAATCATTAATAATTGTTATTTGTATGAAAATAACTGTGGCTGGGCGAGTGTTGACACACAAGAACAGTTCATGTCCGGTATTCATATGCAAATTTTTATACAGTTTAAGTGATGCGTGAACCCTCTCTTTTACAACTGAATAATTAAGAAATTTAAAACAGACGCTGCTTGTGGCAATTGTTTTGCATAAAAATATGTGCAGCTTAAAATTCACACAATAAAACGAGGGTTGTTAACAAATTAGCAAAGGATTTTTTTTCCCACAAGTTAAAGTTGGAGAACAGCAACAAGTATTTAATGAAATAAAAAGAATTAAAATATAATGTCACAGGCTAAGCTACAGTTAATGTGAAAGCTTTTTGTTAAAGCATTTGGACCAAAAAGCAAATCGTACTCAACAAACAGCCGAGCGGGGGTCTTCTCCTAAAGGTATTACAACAGCATATATACTAATGTATACAATATACTGCACTAATGACATCTTTCCTGGTTAAAGGGCACCGTAATGACAAGTTAAAATTTGGTACAATTTATTAAGATAAAAATCGTGGTAGTTAATGTTACGCCAGTTGTGAATGAAAGAGTCTGAGATAAAAGGGATATTTAAAAGTCATGCTTGAGACTCTCTTAGTGTGATTTTCATGAAAGATTTATCCTAAAAGACTAGACTGAAAGAATAAAATAAATAGCTAAATGCATTGTCACTCATAAATTTAGCATTAGATGCATTAGCCTGAGGACGACAGGTGAACACATACCAAAGCGGAAAATAAAGACCTCATATTTAAGACTATCGCTTGTTAACGATGATGAAGGTAACTTCCCTTTTTTATAGTTATTTTATTGCTCCGACTCCGACTGCAGCATCAGGTGCCATGACTCGGTGTTGCGCAATTGACCTAAGTTCATTCCTCGATAAACCCAAATGGTTCATTTTGGATTCCATTAAGCGTCTCCATGTTGTGCGTATTCTGCCGCTTTCTCTACCATCTTTTTTAATGGGTTCAATCTAAGAGCTTGTTTAGATAGATTGTGTGTCGTATCCATTGCCAAGTATCTCTTTTACTATTTGTATTTAATTTGCCTTTGCTAGCAACTCGGCAGTTTATATCGTCTAGGCTACAAGATGTGTAATATTCTTCTTAAACAGCAGTTAATAAAAGTTTCAAGTCGCCTTTTAATGTAACCTGCCAGGTTGTACACCCATATAGTAGCACCGACTTTTCATTTGCTTTGAAAATTCTCAGATTCCTGGCAGCTAATATTTAGCAAGTCACTTGCATTAAAAATTTTTGCTTTTACAAATAGAATCAATGTTCACGATATTCGTCTGATCAGCTGTCTGTATTTGCAACACTCTGTAAACTAAGTTTTGAGTTTAATTTAAAATGACAAGAAAATTTTTAAACACTCGAACATAAACATGTATTGCTGCTTGTTTAAGTTCAGAAGAAAAATTTGAAAAATTTTCAAATTTTTAATCCAACCTCGTTTGTTATTTTAACAGCAAACCTTCCTTAACCAAATAAAGATCAACGTTACATTTGCATATACAAACAATTTTGCAATCACAGACAGTTGCTTGCTGTAAATATATAGACAGGTCAAACAACTGTAATTGTCACAAAGGAGGCGCTTCATTCAAGGAAGTCACACATTTGTCTACAGGCAAAAACAATTGCATTCATTGAACAATCAAATGGCTGCGGTATAAAGACACACATTTAATTTCTATAAATCATTAAAAACTAAGTGAAAACTTATACACACATTTCCATAAAAGTTTTTATTTATATAAAACAAATAATATTTTCATTAGTAAATATAAACTATAATTGGGTTTTTTTTTTATTTTGTTTTCAATAAATATTCTTCTTTTAATTGAAAATTATAGGACGTGAATTATTAATCGATCTTTCATTATATTTTATTATTTCTATTTTTTACTCTGTTGAATTTGATAGATTTTTTTCTGCGATATCTTGACGTCTAAATTACGCTTCACCAAACTCACACATCCATAAACAATACGACATTTAGCAAATTCGATGCAACTTGAACTACCCGATGTGTTATTTTATAAATATTCACTACTTAAACCACCTCCTTCAAGACTCGAACTGTCGGTCTCCTGCTTTGCCAACATGGCTCTTTTTAACTAGCTTAGCCTCAGCACCTCGTTGTTATTTTATTACTTTCCTCACTACCAACATCTCTGTTAAGGTAATTAAAGCTTTTCTTGTTTTTTTATAGCATTGTCAATTTACTTTAAATTAGGACCACCACTCAGGGGATGATTCCTACTTATGCAACGCATTGTGTCAGAACTAGGAAATTAGGTTGTGGAAAGGGGGATAGAAGGAGTAGTGCTTGTGGACATTTGATTTAAATCCTTGGACATTGAATGTGGTAGCAAAGACCTCTGCCGGGAGTTTATTCCACATACGAACTGTTCGGCTAAAAACGAATTTTCTCTGTAATGCGTAGTGCGATTTACTAGCCAATCGACCACAAAGGAATGCGATCTTGATGCAGAGTGCGTTGCGCGTATGAAATTACGGTTTTTAGGAACGAGTTCCCTGATTTCATAAGAGCACATTTTATTGTAGTAACGATAAAACAGTGAAACACACTCTGCATTGCGTCGATGCTTTAGTGAGTCAATAGAGCTGGATACCCTACTGTCACCAATGAGCTTCTCTGCTCTCTCCTGCACGCGGTCGAGTAACTCCAAAATAGACCTTGAAGCACCAGCCCATACATGAGAGTTGTATTCCATTTGCGGTCTAATAAAGGTGACATAGATAGTAAAGAGAGCAGATGGAGTGAAGTATTTCTTACACCGTTTCAGAAAACCTAAACACTTGAATGCTTCTTTGGCGACATGAAAAATATGCTTGTTAGAGATGAGGTAGCACGTTCAGCAATACGCCTGTGCGAAAGCCCACATTACAGGGTTAAACTGAACCCTGTTTGCCAGGCCCTATTCGGAAATTACCAAAAGGTCGCTATTAAGGGTATCGTCTATAGGCTTTCTCATAGCCCCAATTTCCCGATTGCTTGGTCTTCTTCTTTTCTTGTTTTATTCAACAGGCGTCTTAAAAACCAACTTATAGACGACGGCTATAATCCAATTGTTTCCTATTCAGTACTTCTGCGGGATTGAACTGCGTTCGCAGCCTTTTTACAATAATTATTTTTCTAAATCCCCAATGCTCTGTTGAGATTCTATATCAAGTCACGTTATCAGTTTTCCAACCTTCATACAAAAAGAAATTAACAGCGCTTCCAATGCTAATGTTATACTCCTACACTGATTAATTAAAATATTTCAAGTAATTGTCAGCTTATGACAAACAAAATATGTATTGGAAATTATTAAAACAGGCACTTTTTAATTTAAAATATTATTATTGCCGCAGCTGATATTCGTTTTTAATTTAAACCAATTGCAATCATAAAATCAACACGACTTTTTTGCCGTATAAAGAGTCGAAACAGGCCACATAAAAAAACAGTAAATAACAATCTTAACTTTATAATAAATTAAAACATATTTTTATGGTGGTCAAGCACCAAAAATAAAATAAAAAACACAACAAAAAACATTTTAATAGTTGAAGCCTTAACATATGTGCCGGAGCAGGCAATAAAAATGTATCAACAATCAAAATCTTTTTTTCTTTCTTTTTTATTTTTATTTTAGGGGCAAAATATTGCGTTGAAAATATGCTTACGTGCAGTGGACAGTTTTTATAAAATATTAATAATTTTATTAGATCGTTTCTTGCGACAGATTCGATAGTAATTATTTAAAAATAATGTAAAAGAGCAGGTTGAAAACGAATTTATAATTGGCTTAAGAGTAAAAAATTAAGTTTTTGGAATTATGTGTCATAAATAGGAGTTCTCCAAGGACAATAATTTCCTAGTTTACAAAGCCCAGTTTAAAGCCAAATTCGAGCTAACAATTAAGTCAATATTAATAAATGACAATAACTGTATTTCCAATCATAAAAAGTGGATAATTTAGAAGCATAAGATATTTAATGTCAAGAAGATTATGCTGCCTGTCATACAGCTAATGACACAAAAAAATTTTTAAAAAGCCACTTACAATTATTGTCACGACATGAACTAGCCACTCAATTAGAGCGGTTTGGTCTAGCTCGACCTTGCTCTGAGTTAATTCGATTGGTCCTAGCTTTATATAAATATGCCGCGTGGAACTACTTTTCATGGTTTCATTTAAAAACTGGAGTTTTCAGATGCCTCCAACCCATCAAAGGACTGGCTAATGTGGCTGTTATTTATTATATCTTGGATATGAATTTGGAAAAAATTTTATTTAGTCAAAACTAAAACCGATTGTAGAATTATTAAGTTAAATGGTAATTTGGAAACTTTTAACAGTCCTTTGTGGAAAAGAAAACCGTACAAGGAACTGCAGGGTCATGCTGCGCATACAAATAAAGCCTTTATTATGTGGTACGAACGTTGTCTTTGCACTCATCTTGTCCTCTTTTTTTTTAACAGAATGATTAAGAGCACCCCCAAAAATGTACTCAAGTGTCGAACTCTGTGCCCACTAAATGATAATAAATTGGAGATGGAGAAGTTGTGCTCTTGTTACTTGTCGAAAAAGAAAACCTTTTTACTTTATCCAATAAAATTTTATGTTTGTTATTATAAAATTGTTAAATAAAGAATTCAAATATATTTTTACATTTTGTAAAGAAACAGAAGCTTAAAAGATTAAAATCCTATGAATTTAAATACAATATTAAACAAATTCCAGTTTAAATTTATTTTATTATACCAAATAAGTACCTGAAATATAGGGTTGCATTTTTAAGGTATTTTAATTTTTTAAATAACAGCAAACTTTAGGCGTATTGAAGTTATTAGCCATGTATATGGAGAATAATTCAAATGTGTTATCTAAGCGATTTTAATTGCTTCATTTGTGTTATACAAGAGCTCTATCGCTATAGAATAACCGTCTATAGTCATGCGAATATATAGAAATTTTTGTTTCAAAGTTCCAGCAAATAAGTTATCTTCAACGTAGACAAATGTTGATACATAATTAGTGATAAAAATAAGAATGCTACACCGAATCTAATATATCCTTCACCATATATGTAAATCTTGTTTAGTGAAATAATTACAATCAAAAAAAGGTCGGGGTGACAAAAATAACAAACTAAGAAAAAAATCAAGTACTAAATTTAATTTTACATAATAATGTCATCGGCTCTTAATAGGTTAAGCATTTTTCCTAAAATTAAAGTATTTTCTGAAAGCTCTCTACAAAAAAATATGGCGAACAATCGTAATTTTCTATTAAAAGTATAGAGGCCCATAACCCCGAAAATATGGGCGAGCGCCAATTTTTTTACTTGATATTTTTTTTTTTCTTATTTTTTAATTCTCTATCGCCCTTATATTTGTTTCCTTGATTGGGGTTACTTTACTACACTAGATTCGTTCCACATCATATGGAAAAATTAGAGGCAGACGTGATGTTTTGCCCGCTGCCTCGAAGGACATGGACCTATCTTGCTGATTATTAATAGAAAGTGCGACCAATTAGCGTACTAAAATTTTTCTTGCTCATCTTGTGCCTTGGCCAAGTTTATATAAACCCGAAAACGGACTGACAGATGGATAGATGGCCATCGTTCACTTAATATCGCTATGATCGGAAATAGGGTCGAAAATGAAAATTTTAAAATTTACAAACGAAATGGCAAACTTAGATATACCCTTTTGCCACCTGTGGTGAATGGTATAAAAAGAAAAAGCAGGCGACTTCGTTTAAATACGTTCTGCTGTAACTTTCTATAAAAATGTAATAAAAAAGTAAATTTCCAAGTGACAGTGCTAACGTTTTGATAAAACGGCTAAAAAAAAAACTTTTTATTTATTCAAAGAGAAATCTTTGTTAGAAAACTTAATATGTGATGCTACGTAGCAGTCTTCATTATTATCTGAGAACCATAATAAGTGACTTATAAAAGAATGCCTGCAAATAACTCACTAAATGCATGGAAGTCTGGTATCATCTTAATGAAAATGACAAAAAAGGAACCAAATAATTCCTCCCCGTTTATTATATAAAGGCATTCATATAGAAAACATTTTAAAAGTTCAAAAAGTTCGTTAATTTTATCTGCTTCAGATTTTATAGAATAATTTTGCATGAAGACTATGCAGAAATATTTAGAGGGATGCAAGTTTCACAAGGTACTAAAATTTTTGAGTAGCGAACTGTACAATTAACGAAATAAAGTTTAGTACATTTTTTTATTAAAATAGGAGAGGGTATAATAAAGGCATTTTATATCAGGTTAGACTTATCCTTATAAGCTGCAAGCTGCTTAACTAATATTTATTTTGTATTTCCCTACTAATCGGCAAATAGCAGAAGGTTTTATTCTATTGTAGTTAAATCGGATAAGGTGTAATATTGGAAAAGGCCAGAAAGGAAATGTTTAACGTTGCACCGGCGGTCATTAAGTCAATAACTTCTATGAGAGAAATAATATAACTTTAATTCCCTTGCATTTCCTGTACAAAATCTTAAACAACTACTGCCTAATAATTGCCCAATATTTTCTTTTCGCCTTCATTTTAAATTTCTTCTATTATTTTCTTCTTTTTTTTCTTTCTATCATTCTATAGTTTTTCAAGGGCAAGAAGATTCATACAGTTTGGTAAACGTTAATGAGTTTTTAAATATAAAGCGAATGTATTTATTGCTATATCTGATTTTATGCTTCGTTTCGTGTTGAAAGCAGTTCAGTGTTTTGAAATTTTCCTCCTTTCTCTTTAACTGAATCTTAGGTTTTCTTGGCTAATTTGTTGCAGGTTTTATTACAAATAAAGCTGCCTTTAAACATTGAAATAATATTGTCAAAAGTAGTAAAAACGTAGACTACAAACCTGGTTGACCAGCGTTCAATCCCTGCGGCAACCAAAACATAAATATGTTTTTTCTGTTTAATGGTATAAATACATATTCAGAATTAACATTAAACATGCAGCCTCCTTCGTCGGTACTTCTATATAGCATATTCGTCGGCAAAGATAACTAATTAAATGGCTATATCTTTATCTTTTCACCACCTGTCTTATCTCTCATCTATCCCTTTCCTAAAGAATGTAGCACTGTTACGAAAATAACTAAATATGCATTATTGCCTGAAGCGCTACTTCTCTTTTCGAAAAAAAAATTTTAATTAAATTGCGTTTATTACAGATACGTTTACAAATTTGATGTCTTAACTCATTTAAAGGCCTGACTTATATATACACAATCACGAGCTCCAAATATTGCCTACCTTTAGGCTTTTATTTTTATGAAATCATTTCATTTGCTCTGTTGTTTACGACAATGCGTTTTTATATATTTTAGTGTTAATATTTCCATTTTTTCCTTTACTCTTTACATGTTTACATTTTTGTTTTGTTTTCTTATTTTTGTATTTTTTCAGATAAACATTTCTACAATTAAATTCGTTCAAAAACATACTCGTTTGACTCACTCTAGTGCTGAGCACTCTTATAACCCCCAACATTTGATTCCATTTACAAAAATCTCGTGGTTTATTTTAAATAAAATTTTTTATTTTTGTTTTTATTTTTATTTTCATACTCATAAAGTAAACCGTTTTTTAAATGCAGACGTGAGTTGTATTAAAAAAAATTGCGTGTAATAAAAATATAAAAATTACATCAAAATATTAAAAGATAGAAATATTTTTTAATATTAAAAATATACTTCAACAGATTTTTTACGACATTTTTATGAAGTAAAATTAAATACAGAAGGGCAAAAAGGGAGGAGATTAAATAAGTTGAAATTTTACTAAATTAACACAAAATATTTTTTAAGGCCTAAATGTATGCAATGAAATAAGTTCTGATAAATATAAAACACTTTCAGAAGTTAAACTCTAAAATTTAGGATGAAAATTTTTTATCAAAACGACTTCTAAAATTTAATATATTATATAGACTTTTAAAGCAAGTTCCGCCCCGCCTCTTTTCTCAAAAAGTCCCTTCTGTGTTGTTGTATGGTTGTTAATCTCGAAACACGTCTGGGCACAACGGGCAATTGTTCATCAACCGATATTAAGGGAAGATGTGATTTTGAGCATTATGCGAGTAAGGAAGGGTAAAGGTAATCCGTGAGGAAATCGCAAGGCTTACGTAAAACTGGATTGACCATATTTAAGAAGCAGCCACGGAGGGTTTTCATAAAACAACGAGATTTTAATAACTTTATCTTGTTTCGCTATTTTTAAGCTAATGGTTTCGCTCCAATGAAAGATATTTTAGGAGACCAATAGTTAGCGGTCGTTTTCTCGACTTGACAAATTTTTATTACTTTTTTCTATAACCCAACTCTTAAAACCTTTAAAAGCCTGTCATAAAAATTATCATTAATGGTGAGTAGTTATTTAGTTTCCTCATTTACTTTACTTTGCCCTGTCATCACCATATATGTACATATAACCACATGAAGTAATCTACAGATTTCCGATTAAATATTTAAAAATCGGCATAAGGAAATTTTTCTTCCATATATTTTTTTTTTTTTTTTTTTTTTTTTTTTTTGTTCAATAAAGCTTTTTTTCTAAAATTGTAAGTTTTTCTTAGGGTTGCTGTCACAAGTTAATTTCATTAACTTTTTATTAACAGCAACCCCCTACAGGAATACAAATGAAAGTTAAAAAGAAAACATTGAAAAATAAGAGGCAGGCATGGTGTTTTGCCCGAAGGACATGGACCGACCTAGCTAAAGTGCAATAGCAAAAAACTATGTCTTATGGATTAGCATATTTAAATTTTTTCTAGCTTATCTATTCCATGGAAAAAGTCATCCTTAGCAAGGATATTTCGTTTAGAATTTTTTTATAGCACAGTTTCCAGTGTATACACAACGAAAGCTGCAAGCGTGTGGATCAGTAACCAAAACAGAGAGCGACTTTTCATAAAAAGGGCTTTACTTTGTAACACTTAGACATAAAACTTAATTTAAGTCAAAAAAATTTACTTTAAAAAATTATTTCTTGCACATCTTGACTAAGCGCATTCTTAATGTCCAATAAAGGGCTGATGACGATTTCAGATTAAATTAAAATTCTTTATAATAGCACGGTAACGATCTCCATTGAGTAACGGCTTCTTTTTTGCAGCTAGCGCTAGCGTGTAGCATTTTTTCAAGTCCAACGCGTCTTTTCACACCATAAGAAAAACTTATCGCTAAATAATTTATTGATGTCTAGATAAATTATTAGGATTGTTCAAGCCTTGTATTAAAGCAAACCATTTGTAATTCAACTAGAAGAAGCTTGATTATAGAATAATTGCTCTAGTGAACAAATTATGGTCATTTTGAACACTAATTTTGTCGTGATAAAAAGGTTATCCTATTAGAGCGCACTATTTATAGCAATAATTTATTTTTAATAAACTTAAATTTATATATTTTTTCCAATGTAACCAAACTTAACACCCAACTGTAATGTGCATATGAAAACTTAAACAAACTTAAACAATTGTGCAAATATACTAATTTAAACGTGGCACACTATAATGTATTCAAGAAAATTTGTCGTCAAGTTTTATCAAATTTCATTACTTTTAGCAAGGTACGAAACTGACCGCACTTTCCGTACGAAAAAATTGCAATGTAGACCTCTACTGCTTAATTTTTAGTTTTTAATTTATACAACATGCAGAAAAAAAATTTTTAATTCTTATTGATACTTTAAAAATGAATTAAATTAAAATTAAATTTAACAAGTAAGAGTGCTGTATTCGGCTATGCTGGATCTTATATACCCTTCACTATCTATGCAAATATAGTTTAGTGAAGTAACTCCATTCAAAAAGGCAAATATTGGGGTGACAGAGAATTAAAAAATAAAGAAAAAATTGGTACTGCATATAAATAATTTTACATAAGAGTGACATCGGCTCCTAATGGGTTAAGCATTTTTAAGAAATTTTAGAATTTCCTTAAAGACCTCTTCAAAAGCTTTAAAATGATATCCATATTATTATTTTTAAAATTTGAAAATTTCAGAGCCCCGTAACTCGGAAAATACGAGCGAGCGCCAATTTTTTTACTGGATGTTTTTTTCTTATTTTTTAATTTTCTATCGCCCCATACATTTACTATTTTTGATTGGAGTTACTTTATTGTTTCAAATGACATGAAATATTAGAGGTAGGCATGGTGATTTTCCTGCTGCCTCGGAGGATATGGACGGATAATGCTGATTTCTAATAGCACCTCTTTCAACATTTAAAAGCTTTTGAAAATACTATTTTTTTTAATGCTTAATTCATTAAAAGACGATGAAATTTTTAGTGAGATTATATTTGTTAAAATCACTTCCTGTATGGAGAAACCCTTTACTTTTAATATTGACTGTTGACACTTATTTTTAAAGCAGACATGTTTGCACATCATCTGTGTAAATTCCAAATGTCTGCCTGACATCTGCGATTAAATCACACGTAATTTAAGGATAATCCTTTATATTTTAGTTTTAATTTAAATTTTTTTAATTTATAGCAGACATAAAAAAATTTTATACTAAGGAAAGGTTGAAACACAAGGTCAAGAACGTAAATATAAAGTCACTTTTGGGATACCCTTAAATTTAAAGTTAAATTTTTTTTTATAATATAATTATGCATTTATTATAATTATGATTATTTTTTACAATTTTATTATATTATAATAATATATTATCATATTGGTCTCACATTATGATTGCATGGTAGATGCATTTTTTCTCTGCATATGGATAAAGCTTGTTACTATCTGGACAACTTTTTATAAGAATATTTGCTCGTAACTGGATACATAATGATTACAATAAAGTACCTAGACAACTCGTGTAATATAATAGAATTATTTACAATATTAGAAAAATTATTTTTAAACACATTGTAAAAATGATCCTGTTTTATTTTTTCCTTAAAATTTATTTTTAAATATTTAGAGTGATTGGCTTACTAAACACAACTATACATTGAATCATCACCACACTTTAACATCAGATGGTTTTAGTTTAATATAACATCGTTTACCACGACCCGGTCATCATACCATATTGTTATACACGGATTATTAACCTCCTCTGTGGCCGGGGTTATGATGGATCCAGCAAAAAGTTTAGATATAACTCACATTCTCTCCCAGCAACATGTTGTTTGTTAACAAAACAACATTTAAGTCCATGTGTTTGTGTGCTGTGTTCTATTGCTGTTCTATGGAATGATTTTTATTTTCATCCATTTAGCCTTTTAGCTATTTAACAATTACTATGATGCTTGGTTGGCCAATATGCGTGGTTCTACTTCGTCACGGAATCATTCACGTTAGTGATTTTCGAAGTTTTAGTTTTTATGAATGGGGTCGCTATGATCTGCCAGCCATTGTTGACCACATACGTAATGAATCATCGTTTCAACAAGTTTTACTAATTGGTCATTCACAGGTTAGTTGCTTCGTTGTTATTGTTGTTAAAGTGGGTGTTGTTGTTGTTGCTGCTGTTTTTGCCGCAGCCTTTATGTAAATGGTACTTGTTTTGAATTTAAATATTTTTCTTTTATGCTGCTGCTGCTGTTTAAAGCCATTTTGGTAATGTGTTCGTTACAACCACAATATAATGAACGTTTACAATTTGTTTAGGCTCTGGCTCTAATGGTTCCCTTAAAGGGTCATGTTAAATTTGCCAGAGAAATTAAAAAAAATATATATAATGAAATTTATTAAGGTTAGAATGCTTTTAAATTCTTTTTTATTTATTTTATAAACATATTTGTATGCACATTTCAGATTAAATGCAAATCCCAAGACTTTGAGTTGCTGCCCAAGAAGTTTATGAGCGATAATTGTGTTAAGTCTTCTAGGAGAAAAATATGTTAACAATGACTGAATTCTTTAGCAGGAAATGGATGAAACGACAAAATAATTTTTATTCCACATCTATTATATTTATATACGACTTTTAGATTATTTAAAGTAACTTTCAGATATTCTTTTGTATCGTCAACTGCTGCAAGAAATTTCTCTAAAAGAAATTTGTCATTTAGAACGGAACCGAATGCCCGGCGATATGTGGCTTACGATTTTGAAATAGCAGGAAGTCTGCTTTGTAATAAGAACTTTTCAGTTATTAACTGAAAAGGGTTTCAGTACCCATTGCTTTTTATTTTGGAGCAACTGATGCTTTAGCCTATTCCGTAAATGTCCATCGACAATTTGCTGGAAAGTATCAAGGGAGTTTATATTATGTATAGCAGCATATAAATTTAATCATCTAAATTTTTTTATCTTTAACAAGGTAAATACTTTAGTTAATAATCGTTTATTGGATGATCTAGAGATTTTTGTTTAAATCAACTTGAATACATAATTGAATAAAATGTTTCTTGTCACTTACAAAAAATATGACATTTTGTTAACACATTAGCATACGAGCATTTAATTAACGCTTGGTTATTTAATTATCATTTACTCTTTGTAGCGTTTCTGTCATAAATTTGTTGCATAACTTAATTTCATTAATTTCTATTAAGCCAGAAAAAACAGTCGTCTGAAGCCAGAAATGAAAAAAGCAAAAAATAAAACTTTTACTTTTATTACCCAATTAAATGGATAGACATACATAAGACGCTAAATGAGTTTGATAATATGCTAATGACATGAGTTTAAGTGGCGGGTATGATTTAAAAGGGTCTTTCTTTTTAGTCTTTAATTGTCTTGTGTTATATTTGTGCGAGGAGGAGGTGTGAAAAAGAAATGTAAAAAAAAGATCTTCATGCGTTCAGATTATTTCTTAGTTCTCATTTCTCTGCTGCTGCGTTTTTGAATTATTATTGACTTTCTGTGTCTTTCAAATTTGAGCAGTGCGCTGTTTTTAACACGTATGAAGATCAGTCATATGTAAATGATATGAGCTGATGATGTAACAAGCCTGCGAGGAGCAGTCAATAAAGAAAAATTGCACGTTTTCGAATTATCTAATCAAGCGGTTGGTGATGAAAACTTGTGCTATTTTGATTTGAAGCGGGTTAAGCAAAACATTTCAACTAAAAGGCAAAACATTTAAGGAAAACATAAGAATTGTGCTATATTTTGCTCTCCAGTTTTTAAGATTCCATATCTTATTTAATATTTTTGTTGGCAGCTTAAAAGTTTACTACCAAAAATATTTTATCGTAGTGTTGTTGTGATATTTCAATTTTCATATTCTTTCTACCGCAAAAAAGTCAGCCGTATACAGTGGAAAAAGAAAAATAAACTCATTATTGATTATTATTGTGTTTTGCTTTAACTTTGATTTTTGTCTTGTTGTTTGAACAAAAATCTTTAGTTTATTTAAAATATTTGTGAGAGGTTTCCTAAAGAGTTAAGTAAGCGGTAGCAAAATGGCCATCGAGATGTGCTTCCACCCTCAATAATGAATATCGGTGATTTATTAATTTAATCGGGATAAAAAATAGCTCGATTTTTTTAAAATTAATTAATTTGAAATTCCTGTGGTTTAATTTTATTTGATAAACATTTTCCAATAAATTTTTAGATTTAGGCTTGCAAAACATTCACATGGCACATCAACTAACTCGTCAGATTAAAAAAAATTTTTTAGATTTTAAAACACTTTTAAATTTATTTCAAACCTTTCTGACGCCTGGTCAAATATTATTGTTACTATACGTTATGTAGGACTTGCAGAATTAGATTGCTACAGAAGCATCTACTTTACCAAATGGCCTAGGAAACTTAAGAACAGACAATTGCAATCTCCCTTTCCTCTTTTACCTTAGAACTTTAAAAGAAACCAATAATAATTCTTGTAAAAAAACCGACTTCAAAACAAATTTCATCTGTATGTCTATAACGAATCAAGAGTATGGCCACAAAGATCAAATTACATTAACTATTAGGATACCAAAATGGCAAAATACATGAAATGACAACAACTATAGGGGCACTCTTAAATTTATAAATTCGAATTATATATTTGCTGTTGTAGTAGACTTAACAATCAGGTTATTTGTAAATTTCAACCGTCTATCTATAACAATTCAATACTTAGGTCATATACATGAGATTGCATCAACTATTGTAAAACCCTTTTATTTATAACTCTTATTTTACCAAAGTGGTAAAATGGACCTTCTGTCTAATTTTCAAGCGTTTGTTCAGAAGATACTGCTGGTTAAATTACATTAATTTTGAAAACACCCTTTAAATTCTTATAAGCTTGCTGTTCAAAAGTTCGACCACATACATGAAATTAAACGAACTATTGGGGCACCCTTTAATTTCAAATTTTTAAATATTAAAACATGTTACTACAACGGTCATAGCAATCGACATTCTTTCCAATTCGAAAGCGTTTGTCTATAACTGTTCAAAGCCCATATAGGTCAATTGACGTCACCTATGAGGACACTCTTTAATATTTAGATTTATTTTCGTCTAATTTTTTCCATTGGGAGCTATAGTGATACGCACACATTTTAATGTGGTGCCCTTTTCGGTTCATAATACACCTGAAAAATATGTTTGTTGTATGGGGACACCCTTTAATTTTGAGATTAAGAACTGTTTTAACAAAGAAAAAATCTGTAAGCATCACCTTTCAAATAAAAAAAATTCTAAGTCGAACCAAAAATGACTGAATAGTGGAGGCACGAATATAAAGCATCATTCAATCGAAATGGTAACTGCGTTTTTTTTTTTTTTGAAGTCGGTTCAAAACAAGATTCTCTCACGTCTCGAATACCTAGGGGTCCTCTCAAAAGATAAGAAATTTTTTTGCATTCACACTGAGGCTAAGAAAGCAGCATACCTGGGAGTAATTTATTAGATAGGCTAATAATAATTTATAAAAAACGCTAAAATACATTAGCACGGTTTGTCATTTAATGCTTTTTGTTCAAAAATTAATTAAAAACAAATTTGGTTTGGTATAATGATAAATAACTTGTTCAATATTTCTTTCAAAACTGTTTGAAAATATTATTTTTCTTATTTTGAATTGATTGCTGCTCAATTGCCTTAATGATTTCGTCGAAACTTTATGCAAATAGTATTCCTTGAATGCGGCAGTAACGCCCTGGTCTATAAGTTGATTAAGAGCCATGTTATTTGCAGGAAAAAATATGATTTTAATGTTATCTTATATATTCTTAAAATTGACTGAATGGCCCAGGGCATTATCAATTAAAAGAAGTAGTTTGTAGGACACATTATGCGTTTTAAAATATTTCTTAACTTCCAAGAAAAAATATGTCGTAACAGAATTGTCAAAAAGCTTACCAAGGAAATACGAAAGGATTTTCGTTGAAAACGTTTTTCGTAGCCCTTGCGTTCATAATTATCCTGCAGCGTTATCCTTAAGCAAATTAGGTATGGCCCAGCTGCAAATTTTATCTTCTTTCGATAAAAAAAAAAAGTTCTTCTTGTCACCGATCTCATCAGAATCGAAGACTTGCTAAGGGCATAGCCACCTTCATAAAATTTTTTTTAATTTAAGTTTCCCTAAAGATTTGAATCTGCACTTTCAGATTTTTCAACTTTTTTTAATGAAGTTGAATTCTTATCCTTAAATTGGACTTAAATGGACTCATCACCTAAAGTTACTTATTTTCTGTACTGACAGCATTATTTTTTTAATTCTTTATATTTTAATTACATTTGTTTTTCGATGACATTATACGGGATTCTGAATTGTGTAGGCCAACATACAAAGTACTTAAACATTAGTATGGACATAAATGAATGAAATTTGTAAGTTTTAGCTTTTTTAATCCCCAAACTAACAGCCAAGATTATGCCAGTTTAAGTTTAATTGCCATGATTTATGTTACGTAAAAAAACAAATATTCATAATTGACTTTTAAATTAGAAAATAAAAATTCATTTAAACTCTCATTAACTACTTCCTACATATTTCTCTCAAGATACTCATACCTTAACCAAACATTTAAAACAAAAGCTAACGAAGGTATTAAATAATCAGTGAGAGAAACGAAAAGTCAATAAAATAAATTTCGAATCAAAACAAATCATTAAAAAACATAATAACAAATATGCGAGCAAAGTAATAAATTTTGTACGAGTTTTTCTTTAAATCCGACAGAGATGGGAAACTGAAATTGTACAAATGATTTTGTGTACCTTACCCCTAATAGTTGGCAATGCTTGGTTCAATTGGCTAGTAAAGGGTGATTTTTAGAAAACTATAGCAAAGTTAAAAAAAAAATAAAATTCAGAAAAATTAATGAAATCTTTATTTGTATCGATAGTGCGGTCCATATAATTTAATGTTTGAAGATTATTTCATGCAAATGTTGACCTTGACTGCGCCTCAAATGGTCCATCCACTTAGTCCAATTTTGGCATACTTTTTCCAACATTTCGGCCTGTATCCTCGCAAGTAAATCCTTCAATGTTGTCTTCCAATGCGTAAATTGAAGCGGGCTTATCTGTATAGACATGTGCTTTAACATAGCTCCAAAAAGAATAGTCTAAAGACGTTAAACCGCATGATCTAGATGGCCAATTGACCGGTCCCGAATGTGAAATAAAATGTTTACCGAACTCGCCTCTCAATAAGTTAATTGTTGCGCGTGCTGTGTGGAATGTGGCACCGTCTTGTTGAAACCACATGTCATGCAAGCTAAGCTCTTGCATTTTGGGCAAAGAAAAAAGTTGAATATCATCTCACGGTAGCGCTCACCATTCACAGTTACGTTACGATTGGCATCATCTGTGAAGTCACCAAACTGTGACTTTTTCGGGATGCATTGGTAGCTCTTGCAATGCTTCTGGCTGATATTTACTCCAAAATCGAAAAGTCTGCTTATTTACGTACCTATTAGGCCAAAAATGAGCTTCGACGCTGAATACAATTTTTTGGTAAAAAAAAAGTGGATCTTCGGCCAACTTTCCAAGAGCCCATTCACCAAAAACTTTACGTTGCGGTAGGTCGTTCAGCTTCAATTCTTGCAACAGCTGTATTTTGAAAGGTATCGTACCTAAATCCTTCCGCAAAGTTTTTCACATTGTTGAGTAACAGAGGCCAAATTGCTGCGAACGGCGACGAATCGATAATTGATGGTCATCATTAACACTGACCGTGGCAGCTGCGATATTTTCTTCAGTTCGCACTCTACGTAAGCGTGTTGGTGGTTTAATGACCAACAATGTAAATTTGGTGCGAAATTTATTCACAATAGCCCGAATATAACTTCAGTGGGTCAATTAAACTGACCATAAAATAGAAGAAGCACGCATTTTGATTATAAAATTTAATAATTTGCAATCCTTGTTTCTTTGTAAGATGTTTAACAGTGAAACAAAAGACGAAACGTGCATCAGCTGTTTAAACCAGTGTTGCCAACAAGATAATAGCTAAAAAATCACCCTTTATTATAATACAACTATAACCGCTAAACTTTGTCTTGATTTTTTATTAATTTAAATTTTTGATAAAGTTTTAATGTTTAGTGTCCGTTAAAACTAAAATTAAATTTCTGAGTCTTACTAAATGTTATGTTATTCCAAAAGCTATATATTCTACTGCCAAATATAACGGTCATGTTGGCGACGTGAACGCTTAACTTAATAAATTTATAAATTAAATTACCTATAGAAGGCTGTAACAGATGAACGAACGGATAGACATTGTGGCGAAAACAACCCAACCCTGTCCAAAAATAATTTTATTCATTTAAAATCAAAGCCTAATAAGTCATATTTTAAACATGATGGATATTGAATGGTTTTTAGATTTAAATAGCAAAAGTTTAATAAAAAAAAATTTTAATTGATTTGACATGCATGAACTACAATGACAAACTTATCGTCAGGCATATTAAACATTTTCTGTGTTACGCACTCAACACTTAATGTATGGAAAAAGTAGGTCTAGTATTTTCCTCAGTCACACCAAACCATAGGTACCCTTCTTCACGTTGAAAGCAAAGAATTTGAATTTTTACGATAAACATTTTCTATTTTATATTACAAGACTTTCCACCTTTAAGCCGTAAATATTGCTCTAAATAGATGTATTTTTTTAATTTAGTGATGTTTTTAAAACCTATAAAAAATTATTAAAAACTGAAAAAAAAACTTTGAAAATTATTTGCTTGATTTAATTACGAGGGCTGCTATATATATTTCTGGCCTGGCAACACTGAGTGCTGCCAAGTGCAGTCTGACATTTCCATTGGAAAGTTTGTCATTCTTAAGCATAATCGTACTCAAAACGTTTTGACGTACGACCATTATTTGTGTTGTTTACAGTGACTTGAAAAAATTAATATAGAAAAAAATTGAATTAACTCGTGAACATTTTCGTGCCATCATTTTTCTCAACTTTCGACGTGGATTATCACGACAAGAGTGCATTGATGAACTTAAATCTTTGTATGACAATGAAGCACCATCCTATAGCACTGTGAAAAATTGGTATAATGAATTTGATCGTGGCCGAAGCTCGCTCAAAGACGAATTCCGTGAAGGTCGTCCAAAAACGGCTGTTGTGCCAGAGAACATTGATGCCGTGCGTGAACTCATAATGCAAGGTCGACCGACATGCGACATACCGAGAGATAGAGACATCCTTGGACATTTCTTCCACCAGCATACATTCGATACTGCATGAACACCTGGCCGTAAAAAAGAATTGTTCTCGTTGGATCCCGCACAATTTGAAAGTCGCTCAAAAAAAGGCTCGTGTCGATTGGTGCAAAGAAATGTTGCAAAAATACGATTGCGGTGCTTCAAAAGACGTTTATAAGATCGTCACAGGTGACGAATCATGGATCTATGCGTATGAGCCCGAATCGGAACAACAATCGACCGTGTGGGTCTTCAAAGACGAGCAAAATCCAACGAAAGTTGTTCGTGGAAGAAGCACTTCGAAGCAAATGGTCGCCTGTCTCTTCGGCAAAACTGGTCATGTGGCGACTGTTCCGCTTGAACAACGTAGGACGGTCACTTCTGAGTGGTACACTACAATTTGTTTGCCTGAAGTCATCGGAGAAATTCGAAAAACCAACAAGAGAGGACGAATCATTGTTCAAACCAGAGCGTTTTGACCGGCCAAAACGTCGAATTAATGGGTCATCCGCCGTACAGCCCTGACTTGGCACCTAATGACTTCTTCTTCTTTCCGTATATCAAGAAAAAAATGCGTGGTCAACGATTTTCGTCGCCAGAAGAAGCTGTTAAAGTGTTCAAAAAACATGTTTTAGAGGTGTCTCAATCGGAGTGGAAAAAGTGCTTCGACAACTGGTTTGAGCGCATGCAAAAGTGTATTAATCATGCTGGAGAATACTTTGAAAAACAATAAAACCATTTTTGATTATAAATATTTACATTTTCACTATTAGGCCAGAAATATATAGAGCAGCCCTCGTATATATTTTTATTTAAGATAAATAAATAAATTAATTATATTTAAGTTGTATACTTAGTAAGCTTTATTTATTTCTTTACTTTTTTGTAAAAATTTTATAAATTAAGATTTGTTGCAAGGCGAATAAATATACGGTGGGAGCCAATGCAAATTCTTTAATTTTCCCCATTAGCCCGAATGTCAAACTTCATATAAAAAAATAATATACAGATTTTTTATATATGGAGTTTGACAGTTAGGCTACCGGCGAAAATCAATAAATTCGCCTTCGCATCCACCGTATTTTTATTCGCCTTGGATTTGCTGATAAAATAAATAATTTTTAATCCAGCTTAATCTTATGTACATTATTTTAAGTTTTTGATTCATTTAGAAATAAAAAGTATTTGAAAAACAAAACTTTATTTAAGTATTAAAATTCCATTCTTAATTTTGTTCTTACATTTTTTACATTTTTTTTTCTTGACAGTTTTTTTTTCTTTGGTGGCTTTGCTCACCAAAGATTATCTGCAAGCCAATTTATGAAAACGTTACACCTTTCTTAAATAGAATATCATAAAATAAAACCATTAATATCAATGGTTGTGATGACTTTACGTTGATGGACATTATGTCCTTGGGTGTTATGATATGTCACCAATAATTTGATGGCTTAACCTACTATTTTCGAAACATTCGATATAATTGAGACCAGAAGTCAGTCAATTCTTTCTATTTTGTTTGTTTTCGACAGGAAAATTATTGATGAAATATTAAAAAAAAAAATACCACAAAACGGAGGGCCTTAGAAATAAATTTTAAATTATACTCAGATAGGCGGGCTAGGTCTAAAAGATTCCGTTACTATAATGTATCACAATTTAGTGCAATAGAAATAACAAAAGACATAAACAACTCATGATATAATTTTCACTAGTAGTGAACGTTATAAAACTTTAATTAAAAATATTGACCAAAAAACTAATTTATAACAATATTAACATGCAGCAAACAACAACAACAACAGCGAACAACTACATACACATTTATTCTTCAATATTTTTTTGGACTATTTAAAACCTTCAAATGAGTGTAATTAACGCAAAATCATAAAAAAAGCGTTAACTGAAAAGAAATTAAAATTCATAAGGTTCGAACCAAAAAAAGAAAAAAAGAAGAGGGCGAAAGAAAGAAAACAAAAATGCACTTGTGATTAAAACACAAACTGACCACAGCAATAAAAAATAAATATTTGTATTTTTTTATAATAAAAATTAAAAACGGAAAGTTTTTAGGTAACAAAAAGACGATGACATTTCATCGATTTAAATATTTTGGTGGTTTTATTTAAAACACTTCAGTTTTAACTGTCCAAGAGTTAATGTGGACTCGAGGCATCTTGAAAAAATTTCTTGTTAAATAATAAAAATTTAAGCTGCCAATTGTTAGCATAAAATAAATGTGTAAGCAGACATAAACAAAAACAAAAAACATGACAAAAAGTTTTAAAATAAATACAGAAATAAATATTGAATAATAATTTCACTTTTTAAACGATTATAACACATTTAGCTTCTGCTTGAAATAATAGTAAAAGTGAATTTTAAAACGTGATAAAAAGTGATTGTGTGTTAAATTTTCATATGTTTTTGTTCAACAAAATGGGTGTAAAACACTTGATTTTGTGTTTTTTGTTATTAAGTATTTTTATAAATAAAACAAATTCCCAATTTATTGATGAAGATGAGGACGACAGTAGCGAAGATGAAACAGAGGAGGAAAAAGCCGAACGGAAAAGTATAACAGAGGATTCATATTTATCGGTGGTGAGTTTTTGCTAAAAATGTCATCACAAACTATTAGTTATAATAAACATAATTTTTGGCTTGCAAAGAAAAACGCTTTATTAAGTTTTGGATTTCTTTAGCCTTAACAATTAATCTTAAAGATTTTAAAGGTGTAGCTTCATGGATACTTTTCAGTGCTTCAAATTAACATGTGAAAATAGGTACTTTTACTGTTGTCATACCTTTCGGTGAAGGCCGTCGTCGATGTGAGAACATAATTTCAAAGCCGTCTTTTGACTAGTACTGGTGAGATAGTGTAAGGTGTTTGTTGCATAGATAGTGGTGGTAAGTTCAGGTAGTTTTGTCCGTTAGGATGATGTCTATTTAAATTGTATTGTGCAGGAAGATTGCCTGATATCTGTCATATTTTTGAAAGTATATAATTTTAATATTTCAGTCTCTTATTTTTGAGTAGGTAAGTGTGACCATCTGGGTGTTTTTCTTTTGTATGATTGTTTAAATAATTTTAGTGGTGTAAAAATTGTATCGGAGGTTTTATTTACATGTTCGTTAATTATATTTCCATTAAACGTTTGGGTTTTGTATACTTCAATGTTTTCAAGAATGTCCAGTCTTCGTCCTTTTTTATTAGGATGTATCAACGTCATACATTCATCTATTTCCCTTGGCTCGTGTTCATGTGTGTTAAGGTGTATTAAGTTAGAGTCTTCTCTTTTCCGTTTATATGATCGTATGTGTTCTGTGAACCTAGTTTTTAATGTTCGTCCAGTTTGTCCTATATATTTATGGTTGCAGGTGCAAATAAGACTGTATACTCCGCTGGTGTTAAATTTATCGGTTATTTCTGTTGATGTCTTGAGATTGTTTCGTAGTGTTGCTCTTTCTGAAAAAATCTATATATTTCTGGTCCTGTGTAAGTAAAAATGTGTCGTCGTGTTGTATCGATTGTCTCCTTGTTTTCTTTCTTCTTGTTTTTATTGCTGTATTGTCTAAGGAGTTTGTCGATGGTACTGCAGTTGTAACCTTTATTTTTAGTTATAGTGTAAATTGTGTCGAATTCTTTGCTTTATGTGTCTGGAGAAAGTGGAGCTGTCTTAAGTATAAGAATCTTTTGCCTAAATTCTGCGAGTTTATGTTGGGTGGGATGCAAATGTCAAAGCTTAAGGAGCCAATTCCTCGTGTTATTGTTATGTCAAGGTAATGTAAAGTTCCGTTATGTATTGTGCTTAAATTTGTCAGATTTTCTCCAGCGTTATCCTTTTCGAGGATGCATAATATGTCGTCTACATATCTGTAATAATGAGTTATTTTATGTTTTTCCATTAGGGTTTTAACGTGTCGTTGTTCTAAGAGTTGCATAAAAATCTCTGTAAAAATTGCGGATGTCGAGTTTTCCATGCCGAGTCCATCAGGTAATTTATAAAAGTTATTGTTAAATCTAAAGTAGTTTTGTTTTACTAGCGTTTTTGCAATATCCATTATTTCGTTGATATGTTACGTAGAATAGTTAACGTTTCCTGCGCGGGTATTGATGTATATAGATTCTTAATGTCAAAGGAAACGAGTACAGCTCGTAGCTCCATTGTAATCAAAGATATTTAGAAACACATATCAACACAGATTTTCTTTAATCTTGATTGACTTTATCTGGCGGTTTTGTATTTTATTTATCTTCGCATCTGACGGTCCTCATAACTTAAAAACAAGAACAAATTTGGGTAAAAAAATTTTACTAATGACGTATTTGAACCAACAATGCTGAACTCAAGTCGAGTATTTTTGGGATCGAAACTGAAGAGTTGTTCATTTGTGCAATAATTTGATGAAAGTTTTATTAGAGCTGGCTTAGTGCTAACATCAACTTTACTTGAGCTTAATTTTTCTTCCGCACAAGGGAGACTCCTTTAAACAATTCCAGTCAATCTACATCATGGCATAGCGGCTCGTAGCTCTACCATAATCATTATTTTGCACTCGTGTTTTTTTTTTTCAACAAATATTTTCTTTTCTTTTGATTGACCTTATCTGCAGGCTTTCTATTTTTTTTTTTTTTTAATTTTTATATTTCAGTATTTCGGACGGCTCACTTAATTTAAAAACAAGAACAAATTGAAGAAGAAAAGTCTCACTTATAACGTAATTGCACCAACAACGCCGAACTCAAGTCGAGTATTTTTGGCATCGAAACTAAAGAGTTGTTCATTTGTGCATTAATTTGATAAAAGTTCGATTAGGGCTGGATCTATGCAAACATTTTTTATAGTTTCTATACTGAACTGTTAAAAATTTGATTTATGTTTTTTCTTATTCCAATTGGTCTTTTCCTCTAAAGGCCTCGTCGATATAACTTTGCCAACCTACCAATTATGTGCTGTTTCTGTAAGACAAGTCATCAACGCATCTGAAAAATTTATATGGAAAGCACTTGGCTTTTTGAGTTTCTTCTATACAAATTTTTCAGACGAGTTGATCGATTGTAATACAGAATCAGCACATTAGTCTTGTATTGTTTTTGCCAGAACAAAAGTCATAATAATTTTTCTACAATTTTATGCGTCTATTCTCAGTCATATTTATTCTGATTGTGTATCAACGAAAATTTTCATTAGGTGGAATGTGAATGTTTGTAAACTAAATTATTTAATATTTGTAGGTTTATAGAATACGGGTTTTAGAACCACACAAAATTTGTTTATATATTTATTGTTGTGTATGTGTTAAAACGAAAGAGGTTCGTTTGATACAGAAAAGCTCGTATTTCAGCTCTCGCTTAAGTTGGGTCATCATGAATCCCATACACCTTTTTAAAAAGGTTTTCTAATCAATCGTTAAAGTTTTTAGCTCTTAAACTGCCAATAAATTACTCGACAAGCTACGCCCCCTCATGCTCCTTCTTTCTTCGATTCTCCATCGCCCATATCCCCAAATTTTTAGTGATAAAAATTGACTGTGTTCTGTTAGTATCAAGCCGGCCTTTCATTACTTTCCAAGCCACTACGTCAATAACAATTAATAGTCATCCGTTGACGACATGTTTATATTCGAGGCTGCAAAGTGAAAAATCAAAAAGTGATTGAAGTGTTTTTATATAAGTCTGCGGTAACCAACGATCACAGAACAGTCATACGTAACTAAACACTTGATAAGAATATTTGATCTTCTCTAAGACACTTAAGCTTTCTTCAATTTAAACAAAATCGACTTCATTCATTTCATTTTTTAAGAACACAAAATTATATAAAAATGTTTGCGGACGTTTTCCAAAAAAGCAGCAAAAGCCAGACACCAGCAGAACGTAATGCGTCATTTTCTGGATCGCTACATCCATTATCAGCATTCTTGTTATTACCTATTAAAAAATCCCATAATTTTCTTAAATCCTTTTTAACTGATTTATATTAAAAAGTTATTTTTATTCAAAATTCACTAATTTAAAAAATAATTACGTTTTCTCAACTTTTTCTAAAATAATTTAAATTTTATAACATTCTCTTCATTTAAAAACAACTTGCACTTTATACACTGACAGCCGTTTACTTTTTACTTCAAAACGCTCGTCTACACAAATATAAATCTCACTTAACATAATTAACTACATTTTTTTCTCACTCTCAAAAAGATAAACCATGAAAATGCAACAACTTTTTTATTATTAAAATATGACTTGTAATTCTTTCAAAAAAATTTTTTTTTATTTTTTTAACAACAGCACAATTCACTTATTTTGTTTTTCTTTTCATTTTCATTACTCTGAATACTTTAACATCATTTTCTTAAAAACAACAAAAATAATAACGTAAATAATATTAAGGATAAATTAATTGCTAAATATGGATATCCAGCTGAAGTCCATACTGTCACCACGGATGATGGTTACATTTTAACAATGCATCGTATACGTGGCAAACAAGGTGCCCAACCATTTTTCTTGCAACATGGTCTTGTTGATAGCTCAGCAGGTTACGTTATAATGGGTCCAAATATAAGTCTTGGTAAGTATTTGAATTTCTTTTTTTTTTTCAGTTTTTCCACTGTTATTTTTTCATTTCTTTTTATGTTATTTGAACAAGAAAAACTGAAAGACCGAACAGTGTTTAAAAAATGAATTTAATGCATGAATGACTAAATGACTGACTGCTTGAAGCATGAATCATGAGAATGATGTTTTACACCCGTTCCAATAGTATAGAGAAAAAATAGAGAAGTTGTTTAAAAATATTTTTTGGGTAAATATTTTGTTTGTAAATCGTTTAAATATAATTAAGAAAATCATTAAAATATTCTAGTTTTTGAAAGTCACACAATGAAATTGGTAAAAAGGATCGTCGTTTTCTCAAAATAGTTAAGAGTTAGAATTTTTATATTTTATTGCAAGAAATATGAAGATCTTATGGAGCATTTTACAAATTTAAACCTCTTTTTAACCGTTTAAAAATTGCGGAACAAATAATTTTCAATTATTTTTTGCGGGAATTAAATTCCCATAATTTAATTTTCAATCTTTTGCAATGAATTTTTACAAATTTACACAAAATAAAACAATAACTAAAAAACAAGATGATATTACGATTGTATGATGTAAAAACCGCAATCCCCAGTAAAATTTTAAAAATTTCCTGAAATGGGATTTTTCAAAATTGCTACTTTCCGGTCAAAAATTTATAAGTACTTTAAATACTTTTGTTTTGATAATATTTGTTTAAGAATAGATTTACACTTTAAAATCTTTTTGAGGAACTCACAAAAAAATAGAAGCAACACCTACCTTCTTTTGCAAAAAATAAAAATTTTTGCTTAATTTTTGTGCAACTTCTTAATTAGAAAATATTCTTTAACAGTTGTTTCTGCTTTCCTAGGCACCTTAAGGTCCAACTTTTAAAATCAAATTTGACAATGGCTCTTCAATTTCAATAGGAATCTACGGAACTATTTTCTTTTTTAGCAAATACCCCACTGTACGGCATCTGAAAATGAATTTTTAGCTTCTACACAGAGGATTAAATAAAAACAAGTAAACGTGCAATATTCGGCTATGCCAAATTTTATATACGCTTCACTATGCATGTAATTCTAACTTAGTGAAGTAACTCCAAAAAAAATATTGGGGGAACAGGAAATTAAAAAAATAAAAATTTACATAAAAATATTAACGACACTTACTGGGTTACACATTTTCTTAAAATGTTAGCATTTTCTGAAAGATCTCTTCTAAAGCTTTAAAATGATACCCATATTGATATCTAAAAAAATATGACGCAAAATCGTGTTTTTCTATGAAAAGTTCAGAGACCCATAACTCCTAAGATATGGGGGAGCGCAAATTTTATCACTTGATGTTTTTTTCTTATTTTTCTTTTGGTCACCTCACATATTTTTTTTTAATTAGAGTTTTTTTATTGTTCCAAATGATATGGAAAAATTAGAGGCAGACGTGGTGTTTTGTCCGCTACCTTAAAGGATATGAACCGACCTTGCTGATTTTCAACGGCAAAATTTTCGAAACTATGTATGTCTGATCGATTGGCGTATTTACATTTTCTTTGGCTATAATGCCTTAGCAATGTTGATTTGAACACTATCACGGATGGACAGACGGATTTCGCTCAAACACTATGCATAAAGACTCAGAATATATTTATTTTATGGGGCCGGCAATGGATATTAAAGAAACTACAAACGGAATGACAAACTTTCCTTTTTCCACTTTTTGTGGTGAAGGGTATAAAAACGATTTAAAATTTATTAATTTCGCTAGCTGCCTTAATAAACAGCTAATAACTTCAAGCCGACTCAAAATAAAACGTTCGGCGGCTTTCAAAGCTTTTTCGTTGATCATCAGTCCTTATGGAGTAAAAAATTTTTTATAAATTCTAAACTTAAAAAAAAATTGTTTACATTTTAATGTCTCCTAAATGTTTATAATTTAATACCAACTACAGCAAATTTTTTAGTTTCTCTCAGAAAATGGTGTTTTATAGAATTCAAGTAATAAAATAAAAGCAACCAAATCTCTGCAGTTAATCTGTGTCTGTGACTGTATTTAAATAACTGCAGCGAACAACAGCAGCAACAAAATTTTTATTTTTTTATTCTGCTGTAAATTGTTGTCTGGCAAAAATTAGTTTCTTTATTTTTTTTTGTTTGTTATTGTTGTTGCTACTACTTTTTGTACATGAAGTTGAGTAATTTCTAAGATAAACATTGATTAATTACTTCCACGCAGAGTGACAATAATAAAAAAAGGAAAAAAGGCAACCAGTGAGTAAACCCAGGAAAAAAATAGAAAAAAACTAAGAAATATGACAAGGATGTTATTACAAAATACAAGGATTAAAATAGTTGTGTGTATGCGTGTGAAAGTACAAACGCATAATATGAAAGTGGGAAGATGCTGTTTATTTACATACATACATACATACACACATACGAGTACATATATACATTTATGCATACATTTTTACTCATTTAATTAAATGTTTAAACGTATAAGTACGTTGAAGTGTGATGCTAAAAACTTGAATTCTTCTTTTTATGCATAAAATATATATAACGAACCCAATTAATGTAATTAGCGCCTGTCTGATTTTGTTGGCAAATCATACAAGGTGTTTCGTGCATGATACACAACAGATATCACGTATTTATGATTTTGAATATAATGAAGGGGATAAGACTTTGTAAAGTCAGCTTAAGATGCAAAAAGTTATACAAATAAAATGTTTTTCTTATGCGAGACAAATTTATTATCACAACACAATTATAAAATTATTCGACTGTCACACATAAACCTGAGTTCCTAACTCGGAAAATAAACACGACGAAATGCGTTTTCGTTTTCAGTTGAGAGGATATATTTGCGCACTTACACAATGGGGTTCGTTTAAAGACCAAACGTCACTTACAAACTTTTACAGTTAAACGGCCACTAGCTTCTCTTCAGAATTCAACGACCTGAGCTGGTATTTACATAACAGCTGTATATGCTGACTGGTTAGAGGCCACATTTGTATAAATCTTTTTGTTGGACCACAGTTATAGATTCTCTTCTGCTTTTGGTTGTAGGAAGAGTATATTGCTACGCTAAGCACATCAGTCTCTTCACCGTTACTGATTGACTATATAGAATTACGACAAAAACTTTATATTTCCTTTCAACTTTTTGTCATTGATTAATTGTCGTTTGTTTCAATTTATACCACTTCCTCAGTGAATGATTTTTTCGAAATAAACGACAATACCAGACCGCTTACAGACGACAATGAATGATAGATAAAGTGAACTGCAATTACAAAGAATTTTAGATTTTGCTTAAACAGGGAAAGTGGATAAAAAAGTTGTTGGAAAAACAGATAAATATAATGCGTCAAACCCTAGCAGAAACTCTTAATTCACAATGGGTCTTAATATGATTCCATGCAAGTTGCATAGTTCAGCGTCTCTTACTTTACTGTCAGAGTTTTATATGACCTCTAAAATATGGACAAGCTTCCATTTATTTAAAGTCTTTTGTGCATCACTTTAAGATACTCTTCTTTCCATATTTCAAGACTTTTGACCTTTAATCATCAACTAAAATGAAAATCCTCTCATAACCGGACACACGCCTTTGTGGTGTTTTTGTCCGGTTATTAGAGGTGTCGCCTTATAAGAGAGGTACTCATACATATTTTGTTTTGTATTTCATTTTTAAATGATACATTTCATTGCTTAGTAGCTTATTGTGGTTAAATAAAATTATATGTTTAGAATAGACTGCTTCAACTTATATTGTTTCAATTTCAGCTGTTTGGTTTCAAACTGACTTTCAATGTGTCTGATTTGCTAAAATGCAACAAAGTCTTCTATAGCAAAATGCTTCAAAATGTTTCATCATAAGAATTAATGGAGTCTGGTATTTTTTTTATGTTCTTCAAAACAGATTTTGCATTTATTATTTTAATACAGTCATCTTGAGTGTAGACGCTTCAAAATTCGCATCAAAATTCGAAAAATTATAGCTATCTGCTGATTGTCCAGCTTTCCGAAAGCAGTTTTGGTTTGATGCTGCTTCGACTTTATCCAAAAAAGCCTTGCTGAAGTATAAAGCCTCTAGAACATAAATAGATTTTGCGAGAGTTGATGCAACTTCAGTATCGGTCTTTGATTAGTATCTGCTTTAATACTAAAGCTCTATCGTGAACCTTAAAACTTTGGATTACACCTTAGTCAATGGATTGGCACACTGCAGTTGTACTTGGGGCAAAAAAAATATTATTTTTATTAAATTTAATTCTCTTGGATGTATTGTCCACAAATAAGAGTATTTTACGCTTTTCAGATCTCTTTTTTCTATTGAACTGCTGCAGCCATTCACTCATGATCTCGAGTCTTTCATAACTTTTTGTAAATTTTTAGTTTACTGAAGGTTTTTAGCAAAATATTTTTTGAATGCTCGAGGGCAAGCTGTTTTACTTATACTAACATAAGCTTTTCCTCTTCAGAAGAACTACTATTTAAATACAACTCTTGCTGCCGTTTTTTTACGCATCTGTCCGCTTATGAGAGGTATTTTGAACAATTTTTTTTTTTAAATTAGTGTCCGCGTTCGGTTATTAGAGTGTCCGCTTATGGGAATATACTTTGTATGAAACTAATAACCAGGTTGGTTCCTTAAAACTTGGCCGGTTTTTAGAGGTGTCCAGCTATAGAAGGTATAAATTTTGAGAGTTTTCACTAAATTAACTTAAAACTACAAATCTGGTTTTCTACAATCACTAACACTATTTTGAATTTTTTATATGATTATATGACTTTCCACTTTGGATAACGATAACGGTTAGTCATTAGTTTATCGTATAAACCTTTAACGGGTGCCACTTTCGCCTTAGACACACTGAAAGAATGAAATGGCCATCGAGACTTGCTTTTACCCGCAATAATCAACATCGGTGATTTTAATAATATTTTCAAGATAATTAGCAAGATATTTTTAAAGCTTAATGGTTTACGTTTGGTGGCGTAAAAAAGATATTACTTAATTTTTATTGGCACTCGACTCTACGTAATTCTCATTTAGTTTGTAGAAAGTGTAACAAATTATTTCATAAAGGCAATTGACACGAATGATTTTTCAAAGCAGCGTTAGTTTTAAATTTAGAAGCTCTGCACAAGTGCATAATAATATCTAATGATACTAAAAGAAATTGGTATAAATTATGAATATGGCTTTTGCTCCTATCCGAGAGTTAGCTGAAGCAAAAAGCAGAATAAATCTTTAGTTGGAATGAGAATTTTGTTTAAACAACTTAACTTGCAAAGTAGGTTGATGGCAATTGTAGGAATCAACAAATTCATCACATTCTGTTAACTTTTAACTTTCCCTGTTTCAAAAAAATTGTTTTAATTTTTATACATTTCAAGGTAAAAAATAATTTAAAAAAGCCTCTAAAAAAATATAGGATATTTTATGTCAAAATCAGGTCTTATGTGGGGTTACCCTTTGAACTTTAATTCAATGGTTTTTAAGTGGTTTTTTAGCGTTCACATTCTTTGTGAAAACATTAAAGATCTGCCTATTGCAGTTTAAAAGTGAATCCTATACACGCAAAAGTTATGTATTGCATATGGACACCCTTTAATTTCTTACTTCATTTGCTATTGTAGCGGCCATTGTAATTAATTTTTCGTGCAAAATTTAAATTTGTAAGTTTGACGGCTTTAAAGATAGAGGCCTTTGTTAGACAGAAAAACATCCTAGCGATTATAACTGGGTTACGATTTAACACTTTCGAACCCTTTTAATGCAGTAACATTCCTTCATGTACGTGACCCTGCAACTGAAAAGAAAAAATAATGCAAAGTCTGGAGGTCTGTAAGCAACAATTTTGGTAACAGATTTCGTGTTGAAATTCTTTGCACAAACAGTGAACTAACTAAATGAAATAAATATTCCTTCAACACAGTATTACATTAAAAGGGAATTCATTAGCTAACAAACTTGGAACGCAATTTAACTGGAAATTAAATCTCCCATAAACTTTGAAAGCTAAAAAAATCTAATGAAATCTGACGCTACCTCTCAGTTCTGTGGTCCTAGTAAAGCGCTTTCTATAATCGATATTTTCTTTACCTTTTTTTCAGCCTACCTTTTAGCTGACAAGAACTACGATGTTTGGCTGGGAAATGCTCGCGGTAATCGTTACTCTCGAAATCACACCACTCTAGATCCAGAAGGTGAAAAATTTTGGGAATTTAGTTGGCATGAAATTGGTATTTATGATCTGCCAGCTATGATTGACTACGTACTTAAGACCACAGGATTTAAGAAAATACAATACGCTGGACATTCTCAAGGTTGTACGGCATTCTTTGTCATGTGTTCGATGCGACCAGAATATAATAAAAAAGTAATAATGATGCAAGCAATGGCACCGGCGGTATATGCTAGAGAGACCGAAGATCATCCCTATATAAGAGCCATTAATTTATACTTCAATGTAAGTGAATCACACAGCAAACAGAAGAGAGTAAAATAATTCATAAATTATTTATTTAGAGTTTGGTAGGCAGTTCTATAACAGAGATGTTTAATGGTGAATTTCGTTTTCTATGTAGCATGACCGAAGAAACTGAGCGTTTGTGTATCGAAGCAGTATTTGCCATTGTGGGTCGTAACTGGGATGAATTTAATAGAGTAAGTAATATAATAATTTTTAAAAACAATAATAATAATAATGATAATAATAATAATTTTAAAATCTTTTTCCTTCAGAAAATGTTTCCTGTTATTTTGGGCCACTATCCCGCTGGTGTGGCAGCCAAACAGGTCAAGCATTTTATACAGGTCATCAAAACTGGTAAATTTGCTCCTTATAGTTATAGTTCCAATAAAAATATGTTGCTGTATAAGGAACGTGAACCACCACGCTACAATCTATCGGCAGTAACAGTTCCCACTTTTGTTTATTATTCCTACAACGATTTACTTTGTCATCCAAGTGATGTCGAGGATATGTACAAAGATTTAGGACGTCCGATTGGCAAATATTTGGTACCCCAAAAAGAATTTAATCATATGGATTTTTTGTGGGCTTTAAATGTTAGAAAATTAGTCTACGCAAAAATGTTGCAGGTTTTAAGGGGTCAAGCTGTTAAAGAAACGCCACTTAATGTAAGTGTGTACCCTGCGGGCAAGAAAAAAGAAGCTAAAATAGAGCTGATATAGTTGGGTTTTAAGTAGAAAATGACAGTAAGTTTTAATTTAATTTTAAGTATTTATTTTTGTTTAATAATAAAGGAAATTTTTTTTAAGATACTGCATTTTTATTTAATAAAAATTTGAGTCAAAAGCGTTTCAATCCATTTTAAAGTTTTAATTTTGTTGTGAACAATAAGATCTGGCAACCCCTACATATCTGCAGAACAAGTGCTACTATTGTTGTCCGTGTGTGCGTCGTAAAAACAGAGGTGCATAAAGTTACTTTACGTGTGTGTAGAATAATACGACAATTAACTAACACAGGTTGAGCAACCCCAGTGACATTTGTGGAAGTGTCTGCTTGCTGTAAAAACAGAAGGTCATGAGTTCGAACCCGCCTTCGCACATGATTACAAAGGAAAGATAATAACTGTTGTATGAAGGCAGTCAAAAAAGGTAAAAATTGTACAAAATTCCCAAATGGAAAAGACAATCTAGGGCAGATAAGTTACTGAAGAAATCTTATTAATACCAGAGTTGCAGAAAATAATGGTCAAAGCGCATTATTAATAAAGAAAAAACTCCAGCTGTTAATGTAAAGAGCTACCAGCAAACAAAATGGTAATGGCAGTTGTGGATAACTGGGAACAACTGCTGCGGATGTTCAGCGTAAGTCGTCTGTGGATGGTTTGGTTTACTAAAATAAGGCATCAATCGTGTCTCGCTAGAGTGACACAGTAGTGTAGAGCCCACAGTGTAAGAAATAAAGAAAGTATTTAAAAAGTGCTACATTGGTATTTACAAACAGAAAGTAAAAAATGCAAACAAAATAGAAATATTGTCAGTCTTTATTTAAAACCATCTTTAATGATAATTTTTTTTAAATTAAATTATGAAGTTTTCAAAACGTGTGCCTGGGATATTTATTTTCTTAGAATATTACGGAGATACTGATCAGCCAGAGTAGACTGACTGATACTTACCGGACACTATCACGTAATTCCTACTTTGTGGCTTTAGCGGAGTAAAACACACACAATATCTTCGTTACTCAACATGTGGGTTAAACAAACTTAAGCAGTCATTTGACAATGTTTTGTGAATACAGCGAGATTCAGGCTCACGGTGTCTTATTTTAACGTATATAAATATGAGTATATAAAGAAAATAACTCGATCAAACTGCCAGATCATTCGATATAAGTAAAATATAGATGTTTTTAGTCGCCTTTAAATAGAAATCGCAGTTGTGAGCAGTACAACAGTCTTAAGCAAAATGCCGTACAGTGAAGTTGCATATGTATAGCATTAAAATGTCATTTGTTGAATAGCTTTGTCAGCAGCATTATTCAGTTCTATAAATATAAAGTGTTTGCTATCAAAATATATATAATTAAACAAAACAAAATTTTTCTAGTTAAAGAAAATAAAATATTAAAAAAAAAATTATAAACTTCAGGAGGTCTTCAATGTTCCCAGGCTACCAATTTCACAATTTCTTTAGACAACAAACAAAAAAGTTTTCGCCTCTATTTTTTGTATACAAAGTAATAATCTAATAAAATTTTCTTCAATTCATAATAACTCGACTCAGGATTAGTTGATATAAATATAAAAAATATGTATTCAAAAACAGAGTGTTAAATTCATTGGCCATAACGAATACAGAAACTTACGTTTCTCAGTGTCAAGCAGGAAATTTTACCAAGAAAACTTTTTCTTTTTGGAGTAGTAATTTTTGGCCTTCGAATAATCATTTTGCCTTTTTAAAGTATCATATAATGGCCAATGCCTGTAATCCTCCTTTTAATGTCAGTTATTGAAATACGTTCGCTCTTGGTGTGCGCTACAGTGTCAATCTACAAACATCATATTTCTTAATTTTCATCTCAGCCAAATGCATTTTAAGACACTGACTATTCTGCCTCTGCTTTTGACACACCAGTTTTGTTGCCGTCAACCATAGCATAGGGTTCATCAAAAGGAGATCTTATTATAGGCGTCCTCAATATCAAAAAAACAAAGAAAGCAGCTCCGTTACTAGGAATTTTACGTTAAGAAACTCTAACCCATTCATGCATATTGATATCTGTAGAGCTTACCAACGTATGGAAGTCTCTCAAATCAGTCATAGCCAAAAGCTTAAAGGCCTTAACAGTCTATCTCCTACCCAAACCTAAAGGGCGCGTCTCAAGGCTTGAAAGTTTTCGTAAGTAGGAATTTTACTGTAAATTTGCTTAGAGTTTTTTTTTACTTTTTAAAGATAAGACTTTTTTAATAAGCGATTTTGAGGTACTCTGACGTAAGATATTGACATTTACCGAGCTAACAAAATCTCTCTTGCGAAAAAAACGTTGAGATCGTCCTTTATTATACTCCATACAACCAAAAAATATCTCGTCAGCAGACAGCTTATAATTATTTCCCTGATCCCATTTTTCTGGAAGTTCATTTCCGATCTCAGCCTCCTTAAAATATGAAAGACTGAGTATTGTACTTCAGACACCAAATAAGAATTATTAAACCTTTAGTCTCCGCCTATTTCATTGTATCAGTGATCAAGGAAAATGAACTTCCGCAACCAACGTATTTTGCATTACCTCTTCCACATTACCATCGCCTTTGCGAATTAAACCCCTCCCTGTGACACCTTGTTTAGATAGCATCTGGTGTATAAGTATGAAGCATGCAAGAGTAGAAATCCCTACAACTGCATCGGTTATGGATCGCTCACAGCCACATATTTCGAAGCACAAGCATTTTCAAATACCAGCTTAACTCTATAGTCCAGTTTTTTCACCGTTCCCTCGATTTCGCGTGTATTTCGTGGTGTCTGTGTAGAGCTCTCCCCATATGTTATGACGCCTGCAGTCGAAAAATTCGCTTCAGAAATTGCTTATTTAGTTTTCCATAATTATAACTCAAAAGCAACAAAAATTTAAAAGTATTTTGTTCGAGAACTAATGTTGCTGTTTAAAAATGTTACAGAAGGAATGACATGTGAAATGTTCCATTTTCTATTTGCTGTAAAGCCAAATCAAATGAAGTTACTATTATGTTGAAAAAAAGAGATTTTTCTTTTAAATAAAAAAATAAATTGTCTTCCTTTTATTCAAAATATGAATTGGTGTCAGTACAACAAAAAATGTTTTTTATTTCAGCATGAAGAAAGTAGTTTATTTGTATAAAAATAAGAAGAAGTTGAGAGGTACAAAATTTAAAACGAAAAATGCCAATTGCAGAATCTGTATTAAAAATGCAAAAATAATATAAAAATAAAAATGTTAACGAAAAAATTCAGTCTTATTTTGTCAATTCTTTATGAATGTTATGGGGAAATTTGAAAAGAAAATATTAAAAAAAAAAGGTAGAAAATATTTTGATTTATTATTTTAAAAAAATGTAGGTTAACTCAATATAGAGTGTCAAAAACTTTAAAAAACATATGAAAGAAATCACCTACAATTTCTAATTTGCTGCTCATAGGAGACTATCGTAAAAAAAGCCTCAAGCTCAACGGAGAAAGACCTGAAATGTACGAGATTAAAACCGGGTTTATAGCACTTTTATTGAGATACTGCATCCTCATTCTCCTAAATCATATTTAAATATTAAAAAAACTGCAGTAATAGAAGGCAGTGCCTTTAAGCTGGAAATAAAATGGTGGGATGGCAATACTTTTTGTGTGAGTTCTTAATTATTCGTTGGTGGCTGAATAAAAAACTCTGCGTTCTCTGTAACTGAAGCAGTAAACACGATTTTTGTCAGCGGTTATGATTAATGGTTAAAAGTACTTTTTTCAGTGCAAATCATGAAAGCCGGGTATATACAGCGAAAGCAAACTTGCTATTCGAGATTGAAAATCCTTTCAACATGAGTTTTGGACTATAAACTAAAATCTATAAACTTAAATTTTGAAGCTATCCATCTGATCAGTGTGAGATTTCGAAAAAAAAAGGAAATAGATCTTCAGTTTTTAAATAATAAAATCGTTTTTTCCTAAACTTTCACATAAAGAGGAAGGCTTCAAAAAGACGTCCAAGTTATTCAGCCCTCGGATGTATAAAAATAACAAAATGGTTTTTAGACAAATTTGTCCTAAACTACATTTAAAATCTATTTTAATTTTTTATGAATACGGCAGTAAAATTTTACATACGATTTTTTTTAGATTTTCCCAATATTAATCTTCAAAAAAGGAAAATGGAACATGTCTTTAGCTTTTTCAACAACTTTAATTTTTATTTAAATTTTCATTAGTGTTTTACTTACAGCAAACACAAACCCCAATAAATTTGCCAAAAAATTTTTTTGCGAAATACTAATAAAGAAAAATAAAAATGGTATTTTGCATATTAAAGAGAAATTTTATTTCCCATTATTGGTTTTAAGTTGAACAAAAAATTTTTACATAAATAAAGCATATGAAATTAGAAATTAATAGATAACATTTTAAAAACAAAGTTTTAAAAAATGTGTCACTTCTACAATCAGGATCATTTGCATGAAGCACCTTTTTCCTCTTAATAAAATTTTAAAGCGGAATTTTTTTAAATCCCAGAACCCTTTTTGAAAATTTTTAAAAAGTTTTTATGGCTCTGTGTGTTTTCAGAAACCTGTGTTAAAGAAATTCCTTACCTCTGTGTTAAGATATAAAATTTAATAAAAAAAACCTATTTTTAAAATTTAAGGATTTATGGCAATTTTATGATTTTTATTAGACAATCAAACTTTTAATACATCTCTATTTATTTTATTTTAGAAGTACCTACTACTTCGTCAGCATGTCATTAATAATTTTCTAAAAATTCAAATTTAGAAAAATTTATTTTAAAAGTGGCATAATGAAATTACTTTAAAAAAAGTTATGTTAGCTGCTACGTTTTTATAATCAAGGAAATTTTTGTTTGGGGAAAAAAGCATGCTGAGATAAGAAGTGCAAATAAGTCTGCTTTAGATTTAGCCTCAATACTCTTAAAACTTTTGGAACACCAACCTTGAAATACGTATGTCAGCTTAAAAGCAAAGCGACTTTTGCCACTTTCGAAATTAACGGCTCATATATTGTAGACTTCTGTAAACAGTGCTAAATTTTTGGTTCTACGGAAACAAAATGTACTGACAACTGTTGTAGTAGCATTATACAGTAAAATTATATAGTTTTACAATTGTATCTTTATTTTGTCTAGGAAATGCCTTATTTAAAAATAATACAAAGACTCCAACAACAAGTGTTGTGCTTTTGCACATTTTTACCTTCGTCGATTCTTCGATTAAGTGTTTTAAATTACTCGAATTACTTGAATTAATCGTACAACTTCAACAAATTTAAATTTTATATTCAGTAAGAACTGACAACCATGCCAAAATTTTATTAATAACAAAACTTTTACACAACGAAAAATCATTCATATTCATATATTAAAACATTGAATCACACTTCCTTACTTTATTTTTTATCATATCTGTTAAAATAATCTTTTAAAAATAAAGTTGAATTAAGATATTAAGCTTTTAACTGATTTTTTTCTTCTTTTTATGAATCCCGACTTTGAAAAAACTCTTTCACATAAAGTGAATGATCCGCATAAACATCGTAAAGGCACTTGAAAGTTAACTAATGTAATATTTTTTCTGTTTGTTTACTTGAAATATTATTTTCAATTTTTCCTCGTGGTTGACATCGGTCATACCGTACAACAACATTTTTAGCTGATAAAGCGTTCATTTGCCTTTTTACATTTGAAAGAAAAACTTTGAAAATTTCTGTTTTACTCTCTCTTTGCTAGTTTTTGTTAGTAAAGTTAATGAACAGACATACCTATAGTTCGATAGCAATTTCTTTTGCTTCAGCTCTAGAAATATATTATAAAATGTGATCATTATTGGGAAAGGTCGCCATATAATTTAATGTTTGTTTGTCTCTCAGTTATATTAGACTTTACCTGCCATAACAAGCGGTCGGAAAGTACTACCTCTTGCTGACAATGCAATTACTTCGATTTCTGTAAAAACTGCTTATCCAAAGTCTGATAGCGCATGATATACGCATTTATAAATTATTCTTAAACGAAAAAAGCAAGAAGTTAAAAGTGGATCGTTATTGAAATTAATTTAAGTCGATTAACCGACATAATTTTTTCGAGTTATTTTTTAACTATATTTGCAATTTTTCTTACTCGAACAGTTAATTGACTTAAAATCCTCCGATTAATCGAGCGATGGTTGGTCGATTGGATACTATCTACACAAACATCAAAATTTTTATTTCATGTACAAAAATAAGCCTGCTAAATACAGAGCTATTATATGGGTTTAAGATCCTATACATAAAAAATTTATAGATTAGATTTTATAGCCAAAAATTTAATAATAATTTTTAACACTTTTCACAGATAAAGCCCGATTCCTTTTAAGACGCATTGTTATCGAGTTAAAGTTTTTCATATATAAGATTGAATTTTGGGGCCTAAGATTTATTTTTTTGGTCAAAAAAGAATTATTTCAAATTCCTTTTTCATATTAAAAACGTAATTTGATGGTCAAAAATTTAATTTATTGTTCATAATTTTTTTCATTAAAATTGATTCGAGATTATATTCTATATCTGTTGGTTAAATAATTGCAAACTAAGAGTCTTTACAAAAGGAACAGAAATATATAAATAGGGCATATTATGACAGTTTTATGGTTAGTAAAGCCCTGTTTCGACAATCAAACCTGCTTTTGTCTGCAAACTCTTACAAGAACAGGAATATTGTCAATAGAAAAACACGTCTCATTTATTCCACATTTGATATTTTATGGCTTTGAAATATACATAAAAAACTGGAACTAGAAAAACAAGAAATTATTATTTTAACTGTGAAAAACTATCATTTCTTTAATTTTTTAATTATAATCTTGACTGTTTTTTCCAGCTTAATAGCAAAAAGTATAAAAAAATAGTTTCGAATTCAAGCCTTTGGTGACACATTTTTTTATTCAGTCGTACGATCTGTCAAAAATTGCATGTGTGACAGACTTTTTGACAAATCTGTACTATTTTATAATCTTTTCAAATAATTCATAAAATGTTTTTTTCTGTGCGATCAGAGTTGATTTTTTTGAATATGAAAAGAAAGCAACAACAAAATATTAAAAGCATGTGTTTTTTGCATCTTTTTTGTATAATAGTATAGCACGTCGACGCCATTTTGAAACGATTTTCAAAGTAGGACAGAATTCTGTCAGATTTTTGTGTGATTAAATCGTATGAATGTGTATAATAGTGAATCCTGCCCTTTACCTCGTGTCTCATGCATTTTGTTTTTAGATACAGTTGTTTAAGTTAAACCCACCTAAGAGTTTTTGCTTTTTTATTTTTATTTTTTTTACTGTTTTACTGCAAATCAACTTATTATCTAAGGATTATCAAACTGTGTGTGAGAGACCGTAGGAGGCCATAATAACAAATCAAACTTTTTAATTAATTAGTCATTATAAAATTTATTTTTATTATTTATGGGAAAGTTAAAGAGTTTTAGAGTGGTCAAATTAAAGCCATACAATTTCGAAACGAAAAAAAAATATTTGTATTAGACCATAAAAAGGACATGAATATTGAAACAATTATATTTTTCGACAGCTACTCTTAGTATGCGCATTAAAGTACAGTCATGGACAAAACTCTACATACCCCAAAAATGTGTTCGAATTCTCGAAAATAAATAATATATTAAAAAAACTAATGATGCAGTTTTTTTCTAAATTTAGTTTTATTAATAGAGAGCAACAAATAATTTACAAAAAGAGAAAAGAGAGTGAATAACAAAAAGAAAACACAAAAAATGCAGTGACAAAAATGTACATACAGCGCCATATAACATGCAATCTTCCAATATTGGACAATGGAAAAGTCCCGTTTTATCATTGTTTGCCAGCATAATGTATAAAGAAGGCATCAGTTAAAATTTTGAGTGCAGAAAGTGTGACAGTATTATTAGTAATGGGTCCAAGAAAGGAAATATCGTGTGATGTTAGAAATTTGGTTATAAAATTGAAAAATGAGTCCAAATCTTACAACGAAATTGGAAAACTTTTAAATTTAAGTCGGTTAACAGTGCAAACTATTGTAAGAAATTACAATAGCAATGGCAGTATTGAAAACAAACCGCGCAGTGGACGCCCAAAAAAACTTGTTGGGAGAGCCGTGAGGTTCATTCTTCAGGAAGTGCGAAACAATCCGAGAATCGATTCCTCGAAGTTAGCTGAAGCCATTGCCATAAGGTCAGCAATATCTGTACATCCAAGAACCATTCGAAGAACGCTTAATAAAAACGGGTTTCACAGCAGAAGACCACGCAAAAAACCTCTGATATCACAAAAAAACCGAAAACTTCGTTTACTATTTGCAAAGGAGCATTTAAATAAAAGCATGGATTTTTGGCAAAGGGTTTTATTTACCGATGAATCCAAATTTAATATCTTTGGCAGTGACGGCCGGCAAAACGTATGGAGAAAACCGAATACAGCCCTAAATCCAAAAAATGTTGTTTGCACTGAAAAGCACGGTGGTGGCAGTGTTATGGTTTGGGGTGCTGTCGCTGCTTCTGGAGTTGGAAAACTTGCTTTTATCTTTGGAAATATGGACCGATTTCAATATAAGAATATTTTAGAAGCGAATTTAAAGCAATCAGTCGATATGTTGAATCTAGGTTCAAGTTGGATATTCCAACAAGACAACGATCCAAAACATACCGCCTTAGTTGTCAAAGACTGGTTGCTCTATCATGATCCAAGACAGTTGCACACACCTCCACAGAGTCCAGATTTAAATATTATTGAACATGTTTGGGACATAATGGAGCGAAAAATTCGAACTCATAATATTACAAGTGCATCAATGCTTAAAGAGAGGCTGCAAGAAGCCTGGCAAAGCATAACGCCTCTGGAGTTGCAAAATTTGGCAGAATCAATGCCCAGACGGTTGCAGGCCGTAATAGATGCAAATGGTGGGCCAACCAAATACTAAAAATATTTGCAATAATAATTTGATGATTCCTACTACTGTATGTACACTTTTGTCACTGAATTTTTTTGGTTATTTGTTCATATTATTTTTAATCTATTCTTTTTGTTAGTTTTTTATTGTTTTTTATCAATAAAAGTGAATTCAAAGAAAACCTGCATCAATAAATTTTTTTTTCAATTACTGATTTTCGAAATTTAGATGAAATTTCGGGTGTATTTAGAGTTTTGTCCATGACTGTATATAAATAAATAATGGTAGAATTATAAAAAATTAATTTTTAATTCATTTTATTATAACTTTAAATTCAGGAGAGTAGTGTTTTTAGCAACCTCAAGCTTGTAAACCCCTTTATTTCAGTTATACTCAAGAATGACTTTTAATTAAGATATAATATCGAATTGGCAAAATACAAGTTGAGACCAAGTAATAAATTCATATCTCTGCTGTAGATAGGTTTGTCTGAAGAGGACTAACCCACCCCCGGATAAGCACAAATAGCACAATTTTTCTCTTTATTTAAGGGCCATGGCCTCCTCTAAAAAAATTCTCTATTTACGATAGTGATCCCTGCTTGGGTTTAAAAAAGAGCGCTTAATTCCAACCATATTATTTAACAGTTTACCTTTGTGCTTTTTGTGTTGTTATCTACAACAACTCAAACACACACATATTAAAATCACCTACGACTGCGTATTAATCTTAAAACTAAACAAAGAAGATTCTTATAAAAGCATATTAGGATAACCGGACTGAAGATGTCATTGTTCATAACTGGGGTACTACAAGGTTCCGTCCTTTCTCGGAACTTATTTTTCTTAACGACCTTTTATGTCAAACTTCCAACCCACTCATTATCATTTTGCAAGACCAAGCCCTCAATCGGAATCTTATGAAATTCTCCGAATGGGTTCTTGAGTGCTTTCGTACAGGAGTATGGCTGAATCATCTGTAATTTTGGGTGATATTGATTTTTAGGAATCAGAAGCTGTAGATGTTTTTGGTATAAAGATTCAATGCTTCGTTCTAAGGAATAAGCATATTTTTCAAGTCGTAAAATATGCAATCAAGTGCCTAGGTTTTTTTAAACGGTACAAGTAATACGTCAAGCCATCTGATCTCCTCGCTTATCCCGATGTACTTTCGAGGTATAGGAGTAACCAGTCCTCCAAAGTGGATAGGTAAAAAAACTGACCAGTGTCCTCAGTTATACTGGAGCCACAGGAACTGGTAGCCTATCTCTGTAGCCGGTTATTATAAGATAACTACCGTGTACACGTGGTGGCTGCTGATTAAGGTCGGTGTCCGCAGGGAAGGTGCAGTGCCCTTCCGAGTGTGCTGTTGCACTTTCAACAGGCGGAGTTGAATAGTCTCCAGCCTTAAGCAAGGGGTAGTTTATGGTCTTATATTTGAAACTCTCGGCTACGCCACTGGAGGGCGCTTGTCGACACTTTGTATTTCACTCAGTGGAAAACCACCGTCAGGTTGACCCATCACGGCAGGTACGTGATGTGAATTTGAATAACACTTGATCTCCGGTGTTAGAAGGATATCTATCTCTATTGAATGACTGGAGTATTCACCCGATGTGGAATATCTTTAATATCTTATCGTAACTAAAACGGAAATCAGGGAATTGTTACTGTAAACCATAAATTCGTACACGCAACAGGTTCTTCATCAAGATTGCATTCCTTTGGTCAGAGAATATTTATTTTTTGGCCGAACATGAAATAAATCCCTGTCACTTTCAGTGTGCAATGATATTAATCAAACATTCTTGCATGCATTATACGTCTTTTAAACTTTTGAATAGATTCTGTTAGTAAATGCATATATATCCGTAAAAGACTACATCGGGCTAGAAGTTCGGTAAAGCAGGTCAATAATAACAATTAGGAAACAGTTTGAAGTATGAATAGAGAATAGTGGTACTACTGAGTCAAACATGGACTCGTTTACAAATCGTTTAGAGCGGTTTTTAAGAAAATTTGAATAATTCTAGAAATGATATCAGCAACAAATTTTTAACAGAAAAACATGATGTCATACTTTATACAACAACCACAGCCAGTACTTTGCATTTATCCAAAATAATTGATTCAATAACAAAGGAGCCAACCTAGTAAACACTTATTCCAATTATTTTTTATCTACGTTTAGAGATTTTATAGATTTTATACACCTCCCTAAATCAACAGTGATCAGAAAGAAAGCAAAAATAATATGAAACATCTACAAACTAAATTTACCCACGCCAGCACATTAAAGAAAATAGAAACAAACTTAAAACACTCATTCCTACATAAAAAGAATTTTTAAGTGTGAGAGTAAATTACTTTTGTATGATATCGGTTTGAGCGTTTGTTACCACGTTACGGTTCCCTTAATATTCATTAGACGAAGTGCACATAACAAATTGTTTAGTTCTAGTTGAGAATGTGCAACTGCGTATGTGTGAGTATGTTGCGATAAATCAAGCGGAATTAAGTCATCAATAACGAGTTTTCTCTCACTCTTTATATTAAATATTCTTACATAGTTATTGCGTTGGGAATAATGAAGATTAAAACTGGAAATGTAAGAGAAGTATTTTAAGATTCATTTGAAATTTAAAGGCATTTTGGCCTGTAGGGATACTAAAGCTAAAGTGGTTTATAATTTTTAGTCGCGCCAAACATCGTAATAAAAGTTCCTTTATTTTCTAGTATAATTCGGCGAAGTAAAATACCAACTCCAAATTATCATACCTACTTAAAACTAATGGAACTGCAGCATAAAATAATAGTGGCATTTTTTTTACTTGAAAAATTTCTATTTTTATATCCTTTATAACAGGTGGAAAAGGGTACATCTTAGTTTGTCATTCCGTTTGTAATTTATAAAATATCTGTTTCGGACCCCATTAAGTGTTTATATTCTGAGTTCTTTTGCATAGCAAGGTCTATTAAACTATTTCTGGCCGTGTTCGTCTGGAAATGAACTTTACCGACGCACTAGATGACTTAATTAGAGAAACTTTAAGTACGCCAATCGATCAGACATATTCTTAAAAATTTTGCAGCTTGCAAACACCACGCCTGATTCTAATTTTTCTATATCTTTTTTCAACGTTTGCCTATATTCCTGCATTTTTTATGAATATAGGAAAACTTGGAAGTACTTACTAAGCTGGTTTTAACTTCTGCATGTGGTTATTGTATATGGTAAAAATTAATTAAATTAAGTTGAGACAAAAACCTTAAGCAAAATGTACAATATATCTTATGCCGTTTTTTTATACCCTTTACCACAGGTGGAAAAGGATATATCTAACATAGCGGAGTCGATCGATTAATAAAAAAATTGGTGAGCTTTTGCCTATTACAACAAACCTTTCATTTACTAAGTTGAGAAAACAGCACTTAACAAAATGTACCATTTTCGAAAAAAATAAACGTTTTGATAGGAAACAATTTCTTAAGTTAATTTTTATTTAAACTATTCAAAGGAAAACTGCATTATGGAACAATTGATTATACATATCCGATGTAGGGATTATAAAATTTGACATAACGATTCTTGTAAATGACATTTCATATGTCCAAGGTCTCGGAAGATACCATGAGACATATAATTGTAGTCATGTTCGAATTTTTATTAAAGCTCACGCAGTTAATATCTCAGTACTCTTTTATACTTTTCTTGCATTGACTGGAGTACAAAGGAATGGCTAAATTACCTCATTCGATAATGTTTTTATTTTTTTTATAAAAATTTGTTGCTTTCTTCAAGCATAAAAACTTTGAAAAAAGTTTTTGTTTAAACGTTTGTCTAGCAACCATTTCTGAGTTTTTTTGAGTTTTGGTAATGATTCTTTAAAAAATTTAAGAAACGATATGGCACCATATACTGAATAAATGTGAAGAGGAATTATCATTTGTTATCTTCAAAAGAAATTAAGACCGCATTTTTAAGGGGAATTTTATATAAAAGATTTAAAATAATTTTGTCCGATAACACGTATTTTTCAATATAACCAAGGGGCCAGACAATATATAATTCGTACTGTTTGACCCTCTATGATTTACGCTTTGCGTTAAAACGCTCGATGTATTGTGTCGAAACATTGATATAATCCGATGTTTTTTCTTTGCTCCTAAGCAATCGGAAAACATCGATATTTTCTTTCGATGCATCAAAAGACAAATTGCATACAGAACGTGTAGACTGATATATAAAAGTGTTCATAGAACTTGGAAAAACAAAAAGAGTGAAGATATATTGTCTTATGAACTTTTAGTTTATTTGAGGACTCCTGTTCGAAGACTGAACTAAAATCCGTTGGATATTTGGAAAGATTATCAATCGCAGTTTACTAGGCTTAACAAGATCGCTTTAAAATATCTTACAATGGTGGGAACATCGGTTCCATCTGAAAGACTATTTTACAAGCGGTGCAGGTAATGGAAAATAACATCGATGTTTTTTATCGTGTCCATCCCTACTTTGCATCTTTCATTCAAATATTATTTTTGCAAAATTATGATATTTTCTTGACTTATGTTTAAGGACTGTACGTTAATAGCAGCGAGATGGCCTAATATTTAAACTGAGATTTGCGTCACCATGTATTATGAGTACGGCTCATCAGAGTTTATCAGACTGATTCATATCCAAACCTATCATTCTTGCTATCAGTTGAAAATGCAATTAAATCGAATATAAGGAAGCTATTTGATTAACATTTATCCATCCGCACATTTATCCATAGTACTTTCATAAGCTTTGATTGTGAAAATAAATAGATCCAACCTAAGGACAAAAAATTAAAGACTGCAACAGCGGAAAATAATATTTAGAGAAAAGTATAAATCAAAGCAATTAAATTTATAGAGGTTGTGCATATTGTTAGCTTTGCCTTTTAATACAGACATAAATCACATTATTCCTCTTGATCACGTTCCATTTTTGTTGTTAGCAACAGTTTCCTCCACTTGTCTTTAGAAACTAAAAAACACATCCTTTTTATAAAGATGCAGGGAGTTAAGTTTGATATTAAAATGTTACCCGCCAGCAGCTATTTTTACCGGAATACTCTTATAGGTCAAGAATCATCACAAAAATCATTAGTCGAAATATTCATCAGAACGTCCTTAATAATTACACTGCTTTGTTTGTTTGCAATAATTTTTAAAATAATTTTTAAATATTTGATATCCTACTAAGTAGGTAAAACCTACGAATCTGGTAAATCCATGTTTAAAAGAAACCACAGTTTTATTCCTCACTGTAATGCACATCCATTGAATTGTGATCAAAAACATGTGGTGGAGTATAAAATTCTTTTTTTTATTTTTAATTAAAAACAAAACTAAAAAAGTATTAATGTTAAGAAAATATTTTGAAACAGGTGAAAAAATGCGATACAAAATTACATTTTCCATAAAAGAAGAGGAATTTGTGTGGTATCTACAAAGAAATTTAGGTATGAACTTAAATTAAAAATTTAATTTTTTAAATAATCTAGACAAAATGTGCGGGCTCAGCTTCAGTGTATGCATTTCTATTTAAGTCTTGTGGTGGAGACTGAAGGGTACAACGTTATTACAGCTGAGCAGTAAATGTTTTCAAGGGCTGTAAGACCACCAATTGCAATAAATCTGAAAACTTCACAATGGCAATTTAAAAAGTAAGTAAATTTACCTCCCAACTCATATAAGATGTTGATGCCGTGAGAAAGCTTAGGCTGAGACTTAAAGCTGAAGTTATTAAAGGCACTTAGTGTCACATAAGTTCAATAAGCAGAATTTATTTATGACAATATTATTATTAATAAAAGCGTGAAATACAGTGGCACTTAAATAAATCTTTGAACGAGTAATTACACGCTTAACAGTTATTATTTGAAGAAATGATGCCTTTTCTCTCAAAAAAAAAAAAAAATAATATAAATTGCATTTTGATTTTTTTAGAGACAAAGTAGTACCCGTTTGTTTAATTTTTTTGGTTATTAAAGAACAAACATGAATTTAAACAGTTGATTTTCTATTATTTTATATTTATGGGATTTGCTTATTTTTTTTCTAAATAACCACTCCTTTCTACAACTTTTGTGTTGTTTTATTTTCATTGGTTTGCAAAACAAAACTTAAAAAAGTACATGAAATTTTTATATTTTATTTCTTCATGTTAAACGAATAAATATAACAAAATGCAAATTAAAATAAAAGAAGAAAAGGAAATAAAATCAACTTGTGTATGTATTTTTAAGAGCATTTTTGCTCCTCGGCTTTGGAAAAGTTTTGCATATTGCAACATTACGTTGTTAAGAAACAAAGTTTTGATAATAAAAAAAAAGTTAAAGGAACAGTTTTTTCTTTAGTTTGGTTGTTAATTTTCCGGTAAAAATCTGTCAACTTGTTAAAAAAAATGATAAAAGAATTTAATTTGTTCTGTTCTGTTGTGGTCGCTGTAGCGCTATTGAAGATAACAAAAATGTTTTAACACTTAAAAAAAAGCATTTCTAATACTTACAATACTTGCATTCAATTAAAAGCTTTCTTAAAATATTTAAAGCGATACAAAAATTGCTTTTGAATGAAAGGGTTCTTAAACTTGGAAATCGATGCCCAAAGTAAGCTTATTGCAAATACTTTGGTTCAGTTTTGAATTTAGTTTAACCTTGACGTTAAGTCTCTTTCAATATACTTTTTTGAAACAAATATGTCATTATTAAACTAATTATAATCATAATTTCACATCATATAAAGTATTCAAATGCCAAATTTATTCGTTCATTTAGTAAAAAAAATTAAAAGTCGCCTTTCATGATATGGACCATATTCATCAAGCTTAGGAATTTTCAATAAATAAGAGCAACGCGAGAGCCACCTTATCTTGGATAGGGCAACAGTATTTTTAAAGGCGGCAAGAGCATAAAATCGCTACCCTGCTGCTTGGCTCACTACACAATGGAACAATGAATATATCGCTAAGTCGGGACGAGTCAGAATGCAGCAGAAAAATCAAAGAACTTTTAATGATCTGTAACATTAATTGGTTAGTAAAAGTGTGGCTCGCAACAAAATGGCGTGTTAGGTAGAAGGACATATTGAACAGGAGTTTAAATTGTAAGGTCTGCCTTTTGTTCCTTTACTGCCGACAGTCATAGAAATCGAAAATATCAGCGTAAAGGTTTGGTTTCCATTTTATTTTATTTTATCACTTAACAGAAGTCCCTTTGTCATAAAAACCACAATAAAATAAGAAAGCTATTGAGTTGTCCTTAAAAATTATCTATAGAAATCGGGCAAGCTCTCTTTAAAAGCAGATAATAGAAACATGTTACAAGTTAAATTGCTATCCATATTTAAAATAACGGGTCGAATTATAAAAAATAATACTACCCATTACTTCGGATATAAAGTTAAAATTTTCATTTGAAAAAAATATGGGCCAAACATACAAAAGGTCAGTTTAGGAACTCTTTTCATCCTGCTTAATAAACTACAATAAAGCTGAACTAAACCAAACCACTAAGTGACCTTCTGTACAAATAGAACTACAAAGTATACGAGTATCAACACCAACTTCGCATATTGAAATTCATAAATTATTTTAATTTTAACGAAATTAGTAGTTGAACTGTGGACATAAATAAGTTAAATTTATTTTTTGGTTTAATTTCAAGTTTTAATTTCTAAAAACCATTTTTTAGAAAAAAAAATTATATACAAATGTATTCAGATGTAATTTTTTTTTTTTTCAAAGAAAACAAGCAAAATATGACACCAGCAGATTGTGATGCTGCTGGTTCCATAGTTCAACTCCTACTTTCGTCAAAATTAAATTAACAAACGCTAGGCACAACGCATGTGCGTTAATGCTTAACTCATTACAATCAATATGATACTGAAACAGCATCTATAATATTGTAAGTAAACAAGTAAGAGTGACTTAAAATAAAAAATGCAATCGTGATCAACCGATGGTTGATACAAAGCAAAAACAAATGTACAAGACAAGTAACAAACATAACAGTGAAAAAATACTCTAGTTTGTATGACGACTTCATCTAACCAAATTAATATTGATATGAATATTCCTCGTATTCTTATTTACAAAATTATTTTGTTAAATAGATGATGTTTACAATGTACACAACCTAAGGTAGATAGAAAATGCAGCATTACATTCTTCCGATATCTAATTTTTCTTGGTTTCTTTGAAAAACGTCCGCAAAAAAGGTTTTTAGAAATTTAAAAAATAGACTGAAGCCAAAAATAAATTTTTTATTTATTTTTAAATTGTGTCCACCATAGGTTTTTTTAGGAATTCGCCAAAGGCCGATAAGATAGATACAAAATTAGTTAATGAGCATCACTTTGTATTGGGACGTCTCTCAACAAAATGTAAGTAACCTCCAAAGCATTGGCGAGGTATTTCTTGTTAGAGTCATTTTATAGCACCGCTTAACCAAAATAACCTTATGCTAATTTCTGACTGCTTTAACAAATACTATAGTCTAAAATATCTTCAAATCATTATGAAAATACTTGACATGAAACAAAAGAAAGTTCTTTATTGATCCCGTTAGGTGCAAAAAGTCTCGCATGGAATTATAGGGTTTATTCGTCCAGCTATTTCAGTTAATATATAGAGGCTGCACAAAAGAAATCATGTGCTGTGCAGTCTATGAGGCGTTTAAAATTACTTTATGGAATTTTTGAAAACACGTCACAGAAAAAACTTTATTTAATACGAGGGCTGCTCTATATATTTCTGGCCTACTAGTGAAAATGCGAGTATTTATAATCAAAAATGGTTTTACTGTTTTTCAAAGTATTCTCCAGCATGATTTATATACAGGCATGCGCTCAAACCAGTGGTCGAAGCATTTTTTCCACTCCGATTGAGACACTTCTAAAACATGGTTTTTGAACACTTCAACAGCTTCTTCTGGCGACGAAAATCGTTGACCACGCATTTTTTTCTTGATGTGCGGAAACAAGAAGAAGTAATTAGGTGCCAAGTCAGGGCTGTACGGCGGATGACCCATTATTCGACGTTTTGGCCGGTCAAAAACGCTCTGGTTTGAGCCGATGTGTGAGAGCTCGCATTGTCATGGAGAACAATGATTCGTCTTCTCTTTCTGGTTTTTCGAATTTCTTCGATGACTTCAGGCCAACAAATTGTAGTGTACCACTCAGAAGTGACCGTCCTACGTTGTTCAAGCGGAACAGTCACCACATGACCAGTTTTGCCGAAGAAACAGGCGACCATTTGCTTCGAAGTGCTTCTTCCACGAACAACTTTCGTTAGATTTTGCTCGTCTTTGAAGACCCACACGGTCACCTGTGACGATCTTATAAACGTCTTTTGAAGCACCGCAATCGTATTTTTGCAACATTTCTTTGCACCAATCGACACGAGCCTTTTTTTGAGCGACTTTCAAATTGCGCGGGATCCAACGAGAACAAACCTTTTTTACGGCCAGGTGTTCATGTAGTATCGAATGTATGCTGGTGGAAGAAATGTCAAAGGATGTCTCTATCTGTCGGTATGTCGCATGTTGATCTTTCATTATGAGTTCACGCACGGCATCAATAATCTCTGGCACAACAGCCGTTTTTGGACGACCTTCGCGGAATTCGTCTTTGAGCGAGCTTCGGCCACGATTAAATTCATTACAACAATTTTTTACAGTGCTATAGGATGGTGCTTTATCGCTATAAACAGATTTAAGTTCATCAATGCACTCTTGTCGTGATAATCCACGTCGAAAGTTGTGAAAAATAATAGCACGAAAATGTTCACGAGTTAATTCCATTTGTTTCTTAATTAATATTTTCAAGCCACTGTAAACAACACAAATAATGTTTTGAAGTACGATTATGCTAAAAAAATGATAAACTTTCCAATGGAAATGTCAGATTGCACTTGGCAGCACTCAGTGTTGCCAGGCCAGAAATATACATAGCAGCCCTCGTAATTTTTTTTTTTTTAATTGAACCAACACCTGGGGAATGAAACCTAATCTTGCAATGCATTATACCGATAAATACAAATTTTTCCTGGGCCGACTGTTAAAAAAAGAATGTGGTGTGTGCAACAAATTTCAATTTTGAGATAAAAGTTTCCTGTTTTTATCAAAGCACCCTCCGATGTAGTAACAACAAAATTCTTCAAATTCTTCCATATTGCGTCGAAGCTCCAGAATGTCGATACAGCTGGACATCCTGCTGCTATCGATAAGCTTCTTCGCTCTCTTCTGAACAAGGCCAAATAACAACAAAATAGTCTTTCTATTCTATTTTCAGTCTGACACAGGTGGCATAAGTAAAACAGAAAACAAATAAATGAATTCAGATAATAAAATTATACGATTTTTTGTCCACCCTTTTTGATTTTGTTTTCTTTCCCGTAAAAGATTCTTTATACTAGACAATATTTTTCCTCTTTGAAATTTTGTTTTTAACTAAGAATTTACCTTGTAGCTCAACACATAGTTTCCATAACCTCACACTTTTTTCAGTTGCCTTTTTGCATTTTTTTTTCAAACAAATTTCAACAATGATTAAAAACTTTTTTATTTTATTTTATTTAATTTAGTTTTTATTTTCTTTCTTAATACATTTTTTATGCCACATACTAACTTTAAGTTCTTGGCAAATGCAATAATGTAATGCCTACATTAGGGAGCTCTCATCAGCGTACAAATAAAGAAGAATAATTTTTTTGTACAAAAACAAGAAATGTCTACAAAGTTTTCACTACTTAGTCGTTTATGTGTGGTTGCGCAAAAATTTTTATATGTTTTTCTATGTATAACAAATAGGAAAGAAGAAACAGCCGAGAGATAAAAAAAAATACTATTAAGTTTTTAATTAAGTCGTTATTGTTAAATGAGAATAAATGCTAAAATAAGCAAAATTGTGTATTTAAAATGAAGTCGTGTGTGCTTAATGTGGTATTTGTATGAAAGCATGTATGCTAAGTATGGCTGAAAGAACACACTAGGGATTAGTATAATTTATCCCCACACTCGCTTTAATGCAGCGTAAGAGTATACAACAACTTTTTTCTAACAACAAACACATTTAGCAACAAAACAATTCAATGGCATTAGACTTTTTATGGTAAAAATAAAACCACATTTTCCAATTAATCATTAGTCATTAATGAATTCTCTAAACTGTAAATGGTCAATGAAACACACAGGACACACGCAGACAAACTTTCAGAATAAAAACAATAAACAAAAAAAACATAAAAGTCATAAAAGTCATATAATAAAGGCTTTTGAAGTCATACAGTCAAACATAAATGTAGAGTAAATCATTATAGCTCGTGTTCATTTTGTTTTTTTTTTTTTTTTCTTTTCCTGTGCCGATAATCTAAATCAAATTTTATCGTTTAAAAAATCTAACATTCCTAGAGAATTTAGTCGTTTATAGAGTGGCAAAAAATAAACTTTCTACAAAAAAAAATTATAGAAATGTTAATTGCCATGGTATGCGAAGTTGTTAGTTGTTTTTTTATATGAAATCCTTTATTTCCACAATACAAGTCCTTTTTCTCTTCTCTTCTCAACCAACAATAATTTCCAAACAAATGTTTTATCTTGTTTTACAACAGCTTTAGTCTCGTACAAGAGTATTTAAAATTGTTGAGTTGGCATTATTTTTTTGTTTTTTGTTCATGTGCGACTTATTGTCAATAGTGGTTTGTTGCCAAACTATTGCTGCTTTTGGTAGGATGTTCAATAGTAATGAATGGTTTTTTGCGATAGAGTGTTAATGAAGTTTCAAATGATGCAGCCAGTAACTTTATTTCATTGACTATCTGGTCTGTTTTTGCAATAAACTGGAAATAATTTAAAATTTTTAGTGAAGCCAATAAATGAAATTTATAATGGGTAATAATGAGATATTTTCAAAGGATGTTAACAGCATAAATATTAATAACCGCCACACATTTGTGGATTTATATTTTGATTTGAAAATTAAAGTTGTTAAGAATATTGAAAAAAAAATTTACTCATAACGTATAAATAAATATTTATCAAAATATGGCAGAACTGATTTTTTGCAAGTGAAATTTTAGCCAATATTAATAATTCCGGCTGGTAACTACTTGTTTTAAGCTGTTTTTAGTAAATTGTAGTCATATGTACCTTTCACCCGGTAATGTGGTACACATGTGTACCAGGAGTCCGATAAAAAGTGAATAACATGACTTCAGGTTGTGAAAAAAAATTTGTTGTTTCCCAGAAAAGAAGACATTCGAAAAATTTTGTAAAATGAAGCTGATAGTGCTAGCGACTTTAAAGACTTTTCTGAAGGAACAACACAATAATTTCTACCAAGTAATGACTCTGGCTCTAACGTCGCAAAGATTCAACCAAACTCTGAAAATGAGAACAAAGATTTAAAAGATGATATAGTGGATGAGGTTAATGAGGCTGCCGAGGAAGTCGTTATCTTATAAGTAATTAGCTTCTCTGACGCATCGAATTAAAATGTCTCTGGAGTAATAAATATTTACGTCCTTGTAACTGATCACTAACAGACCACATACCTCGTTATTCATTTAAATTTTCTGGCCACATTATCGAAAGAGGTGAAACTCAGTTCAAGTACATTTCATTTAAATTTCTATGCGCGAAATTTGAAGACACTGAAAAATTCTTGGAACTAAGTAATTGCTACAAAGCAACAATTACAACTCTCATTAAAACTTCGAAAACGAGCACAAAAATTAATTTATAATCTTCAAATCAAATTAAGTTGTATCGTGATATCAATGAAGGCGTTGACTTGGCTGATCAAATGTCTGGGTCTTTTTAAATACGATTAAAAAACGGATGAGTGGTAAAGGAATGTTTCTTACCGTTTGATAATGATGACAACCGTAACCAGATGGTTAATTTATAATGATCTCAGCCAAAACAAGATACCATTGAAATCGTTCCTAGGAATTGATATGTGAAGGGTTAAAAACCACTGCCGTTCGTAGATCCCAAAAGCCAGGCCGATCATCTAAAATTTCCAACCGCAAAGCAATGAGCCTTCTAATTGAAAGAACTACCCGACGTCGTTGTATCAACCGTAGCACTCAAAAGATACAGATACGCATTAAGATAATCTGCAAGGAGTGCCAAGTGAAACTTTTCAAAATGTGCTGTGCACACTCTCATTCATAAGCCTTTTGCATATAAATATTTTTTAAAGTCAATAAAATATGAATTCATATTTATGAAATTTATTTTATTTTACTGGACGGTTGGTACTTATTTGTACCACCCCCTTAGCTTCACTTTCATTGTTTTTTAGATTTTCTTTCACCCGTTTGTTATACGTTACTTAAATAACCTACAGCCATCAAACATTGAATTTTAACGTTGTAGAATGTCGGGCCGAAAGGAATAAGTTACAAGTCTCAAATACTCCTTTTTAAGCCGTTTCAACTTGACTAACAACATTAAATTATTATATAAAAAATTTTACTAATACGGCATTTACACTGTGCAACTTTTCATGAAACTAGCATGAAATTTTTGTTTGTTGGTGAAGCAAGAGGGTATAAGCAATATAGTATTGCTTGAATTTTGAGGGGGTGTTACTGTTGTTATATATTTCTAAATAACGCGTATCGCTACAACTTTAATAAAAAAATTTAAAATAAAATGTCTCAAAAAATTGCATAGTGTAAACCTGGACTAAAACAAACGAAATCAATAATTCAGGATTCTTCGCATATAATTACCTCAGGATGTGCAAATGGTAAACATCATCTATTTAACCAATTAAGAATGTGAAAAATATTCACATGCAATCAATAGTAATCAGGTAAGACAAAGGCCACACACAATCCTTGCTTTCTGCTAAATGTCGGTTTAGTCACGAATGCAATTTTTATTTTTATGCTCTTAGTTGAGAAATTTGTTTTGACGTCAAACAGCTTAACTAATAGTTATAATAAATTAAATAAAAAATTAATAAGCAAAACAAAACTCCATGGCAGCCATAATTTAATCTATCAAACAACAACAACATGTTTGTCAATAAAAATTTAAAAAACTTAAATGTCATATAAAACATGATTAAAATAAAAAAAGAAACAATTATAATGAATATGCAGCCAGAAATAGAAAAAAAAACAACAACAATATCTATAAAAAGGACATTAACAAAAAAAAATTATTTAGTTAAAACAAACGAATAAATGACAAACATATATACACACGCAGTTGATTGCCTTGTAAAGTGTGTAAATTTGGATTCATTTGTTTTAACTACACTATGTTTCTTGATACTACTGCCTTTTCAGTTTGTCCAGTTATCTGTTTGTCTGACAGAGCATAAGTGAGCTTTACTCTGTATAAATATGGCCGACCAAAGTTTATCTGTTTGTTTGTTTACTAAAAATAGATTAAAATCCTTGGTTACAGTAAAATCCAATTCAAAATTATAAAAGAAACATTTACAAAAAAATATTAAATAATAAAAACCACAAATTCACATAAATGCATACCATCATGGAGATTTAATTTACGGTGGAGCAAAATGAAACTTTAGTCGAAAACATGTCGTTAATTTAAGCTTAAAATTTAAGGGCTGCAGCAGAATTAAAATCTGTACAGTAGTGATTACACGGTAAGAGCTACAGCAGAATTTAAATTTGTACTATAGACACTAAACAGTGAAGGCTGAGGATAGCGATGTCACGATTAATCAAAGAACGAGTAAAAATTAATTAGTTTATATGAAATAGAATCTTACTTTTTTTAGGCTTAAGGTTCATTTTTAATTTAATTTCTAAACATACTTTTAGAAAGAAAATCTTTTTACAAATGTATGCGGAGGTTTCCCAAAGAAAACAAGAAAAATTAGATGATGACAGAATGTAATGCCGCATTTTCAGGACCGCCAAATTTATCATCAGCATTCTTCGCATCTATCTACCTTAGTTCGTGTAAATTGTAAACTTCATTTATTTAACCAACTAATTTTGTAAATTAGACTACGAGAAGTATTCATATCAATATTCATTTGCTTAGACGAAGTCGACATACAAACCAAAGTATTTCTTTACTGTTCTCTTTGTAATTTGTCCTGTACGTTTGTTCCTGCAATTTGTATCGGCCATCGGTTGATCTCGAATACAATTTTTTATTTTTATTCATTCTTACTTGTTTACTTCATAATATCATAGATGCTGTTCCAGTATCATATTGACCGTTGTTAAGTTAGATATGAATGTATAAGCGCCGTGCCTTGCGTATTTTATAATTTTTAATTTTTTTCCCAACGGGGGTGATCATCCACGAATTTAATAAGGTTTTTTTTCATTAACTTTCAGTTCCAAAATGAATCGATATATGATTTGGTTTTGGAATAAAATAAACTAGCCCGCTTAGGCAAAAGTAATATTTTTTTTTAGGAACGCCTGTATGTTCAGACGGCCCTCCTCCACAACGAGTGCAATACGATAATATATCACTACCCAGTAAAAAGGGAGGAAAAAATGTGATGAAAACACCTCATTTACTACTTACGAAGTGGTGTAAATTCGGGTGAAAAACCTATAAATTTTAAATACACATGTTATTAAAGACATGTCGTTGGTTTCTATCAACATCGCACTACTTTTTATCCCTCTCTAAATACTGAAAAAAAACTTTAGTTTTATTCACAAATGTTGTCGCTATTCAAGCAAAAATGTAAATCTAAGAAGTAGATGAACATTTTATTTCAAAAAAAACATTTAAAAAATAGCTTACAAAATCTACAAAATGTGTATAAGCTTTCTTGGATGTAAATAAGATGCCCTTCTCTAAGAATGACATACTGGGTATAAAACGTTTTTCAAAGCTTTTTTTTTATAACCTTCACCAAAGGTGGAAAAGGGTGTATCTTAGTTTTTCATTCCGTTTGTAGTTTTTACAAAATCCATTTCCGACCCCATAAAGTATATATATTCTGAGTTCTTATGCATAGCGAAGTCGATTGAGCGATGTCCTTTTGTCCGTCCGTATTCGCGTTAAAATCTATTTTGTCAATGCACTGGACGAGCTAGAGAAATTTTAAATATGCCAATCGATCAGACATAGTTTCGCTATTGAAAATCAGCAAGATCAGTCTGTGTGCTTTCAGGCAGTTGAAGTAACTCCAATTAAAAAATCTGGGGCGATAGAGAATTAAAAAAATAAGAAAAAAAAAACATTAAAAAAAAATTGCCGTACGCCCATATTTTCTGAGTTATGGGCCTCTAAACTTATCATAGAAAGGTACGATTGTGCACCATATTTTTTGAGATATCAAAAGGGTATCATTTTAAGGCTTTTGAAAAAATCTTTGGGGATATACTAAAAGTTTTTAAAAATGGTTAACCCACTAAGAACCAATGATATTTTTATTTATTTATTTTTTAATTTTCTGTAATCCCAATATTTGTTTTTTTTATCGTAGGGTATATAAGATCCGACATAGCCGAATATATCGGTCTTACTTGTTAAACCTCGTACTAAACGAATTTAAATTTCTATTCTGAATATCTTATTTGTACAACTTCTATCGCTACCTGTAGATCATAGTTCATTTTGTAATATCATTGTTTTTTTAACCACATTCAAAAGGAAGTCTCGTAAAGGAACCTTGCAGAAAACTTTTTCAGAATAAGCTTTCAATTGAGCTGATAGTTATGAAAATAGTTTCTAACTGGTGGATTAGAAAACTGCTAACTATTCTTAACAAATAGCATATTAAAGACATAACACGACTGTAAAATCGATTGGTATTCTTATGTCAAACTATGTGAATGGGTTCGCTAAGACATTTGTGCCAACTTCATGCTTAAATTTATAAACATAAATTTAATATTTTATTTCTGCTTCACTTTTAAAATTTACGGAAGGCATTCTTGCATGTGGGTAGAAAATATTTCATCAGGATGAATGCTTGTGTTAATAATATCTTGAACGGAAAAAAATTGAGTCAAGTAAGAACTACCAAATATATTAAAAAGCATAAAGACTTTTAAACAAACTGGAGATGATTTGTCTGATATCAAAAAGTTGCAGGCAGCAGCAAAAGTAGCTGAAATAAACTTAATAAAACTTCCTTACATTATGCAAATTTTTTCCAGAATAAATAAAAAATTATGGCTCCAAACAATCGGTTAACTGAGATCCAGCAGAATGTTAAGCATTTTCTACAAGACAACTTTCTTTAGTACGAAGACATCATCCATCCATTTGAGTTAAAAAACATATAAAAATTTCTTTTTATTCCCTTATTGTGTTAAATGGTGCAAAGGTCGTGGTTTGTGTACATCATTCTCACTAATAAAATCTAAAGTTTTTGATTTTACCACTGCCAACTTTCGGTTAGATGACGTGTAAACTTCGTGCAAACTAATCAAAACTTCATTTTAAGAAGCTGACGTATTAAAGAAAATTAGTCTTATCTATTCAAAGCAGTCTTAGAAGTTTCAAACATAAACGCGTTTGTCTAAACTAAAACTCTTAATGTAAAGGCTGATTTTCCTTTTAAAGTTACTTCTTTATGATTTTAAAAATGTGTTAAAAGTTTTAAAAATTTTTGTTTCTTATCCTTTGAAAGTAAAACGATTCGTATTTATTATTGGACAGTCGGTAATAAAAGTAAAACAAGAGAAAATTTTTATTTATTTTTGCTTCAAATGGACTGCTTTCTTAAATTCTTGTTCGTATAATAAAAATTATTTGGATACAAAAAAATAATGATTAACGAAATCATTTGGTAAACTCCAATATTAAGTAGCTACAGTTTCTTTAATTAAACTCAAAGGCTGCAAAGAAACATCATTTTAGAAAGAAAGGAACTTTGAGATCAACCATATCAACGACCTACAGCAAATGTTATTAGTCCAATGCTAGCCAGAGCTGGAAAAGTATCATTTTAAATTCTTTATTTAACCTTATCGCAGCAATAGGCGAATTCTTTTAAAAACAAGAGAACTTTCATGGCTGAGTTGGCTCGTAGTTTCCAATGTTGTTACCCTTATGCTCTTTCCTGAAGCTTCCATATAGCAAACAACTTATTCTTTCCACTAAAGTAACTTCTATTTAATTTCCCTGTGGGAAATATGAGATAATTACTTTTAACTTACCTGTCCCATAACACGTAAAAACGGGAGTGGTAAAAAAATAATAAATTTTGACTGCAAAACTTCTAAAAAAAAATTAAAAATTTTAGACTCTGCTCTAAGATTTTGGCTTTCAAATGTTAAAAATCTTTAAATACTAAGTTTCCCGTACAGAATAAACTCGTTAAGATTTTATCACAAAACTGTTACAGAGTGCAAATACGGTTTTAATTGACCCTCTCCAATATCAAATGAAAGTATCATTTGAAAGTAAATGAAGTATCATATGAAAGTTAAATGTTCTTTTTATATTAAGTGACCAGTTTTGTGTCAGTTCTCTTCCCTGTAGGATTTCTCTAGTCCATGCGAGGTTTTATCCCCTTTCGTTATTGGGGTGAGCTGAAATTTTATGATTTTTGACTTCTCTTTTCTGATGTCGTCACATCTCTTTGCGAGACATAATTTTCCGACTTATTTGTCCACTATGCAGAAATAAAATTCACCTTTTTTTTTGGCTTTTTACGTATAATTCTGTATTAAAACTGGAAATAACTAGTTCTCAAGATTCCCCACCAAGTTAACTTTTCTCAGTCCCAGTTATTTTTTTTTTTTTTTTTTTTTTTGGTTGAGGAAGTTCATGACGTAATTTATACAGTTCACATAACAACCTTCGCAACTGATGCACATTAATAACATATCAGTCGTAGAAAACTCCTTGCAATGATGGCAAGTTCATAGCCTTGACTCCTGTTTCTTAGTTTCTACAAAATTAACACAAAGATACTAATACATAAATATAAAATGGAAGTCGTTCTACATGATATGATATCGCACCACACAATAACATTAGTTATCGCATTGTAAGCAGTAGCATAAGCAAAGCTCATCATTGCACATCAACTGAAAAGCAGAGTTTTTAAATGAAAATAATTAAATAGGAGAACTGTTACACAAAGAGACAGACAACCACATGAATTAGGTCTTAACATACGCCAAAATCTCTAACATATGATGGAAATAAATAAATAGTAAAAAATTAGACAGCAAATGCTTTTTTTGCATTCATTTAAATGATTAAATTTTAATTACTAAATGGTTGCTAATGTTTGTTAAATCCCTTTTTTTGGGTGGAAACAAAAACCAATACAAAACCATCAACACGCATACACTCACATACTTAGACAAAATGTTAAAAATCTGTTTTTAAAGGTTCTTTTATATATTTAATTTATATAAAATGAGAGTAGAGTTAAATTAAAAATAATTAAATTTGTTATAAAACAAAGGATGTGCTCAACATACAGTTACAACCACACAAACACATTCAGTTTTTTTTTATTGCTTTGAAAGGATTTTCGCTTGAGTGTTAATTTATTGTTTATTCACCGACATTGATCATTATAATTATTTGTGGTAACACAATAACTAAGCGCTATTTATATTTCAATAGTGTGATAAAAATAAATCCATTATTAGAGCATTTAATATTAACAATTTTAATTGCATTTAAATTTTGAATAAAAATTAATTAACATATTTAAAATATTATTAAAAAGAGCCAAACTTGAGAGTTTTGCAAAAGTTGCAGGAAGAATTTAGTTTTAAAAATAAAGTGCCCAAGAGATGGGTTAATAATTTAGGCTTTTCGCTTTCTGCAGATGCACAAACAAAGACGTCAATCACCATAAAAATTTTTAAACGCCATGTTTTTATGCAGTTTTTTAAAGAAGAAACAGGGGAATATGAAAAAAAAGCTTTTTCCCTCACTGAGACTTGTTTGTTCAACAGAAGGTCATGATTCATGAGTTTAAACCCCAGCAGCGCCTTAAGTATTAAGAGAAACAATTAAATTATAAACAACAGTCCAGGGATAGAATCGTTACATCCGTGAACGTACAACACGTATCGTGAAAAAACGTTTTTTTTTGGGATTATGATATACGTTAACTGATGATAATTCACAATACTGGAGATTATAACATTCGAATTGTCATTTGTTCAAAAAATTTAGGTTGACTAACTTAAAAAGTGTGAGGAATATTTACTTTATGATCAAGTTATATTTCACGAACTAACATAATAAGTTAAATTTAAAGTTCATGAATGAACACAAAAATTTGGCAAAAAAAAAAACACATGCTTTCTAATTGAGTATAAGGAAAATCTACTGCCGACAGACTATGGGATGAGCTTCCTAGACGTATGAACGCACTTGTCCCACTAATTGATAATGTAAAAATTTTAAAGAAGGTAATTAGCAGTTTACATGTTTTGTCAGAAAAGTATACATATTTATAATTTTGTGCTGGAGGCTGATCAAAAATTACAAGCGAACAATAAACATTTTTATAATTTTTAAAACCATACTGGAAGAGGCCCCTATGAAGAAAAGCTGCTGATATCCCAGTAAAGAACTGTTGAACTGCAGCAGCTATGCTTGAAACTTGGAAACAACGAAATTTGAAATACTGACCAGCCTATTTTTTCTAGCTCTAATTCTAGAATATTTAAATTTGAAAACTGTTGTAAATCAATCGAAAGATTACGATCCGTTTGCAATCGCATGTCATAACGCTACTTAGTTTATAAGATTAACGGATAACGTAATTTTTTTCAAACGATTGTCCATACAATCACGGATGTAGGGATTCCCCCCCAGATTTTACTAGAATTTCGAAAAGAAAAGCAAAACAATTGTTGGCCGCGTAAGGAAAAAACTGACGAAGGCACCTGTATATAAGAAAAACATTTTAAATGTTTCAATTCAATTGCGGTCGTTGTCTCAGTTAGACAGAAAATTACCAACATAACAAATATATGTAGCAGTCGTGGCTGAGTTGGTTAAAATGTCCTGGTTGGTCAGAAAGAGGATCGTGAGTCTAAATACGAGGGCTGCTATATATATTTCTGGCCTGGCAACACTGGATGCTGCCAAGTGCAATCTGACATTTCCATTGGAAAGTTTGTCATTTTTTAGCATAATCGTACTTCAAAACATTATTTGTGTTGTTTACAGTGGCTTGAAAATATTAATTAAGAAACAAATGGAATTAACTCGTGAACATTTTCGTGCTATCATTTTTCACAACTTTCGACGTGGATTATCACGACAAGAGTGCATTGATGAACTTAAATCTTTTTATAGCGATAAAGCACCATCCTATAGCACTGTAAAAAATTGTTGTAATGAATTTAATCGTGGCCGAAGCTCGCTCAAAGACGAATTCCGTGAAGGTCGTCCAAAAACGGCTGTTGTGCCAGAGATTATTGATGCCGTGCGTGAACTCATAATGCAAGATCAACATGCGACATACCGACAGATAGAGACATCCTTGGACATTTCTTCCACCAGCATACATTCGATACTGCATGAACACCTGGCCGTAAAAAAGATTTGTACTCGTTGGATCCCGCACAATTTGAAAGTCGCTCAAAAAAAGGCTCGTGTCGATTGGTGCAAAGAAATGTTGCAAAAATACGATTGCGGTGCTTGAAAAGACGTTTATAAGATCGTCATAGGTGACGAATCATAGATCTATGCGTATGAGCCCGAAACGAAACAACAATCGACCGTGTTGGTCTTCAAAGACGAGCAAAGTCCAACGAAAGTTGTTCGTGGAAAAAGCACTTCGAAGCAAATAGTCGCCTGTTTCTTCGGCAAAACCGGTCATGTGGCGACTGTTCCGCTTGAGCAACGTAGGACGGTCACTTCTGAGTGGTACACTACAATTTGTTTGCCTGAAGTCATCGGAGAAATTCGAAAAACCAACAAGAGAAGACGAATCATTGTTCACCATGACAATGCGAGCTCTCATACATCGGCTCAAACCAGAGCGTTTTTAACCGGCCAAAACGTCGAATTAATGGGTCATCTGCCGTACAGCCCTGACTTGGCACCTAATGACTTCTTCTTGTTTCCGCACATCAAGAAAAAAAATGCGTGGTCAACGATTTTCGTCGCCAGAGGAAGCTGTTGAAGTGCTAAAAAACCATGTTTTCGAGGTGTCTCAATCGGAGTGGAAAAGTGCTTCGACAATTGGTTTGAGCGCATGCAAAAGTGTATAAATCATGCTGGAGAATACTTTGAAAAACAGTAAAACCATTTTTGATTATAAATATTCGCATTTTCACTATTAGGCCAGAAATATATAGAGCAGCCCTTGTATAACCAGGAACATTATCGCTCTATGTTATCTAGAAAGCGGCTAAATTCTCGGCGGTAAGTTTTTAGATAAGAAAACGTAAGTACAAATTTAGCTACAGGAGGAAGAAAAAAAGCAAAAGTAAAAAAACAACTGCGCGCTTGTATTTTTAATCAAAAGAAACTCCACGCTGAAAAAGGTGCAACCGTAACAATATATTCTACAGTTACTTGTTAATACAATAAACTTCGATTTCGAAATTACAATAAAATTGTTTTTTAATTCTTAGTTATGTTGATTCTAGTTCCAGACCATCAAGCAACATCAGGCAAATCAGTATAATAGTGTTTTAAAAAGAAATATTCTTCTTTAAAAAATCTTTAATATTGTCTCTGATTAACTTTGTGTTATACAAAATTTATATTTTAAAACTTTTGACTTGAAATAGGTTCAGAAAGAAAACTAATTTTAAAATAAAGTGGCACCTCTGTTAATTAATATTCATCTTAAGATTTGCAGTTTATACATGTTCTTCTTTAAATGCAATAAAATTCACAATCATTATTTCTTTATTTTATCTAAGGAACTGTGCTGCATAAATATAAACAAGAAAAACTGCAAATTTCACATAAAATACTATACTGGTTTCGACCGCAATTCGAGAAAAGTATTATCGTTAACGTAGTCATTATCACTGTATACTAGGGTTTGGGAAACGGGAATTCCCGGGAGAGAATTCTTTCCATAATTTCCTGTATAAATTTTACCTAAATTCCAAGGAAACGGGAAAACTAAAATCTTAAGCACTTTAAAGAAATCACTGATTGTTTTTTAAAAATATTTTGGTTGTGACATTAAAAAATTTTCAAATATCTCGTTTCGTGCGAATTATATTACATCTAAACATCTGTACAGGAAATAATTTTGAAAATTTTGATGTTAGTGTAGATAGCAGTCGATATGAAAAACAAAGCATCGATTTTTAGAATTATTGTCTGTGTCTGTCTGGAGTTGATTAAAATTTTGTGAGGAGGTCCCTTAAAACCTTTGTTCAAATATGGAAACCTTTTTATTTCATAAAAATATGTCATTTCGTAGAGAAACTAAGGATAGCAATATAAAGCCACCCAATTTTATCGGTATAATAATTTTGGAACAGTTGTCAGTACATTTTATTTTTTTAGATGGAAAATGTTTAACACTGTTTAAAGAACTCTACAACAAATATTTGAAAACACAATTTTCTAAATTTTAATTTATTTTAATTTTTTACGTGGACGAATCATGGGCACTGCTAGTAAGAACAGAACTAAAGGTAACTAGTTTGTTTAAAAAGGAATTTGTGTTATTCGAAGCCACTAACATTTGAAACACGAACATGGATAATCTTTATAACGCATCGTTGACAACAAAACCTACCTCAGTCAAAAGTGAAAGGGTTTTTTAATGTAGTTTTAAAATCAGATATTTCAAAAAGTAGTTAATAAAATCCTTTTTCAGTATTTTTATCTTCGTTATCTCTCGTTATATAGCACAAATGTAGATGTCTATGTCTTGTCACCTAAATTGTTTTAAAGCTTTGTAAACTGTTAAAACTATTATTTAACAATTATTTTTATTGTTTGTTTATGTTTTAATAAAACTGTAAATTTTCTAACATTATTGCAATTAATAAACTTGTGTTCTTTAAGATTTTTTTTTCCCGGGAATACTGGAAGATGCGATATTTTTTTCCGTTTCCCGGTATATGAAAAATTCCGGAAAATCCCAAACCCTACTGTACACGTATTTATAAAAATTTATTTAGATTATTTAGACATGTGTAATGGTGTTCAAGTTTACATTTAAATTCCATTTCTTCTTCCACCATTTTCCTTTGTAACATAACGACTAATCCATGTGATTATTTTGTTTTCCTTTTTTATTTATTTACTGTAAAGGGCAGATGTAATGGCGATACCAAAATTACCCAATTGGCTTGAGGTTTCAGAATATCATGCTGCTTAGGATTATCTAAACGGCAAAAAATTACAAACTTTTTATGTTTAAATTATTAAAATATTGGTCGAGCATTTTGACTTTTTCTTGTGGAACGACATAAGAGCTTATCAAGCTTTTTTAAATCGAATATAAATCTTTCTTTAAAATAAAATCAAGAAGTCACTGATATCTGAGTAATATACGATTTTTTTAAGTATAGAAATCATTATCATTTATATATCAATTTTAAAAATCAATCTTATCAAGGGAAATCTTAAGAAAAAATAATTTCTATTTATTTCCAAGAAATAAATTCCCAATAAAAAAAACTTTTGCTAAAGTTTTCTGAATTGCCACCATAAAAGAATACTGATTTTATGAGAATTATTAAGTAAAGTAATCGTATTGGACTCCAAAATTAAGTTTAAGGATCACGTGCCATATATTGTTGATAAAGTTAACAATTTAACCAGGTTATTGTATCTGTTAATAAACAGACACTCCGAACTTTACATAAACAACAAAATCTTAAAATTTAAGGCTGCAGTCTGGTCTACATCAGCATATTGTCATACCAAGAAGCTACAAGTTGCGCAAAATAAACTGTTAAATATGATTTTAAATCTGCCTTGGCACTTTTCTACACAACGATACAAACACTAGCCAACGTTGAAGTTGTAAAACACAGAATCGACCGATTGACCATAAATTTTAAGAACAAATGTCTTCACTCTGATTTCATACATATCAATGAGCTTGTCTTATCATTATTTTAAGTAAAACGTTGACTTTTTATCTTAAACCAAAAAATTTGTTTGTAAAAGTTTTTTGAACATGTTCCCCTACTTTTTAAATAATATTTTAACGACTGCTTATTATAAAAGGATTAAATCCTAAACTCTTTGTGAAAGGCTAACAAGTTATATTTATAAAAAATACGAATATTACAAAAATTAAGAATTGAATTGAAATTAAGTAAAGTTAAGGAAAAACAAAGTTTAAAGAACAAAGTTCATGTATTTAAAAACATTGCTCTAGACTTCTTTGATTGTGATTGTTCGGAGTAGTATCACCGCTATCGATTAATATTAACGCCAGGCTTTACTAATCTCCCTATTGCAGCTTGTCGTCGAGCACCAACATAACCTTTGACCTCATTTCCAAGGAAGTAGTAATTTGATGATAGCTTTCGCCTATAAAATTTAATGGGAAGCAGCTGCTTAAATAGATTAGATGATAAATAATGAATTTTTAATGTCATGTTAACGCCAATTTTCGAACAGTATGAACATCCATGCGACAGAAACATTGTAGATTCCACAACGAATGTTTCCTAACAGGAAACGTGCATAAGCACTATCTCCTTTATTGTTTCTCCTAAAACCGTATTTTATAGTTCTAGCATAATGCGTTGCTTGAGTAGATGTCATCCTCCGAATGGTGCAGCCGTTAAAAATGTTTCCATATGGTTGATATATCAGCTTCAAAGACAGCAAAATCATTGCTACAACTTTTAAATCGCAGCTTAAAGCAGAGATATTTCTCTGTAAACCTGCGAACTGTCGGCCATCTAGGGTTAAAGATGTTATTGGGTAGCGATCAAAATTCGGTACCTCGGGCATATAATTTTTTAAGAATGTCATAAAAGGTTTATTTTTACCTCAAATGTTAAGATTCTTAATTAGACCTTCAAAATATCTCAAAAAAATGTGATCACATTAGTAGGTTTTCTCTTTAAAAATTTTACTTTTTACATATAAAATGAGCAAAAAAAATCATGAGGAGACGAAATTTGGGAAGCTCCTATAGCTAAATATATGCTCGATATACTTGTGCGTGTTATCAAGGAAAAGTTCACGACTTCTAGATTAATAAGATTATAATGATTTTGTAGCGCTCCATTTTTTAAATGAAATTTACTTAAAATATAAAAAAAAACACTTAATGGTGGTTTTTTGAGATATAAAATGTGTAATATTCTTAACAAATTTTTAAGATAAAAGAGACAAAAGAGTTTTTATTCAAATGGTAAATTAAAAGTTAATTTTTTTTGTTTCAACATATAAATTCCCGGAACTGGAAAAAATGTCCCAAAAAATTGTTTGTTTTTTATAAAAGAGGATATTATTCCTTTATTAATCACAGGACTGTCAAATTCTTAAAGGTGTATGTAGCCAACAATTGTTACTTCAAAATTCCATTTAGGTTTTTTTAACAGGTGCTTTGCATTCTTAGGAATTTTACAATAGTTTACAAATTTTGCTTCAAAATATGCTTTGTTTGGAAAGGGTTGGAAGAAGAACGGTTATAAATTTTTATGGGTTTTCTTAAAATTGGTTAAAAAATTTTAAATTTCATACGCAAAAAAAGACAACCACCATTTTGAGGAAAATCTTAAAATAAGTATTTTTTACATTTTCTTAATTAAGAGACTTGTATCTTTCTTTTAGAAAAAGAATATCGAAAGAAAACTTCAAACTTGTTTATTCAAAATTTTATTAAAAATGTAGCGAATACCAAAAATATTACGTAAGCTCGTCCAAGATTTAAAAAAGTAATTGTAAGCCAGTTTTTCCCCAAACTGAAAGAGATTCGTGAACATTTTTAATAGATATTTTTAAGCTCTAGTTAAGTTTAAAAATTCTTAACATATAAATAAAAAACAAACTTTTCATGACATTTTCAAAAAAATATGTGCTTGAAGTATACAACTTAGGTGGCTTAACTAGAAGCCCCCCTTTCACCCTAAGGGCCGACCGTTCACAGGTTTACTAAAAAAACACCTTTGCCTTGCCTCTTTAAAATTGCATTAAGATATCTGAGATGGGATAACGAATGATCTGCTTCATATTTTTTTCCATTATGTCCATCAATTTTCAAATATTTGAGAAAGATGTTGAAGTTTTTTTTTCATTCATAAGCTGGGTCTTTGATATCGTATATCAAAATACTTTTTATTTCATTAACTTTTTTCCCTCTCCAAGTATTTAGGATAGCAAATGGTCTTCACATTAAAGTTATGGCATTTAATCCAAATAAATTTAAATCGGCACATTCAACGATTTTTATCGCTAAAACAATGCTGTTACTATTTCGCTACGCCTCGGAAGCAAATGTGATTCATTAAGAATGTGTGGTGCACTATAAATTCCAATTGGTTAACGTTGAAATATTAGGGTGGCATATATTATTCAAGGTTCGTACATTCCCTTCTACTCTAAACCATTCAAATGAAGTAACAAAATTAATAAGCAGGTATTAAAAATAACACTCAGGCATTGCTACTCTTTATTAAATATAAATTCTTTATTGAATTAAATTCTTTATTACTAAAAAAATTTTTAAGATCTTTTTAATAACCCCCTCCATTGGAAGAAGAATCGGTAAAAACAAAAAATGTCGTTAAAGTAGAAAAATATATATTTTGAACATGTGTGACCGATTAGGTCAGTAGAAAGACAGACACCCCGTAAACATTAAGGAAAATAAGACAAATGTGTTAATTTTAGTTATTTATAATGTTAATGCAACAAAGAAAAAAATGTGGTAAGAATTGTGAACAAATATTTACTAAAGGGTAATTTAAAATAAAAATAACTAATTTAAATAGAAAACAGCAAAAAACATTATTTTTAAAAACTTTTCAATTTTCTTGCAAAAATTCCTTAAGAAAACTAATTTTTCTAAAACATTTGCCATCTTTCTCAATGAAGCTGCGTTCATTTATTTTCTACATGAAAATATATAAAATGTTGAATATTTTTTTTTTCTTTTCTTCTAAAAGTATTTAAAGTGAAATTGCTATATATTTTGCACTTTTCCTAATTTCTTTTAAAGAAAAACGACTTTCTTTTAAATTCCACTTAAACTTAGATTTAAAATAACTTTATTCTAAAAGAAAATAAATTTACTAGCAGTAATTTACATAAAGAAAACTTTTATGTATTTAAGTATTTATTTAGTTGCAGAAGTTAATGGAAAAGTTGCTATTTTAGAAAAGTATTTCTTCCCAAATAAACAAGTATTTAAGTTGTTTTAGAATCTTAAGTGAAGTAAGTTCATTTTGTATTAGAAAAGTCTACTTTAGTTGTACAAATAGCAAGAAAACAGTTTCTATCACAATTTGATTTCATTTTGTTAAAGGAATTACAATTTAATTGCATTCCTTGTGGCATGTAATACATGTAGAGTAAATAAACAACCCAACATTAACTTGAGAATAAATTTCTATTGCTAATTAACAAATATATCTGGTAGTTGCCATGTAATGACTTGTTTTTTGTAAGCATAATAAATAGTAGGTAAGGAATAGCGGTTGTAATTATAAAGCGAGTCCCGAAAGTCTCGCAACAGTAAATGTGCTAAATAGTTTTGAATATTACGTTTTATGTTTAGTTTAATTCATCCGTTGGGATCTTTTAAATGCAAAAAAAAAAACTTGCCAATTTTTTAGAAGGCGATTTAACACGTCTAGTTTGCTTTGAAATGAAAAAATCTGGTAGCTTATTTTAATTTTAAAGGTATCAAACCCTCTTTTGTTCCAATATATTGAATTACACTTTTATATTTTTAGTTTTGAACATCCAGTATCAATACAGACGGAGAACATTAGCATTGAGAAGTACTATTTCTTGCTATAAAATGAAAACTTAAGGTGGAAAAGATACATTAATAAGTACTTGGAAAGAAGTATAACTTTATAGTCTTTAAATTTAATTTTATAAAGTTTTTTTTTTTTAAATTGAGGAAGACCAGTAATATAAAAAATAAATAAATTGTACCTTTTTTACTTTCCCTCAATGACGTTAAATTATTTTATAAGAACATGTTCTTCTAAGCATTGACATTAAATTGACAGCATGTCATGTAATAAAATTGTTAAAACAAAAATTCAAATCAAATTTATTACGTGCTTTTATGAAAGTTAGCAACACTAAATTTACATGTGATACTTTTCTTTGAATAGTTTAAAACTCGAAAAATAATAAAAGAAGAAAAAACAACTCTTTTACATGATGTTTTAAAATACTTGCGCTGTGAAAGCACCTATTTTTTAAGCCTGTAGACCTTTAAAATACCGTCAAAATTTTGTCACAAATAGCTGAAATTTTGCGTGCTTATTCTTGACATAAAACTTCGCATTTACCGATTTAAAAATTTTTTCCCAATCCATCCTCCTGAAACTTTGTGTGTTAGCTCATTGACTCAGTAAGTAGAAAGCAATTTGATTTGTAGATTTGTAATTATAAAAATTATCTTTAGTTTCAGATTTTATTTTTTAGATTATGTCTTTAATTTCATTTCGTTAAAAACAAACGAATAATTGTGCTTGGTTGCCAATTATTTTCAACTCTAATTTTTATTTTTATGTATTTAGTTTTCCTGAAAAAAAAATTAAAAAAAATTTTGCCTTAATTGCTTTTGAATAACATTTCTTTTATTTAAATTAAGTTTAACTTAAATAAAAATTTACTGATTTAAAAAAATATTTTTCTAATATTAAAAATTTCAAATTATTGAAAGGAAAATCTAAAATATTCCAACACAAAAAAATACTATTAAATAAATATAAAGCTGCTTCCTTTGGAATGTTATTGTGCCGGTTTTTGAGTTATTTAAATATTGTAAAATTATAACAACCCTTTGGTTTTTTATTGAAGAAATTTGCTGTAGATACATTAGATGGAAATATTTTTGGATGGAGTAAATATTTGAAAGGGCAAAAGTGCTTATGATTAACTTCAACATAAAATCTAACAATACCTTTCTTATTGAAAGCATTTCAAAAATGAAGAAGTAAAAATATAAAATATTTTACCTAAATATTTTAAGCAAATATCAAAAAAAAAAAAAAAAAAGGACAGAAGAGTGAAATTATAGTTCAACTATCAGTTTGTAACAAAAAAAAAAACGAAATTTTTTGGGGTCGAATTACACAACATTTTTGGCCAAAGAGTAGTTACTTGAAAAGCAATAAACTTTCCTTTAAATCGTTAGTAAAAAATATTTTCGGTGTATGCTCTGATAACTCTTTGACTTAAACCACATATCAGCTGCGTTAAATTTTTAAAATAAATTCTTTTCAATAATATTTGCATTCAGTGTAGACCTCGAATAAATCTTTAACCCTGTTGTAAAGTACTGAATAAACTGATTGAATAAACTTTCAACTAACAAATTGATTAAGAAACAACTTAGCTATACAACAACTTTTACACAAAAATAAGTCTTATACCTCAATATATTCTTTTTCATTCTTCCCTAATTGTTTAATAATTTGTAGAACAAAAATAAGTCCCAATTCGCAGGATGAAAGTATTTAAGCTGAGCTGATTAGGTTGTAGGCAACGGGGTGAGGTAAAATTAAATGAGTACAGACTTGCTTGTACTTGCAATTCGGTTTGCTTCCATATTCGTAATGTCAAAAAACACAGATGTGTGTGTGTACATTCATGCAAAAATCTGAACAATTTAAGCAATAAGACTTGTACTGTGCGAACGCCAATGAATCAAAGAAGAAAATGAAAATAAGCAGTCTTACTTTCTTGCATCGTGCGAATTGGGACTAAGCTTCAAATTACAAAAATAATTTTTTTCGCGAAGCCAAATTTCTTTTTTTTTTTTAAATTTCCCCAAAAGGGACTAAAGTATTTTATATATTTGTGCTTCAAACTTCTGAAACAAGTTAAATAATCCTTTTTGTATCTATTATGTCCGTTTTAAATGTTGGATTGTGTCTTCGAGAAACAAAGCCGTATAAATTATTACTTTCCACCACCAACATGTGTGGTGTGGGTGAAGTAGAACAGAATAAAGTTCACGGCTAGCTTACATTTGTCGAGCAACCGTGGTGGCAGAGTGGTCTGCGCATTTGTTAAACAAAAACCTTGGGTTCGCATCCCAACAGATCCCTGAATATAAATAAATACAAGTAAGAGAGCTATATTCGGCTATGCCGAATCTTATATACCCTTCACCATACATGTAAATCAAAAAGACATAACAATGCCATCAGCTTTTAATGGGTTAAGCAGTTTTGACAATTTTAGTATTTTTTGGTATTTTAAAAATTTTGAAAATTTGCGAGGACCGTAACTCGGAAACTATATGCGAGCGCCAATTTTTTTTATTTGATTATTTTTTCCTTTTTTTTTTTTTAATTCTCTATCGCCCCATATATTTAATTTTTTTATTGAAGTTACTTCATTGTTCCAAATGATATAGGAAAGATAGAGGTAGTCGTGGTGTTTTACCAGCTGCGTCGAAGGACATGGACCGATCTTGCTGATTTTCAAAAGCAAACTTTTCGAAATTATTTCTAATCGATTGGCGTATTTTACTTTTTTTAGCTCATCTAGTGTCTTAGCAAAGTTGATTTAAGCCCAAACACAGACAGACTGACTGACACCTCTCAATTGAATTCGACTTTATGGGGTCGGAATTGGATATTGTAGAAATTACAAGCGGACCTCTTTCGGCACAATGTCTGATCGATTGGCGTATTTATATTTTTTCTGGCTGATCTAGTGCCTCGGCAAACTTGATTTCAATACTAACACGGACGGACAGACGGACATCGCTCAATCAACTTCGCTATGCACAAGCAGTCAGAATATATACACTTTATGGAGTCGGAAATGGATATTGCAGAAATTACAAATGGAATGCCAAAACTAGTTAAACCCTTTTTCCACTTTTTGTGGTGAAGGGTATAATAATTTTTGTTGAGTAACAATGGGTGCAATAATGATGGGTACAATGCGCATTACCAGGAGTCTTAGGGAAACTGTAGACAGTGAGTTCAAGTCTAACTGCATCCACACAGTATTTTGGCCTGAAAGAGCGCATATTTGATAACCAACATATCTTGAGTGAGTGAATATTTTGGTTAAGACGGACGCTTACCTTCTTCTGAGAGAGACGTTTACTAAAGAAAATTTAGAACAGAGATGGGTATTTATTTAGAAGAAAAAAAAAACGCTCTAAATTGATATTAACAAAAAACGATTTTTAGTATATTTGATACATTGAGAAGTCCTGACCCACTTGTTCCAAAATCCGCTGTAGCTTCCGTATTAATTAATAATATTGGTTCAATTGCTCTCATTACTCTCATTTCAAAAACTTTTATGTATGTCTTTCTGAGACAATAAGTAAACATATGACAAAATATTTGTAAGTGTTATATTTACATACAAATTTTCTACAACATTTGTACAACGAAACACTTCCAACAGGTTAAGAATTGAGAAATGATGTCTTTAAAGTACCCAAAAATTTTTTACTGTTTTAAATACAAAATTTAAATTGTGATAAATATTTTATATTCAAATGGCTACAAAATACTTCTTCTGCTTGTTAAATATACTTCAGAACGTAAGAAAATTTTACATAAATTTATATTTTCTTATCAAGTACATAAATTTGTTTCTATTATTAAAGATAAATGTTAGCTTAAGGCCAAGTTTCCTGTTCCAGCATAACCAGCCAGTATTGTTGTATGAGTATAAAAGGGCTGAAAATATGGAAAATGATATATTATTGACAATAATATTTGATATCATAAGGAATATTTAAATTTACCCTAAATAAAAATATATATATTCCATATTGTATAAAGAACATGATAAAACTTCTTTTTGCCTTTTGCGAAAATCAATATTTAAAATTTTAGGTCTTTTGCAAAATATTTAAAACAAACAAAAACTTTTACAGAAACTTGGTAAATTTTTTATTTCTTTAAATATATTTTTGACTTCCTTATCTAGACGTTGCTCTAGGCAACAAATATTATTTTAGATAAACAAGATTCAAATCAACTAGAAACCACTTGCGCTCACACACACACACACACACTTTATAGCTAGAAGGCAGCCTCTTTGTGAGCTGTTTGCTTTAATCTTTTATTAAAAATTTAATTTATTTCATTTAATTTGTTGTCTTCTTCGTTTTGAAATAATAAGGCAGAAGCCATTGACAAGTGGCTAGAATCAACTTGTCGCTGTCCATAGTTGTGTGCAAATACCAGAGTTCTTATAACCACATTGTAGGTAACAATAGCCACATTTGTAGGTATTAGGATAATGAAAAAGTAGGATCGAAAAAATCTTAGAACAGATTTAAAATCAAAGGGTGCTGTATAAATAGTAAAGTAAATCTGCCATATTGTTGAAAATGAAATAAATTTGTTTTTTCTTAAAGAGTGTTTTAATGCGGATAAAAATTAGAAGGCCAACCTAAGCTTTGATGCACCTTTAAGGTATGAATTTTTTTTTTTGGTTTTGGCTTTTAAGATTTTAAGGGTTGGCGTTACGACTGACGTTAGATTATAAAACATTATAAGGCAAGAAATCTCAATCACAAAACAAAGAGTTCATTTATGGTTCAACACAGATATTTTTGTCTTTGGCTCGACATTCAGTTTTGGCTATTTTGACTTTAAGGGTTAATGGTAACGCTAATACCATTTAATTTTTCTCTTAGAATTCGGGCGTAGACCTAATAAAATAAATTCCAAACTACGGATCTTCTTAAATCAAGTATAAAACTGGGAAATAAAGAACGACTCCATCCAGCTCTGCATTCTAATTTTTAGCTTTTATTTAGCTTGGTTTAAAAAATTTCCTTGTGCCACACAAGCACATTTTATAGGATTTTTTAAACTTAATTTTAGGGCTTTTTATATTACTTTTTGGGACAAAGGAGAAAAAATCTGGCAACCCTGGTTTGAGTAAGAAGCTCACGTACAACTTTAAGTATGATTTCGGCAAAAAGTAAGACGATTTAATTAAAACTGCAACAAGATATTTCTTTCTTAAACGTATAATAAGAACTTTCTTTCTGTATTAAAGAATAAAGGTTCCGTTGGCACCTGCAGAAGTTCTCGCATCCAATATTTTGTCATTACATTTAGGAAGTAAACTTATCCTCTTTTTACCACTCTTTACAAAGTATGTTAACGTTGCCGGCCACTTACGTTCTATAAGGAAAGTGTTTTAAGCTTTTAAAATAAAGTTCGTTACAGTAAACGTTGGCTTATGTCGAATTAAGAAAATTGAACTTGCCCGGTAACACAAGGAAATGCTCACTTTTACTGATACCTCTAGTGAACTTAATTTCCATGAGACACTTAGCAAAGTACTTAATCCAGAACACATTCACAGCAGGATGATCAACCAAGTCGCAGCGAAGTTTACTAAAAAAACAACTTAAAGTAAAAGTTTTTAGAACCATAAAACCACTTTCAACATGTAAAGATCGTCTAAGATATTTTTTTTATCAAAACATTCGCATTATGACATTGCTTATCGCTATCCAAAGTAAAGCTACGAAATGAGATAAGACTTTTTTTTCAGAATTTCAGAAAGCTCTCCTAAATTAAAAATTTAAGAACACATAAATTGCAATAATTAAATAAGGACGAAAGATTGGCATACACATTTAAAAGGAATGAGTTCAAAAAATATTTAAGACCTTTAAATTTAAAATGCTTTGGATCTCACTCTTCTTTAGACGACAAGAAATATCAAACTATTAGTTGTAGTTTGTATAAATTCTTATATTTAGCGTTGTTGGTTGTCAAGGAGTAAATGATTATCAAATTAATATGTCAATGGAATACCACTGCTACACAACAGAAAGACAAATCACATAAATATTCATACAATCAAATTAAACAATTTAACTATAAATAATAAGAAATAATTAAAAATAATAAGGAATAAGGAATCAATGAAACATAATTTCAATGGAAATATCTTGAAATATTAACTCTAAAAACATAAATATTATGTGTAATTAAAAGCAATTAGAGAAATTCTTTTTTTTTTAAACGAACAATAAGGGTTTAATATATTTTTCTATATATTTTAGCTTTAAAGAACAATCATTTTAATAATAATATTTTTATGTTGCTATTTACTCGTCAAATTTCCTTTAATTGAAGAATAAAATACGATAACAATTTTATTTTTTGATGTCACTTTACCCAGCTCTGCATTATAGTAACAGGTGACTCATGATTTATATCGTACATTATGGACGATGTTAATTCTGAGTCACACCTTAACGTCAACCATGTTCAAGCCTTTCACGAAAATGGACATTCAAATCAAAATACAGTTTGCGCACTTGGTGATTTTTTTGGTCACCGTAATCGATCAAACTATAATCGAGCAAACCGGGTCTGTACAAGAAAAAAAAAATACATGTCCATTCTACTCCAATTTGTTCCACAGGCAACGATTTTGTTTTTGACTTGTCTTCGTACCCACCAATTGAACATTTCACGAACATCACTGATGCGAATTTTGGATAAAGGTTTCAATTTGCACGCTTACACAATGGACTCAAAATCTGAAGCCTAATAACCATTTTAAGCGCCGTAATTATGCCTAATGGCTGGTTAAACAGACAGAAGTGAAAATCATCTTCGGCGATGAACACAAGAATCCACTAGAATGAGAATTGACGAGTGATTGTTAAAAAGTTGGTGAATCCACAAAGAGTGACGGTTTGGAGCGTTTTATGGGTCGGCTGCATCATCGGCCATACATTTTCAAAAATAAGGTCGGTCTAGCAGTTATTGTGAATGGAGTTCGCTACCGCGAGATGACAACGGACTTCTTGTTCCACTTGCTACACAGCTAATGAAACAAGAGCTCTTTTGCGCAAGAAATTCAATGGCTAAGTTATCTCACGGCGTCGCGATATTAAATATCTTTCACAATCTTGTGATTTGACACGTTTGGGCTTCTTGCTTTGGGGAAATTTAAAAGAAAAAGTGAACGTCAATAAGCCAATCTTTTTAAAATTGTTTTAATAATTGTTGAAAGAATCGTTAAGAATATGAACCATCGGTGGGAGGTATGCCACCAAAGTTGTGGCGAGCATTTGGTGGATATATTATTTTACACATAACTGTCGTGGACCCTTTTATCAAATAAAGAGTATTAATATTAATTCTGTTAAAACTTTTTGCTTTATTCACAATTAACATCACACAACTGCGATTTATTTAAATAGGCGAGTAATATCGTCTACATTGTTCTAATGCAGAAACATCCAGCAGCTTGATTTAGTAGTTTTTTTTATACTCCAATGGATTTTCGTATGTATTTGAGCCCATCCAAATGATGCTCTTTAAATCTGGTTTTTGTGTTTTGTTGTCAAGATTGTTACAGAATATTTTTGTTTCAGTTATGTAAAGTTCTTGCTCTGTCCTTTTCTAAAACGTGCGGTACACAACTGTGTAACATACACCATTTCTTTGTGGTGATCGGCATTAAAAGCTCTTTAAAAATTCACAAAATATTTTTCGTAACTATTGGCAAACTGTTTTAATGCCGCTCATAATTAAAATTATGACCTTTGATATACAATTCTTATGTTCCATATAATCCAACCATCAGCATATACTTGCTAGCGCTTATCCAAAACATTACTATTTAAAGTCTAAACGTTTGAGAATTTTAATTGCATTTTTATTGATTATCTAGCTAGAAAAAAAATTCCCTTTAAATCCGCAACATCTCAGTTGTAAGATACCTGTTATACGCCTACTAATATGCTGACATAGTCACATAAAACCACTAAACTTACAACACCAGTAAATGATTGAAGGATACATCACACAGGATACTCAGCTAAATTAAGTCAAGTTGAGAGATGGTAGTTTGTGGTTTAACAAATCAAACGACTAAAAAATCTTAAAAACCCTGAACAAAAACAAAAAAAAATGTAAAAGTTTTTAAAAGGATTTTATTAAGGCAAAAGTAGAATGGAAAAACAAAAACAACAAACTAAAAAATAAGTAGCAACGTAAACAACGAAGCCAATTGTAGATGCACTCAGGCAATTTTAAAAAAATCAGAAAAAAACAGCAGCCAATAGATTGAGTGAATAAGAGCAGAGAAAAAGTTGTAGAATTTCAATTCAGGTGGAATACAAATGGAAAAAGGCAATGACCGTTTTATGAAATAATAACACAATTTTGCATTTATGTTCTCTTGCTACATACATACGCAGTTAGTAAAACTAACTTGTCGAATAGAAGTTGTTAAACCACAGCAACGTTCTCACAAAAATATTTTAGGATTTTAATTCTTTACTTTAATACTCAAGAAATTTTTTTGCGTTCAATAAATTTTTATTTGCTAACAGATTTGATTTCAATTAAATTTTTAATTGCTTCAATTAATTATTAAATTAAAAATTTTTTTTTTGCTTTTTTCATTAAATATAAAAATAAATTAATCAAATATTTAATAAGAAAATTTTCATTTATTTTTCATTTAATAATATAATTGAATCACTTTAAAATTTAATTGTATTTAAACTGAAAACAAATTAAGCCCATAAAAGGTTGTGCGAGCATTCAAACGCATCGGACGTGTTTCTTAAAAAAAAATTTTTTTTAATCAAATAGGCTTTGAAAAATACATTAAAATAAATTAAAAGAAAAAACTTTTTTCAAGCACAAAAATTAATTCAAAATCTTATTGAATATTTAATAATATTGTTATTAAAAAACGATAATGTCAAGGGATCCGTTGTGTTCCCAGTCTGGAGGGCGACCTCCTAACAATTCTAAAACGGCACCAACTATTTTAAATGGAGAGAATTCATCGATTTTAAAAAGTCAAGATTTAAGAAACCCCAAAAAACATGCTGACGCTTCTGGAAACTCTGACCTGGGTAAGAAACTGTTTGAAGCTGCCTTCTCAGGGCAAAGCCAAACAAATGGCAAGCTGGAATCTTCTTGTTCCAAAAATAATGTTGAGATATTGGAAAACATCCAAATTCAGAATACGGAATTAGAGAAAATTTATGGGACAGACATGGATCAAGACTCGCTATCAATTTCATCTATAGACAATGAGTTCAAAACAGTTCAAAATAAGAAACGGAAATTTCAAGGTGATATTAAATATGATTTACCAAAAGTGCAATTTCAAGCAGGGAATAATTTAGCCAATAATGTGAATCAGACAAATAAGTTTGCTTTACTAGGTAATTTAAACGTAGAAGCAGAAACTTGTAGCAATGGTATAGACCGCATTAACCTAAAAATTAACAACACCAACACAAATGTTCCAAATAGAATTTCATATTGTCCTCCTATTTTCTTAGAAAATGTAAACATTAAATCACTAATTGACCAACTAAATTCTAAAAACGTAGAATTTTTTATTAAAAATCAGTCCAAAAATAAAAGCAAATTATACTTAAAAGATTCCTCTCCACATTCTGAGATGATGCAGCTCTTGAAAGAAAAAAAAATTTCGTCTTATACATATACTCCTAGGGAATATAAACGACAAAGTTTAGTTTGTAGAGGTCTTTACTTTAATTCTGATGTGAATAGTATTAAGTCAGAAATAAACAAAATTGTACCAGACACTGTTGATTCCGTGTCAAAGTTCACAACAGAATTTTCAAGAAAGCTAGGCATTGAAACTGGTCTATTTTTAATAACTCTTTTACCAAATAGAAATGTAAACGAGCTCCTCGGCATAAAGTATTTACTTAATCAAGTCGTTTCATGGGAACGTCCTAAATCAAGTGCTAAAATTCCTCAATGTTGGAGGTGCCAAAAATGGGGTCATTATTCAAAAAATTGTAGCCGTCCATTTGCTTGCATTAAATGCTGTGAAAAGCATCCCCCAGGTGAATGTGCTTTTGTTTCATCCAGTAATGTTTTGCCATTTTGCGTAAACTGCAATGAGAATGGTCACACCTCCAATTACAGAGGGTGCCCTGTTTACAAAAAGTATGTTGATTTTAGAAAAAAATCGAATAAGGAAGCAAAACACAGACAGCTATTAGCAGCTGAAAATGTTGCAAAAGCCGTAAACTCATCCAATCGAGTTGTAGCTAATAAATCTTTTGCTAGCTTGTTTAAAGTTCCGGACAATTTGCCATCAAAGCGCAAATTAGAGAAACCTCCACTAATTCAGTAATTTTTGAAGCTTGCTGAAACATTATTCAATCCAGAACCTTTGAATTTAGAAAGCAAAATTGCAAATTTTATGAAAAATTAAAAATCCATGAGCAAAGATCAAGTAAAAACAGAATGCTTGAATTTAATAAAGGAAATTCACAATGTCTATGGTCCGTAATTCTTCAAATTTATTAACCTTTAATGTCGGTTCTCTTATCCATATTGGAAGAAAAATAGAACTGAATAAGTTATTAAATCAATTTAATATTGAAATCGCATTTTTGCAAGAGACACATATGTCTTCAGGGAAGGATTTATGTCTTGATAATTACATAGTTTTAATGGATGATAGCTTATTAGGTGTCGGAATCGCTCTTAAGAAATCGATATCTTTTATGAAAGTGAACATTCCCAATCTGAGGTTTCCTAATTTATTTATTGAATTAAATGTTTCGATTAACGGGACTTTAAGAAAAATTCTTTGCGGTTCAATTTATTTTCAAAGTAACACCAGTCGTGAAATAATTTCTCAGGGACTTTCTTTTGTTTTAAATTTTTCTAATACGTACGATGGTTTCATTCTTGGCGGAGATTTAAACGCAAAGCATATTTCCTGGGGAGACACAAACAATAATTTTAATGGCGAAATTCTTTCAAACTGGCTTCAAAATGAATCTTGTTCAGTTGTTAGAATTTGTGATTCATATCCTACTTATCCAAACGGATCATCACATTTAGATCATTTCCTAATTAGTACTGATTTTATTGACTTTCAAAATTCAAATTTCAAAATTTCAACACTTCCTACATTTTCCGACCATATACCTTTGAAACTTCATCTTAAAATTTCAAATTTTAACCTCATTTTTAAAGCGCCTGATCATTTTATATCTTTTAAAGAAACAAATTGGACTAGATTTAAGGCTGATGTTTGTTATTCTTTACTTAATCATTTTCCTCCATACAACAGGAATTTATCGAACGACGAAATTGATTATTATATTCAAGAGTTAAACACTTCTATAAATTTTATTACTCAAATTCATAGCAAGAAGATTAAATATAAAACTAGGAAATTTATTGCATCGGATAAGGTAGCAAACTTGCTAAGGATTAAATATGATTGGCAAAGAGAATTAAAACAAATATATACTAGAACACTTAACAGAAATCATCCTGATTATCGCCTTATTTCAAAACAAATTGATCTTATCAAAATTATTATTAAAGAACAAATAGAGATTGAACAAGCAAATGTTTTTAGTGCAAAATTAAAAGATATAAAACCAGGTCCATGGGCTTACAAGAAAATTTTTGAAATTATTGGAAATAAAAATCGTTCTTCTGTAAAAGATATATCAGTAAATGGTATAAAAATTACTGAGGTTAACCAAAAATTAGATATCTTAAAGAATCATTTTACAACTATTTACGAAAGGTTTCAACCTAATAGAAATATTTCAGAAATACAAGAAACAATCAACGAAACTATTTCACAGTCACAGAGTAGTGTTGAATTCAATAATGAATTTACATCATTAAATAATCTGGATAACCCAAAATTTACAAATATCGATTCTCTTTTATGTATTATTAAATTAATAAATAACAAGAAGTCTTCAGGAATTGATAATATATCAAATTTTTTAATTAAAAAGTTTCCTTTAAAGGCTTTTGAATATCTAACGATACTTTTTAATAATTGCCTTAATAACAGTTATTTTCCTAATTCGTGGAAAATTGCAAAAATTGTTCCAATTGCCAAGCAAAAAGGAAATGATGATATAAATAACTTGAGGCCTATTTCCTTACTTCCTAACCTAGGAAAGTTATTTGAAAGAATTATCCGTGAAAAAATGGATAGAGGTCTTAATGGAGAATATATTCCACAGAACCAATTTGGTTTTAAAAAAGGAAATAGTACGCTTCATGCTCTTTTGAAATTTCATTCGGACATTGTGCAAAATTTAAGAAGAGGTCGATGTACGGTTGCAGTATCACTGGATATTGAAAAGGCCTTTGATAGAGCATATCATGACGGAATTCTCTGTAAAATGATAAAAATAGGATTTGATCCATCGATTGTTAAACTGTTTCAGAGTTTTTTTGACAGCAGAAAGTTTTGTGTGTTATTTAATAATATTATGTCTTCTCAAGGTGAAGTTTTTTGCGGCGTACCACAAGGATCTGTATTGGCACCTCATCTGTACAGTATTTTTATATATGATATACCTCATGAACGAAATAATTCTAAAAGTATACTTTATGCTGACGACTTGCTACTATATACTCATGATGTGTCTCCTGTTAATGCACTCCAAAACGTTTCATCTCACCTTGAATCTGTAAATCAATTTTATTCTCAATGGGGAATAAAAATAAATGTTTTAAAAAGTAATGCAATATGTATACGCAACGCTTCCGGGAAATGTAAATATACTGTTGTACCGGAAAGTAAGAAGTTAAAATTGACCATAAATAGAACTGAAATCATGTTTAGGGATGACATGAAATATCTTGGAGTTAATTTTAATAAGCTTTTGAAGTTTAATAAACATGTTGTTTACAATCTGGAAAAGGCTAATAAAATTAAAGGAGCTTTCTCCAGGTTGTTCAACAGTAAAGATTTGCCGGTTAAAACAAAACTAGTTTTGTATAAGACAAGCATACGACCAATACTCATGTATGCGTTTCCGATATGGTTCAGCATATCAAAAACAGCAATGAAAAAAATGGAAATTTTCGAACGGCATCTCATTCGAAAGTGCATAGGAAAGAACTTTAAAGTTCATAATAAACGCTTTTCAAATGAATTTATATACAAAGAGTCCAAAATATGTCCTCTTTCTACTTATGCTTTAAGTTTTATGAAACGCTTTGTAGATAGACTATCTTATTTTGAAGGTAGCATAATGCAAGACATTTTAGTAAATGAATTAGAATTTAACTGGTCAAACTCAAATTATCTTTCTACAATTGGAATTTTACAAGAAGAAATACACAGTATTACTGGTAGAAACTTCTACTCATGTACTACCCCTGGTATACATAGGGGATAAATTTGTTTTTTTTTTTATTATTATTTTTTTCCTTTTTTTTTTTTTCTTTTTTGTTGTTTTTCCTTTTAGTATTAAGTTGTAAATAGTTTTAAATTTAGTTTATTATTAGGTATATATAAAGTAGATACTACTCTACCGTTACTGTAAATGCCGGGAGCAAGCATTGTATTATATATTCTCAATATTATTAACTTGTTAAATTTACCTTATATATTGATAAGCAAGTTGCATACTCAAAATTTATTTATGCTATTAAAATAATACGATATAGTTTTAAGTTTTTCTGTAACACTTACTGTTAGTATTAAACAACTGATGAAAAAAAGAAAGAAGTCTCAATAAAATATAATTCAATAAAATATAATTCAATAAGCCCATAAAAGTTAAATTTATTAAAACGCTTTTGAAAAGATTTATTTAATTCGTGTTAAAAAATTAATGTCATATTTTTTGGCGCAATCTTAAATTAACTACAACTGAAACTTATTGACCTTAAACACTAAGCTTAATGTAACCCTTTCAAAAAATTATATTTAAAAAACAAAAAGAATAACAAAAAATATTTAAATATAAATAAATATATACTTTTTTGGAAAACAGCTATAAAAACACAAATAATCTACGTTGGGTAAAAATTTTTTTTAAAAGTTTCTGAGAGTTATAGTCCACACATATAGTGTTTCCCATAAATCAACAGCAAGTTATAAATGCACAAAAGGTCAGTTAGTATTTTGAAAAAAATATTAAGAAAAACTCAATATTTTAGTTTTGTATTGTTATGATTGCATGAAGTATCAACTCGGAAAGCCAGTGCAATTATTGTAGATCCGTTTAAAAATAGAAAAAAAAAAGCAAAAACCCTTCAAATTATTCTTTTTTATTAGTACCAGCACTCAGAGGATGTCCCCTCCTCAGGCAATGCATTGTGCCACAACTAGTAAATAAGGTTGTTGGAAGGGGGATAGAGGGAGTAGTACTTGTGGATATTCGATTAGAATCTTTGCACATTGAAAGTGACAGTAAAGACCTCTGCAGGGATTTTATTCGCCATATCAACTGTTCGACTAAAAAACAAATTTTCTCTGTAATTCGTAGTGCGATTTACTAGCCAATCGACCACAAAGGAATGCGATCTTGATGCAGAGCGCGTTGCGCGTATGAAATTACGGTTTTTAGGAACGAGTTCCCTGATTTCATAAGAGCACATACCATTGTAGTAACGATAAAACAGTGAAACACACTCTGCATTGCGTCGATGCTCCAGTGAGTCAATAGAGCTGGATACCCTACTGTCACCGATTAGCTTCTTCGCTCTCTCCTGCGCTCGGTCGAGTAACTCCAATATAGACTCTGAAGCAGCAGCCCATACATGAGAGTTGTATTCCATTTTCGGTCTGATAAAGACGACCTAGATAACAAGGAGATCAGATGGAGCAAAGTATTTTTTACAACGTTTTAAAAAATCCAGGCACTTGAATGTTTTTTTTTTTGCGACATGAAAAATATGGAATATCGCATTGAATTTTCATGCCAAGAACATCGAGAGCTTCTGATTCCTTAATATTTATTTCACCCATGATTGCAGATGAGGTCCCATATTCAAAAACCTCAGCCGCTTGATTCTTAACTTAAAGCTGATGATATTCTTGAACACAATATATCACATAGCTCATTGTAGAATCATTTGCTAAGCCATCCAAGCCTTTGGCTCCATTTTCAATAATTGCAAATTGATAATTGCTTTTGCATATCACACAGAAAGCTAATATAATCCTTAAATGGTATATTAAGCCTTTGGTTAATACTCAGGTCTTTGCCATATCCTGCGTAAGAAGAAGAAGAAGCTGTAGTTCTGCTTTTTTCCATAAGCAATTCTGCCCAAAACTAAACTTACAGTTTCTGTAATAATGAACATTCGGTAGGCCAACCGACTTTACACTCTTAATACCATTTTCCTCCGAATCAATTCTTTCAAGTGCTTTAACATCTGAGAGCTTTTTACATGCGCTTTCTCGTTTCGATTTAACATGATATCTCCAATCTTTGAGCACCGCCTAGCTGCCCATATGCAAAGTGAAGTATTCCAAAACCAATAAAAGGTCCTTCAGGATATCCAGTGTCCCTGCCTGAAGCACAATTTACACAACTTGAAACTTACACGACCTAGTTTTTCCAGTTTCCAGAATCTGGTCAACAGTAGCTACGCCCCCAGTTATCTCTGAACTATTAAAACTGCAAACCTCCAAGGCAAGATCCTCACTGGTTATAAAGAGACATTTCCTAAAGATTAAACCTTCAACGTCCTCCATCTAGGTTACTCTCTACTTCCTCCTTGTTTCTAGACTGCCTTAAATAACATTCACTTCCAGTAACTAAAACTGAGGTGATAGAGCGCCGCCACGTGTTTTTTTTTTTGTGCAGTCACTTACATTCTTAAATATTCGTATCCCAGGTCTGAGTTGACAATGCTTAATTAAAACCTTGGCTATTGCGATTCTCTAGAGACTGTCTAATAGTTTTCATATCCTAGAAAGCCACTAATATACCATCCCGGAAGCCACCTTCGAGAGCAATACCCGGTGCAGGTTTTGTGTTTATAAGAAGGAAACCCGAAACATATTCGGAAAGACTGTGATATCTTATTTCCAGCAAACAAAAGCAGCCTAAAAGCACTTACTCAAGTATGGGGTTGTGCCAAAATAAGAACCGATTGAAATTCTTAGAATCCTTAGAAAACCGGATCGAGAAGGAGTACTTAAACACAATGCAAGCAGTACAACAAACCCATTTTTTGTCCAATCTCTCCCAAATATTATTTTATTATAGCAGATTTTTTCTAAGACTCTTGTGGATTTTTTTAGTTGCTCAAAGTATTGGAGTGTGAACATTTTACTACAAATGACTAAAATGAAGCTTAAAATCGAAGTGTCACCTACTCACTTCGTTACCAGCGATTACCACAAATAGCAGATAAAATTAAAGTTTCAAAATTCACTGCCAGAACTGATGGATTGTTAACCAAGCAGCAGTTTGTTTATTTATGTGTTTGTGTTTTATTTTAAATTCGAAAAGTTAAAATTCGTGTCCACTGTTGCATTGAAATTCAATTAGTCTCAACGGGTTGCGGTTTATTTTCTCTGATGGAAATTTATTTATTTTAGTTGCCATTTTTGTTACCTCGACTAAAACGGCAAAAAATAAAAAAAAAACTTTGATTTTATTATTTGTGTTAATTGTTATGGTTTTGAATGTTTTTGTTTCAGTTGTTTGTTTTGTTTTCGTGCTAAAACGAAAAGCAAACTCATTGAAAACTTTATTTGCTTTACATTTTTTTATAACCATAGTAGGCTTCTGGGAGTAGTTTTTGGTTTATAGTCGTTGCATGCTTTTAAGTGTTTACTTGTTTATTTATTTTTATTAAGTCTATTTTTATTCTGTATTTATTTTTAACTTTATTTTCTATAGTGCTAATTTCGTATTTGCGTTCAACTAAAAGTATTTGTTTTTAACTGCTCTTTGACCGCAAATATTGCAAAAATTTTAAATCATCAAATATTATTGTATATGTGGGCTTCTATTTGTTGTAGAAATGTTCTGAAGCAAACTCAAGTTTGCAAAAAAAAATATGTGGAGCAATTGTAATGGAGGTTATGTAGAGTTCAACATGTTTTAACTTTGCACGAAAGTAATAATGGACTCTTTATGGCTTAAAAAACTTGGGTAATTTATACTTTCGCACAATTGAGATTTTAATTTAGTTTACAAAAACTTGCACATGATTTGAGATATCAAAAATCAGGCCAAATTTATGCAACGGCCTGGTTAGGTTTTCCAAGCTCAAAAAAGTGTCATTCTATTGAAATTAAATGTCGTGTTTTTAGCATAGTGACAGTCAGAACAACGGTAATCAACACCAAAAACTGAATTTCTTTGGACGCATTAATGCTTGGCTCGGCTATTTTGCTAATGATTTTTTCCTTTTTTTTATACTTCTTATGTGTTCAACATTGAGTTTTGATTTTAACATTTACAAGTTTCCAAATTAATAATATTAAATTAAATTAAAAATTTAATTAGTACAACTTAAACAATTAAATAATGTTTTGTATGTCTGACATATGTCTTTCACACATTTGTTCTCCCATATGCCATAACAATATTTATGTTTTCATATAAATAACCAGATGTTTCCAAAGTTTTAGTTTTAGTTTAAGATTTTTTTTTCTACTCTCTGGGTAACTTTTATGACTGAAAAAATATATAAAAAACTTTTTTGCTGTATAAAACTTTTCTGAACTCACGCAGTTCTTCTTTTTCATTATTATAACAAAAAAAAAAGTATTCACATTCATTTTAAATAAATTATATTTACACTTTTTATGCAATTTTTTCTTTTTGCATTTGAAAACATTAAAAGAAAAGTTTTAAAAAATTAATTAATTTAATTGAAACTTTAAAGTAAAGTTAGTAGCATGAAGTATTAGGGATACTTTCATTGAAGAATCAAAGATTTTAAAGCATTGTTGATCAGACAAAATTTTAATAGCTCTTTATTTTATGCAAAAATTAATTTTATATATCTCCCGCATAACAAAAGTTCTTATACGTAGGAAATTCTCTTCTATCAAGTAATTGAGGATGACACTCCATCTATATTAATGTTAAGCTTGCCTATAATTACGGGCATTGCAGGAGTGAATTAATTATAATTCTCATTTTGTTACGAAAACATTTATTAAAATGTGGCACCTAGTAATGGATCTAAGACTGACAGACGGACTATAATAGGCGTTATGATGATATAATAAATTTGTATTAACTTTTTGCAAAACAAGGTTAAACTGCGGTTATCTAGCATAATTCTCATTTAGTTTATAATTTTTTTTTCCAAGTTATCATGTTATTCGACCTCTAGTTTAGTGTTATTACCTCTAGTAACTTTTTGATAGATAAACTTACTTCTATTATTTTGCTCAAATTTTTTACATTGAAAGAAAGAATTTCTATCTGTTTACGTTTCCAAAATTTTTATAGTGAATTTGCTAAATGCGAAGGAGAACTCTGGGTGATGGTTGAATATGTTCAGAAATTAAGAATAAAATCCTTTATTAAATCATTTTGCCTCTTTTTCCATTGTCTATACACACGCACATATAAAAATATGTAACAGTGTTTGAATGTTTGTTTATTTGTTAACTCCCTGCCGATAGAATTAACTTCTTCTTCGTTACTTGTTTAGATTAAAAACTCAATTTTACAAAAACAAAATACATCATTGTCAAATTAAGATCTTCTAACAATCACTATTTCGTTTCTACCAGAAGTAAATTGGGCAAAAAAAACCGTTATAATAATACAAAAATCCTTACCCTTAAATCTGTTATATAAAGAGTAACTTTTTCTCAACTACCAGATGATAATAAGTTGATTGCTCAAAAACTTACAAAAACAACTTGCATAGGCATCAAATATTGATCTCTTATAGATCACAACTATGACTCTACCAAGAGTGAATTAATGCATGTAACAGATAAACAAAAACACTTATGACATTTTGTTCGACTTTTGCAGTGTTCGGTTATGTTAAATGCGTGTGAAAAATGTTAAGAAAAATTATAAAAAATAAATTGTTAATAACAAAATAAAATTAAATAAAAAGATATATGAAGCTGTAAGTAAATTTATTTAAATACAAAATATTTTTAAGATCAGAATTTTCTTAATCTCTAGCTTTCTAACTTTAAACCTTTCTATTATGCTAAAATTTACATTTTCTGTTTTTATAAAGCATAACTCCGTTACATTTAAAAGTTTTATACTTGATACTGTTAAAGAAAACCTTTTAACACTTCTAACAGACACATACTCGACACTACCAGAATACTCAATTTTAATCCTTTTTAGAGATGCTAAATAGTTTCCCATTAGTTGTATAACTGTAGTGGTTCGTTTCTTTCCAACTGGGGATACTAATTAGATCAGAATTTGATATTATTTGCAATACATTTCACCGTAGTTAAGTAACGATGTAGTGACTTTTTGACAGAATATGCTTGTAGGGCAACTTTTAGTCGGCCAAACGGTGAGACGAATCGATTTGCAGTATGGTACTGCCCTTAGTGACAATCTAGAATTTAATTATAGATGAATGGCCTAGGAGTAATAGAATTATCAGTTCTCATATATCTAGCAAACTATGACCAAAATGTTTTCGAATAAAAGCTGGGCGCTATAGAACGAATACTTCCGGTAGAAAGTATTTATTAATTACCCAACGTCTAGAATTCTAAGCATACAAATATATCAATTGAGTTGATAGCTTGTAATACAGAAACAGCACATTTAACTGTTGGAAAACCTAAAACTATGGCAACAAGCAATTAGTGTATCTATCGAAAAACTTTTCTTATAATAATTTAATTAAAAATATTGCGTACATTTAGGATTGATTTTAGTTGGTCAGCTTTAATAAGTGTTTGTAAGTTATGATGTAATTATTCATGGATTTAATGAAAACCCAAAAACTACTTAAAGTAAATTATATAAATGAATTAAATGCTTTAATGGTTTAACCACAAACAAAGAGGGAGAAAAGCTACAACTGTTTAAATGAATTACACTGTTAAATATTACAACTAAACAACAGTTATCAATCAACTTTAGAAAATACAATAAACATTTAATTATTTTAAATTTAATACCCAGCCTGTTTAGCTATCATCGTGTGTTTAATGTTAAGTCAATCTTATTTATACCCTTCAGCATAAAAAGTAGGAAAAGGGTATAACTAATTTTATGATTCTGTTTGTAATTTCTACAATATCCATTTCCGACACAATAAAGTATATAATCTGAGGCCTAATGCATGGTGAAGCCTAATGCATAGCGATGTCTTTCTGTCCGTCCATGTTAGTATTGAAATCATCTTTACAAAACCTTAAGATGAGCAATAAAAAATTTAAATACGCCAAACCATCATACATAGTTTCGATAATTTTGCTACTAAAAATCAGCAAAATCAGTCGACGTCCACCGTGGAAGCAGGCAAAATACCACGCCGTCATCTAATTTTTCTTTTCGTCTGAATATTGCTTTTTTTATATTTTTACTCGCAGAACTTTTTCTTTTCTGAACCGATTTTAAAAATATTTTATTTGTTTAAAAGACTGTGCTTACAGATTATTCCCCTTTTTAATAACAGTTCATAATTATTAAAACTAAAGGGTGTGCTAATACAACATTTATGTTTTTTACGTGCATCTAAGGCAACACTTTAAAATTTAAAAAAATTTCTTATCCTTATAGCTTTCAATATCAAAAAGTAATACAAAAATAGGTCTTAAATTTAAAGGGTGTCCCAATAGGTAAAGTAAATTGACCTATATGGATCTATCTGTTGAACAAACGCTTGAAAATAAGACAGAATGTCGATTAGTATAACCGTTAAAATAACAAGTATAAATATTCAAAATTATAAATAAAAGGGTACCCCAATAGTTCATTTAGTTTTATGTAGACAGACGATTAAAATTTTCCAAAAAACCTGTATTGCTAAGTCCACTATAACAACACGTAAAAAATTTCGATTTGGAGTTTACAGGGTGTCCCAATAGTTTACTTAATTTGATGTACGTGGCCAAACTTTTTAACCGTTATAGACAGACGGTTGAAATTTAAAAAGACACTGTATTGGTAATTCCACTAAAGCAACTAAAATATAAAATTTGGATTTGGAAATTAAAGGGTGTGCCAATAGGTAATGAAATTTAATGTATGTGACCAAACCTATGAAAGTCTTTAATCACACTATAGAGGCATTTAATCTGTTCCCACAATAATGCTAATTAACATTAATTGTTTGATTAAAACTTGGAGTTGTCCTAAGAAGCATTATATGTTGCCCAAGTGTACTGTGCTAAGACGTTTCGATTGTTTTAACACAGGGAATACAGAAGTAAGACACCGACACATTAAGGGAGCAATTATTTACATAAAAATAAACTGAAGGAAGTTGCAGAGTATTTAAATTCCAATACTTTCCCATGCCTAGCATTTCAGGTCGAGATTGTATTTCATTGTTTTATACAAAAGCCCGGATTTTCCGCCGCTAAGTGAAGCAATAAAAAAATTGTTTAATTATTTTTTAAATGATGTATCTAAATTGTCTAAAACTGGAGATTTCCATAGATGCCAGAAAACCAAAAACTAAAAGATATTTAAACTCTAAAGAATTTATGTCTCTGATAAAGAGAAAAAATCATTTTACTAAGTACGGAAGGCATATTGACTGGATATATCCAAATAAAAATCCACACAGCAGTGAAGAAAAAATCAACCCTACAAAACACAGTCACTGCAATAGATTGTTTCCTGTGCTTCTGTCCGTACTAAAGGGGCAATATTTTTTTTTCTGTTTGGGAGAGCAAACTTAGAGCAGTTAATAAGATGTAGTGTAACCTCGAAAAACACAGTATACATAACCTTGTTTTTCTTAGAAAATTGGGAACATTTTTGTCATTTTGTACAATTCGTTCTTATAGAACTTTGTAGCTAGAAAAAACTTTAAAGAAGAATCAAAGTATTTTGGCATGGATTTTTTACCATTCCCCACCCTGTGAAGCAATGTTTTGTGGTAGTTTCACAGTGACTATTGGGTCAGCGATAGAGGTTTTTAAGGAATATAAGATGATGAAAAGCCGAATTAAGCACTCTTACTCATTAAAGAGAACATTTCCCACTTTACAATAATTTTATTAGGGGAAAATAATTTGTTAAATTTACATCAGTCTACATATTTAGTAAACTTAAATACGCAAAAGGGATTTATTAAAATAAAGTTTTTTAATAAATCTAAAACTTTTTTGAGCAAAATATCCAGTGTCACAAAAAAAAATTACAAAAAGAAAAAAAGAAATTAATAACTGAATCAGGTTGTTTTATTTCAACTTCCTTATGTTTTGTTAAAATGTTTGTTCTGAACTTAATGTAGAAAGTTCGTCGGTGTTGATTATCTTCGGTTTAAGATGCATCTTCCCTAATGTCACTTGTTAATCATTACTCTACTTCTCCATCTCTCTTTCTCTGTTTTTCCCTTGACCGCAAAATTTGTAGTCTGTTGTTTTAAACTGCTTTTATAACGTTACCAAACATGTGTTCAAGTTTTAGCTATCAGAGATTTGGGATATAAACAACAACAGAATGTCGACAAATTACATGTATGAATTAAAATAAATGACATAAAATTAATTGCTTATAATTAGCTATTTTAAATTAATGATTGAACATATGGACATCTTTTCACGTAGTTAAAGTTTCTCATTCTTCTAAAGGCACTTTCAAATTCAGATAAGCTTTTACAAAATAGTTTACTATCAAAACTAACGAAGGATAATTAGCTTTGTGGCTTTAACAATTTAATCGGAAATGATACACCTCTTCATATTATTGGCAGTGTGAATATTTTTGTAATTTGTTTCATACACAGAGTAATTTTAAAACCAATTTTTTTTTTGGTTTTTTTTTTTTTTGATATCCACGTTATTTTACATATGTTTTCTTTAATTTATTTTACTATTCACAGTAGGACATATCCCAAATATTTTGGAAATAAATCAACAATTTCTAAACAGCTTAACTGATTTAAACGAGTATGTACGAGGGCTGCTATATATATTTTTGGCCTGGTAACACTGGAAGTATGTCATTTTTAAGCATAATCGTACTCAAAACGTTTTGACGTACGACCATTATTTGTGTCGTTTACAGTGACTCGAAAAAATTAATATAGAAAAAAATGGAATTAACTCGTGAACATTTTCGTGCCATCATTTTTCACAGCTTTCGACGTGGATTATTACGACAAGAATGCATTGATGAACTTAAGTCTTTGTATGGTAATGAAGCACCATCCTATAGCACTGTTAAAAATTGGTATAATGAATTTAATCGTGGCCAAAGCTCGCTCAAAGACGAAATCCGTGAAGGTCGTCCAAAAACGGCTGTTGTGCCAGAGAACATTGATGCCGTGCGTGAACTCATAATGCAAGATCGACATGCGACATACCGAGAGATAGAGACATCCTGGGAAATTTCTTCCACCAGCATAAATTCGATACTGCATAAACACCTGGCCGTAAAAAAGGTTTGTTCTCGTTGGATCCCGCACAATTTGAAAGTCGCTCAAAAAAAGGCTCGTGTCGATTGGTGCAAAGAAATGTTGCAAAAATACGATTGCGGTGCTTGAAAAGACGTTTATAAGATCGTCATAGGTGACGAATCATGGATTTATGCGTATGAGCCCGAAACGAAACAACAATCGACCGTGTTGGTCTTCAAAGACGAGCAAAGTCCAACGAAAGTTGTTCGTGGAAAAAGCACTTCGAAGCAAATAGCCTCCTGTTTCTTCGGCAAAACCGGTCATGTGGCGACTGTTCCGCTTGAGCAACGTAGGACGGTCACTTCTGAGTGGTACACTACAATTTGTTTGCCTGAAGTCATCGGAGAAATTCGAAAAACCAATAAGAGAAGACTATTCATTGTTAACCATGACAATGCGAGATCTCACACATCGGCTCAAACCAGAGCGTTTTTGACCGGCCAAATCGTCGAATTAATGGGTCATCCGCCGTACAGCCGTGACTTGGCACCTAATGACTTCTTTTTGTTTCCGCTCATCAAGAAAAAAATGCGTGGTCAACGATTTCCGTCGCCAGAAGAAAAGAAGTGTCTCAATCGTAGTGGAAAAAGTGCTTTGACAACTGGTTTGAGCGCATGCAAAAGTGTATAAGTCATGCTGGAGAATACTTTGAAAAACAATAAAACCATTTTTGATTATAAATATTCGCATTATCACTATTAGGCCAGAAATATATAGAGCAGCCCTCGTATGTAATTGTTTTTTTTTTTTTTTTTTTATTAGATTAAAATTTTTTTGCATGATTAAAAGCCATGAAATTATTTTCAATAAAAAAAATTTTTAATTTGAATTTTTCATAAATTTAGCCTCGTTTTTTTCGGAAATAATGTATTTTATTTTGTAATAGTTTTTCCAATTAGCTTCCTAGAAAATTGTGAATCTGTAAGAAAGCATAACAGCACTTTAAAAGTAGAAAATATGCGAGATTTTTTTTGAAGTTTGTCAAAATGCCAAAATCACGACCTCTATGGAAACAGCCTTTAATTTTTATATTTAAATTTTTATTTATTATTTAAATCATTTTTGAAATCCCTGTATAATTAAATAAAATAAAATAAAAAAATATAAATAAAGCCATATACTTTTAAATCGCTTCACTATAGAAACCCCCTTTATATTTTAGTTTTATTTTTCATTTGTTGTACTTGTTTTTATTGTGGGTTCAATAGTACTTTAACTTAAGGTATCTAAGTTACTATTGCCACACCCTTTAATTTAAAATTATATTTCTTGTTTTTGCTATAGCGAACATAGTGAAAAAATGACGATACTTTTTAGAATATCAACACAATTTCGGAATACAACTTTATTAAAAAATTTAATTGAAGTAATGAAAATTTTTATTAAATAAAACTTGTCTCAATATACTTCTGCAACAAAGTTTTTAATTTGAAATGTTTTCAAACTTTAAATTTATTTATCAAAAAAGTATATTTAAACAAAAAAGACTTAAAAACTGTATTTTATAAAAGTGAGGAATTAAATATTGTATAGAAAAAATAAATCTTTAAATATTTTTAACTTTTCCTTCTGACTTCTATTTAACTGCCAAGCAAAAGTACTAAAAAAATATTTTATCTTAATACTGACAAAACTCTTCTCCTTTATCTTACATAAATATTAAAGTAAACTAAAAGCACTAAATTTTTAAATTTTCAATCTCGGTATTAAAAACCTACCAAACACTCTGAAAACTTAAGCAACAAATTGTATAAAAGTTGGAAATATTTCATGTTCATCGTTGTTTATGAAACTACAAAATTATTACTAAACAATAAGCTGATTATATAGCTACTTAATGATGATGATGATGATAAGACTCCTTGAAAAATTTTCAAAGATATTTTCTTACATCATATTTATGAAACAGCTTACAACAGAACTGTTTCTCCAAGCATCTTCGACAAAATTGACTGGATTTTGCCAGTCGGTTTTTTTTTTGCCCGTTAACATTTCATTTTACATTTTACTTATTTTAAGAATATAAAGGTTCCTTAAGCAAAGTGGTTTCTTCTTTCCATTAGTGTTCGTCTTGAAGATAAATGTATTGAATGCATTATAAATGAAAAGATTTATATTAACTCCTGCAGTAACAGTGTGTTAGTAGGAAGTGAAAAAGGAAGGATGTACAAAGGGTACTCTGTAGGGAATAGTTAATATGATTTAAGACAAACACTTGTTTGTTTTGTTTTTTAAGCCTGGGAGTGGTACCGAAGAAATAAGCAGTATACTGATTTTGTCATTTCATATGTAACACATTCAAATAATTGTCGTTTAGTCAATAATTTCTGCGAATCAAAATATATTGGAATATCTCAGAAAGCGTTAATTGTGTGGGCTTATTCCAATAGCGCAAAGAATCATAAAATCTTAATACTCTCAGCTTAGGCTTAACAATGTACTATTTGGTATCAATTCTTTGCAAGGGCATTCGTTCATACTTAGTGTCTTTATTCCAAGGAGGTCAATTCTATCTTTAAGGCGGTTATTAAACCTATACTTTTCAATGAGTTATATTGTTTTAGGGTACACAGGAATCACACTAGTGTATAAATTTCTAAAAGTCCCGAAAAGTACATTAAAGGAAATAAAAAATTGGAGTTTATAATTAAATGTCTAACCAAATATTATTTGACTTTTTTGCAGCGAACAGTGGTTTGAAAACGATTTGTTTTAAATAAAATTCGGCATTTAATCTAAGATATCTTAATGTAATTTCACAGAGAAAAATCAGAGGAGTTTCTCAGTTAACATATGAACAGTTGATCCTCAGGTTGAAAAAAGACTTTTGGTTAGGCCCACCCAAATTAATACCACGGACATATAATTTTTTGAAAATTTCATATAAAGTTTATTTTAACTCAAATAATAAAATTTTTACTTAATTAGACGTTGAAAATATCTATTAAAAATGGTTATACATTGTATGGTATTTTTTTTTTTTTTTTTTTTTTGGGGGGGGGGGGGGGGGGGGAAATTGGCGTACAATTATCTTTTTATATATAGGCTGACCTTAACTTAGAATTTGTGGCGTAATGCACTTAATAGTGATCAGATTATTACTGTAAGACATGTGCCTTCGTCTTAATAAAATTTGGAATAAATAAGTTTAACGTTTTGTTCTGATGGCGCTTTTCGTTAAAAAGTTACAAGCCTCTGAATTAAGAAAATGTAATAATATTATTTTTTTTAAGGATTTTCCCCAAAACATTGATTTTCTGTTTTTGCGTATGTAAATTAAATTTTAAGGACAACCTATAGAAAATGCAAAGAGAAGAAAAATTAGGTTAAAAATTATAATGGTTCACCCTCCAGCCCTATTCAAACGCAGCCAATTTTGAAACATAATTTAAAAATTATTGTAAATTCCCTCGGAGTACAAAGCATTGATTTTATAAAGGTAAACGCTATTTTAAGTCCCTAATTGTTGGCTTCATACTCCAAAAAGAATTTTGTAGCCCCTTGATTATTGACGGCAGGGTAGCCTCTCTTGTAAAAACAACAAATTTTTTGGGTCCGTTTTTCCCCGTTCCAGGAAATTTTAATGTTAAAATAAAAATGAAAAACTTAAATTTTATGTTAGCATTTGATTAACGGTTCCTTAATTTATATAATTTTGATTTTGTAAGAATATCTCGATGCCTTTTGATATTGTCGCAATTTGAATTACACATTTTATTTCTTAAAAAATCACCTTAACAGTATTTATTCTATTTGAGGTAAATGTCATAAAAAATAGAGCGTGAAAGAAATCATTATATTATTATTAATCTAGAAATCAAAAGCTTCTTTTTGATGCCACCTACATGTACATCGGTCATATATTTTAAGTTATAGGAGCTTTTTAAACCTCGACTCCTCATGATTTCTTTGCTCATTTTATTTGTAAAAACTAAAACACATTTTATGTAAAAGTGAAAAACAGAAATAGCTAGCTAAATTTAATTTAATTTAATTTGCAAAACGAATAGAAATTTTAAAAGGCCCGAAATCCTTTTTCGGTATAGTTTTTACCCTTTCAGTTGACAATTAAAAGAATTTAAATTCGTCAAGGGTTTCCCAAGTAGCAGCCTAAAAAATCAAGCAAACGAAAAAATATATTAAGGCAGCTAAGGGCACATAAAATCCGTCATACGTTAAACTTTGACGTATTCAACAGACAAATCAGTTAAAAGATCTGTTTTCTTATGAGCAGTATCACAATCACTCCGTGTCTGTCAAAGCAAAGTTTGAAAATTCGAACTTTTAACTTTGACAGCTATTAAGTGCTTCTTCTTCATCTTTTTTGTTTTCTTTAAGCTCTTGCTGTGTTTTAATTATACTTCTTAATCTTCATAAATTAATTTTGGTGGCAAGCAATAAAATAAAAATTAAATTTGAAAATGAATAAAAATAGAGATCAAAATTTGATTTAATATCCGTCAGCAAAGTACTCAATTGTGACAACCTCATCCGTCGTTACTTGGACTTCTGTTGAAAACATCAAAGTATAACTTATGACGGATTTTATGTGCTCCGGCCTTAACACTTTTTTTACTTGTTAATAAAAAATTAAAAACAACAATAAAATCACTTTTGATAAATAAAGAAAATTACTCCAATATTTATAAACCAGTGAAAAAATTGTTTTTCTTGAAGAGGTAGCGCAAATGTCCATATTTTATCTTGTAGTAATCTCAGCTTTTAGACTCTGTTTCGCAGGAATACTGAATATTGTCGATGTATAGTAAGGCTCAAATAAAGGCAACAAACGGTTTTTCAAACAGTCTTTTATAAATATTTGCTTGTTTAGTGTACTGTTTAAAACAAACCGCTTAGTGTATTGCTTGGAGCTACGGAATTGTTTGCAATATAAAAAAAAAACTTCTAACAAATAATAAATCTTTATAGTCAAGCAGAAATGTAACCTTACATCCATCATCAGCATTCTTCCTTTATATCTATCTTAGGTCGTGTAATAGGAATACGATAAATATTTATATTCAATTATTATTAATTTGGTTAAACAAAGTCCAACACAGCGCAGAGGTTTTTGCGTTGTTCTCGTTAAAAACCATCACATTTATTTGTTCTTGCTTTCTGCGAAGCTTCGGTTAAGTAATTTTATTTTTATTCTTTTAAACCTTTTTCTTCATCAACTGAAATGCTGTTCCATTACAATACAAATTTTTTATTAAGTAAACATGAATGCGTGCTGCGCCTTGTGTTTAATTTAATTTAAAATTTTTGAAATTATAAGTTAAATTCTTATAAATATATAATATTAATTTTTAAGTTCAAGTATATTCAAATTTAAAAATGTATTGAGAGAGAAAAATTATTTACAAGTTCTTGTATTTAATTTTAAGTAATCCAAATTTAAATTGTAAAAATTTTTTCGTCAACATACTTTAAATTAAGATATAATATAAACCAGAAAAATTTGTTACCTACGTAAAACCTATTCATGATTAGTTGATGTTTTATATAAAAAGCTCGGCACAACCAAAGTTTATTATTCGTGATTGTATGAAATTCTAATCGACGTTACATCCAAACTGTTTAAAAATACTTTTGTTAAAAACCTTGTAAATAAAGATGTAGCGTAAGTGCAATTTGAGATACGAAACATGTATTTAATTTATCCTCTTTGAAATGTATTGGTATGATTATTGGCAATTTGAACTTTAGATCTTTAAACTTTTCTTTAAAACTTTTGCTTTAATTAACACAACGAACAGTTTAAACTTTATTTAGTTATAAATTGTGTTCATTCAGGCACTTACGAATATGAAAATTAAACTTTGCAATTAGCTCTTGCTTTTTCTATTTTAATCTGTTAAAGGAATAAGAATTATTTACTAAAGCACACAATATCAGAATACAATTTTGAAAAATTTGTAATTAAAAAAATATAAATGCATTATTTTTGTTCAATTTTCTTTATACTTAATGAATAATGATGATGACTTCTAAAGATTTCCATCTGATGTTTCGGTGCCTGAATACCTCAAATTAAATTTGGTAATACCTGGACGATACGTACGCAATAAGAACGACTTAAGCCATAATTTTTTTATCAAAATAAGTTGCCAATCGAAAGAAGAATTCATGCCATTGATATTTAAAAATAATTTCGGGCAAATGACTACCAGGGATATTCTTAAATAACTCAAATTTCTCTGGCTTCTAAGTTGGCAATTTTTGCTGGTTTGTCCTCCTAAGCCAATGAGTTCAGCTGGCTTCACACGAAATAATCAAGAGGTATAAATCGCGCGACTTTGAAAGCTATATCATAGGATCAGTTAAATTTTCAATTACGTATGGCACTTGGCGCCATCCTGTTATATTGCCCGGATCAATGTCATCGATATTTTCATGGAATAAATTATATAAAATAGTTCGTGCGGTAACGATCTTCATTTTCGAATAAATAAGATCCATGTTTTAATATGTAAAGTCCAATTATGCTACCAGCGTATAAGCCCTGATATATTTTTCTAAATTTAATAGAGCCATTAGGGGTTATGCGGCACTTTTGTTTATTAACAGACCTTTTGAGCCAAAAATTTGTCTTATCACTAAATGCAATTTTGTGATAAATTGAACTGAGGACTAAGGACTGAGCGTTATTTAAGCGTCAATCTAGTTATGACGATTTGCCAGAGTATATTGATCAAAGATATTAAAAAGTGAGCTCAGCTCGTTGGTAGTAACCCTCTAATACTGACAACATGGGTACATTATTGTGTTTATTATAAAGCGCAAAATGTGTTTCCTTGTCGGAAAGCTGTAGCTACCTACATCATTGAACCGATCTTTTTAGATTTTTTTTTAAGAGAAGTAGCACTTCAGGCAATAATGCTTATTTAGTTATTTTCGTAACCGTGCTATATTCTTTAGGAAAGGGATAGATGAGAGATAAGACAGGTGGTGAAAAGGGAAAGATAGATATAGCCATTTTATTACTTAGTTTACTTCGCCGGCGAGTATGCTATGAAGAAGTACCGACGAAGGAGGCTGCATGTTTAATGTTAATTCTGAATATGTATTTATACCATTGAACAGAAAAAAACATTTTTTATTTTTGGTTGCCGCAGGGGTTGAACCCTGGTCAACCAGGTTTGTAGCCAACGTGTTTACCACTTCGACTACAGCAGCAAAGACACTTTCTGTATAAAGTTAATATTTATTATCGTGTTGCTTGATAACTGTATTGGTAGCACCTTGAAATTTTGTTTAAATAAATTTCTTATTAATAAATATACCGAAAAACTAGCTGGATTGGAATAATAGTTAAAAATTATTATATCGAAAATAGAGAACTATAGAAGATGGAGTCTTGATTATTTTGCACAAATAATTCTGCTATTAATGTTCATAGATGTAGAAAAGACTGTCCAACTGAATCAGTAGGCGTGGTACCGCCCAAACAAAGTGAAAAATTTTCAACGTGTATAAAAACTGTAACTCTAAGAATCCTGAGTTATTTCATTAGAAACTTTCACATTATTATGCACAGTCTAACTAAAAACTGGAAAACGGGGACTGTAGGCATAATACATTTCATACAAAATAAAAAGTTTTTTTCGACTTGGGGAAAAGCAAGGTTCTTCAAATTTCGTAAAAGTAACTTTAATATTCGTGTTCATAATCAAATAAAAAAACTGACTGTTGTCGTGATACCATTATTCCCGTATGGGTTGCGAAGCCCACCAGGAATAGCTAGTTATAATATTTAAAAACACAACCAATTAATCAATACAAAGGTATTGTGAATCAAACAAATATTTCAAAATATAAATACTTTATAAATCAATTAAAAATTTATTAGCTTTAATTCAAAACATATTTTTAACCAAAATCAGTCTTTTTATAAACTTCGAAACTTCTTGTTGAGAATTAAAAGTTTCTAAAGACAAATAAAAAACAGTTTTTGGTATTTTAAAACCCCCAGTAGGATAAATTATAAATTTAGTTTATTATTCTTAACGTTAACTAATCAAAACCAATTTTATTAAACAGCTTAAAATTTTTTTAATCCCCTGCCAGCCAATTATTTTTGAAAAATGAAAGAAAATCATAAAGAAAAAATGGCCTGGTACCACCAAAAAAAAAAGGTAACTATCGCTGAAGGGCAGACACTCACCAACAAATATAAATTAGTATTTGTTGCTTCTCCATAGATGAGACTTTCAAAAAAAATGAAAAAATCATTTGTTTACAATTTTAGCAGGCTTTTTGAATTGCTTTGGTTTTATTTAAACTAAAACTGTTCGAAATATCTTAAACGCCATAAATTTTGTAATTGTCAGCAGCGTATCTGCTACAGCCATTATTTTGTTTATTATTTTTTTATTTTACCTTGAGTGTTTTTCTTTGCTGGAGGCGATTTACCAAAAAATCGATTGAAAAAGCTATTTAAATGTTTAAAAGTATGAAAGAATAAATTAGAAAATATCTTTAAAAATAAATTAACATGTATGTTTTGCAAAAAGAGCGATAATTTCTTCTTCTTAGAAGAACAATAAATTTTACTTTAAATGTTAAACATAATGAAGATGGCAAATAGAAATTGTGGCCCAAACCAGTTTCCATCATTGGTTTACTTAAAGTTTCTGTAGGAATTTCTTTTAAAATAGAATACAACCGAAAAAAATAAAAGAGGTAAGTACAGATTAAAATTAAAAACAAATAGAAGTGCAATACCAATTAGTCCTGAGTTTTCTGTAAATTCCCCTTAAACGTTATTTCTTGTGCAAATTTGAGATATAAATTTACAATCAGTATGTTTGTGTTTTTAATTGTTTTATGAATTTACGAATTATGGTAAAAATTTTAATTTGTTTATAATTTTTTTTTTTTTAATTTTTTCTTGCAACTTTGTTTCTTTCTTTTCACCAGTGTCCAATAACAAAATGTTGTAAAAAACTAAGCTCAAAAATTAAAGGTGGTATTATTTAATATTTATGTCCTTATTTCTTGAAGCGTTATAGAGAGACACTTAACATTTTTGCAGAATATGTGCCACTCTATACGCTAAGTAAAAAAATCACAAATCAAAGCGTGGCCCGATAGAAAACACAAGTCTTCTCTCTTTAATTCATATAGGATATTCCCTACTTGCCTGTCGGCTTTGAAGTTGGTTTTTTTTCAAAAATTATTTTTTGAAAATGTCGTTTTTTCATTTCTATTGTTCAGCTTCTTTTCCTAATTTTTGATGTTTTGGCCTTTTTTTTACGGTAATTTGTTTTTTTTTTTTTTTTTTTTTTTGTAATTGTTGCAACAGATTTTCATTAATTTTTTGTGCAATTCGTATTTTTTCAACTTCGAATTTTCAATAAAATTTTTATTTTAAGCTTAGAATTTTAATGCATTGTGGAGATGCAGGGACTATTCATGAATTTTCATTTGGTTGTTCCAATTGCATTTTTTTAGCTGTCAAAATGTAAAATATTCAACAAAAAATAATATTGCTATTTTTTTTAGTAAAAATTTTTTCTTGAATTATTTGCTTTTTCAAGCTTTGATTTCTTCGCTAATTTTTAAATGTGAAAATGTATCTGAAACTGCGACTGTTTCTTTTACATTTAATATTTTAGCTGTAATTCAATCAGTAAACAGCTAAGATGGCAATTAAAAAAATGAGAGAAGAGTGGCTCTAATGGCGTTCTGTCTGTTTCTTAATACTTGTCAACCATTTTTCTGATTTTCAATAGCAACATTTCATTGATAACGTGTGACCATTTGAAATTTTAAATGGCTCCACAAGACCTCAAAAAACACATTCTCATCTTGACTAAACGTTCCATAAGGATCAATAAAATATTTTGCTCATCTATGGTCGAAAGTAGATAGGTTAAAAAAATTTGCTTCTAAATTTCTCACTTCTTAAACAGTCAATACTCGTGAGTTTAAAAGAATTGTAGTAAGACAGTGGCAATTATTGAAAAATAAATAATTTTTTTATTTAAAACAAGTATGCTGAATCCTATATACCCTTAACCATGTTTAATGAAGTTAAATGAGGTAACTCTTATTAAAAAAAATCTCTTGAAAAGCTTTTAAATGATACCAATATAGATAAATTAATATGGGGGAGCGCAACTTTTTTCATTTTATGTTTTTTTTTTATTTTTTATTTCTGTATCGCTCCATGTAAATATTTTAAGTTACTTCATCAACTAGATTTGTTTCAATTGATATGGAAAAACTAGAGGCAGAGGTGCTGTTTTGCCCGCTGTCTCGAAGGACATGACCGGACTTGCTGATTTTCAACAGCATTTTCGAAACTACGTTTGATTGATTGGCGTATTTAAATTTTCTCTAGCTCATTTAGTGCAAAGAAAGTTGATTTCAATACCAACATGGACGGACAAACGAACATTACCCAATAGACTTCGCTATGCATCAAAACTCAGAAAATATATACTTTATGGGGTTGGAAATGAAGATTGTAGAAATTACAAACCGTATGCCAAACCTAGATATATCCTTTTTTACCTGTGGTGCAGGATATAATTAAAAGCAGTAGATGCCAATTAAAAAAATTTTTAACTGTTAAAAAATTAAGTATATTAAGTGAATTTTTATTAAACACATTTTATCAACTTCATCATGGGTTTATCCGTTTTTATTTTTAAAAGTAAATTATATTTTTTACCCAAAACTTATTTTTTTATAGCCGCGAGAAATGTTTTACGTACTTCTTTTTAAATGTAGAAATATTTGGAATTCTAGTTTCCAAAAAAATATAACTGAGCGTAAATTTACTCTTCAACACTAAAATTCTTTTGTAAACTAAACAACAATTTAAGTGGAAGTGTCTCTAACAGAATGCCAAGCGTTGACATTGTCACTTCAACCAAGATGAAAAAAATAATAATATTCACAACCACGAAATTATTATTATTTTTAATATTCGGAAATACACTGAGAAAAAATTTGTTAAAGTATCTGCATAAGAAAATATATGCATTCCTGAAATCGAATACTTACCAAGTTTTAATTCACGTTAACATATGCCGTAATTTATAAAATTCAAGCAACATCACTTCTTTCGAATTACGAATTGCTAAAGTTTTATGAATTAAAAAAGAGCATTGATTTTTCTTTCTCCCTTTAATCTCTCTCTCTGTCTCTCTATAAACCCCTTCTTATAACTATAGACATACACACAGCGATGCTATAATAAATAATTTACCTTAATTTTAAAGATTTTTTAATCAAAATAAGATTTATAGATATTTTTCAAAATTAGGATTTTTTTATTTAGATGTTTGACAACTAATATTGCAACTTCTTGTTAAAATTTATTAAACATATTTATCTATGTGAGACAATTTTATTGCAAATAAGTACTCTAAAAAAATTGTATACCTGCCGCTAATGGACAAATATTTTAATAATGATGACTTTTACTAGAGACATGTATTTGTGAAAACTTATTCCTATTTTCGTTACAAAGTTACATGCTACTGTATTCAATGAATTCATTGATAACTGTATTGCCTTTTTCATTAAGGTCTAACGACTTGACTTTAACGAAGCAACCATTATCAAAACGTTATTAAAAAAAAAACTTTCTTACTAGGACGTCTAATAAAAATTTCCATATTTAATTGAAGACAGTAAATATAAAATTTAGACAACGAATTTATGGAACTCCGCCACATAAATTGAATAAATATAAAAGTTTTGGCACACAATATCAAATATTTCTAGAGCAGACAGTGAGTTAATATTTCCAACTTACCGAAGTTTGAAATAAATTTGATATGTCATCTGCATGTTCATAATATGTTCATCTGCAAACGTTGAACAGGTATTTTCAAAAGTAGAAGGAATTAAAAAAATATGAAGATTTTTCTTCCTAAATAAGAAATATTAAATTGGGATAAGATTTATCTTTAAACGCTTGAGAACTGAGTTGAACTTCCTCATCTTTAAAAAGCAAAACAAAAATAGGATGTTTCCTTTTTCATTTTGTCTACGCTAATCTGTTCAAAGCCAGTCCCTTCTGCTTTAATTAATGAACGATATATTTTGCATTGGACCAACAAATTTTCCCGATAAATTTTTCCACACCGCTTTTTTATTTTTATTTCGATGTTGTTCCAAGCCGTTAAAAAAATATTATTAATAAAATGTTGTAGCGGAATTTTCCTTCACACAGTTTTATGAAAATACGAACCTCAATGCGAGAGAGTGTGACATAGATTGTCATCAAAACGTGGCCGTGTTGGCCTTAACCTATCGTTGGTCTTACCACCAGGTAAGTACAATGCAGCTTTCAGCGCTCTCGGGGTGCATAGCGACACCTCAAATAGCAACTTTTAGCACATGGCTTGAAAAAGCATTTCTGTCTAAACTCCAAAAGCACTATCGGCGACATTCTATTGTAGTGCTGCAGCACTTAGAACGCAGGCGCAAATTCCACCAATTGGATTGCAACCACCTATAGCGCGATACTTCCGGAGGGGCCTCACCAATAACGGTTTAGAGAACGTTATACCTCTGGGATAACATTTTCCCTAGCACCAATAGTTTTATCAGACTTTTTTTCGGCCAGAGAAAGGAAAAAAATAATAAATGTAAATTGATATTTTGCTTTTTTAACGGATGTCGAGCTAATGCAGTTTCGTAAGCATCCTCCTAATTCTTTAGATCGGGCCTCCAAAAAAATTTTCTTCATTCAATATTTAGTGATATGGTTTGTCGGAAAGCAGTTTGAGTGACAAACTGATGTCGCATCTTAACCGTTACATTATTTTAAGGAACTTTTTTTAACTTGCACTTGGCCGGATAAACAAATACTAAACAATCGCTTGACAAAAGAGACTTTGTTGAAAAATAAAAAAAAAATATGTTAAGACTTTCTTTTCAGATTCTTAATACAAAAATTTAAGTAATTTTTTTGTCCAGTGTATATTTAAAACAATTGTGCTGTATCTTTGTAAGATTTTTTATATATAAAAATTTGAATTTTGTTTTTCTTTCTGCACATAATTTTGGATAAAAAATGAAAAATGGTTTGAATACACGTCTCAAATACGCGACACTTCATTATTAAAATTCCTGTAAATTGTAGCCATTGTTCGTTTATTTTTTTTTTTTTTTTTTTTTTTGGTTCCAAAAAAAATATTTAGAACTTGGTGTTGGCATTTTAGCCACGTTTACCGCATTTGCTCTCATATGAGAACAGAAAAAACAGTGACAATATTGTTGCTTTTAATAACACCCTCTACTCTGGTGCATTGTATTTTGTATTGTTTTAAATTTTTTTATAAATATTTAATACTACAACACAGAGGAACAAAGGAAGTCCAAAAAACTTGTTAACACAAGAATGTTTAAATTGCAACATGGCTTCGTATGCATGTGGGTTCTTAATCTAACAAAACAATACGTGCCAGTTGCCCTTAAGAAGCAACAAACATCAGATTGCATTACTTACAGTTTTCGTGAGCTCATGTTAATATTTAAATTTGTTAAGTGGTTTGAGATTTAAAAACAAGCTCTCAGGGATGATGTATTTTAATTTTAGAGCAAAAACATAAACTTTAGTTTGATATTTAATTTTTAAATAGTTTTAAATAAGTTGCAAGTTTTTAAATCACTAATGAGCACTTACAAACACTTGGACTTACACTTTTGTATTTACTTTTTCGAGTATTTTCGGCCAACTGTGTTAAAGACTAACTGTCAAGAAGAGTCCCATGGCTTATTTGCAGCTCCTTTTGTATTGATAATATAAATACACTAGTTAGTGCGACTATCAATAATAATGTGAGCTGGCTGGGTTTATAATTTAATAATAAACAAAAGCGTTAAGTTAAAATTGCCAAAATTTTTATTTTAGAAAGGCACGTCATCCTAAAAATTGGAACCTGAACACCGCACTTCTGCCTCGATATGGTAATTGCTTAAGCTACAATTAAACGAATAAATTTTTTAATATCAGTACACTTTTGGGCGTGCAGTGAACCAATAACCCAAATGTGAATTTTAAATAAAATAACTAAAACTGATTACTGCTGGTACATAGTTTCTACAGTCATTTCGTTAATTGCCTAATACAACTCGTTGCGAACCTTCAGTCAAAATTTCGATAACCTAAAGCTGCCCATTATATTCAAAAAATTAACTAAACAACTTAAAGTTTTCTAAAAACAAAATGAATAACCAGAAGCACCAAAACTTATACATAATTCCAACAATTAATAGTGAAATTTTTTTATTTATCAGAAATGTGAAGATGTCACCCACCCAACCTTAAACCGAAGACAGACGACAGAGTTAATTAAGATTAAAAGCTCACTAATGTAAATTAAAATTTTACTCTGGCAGACGACAGTTTACATTGATATCAAATGGATAGAGGGCAGAAAAAACAGCAGCTACATTTGCTATTGGTAAAAAATCAATTTTTTTGTAAAGAAAGCTGAAATGGCTTTTGCTAGAACAGCTTTATGATATGAACATTGTATAAGCACTAGCAATCATAAATTAGAATGTGTTGCTACAAGCTAGAATCGCAGTAGGGCACTTTGAGGTCAAAAACGCAATTATGGAAATTTGTAACTTAAATGTTATCTGTATGGTGGATAAAATTTCTAAAAAGCATTTGTAAGGGCCGCAACAGCACTTTTTGCAAATCTGACGTGTTTAATATAGACGACAGATAGACAGAATAAAAGAAAACTTTCGAGTCAATAGGAAGGCTTTCCAAAATCTGTGTGAAATAGTCAGAAATATTAAGAGGTTTGACACGAAATTTTGAAATTTCTAATTATGAGGTGCACTTCTTTAGAACTAAATTTGTTGTTTATTTATACTACAATATTTTGTAAATGTGAGCAATCCTTTTTGCACGCCGCAAATCGTTGGTACGTTCCGCTTACAGATCTAGTAGAACCTGTGCAACTTTATTGCACCACACACTTCGCTTCCTTGCCATGGATATCTTATAACTTCATTATTTATGTTTTTTATTAATGGCGTTTAAAACAACGTACCTTTTCTGACAATTTGACATCAGCTTGTTGATTATGGACTTTGTTGCCACACTGGAATAGCTTAATTCAGTATAAGTTCATTTTGATTAAGTGCATTTGCAATAAATCTAATATACATTGGAATGAGGATGATTCAAAAGGTAATTTGAATGAAGACTGCTAATGCAAATTAATGCTGCCATCTGTCTCTGCTATTATAAACTTTACATATTTTCTTATTTAAATGTGGGTTACGATGTTCCAAAACGCGACCTTTAGATATTTAAAGTCCACTCATCTGTAGAAAGTACTTTATAGATAATTGCTATTATAAATAATTACAATCGCCCCTTTAACAACTAGGAAACCACGCCTACATCATTGTACATCATTTCTTTACGTTTTATTTTTTAGGTTTTTGTGATTCTATGTTGCATTAATTTTTATATCGAATCAATCGCCGCGGGCGACCAAAGAACCCCAAATAGGGTTAACCAACTCCACTGCCTGCTAATGAAAATAATGGAAAGCTTATTTGACTGGAGATCTGGGAGAATAACAACATAATCATGCTTTTCACTCAAGGGATTAATGGACGTCCAAGCCGCAATTATTGACCAACGGATGCCTTAAAAGCCAATGGACACCTAAGTCACCAATATATCAAAAGGGGTCATTGAACCCCTAACGTCCCTAAAGACAATAAAAGATAACATAAGAGATCTAAAAATGACAACAGAACACAATTTAGCGATAACTTAAATTGATGACTGATTTTCATTGTTCATCTGGTAGCGCTGTTCAAGCGTTAATATATTCATAAGGATTTGTAGGAATATACTGAACATAAGTGTCAAAGGGTAAGTGCACTATAATAGTTAGCTTGTCAGTTAACCCTTTCGAGAAGCATTATAAAACTGCCAAATGCCAGTTGGACTCACGGATGTAGGGCATGGTACCATGTATGGGCAACCCTTTAATTTTTAATTTTATATACACGTTTTTTTTTTTGTTGTTTTTGAAACTCCATTCTCCATTCTCTTTCTTATATGATCCAAAAGCAAAAAAATACGCTAAATTCAGGTGTTCCTTAGGCACTCCTTTTGAGTTTAAACTATGTTTTTTTAAATTTGATCTTATATTTGCCATTGTCGTCAAAATCAAGGCGCCTATGGGCAAACCCATAAATTTATATTTTCTGTTCACTTTTATTTTTGTAATGGATATACTTTAAGATACTTTGTGTAAATTTTAAATGTCTTTCTCAGTTAATCACATTACTAATGCGGCTTAAAAACAAGGCCATGTACCTTAAAACACATCACTGTTGGGGCTAAAAAGCTTTTTTTATAATATAACTATCAAATCAATCTGCAAACGTTTTTTTCTTCGAAACGTTGTAATTTTTTCTCCTCTGGCTGTGTACGTTTGCATATTTTCCTTCCCCAAGATAAAGTTTGATGGATAAATTAAGCGAAATAAATAAGTAATAAATTAAAAACAAGGCCTCTAGCCGTTGGAAAGTCGAGACAAACATACACAAGAACTCAAACTTTTGCAGGAGAGAAAGTAAACGATTTGATGCTACAACAAGCCTTAACTCCTGACCTCCCCTATTTGAAACTACCGTCATTACTTTTGGTTGCTACCTTTTTTCGCTTTAAAATCTTCTCGTTGTTTTCATAAATCTTTATTCTTCCAATTTTGAAGCATAACACAATTATGCTGATGACTTAATAATAAGTTTTAGTAAAAGAATAAAAAATTTTGAAAAGCAAACTTTCTGTTGCATGTTTAGATTTAATTGAGTTTTACACAACGTTTATATTTAAACATCTTGCAATACAGTCACACATATATATCACACTCGCTTAACATCCAGTTTAAAGACATGATATAAAATATTAAACAGGAATTTAAATTTTCCTTTTTACGGCGTAAAATTTACAATAAAAATTTAACAAAAAACCACTTTCAGTTTAACTTTTTTTTGAACACAAGCGTGACTGTCACAATCGCCAAACTAAACTGTAAAAAAGCATGTTGCTTCAAACAAATTGTATAGAAAAATAGTTGAACCCTTAAATGAACACTTTTTGGCCAGAAAAGTATAAAAAAAACTTCCTACAAAATTTATTTTGTAAAATGAAAGCTTAACTTTAATTAATTGGCTGAAAACATGCAGAACAAAGTGTTGCAGTGTGCAGGCAACAAGCAAGCAAAAAATGGCTAAAGGAAACAGCAAAAATGTAAACGTATTTGTATTTTAAAAATCACTATAATTCATTTTAACAAAAGGCGAAAATTATACACACACACACACACTCACACACTTACGCACACATATTTAAGAAAAGTTTAAAAAACTTGCTAATTACAATAAAAAAACACAAACAAAAAAAATTCTTAAACAAACAAAGGAGAAAATATCGCAAAATAATATATTTTAATCAGTTTTGTTTAAAACTGAATCAAGCAAAATAATATTTGCCACTCTCAAAGGAATCAAATGCAATATTTAGAAAAAGGGTATCATAAGGTTTTAAATAAATAAACAGAACTAAAATGCAATGTAATTGCGAATATTAGCAAAAGCCACAAAATGCACAAGTAATTCATAAATAAAATTGCTATAAAATGAAAAACTCTTTCATTCAGATCTTAAGAATAAAATATCCTTTTGAGCACTAAATATAATGCGCTTAAAAACAAATATCATAATTTAAAGCTGTTCATAAAATGATATTTTTTTATTTTTCAATTGTTGGTCGAAGTACTTTAGAGTTGTAACAAATGGATATTGAATTAACATGAAAATTTATAAATAATGGGCACAAATTTTTCTCTTACAAAATTCCAGATTTTTGTAAATAAATCAACTGGACTGATTAAAGCAAGAATTCACATACTTTTAGTAGGGAAATAACCAATTCCCAGATTCCAAAATCACACATAAATAAGCCCAAAATTTGTATATTTTATACTTTTGCATATAAAACCAACATTTAGTTCCAGAATATATAAAAAACACAAAGATTCATAAAATCGGTCTTAGCTTACCCCACGTCTCCACTAGCCATCAAATTGAACAAGCGCATAATGCAGGCAGAACAACGGTATTGATTTGTTCATGCTCTTGTATGTGGCGAAAACGTGTCGATGTCCATGTTCTATTTAAGCATGATTTTCTATTTTTCGTCAGGGTTGTTTCAATGTTTTTAATAAAAAAGAGAGTGTTCGCATTGTTGATCAATAGATGGCGTTAATTCGAAATAGAGAAATCATACTAAAAGTCATCATTGATGGCGAACACCATTGCTCAGACAAATGTTTGGCCAAGGATGGTTAAGCATGAATGAAACATGAACATTGGGTGTCTACATCAGCCAAGTTCATGTGCGACATGACGTTCACACCGAGCTGATAGCTTGTGAAGACGTAGGGTTAGGCATTCGTAAGGCCAAAGTAGAAGTTTCTTGGAGCCAGCGTTTTAAGGTTATTAGTTTTTTTTTTTTCAAGCACGCTAATAATCATGCCTTTTAGAATGATGGAACAAATTTCAGCTTCTGTCTAAAAAAAGAACAAAGAAATTAAATATTAAATAAAATTTTACATAAAAATGTCATCGGCTTATTTGTAAAAAATTTAGTATTTCCTGAAAGGTCTCTTCAAAAGCTTCTAAATGATACCCATATAGACCATATTAACAATCGAACTTTTTATGAAAATTTCGGAAGCCCATAACACAGAAAATATGGGAAAGCGCCAATTTTTTCTCGTAATATTTTTTTGTTTTTTAATTCTCCATCGCTCTATATATTTGTTGTTTTGATTGAAGTTACTTCATTATTCCAAACGATATAAAAAATTGGAGGCAAGCGTGGTGTTAAACACACTGCCTCGAGAGACATTGACCGATATTGCTGATTTTCAAAAGCAACTCTTCCGACACTATGTCTGATCGATTTGCGTATTAAAATTTTTTCTAGCTCATCTAGTGCCCTGGCAAAATTGATTTCAACACTAACGCAGACGGATAGCGAACAGACGGACATCACTCAATCGGCTTCGCTATGCATAAGGACTCAGAATAAATAAATTTTATGTGATATTGTAGAAATTACAAATGGAATGACAAACTTAGATATACCATTTTCCCACCTGTGGTGAAATGGTAGAACTAAGGTATCTGAGTCAGTGAATGCCCCTTAATATTACATCAGATTAGGCAGTTAAGAAGCCTGCCTATTAAAACAAGTGTAACAAAGAGTGATATTTGTTAAAAATCTTCTTTTCTGTTACATAACAAAAATTTCCATAAAAAATACGTAAAAATGTCTTTTCTTCTTCTTAGTAGCCAAACTTCGTCGGAACCATCGTTGGAAACAAAATTTAGGTATAGAAAGCCCTAAACATTGCTATATTCTAACACTCGGTGAACACAATCCGTCTACCATCGCCCTTGGAGCCCACAGTATTTTTTAAGGGACGATTTTAAAGGGACGATTTGAGTGCTTTTTTTCTTCAGCATTTTACCGATTTGGAATTTTTTGAAAAAACAATTAAATTAAATTTTTAGTTTGCGATGCTTTTATATATATATATATATATATATATATATATATATATATATATATATATATATATATATATATATATGTGGCACCCTGTCAACTGGTACTCGGTACCTATGTAATGGTTGCTTGGTAACTTAGAATGTTACAACACAAAACAACCACCATTATTTGTTCTCATTCTTATTCATCTTAACGAACACACGCACGCGTATTTAAAACCGATCATCAACTTAATAAAATTAAAAGTAAAATTAAAACAAAATCATTTTATATTTTTTGATAAATAAAATTAAAATTTTTATTAAATTAATTGTAATTAAATATCGTCTTTTTATTAGTATACAAATACTAAATTGGTGACCCCGTGCCCAAGTACACAATTTTTTTGGAAGTTTTTTCGACAATTTTTTTCTTCATCGCTGCAACAAGTGGCGGCCATATTGCAATTAAGTGCAACCCGCCATCTTGCAAAAAATTTGCAAGGTTAAGTAAAATAAATTACGTAATTTTTTCGACACTATGCCGAATACTGACGATAGCGGGCTGTCATCGGTAAATGCCGGTGGTAGCATAGCAGGTGGCTCTCCCGCACAACAACCAGCATCACATAGTGTAAGTGTGGTTTACGCTCGATTGCCCGTGCCGCAAATGTCGAACACGAACATAGAAGCGTGGTTTACGACAATGGATTTTTGGTTTACGGCATCGGGCATTGTCGCCGATAAGCAAAAGATGGCCACCGTTTTGGCAGCACTCGACCCGAACGTTGTTGGACAACTGGCAGATATAATTGCGTCCACGCCAGCCACGGACAGGTACGATTATATAAAAGAAAAAATCATCGAGCACTTTGCGGACAGCGAGCAACGACGTTTAGATAGACTCCTGTCGGAACTCCCTCTCGGAGACAAAAAGCCGTCAGAACTATACTTCGAAATAAAGCGCGTCGCTGGTTCCACTCTGGGGGATGCAGCCCTTAAAGGGTTATGGACGAAGCGCTTACCAGAGTTTGCACAACCCGTCGTGGCCGCTTCAACTGGTACGGCCGCCGAATTTACAAAAATTGCCGACTCCATTGTCGATGCGATGGCAACTAGCCGAATCAACAACATAAGTACGCGTACATCAGGTGATATAGATGAGCTACGTGCTGCTGTCGTCGAACTTGGAAAAAAATTCGAAAAATTTTCGACACGTTCACGCTCACGGTCACGTTCACGTAAAACAACAACACGTAATCGATCACAAAATCGTCCCAACTACAACAGCAACAACACGACTGGTGATGAGTGCTGGTATCATCAAAAATATGGCCGAAAGGCACAAAAATGTCGCAGTCCCTGTCGGCACAAGCAGCGTCACGTGAACGCCGTGACAACAGCATCATCTAATTGACTTTCTGGGCCGGTGGAGGATTCCGACGAAAGATCCCCTGCCAAGAGCCAAATATTTCGTCTCCAGGTGATGGACAAATTAACGCAAAAAAATTTTTTGGTGGACACCGGCGCCGACGTCTCTCTGCTGCCACCGACTGCGAAGTCTTTTGACATTCGACCAACAGGCATTATGTTGTTCGCTGCTAATGATACACCGATTAAAGTCATCGGCGAAAAACGTGTAAAATTAGACATTGGCCTACGTCGTGAATTTTTTTGGTCATTTGTGGTTGCTGATGTGACATCACCAATCATTGGCGCCGACTTCATCAAATTTTACGATTTGCTCATCGATCTACGACGCAACCGTCTCATCGACAACGTCACCGGTTTAATCGCCCAGCTTACGCCATCAAATTGCTGTGAGGTAACTGTCATCAAAACTTTTAATTCAACCGAACCTTTCGCCGACATTTTGAAAAATTTTTCCGACGTCGCCAAGCTTTCACCGTATGGTTCTACAACAACATCATCAATTTTTCACAAGATCGAGACGACGGGACAACCTGTTTTTTGTCGCCCACGACGTTTATCGCCGGAGAAGCTGGCAGCTGCAAAAAAAGAGTTTGAATTTTTGATGAAAGCTGGTATTTGTCAGCCGTCTAACAGCAATTGGTCTAGTCCGTTGCACTTAGTCAAGAAAAGTGACGGTACATGGAGGCCATGCGGGGACTATCGTGCCCTCAACGCACAGACGTTGCCAGATCGTTATCCTCTACCCTATTTGACCGATTTTACGGCAAATTTGTGAGGTAAGAAAATATTTTCTAAAATTGATTTACAAAAGGCTTTCCATCAGGTGCCAATCCACCCGGATGACGTTCCAAAAACAGCCATCAGCACCCCATTCGGTCTATACGAATTTAAATTCATGACGTTTGGCCTATGTAACGCCGCTCAAACGTTTCAGCGGCTGATCAATGAGGTGTTACGTGGTTTGGATTTTGTTTTCCCTTACATCGACGACATTTGTGTCGCTTCGTCTTCGGTTGAACAACATCGTCGTGATTTGGCCGAAGTTTTTCAACGCCTTCGGGAAAACCATCTTGCCATCAACCTAGAAAAATGCGAATTTGGCAAAAGCGAAATCAAATTCCTTGGTCATCTAGTCAACGCCGATGGTATTCGCCCGTTACCTGAAAAAGTAGATGCCATTCGTAATTTTCCGAAGCCGAAAGTGGCTCAAGAACTTAAAAGATTCATCGCCATGTTGAACTTTTATAGAAAATTCTTGCCACATGCTATTTCGTATCAAAATCAACTACAACAACTAATCATCGGCAACAAAAAAAACGATCGTACGCCCATTGTGTGGAATCCGACTGCTGAAGCTGCTTTCGACCGCTGCAAAAACGAGCTAGCCAACGCAACGCTTTTAGCTCATCCAGCTGCCGAAGCCGAACTTGCAATTTACGTCGACGCATCCGATACAGCAGTGAGAGCAGCACTCCATCAAAAAATTAATGGTATGCTACAGCCTGTAGCATTTTTTTCGAAAAAATTTACAACAACTCAACAAAAATACTCTACGTATGATCGAGAATTATCAGCAATTTATCAAGCCGTTTGTCATTTTCGATATATGATCGAGGGTCGCAGTTGCTACGTCGTTACCGATCATCGTCCGCTGATTTTTGCTTTTCAACAAAAGCTTGAAAAGGCTTCGCCTCGTAGAATCCGCCAACTCGATTTCATCAGCCAGTTCACTACTGATATTCGTCATACGCCTGGTTTGGAAAACGCAACAGCCGATGCTCTATCTCGCATTGATTCAATCAACCAAGTTGTGGACTACAACCGCATTGCAGCCGCTCAACAACATGATGACGAACTCCAGCAAATGCTTAAAAATTCAGGTACGCAAATAAATTCGCTAAAACTAAAATTTTTTTCAATCCCAGGTTGCAACGACCAACTAATCTGTGACACAACAACGTCTCGTGTACGCCCGTACATTCCGAAGGAATTTCGTGCACAAATTTTGACGACGATTCATAATTTATCGCATCCAGGTGTCCGAGCTACAACTAAATTGGTCACGAGCAGATTTTGTTGGCCTGGGATTAGAAAAGATGCTGCCGTTTTCGTCCAAAACTGTCTACAATGTCAACGATCAAAAGTACAACGACACACACGATCATCTCCAGCAAAATACGAACCACCGAAAGAGCGATTCGCTCACATAAACATCGATATCGTTGGTCCATTTCCATTGTGCGAAGGACAACGATATTGCCTCACCATAATGGACCGTTTTACCCGCTGGCCGGAAGCGGTTCCGATTCCTGATATGTCCGCCGATACAATCGTAAAAGCTCTCTTATCCCAGTGGATTTCCAGATTTGGTATTCCAGCTCGAATAACATCTGATCGTGGTCGTCAATTTGAATCAACGATTTTTGCCGAGTTGATAAACACAATTGGTGCGACGCATCTTCGTACAACACCGTATCACCCTCAATCAAACGGTATTATTGAGAGGTGGCACCGAACGTTTAAAGCAGCAATTTTATGCCATAATCCAGCAAGATGGGTACACCATTTGCCAATAATTTTGCTTGGACTACGAGTTGCCTTTAAGCCCGATTTAAAAGCGTCGCCAGCTGAATTAGTGTATGGTTCAACGTTAAAGATTCCTGGAGAATTTTTTCATTCATCGCACATTCCCGATTCAACAAACGATTTTGTATCTGAATTTAGATCAGCGATGCAAAAGCTCAAGCCGACCGATACGTTTCATCATTCAACGCCTCGAACTTTCATCTCGAAAAATCTACAAAGTTCGACACACGTCTTCGTCCGCAACGACTCCGTCCGACCTTCGCTTACTCATCCGTACGATGGTCCATTTTTGGTATTAAAACGTCACCAAAAATTTTATACAATTTTGATTCGAGGTCGTCATAGCAACATCAGCATCGATCGACTTAAACCTGCCTTCATCACTAACAATGATCTCAACACTACATCACCTGAAGTTCCTGCCGTTCCTCCAGAAGCCATATCAACAGATACGCCTCCGGAACTACCTGATAATTTTGATCTCATCACCGAAACGTCAACACATTCCAGCCCATCCGTCAGTTTTTCACCTGATGTTCTCCAGCCAAGAACTACTTCAAGTGGTCGACCGGTTACAGTTCCTCTAAGGTTCAGGTGAACCTCCTCCAGCGGGGGGAATGATGTGGCACCCTGTCAACTGGTACTCGGTACCTATGTAATGGTTGCTTGGTAACTTAGAATGTTACAACACAAAACAACCACCATTATTTGTTCTCATTCTTATTCATCTTAACGAACACACGCACGCGTATTTAAAACCGATCATCAACTTAATAAAATTAAAAGTAAAATTAAAACAAAATCATTTAATATTTTTTGATAAATAAAATTAAAATTTTTATTAAATTAATTGTAATTAAATATCGTCTTTTTATTAGTATACAAATACTAAATATATATATATTTTTTTTTTTTTTTATTAAAAATCTTTAAAAAAATAAGAAATAATTTTAAATTTTCATAACTTTTTTTTTGTTTTTTTTTATATATATCATACTGTTATAAAACACAAAAAATTTGCAAAAACGGAAAAAATTAGAAGACTAAATATTTCTTTTTTATTTAATACTAGCTGAACCCGGTGAGCTTTGCTACCCCCTCGTTATTATATAAAAATAAAAGTATTTATATATTTACAAAAATTTATTTATTTAATTTTAATTTAATTATTGCAATGCTTTAGGATATACAAAATTTTTAGTTTGCCCATCAGGAGCATACACATATAAGTCGGTGGGTTTTCCTACACGCGAGCATGCAACACAAAGCGAAAATTTAATGACGATTGGTCCAGTAGTTAAGACTATATTACGATTTTTAATTTTTCTAAAAAGGGGCGGGGTCCGACCCCACTTTAGCATAATATTTGCAAAAAGTCTTAATAATTTATTACTGCTACTAATGTTAGCTAGAAAAACCAATTTTCGCTTTTCTGCTTCTAGAATTTAAAAGTATGTAGCCGTTTTTAATAAAGCGTCAAAATTAACTTTTATTTTTAAGAATTGAAACACATAATTATCTGTGTTTTGCGTCCTCTGCTGCCGTCAATAGGAGCTAGATCTTAAAAATTCTTTCACGCGGATTCGAACTATAACGTCAGCTGTCGAACAGTATAAGGTTCGTTACAATACGAGATAAAGTTATTTTTAATTTTATAATTGTCTATAGAACAGAGCACAGTTAAGCGCCCTCAGTGCTTAAAGAAGTTTTAAATAAGGGGAGTAGAATCCTGCTCTTACTACTTTTATATTAAATTGGATTTTAAAAGTTTTTGGTGTATTAGGACTGATGTTTGGTGAGCAACGGAGGAACTTTTTTCCAGACCAAGATATTAGGCAGAACGTACTTAATTAAAGTCTTCAATATCTAGGGAATTTCGCGAAATAAATTGTAACAAATCTGAAAATTTTTTACCCCCGTTTATTTGAAACTTCAACTTCTTTAGAGGAGGAATCTGGCTTTGTAAACAGAGTATTGGTACCATTGTAGAATAAGCACAAACTAAGCTGCAGTAGGCCAAAGTTTACCACCTCGGGTGACGCTTGCATTTTCCTTCAATGTTACCCGTTGGCCAAAATTTTAGCTTCTTTGCACAATTGTTACTGTGAAAAATAAAAACCCATTTACTTAAAAAACAGAGTTCCAAGAACTTAAAGCACAAAAATCTTTAATCTCTTATAAAACTCTTTGAACACGACTATTTCCATTATTTTCGTGTTAATTTTTCTGTGAGTACATATTTTGTTATACATTGTGTTTGATCTTCTATCCAATAGTTTTTCGCTTTTAAATATAACTTCAGCAATAATAAATTTTGTTTTTCTTTTTATTTTTATTTTTATTTTCTGTTATGCTGCTACTTAATCAAATTCTTTTATTTTATATTCAACGTTCCCATCCATTGAATTTACTTCTTTGCATTAAGCTATCAGCCACCCAAACCAATTTTATAATTCATTATTTTGCATGGAAATGCAAAATTTATTTTATTACTGAACTACGCAAAATAGATTAGTATTTCTATTTTTTATTCGTTTTAGTTTTATAATAAATTGCATTTAAAATTCGCATAAATTTAAACGAGAAAATTATTACATTGGAAATGGAATAAAAATATGAATAGATGCGATTTGATAGAAACAATCGGTTTAACGGCATTGTAGAGTTGTTAGTGACGCAAGCGTTTGAGAATTAGGTTGCTTGTTACTTGAAGACTCTAATAAAAAAAAATTTTATTAACACTTTGACACGCATGATGTCAGCTGCAGTTTTTTATAACGTAAAGAACAAAATTAATATACAAAAAATTTTAGGGCATTTCAAATTCGTTTAATTTGTATTTTTGAAACCAAATAGTTTGCAGTATGATTTCTTCATGTTTTTACTCATAAATTGCAAATTTATCTAAACGACTTAAATGCTATAGATTTATTTTATTTTTGAGCAACATTTTTACTTTGATCAGCAAAAGATTCTTTTCATCAATAAAAATTCAATTGAATTCATAAGCGAATAAATCACATATTAAAAAGAGCGTAAAATTATTCATATAATAAAATGTAATAGAATAAAAATCGCTGGTTTATTATTGAAAATATACGATTTCTTTTACAGCAAAAAAAAAACACAAAGCACATTTTTGTAAATAAGTGAATTTTTAAGAGCAAACAAGAATTTTATGTTTCAAAAAGGTTCATGGTAATAGGGAAACAGTTAAATGATGGCAAATTGTGCAAAATGCATTTAATACTGGCAGTAATTTATTAGTTTCTTACTTATGAAAACAAATAATGCTGACAATAAATCTTAAAATTTATGTTTGATTGAAAAAGAAGCAGTTTTGTCTTTAGGGAAGCCAAAAGAAAAATGATGAACAAAAAAAAAATATTAAAACTTTTATTAAAGTTGAAATAATGCAACATTGTCAAAAGTTAAAAAAATCAATGTTCCATAATGTCAACAAATCAGCAGGGGATCATATTGATAAGGGAATGTATTATTTCACTTTGAATTCAAAATTGCTATTAGGTCAATTAGGTTAAGTTAAATTTTCTTTCTTTCTTGAAGAGATTAGAAAGAATGTTACAGGTTTAGCGGACTTCATCTTTATGAAATACTAGCAGGGCCCACGACTTCGTCTGTGCATCAATCCTCATTTTCTTAAAATTAAAATTTAGATAATGTGTTTCATAATATTTATTGTAGAGTTTTTCAAGCAGTGTTAAACATTTTTCCATTTACAAAAATGAAATGTGCAGAGAACTGTTTTAGTATTCTATATTTTAGCCAAAGTTCTTAGGGATCTCCTCACAAAATTTTATTATTATTTATTTTTAGGGATGCAGCCGATATCAATACCGATATGTCGGCGATACTTCTGGTTTTTCGATATATCGATATCGGCGATATTTTACTGTCGATACGCCGATGCTTCTTATAATTTTCTTTACAGTTTTTTGAACAAAATATTTACTTTTTAATTTTTTTTTTTTTTTGCATGACAACTATCAGTAATAACATATTAAAAGCAGAACATAAAATTAAAATGAGTTCTGTCGCATCTGAGAGTCTACTTTCCACTTCAGGTCTGCTTAAAATGGGTTAAAGAATTCATCTATCTCCGCAAATTTTGAAAACACTTTGTTTTTTTAAACAAAAATTTTATTAATATAAATTTTAAATATTAATCTTTTGCAGTGTTGTTTTTATAATTTTAATTTAATTTTAACATGATCTCGAATTTAATTCGTTGTCTTTTAATTTCTTATTAATATCAATTTTAAGTCTTGAGCCAATCTGAACTGAATGCCATCATTTATTTTGTAAAATTATAAATATTGCAGACGTTTTGTAGTTTAAAAATTTAAATTTTAGAGACTAAAATGTATTGAAAATTTTTATGATTTGAATGGCTCATTAGTAAACACTGTTATTTTGTATAATAGAAGAATTACTCTACTTGATTTTGTTAATTTTTACTTAAGCTCGATTTTAATATGCGTATCGGTATCGGAGTCTGCATCGGTGATATTTATTTTTGAGTATCGGTATCGGATCGGCGAAACGGTATCGTTATATCCCTATTTATTTTATTTATATCTAGCAGTTTTTGATGATGCGACAGACAAACAGATAAAAATTTTATAAATAGGTGTTTTGTATCTCATGTCGATTGCTATCTACACTAACAACAAAATTTTAAAAAATATTTCATGTACAGAAATGACCTCGCTACTGTCTTACTACATGTACAGATACTGTTACGATTTTCCTTTTCAAATGAAAGGGTTTTTTTAACTACAAATACCAGCACTTCAACTTTTATTTTACTATTCTCTGGTACTTTATTTATTTCCAATTTCCTTTTTTTATTATTATTTCTTATTTTGCTGCTGTTGCGAGATTGGATTCTATGATTTTTTTTTACCTTAAATACGCTTTAAAAAACAAGCATACCCCTACAACACTGCATTACTCCGGTGGACCTTAAACTACTCGATGTCTTATAAAGCAATAATGGGGCTAACAGCGCACAGGCACTGGGGCACGCTGTCACTCCGGCGAGACTCGAGTTTACGATCTACTGTTTTACCAGTCAGTCCCTTTCAACCAATTATGTGACGACTGCGCCAAATACATTACTTTTATGACTGCATAATGCTGCGTTAAGGTTCGGACTACGATTTTCTTATTCTTTCTATACAAGCTCCTCAACTATCCGATCTGTCGGCCTTCACCGACTAATCCGATCGAATCTAGATTTCGATAGGTTTTAACGGCTCTATATTTATGCCACTGATAGGATTTAAACTATAACTAGCGATACAACAAGCAGGCAACTCTATCAAGGCAACCAATCTGGCTACTTAACTCGTGTAAGTTCTTTATTCCTCTTATTCTCTTCGTACACCACAATTTTTTATTATAGTGCTGGAAATAACAATCTATTCTGTTTACCACACACACTCGGACAACAACAAAATTAGCTTTTGTCGTTTCAGATATGAAAAAGGTGGCAAGGTCTTATTTTTTTAACAATACCATAATGGGCTGTTCTATGTCAAAAATGAAGAGGCAGGTGTTATTTCAGCTCCTTTCACACTATAATACTGAGTATTAAGGCTTGTCAAAAACATGAATCCTACGAGAAATTGTGAAGGTGTAAAAGCAATATATTATCAAAGTATGAAACAATACGGAATAAAATTAAATATTTTTTATTTTTATTTACCAAGAAGCTGAACGGCCAAAAATTATCATGAGGCGGCATTTCCGCACCATACATAATATTCTTCAGTCGCCGTTGCTTAAATTTCGTACCAGCTTGGTAATTTTCATTTTATTTCAAGTGTGGTAGTGTGAAAACAAAATGTCATGTTACGCTGGATTTCTTGACAATCAGAATAATTCTCATTTGATTTCATTCTTACAAAAATCCAATGAAAATCTTAATAATTAGTATATTAGTGTGAAAGGAGCTTTCGCAGAAGCAGCATATCTCTTAACACAATGTCAGTTCAGCGGGGTACACTAATGTACTGAAGAACCCCGAGACAGAAGCTACGTAGATTAGATACTACCAGTCTTTGACCGGATGACGCAATACTACAGAGAATGTCAACAGAATATGGGCTATTACCGCTGTTAAGCATGAGGCACCTTGACTCATTCAGGGGATGAGCGCATACTTTGGTTGACTGTACCCTCTTAGCGGATTCTTCGCTGCATTTTTCTCTCGGGCATTCTCGGACCCGCGGTTCTTTCTTCTCTCCTTCTCCTTCTGCCCCTTTTCATCTATTCATCCCTAATTTTTATCTTAAGCTTCTCTCTCTGTTTCTTCTTCTCTCTCCCTTCTAACAGCAGGTAACACAAAGGGACCAATCAATGGACCCAAGTGGGCTGTGGTAACACGGCCGCCTGCCTGACCTAACCTAACCTAAGCTTGAGGCGTACAACCTGCTTACTTTGTACCTTATTCGACGGTATGTATTGTGATTAGAAGCCGTATATAACAATTAGTGTTGTCACTGATCCGGATTCTTTTTGTTTTTTTTTAACAAATAATTTTGAAATTTCATACTTTTCTGGGGGCTCCAATTTAGTGGGGTCCTATACATATCATCTGATAAATATTACTTATATTTATTTGACTTCTGGAATTCCAGTACTTTGATTATAAACTAAATAATAAACAATTTATTCTTAAAGCTTTTTGGCAAATAAAACACCCCTTTTTGCACATTAAATAAACTGGCAGATGTTTGACAATAAAAAACGTATTTAAGCTTCTCACTTCATCCACACAAAAAAGCAATAAATTTGTTGAAAATATTTTCAATGTCATTCTATCTAAAATACTTTATCTCCCCTTCAATTTACAAAATTAACAAAGGCCCCATAAGTCATGTGTAATTATCAGAAAAATAGAATATTAAACAACATAATTTACCATATTCTATACTCTGGTCCTTGGCCCACACGGCTAAACAAGGATATAAAGTTAATTAACACTTTCTTAAAAATTGTTTTTTTTTTATTTTTTGGCCATTTGAACCCTTTTTAGATAAATAAAGCAAATAAACAACAAAAACAAGCAAATAAATGCATAATAAACAAACCAATCAAGCTAAAAATGAAGAACATTTTTAAAAGGGAGTCTGGTGAGAAAAGGTGTCACTCAGTCAGTGTAAAAATAATGAACAAACGTTCATACGTACATTTGAACATTTGTATATATTTAAATAACTTTCCTCATCTTGCTAAAAAGTACTACCAGCTTTATAGTCATGGTCTAGTGTGTTTCTATGTTTGTCTCTAAAACGTAAGATTTATTGGATTTTATGGCATAAAATAGGATTTGCTTGCTTTATCTGCTAGACTGGCTTCAAAAAGAAGACCACTGTATTTTTTCCTTGTTTTGGTTGCAGCTACAATGACAGGGTACATAGCGCCTTTTCTGTAGACATTTTGTTTATTGTTAAAACAAATTAATACAATATAGAAAAAAAATACAAGACCCAAATTAAAGGTTTAAAAATCTAATAAATTTTAGATATTACACTTCAAGAAAAATTTTGTGGTTGGTGAAATTTTTTATTTAAGAGATGTTAGCAGGAGATAATTTGATCCTAAATAAGAAGTATTACTTTCACTATTGGTTAAAGTCTTGATTTCAGTAGTATGAACAAAAATCTCATTCCTTCTTACAGAAGTTAGCATAAACGCTTGTTAAGCCTTAAGACCTTAAGCGTCACCTGACTGAATCAGCAAAAGTATTTTTAACTATGCGAATTTTTTTTTTTAATTAGGACCAGCGCTCAGGGGATGACCCCTACTTATGCAATGCATTGTGCCAGAACTAGGAACTTAGGTTGTGGGAAGTGGGATGGAGGGTGTAGTGCTTGTGGACATTTGATTTGAACCTTTGCAGATTAAAAGTGGCAGGAAAGACCTCTGCAGGGAGTTTACTCCACTGTTCGGCTAAAAACGAACTGTTCGGCTAAAAACAAATTTTCTCTGTAATGCGCAGTGCGATTCACTGGCCAATCGACCACAAAGGAATGCGCTGTTGATGCAGAGCGCGTTGCGCGTATGAAATTACGGTTTTCAGAACGAGTTCCCTGATTTCATAAGAGCACATTCCTTTGCAGTAACGATAAAACAGTGAAACACACCCCACATTTCGTCGATTCTCCCGTGAGTCAATAGAACTGGATACCCTACTGTCACCGATGAGCTTCTTCGCTCTATATGATATATGGCCGTACTGAAAGTTGGTACGAAGCAAAAACAAATGTACAAGACGAGTTACAGACAGAACAACAAAGAAATGCTTTAAGTTCTGTGGACTTCGTCTCACCATATTACTCACTATATATATTAATCTTGATTAGTTGATTAAATAAATGATGTTTACAATATACACAACCTCAGGTAGATAGATGAGAAAAATTCTGATGAAGGATGTAGCGATTTAGAAAATGCGGCATTACCTTCTGCTAGTGTCTAATTTTTCTTGTTTTTTTTTTCGGAAATCCTCTGCATACAATTGTAAATGATTTTTCTTTCAAAAAATTTAAATTAAATATAATTCAGTTAAAAAATTTACCTAAGACGAAAAAAAATTAAGTTCATTTATATTATCCACGTTTCAAATCCTGATTGGGAAAAAATTAAAAGTCAATATATATTTTTTAATTCTTTATATTTTTCGATGGTTAAAAAATTTCATGATAATAACCAGAATAAATTTTTTGTTAGTATAATAATTTTAATTAAATAAGATAAGCTCTCATTGAAGAAACTAAAATTTTGGAGAAAAATGTCTGAATATTCAAATTTAAAAACCTTTCTAATGTAAGAGTATAAATACAACCTCACAGTTGCGGATGCGGTTTTTTTTTATATGAAGTTTTGAAAATATAAAACGCTAAACGAATCCGCTAGAAATTAGAATCTATTTTAATTTCTATGCGTTTTCTCTCAAACTCTCAATTTTCGATTTTTTCTCTTTCATCATGTTGCCACCATTTTAGTTTTTAGTACGAAAATTCATATATGTTAATATTTTTTGTGAATGACTAGGAAAAAAGAAGAAAAAAGAAACGTGAAAAGTCATTCAAAAATAAATAAAAAAGATATTGATATCAGTAAGAAAATTATTGTTATTGTATAAATTTTTAAAATTTTTTTAATAGCAAGAAATAAAAAATTAGTACAAAAATAATGTGAAATGACAATAAAATCCGCATCTGTCGCCGCAATTTATTTAATTTATTTTTTCTATGTGATGCGGAATCCGGCACCGCAACCTCTACTCTAATCGAATTTTTCAATTGAAAAAACTCTTCATTAAAAAACTTTCTATTAAAATAATTGTAATCAAGACGAAACTCAGAAATAGTATACAGAGCGATATAGTTAATGTTTTTTGTTTACAACTACGGGTTCAATGAGGCCGGATTATAACACCTTTTAGGTAAAAATTTTAAATTAATCTGTTCAATATACACCCTCGATAATTAGCACCATCAAAATTATAATTTCAGCTGAAATTTTATTAGATCCCTGTATTTTGAAAATATATAAAAATATTTTCTACAAGGAAATAATCAGTAACAGTAGCCACTTTATAATAAAAACAATTCAAAGTCGGTTCTAAAGCAATAAATATACAAACAAAAAAATAGACACTTGGTAACCTTCTCTCTCCTTCTTATTAAGTCTATTAAAAATACAATTGGACAAGAAAATTTCTCTTGATGCATTCAATAGCAATACAAACCGCTACAGTGTTACCTCTTCAAATCTGTCGCGTTGTATCCGTTTCCGTTTGCAAAAAAAAGCAACAACAGAAACATAAATATTTGTGCACGAAATTGTCACGCCATAAAGTTATAGTCACCTTTGACATCTTACCACACATGCAGCGCCAATGATAGCAACAGTACTGATTTGTTCAAACTTTAAAAAGAAAAAGAAAAAAACAATTGGAAAAAGAAAATATTTATTTATCCCTTACCGCCTTAATTCCTACACATTCATGCAAACATTTCAGTAATTGTAAAAACCGCTTTTGCTTGACAATTAAAGTTTTTTATCCTACGAGTAGATGTTTGAAAATGATCTAGAGTTAAATGGTTGTTTTAACCTGTGAGTGGAAATTGGTGAGCTTATTATGATGCGATAAATATCTGAGGTTAAGATTATATAACCTGTCACTTAAAAGTTTAAAAAATAAATATTAAATTTTCCATACACTCCTTTATTTTTTTTTTTTTTGTGGTTAATAATATTGAGAATAAAATTGATGACGATATATTTATGATAATTATATTTATGAAGATTATATTTATGATAAATAGATGATTATTATGATGATAAAACACGATGAGACAGGAGTGATTAATTTAAAAAAGGGTTTTTTTATTAATTAAGGCAAATAGTTTAAAATAGAAGAACAAAATTTGTAAAACTATTTACTGAATAAAGCGCTATTTCGAAAGCGCCTAACACAGCGAGCGACGACATAATATAATGGTTCACAATAACATAGAAGAAAAGCAATATTAAACATTTAGAAGTTTTCGTACATTTATAAAAAACTAAATTTAAAATGCTTTTACGGAAATTTTAATTAAAACCTATTTTAGTAGAACTTTAGAGTAATTTTTTACCTGGAAGAAATTCTTACCAGATGAACACGCTTCTTATTAGAAGACAGGCCTTATGACTCAATTAGCTATCTGAAATTTATCAGGCGGAAATTCTACATTTACAGTGTCAGCGACAAAAAACAAAGAGCTCACAAATTTGCATTTGACCTTCTTTCACTCGAAGGCAAAGTGTCCATTGTGATGCTTCGACGACTAATCCACCCCGCCTGTTTCAGCTTAAAAAAAAAGATATCGGATTTTTTAACAGGAACGCTACAAAAGTAGAGCGACAGGGACAGCAAACGACGCCATATTTCTTGCTGCTCTTTTGACATTTTTCTTCAGTAAGGTTTGCCATTTTATGATGGAAAGATATACGAGCCAACAGCGAGTCGAAATTATTAAAATTTACTACCGAAATTTGGGGTCAGTGGCTTCATAAAAGTCCTAACAGATCAACAATTGAGCGTCTAGTGGAAAAACTTGAATCCACAGGCACAGTACAAAAAGATTTCATAAGAGAATATTGCTGCCGCTGAGGCTTCAGTTGAAGAAAGCCCAAATGTGTCTCTCACACGTCGTTCTCAAGCGTTGGGCATTTTTGTGACGTCGTTGTGGCGAATTTTGCGAAAAAATCTTAGCCTACATACTTACAAGATCAAATTGACGCAAGAACTGAAGCCGCTTGACCACCAGAAGCGTCGTATGTTCGTGAATTGGACTGAGCAACAATTTGAAAATGGTTCGGATTTTCATCAAAAATTATCTTCAGCGATGAGGCTCATTTCTGACTAAATGGCTTTGTCAATAAACAAAATATGCCTTATTGGTTAGGCAGCAATCCACACATGCTCCATGATTGATGAACTTCGTAGGAATATCGAACGGGAAACTGCAGCAGTATCGGCCGATTTATGCTTGAAAACCGTCGAACAGAGAAATCGAGTTCCATACATAATGGCATCGAACGTACTTTCACAGGAATAAAGAATTTCATTGATATCCAAAACCGTTTTTGTGTTATTTAAAAAAAAAACTTTTGTAGCGCTCTTATTGAAAAACGCTTTACAGAGCACGTTAAATTTACATCAATATCTCGTTTTTATTTTGTACGCGAAACTGGGCAATCAACTTCTGTGAGGGGACTAATTGAATTTCTTTAAAAAATAACACAGGAGAGTCAATTTCCTAAACAAACAACAGATCGTGAAGGCTTTTATTCTTAATCATATCGGTTATCTCCGTTTTTTTTTTTTTTTTTTTTTTTTTGTTTAATCGGCACTTAGCATTCTTATAGAGTTTAAAAAAGTCTAATTATTATTAAATATTTGAAATTAGTGTTTTTGTAACAATATCGATTGCTTGGCTGACAATAACAATAACAGTTAATGCTACATAGCATTGCGACACATTGGACAATCGGTAAAAACATATTTGGAAGTATTAAAGTAGCATTTTTTCAACCTTCGTATTTTTTAGGAATTGCTTCCACTAAATACTTTTTTCTCTGGTCGCTAACTTATAGCTTTGTAAAGCAACTTTTGCATTTCAAAGAAGTCAAAAACTTCCTGCAATCGGAGATCGTTTTGAAAGCGAATCTTTTTTACAGAGAATTAAAATGCTTACTTACAGACCAAATAAATGACCATACCAGCGCAAAAATATGTATCGCCTAACATCAACGCGCGAATGGCATCTAAAAAGTGGCATCACCGTTTCTTGAACTTATCTTTTTTAATAAAACAACAGTGAATAGAGATAATAAATACACAAACCACTAGGTTGACCTGAAAATATATTTTCTTTTAAGCAGTGGCAAAAGAAATTCTAAAAAAACAATCAAATAAACAGCCAACTTACCACAACCAAAGCACTGTCAAAATCATATTTTGCAGTTGCTAGGCGTTGATGCAGCCTAATTTTAGATTGTTTCACAAATTTTCTATAGGGATTTTTTATAGAAAGATGACGCTTTAAGGGCTGGCTTAGGCTTAAATTTTAAAAAATTTATTTGCTAGCGATGGACTATACCTTGCATAACAGTGCAGTCACATGGTCAAGTTTTTGTTCAATTCTCTTTCAAGAAATTTACACATACTGCTTGTCAAAATTCGCAAAAATTGAAAGCTGTGAAGTAGGCTGCACGCGATTTTAATCAAGATGCCAAGAAAACACTGACAGCAGAAATTTTAATGCAAATTTGGAGGGAAAAACCTTAATCAGCTGTTTTCTTGAATGTAATTTGAAAGACTTAATTGAACGAAAACTTGAAAGCAAATTCTCAGCAAGTTTTTAAAGTGTAAGTGTATTGGTGAAAAATTGAGAGAAATTTTAAAACTTGAATGAAAACTTGATCGTCTGACACCCTAGTAAGAGGTTATTTTAATGCGTAAACCCTATGAATGAATGTTGAAAAACGCCTATTTTCCGCTTCTACTCCAAAAACCAACAAAACATTCAGATTTATCGCATTGGACAAAATTTTTTTGAAAGCCTTATAAAACCTAACCTCGTTCTTACGCTACCAACCGAAAACGAATGTAAAAATTTGAAAACCACCAAACACTAAAAAGAAAAATCCTTTACAGAGACATATCAGACAAACTGCCTTGCTATGCAGTCAGTCAAAGTAAAGTGAATGGTTGCTCATAGATTTTTTACAACCTGACATCCCCATTCTCATCATTATCAGCACTACTTTCGTTCAAGCAGTAGCAAAAACAAAAAGTTACAGTCGTTGCTGTTATTTTATTTATTTATTTTTATATCTTTGTTGTTTTAGTGTCGTCATGTTGTCAAAGGGAATGAGCGGTTGAACGGCAGGCAAGATGGTTGCTTTTGTTTTGTAAGGTGGTTTGTTTAACGGGTTGACTGGTTGATTGTATTTTCTGAAACGTTAAACTTGTACTTAATGTCAAGTTTAAGAATGTTTTTATTTGTAATTGCAGACACAATTAAAACAATTCGTTATAGAACGAATGGAGTTATTACAACTAACACTGTGAATCCGACTCGTTTTACGAATTTAATAGTTGAAAATTATTTCAAAAAATTTTCTATAAATTTTTCAACATTTTCATAGTTAAAAAAATTTGTTTATTAAAAAGTGTGCTTAACACCACGCCTGCCTCTAATTTTTCCATATCATTTGAAATAATAAAGTAACTTCAATCAAAAAAACAAAAATGTGGAGCGATAGAGAATTAAAAAATAAGAAAAATTCACCAAGTGAAAAAATTGGCGCTCGCCCATATTTACCGAGTTATGGGCCTCTGAAATTGTTCATAAAAAAGTGGTAAATATGGGTACCATTTAAAAGCTTTTGAAGATATCTTTCAGGTGATACTAAAATGCTTTATGTATTAAGAGCCGAAGACATTTTAATGTAAAATCATTCATCGTACTTAATTTTTTGCTTCTCCTGTAAAATTAACTTTTTTTAGATACGCCTTTTTGCATTTTAGCTCGCGATATGTATATAGGTAAATTCTTTGTGAAGAACAAAAATCTTATAATATTTTACATTAAAAATGTTTGCCATAAATTACAAACGGAGTCATTTCTGTACATGATATTTGCTGACTATTTTTGATGTTGGTGTAGATTGTAATCGATATGGAATACGAAAGATCTAATTCTGGAATTTTTATCTTTTTGTTTGTCTGTGTTCGCATCACGCAAAAGCTGAATGGATTTAAACAAGGGGGTCTGTTGAAGCCACGGTTCAAATATACAACAAATATTTTTCGTAAACTAAAAAAATTAAATTAAATTTATTTTTTCTAAATGTGAATTTTTAGAAAATTACAAATGCGACACAAACAAAATCGTTAATTGTTAATGTGATAACAATATTTTATGTTGCCTGCTTAAAAAATAATGAAATTTTATTGTGAATATTGTGGTTATTGTGAATGACAGCTTAATTCGCGGTTTTAATACAGACTAACAGCTGTGTTTATCCCATTTCGAACTAGATGGCAATAAAGATAAAAAGAACTGTACGTCAAGGATGGTAAATGAAATTCTTATTTTGCTGCAACCGAATTCGTAAAGTGTACTTTTAAATTTAAACTTTACTTTAAAAAATAACAAATTTTACAAAAAAATAATTATATGTTAAATAATAATTCTTGAAAATAATTTGTTTATTTTTTCTTTTAATTTTGAGATTTTTTTACAATTATTACTGAGCAAAGGAGAGCTTAAAAAATTAATTAAAAATATTTATTTAAAAGTTACTTCAAAACTTTAAGATTTTTAGGCATTCTTTTTAATTAAAAAGGTATTAATAAAGAAAAAAATTGGTTGTGATTATTTATTTTTGCAATACACAGTTACCATTTTATGTTACGTTTATTTAAAATATAACTAAAATTTTAATTCAATAGCAAATATAAAGTTTAAAAAGAAAATTTCATAATTATATATGGTTATTAAACTAAAGCAAATATGAAAAAAAAAACTTTTAGCAATCGATTATCAGAGGTAATAAAGAAGCAATTAAAGAAACAAGAGAAAATAATAAAACTCATATGTTTATCAATTGAGCACAATGACACAATAACTGCTCTAAATATAGAAATTGAAAAAGGAATAAATACGTTATAAAAAGTAAACAAGAAAATATAGCAGGTCAAAATCGACTTTTTAATACTCTGGTTGTCAAATTCAATTTAAAGGGAAACAAGTTGAACCGAACCTGAAACAGTGATGGTAAACGAAATTTGCAAATTGTAACAAAGTTTACTTTTGAGACTCAATATGTAATTAACATTTTTTATGTGTCTGTATTATTATAAAATTATAAATTTTGTATTAATATGTGCCAAAAAAGGTGCAAATTAAAAAAATCCATGGCCTAAAGATTTACTGTGATCATACAGATGCTACCTAAGCCCGTTTCGCGTTATAATACTGAGTATTAAGATTTGTCAAATTACTTAGTGTTATGAGAAAGTGTGATGGTATAAAAGCAAATGTAATCTAAATGTCAAATAGCACAATTTTTTTTTTTCTACTCATAATTTTTATTTAACTTGAAGTGTGATAGTGTAGCAAAAAAATTTATTATTACGTTAGATTTTTTGATAATCACGACACTTCTCCTTTGATTTCTTTCCTACAAAATTCAATGCAGATCTTAAAATCTTTATTTTAATGTGAAATGGACTTTGCGTAAACTCACATTCTCTTCAGAATGCATAGTGAATCGTATGAAAGAGAAGCATTCAAGAATGAGAAAGATATGAAAGCCTACATTCTAATTATTAAATATGAATGCTGAAAAGTGAATTAGAAAATCACCCCTATTCTGCGTTTCGATTCGAATTGAAATTTTCTCCGTCTGACAACTTTGGTATTCTGCGTTTCGATTCCGCTCAGTTTCTTTCGATTGTAGGTATTCTGCATTACGATCGGAGCTCCGTTTTTCTCAGTTACTTTTTTGTTAACGGAGGGGTTTTCTTTTTTTTTGTGTTTTTTAGTTAAAAATTGAAAAATGTAGGTAGAAAATGAGATAAAATGCTCAGAAACGTTTAAAAAAACACTTAAAATTATTTTTAACAAATTAAATAAATTTTTATTGTTTTAAATTGTTAAATTGTTTTGTACCCGAATCTGATGTGTTTTGTTTATGTATTACGGGTCAAAAACAACAACACCAGAGCAGTATGAAAAACTGGCAGATGTAATGGCATCTAAAACAGACATTACATGCGGATACCACCAGCGATCAAAGGAAGAAGTAGCAGCGTTCTGAGAGGAAGTTGCAGGAATTCTCAATGCACTAGGTCCTTCAACAAAAAACGCCAGTGCAAAAATTAGTTGCCGTGAACAATTAATTTTTGTTTTTAAATTTTTTTATTTTATTTAACAATTTTTTTTATTAAACTATATCAAGAAATTATTTTTAATTATGTAAACATACAACTTTTTGTATTAAATTTGACATTTGTTTATGAAAATGATAACAAATTTGCTTATTTTGCTATTTCATTTCCACATTCCACAATGATGCTATTAATTTTGTACACATTGTTGTCTTCTTCTTTTTCTTTCGATTCCGTTTTTCTTCAGAATACCAATTTACGATCGTAACGGAACTGAATGCGGAGACTTAATCGAAACGCAGAATAGGGGTGAATATAAAACAGTTAAATCTAATTACAGAAGAATAATTTGAATAAAATACTTTTTATCTTTCACTTGACCAAATAATCTACACATAGTAAAACAGTAACGGGGTCATTTTGTACATAAAATGTTTTTTGAAAATTTTGATGTTGGTGTAGAAAGTAATCGATATGGAATACAAAACACCTATTATTGGAATTTTTGTCTGTCTGTGTGTGTGTGTTTGCATCACGTAAAAATTGCTAATTGGCTTTGAATTAATAATTTGAATTAATAATTGGATTTAAATAGAATACTTTTCTTTCGTTAAAATATTAGAAATGTCACGCAGACAAAGTCAAAACAGCAACAATTAATGATAGAAAAGCAATATGAATAAAATACATTTATGCATTTATGCATTTAAACGAAGAAAACTGCAACTACTCGCATTGTCATTTAAACTAATCAAGATTCATAAGTATCTCCCTGTCACAGTGTCGCCGACGTCTTTTATCTTCTCTTATTTTAGTTTTCTTTCCATATTAACTTTCATCTTTCCATATAGCGTTTAGATCCAATGCCTACTTAAGATTTTCATACAAATTGCTAGAGGGTTACTTGCTTCAACTGCTTTGCTATCAACCGTGCCACCAGGTATTTGCACTGGCCGCTATTATACAGAATAAAACTTTATTTTGGGTTAAGGATTTATAAAAATGAAGGAAAGATCTTAATTTAAAATTCTTCCAAAAAAATAACCCAACTTGAAAATAACAAACTTCGTTAAGATAAATTTTATCTATTATGGGAACACTTTAATTTCTCAATTTATATTGGATACTTGTTTTTGTAGTGGACTTAGCAATGCAGGTTCCTTAAAAAATATCAAATGTCTGTTTACTATGGCTCAAAAATTTGGCCATATACATCACGTTAAATGAATTATTGGAGCACTCGTTAATAATAATAATTTTTAACATTTAGACTTGCTGTTATAACGGTCGTAGTAAGAGACATACTGTCCAATTTTCAACGTTAGTCTGCAATGTTTCAAAAATAGACTAATATAGGTCTATTTACGTCACCTAGGGGTGACTTTAAGATTTATTCTGGTATCAATTTTTATTATCGTGTGCTTTAGTAGTATGCAGTTTTTTTATTTGAAAGTGGTACCCTTTGCGGCTCATAATACACGTAAAATACACGTATGTTGTACCGGAACGCCCTCTTCTTTTTAATTTAAATGCTGCTTTTGTTTTAATGCTGCTAAAGTTATCGAAGTTAGCACGTTTACTACAAACCAAATTAAAAAATATGTTTTTTTTTTATTTAATGGTATAATGCATATTCAGAATTTAACAAAACAGCACGCAGCCTTCTTCGTCGGTACTTCTACATAGTCCATTCGCCGGCGAAATAAAATAATTATTAAAAAAATGTGCTATACTTTCACCACCTGTCTTTTTCTCTCCTCTATCCCTTTCCTAAAGAACGAAGCACGGTTACACACTTTTTCAAAATAACATAAAGCAAAATTCAGACAATGTGATGTCCTCCTTTTTTTTTTAAATCGTTTAAAAAGTAAAGCATTTTTCTTGTTGAACGATATAGAGAGCTAAAATTTAATGGAAGAAATCCAGTGCAAAATTTTGCCATTTGAATGTATATGCAGATTTGTCTTTGAAGATGAAGGCAAAAGATGTATGAATGCCACTTAGGCCATGGAGGCTACTTTGTCCAATGCGCTATTTTATACTTGTACTTCAAAGCACAATAAATAATAACAAAACTGAATGCTCAGTTTCTGTTTAATTCATATCTTGCTTAATTTTTCAACACATTTAAATACTGTTATTCATCTTCTTTAAGATAATTTTATTTACACCTACATTTTGCTCAGTTAATGACTCAAATTACAAGATGAAATGTGTTGGTATCTTTTAAGTTCAATTTGCAAGTTAAATTCAAATAAAAATATTTAAGACATGCACCAAAATGTATCAACGTAATCATCATCAGCTTGTTATTAAAAGTAGCGCATGAATTTTTACATCATTTTTGCATGTGGTTGCACTTGTACAATTGGAGTAAGTATTTGCTGTTAAGGTAATGTTTCAGCTGCAAGCATTGTTGTGCAAATACAAATAAATTTATTCAATGTTTAAATTCCAAGTTCATGATTACATTCGCTTGCGGTTTTATTTTCGGTTTTAACTTTTTTTTTGCATGAAAAAGAGGCATACGTACATTTTTATTTTACTTTCATTTAAACGAGTTAAGAAATACAGAGCAAAATATAATATGAAAAGATAATTAAATAGCATTTAAGAAAACAATATACCCTACAGCTAGTAAAAGAAAAGGTTTTGTTGTGACAGCTTAATTTGTTTGCAAGTCGTAAGACTTACGTTTGTTTACAACATTTTGTTCCAGCAAACAATATTTTATTTTGTAAAACTACTGCCGCTATATAATTATAATAGAAATAACAAATCTCTTTTTTTAAGAGGGACAAAAGAAAATTAAAAACGGATCTATGGATTTTAATAAAATTTTCTTTGAAGATATAAATATCCCTTCTAATAAGTTTAATAGATTAAAAGTCGACTTAGAGGATTATAAGAAGAAAGCGGACAATTTTATATGTTCATTTAAGCCGATTTGAACATAATTTGAAACACTATTTAATCGTTTTCTAATAGATAGTTTACGCCCGTTTTCAAAATACAAATAAGTAGGAAATAAGAGGAAAAAAATGGGCAGTTCTGTACAAAAAACACCGTTAATGTTTTTTAGGGTCAGAAAAATGATAGATTGGACTTGATAAGCGGCGCTGTTTCTGAGATAATCACAGTTTTATTTTTAAAATTACTCGCCTCGATTAAACAAATATTTCTGATGTGTTTAAAGTCGAGCCAAAGGATGGGTAAAGGCCTTACGTGGTTATACATTTCGTCAATGATTAAAATGATGTAAATGCAGTCCTACTCAATGCCAGGTACAATCAACTCAATATTTCCTGTCAGTAAGAACAAATAAAGCTCTTGAAGGAAAAATATTTTTCTTTGCTGCTTCTTAATAAGCGACTTCATAATTTATTTTAATTGTTTGTAAGTTTATTACCAAAATTATTTGAATAGTTTCCATTTAGACCCTTGTCAGATAAAGGTATTATATATGTCGGATTAAATTTTCTTCGGATATTGTAAAGATTTCTGTAAAAATACTGCAAAAGAGTTAAAGTAAAATTAATATTAAAATCAAATAAATTTGTGTTTCCTCTTATTTGCTTAAAAAATTAGTTTGCTATACTAACAGGGGTCAGAAAGAATATTTGACAGATATAATGTTCCATAATAATTTACATACAAAGAATTAAGAAAATAATAAGTTTCAACAATATTGCAAAACACACAGCTTGTTTTATTTCATATAATCGAGCCACTCTTATTGGGAATTGGGCAGAACAGCAACAAATAGCAAGGTATATCATATTAAAAGAGTTGCCTTTTACCAGACTTCAAAGTAAGAAAACTCTGTTGTATTTCTATTTCTATTTTTTTTTTCACACATTCTAAATGGTATTATACAATTAACCATTTTGATCGAAATTGTTTTACCTTCTCTAGATTCTGATTAATTATTAATATGGCAGCATTGGTCACATTAAAGTAACAAATCAAAATAAGGATACAAAATAAAAGAAAATATTAAAAGCGTAAAAAATACAATTCGAAAAAAATTAATTCCACTTTGGAATTTAACAGTAGTTTCATTTCATAGCAATTTTCCGTTTTCTAAAAAATCAATTTGAGAAATTAAAAAAGCTTTCGACCATAATTAAGTTCTGTGACATGCCTGTATAATGTTACCTTAGAACTCCTTCATCCTGAACCAAATATGAAATTTAAAAAATTTTAAATGTTATGATAAAAAATTGGGCCCATTTAGAAAACATTCTTTAAAATTTTAAAAATAAAGGGTATCCCAAGTAACATAAATGATATTAAGGTATCTTTTAAGCAGTTAGGGGTAGGAATGTCAAATTTTTAAAGGTATAAACGCTACAGCTTCCAATAACAAAACGTTATGAAAAAGCTATATTAAAGGATATTGTAATAGGTGGAGTAACTTAACATATGTATATGATCTTATCGTTTGAACGGCTATGGGCAGACACTTAAAATTTATACAGAATGCGTTTAATTAGCTCAATAAAAAATTAGAAATAAAAAACTTTAATCTGACGTATAAAATCTTACCTTTATGACCGTTGTTTAACTAAAACCCTTATAACAGAAGGAATAGAATAGACCTATAAAATAAAATTTAAAGGTGCTCCATTAATAGTGTGATTTTGACCTACACAGTTTTATACTTAAAGCGTAGTAGGCAGAAAAATCAGAAGAGGACACGCAGAATTTTCAGCAACCGATCTTAATAAAATTTGAAACAGGCGCATGACCTATGCCGCTTTAATTTGATGTTAACTTTTCTAGCTTTTAGTAAGCACATCCCATTTGTACATAGAACCTTTACGCATCTATGTCTACACTGATTCTTTTCATTTTTTTATTTACAGATATGTGAAATGATGCAAATTGTTTTCAGTTAATATTTTATTAACAACTCTGAAAGGTCCCAATCGAACCTGAAAAGCACTAAAACTGTGAAGGTTATTAAGAATAAAGCTGTTATTTATATCACATACCTCTCCTTTCCTTTGTCTTAAAATATTTAATGAGGAAATATTTTAAGACAAATAAATTAAAATTTCCATTTTTCGGTTTAGTTTTTTATTTAATTTATTTCAAAAAAATTGTAGAAAGAAAAATTATTTACAAATGTATGTGGATGTTTTCTAAAGAAAACAAGAATAATAAGACACTAGAATAATGTAATGCCGGATTTTCTTGAGACTTTAATTAATTTAATAAAAGGCAAATTTTTTAAGTCAGCGGGATACTGCCTTATTTAGGGTGCTTAAACACCTGAAGTAAACATTTTCTAACCAATTTAAGGTTACAGTTTCTTAAACACGACTCTTAACAACTTTTTAAAAAAGTTAAATTGTTTAAAGAGAAAATAAAATATATTTAACTAAATAAATTTTCATTTTTAAATGGGAACTTAATTTTGTAAAATTATATTTTATTTTCAAGTACCGGCAGCTTGTTTACGTTTTTTGAAGAAAAAATTGCTATCCATTAAAAACATTCATGATTGAGTTAATAATTTATTAAAAATTAAATTGTTTTATTTTTTATTTTTTTTCTTTTTATGCAGAAAAGCTATAAATGAAGTTTAATAATGCATGAAACTTAAAAATATGTAAGAAAATAATAAAAACAAAATTGAAAATTAAAAGCACAAAACACGCATGTATATTTATTAGACTGTAAGTAACATTGGCCAAAAATGTTAACCCTTAATTAAAGATAAAATCATAAGCGATTTTATATTTTTTAACTGACTTCAAAAAAAGAAAGATGTTTTTATTCGTTAAAATGCTGCTTTAATTATATTTGTACCCGTAGAACTCAGTAATTCCAAAGCCGAATTTGACTGCACTTTGGTTTCACTTTAAACAAATTTTATAATTTAAAAAATTAAAGGGTGTCCCCATACAACATGTATATTTTTTACGTGTATTGTGCACCGAAAAGGGCATCACTTTAAAATTAAAAAAAAAAACTATAGCTCCTAGTAGCAAAACGTAATACAAAAATAAATTTAAGAATTAAATCGTGTCCGTCGTAATGTTGTTTATAACATTAGTTTGTCAAACTAAAATTATCAATTTATTGATATTTTTTAATACCTCAAATAACTCCTTATTGGCCTTGGCGGGTATAAGAAGTTCAGATCTGACAGGATTTCTAGGAACGGAAGAGGAGTTGCTCTCTACGTTAAAAACAGTTTGCATTGTAAAGTAATTGCCAGAAATGATGACGCAGACGAAATTGAATTCATTTTGTTGGAAATCTACTCTTTCCATGATGATAGATTACTTGTAGGTTGCGTCTATAGGCCCAGTCGCCATGTTGCAACTACTAAATTCATTTCTCTGCTGGAAAACTTAACGATGCCTTATAATAACATAATTATTTGTGGTGATTTCAACTCCAATCTACTCAAAGAACCACGTTTAGTAGATGATATGGGTACTCTGGGTCTCACACCAGTCAATTTAAGCTCACCTACTCATTTCACAGCTAATAACAGCACGCTGCTTGATAACTTTTTCTTGTGTGATCCTACAAAAGTTTTGCTATATGACCAAATATCAGCACCTTGCTTCTCGAGACATGATCTTATATTTATTTCTTATAACATTTCGCTACATCGCGAAGATCTATCGTATAATTATAGAGATTTCCGCAATTTAAATTATAATGCACTATTTGATAAATGTTTGCAGATAGATTGGGAAAATGTATATTATATGAGTTCTGCAGATGAACAATTGGCATTTATTGATAAGAGTATTCTTCAACTTTATGATGAGACCGTTCCCATTGTTAGGAGAGATGGCATGACAAATTTAAAATTAAAATAATAATATTGTTTTTTTTTATTATTTCTTTTACATTATAAATTAATTTTATTTTATAATGAAACAAGCACTAGGTCAGTTTTAAAATAAAAAAAAAAATATAGTGTTTATTATTATTTTTTATTTTTTATTTCAATATTTCGCCACACCGTTGGGTGGCATCTTCAGGAAACAGGAAATAATATTTAAAAAAATCTTTTAATGATATTATTTCCTCTTTCCTGAAGATGTAACCCAACGGTGTGACGAAATATTGAAAAAAAAAATAATAAATAATAAACAATATTTTTATATTTATTTTAAAACTGACCTTGTGCTTGTTTCATTATAAAATGAAATTAATTATAATAAAAGATCAAAAAAACATTAACATTTAATATTCAGATAAAAAATCATATTTTTATTTTCTTTAATTTTAAAACTATTTATTAGCAGCTGATATTTGAATTAGTGATGAGATATTAATCTCATAATTCTCACACAGTTTATTAACATATTTTTTTGGTTTTCTACTTTCCGATATTTTCAATCCCCATCATTTCTCAGTAATGAGAAAATGTTTTACCAAAAATAATGCCCTTCCTTTTCATCAACAGATCCTAGCTTTTTGGATAGCACCGTGGCGAAACAATTACCAGGTGGCAGTGTAAGCGAATTCATTCATTTTCACCGGTAACAGTACTTTTAAACTTTATTTATAAAAAATATTAAAAATTTTTTTACATTAATTTTTGACAAAAAAAAATGAATTTGCTTACGCTGTTACCTAGTAATTGATTCGCCTTGAATAGAACATTACTGTCGAGGAAACGATTCCTTCAAAAAAATGTTTTAGATATAATCTAAAAGCCTTAGCTGATAGCTGTGGTAGTAACGGTAGCACGGGGTGCCCACTTAAAATAATTATTGAAACGTGCTTTTAAGCAAGAAGAGTATTCGATTTACCTTTTTACTTTCTAATTATAAAGTAAAAATAAGAAGGAAATACAAAAAAATACTACATTTTATAATTTAAAATTAAAAAGTCGATAAAAAACAAAAAAAAAACTAATACATTTAAGGGTTAATTAAACTAACTGTTGAGTTTGAGGAAAATCATAAAAAAATCCAAGCAGTTTGTTAAAAATTACAAGGAAATAATTTAATGACCATACGAAGAGGAATAAATTCGAAATTACATAAAAATGTTAAATGCACTACAAGTCAAGTAATAAGTTTCTTAGAGCAGACACAAGCCAATGAATTTGTTCTGCCAATAGCAACGTCTACTGAAAATTGTCAAGAAATGCTCTTGTTGTTACTTTTTTTTTTTTGCTCATTTTATAGAGGAGAATCAAGTTGATTCGCGGAAATCTACAATATCATGAAAATGAAAATTCCAACATTTCGTCATGTGGCACTTTAGGATTATAAAGAAAATTATATCAGATTTAGTCTTATTCTAACTCTGTGTTGAGCGAGCCAGTTGTCTCTTTAAAGAAAAGTGTAATTTTAATTCAAGAATCATCAAAGCAGTGTTTAATGCAGCAAAAAAAAACCAAAGAGAACTTGATAAATATTGTTTTTTTTTTAATATGTTGTTATTAACAGTTTGTTTATATTTATCCAGTGTTAATGGTATTTATCTTTCAAAAATAATTAAAACAAAAATAAAAATGTAAAAAAAATATTGTTTGTCTAAATTAGCACAGTTTCATATGTGGAATCGTCAGGATCTTAATTTACTTGTACAACGTCACATCAATATAGCGCCCATATATTGTCAACTCTTGAGAACAGATTTGTGCCCGCATAAATTTTTAACATTCCAATTGTATGCAAAGTAAGTTAAAATCAATATTTAATATGATTCGAAGTTGTTTATGTGAAAATTATAGCTGTTTAAAAAATTGTTCAAACCAAACATTACTGAAAAACAAATTAACAACAAACAAAAAACAAATTAACAACAAACAAAAAACAAATTAATTTTTAGGAATATAGTTTCAATTAAGATTTATAAACTTTTTAAGCTACCTATTCATTTTTAACATAAATTCTTTGAATTCATACAAACGAAATAACCAATGAAATAAAATTCAAGAATAACAAAAGACTTAAGCAACAAACTCAATAATGAAGTGTAGATTAAACATTATTGACCAAATTAATAAACAATCGAGTAATAATCGATGATTTTGCAGGGCAGATACAAATTCGGCTCAAGAACTGAGATAAGTTTTTTCTCTCCTTATGGAATATGAGCTAACGACTGAAAAAATTAAAACAAAGGAACACAAGTTTTATTACATCTCGAAAACTGTTTGCTCAACTCGTGAGCATAAAATGAATTTATTGGTGTAGTAAACTCTTTCACTGAGAGAATAAAAATGAAGGAAAAATTTAATTCTATGGAGGCACAGAAGCGCCATCTGTGTTCAAAAAAAAATTCTTTTTATTTAATTAAAAGTCTATAACTATAATTTAATAATTTATGCTAGGAACACAACTGGGACGAACGACGAATTTTTGGTCGCGAATATTCGTCGTCAAAAATAAAACACATTTGATTATATGAAATGCACACAATCATGACGTCGGACGAAATTCGTCATACGCGGCGAACTTTGCAATAGGTTTATTTCTATTTCTTACGCCGGCGAACGACGAACAATTCAGTAAAATGTGACCATGTTTGGTTTTAGTTCCGAAGTAATTCAGTAAGCAAAGATAGTTTACTTAAAAAATTTATTTAATGTATCTTATAGCATTAAATTTAAGTGCACAAGTTAGTAGTTAAATATAAAACTAGTTTTTAGTTGTGTTTTTATTTTAATATTTTATTTTTTTTAATATTATTTTTTTATATCAACTCACAAAAAGTAAACAAAAGTAAAAAAGTAAGAAAATTTTGTCGTCGTTGTTGTGCTTCATACTACGAACTTACACAACGAAGTTTTAATGACAAATTCGTCGTGATGGAAGAAGTTCGTCGTTCATCCCTGTTGTGTTCCTCGCATTAAATGTGAATATTTGAAACGTGTTTTTTACGTTTAACAACATTAATTCATTCTTTTAATCGGATCAGAATCAGCGTAATTGGTATAGAAAACTTGAAGATGTAACTGCGTCTAGTAGCGGGTAGTTTATCGAGGAACATAAAAAAAAATACTGATATGACCTCAACATTAATTTCATTAAAAACGCTACATTAAGTATTGCCCTTCGTCTTTTTAAAGTAGGCAATTTAAAAGATTTAAGCCGTGATCACGGAATAAAGATCTTAAACAGAACTTATCTGAACAGAACTGGAGTGGACTGATCATATAAACGTTCATGTTTGGATCCTATAAAACAGATTCATATTTCGAAACAGGTCATACAAGACTCGAAATAAATTAAAGTGTACCACGAGCTTTTTTTACCATCATAGTAATATGCATCCGAAAATTTAACCTACGATCAAGAATGATACCAAGATCTAAGAATTTAGTTACTAATTCTAGTAAATGTCTAACAAGTGAATATTGCTGCATATAAATAGAATTCCGTCAGAAACGCATATGCTTACATTTCTCTAAGTTGATTTAACAACAATCCTAAAACCTCTTTAAATCCTGTTGCAAGAGGAATCTGTTAACCGACAAAAAAAATCTTCACACAATCTGCTTAAAACATTGAAAGACTTGATTATATACGACAAATCATTTATAAAAAGGAAAAATAATACGCAACCAAGTTGACTTCCTTAAGGGACATTAGAGTTTACAACGATTTTTTTAAAGAATATATAATTGAAATCAACTGTTTGCGTTTTGCTTATTAAATAATCCAGCTTATAGTGTTTTGAGCAAAGTCTATTCAGTTTATTTTCTTAAAAAAGATTCTGGTTAACTTTATCAAAAGCTTTACTGAATTGTGTATAATTAAAATCTCTTGTTTTACCATTATTAAATGCACGATTTATTAAAGTTGTAAGTAGTGAAATGCTTGTGACTGTTGAGCAACCTTTTCTGAAACCATGCTAAAATGGTGACAGCAATGACACTTCAAAAAGCTCTGGTATTGAACTTAACTTTGCTATGCCTCTATAGCTCATAACCTTTGCATTGTTTTCTGATTTAAATAATTTTTTTTAAAGAGAAGTAGCACTTCAGGCAACAATGCCTATTTAATTAATGTTACCGTGCTACATTCCTTTGGAAAGGGATAGAGGAGAGAAAAGACAGGTGGTGAAAGAATAGCACTTTTTTTTTGTTAATTATTTTACTTCGCCGACGAGTGTGCTATGTAAAAGTACCGAGGAAGGAGGCTGCGTGCTGTATCGTTTAATTCTAAATATGTATTGTACCATTAAACAGAAAAACGCATATTTTTATTATTTGGTTGCCGCAAGGGTTAAACCCTGGATAGCCAGGTTTGTAGTCTACGTGCTTACTACGATGACTACAGAGGAAAGTAGCTATATTTGATGGTGTGGATACGGCATTAGTAGAATTGGTTAGGATACAAGCTGGAATGCCATTAGTTAGGCTGTTTACAGATGGTTTTTATCCACACATTGAGACAAATTGTCCATCATAATAAGTCATTGTAAAAAAGTCAGCAAACATATTAGATATAACAGAGTAGTTATTGCACTCATCATTAAAGTACTTAATAACGTTAGAATAACCAGTAGATTTTCTTATATAGTGATCTTTATACAAATAAAATTAATGTGTTGTGCATTTATGGCAAACTTATTCTGTAACAGTATTACTGTAATACAGCAACAAATTTAATTGAAAGAGTTTTAACTATAAGTGATAAAGAATTTTATAAAAAGACTAAAGAAAAGATTAAAAATATACTAGCGGATAATAGCTTTCCAAAAAGAATTATTTATAAATTTATTAGACAATACGGACATAAAAGAAATACAAATAAGATAAGCACATTGGAACCTAAGATTTATAAGTCTTTAACTTATGTACAAGGTTTTTCAGAACGTTTAAAGAATTTAAAAATCTTCAATAAAGAAAAATATAACATGGCTTATAAAACAAATAATACACTGAATAGATTATTTAGTAAGACTAAAGATAGAATGAATAAATTTGACATTTCTAATGTAGTCTATGAAATACCTTGTAAAGGTAGTGATCAGGAGATTTGCAATAAGGTATATATTGGTACAACAAAAAATAAACTTAAGACTAGAATTGCTGGACATAAGTCGGACTTAAGATATGTTAATTCACAAAAAACAGCATTATCCACTCTTTGTTTTGACTTAGGTCACTATCCTAACTTTGAAAATGCTTCAGTTCTTAGTATTGAAAAAAATTATAAGAGACGGTATATTTTGGAAATATTACACATTGTAAATAGTCCATTGACTAAAAGAATTAATTTTAAAGCAGATACAGATAATGTCGCTCATATATACAGACACTTAATTCACATAATAACATAAATGTTTTGTTCTTAATATATGTGTGTAACACAAAACACTTTTTTATATTTTTGTTTTTTGAAAAATTTTTTGAAACATTGTTTTTTAATTTCATTATGACAAAACAATTTTTTCAATTGTTAATAATTTAGTTATTTTGCTTTCAATATTAATTTTGTTTCCTGAAGAAGGTACGCAAAAAGTACCGAAATATCGAAATATAATATTAATAAAAAATATAATGACCCAAAGCTTAATAAAATAGAAAATAATTTATTAATTTATTTATTAACATAGATATTCATAGCGAAATCGAAGTTGCTTTTGAAATTTTAGCCTTACATAGAATTTTTTTAGGGTTCCTTATACAAAGGGTAAAACGTAAACGTATTACAATAACATCGCTCTCTGTTTCTTAAACCGTAACAGCAAGACAGACATTTAAAGTTTAAAAAAAAAACAAATAATAAAAGATCCCTTAATATTGAAGGATGTCCCTATAAAAGCGGGATTTTCTCGTATATGGCCTTATAGTTTGAACCATAAAAAGTTCTTTTAATTCAACGAAGACTAAAACAGTAATATTAATAAAACCTGCAATTAAAGGATTCTTCCATAGGAAACCTAGTTTTTATTTGTGTCAAATATCAAAAGACTTAAGCAACAAACGCGACAACAAAAATTACATTTTTATTGTCTTAAATGTCAATTGTATTTTTGCATCATTTCATATACGAAACTCGTACATTTTTACAACACCTTTATACATTTCATAATAATTCGAATGTATGAAAACTCCAAATATTTCCCACAACAATTTGAATTAATAATAATAAAGAAACACAATAAAAAAATCAACAACATAATGATTGCTTTTGGTATAAATTGGCTTTTGGTATACAATGGCATTGCAATGATAAATATAACAATCTTAAGTACATCATAGGAAAAAAATTTGATTATAAAATATAAACTAACTGTAGCACGTTATGTGTGGAAAATCGCTAAGACCTGTTTGCTACAAACATATTGAGCAAACGTTATAAAATTATAAAAAGTAATAATGATCATTACTATACATAAAACATGATAATGATGTTATAGTTTGTTAGTTATTTATTAATTAAAAAAACATCTTCACTCAGAAGCGTTAAAGCAAATTATGAGTCAATTGCACTGGACGGTCAGCAGACTGCTTATTTGCAACATTAAAAAATGCGCTCAAGAGTAAATAAAGGTTTTATTATTATTAAAAGCCTAGTCTGATTAGAGTCATGAAAATGAAGTGAAATTGGATAAAATTTAAATTGCAGGAATTCAAGTATAGCTAAGACGCAACAGCAGCACTATTCGCGCTTAACACATACACACCAGTCAATAACAAACTCTTGAAAGTCAACAGAACGAAACGGTAACTCAAGAAAACAACAGCTTGCAATAACGCGAGCGCGAAATTAAAATTCAAGCCGTAAAAGAAAAAATAGTTGTTAGTGGAAAGAAGAAATAAAATAAAAAAAGGAAAGGAAAAGTTTAAATATAAATTAAATAAAAAATAAATTGGAGCGGGAAAAGTTGTTTGGAAAGGAAAAAATTGTTAACAGGATGTCTTATAATCAAAAAAAATGTTTAAATAAAACACAAGTAAATTGAAAGTAGAAAAAAATATATAAATATTATTGTAAACAACAAAATTTTAAAAGGAATATTAAAAATGAAATTCATATTGATTTTTTATTTTGTGACAATTTTCTCAAGTGTTTTCAAGGTCAACTCTTTAATTTTAAATCAAAATGATTTGAAAAATTTTCTGCAAAGCGGTGCTTTAGATTTAAATGTTATAAAATGTTTTCTTAGAAATACCAACATGTGCCCAAATCCCTACATAATGCATCGTTTGTACACACCGTAAGTGAAACCTTGTTTAATGAAAATCAAAATGAAACAAGTTTTATTAAATCAAGATTTTTGTTGCAACAGCTTAAGAGGATTTTTATATTTGGCTTTGGATGACATTTTATTAAAAAGCCATCTTTGATGTCAAAGTGAAATTATGTGTGTGTGTGTTTTTTTTATCAGCCACAAGTGTAAGGATGGCTAAAATTTTGCACATCTGCAATGCAACGTGAGACGAAAAAAAAATAATTGGAAAGTATTTTGCAGACTTTGCGTAAAAATACTATTTTAGTAAAATAATTAATTCCACTTAAATACAATACAATTATTTATGTTGACACTTGATAATGAAATAATAAATCGTGTGTTTAAGAGAAATTAACATTAGAGTTCAATCAGAAAACCAAAGAGGACTTCTTTTTTGTGTCTGGTTAAAGTTTATAATTTTTCATCATGTTTTAATGTCATCCCATTTTCCCTCTCTACATTCTTCCCCCTGAAAAAAATGTTTTGCGAGCCTTCTGCAGCAAAGGTCACTTAAGGTGTGTTCTTAGAACCACAAATCAAAAAGGTGATTTCCTCCAATGAGTTCCCCAGAAAATGACCACAGTAGAAATAGCAGCATAGGAAAGCTTTGTTTCAGTAGTGAGAGGAAAACAACAAGGAAGACCATTACGATATTCTGGTTAGAAATTTAGTAGAGCATTTTGAAAGAATGTGATGCCGAATGTCTTTTAAAATGCAAGGTTGCTGTAGTCGAACTGGTTAACACGTTGACTACAAACTTGGTTGTCCAGGGTTCGACCCCTGCGGCAATCAAAAAATAAGAATGTTTTTTTCTGTTTAATGGTATAAATACATATTCAGAATTTACATTAAAACATGCAGCCTCCTTCGTCGGTACTTCTTTCATAGCATACTGACCGGCGAAGTAAAATAACTAACTCTCTATCTCTCTCTTTCACCACCTGTCCTATCTCTTATCTATCCCTTTCCTAAAGAATGTAGCACGGTTACCAAAATAACTTAGTAGGTATAATTGCCTGAAGTGCTACTTCTCTTTTAAAAAAAAAAAAAAAAAAAAAAAAAAAAAATGCAAGACATTGATACCCATATCGATTAATCCAACCGCAACCTAGAAGCATACTCGACAAACATGGCGTACACTTTCATAAGGACATTATGAAGTTTCAGAAAAGATATAAGAGCCAACATAACCAGAAAATAATAGGAGATTACATGTGCAGTTTATACGAGAGTTTCACATCTTTGAGGCGCTCGATTGGAAAAACTCAATTTTGCCTGCAATGACTGCTTATTTTTTATTTATTTTAAAGAAGTTTAAAATGTTTTGTGTCTGAAATATTGTGTTGTACGTTCGAATTAATAACAATATAATTATTTTAGATTTTTGTTATTTATTAAAATGCATACTCTTGGCTTTAAAAGCAAATATTTTGACGAGCCCGGTTCATTTTTCCCAAGGTTGATGTCTAACAGATTAAACACAATCACTTCCAAACCAGACACAAAAAACTTATATTTTTTTTGTCTAGTGTTAAAATCTACGATTAAATTTTGAATAGGTAAAATTATTAAGTGATTCAATATTAAAATTTCTTTCACCACTTCTTCACTTAAAATCCTTAACATATCAAATTATAGAACATTATCTTTCAAACTCAATGGACGTTAATTATTTTCAGACTATAAGCGTACCACAAAATCAGAGCTACAAATGAATACAGTTAGCTTGTGGAATGGGAAGTAATTAATATACTTCGAAGGGAACAAAAAGCTTTCAAGGAATTTTATATTGCAACCCAATGGGTAAAAATAGCCTGAAACTTTTTTAAAAGGGTATGAATAAAAATATTTATCTGAAAATGTCGTCATTTGATTTAAATTTTAATTATTTTAATTTTTTATTTTATTCAAACTTTTTGCCGCAGACATAGTAAATAAAAAAAATTTGTGCAATACCTTTTAATTTTAATTTTTATATCCTTCACCACATGGGGAAAATGATAAATCCAAGTTTGTCATTCCGTGTTGAAATCAGCTTTTTCAAGGCTCCAGGTGAGCTAAAGATTGATCTTAGTTTAAAAAATTTTGCTATTGAAAATCAGCAAGATCGGTCAATATGCTTTGAGGCAGCGGGCAAAAAACCACGCCTTACTCCAATTATTCCATATCTGCAGGTGGTTGTGTTTATGATTAAAATTAATTAAGCTGGGACAACAACCCTAATCAAGACTTACAATTTGCGGAAAAAAGTTTTTTTTGAAGAGAAAAACTTTACGGAATGACAGAATATGTTATTCCAAATTTTATTTAAAATATTCAGTGGGAAATCTGCTGTATGTGTTTATACACATTTGGTGAAGATTCGGCATGGCCGAATATAGCACTCTTACTTGTTTATACTTGCTTTTGTAGCAAACTAGCAATACATAGTCTGCATAAATTTATGGTCTCATCCTACTATGGTTCAAAAAATAAGGCCATATACTTGAAAATTAGGTGACTATCGGGACATTCTACATTTACTTTTATTTTTATTTATTGTGATTATACTTACAGCGGTTACAGAAATAAATACTCTGTGCAAATTTCATGCATTACCTATAACGCTTTAAAAGACAAGATCTTATTCGTCGAAATCGCAGCCTCTATTGACACACTCTTTAATTTTAAATAAATTGTTCACGCCTACTTCTTAAGCGAACATATTTGTACATAAATTCTTAATATCTTCCTATTACGGTTGAAAAACTTATATCATATTACTATAGAAACACTTTTTACATTTGAAATGCTTGGATTTAAGGTGTCTGTCCATAGCGTTTTACAAACAAGGTCTTATACGTAAAAATTACATCACAATAGGCCACCGTTTCATTTGAAGCTATAAGAGATACTGTATAAATCTTATGAGTCTGTCTATCACAGTTCAAAAAATAACAATATTTTTATGAACATCACGTCACTGGAACCGCCTTAGATTTTTAGAATTTTTAAGATAAAATCTTTAAGGATTCGACAACTAGAGGTGTATGACAGACGGACAGACATTGTAGAGCAAACGATTGGGTTACGTTTTTAAACTTTGTGTGTGGAAACCAAAAAATGACGGATAAAAAATCACTCAATAGCCGATTTTTAACAACAACTTTAAAATTTCTAGTAGTTCTTTTTTGTGAATTTTTGTTTTTGATAAAGTTTAAGTTTTTGATGGCAATGTGATAAATTAGTGAAATTTTAATGATTTAGTAAAATTTCGATTTTCTTGTAGTGCAAGACTTTTTCTGACTTCGTTTTTAATTGAGCAAAGCAAAAAATAAATTACACACAAAACAACATACGGGTAAAAAGAAACAAAAACAAAAGCCCACGACCGTTTCCGGCTATGACTGTCCAAATTCTCTTTTAGAATTACTTCTGACAGATTTATGCACTTCGATATTCTGGAGATCATGCCTTGGCAAAATTAATTTCAACTCGACTACGGACAGATGAATTCAGAATATATTCACTTTTATTTCGAAAATTAATTATGAAGAGCATAGAAAGAGCATTTTAGCTATTTGAGACATAAACAAGATGCGACTGATTTGTAAGAAAAAGTAAAAAACACACCTTTTAAACCCATTTAAAATCCAACTTAATATTGTTTGCCAACACTGATATAATAGTTACCTGCTTTCTCGAAAACAAATCAAAAATATTAATGATAAAATTTATTTCTTAATTTTTTATGGCCTGGCAACAGGAAAGTTTGTCATTTTTTAACCGACTTAAAAAAAGGAATGTTCAAGAAAAAAGGAATGACTGAAGGTTGCCTTTTTTATATTTGTGCCAGCAGAACCCAGTCATTTTTGAACCGATTTTGAAAGTTTCCTTATTTAAAAGGTATTGATTACATATTGGTGCCGTTTGAAAATCAGTTTATAATTTCAATAATTAGAGGGTGTCCCTATACAACATATGTATTTTTTACGTGTATAATGAGCCGTAAAGGGCATCGCTTTAAAAAAATATATATAAAAAAATGCGTGTAACGTCAGGTCCCAATAGAAATACAGAAATAATACTAAAAATTAAAGATCGACAGGCGACCTGTCATTTGAACTCTTATAGACAAACGCTTAATAACAAATATAAATTTTTTAAATTATAAATTAATTGGTGCTCCAATAGTTCGTTTAATTTAATGTCTATGGTCATTCTTTTAACCAGTTGTAGAGAGTCGTCGGAAATTTATAAAGAACTTGTATTTCTAACTTCGCTATTCCGGCAGGTATAAAATATGGATGTGGAAATTAAAGAGTATCCCAATTTGTGATGGTTCTGATGTTTTTTTTTTTGCAATATTTATTTAGTATTGTGATCTTTTTGCGCCAATTTTTATTAGCAGAAAACTTTTCTTAGACATTTAACAATTAGATTTACATCAGTATAGAATTTGGCAATGTTAAATATTTTATTTAGAAAAATAACAAATAAATTGAATAGAGTTGTTAAAATCTTATAGATTTATAAAAAAAGATGATGAGGGCAAATAAAAAGGCACACGACTTTTACCTACTGAATATTGTAAGACGAAATTTCATGCTGTAATTTTATTTTTTTAAGCTTTAAGCAAAAATTCTTTGTTCAAAAATGCAATTTAAATTTTTTGGCGTGTAATTTTGATATTTTTTTTAAATCATTACGTTGAAGTAACAAAATTTTAAGCTTTTGGTTTTTTTATTTGATGCAACAATATTTTCTGGAAGCCAGTCACGTTTCTGCCCTTTTGTACAAGCAGCTGCCTCTCTTCTCAACTTCCATAACTAGTTTAAGCATATAAAAACCTACTTTGAATTGTGTAAGAATGGCTAACTCATTTTGTTTTTGCTTATAGTATTTGCAAAACATATAAAATGAAACAAATTGAAAGAAAATCGTTGGCAAATTAAAAGGTTAAAAGCTCAAAAACTATGTAAATGATTTTAGTTTAACCAAAAAAAAAATTTTTTTTTGATACGCAGCAGCTATTTTGTAAATCAAAATATATTTATGACAATTAACTTGTTGAGCGAGTCTAATTCACAAACAATAACTTGCATGTAAAATTCAGTTTTATTTTATTTTGTTTTTTTTTAAGATATTTTGTATAAAAATATTAATTAATCAATGCTCCTCCATTTTTTCTAAACGTTTAACAAAAGCCGAATTCTTTTTGCTTTTTAATTAGGCTTTAGGCTTAACAATCTTATTTTGAAGAGCTAGAGTCCTTTCCCTGAGGCAACTCAACACTGCGAGAACTATTTTTGCAATTGCAATGTTGATTTTTGAAATACGAAATACAAGAAGTTTTTTATGTTATAAATAACAACTGTGTCAAATAACTTAAACCCGGAAAAAGTCTTCCAATAATGCACGAATTATTAAATAAAAATTATTTTTAACATTTGAGTTTTATTTAAAAGTTAACATTTTTTGTACTTGAGTCATACTTTATTAGGTTTTTGATTAAACTTACAAGCATAACCGAAGGGTATTGTGCCATATGTCACTGCCTACTGTTTTTTCGCTTAAGCATTTTCTGTGGCCTGCAAACAATAAATAGTCATTGTAATGCAGACCTAGAGAAAGCAAGGGCCATTAAATGGATTCTCATGCGTCACTTCCTGTTAAAACAAATTCCAAAATCATTTATCGTAAGAAGATTGAGTGGACACCCCACATAACGGGAAAGACATATGTGGGATTACATTTATTTGGTTAGAATTTGAAGAAATATCGATGGTGTTTTACAAAATTTGCTTACCATCGACTTATGATTCCTAGGAGTTCAAAAATTATGTTTCATTTTCACTTAAATTCTTTTGCTTCCTTTATGATAACTGAACGGAACTGCTGGATATCCTCAGAATCACATCAGCCCCATATTGAGTAAAATGCTAAATGCAGTCCAAAAGGTTTGTAAAGTTCCTAATCTAGGACTGTTAAGAAATTCTACCAATTTCGTCGGAAAGGTAGTTCAGTGGCACAAAAAATATTTCGCAGTTTCCCTATCGTAGCAACTTTTACAGAATTAATTGACAATAAGTTCTGTGCGGTCCTTAGCAATTCTTGCTAAAATTTAGTCTTTTAGCACTTAAGCGAAATAAGAATACGGTAATTTATTTCCTGACCTAAAAATTACGTTTCCTGACCTAAAAATGACGTTCTGCAAGTTCATTCGCAATATCGGTACGTTCTCATGCCACGCTACCTAAAAGAGTTCCAAGTTCGAATGTCTTAAGAGAGATCCGATCTGGAAGCCGAATAGGTACCACCCTACCTTCTAATAATTTCAATAGCTGAAATCTAAGCCTCAACAACACTGCACTGCACCCTTTTTAATTCTAGAAATAGAAATGCCCCTTCTTTTCAGATTAAATTTTTCTGCGCATAAGGCAAGCACTTCCTTTTGGCAATCGGGATCTATCCTCATGAATGCACCTAACGTTTAATCTCTTATTAGGTAAACAGATGGGGTCTGGATTAAGTGATGCTCAACCTAACGTACCCAGGTTGTTCTTGATCATCTAGAAACTAATGATAAAGTGTTACTAATTGTTAATGATAATGTTACTCTTTTCGGCATAAAGGGCTATGAAACCCTCGTCTACCTTTTGTTAGAGGTAAAATTTTATTCCCAAATACTTATCTCAGATAGAGAATTTAATTTAATTAACTTTTATGTCCAACATCAGGGGTACTGTAAGGTTCCGTCCGTTCCCCTACCCTATTTCTTATTTTTTTTAATGACCTTCTACGTCAGACTTCCAACCCTATCTATTCTTTTGCAGATGACAGTAGCATATGCCATTCTTTTTCGTTTCGCAGTAGACCAAGCCTTCGGAAAATTGAGGCTATGAGAAAGCACATGGACGATACCCTTAATCGTGACCTTTTAGTAATTTTCCAAAGGGGCCTCGCGAACAGGGTTCAGTTTAACGCTCATAAAACCCAGTGCTGTGTGCATTCGCACAGGCGTACTGCTGAACATGGTACCTCATCTGTAACAAGCATATTTTTCATGTTGCAAAAGGAGCATTCAAGTGTCTAGGTTTTCTGTAACGGTGTTCACTTCATCTGATCTCCCTACTATCTATATCACCTCTATTAGACCGAAAATGGAATACAACTCTCCTGTATGAGCTGGTGCTTCAAAGTCTATTTTCGAGTTACTCGACCGCGTGCAGGAGACACCGAAGAAGCTTATCGGTGACAGTAGGGTATCCAGCTCTATTGACTCGCTGGAGCATCGACGCAGTGTGGGGTGTGTATCACTGTTTAATTGTAATTACAACGGAATGTGCTCTTATGAAATCAAGGAACTCGTTTCTGAAAACCGTAGTTTCATACGCGCAACGCTTTCTGCATCAAGAGCGCATTCCCTTATGGTCGATTGGTCAGTAAATCGCACTACGCATTGCAGAAAAAATTCTTTTTTTAGTCGAACAGTGGAATAAACTCCCTGCAGATGTCTTTCCTGCCACTTTCAATGTGCAAAGATTCAAATCGAATATCCACAAGCATTACTCCCTCTATCTCCCTTCCCACAACCTAAATTCCTAGTTCTGGCACAATGCATTGCATAAGTAGGGGTAATCCCCTGAATGCTGGTCCTAATTAAAAAAAGCGGATGTTTAACTTTTCCTCGTAAAGAGAGGGCAATTATTAGTTGCATTAAAGTTGCGCAAAAATTTTACATAAATCAAAGATTTAATAAACTTTCAGCTCATTTTCAAAAGTATTCCTAGGATGGATCAAAATAAAAGTCCTACTTTTTTAGTTATTATTTAAACAGCAACTGTCTTTTAATTTAAAGCTTAATATTTAAAATAACTAAAGTTTCGCAGCAGAAAGAAAATAAAATTTCAATTGGAAACAATATTTTTCTACTTTTGCTAACGCCTGCATTAGTTTTTTACATTAATCATTCATAAAAGAAATTTTATTTAGACAACAGAATATTAAAAAAAATGCAAATGGTATTCCAATAGCTACAGGTATATTTCGCTGGCTCGTTGAGATTATGTTTTTACTTTTTCCATGCTTCAATCAACTGAGAAGAATTGAGACTGCTTCTCAAGCAAAACGAAATTAAAGATCTTTGCAAAACATCGCCGTAAGGATGTGGCATATAATTAATGAAACTATGGATACTTTAAGCATTTATCGGTCACTATTTAAAAACCCTATATAAATAGCCATTCTAATAATTATTGGAAACAACTTCATACAAAAATTGTCCGGAAAAACTGGCTTTAAGAAAGATCAACTTAAAATGGTATTTTACACTGTCACTTGAAACTGAGATTAATAAACACTAAACAAACAGTTTAATTTCCACGTATTTTTTTGCCTCTTGTTCACATCTACGTTGACCATGAATTTCGTGGTTTTTTTCAATTCAACTATTTGTAGACAAGTTGCTCATGAATTAATTGGCAACTTTTTGTATTGACAACAAATAATGCTGGTTTTTCATTTCTAGGTCAAAGCAAACAAACCTGCTGTATCCTTTTTATTGATGACAGTATTTTGAGCGTAACATTTGGAAGTCTTAAATTTTATACAAATGTGATTTCATTTTTCTATGACACATTTAAAACTCGTTAGAAAATCTAATAATTTATAAATGAATGGAAAATATTATGTTTTTGTTTTCCTTTATAATTAATTAAACTAATAAGTAAATGTGTTTTCTTTTTAGAGAACCTGACTAGTTAAAATTTTACATGGCTGCTCAAAAAATTTCATTTATTTTTATTTTTTATACATTTATTTATTTATTGAATCTTAAAATATCTTCAACGGGTGCTATGCCTGCAAAGTCATCTGTCTTGTGCTCGGGGGATAGCAAGGGTATCTCTCCTTCTCATCCGAGCATGGCCGCAAAAATTAAGAATGTTACGTGCAAGTGGGTTAGGGTGTGTTTCAAGTTTGTCGATATACTTTATCGCATATCTGGCGAATTCTGCTATTACCAGGGGCACGCTAAGTTATTTATAAATTCGGAAGTTTTTAATATAAAAAAAGTTCATGACTAAATACCTTCTGTCGTTATTATTTTTAAACAATTCCTCAGAAAATTATAAAATAAAAATATTGTTAAAATTAGACCATAACAAATAGGAGACACTAATATAAATAATATTTGCAAGTTGTTAAAAAAACATTTGTGAGTGAGTAGATGTCAAATTTATTGGTTTTTAAAATATTCCTTAAAAGTTTAAAACTTAACACCTTTGTATTTTCTACAATGTTTGTCCGTCTGTTACAGGACTCTACCCCTGGAACCATAAAAAGACACTTCAAATCATAACAAAAGTTCTATTGTATGAAGTTGAAAATAAAATAGTGTCTCCATAGAGCTGTGATTTTCCTTCATATGGCCTCGATTCTTAGACTGTTATACAAAGCGTGTGCATTGTATTATAACAAATTTAAAAAATATAAATAAAAATAAAAGGTGTTGCAATAGAAATTTGACATATACTGTAACATGTTGTAAACCATAATAGACAGAAATTTTAAAATCAAAACAATACAATAATAAAACTAATGAAAAGGAAACCTATACGTGATAAAGAACCCTTTAAGTGTGAGTCTACCAAGCTATTGGCTGTTTTATTGTAACTTACAATCAGTACAATTAATAGTTTTTTTTAGCAAATTTATTTATTTTTAATATTAGCCGCCACATTTTTGCCCCGGTAATTGCCTGTGTGGCAAAAACAAAATATTTTTAGAAAAAATTTCTATAGTTTTTAATTGCTTATTTAATTAAAGCAAAATGTTGCAAGTTAGTAGCAGAGAAGTATTCATGTCCTATATTTTCAGTACTTTCAGAAGCGTCAAGGGGCGCATTGAATCGCAAACTAGGTCACCCAGAAAATGTAAATTTTTGTAAATCTTATTTAAAAAAAGTTAGCACGAAGATAAATCTCTTGATAAGGCTAATAAAACCACCTACAAATAAAAATTAAAAAAAAATTTCTTTGAGTTTTTTAGGGAATGTTCCCAGCCATATAACAAGAACGAAAAAAAATTCAAGAATGATGCGCTTTTAAATTTTCAAGAGTGGAAAAAGTTTTGCATTTTCACTCATTAAAGCTTCTAATTTTAAGAGGTTTGAAACAAAAATACTTATTGCAAAAACAATGGGGAAGATAGAGTGGTGAGTCCTTATCGACTTCAAGAGTGGGGAAGAAGTTTAATGATCTACAAAAAGACTCACAACTCCAAGCAATTTTATGTTGTTTCTCAGCGCCTAAGAAGCAAGAGACGAGGGTAAATTTAAGCAGTTTTAAAATAACTGTTTTCAATATAACGCTACACTTGTAATTTAGGTCGCCATTTGCAAATCTATAGAACATTTTTGTTAAATCACTATTTTTGCTTTACCCTTTATTTTTAAGGAATAGAAAAAATATCGTTTAAGGTTTTTTTTGAACATTTTTCTCCCAATAAAAAATTCTGCCGGTTCTGTTAAACAAAAAAAAAATGACGAATTTTATGTCAAATTAAAACATAAATAATTGTAATTGTTAATAAACTTGTAGTTAATTATAACCGTATTTATAAATCAAATACGCGATAAGAAAATGATTTTAATGCGAAGAAAAAAAACCACAAGTCATAAAAAAGCCTATAACGTTTATGAAAAAAGAAGCTTTAAAAAATCTCGTAAAATAACAAGTTATGGAAGCGTGAATAGCTGAGTTTAAAAAACAAAGCAATAACTAGTTAAATAACAAGACAATCATTAAACACTAAAAATGAATAAAAATCTTTAAACTCAAAAAAAAAAATAAGAAATAAAATATTTAAAATTATAGGCACCGTTTTAAACATGATGGCAGTAAAAGTCATTGATATTAATTTTAATTACAAGACGAGTTTCAAATACGTATTTCTATTGATGCATTTATGATTAAATTAAAACAAAAGTAAATAAATAGTTAAAGAAAAATGAACCTAGAAATTAGGCTATAATTTCAATAATAAAACTGTTCATAAGACATAAAATTAGTTAAAGTAGCAACAAGTACTTTTGTTTATTTACATTATTTTGTTTTTCAGTTTGTTTAATTTGTTTACCATTTTTTTTTTTATTTCTTTTTTATAGGAAATCGTCACGCCATGGTATTGCATTAAATGTACACAATCCATTGACATTATATCAAGGTGGTTTTAGTAAATACCGTGATACCGTTTTCATAGTACATGGTTTTAATGGCACTGCCATCGATAGACATTTGCAGTTTTTAAGGGATGGTTAGTGAGTAGTTTAAATATTTATAAACAAATTAATTTAAAATTATACATACTCGTATTTATAAAGTTAATTGTTTCTCGTATTATTATGTAATTTTTATTTTTTTCAATTTTTAGCTTATTTATCAAGAGATTATAATGTCATCACAGTGGACTGGAGGCCTCTGACTCAATATCCATGTTATTTAAGTGCTTTAATAAATACCAGATTGACAGCACAATGTACAGCACAGGTATATTGAAATTATATTTCTTTATTTAAAAACTAGCAGTGCCCACGGCTTCGAAAGTGTGTCATTTCTAATTTTCTTTAAACTCAAATTTTAAAAAAGGTATTTTTAAATATTGACTGTAGCAAGGCGAATTAATTTTACCAGGTGGCATCGTTGCGGCAGCTGACAATTTTTTGTTTAATTTTGTATTGTGTAAAATAGCTGTCAAAAGTGAATCATTTTATATCAAAAAATTTGTTTTTTTATTATTCTTTAAAAAAGAATTGTAAGAAGAGTTTTAAATCAATTTAAAAAACGAATCTTAGTAAAAACGTTATTGAAAAGGGTAAGAAAAAAGTGTAGTAATTATTTGTGTTCTAAAGTTTATCATACACTTAAGTGCCTGTTTTTCTTTTTATTGTTGTATTGTTGTAGCCGCGCTGCCACCTTATGTGAATTCGCCTTGGACTTTAGAGTTCTGTAAAAATTATTCATCTATAAAACTAAAATGTGCTGTACACTGTTTTAGAACCATTTAGAATATCTTTATAACGCGTTGTTGACAACAAAACCTACCTCAGTAGAAAGTAAAAGCCCTTTTTATATTGTTAAATAATCACACATTTAAAAAAATAATTAATAAAATACTTTTTCAGTATTTTTATCTTTGTTATCCCTCGTTATATAGTACAAATGTACATATGTATGTTTTATCACCTGAATTGTTTTTAAGTTTTTTTAACTGTTAAAACTATTATTTAGCAATTATTTTTATTGTTTGTTTATGTTTTAATAAAAATGTTAAATTTTTTAATATTATTTCATTAAATAAGAAAGAATTGCTTTTTTTCCGGGAAATTCCGGGAATGCGATAATGTTTCCCCGTTTCCCGGGAAATAAAAAGCTCTGGGAAATCCCAAACCCAATTGCGCATAAATAAAAAGTGTGTGTTGTTTAAGGCGCTTTCACACTATAAGACTGAGTATTAAGATATGTCAAAAATTCGAAATAATATGAAAAATCTTATAGTGTGAAAGCGATCTTAAGTAAAACCTCATAGATTGAGAAGTAAAATTTGACACACCGATGGCTCTCTCTATTTTTTGAAATTTTTCTAAAAGCTAAGACATTTCATATTATCAGGGTTTTTTTTTGCAAAAAAAATGAAGCCAATTAAACAAACAGCTGCTTTTCAGAGACCGAAGGCAATTGCTGCATAATCATAGCTTATCCGCGGTTGATTTTCGTCTCGCGCCGACTTAAAAATACCAACCAGATTTTTAGAGGTAATTAAGAACTGTAAATGTTTTTCTTATTTTCAAACTAATTTTAACGACGTGCTAATACGAAACATTCAGTGCAGATATGTATGTTAAACAAAAACAATTTCAAGCATATCCATCGATTAATTACAAATTTTCTTATAAGTAACCTAACAATTTCGCTCAGTTTAGGAAAACAAATGAGTTTTTTGCTAAGTGAAAGCTTTAAATATGTAGTGTTTAAATCTTTCTACGGTCTCTACAATTTACTTTCAACTGTCGGTATTGCCAAAAACACACTAAAAATTGTACTTGTGTACTAAATAAAATTAATTAATCAGCATGTGTATTGTTATTGAACTTTTTGTTAGTTTATAATACAAATTTGCCTTAAAGCTTTCAACAGCAAAAAAATCAATATTTGCAAAAACGGCTGAAAGTAATAGTATTTTTAATTATTTTCTATACAAATTGTCATATACATACATCATAATTTAGTGCAAAAAAATTTCATAAAAATCGCTGAGTTACAGCTTTTCTACACTTGTTCCCAATCGGCTAGTATCCGCCGGCAGCTTAAAGTTTTTCATACAGGCATCGTACTTCTCTAATACATATGTTTTTCTTTAGAACAGCTGTTTGCTTACTACAGAGAAATTATAAACTGTTTTAAGTGTGATAGTGTGAAAGCTTTTTGTAATGATACGTTAGATTTTTCGAAATCTAAATCATTCTCATACGAGAAATTTAAATGAAAATCATACGACTCAGTATTATAGAGTGAAAGCGCCTTTAGTAAAGTAGCCATGAAGAAAATAACATTATTTAAGTTGATAAGTATGTATTTCTTACAGATTTATTCCTTTCTGACGCATCATGGAGCGGCTCGAGAAAAAATAACTTGTGTTGGTCATTCATTGGGCGCGCATGTTTGTGGCATGGTTAGCAATCATTTAAGTGTTAAACAATACAAAATAATTGGTCTTGATCCAGCGAGACCATTAATCGAGCGCAAAAAACCTGATCGTTTTCGTCTAACAATGGATGATGCAAACGTAATACAAGTCTTGCATACAAATGCAGGTTTTCTAGGCTTGGAAGATAATACAGGACATTTAAATTACTGTATAAATGGTGGACGAACCCAGCCCTATTGCCGAGGAAATCCTATAAGTATAATTTGAATTTTTAAATAAGAAACAAGAAAAAATTGTTACAAATTTTACTTTTCAAGGACGTGCTAGGTGTTCTCATTTCTTGAGTATATGTTACTTAGCTTCAGCTATATTTAAACATAAAAAATACTTAGGAATACCTTGTCCAGACGGATGTGTAGATGTAACAGGTCCAAAACGGCTGCCTATTACAAAAAAGAATCCATTTGAAGTGGTGGCACAAATTAAGGAATATTATATGGGCAATGATGCACCAGATAAGTGAGTATTTTTAAGAATTTCATTCATTAATAATATTTTATTATTGTATATTAATTACAGTGCTCGAGGTTGCTATTGCTTAGATGTGCCCTATGTTAAACATTGTCCATTCACCGATATAACGTAACGTTAAATATAAATGTTAAAAATAGCTTTAATTTTAATTTAATTGTTAGTTTTATAAAGCTTTTATTACTTTGTTTTTATATATTTAATTAGTCTGATCTTTAAATTTCCGTTTTTCTATAGTAAATTATTTTGTAAAAAGAATAGAAAATAAAACGTTCAAAGTGTTTTAGTAAAAAAAAAGTTTACCAAAATAAAACCAATTTAATTTTAAATTACAAATATTAATTTAAATTATATCATAGAATTTTAATTTATGTTAATTATATATTTTTAAAACTTTTTCTATAACCCACAAACTAACTAAATTAAAAAATATATTTTATAGAAATTCTAGTTTCTCTAAATATTTGTAGTTTGGTACTTTTTTCTAAACAATTTAAAAGAGATAAACATTAAATTGTACACTTCCTTTTTATACTGGGATGGTGGGAAGTTTAACAAATAACGGGTTAAATTGCTTAAGTAATTAGGCTTTCTTACGCTTTGGGTACGGAACCCTAATACAACAGGTAATTTTAATTTCTGGAATGCTAAGACAATAAATTAATAAAGTGGATAAAATTATGCACAGATTTAAATATCTTTGAACAAAATATGGAGTGGTAAGTAACGAGTACTGTATGTATACACATCTTTCTGGATGCCCTACACTACTCTTAGGGCCGTTATTATAACTTACCTGTAAATAAAGTTAGGATTTTATCAGACGGATAAGTAATTTTTTCATATTAAAATTATACTTTAAAGTAAGAAATTAAATTTTAAAGTTAAAAGTTTAAAGTTACCATATTTTTAAAAATAAAAGTTATAATATTTCCGTTTAATAAATAAAACATAAATTGATTCTTAATATAATTTAGCAATTGAAAAAATAAAAAAAGGAAAGCAGACAACGTTTTATATATATTAACGGGGTTGAGGGTATTTTTGAAAGTAGTCCGCTTTGTAATTTTCACCCATTTTTGGGCATTTGATAAATGCCCGTATAAATAATTTTTCGACCTCATTTTAAAACTTTTTATATCTTGACTTTGTTTGTTTTGCGATAAATAAATTAAATTTTTAATAAATTCACATTTATACTTTTTTAATCATTTTTTTATATCCTTCACCACAAAAAGTGGAAAAAGGGTATTTTAAAGTTTGTCATTCCGTGTGTAATTTCTACAATATCCATTTCCGACCTTATGCATAGAGAAGTCTATTGAGCGATGTTCGTCTGTCCGTTCGTGTTAGTGTTGAAATAAAGTGTGTCGAGGCAAAATAAATACGTTAATCGATCAGACATAGTGTCGAAAGAGGTGCTATTGGAAATCAGCATTATCGGTTCATGTCCTTCGAGGCAGCAGGCAAATCAACACGCCTACCTCTAAATGTTTCATGTCATTTGGAACAATAAAGTAACTCCAATCAAAAAAAATAAATGTATGGGGCGAGAATTAAGAAATAAGAAAAAAACATCAAGTGAAAAAATTGGCGCTCGCATATATGTTCCGAGTTACGGGGCTCTAAAATTTTCAAATTTTTTAAAATATCAATATGGGTATCATTTTAAAGCTTTTGAAGAGGTCTTTAAGTAAATACTAAAATTTCTTGATAATGCTTAACCCATAAAAAGCCGATGTGACTTTTATACAAAGTTATATATATGCAGTACCAAATATTTTTATATTTTTTAATTCTCACCCCAATATTTGCCTTTTTGATTGGAGTTACTACACTAAACTATATTTACATAGATAGTGAAGGGCATATAAGATTCGGCATAGCCGAATATAGCACTCTTATTTGTTTTTTTTTTTAATTTGCACACAGAAATGTTAAAATAATTCTATTCTGTAAACTATAACAGGGTTGTCAAAAGCGAAGCTAACTGACAGAGCTATCTTCGCACGTTAAAAAAACGAGTAAAGATTTTAAAATTTAATAAACTAAAATAAGTTTATAGTATTTCGAATCCCACTAAAAAAGTTTTATACAAAGAAGTCGTAAAGATATGCAATTTTATAATCCAAGTCGAAACACTGCTACATGTTTTATAACAAATGTATATAACTTGAAAGGATTATTTGTCGTATTTTTAATTTATGTTGCGGGTTATGAGAGTCCAGCTGCAAAAGAGAGAAAAAGAGGCAGATTTGAGGAAGGGGTAAGGGAAAGTGGTTGAGATTTACTTACCTGGGGACTGGCCACTTGGGGTTGGTTGTGTTGCCGGCGGATGGACAGCGAATATTTTTTACTGTAGATGTTGTTTTGTTGATACTTTTTTTTTTTGTAAGGATGAGTGAGGACGTTTTTTTTTGTGTTTTGTTTTAACTTTGTATTTTCTTGTTTTCTGTTTCTTTTGTTTTGCTTGATGTTTTCTTTATGTGATGTTTTTTGAGAGTATTGTGTTGTTTGTTACCTTTTGTTTGTTTGTTTTGTGCTTGTTGAAATTTATTTGTTAATTTTAGTTTATGATTGTTAGTTCTGGTTGTTTAATTAGTTATTTTGTTTGATTGTTTTGTTTTAATGAACTTGTTGTGTTGGTGGTTGGTTTACTTTTGGCGGATGGTTAGCGTGGGGCGGGTAGTCTGTGTTAGTCCGTGTGTACAGCTGTTTTGTTGTGTAAAAACGATGGTGGATCATAAATTTAAGTGCAGGGATGTTATATCTAGGAACGAGTAAAAATGTGAGAAAAGAGCTATGAATAGGGGATTAAGAATAGAATATTCGTTAAGTAAGCGGTAGTTTCGAATAAAGGAGAGAGTTATAAATAGATGTGATGCAAGGAAAAATTCGCCATTGTGACAGCAATAAGTAGAGTAAAAAGTGTTTCTCAAGCGAAAGGTGTTTTTTGCCGTCTTATTGAAAGACAAGTTTTTTTTAATAAGTAATTTTCTTTCAAAAATTTTTATTAAATAAAAATAAATTTTTGTCAAATTTTTTTTTTTTTTATTTGTTCAAACAAAAATTTTGTGAAAATAAGTGCAGTAAATTAAGTGAGTTAGATAAATTATTCAAACAATGAATGAATGATCCTTATATGTTGGTGTTTTTTTTGTGTTGTGGTGATCGTGTGCAGGTGTTTTTTTTTGGTGTATCAGGATAAGAGTCCGAGTCTTGGCAGGAGTGAGGCTGTGCATCAAGCGTCCTCCATCAACTTACGGTGGGGATTTGTGCGGGATTGTGTTGGCGCTCTGTAAGGGTAGAAAACTGGGAGAGATCACAGGTAACAAAGATAATTTATTTTATATTTGTGTGAGGAAGTGGTTGTAGCCATGTTTTATTTTGTGGCACAGAAAACTTACGGTCCTTAAGAGATAAGTCGGCCATTATTGTCTTCGTAGTTTATATAAACAACCCGTGCGCTGAGGCCTCCGTAATAAGCGCCTCCTTCAGCATTGCCATTTTTTTCAAATATTCGGCCGGACACCAACAGTTATTTGGCCGAACACCAACGATTATTCGGTGGGACACCGACAAATATTTCGTCTCATGTTCGTGTTTTTTTTTATGAAAAGATAAATTAAATTGTGTTTTTTATTAACAATTAATATTAGAATCTGTTTTTTTTATAATTTTTGTGATTAAAAGTATATATCGTTTTTTTTTATAAGTAATTTTTTTTTGTAAAAACAGTGCCTTAAGTCCAAAATAATCGTGAGTGTTTTTGTTGTTGTACGGTTCTAAAGTTTTTCGGTGCATAATAGACCCGGTTCGGTAAAACCGGAAGAGATTAGGGAACAATAAGTTTGAAAGTTCAGAAGTGTTGCCAACCCCCTAAAAGAGCTCGTTTAGGTAGGAGTATAGAGTGACCATATTTGTTCCTTATTGTTTCCCGGTGTTTTCCGGGATAACGAATTGTGTCTAGTTTTATTAAGCATTAATTATTTTTTTTTTAGAGTTTCCGGGTAAAAATGAAAACCGAATTTTGCACTCAGGCATTTGTTTAGTTTTTTTATTTTTTCTAATTAATATTTTATTTATATTTTAACTATTTTTTTTTTAAACAAATTTCTTTTATATAAACATTTTTTTTTTATTTTAATTTTTTTTTGCATTAATTTCGTATTTTTATTAGTTTTAAGTTTCTTTTTATAATAAATATGTAATTTGTTTTGTGTGTTGAACCATTATGTGTTCGTGCTAATTTTTTTTGTTTCAGGGTGAGGTTCGGCCTGATGTGAGGTAAATTGCCTAAGTAAGTGTGTGTGTGTGTGGACTAGGGGACCCAGAAAACGTTTAGTTGGAGCAGGAGTCCTAGGTCGGGTGGGCCAGTGGGGAACACCATCATCTTGTTCTCCCTCTTAAGTGTTTCCCTGTGTTTTTTTTTTTAGTTAGTAGTTTTTTTTTTGTAACTTTGTGTTTTATTTATTGGTTACTTGTCTCTGGGCTGCAGCTGTGGGTTGGGACCTGCCCTGGTGGTGCTGACGAGCTAGCTGGCATCACAGCTGTTGTGCCAATTGAGGCCCGTAACAATATGGCGCCCAAACTAAATGGAATTTTTTTGAGTACGTTATGGTGTATAGGTCATCTAAATATACCAAATAATAGACTAATAGATTTTCGCAATAGACCAAGTGATGAATATGTGGATTTGGAAAAGTCATGATATTTTTTAGACTGTAACCTATAGGAATCCAAACCTATAGGCCACAAAACTCAGCATTGCTGTAGGATTTGTTGTCGGTTTTGAAATGGTCATGGCAGATTCAGGACCAGATTTTCATCCACATTTTTTCAAATTATATCTTAAGCCGGTAACGTGAGAGTTTGTGAGAAACATCTCATTGGAGAAGTTTAGATATTTATGTTTTTTTTGGTAGTTTTTGTAGTTTCTGTTGAAGTTTGTTGAGTGAAGCTATGGGATCGAGGTAGCCGCTCTGAATTAAATGCAAGAGGTCTGTAGTATTTCGAATCCATGACTTAGCACAGTAAACTTTTTGGATACTGAATTCTCTGGCGATAACCGCTCTGGTCGTAGTATCAGAGGCCTGAAGTGTCGTGAAGAAAATTGGGACAGCTATGAGTGAAAAGCTGAGATAGTGGTAGCCGCTCTGGCTTATTACACAGAGGTTCTGCTGTACCATTAGCGAAGCGATTACTCGTCAGCAAATACATTTTTTTTAGAGTAGAATTTGATTTATGGGGAACTTTTTTTTAAGAGGCCGTAAATGGCACTAGTTACGTAATTATTTTAAATTTTTGTTTTTTTTCCACACATGTCACCATGATTCTCACATCATGAGAACCGAACCCGTTTTGAAAATAATTTATTTTATAAAAAGTGTCTATTTGTATTTTTATCAATTTTTTTATTATTATTTGTTACTATATTTTTTTTTTTGTTGATTTTGATTACTAATCATTGTTGAAATTGAAAGTTTTGTTCTTGAGTGTAGTACTAGTAAATTATTTTTTTTAAAACAAATTTACTGGTAGCTGTAGAAGTTAAATATTGTCTTTAATTTATGTTATTATTTTGTTATTTATTTATTTATTTATTATTTATTAATTTTTTGTTTATATTTTATTTGTTTTTTTTTATTTTATTTATTTATTTATTTTTATTTATTTATTTATTTATTTATTTATTGATCATTTTTTTATTTATTGTTCATTTATATTTTTTTTTTACATTATATTTTATTTATTGATTATTGCATGCTTAATTTTTGAGTAGAGTTTATTTAGTTTATGTGTTGTATTAAGTGTTATGAAAGTTTTATTTTTTATATATTTATTTTTATTATAGTAATTTTGCTTTTTGTATTATTTTTTTTTTATTTTAAATTTTGGGGTGATTTATGGAAGAATCACAAAGTGTGTCAGAGAAAGAAGATCGCTTAAAAAAAGATAATTTGAAAAGGCGTAAAGACAGGAATCTTTCTTTTGATCTTAATCGTTCGTCTCCTCAAGTTAAGGAAAAGTATTCAAGGGATAATCAATCTCTTAGAATGGCGACTAGACCACCGCAAATAGACGATCTGTCAGGGACGATTACCAATCAGGCGGGAAACAAAGGGGCAATACCTAAAGAAAGGGGGCACAGGAATGGTAATAACCGAAATAACCCTAATCATGAAGAAATTTCTCCTGCTGTGAGGGGTATGGTAGCCGAAAGTGTCGAAAATATGAAGTCTAGTTTAGATCACTCAATAAATGCCATTATAAACGAAAAACTGAATAGGGAATTGACAAAAGTTCACGAAAGTATAGGTCAATTAGCTGAGGCCATTAGAAGCTTAACATTGCGTGATAACAACCGAGTTAGTGAACAGCGAAGCAACGCTTCGGCTGATTATAGTGCCAGACAGGTGCATTTCCACCCGGATAATAGGTTTAATTATCCACCACCAGGTTCCAATTTGAATAATGAGGGATGGAAGATTAGGGTGGACAAATTCGGGTTAGAATTTAATGGAGGTAAAGGTGGTAGGGATCAGTTGTCGGTAGAAGAGTTCATATTTCGTTTGGAACATATGCAGAGGCAGTACCAAATCCCGTGGCAGGAAATTTTAAGGGATTTCCATCTATTGGTAACTGGTACGGTCAAGCAGTGGTACTGGGCTCTGGTGCAAACGACTGTTATTTCAGACTGGAACACCCTACGCCTAGCCTTATTAAATAGATATAGAACGGTTAGGTCAAACTGGGAACTGATGCAGGAGTTGGTCGAGAGGAAGCAAATGCCGGGAGAATCAACAGATGATTATTTCCATAGTTTGAATCTGTTAAGGGCAAAGCTAGAAATACCGGTAGCCGAGGGCGAGATGATTCGAATCGCAAAAAGGAATCTGAAGGAAAGTATCGCTCGAATCGTCTACCCTATGACGGTATCATCTGTTGATCATCTACGCATGGAGTGTCTCGAGGCTGAACGAACCTTTTCCCGCAAAGACGCTCGAAATGTGCCACCATCATCTGTGAGACCACAACGGTACGTTAGCGAGGCAGTGTTAGATATTAGTGAAGACAAAGATCAAGAAATATGTGAAGTAGCAGCAGTAAACAGCGCACCGATATGCTGGAATTGTCAACAACAAGGACATTTATTTAAAGAATGTCTGTCGCAACAACGGTCTTTGTTCTGCTACAAGTGTGGCAGACCAAATACGATAACTCCAAACTGCCCAATATGCCTAAAAGCTCGGGAAAACTCGAAGAGGAACGTGAGCTTACCGGGGGAGTCGCGTTCAAACGAGGGTGCCCCGAAGAAACTGTAAATAATATTATTTCAAACCCTGATTTTTCAAAATATCGCCACTATTTACCAGTAGAAGTACGCGAACGGAACTATAATATAGTTAAAGAAAGGATTTTTAATGAGTTCGATTGTTCAGAAATAGGTAACTTAAAGTCGCCAGAAAAACAACCCAGTAAAATGTCGTCAGCTTTAGAAACAACAACAGACAAAATGGTGCCGGAGACTGAGAAAAGTCTATTTAGTACAAGTAAGTTTAAGTTAAAAACACGAAAGCGTAAGCACATTGTAAAAATAAGGAATGACTTTATTAGGAGAAAACGACAACGTAAGCTCATAGCGGAATCAGTAAACCTTTTTTGTTATAGAGCTGATCATAGGCCCTATGCTGAAATTTTGCTTAATGGGAAAAAGTACAAGGGACTTTTGGATTCAGGCGCGTCGGTTAGCCTTTTGGGCAAAAATTGTCGTGAAATTTTAGAAGAGTTAGGTGCCGAACTTAGGGGAGCATTTAGTTTTGTAAGTACGGCCACAGGCCAGCGCCACAGGGTGTTAGGGAAAAGCGAGTTGGAGGTAGATTACAAAGGCGAAAAGCATAAAATTTCTTTTTATTTATGTCCTGATTTGGACCAAGAACTGTACCTTGGTATCGATTTTTGGCGGATTTTTAATATTGCCCCTGAAATTTTTCCATCGGCAGAAATAAATATCGAAATGATACGTAAAATGCACGAGGAACATAATACTGTTGAAATGAAGATGCACGATTTAGATGAGATACAGCAACAGCAGTTACAAAAAGCGATCGGCTGTTTTCCGTCGTTTGAGGAAAAAGGTTTAGGGTGCACGACACTTGAAAAGCACGAGATAAAACTCGTTGAGGGAACAAATCCAATTAAGGATAAGCATTACCCCATTTCTCCTGCGGTGCAAGAGATAGTTTATGCCGAGTTAGATAAGATGATTGATTTAAATGTGATAGAGGAGAGTGATAGCCCTTGGTCGAATCGGACTACGGTAGTACGTAAGCCGGGGAAAAACCGGTTTTGCTTGGACGCGCGGAAATTGAACGCGGTTACGATTAAAGACGCCTATCCCCTCCAAAACATCGACGGTATTTTGAGCCGCATAGATCAAACGCATTATATAAGCAGCGTCGACCTTAAATACGCCTTTTGGCAAATAGAATTGGAAGAAACCGCTAAGCCATATACAGCTTTCACGGTTCCAGGTCGGCCGCTGTACCAGTTTAGAGTAATGCCGTTTGGTCTATGTAACGCTGCCCAACGTTTGTGCCGTCTGATGGATAAGGTGATACCGGCCAGATTAAAACCGAACGTGTTCGTATATCTAGATGATCTTCTCATCATTTCGGACACGTTTACATCTCATTTGAAAATTCTGGAGCAGGTTGCGGAGTGTCTGAAAAGCGCTAATTTGACGATAGGTTTACAGAAGTCTAGGTTTTGTTTCAAGGAGCTTAGGTATTTAGGTTTTATAGTTGGAGGTGGTATGCTCAAAACGGATCCGGAGAAGGTTGCTGCCATTCAGAGGATTGCTTTGCCGAGGAGTCCAAGGGACGTTCGAAGCTTTTTGGGTACCGCGGGATGGTATAGGCGGTTTATAAAGGATTTCGCCACCATCTCGTCGCCTCTTACCGATACGCTGAAAAAGGGGAAAAAGTTTGCAATGACTCCTGAGGCTATCGAGGCTTTTGAAACATTGAAAGTTTTGCTTACTTCTGCCCCTGTACTTCGCCACCCGGATTTTTCGAAACCGTTTTTTATCCAGTGCGATGCTTCAGAATTCGGAATAGGAGCGGTATTGTTTCAGAAGAATGATGTAGGTGGAGAGAACCCGATAGCGTTTTACTCCCAAAAACTAACGGCATGTCAGAAAAATTACTCGGTTACCGAGAAAGAATGTCTTGCGGCGGTGTTAGCTGTAAAGCGGTTCAGGCCCTACGTGGAAATGATGAAATTCACAGTCATCACGGATCACGCAAGCCTGAAGTGGCTGATGTCACTGAAGGACTTGAGTGGACGGTTGGCCAGGTGGTCGCTGCAGCTGCAAGCATATGATTTCTCAATAGAACATCGGAAGGGAGCCGAGAATGTTGTAGCTGACATGTTGTCGCGATTGCCAATAGAAGTATCGGAGATAAAAGATGAGAATTATTTCGATTTTGAGACAGTAGCTTTTGATTCTGAGGACTATACGCAACTAGCCCAGAATATTCAAGAAAACCAACAAAAATTACCAGATTTGAGAGTAGAGGATGGAAAAATTTATAAAAGAACGTCGTACACGGGTTTAGAAGACGGTAGTGATGTAGGTTGGAGGTTATGGATTCCACAAGATATTACCCATATTTTAATAGAAAAGGCTCACGACGATATTACTTCTGCACATGGCGGCATACGGAAGACCTTGGAAAGACTGAAACGTCTCTATTACTGGCCAAAAATGGCCATACAAGTGCAGCAGTATATTCGAAACTGCCGCACGTGTAAGGAAACAAAGCCATGTAATCAGAATACGATGCCGACCATAGGGGATGAAGTCCAAACAGAAAGGCCATTTCAGAAAATTTATATTGATTTTCTGGGGAAGTACCCCAGATCTAAAAAGGGTAATGCTTACATCTTTATTGTTGTAGATCACTTCTCGAAATTTGTTTTTCTCAAGGCCATGAAAGAGGCCACAGCGAAAAATGTAGTGCAATTTCTTGTTCAGGAGGTATTTCAGAAGTTTGGGGTTCCTGAAACTATACATAGTGACAATGGTCAACAATTTGTTTCAACATTGTTTAGGGAAATGATTGACACATATGGTATTACGCATATGAAGACTGCTTTTTATTCGCCACAGTCAAATGCGGCTGAGCGCGTTAATCAGTCCGTATTAGCAGCCATTAGGGCGTATCTGGAAAAGGATCACCGTGACTGGGATCTATATTTGACCGAGATAGAGTGTGCGCTACGAAATTCGGTTCACGCTGCCACCGGCGTTACACCTTTTTTCGCACTCTTCGGCTATCATCTGTTTTCGAGTGGTACGGACTACAAACTGGCGCGAAAATTGCAATCTATGTCTGACCACGAGATAGCGAATTTGGAGCGTGAAGACAGATTGGAGATAATTAGAGAAAAGGTTAGGAGTAATCTCGCGAACGCATACCAACGAAGTGCGCAAAGGTATAACAAAAAAGCAAGGGTAGTCAAGTTTAGTCCAGGTCAGGAGGTGTATAGGAAGAATTTTGTTCTGTCCGATTTTAAAAATAACTTAAATGCTAAATTTTGTCGAAAGTACCTGAAGTGTCGAATAGTAAAACCAATCGGCAATAATATGTATGAGCTGGAGTCCCTTCAGGGGAAGCCCATTGGTATCTACCATGCGAAGGATTTGAAATTCTGAAAATAAGTGCAATATAAAGTCTGTGATATTTTTGGGTTAACACAATACAAGGCTATAATAATATAGGGAGTAGAGTGCAATATAGATTTAGATTTGTGTTCGTGCTCGTCCCATTTATTATGACTATTATTTTTATTATACTATCTGTGATTATACAACCATTTTTATTTATTTATATAGTTTTTAATTTTTACTGATTTTATTCATTTATTTAATTATTGTTTTTGTGATTGAAGTTTTTTTTTGTTTTTAGTCCATCTTGTATAGTTCAATATTAAATCGAATTAACTTAAATTAAAAAAAAAAGGGTTGTACCATCAACGGATAGGTAAAAAGCCAAGATTAACCCAAAATGTTTGCAGGGATAAATGGCATAAAATTGTCGAATGTTTTTTTTTTTTATTAATGGGACAGGATGTTATTAATTAGTTAGTCCCATCTCTGGGGTAATTTCAATGTTTTTTTTTTATTAAACCCAGCGAACAGAAAAACGCCAACATGGGGATTATGATGTTTTGTTTTGATTCGCGTGGTGAATAGTAATCAGGCTGGAGGTTTACTGGGTGAATACTTATATATGTATGCGCATACAGTAGTGTACATAGGTAAGGGGACACGACTCGCGCAATTTTTAAGTGAACTGTTTTTTTTTTTTTTTTTTTGCGACTTTCAGCACTATTATAAGGGGGTTTAATAGGTAATTATAATGTTGACTTACCTTAGTGCCCGGCTTGAGACTCGACAGGGCGTGGGAGTTCCCCACGTTGGTTTTTGAAGAGTGTCTCAGAGGCTTATGTGTTTCTTTTATCCCGCACACCGGTCCTACTGGCGTCGACTTGGTAGCCCCGGTGCGTTGTTGCGGGTTATGAGAGTCCAGCTGCAAAAGAGAGAAAAAGAGGCAGATTTGAGGAAGGGGTAAGGGAAAGTGGTTGAGATTTACTTACCTGGGGACTGGCCACTTGGGGTTGGTTGTGTTGCCGGCGGATGGACAGCGAATATTTTTTACTGTAGATGTTGTTTTGTTGATACTTTTTTTTTTTGTAAGGATGAGTGAGGACGTTTTTTTTTGTGTTTTGTTTTAACTTTGTATTTTCTTGTTTTCTGTTTCTTTTGTTTTGCTTGATGTTTTCTTTATGTGATGTTTTTTGAGAGTATTGTGTTGTTTGTTACCTTTTGTTTGTTTGTTTTGTGCTTGTTGAAATTTATTTGTTAATTTTAGTTTATGATTGTTAGTTCTGGTTGTTTAATTAGTTATTTTGTTTGATTGTTTTGTTTTAATGAACTTGTTGTGTTGGTGGTTGGTTTACTTTTGGCGGATGGTTAGCGTGGGGCGGGTAGTCTGTGTTAGTCCGTGTGTACAGCTGTTTTGTTGTGTAAAAACGATGGTGGATCATAAATTTAAGTGCAGGGATGTTATATCTAGGAACGAGTAAAAATGTGAGAAAAGAGCTATGAATAGGGGATTAAGAATAGAATATTCGTTAAGTAAGCGGTAGTTTCGAATAAAGGAGAGAGTTATAAATAGATGTGATGCAAGGAAAAATTCGCCATTGTGACAGCAATAAGTAGAGTAAAAAGTGTTTCTCAAGCGAAAGGTGTTTTTTGCCGTCTTATTGAAAGACAAGTTTTTTTTAATAAGTAATTTTCTTTCAAAAATTTTTATTAAATAAAAATAAATTTTTGTCAAATTTTTTTTTTTTTTATTTGTTCAAACAAAAATTTTGTGAAAATAAGTGCAGTAAATTAAGTGAGTTAGATAAATTATTCAAACAATGAATGAATGATCCTTATAAGTTGGTGTTTTTTTTGTGTTGTGGTGATCGTGTGCAGGTGTTTTTTTTTGGTGTATCAGGATAAGAGTCCGAGTCTTGGCAGGAGTGAGGCTGTGCATCAAGCGTCCTCCATCAACTTACGGTGGGGATTTGTGCGGGATTGTGTTGGCGCTCTGTAAGGGTAGAAAACTGGGAGAGATCACAGGTAACAAAGATAATTTATTTTATATTTGTGTGAGGAAGTGGTTGTAGCCATGTTTTATTTTGTGGCACAGAAAACTTACGGTCCTTAAGAGATAAGTCGGCCATTATTGTCTTCGTAGTTTATATAAACAACCCGTGCGCTGAGGCCTCCGTAATAAGCGCCTCCTTCAGCATTGCCATTTTTTTCAAATATTCGGCCGGACACCAACAGTTATTTGGCCGAACACCAACGATTATTCGGTGGGACACCGACAAATATTTCGTCTCATGTTCGTGTTTTTTTTTATGAAAAGATAAATTAAATTGTGTTTTTTATTAACAATTAATATTAGAATCTGTTTTTTTTATAATTTTTGTGATTAAAAGTATATATCGTTTTTTTTTATAAGTAATTTTTTTTTGTAAAAACAGTGCCTTAAGTCCAAAATAATCGTGAGTGTTTTTGTTGTTGTACGGTTCTAAAGTTTTTCGGTGCATAATAGACCCGGTTCGGTAAAACCGGAAGAGATTAGGGAACAATAAGTTTGAAAGTTCAGAAGTGTTGCCAACCCCCTAAAAGAGCTCGTTTAGGTAGGAGTATAGAGTGACCATATTTGTTCCTTATTGTTTCCCGGTGTTTTCCGGGATAACGAATTGTGTCTAGTTTTATTAAGCATTAATTATTTTTTTTTTAGAGTTTCCGGGTAAAAATGAAAACCGAATTTTGCACTCAGGCATTTGTTTAGTTTTTTTATTTTTTCTAATTAATATTTTATTTATATTTTAACTATTTTTTTTTAAACAAATTTCTTTTATATAAACATTTTTTTTTTATTTTAATTTTTTTTTGCATTAATTTCGTATTTTTATTAGTTTTAAGTTTCTTTTTATAATAAATATGTAATTTGTTTTGTGTGTTGAACCATTATGTGTTCGTGCTAATTTTTTTTTGTTTCAGGGTGAGGTTCGGCCTGATGTGAGGTAAATTGCCTAAGTAAGTGTGTGTGTGTGTGGACTAGGGGACCCAGAAAACGTTTAGTTGGAGCAGGAGTCCTAGGTCGGGTGGGCCAGTGGGGAACACCATCATCTTGTTCTCCCTCTTAAGTGTTTCCCTGTGTTTTTTTTTTTAGTTAGTAGTTTTTTTTTTGTAACTTTGTGTTTTATTTATTGGTTACTTGTCTCTGGGCTGCAGCTGTGGGTTGGGACCTGCCCTGGTGGTGCTGACGAGCTAGCTGGCATCACAGCTGTTGTGCCAATTGAGGCACGTAACATTTAATTACTTAACATTTTTAGATATTTTACTTTTTATGTAAAATATATTTTAACAATTTTTGTACAAATGTAACTGTGCCACAATGAAAATGACCATTAGTACAATTTCTGCAACATATTTCTGTATAAATCTAAAAGCACTACCAAGGCGAATAAATTACCAGGTGGCAGCGTAGGCGAATTCAGTATTTTTTGCTAGTATACAGGACTGTCAAACTCCATATATAAAAAATGTGGGTTAATTTTTTTTATATGGAGTTTGACAGTCTTGTATACCAACAAAAAATACTGAATTCGCCTACGCTGCCACCTGGTAATTTATTCGCCTTGAGCACTACCATAGCTTTTTTCTTTTTCATGAGAGAATTTTTTTGAAAGCCACAGTGGTAGAAAAAATATTATAATCTATATATTTTTCCAACTGGATTTTGACTAAAACTTGTTTAAATATCTTCTTCGTATTAATTGGTCCCATTTGATCTTATTTGTACCAAATTTCTCTATTAGAATTTCAAGTTTTGAGGAATAATTTCCATTTTCAAATTATTATTTTTAGTAAAATTATTAACGCGTTTTAATTTTCATGTTTAATTTTTGTGGATAGTTAGGTTTATTTTTTAATTTGTTTATTAAATTTTAGAGTTCTACCAACATTATTGCACTAAACTTAAAGTTTTTATTTATTTATTCAAAATGTAATTTAAAAGTCCTACTGGGCCAATTAATTTATATTACACAGTAAAACAGGGGGAACCAATGATATTCAATGATAATCACGATATTTGTATGATTTAAATCCTATATTATGTACATATATAAATACAGTTCGAAACAATGTTCACTCTAAGTCAAATTTATTTGAAAATTTTAATTTAAAATAATTGTGTATTCATACATAAGTAGTTCTTAAGGCTTTAGTTTTGCTGTGTAATATAAATTAATTAAAAAAATTTTACTCACAGTGTTATAAACTAAAGCTAAGAAATTCCGATTGAAAACTAAAACGTTTTATAGTTACTAAGTACTGAAAAAATTATCCAAGTTTAAAATATACAAAATCATATTTCAACAGTTAATTCAGTTTTAAAACATAAGAAGCAAATATAAAAAATTTTAAGAATAAGAAGAAATTTACAGTAGTTATTTTACTTATGAGAAAAGAATGTAGAAACAAAAACTAGAGCGCAGCGTTTGTGCAACTTGCCATAAGATTCACAAAGCCAGCCAGATCACATTCGATGATCTTACCATCCTTCATTGTTATAATATCTCTCGGGTTATCCTTATTTAACACTTTAAATCTCGAAATAAGTTTTTCCTGTGACACTTTATTACAAAAAGCATTGAATATAGCTGCTATCGGGGAAAAGTGATCATTTAGATATACACGACCCTGGATTTCGTCACCCAAAACATCACACACTCTAAGAGAACGCGTTTTAAAGTACTCTTTCATTATAATTTGTCTTATATTATTCATGTAGCAAACATGGTTTAATTGCTGTGCGATTATATCAATATTGTGATGTTTACATAACGAGACAACAGCTGAGGCAAGATTGTTTAGGCCAGAGGGTAAACCACTAACAACAACTTCAGAACGATTTAATCGGCGGTGAAAGGCGTTATTTTCAGTTTCCAAAGTAGAAATTTTTGAAACAGTCGAGGTATCCACCTGGTCCACCATTTTGCGACAATTTAAAATGTCAGAATTCATTTCTTTAATGCATAGAGAAGTGTCATTCTTGAAATCAGCAATCATTTTCATCAGGGTATTTCTGAATTCATTGCTATCATCTCTGAGTTCCTTAGCAATATTATCAAATGAACATTTTAAATCTTTGATTTCATCATAGATCGAACACTCATGATAACAATCAGAACAACCGGTACAAATAACAAAAATGATTTCTATCTCCCTTTCAAAAATGTGAGTTCTTTCTCAGAAATCTCAACACATTGTAGATGCTGCCAGGAATGACATTTTTTGCACTGAATACTTCCATGTGATTTTCCAATACCCTCATCACATACTCCGAACTTAAACTTGGGCACAGGCATAATTAAAGACAGAGAAAGCAAAAGCAGCTACAACAAACCAGTTTACCGTTAAGAATAAGCACAAAAGCTAGAATGTTTTTAAATAGTCTTTACTTTATTTTTTACTGTGTAATATAACTGAATTTTATTCATATATTATATATTGCACATCTTCGATTGATTCTCTTGGTAACTTAATGATACCTCAAAATATTTTATAAAATGAATATTTGATTATTATTCTAAAATATATAATACTTGGATAAATGCCACGGGCTTTATCTCTCCTCTTTGCTTTTCGTGTTAAACATTTATTTGGTTGGTTATGATTTTATTTTTTTTATTTTATACATAGAAATAAATTATGAAAATTTCTAAATAAAGCAGTTAAATTCAACTTTGCCACAAAAATACAGCGGAAACACTGACATTTTATCAAAACAGTAGAGTTGTATTTTACAATTAAAAGTGTCTTTTCTTAATATTATACGAAAGCAGCGCAGTTTACGTTTGTTTTTTGTACTTAAATTTGACACTTCTTTTGAATACAACAACTAATACCACCACAACTGTAAACAAAACTACATAAAAAAATCCTTTTTAGTTAAAACTTTTGCATTTATTGTTTTTTCGGTTTTTATTAATTAAAGTTAACTTGGAATTAAAAAAACAGCCAAAAATCGAAACTGTTCACGAATTAACACTTATATTCAGTGAATAAGTTCAGTCAACTACGGATTTATTAATGTTGTAACTAAATTAACAAACAGGAATTATTTTGTTATCCGCAAAGTCAATGCGTCTTTTTTGTGGCATTTTATGAATGGCAACCAATTAAAATAATTATTTTTTATCTATACCAAAACTAGAACAAAGAAGTTTTGCCAATATATTTTGTTTACTTGTGGAAATGTAAGTCTAGTAAAATAATTACTAAGATAATTCTTTATTTTTTTAATGAATTTAGTTCTTTTGTGTTATTTTTTTATTTTTTGTCCAACTCCAAAATAAAGATTAACTACATTATGCAAATGTAGTATATGTATGTATGTACAATTAGGTATGTGTATTTAATATAATGTACACAATACTCAAATAGCAATTCTTTTATTAAAATTTTTAAAAATCCCAACAAAATTTAAGAAATCTTAAATATTTAATTTTTTAATTACCTAATATCGTCAATTAAAGCGCTGGCCTATTAAAAAAATTATTATTTACGAATTTCAATAACTTCCCGCCAATTCGTGTTTCAAATTTTTAAATATTATTTTCTTGCTTTTTCTTAAACAAAAAAGTTTTTCTGGATTTTTATTTTTACCCTTTACCAAAAAGGACAATACATTGATGCTTACAAATATAATAAAAAATACAAGATTTAAACATACGTACATATGTACTATATGCGCAATTTTTTTATAATAAAAAAATCTTTTCAGCACTTTATTTCTGCTCCCTAACCATGGCCTTACAAATAAATTCGTTCGTTAACACTACGATAAAGAATAATCATCTTATTAAGCAACTTCCCTTTACCATAATACCCATCACAGAAGGTGCCTTAAATAAAACCGATAACAATGCAGCAACGCCAAAACCTCCAGATTTGACATTTCACTGTATGTGCTGTGAGGAGTATTTTATTAGCCCATTTCAAATGTATGAGCATCTTAATACAAAACATGGCGATTTGCCAGAACCTCAAGAATACGAAGAAGAATTAGATGACAATAAAGACTATAGTTGGGTATTTGAGCCAGTATGTGAATTGTTGGCTCCCGAAGAAGGAGGACCAATTAAAGTTCAGGAAAATGGACATCCAATAAAAGACGAAGAAAATGATTCAGACTCTGATGATTCTGATTCAGACGATGATTCCAGTACATCTTCATCTTCGAGTTCATCTTCATCATCCTCCAATAGCTCAACTAATACAAATAGTAATACTTGTACCCAAGAAGAATTGACAAGAGACTCAACTACCGGTGAAAAGCCAGCATTAAATATGCATGACAACTCAACAATGGAGGTAATGGAAGAAGCTGCTTACGAAGAAGTGGAGGCTAGTAGTTTTAACACTCAGAACTTTCACAGAAATGCCATACAGTTAAAAGTAGCTGATCCTAGAGAGTCTACTTCAATTATATTATTAAATCCCCCATTAGCAGAGGATACAATAACTTCCATTTTACCACAACCAGTGAGGAGAGGAAGAGGACGCCGCAGTGCAGCTCAGCAAGCGGCTATAGAAATGTCTTCTTTAATTTGTGGTGAGCCAAAATGTTTTCAATGCAGTCATTGTGAGGCCAGTTTTCCTAGTGCTGGTGATTTGTCAAAACATGTGCGTTGTCACATAACCAACAAGCCCTTTCAGTGTTCTATATGCGAAAAAACTTTTACTCACATTGGTAGCTTAAACACACATATCCGTATACATAGCGGCGAAAAACCCTACAAATGTGACCTATGTTCCAAGGCCTTTACTCAGTCCAGTAGTTTAATGGTTCACTTAAGGTCGCATTCTATTATAAAGCCCCATCAATGCCATTTATGTGATAAAGGTTTCGTCAATTCCACATCACTTGTTATTCACCTGAAAACCCACAAAGACAGATCCCGCTATCCTTGCTCAGTATGTGATAAGAACTTTAAACATGAAGCCCAACTTAAGGAACATATGCGCATGCACAATCAAATATTAGTCTATCAATGCTCCATATGTCGCAATGCTTTTTCCAGTTCTTCAGAGCTAGTCCAACATATGAAGTGTCACATGGGAGAGAAACCCTTTACTTGCAGCATTTGCGATCGTTCCTTTACACAATCGGGTAGTCTTAACATTCATATGAGAATTCATACTGGAGAGAAACCATTTAATTGCAAACTTTGTAATAAATCATTTACCCAGGCCTCTAGCTTGAGTGTACATATGAAAATTCATTCCGGCGAAAAGCCGTTTCCTTGTCACATTTGTGGTAAATCTTATAGTCAGGCTGCTTACCTGAACAAGCATATACAGCATCACGTCGAAGCACAAAAACAAGGACTAGAACCGGCCTTTCCAGTACATAATGAAACATTGCTGTGTATAGTATGTGGCGATTTGCATCGCGATGCTACCTCTTTAGCCCTACATGTAACACAAAGACATGCTGCTCTTTTGCATAATATGAAGGAAAACCACCAGATCAATAGTGCAGGAATAAGTGAGGAAGAACGTTTACAGCAGGAAACACAATATGTACAGCAAATGCAATTGTTAATGCAAATGCAGCAACAAATGATAAAACATACTCAACAAATGCCGGTAATGAATGAGGAAGAAGATGCTGATGAAGAACTAGAGGATGAAGAAGAGAAAAATGGAATCTTGCCTAATCCACAAAATGTAAACGGAAATCTCAACGAGGACCTGGAAGAAGATGAGGAGGAGGAAGAATTAAAAGAATGCAAAAATCCACAAAACTTAAAAGAGTACAGAGTAGAAGCTGAAGAAGAAGAGGAGGATATAGAAGAGGATCAGGAAGAGTATGAGGACCAAAACATGTTATTTAACAATAGAAACAATAATAGGTCGTATATAAACGAATCTGAAATCGAAGAGGAAGAGGAAGATAATGATGATGTTGATATGAATGATACTGAAATGTTAAATGCAAATAATACCACACCTGTTAATCACGTTCTTAATAATGGCTTTATGCCTGATATTAAAGATATAGAGATGTCAGAATATCCTTTCTTAGAAGATGCCGAGTATGATGATTATGACGACTATGCTGCCGAAGAAGAAGTTGAAACTGAGGAATAATTTAATAAAGTTTATTTATAAAATGTTTAGTACATATTTTTATTTAAAACTTAAGACGAAATTTTATTTAAATTGTAAGATTATTTCTTCTAGTTTAGTTGCTCAAATTAAGTTTTTATTGTAAGAAAATGAAAAAAGAATTATATTTATGTATTTTTTTATTTGTATAAATTATTTTAAATTAATATTTAAGTTAGATTATATTATACATTCTAGGTTTATTTTAAAAGTTAAAAAAAACAAATTCTTAATCAGACTTAAGTTAATATTAATTATCGAAAGTACTTAAATTCATTTAATGTTTTAAGCCTTTTTCAAAAAAAAGCCACTCGATTATTTAAATAAATAAAACACAATAATTTAAAATAACGTGTTTGTATTAATACTTTGCATACTCAGAGTCAACGTAACGTTTATTAAAAGACGTTACGTCGACTATAATGTTTTTACTAACAGGCCTATACAGCTGTTAAGATCTAATTAATATGGCTTTGTAATTAACAAAAACGAAATGAAATTCAAATTCTCTTTTTTTATTTTGAAAATAAATTATTCAGTATTAATTTAGATAAGTATGTCATTCATCAAACATATCTAAATTAAAATCTTATCATTTTTATTTTGTAATTATTGTTATTTGATGTATTTTAATTCTAACGTTTTTCGCGTTATCCTACTTATTTTCTTGCACTAACCGAACATAAAATCGTCAGCAAAATAGTTTTTACAAAATTCATTGTTAGTCTTAGAACTTGTTAGAATTGCTTTAGAACTTATTAAGGCTTCTGATCCCATGACATTATTTGACAACGGATCGTAGTTCTTCTTATTCCAAATGCTACCAATATTTTGTAATGGCCAAACTGTGACGTAATAGACCCAACATACTTCGTTATAAAAATAGGAATAATTATATTCCATTAACGACCGTTACCCGCAGTCACATTCAAATGGGACAAATTCTAAGAGAAGTATCCCTCGTATTCGTTTAATTTTTCTCAAACATTGTAGGATTCAATTTTTCTTCAATTCCGATCGAAAATAATTTCAGTTCCACAAACTGATTCTTCAGAAAACAAGAAACGAAAAAATTTTTGAAATGAAACCACTTTAAATTCCAAAGTAGAATATGGTTTCTTTGAAATTTTGTTATTTGCGGTTTTTAAATTTATTTGTATATGTTTCCTTTCATAGATTAACACGTTGTTTATTTTGGAATCTGAAGAAGGTATAACAAAATCGATCGGAATGGTAAATAGTGTATTAAAACCATTCCGATCGGAATGTGTGACATGCCTAGTAGCTTAAAAGGTCTCGAGTTTTTGTAGCTTGTATATCAGATAACAAAGATTTTTTTATTTTTTAGTATTAAACAAACCACTTTATATGTTCCATTCTTTACAACTCTCTTTTAGTTTGGAATTGGTTACTATAGAAGGTAGTGTACATACATACGTACATACATATTAATAAATTAATAACTATTTTCTCCGTAACTCACGTAAAACAAAAACATCTGTGATTACTGTAGTGCATTATTTCTAATTATTTTATTAAATCATTTAAAATTTAGCAGTAAAATATGTTGCTACACAAAGAGAAACAAATTTAATTATAAAATGGATTATACGTAACCCAGTGGGCTCTTGTCTGCTCCTGTTCACTTTTGTGTGAAGTAAACAACGATTTATAAACATCACTAGCTTTGGGATCCTTAGCCACACTATAATCAGTTTTTAAACGTTTAAGCTCAGGATCCTCCAGAGCACCTGACGTAACCCCTAAACGTTTAGGATTAGCAACAATCTTCGTTTTAGAGGATTTTAAGGAAGAGGATGGAGGGTTATCATTGTTTGTTGAGTTATTATTGTTGCTTGAAGTTTTTGTTTCCGATTTACTAGTAGAAGGTACTTCTAAGGATTCTGTAAAAGATTTTGTTTCATTTGTTTTCTCCATTGTTACACAATTTTCTCTAGTTTTCTTATCTTTCTTGTCCTTTTTGGCAGCTTTCTTTTTAGCCTGACGCATTTCTATTTTTACTTTCATCAACTCCAAGTCTTCATCGCTAGCGTTTAACACTATAACATCTTCTACAGAAAACTGCTGTTGACAAAGTGGACAGGTACCAGCAGAACTACCTTTAATTTCTTTAAGGGCTCTTTCAGACATAACGCAGCCACATGACCACAAGGCCACAAATCGAAATTTTCCAGACATTTCCAAACCAATTAGCTTGCATATATAGGGAGCGTGTCGGGTGTCAAGTAAACCCTCTGTTTTATCCTCTTCAGTAAATGCAGGATTAGGAGTTAAATTTAATTGTTTAATATCCTTCATACTTTTAATGTGCTTAGCTGATTCGGGCATTTTATCTTTTTCCAGCAATTGTTCAATAACATTTTGCTTGGAGTACAAACGTCCCAGGCCACACATAACAATAGGTTCTTGCAAACGCTGCTGATTTAAAGCGCAGTGCAACCAACGAAATTCACGTTCAGCATCTTTGTCTTTCTAAAGAAAAAAATAAAACTATTATTTAATCTAGCATATAAATAAAGATTAAAGTTATACCTGTTCTGGTTTCTTCTTAATGCGCACCAGTTCATCGCGCCGTGGTATGGTACCGCCATCACACCCCATATTTTAAGTAAATTTAGCAAAATTTAATAAACTGAAAATTATATTTTCTATATATTTTTTTTTAATTACAGATGTTTATAACAATACATTGGATTTTGCAGTTAGAAGCTTTTATATATAAGAGATTTGTGAAAGAATTATTTTTCACAGTAGTTCAACAGCTTACAGAGTCGCAACAATAGTTTGTACTGTTTTTAGAAAAAGTACACAGTAAAACTATCAATTGGTTACCGTTATAATTTAAAACTTATTTTAAGAATTATTAAGAGTGGAAATCATCTCATGTATGCTCCAGATTTATTTTTTTCACATCATACTATTATAATAAGACTTAGATGTAGCTTCTTCTTCATTTCCCATTGAATTAATGCTATTCAACTGAATTTATTGGCATATTTATCCAATCTTAAATTGAACTTCTGGGCCATTATTTTGGAAGATTTTTGTACAAACAAGTATTTCTATAATATTTCTTTACTTTTCTGTAAAATATTTTTCTAATTGTGTTATTCACTATTCTACTAATCTATAATTAATTATGATTAGCCTAAAGGGTCTTTGTATATTAAAATAAATAAGTAAAATAAGTAATAAGGGTAAATAAGATTTTGCTTTCGTTTTATAAATCACAGAAAATTATTTTATGGTAAGTTTTATCATTTGTATTGAAACTACGTAAATGTCCCAATATATCAAGCCAACAGCTCCATGTTTCTCAAAACTTCCTAATTTACTGATGGAAATCAGAGAAAAGCTATTTGTGCAAGCCAAATTCTTGTTTTAAATTTTTTTTCTTTTGATTAATTGCTATGCCATAAGAAAAAGCATTTATTTAATACCTACCATTCAATATATACGAAGAATGCAGACGAAAGTTGTAGCGATTCAGAAAATGAATTTTACGTATCTTCACTTTTGTTGGTTACATTTTAAACTTTTACATATAATATTCAATTTAAGTAATAATTATTTTAAAATAAATTGATAAATTATTTTGTTAACATCACAAACACCGACTTCACGTTCCCACCTCTGCCTGTAAACAAAAATCAGCTGATCCATTCATTAAAGTTACTAAGTTTTGAACAACAACATTATTAAGCGGATCCTCTAATTATTTAATAAAATATATGTACAAATTATAACTAAAATAATTAAAATAAAATAAAATTTCAACACAATGCCGGGATACATTCGTTGGCAATATCCTGACGTACCAGAGGAAGTTAAGTAGGTCAGAATGTTATTAACAAAGTTTTGCTCTAATTTCATGATTCGTTTATTTAAAGTAAATTATTAACGCAAAATGATAATAAACTAGTAATAGTTGGTGTTATTGGCAAATCTGCGTTTCCAGATTGTAACAAAATGGTTGCTTTAGAAGTTCTAGATCGGCATCCAAGTCTTATTAATCATGAGCCGAAAGAGGTTTGTTTAAGAGCAATCTTCTAAAAAATACATACAAAAATAAATTTTAATCTTTTTAAGGGTCAAATACAATTTTATTGTAAACCTAAGGAGCCGATTCTATTTTTACATTTTGAGACAACTTACGATGCGGCCTGCATGCAAAAAATGCTTATGGCTGAATTGGAACAACAAACATTTGATCAGTTTTTAACATTTCATCAAAAAGTACGCAATCGTTTTGCCCGCATGTTCTTATTTGCTACCCAAGTGTGCCATTTGATAGTATTTGTAGAATTAAGTGTCACCTTCGATGCTTCATTGTTGGGTGTTTTTAAAGCTTTAAAAATAATCAGGTAATACAGGTCTTATATTTACATTCACATATTGTAACAAACGTTAGCAATGATCCTCCTCCATTGTATATAAAACTAAATGATAGGATATCTTAAAATTTTGCTTTTTAAGGACTTATTGACTAGACGCAAAAATCTAACCTCGTTTTTATTTCATTTTCAGAGATCGTCATGTTTTAAAGTTTTTACCCAAATTTATGAAAAACTCCAGCACTGGTTTTATGCTGGGCAAATTTGCCAGATTATGCTCTCCTAGACTTTTATTTTTATTTGAAAACCTGCCAAATGGTCATGGTAAATTAAAAACATTAAGAAATTAAGGTATTTTTTATAACAATATTTATTTGTAGAAAAAACTAAAGAAGCCATTTCAAAATCTGAATTTGATGTTGAAGATAATATTTACAAAATGTTGCGTAATGAGTTTGTAATAGTTAATAATAGTAATAATTCCTTGTTTTCCATACCGGCCAATTTACGATTTGTCTATTACAATCTAAATGATAACTTAAGAGAAGACCCTTTATTAAAATCGGTAGAAATGCTGCAGGAATTAATACAAAAGCCAAATTTTACTCAAGATGATGAAGATTTGGAAGACTTGTTACCATTTAAAGTCAGTACAAAATTGAACTAGTTAATATAATTTTTTTACTTTTTACTTTTTTATTTTAGGGATTCGGCAAACCTTTAAATTTTAATAGTTGCGAAAGTAAAGCAATGTCTTTTGAGGATTTGTATGTGAAAAATCGAAAATTTAAGGATTTAATAAAAGAACACGTAGATCAAGCTTTCGATGTTGGATTTAATGATAATTTAACAAAGTTTAAGGGCAAAAATCATTTTGTGGTAAATTTCCTCAAATGGTTTTATTTATTTATTAATTTGTATGTATTTTCTTTTTACTCTTTTAGTTATTACCTTTTAAATCTTGGTTTGAGACCTTTAAGATGATGCATAAATTATTTATAGAAAATCCTGACAACAAAAATTTTGAAGCCAACGATTCAGATTATGTATTTATGACTAAAATATTATTTAAAACTAATTTTAAAATATTTACATATTTTATAGAAATCTTATTTAGAAAATTTTGATAAAATTCTCAATTATGATAGCGAGTAAGTAATTTTATCCTGGATAAATTTTAAAATTTATGTATTAACATCTGAAAAACATTCCAGATTTTTCAAGGCTTGTTGTGATATTGGTCTTCAAAAGGCTTTTTCCATGTATAATAATCCTACTTTAACTTACTATAGCGGTGTTGTGCACAAAAAAATGGTAAGGTTTTTTGTTTGTTTCAAAATTTGTTATTATTTATTATTTACATGATATTAAGACTATATTACTATAGAATTAATATTAAATACAAATACAAGCATTGGCTACTTTGGCCATCAGCTAACATTTGTGTAAATCATAAAACTATATTAAATTTTAATTTTCAATTTGGAAACAAATTTAAATATTGTATAAATATTATTATTATTACATTCTAAAAGATTGATGAGTAGCTTAATTGCTTTATTTGAAAAATATTTTTCATTTTAGTCTTTAAAATTAGGACAGGCATCAAGTTAACCACTGCCACAATTAAAATACAGGTGAAAAGTTTAGATCTCCATGTCTTGTATGTTCGATTTATTTTTGGTTGTTGTTGATGAAGAAGGCTTTAATTGTGAATCATTTGATTGTGATGATATAATTGTTTCGTTGGACATTGTAGCTATTATTATTGATTTTTTTATTATTAGATAAGCTATTGAGTTGAGTATGAATTGAGTTCAAAGGATTGTTGTTTATAGAGGTTAAATTTTTGTTCGAGTTGTTGCTTTTAATTTGCTTTATAGTAGTGCTTATTGTTGATGTCAAAGTAGGGTTTGTTTTTACATTTGTTTGGTTTTGATTATTTATATTGTGGTTATTTTGTATGTTGATTTTCTTTTTCCTTTCTTCGATCGCTTTGTTGAGTTCTGAGTTCTTTTGATGGAATGTTAAGTGTATTTATTGTTGGTACTTTAGCTGATGCTTCTTTATAAGTACATTTATTGACAGATTATATTTTAAAATAATTTGACGATGTTGGAAAACAAGACATTGTTTGTTGTTTGATCTATGTGGGTGATTGCAGTTGATACATTGTACTTTTTTACATGGTATCAGATCATGAACTAATGATAAACATACTTCACATGCTGAGTTGTTGTTACAAAACTTTTTTGTATGGCCCAATTTTAAGCAATTTTTACATTGTATAGAGAATGGTATACATGGCTCGACTTTACATAATAGAAAACCAATTTTTATCTCTTAAGGCAAACAGTATTGATTAAAATGCGATATGTGGAGTGGTGTATTCAATAATTTTCCATCCTGAAATTTTTTTGCAGTCAACGACACCTTAGTGTTAAAGTCCATCTGTGATATCTTGTTCGGATAAATCACGCAAGGACGGAGCAAAAATCACACCTTTGATAATATTAAGTGATGGATGTAAAAAATTTTCAACTATACATAACCCTGTCGGACACACTGTCTACAGAAAGTTATTGGCTTGTGCTTCATTCTTAGTAAGTATAAGTAGATTTCCGTCCCTTGTAAAACAAACTTTTTGTGGTGGTTCATTTGAAATAGCTTCCAATGCTTTTGAAAACAAAATGATGTTGAAATTTTGAATTGATTTTTGAGCATGTTTACTTTGAATAACGACATATTTTGGGCATTCCCTTTTGTTTTTTTTTTTTTTTTTTTGTCACCGTTTTTTAAAAATCAAGAGTTATTTACATCAAAACTGCTATCTGTTGTTTTACGCTTGGAGGGAGGATCTTGATCTAGAAGAGTTTTCCATGGTTTAAATCTGTCTCACCAAATAAAGAAAAACAAAGAATTACGATCTCTTTATAAAATTTGAAAAAAAATTTAAAGCGATCAAAATTAATCCAGCTTTAAAAACAAAAATCAAATATAGATTTCAAATATTTTTTATGTAAAGTATATTTTCACAGAAAAGCGACCGTTCACTTTGATTGAATTTTATTGACTGTTATATTAATTTAAAAGTTTCTTAAAGAAAAAGAAATTTGGGTTTTTTTAAATCTTATACATTATTTACTTTTAATACAATGATGGACATTATTTTTACGATGAACGATAAACTCTAAGGAGTAATGAGGACTGCTTGTATATGTGTATATTTAAATTATATTTTTCAATTGATTTTTCAATTATACAACAGAAGCTTGACGTTCCTAAACATCAAAAACAACAGAAAAGTCAAGATTTTAATAAAAATATAAATAAATTTCACTATAATAATGTTTTTTCGAAAATCCCAAATTAAGAAAATTATTTATTTCTCACAAAATAAAACAAACAAAAAACGAAATTTTATAAATCTTAAAATTTTATTATTTTGTAATTTTTTTTTTTAACAAAAAACATAATTGCTCAAAAAGAGTCCAAATCATAATTTCGTCAAAAATAAAGAGTTTGCAAAAAAATGAATTTTCACCAAAAAAAAAAAAAAAAAAATTGATTGGAATTTTTGTTTCAGCATTTAAAGAAATATTTTTAATTCAATAATGATTTATTAAATAAATTTGTTTGTTTTTGTATTTTTGTGACGATACACATTCCTTAATAAGTGCTACTTAATAAGTGCTAAACAAAAGCTTTAAAACTCCCAACGTTCATTTTTAAAGGTCGAGGAAGCTGTTGCATTATACAAGAAATATGCCCGAGGTCCAGACACAGCCACTAACGAAGCTAAGTTGCGCGATATGTGCGAAAATTGTTGGAAAAATGGCAAAGAGCAGTGTGAATATCCCAGTTTAAGGGGCAATCCTTGTGCCAGACCCAAACACTTAGCCAAAGATCCAACAGAACATACCAGTCGTTTAATATTCATATCAGCCTGTAATTGTGGCAAAACCCAGGGAAAACGAGAAGACCCATATATCATTAGGCACGCTAATTATGATTTTTATGAATACATGGCCAGTAATTGTAATTTATGTGCCAAAGTAAAGAGAATACATTTTCCCATATTTGAGCCTTCGATAAATGATTACAGGTAAATTAAATTGTAACTCATGTATTTAGTTAATTGTTAAACAAAAACTAGAATTAATTTATTCTTGGTTTTAAAACTATTTGAAAAATTCTATTTTAAATAATAAATTTAACTTTTAAATTTTTTTTAGAGCTGCTGAGTTTGATATTGGTTTTCCCAAACTGACCATTAACGAACAACATGAAATAGAATCCAATTGTGTCGCCAATATACCCGACGAAGAGCAATTCGGCCTTAATAACTCCCAACCTTTAACAGCGTCTCAAGGCACTCATACAAACTTAAGTCTTTCGGTTTCCATGGAAAATCTAAACAATCTCGATGAACAAGATAATGATGATATTAATAGTTCTGTGGAAGCACTAAACGAATTAATTTTAAAAGTGAAAGATAAAGACTCACAGGAAGATGAAAAGGAAAGAACTATTGTAAGACAACCTTCTACAACGGAATATTTGCCAGGCATGATGCACACTGACAGTCCCATTGGCTTGTTGCCACAATTTCCGAGTTGGTCATTGTGCTGTGTGGGCTCTAGTTCAGCCTACAGTCATAGCAATGGTTTGCAGGAACATTTTCAGTCAGGGTTTTTATCGGGTTCGAATTTTTTATTGCCCTGGGATGTGCAGGTGCGCTTGGAGCACTCGGCTCAATGGGCTTATGAAAAAACAAGATATCGTAAAATGGGCGAAGTTTTTGTTTTAAAAATATTTGTTGGCTTTGAGTACGAATGTCCAAGGGGTCACAGATTTATGATGTCAGCACCAGATAAGATTTTAAGAGGAGGATCAGGTACGCCTAGTTACTTTAACTTTATTTTAATAAATTATTTTCTTTATTTTTTTTTAATTATTATTAGGCATTTTACGCGATAGTGGCAGCAAAGTGGTTTATAACAATATGCCCTTATATTTTCCCTGTCCCTGTCGCACGAAAAATTTTAATGTTGCTCAATTGATGCGAGTTCATGTGGTTACTCCCAAAGCACCCGTTAATGTTTCTCTAGATCCCAAAGTTCGTACTGGTGATAAAGATTTTGTTTTAGGTTTACCTGAACCTCCAAAACTATCGCAAAGTGCGTATTGGATTTTACGTTTACCGTATGTGTATCAAGCAGATGAGGGCTATATACCCCCACCAATGGAGGTTACTACGGCAAATGCTGCTCATTATGGTTTCTTAAATGCTGGCATGTTCGGTGTAAGTGAAGTTGAAGCAGACGAATAAAAATTTTTTTCTAAAGATTAACTAAATAATAAAAAATCATCTACAACGGTTTTCTTTAATAATTGCAAGGAGAAGTGTAGCATCTTTAAAAAACAACAAAAGTTTTAAGAGGTAATAATAAATATGTAAAAAGTAAAGAAAGTACTTAAGCCATAGAAAAAGAGTTCTGCGAAACAAATGTTTTAAATACTTAAGTTTTGTTTAAATTTTTAACACAAAGGATTACTTTTTACCAGTTCTACGCTGCGACAGGTTTTACAACTGCGTTTATTATCAATTAAGAATGCAAAAGAAATAAAAATACAATATCCATGATGTATAAACATAAAAATATTTCATTTCATTCATAAACATATGTTTCTAGAAAATCAAGTGGTATATGACTACTTTTTATTATTCACTTTCAATTAAAACTAAAATATTTTAGGTTTTGTATTTCAAATCTTAACATATTTTTAATATTTATTTTACATACGCATATGCTTTCATTTAATAATACATATGTAGTATGGTGATTCTTTAAAATAACACACATACATTTCACAGAGTTTTATAGAAAATTTTGGTGACACGGCTAATTGCACAAAATCTTTCTGCATTAAATGCCTGTTTGTTCAAATGCGAACGAAAATTTCGCATATTGAAAAGAAAAACAAAATTCTATATTTTGTCCTCAATATAAATATGCAAAAAAATATTCGTTACCATTTATATAAACAGGCACTTAGTCCTTGCATAATTAATTTTTAGTTCGCTTCCGCTAGAAGCAGAAACAAATTTATAAATTCAAACTTAATAAGACTTAGAATTTTGTTTATATATAACTTAGAAACTATTACAAAATTAAAGAGAGTAGGAAAACACCAACTTCATTCAATTCCCAGCCGTAGGGTACAATTTTTTAATATTTCCAACCTTTTCTCCTTACACATTCTCTGGTATGGCTTCTTCGCAACGATTTTTATTCTTCAGCAGATACGAAGCCAAAAAACTAATTGGATCTGCTGGACGTTCACGAGCCAAAGTTTGCAAGCCATGCAGTAGTATGGGAGCTACTGTCTGATCAAGGTATTGTCGTGTGGGTAGAGAATTTAAATCATTTCTAGGTTTTTTACATTGTTGAATAGAATTTACGGATTGATTCGAGTTGTTATTGACATTTGTTTGTAAATTAGTTTGCACCGGTTCTGCAGGAGGAACAGAGTTTATATTATTTTGTCCAGCATCAGGTTTATCCATAGCGCTTTATTAGAAAAAGAAAAATAAATTGAAAGCTTTTTTAATATCAAGATAAAATAGAAATACCTTAAAAATTGGTATGAAAATGTGAAAAAATAAAATCTTCAACAGAGAAGTGCCGCTTCAATATATTTTATTGGAAGGAAAAGTCGATTTAACACAAAAAATCAATGTGAATTGTCAACAAAGCGTTTTTGTTTTTTAAGTTTTGAGCAAATAATCATTCACAATAGCATGATTACAGTAAAGCATTAAAAAATTATAAATAAAATATATCTGGAAGCTATAGCAAATTGTGCCCAATTAGAGCACAATTTTTAAATCTGATATTTAGTGTATTTTTATCACAAAAAGTTTTGTAAATAAATATTAAATGCGAACTTTATATTTTATTTTTTAATTTAAGTGTTTTAAATTTATTTAATCATAAATATTTACGATTTTTTAATCCTTTGCCTAAGGAGATAATATATTTTCCATAATGATAATTTATGAGGAATAAATGAATAAGAAGTTATAATAGCATAATGCAACTACATGATGGCAATTCTTAAAGATATAATTCTGTTACATTTTTGGTAACTTGTGAGAGCTTCAAAAATATATAAATAAATTAAAATAAATAAAATTTTTAATATTTGGCAAAATTTTCGCAACTTTTGGTATCATGTAAAATAAAGTCATATTACTGAAAAAAGTAAACGCTTTCAAAATCACGCAAAAGAAAATAATTTGAATTAAACAAGTTTTACTTTGATCAGTGAGTTAAAAACCACAAAATGTGTGATGCTTACTATTAAGAAACAGCAAAACAACAATTTTTTTCCAGCTGGGAACTAATATGAGATACACTTATTTAAAGCGATAAAGTAAAAACTATATTTAAACTTGCGAAAATTGTTAGCAACTTAAGTAATTCCTCCAGAAAAATTTGACAACTAGCTAGTGGTACCGTATAAATATCTCGCTTTAAAGAAAGGTGTCTTTTTAATAAACTTAAAGAAGTGCCGGAATATATACGTTTATGTAGTATGGAAAAATATCAGTAATTTTTATGTTGAAGTTTTAAGCAAATAAGATTCAAATATCAAATGATACTGTTAAAATGAATAAAACAGTAGATTCTATGGAAGCTCAATCTTTCAAAGAAAAACATTTCATTTAAAATAATTCCTACTTTAAATAAATTTTTTTTTAAATTGCGATAGCATGCTCTTTTCAATCAAGATATATTAGTATTTAGTCCTGTTTAAAGCACTCATGAGAATGGCCAGGCTGAAGTTTATTGCTTTTAAATTTGCGTTTTTAAACATTTCTTCTATTTTTTCTATTTGATTTCAAATTTATATTCTTTGAAAGAAAAGCGTACCTTTTTTTCTCTCCCTGGCAACACTGATGGACAACAAAAATAAAACCCATCATGTCACAGTAACTTTTTATTGTGAATGATGTAAATTATCATTTGTCAGAACTTTAATTTCTCTAATTAGAGACTGCTTAACTGAATAGCAGCAAAAAAAAAAAAGCAAAAGTGCACACAGTTAACAAAAATATATAGAAAAAGTTATTAAAATCATTAAGTTATATACGCAAAATTATGACAGAGTTATTAATTGATCCAAATATAAGAGTGTGGGTGTTTTTGCCCATCGTTTTAATCGCTTTCTTTATTGGTATACTTAGGCACTATGTATCCATTTTGATAACTACAAAGAAAAAGGCCGAAATAACCCAAATTCAAGACAGGTGAGAAGAATAATTATATTGAGAAATTTGAATAATAATTTTGGTCATTTGCCTTGTAGCCAAGCCATGATAAGGGCCCGTTTGTTAAGAGAAAATGGTAAATACTTAACAGCCCATTCTTTTGCGATGCGTAAGAATTTCTTTAATAATGAGGAGACTGGTTATTTTAAAACACAAAAAAGAGCTCCTGTGGCGCAAAACTCTACAGCCATGCTAACAGATATGTTAAAGGGTAATTTTATTAATGTCTTGCCTATGGTTGTCATAGGTGGCTGGATTAATTGGATGTTTTCAGGCTTTGTAACCACCAAAGTTCCATTTCCTTTGACTTTAAGGTTTAAGCCTATGTTACAAAGAGGTGTAGAGTTAGCCTCTTTAGATGCGGCATGGGTATCATCGGCTTCTTGGTATTTTCTAAATGTGTTTGGCTTAAGGTCAATTTACACTCTGGTATTGGGTGAAAACAATCAAGCGGATCAGACACAGGCTCAGGCTGATGCTATGACTGGAGCCGCTATGACTATGCCACAGGACCCTAAGGCTGCATTTAAAGCTGAATGGGAGGCTTTAGAAATTACTGAATACCAAAATGTTTTAAAAAATGTAGACAATGACATACTACAGATGGCTATCGGCGATTTAGCGTTAAGCCAGGAGAATAGCGTTAGGCAATAAATTATTTTGTATGGAGGTGAATTTGAATTTGCTGTGTAAAACTCTTATCTATTATAATTCAGTTAAGTTTTCAAATTAAATAAATGGTTTAGAACGAAAAATTGAAACGGTTTTTATTAAAAAATAATTACAAATTAATTTGCTTCTTTTGTTATACTGCTGGCATCAACCGCAGTTGTAGTACCACTTTCTCCTTTCGGACGATGTGAAAGTGGTGATGGTGGCCTAGCAGCTGGCACTCCCCAGTTTACAGGACGTTTAGTTTTAGGCGGTGGTATCAGACGGTATTCATTGGGCAATTCATCTTCCGGATACAAACGATCAGTAAAATATATGCGTCTTATTCTAACATTAGCATGAATTTGCAAACGCACTGTTTCCATATAATTGGTGCCATAAGCTCGTCGTGTAAAGTCTGCTAAGTTAAAATGAATTTGATTCCAACCCGGGGACATGCCCATTGGCATTGATGTACAAAAGGGCTTAACAGAAGTTTTACTTTGAAAGTTTGACACTCTAAAGCGGCGAAGGAAGCGTTGGTCGTCCAGAATCTTAAATAATTACAAAAAAGATGTGTTTTAGGTATTTGAAGTTGAGAAATAAATGTTTAATTTATTTTTAAATATGTTTTTAATTGTGGTCTTGGTTGAAATGAACTTTAAACTCACCTGCACCTCAAAAGTAAAATATTTTTGCATGTTTTTAACAAGTAGTACTAAGAACGGTAGTTTAATGGCCAACTCTTGCTTAGGTTCTCGCGGGCAACTTATATACATGGTAGAAACGTTAGAGCCCATAATTTCCAAAACCATTGATTTAATGTCATCATCTAAAACACGCTTAACGTAACCATTTTTGGTCTAGAAAAATATTTTTTAATACTGAATTAAGAGTTTTCTATAATAATGTAGTCTTACATGTATAGCCCAATTACTCAAAGGCCGGCCACCGACACTATAAAACACCGAAAAACAACCCTTTTGATAAACCGTGCGATACATAAAATATAATCTTGTGATTTCTATTAAACAGAAAATTCTATTGGATCACGAATTATAAAAACGTTAAAAAAAATATAAAGACAAAAAAATATTTCACAAGAAAAATTATAAATTTTCTTTTGAAAGTATTGTGACTTTTTAAAGCCAAAAAAGAAAATTATTTCTAGTTTAAATTTTATATTTAAATCGGTTCAGTATTTAAAATTAATACATTTAAGAATTCGTGTTCATATTTACCCAGCAAACATTCGAATTAGGATATTTTTATAATTTTGAATAACTTCTTTTATACAATTTAGTAACGTCCAAGGCGAATAAATTACCAGGTGGCAGCGTAGGCGAATTCAGTATTTTTTGCTGGTATACACGGCTGTCAAACTCAATATATAAAAAATATACACAAATTTTTTACATATGGAGTTTGACAGTGGTGTACGCCAGCAAAAAATACTGAATTCGTCTACGCTGCCACCTGGTAATTTATTCGCCTTGGTAACGTCGCTTAAGCTCCGGTGGAATTCGCCGCCAGAAACGCTAGTCAACTTTAAAAAAAGGCAAAGCAAAGACAATACCACAATAAAGTTTTTTAATCAAAAAACTTAATTTTCTATCAATCTGTCAAAGTTTTTTTTAATAAAATCAGTAAGGGAGAAAATCAGACATTTTAGTGGACGTTGCTTGCAGATGCCATGTAGTTAACTCATTATTTGACAACAATGCCAGGTGATCATCTTTCATAGCAAAAATGAAAAATGTTAATATTATAAATATGTGAATACCATACAATTCAGTTGAAGAAATGTTCTGTAACATAAAACTTTTGATTTATTAAAATAACAAACTTGTTTATTATACATGGATAAATAAATAAGCAGTTATAAAAGTTTTATTGTTTAGTAAAAAATTTTTAAGTACTTTCTAACAAAAAATGCGGATGTGTTCCCATCACATTTGTTGTTTATTATTTTGTAAATTTACTTTGTAAAATACATACATTATAAGTAAATAAATAACTTAATATTAAACTGTTGCTGGATAACCCCAGGGATCCAGTTTCTTGTTCAACAATTCCAGTGAAGATTCCGCTAGTTTCGATAGGAGTTCAGCTAATTTATGTTTTGTGTACACTAGATGTATTTGACGGCTTTCGGATGCCACTTCATCGGCTAGTTTAACACAACCTTGATAGTCTTCCGATAAATGCAATACTTTGTGCAACAGTAACACAATTTCCGGTATGCAAATTCTTCGTATCTTATCTAATTGTATTTGACGATTTTCCCAAACAATTTCTGAAATGTCGGCTGGATCTTTTGGAGTATCGGGATCAATAAGCCAACCCTTTTCGGGAAATAACAAAATATTAAAGAGGGCATCACGACAAACTAGAAGAATAAAAAATATAAATAATATATTTTATTTAATTTAAAAAAATATTTCTCACTAACTTTTGGATTGCTCCTCCAACGAGACAGTCCATCTATTTAACTCATTTCGATAAACTTGTTCTTTATGCTCTGAAGCTATGCGCTCCGTAAAATTGGCTCCAGCACTTACAGTTTGTGGTTCTTTGGGTCGATTATGATATAATCGTGACCATTCATTAAAAGCATCTAAAGCTGCCAAGTAAATCTTATAACCAAGATACTCCTTAATGCTGCAATCTTCACGACAAGGAAAGTTATCCTTGGAACCATAAACATTAATTATTTGTGTAAGAGAATCGGATGGTATCATATTGTATACAGAACGAACACATTCTAATTTGTTTTCGGCTAAAAAGTAGCGAATCATTGCATTACCCTGCCAGAGAAGATCACCACGCTGTGTAGGCAAGAAAGTTAACCATTCCAACGCATTTATTTTCTGCTGGTCGAATTCGGATATATCAGCTTGCTGTAGAGGTTCTTGTTGTTCCAATTCTTCTTCGGAAAGTTGGCGTTGGCTTATATTCTCTACCGTATGGCGTGTTATATTTTCTACATCTAAAGTTGCATTCAAAGCCTCTTCTAAGGCTATTTGACGTTGTTGTGTTTCAGTTATGTTTTCCAAAAATTTAGAATACAATACTATTTGCAGTTTTGGAGGGAGAGCTGCTGTATAGAAAGCCACTAATTTGGCGTCCTTCATTTGTATTAAACATTCTACGTAGGCAGAAATGATGCGATCAGTTGTGTCTTCCTTATCTACACGACCAATCTGGCGCATAAATAATACTATATGTGTTAAAAATCTTAGCATATGAGGAGTCATAGTTGTTTTATGATCACCCGAGGAACTTTCTTCATCTAACCATTTACCCATTTGTTGGAAAAGTTCAGTTATATTATCAAGAATTAAATATTTTTGTATTATGCCCACTTTACTTTGAGCATATTCTCGTACAGCGGCATCATTATGTACTAATAGCTCATCAAATATTTGCTCTAAGGACATTTTAGAGTTCCAGTATGCATCCGCTAAAGGTTGATATGATTTCATGCTACTGGCTCTTATTTCACTTTCCACCCTTATGTCCACTTGTACTTTTAAATATGCCCACAACAAATCTTCCCAAGAGTTATTGAGTAAAGTTTTCAAAGATTCCAAGTGACCAGAGAATGTTCCCGCTATTGCTCTAGTGTATTCGTCAAATTTTTTCGAATCCGCCATCATCCAGGCGCATTTTTTCCATAAATCTCTCCTAGGATTTCCCTCAATAGGTAATTTTTCTGTATTGTTGGCATAAGTGTTCTCATAGTTGGGATCTTCATGCAGACGCCAACCTTCTAGAATAGCTGCTCTCCAGGTTTGGCCGCAATACTTACATAAAGCCATAGCCTCATCAATGCGACCTTGCCGTATTTCCTGGAATATACAACGAGATAAGCGTATATTATCCTCTTCGTCTAAAGCATGCAAAGGCTTTTTCTCCCGAATAGAAGCGTCTGGGTCCATTGACTTCACTATTTCGGCTCCTGAACTAAAGGCTACATGTTGTTGCTTTTTCAGCTGAAAAAGTGTATTCTCCCATCCAACTGTCCGATCGGTGGTGTGACCAACCTGGGGTCCTAAGGATTTACCATCGTAACAGGCTTCTAGCCAATCTATTATTAATTGGTATTCTCTCAGCGTAGAATTACAATTATAAAGTTGAGCTATAATTTCCTTTTCCGAAGCACCTGAAGTAATTATATCATAATCCATATCTTGCTCTGCGTTCTGTATTAAAATACGATCTTTGTACAAAGCAAATAATAATTTCCAAGTCTTACACTCCTTTTCCAACCATTCAGTTCTTCTATTTGACTTAATATCACCTGGCCTAAAATTGTCTTTCTGGTATTCTATAACACCCGAACAGGTGTGTATAAGCTCTTGTATGGTATCAAATACCTCTGAATCGTTAGTACGTCCCTGCAACACTTCTAAAAATTGTGGAAACAACATATCTGCCTTCTCTTTAAAAGCATCAAAGTTTGCGTGATCCATCATTGAACTTTGGTTGTCGGCAAGAGTTGCTGCACTGAAAGAACAATGCATGGCACTTGAATTTAAATTTGATTGGTCGAGCATTCTTTGTAATTCCCTGGGCATTAATGTGATTGAGTAGTTCAGAGAATCATTGGTTCCCGTTGCACGTTGAGGTGTCTGAGGATTAATGGAACCACCGTGTTTGCTGATAAACGGACTGCCGGACATTTTGATTTTTTACGCTGTCGCCACTACGTTTATTTCTTAATTATTTATATGATGCTTTGTTCCTAACAAAATTCTTATATTATTAATAAAGTTTAATTGCTTTTTTGTTTTATTCTAAGAAACGCGCAAACATGAACCGGCCACACAAAACACACGGTTGTACACACAAAGTACCATTCTCTGGTTTTTTTTTGTTTTAATGTTACTCCAGTCTAATTTCGTTAACTTGAAAACAGATGGAGACTCTAGCGGCGAGCACTAGAAAATTATTTGGCTGTCAAATTGACAAAACTGCCATCACCAATTATTTGTTAAATCAAAGTGTCCGATATTCTTTAAATATCGATTTTGATATCTTTCAGAAAGTTGATTAATACTGGATACGCACCGGATTTTTCAGTAGTGAAGAAGTTAACAAGATTGTCGTATTTGGTAATCAGTGGATATTTTTCTCTTTGTCCATTGTATTTCGTGCAATGAAATATGATGTGTGTGTTATCTTCAGTGGTATTGCATTGTTGGCATAAGTCGTCAGGAAAAATTTTCATCTTAGCCAACGTACTTTTACAAAAAGAGTGACCAGTTAATAATCTGTTAATTAGTTTAATCTCCAAAGGTTTAAGATTACTGTGATGTGAAAACCATGTTTTTTTGTTACATTTGGAAAGATTCTTCCAAAATCCTTGCCTTTCCCGAGTATTCGGCTCTTGTAGTCGTCGTTCCATTTGCGAAAAAGATCTCTTTCGATTGTTTTTATTGCGTCCCTTAATGGATACTTTACATCAATAAATGAACCATTTTCATGAGCATTTTTTGCCGCTTCGTCAGCCATTTCATTATATTCGATATTAGAATGTCCTGGGATATAATGCAATTCTACCGTCTTAATGGGGCTTTTGTTAATCAGGTTAATGATGTTACGAATAAGATAATTATCGGAAAAGTTTTGCTTTAAAGCCAAAATTCCGCTTTTACTGTCTGATAGGATTGCGATCTTAGAAGCATTTATATTAATTGAAAATTCGATGGCTTTTTCAATATAATTGGATATTAAGTTAATGTTTCTCTTTAGGTTGAGGGTCGAGATTCCGACAGCATCCATATTTGTTGATAGTTCTAAAATTTTGAATCTTATGTTTCTTTTGACATAAATGCCAACTCCACCAAATCCATCAGGACGGTTTTTTCCTACAAAGTTGTAGTTTGCCATACTTGTAGACGAATTATCAATTAACCATGTCTCACACAACGTACCAAAGGAAAGGTTAAAGTTTTCAAGAACCATTTCTAAAGTTTCTTTGTTGCCAGCTTTTTTAAGACTTTGAATATTAAACTGTAAAATTTTCATGAATAGGTATTTGTTATTAAGAGGTGTATATGGAGTGTTTCTTAAGGTGTAAATTCGCTTGTATCAAGTGTTGTAGTAATTTGTTTCTGAAGACTTCTTAAAAATTCTTTTTGATCTAATGTTAAATTGTTAGTTATCCATTCATTTAGGAAAATGTTTAATCTTGAATTAATATCAGATAATGTTTCTTTAGCATAAGAAGATGTTTGTTGAGTAGTATTAAAATGTAGGGTATTGTTTCGGTTTAGCTGGCTAGAATATCTTTCAATGTCGGATGTTTTGTGAGGGTTAACAAAATTTTTATTGGGTTCTGTATTTGTGCAATTAAGGTCTTTGGTCACTTGACGCCATTCTTCCATGTCCTTTCTAGCATTGCTAATCTCTCTTTCTCTATTCATGTTTCTGCGTACCACTTTTGAAAAGGGCATTATGTTATGAACAGTATTTGCGGCTTCTTTGCTATTGTCGATTAATATTCCAGTAGATTTCTTCATTAAGGGGGGAAATGAATCCGCTTCATCTGATAGAGGTGCAAAACGATTTCCAAATACTCCTGAGTATTTGCTTCTTGCCTCACTTATAGAAAGGTTTTCCAATGTCATAATTTTTTTGATGGTATACGCCTTTGTTCTTGCGGGACACAATTTTGAGGTTGGGTGGTGATTATTTTTACAGTTTGTGCACATTAATTGACCGCAGGACTCCTCCCGATTGTGAATATTAAAGCATCTTCTGCAAACTTCATTTTGTTGTTTACAGTTTTGGGCAAAATGGTTAAACCTGAAACAACGATAGCATTGAGCAAAGGAGATATAATGCTTAACTTTAATTTTTGTAAAAAGGTATGAAATTTCTTGCGGCAAATCAAGTCCGTTAAAAATTATTTTTACTCTTCCAGTTGGTATTTTTTTTTCTCCATTATCCGGATCTTTTCTTTCAACTCTTATACATTTTAAAATTGGCACTGGTGAGCTTATAGCCCCCTGCAATTCCTCCATAGGCACCTCGGTTGGAATGTCAAAGATTATTCCAATTTTCGAAACAAAATGAGCGAAGATTTTTGCATTGTAGCCATTTTCTTTTATTCTTGGATCATAGGCAAAAGAGTTTGCCAAATTTCCATTTTTGAAGGTCACTTTGCATCGTCCATAACCTATTTTTGTTATTTCCGTTATTCCCTCAATTTGTAATTTGCTGAGAAGCCTATTCAAAGAAATTGCATTTATGGGTTTGCGTGATCCTAAAATATTAATTGCGTCCACATATACCATAAAAGGTCCACGATGTTCTTTATCATATTTGAAATCAATACTTATCTTTTTTTGCAAAGCAACAGCTGAATCGGCCAGTATTTTTAAATTTGTATCGTCAACGACTTCAGTGTCTCCACGATGTCTCTTCGAACTCGTGTTCGAATTGCTGCGGCTTCTATCGGCCCAGGAGTGTGGAGTTCTATCCCGGCCTTTCCGCTGCTCCAAAGGGGGACCAGGACCCCCGTTGTCTGACATAGTCCTCAGAGTTGTTGAGAGAAACAATGTTAAACAATTTAAGATTCCTTTTTCCTTAAAATTTATGCCTCGGTGTTTAAATTTCACGCGCTTAACGGTTTGACGTCTGATGATGCCCTGTATAAACTATGCCATTCTCTGGTTGTAAAAAAAAAAAACTTTAAAAAAAGTATGTTCTAATAATGTTACCAGACCTTAAGAAATTTTAAGGTAATGTTTAAGTAACAGCTAGTATTACTATTATTTAAATAGTAATTTAAAAAATGTAAATAAATAAAACGCTTTTAGAGTATTTTATATTTAATTATGATTTCGAGAGTGTACAACAATATATTGCTAGTAGGTTAAGCATTGGTCTTCTGTTTAGTAAAGGATACAGTGCACAACCACACTTAATTGACTTGTATGCTGTTTAAACATAAGTTTTTTTTTTTTTTTTTTATTGATTTAAAATAATTTGTAGCTTAACAAATTTAGTTAAAACATTTGGTTTAGTAATCCATTTTTTAAATTTTGTATTAAAAAACACTCAAAAACTATTTAACAGCTAGTCTGCACTTTAATAAATTTTATAATTTTTACCTGGCAATTCCTATTTTCGTTTAGTCACAGATGAAAAACATTTAGTACTTAAAATCACAGATAACTAACTGTGCTTAAAATAACCAATTTTCAATTAACCAGAAAGTGGTTTTCTCTTTATATATATTTTATGCATAAAAATGAACAGTTTAGTATAAATATGTGTTCTTGGTTACAGCCACAGATGAATAACACTGAATTTTTCGTTTCGGATCTGGTTAGTTATCTGTGGTTACAGCAGCAACATAATAGAACAAGAAAAATAATAAATAAATAATAATAAATTTTTTAAATAAATAAGTTTTATTTATTTTAGTCTAAGATAAAATAAAAAGTATTCAAATAACAAATTCTATAACGAGCTATTTACGTTATGCTTCAATATTCAAATAAATTTGTTTCATTTTTATTTAATAGAACAAATCTGAGAACAAATCTAGCTTAGCCTAATAACATAAAAAATAAAATAAAGTCAGTTAGGGCTTAGCAACAGTAATTTTAAGGCGAAAACATCATGTGATAAATCCTGCTAAACCTCATATATTCTGAGCTACGGACAATTTACAATATTTTAAATATTCTTTGGTCAGTATGGGTATCATAGAAAATATTTTTAAATAAACAATCACGATCTTTACAAGGATACGTTGAAAAATGTTAGTTCATTTAAAATCAGTTCAGTATTATTTAACCTTTTTTTATTAAATTTCGAATATTTCACCATTATAAAAAAATTTTCTCCGCATACATTTGTTAATAATTTTTCTTTCTAAAGATTTTTAGAAATTAAATTAATAAATGAACCTGAGTCAGAAAATAATAAATTTTAATTCATTAAAATATCCACGGTTCAAATCCTAAATGGGAAAAAACTTAAAAATTAATAAAAAATTTTGTAATATGTTTCGCTTTGTACATACATATGTATGTACATGTTTTGATAAGATCTCCTATAATATTCGTATTGTCCAAAAAGTATTAGAACCATTAAGCCAAAGTTAATTTAATTCATTTGTTAATTTTAATTAATTTTTTAAAGTTTTATCACAAAATAATCAGTTGATCATATGATTTCTTTATCAAATACTAACCGATTTAGTTTAATTTTAATTTATTATTTGACAAATAAAAGAAAAAAAAATATGTGAATGCTTAATATTGGCACTTTGATTAAATACTGACCAACACCACTTTTAATGTTATTTAAAAAACTGGTTTTTACAATTACTTACTTCTATTAGAGTGTCATCGAGATTCTTTTTAAAAATCTGTAAATCTTTTTTATACTTGTATTTATGCAGTTGACGTTCAACTCACTTTCAAACAATAATAAAAATTATGTTGAGCTGGTGCAGAGCTTGAAGCAATAATCAAGGAAGAGTTTTCTAAAACTAAAAAAGAACGTACACCTACGATAGTAGCACATTGTTGAGCCATTTATAATTTTTTATCATTAAAAAAATTTTTGCTCATGGAAAAAGATTGGGCTATTTTGTTTTAAAAAGTCATCATGGCAAAATATTTTTACTAAAATGACAAAAAAAAAAAAATTGGGCTATGCCGAATCTTATACATCTTCACCATGTATGTAAATCTAGTTTAGAGAAGTAGCTCCTATCAAAAAAAAAAAAAAACTAATATTGCAGTGACAGAGAATTAAAAAAAAAAATTAAATACGATATATAATTTTACATAAGCATTTACATAAACATCGGCTCTTGGGGTGAGACATTATAAAAATGTTAGTATTTCCTGTAAGATTTGTTCAAAAGCTTTTAAATGATATCCTTATTGACCATATTGGCAATCAAACTTTATTGAAAATTTCGGAGGCACATAACTCTTAAAATATGGGCTAACGCCATTTTTTTTTACTTGATGTTTTTTTTATATTTTAATTCTCTATCGCTCCATATATCTGTTTTTTTTTTTTTTTTTAATTGTGTTACTTCATTGTTCCAAATGATGTAGAAAAATTAGAGGCAATCATGGTGTTAAGCTCACTACCTCGAGAGACATGTACCGATCTTGCTGAATTTCAATAGCACTTCTTCTGACACTATATCTGACCGATTGGCGTATGTGAATTTTCTCTAGTTCATCTAGTGTCTTGGCAAAGTTGATTTCAACATTAACACGGATGGACAGACGGACAATGCTCAATTGACTTGGCTGTGCATAAGGACTCAGAATATATATACTTTATGGGGTCGCAAATAAATATTGAAATTTTTCCACTTTTTGTGGTGAAGGGTATGAAAACAAATTGTGGTCGAATTTTACTCGCAGCTTCAAGATTTCCTCAAACTCTCTACTTTTATACACAACACAACCAAACATAAGACTTTATTTCCAGAAAACATAATACCAGGTGAATGCATTACCTTTTACGTGTGTTTTGTTTTTGTAAAAACTTATTCGAGCTGTCAAAAACGTCTGGCAATATGTGTGTAGTATTCCAATATATTTTTAGTGGCTTTCTTACTTTTCACAAATGCATACACACATATTGCCAGACGTTTTTGACAGTTCGAATAAGTTTCTACAGATGCAGTCACCTGTTTGTTGCGCCTTGGCGATAAATAAAAACATCAAATTTCTTTCTAAATTTCTGCAAAGCTTCAATTCTTTCTTTATTTTTCAAATATTTTGTTTTATGTTAAAATTAATTTATTTCAGTTTCTTATACTTTTCCTTTACAGAAACATACATTTGTTTTAATTTTTTCAAGTATTACAAATATGAATATTATTAAATATATATATTTTTTATTTCTCGTGGGTACCTAAATAATCTAAGAATGTATAAATGTTGGGTTAACTGTTATTCTACATATATAAAATTTCTTTTTCGTTTTTCTTTTAAAAGCCATGTACTCGTATATGAAAATTTTCAATATTTTTGTTTTGTTTTTGGAAAGTAAATTTAAAATATATGAATGAGTATGTATGCGTACTAAATGTTATATGTATGTGTGTAAATGAGCACCTAGAATATAAATATTTGTTTTTTTGTTTCATTTTAATATTATTTACTAATTATTAAATCTAACAAAAAAAAAATAATACAAAACAAAAATCATTTACAGTGACCAAAATGTGTAAGAGAAAGAACGTGGGGTTATTTACTTTGGCTCATAATATATTCCTTTAAAAGGATTAAGATGCTTGACTAAAGCAACTGTTCAATTTTCGTTAGGATCATATCTCTACATAAAATATTTTTTTTCAAATTTTTGTTGTTGGTGTAGTAAGTAATCGATATAGCATGCAAAGCACCTTTTCTTGGAATTTTTACCTGTCGATTGTCGGTCTGTCTGTGTTCCCATTACGTAAAAACTGTTGGATTTAAATTAAATTTAATGAAAATTTTATTAGAACTTTGATGCAAATATAGAATTCAAATATATAAAAATACATTTTTCTAAATTTGAATTTTAAGAAAATTAAAATCAATTAATTAGACAAAAGAATTAAAATTTTTCTTTTTCTGCTTCAGGTTTATTTTTTAATTTCATTTATAACAATTTTTAGAATGAAAATTATTTTCAAATGTATGTATGCGGACGTTTTTCAAAGAAAACAAAAAAAATCAGACACAAGCAAAATAAATTTTTTCTTGTTTTCTTTGGAAAACGTCTGCATACATTTGTTAATAATTTTGCTTTTTAAACATTTTTAGAATTAACATTAAAAAAGCAAGAGTGCTATATTCGGCTATGCCAAATGTTATATACCCTTCACCATTTATCTAAATCTAGTTTAGTGAATTAAGTCCAATCAAAAAAAGAAATATAGAGGTGACAGATAATGAAAAAATTAAAAAAAAAACATACATAAAAATGCCATCGGCTCTTATTGGGTTAAGCATTTTTAGTACTTCCTTAAAGATCTCTTCAAAAGCTTTAAAATGATACTCATATTGATATTTAAAAATTTTGAAAATTTCAGAGGCCCGTAAATTGGAAAATATGGGCAAGCGTCAATTTTTTCACTTGATGGTTTTTTTTTCTAATTTTTTAATTATCTATCGCCCTATATATTGGTTTTTTTGATTGAGGTACTTCATTGTTCCAAATATAAGGAAAAATTAGAGGTAGGCGTGGTATTTAGCCCACTGCCTTGAGGGACATGGACCCATCTTGCTGATTTTCAATAGCAACGCTTTTGAAACTATGTCTAATCGATTGGCGTATTTAAAATTTTTTTAGCTAATCTAGTGCTTTGGCAAACTTGATTTTAACACTAACACGGACGGACAGACGGATATCGCTCAATCTACTTCGCTATGCATAAGAAGTCAGAATATTAGTTATACCCTTTTTCTACAAAAATGAACCTTAAGCAAAAAAAGAAAATTTTAATTTATTTATAAAATAAAATTATGAATTAATAAGTTTAAATAAAAATCACCAGTTGTTAATTTGTTGACCTTATATTTTGTTAAGAAGCATACGGCAATGATGTGACAAAAGCGCGTTTTTAAAATCGCAAAAAGCTAAACTTATATTCCCGAAGATTTTCGCCTTAAGCCTGGTACTCTGTTTAGTTTTTCATGCGGAATGCTGCCAAATTACATAAATAAAAATTTTGTATGAAAATGTTATGAAAAAATGTTGCAGAAGTAGTACTCTGTTTTTACTGTAAAAAAACATATGAAATGTTGCTGGCAACATTTTATCAAAGCTGTGCAATAAAGCAAAGAGGCATTATTTTATGCGGAATTTTTCAAGCAACAGCTGATCATATGTATTTTGCTTACATTTCTAAATGTTGTATACGCGAAAACAATAAAAAGTTAAATTTTTCCAAATCGCGAGATGGACACCACGTTTTAAATGTCAAATTTTCCACATGAAATAATCAATGTTGCTCAGCAATTTTCACAAAATCAAACAGAGTACCAGGCTTTAGAGTTCAATTTTAAAAAGCTGTCAAGCGAATATTATATTGGCAAGGTTACACACTAGTACCGTTTCCTTGGTATAAAGGCCGGGGCACAGAATCCGATATACGTTAAACTTTGACAAATTCAACTGACAAGTCAGTTAAAATACGTGTTTTCTTATGAGCGTTGTCACAATCAATACGTGTTCGTCAATGCAAAGTACGAAAGTTGGTCAACTTTTAACGTGTGTTGAATACTTTGACAACTATCAACTGCTTCTTCTTCTCTGTTTTCTTTTAACTCTTGCAAAGAATATGTTACATTAGTTCAGCCTAAATAGGTTAAAATATCATAAAATTTTAAAGAATAGGAGCTTTGCAATCAATCTTTAACACTTTTTACTTTATAATTTGAGACTATGCGAGATGTGTTGAAAATAATTTTTATTCCGGTACCTTTTTGTAAAGGGGGTGAACGTCAGTAGAATGAATAAATGTATCTAAAAAGGTACAAATACGTTAGTTCTACTGCTAAAACTTAACGATAGACGATTGGATAAAAGAGCAAAGAAATTGACAAAAGGATTTACTACAATAACTACAAAAGAAAATTATCTATGTCAAAGATTGATTCCGTTTATTTAATTCCTTAATTGTTTCGATTTGATAAAAATATAATTTTGGAAATTTAAAACTATCCCTCATGTCGAGTTAAAAGGTTTTTTGTCATATAAAAAAATTAATAAATAAATTAAATAAATAAATAAAACTTCAGTGCTACTTTTTTTACAGAAGTCCCAATTCAATATGTTTAAAAAAAGTACTTTTTATTAATAACTTTCTTCATTCTTTCTCTTACACATTTTACATTTTTAAACTTTTTAAATTAAGAAAAATTGTAGTTTTAGGTCTTAAATTTTAATAATGAAGATTTTAAAGATTTTTTTGATTCATTTGAATTGAGCTCAGTTTTAGAATACTAGAGTGTTAAAAATATATTAATTTACAACATTGGGAATAATTGTTTTTAAGTGATTTTGTTGTTGCTGTTGTCGTGCGTTTAGAAAAGAACTTCTTAGTGAAAGTTAGATTTGTTTTTTTTTTTTTTTCTTAGAAGTAACAAAATAAAACAAAGTGCTTTAATTTAATCTTAATTATCTTTGTTTGAACTAAAAAATATTTTTGTTAAATTAGGGGTTTTTTTTTTTAAATTTTGAATACAAAATGTTTTGCTATAAAATAAAAACTATTGTCTACAACGAATATATATTTATATGTACAAAAAACAACACCGATTATTTATTAAAATCGAAAAGCTTTACAGAAAGGTTTTTTTTTCGTTTGACTTAGCTAAAATTCTATATCAACCTTTTGAACTAAAAATAAAAGTCGTTGGTTTTTTCAAAATAATGCTTTTATGCTAAAGCTTTCAGGAAAGCGAAATAATGAGAGCTTTTACTTATTTGCCGATGACTATTTTCTGCTTACCTGGTTTTATATTGGAAAAAAATCTACTAAAAGTCTATGTCAGTTCTGAAGGTACTGTGAGATTAGTCAAATATTTGACCCAAAAGGCGTGACCACTAAATTATGTAAAAAAAATTTTTTTGTCCTTCTTAAATGCTTATTAAGAAATGTAAGGAACTACATAATATAAACTGTTAGATATAAAATTTGTTATATTATAAATTTTAATTCGTAGTGGTTACGCTTTTCGATCAAATACTTGACTAATCTGACCGCACCTTTAGCTTTTTTTAAATACCATTAAATACTTTTGACATTTACAAAAACATCAACAGCTATTTAGTTATGTGTTGTTTCTGTATTACAAGTGATCAACTCAATAAATTTTGATAAATCAATACAAAGTAGTCAAATCCTTAAAGCCCTTTTATTTAAAAATAACGTTTAGATGTCAGAGTTAGAAGCTTTTAAGTAGTTTTTAATAGACCTCGAAACTTTTTACAAATGAACTCATTTTTCGAAAAAATTTTGGGATCTTCTTGCTGATGCAAGGTAGGTGATGCTAATGCGCAGATAAAAAAATCAATTGTTTACAATATAGAGACATAAATAAAAATACACAAGTTAATAATTAATTTTATTTGTATGAAAAATTTATAAAAAAACAAAGATTTAAGCAGTTGAAAAATAAATACAAGATATTTTTGATGCAGATATTTGTGAAAAGAAGAAAAAACAAAACTTAAAAACTAACAAATTATAATATTAACAAAAAGTTTTAGGAATTTAATGATTAACTTAAAATTTAAATATTAACCTAAAAGCTTTTAAACACAACTTTCGTAAACTTAAGTTTAAAAAATATATATTATAAAGCTTTAATTTATTTTTATTATTATTATTTTTTGGATTAGAGAAAAAGAGCTCGAAGTAAAAACTCTTAAAAATGTTTATCCTAATTCGTAATATTATACAGTTTTTGTAGAAAATACTTTTATTCGAATAAGATAAGGACTTAAAAATACATGTTGGTTTTTTCTTAATTTAAGGTTTTTCGTGCAAGATATATTTTCAAAGATCTTAGCAATTAATTTTGCAAAAATTCTTTTTAAGCTTGTTTTTTTAATTTCTTGTTTTGAGAATTCTTATAAATGAGTTTGAGTCAATAGTTTATTGTATTGCAACTTACGGCTTTTATTTGCTTTTTACTTTACACCAAAAAACAAAAGTTTTTCAGCCATATTCATAAAAAAAATAAGTTTGAAATGAGTTTTATATGACAAAATTTCCATAAAAATTTGTTCTAAAATACAATTCAAATCTATTTTAATATTTTATGAACACGGCAGTTAGTAATTATTTTTAGTACAAATTTTTTAAAATATTTTTAAAGAATTAAATGAATTAAAACGATTCTTATTTGAGTGTTTTAAAATAAATAAAAGAGATTTATTTTCCGAAATAAAATGCGCTTTTTTGGCAAAGAACTTTTACTTTTTCTTATATATTTCGAAAAACATTTTCTTTAAAATCGTTTTATTCGACACATTTTGGCAGTGAACCTGAGCTAGCTTTAATTTTTTTTCTAATAAGAAGTAAATAATGTTTGTTTTAGAGAGAAATTGGTTAACTTGGTTTATAACCAGCAAAATGTTGTAGTAAAGTTGTCAAAAGCATTGTTTTTTTTTAAATTTATTGATAACAAAATTTTATTATATATTTTTCTAAAGATTTAAAAATTTGATTCAAAGATTAGAAACGTTCAAGTGAATTATTATGGTGTTGGATTAAAACTCAAGACGGAAGTTACATGTGAGAATGTTGTTCTTGTCATCTTTTTAAATACGACTATAACATTTTAAGAAATAAGCATCGCTTAATCGCACGACTATCGTCATATAAAGCGATTATGTGCAAAATAAATTTTTACTGTGAAGCAGTTTCATATTTTTATTTTGAAAACAAGATTTTGTTTAAGTTAAAGAGACGATTCATCGATTGATACTTTGCCACACTAGCGTAGTATAACTACGAGGCTAAAGGCCGGGGCACATATAATCCGTCATACGTTAAACTTTGACAAATTCAAGTGACAAGTCAGTTAAAATACATGTTTTCTTATGAGCGTTGTCACAATCAATACGTGTCCGTCAACGCAAAGTACGAAAGTTGAAAACTATCAACTGCTTCTTCTTCTCTCTTTTCTTCAACTCTTGCTGTGTTTCAATTGTGTGGTGCTATTTTAATAAAAAAAATTTTGGTGGCAAACAATAAAATACAAATTTAAATTAATTAACAAGTGAATAAAATACAAAGCAAATTTAAAAGTATTCTTGTGCCATTCTCATCTGTCGTTACTTTGACTTTAGTTGAATTTATCAAAGCACAACGTATGACGGATTCTATGTGTCCCGGCTTTAATGAGATCATTAGGCAACAAGTGCAAAACAAAATGATTATTGTTTCGCAACATTTTAATATGACAAAAAGTACTCTGTTATTTCTTAAGCCTGGTACTCTGTTCGAATTTGTGAAAATTGTTGAGCAACATTGATTATTTCATGTGGAAAATTTGACATTTGAAATGTAGCGTCTATCTCGCGATTTAGAAGAATATAACGTTTTATTATTTTCACGTAAACTATGATCAGCTGTTGTTTAAAAAATTCTGCACGAAATAATGCCCATTCTCTTTATTTCACAGCTTTGATAAAATGTTGCCAGAAACATTTCATATGTTTTTCTACATTTAAAACAGAGTACTACTTCTGCAACATTTTTTCATGACTTTTTTAAACAAATTTTTTATATATGTAGTTTGATAGCATTTCGCATGAAAAGCTTAACTGAGTACCAGGCTCTACTTTAAAATTATCTAATTCTATTTTGCCAGTCAAATATTAACGAAACCTTAAAAACATCAAACTTATAAACAGAGTTTTAAGGTGTTTCTGAGTACAAAATTTTCAGCCCAAAACTTTATTAACATTTTGCTGGTTTTTAATTTTATATAAAATACATTTTAAGTTAAATAAGAAATAATTATTAAAAGGGGTTTACCTTTCTAAAATTTTTATTAAAACAAAATTATACTTCTAACAAATCTTCTAGAATTTATGGTTTTTACCATTATTATCATTTATTACAATTATTTTCAAATTCAATTAATTTTTTTTTTTTCAATTTCATTGAAATCTTGTTAAACTTAAAAACAGAAAGATATTTTTAAAATATTATAAATTTTTTAGACACAAATTTTTTGTAGCTTAAATTTAATTAAACATTTAAGAATTTTTTTTGCACATTAATTTTTTTTAAAGTTAGAAAATTACAAAAGTGCTCAAATTGAGATTCGCAAATAGATTTTTTTTATAATTTTAATTTTAATATTCAAAGAATCTAGTGTGTTTTTGTTGGTTTTTTTACTTAAAATAACTAAAACTTAAATTAATTTTTTATTATAAATTAATTTTGTTAATTTAAAAATTAAGTTTATATAAATAATTTAACAAACAGAAAAAAAGCTAAACAAAGTTATAAAAGTTATAAAAATTATGTTAATTAATTTATTTGTTTAAATAAAATAAAAAGTTTTTCTTGTATTTTGTTGAAAGATGCTTGAGTGAAGGAGCCAGAGCCAAAGGAAACAAAAATTGTTTACAGCGTTTTAGCCCGGTCTAATAGATCGCTGATGAATTTCTGTGAATGGAGAAATAAAAACAGTTTTTACTGTGACGTTTTAATGTTAAGAATGCTAAAAAGGTGAAACTCACCGATATGTCAGATTGCGGGCGTTTGCAGACTGATAATAATCTCTGTAAAAATGAAATAAAAATAAACATCATTAAAAAAAGTTATAAGAAATTTTTGTAATACAATTTGCTTTTAAAAGGAAAAGCATGAATGCAATATTTTGTCTCTTTCACTTTCTACTTTGTTCCACTTAATCTTAACAACCTTAGCCTGCTTGACAAATTTTTTTCTTTCTTTTAAGAAATAAAAAAATAACTGTTGTTTTATTTTTAATACGCCTTACATCTGCATTAAGAGTCGGCATATAACCAACATAACGCAGAAAGGATTGTAAGAAAAAATTAAAAGATGGTTTGTTTGTTGGTAATTTTTATTAAAGCTTTAACATTTTTTGTATGGGCTTTTTAAATAACTCTCATGTTGTTTTTGAAGTTTTTTACATAAAGATAAATGTTTTTGGATTTACTAAAATATTTGAATAAAGGTTTCCTAATGATACTTGCTTTTCCAATAAACAAGTAAATTGTATTTTTGTTTGAAAATGTTATGGAATATAAGCATAATATAATTCAAAAAAAAAAAAAAAAAAATACTACAAAATTAAGAGGGTGCCCTATGCAGATGTGAATTTCACGCTTTTGCCTTAGATTTTTAAACTATTATTAGCAGGCGTTCAAGATCTACATGGATTTTGAATTACTGTATGAATTTTATCTACAAGTGTAAAAAATACCAAAAAACTAAAGACGTAATTTTACGTTTAAGTCGTTTCAGTGGACAAACAGTTTTAGTATAAAACAAGTAAGAGTGCTATACTCGGCTTTGCCGAACTTTATGTATGTTCACAATACCAAATACTATTAAGCATTTCTGTTCAAAACAAGCGTCGAAAATTGTAAGTTTTTCTTATGCAAGCCATACACGTTGCGACGTGTTGTACAACTTGAAAAGGTTGTACAACAGATTGCAATGTTTATGGTGAAGTTGTATGAAGTTGGTTGTACGAAAGATCAAAAAATTTTGATTTTTTTGCAAGTTGTACAACTCGGTCGCAACGTTAATGAACGTGTCGCACAACATTATTCTATTTTACTTATCAATTTCGTTGTGGCAACATAGCAAAACACAGCGCAAAAGTGCTCTAAAAATTTAAAGAAAATTAATATGAAATGCGTGCATTTATAGAATTTTACAAATGTATGCCTGAATTGTAGAACTGCAGAAGTGAATATTATAACTTTAAAAAACATTTGCAATAAAAGTCACAATAAATTAAATATGTCGTCTATCATACGCATATACTTCTTGTATCTTTTGGTTCACTTTTTTTTAGGTTCTCAAAAGTTTGTTGTTAGAATATTTTTTCTTTTCTATTAACCACTGCTTTGACCACGTTCGCTTCTTTCCTAACTTATATTTGCATTCTTTTTCTTCTTGGTCAAATACTTCATCGCTTACAACATACGCAACAATATCGGAAAACAACTTTGCTGTAATCGCTTCTATAGAAAATGAAGTTGTGCTGAGCATTTATACGCAAGTTGTATAATTTGTAGACAAAACACCCAACTTGATTCCTAGCAAGGTTGTACAACACATCCCAACGTGTATGACTTGCATTAGGGTTGTTTTCGTCCCAACTAATGGTGGTGAATAAATATTGAAGTCAACCACATGCAAGCGAAAGCTGAAAAAGGTAAGGAAAAATTAAGGGCAGGCAAAATAACAAAATTTTCGAAACTATGTCTGATCGATTGGCGTATTTATATTTTCTCTAGCTCATCTAGTGCTTTGGCATAGTGGAACATGGACGGACAGACGAACATCGCTTCCCTATATATAGAAACTTAGAATATATACATATACTTCAAACTTTTTCCTCTTCAGTTTGTTACAGATAATCTTGCAAACATTTGGTTTCATCAATGTGGCTTTTTGCTACACAACGCGAAGTATAGCCTGGTACCAAAATGATTAATACCGTCCTAAAAAATGCAGGGTATCAATAAAATGTTTTATTTTTCATTTTTGTTTACACATTTTATGGGACTGCAACTTAAGATTTTTTACATACGTTGCAAACCTAAAGAATATTTTTTTAATACATTTAAAATTTTTCTAAGATTCACTACGAAATAAAAACACTTCGAAATAAAACATGAGCGACACAATTTATTTACTCAAGAAATATTTGAGGAACGAACAATTTCGCATAATGGTCTTGTTAATTGGAAGCAATGAAACTAGGAACATTAGCAAAAAACTCAAAATCATATTTAAGCATTAGATGAATTGTCTTTTTCAATGAAGCTTCTTTTAATAAGTAAATATAAAAATTAAAAATATTTTTCTTTACTTTATTTTGATTAAAAGTTGTAAATCTTAAAAAACACCCTGTATAAGGCCCATTTTAAATTAAAAAATATTAATTTACGTGACTCATTTATTGAGTATTAAGTGCATAATAACTGAACTCAGCTAATAAATTCTTACAACAACATCATAATTTATTTATTTAGTCAATATTTATGAAAGTTTTACTTACAATCAAATGAGATCTTCTTATATCGTCTGTATCCATATCTAGAATTTCATCAATATCCACATCGATGGCTTCGCTCTACAAAACAAACAGAAATAAAGCATCAAGTTAAAATAAACAGACGAATTATAAAAATAAATACAACGAAGTACAATAAACTGATCTGAGTTAAACAAGAAACAAATAAAAATTAACTTGAAAAAGAACAAAAAAAAAAAAAAAACAAAGCAAAAAAAAAAGGCAAACGGCAAATAAACTTTTCAAACAATAAACAAAGACTAAATATAAATTTACAAAAACAATTTGCTCATGTTTTATTTTTGTTGAAAGGAAAATTATTAATTCACTTTTAACTTACCGGCGGATCAAATAGTTTTTGCAATTCATCGTACAGCCACATCTCGACAGCCAAACGTTTGCGTATTAAACTCATTTGATGTGAACCATATTTGGCTGTGAGGAACTTTTCACGTCTCTCTTTAACTTCAGAGCCTTTATCATTAAAATTAACTCGTAAATTTGTTCGATTTGGCGAACGTTCACTATCGTTCATTTGTTCTAGACCGCACTGCATCTTTGGTTTAGTTAAGACTACAACTACAATTACAACGACGACGACGATTAACTTGATTAATTTTTTGTTGGTTTAGTAAGTTTTATATTTATTTATGAACAGATATTTTCACAATATTACTGAAGAGAAAAAAGTATTAATTGAGTGTAGGTAGTGTTGACGATGGTTTTTTGGCTGACGTTTATGCTCTGGCTAGCAAGCTGTCGTCACTGTCACCACTATGTTTTTACGCTTATCAAAAATTAAGTTTTCCGTTTTTTTTTTAATGTGGGTTTTTAATCCGTAACAATTTGTATGTTTCTTCAACTGTAATTAAAGTAGAAATAAATTTAATTATTTAATTAATGTTTTATAAGCATTTAAATAGAGTATTGGAAAGATATTCATTAAATGACTGAATTTGTATTTTATATAGTTTGTGTAAAAGCTAAAGTTAAATGATGTTGTCATCTTTAGAACTTCTTTCAAGACGATAGAATTAGTTCTTTTAACAACCATTTGAAAAGGACTAGGCTGATTGATCCAAAATTTGGCATGTGCATAGCAGAGGAGTATTCGAGCTTAACTTTTGGAGTTGGCTAATTTCCACTTTCCAAGGGTTTCGCTATATGGTCTCAAAGTTGGGTTCCTGGCACCTGAACATTTTTTAACGCTTTGCATTTCTTCAGTTTTAGTCTGGATCAATCAGCCTAGTCTTTTACAAATGACTGAGTTATATCCAAAATACTTTGATTTTGCTCCACTGTGCAATGTACCAACATAAGCTTAAAGCCTAGCTACTTGGCACGTTACTCGCTGATGTGTATATTATTAGGAACCGCTTGTCTAGAGTTCGCTCTGTATAGGCGACATGATACTTTTACTTACTGGGTGTAATGGCGCACATACTGCACCAAAAAAAATTTAATTGATTTTATTGCAACTGTGTCCTGATCTTTGTGTGATACGTTTTCTACTTTTTATCTATGTTCCTTTATATTTTCTGTTTTTTTTTTTATAAACGCACTTCTGTGTTATTTGAGTTCAAGTGCAGTATTGTTTTGATATTTTAAGAAAGCGTTTGTATTTCCGGAGTTATTTTACCAATATAGTTAATATAATTTTATTTTATTTCAAACCGGGAAAATTGGCAAGAAATTCTAAAAGAATAATACACGGTAGTAACAAAAATTGTGATGATAGCAGTAGTGAAGACGAAAAATAGCTCGACCGGATGAAAAGTGAACTTAAATTCTTCCGAACCGTTAAGGGTTAAAATATTTGCATGGTAATGTTGCCAACTATTTCGTTTGTCGTCTAGCATTAAATATTTTAGGATTTTTTCCAAGAAACCGCTTAGTGTGTTTAAACTTTAAACTGGTTCATTACACAATAATGGTAATAAATCCCCACTTTACTCAGAAACAAGTCGTCTTAATGTCCTACTATTTATAGCACGGTGGTATGCTTGCTTGATGTCTACCGCCTGGGACTGAACTAAGTGTTCAGGAAAAATAAGCGCTTCAACGTTTTCAGATCGTCAAAAATCAAATAAATCTTTATAACCTTTATTCTTCCCACAAACATTTCCAAATATAGTGATGAAGTTGCCTTTGCGTATTTGGAATTTTGGGCCATAGACTTTAGCGAAAATGACATCATTTTTCCGCTTGTATCAACCAGACTTCTGCATCATATTCATGATATTAGGCCTGTATTATCTCTGTAAGATGTTAGGAATAAGAACATCATAGTTTTTGCCACTTTAGAGCCGGTTTTATATAATCGTTATGGCATACGCCCTACTGAACCCCCAGTCTTCGCGTTTTTAATACTCATTAAAGAATTACACTATTGATAGATATGGATAAATATTTTACCTTACGTGATAACTTGCGAAAATAAAACCCACTTCAAAACAGATTTCATTTGTCTGTCTATAACGATTCAAGAGTATGGTCACATACATCAAATTATATGAACTAAGGGGACACTCCTTAATTCCATTTCCAAATTTTATAATTGTTCAACTGTTCCAACGGTTTGGCCATATATATCAATTATAGAAAGACCCTTTAATTTATAATTTAAGATATTTATATTACTTATTATACTAAAGAAAGTAGTAGACGTTCTGTCCAATTTCATTAATTTTGGAAACATCCTTTAATTTCTAAATTCAAATTATAAACTTGTTTATATAGCGAACATAGCAATACAGGTCCCATTTTAGTTTCAGCGTTATATTTATAACTCTTCAAAAGTTCGGCCACATACTTCAAATTACACCAAATATTGAGACACTCTATAATTTTTATACCTAAATTTTAATCATGAGATTAAAGCTCGTCGTAAGTTTCATATTTCTGTCTACAACTGTTCAAAAGTATGGCCATATACATCAGCATTAATACTTGTTACTATAACAATCAAAGTAATCGACATTCTGTCCAATTTGCAAGCGTTTGCCCATAACGGATCAAAAGATAGGACTATATAGGTCAATTTACGACGCCCCCTTAAATTTTTAGATTCATTTTTGTATTATTTTCTGCCATTGGGATCTGTTGTGATACACAGTTTTTTATTTTAAAGTGGTGTTCTTTATGGTTCATAATACACAAAAAAAAGAACTCTTTTAAGTAGACGCAAACAGCAATAACTTTTTTGATTTCGTTCATTTTTGTTCCCTTTTATTCTGTTCTTTATAGAAATAATTGTAACTTTTATTATCTGTATACTTTGTATTTTCCAGTTGACAGGCTTATGATTCATGCCAATTTGAATATTTGTTTAAAAGTTATGAGTTCAAAAGCATAAACCATAACAAAAATAAAATAAAAAAGGACTTTATAAACAAAAAACTTTTTTCATTCGTTACCTGTCTGATAGCCTGATTTTATTGTTTTATGTTCGCACGTTTATTCATTTCAAGTATGTCTGTCTGCCTGTTTATGGATGAATCATTTTCTATTGGATTATGTTCGTAGCGAAGGTTGTTCCAAAATTAAGAGAACAGATATGATTATGCATCTGCTATGCATATTCATGCATATGAAAAAATGGAGATTAAAACAAGTTGTGCTATTTGAAATAATTCCATTTTCTTCTTTACTAAGTCTCCGTCGATGTTTGCACGAAGGGTTTCTTGCTTTATTACACAGGTGTATGAAACCTTCCTCCTATTTTCTAATGCTCGAGACTCAGGTGAGGTTTAAGGGTCTCTTGGAATTCGAACTCATTATTTTTCCTTTTATTCTGAATTACCACATTCATCACTCTTTTTAGGGGTGAAAAATATTAACTTCATAAGCTCCTTTTATTCCACAAATTCACGCACAATCAATAATTTTAACGAACGGCGACAACCCAGCAAGAAATCGATGAACGAAACAATTACATATACAATTTCATTGCATTGGCCTTGTAGTGCTAATGGTACTATTTAGAATACATTTTTTAAGTAGACTGAACTTAATGATTGATTTGTAGATATTTGTTTAGCGAAATTTCAAAAGCAGCTAATTAAAGGTTTTGTTTTTTTATTAAATTTTAATTTTTTTAAAATCTTAGTTGCAACGCTGTTTACTATAAACATCACACGTATACACAAGTTTCTGTAATTTTTTTAATTTTTCCTTAAAGATGTGACGAAAAATTTGTTCTACATAATGATCGGTAATTCTGGACGATATAAGCATAAAAATTTGATGTGATATTTGACTAGGGTTTAGAAAACGGAAATCCCGGGAAAATCTGTCCACATTTGTCCGGATTTTTTTTTTGCTAAATTGCCGGGAAACCGTAAGTTTAAAATTATTAGCACTTTAAAAAAATACACTGATTGTCTTGTAAATATCTTAGTTGTGTTATTTAAAAATTTGCAAATATTTCGTTTCGTGTGAATTCTACTAGGTCGATATATTTGTACATGAAATATTTTTTTGGATATTTTGATGTCGGTGTAGATAGTAATCGATACGGAGTACAAAAAATCTATAGAATTTTCGATGTCTGTCTGTCTGCCTGTGTTCCCATCATGTAAAAACTTATGAATTTAAATAAAATTTTGTGAGGAAGTCTTTTAAAACATTTCTTCAAATAAAGAATACCTTTTATTTTATAAAAATATGTAAATTCGTAGAGAAACTAGAAATACACTGCTATTAAAATATAAAACAGAACAAAAGGATACTAATTTGTTTAAAAAGAAATTTAAGTTATTCGAAGCCAATAACATTTGAAACACGAACATGAATAAATTTTATAACGCATTGCACAGTGGGGCAGAATCAAAATATTTTGGAAATAATTCAGCCATTTGAAAACGGCTAGGTCGATTGATTCAAAATTTGGCACGAGCATAGTAGAGGAGTACTTGAGCTTAAGTTTTGAAGGTGGTTACCCTCCACTTTCCAGGGATGGCGCTATGTGGTCTCAAAGTTGGACACCTCGCTCCTGAAAATTTTTCTAACGCTTGGCATTTCTTTAATTTTTGTCTGATTTTTAAATATTTTACATGGTCTTAAAGCTCTCGTAAATACCTACAAAACGGTGCTTAAAACTGCATGTTTATGTTTAAAAATGATCGAGTTATAAGCATTTTAAAATTAAAATTTTTGATTTTTTCCATACCCTGGTCCAGTTTTTTCGAAATATTGGGTACAATTTGCAGCAAATTTGTTTGAGTTTTTTTACCGTAGATAGCAAACAAAATTTAAGATTTTCGGAAAAAAATTTGATAGTAATATCTTTTCTGGCTTAAAAATTATACGATTTTCAATTTAAAAAATCCAAAATTATTGCATTTTTGTGTATTTTAGCCTAAAATGGGACACTAATCTAATTTTTTAGATAGAAAAAAATTTTCTTAAGGAATATATAAAAATTTTTTATTTTTGTTAAAGCTAACTATATGTGTGTACGTTTAAACCAAATTTCGTATAAAACTGATCATTCTTGTAGAAGATGTAAGTCTTTCAACTTGACCTATTTTACATCGAAATTTTGACTTTACCCCATATTTTCCAAAATCCCAAAGCTGGGATCGGAAAAAGAAGAATACTATAAAAAAGCTATATATACTCCAAATTGTTTCAAAAAGTATTTCGTGAGGCCTAGTCCATATGTGGACTTTATGGGCAAAAGAGTAAAAAATTCCAATTTTGGGATTTTTCTTCTTTATTTTGGGAATTATGGGATTTCCTTTAGCTTAATGTTGCAGATTTTTTTACCGTTTGATTTAAGTTAACAAACTACATATGCACAGAAAATTTTATCTGATTTGCTTAATTAATAAAAGTTTTATAGCATATTTAATATTTTTACTTTTCTCAAATTGGACCGTTTTTACCATAATTTTTCAAAATTTTCGGAGCTCAGCAACGAATATTAAAATTTTGTTCCATTTTTTTATTTTTTTTATGCATGTGAATAAAGATGACGCACTTTCCTATTAAATAAAAAAAGATTCACCTCAATATCATTCTTACGTGCAAAACTATGCGTTCTTAAATATGAGTGTTTCAATATGTATCTCACTTTTATACATTTATCTTACGGAAGTAAAAATTTTCATGCCTGTGTAAAAAATTGTGTAAAAAAACAATTATACCTGAATAGAGGATAACCAAGAGGCATACCTTAAATTAATAATCATTATAAAAAACATCAGATAAAAAATAAAATTTTCTGTTAATTTTTATTTACGAAAAGTCGTTAAAAGTATTTTTTATTTCCTTAAAATTATTATTTATTTTCTATAAAATAATCTGTCATATCATTATGCATGTCTAAAAGATAAAGTAAATCCTTTAATTCTGTTTTGTTAGAAGGTGAAGAAGCCTCATAATTAATCCAACCTTTTCTCATTGATGAGAGTACAGGATCAAAAGATAACAATAGGCTATAGAAAATGTCTTCGTTTTGTGACTGCCTGGAACATTTTCGAGAACTGAATATTTGAATGTATTTGAAATCGCAGTTTCTTGCTTCTTGGGCTTCTTCTGTTAATTCCCCAAGAGGAAGAATATTCGATTCTATAATTGTTTTACCATGACATAATATTTTATGTACTGTGGGCGTCATATCCCTCCATGGATATAGGGAAACGAGTAGCTGAGATATTTTTGCTGTATATTCTCCAAATCGAAAAGAATTAATTTGAGTTTTGCTATTAATTGCCATTAAAACTACGTTAACCATTCTAAGCAACTCTTTGTCAATTCCTGTTATGTTTGAAGTAGTTTCAAAATCCCCAAAAAATTTTCTTGCAGTATTTCCGTCGTTAGTGTTTCCTCCACTACGAAGAGGCTTATCAATTATTAACCCCGTTTGTACTCTAAACTCTTCTTGGATTCTACTTTTCTCAGAAGCTCTTAGAGCTTTTAGTTCATCATTGTTTTTTTTTTTTTTTGTTATTAAATTTTCTGTCGTACTTCTGTATTTTAAGTCGTATGCAATATGCAGAAAATGCTCCAAAAATCTTATTCTAGCATGAAGGGGGGATATTCCGAAAGATAGAACTTCTTCGTTGACTACGTTGGTTTTTTTATCTGAGAATTCTGACTTCTTCTGATCTGGAACATTTCCAATAAGAAGATGTGTTAGTTATAGCGTTACTAACTTTTCCATCAATCATTGTTAAACTAAGTTGAAAGGATATGTTAACACAGTATTCTTTTATTTTTATTGATATTGGTTTCAATGATCTTATTTCGTCTTTGATATGCTCGACTAATTTTTTTGTCGTAGTATTTGATTCCTTTACATACTCAAAACAAATAGGCCTACAAAAATTTTTGGATCCTGGGGTTGTGTTTTTCCATATATCTTCAAATGTGTTTGCACGTACTGATGAAGATGCAACTAGTGAGTATGAACGAATTCTTAGTGGTACTAAGGATGCCATGAATATGCTCTTAAAATCTATTGTATGTTTTTGTTTGTACTCAGGAAGGGCTGATATTCCATCACATCCCCACTTACACATTAGTACTACATCGCAGTTTTTAACCTTTTCTAGTTGGTCAGTAGAAAAATCTGAAATAATCCGTGACGCAGTATTTTCTAGCAAAGAAGATAGTCCAATAGAAGCTTTCGTTTCATCAACTGTTATTGGAGATGGCATAATCGCTTTCTTTTTTTCTTGAATAGACTTATATGATGGTAATATTGCATGTCCTTTCTCAAGTAAAGCTTTTCTCAAAATTTGGTACTTATTTCGGCTTATTTTCATTTCCAACATCAGAGCAATAGCTTCTTCCTCCGTAAAATTTGACTGCGATGTCGGAGTAGGTATGCTGTTAACAATTCGTTTCAACCGTTTTGGAGATGCGCTGGGAAGAATATTGGCGATGTGCACTGCCTCGGAAGGCTGATTTTCTTTTTTTAGCAATTCTTTGAACGTATCGGAAACTTCATCTTTTGAAACTGAAGAAAGTTTTTCGGTTAACCTTTTTTTCTTAGACTTCGAACATAAGTCATCATAAGATTTGCAGGGAGCTCCACATAATGCGATGTAGGTTGAGAATTTCGCAACAGTATCCATCCAAGTAAGATACTTTACTTTAAACTTATTTTTGTTTCCGCGAACTGATTTCATTTTTTGATCAAATAATTTAAAAAATTTTTCCAGTTTTGCAGTACCAATGACATCAACTCTGCAGTTGTATGTAGCCTTAATAAATTTTTTCATGGCCTTAATTCTATCAAGTCCTTTTGTAGCATCAGTCCACAAAAAAGAACACAATGTCTCAAACTTCAATGTGATCGGCATGATGTTTTTTTTAAATATGATATCTATTGTATTTATGCAAATATTTATATGCGTGTACAGGTCATCGAAGAGTTGGGTACCTAAAGAAGCAAAGCAGCTAGCTAAAAATCAAAAAAAGCACTTAGGTAAGACATAATTAGTCATAGGTCATCCTAAAACGAACACCTGCACCATTATTTTTAACCCTTACATTTTTAACCCTTTTTTCAGGTATAATTGTTTTTTTACACAATTTTTTACACAGGCATGAAAATTTTTACTTCCGTAAGATAAATGTATAAAAGTGAGATACATATTGAAACACTCATATTTAAGAACGCATAGTTTTGCACGTAAGAATGATATTGAGGTGAATCTTTTTTTATTTAATAGGAAAGTGCGTCATCTTTATTCACATGCATAAAAAAAATAAAAAAATGGAACAAAATTTTAATATTCGTTGCTGAGCTCCGAAAATTTTGAAAAATTATGGTAAAAACGGTCCAATTTGAGAAAAGTAAAAATATTAAATATGCTATAAAACTTTTATTAATTAAGCAAATCAGATAAAATTTTCTGTGCATATGTAGTTTGTTAACTTAAATCAAACGGTAAAAAAATCTGCAACATTAAGCTAAAGGAAATCCCATAATTCCCAAAATAAAGAAGAAAAATCCCAAAATTGGAATTTTTTACTCTTTTGCCCATAAAGTCCACATATGGACTAGGGCTCACGAAATACTTTTTGAAACAATTTGGAGTATATATAGCTTTTTTATAGTATTCTTCTTTTTCCGATCCCAGCTTTGGGATTTTGGAAAATATGGGGTAAAGTCAAAATTTCGATGTAAAATAGGTCAAGTTGAAAGACTTACATCTTCTACAAGAATGATCAGTTTTATACGAAATTTGGTTTAAACGTACACACATATAGTTAGCTTTAACAAAAATAAAAAATTTTTATATATTCCTTAAGAAAATTTTTTTCTATCTAAAAAATTAGATTAGTGTCCCATTTTAGGCTAAAATACACAAAAATGCAATAATTTTGGATTTTTTAAATTGAAAATCGTATAATTTTTAAGCCAGAAAAGATATTACTATCAAATTTTTTTCCGAAAATCTTAAATTTTGTTTGCTATCTACGGTAAAAAAACTCAAACAAATTTGCTGCAAATTGTACCCAATATTTCGAAAAAACTGGACCAGGGTATGGAAAAAATCAAAAATTTTAATTTTAAAATGCTTATAACTCGATCATTTTTAAACATAAACATGCAGTTTTAAGCACCGTTTTGTAGGTATTTACGAGAGCTTTAAGACCATGTAAAATATTTAAAAATCAGACAAAAATTAAAGAAATGCCAAGCGTTAGAAAAATTTTCAGGAGCGAGGTGTCCAACTTTGAGACCACATAGCGCCATCCCTGGAAAGTGGAGGGTAACCACCTTCAAAACTTAAGCTCAAGTACTCCTCTACTATGCTCGTGCCAATCAATCGACCTAGCCGTTTTCAAATGGCTGAATTATTTCCAAAATATTTTGATTCTGCCCCACTGTGCATTGTTGACAACAAAACCTACCTCAGTGGAAAGTAAAAGGTTTTTTTCTAGTGTTGGAAATTTTGCAACGAAAACAAGCAACATACTAGTGAATTGTTTAATGCGGTTTTAAAATCATATATTTCAAAAAATAAATAATAAAACACTTTTTCAGTATCTTTTATTTGTTATTATTCATTATGTAGTACAAATGTATGTCTTGTCACCCGAATTGTTTCTAAGTTATTTAACTATTATTTTTATTGTTTGTTTATGTTTTAATAAAACTATGCATTTTTTAATATTATTTTATTAAATAAAATTGTTTTCTTCAAGAATTGCTTTTTTCCTTGGAAATCCCGGGAATGCGATAATTTTTTCCCGTTTGCCGGGAAATAAAAAATTCCAGGAAATCCCAAACCCTATATTTGACGTACTCAAACTTTTTAATGTCTTTGATCAAGCACTCAAATTATGTAAATTTTTTACGCAAGCTAATCTCCTCCCTATTATAACCTCCCGACAATGGAATATAATGAGCAGTTGTTTTAAAATTTCTATTTCTGTTGGAAATAATTGGCCTCATCTGGAAGAGGGCACAGATGTGCATTATTGACAAAAGGGTACTTAGGTCTATAGGCTTTCTGGAGTCAATGGAGCTTTTGCCAGAAGCATTTTAATAATTTTTTGGGAATAAAATCTCCAACAACTACTATGAATGAGGAATTGAATACGAGTATAGTGGTCTAGGAGATAAATTTTCTCATTATTAAGAATAAATTCAATGAAATATGAACTTTAATGAAAAATGTATTAATTTTTAGCAATGAAATCTGAACAAATTAAAAGACGTTTCTGCGTTTCAGTTAAAAAAAATTGTTCAGCAAATGTGCATAAAGTATAGAAAACATCTTAAATGTTTGTTTGATGAATTTAAGAAATTTATGGGAATATTACAAAAAATAAAATATCAAATATAAAATCATAATAGAGGGATAAGGAATAATTTCAGATAAGTAAGTAAAGCTTGAAAAACTACAAAGACTGGTTACGAGTTAATTTTTGATTTTTTTGTTGTCCCTTATATATTGAGACCACTCTCGTATGCTTTGGCCATTTAAGCTCGACATTTGTTTGTAACAAATGCCTGGCTGCATAAAAAATCTTGTTAACATACTTGGAATTCTATTTGACTGATATGAATATACATTACGAATGCAAGCATTAGTCATTAGTGGTGCATGCGTGTGTGTGTTAAGTGAAGTTTATGATAAGGAATATAAAAAATGGATGTCGATGGTTTGCGGTAAGAAAGAAAAGAAGAGAGAATTTTAATCGCGGCTAAACATTCCAAAGGAATGAAATAATAACTTACTCAAGAAATAAAAACATGTTTTAGGGCTGAGTTAATTTTATGTTGTTTAAACAAGTTGACGTTTGAAAAGTAAAAATTAAAAAATTTATTTTGAAGTTTTAAATCTTTAAAAATATTTAATAAAAGATTAAACATCTTTAATTGTCTTTTTGTCTTATTATCAGTTAAAAGAAATAAAGGATAATTATTCTTTTTCATCAAATTTAAGCTTGCATTAAATCTTATTTTTTTTTTTTGTCATTGTATGTTTGAGTTATATTGCTGTTAACATGAATAATGTTTATTTTATATCCTTTTGCTTCTTGCCCAAATGACTAAATTGAAAAATATAAAAAATTATGTTTAACTGTCATGTACGATTAAACTGTCACATTATTACGACAACCCACTGAGAGATAAGCAAAATCACAAAATATAATTAATAAAGCATGTGTTAAGGGCTTTTTAAATACCAGTACTTTAAAAGAATACCTTCTTTATTTAAGTTTCACCAAAGCTAGAGTTTTTTATTTTACTTGGATTTTCAGATGTATTTATTAACGATTATTGGGATTATTGAAGGAAGATATATTTAATTAAATACATTGTTTTTTAAGAAAATCAAACAATCAAAAATGTTGAATGCAAAAAATGTTGATGACGAATGTAGCGATCAAGAAAATGAAGGGCCTAATTTCCTAATTCTGCTAGAGTCTATTTTTTTCAGGTTTTTTTTTAATAGGACTTTGTTAATAAATCTAGAAGTTAAAATATAAACAAACTTAAGCCGGCTTAAAAATATTTATAAGGCTATAATATCCTAAATTCGTAACAATTATTTAAGTATGAGGAGTATGAATAATTAAAAATCATTACAGACAATATTAGAAGACACTTTTGTTTGCATAATTTATCTTGTTTCCTTTGCATTGGCATATTTCTCAAAAATGAATTAGCAACTTTAACTATGGATCTGATCATAAAGTATGTAACACAAATTTTGCCATTTTTTCTCTTCTTTCTCTACCTGATAATAAATTGCTACTTAAGGCCAGAATTTACTATAATCAGAATTCTGTCTTTTTTTAAAAATCGTTTCAAAATGGCGTCGTAGGTGCCACACTATTACAAAAATATTTTGTTGTTTTCTTCTCTTTATATTAATATCAATTCTGAGGGCATAGAGAAAACAATTTTATTAATTATTTCAAAAGATTATAAAATCGTCAGAAAGCCTTTCACACACATTCACTTTTAATCCAGACTATCATACCTTTTAAGCACACATGAAATTTTTGACAGGTCGTACAACTAAGTATGATAGTCAACTCTGGTCCTTCATAGAAGATATGAAAAATTAAAAATCGTAATAATCTTTTACAATTCTGAACACGCTGCATGATTCGATTTTGATTCGCCCTTAAAATTCAACAGTAAACCCTTCATCACAGATGTCATTCCGTTTGATATTTCTACAATATTCATTTCACATCCCCATTAAGGAAATATGTATATTTTGAGTTTTTATGCATATCAAAGTCTATTAAGCGATGTCCGTCCGTAGTCGGGTTAAAATAAACTTTGCCAAGGCACTAGATTTGCTAGAGAACATTTAAATGCGTCAATCGATCCGACATATTTTCGTATTCATATTTTGCTATTGAAAATCAGCTAGATCACTCCATGTCCTTCAAGGCAGTGAGTGAAACGCCGCGCCTGCCTCTAATTTTTCATTCACTTGCAACAAATCTAGTTTCGTAAAGTAACTCCAATCAAATATGTAGGTCGATAGACAATTAAAAAATAAGAAAAAATCATTAAGTGAAAAAATTGGCGCTCGCCCATATTTTTGAAGTTATGGGCCTCTAAACTTTTAATAGAAAAGTACACAGAGAAAAGAAATTCTTTTGGAAACTTAATTCGTTGCCAATCGAATTTTGTCGGTTATGTGTATTATCTTGAATTCGGTTGTAATAACTGAATGAGTATAGCACTTACAACTATTTCTATAAATAATTCTTAGGTAACTGTAGAATGTTATTGTGAATTAAATACAACGATATAATTTTTTAATATTTACTTTTATTAAAAAAATAAAAAAAAAAATAAAAAAATACAAGAATAATATTTTACATCATAAATTTGATGATTCGAACCATTTAATTTTACCTACTCCCTCTTTTACATTATGATTATATTTTTCCATATAATTTCTTCATTTTGCTATCTTATAACGCACGTCTTGCCACTATAAAATGTATTAAACATTTGGACGTACTCCATACCAGGAAAAGCAACCCCATATCATGATATTGCCTCCTCCATGCTTGATGGTATTTTTTGTTTACCTTCTATCGAATTCTTTACCTTTTGGCCGAAGAACATTTCTTTCTGCGTCGTTTCCAAATAAATTGATTTTGGTTTCGTCGCTCCAAAGGATATTTCGCCACTTTTTTTCTCCCTTTACTTCACACCAATCTTTGTGAGCCAAGGCAAAATTTTTCCTTTTCTTTAAATGTTTGTTCTTAGCAGAGGGACTTTGCGAGCTATCCTACCATGTAGACCTGCCTTTTGTAATCTTCTTCGCACAGTTCGTGATGACACTGTATTTCCAATTTCTCTTTCAATTGCCTTAGATGACTTAAAAGGTTCCCGCTTGGATAGAGTAACTATGCGGTTGTCTGTACTTAATAAAGTTTTTTATGTCTGCCTCGTGTTTCAACGTTATTTTTTTCTTTTAAAGCGTTTGTTACAAGATTCTCAGACCAATTCAAAGCAGCTGCAATAAATTTGTGGATTTTACCTTGCTCGCGAAGTTTAAGAACTAAAGGCCGTGTCAGATAAAACTTTTGCTTTGCGTTGCGTTGCAAATTCGCTTTGACATTTAAGATAAAATGTATGAACTTATATGAAACATGTCACATAAAGCACTTTTAACGCAAAGCAAAGCGCAAAGTTGGTCAACACTTATCTTTTGGCGCGCTTTGACAATTAGCTGCTATACATTTGTATATTATTTTTTGCAAAATCTAAAGTAAAAGAGGTAAGTATTTTAAAATGTAATTTTTTTATTAAATATTATTCCTTTATTATTTTTGAAAAAAGCTTCTAGTATTAATTTGTAACAAATTATTTTAACTATAGGAAATAGTTTATTTTAATATTCTTATGTATACATGTAGTTATATAAAAATGCTTCATTCATTAAGATTAGGATTAGAACCAATTCCAATATGTCCTCCAATAACATTTTTTAATATTATTTTAATGAAAATATAAAAACTACTATGCACTTTTAACGTAAACAAACAATAATTAAGCGCTGTCAAAGTTTTTATTGTGACATACCTCTTGCGTTTTACACTTTTTTTTCAAAGTTTGAAACGTCACGCAAAGCGAAAAAGTTCTATCTGACACGGCCTTAAGAGTCTTTCTTCATTACTGCAATTGCGCCCGCGACCCATCTTAAACATTAATTTCGTCTGATAAAATGTTTAATTTATTTTTAATTGATACAATTTCACTTATTTCCTTACTTTTTTTTTTTAATTTTTCCACAATAAACCAGAGCTTGACTAGACTAAAAACCACACACCAATTATTTTGTCCAAGTAAAATGCCGCACTTAAAAGAAAAATGCCGCACTATTTATCTGAGACAAGCTTATTTTGAATGGGATTCCCCTTTTTTTCTTCTACGACAATAATAACAGACTATCTATTTGATAATTTTTGCATGGTTGCAACTTTTCGCACTTTTAAATAAGTTAAAAGGGGAAAAACTGTTTACACCTATTTTTTTCGCCATGTGTGAATGTCTTTGTAAGATAGTTTTAACTTACCACTAAACAATATTGGAGAACTTTTCACCACCTTATAAAAATATTTGTACTTTTAAACTGATTTATTGTTGACTTTTTGCATAATGTGTATAAATTTTATTTTTAGTTTGTAAAAATATTTCTATTTTAGAAGATACAATTGATTTTTATAATTCTAAATACCAAAATTTGGTTTCCAGTAGTAATGTGCTCAATAAGTTTTGTTGCATTTTCCATTTTATAGAATAGATTTTAGTTTAGACCAATATTTAGAGGTCAGGTTTTAATATAAAAAATAAGTCAAGATTAGAATTTATTAATAAGAAAAATCAAATTAATAAAATTTTACCAGTCTCTTTCCTGTGTGTATGATTGTGCACCACATTTTTTATGACATCAATATAGGTATCATTTTAAAAGTTTTTAAAGAGATCATTCAGGAAATGATAAATTTTTAAAAAAATGTTTAACCCATTAAGAGCCGACGAAATTTTTATTTAAAATTATGTATTGCACTTAATTTTTTTTTCTTATTTTTTAATTCTCTGTCAAACCAATAATTTTTTTTTTTTTGATTGGAGTTACTTCACTAAACTAGATTTAAATACATGATGAAGGGTATATAAGATTCGCCATAGCATAGCACTCTAACATGGTTTATCTATATAATTAATTAGCAAGACCATTTATTTTATTACTTACGCTCACGCTATACAATCGATTTCCATGAAAATATTAACCTTTTTAAAAATATTTTTTTTTGCAGTTGTGCACAATCTAATTTTTTTAATTTAAATCGTTTTAGTATTTTGGAAGTTATAAAGGTTTCAAAATTGACACTAACACATTGGCAAACAATACAAAATTCGTGTATGTATCTACCCGGCAAACATTTGAATTAAGATATTTTTATGATTAAAATAAAATATTTTCTATTTATTTTTTATTTCATTAAAAATTTTTCTATTCTTAAAAAAGAGTTTTGTGTCATTTTAACAATATTACTTAACAATATTTTACTTGACATTACACTTGGCAATCAACTTTGTTTTCCATAAAGCAGCAAAAATGGCATAATAAACAATTTGTTTTTACTGGTTTCATATTTAATTCTAGTTGTAATTTAAACTTTACTTTAATTTTAAACCAAAAGCCATGCGACGCTGATGGTTGACTAAATTTGTTGTTTTTAGTATTTTCATTCTTTTTATTTTATTTATTTTTTCACACAAAATAATTACGGGAAGTTGTTATTATAGCTGTTGGTAACGCCATTATGCAAACATGTTCATGCAGGTACATATGTATGTAAATATTGTAGAAACATTGTGAATAAACACTTTGGCTACCTGATATTTCAATTGCTTTAAAACAACGAACGATGTGTCTGTCACATTAACTGTAATTCAAAACTTCATTAACTGACAGTTGTATTAGACAATTAATGCGAACATATTAATTCTACAGAGTTTTAAACTAAAAACCACTTAAAATTATCCATTTAATCTTTTTCAAAGCAATTTAATTTTGTTGTGTCTTTTTTTCAAAAGAAATTTCCATAGCTACTCAATCTGGGATGGGAGTTTATTTAGCCATCTATTGTTTTAGCCAGTGGTGGAGTTTTAGATAATCATATTTTTTGTTATAAAAGCGCACGTTACAATCGATTTATTGAAGGAAACATTCGATGAGCGCATAATTTCGCGGAATGGACCTGTCAATTGGCCACCAAGATCGTGCGATTTGACACCATTGGATTATTTTCTTTGGGGATATGTGAAGTCGCTCGTCTACGCCAACAAACCAGAAACGTTAGGGGACTTGGAAGCCAACATTCGTGGCGTTATTGCCAACATACGGCCCCACATGCTCAAAAAAGTGGTTGAAAATTGGACCTGTAGAATTGACTTTATTCGAGCCAGCCGCGGCGGCCACATGCCCGAAATCATATTTAAACATTAATGGCATAAAATTATCCTTCCAATAAAGACAAATTGATGGATATTAAAACGATTTTCTTGTGTTTTATTTCAATTCGAAGTTCTATACGTCTATAAAAAACACCCTTTATTAGTATTTACTAATTATTTTATTACACAATTTAACTGTGCTTTATATTGTAAATTATTATAATATGTGCTGGTGTTTGTGTGTTTCTATGTTTGTTATTTTAAATAAAATATTCACATTTTAATTCCCATCACACAACATAATTAAAAAGAATAATTTTTAATCACATTTTACCATGATGTAGTAGTTGATATAAAACATGAAATATTATTACAGTTTAGAAACTCCTAACGTTATTTATGTGGTGGTGATGTTTGTAAATTTGCATATAAATTTATTTCAGCATAGAAAAATTAAAAACAATGTGTATTTAAAAAACATGTGTAATTTCAGCAGAGTTGTGGGATAGAAGGAATATGTTGTCGCTCCAAGTGAATAAAAATTTTTGAAAGCTATATTATGGTTTCTTTTTTGATATTTAACTTGAAATTAATACTAGAAAGGCCAGCGGACGACTTTTTTTTACTAATCCTTAGGATTCAATATTATCAAATTATAGAAACATAATTTTTCAAAATGATAAAAACAGTTAAACCAAATGTTTGTTGGGTAGTTATGTACATGAATTGTTTATAATGTTTCAATGTATTAGTGTGAACATAAACCCCTTATAACTTTCCAGATACTGAACCGATTTAAATAAAAAGTAGAGTGTACACATCTGCAAAAAATATCTTAAACAAGTAAGAGTGCTATATTCTAATGAAGTAACTTTAATATTCTAATGAAGTAACTTTAATAAAAATATTTGTCAGCCAAATTAAAAACTAAGAAAAAAATAAAGTACAAAAAATATCATCGGCTCTTAATGGGTTAAGCATTTTTAAATTTTTTTTAGTAATATCTGAAAGATCCCTTCAAGTGCTTTTAAATGATACCCATATTGATATTAAAAAAAATGATGCAAAATCATTTTTTTTTCTTTAAAAAGTTTAGAGGCCCATAACTCGGAAAACATGGAAGAGCACCAATTTTTTCAGCTGATGTTTTTTTTTTCTTATTTTTTAATTCTCTATCGTCCTATATATTTCCTAGTTTGATTGGAGTTACTTCACTTAACTAGATTAGTTCCAAATGATATGGAAAAACCAGAGGCAGGCGTTAAAAAAATGATTTTTGAAGTTTTTTACAGATACGACGAAAAATGTGGACACTAGCGAAGTTAAATTTTCTATATTTTCTGTTCTGTTCTGTTCTATTCAAATATAATTGGGCTTATATAGCGTCACGTTGGGGCAAATAAGCAGACACCTAAGCGGCTGCTCAACATGTGTTAGCTAACTTTCGATTTTATTTGCTTTAAGACATATACACCACACTTGCTAGTGGTGGAAGTAGTAATTTATTCAGCTCTGTTTATCACACACGCACGTCCGTCGAAAACCCTTTTTACAGGTTTTGAATTAGAACTCTATTCTTTTAAAGCAATAAACAGCATTCAAGGTATTTTATAAATTTTAATTTAAATTATTTAAGTAATAATCATTACGGGTTTTAAATTATGGCGCTTGTTATGTTAATATTTTATTTTTGTTTTATAAAAACACTACCGTACTAAATTTTATAATTCTTAAGACACCTATTTTAACACAGTCACATCTAAGCCTCTGTTGTCTTTATTGTGCAAGCAAGAACCTGAAGACATCAAGAAAATATTAGCAACACCTTAAGCATAAATAACAATTAATTTAAAATGTATTGCAACATCTTGACATGAATCAAAAGAATAAAAAGAGACGTGCAATAGAGAACAATTACAACTTAAGAATGTTACAAACAAATTATGAGCAGTTTTGATTTTGTAAATCATGGAATTTATTTTTTACAAAAATTATAATAATAATGTTTGTAAAAAACGTTCTCTATACTGTATGAAAATTGAATACGGTAAGCTTTGCTTAAAAGAAAGTTAGTGAGTAAATTTTTAACGATTGTTGAAAATGAGCTTATTGGGACCCTAATTCTAAATGATAGTTTTAGTTTATTAAGAATATTATTCTATTTTTTAAAATTGTTTATTGTTTCTGCTTGCTTAAGAAGCTTTTAGATTTTTAGTGAGATTTTGGCTAAATTTAAAATGAGTTTATTTTTGTTGTCACAGTACTTTGATTACTGTGACTTTGTTATACTGAAATTATAATTCATGAAACATGTAAATATTTTGAAATAAATTAAAAAAAAAATTTTTGCCTGAATTTATTAAAATGTATCTTGTACTTTTTACGAAAAGTAACAATAACATATTGTCCGTTACGAAACCTTAAAGAAGAGTGGTTTTAAGTTTCTCTAGCGGTTTGATTGTGATTGTTACGGACTCCAAAAAGTCATATAAATTCAATGTGAAGGCGAAAGCTGGTGAAGCCCTCTGAAGAATTTCTTCAACGATTGCAAAGCTTTGTATTTTTTTAACATTAAAGATTAAAAGTTATCAGGCTTGAAGAAAGCTTATTTTGCAATGATTTACTGTTAATGCACTGGTGTGCATGTTCTTGTGTATTTATGAGCAGTGGAAAATTTTTATAATAGATAGAAGAATTTTAGGTCTAAACATCTCCTAGCTCTAGCTCCTTTATTCACATAGTTTTGTGTGTGTTTTCTTTAGCAGTGCTACTAAAAATTATAAATATTTTTGTTTGCAATTTATCCCATAAACAGTAAATTAAATAATTGTTAGTAATTTTTAATTAAAAGTAGCAGGTATATGAATGTAAAAATAGTCACTTTTAATTCCGACTTAATTGGGCTGTAACAACGGTCAAGGTACTATTATAAGTACCGAAATTAAAACCAGAATAAAATATCGTCACATGTTCTAAACTAATCGTCTTTGGTAAGCACATGCAAAAAAAATTTTAAGGAAGCCTGCTTATCTGGATAAATGTGATGTGTGTGTTTGTTATGGATTAGACATTGAAAATGTTTACATTATCGCTGCAAGCTAGATACCGCTTAAATGCTTTAAAGTAATTTTTAATTTTTAACAGAAACATGAAGATCAGAAAGTTGTTTGCTTAAGTTGTATCACGAACTGTGATTGCTGTGGAGATCCACTGCATAAGAGATGCACTAGCTAGCAAATTCAATCATCGTTTTTTTATTTTTTTCCTTTTCTTTCATTAAATAGATCTGTTATAGATAAATATAAAAGGCATTTGAAATCAAATATTTATCGCCTGGGAAAATTTTTTGGCTGCGCTTGTAACATAAGGACATAATGTCCATGGACTTTCTGGTGCGACATAATGTCAATGGGCATTATGTCACATTGTGATGCGACATAATATCCATCAACGTAGCGTCGTAACGTCCTTGAATTTTATGAAATACTATGTAAGAAAAATGCAACGTTTTTACAAACTGGCTTACAGAAAATTGTTGATAAGCGAAACCGGTGTTAATTGTACCATAGAGGAGAAAACCTTGCGCCCGGCCGAAGTCCGGCTATGCAGAACGTTTTTAGTAAGCGAAGCCGGTGTTGGTTATATCATAGAGGAGAAAATTTTTGTGCCCAGCCAAAGGCCGGTCATGCAGGTAATCTTTGGCAAGCGAAGCTGTTGTTGTTTTAAATGTCTGTGGACATTATGACGTTTTTCATAGCGACATAATATCCATGAGTGCGACATAATGTCCATGAACATTATGTTCTTGGACACTATGACATGCCACCCTTTTTAGTGATGCCCATGTTTATATTTTAAAAGATATGCAAAGTCATACTTTTTTATGAAAAGTTCAGAGGCCTATAACTCGGAAAATATGGGCTAGTTCCAATTTTTTCACTTGAGGTTTTCTTCTTATTTTTTTAAATCTCTATCGTCCCATATTTATTTCATTTTTTTTTTAATGGAGTTACAGTACTAAATTAGATTTGTTCCAAATGATATAAAAAAATTAGAGACAGGCGTGCTATTTTGCCAACTGCCTGGAAGGAAATAAACCGATCTTGTTGATTTTTAACAGTAAAGTTTCCGAAACTATGTTTAATCGACTGCCATATTTAAATTTTCACTAGCTCATCTAGCGCCTTGTCAAAGTTGAATTCAATCGAACACGGGCGGACAGATGGACAGATGGACATCGCTCAATCGACTTCGCTATGAATAAGAATATATAAACTTTATGGAGTCAGAAATGGAGATTGTAGAAATTAAAAACGGAATATAAAAACTTTTTCCACCTGTGGTGAAGGGCTTAAAAACAATAAATGTCCTGATTTCTATTTTACAAATTTACTTAGAATGTTGATCTAATTTCTACATTTTAGGATATAAGAGGAGGTTTTCTGTTCCTTATAACTATGGCTTAGAACGAAGCAAAAATCCGTGACTACTAGGTAGTAGCCATAATAAACCTAATTTTTAAGAACGGAGATAATAAAAACGAGAGAATCGTGGAGGAATATCATTACTTAGTGTACTATGAAAAGTATACTGAAGAATTTTGATGGACTGACTAAAACCTTGAGACAGTCATGTCATGTCGAGATTTACACTATGCAATTTTTTGGGTCATTTTTTTCTCAGTTCTCTATTTAAGTTGCAGCGAAATGCGTTTTTTAAAAATAACATAAGCAACAGTAACATCCCCTCGAAAACTCAAGCAATATTGCTTCACCAACAAACAGAAATATCATGCTAGTTTCATGAAAAATTGCATATTAAAAGTGAAAGTAAATAAATATTCGTGTATAGAACGCAGGCTAATGAAACAACCATCACAAAACTCTCAATGTTGCTATAAGCAGATGACACTGTCCTTATGGCAGAGTGGGAAATCTCGAAAATCTTCAACAAAACCTAAACTTTAATATGATGGAAACCCCAAAATGATGACTTAGAAGAATTATTAGGAAGACTGAGCAAATGGTTATGAACAGAGAGAGACACCTGGAGGCTATAATCAGCGATAGGAATCTAAATGCTAAACAAGAATTTTAATAGAAAACGAGAAGTAAAAATGAAGACAAAATAATTTTTGTAAATCCTGGACCCACACTTCATCAAGGAAAAGCAGAGTTCAGGCTACAGATATAAAATACAGAATCACACTTACAGAAAGACCAGACAAAATAAAATCAGAAATGAAAACATTAAAATCAACCTAAAAGTTGTAGGGCTTGATAAACGAATAAATAAAAGAATGAAAAATAAAGGAATAAATGATATAAAAATACTAAATGAAACCAAATGGAGTAAGGCAAAGAGAACAAAGACGAGTATTTTGACGAGAAGATAACCTAGATACTCTTTCCGAACAAGATACTGATCCTAAGAGTGCAAAAGACTTAGTTCAGTACCGAAACCTGAAGCTTTTTTTTAATAAAGTGAAAGGTAGGAGAGTTCGGTAGAAGAAAAAGAGGTAGAACCTTTCAAAATGTTTGTTCACAACAGTCACGCAATAATTCTTTAAGACATTTTAAACTATAATAATTACTTTATGAACTATAGAAAAAAGTTAGTGTTTCTTTATTGAAAAGACCTGGATCATTGTGATGAACAGTCACATTGCAATTTTGCATAAACATGCAATTTATATGTTCATTATTGTAAGCAATTTGAGCTGTGTTGTTTAAAGCATGAAACACAATGAATGAGAAGGAATGAAATTAAAATGGCACATTATTAGCAAACTACTTAACATCATACTAATAATCACCATAACATAAATTAAGCATACAACATGTTGCATGTAAATTAAATTTTTAAATAATAGTAAACATGAAATCATAAACCAGAAAAGAAAAAAAATTTTTTCTAAATCGTTGCACAAGTTTTTGCAACTCTTTAAAATCATTTTATCTTTTAGTATCTGTAATTTAGTTTGTTTTTACTTGAAATAGTTTTCTATGTTTAATTCAAGCTGACGAAAGTCTTGAGAAACTGTTTGTTATTTACTTAACTCTCTATCTAGCATTTCACAGTTGGTTACGAGTACTTGCAGTTTTTATGCACTTCTATTAAAAAAATCATACGAATCCATATATTGAAGGTGGTTTTGCAACATGTAACGATGCAGAAATTTCCGGGATAATGTTTTTATGTTGTTCGTTGCGCTTTTGTTTAATAACATTAAAAAAATGTTTTTTTTTTTATTTGTTTTGCCATTCAACAAAAAGGTGTTTATGCGAAATGGCCCATTTTTATAAATGTAGCAATTAGTCATCATAATAAAAGTGTGTTTTGTTTTTGTTTTTGGCTTTGTACGTTTCGTGTGAAAATAACAAATTAAAGCAGTATTAAAGCGTAAAGACTTTGTTTGTTTTATGAAACATTAAAAAAATGGAATAAATATTCCAAAATTGCTTATACTCTTTTTCACTGACGTTATGTTGAAACTTTGGAAGGCCTCCTTTCGTGTGCCGTATGTAGGAGGCAACTATTCAATATTCGCTATAGTTTTATCTAAAAGGCCAAATCTGGACCCTTCAAACATTATAAGTACATAGAAGTTAAATGCCATTATAAAACTGTCATACGGTGGATAGTGTGATTGCTAGTCATATAGAAATTAGGAAATTCGGGTATTTGTTATAATTGCACAAACTAGAGTTGACGTTATTGATAACAGTTCTGTAGAAATATCCATTGTCCCTCTATAACTGTTAAAAATACCATATACCAACAATTTTTAAAGGTCAGCTTTTGTGTTTTTTGTATTTATTATTGCTGACACAGTAAAACAATTGATTTGAATTTTAAGCTTTTGTCTTTAACTGTTACAAAAATTGGTCATATTCATCAAATTACATCAACTATTAGGGAACCCTTTAATTTATAATTTTAAAAATGTATTTTGAAATGGTAATGAATATTCTGATATGTGTGAAGATTAATTCGAATTTCACTAGTAGAGACTTAACGAAGCCTTTTAACATTGCTGGTTTGGCAGTTAACAGACCACTGTTAATCACTTAACAGTTGTTAGAACTGTGACTTTTATTTACTAAAATTGGAATTTTGACTTTTATTAATTAAAATTAAGGTTTCGAATTTCCCGGAATTTTTTATTTCCCGGGAAACGGAAAAAATTATCGCTTTCCCGGGATTTTCCGGTATTCCCGGATATTCTTGAAAAAAGCAAGTTTATTTAAAAAAAAATAATATTAAAAACATTCATAGTTTTGTTTAAACATAAACAAATAATAAAAATAATTGTTAAATAATAGTTTTAACAGTCTATAAAACTTAAAAACAATTCAGGTGACAAGACCTGCCTATGAATATACTGAAAAAGTATTTTATTAATTATTTGGTAAAATATATAATTTAGAACTGAATTTAACAGTTCACCAGACACACTATTGCTTGTTTTTGTTGCAACATTACTATTAATAAAAAAACCTTTCACTTTCCACTGAGGTAGGTTTTGTTGTCAACAATACGTTATAAAGATAATCCATGTTCGGTTTTCAATTACGAGGGCTGCTATATATATTTCTGGCCTGGCAACACTGAGTACTGCCAAGTGCAATCTGTCATTTCCATTGGAAAGTTTGTCATTTTTAAGCATAATCGTACTCAAAACGTTTTGACGTCCGATCATTATTTGTGTTGTTTACAGTGACTTGGAAAAATTTATATAGAAAAATATGGAATTAACTCGTGAACATTTTCATGCCATCATTTTTCACAACTTTCGACGTGGATTATTACGACAAGAGTGCACTGATGAACTTAAATCTTTGTATGGCGATGAAGCACCATCCTATAGCACTGTGAAAAACTGGTATAATGAATTTAATCGTGGCCGAAGCTCGCTCAAAGCCGAATTTTGTGAAGGTCGTCCAAAAACGGCTGTTATGCCATAGAACATTGATGCCGTGCGTGAACTCATAATGCAAGATCGACATTTGGACATTTCTTCCACCAGCATACATTCGATACTGCATGGACACCTGGCCGTAAAAAAGGTTTGTTCTCGTTGGATCCCGCACAATTTGAAAGTCGCTCAAAAAAAGGCTTGTGACGATTGGTGCAAAGAAATGTTGCAAAAATACGATTGCGGTGCTTCAAAAGACGTTTATAAGATCGTCACAGGTGACGAATCATGGATCTATGCGTATGAGCCCGTAACAAAACAACAATCGACCGTGTGGGTCTTCAAAGACGAGCAAAATCCAACGAAAGTTGTTCGTGGAAGAAGCACTTCGAAGCAAATGGTCGTCTGTTTCTTCGGCAAAACTGGTCATGTGGCGACTGTTCCGCTTGAGCAACGTAGGACGGTCACTTCTAAGTGGTACACTACAATTTGTTTGCCTGAAGTCATCGGAGAAATTAAAAAAAATTAACAAGAGAAGACGAATCATTGTTCACCATGACAATGCGAGCTTTCACACATCGGCTCAAACCAGAGCGTTTTTGACCGGCCAAAACGTCGAATTAATGGGTAATCCGCCGTACAGCCCTGACTTGGCACCTAATGACTTCTTCTTGTTTCCGCACATGAAGAAAAAAATGCGTGGTCAACGATTTTCGTCGCCAGAAGAAGCTGTTGAAGTGTTCAAAAACCATGTTTTAGAGGTGTCTCAATCGGAGTGGAAAAAGTGCTTCGACAACTGGTTTGAGCGCATGCAAAAGTGTATAAATCATGCTGGAGAATACTTTGAAAAACAATAAAACCATTTTAGATTATAAATATTCGCATTTTCACTATTAGGCCAGAAATATATTGAGCAGCCCTCGTACTATCTACACTAACATCAAAATTTTCAAAAAACATTTCATGAACAGATGTATAGATGTAGCAAAATTCACACAAAACGAGATCTTTGAAAATTTTTAAATGTTACAACCAAAATATTTGAAACATTTTTTTAAAGTCCTAATGATTTCAAACTTCCCGTTTCCCGGGAATTTATCCAAAATTTTTTGTATAACCAAGCACGACTTTTACAGAAGGTGTTTTGTTATGGCCGCTTTGGCTTAAATCTATTCATTAAAATCGAATATTACTTCGCAAAGGAATTTGAAAATAATTGGAACAACAATTGGAATAAACAGCAGCCAAAGATATTTTACTTTTGTTTATGCACATTAATTATACAAATACCAATACATACAAAGACTTTTGAAAGGGATGTTGTTTATATTGATAAAAAGCCTTTTCAAATTTGATTTATATAATGAAAAGGAAGTAGAAGGATGTGGGTTAAAAAGAGCCAAAAAAAGTATAAATCAAATTATCTTGACTACTAAACAATCACAGCAAATAATTAAATCAAATAGTGCTTCGAACTATTTACATAAGGTGAATAAAGATGCAAGGAAACTGCCGTCATGATCTAAATACGATACAATGTTGTTGATTTTAAATCGTTGATATATTGACAAACATAGAGGAAAAAATACTTTGGTCAAACAAAGTCCACTAACAAGCAAGTCAATACATATGGATGTGTGTGTACACCTTTAGATGTGCAAATATGCTGTAAATTTAATGATGGATCAATTAAAAAGTGCGCCTACTGAGGAGAGGAGATTATATAATATTTAATAAAAAGATTTTTTTTATGATTGCATTTTCCACCAATAAAATTTTAAGTTTCAGTTTGTTTTAGGTTAGCGCTTCGGCAACTAACAGAATTTTTTGTTTGATCAAACTATCAAATATTGCTAGAATAATGCAATTAATTAAATATAAAATTCATTTCAAAATTTGCTTCTGTCGCCATTTATAAAACAAAGTATTGCCAACCTTGAAAAAAAAAATATTCGATAGTTAAGTGTTGACAACCCTAAAGAAAGTTTTAACGTTTTTAGGATGTAAAACAAGAAAATAATGCGTTTTCATTGCTGAGCAAATTTTAAAAAAATCAAGTTTTGTTAAAAATTACTCTCAAGTCAACGATTGACTATCATATGAAATTGCACGATACACTCACATAAATATCTGATGGAATTTTGTCCTGGTTAGAAAAATCGCAAAGAAATATGAAAGATGCAACTCAAAACGCAATTCTAATCTAGAGGAAATTATTATTTTATAAAATCGGACCAATTTGTCAAAAAATCTGTCACACGTTTGATTTTAATACTTCTTTGACAAACAAGCCATTTTTGAAAGATCCGATAACATTTTCGAATATCAAAAAGTGACTCATATGGTTCAGAAAATGCTGCTATTATGTGAAAAAATTTTACCGTACCTTACATCACCATGGAGCGTCTGTGACTATATGTGAACTATATTTTGTTACTTTTTTTTAAGTCTACCAAAAATTTCAACATATTTTTTTTTAAGTCTACGTATAATTTCACAACACCTGCAACCACATGCATTTTGTTTGTATACAAAATTTCGTTTCTCATAAACACATAAGCAACACATACGAATTTTAGTTTTTTAACACAAATTTTGGTTTTGCAGCACTTTCTGCGCCTTTTCAGTTTAAAAATTTGATATTTAATTATGTTTTATGTTTCTAGTTTTTATACACAATTTTTTAACAAACAACAAAAAAACAAGATAACAAAAAGGTGGGTAAAAGTTTGACAAACGAAATCTTATCAGCTGACGTCGGATTCGTCATTGAAAAAGATTTACATGAAGTTCCCTTAAATAGGAAAAACTGGAAAATAAAGTCAGCAAAATTTTAAAATAAAATGCAAATCAGAATGAATGACCTAATTAGAAGAATACTGCTATCAAATAAAAGACTAATTTTAATTAAAATTATTGAAACCATTGAAAAAAATAAAACAAAACTTCTAAACTGATAAAAATATTTCAAAACGCTTAAAGCACTAAAATCAGAAATAATTAAGTTTCAAAATTTAAAGAACCTTTTTCAATATACATTCACCATCTGTCTTTTCTCTCCTCTATCCCTTTCCTAAATAATGTAGCATGGTTACACTAACTAAACAGACATTGTTGCCTGAAGCTCTAAACACATAGACGACAGCAGGCAGCAGATAGCAAACTGTCAAAAATATAATACATGTGTTTAAATGAAAACGATTATTTTGACGACATCACAGCAGTACGACTACACCACAGCATTTGCTGCTGCTGCCAACTTAGGCTATTTTCTATTTTGACGGGCAGCAATAAACAAATATAGTATTGCCATTTTACATATAAATTGGAAAAAAAGAACAAAAATTTTTTTTTTAATACTAAACATAAAAGATCATTACAAAAATACAATAAGAAAATAAATTTATGTGTTTTTATAGTTTTTCATGATATTATTACATTTTTTATCAAAGCTTTAATTTTATTCATTATAAAATATGTATGCGGCATCCCTGAAATTTTAATTGCTAAAATACACAGCTGTTCATTTTTAATTTCATAGTATTGTGTTTTTCGTTTGAGTTAATTTTTGTCATAATTTATTTAATTTTTCGTTTTAAGATAATGGCAAAGTACCTATTTGTTTGATTTTCTGTTGTTATTTTTAATACGTTTGTAAAGTTTTGCAGAGGAATAGTATGGACACATTAGCTGATTATTATGTTGTTGCTGTCTTCAAAATAATTATGAAGCTGACTTCAAAGCAGCATTTGAAGTTGGCAGCATTTGAAGCCGTGAAGTTGTGAAGTCTGCTGTCGTCTATGTGTTTAGAGCTTGAAGTTCTTCTTTTCTTTAAACAAAAAACTGTAAAAAAATCGCTTAAATAGAAAGACGAAAAAAAAATTGTGTCAAGTGCACAAAACGCCAAATTTTTTTTGGAGTTTTAAAAATTCATTAAAAAACTATTAATTCGTGGAAAAACTGAAAAATAGTCCAATTAAATATAATTTTATTACAAGAAATAAAGTTTTAATTTAAACAGAAGTGAAGTTACTTAAAATACGCAAGTAAAAATATTGAAATATCTTGATAGATAAAACATTTTATCTATTATTTATTATCACCATCATAGATGATCGTTCGGTCGTTCTAATGAAGGAGTGATGATATACTTTAATATTTTTTGTGTGCATAAGTCCATGGTCGTTATTAATATTCCATGGATTGTAATATTGATCAGGTGTTAAACTCATTTACTTATTACAAATGTCTTAAGAAAGGATGTGTGAAAGGCAATCGTTTTTTAGTTAAAAAATCAATATTAATGTTGTTTTCTATATTTATATAATTCTTTAACAGTTCTAAGGGTACGGAAGAGTTTATTTGATGATATGATAACCCAGCAAACAAGAAGTTAAAGGTTCGATTTATAAATTTTTATTTTCTATTAAGATAAGCTCTCAAAACACTTTGAACAAAATTGTTAGAAAGTTAAAAGTTTCTCAAAATATTAAATATTAAGTAAAGATTGCTTCTAATTTTACGCAAAACTTTAACTCAACTTTAATTAAACCCTTATATGCGCAACTCCCATGAAATAAATTGACAGCTTAAAATTAAATTTTAGAAAAAACAGAAAAAAAAATCGATGTCATGGTTAAGCAATTAAAAGGAAGTAAACTTGGGACGTTCACACTTTGGCAGTCGTCAAATTTGCCCAATGTGGCCCATTAAGAGCCCACATATGGTGGCCGAAAATTGAATGCAACACCAAGTTGTTGCTGTTTTGGGATGAAGTCAACGTTGAAGTATTATAACTATTATTCGGTAATTAGAATTAGATGAATCGATAATAACAAAGTATTTTCTATATAAATCAAGGGTATTAATTAAAACGATAAATGGGATCACATGCCACACAATCCATGGAATATTTAATTCACTACAAAAGATATTTCCGATTTTGTACTCTATCGCTTTCTTAAATAGAAATCGTGCAATTGTGCATTTGTGCATTTGTGTAAAAAGTTTAATTTTTTATTATTTATTCTTAAATACATTTTTTTATAATAAGTTTCTCTGAGGTATTTGGCTAAATGAAACATTTTCCATTTCTTTGTTTGTTTTACTAATCAACGTTTTTTTTTTTTTTTTTTTTTTTTAAAGTTTACCAAACCTTTATTAAGTAATTTGTCTGTTGGTTAGATAAACGAAAATGAATCTCTTTTAAGGATAATAAAAGTATTACAAGGATAATGTACTTGTATTTTTTGCAACTGGTATTTGAAGGTTTCTTTTGTATTTACAAAGATTTAAAATGAATGTAACATTCAGATAACTAACGTAATGCTCTCAAAGTATTTGTGCTCTTAGTTGGCTTATATTTTTTTATTAATTTTTTATCTCTTTAAACATCTGTCCTTTGCTTGCTACTGCTGAGGCTTTGTTATTTTTGTTTTTATTTCTGAAATGCTGATGCATCTGCAGACTGCAGTAGTAAATCTAAATTTAAAAATTTATATTGTGAAAAATTAACGTTTACTGGGTGTGTTGCAAAAAATAATAAAAAATAATATCTTAAAAATTTTAATTATAAATAAAAAATGAAGAAATTTGTAGCAAATAAAGCTATCAACTCTTAAGCAACTCAGTTTTTTTTTTGATTTGTTCAATATCACGACCATGGCAATGTCCTGAGGTCATTTATATAAATTTTCGTTTAAAATGTTATTTCGTTTACTGTTGAACTGTTACACTCATCAGAGTTTTAGTTTTAGTTAAGCTAAAGATGCCTTTATTTTAAAAAATTTAATTGACCAATTGAGAATAAGAACAATGAAATCAATAGACACAATCCTCAAAGAACCTGTAAGTCCTAGAATTTGAAAAAAATTCAAATTATATTTTGTAATCATGAACAAACAAAATATCATTAAAAGTTGTGATTGTAAAAATTAATAGAATTCGCCATAGTTGCCTTACTTTTATTACTCAGTTTTTAGCATCAAAGAGATTCTTAAAAACCTTTTTTCAAATTGGTCACAGTAAAGTTTCGAAAAAATTTCTACTGACTTTTGTTTATTTAAAAAAGCTCATTTTCCTAAAAGCTTTGCTTCATTTTTGTAACTAAATTGAGACTTTTTTCACATGAAAGTTTTGTAATTTATTAACAATTTTATTATTTTATATTATAAAGAAAAGTAATAACTGTAGTTTGAGCTGTGTAAAAAAGAATGATAGCAAATGTGAGAAATTTCTCACTTCTGTAACAGAAACGAGGTATTGGATTTATAATGTAGAGTATTTAACATTTTATAGTTTTGAAATTTTTCTTAACAATCTGTTTCAACTCTTTTTGTTAAATAACATTTTCCTTTATTTGTTGTTGCAAAATAGCGTTACCTCTCGAAAAACTCTACACTTTTATACAAAATTTTAAAATTTGTATTTTTTAGACTAGCGGCCTTAAAAAAACACATTTCATGAAATACTTCTTTAAATCGGTTGAAGTTTTTGGATCCCAGATTTATGATTTCAAAAATTATAATCTAAAATAAAAATTTTGTAAAAATTTTATCCTGAAGGGAGGGCTTTTTGTAGCCAAGTTTAGACTACGGTTTGTTAGTTTACTATAAAGGTACCTTAACTATCGCAGTTGCTGTTTTAATATAAGGCGCTTTACCCATCCATCTACTGCGGCCTATATAGCATTTGTTTTCCATTTTTCTAATCGAGACTTAGGAAGTTTTGAATTGTCTTTTAAGGACTCATTCACAGATAATTAATAGCAATTATTTTTCTTTATACTCCAGGCTTGTTTTTTATTTGAACTCATGCACTTAGTCCTCTGTTTAAAAACAATGCACACATCTCTAACAATGATTTCAGCGTACAGAGGCTTAATTTTTGTTTTTTACTTTAGAAATAATCAGGTAACTCTTGAAACTCTTCTTCTTCGATTTGAGCTACAGACGTAGGGCATTTAAGTAAGAATACTTCTTGGTCCTACAGCTAACTATTTTTAAATGTGGACAGTTTGTTTACAAGATTTTGTAAATTTAAATAGTTTTATACAAACTTCGCTTACCTCCCAAATTTTTTAGCTTAGAAGCACTTGGTTAAGAAGCACTTGACCTTTTTAAGATACAGTAACAAAAAACATTTTGAATATAATTCTCGCAAAAAAAAAGACTTCAAAACAGACAAACTTAAAATCATATTTCTTTAGGACGGTGATCATACATTAATTATTTTATATTATATTCGAGAAAGATTGCGTTAGGAAATTTTATATGTCGTAGAACAAAATATGAATGCAGATTAAACAAGAAAATTCAGCAGTTATTTTCTACACTTTTTATTCATGACGCAGTAAATAAAATTTGTTTAAACTCTAAGCGTTAGTCTATAACTGTTTAAAAGATTGGCCACATACATCAAATTACAACCATTAGGGCACCATTTAATTTCGAATTTTAAATATTTAAACTTGTTATTATACTGTAATAATTTTAAAGATAGGGCTATATAGGTAAAACTACTTAAGTTTTAGGGACACCCTTTTATTTCTAATTTCAAGTTTTCTACTTGGTATAGCGGACTTAGCAATACAGGTTCTTTATCAGCTGTCTGTCCATGACAGTTTAAAAGTTTGGCCACCCTTTAATTTCCAAATAAAAATTTTGCACTTGTTATTATAACGGTCATAGTTATCGACATTCAGTCCAATTTTCAAGCATATAAGTAAATTTACATTACCTATGGAGATACCCTTTAATTTTACGATTTATTTTTATATTACTTTTTGCTATTGGGAGCTATAGTAATACGCATATTTCTAAAATTTTAAAGAAGTGCGCTTTACGGTTCATAATACACTTAAAAAACATGTAAGTTATGTGGGCACACCCTTTACGAACTGTTTTTAAAATAGGATCAATCTGTAAACATAATTTATATTATCTATCAAACTACAAAAAATTTTTAAAATCGGTTAAAAAATTACTGAGTTCTGTAGGTTTAAACATAAAAAAGCAACATTCAGTCGAATTGATAACCTCTTTCTTATTTTGAAAATACATACAATTTACTCAGCTTTATTTACCATACAGATCTGTCAAGGGTTGCCAAATCTTATTTTCGTAACAATTTGTTAAGTTATGAAATTTTCTTTTAACGGAGAATAAAAATGCTTTTCTTTTGATAAAAAAGTGTGTAGATTAGCAACATTATTTTTTCATTTTTCTGTTTAATTAATTCCGGAGACATTTCGAAAAAATCCATACTTTTAAAGTCCAAGCAACTTGATTTTTAACGCCTTAAAGTTATAAAAAACGGTATTCTTATAAAAATGTGCATGTCTGAAGTATTGATACGATATTTTTTAAATTGGTCAAGCCGTTAAGAAAAATCAAATTTGTTTCTATAATATTTTTTTATCTGTTCTACTGTAACACCCTTTATAAAGTGTTCTAAAGGTTAATTGTATTTTAGCCTTTAAAGTTAATTTTATTTACAGAGTTCTTTTTAATAAAAAAAGTTTTTTGTTGCAACTGCTAACACATCATTTATTCCACATTTATAAATAGTTTATATTATTTGAACAAATTATTATCTCTATTATGCTTTTATTCTTTATTTAAGAAACAAACTGTGGCAAAAAATAAAATAAAATGAACAAAAAAATGCCTTTGAATTGCTTATTCTGTTTCTGATTTTAATTTTAATGTTGTTTTTCTGCATTTATTATCTGCATTTGTTGAAAAATAAATAAAATTAATTTTGGCTTATTATTCTTAAATTAGCATACAAGATTTATTTAAGTTGTTTTAAAAGTTTAAATCGAAATTAAGAAATTATAGAGATTAATGTTTTATAATGCGAGCTATGATGGCCTTTAATTTTCAATTCAATATGGGCAAAATACCGTACAGATTTAGACAAAAAACTATAAAGGTGTTATTTTATTAATTCGATTGAATAACTTCCTACTATTTATGGTTTTAAACCAATTTGATTAAAATTGATTGTGTGTTGTTGTGCCGAATTTGGTTGCAAATGCAAAAAGTTATGTCATGTTATTGCATTTAAAAATAAATTATAAAGACTATAAGACAATATAAAATTATCTTAATTAATGGTGTACCAAAATGTAAGGAAGCTGTGTGACAACTCTTAAAGATGGATTATATAATAATATAATAGAAGCAGGAGGTAGTTTCAAAATGGCTTTCCATTATCCATGAAGAATTTCATACCTCCTTAGTCATCAAAATTATTTACTTATAGATTAATAATGGTTGTCTTGAAACTATCTAAACCTAAGTGTTTCTTGTGACCTTAGGCCTAACCTATGGAGTTAGGCTGCTTAGGGTCTATTCATAAAGATTCTTTTCTTCCTTGCTTGTACTCCTTGCTTGTACCACAATCCATTAACGTTACTGGTCCCCTTTCAAATGGTTCTCGTTTGGACAGATTATATTTTATTATAGTTTTACTACAATAACATTTTCCAAGGGTTCGTAGAAATTTACTTTAAAATCACATAATTGGCGAAACTGGTAAAGTGAGGATACAAACAAGTTTGGCAACAAAGGCAGAATGTTTTAAGAAAGATTTCAGAATTTACTAACATTGGCATAATAGTTTTCAAGATTTTTTTTTAAGTCGAATACCCAAATTATTTTTTTAACACCAAAATCGCTAGAAATCAGTTTTTATTCGCAAAATGTCCCAAAAGATCCCCCAAAAATAATGATTTTTTAGTTTACATCCATTTAGCCGTTAACATAGGTTTACCTTTGTTACGTTTTTAGTTCATGTTCGTTAAAATGTGTCATATTTCGTTCCTTAAATAATTTTTTAAAAAGCTTAATTATTCTCATTTTGTTCATTATTTCGGTCTTGAGTTTAATGCCGAATAATTGTGTTAAGCATAACCCGTAGAAGCCCACAGAGAATTAGTAGAAATTCTCGAAAAACACCAATATCCCCTATGAAAAAAAATACTCATTTAGGGGAGAAATCCCCTGATTGGGCAACACTGCTTGGCATTTACATCAAAAACGGTTTTGTCAGATCGAATTTAAGACTTGCTGTCATCCCTAAATTAGCGCGTAAAGCGCAAAATATCTGTCAAAATTTCTCATGTACATACAAAATGTATAAAGCATCCCTAAATAGCACGGCGTTAACGCTGAGCAATTGGAAAATCCAATTTTGACAGCGCGTAAAGTAGTGAAGTTAGCTGCAAGCTACTGTTGTTTATATATTTTTTTGTAGTATTTAGAAAACGTTGTACAACAGTAATAACATTTTAGCTTTTTTCGGCTTTTTCTAGCGTTTTTATCACTGTTTTGCATTTCAATTTATAGGGTTTTATTAAAAATTATAAGTTTACATTACTGTTCACAACAAAACATAAAAGCCATGATTTTCGCCGTGTCTTACGCTCTAATTTAGGTATGGCTGTTAGGGTATCGGGCGAATTAATTCATTACGCTTTTTGACTGATGCTGTGACATTGCGTGCAGAGGAATATAGCTTGGGAGATAGATGACCTCTGTATATGACTGCTGTCATCGAGTTTTGTAAATATTTTTAATGGAATGACAGTAATCAAGAATGAGTGAAAAAAAGTTTTTTTGCTGGTCCTTAGACTTAGTTTTAAGATGAGTGCAATTTTCTGGTTGGAATTAATCTCTAATAAATCAAATTTTTTCAAAAGATTTCCATTTTCCAGGCAGAAATTTATACGCTGTAGGCAAGAAATAATGACAATTATTAAGATGATCGCTGCTGTCGCATATAGTGTCCGTGCTTCGAAGTTTAAAAGGGTAAGGCTTCCGTTGCTTGTAGTAGACCTCAGGCCATGGTTGGATTAAGTGGTTCGAATTAATTTAATTTCCACGTCGTTAGGGCGTTAATAAAAAAAGCCGACACATGTGTCAGAAATATCTCAGCTTTGGATGTTAAAAGCTCAACGGATCATATTATATGGGATTCGAGAACGAGTTATTAAATTTAATATTTAATATGCTTGGGCACGATATACATATAACAGACGAAACAGAGATACTCTTGGCAAATTGAAAACATTGGCAATCGCAATTGACACGTCGTGAGTACGGCGGATTGTGCTGGTAGGAGTTGTTCATAATTCTTGAAAATTAAAATGGTGGAGTATAACAAATGTTTAATACCAGGGTTACTTTATTTCATCATATTGCATTTTATTTTGCCCAAAATGCATTAAATAAATTTTTAACAAATTTATTTAACAACTTACTCTTAGCTCTGCTTGTGATTGCATAAGAACTTTCCACTCACAATATTTCGATGTCTGCTTGTCAGATTGTTTAGAACTTTCTAATTTCTGTATCACCTTACTTAAGCCGTAAAGGCATCAATTAAAAATTTGTTTCAACTACTAGTAACTGTACAATTGTTAAATTGTACAACAAACTACTTAATTATTTCGAAATAACAACCAAAATAAAAGCGAAAAACTTCCCAAACATAAAACAACTTTGACGTCAAGACATTTAATTAAGCTAAACATTAAATTGTTGGTTTTATTAGTAAGCAATTTTTTTATTTATACTTGACTTTTGTTTGTTTACATGAAACAATCGCTAATGTTGTCCTCTTTGAAATGTAGAGTCTTTAAACTTTAAATTAAAAAAAAAACAAATATTTAAAGTTTGCCAACAATTTTAGAATACCAAAAGATATTTTTTTTTTTTGTTTCAACAATGGCAACAACAGAAGCTGCAGCAGCAACTTAAATGCATTCTGCCAAGATTATTCATACTCCGTGACTCGACTAGCAAATCAACTTCTTTATGAAGAAAAATAAAAATAAAAATGCAAAAAATTTAAAAGAAATAATAAAGCGAAAGAAAATCTTTTACACATTTGAATAATTTAAAATAGTTCTGACCTTTTAATGGCACAGTGATTTGTAGAGACGAAAAAGTTACAAAGAAGTTGATTTGTTGTTCCTTTTAATCTAGATAAATTAGTCTAAATAAATTGTCAATAATTTAATATAATAACACAAATCACAAATTAACACTGCACTTTTTTAATTTAAGCCCGTTTAAAGAGTCAAGTGCATGTTAAAAACATTAAACAGAGCCTCATTGTTATAGACTGAGTTGCCATTTGTAAAATTATATACTTTTTAATATTAATACTACTAGCAACATGTTGCAGAATGTTGATGTAGAAAGTTGTCGCTATAGATAATCTTAATTTAAGGTAATGCATGTGCCTCGTGCTGACATAATCCATATAAAGTTTGAGCGTTTTACTTTATTTTTAACGGCTTAGATGAATGTTGAGAACTTTTGCGCCAGCATAAAAAAACATAGTCGACAAGTATTCTTTATATCAAAATTTATTAATGAAAAAATTATTTTCAAATTTTGCTGTTCTCTTTTAACAAAAGCAGGAAAAATTAGACAACTACGGAAGAAAAAAATTTATTAACATACGTTTTTAAGGTTTTTGGTTTTTCAAGTGTAGCAACAACAGCAACATGATAGTTTTGACATTTAGTTTTTTGACGTAATTCACAGTAGAATGAATTAAATTTTGCTCGATAATCGCATTTAAATAATAATAATCCACTATTGGTTTTTCTGAAAAAATCAAATTTTTTAGAAGAAGCCCATTATTACTTGTCAAGGTATCTCAACACGCAAAATTGCCGCATTTAGCTTTTAAAAATCCAAAAGCAATTATTAAAAAGCTTTAGCACGCTTAACGTGTTACTGTATGGTTCACTATGTATGTGCTCCGGAGGCGTGACTATGCCGTTTTTTTTTTTCAAAGTTGCCAAAAAGTAATTAAATATTTTAATGAAAAAATCGACATCTGTCAGTTTGGTCGTGGTGGACATTTGCCAGTTATCATTTTTCATTCATAATTGCCAAACTTTCTCTTCGTAATACAATAAAAATTTGAAACATCTTCATCTAAATTTGTTGTTTTATTTAAATGTAAACAAAGCTTTTGTTGAAAAGCCCGATACATGTGGCTTAAACAAATTTATTAGCTCTGCTTTGCAACATGTTGAATTAGTTTATTCAATGAAATTAAGTGTTAAAAATTTTGCATAAAACATTATTTCTTTATTTATTTTCATTAACAATAGAAAAGTATATTTCAAATATTTTTTTATTACACATGATCACAAAATATAATGTTTTTAAACCAACTTCCAAAAAAGAATGAGCTTGTCAATGTTTCTGAATGTTGCTTTTTTTAAAGTGTTATGTTCGCAGTGAGTGATTTCACTTCTGAAACGATTTTAAATATTTTGTGTTTATAAATATTCAAAATTTTAAAGTAAAGGGTGCCCCAATAGTTTATTTAATTTGATGTATATGGCCATACTTCTAAGTATTTGTAGACAGACAGTTAATATATACAAAGAACCTATATTGCTAAGTCCACTGTAACAGATTTTTAAATTAAAGGGTGTCCCAATAGTTGATGAAATTATATATATCTGGCGCAATTTTCGAACCGTTATAGACAGATAGCTGAAACTTACAGGGAGTCTGCTAAGTCTGTTATAAAAATAAGTAAGCAATTTAAAGGTTAGGTTAAAGGGTGTTTCAACAATTGATGAAATTTGAACTAAATCGTTATATAAAAACTATTGAAAATCGGACAGAAAGTCCACTGCTTTGTCAGGTATAGTGACAACTATAAAAACTTTAAGTTAAAGGGTGTTACAATAGTTGATGTAATTTGATGCCTATGGCCAAACTGTCGAACAGTTTTAGTAAGAAGGTTAAAATTCGCAAAGAACCTGTATTTCTAAGTGCGGAAAAAATTTAGATTTGGAAAATAAAGTGCGTCGCTATATGTAAGAGGCCATGTAAGAGGATGTAGAGCCGTTAAATGTAGGCAGTTAAAATTTGTTTTTAAGTCTGTTTCTTTCGCAAGTATTATCTAAAACGATATTCAGCCCACTGTTACTGCAACTAATAACAACATATTTTTATTCCCATTTTCTTAGCATTTCCACTGCACTTAGCATTTCCACTGCACTTCAACGTTAGAGTTGTGCGTTTTAAATTTGTCTTTTTGTTTTCAAAACTACTTCTAGTTGTTTTGTTTAAACAAAAAACAAAAAATAAATAAAGAAAGAAGAAATTTTGTATCTTGGCTACATCTGTCAGAAAATTTTCTTTTTATAGTGGGTTTTTTATCGGATCATAATGTTGTTTGTCATGATGTTGCAGAGTGCGGCAACGGCAAAGACAAACAACCGTAAAATACCAAGCAGAGGCAAAAGAAAATGTTTATAAATAAACTATTTTGTCATCATTTAAAATATGTGCTTATAAATTCTGCAAATTGTATGAGTTTCGAAATGTATAAATTTTTATTATTTGATAATTTGTGAATTTCTACTTTTTGTTTGTTTTTTCTTTGAGAACAACTATTTTGAATATAAGAATGTTGATACGCATTCAAATGAAAGCAATGAATGAAATTGTGTTTGTGATTAAAAGTAGCACACTTTGATTTTTCATTTGTGTATAGAAAATATATGGATGTATGAACATAGAATGCCATACATAAAAAGAAAGTTATTAGTGTTTAATTCAAGTCGGTTCTTAATATTATAGTTATTCTATATTGTCCCCGAATAGTTGTATTTTGCAATCGAAAGTTCATTTAAAAATCGATATTTTTTAAAGATTCTTTTTTAATTTTAATTTATTCACAGTTTAGCCTGGTACTCTGTTTAGTTTTTTATGTGAAATGCTGCCAAACTACATACATACAAAACTTGTATGAAAAAGTCGTAAAAAGATGTTGCAGAAGTTTTACCGAAGAAAAACTTATTAAATGTTTCTGACAACATTTTATCAAAGCTGTGAAAAAAAGCAAAGAGGCATCATTTTTTGCGAAATTTTTTAAACAACAGTTGATCATTTGTATTTTACATTTCTAATACAATAAAAACAATAAAACCTTAATTCTTTCAAATCGCGAGATAGACACCACATTTTATATGTCAACTTTTCCACGCGAAATAATTAATGTTGCTCAACAATTACCACAAATTCGAATAGAATACCACGCTTTAAAATTTATTGTTGCCAGAAACATTTTTATGTTAATAAACATGAAGCCAAAAACATTTCCTGCCTTTTTACAAAATGAACTAGAGTACATCTAATGAAACCAACGTTGATTTTTTAAGGACAATAATAAAAACTGAAAAAAAAATTATTTTGATTAAATAACGTCAAATATCACAATTCCACAGCAAATTTAGCAACAAATAATATCATTAAAATCAGAATATTTTTTTCAAAATTTTTACATTTTAGGAAATCTGCTAATTTTGTACTATTTGTTAACATTATTTAAATTTTTATTATTTTTATTTTATATTATCATTACATTAAAAAAATATTTTGGTACCTTAGTAACTTTAAAGATAATTGTATTGAATCATTTTTTTACAACTGATTAAATGAAGTTGGAAAACATGAACCATATGGTATGAAGAGTATATTTAATGCGGTATTACCGAATCTCACTTGCGTTTATTTTTTATGTGTGTTGCCCCACTATTTACAATCTCGCAGATTTTCGTTACTTATTTTTATATCGGATGGAAGGCGTGTATAAAGACCACCTTTTTACTAATTATATATTTACACATTGTATTCTGTTCTTCATTTCGTCTAAAGGACTTTTAAAGTCTATATAAAAATAATTTGTTTGAAATAAAAATAATGCCGAAGTTACGCTCTGTTAAATTGTGAAAAGGTACCAAATGTTTCTGGCAGCATGTTTATTATCAGCAAAATGTTGCCGTCAACATTTTTCCTAAATTTGCAAAATAATATGATCAAGTTGAATTTATATATGGTAAAAGCGACGCTACAATAAAACAATAAAAAAAACAGGCACTTAAGTGTGTGAAAAATGCAAAACACATAAAGTTATGCACTTTTTCCTACCCATATAAATAACGTTTTGTTTTTTAAATTGATTTAAGACTTGTTACAATTCTATATAAAAGAATATTAAAAAAAAGTTTTGAATATAAAATATTACTTTATTAACAGCTGCTCTATACATAACAAAGTTAAGCAAAAAATAGTCAGCTGCCGCAACGATGCCACCTGGTAAAATTAATTCACCCTGAAAATAAACTGTATTTAGTTCCCGTAGAATTGTTACCAACAGTAAATAGTGTTGCATACTTAAAAGCAATAATGATGAATTTTTTTCTTAATTATAGTATTAATCATTTTCTTGGTTGTCGAATTTTTAAACAGAATAAGTTTGAGCAGAGTAGTAACCTTTAAAAATTAACTAATTAAAAGCCTTTGTGCTTCACACAGAGTTAATTTATTAAAAAAAAGAAAGCATTATTTTTTTTTTTAGCTAACGAACCAAACGAAGGTAATCTTTTTGTATTTATGGATTAACAGCGGTTTTATTTTTAGTTTACATTTTCTTAAATAAAAAAGAGGTTTGCACCTGTTTTAAATAACAAATTCTTAAGCTTTTACTTACTATTTTTGAAAAGTTTCAAAGTCAAAACATATTATCGTTTACAGTACCGTATTTCGTTGCCAATAAATAGAATCTGTAATAAAATATATATAATGAATTAGTGATTTTTAGTCGTTATTTTTTCTTTTCATTAACAATAGTTAATATTTATTATAGTATTTCTTATGCATTTATGAATGAATACAAAATATGTTTTTTTTAATTTCTAATTATAATATATGAATGATGTACCGGTGGATGGAACATGACTGTAATTCACTGCGTTCAATTAACAATGCCAATGTTAATTCCCTTTTATTTATTGTTGCAAAAACTTTAAAATATTTAATAAACCCACATATATATTTTTGATATTTTTATATTAATAAAATCTAGACGTTTTTACCCGCCTATAGATAGAGAGTGTAATTGCGAGCCTGGTACGGAATGCTGTCAAACTTCATACATTAAAAACTTGTATAAAAAAGTGATGAAAAAATGTTGCAGAAGTAGTAAAAATGTTGCAGAAGTAGTACTGTTTTTACCGACTAAACATATGAAATGTTTCTGGCAACATTTTATGCAAGCTGTAAAATAAAAATAAAGCAAATGGGCATTATTTCGTGCGGAATTTTTTAAACAACAGCTGATCATATGTCTTTTGTCTTCATTTCTTAAAGAATGTAGTTTACGTGAAAACAATAAAATGTTAAAATCTCTTAAATCATGAGATAGACACCACATTGTAAATGTCAAATTTTTTACATAAAAAATCAATGTTGATCAACAATTTTCACAAATTCGAACAGAGTACCAGGCAAGGCGAATCAATACTAGGTTTTTGCAATGGCAAATTTATTCATTTTTGTCAAAACCTGAAATGTCAAACTCTTTGTATAACGAATTTGTATAAATTTTTTTATATCGTGTTTGACACTTAGCGTTTCGGCGAAAATCAATGAATTCGCTATCGAGACCACCTAGTGTTATTTCGCCATGTTACCAAGCTTTAAGTAAACAATCTAAGAGAGCGTAAAGTGTATGTTGTTTTACAGTATTTTCAATAAAAGTATAAAGTAACATTAAAGAGAATAATTGTTGCCGTGCTCTATTTTTTAAATTAAAAAAAAAAAAACTACAAGTACACAAAACGGACCAATGTTTATAAACATTTTCTGTTAATTTCAATACAGAAGAAAGAAAAGACGCATTGTAAGCTTGTTTTCTGTTTATATTTTATTTATTTATTTATTTAACGAAAATAGAAATTGCATTTTCGACAAAATAATTGAAATTTTACTACAAACCGTAATTTTACTTATAAAAATATTCCATTAAAATATAAATGTCATCCAGAATTAAAACTACAGATTTCTACATCATATTGTTACAGGTTTACAAATAAATTAAAAAAACATTTTAAAAGAGTAAAATTACTACCAAACGATGAAACTTTATGCCGAAATAGTTGATATTTTAACTAGAAATCGCAAAAAAATCTTCTTTTCACCAAAACTTTAAATTCTATTAAAAATCTAGAATTCTTAAAAAATACCCCAATTAAAATTTTTTTACTGTTAGTTTTAATTTTGTTAAATTAAATCGGAAAAAATTAATATTTGAAAATGACAAAACTAACAAACAGTTAAGAAATAAAATAAGAAAAAAATCGATTTTTCCTCTTTTATTAATTAATATCAATTAGCATTTAGTCATTTGTAATATAAATGTAAAATCTTAACGAATATATCATAAACCAGTACGTGCGATGAATGTATAACTTTCTGTACGACCGGAAATTGTAACTCATCTTTTCTTTTATGTCTCTGCTTACCACTGTTCTCTTAAAAAGACAAAAAAGTAACCAATAAAATGTTAAAAACTAATTAAGAAAATTGTGTAGCATCACCTGTCAAGCGCTTCTATTTAAGATAAATGATCATCATTTAAAACTGGTATTTTATTTAAATTTTATTTTATACACAAAAAACATTTTTTGATAAATTCATTCATTACAACTTTAAGACTTGAACTTTGATTTTTAATTCAGGTGAAGATTTTAAGCCTACATAAAACGAAGCGAAGCGAAACGAAAGGTTAAAATGTCATTAAGAAAATAAAGAAAAAAGGTAGAAAAAAGAGATTTTAAATAATTTTTTTTTGTATTGTCACATTTTTTTTTATAAAATAGATTTAACTATAAAATAAATGACTGAAAGTATTTTAAGTAGAATTTGTTTGTTTGCTTTTTTTGTTGAAAATTTTTACTTTCCTTTCTTTTTATATACTAATTTTAACTTTTTTATGTATTTAAAAAGCAGCTTTTGAACAAAAGTATACAAAAGAGACAGATTAGAAAATCTTGCATAAGAAGCAATAAAGCGCAACTAAATAAAGAAACACATTTAACTTTTATGTTAAAATCAATAAAACTTTTCCAGCTCTGTGCTGCTTTCGTGAGAAAACTCACACAGTTGCCGATCGCTTTTTTCTTTGATTAAAAAAAAAAAAGAAATGTCAGCTAAAATGCTGCTAGATTTTTTTATTGCTATGAAAACAAAATCTATTATTATTTTTTGTTTCTTTTAATGTTTCTTTATTTCCTGTAAATTTAAGCAAAAGTGAAATTATAACATTTTTGAGCCGGCAAGAGTTAAAATAACATAATTATATTTTAAAAACTAGCACAGTGGGGCAAAAAAATATAATAATTAGAATTGTTTGAGCATAAGTTAAGAGTATAATCTTTTCAAACTTTTCAAGGATGAGGCAATAGAAACCCAAAACAGACCAAGTTGAACATGTAAATTTTTATAAAGCTGGCAGTTTGTTTTTATTTTGTGTTAGATTTATATTTTTAACAGTTTTAAGGCCATTTATGGACCATAAAGTTTTTGCCTGTAGTTAATGAGTTAAAAGTTTTGTTTGAAATTTCCTTATTAATTCCAAGGTATTTTGTTTCTGCCCTACTGTGGGCTGAAATAAAGCATGTTTTTGTTTTTTTTTTTACATTACGCGTAAAATTTTTAGTATTTAAAAAGTACTTTTAAGTGTGAACAAATATACGGTCATATACATTTTTCTTTATTCTAAAACAAACAAAATTTATTTAAAGAGCATTTTAAATTATTAATAACCAACCTCTAGGCAGTCTTATGCATGATATGTGGGGTGGAACTGTTGATCGTTTAAAAGAAAATATAAAATTGTTGATACAAAAAAATTCCTAAGGGAAATAATACTTTAACCTTAAAATGAAGTAATTTTGATTATTGTAGTAGCAATAGCAAAGTGAGAAAAAAAAAGAAATTAACAGAGAAGAGAAATTCATTTTGTAATTAATTTATTTGTGTGTTGGAAGTTTGCTTAAGCAGCAAGATGATAGATCAACAAACTCTGTTTTCTTTTTATACCCTTCACCACAAAATGTGGAAAAAAGTATATCTTAGATAGTCATTCCGTTTGTAATTTCTACAATATCCATTTCCAACCTGAGTCCTTATGCATATGCGAAGTCTATGTGAGCAATGTCCGTCTGTCCGTCCTTGTTAGTGTAAAAATCAAATTTGCCAGGGCACTAGATGAGCTAATACACTAATCGATCATACGAGCTGTGTTAGAACGGTAATAAGATTGGCAACACTGCGGGAGATCTGGCAACGTTGTATCTACCGGCTGATGTTAAATCTGATGGTTGATCGCTTCCAGTTCCTCAGTCCGAGTTACAATTCCGTACAGTTAACACATTAGTTTTCACAGCGCCGTTAGTAAAGTTGTGTTTTTATTGTGCGTCACAGAAATGGATCAATACCATGTTGATTTGTTTTTTTTTACAGGAAGGGTATCGTGCGCAAAGAATTTGTTCCACCAAGACAAACTGTCAACCAAGTGTTTAATAAAAGTGTCATTGAAAAGTTGAGGAAAAGAGTGATCCGTGTGAGTTCAAAAATTGCGGATAAGTGGATGCTTCATCATGACAATGCTCCGTGTCACACGGCCATTTCCATTCGTGAATACTTTACTTCACTTGATTTAAGTCCTTGTGACTTTTTCCTCTTCCCGAAATTGAAACATGCCCTAAAAGGACGTCATTTTGGAAATCTGAAGAACATTTAAAAGATTGTAACCGACCAGTTACAAGCCATACCAATTAGAGACTTCTAGCGCTGCTACCAAGAGTGGGAACGAGGACTCCTCCGATGTATAGCTGCCCAAGAAAACTACTTTCCAGTTTTTCCATTTCTTTTCGAACAAATTTAGTTTAGTGAAATAACTTCAATAAAATAAACATCAAGTGAAACGAATTGGCACTCTCCTATATTTTTCGAGTTATTGACTTCTAAAATATAAAAACTGACAAAGCCGTATATTGTACTCTTACTTGTTTTTCTAAAATTTTGTTCAATTTTCATATTACTGCAGGTGATCATTTTTTTATAATAAAAAGTAAGAGAACTTGGTAGCACTTATTTAGCTGGTTGTTGTTGATGATCAAAAATTATTGAAATTAAGTTGGGACAATAACCCTCAGCAAAACAATTTTCCAAATACAAAGAATTTGTTTGAACAGAAAAACTTTATCGTACGAAAGAACTTCTTTTGCCGATTTTTTTTTTAAACTATTCAATTGGAATTTAGCTTTAGGATACATGTGGGAAGGGTATAAAAATTCGGTATAGTCGAATATAGCACTTTTACTTGTTTTTTTTTTTTTTTTTAATTTGCTTGGGCTAGTGAAAGGGCTAAACAACAATCGTCTCTTTCATTAATATTTTTTATAAAATAAAAAAAATAAGATTAATTAAAAAACGTTCTTTGTTCTTAAAAACAACTTCGAAATTAAGTTCGTTTGGATGAATTTGATGACTGGCTTGAATGATCAAAGCAATAACAACCAATGTTACGAACCCAATGTTACGAACCTTAGTGTTCTCCATGTTTTTTGTTTGTAAAATGCAAAGATTTTTTTGTCATGGTATTTCCAAAACGGGTTTGCTTATTGCCTGCTTTATTATTAGAAGAAATTCTTTCGAAGGGATAAAGGAAGGAGATTGTTAATAAAAAAAAATGATTTCAAAAATAGCTGCTACCTCAGAGGAAAGCTTCTTTTTAAAGAAAATCCCTTGGCTCCTTTGAATGCCGGTAGTGCTTAGAAAATTTAGTGAATGAATTTGAAATAAGATTTACTGCAGTTGGCCGTTAGCTATAAAGAATTTAAGTAAGCGAAGAAAATTAGGGACACAACAAAGTGTAGATTTAGATACTAAAAACAGAATTATATCGAAATACTTTCAAAAGACACTAATCTGAGTTATTCAGTTATTTTTCTATTCAAAAAAGAGATTTTTTGTTTTAAAAATCACTTGACCTTTATTTTAAGTTCTTTTAGTTTTCTTAAATTCTAAATTTTTCGAAAAGATTCCGCTGTTTTTACTTTAACAAAGTTGCCTATTCTGAGATTTGTTTTAAATTGACTGGACTGGTAAAAGCCAGTCTGCTAAATTATTCAAAATTGAATGAATATTAATAATTTTCTAAACCAGCCTTAATAGACTTAAGCAATTTACAATGAATAATAAGCAATAATCAACATATAATACAAAAATTAATCATTTCTAAACAACTGGTCCTTCGAGCCGTGATTTTACATTTAGGGAGCTATTTAACTGAACTTAAGTTTTTTATAAAAAAAGGTGGTTTGATAAGCTCTCCCAATACCATTGAAGTCGGAGCGCTTCCAGAAAGTACTATAAAAAAATTTTATGGCGTCAAAAAAAGATGCTAACAAATCATATCTGCAGCTCCCTGGTGTATGAAAAGAATCGAACATTTCATAAAAAATTTCAATGTACCCTTGTTTACAGAAGAACTCGCGTTTTATGCAAAAACCATTTAAAGAAGTTGCAAACACAATCAAACCCATTAGCGTCCAAAAGAGGAGAGGTATCGTTCCCTTGGTCGAACATTAAATATTTAGTTTTTTTTTTAGCACTAGCTGGACTTCAAAAGTAAAATTATAAAATGCAAGATTCAAATATTTATTCTTAGTTAAATTCTAATGGAAGATTTAATAAATATATTTGAAAAATTTTTTTTTTTTGCAAAATGAATTGCTTTTTGGCTGTTCTTGTTTGGCATAAATTAAAGTTAAACTGTTAGGAAGCACAAAAGGCATTAAATTAATATTCAAATTCATATTAATCTGCCTTGACTAAGATCTGTGGGAATTTTAATATCAATCGGTTTACCGAAGATTTATAAAAATAACGTAATTTTTCGCAAAAGTCAATGACACTGAAGGCTTTTAGTTATATTTGGATACAGAAAAAAATTTTAATTTGACCTGTTTATACGTTTTTTCCGATTTTTTTTTCGCATATTAACACGCATTTATTATTTATAAAATAAAAAATATAAGAAATAAGAAACATCATGAATAATAAAATATATGTTTATTTAAAATAAACCTTTCGTTTTTCAAAAAATTATTTACTTAAAGCAGTTTTTGTTATTTCAAAGTGTTTCTTGTTGTTTTATGCCGCCTTAATATTACACAAATTTTGTTGTTGTTTTTTTTGTATTTTTTATTTTATTTTTATTTTATGGGCATTTCTGTTTTGACGTTTGTTATTAAAAATTTAGCAGGTTTTAATTTTATTAGGTGGAGAAATATTTGCTCTGGCTGTTATAAACATAAGAATTCTTGTTAATAAGAAGACATAAAATACAACTTTAATGACTTGGTTGGTACTTAAAACTAAAGAGACTTTGTGTGTAGGTTTTAGTACTCTTCGTACAATTATCGTAACAATCTATATTTAAAACAAGTGAAAAAATCCTTCATAACAACAAAAAATATCACAAATTATTAACGAAAGTGGACGCTAACTTTGGTAATGATGCAAATAATATCTTACCAATAACCAAATGATAGGAAATAATTGGACAGATAGCCCTTTTTACAATGTACTCAACCTGTTGTAGACAGAGACAAAGAATGTTGATGACAAGTGCAGCAATCCAGAAAATGCATTACATTCTTCTGTTGTCTAATTTTTCCTGCTTCTGTTCTTTGAAAAACCTCTGCACACATTTGTAAATAAATTTTCTTCCTTAAAACATTTAAGAAATTTAATTAAAAAAGTACTTCAGCCGAAATAAACAAATATTGGGGTGACGGAGAAAAATAAGTAAAAAAAACTTGGTGCGATATATAATTTTATATAAAAATGTCACCGGCTCTTAAGGGGTTAAGAATTTTTTACAAGTTTAAACATTTCCTTAAAGGTCTCTTCAAAAGCTTTTAATTGACACCCATATTGATGTCTTAAAAAAATGGTGCGAAATTGTACTTTTCCATGAAAAGTTCAAAGGCCCATAGATCGGAAAATAAAGGCGATCGTCAATTTTTCCACTTGCTATTTTTTCTTTTTTTTAGTTCTCTAACGCTTTACATATTGTTTTTTTTATTGGAATTACTTCACTAAACAAGATTTGTTTCAAATGATATGGAAAAATTAGAGGCAGCCTTCACTATGAATAAGAACTCAGAATATAAGGTCTGAAATAGTTATTGTAGGAACTACAAACGGAATGAAAAACCTATATACACCCTTTTCCATCTATAGTGGAGGATATAATAAAGAAAATCTGGAAATTATACTCGAACTTTGTATCAAATTTTTTAAAGAATTTTCAACAGTTTCTAAAAAGCTCCTTCATACTTTGAGCAAATATTTTCATTATGGCGTCTTAGTGGCAGCCCTAAGCGTACCAAAACTCAAAAAATATTAATTTAATATTGGCTGATGATTTGTTCTTGTACATTTTCAGCAACTGAACACAAAACTAAAAAATTATTAATTTTTATTGTTATTATTTTTAACATATTAATCGAAATGGTAACATTGAGCCTTTTTCTTCTTTTATACTTAAAATCTCTTCTTTCAAAATATCCATTTTAGTACCAAATAATTTGCAAACAAAACCGAGAAAAATATAGAATGTTCAAAGTCAATGTACATTTTTGGGTAGACGGAGTAAACTTAAGTCAAGGTAAGATTTCTTATTTTCTGTTGTCACATTCAACACATCTAACGTATTTTTAAATAAAACTAACAACATTCATGTGGATTTCTTTGTTTAATGAAATGAATCATTTAAATGTATTAAAAATACGATTTAAAACCCAATTATTGACATGTCCCGCTTGAAAAAAATATATTTTTGCATTTTAACGTATTTTGTTATATTAACAAACAAAAGATTTATTTAAAATAATATGTGTTTTTCACATGATTATTTTGTTGGGAATGACGTAATTAACGCTTTTTTTTAAAACGTGTTTAACATTTCAAAAATTGTTAATTTCATCAATTAAAACATTCATAAGTTTATTAGCTGTTAATTTTTTCTTACACAATGAATTGGAAATTTTCTAATTGAATAAAATTTTGCAAAGTATTTCTTTCTTTGTTTTCATTTAAACATGAAAATGAAGGTTGTGTTGGAATGACAGAAACTAACATTTTAATTTCATTATAAACGTTTTACCTCGCAATTTGTCTAATTCAAAAACACATTATCACTAAATGAAGAGTTATTAAACAAATTGGATTTAAAAAAATGTAAAATGTATGGGCTACTCCTCACTGACTATCATTTTCTATGGAAAATATATCACTGATGATCATTTTCTATAGAAAAAATATCACTGATGACAATTTTGTATGGAAAAAATATCACTGATGACAATTTTGTATGGAAAACATATCACTGATGACAGTTTTCTACGGAAAATGTACCACTGATGATAATTCTCTATGAAATATATATTGCTGATGATATTTTTCTATGGAAAATATATCACTAATGAGAATTTTCTATGGAAAATACATCACTGAGGATAATTTTCTATGGAAAATATATCACTGAGGATAATTTTCCATAGAAAATATATCCCTTAGGATGATTTTCTATGGAAAATATATCACTGAGGATAATTTTCTATGGAAAATATATCACTGAGGATAATTTTCTATAGAAAATATATCACTGAGGATAATTTTTATGGAAAATATATCATTGAGAATGATTTTCTATGGAAAATATATCATTGAAAATAAATCACTGATGAGAATTTTCTATGGAAAATAAGTCACTGATGAGAATTTTCTATGGAAAATATATCACTGATGAGAATTTTCTATGGAAAATATATCACTGAGGATAATTTTCTATGGAAAATATATCACTGAGGATAATTTTCTATGGAAAATATATCACTGAGGATAATTTTCTATGGAAAATATATCACTGAGGATAATTTTCTATGGAAAATATATTAATGGGGATAATTTTCTATAATAAATTTATCACTGATAATAACTTTCTATGGAAAATAAGTCACTGATGATTACTTTCTATTAAAAATATATTACTGATGATATTTTTCTATGGAAAATGTATCACTGATGATAATTTTCTATTGAAAATATATCACTGATGATAATTTTCTATGGAAAATATATCACTGATGATAATTTTCTATTGAAAATATATCACTGACAATAATTTTCTATTGAAAATATATCACTAGTGATATTTTTTTTATTGAAAGTATATCACTAATGATATTTTTTTATTGAAAATATATCACTGATGATAATTTTCTATGGAAAATATATCACTTATAGTAAATTTCTATGGAAAATATTAATATTTTCTGCGGAAAATATATCACTGTTTTTAACTTTTTATGGAAAATATATCACTGATGATAAATTTTTATGGAAAATGTATCACTGATGATAATTTTCTATGGAAAATATATCACTGATGATAATTTTCTATGGAAATTATATCACTGATAAGAATTTTTTGTGGCAAATATATTACTGATAAGAGTTTTCTATAAAAAATATGTCACTGATGATAATTTTCGTATTTCACTAATGAAAAAATTATATTAAGAAATGATCACTGACAATTTACTTCTATTGAAAAACTACTTCTATTTGGAAATTATCATTAATGGTAATATAGCCAAAAAAAATTTATCAAAAAAGAATTTTATGGACGCAAAAAAAAAACGGTGATTACTGATAATTTCTTAAGGAAAATTACTTCATATAAAAATTAAAATAGTATTTTTTTACGGAAATATATAATTTTTCTAAAAAAAAATGTTTACGTTATTGGTTTTCTATCAAAAATAATCATTTTTTTCGTAAAACTGTTTTTATTTTCCACTGTGATGATTTATTTATGCTCTAATTGTATTTTGCTTAACATGACGTGCCTTATTTTTATTTCTTTTTTACAAAACTTTTCCAAACTATAATTAATCATTTGTTTAATATTTCACTTATAACGTTTGTTTTTGATTTCATTTAACTTTGTTATTAATTTGTGTTTTATGTGCAGATATATTTCAGTTTGATATGTTTAATCTTAAACGGAAATAAAGTCTTTTTGGCGTCAAGGTGAATATTTTATTTTTTACAAATAATCAGAGTCCTTGGTATTAAATAATTCTTTTTTCTTTTTACAATGTAAAGTACATTCAATATTTATTAACCAATAAAAGAATCGCTTGCTTTAAATATTTATTTTAAACCTTAAAAAATATATTAAAATTTTCAACTTACAATCTTTATTTAAAACCTTATCTGTTGAATTTGCTTATACATAATTAATTACTTTATTTAGAGCTTAAGAAAAGAATTAGATTGTTGTTGGCTAGTACCTGTTTTACTAAAACACTTTAAAATGTGCTTTCAGGAAGCATAAGAAAAAAAAAAAAACTATATTTATAAACATTTATAAATTATTAAGCAAAATGAACCCACATTTCTACGTTTTCTTAACGAACTGCATTTAATATTTTTTGTTGCTGGCATTTATTGAGGGGGTAAATTTACTTTTTTCTAAAGAAAATAAATCAATATCAGCAATTTATCTAAACATTCGCTTTAATAAACATTCTTTTTCATGTCCAACTTATATTAAAAGGGAAACAACATCTAGATTCAATTTTTATTCAACATTCGTTAAAACAATTTTAATACAATCACAAAATCAATTACGTATATGAGAAGAAATATAAAAGGCAAACATTTTTATTTTATTGAATATTTTTTTATTTTTATAACAATATGAGGCAAAAGTGGGTTTACAGGTTTTTTAAGTTTTAAAAACTAAGAAGATGAATTCGGAATATAATTCTGTCTTTTTGAAATCGCAGAACTTCTGCTATTTTCCTATTTTTATAAGATTTCATATAGAGCAGCAAAATAAGACTCAATAGTAAAAAGTCTTAGCAGATTATTGTTAATTTAAGAAAATTGTTTAAGGTTTCCCTCACGACATTAGGCCATAAGCGGCTCAATAATTTTAATTTCGGTAAGTTATGAAAGGAAAATTCTAGTCATTGAAATTATTTTGTCTCCTTTAAACTTCGAAAAAAATTAAAAACAATGTTGCCGAAGTTATACTCTGAAAAGTTACGAAACGTTTCTGGCAACATGTACTCAACCTGCAAAATGTGTTTAGAAACATCTTTTAAAAACTGATGCCCTTATTTCCCCTGGAATTGCTACATGTTGTAAACAATATTGTGTACTTAAGCGGAATAAGTAAAGTCACTAAGAAATTTTTAATTATTTTACCAGAGTGTTTGGTTTCAGTAAGAAGAGTTGTCGAAGTTGTAATTTCTATAGCATGGTACTCTGTTCAGTTTTTCATGCGGAATGCTGTCAAACTACATACATAAAAATTTGTACAAAAAAGTCATGAAAAAATGTTGCAGAAGTAGTGCACTGTTTTTATTGTAGAAAAATATATGAAATGTTTCTGGCAACATTTTATCAAACCTGTGAAATAAAGCAAAGAGGCCTTATTTCGTGTGGAATTTTTCAAACAACAAGTGCTCATATGTGTTTTGCGTACATTTCTAAGAGAATGTAGTATACGTGAAAACAATAAAACGCTAAATTCTTCCAAATCGCGAGATAGACACCACATTTTAAGTGTCAAATTATCCACATGAAATAATCAATGTTATTATACAAATTTAAACAAATTCGTACAGATTACCAGGCTTAAAGCAAAAACAATAATAATGTTGCTAAGATTATACTCTGTGAAAATAACAACATGTTTCTGACTGAATGTTTAATGACAGCAAAATGTTGCTGGCAACATTTTTTTTCTATTTTGAGTTGATTAGTAATGGCACCACTAGCTAATTGTGAAATTTCTCATGCGAAATAAAAAAAGTTGATAAGAAATTTTCGTAAACTTGAACAGAGTACAAAGCCCGAGACGGTAAAAAAAAATTAATATTTTATTACGTCTAAGAAAATGGTATCAGTGACGCTCTTTCCCACATATTTCAATAAATGACTTTGAACGCACAATTACTGTTCATCATAATAGTGCTCGATTAGCTCATTGGTCAATGCAGAGACGAAACCCATGTCGGCAGAATTTGTATCCTTTTCATACGGCGATGAAGTAAATGTGCCTGCATAAAATAGTTTTTAACTTCTAATGTACAGATATTTTAGGATTTCTGTTGATGTATCAGTGTTATAATTGTGTAGACTTCCCACACCAAATATTTGTCGGTTATTGTGTGTTATAATTTCAAGAAGAGATCTTTTAACAATTTGTAAAAAACGTTCAAATCTCACAACTTGTTAATATTCTCTTTCAGATATCAACTCAATTTACACCATGCAATTTTTATACAATAAGTTGCATAAGTTAAGAAGCGCGATAAAAGATTTTTTTTTAATTTTTTCTTAAACCTTTCATACAAAATTGTATTTTGAAATGCATTGAAAATTTCATAGTGAAGAAGTAGAGAAAAATTCCTTAAAGACTCTAAGTGAAAAATAAAAAAAAGAACCACAAACAAATAGTATAGTGTAAATCTGCTCTCACATATTCAAATGTAAAATTAAAGTATTTTACTGTAAACATACTTACTTTACCTACTGTTGATGCATTCAGAAATTGAAATTAAAACAAGAACCTATTTTACTTTACTTTTCTTTTATAGAAATTGAATTTTTATACAAGAGAATTGAATTATAGCTTGAAACACAAGCAACATCAGCTACATTCATTCCTCTGCCACAAATAGCAACCAACAGTCTAAGTGAAGAAATAAACTGTCAGATAAAAAAATATTTTCACTCGTGGCAGGATTAAAATAAAAGTCAATTTAAAATTCTATAGCAAACAAATAAAGTTTTCAAAGTATTATGTTCTTGTAGATTGATTTGTAAATTCTTACATAAATATTTATTTGTTTTTAATTAAAACACTAAATTAAAAAAAAATCGTTTGTAAACATAAACTTTAGCTTATAAATAAAAGATTTTGTATATTTTTTGTGTTGAAGTTAAATAAGTCTGTCCAGTATAACAAAAGGGTCTTTGCAAATTTTCCCTTATAAATAAGTTCACTTTAAATGTCAAATTATAAACTTTTGAAATTTTCCTGGCTTATAAATGTTCATTTTACATGTTAATTTTTTTTTTTTTTTTGCATAAAATTTATAAAAAGTCCAATTAAACTTTATTTTTTTGTTTAACTCATTCATGCAAAAAGTAAAAAAATGAGAAAACAAAAATTAACTCACATCTGTCTGGCCAGACACGATGATTGCAATTTTCATTTATGATTTTATTTCCACCGCATTTTTTTTCTTTTCATTCTGTTGCATTATTAAAATATAATGCCAGAGATGAAAGTACAATGACTTTTTTGTTATTTAATAACTGATGCATTTACAATGATGATAGGCAATGTATTAATAAATTATACCACTATTAAAGTAAAAAACAAACACAGAGCTGAAACAATAAACATTAAAATTAATTTATTTGCAATTAAAGTTTAATGAGGTTACTGTTAAGGAAAAAAGAGATTTGAACTATAAGTTACTCCTTTTATAAAGATGCATTTTTTACAGAGAAGTTATTAATTAAAAATTAGGAATCTCTGCTAAAGAAAGAAAGAAGTATAATAAGAATTTAATTATTTGATGGCAATAATTAAAAGACTTTAAAACAATATCAATATCATTTCGTCACTGATGATAATTTTCAATAGAAGGAAAGTAACACTTCTTTATAGTCGAGCTATTACGATTTAAATCTTTACACATTGAAAGTGACAGAAGAGACCATTGCAGTGAGCAATCGACCACAAAGGAATGTTCTCTTAATGAAGAATATGCTGCGCTTATAAAGTTACTGTTTTCAGGTAAAAGTTTCCTGATTTTATCAGAGCAAATTCCACTGTAGTAACTATAAAATAGTGAAACACATCCCACTTTGTGTCGATAGTGTCCAGTAAGTCAATTGGATACCCCACTGTCACAAATTAGCCTCTTCGCTCTCTTCTGTATGCGGTCGAGCAACTTCAAAATAGTCATTTAAGTATCGACCCACACAGGTACCCCAGGTAGCAAAGATAGTAAGAAGTTTAGATGCAGTGAAGTATCACTTGCACTATTTTAGAAAATCCAGGGACTAAAAAAAGAAAAATATGCATGCTCCATCAAATACAGCATTAAATTTTCATAGTACGAATATCAAGAGTTTCTGATCCCTTAATATGTACATCACCCCTAATTAGAGATGAGGTAGCACCCTATAACATTGTGATTAAGGGTGTCACCCACGTTCCTTAGCATAGTCCCAATTTCCGAAAGGTTTGGCGTTTTGCGAAATAAATATAAGTTGTAATCATTTTTTTCCAGAGACTCAACAGAAGAAGAGGGAAAATCGAGAAAAATAATTAATTATTTTTGTTGTAGATTTTTTTTTAATTTGCACGCTGTTTGAAGAAATTTTTAATTTTTTTTTCCATCATTATTTGCAAAATTATCCAAACGAGCTGGCACATAACTTTTAACCAACCATAAAAAAATAAAATTAAATTTTTATAAAACATGATTTTTTATTCTTTCTATAATATTCTCTAACGCCACCTGGTACAGGCACTCACCTGAACCAAAAACAATAAAAAAATGTATGCACTGTATGTAACAAGAAATATGATTTTTTAGCAACTAATTTTTATTTTATTTTTATTGCCAGTTTTTTTTTAAGTGTTTGTTTATACAAACAATGATTTTGCAATTATAAAATTTCTAGCTGCTAGCGAACTTTGTTAAATCTCATTGTCTTTCGTTTTTCATTCTTTTGCCATTAGATTGTCTGTCAGTTCTTTTTTTTTAATAGTTATATTGTATATAATACGGTCTGTCAAGTCTAAATGAGATTAAATTTAGTTTTTTTTTTTTAAATCGCAGTTAAACATCAATAAACTTTAAAAGCAACTGTTTGTCTAGCGGTGGCCTCAAGTGTATCTGTTGCAACTGCAGCTTCTGATGCTGTACGAGTATCATCAATTGCCATAAAGTTGTCTTTTTAAAAGTTCTTTTTCTGTCTCCATTCTTGTTTTCTTCTCGCCTCTAGAAATCAATGAATCTTTTTATGGGGGCAAGTTATGAGTACATGAATATTTTATGATGCTGGTTAACGACGACTGGCTGGGCTATTAAATCGTGTAATTTTGTAACTGCACTATAATCAATAAAAGATGGGTTCCGTTTGAAAATAAAAGGAAATTATACATACGTTCATTTTTAATTTTTTATTATAACAAGTAAAAGTTGTTATAACATGTGTTGTTTTTGTTGCTGCTGCTCTTTTTCCAATTGAGTATTTTTTTGAAGTTGAACCAATACAATAGAATGCTTTATGGGCCAGACCATGCTTAAGAAATATGATACGAGTTAAAGTGGCACTATTATTATTTATTATGTGCAGAATACATGAAATAGTTTACACTTAGAAAAACTACACGCATATTTATGTATTTGGAAGCAACAAATTTAAATTTTCTTAAAAAACTTAAATAATTAGGAATGTCACAGAACTAAATTCCGATCGAAAGTAGTTTCAATTCCCTAAATTGTTTATTCTGAAAACTAAAAACGAAAAATTTTTCCGGAATGAAACCACTTTCAAATTTCAAACTGGAATTTAGTTTCTTTGAAATTTTGTTATTTGCGTTTCTTGAATTTACTTTTATGATGTTTTCTACTTAGATAAGCCTTGTTGTTTACTTTGGAGAGCAAAATATTGTCATATTTATATTAAATAGTAGAGATACAATACTTCTCAGGAATAAACAAAATCGATCGGAATCTGAAGAAGGTAAAACAAAATCGATCGGAATTTTTAATACGGAATTTAAAACATTCCGATCGGAATGTGTGACATGTCTGAATAATAATTAAACTTGTGTAGTTCATAAACGAACTAGTTTATTTAAACGATTCCAGCGATTGAACTATGTGAACTAGTTTATACCTTTAAGTATATCTAGTTCATTTTTGAGCTATACTTTGCATTTGAACTACCAGACAAGATGAACTAGAATTCATGTCTGCGTTTCCTTGTTGACTATTTCCGACATGAAATTAGTGCTGCCACGCATTTTATTAAACATTCGTTTTGGCAATGCTACGGTGTTGTTGCCATCATATTTTAAAAAGAACAGTTGAACTAAAAGAGCTTTGAACTAAAGAAAGCGTTTGGACTAAAGGTAAAAGTACGAACAATACGTCAACAGCACATTTGAACTAAGAGAGAGTTTGAACTTAAGAGAGCCTTTGAACTAGTTCATTTAAAATCTTTGAACTAAAAAGAGCGATCACTAAATTGAACTATATGGCACAAGTCTAATAATAATAATAAAATAAAATAATAATAATGTTCACATATTTTTGTTCTTATGAAATTTTGATTCCCCTCAAAGTGAAAATTGCTATCATGGATTTCCCATGAAATATTTTTTCACTTAGTAAGAAGAAAAAACTTAATGAAAATTTGTAAATTGAAGTTCAAAAATAAATAAATAAAATTTTTATTATAAAAACGTGTCGTCCAAGACGCGTTTAACCCCTTGAAATTACCCGAGACATTGCTGACTCATTTCAAAAAAAATTTTTTTTTGCATTTAATTTTTTTATATCTCCATTTTTCATTTAATGACATTTTTTAATAAAAAATCTTTATAAATTTATAAGCATTAGATCTCTTTGTTTGGCATCTTGTCGAGTATAATGTCAGTTTGCGCTACATAAACTGATCTTGAGCTAAAAATGTGTTAATAATTTTAATATTCCAATTATAAGTGATAAAAACTTGCATAATGTATGCAGTTCCTCAGTACAATTTAAGTGAACATTTTTTTACGTTAAAATTGTTCGTTTGAATTATTCACTATTGTAATATTGCGAGTGGAAAATATCCATATTTTTCTCCTGACTTAGACGATGTTTTGGTCTACGTGATTTAAAATTCTGTTGGTATACATTTTTTAAAACACATCGTTTTTAATTTAATAGTCACCGTCCAGGGTAAAATTATTTGCAATTTTGATCAGAATTTAGCATTGGTATCCTTTGTAACAAAAAAAAAATGTTATGGATTAGCTGTCACTCCAGCGGAAATTATCTCAAGTCTATAGATCCAGATGATGTCAAGATTTACAGTGGTACCATCGGGACAAGCAGACAGGCAACGAGAACTGATTAAAAGAAAATATTTTAAAGATGCTGACGTCATAATCATTGCAACGTTGTAGTAACATATCCACCCAAAACGTTGAGTCCGTTTGCAGCTTCAAAAAGACATAATTTTCGTTCATAAAGGCCGAGGCACATAGAATCTGTCATACGTTTAACTTTGACGTATTCAGCTGACTAGTCAGTTAAAATACATGTTTTCTTATGAGCGATGTCACAATCAATACGCGTCCGTCAACGCAAAGCATAAAAGTTGGTAAATTTTTAACTTTTGACGTACATTGAATACTTTGACAGCTATCGGTTGCTTCTTCTTCTTTTTTGTTTATCTTTCAACTCTTGCTGTGTTTAATTGTATACTGCGATTAAAAAAAAAATAAAAATAGAAAGCAAACATTGTTTTAACATCCGTCAGCAAAGTACTCATTGCGCCAACTTCATCCGTCAATACTTTGACTTCAGTTGAATACGTCAAAGTTTGACGTATGGCGGATTCTATGTGCCCCGGCCTTAAAGGTTTCATGTGTTAACATTGTTAATGTTAAGTGATTAACATAGCTCTGTTATCTTGATAAACTATGGCAATTATTTTTTGAATGGACTGTTGATAACATTCCCCATGAAATTATGAACATAGTGTCACATTTTCGTGAAGTTAAAATTTTCAGTAACAGGAAATTTCCGAAATTTTGGTTTGTCATGAATTTTGCAATTTTTTTATTTTGATTGCAAAAAAAAAACCTTTAAAAATATTATATTATTTGTGTTATTTAACTAAAAATAGATAAAAGAAGATATTTATGTGAATTTTCGAATGATAAATTTTTAGCGTATTTAGAAACTATGAAAAGTTTTTTTCTAAAACACCTTTTGATTTTAAAATCCAAATTTTATACTTGTTGTTATAGTAGACTAAGCAATACAGTTTTTTTTTTTTTTTTTTTTTTTTTTTTTTGTAAGTTTCAGCCGTCTGTCTACAACTGCTTAAAAGTATAGCAAACTAAATGAACTTTTGGTGCACACTTTAATTTATAATTTTGAATATTTATACATGTTATACAAACGTTCTATAACGATTTAAAAGTTAGGCACATAGAGTTCAATTTACGTTACCTATGGGGACACCCTTTAATTTTTAGCACTATTTTTCTAATAACTTTTTGATATTGGAAGCTATAGAGATACGTTTGTTTTTATAGTGATGGTTTATAATACACGGAAAAGGATGAATGTTGTATGGGGACACCCTTTAACTGTTTTTGAAACAGGACTAATCTGTAAGTATGACCTTTCAAATAAAGAAAAAATGTCAAAATCGGTTTAGAAATGACTGAGTTCTGCGGTCACAAATATAAAAAAGCAGCATTCAGACGAATTGATAACCTTTTTCGTTAAAAATACAATAACATCTGCACATCGTAAGAAAAATATGTCCGTTTTTGATCGTTTAATTTCAATAGCAAAGATAAGATTTTTTTGCAACCTGCAATCCGATTTTTTTTTTATAAAAGAGAAGTAGCACTTCAGGCAATAATGCCTATTTCGTTATTTTTGTAACCGTACTACATTCTTTAGGAAAGGGATAGATGAGAGATAAGACAGGTGGTGAAAAGAGAAAGATATATAGCCATTTTATTCGTTATTTTACTTCGCCGGCGAATATGCTATTAAGAAGTACCGACGAAGGAGGCTGCATGTTTAATGTTAATTCTGAATATGTATTTATGCCATTAAACAGAAAAAAATATTTTTTTTATTTTTGGTTGCCGCAGGGGTTGAACCCTGGTCAACCAGGTTTGTAGCCAACGTGTTTACCACTTCGACCACAGCAGCTTCATATGGACATATGGATATCACTAAATCGACTTCTCTATATTTTAGGATTTAGAATAAGTAGGATTTAGAATAATAAGAGTCGAAAATAAATATTTTATAAAGTACAGAAATTATGACAAATATACTTATGTGGTGAAGGTTATAATTGGAGGAAAAATCTAAAGACAACAATTTGATCAGCTAGAGAAGCTGAAGAATGGAAGGCCTACAAGGAGTTGTGTATATTGTACTGCATAATGCTACTTTCATTTAAAGATGCGTACTCTTCACAGGGTTTTTAAATAGGAACGGATAAATGATGCCAATTTTATAATACATTTAAACAGCTTAATATTTTGTAATTATATTTTTTATTTCTTAACCAACTAATGCACTTTAAGTAAATGCACATCGATTTTAAACTTATCACAAAGTTAAGATTTTTTTTTTCTGATCTGAGACCTTCGTTAAGGCTTAAAAGTAATTTTTTCTATTTTATTTTTCCATCACGCCGATAGTGTAGTAATCAGAACTTGAAGGGCTCTGCTAGTAAGAAATGTTTCGCAGATAATGTCAAAAAAAAAAAAAAACAAATATAAATGATGAAATATAAATGATGAAATATAAAACCTTTTAAGTCGATTTCAATAACCACAACAAACACCAAAAAAAAAAAAAAAGAAAAACATATAAACCGTTATACCTACCGAAATATATCAGCAACATGTCAGCAGTCAATAAAAATATGTTGAAAACATATTCATACATACTTTCATTATTTACTATACGTACATACATACATATGTATTTTAATGTCAGTTACATTTAAAGAAGTAAATGATCATAAAAGAAGGGCGTCGTACTGTGGAATCAAATGTTATTTTTGATTGTCAGTGGTTTATCGGCGTAGTCAAGAGACTTGACATATACACAAAGAAAAAATTTGTAATCTGGCAATTACGTGAAATTATTTGTTAGTTAATTTTTATTTTTTGTAAATTAGTTGTATCAAGCATTGTGGCAAAGAGCTTCTTTAAATATTGACCGTCACAATCTGTCTATCATACGTCAACAGGAGCAACATTGTTTTTCTTAAAACAGCGCATCTTCACTGAACAAAATTCTAATTTCAACAATTTGCACGCATTACCTCGGCAAACCAAACTAGTCACAAAGGAATTTGCACATGTCAAATTGTTTTTTGAAATAAAAGAAACAGTATTGCCACATCAAATATGTGAACGTTTAGGGAAACTCTCTTACGACTATTGGTGCGGCTTTGTACGTTTACAAAATGTTGTGAACTACACAACTGTTGAAAAAGTTGATTACTAGAAGACCTTTATTTCACATCATTTTACATCATACTGAAGTTATGATATTTTGTAATTGTTTCGTATGTAAGTTTTTGTCTAAAGTTACTTTAAATACCAATTTTTGGGAGCTATTAATAAATTTTATCCATTAAAAACGAAAAAGAGTCTAAAGGATGCTTTGATTCATTGCAGCAAAAGATTCCGTTAATATTTTTTATTTTTAACATCATTTTCTATATCAGGACCCACAGTGCATTGTTCTATTACTAATGGCCGAGGCTACAAAAACAAAACATAAAAATTGAGTAAAACTTATTTAAAATGAAAAGAAATAATGAAAAATTATTGAACCAGCATGTTGTAACATGAATTGCAATTTAAGCTCACTTTATTTAATGTTTTTATGTATGTCTTTAACTGTTTTTGTTTATACACGAATATATTACAAACATAAATTTGAATGTAAAACATACTCATACATTGTGAATATTTATTAACTAGCAAACTTTTATTGTTGTATGCTTTTGTTGGTTTTTCATTAGTATTTTGTTTTCTTTTATATCAAGCTGATAATTTTGTAATAAATATTGGTTATAGAAAAAACAGGGGGTTTTTCAATAATTCAGCTAAATTTAGAGGCTTGTGTATTTAGTAAATAAAAAAAAAATGGTGTAAACAACACATAGATAACCGACTAAACAGAACACGTTTTTTGAGAGACACATGCCCAATCTTTTGTTAGGTGCTTACATATCTCCCAAATGAAATAATTCTTAAAGCAAGAATTTAATAATTTCTAACGATTATTTTTCGAAAATATTATTTTGAATAAAAACCAAAATTTATAAAAAATAAAGAACTAAGCGTACTCTTTTAGGACAAAAGTCCATGCAGACAGTTGCTTTATTTGTAACTATAAATTTTTCAATTTATTTACTTTTCATTAATAAATAATAAAAGAATAGAGCACTGAATAGGGTAGAAAATTTAAAGGAAATAAAGATTGGCAGCACTGAAACACGGCACAGATATCAGGTAACCTGAGCGAAAACAAACGCCCGAGATTTAAAATATCACATATCACTGACAAAATTATTATCAAAAACCATGTTTCTTTTATCGTTCTCCCCAAAAACCACTTACTGCTTGCCTTTGGTAATCAGTTATGCCCTTTGGCTACATTTTTTGTTACTTTTAAAGGCTCCACGTAACATGTACAATCCTCGATTTTAGCAAAAAAAAAAAAAAAAAGTTTAATTAGTGAGAAATAAGGAATTTGTTGTTTGTTTCGTGTTTATAAATACCAACATGATGCTGGCAACATTTTTTTTCCAACTGTACCAATACCTCGACTTAGAAGAAAGTTGTCTTTTTATTGTCTTAAAGAAGCGCCGGATTATATGCCTTTGTATATAGGAGCCATTTATTTTAAAAATGTCGTTAGTTCAACATTAAATCGTAACAGCTCTTAACATTTAAATTTTTTATATTTTTTTGAAAAAGAGACTTATGCCACCTTCAAAATTAATGGCTCATACGCTACGAAAAAATTGTCAATATTTTTATGCTGAAGTTTTAAGCAAATAACATTTAAATTTGTCTTTAATAACGGATTTTTTTAAATTATTTTTGTAGTAATTTGTTTCGAAGTTCAATCATATAAAGAACAAGTTAGATTGCTATATTCGGCTATGCCGAATCTTTTATACCTTTCACCATGTATGTAAATCTAGTTTAGTGAAGTAACTCCAATAAGAAAACAAATATTGAGGTGTCAGATAATTGATAAATTAAAAATAAATTTGTTTACAAAAAATGTCATCAGCTCTTAATAAGTTAAGAATTTTAAAAAATGTAGAGTTTTTCGAAAGATCTCTTCCAAAGCTTTTAAATGATATCCGTATTGATATCTTAAAAAATATGATGCACAATCGTACTTTACTATGAAAAGTTCAGAGGTCCATAATTTGGAAAATATGGACGAGCGCCAATTTTTTCACTTAATGTTTTTTCTTTTTTTTTAAATTCTCTATCGCCCCATACATTTGTTTCTTTGATTGGAATTACCCATTGTTCCAAATTTTGTGGAAAAATTAGAGGCAGGTACTGTTTTGCCCGCTGTCTCGAAGCAGTAGCAAAATTTTCGAAACTACGTCTGATCGATTGGCATATTAAGGTTTTCTCTAGCTCATCTAGTACTTTACAAAGTTGATTTCAATACTGATCTCAAATCCTTTTGGAGTTAAGATAATTATATAAGAAACATCAATGGTTGCTAGTCTCTGCAACTTTTCTACATGAGCTTAGCAGATGTTCGATTAAACATGTTGCAAGTAAATGTTCTTTCACCACAGAAGTTATAAACTAATAACCGTGAAATAAAGTGCCAAATGTGCAAATAAACCAGCCAATCACTTTTTGTAGTTTGATTTCCATCAGGTATGTGATGGAAATTGATCGATTTGAAAACGATTCGTTTTGGGATAAATTATTTACAATAACAAAGAAGTAACCCTAAGGTAGATGTAGAAATTAAATGGAAAGGTATGGAAAAATATATTGAAGATATTTAAAATGCGAAAAAGTAATCATATCAGCACCATTCTCGGTTTAAGATTGTTTCGATTTCGAAATCGATTTCTATCACATACCTGAATGCATTCTGTATTCTAATGATAATTCGTATAATTTTACCTCGCACTAGACTAGGTTTTCATCTTTGCATTCCATAACGCTGGTAAGTAATGATTTTATTTAATAATATGCAATATAGTTTTTTAAGGATATAAAGTTCTTATTGTTTTGCAGTATCTTCGATATTTGCGAAATTTATTTTACTTTAAAGACGTGTTAATGCGGTGTCAGGGAAATGCCCATATTAACATTCTCAAAGCCCATATTAATCACAATTGGAGACGATAAAAGATCCCTTAGTTTAACGAAAAATAAAAATATTTTCATTTCCATCAAATACTGATGACAGTTCGTAAGTAAAAAAAAAGCACGACTATACGCATGATTACAGAGCGTTCATGAGCGTTATTATACTTAGCTCACAAATTAAATTCTTAGTATTTGTGGTCATATAAATAAAAAATATTTTTGATTTATGAAAGTTTTATAAACAGAATTAAAAAAAGACTTGTCACCAACGTTTATCAATTTTGTTACAGATTTAGTAAAAAAGTAATCAAAATGAGAATAAAAAAATACGAAAGAAACAAAGAAATACAGAGAACCGACAGCCTGATAAAAAATACCAATTTACCACGATACGAAAGTTTTATGGTCGTATACCGCTCTGAAAAAAGGCGCTTTTATTTTGAAATGCTTGCACCTGTCGTATGAAAATAAATTAAAATTAATTGTTTCTGTTTCAAGAAAGGAAAAGATATTAAAGAGGAAGCTAAAACAAAACCCAAGAGAATTAACTTTGTGTATTTTGGTATTTTCTTTTGCAGTAATTGTTGTAAACTATTTTTTTTTAATAAAAAAAGAAGTAACAAAAAACTTATTTAGATGCCAGTGGAAATAATTTAAAAAAACCAAAAAAAAACCAAAAAAAAAAGAAAACACACACACATAACAAGCAACAAGAACTACCACTAACTGAGTCAGTCAACTTGCCAAAAGAGAACCAGTGAAGCAAAACACCCGGCTATTTTTTGTTTCTCTTACTTCTGTTTAAAACCAAATTGAACAAAAAAAGTTACAAAGTTTACGCTTGAAGCGTTAGCATAACGTGCTCTGTGGTTATTTTAGCTTTAAATGTAATGGCAACATTTAAAGTAGCTTACGATAGACAATAGACGACAACAGCAACAATAACGATAACAACAAATTTTGTAGTCGCAGATACCAATCAGACTCCAAAACAACAATTTAATCATTGAACGGTGGAAATGAAAGCATAAATAATTCGGGAAATATTATAAGTTAAATTTTTGAAAAGATGTATGTAACTAGAGAATGAGAAGAAACTTTTTTGTATTTTATATTTCGGGCGAATTAAATTTAATATAAATCACTTTGTAATTTTGTTTGTTTGTGTGGTAATCACGGCTGAACAGCTGTACCGATTTTAATAAAATTGTAAACTTAGATTCTTAACACAATAGATTTTGACATGAAAGATGCAATAGGTTATTTTTTCAGATCTTAGAAATCGATTTGATAGATCCTTGCCTAGAATCTAAGACTGCTATGATTTGTGTCGGAACTTGCATGTCCTACATTGTTTGAGGGATTATAAGAAGGCTGAAAATAAGGAAAATCGATTAATGTGATTGAATATTTCTCTCTTTCCAAAACTTGGACCCAGAGAACCGGTAAAGGCAAAATACTAAAAATCTAGAAAAGTAATTGATGATTTGTTTACAAGACGGCTACAATGGAATAAAGGGAGCAAATCATTTATTATCTTCTTTTATTCAATCTACAGGATAGAAGTCGCCGTAATCTTTTTCAAAAGTTACACTTAAAGGGATAATAAGGGGGAAGGCGGGCAACCTTATACTGATCAACATATTTTTATCAAATTCAAAGCAATCTCTAACTAGAAACTGCAATATATTTTGTCGCTTTTTTATACCCTTCACCACAAGAAGTAGAAAAATTGTATATCTGAGTTATCATTCCGTTTGTAATTTCTATAACAGGGGTTTTCATCAAATTCCTGCTCACGGACCCCTAGTAAACTAATTTTTTTTCGCGGACCCCTCTGAAGCCCAAATTCATAATAAAACTTTAATTATTTTTGAAACACTGTTTTTTCGGTTCTTCATGCGGACCCCTTGGATGGTTGCTACGGACCCCCATTTGAGAACCGTTGTTCCATAATATAGTGTTGAAATCAATTTTGCCAAGGCACTAGATGACCTAGAGAAAATTTAATAACGTCAAACGATCTGACATAGTTTCAAAAGAGATGCTATTAAAAATTTGCAAGATCAGTTCATGTCCCTCGAGTGGGCTAAATACCACGCCTGCCTCTAAATCAATATATATCGATAGAGAGTTAAAAAATAAGTAAAAAAATTGCTTTCGCCCATAATTTCCGAATTACGGACCTCTGAAACTTTTATAAAAAAAATTTGATTGGCAATTTGGGTATCATGCAAAAGCTTTTGAAAGGATCTTTCAGGAAATCCAAATTTTTTTTAAATACTTAACCCATTAGGAGCCAATGACTTCTTAATATTTTTTTTTAACTTGGACCCACAGCGGCAAAAAAGGAAACGGCAATTTTTAAGAGTTTACTTATTTAAGTAAAATTTTAAATAGTCTCCGACTTAATAAATTGAGACATAATTACTCTTTCCAGTAATTGCTGTAATAAAACACAAAAATATTTTTTAAACAGCGCCATTTATTGGGGTAAAACTTACAAATTGTGTACGAAAACACAAAATTTAATTGATATCAATTAGGCACGTGACTTTTGTTTATTAATTGCTCGTTTGGCCTTATTTGCTTTCTACTGAACCGAGTTTTAAAACCAGTTGAGACGTGAAAAAGTGCCTGTTTTCCAGTATGTCCTTTCCGGTTCTGAGTTTTACACCCGGACATACTCTGTTGCATTTCTTTAATAAGAGATCGGACCAGTTTCTGTAGGACTACTTTTAGAAATTATACTGGGAAACAACATTTATGAAAATCTATTGTTGTTTATTTTTATTTCATTCGGACTGATATACTTTTTCTTAATCCTTCATAGCTGCTTCTTAACTATATAAGAATTAATTTGAGCTTTTTTTAACACTGTAATACTTTTGTGTTTCAACAAATTTAGATTTTTTATGACCTTTTTACATTTTTTAATTTTTTGTGACCTTTTTTGTGACGATAACTTTTTATCTTACAACCTACACTAATTTTAAAAATTTAATTATAATTTTATAATTTTACTTTCAGGCATTTCAGATTAAAAATTATAAAAGTATTTAAATTTTTTAATAACTTCCTATAAAACATCAAATTTAAAGTAACTAAAATCAATTTGGCTCCACTGTTTATAGAAAACGGTAAGCAGACTGCGAACAGAAATACACCATCATCGTTAATTTGAAATGCTTGATTATTGTAGAGAACAACCGTACTTAAAGGAGTAAGTTATTCTGAAAAATTTTTTTGTAGGAAAATATTTAGAAAAGTAAAGTAATCGAGAATTTAAAAAAAAGGATAGAAATTATTGGTTTAAATGTTTAGTTTCTCCAAAACAAATTTTTTGTAACAAAATATTTTAACCACAACAGAAATCGAAATCACGCCATTTTAAAATTTTAATTTTGAAATGTCTATTATAATGGAAATGAAGTAACAAAAAGAAAAAAAAGGAATCAAAGAGATAAATTATAATAAAAAACATTAAAACTTATTTAAAAACAAAAAAAAAGCTTTAATAACAAAGCCGGAATTTCAAAAAAAAACAACACTTTTGCAAATCCCATATATTTAATGGGTGCTCTAGTGTACACACGTATGGAAAATAGTTAAAAATAATTATCGAAGGCTTTTCTTAAGTTCCACTCACAAAACACAAAAGATTTTTATTGAAATAAAATTAATTACGAGAATCAGTTTTTGGCAGCATTTTTTTTTAAGTTTCTGAAGTAAATTAAAAACTAAAATTAACAAAAATAGCGTAAAATTTGTTTGTGGTCGTTCGAAAACATAAAAAATTAGAAAATAATTATATTTAAAAAAATTTTCGCACGTCGTCAAAAGAACATTATGTGCGATAGAAAACTCAATGCAAGGCGAATATTTCGACAGTGCTACCAGCTGACAATACGAATTTTGCATTTGATGTTCCATGTACGACAGCCAGTGAAGATCGAACGTCGAATACAACTCATAATAAGGAACACTGTTAGTATAGTTTAATAGCTTTGTTCTGGAAAGTAAAACGTGTTCTTTTATAGAATTTTTTTTTAAATTAAATTTGTCCAACGTTTTGGTTTACAGAATAGGGCAATAATTCTCGGCAAATACATACTGCTTCGTTTTTTTTCCTCGGCATTTCCGTGCTATTGCTCATCTCATTAGATGCATTTAGTTGACATCGGCATTGCTGTCTGAAACACTTTCAATACTTTGCACAACATTTTCCGCAACATTCTCAACATTGTTGTACATTATGCCATCTTCGTCATCGATTCAATCACCAATTGCATTCATCAATAACTCAGATACACAAGTAATTTCATCCACTGGCACAGACATTCGGTACACATTTTTGTGGATGTCCTTATGGTGCCCCATAAAGTTGGTCAATTTGTCAGCAATTGCTTCTTCTACATTCAAAGTCGATGTAAAAGTTGCGATGTGTTTCCGGAGCGTGGTTCCTCTCAAACTGTGTGGAAACGTTGCTTTACACTCGGACGAAAATTGCTTGAGAAGGGGGCAAGCTCTAAAATATGGTTTTGACAGATTATGCCCCGGTCTGCAAAATATATATTGATTCTTAGCCCCCACCCCCGCAGTTTCTCTATATTTAATTGTGGTGTCAATAGCAGTTCTGCATAGTGGACTTAACAGTACACTAACTGTTCTCCCCAACTTACCCCTTAGCACCAACCGAACGTATTGCTTGGGAAAATCGAGAGATTTGCCCGAAATATTTTTTAACATGTCTTCATCTACATTATCAGTTATGCTCTCTCTATTTTCATAATTTGTTAGTGTCAACCGTTCTAGCTCGCCTGTTCTTCTTCGATTTAAAATCTGAATGTAAATAAGAGTAGCTTTGATTAGTTCAACCCACGAACCATAACAAAATTGTTCTTCCAAATTTTTAAGTTGTGTTACCATTTTATTTATTTTTTTTTTTTGTATAGTTTTTTTATATCTTCCTTTGATGGTAAAGTTAATTTTATATCTCGTTTTTTGTTTTCCTGATCCTCATAAGCTTTTTTGTTAATTAGCGTTGGTATATCTTCTTCCCATAATATCAAAAAGTCTTCCAAATCATTTTTTAAAATATCTGCTTTTATTTTTATAAATTCAGTTCGCTGCTTATATCCGCATTTTTTTATAAGAGAAGTCATTTTCTGTGTTGTAGCAGGTGCTCCGAACCAACCTAATTTGGAGTCCCACCTTGCAGTTTCACGCAGAGCTCTGACACAAGTGTCAAACAACTGTGGCTTAAAAATTTCGCTTAGTTGCTCTATTTCAGGTCGCAATTTCTGAATAGAACGTTTAAAACTTCCTAATGGTCGCAAACGGTTACGTATCATATTATGAAAATGGGGAGAGGGATATTTATCAGCCAATGTATTTCCAAACTTTATTATTAAATCGTCATACCGAATGCAGTCTATAGTTTCGTCTTCTCTTAAAACTGGAAAGATAACGGTTCTTAATAACTCGTTTGCCTCTTGATGTAAGTACTGAGTAAGCCTCCTACCTGCTATAAGGTTTGTACAATTATTTTTTTTTTTCAAGTTTTCGCAGTTTCGTGAATGCTTTCTAAAACATTTCTTGGTAAAAAACCCTTTGCATTTTTTGCAACAAACGTAGTCTGCTACTTTATTGTTAAACCCAGTGCGTTGTTGTCTGCTGACAATAAGAATACCTGTATTTAATGATTTTGTTGTGTTATGCAAAAAGTTTCCCTCTTTTCTTAATTTGTTTATTACATTAATGCGATCTTTGTTATTTCTGGGTATATATAATATTGGTTTTATTTCTTTTTCAGACTTATGTTTAAGCATGAAATGTCTCGCTAATTTGGTTTGCAGGATTTTACAAAAGATGCAAAAATGTTTTTTTCTGCTATTACTATAAGGAACTTTTACATGATTTATGTTAACAGGCGAGGAAATCACATTAACACTATTGTTAGTCTGTTCCACACAGGTATAATTTGAATTTAGGCTCTCACTAGGCATTGTTTGCATATCTGTTGAGTCGGGCAAATATTAAGAATAACTTTCAGTCGTTATTAATTCATTGGTCAGTTCCGTGCTATTACATACTGTGCTGAAATTACCACTTGTGGTTGTAGTGTTTGCTGTATTTCTTTCAGTGTTTTCAATTCTATTGAACGACACTTTTTGTTGTTTGTTTGAAAATGAAGTATCCGAAATTTTTGAACGATTTGAAGTTAGTTTTTGGGACAGTATCGTGGGACCGTTTTTATTTTTAAATTTTATAAAGTCACCAATCGTAATTTCTGAACTTAATGAAGAAGAAGACATTGAATATTCATCATCCAAATCGCGATCTTTTTCGTGGCTTAAGACGCTACTTTTTTTAGAACACACTTCTGGAGCTCGTTGTAATGTTGATACTGACGACTGTAGCTTATCTGGAAAATCATATAAAGAATCATTCTCAATTTCTGCGCTAAATGAAGAAGAAGACATTGAATTTTCATCATCCAAGTCGCGAACTTTTTCGTGGCTTAAGACGCTACTTTTTTTAGAATACAGTTCTGGAGCTCGTTGTGATGTTGATACTGACGAGTGGGGCTTATCTGGAATTTCATATAAAGAATCATTCTTAATTTCTGCGCTTAATAAAGAAGAAGAAGACATTGAATTTTCATCATCCAAGTCGCGATCTTTTTCGTGGCTTAAGACGCTACTTTTTTTAAATACAGTTCTGGAGCTCGTTGTGATGTTGATATGGACGACTGGGACTTATCTGGAAAATCATATAAAGAATCATTTACAAGTTCTGCGCTTAATGAAGAAGAAGACACTGAATTTTCATCATCCAAATCGCGATCTTTATCGTGGTTTAAGATGCTACTTTTTTTAGGAGACATTTCTGGTGCTCGTTGTGATGTTGATACTGACGACTGGGGCTTAACTGGAATTTCATATAAATGAAAGTTCACAAATTTATGTGTTATTGCAAAAAAAAAAAAAAAAAAAAAAAAAAAAAAAAAAAAAACATCGACAAATAATAAAAATCTACAGAGCCGGACAAAAATATTCACACAGCAGTCAACTTTCTTTTTAATCTTCTATATTTTTTTAATAAAGGAGTAAAATGGTATAGTTTTCAACAAACTTATTTGTTTATTTCTTCCCTATTTATATGTAGAAAAAAAGGGGTTGCTTACCATGTTAATTAAAAAAAATAAATTAATTTTTAATTTAAAGTGTTTTTTAGGTGGACAAAAGTATTAACACAGTTGCATATCTTGGTGTATAATCTACTAACATAGCAAATTTTTTTTTGTGCTGGCAATACTTTTTGCAATGGAATATTTAAAGGTGCCGTTACAAAATATTTGCTGTCAAAATATTTGCTTGTTGGTTTTTATTTAAGAATTTTTTGTCTACAATGGCCCGTAAGCAAAAGGAAACAACAGAATCTGAAAGGAAAATTATATTAGAGCTACATAGGGATAACAAATCGTATGCAGAAATCGGCCAAATAGTAAAAAAAGCCGATTTACTTTAGCCAACATAGTAAAAAGGTTTAAGGAATCTTCTAACTTCAAGAATATGCATCGTATTGGCTGGCCACGAAAGCTTACAGCAAGAGAAGAAATGAAAATGGTTAGAAAAATTAAAAAAAATCCTCAACTTACATCAACTGAATTGGCTGCGGAATGTTTAGAAGAAACAGGAAAACAAATTCATTCAAAAACTGTGCGACGAACCCTGCACCGTGCCGGTTACAGCTCTAGAGTCGCCAGAAAAAAACCAGCGATTAGTACAGTGAATAAAAGAAAACGTTTAAACTTCGCGAAGGAGTACGAAAACAAAAATGAAAGCTTCTGGGATAGCGTGGTGTTTTCTGACGAAAGCAAATTTAACATTTTTCAATCCGACGGAAGAACACGAGTTTGGAGGAAGCCGAATACCGAATTGGAAAAAAACAACCTTGTTTCTACTGTAAAATACGGCGGTGGAGGGGTTATGGTGTGGGGTTGTATGTCTGCAAATGGGATCGGAAACCTAGTTTTTATCGATGGTACAATGGACAAGAACGTTTATTTAAATATATTAAAAGAAAATTTGCTGCAAAGCGCCGAAAAGCTTGGCATAAGGGAAAATTTCTATTTGCAACAGGACAATGATCCGAAACATACTGCGTTTGATGTTCGTATGTGGATTGCTTATAATGTTCCCCATATCCTAGCCACTCCACCGCAATCTCCGGACATGAATCCTATTGAGCATCTTTGGGATGAATTGGGCAGACGGGTAGAAAAGCGCAACATAACGAGCAAAATCCAACTTAAGGATATCCTAATGGAAGAATGGAGTAATATTGGTAGCGACGTCACGAAAAAACTTGTGCATTCCATGCCAAAACGTTTAAAAGAAGTTATCATAAATAAAGGATACTCTACAAAGTATTAAATTAATTTCAATTTGAATATTTATGCAAGCTTCATATAATGTGTGAATACTTTTGTCCGCCTCTATTAGTGTCTTAGTATGAAATACTTTTGTTTTTTATTTACACTTTTTGTTGAATTTAGTCCTAGTATTTATACTTAGTTAACTAACAAGTGAATAAATAATTTTGTAGAAAACCAGATTATTACATCTATTTATTTCAATAATATTGAAGGTTGAAAACAAAATAAGTTACTGTGTGAATATTTTTGTCCGGCTCTGTATATAACGACACACAATTTAAAAACGTTAGTACTTTCAAAATTTTTAATTTTTAAAATCCGTCATCCTTTTTACTTTATTTATTTAAAAGAAAAATGTTATTCATGGTTATGTAATGTAAGGGTTTTTTACTTCCTACGAGCGCATTGTCAACTTATTATAGGCTAAATTTTTGTTCACACTAGTCTTTTCACTCTTTTCTTTTTCTGGCCAATATTCTTGCTATGTGTTTTTCTTGATTTCTCAATAAGTTGAGAATTTCAATTGATGCATTACATTTTTTAAAACAAAATATTTCTTTGTATAAAATTTCAAAAAAATAAATTTTATAATTAGCACAAGAAGGATCATTAGACCAAATGAACGGGTCGCCATCTTTACATTTTAATCTCTCCAAATTAGAGTCAATAGTATAGTTTTTTTTTAATTCTTGCTATTCTGTTTAGTTCTTCGGTATAAAAAATAAAAGAAAAAATGTTGCAAAAATATTTCTCTCTTTTTATTGATAAAAACATATAAAATGTTTCTGACAACATTTTCTCCAAACTTTAAAAAAATGCAACTGGATTTTATTTCGTGTGGAATTTCTAAAATAACAGCTGATCATTAGTTCACTTTGCATTTTGATACTAAAACAAATATAAAGCTGCCAATAAATTGAAATTATCTAAATAAAAATTTTTAAAGAATTTTTAAAAAATAAAAAAGGCAAATTATTTTAACTGCTTTTGTTGTTAATGTTTGTAAAACAATGAAGTACACTAAAAAGCAATAAAAACTTGAAAATTTTCCAAGTCAAATTTTTTACATAAAGTTGCTTAACAATTTTCTCAAATTTAAAAAGAGAACTAAGCCTTAATTTGAAAACCTTTTTGTAAGAATTGTTAAGCAACTTTAATTATTCCGCTTGAAAAATAAGACAAATAAATTGTTGTTTCAATACTACGATTTAAAAGAAGACGACATTTTACTGTTCCATTTTATACAACTCATCACGAAATGATTGCCGCTCTTATTATTTGGAGCTGAAAAATATTGTTGTTAGAAACATTTTGCTGTATATAAACATGAATCTAGAAACATATCTTGGCTTCTTACAAATTGAATATGTTACAACTTTACCAACATTATTTCTGATTTATCTTACATGTTTTAAGCAATGTTTCGGTTGCCACACTAAAACGATTGTAAATAAAATTATTAATTAATATGAAATGTAATCAAATTGCCATGACAATAATAACACAATAAAATATAAATCCTTAAAAAACTGTTCAAAAGATTTAAAGTTTTTTTGATCTCTAAAAGATTTTTTATCCACACTTTTTACTTTTAGGGATAAATTCCTTCATCTGGCAATACTGTAAAGGATAACTTTTAGTTAACGTTACTTCTATTTGATAACTTTTCGTAAACATCTCGCAGTTGGAAAAAAATGTTGAAAGAAAATTTTTACTGTTAATGAAGTAAAAAATATTTTTTGATTTTTTAGAAACTGATTTTGGTTGCTATACTGAAATAAAATACAGATTCCCAAAAAATATTCAAAAGATTTAAAATTTTCTGATCTCCAAACAAGATTTTTATTCCCACTATATAAAAAAATCACCATTTTAGGGATAAATTCTTGAATTAATCGACAACTATTGTAGTAAAGAATTAATATGTTGGATTTTTGCTTCTGCAGTTAGTCGCATATCGTAAACTTCTCGCCTTAAACGTATTTGTTATAGAGGGTTACGTTCGTTTGTGACCCTTTTATTTAGCATTAATTACACAGCTGTATCATGAAGCCACGCTCATTCAGTCGAATATTTTAATGCATGGCCGCATCTACTCCATTATCATTTATGTACATCCAGAATTATTATTGTGCTACTTTTTTGACAGTGTCGTTAAGATGCAAATAAATTCTTTTTGGCTTTAAAACAGCTGTTTCCATGACACTTATGTTGACTTTTTCAAATCATAACGTATAAGACGTTTGCTTACTTTTGCAGCTAAAATATTAAGGATTTTTTTGGCATTCCTTCGATGAAATAATAGTGACTGTTATTCAAAATATTTCAATTTTTAAATAAACGGGCACTTATTGTGATATTTTTTAAAAATTATTGTGATATATTTATTTTTTAAATTTTTATGATTTAATAATGCTAATTTTAAAGATTACATACATGTATATATATATATATATATATATATATATATATATATGTGATTAAATATGTATATTATATGTATATATGTATATAACTATTTATGATTATATTTAAAGTATCAAAGCAGTACGTAGATTTTATTTATGTATTTAATAAATAATTTGCCTTATAAACGAAGTGTAGCTCCATAAAAAAAAAAAAGTTGAACTTTTAACTCAAAAAGTAAAAATCATTAATCAATCAAAAACAAAACAAAAGAGAGTCATCATCAGCTTCAAATGAGACTAAAAATAATAAATGATGTTCTAACTCAAATGTAACGGGAATTTTGCGTACATTAATTTACAAGTGAAATTTCCGGAGGTTGCGATGTTATGATAAATATAAATCAACAATTTTTAAACTCATTAACCTTTATAAACAGGCATACAAATGTATGTAAACATAATCTTGATTGAACATGAAAATTAACCATAAGCACGAAGTCTGTATTAAAAAATATCAGTGGCCATTCGTTTTTAAAAAACTATGAATCAGAGTAAAATTATTGGATTAATTAGGGGAAGGTTATGAACGAACAATGTGCTGTAGAGCATCACTTTTCCTTCCATTAATTAAATGGCCGGTATCATAAAAGCGAATCAAAGACCCAAAAACCTTTAGTCGACGTTACGGCATGGTTGACCTTTAGTGTAATGTGTCATCTTTCCAAAGGCAAATAGTCAGGATTTGTTAAGGCCTAAAGACTTTTCAATGAAGCACCATTCTGACTACGTTTCGTGCTGAAATCTTCCAATACATAAAGCTGGTTTATAGTCCACATAGTTATTGTACAACAATTTATGTTTATAGCTCAAGAACTCTGCCAGGTGGACTCGTCGAAGCCGATAGTAATGTATGTCACTCTCGCAAGCTTTCATTTGGTTAAGGAGCATATTAATTTGGCCTAATTTTTCGGATTAATTAAATTCAACTTGCTGATTTTAGGCTTAAAATTTAAGTAAATTTTTTAAGTTACTTAACCCCTTAGTGCCACAAGATCCAGAGATTCCAGAATTCCGACCACACACCGTAGGAAAACATTAAAGCTTTAAACTTAGAGGAGAGAAATCTCACTTAATTTTCAAGTGGGGTATAACTGCTTAGAGGGCATGGAAATAAGTCGTTACTCTAAATCGAATTAACTAACTTTTTTCCAATGACTTTAAGGTTTCTAGTCGCAAAGTCACAATTAATTCACTTTAAATTCTGTGATTTTCTTCTTTACTTTGAAGAAGCGATTGTATTCCATTAGACGTATAACATTTAGTAATTTGTTTCTGATTCTTTCTAAAGATAGTACTTTGTTTATCATTTCGTTCGAAACAATGTTGCTGAAATAGTACTCTGTTTATTTGTTAAAAGTCGCGAAATGTTTCTCGAAGCATGTTTTACAAACTAAAAAGTTTTTCTGGCAACATTTATTTTTCAACAACAAAATAACATTTCGCACAGAATTTTTGACAACCATTTTTTTTAATTTAATTTTGTTGTCTTCAAGGTGACAGGGCCGCTACAACAATAAGAAGAAAAACAGGCACTTAAGTGTATAGTAAACTTTAAAATACAATTAATTACTGCATTATTTTCTTACCCTTTTTAATAACGTTTTTACTAAGATAAGTTTTTAAAATAAATTCAAAACTCTTGTTACAATTCTTTTTTAAAGAAATATAAAATTTTGAAATATCAAATAATTTACTTTTAACAGCGATTTTACACTTTACAAAATTAAGCACAAAATTGTCGCAACGATGCCACCTAGTAAAACTAATTCCCCTGGGTTGTCTTCAAGTTATTTAAAAAGAGAAAAAGACAAAATAAAGTTAAAAATGCGGATAATCGTTTGCTCAGTAAATGTTATCTTCTAAATCGCTCTAGTTTTTTGCAAAATCAAACAGAGTACCAGGCTTAAAGTATAGAGAGAGAGAGAGAGAGAGAGAGAAAGATAGAAATGGGTAAAAAACTATTTCTTGTGCAACAAAGTGACATTTCTCGATATCGTTTCCGTAGAGAATGATGCACAAGAAATTGGACTAAACAATTTTAAAGTACATGACGTTTGCCTCAAGAAACTCAAGACAACTAATATTAAAATATTGGTTTTAAATGTTTTAAACTCTCTTGTACGATAAATTGACAAGTTTTTTAATAAGTACCAATACGGTACAGTCAACGACAAATGAACGAGCGATTTTTTAAGAAAAAAGGTATGCACTGCAACCAAAAAATTTTGTATAACCTGCACTTCATCTGCATATGCCTCCCGAAGAAATTTTAAGATTTCTATCGGTTTTTTGCAGATTCCCTCTCTGTTCTGGTTTTATATTCTGTGGCATACAAATTCACAGTCCTCAGATTATGTTCAGAAAATCTGTTAAAGCTGCTGCTTATAATTTTTAATCTTCTTCCGTAAACTACATGGGCCTGTGCAGAGGCAAGTAAATGCTTTAAAGAGATTCTTGTGATTTTCACATGTCTCAGTTCGAGGGAATTAACTCAGCGATATACCCTGGTGCTCTTAATATTTTTCCAGGTTTCTTAAAGGAGTTTGTCCACAAATCCAAAATAATTTAGGTCTAACCGTCTGCACCCACTGCTCCCCTTTTGAAAAGTCCTTCTGCCTTTTCGTTGAAGAAAGATAAGGCCGTCTTGCCTTAGAATCTTCAGTTAGCAATTATTAGTTTGTTTTTATATTTTCATCTATTTCTTTAAAATTTGTTGCTCTTCCCGGTCAGAAAAAAATATTTTGTTATTGACTTGAAAACTGTAAAAAATTTCTAAAGATACATTTTGTGGTTTTCTTTTTCTGAAGTAATTATTTTGTCCTTCGCCAATTAAATTTTCATTAGTAAAGACTTACGCCATTTCCTCTAAACAGGCTTTTTATGTTGTAAAATAACTTTGATTTAGCACATCATCGTTTATGTAGAATTATAACTTGCAAGTCATTTCTAGTGGTTGTATGCTAATTGACCTTAAAATACTATAAGTTTTTTTAAAAACATGATGCACTTAGAGAAAGAATTTAGATTAAGAAAGGAAATTAAAAACAAATTTTATTGTCACTAAAGAAGTTTTGTTGATTGTTCATTGACTCAAAATAATAACTGAAAATTTTGCTTTAGTTAAAAAAAAATAATAATAAATGTAATATTTCAAGCATAAGCTGTCAGTTTTACGGGAAATAGAAATGTTTTGTTAAACGTGTCATTGATAATTAGCAAAATATTATTGAATTACATTTACATTTTAAAAAAAGTTTTAAAAAGAAATACAAATATTTTCACACAATGTTTAAATATTTTGAAACACGTGTGGTAGATAAAAAAGTGTTGCCAAACGTATAAACAGTTACACATTAAATACGCCGCTAAAAGCGCTTTAGCATGCAAATAGCTAGTTTGGTTTATGGTTATCTACCTAAAACGATTGTTTTCATCCTTCACCATTTCAGCCTTTAATCCTTGAATTGTGCCAAAAACAACTAAATGAGAGTTATAAAGTATTGAAAACTATTACGAAAATTTCTTGAAAATTTGTTAAGAAACTTGGCATTGGTCCATTTGGATATTTTAAAAAAGCTATTTTTAATAAGTGAATGAATTACCGTCTGTACAGAAGAGTTGTACTATGTTTTCGATAAAATAAAAATTTTATGGAATCTATAATTTTGATTACATTTCAACTCAACAACAAAAGAGTACCGTTAATAAATTTGATGCAAAGCTTTAGGTGAAGGATTCTACAGGAACCACGGTTGGATTCTGACAGCTCATATGAATTATATTTTATGATCTTTGGCAAGTTTTTTTTCAGGCAATATATGCAAACTGGGTAATAGCAGGTAAGATTGCTATATCCATCAACAACAACAAAATAAATATTGGACTTTTGAACTTTTCGTGGAAAAATTCGGAAAATATGGGCGAGCGCCAATTTTTTCACTTGATATAATTTTTTTTTATTTTTAAATTATCGATCGTCCCATATATTTGTTTTTTTTTTAATTAAAGTTACTTCGCTAAACTAGATTCGTTCTATAAGATGTGAAAAACTAGAGGCAGGCGTGCTGCTTTGCCCGCTGCCTAGAAGCACATGGACCGTTTTTGCTGATTTTCAATAGCAAAATTTTTAAAACTATGTTTTATAGATCTTGAATTTTCTCTAGCTCACCTATTGTCTTGACAAAGTTAATTTCAACTCGAACACGGACGGACAGACGAACATCTCTCAATCGACTTTTCTATGCATAAGAACTCAAGTATCGAAAATTAAGTTAATGAAAACCTGCCACTTTTTGTGACAGTAAGCAGAAAAACTCGAAACAATTAGTTCTGCTTTCGCAAATATTTAAATTAGTTTTTAGGGAAATAAACCACATAAAGCTCTAAAAATGTATCGGCAAATATCCGTTGTTTACACAATTAAAAATCTTCAAGAGCGATCTGGTCATAGTTGAAACAAGATTTGAAACAATATTTTTTTTTCTTTTTTATTTGCAATTCTTTGCAGAAAATGCAACCAAAATCAGATGCAGTTTCTTTCAGCGCTCAAATTAAGTCTGATTCTTGCGCCAGCGCGAGCAAAAATGTAGCTCTCAGATAAACACCTCCTGCAGATTGGCAAATATTTGAAAAATGTTCTTACAAGATTATTTTATCTGAAAAAATCTTCAATCTATTATAAAAAAACTCTTTTGTTTAATTTTAACTTTTACTCAACTCTATTGGAACACTACAATTTATTTAAAAATATCAATTTTATTTTTATTCCAAACGTTTATTAATCCAAAATTTAGTTGACAATGTTTGTTTAACCCATTTATTTATTTACATTCCGAAATTTCTCTCTGTGTATTTGGTGGTCTCTTGCTAATGCATAAGATATACCGGTTTTAGAACTGTTGTTATTATCAAACGTATTTAAAATTTAACGAGACACTCTTTTCAAACTTACAATTCAATTTTGTTTGTAGAAAAACAAAAAAATCCCAACAGATTCTTTAGAAGTTGTAGCTAAAATTCTTAAAATTGCGGAAAGAGTTTTCTTGTTTGTATTTTAATTAATGGTCACTCTCAAGAATATGTAGAAATATTTTAATTACAAAAAGATACATTTACCACATTAAACGAATTAATTAGTTTAATTTATTTTTATAAAATTTTGTTTTTATTATCAACTGGAAAAAATCACTAGATTTGGTTGGGGCTTTATATTTTTTCTTTTTGGTTTTAAAAAAATGCTTTTTGTTTTAAATTTTGCTTTTATATATACATATATATATATTTTTCTTTTTTATCGTTTTTAAGAAATTTATTATTTTACATTAAATTTTTATTTTTGGTTTATATTTTCAAATTTAATTAATTTTCACTCAAATGGAAAATATATTATCTACACGCATTCCGTTTTGAAGAAACAAATTTTTTCAATGTTTTTTTATTTATAAAAATTTTATATTAAAACTTTTTTTGTTTAACAGCGCAAAATTCAAAATTAATTTAACCACAATCTCCGTTGAGCACCATAAACAGACTGTCTGCTTCACTGCGGTCAGTTCTTTGAATACCTTGATTTTTTCTATGGTACTTTTTGGTTAAAAGTTTTCTTCTTTGTCTCTTTCTGTCTTTAAAACTTTCTATGTCTCTCTTGATTTAACATTAATAAGTAACATATACTGAGTAACTTTAACATTATGTTAACTTAATGTTTTGTATGTATTCAAATATGGTGAATATACTAAAAAAAATTTCTGTTCTTTAATATATCGACTTTAAAATGTTTAAAAAATTTAGGAGGAGGTTTTTAATGTAAAACATTTGAAGCAGAATTTATTATAATAGGACTGCTTTAATCAATATAGGAGTTTGGTAACTTAATTCCGCGTGTTATAATTTTCAATGGCATGGGAAGTGAATATTTTTATGTAAGTATGTTCCCGTAAATGTTAATTTTCTTTTTATATAATTTAACCAACAACTCTTTAGAAGGAAAAGTAGAAAAACTTTAATTTGTTAGGACCTATTGCAAAGTCGTAGATTATAGTGAATTCAAGAAACTTATTAAAGTGTCTTAACCAAAGTTCAATTGAAACACAATATCCGCAAATCTTTATGAACTTTTGATAATCAAAGATATTTGTTTTTTTAAATATGGCCGTTCAAGGTTTTAGAAAATTATAATTTCATTTTCATTTTCAATACTATTTTTATATAAATAAATATATTTTTAAGAGCGAATTAAAAATAAAAAACCAAAATATAATTTTAATTAGAATCAGAAACAAACAAAACCATTACAAATGTAACGAAAACATCTAAACTATTAAGGAGGTCCAAAATCTAAAGTAAGGTGACCGTTTAAGATTTTTTACTCCACTTTCGATTTAAATTGTACTTTTCTAGCCTTCATTACAAGCGAAAAAAGGGTGCATACAAGTTTATCATTTCATTTATGATATCGTAGATATCCATTTCCGACCCCAAAAAGTAATATAAGTTCTGAGTCCTTATGCGATGTCCGTCTGTCTGTCCATGTTATTATTGAAGTCAACTTTTCCAAGGCACTAAATAAGCGCGAGAAAATCTAAATACGCCAATTTATCAGTCATGATTTCGCAAAAGTTTGCTATTGAAAATCAGCAAAGATCGGCCCATGTTCTTTGAAGCAGCAGGTGAAACAACACACCTGCCCCTAATTTTTCAATATATCTTTTTAACTTTTGTGTGTACTCTTGCAGTTGGTTGAAAATTATATTAAAAATCAATGAAAAAGATTAGAAAACTTGACGAGCGTAGCATTTAGTAACTTATGACAACAACCCTAAGCAACACTTATAATTTTCAAAAGCAACAGCTTTATTTGAAGAAAAAAAACTTGTTGGTATGAAAGAATTTCTTATGCCGCTTTTTATTTAAACTACTCAAGGGCCAATCTGCAGTATGGTTCATTTGATTGTAAGTATATAGCAATCTTTTTATTGTTAATTTTTTAGTTAATTTTTTAAAGTCTTATGTTAACGTCTTAAATCATTTTCTAATACATTCAACATGCATGGTTTAGTGTGCAAATGCTTAAAATTAATTTTTTGCGTCTGGTAACTCCATTTTTAAAACTTAATTTAGAAATTACTTAATAAAATTATTGCTTATATTTTTTGTGCAGATCTTGGCAAATAAAAGCTTAACATATTCTGAAATATACGCTATAGTTCTATAAAAAAAAGCAGTACCACGTGCGAATCGCTAGCCCAATTGAATAATCGTATCACGTCTACTCTTCCAAACCGACCAGTTTTTTGTGTTTTTATACTAAATTTGGGAGTTACAACTCCCACTGTTCTATGCTGTCCATGCCCTCTGTTTTAATCCAGCTTGTTTATTTCCAGTTACATAATAATGAGTGAGTTATTCATTCAGAAGGAGGTTGCTTTTACGGAAAGTGTCACGTTCATTTGCAAATTAAGAAAAAAAATATATATATTCATATCCTATTTTACCATCACCATGATGGGTATCAAATTTCAAAAAAATCAGTCCACTGATCTAGGCAGCGTAGCTTTTCGCCAAACAAACACATTTTATGATTTATATATGTATGTATGTACAATATATCTTTTGCTAATCGAGTCAACACGAACTAATTTACTTAATATGTCTCAGAGTTAACCTTGAAACTTATGACCAACGATATAGCGAGAAAAGAAGCTACACAAAACAAAATCTAATCATAAATTAACCTTACGTTTCAGGGTGACAATAAATTCTACGAACAAAATTTCGTATTATAAATTCATAATAATAGAATGTGGGACTAATTGCCACAGATTATGTTGACTTACGCCGCAAGTACGGCTTGAGACTTATTGAAATAGACTTGCCACTTATAGAAGCCCCCAACAAAGACTTCAATGATATTGTATAGTCTGGCAACTCTTGCAGACTGCAGCGGAGCTTTTGTTAAGCAATGTGTTCACTATCAAGTCACTTGCGGAAGAACTTCTGCAAGTATTTGCTAAAGTGTTTCCAATCAAACCGAAACTTCTAGAAGTCTGCTTTTAGAAGTAGTTTGTAGAAATTATTACGACGAACTTACTGCAAGAAATTGCAGACGTGCTTCCACATAATGTGAGAACAACTTGCTTGCTTTCTTTCGAATGACAGTATAAAAATGTCTTGTGGCAAAATAAGATTAGCAGGGAAGTGTTTGGTTGGGAAATTGGGCGCTACGGCGCGTAGTTTACTTAAAGAATTACGGACCTAAGATTCCATGCAGCTAAAAAATTTCCTGAGAATTTCTAATAATAATTTGGAATACATTTTGTCTTTAATTACAACAAAAGCAGGATATTAAACTGAGATTGGCTATACCTTCCGCAGACCGGCATTTATTTTTATTTTTAAATTATTTTTAAAATAAAAATATATTTAATTCATTTTATTTTCAAAGGTACTAAAAATTAATTACAAATTATGAGTATGTTTATTTTGTGGGCGATTACTTTCATTCGCCCATGTATCTGTATCTTCTGCAAGTCTTCAAAACACTTCCACTTCACATCAAGTCGTTCAAGTAACTTCCAGCAAGCAACAAACACGTGTTTTCACATAATTTCTGCAAGTAACTGCTGCAAGTAATGACTTCTAAAAGTCGACTTCTAATACGTGTTTACATAAAAAAAAACTTCTGGCAATCACTATTGGAAGCATCTACGCAAGAAAACTGGGTAGTGGGCACACGGCTTTAGGACTTTCATTTCGATGCCTGATTGTTTATAGCCAAACGTTAAATCAATTGTCGACTAGAAAGGATATTTGCTTGTGTTGTCTTAAATGAAAGAAAAAATAAATTGTGTAAAAATTTCCATGTGAGAGCTGATATATTCTTATGGTTCAGCTTTCAGACTACAGAAGCCCAAAGGCAATTTCTTTGAATTTTGTTTTTTGCTTTTGTTTCTATTTTAAAACAGAAAATAATCTTAAATTATTCACAACTTGTAAAACATAACATACAGAATAGCAAAAAAAAAAAAAGAAAAAAATAATGACAATAACAATAAAACCATGACAACAACAATAAATAAAAATAATAACAAAACCTGCAGCAACAATAATAATAATTAAAGCGAAATAAAAATAAAAGCATTTTATACATTAAGAACAGATAACAAAAGTGTAAGACTAAATAAAGATTGAAGAGCTGCAGTGGTTTATTGTAATTCACTGTCTGCCTTTACGGTCGTTAGCCAGTCCCAGCGTGTACCTGACCAAGAGCATGTCCATGACAGTGAACTGAAAATAATTTGTATACATGAATTGTGTAAGTATCTACATAAGTATAATGAATGCATACATCCTCTCTTTTCTATACTCCAACAATGTAACTCAAACCAAATGTCAGCATATTTCTTGCCAAAGGCAGACATATGAAAATGAAAATAAATGTATATTTTTGCCATCCTTAAAAAAACGAAAAGAGATGAAAAATTCTACACTTAAACATACAAACAAAATTTTGTCTGTGAGTAGAAAAAGTTTAATGGTTGAGGGCATGGTGTGACCATATCTTGCTAAATATAACGGTAAACTAACTTTTAGAAAAAAGCTTTAGATATTAAAGAAAAATAATATAAATGGTAGTACCTAGAGCATATGTCACGAAAAGTTTAATAGATAATTTTTTGCACAGTTGGCTTACCAACTACCAGCTGTTTTTTTTATTTCTAAATAAAACTCGTTTTGAATACATTTTCAGGGAGTTAAAATGCTAACAACGATTAATATTATAAATTTTGAAGCCTTAAAAATACGGTGAAGTCCTGCGAATAGAAAAAGAAAAGATTTTACATAAATCTTATCTGTTCTTAGTCAGATAACCCAATAAGCTGATTATCTCTATTTCATTGTATTGAATTGAATTCTTTGTAAAGAATTGAAATCCCTGTTATTTGGCAATACTAAAGAAAAGTTTAGCTCTGAGACAAACCTGCATATTTTTTTAAAAAAGTTTCATGTTAAATAATAATGCCGCGTTTTTAAAAATGTTTTCAGCGCATCCAGTTTAAAATTTACCGATGATAAATTGTCCTAGAAAAAATAAATTAAGCTGCTTAATTTAATCCCAGAAGTTAACAAGTGGTCACACTGCTTAATAAACAAATAAAGAAAGAGTGACAAGTTGAATACGAGAGAGAAAGAGATTTTATATTAGAAAGTAATGTAAATGAAGCCGTTACTTTATTAAACAAACAGAATTACACAAAAACGGAAGCTGTCTTAACATTACGGTAATGATTTAGCTTTTATTAACAGAGGATGTTTTTTAACATAAATCTGTTTTTCATATAGTATTTAACATTTCGGGGACGGAAAACTGATTTTTAATTTTTAACTTAATAAAGATTTAATTTATTGCAAAAATAAAAGTAATTATTAAGATTTCAAATAGATTTAATATTAAATTTTTTTTTGTTATAGTATTTTCACAAAGTTCTTTTTATATAACAAAGATTAGTTAAAAGTAAAGAAATACAAAATTTTAACTTTAATATCATACATGAAAGTAATTAATATAGAGGACTAATTAACTGATAAATTAACTAGGAATGAATAACAGTTAATGATTCTTTTAAATTTTAAAGTTTTAAAACAGCTGTTGAGGTCACACAAATTCTCAACCAAGAGTATAGTTTAAACATAAGTTCTAAAACAGTTCGAAGATGTTTAAAATCCAGCGGCCTAGTGCTAAGAACAAAACTTAAGTGAACAAAATCGAAAAAAGCGGTTGGCTTTTGCAAAAAAGTACAGGCATTTTACGAGGGGCGACTGGATGAAGGCAACTTTGTCAGATGAGACAAAAATCAACCGTATTGGGTATGATGGGCGCCAATGGACATTGGTTGATAAAAGATTTGGAGTCCAAGAGCGAAACATTACAAGCACAATGAAATTTGGAGGTGAATCTTTCATGGCTTGGGGCTGTTTTCGTGGAAACCAGTTGGGTGTACTACGCCGAATAACTGACTCATACATGCCAAGTTTTATTATGTTTGGCTTAGATCCGGGTCAGGATGACGACCCGAAGCATACTGCCAGTATTACTAAAAAAGTGGTTTGAATAAAATGGGATTAAACTTTTAGATTGGCCACCCCAGTCTCCAGATTTAAATCCGATTGAACATTGGTGATTGGTGAATATTGAAAAGAAAAATATTGGCTAAAAAAGACCCAGCGAAAACCATCAATGAGCTTTGGGAGCGTTTTATCGAAGCGTGGGTAAATATAAATCCACAGGTGCTAATGAATCTTGTAAATAGTATGCCAAAACGAATAAAAAATGTTAAAACTGCCAGAGGGGGGCACAGGAAATATTAATACTCAAAAACGTAAGGATTTTCGTCAAGGGTCATAATTGTTCACAGCTAACATGTGAAACCTTTTTAAATTTAAGAAGTGAATTTAATATTTTTGTAAGTTTTATCTTTTTTTATTAAAGCATAATGTAAAGATTAAAATCAATTTAAAAAATTTCAATAAAAACAAGAATAAGAATAAGAAAAAGCAAGTTATTTATATTTGATACTGGTTGTTTTGTGAACAATTTTGTCCCCAACTGTATGTTTTAACATTTCCATGAAAAATGAAACACTATAACAACATTTTTTTAGTGTAAGTACTAAAAAATGTTAGTTGTAGTGTTAAGTGGATTAGATCTCAGACATCAATAAAGTAGTAAAATTTTGTGTATAGATGGATCCAATCACAAAAGGGTTAAGGCTTGTTTATTTTATGCATAGTTCTTTTTTAGGCATTTATAATTTCCAATTGTAATTTTTAATTTAAAAATTTGATTACCATTAGTGAAAACAATTGTAGTTGAATTAGAATCATTAGCATTAAATGGTAATGATAAAATCCAAAGTATGGTATATATAAATAGTTCTAAAAAAGTAATCTGTATAGATGATAGTATTAAAATTACAATAAGACATACGTATGTAATTTAAAAATTTTTAGGAAAAATAACTCCATATAAAAATTTTAATAGCAATGAATTTTCCATCTATGTTTGACGTTTAGAGAATTATTTTTCAATGGCTTGCATTTTTTTCACTTTCTCTCCTTCACACTCTCTATATTTCTGTACTCTTGCTATGTTGACTTAAATTGTGAGAAGCATTATTAACAAATACTAAAATTGCATTGAAAATAAAATTTAAATCCCGACCAAAGATGGAGCAGTAGCCAAAAAAAAGTATATATATGTGCGCATTCCTAAATTTTACAACTTATTTCAATCTAGATTTAAATTAAAATGTTAGCAAATTTACTCATTAAACGGTATCACTGTCAACAAAACTCCTACTATTCCTGTCCCCCCTCTCATAACATTTCACACATCACACTGCAAGTGTAAATGTGTTATTTTATCACAAGAAAAGCAATGGTGCAAGCACTAACAAAAGAGTTTTTGGGTGTTTTGTATGGTGGTTAATTCCAACATTCATTGCCGAATATTTTATAAATATTACCACGCTAATACATATTTATGATGCTTCTTGTTGTGGGTACGAAGTACCTACATGCTCACAATACTATATTTTTGATTGTGTTTTCAAGCGGTATTTTTGTTTTTTTTATTAACTTGTATTTAGATGGTGGTATGAACTTGAATGTATAGAAGAAAATCGATATTTTAAAATGAGAAATACTCTCTTTTTAAAATTTTCTGTACATATTCCTTTATTATTTTTAGTTTGAGTTCATGTTTATTTATTTTCTAATATGTTTTGCACGTGTAATTTTTCACTTATATTTAACCGCTTTAGAAATTTATTTCATTGCGTAAAAAATAGATAAATTACTTATATATACAGTAGGCTATATAAATTTAGGTACATTTATTAACAGCAAATTTAATAAGATTTTATTTAAAATTTTTCTAAATTTTATTTTATGAATTTATTGTCTGTTTAAAAAACAAACTGCCAAAGACCTTTTGGCACCTTTTTGGCGTAAATTTGTTTGGTTATTGATTTGCCTTGATCAGGAATAAATTCAAGTTCAAATTGAGTTAAAGAATTTATTTATATAAATGAATCTTTATATGAAACTAAATATGAGAATGTCAAATTTTATTTATTAAATGGCAAGCGGAAGATCTGGTTTTAAATCCCAATAGAGCAAGTATTTGATGTAAAGAAAAAAGCTGTAAAATTCCCATTTGCCTGAATAACTAAGCGTCCTACAAGAAAAAAAGTTTTAATCTGTGGTCATTTAAAAACTCGATTTAGGAACAGCGGCTGAAATGGTGAAGTTGCCTGCATAGAAATATAAGGAATTGTGCTGCAAACTTTGAGGAAATTAACCACATAACGACAGTATGTAGTCGTCATACCTGAGCTTCAAGCAGAAAACAAGACATCATGAGTCAAGCTTAGCTCGAGTTACAGAGAATTGTGGGGCGAAGAACTGCGTAATTTTAGGTAAGCACTTATTTAGCGCCTTTCACAAAAACTTAAATCCTACGAAAAAGTGTGATTGTGTGAAAGCAATGTATGAAACAATACGGAAAGAAATTTGACGTCCCATAATATTGAACGATTTTTAGAAATTTTTCTAAACGCTAAAACTTCTCATTTTATCAGGGTTGTTTTTTTTTCAAAAGCAAATGAAGAAAACAACAAAAGCAGCTGTTGAGCAAATAAACATGCCGACTGCATCGCAGACGATAGCGTGCCGTCGTCTACGCTATCTGTTCTTTGTCTGGCAACTGCTTAAAATTTCTCCTACACTTGTCGCTTAAATATCTCTTTTGTTTACAACAAAGTACAAATAGCTGCAATTTTTATAACTTTTTTTATTTTGTATTTTTATTTACCAAGAAGCGGAACGGCCAAAATTGTCATGAGGCGGCATTTCCGCACCATACATAATATTCTTCAGTCGCCGTTGCTTAAATTTAGTGCCAGCTTTGTAATTTTTATTTTATTTGATGTATGATAGTGTGAAAACAAAATGTAATGCTACGTTAGATTTATTGACAATCACTACAATTCTCAATTGATTTCCTTCTTACAAAATGCAATGAAAATCTTAATACTCAGTATTATAGTGTGAAAGGGGCTTTAGTAGACAAAACATTGTGAAAACTAACCGAGAAGAGCTACAGAGTAGGAAATATAATATTATTAAAGTACCAAAAATGGGTAAAATAATAATTGGTGTGCTAACATCTGCAATACAAAAGAGCTGTGTGCTGGAAAAAAGGCAAAAAAAAAAAACATACTTTATAATTTCATTGTTTAAAATTACAAATTTTTGAATGGTATAAAATCTCAGTTAAAAACTATAGGTGTTTGAAAAGATATTTTTTTATTTATTTTTTTATTTAAGAGTACTTTAAGTAAAAGTTTTGTTTTTAAAGAGGTGTCTTAAAAATGTACTTTTCATAAGGGTATTTTGTTTATTGTATATTTTTTTGGAAGATACTTTTATATGTTTTTTTATGTTTGTTTGAAGAGGTACTTTTTACAAAAGTACATTTTTCAAAGGGTTCTTTTTTCTCTCTTAAAAAATTCTTAAATAAACTTGTTTCACTTTTTATTAAGTTCAACATTTGAATTTATTATTATCTGTGAAATACTCATTAACATAATGATGGGACGCCACTTGGAGGTCAATAGTGTTAATATTTCACATACGTTAGGAGGGGTCTATGTCCTTTTTCTGCCAACATTTTCGTTCACAAATTTTATTTAAGTTTTTTAATATCTTTTTTTTTGGTCTTTGTTTTGTTTCTTTTTGCTAACCTCTTTAGAATATTTAACTATATACATACATACTTATAAAGTTCAATAACATTTTTAGAGAGTTTTTTGTTCTTTGTTGGCAAATAAAGCAGAATTTTCAGCCAACTAAAAAAAAACTAGGGGTAAATTGATTTGTTTATTTTGTCTTTTCATGGTCGTGTGTATCTATTTATTCATTAAATTCATATAAATCATGAATCTAATTTGTCTTTTATGAAAGAAAAAATATTCTTAAAGTTTAGCTTTAAGCAACCGATTAAACAAGGGATTAAATAAAATGAATAGAAAATTAACCATCGTTTAAATTTAAATTTAATTTTTATTTAATCAAATATATATTTTTTATTTTAAGGGTAAAATGTTTTAAGTTGTTTGAACTAAAAAATAAAGTACTATAATTTAATTTACTTAAAATCTCTGCTCTTCAAAGTTTTTCTTTAGCTTTTTCTTTGACGACAAGAGCACAGCACTTTGGACGTGCACAATTAAGTTTTCATGCAATTATTTACATTTATTTACATGTACTTAAATATGTATATGACCATTTTATACATGTGTATGTATGTACATGTAATTTTTTAAGAGTTTGTATATTTATTTTAATGTATAAACCTGGTTTTGTCCCTCCTTATAAAATGTGTAACGAAATGAAAATTATTTGTTTCCTTGTTTAAAACGTTTTAGTTTGTTGCAGCAGTTGAAAACAGTGAATTTATAAAGATTGAATTAAGTCGTGTAATAGTTGTAGTTAAAAAAGAAGTTGAAAAGGAAAGTTTAGAAATTTCCTTTTACAGATCTTTTATAGCAATAAGAATGCTTGAAGTAGGTGAAATAAATTTAAAACCATTCAACTCTCTTTCGAAGCTTATAAGGAGAGCGAAAGTTACTCTCTATCTCCAATTCTAGAAAAACGGAGCAATTTATAAATGTTACAAAATATTGATATATTTGCTTAGTTAATTATCACAAACATTCCTTGATTAACTCACGTATTCACTACTACCTTTTAACTTAAGCTGGATTCACCCATTGCTTCCGAAAAAAATTTTTGTTCCGAAAAATTTTTGTTCCGAAAAATTTTTTTTCATATGTAGTTTGACGTGTTTCTTTTTGAGAGAGAGAGAGAGAAGCACTTCAAATTACATAAAAATGTTTCGTAACAAAAATTTTGTTCAGAAACAATGGGTGAATCCAGCTTTAGAGTCAGAAATAAAATATTTTGGGCAAAATTTACTTTACTAAGAGAGGAGAATAATCTCCATACTTAAGTTTACGGCCTTGCAGGTACCTTGCAGAAGTTTACTACAACTAGGTACCCCAGCCATGTACCTCTTTTTAAGATTTGCCACTTTTTCTCATATTTTTTTAAAGAGAAGTAGCACTTAAGACATTAAAAGCTATTAGTTTTTCTTAACCGTGCTACATTCCTTAGGAAAGGGATAGATGAGAGATAAGATAGGTGGTGAAGGGAGAAAGATAGATAGTTTTTTTACTTCGCCAGCGAATATGATTTGAAGAAGTACCGACGAAGCAGGCTGCGCGTTTTTAATGTTCATATATTTGTATTTATACCACTAAACAGAAAAAAAAACATTTTTTTGTATTTTGATTGCCGCAGGGGATGAACCCTGGGCAACCAGGTTTGTAGTCAACGTGTTTACCACTTTGACTACAGCAGCCTATATAATATAATTTTATAGGCTTAAAATATTTATAAACCCTTTAATAATAAGTATAAATCGTAAGGTTACGAGGGCTGCTATATATATTTCTGGCCTGGCAACACTGAGTGCTGCCAAGTGCAATCTGACATTTCCATTGGAAAGTTTGTCATTTTTAAGCATAATCGTACTCAAAACGTTTTGACGTACGACCATTATTTGTGTTGTTTACAGTGACTTGAAAAAATTAATATAAAAAAAATGGAATTAACTCGTGAACATTTTCGTGCCATCATTTTTCACAACTTTCGACGTGGTTTATCACAACAAGAGTGCATTGATGAACTTAAATCTTTGTATGGCGATGAAGCACTATCCTATAGCACTGTGAAAAATTGGTATAATGAATTTAATCGTGGCCGAAGCTCGCTCAAAGACGAATTCCGTGAAGGTCGTCCAAAAACGGCTGTTGTGCCAAGAACATTGATGCCGTGCGTGAACTCATAATGCAAGATCGACATGCGACATACCGAGAGATAGAGACATCCTTGGACATTTCTTCCACCAGCATACATTCAATACTGCACCTGGCCGTAAAAAAGGCTTGTTCTCGTTGGATCCCGCACAATTTGAAAGTCGCTCAAAAAAAGGCTCGTGTCGATTGGTGCAAGAAATGTTGCAAAAATACGATTGCGGTGCTTCAAAAGACGTTTATAAGATCGTCACAGGTGACGAATCATGGATCTATACGTATGAGCCCGAAACGAAACAACAATCGACCGTGTGGGTCAAAGACGAGCAAAATCCAACGAAAGTTGTTCGTGGAAGAAGCACTTCGAAGCAAATGGTCGCCTGTTTCTTCGGCAAAACTGGTCATGTGGCGACTGTTCCGCTTGAGCAACGTAGGACGGTCACTTCTGAGTGGTACACTATAATTTGTTTGCCTGAAGTCATCGGAGAAATTCGAAAAACCAACAAGAGAAGACGAATCATTGTTCACCATGACATTGCGAGCTCTCACACATCGGCTCAAGCCAGAGCGTTTTTGACCGGCGAAAACGTCGAATTAATGGGGCATCCGCCGTACAGCCCTGACTTGGCACCTACTGACTTCTTCTTGTTTCCGCACATCAAGAAAAAAATGCGTGATCAACGATTTTCCTCGCCAGAAGTAACTGTTGAAGTGTTCAAAAACCATGTTTTAGAGGTGTCTCAATCGAAGTGGAAAAAGTGCTTCGACAACTGGTTTGAGCGCATGCAAAAGTGTATAAATCATGCTGGAGAATACTTTGAAAAATAATAAAACCATTTTCGATTATAAATATTCGCATTTTCACTATTAGGCCAGAAATATATAGAGCAGCCGTGGTATCAGCTAAAGTTAATGAATTATTTTCATTTAAAAATTTAAAAATTTTCAGTCCTGTTTTTTCAAAAAGTTTTTGTACCTTTTTGTCCAGTTGACCTTCCAGTTAATTTGGCAAGTCTTAAAATATTTTCTAGAACTTGAAAGTAAGAATGCTTAATTTGGCTATGCCGATTCTTATATACCCTTTACCATATATAAAAATCTTCTTTTGTGAGGTAAGTCAAATCAATCAAAAACAAACAGAAAAAAACAAAAAAATTTCTGGACTAACAGAGTTAAAAATAAGAAAAAAATCTAAGTGCTATAAAAATTTTGAATAAAAATGTCATCGGCTCTTAAAAGATTAAGCGTTCTTTAAAAAATTTTGTGTTATCTTAAAGATCTTAAAGATCTCTTCAAAAGCTTTTAATTATTTCCATGTTGATATCTTAAAAAATATGGTGAACAATCGTACTTTCTCTATACAAATTACAGAGGCGCATTACTCGGAAAATATGGTCGAGTGACAATTTTTCACTTAAGGTTTTTTCTTTCTTATATTTTAATTCTCTATCGCCCCATATATTTGTGTTTTTTTTTTAATTTTTTGTTTTGTTTTTTTCTTGGAGCTACTTTATTGTACTAGATTTGTTTCAAATGATATGTAAAAATTAGGGTAGTCGTGATGTTTTGCACGCTGGCACGAAAGACATGGACCGATCTTGCTGATTTTTAATAGCAAAATTTCCGAAACTATGCCTGATTGACGTATTTAAATTTTTTCAAGGCTCATCAAGTGCCTTGGCAAAATTGCTTTCAACACTTAAACGGACGAAAGACAGACATCGTTCAGTCGACTTCAATGGGGTCGGAAATGAATATTGTAGAAACGGAATGACAAACTTAGATTATCATTTTTTGAAGAGTATAAAAATATGCGATTTTCAATATAAGAAATCCTAAAATTTTTATATTTTTTTTTTGTTGCAAAGCACCCTAAAAAATTTCTCCATGGACATTAAGTTTTGTTTTTAAATTCTCTTAAAGGCTTCTTTTTGCTGGTAATTGGTGCATAAAAAGTACGTGTTACTTTTAAACCTCTTCGAACTGTGTTTGCGCAATGAATACTAAGCATTGTGATTGATTTTGTGTCCTAGGTTCGTATCCCAACTGTTGCTAAATTCGCAACATAAATTTTTCTTATACGTATGAAGGCTTGATATCCAGGTATATTACAAGGGCTCTCCTTAGACATAAATTGTCAACCAAGTAAATTAATAAATAAAATAACTGCACCAGCTTCAATAACTATAATGGGACTTAACCAAAAACGCTTTTGAAAAATCTTTTAAAACATCGAAATGACTTGCAATTGCAGGATTTTAGAAAATGAACCATTCTATCTGTCAGCCTTGTTTACCGCCAATTTTCTTTAATCTATCCTTTCCAAAAAAGGTAACATAAATAATTATAAGACATTGTTACCAAAATGTTTTTCTCTTTAAAAAAATATATAACCGTAATTTCTTAATCGTGGATTCAAAAAGTGAAGCCATTTAAGCGACTGGCATTCTAAAAAGTATATCATGACTCTAGATCCAAGACAGAATTTTTTTTTTGCAGAAGTATAAAATAGTCTATTTTTGGGATTTCTTTAAATGATTTGGGAATTTTCTGAGTTCGGAATGTTTGAGTCACTCTTGTTTTATTTATTCACTCTAAATGATCAAATACACACAGAAAAAACTATTTTGAATATATTTACTAATTACTATTTTATTTCCTGTTAGTTATCAGTAGTTCGTGCGAAAATTATAATTTTTAGTAAATTTAGAATAAATTGCAGAGTCGAAAAAAAATTTTCAAAAAAAAAAAATTTTTTTTTCTAAAATATGTGGCAGTAAAAAGAGCTATTCCCTACCCTAATATGCATTTCAAAAATATATAAAAAATATTTTACTTTTTCCCTTTATTCCCAAATCATGCATCAAAAATCTCTCAATGATATCACAACATTTGTGAAGGCTTATAGAAGTGGTCAATATATTCGCCCTGATCTCCTCTACGCGACTTGATTCTAAGTCACTGCTGCAATATCAGATAGAGAATTTTTTATTCTTACTGTTAAATGCTTCTTCTTATCCTAGTGTGGATAGAGATGCCAATGCATCACAAAAATTAGCGCAATTAAAGTCGGCGAGAGTGAAAGTCTCTGAACAACGACCCTGCATTCTGTAAACATTTATTTTTAATTCTGATGACTTAAAAATTTTAACCGAAATATTGAGGAGACAGAAAAGAATTTAAGAAATTTTAAAATTTAAAGTAAAACAAAAATAAATCGAGTAAAACCCAAAATTTTGAATTTTAAAAATGCCTGGAAATTGAAATCGTTTTCTCGAATATTAAAGTCTTTTACAAATTTATTTGTTTAATTTTATAAACACATAAACATACAAAAAGACACACGCTTGTTAAGTGTCCAAAACAGCGTGCAAGACAGCACGATAGAAAACCGCAAAGTTGCTTTGGTTTCACTAAATTTTTTTTTAAGACATATTAATGCTTTTTAAGGATAAATGTAAAGTGTTAGCTCAATTCTTAAAAGTCTTGCGTATTAAATTTAATTTGCCGTGAAATTACAGCTACAAAAATTTAGGGGATCTCAGAATTCCATTCTGCTGTATTGAAAAAATTACTACCAAAATAAAGTCGAATAAAAATTCAAGGTAAGTCTCATGAGTAGATGTGAAAGAAAATAACTTTATTTATTGAGTTTAGTCGATGCCAAAGTGAACCAGGTGCTCTTTTTTCATTCTTTTTATCGAAAGCAGCAACAAATTCTAGATATTGTTACAAAAGAAGATTCAATTCTGTTTAAATTGTAATACAAACACATACACTAATACAAATGTAAAATAAACAACTAAACCATGCTACCATACTTTTCCATTTCAGAAGAATTTTGAAGTTTTAACTCGCCAATTAATAGAAAAAGCAGATGCAAACAGTGTAGTTATACTAAGCAAAACGTTGAACAGAGAAATTACCCACTCGCTTAGCGAATATATTGACAACAATATTCGTAGTTAGTTGTTCTTTTTATTATTTAATATTTGTAATTTATAAGGAAACTGAATGGCATGGCTTATCGCTTAAAAGTTATGAACGGACAATTGGGCAATTTTATTCATTTTTGGGGTTTGTAACGATTTTTATATTTTTTATTTGCGGTGAAGTTTTTAGTAGATTATAATTTTTATCGAATTGCTTCGTAGTTATCCCAAATTTTCGAGTGGATAAATTTAAAATAGTTTCCCACTTGCTTAAAATTTTTTTCTGAGTATTTATTACTTTATAAAATTTTTTATTTTGATATCTCTTTCCTGCTTAGTGTTATATTTTTTAATTCAGATTTGGTGGCGATTTTTTTTAGAAATTTTTTATATATATTTTTTTAATGTTCGATTTTTAAATGTTTTGGGAAATTTAAATTTTCCGTTAACTTTTCGAAATGCTCATAAATTTTCGTTTTTTTTACTTTCACTAGAGTTTTTAAAATTGTAATGCTTTTTAAAATTTTCGATTACTTGATGACTTTATGTTTTTTTTAGTGATTTATGTTATTTTAAAAATTTTCAAAATTGTAAGTATTTTTGTGAATTTTAAAATTAATTGAATAGACGGTTGGACAAAAAAGTAAAGGTTGCAAAGTTAATTATTGCAGTTGGACTCATTAACCTTAACCGGGGTATTTGAACTCCGATAACTATTTCAATACTAAAAAATCGGTTATTCAGTTACGCACACTGTCAAAACAACACTTTGTTGGTATCTGTTTTGTTTTTTTTTTTTTTTTTTGGATATTTTAATGGTTTTTGTAACGCATCAGGTATTTTTAATGTTTGACTCATACTTTTAATAGATTTTAAGTACTTTAACAGGCAGATAATAAAAACAAAAAAAAAATGTATTTTTTTCTCTCTTTATTCTAATTTTATGCGTGAGCCATCATAAAAAAATAATTCAAAACCATGTGAATGACTTGTTAAGTGGAATTAGAATTTTATTTTTTACTTTTTTTCTTCATGACTGAATGACAAATCAAATAATTTTTTAAATTTGAAATTTAGAGAAGACGTACTTATATGCTTTTGGGAACCGTGTTTGTTAGTTTGTCGCCATTGGCACTAATTGCGTGTGTGTCACCTTAAGATCTGGAATAACGAAGATTATTTAATAAGCGGAGTTTTTGAAAACTGCACAATAAGAGCAAACGCCATTTGTGGTTGTATGGAATTGTTTAAAAGCAACATAAGAATGTGCATTGCGCTCTGTATTTAATTGGCTTAGAAAAGTAACATCCATTATAAAACGAGAGAACGAGCTGTCAAAATTTTTATGAAAAATCACTGAAAACATTATCATCTTAAAAGGAGTCAGATAGAGATATATATTTGTATCCTTGTTTCTCTATATCAACCGATTAATATTCATGTCATTCATGTGGACTGAAAGCTTACGTCATTCATGCCTTAACCCACTGATAGGTAGCAGTGTGCAACTTACGAATGGAGGATACAAACTATCGAAGGATATAAAATATTTCACACTCTTTAGAAAAGTCCCCATTATTCAACTTCAGAATTTTTTCATACAATAATTTTTATTTTTTCTCAAATTACAAGTATCAAGAACTTTTTAACACATTTTGTAATAAAAATTACATTTTTGTGAAAGAAAAAAGATTTTTTTGTTTGTCGAGAAGTAAAAATATCTAAAAACGTTTTTTCATTATTTTTTTTTTTAAGTTTTTTTCTTAAACTTTTCAGTCACAAAGTAACGTATAGAAAGCTACAAAAGTAAGTACAAACAAAATTTGTTAAATTATATATTTTTATTTGTATTAAAAAAGTTTTACATTTTAATTTTGATACAATTATTACATTTATGTGATAAACTTACACAAACAACAACAACAACAACAACAATAAGATGTTTTAAATTCTGTTTTTCTCTTATTCTGAAAAAAGAACAAAAAGTGTATTAAAGAAGCAAGTTGTTGTAGGTGATAAAAAAATAAGTAAATGTAGTAAGACATTCCAAGAATTATGTAATCGGATAGAAAGTCAGCTTAGAAAGTGTAAATATGTATTAAGAAGAAATTTGGAATTTCAAATGAAAACTGTTACATTTTTATCTTAGCATTGGGTTATTTTGTTTAACAGACGTGTAAAATCGTCTAGATTCTTTGTATAAAGAAAAATCTGGCATTTTGCTTTAGATGTTTTTTATACAAGTATTTATGTAGGTGTGGGTATAATACTGTGTTCTTTCTTTGAGTTTATTTTCACGTGTGTCAAAAGCACAGAATTTTTTATCAGAACTGTTGTGTTGATATTGCAATTTATGAAAACGCAGTTTTTCCTGTTCAAATGTGGAAGACAAAAATACACAAAAATGCAATAATTTTTGAATTTTTAAGTTGTAAATATTTTAAATTTTACTTTCTAACTACGGTAAAAAAGCAACAAAAAAATTTGTTAAAAACTGTAGCCAGGAAAAACCAGAGTATCGAAAAATCAAGAATTTTAAATTTTAAAATGCTTATAACTCGATCATATTAAAAAATAAATACGCAAGATAAGGCACAATTTTGTAGGTATTAAAAAGACCTCTAAGGCCATGTACATTTTTTAACAATCAGGCAAAAATTGAAGAAATGTCAAGGATTAAAAAAATGTCCATGTGGGAGATACTTAACTTTGAAACCACATAGCGGTGTCCCTAGAAAATGGATAGTATCCATCTTTTAAATTGAAGCCCAAATACTTCTTTGCTATGCTCATGACCATGATCCAAAGATCAATCGAAATAGCTGTTAAAAAATGGCTGAGTAATTTCCAAAACATTTTAAATCTGCTCGATTGTGCGTTGGTAATTATTTTGATCATTATCCTGCAACCCGAATGGATTACTTAATTTTTTAAGGCTTCTTCACATCACTATCGATTATTGTTATTGGTTTTAGGTAGATTAAAAAAGGAATGACGTAAAAAAATTGTTGTCTATTTTTTGCGAACTGACTTTGCCCGTTACATCATTAACTTTTATCATTTAGGTTTTGCTTAAAAGTACCAAATACTATAATGTCATTTTATCATTTTAATCTTAATAAAAAATGAATTTATTATTTTTTTTTTTTTTTTTTTAAGAGAAGTAGCACTTCAGGCATTAAAGACTATTTAGTTATTTTTCGTAACCGTGCTACATTCTTGAGGAAAGGGATAGATGAGAGATAAGACAGGTGGTGAAAGAAGAGAGAGAGAGTTATTTATTTTACTTCGCTGGCGAATCTGCTATGAGAAAGTACCGACGAAGGAGACTGCACGTTTTTTGTTCATTCTGAATATGTATTTGTACCATTAAACAGAAAAAAACATTTTTTTGTATTTTGATTGCCGCAGGATTTGAAACCTGAAACAACCAGGTTTGTAGTCAACGTGTTTACCACTTTGACTACAGCAGCCTCAGGACTTACAAAAGGTTTAACTGTCAAACAAACTGTCATACTGTGCCCACCTTTTGACAAATAATCATGAAAAGATTGACGCTTGAACAACGCTGCCAAATCAGCCATAAAAATCAATGAAGCGATGATTTTTTTTAAGATTAAATGGATTGTTAGCACATATACAAAACTGCTCCATATGCAGTAAAAGAATTCCACAACAGACCCTACAGACCCCACTACATGCAGAAAAATGCACCTTTTAGTGTTTGTTTGACTTTGGAAACTTTAAAAATAAAGCTGGAATGAAGCTGGTGTTACGACCGATAGAGATCCTAACCGCATCACGATCAATAATTCTTTTTTAATGGGATGACGTTGATCCGAATGGCAACTATCAATTTTTTTACATCAAAGTTTGAACACAAGTTGATACCTCTCTTTTATTTGTTTGTGGAACCACGTGAAGTCACTGGCTCATGCTGTCAAGAGTTTACATTATCAAAAATAGCCGCGGTAGCCATAAAGCGTTTTCAAATGTTAATGTCATTTATAAATTTGTGTGTAGAAAAAAATTCAGGATTCTAACTAATAAAAATTTTTGTATTATTATTTTAATTCGAAGTTAATAAAATAAATACGTATGATTTTAATTCTTATAACAGAATATAACGAAAAAATTACAAATTGATTTTAAATAAAAAAAAAAAACAAAATAAAAGTAGTTTTTAGCAGAAAACATGACTGTAAAATTTTGATTACAAAAAGCATTCGATTCCATTCCACACAAACTTGGCTGTTGTTGTCTTAATAAAATTTAATGGAAACACAAATATGTAGACAAACACTGCCAAACAACAACAACAACAATTATGATGCGGTAAATGACATTTGACCTTTTTCATATGAGTTTGGTCACACAACTTTAATACTCATTCCTACAAACGTGTCAGTCATTGAGTTGTTAGAAATTTTCTTTGTTTTTATTTGACAAGCTTTAATAATTAATTTCAACACAATTCACAATTCTTCTTAAAGTAAAATTGGATTTCCATTAAATAAATATGATTTTGATTGCAAAATTATCGATGTAATTAAAGATAATTTTATTAAAGTAAAGGCAACCTCTTTCATCCTTAACACAGAATTCAACTCGATACAATTTATCAATATCACAAACTTTACATAATTTTAATTAAATCAATCGTTTTAAATGTCTGTGCAGCAATGATAACTATGAATTTTTTTTATTTTAAAAGAGAGAGTTATTTTTCGTAACCGTGCTACACTCTTTAGGAAATGAATAGATGACAGATAAGGCAGGTGGTGAAAGAAGAAAGATCCACACAGAAAAAAGACTGGTAAAAATTCCATCGATATGTTCAAGATTTAATTAGGAATATAATAATTTGATTTTAATTATTAATAAATTATAATCTTGACTTAGTTTTTATATTAAAAGCTAACATTTGATATTTGCCTCCAAATGTTGGTTGTAATAACTTTTAAAATAGTTAACCTGACCGATTTGTATCTTTACTAAAATCTATTCTATTAATTGGAAGATGCAACTAAACTTATTCAGCACATTACTACTGAAAACCGAATTTTGGTAGTTAGAATTATAAAAATCAATTGTATCTTCTAAAATAGAAATATTTTTGACGTACTAAAAATAAAATTTGTACACATTATACAAAAAATCAACAATATTTTAGTTTAAAAGAACAAAGATTTTTTCAAAGTGGTGAAAAGTTGTATGGTGGTTCAATGTTGTATGGTGGTAAGTTTAAAATTATCTCACAAAGCCATATGTAAATAAAAGAAATTTAAAAATGTTTAATACTTTTCACAGAGGCAAGACTTGCGGTACAGGATGGCAAGTTAAAGAAACTATATGAAAAAGGGTATCTTGATTTCAAAGAAGCAGTTGCTTTAAAGAAATAATTCAAATCATGAAATTTATGATGTAAAATCTTATCACTGTAATTTATTTTTTTTTAATAAAAATGAATATTAAAAAATTATATCGTTTTATTTAATTCACAATAATATTCTATAGTCACCCAAGAATCATTTAAAAAAATAGTTGTGAGTGCTATACTCATTCAGTTATTACAACCGAATTCAAGATAATATGCACAACCGACAAATTCGATTGGCAACGTATTCGGTTCCCCCAACGAATTTCTTTTCTCTGTGTAGATAGTTATTTTACTTCGCCAGTAAATCTGCTATGAGGAAGTACCGACGAATTTGATCTTTTAACTGTTATTTTTCTAAAAAAGACTGATATTGTTTAAGTAACCAATGCAGCTGTGCCTACCAAAAAACACCATAAGCCTTTTTGCAAAGATCAGGCTAAATTTTGACACTGGCAAGAATTCTATGAAGGATCACAAGTTGCTTCCATTCATATCAAAAAATAAGATATTTCAGCACGCTGCCGTGACATTAGGCCATCCTACGTTGAGATCAGTAGGGAATAGCGACCATTTAATATGGAAGAAAAGCACCTATCCCTGTTTTAAGTTTTAAAAACTTATTTTTCGACGTGCTAGTCCGCTGCATTTAGCAATCTAGAAGATTATGTGCGATTCTGTTTTTTTTCTCTAGCAACACTGCCGGCTTAAAATAAGGTTACCAGGCCATTCCCCAACTGTTAGAACTTTGAGTACTATATGGCATTTGTAGTGCAGAAGAAACGAACCAGATCATTCATCCTAATGGATAAGTAAGAAAGAGACAGACATTCACAGAGAAAATAACATTTTTTTCTAATTTTGAAGGGTCTCTGTGGTTGCTGCAATTCATGTTTTCGAAGAAACCCATCTTTTTTTTTAAATTTTTCTGTCAAACAGTAATTCTTGCATAGTGTCCGCCTTCTTGGGTGTGCACTTTGAGGAAATTGCTTCAAGATTCCGCTTTTAATAGATTTAAATAGAATTGAAGATAGTTCTGTGTAAAGTATCCTGGAGACAATCAAATAAATTCATCAAATGCTTGCATATGTGTGAGCAATCTGTATTTGTCCCTGGGCATGCAATTGAGAACGTTAATCACCATTTGCATTTTGATTTCGAAACTATCGTTATTCGATAATAATTTATTTTTATTGGTTCGTTAAAGAAAACTAAGAAATATGAAAAAAAAAACTTCGAAATAAATTTAATTTTCTTAAATCATCTATTGCAGCATTAGAAAATTGCTATTTAGAAGACTCGAACGATAATACGTATTGTTTTTCTCACGGTTGGAAAAGACTTCCAGCTTTACATTTCATGATGCTGGTGGGCATTAATATTATTTAATGCAACGAAATATAATTATTTTATTCATCTAGATATGGGTATTTACATAGCAACTGAGCTTGTTTAGGTCAATCGCTGTTAAAAACGATCAAATAATCATTCGTCAAATGAAAAAACGTATACATTTATCCGTAAATAGAGGACTACACTCAAGATTTTTGAACGCTGGCAAGTTTATTTGATCGTCTCTAAGGCACTTAAGAAATATTCAAAAGCAAAACCTTCCTAATAACTGATATTTTAGAGTAATACACAAGGCTTTCATCGGGGAAAGGATATGAGATCTTTCAAAAAGATCGTTTGAAAAGACACCAGAGTGACCTCTCTCTCTCTCTCATAGGTCTGCTGATAAAATTTAAAAGATAAAATAAAAGTAAATAAAACGGTACCCCTTAAAAAAAACTAATGAAGCTTTATTGTGGCTGCAATGAAATAAATTTCGTATGAAAAATACTGATTTTTCGTTTCCCAATGGATTAAGGGAACATGTGTGGTATATTTTCAGGTGTACTTTTTTATTCAGTTTACTGACTTTGATATGAATTATTATGAAGAAAATGATATCTTGCAAAACACTTTTACTTCGCATTCTTTCTCATCTTAAAGAGAATTTAAACGGTTCCCCAATTATGGTAAAATATATTATTTTGACTGCTTTATTTACCACGCCTCTTAAAAAATCCGTACGTAATAAAAACAATTAAGAGTGGTATATTCGGCTATGCCGAATCTTAATATAGTTTTCATTATATATGTAAATCCAGTTTAATGAAGTAACTCCGATCAATAAAAAAACACATTTGGGCTGACAGAAAATTAATATAAAAGAACAAAATAATACGATTTATAATTTTACATTAAAATGTCATCCGCTCTTAATGGGTTAAGCATTTTTTTTTAAATTTTAGTATTTCCTTAAAGATTTCTTTGGAAGCTTTTAAATGATACCCATATTGACCATATTGCCAATCATTATTTTTTTATGAAAATTTTAGAGGCCCACAATTGAGAAAATATGGAGGAACGCCAATTTTTCACTTGATTTTTTTTTTCTCATTTTTCAATTCTTTATCGGTTCATAAATATATATTTTTTTTTTGTGTGTGTGGGTGTTACTTCTTTGATCAAAATCGTATGGAAAAAATAGAGGCCGGCGTGGTGTTTTGCCCGCTGCCCCAAGGGCAAAGCAAAATTTTCGAAACTATGTCTGATCGATTGATGTATTTAAATTTTCTCTAGCGCCTTGGCAAAGTTGATTTAACATTTACACGGACGGACAGACGGGAATCGCTTTTTGCAGTAAAGGGTATAAAAAGGGAAAGCCATTATTTAGTAAGCAGGTTCAACCCGAATATAATTTTTTAAGGAGATTTTTTTTTTTTTACAACAGCAGTATCGATTGCAAGGCTTAAAGTTTAGCAGTAACGCATGATTTGTTAGCTGAAGTTTTAGATCGACTTAAGGCGGGCTGGCTTAAACACATACATAATTACTTCTCATACATGCTCATACATACATATGTGTATGTAAATTAAAGCCTAAAAATCATATTTATTTATTAAAATGATTTTTCTTAAATTTTCCTTAACAATTAAATTTCATTTTATTTGTCGAAAACAGGGTTTGAATTTATTGACAGCAGACACAAATGAACATTGTCTGTCAAACAGGTGTAATCTATTGTCTGCAGATATCAAGATGTTAATTGAACTACTACAATTGAAAGATTTTACACAAAAAGCAGACACATTCTACCTGCTCGTCTGACATCTGTCTATGTACCAGTAGATAATTGTTACCATCAATAAAGTCGGTTACTTTTTACAGTTGATTTAAAAATAAAAGTTTTTTGTCAACTACTTTTTAAAACGTAAAATGTTGGAACTATAAAACTTTAGCATCAGCCAGTAAAAACCAATTTATTTTAAATCGTAAGACAATAACAATTAATAATGTTCAAACTCTTTTTTTTTATCTCAATAAATTTTTCTCACCAAACTAATAAAATGCAGTAAAAAAAAAGATTCCATTCATAAAACTTTTAAGCTGATAATGTGTGAAAGAAATTCCTGTTTAAGAAATGAAGTCATCTGAATATAAAAAAGTTTTAAATCTAATATCCGGTTACATATGCAGACAAACAAATGAAAATCATAAACTAAAATCATGTATAAAATCTTTTTGAAAAAAAGCGACACTAACAAATGGAAATTATACCAAATAATAATAAAAACAAAAAAAAAAACAACTTCTTGGTAAAGGCACCAACAATCAGACGTAAAAAGAATTAAAAAAAAAACTTGTTAAAAACACTCTTGTTAAGGTCAAGATTATATGTTTAATGTATGTAAAATGGATACTTATCATCTTAATGCCACACAAAGGCTTGTAACTACGTCAGCAGATAAACAAAGAATGCATAAACACAATATAAGCAGAAGGCGTTCGTGTATAGTGACTGGGGCTGGTAAATGTTAAAATTTAAAATTCATTGGCAGCATATTTTTCGTTTATTCTGGTACATAAATCATGTAGAAAATTAGCAACGCCTCGTTGTGTGTTGGTTTAATGGGTATCATCGCTCGTTTGTAGAATTGACTCCCAGACCTGCGTGTATTTTCGCGCGACAAAAGTTGTCTAAGCTTGTCATTCCGTTTTTATTTCTAAAATATCCATTTTCTACCCCAAAAAATATATATTTATAAATATATATATATATATATATATATATATATATATATATATATATATATATATATATATATATATATATATATATATATATATATATATATATATATATATATATATATTATACTTATAATATATAATATATAATATATAATTAATAAAACAAATTAAATATGAATGTTATTTTTAAAGTACAATATTAATCAAATATATGACCAAAAAGACGTCACCACTAAATTGTGGAAAAAAATTTTGTCCTTTTTTTAAATCCTTATTAAAAAATATAAGATCCTACTCAATAAAAGAGTAAGTCGTCATTCGTTATGAAACTAACATTTGTAAAAATAGTGGTTACGTCTTTTTAATCATCGCGACTTTAATAATTTTTTTTTAAAAACAGAAATCACAACCAGAAAAAAATATTAATTGTTTGGTCTTTTGGAGGTTTGAAAGCCAGTACTACAGAGACATGGAAGAGAACAGGCTGAATTGCACCCTAAACAGAAGAGGTTTCTTCAAACTATACTTGTGCCATATAGTTCAATTTAGTGATCGCTCCTTTTAGTTCAAAGTTTGAAAATGAACTAGTTCAAAATTTAGTTTAAAGGCTCTCTTTAGTTCAAAATCTCTCTTAGTTCAAGTTTCAACTTCTAGTTCAAACGCTTTCTTTAATTCAAATGTTCTTTTTAAAATATGATGGCAACAATACTGTAGCATTGCCATAACGAATGTTAAGTTGAATGCGTGGCAGCACTAATTTCATGTCGGAAATTGTCAACAAGAAAAAAAAGCCATGGATTCTAGTTTATCTTGTCTGGTAGTTCAAATACAAAGTATAGTTCAAAAATGAACTAGGTGTACTTAAATGTATGAACTAGTTTGCTTAGTTCAATCGATGAATTCGTTAAAATAAACTAGTTCGTTTATAAACTTCACAAGTCTACTTCAAACCCTTAAGAATGGAATTTTGAATAAAACTTGACAGAAGATGTGGAGCAGTCAGAGGATGTGTTGAGTGCTGTGAGAGATCTTTAAGCATTTTTATATCGAACCACACAAGCAAAGCTTTGTGACAAAACTAGGACCTTAGGTTGTGGGAAGGAGGATAGAGGGGTAGTGTGTTTGAATATTCGATTTAAACTTTCTAACATTGAAAGTGCAGGAAAGACCTCTTTTAGATGATTTCACATGTGAAATGTTCAGCTAAAAAAAGAATTCTCTCTGCAGTTTACTGACAAATCGACCCCAAATGGATGAGCTTTTAATGAAGAGTGTATTGTACGCATATCGGGAACAAGATCCCTAATCCCGTTAGAGCACATTACTTTATACTTTTGATAAAACTGCGGAACACAACCCACATTGCGTCAAAGTTTAAGAGAGTCAATAGAGTTGGATACCCTACCTATGAGCCTCTTACCCCTCTCCTGTACGCGGTCGTGTAACTCCAAAAAGTACCTGTCCATACATGAGATTTGTATTCCATTTTTCTTTTGCAATAAATTCTAAGCGGCACAGACTATCTGTAGCAAAAGCATTTCTAATGGGCGGTGATTTTGTCAAAGTCCGTGCTTAAAATATCTAGTTGAAATAAGCAAAAAAAACATAACTTGTTTAACTTACAGTAAGCGATTCGATCCGTCGTCTTTCATAAGACACGTTTCGTCTGCCAATTTATTAACATTCACGCATGTCACACATTTTGATCGGAATGTTTTTTTTTTTTGACTATTTCGATCAAATTTGTTTTAACTTCTCTTACGATTCGATTTTGTAAATTCATATAAAATGCTGAATCTCAACAACATGGCAACATTGGACACACAAAACTAACAAACAGACTAATCTTAATATGGATACAAAATCAAAGGAAATATAAAAACTGCAAAAACTTAAATTTGAAAGAAAATAATTTATCATTTAAATTTAATAGTGGTTTCATTTTAAAGAAATTTTTCGTTTTTTGTTTTCTGAAGAAACAATTTGCGAAATTTAAATTATTTTCGATCGAAATTGGGGTATGTGATCCGCCTGATTAATTTGTTTGCTTATTTCAATGAATGATTTGTTTGTATATTTGAAATTATATTATTATTTAGAGTTTAATTCGAGCTCGCCTTAATCGCATAATTACACAATGAAGTTGGACTTGTAACACTTACCCTTCATTCTTATTTCTCTTACTTTCATGATCGTCAGTCTTTTTTAAAATTGCTAATCTCTCTTTTGTTAGGGATGCTTGGCTTCATTTTAGGAAATGGATTGCTGTTGCCATTAATGGACTGCTCTATCAATTGACAATCCAGGAGAAAGCGAGAAGACTAAGTTTTAAATGGTAAACAAAGTGAACGGAGCAGCGCATTAAAAAAAACGAAGGAGTTGAAGGGCACATAATTCAAGATTTACGTAAACAACGCCACGTATTGGATAAGTGAAAGAAATCAGTCGAGTTCATTCGTTTATACTTTTGAAAGTTTTTAAAGGTTACTTAGAAAATTTAATTCTAGGTAACTTCGGTGAGATAAATTTAAGCTCGAAGGGAGGTAAAATGCATAAACTTTTGACAATTTTTGCGTATGAGTAACAATTTGGAAAATACTGAATGAGCGAAACTTTTATTTATTAGAGTTTTATGTTTTGAAAAAAGAATAATTCAATTATTTTTAAATCAATTCTTTCAAATTAAATTAATAATAAACCAAAAATACCTTTGTTAGGAAAAAGTTGTAGCAATGTAAAATTTTAAGCTCATTAAATATAAGAGTTAGAAATTAAAAACAATAGAACTTAAATCTTTAATTAATTATATGATATAATAAAAAACATACACCTACTCCAGCAAGCAAAAATTGAAAGAAAAATCTAATCAGATTTAAATTTAAACAAAATATAGAAAATATTTAACACGATTACTGTCAAGTTATTACAACACGTGTTACAAACTCAATTATCTATACAACTTTTATTTGTAGACAACAATTTTCGACACGTTTTTCTCTTACTTCTTTAACTTTAAGTTCTTTTTTCTTTGTCCTCCTAATGATTAAAAATGATAAAAACAATAAAATACATAAAGAGAACAAATCCACCCTTGAAAAGGTGCTGCCAACAAAAATCTTTTAACAAAATCAAGAGAAAAGTAAAACATTAGGAATTTATTTTAAAGAACTTTTATTGCAAACAACAACTACCACAACGTGCTTAGTAATTTAAAAAGCAAAATGTCTAAAATCCATTAAAAAAAAGTTCAAAATTAAAATTGTACAAAAAAAAAAAGATGAAGTAGGTATGAAAAATTGTTAAAGCTGCTTTGTAATAAAACGTCTAATAAATTTTACTAACGATTACAGTTGCCAGACTAAAATGCTAGAAAAATAATTAAGGTTGTGAAATAAAGACTTCGTTAAAATTCGTCATTGTGTTATTACTAATTTTATTTGAATTTAGACATTTCCTTTGTCATTGTTTTTAATAGTTCTAATAAAATTCATATTTACGAAAGTCTTAAGCCTAACAACTCCTGTTCTGGTTGATTTTTCGATGAAAGTTTTTTCAGTCGTTTCCTTCTACAGATTTTTCGAACTGGGTTTTTCAACCCGTTTCCTTTTGCCTTTTTTTCTAGCAGTCAGCTGGAAGTTACAATTCTCGCTTCTTATTACTGATTTTTCATATTCCCAATTTTTAATGTTGGGGCTTCATACGGTATGCACAGTCTGCTTGTTGTTCAAACAGACAACATGCTCAAGCTATAAAGTTGCTTAGTTAATCTTTTAATACCGATTTTTTTTATTAAGGGCTTAACTAAAGGTGTCATTCTGCTCCTAGCGGAACATTACAAAATCTCATCTGACGATTTCTTTTCTTTGCTGTATTTTGCGGAAATTTTCTAAATTGTTATCATTGATTTTCCCCTACACCTTCCATGACCCCTGTCGTTTCTCTACCCATATTATTCTGTTTATAGTTCCACTTGTAAAAGCAGCTAGCGTCTTTTTATCTTCATGGTCAGATCGTTTAATTCCACTATCATTTAATTCCATTTCACCGGAGTTGCCTCCGTTCCTTTTAATTTTTTCTTTTAGTCTACAAAGGAGAAAAAGACCTACTGGGTAGAGCCAATTGTATGTCTATATTAAAAGTGAAGATTGACTGGTAGCTTCAGTTTGCTATACATTTTTCTCCATAACCAGAGGGAATATTTGTCTGTAGATATTTTGCCCTCTACACCCAATTACATGGCACAAACATTCGGGGACATGAAGCTAAAATATAAAAAGTTTCGAAGTTTGATCAGCAGCTAACTACGAGTACCACAGAAATCAGTTTCTTTGTGGAATGGAACTTTTAGACAAAAATCCCGGGTAAGCACATGCGCCCAATCCACATTGCAATGGATGCTGCTAATGTTGCATTGTGAGTTTAGAAAGTCTCATTTCTAGGGCAAGGAGTGTAAACTAGGTTCTGTCAACCATTAAGCTAAAGGTTTTTTTATCGTAAGTCGTTTTACGCCTCGGGGAATCACTGTCAGGTATTAAGATAGTAAAAGGTACTGCTGTAAATTTATATCACAGTTTTCTCCTCACACCAGACGAAGAGCCAGTTTTGTACGCTACAACGAAAAGAAGTAATTAGAATAGGAAAATCTCATACAAAATTGAATTTGCACCTAAAAACCAAGATTTTTTGCCTCCATATAAAATAAGAAACTTGTTTTACCTTCGCCATTCAATAGGTTTTTTTAAAGCTGTTGAAATTTTTGCGATTTAGCACGTTAATAGTAAAGAAATTAACTATAAAATTAAATAATATAAACAAAATTGAAAATTAAAACTAATGAAGAAAAGAAACATAATATAGATAAATTTAACTTCATATATTAATATCGACAAACTTAAACCCTTAAACGCCAAAAGATAAATTCACAGGTCTGGCCACTTCTCTCTCGTTTAGTAATACCAAGGGAGCATTTTATTTATTTCGTTTTGCAGGCAAGATAAAATGCAGAACATTGAAAACCCCTGGGTAAAAATCATTTCTGACTTCTAGTAAATTAAGCCATAAAAACTTATTTGCAAGGATCTTTGCTTTGTGTGAGAACTCTATTTCAAGTGCAAGCCAAGTTTGCGAGCAGCTTTTGTAAATATTTAACACCACTTCAATACATACTTACATACATATGTGCATACAAACATGTGCAAGTACTCAATATATGCATTCATACATACATACATAGTATGTACATATGTACACATATGCATGCATGCACATGTATTTTTATTTACCACTTTTTTTCTTTTTTTTATATTTACAATATTTACATATGACAAGGAGTACGAGTGCATACTCGTATTAAATAGAAACGTATAACGAGGAGAATATTAAAACATTTTCGGTACTTTTGTGTTTTTACCAAAAGAAGCCAACAATAATAACTAGAAAACCCAAAGTAACAAAATTAATAGCATGAAAAGTTCTAAAGATGCAGGTTTTTTACTATGAACTTTGGTTTTTAGCCCATTTAATGTTTAAGTCCTCTTTTTTTTTCATTGCACTAAAAAAATTCTCTTCGTTCCTTTTACGTTTAATGCTCTTGCAATTACACATACCTTTAAGCATGAAAGTAAAGTTAAATCTAGGCCCTTCAGCAGTCTATTCCACAATATCTTCCGTGGACTAAAGTGGACAAAACTTTTGCTTGCAAAAAGCGTCCATTCATCTTTATGTCAAAACGTCAAATTAAAAATCTTATCAAAACAATATTATGAGATACCTACCTATAGTCTATGCCTGATATAGTTTTGTCTTAATAAAAGTCAAATCATAGTCAAGACAAAAATTTATCAAGGTAGACTCCTCTTATTAGTGTTATTGCAACGTTAAGACAATTTGGTCAAGCCTGCACTTCAGACAACTTTGTCTTGATAATAAACGTCAATTTATTGTCATTTCTTTTTATTTACTTTTTCTTATTCAACAAATATGTATATTCCGCCAAAGAGTAAGTTTTGTATTTTAGGCAAATATTATCAGTGTTTATTGCTCCGGTTGTTAGCTTTACACACATACATGCGTGTGGATTTGCTCCACATATTATTAAGGAGAAAAACTTTATTATAAAGGAGAAAATCTTTGGCAGAGGTCGGCGGTGCAGAGAATCACTATCATTCAAAGTTAAAACACTAAACTGAATTTGTCCAAACGTAAAAAGAAAGTGTTTTTGTTATGATGTTACTTCAATTAACTTTGTTTGAATATCAATTTAAAGTTCGCATAATTCAAGTCCTTAAGTTAACAATCAAAATGCATACTAGAACTACTTTTGATATTTGTGTTTGTACAAACGACATAAGTGAACTGCAATTTTCTACTGAACCCTACATGCATTTTATATTTAAAAAAAAGTCACTGCATCGTTACTTTATGGCGTTGAAATGTAACGCAAAATTCTGATCTAATTAGTATCTCTAGTCGGGAAGAAACGTACCACTACAGTTACACAACTAATGAGAAACTATTTAACATCTCTAAAAAGGATTAAAATTGAGTGTTCTGGTAGTATTGAGTATGTGTCTGTTAGAAGTGTAGAAACGTTTTCTTTAACAGTATCGAGTATTAAACTTTTTAAAGTAACAGAGTTCTGCTTTATCAAAACAGAAAATGTAAATTTTAACATAATAGAAAGGCTTAAAATTAGAAAGCTAGAAATAAAGAAAATTCTGAGCTTTAAAATGTTTTGTGTTTAGAAAAAAATAACTAATTTGTTAACATTAATTTACTTACAGCTTTATATATCTTTTTATTTTATTTTTATCAATTAATTTTTTGCAATTTTTCTTAACATAACCGAACACTGCACATATCAAACTAAATAACATTAATGTTTTTGTTTATCTGTAATATTTATAAATTCACTCTTAGTAGAGTCGAAGTTGTGACCTATAAGAGATCAATCAATATTCGATGTCTATGCAAGTTGATTTTGTAAATTTTAGAGCAGTCTAGTTGAGAAAAAGTTACACTTAGAGCCATTATTACAACTTGCCGTTAGTTAAAGGCAGGATTTTATCTGCCTGGTAAATAGATTTGCATTATAAGATCTTAAATTTGTATTGTTATTATTATTATTAATAATATTATTTTATGGATAAAAAAAATAATAAGTGAAGGTTTCATAATGTACAGCCATTTTTCGGTCTAACGATATCCTCCCTTTAACACAACAAATTTAAGGGGAAGGATTTTTGTATTATTATAACGGGTCTTTTTGTCCAATTAACTTCTGGTAGAGACGATATAGTGATTGTTAGAAGGTCTTAATTTGACAATAATGTACTTTGTTTTTGTAAAGTTTAGTTTTTAATCTAAAAAAGTAACAAAGAAATGACTTCTATCTAAAAATACTCTGCCAAATGCTGGCAGAAAAGTGATAGCGTTTTCGTTTGTATTGGTTTAAAATTTAGTGTTCTGTTTGCTATTTTAAGGCCTGGGAATGGCTCTAAGCTATTAGCTAATTTTCTAAAATATTTAAGAAATTCTGATATTAAGACAAGATTATTTTTTACTTAAAAAAAATCTTTTACACAATAAATTTCGCTATTGTCATGTGTATTAGGTACGAGGACTGCTATATATATTTCTGGCCTGGCAACACTGAGTGCTGCCAAGTGCAATCTGACATTTTCATTGGAAAGTTTGTCATTTTTAAGCATAATCGTACTCAAAACGTACGACGTACGACCATTGTTTGTGTTGTTTACAGTGACTTGAAAAAATTAATATAGAAAAAATGGAATTAACTCGTGAACATTTTCGTGCCATCATTTTTCACAACTTTCGACGTGGATTATCACGACAAGAGTGCATTGATGAACTTTAATCTTTGTGTGGCGATGAAGCACCATCCTATAGCACTGTAAAAAATTGGTATAATGAATTTAATCGTAGCCGAAGCTCGCTCAAAGACGAATTCCGTGAAGGTCGTCCAAAAACGGCTGTTGTGCCAGAGAACGTTGATGCCGTGATCGACATGCGACATACCGAGCGATAGAGACATCCTTGGACATTTCCTCCACCAGCATACATTCGATACTGCATGAACACCTGGCCGTAAAAAATGTTTGTTCTCGTTGGATCCCGCACAATTTGAAAGTCGTTCAAAAAAAGGCTCGTGTCAATTGGTGCAAAGAAATGTTGCAAAAATACGATTGTGGTGCTTCAAAAGACGTTTATAAGATCTTCACAGGTGACGAATCATGGATTTAAGCGTATGAGCCTGAAACGAAACAACAATCGACCGTGTGGGTCTTCAAAGACGAGCAAAATCCAACGAAAGTTGTTCGTGGAAGAAGCACTTTGAAACAAATGGTCGCCTGTTTCTTCGGCAAAACTGGTCACGTGGCGACTGTTTCGCTTGAGCAACGTAGGACGGTCACTTCTGAGTGGTACACTACAATTTGTTTGCCTGAAGTCATCGGAGAAATTCGAAAAACCAACAAGAGAAGACAAATCATTGTTCACCATGACAATGCGAGCTCTCACACATCGGCTCAAACCAGAGCGTTTTTGACCGGCCAAAACGTCGAATTAATGGGTCATCCGCCGTACAGCCCTGACCTGGCACCTAATGACTTCTTCTTGTTTCCTCATCAAGAAAAAAATGCGTGGTCAACGTTTTTCGTCGCCAGAAGAAGTGTTTAAAAACCATGTTTTAGAGGTGTCTCAATCAGAGTGGAAAAAGTGCTTCGACAACTGGTTTGAGCGCATGCAAAAGTGTATAAATAACCATTTTTGATTATAAATATTCGCGTTTTCACTATTAGGCCAGAAATTTATAGAGCAGCCCTCGTAAAACAATCTCATTTGTATAAAATAACACATCCATATATCCAAGCCAATCGACTTACAGTGTTTTTTTATCACGGACATTTACACCTGTATAAGTGTTGGAATGTTTTTAACTTTGCAACAAATTTCTAAAGGAACAAAGTGACCCTTTACTAATTTCCAAGATATAGAGGCTGAAAGGAAATTGATTGGAGACTTTCCTTTTTCTGAGCGTGAACCATTCTATAGTATGAAGTGGATAATTGTCAAATCTCTTATTAGGCAGGTGAAGTTATGCAGAATTTGGAATATCTAGCTGAATTCTTTCGGGTTATCGCAGTCAAAATTGCAAATTTGGCTCTTCTTTTATAGGAATATTTTCAATCGGAATTAAAGTAATTTACGATTAGAAAGTTTCCTCATTTTCATTCATGTTTCATTGTAATCACAGTGCGTTGCAATCGATTTTGGGGTAGAGAGTTCAATCGAACAAAAGATCGAATTGATCAATCGAAATGCTTGCTATTAGGGCAGACATAAATATTTATCCGAGTATTTACTTCGACCAGGATTACCTTAATCGAACGGTAAGTTTGGTTTGTTTTGATTAGTTTGCCTTAAATCAAATAAACCGTGGGCACCTTACAATTGAGCTGCCTTTATTTTTTTTATGTTTTATAAACAGCTGTTTATTTTTAGATAAAATACATGGGAAGGCGACGGAAAGGCTCTTTTTCAATCATATCTTATTTTAAGCAACATTAAAGGTAACTTAACGCACGCCGGCTTGTTTTAACTTGAATTAGCACACTAAGCGTGATGTCACATAAGGTCGATTTAAGTTCCCTGTTTCGGTTAGAACACGTTTTTATCTTACCCGCACAAGGTCGAATAGCTCCAAAATAAATTCTAAACCATTAGTTTCAGTGTTTCTTTTTTTTTTAATTTATATCCTTCTTTATTCGAAAATAGAAAAGTAGCCTCAACTACTCGATTAATCGGGAAAACGTATTAAAAATTAACATGAAAGATTTCAAAGTTATCGTTTGGTTATTTCCCTTCTCAGAAACGTTTTGTGCTTTAAGTTCCTAGTGCCTTTAGCACTCAATAGGTACTTTTTCCTTTAACTTGTACTCTTGTATTGTAACCGTTCTCTCATATTTGCTAAATATTACTTTACTTAAGTTCTTTTTTGTTTTTATTTATTTTTTTCTTACTTTATTTACTTGTAGGCTTTAAATATTAAACACTTCAAGTTTAAAAAAAGGAAAACAGCCTTCTAAAACTTGTAAATAACAAACAACAACAACAACAAAAATTCAAGAGATTTTAACCTTTCCCCTGCCTAAAACAGCATCTTTTGTAAAAATTTGCATTTGATTTTAGAGCAAAAACTTGGTAGTCAAGTCTCGTCGCTATTTTTATTTTCCATTAAAAAAAAGGAATCTGTTAAAGGGAGGACAGCAAGAAACTGTAGCAGTCGCTGTTTTCCTTCTGTTTTCCTTTATTTGTTTGTGTTCTTAATGTTAAAAATTAATAACAAAACGTGGGATGATTGCCAAGTTGCATGTTTAGAAAAAAGGGGTTTTATGTCTCTCACCTTATGGTCATGGTAATTTAAAATGCTTATTGCATGTCTGCACTAAAACCTTCCACCATACCTTCGTGTATGTCCTGTCTTTATAAAGAAATATAAGAGTAGATATGATTTTAAATGTGTTGCTTTAACATTTTTCTCTGCAACGTGGTTGTTAGAATTTTGGCGTCGTTATCATTTACCCAAATGCTTTACAAATTTTATACACTCTTGCTTGCACTTTTTTAAACATTGTGTTTGGAGTACGAATACAAGGATAGATGAGAGCAAAAAGATAGTCCAATTTTAGGAATTAAAGGAAAGGCTTTCTATTAAGCAGGGAGATCCCAAGGCAAGGTCATTTGTAAATATCTTCAGTTCTTGCCATTTGCTGCAAGAAGGTCAAAACCATTAATCCCAACAAAAGGGCAAGAATTGTCCGCTCTTTTTTTAGTATGTATGGCACCGATGAATGGGTATCGAAACAGTAGTACCAATAGAAAAATGCATTTTATCCTGCAAAGACAAGGTTCCCAAGTAAATTTTCTACATGGTGTAAGAATATAGAGAGGATTCTTGGTGGACTTAAAAAAAACTTTAAACTCAGGAATTTGATTTAATACTATTGGTGCGTGGAAACCAACAAGTACTTGATCGGTTCTGCCAAAAAGGGAATGCACAAAAAGGACAGTAAATTGTCGAAAGTGGAATTTAGAAATTACTGCATTCCTAAGAGTGATAGCAAGACACTCCAATATTAAACGCAACACGGAAATGAGCTCAAAATTACAATCCTGATACTTTTAACGCCTGTTTTTATAACTCTTCTTGTTCTCCTTTACTTCTATTTGTTATTTTAAAGAAACTTTTCAAAACTGTTCTCAAGCTACTGAAAAACGCTTGAGTTTCTAATCCTTCAAAACTTTAAAAGATTTTGGAAAATGTAAATTTTACAAATTTCGTAATAAGATTTTCTAATACATTTCGAGAAATCCACCAAATTTTTGTGCTACAAACTTTTGCACAATTGTTCTCATGCAATTTAATGCATGAGAACATTAGGCTTAGTACTCGTATTCATTTCAATTTGATTGTTGACTTTGTAAAATCATTGTATTTTTCTGAATCTTCTTCTATGCCCATAAACAATGAGGGGGGTTGTGTGACTTTTCCTCCATCACTGATGTGATTACACATGTTTGTTATATTTTTTGTTGTATTTAAAATATTTGCAGCAACATGTTTTTACAGCATGTGAGAGAGAAACAAGGCAAAAGGATATATGAAGGAGACTTTGTTTGTAACTTTGACATGAGAAATGAAATAAATCGTAGAACTGAAACACTCAAGTTTGATATTCGAATTCAAAACTGATTTTTTTTAATTAAATAGCATTTTATTGCCATACTATTAGTATAAAACTTGGGATTGTGTTGTTTGCCTTTTCCCTGCGCATAGAAAATATTTTAAGGGAGAGAGAGAGAGAGAGATAAAGAGAGAAAATGTTGAAGTTAAATGTTATTATAATTTTACTTTTGACAAGGTTAATATTGTAAAGTTAGCAAATGGTAAGTTACTTTTGTTAATGTGAAAATATAATTATTAGCTGAAAGTTGAAATTAGTACACAAAAAACAAACACTAGACCACGTTTGATTGCATGTTAAGCTTTGTAAGAAACAAAATATAGGACGGGTAAGTAACTCCGAAAGTAGAGAGATTAGTAAGGAACAAATCTAACCACAATGCATGTTAATTCTTGAGACAGTCTATACGCTTGCGTCAAGGATATTTGCGAGATGTTTTTAATCATCTTTCAGTAATAATCACTCGTCACCTTAGACTACTTCTTTTTCTACACATGATTTTTGCTTTTTTCAAAATTTAACCAAAAAGCGTAACCACTATTATTTCATATGTTTAGTTAATTTAATATAATTATTTTAAAATATAAAAAATGTATTATCTTTCCATTTACATTGATTAGGATCTCCTATTTCTTAATACGTGTTTGAGAGATACAAAAATTGGTTTTCATAATTTAGTGACGTCTTTTTGGTCAAATATTTGACTAATCTGACCATATCTTTAATCTAATATTTATTTTATCTGATATTTTTTGCATTTTCGATTTTGGGAAAAAATCAACTAAATAAAGTTGTCAATACAACAATATATTGACAACTTTAAATAAAATAAATTATCTATTAAATCTAGGGATACAACCGATACCGATATATCGGCGATATTTTACTGTGAATACGAAACTTTTCACCGGTGGAAAATAAGAGCAAGTATATTCGTTTAGTAATTAAGTTAAATCAAAAAGCTTAGGAATGTAAATAAAAACGGGTCTAACTTTTTGAGTAGAGTACAAATATTTCAATATTTCTTGTAGGACAGAAAATATAACAATATTTAAGTAATTTCAGCAAACATATTGACACAACAGTATGTATGTGTTAAATTTATTTGCGGAAGTCAAATGAAGAAACTCGCAAAATTAATTTTAATGATTTGTAATACAAACTGTTATTCAAAAGTTAAGAATTTCAGGTCACTGATAAATGAATGAGTGTTTAATAGGGCTCTAAGACAGTGGAAATCTACTTTAGCATCCTTAAGCCAATGTAATTTAGTTTTTAAAAGTCGAAATCAAAACCAATTATGAATTCAAAAATTTTAATTTTTTGGTAACTACTAAATCAACTAAGGAAATTTTTATAATGGAAAAAAGTAACACTTGGTCACACTTGTCATCTTTATTCAAGAGATAAATTTTTTTATTCTCTTTCTAAAATATATACATATGCAACTATATACAATTACAGTTATTAAAACAACTCTGTTTTTGTTCTTTGGTTTGAATCAGATTACAAAACAAAAACAGTAGAATGTACATGTCAACACAAATGGGGTGGTGCTATCAACCACCCAGTTTCTCTTGTTTGTTATTGCACTGTAATTTTTTTGTTTATTTAAAGTGATTTTCCTTCCCTCTGCTTTACATCATTGTTGCCAGATTCAAAAATTGCTGAATTTTCCGGATTCAAGACTTCCTCACGATTTTTGTTAAAGCTTAAAATAAAATTCGGTCAAAACTGTTCAATTTTGCCAAAAAAAAAAAAAAATAAGAGGAATTATTTCATTAAATGTAGACTATTCCTCATACATGTTTCTGTCCTTAGTTAGATATTTTATCACAATTTGCTTTCAAGAGGTGTAATTTTTTCAGCGTATAAATTTCTCTTTCACCTTGTATGCTTTCTTAAAATTCCAACTACCGTGATTTTAGCAGAAAATAAATTTAATAACTTAGAAGAAATTCACACAAAAATTGTATAGTACACTTTCACCAATACTTTTACTGACTTGATATTTTTATAAAAACACTTGTTTCATACACTATTCAAAATCTTCTTCTGATCCAGAGGATTAATGAAAAGTAAATCTTACCTTTTTCAGAGTTCACGAAATTTGCAAACTGTAGAAACGAAACCATATTTATTATTTTAATATTGTTCAACGATGGGCTTCATTTTTGCAAGCAACTTGAACTTTGTGGTAGGTAGCACATTACAGCACAACTGTCGGCAAATTTAAATCTCTCATGAATTTTAAGAAATTTATTACATAGAAAATTTATATCTCAAATATATGTATGTATTTTACAACTCGCAGTTAAGTTTTCCTTTAGATTTTGCAGAGCGGTTGCTAAGCTAAGCATTGAATGGGTTTATTTCTTTAAATTAACTAAAAACATAATCAAGAGTGTCTAGAAGGTCATACAAATATTAATAATTTTTTATATTGACAATCGAACTTTTTATGAAAATTTTAAAGACCCAAAACTCGGAAAATATGGGCAAGCGCCAATTTTTTTCACTTGATGTTTTTTTTCATATTTCTTAATTCTCTATCGCTTCATATTTTTAGTTTTTTTTATTGGAGTTACTTTATTGTTCCAAATGATATTTAAAATTAGAGGCAGGCGTGGTGTTTAGTCTACTGCCTCGAGGGACATGTACCGATCTTGCTGATTTTTAATAGCACAATTTTCGACGCTGTCTAATTGATTGGCGTACTTAAAATTTCTCTAGCTCAGATAGTGCCCTGGCAAAGTTGATTTCAAATCTAGTATGGACGCAAAGACGGACATTTCTCAATCGACTTCGTTATACACAAGGACTCAGAATACATACACTTTATGGGGTCGGAAATTACAAAAGAATTAACCAACTTTGATATACCCTTTTTTCAATTTTCTTGGAGAATAGTATAAAAATATTATAATTTTGAAAATATGCATTTGACGATTTTTTATTTATGTTGTCCGGTAACTCTGCTATTAACCATTGTTTTTACTTTTCTTCTTCAAAAAAATATCCTTCCCTATATTTTATTGCTTTCCTTTTATTTGTAATGGTACATGAAGAGAACAACAGCGGTAAAGACATTGAAAACGGCAAATATATTGTGACCTTAAAATAATAGCATTAAAAAAAAAAAAAGTTACAAATAAAAATAAGTTATACATGAAGGAAATTATAAATAATATTTATAACGAGAATTAACTTAACTAAAGCAACAAGAACAAAATATTTGTTTTAAGAGTGGAAAAAGCACAAAAAACATTTGCCAATTTTCAATTCATTGCAGTGAAAAAATCAATAATTTACAATTTTTTAAAGGTGTTGAGTGTTTGTTATTGTAATTATAGAGTGTGAAATAAACATGTGTTTTTCTTATTACTATAGATATTTACTATTATTGTTGCAATCAGTTAATTTACATAGGTATTACAAATTTTTGGAAATTTTTTAATTATTTATGTATTTTTTTTAAATATGAATTTTAATGACAGGGTTTCTGCATGCTTGGTAGTCTAATTTAAATACACATTTTTATTTGGGATCTAATTTATGTATTTATTTTTAACCGATTAAAAAAAAAGAGTTCGCCTGAATTTTGCTTTTTTATGTTTGTGCTCGCAGAATCGATTTAGAAAAATTTTCCTTTGTTTGAAAGCAAGGTACATTTATTTTACTAGGTAATAGCGGTTCTACAACAAATACAACATTTGTAAAAACAACATGGCATTTTATTGTTGCTTTGTGAGTGGAAATGTCAAAAATAGAAACAGAAAATAAAAGATAATTACTCTAAAAACAAACTCTCTCCTTGTTCTACATATGCTTGTTGTTAGTGTTTTTTGAAATTCGTAAACAAAAGTAGGAAAATATAAACAACTTTTGACATGTCCAACTACAAACCAGCTGGGCGGACGATACTACCTAGTAAAATAAATGTACCTTGGTTTGAAAGGTTATTCCAACAGATTTGTCACAATAGCAAAAGTTAGCATAAAAATAAATCTAAAAATTAAAGAGTGTCTTTATAGGTCACGTAAATTAAAATATATGGCCCTATTTTTTGAACTGTTATAGGCAACAGTTGAAACGGTACAGAAAGAAGGCTTAAATCTACAAAGACCCTATATTGCTAAGTCCGCTACCACTCTAAGTTATAATTCAGAATGTTGAAAAGGGAAAAGATCTTTAAATATCAATCTGCAATTCTCGAAAACACCAATGAAGCGTGGAATAACTATAAAAAAATTAGAAATGCATACAAACTTAAAATCGTAAATGAGAAAAATAAATATATAAATGATCAAATAAATAACGTGCAAAACCAGAAAGAAATGTGGAAAAAAATAAAAGATCTAGTATTAAGAAAACCCAGAAGAATGATAAAAACTGTGATATTTAAGCAAATAGAATATAAGGATAGTTTTCAAATAGCCGAAAATTTTAATAATAATTTCGTCAATAGCATTAAAGAAATTAGAAACTCCATTGATTATGTGCAATATGAAAACAAAGTACCTGTGATAAATTTAAAATTGAAATTTCGTGCAATATCTTTACAAGAACTTAAAATAATATGTAAGAATATTAAGAAAAAACCTGACTACAATAGAGTAACAATAAATATGATTTTAGATAACTGGAACACAATAGGAATTATTATGATAAATATTATAAACAAATCATTAGAAACTGGAATATTCCCAAGTAGTTGGAAAGAATCTATGATTACACCTATTGAAAAGGTTAAAAATACAGACAAATGTGAAGAATACCGTCCAATAAACATGTTAAAAACTTTTGAAAAAATTATTGAAATGAGTGTTAAAAATCAATTAGAATGCTATATGGAAACACACAAGCTACTTTCAAAATATCAGTCAGGTTTCAGAAAAAAGTACTCATGTGAAACAGCTGTAAACTATGTTATAAATAGATGGAAATTCATGAAGAAAAATAACAAAGTAATGGCAATTTTTTTAGACTTTAAAAGAGCATTTGAAACGATCGATAGAGATATCTTATTACAAAAACTTTATAAATATGGAATTCAAGATACTGAATTAAAATGGTTTGAGTCATATTTAACGTATCGCAGACAATTTACAAAGGTGAATGACACATTATCAAATACTACGATAAATGACTTTGGAGTACCACAGGGCTCACTTTTAGGAGCGCTTTTATTTATTATATATATTAATGATATGGAAAAAGTTTTAAACAAATGTGAAATTCTCCTATACGCAGACGATACGCTGATGGATAACATTATTAAATGGTTGAAAATGAATAAATTAAAGTTAAACGAAAACAAAACTAAAATAATGGAAATAAATACGAATACTAATATAACATTTAAAATCAACGACATAATAATAGAAAAAGTTAATAACATAAAATATCTGGGTTTTCTGATAGACAAGGACTTAAAATTTAAAGAACATATAGAATACATATGTAAACATATTGGAAAAAAATCGGGTTTTTTAAACGTATAAGGAACAAAATATCAATTATAACAACAATAAACATTTACAATACTACGATTAAACCACATTTTGAATTTGGATCTACCGTGTTATATACATGCTGCTCAGAATAGCAGATATCAAGGATGCAAAAACTACAAAATAGAGCTATGCGCACAATACTCAAATGCAATCGATTTACCTCAATAGTATATATGTTGGATACGCTCAAATGGCTTAATATACAACAGAGATTGGAATTGAACACAATTCATTTTATTCAGAAAATGAAAATAGGGGAGGCGCCTGATTATTTAGTAGAACAACTAAGATACGTTGGAGATATTCAACCATACAACTTAAGAAATGCTACAGATTTTAGACTACAACGACCTGATAATACCACAATGCAAAGATCACTGTTTTACAAAGGATTAAATCTATACAACATGATGCCAAATATTATTAAGAATGAAATTAATCCAAAAATATTTAGAAGAAAAATTGTAACCTTTATAAAAAAATATTTAATCTGAACCAGAGTTGATGTAATTTGTAAAAGAACATGTAAAGTTACATAAAAAAGTATTAAAAAATACTACTAATAAATAATAATAATAATAATAATAATAATAAAAAAAATTACATTGATTGAATAATATTTTATTCTAAAAATTATGTCTTGAGAAATATTTTTTCTTTAATTATTTGAATAAATGTTAATCGATTAAAATCTCTTAAATAATTTTTAAACAACAATTAATTTCTATTTTTGCGAGTGCCACTATTTACAATAATTTTATTTTTTCTTTCAAAGGTTTTTTTCAAAGGTTATCACTTATCAAAATTCAGAAGAAGCGAACATTTTAATTTCATTGATTCTTGTTGATACACTACTCCAAAATGTCTTCACAGTATCAGTCGTTTAATATATTTTTAATAAATATGACGTGTTTTGGTATACTTGATGATTTTTTGGTATCGAATAGAATGGATCAACGAATCTTTATTAAATTTTGTGTTAAAAATATTTATGTGCTTTAGTGTAATTATATTATACAATGTTAAATTTATCGAGTCCTTAAGCAAAAAAAGTTGAAATTTTCTTTACAATGCAATAATCCTTGACCCATTTTCAGATGATTGCAAAGTACTCATAAAGTGCTAAGAAGTCCTTATGCGAAGTCGATTGAGCGATGTCCGTTTGTCAATTCGTGTTAGTGTTGAAATAAACTTTTGTAGGGCCCAAGATGAGCTAAAAAAAATTTAAATACGCCAATCGATCACAAATAGCTTTAAAAATTTTGCTGTTGAAAATAAGCAAAATCTATCCATGTCCTATAGGACAGCGGGCAAAACACCACGCCTGCCTCTAATTTTTCATATATCATTTGGAACAAAAAAGTAACTCCAATCAAAAAAACAAATACTTGGAGCGATATAAAATTAAAAATAAGAAAAAAACATCAAATGAAAAAAATGATGGTCGTCTATATTTTCTGAGTTATGGGACTCTGAAATTTTCATAAGAAAGTACGATTGTGCATCATATTTTTTAAGATATCAATATGAGTATCATTTAAAACAACGGTTCTCAAATGAGGGTCCGTAGCAACCATCCAAGGGATCCGCATGAACTGCCGAAAAAACAGTGTTTTCAAAAATAATAAAAGTTTTATTTTGAACTTGGGCTTCAGAGGAGTCCGCGAAAAAAATTAGTTTAATAGGGGTCTCCGAGCAGGAGTTTGATGAGAACCCCTGATTTAAAAGCTTTTGAAGAGATATTTCAGAAAATACTATATTTAATGAAAGGTATATAAGATACGGATTTTTTTTATTTAAATGAAAATTTATTTTAAATTTTATAAATTACAAAGAAGACACCACAAGTATTTAAAAATATGTAGGATTTTTTTTTTAAGTTTGCCCTTTAGGAAGTCTAAAGTTCCCTCGATATATTAAAAACATTTCTCTAGTAATCAACTTAAAAGGATAAAAGTAAATAAAACAAATTATTTTTTAATAAAATTTAGCACCAATTGCTGAAGTTAAAAAATAACTCTTTATTTATAAGAGAAAAATATAAAAATAAAAAATATATTAAAATAAAGAAATATAATTGGATTAACATAAACACAAAAAGTTAATTGAAGAATTATACAAAAATGTTGGAAATTTTAAAACTAACAACAATTTTAACAACTGTGTTCCTTATTTTAATAAAAAATGTTGCAAAAACTGGCAGTTTTGCAGCCACCAATTTTGCAACATTTGAAGATAAAAACGTTGAAACGCATCGTTTAACAAAGCGCATGGACTTGGAAGTATGTTTAGGTAAGAAAAACTAAATAAAGTTGGTCAAGCTGTTACGTCCCCTTCAAATGAAACTGCATATCTGACTCATCTATCATTTTTTTTTTTACATTGTATTCAGGTCAATTTGATGTTCATAAAAATACCATCATACGTACGGGTGAGTCACAAGCGATTGGCGGTAAATATCTTCAGGGCATAGAATTGGAAACCATAGAAGAATGTCAACGTTTGTGCTGTGAAACAGATTCGTGTGATGTTTATATCTTTGAAAGTAAAAAAGATGGCTACTGTTATTTATTCGAATGTGGTACACCGGACAATTTCCATTGTAAATTTACCCGTCATGCTAATTATACCAGTGCTGTACTAACACCTGTTATACGACAGGTAAATGAAGTGACTACAGCACATCCAACATCAATGCATAGTATCACTACGAATATATCGCAACAAGAATGGGAGTTGTCGAATTTAAAGCTAAAACCAGAACTTAAAAGCAAAACTAATGATATTGGGGTAAGCGGAGGAGGTGTAACGAATAATTTAAATAGCAACACTAAAGAACCTCTTAATGGTATAGAAGCCAGTCTAATAAAAACAGGTGTGTAGCAATAATATTCTTAAAACTAATTACTAAAATTTTAATAATCCTAATTTTTATAGTAAATACCTCTGCTCAATGTGGTCGTTTTCAATTTGCTTGTCATTCCGGGGAATGTATTGCCGTATATAATGCCTGTGATGGCATACCACAGTGTGAGGATGGCAGCGATGAAGGACCCGAATGTTCTGGAGCAAATAATAATTTAAATACGAACACAAAATCTACACAGGATGCTACAGCTTCGAAAATGAAAATAAACACGTCACCTTCTCTGACTCAACAACAGACGCCTCAGCAACAATTGCAGAATATGCAACAACATTCTTCAAGTCCCGCCATTATACCATCTGTGGTAAATAATCGTGAAGATCCTAATGTTTGGGAAACTCGCAAAATAGTATCAGGCACTGCCACACAAGTGGTGGGCGGCGGAAATCATGGTGAGTTCTTAAAATTTTCATATAACAGATCGAGTTAAAAGTACAGACTTTATAAAAGAGAGTTTAAGTAAATTAATTGACTTAAACTTAATTTGTTAAGTTTTTTCCATTTTTCCACACATGCTTCAACTTTATTTTACAAAATTTTGAGTTTGGCTTGTCTCAATTGGCGAAAACTAAATAAATAAAAAAAATATTTTAATTTAAAAATTTTGATCGATGTAGAACGCTGTAGTTTAAGCCCTTAAACAATGATCGTCAAACAAGCCCAAGTGAGCTCAAGTATACAACCACAAAAAAAACTCTCTTATGGCTTTACGCGGCTCATAGGGGTATTTTGTATTGGCTCTAAATATTTACTGAGCGCCCATACGAGGGCTGCTCTATATATTTCTGGCTTAATAGTGAAAATGCGAATATTTATAATCAAAAATGGTTTTATTGTTTTTCAAAGTATTCTCCAGCATGATTTATACACTTTTGCATGCGCTCAAACCAGTTGTCAAAGTACTTTTTCCACTCCGACTGAGACACCTCTAAAACATGGTTTTTGAACACTTCAACAGCTTCTTCCGGCGACGAAAATCATTGACCACGCATTTTTTTCTTGATGTGCGGAAACAAGAAGAAGTCATTAGGTGCCAAGTCAGGGCTGTACGGCGGATGACCCCTTAATTCGACGTTTTGGCTGGTCAAAAACGCTCTGGTTTGAACCGATGTGTGAGAGCTCGCATTGTCATGGTGAACAATGATTCGTCTTCTCTTGTTGGTTTTTCGAATTTCTCCGATGACTGCAGGCAAACAAATTATAGTGTACCACTCAGAAGTGACCGTCCTACGTTGCTCAAGCGGAACAGTCGCCACATGACCAGTTTTGCCGAAGAAACAGGCGACCATTTGCTTCGAAGTGCTTCTTCCGCGAACAACTTTCGTTGGATTTTGCTCGTCTTTGAAGACCCACACGGTCGATTGTTGTTTCGTTTCAGGCTCATACGCTTAAATCCATGATTCGTCACCTGTAAAGATCTTATAAACGTCTTTTGAAGTACCGCAATCGTATTTTTGCAACATTTCTTTACACCAATCGACACGAGCCTTTTTTGAGCGACTTTCAAATTGTGCGGGATCCAACGAGAACAAACCTTTTTTACGGCCAGGTGTTCATGCAGTATCGAATGTATGCTGGTGGAAGAAATGTCCAAGGATGTCTCTATCTCCCGGTATGTCGCATGTCGATCTTGCGTTATGAGTTCACGCACGGCATCAATGTTCTCTGGCACAACAGCCGTTTTTGGACGACCTTCACGGAATTCGTCTTTGAGCGAGCTTCGGCCACGATTAAATTCATTATACCAATTTTTCACAGTGCTATAGGATGGTGCTTCATCGCCATACAAAGATTAAAGTTCATCAATGCACTCTTGTCGTGATAATCCACGTCGAAAGTTGTGAAAAATGATGGCACGAAAATGTTCACGAGTTAATTCAATTTTTTTCTATATTAATTTTTTCAAGTCACTGTAAACAACACAAATAATGGGCGTACGTCAAAACGTTTTAAGTACGATAATGCTTAAAAATAACAAACTTTTCAATGGAAATGACAGATTGCACTTGGCAGCACTCAGTGTTGCCAGGCCAGAAATATATATAGCAGCCCTCGTAGATAAATGAAACCTGGCAGAAAAATCTGTTGTGGTCATAGGAGTTCTAAATAACAAAAAAAAAAAAAAGTTCTAAAATAACAAAAATCAGACCAAGAAGAAAAAAGTTCCTTTTAGAAAAACTAATCCTGCCTCTGAAAAATACAAGTTTTTCTTAGTTTTTTCGTCTTTTTGTTTAGTAATTGCAACTTTTAAGACTTCAGAATTTTCAAAAAATGAAAGTTAGACTCAAGAGATTCTAAAACACCATTTTTAGCCCTACCCACTTTTGTGGGCGGTTAAATAAAATATTATTTGATAAACTTGATGTAAATAATAAAAGGATGGGAAAGGGAGGTATACCTCCAATCCCAACTCCAAAACGGTACTGTCAATATTTTTTAAAGATACTTTTGTAGTTTGTTACTTATTTATCTTAAAATAATTAATGAATTCATAGTAATAACTTGTTTATGTTTGCAACGATTAATTTTTTTTTTTAAATTATAACAATTAATTCAATAAAAACAGCTTCTCCTTTGCACTAAGATGATAATGAGTGCCGTTGTTCTGCTTCGTCTGATTCTTCAAAGACCTCTTCCGAGTCTTAATCCTCTTCAGTGTTAAGTACAGGTGAAAGCATAAAAGAAAATGATTCTTTCTTTTTAGAGGGTCTTAAGTGGGTCAGAACTTATCTATGTTACACTGAACTCTTGAAAACTTTCTAGCAAAATTCGGACTGTCAAGCTGGAAATGTTTGTTTCGTAACTCAGCCCATGCTTCTTCTGATAACAGTCGAATAGGCAACAAAGCCTCATTCATAACAGTTGGTCCATGTTTTAAAATCTTGTCCATTTTAGGTTTTATAGGATGCCACTCATTAAGAGAAACGTAAACTATCTAAGCAATAACCGGCAAACTGTTGCATTTGCATTTTGTGACCGCTTGAGTTCACTTCAATAATAACTTTGATTCGGTATATGAAATCAAGTTCAATTCCAGTTATTTCTGCAGCTAATTAAGATTTAGAAAAAAATCTTCTGCTAATTATTGGTGTTTCCAAATCCAGATTTCGGTACATCCACTTTTAGCCCTAATTCACTTCTAATTTTTTTTTTTATATATTTATTTTCTTTCTTCACTTTAACACTGGTTTTGTCTGCACTAAATTTTTTTTTTTTCATTTTTTCAATTAAAAATATCTACCTTCAATTATTAAAAACCAAAACATTTTATGCATAAAAAAGGTTTCTTATTTGTATGTTCCTATTCAAGATAGAAAAAAAAACAGAAAAAGGTAAAATTTCCAAAAAATCGCGAAAAAAAATTGCGCAAAAACACGCAACGTTTTTCTTTTTCTACAGTATAGAGATTGTAAATTTTTTTAGGATTGCGATGAAGATCACTTTCAAAAACCATTTCACTTTTTTTCTTTGCCAAAAAATTAAAAAAAAAAAAATCCTCTTAATTGCGAATAAAATTTTTTATCAAAAAAATTTTAACAAAATTTTTCTACAATTTTTTACAGAAAAAAAATCAATATAAAACCTTTATTTATATAGCCGCCAAAAAAAAAAATTGTCTAAAGTCTTCAATTTACTTAACTTTCCTGATTTTAACAGTGTCACAAAAACGACAAATCTCAAAATTCACTATACGATGCAGATTTTGGTTATCTGTCAAGCTGCGTACTTTAATTTTTAATTTCTCAAAATAAATTTTTGGCCTAATGTCCGGCAATATTAGCAAAATACCCCTCTGTACGCCGGCCACACTCTAAAAGTGATAGTCTATTATAAATCGGTACCGATAATCGTTAATATTTTTGTTACAATCAGATTAATGAAAGTGCAACGTCTCTCGGTTATGAAGTTTTAAGGTGGAATTTTGATACCAAATTTCTTTCAAAAGTTCTTTTTAGAAGTTTATGTTATTTTTTAGTAAATACAGGTTCAATCAATTTACCTGTACTCGTATTACATATCCCCTCATCTAGAATACACTGTTATTAAATAATATTTTGACGAATATGCGTTAATTAAGCTTTCTTTGGCTAGAAACTGAAATATTGCAAAAAAAAAAAAAAATAATAAAGAAAGCTTTTTCTTCTTTCAAAGAAACTTTTTTCTAGATCGTAACACGTGCCACACATTAACATAAGATACCATAACCTCAGTAATTTCATTAACTGAATTAAAATCAATTCATATTAATAAAATGTGATTTTCTAATCTTAAAAAAAATTCTTGCAAAACCTGACTTTTAATCCCGATCTCTAAACAAGAGCGATAAGAAAAACATGAATGACAACCAACTAATAGTCCATGATTAACAACTAATAAGTTTGACATGCAAGTGATTAAAAATGTGATTAATAAGAGAATCACAAACTCAGACTCATGAGCATCTTCCCGCAATTTGTGATACTAAAAAAAACAGATGATTAAACTGTTCAGTTTAACTAGAGCATCAATCTTTCAGAAGTTTATTCAACTCTTTGCTTGGAAAAAAGGGAAATAAATTTTAATTAAAAAAATGCATGTGTTTTTCGAATCAGTAGCACTTAAAGTTGCTATTGCACTAGGAAAAGTCAAAATGAAAAACAAAGGAAGTTTGCTTCAAAAATATTTCATCGAACCTTAGTTGTTGGTTTTTGTACACAAAAAAACCAGATGACTTTTTGCAAACGTCTGAAAGATTTCAGCAAGCTAGTAAGTTTTTGTGTGTGTGTGTGTGTGTGTGAGTGTGTTTGTGTCTGAACATGTAATTAACATCTTCAGTGATTGTGACACGCAAACTAATCACAGAAATGCATTTTAAGTCATTCAATTCATACCGGCAGTGTAAGCAATAGTTACAAAATTCATTCGCACACAAATAAAAACACACACCCATGCACACCACGATTAATGTTTTACTGAATGGCCGAAACGCGTGCGCTTAAATATCGTTAAGTTTTCATTACATGAGCGTTCATACCTCCATGGTTGGGTTGGTTATTATGCGCATAATTGAATACTTGTGTTATGTGTTCATTCGCTTATTACTTTCATGCATTCATTCTTCTACGTACGATAGACTAGAGCAGTATTTGGGTGTTGCAATATTTTAAGCGTGATGGGAAAATGATTTTTTTTCTCCTTCTTGTTTTCGATTTTGCTATTATAATTTTTTAAATCTGTGGGAAGTTTAGATTAGCCCAAGCCAGGACCTCAGCTGGAAAAAATGGGTTGTTATGTAAATGTAAAGATAAATTTAACTTGAATTTAAAAAATCCTCAATGTCAGATCTAAATAATATAATAAAAAGAGTAACCGTGTCATCATACTTTAAACATGCTTATAAATAATTAAAATAATTAAAATTATATAACAGTGTTACAAAATTGTATGAAATTGAAAAACCTGGAGAGAGATATGTTTTTTCTTGTAGGTTTTGTCGAGTTAAGGAAGAATCCAATGGTGAAATATGCCGGATACCTTCAAAATCCGGACTTACGGTTAAAAAACCGTAATTGAGTTGACAATCTTGCAGTCATATCTAAATCAGCGCGGAAAGCTTTACGCTGCGTAGCGCATAGCTTTTACGCTTATATGTCATTTTCAGTCTTAAACAGTAATGTTAACTCATTCTATTTTATTAAAATCACTACATAAAAATAAAATAGAGATAAAACTGTCATAAAATTGTCAATTATTTTTCAATAATAGAAAAACATACAAACAAGCAGCCAACTTTAATTTGCTAAGCACTGACGACACGTTATTTATGTTTCTTTTTTACATTTTTGACATATGGATTGCGCTTAGCGATTTTTATTCATATATTTTATGAGCAAAAACTAAGCGAACTCACTTTTTAATAGGCAACAAAAAAATTTATATAAATAATTCTTGCAAAAAAACCGACTTCAAAACAGAAAAACTAAAAACTTAAAATCATTTTTCTTTAGGACGGTAGTTATACATTAAATATATATTTTATTCGAGAAAGATTGCGTGAGGATTTTCATATGCCGTCTAACAAAATATGAATGCAGATTTAACAAGAAAGTCACCCTTTATTTTTTACACTCTTTATTGCTGACACAGTAAAACAATTTTTTTTTTTAATTCTAAGCCTTAGTCTATAATTGTTCAAAAGATTGGCCATATACATTAAATTACAGCCATTAGGGCACCCTTTAATTTCAAATATTTATACATGATGTAGTAATGGATATTCTGTGTAATTTTTAAGAGCTTGTTTGTAACGGTTTCAAATATAGGGCCATATAGGTGAAAAAACTTTAGTTATGGGAACACCCTTTAATTTTTAATTTCAAGTTTGCTACTTAATATAGCAGATTGAGCAATAAAGGTTCTATGCAAATTTTTACCAACTGTCTACAACTGTTCAACAGTTTGTTTATATACATCAAATGCAGCAACTATTGTAACACCCTATAAATTAAAATTTTAAATATTTATACTTCTTAATATATCAGACAAAGGAGTGGACATTCTGTTTAATTCATCACTTCACTTAATCAAGTGTTTGTATATAACAGTTTAAACGTTAGGGCCATACAGGTCAATTTACTTCAAATATGGGAATACTCTTTAATTTCTAAATTCAAATTTTATACTTGTTGTTGTAGCGAACTTAGCAATACAGGTTTTTTTGTAAATTTCAACTATCTGGCTATAACAGTTCAAAAGTTTGGCCATATACACCAAATTTCATTAACTATTGGGACACCCTTTAATCCACAATTTTGAATGTTTATACTTGTTATTATAACGGTCATAGTAATCGACATCCTGTTCAATTTCAAGCATTTGTCAATTTATGTCATTTATGGGGACACCCTTTAATTTTTAGGTTAATGTTTGTATTACTTTTTGCCATTGGGCGCTATTGGGCGGATTTTTTTAATTTTAGAGAAGTGCGCTTTGCCCTTAAAAAACATGTGTGATGTATGGAAACACCCTTTAATTATGAACTGTTTTTAAAATGGGACCAATCTTTGAGCATAATCTATCAAATTACAAAAAGGAAAATCAAATTCGGTTTAGAAATGAGGAGTTCTGCAGGCACAAACAAAAATAAGCAGCATTCACACGAATTAACAGCAATAGAAAATTAAAAAATAAGTAAAAACATGACGTGAAAAATCGGTGTTCGTCCATATATTCCGAGTTATGGGCCTTTGAACTTTTCATAAAAAAGTTTGATTTACAATATGAACATCATTTAATAGCTTTTGAGGCGATATTTAAGGAAATACAAAATTTTTTTTAAATGCTTAACCCATTGAGAGCCGATGACAAAATTCAGCCCAATATTTTTTACTTCAATAAACTAGATTTACATAGATAATGAAGGGTATATAGGATTCGGCATAACCTAATATAACACTCTTAATGGTTTATTATTAACTCTAATAAAAAAATGGCGTCTGTTATTTGGCATTGTCTGTAAATCCCCAAATGGAAGACACCTATTAGTGAATCATAATACATATCACTTCTCTGCCTGTGTATTATGCAAATAATGCCGGAGTTTTATTTATTGAAGTCTGCTTTGAAATCGCCATAGGCTTGAGTCTTGATTGCCCATTCTAAAATATACTTTGTTTCACTTGAAATACTTATTACAATTATTTTCTTGTATGCCACCCATTTTAGTACTATTGTTTTAAGTGTTGTTGTTGTTTTACACACCACTTACACGCAGAAGGACAAACAGATATATTGCACTAATTGCTGTGTCATGTTTTCGCATGAGCTGTCACTATCAATTAAATGTTACACTTTCATTTACCAGCCACTCTCACTGTTTTCCTCAATTTAATGCAATTATGTTTTAATGAATAAAACATAAAAAATAGTTATTTTTCCTTTATAATCATGTAAACATTTCTACTCTTTTCTCTCTCCCTCAACTTAAATGATTTGTGCGATTCGTGGGCTTTATTATATCATGAACATCTGTTTAATGAGAAATTTACTGGCAGAAGAAGCAAATGGTTAATTATTTGTGTGTTTCGTTGTGTGTTTAAATTGTTGCAATTGTTTCTTTTTTTGTTAAGTGTCTTCTTTAAAGTTGCACTTTAATATGGTTAATTAAATTAATTTATGAAAAAAAGACATTTTGTCATCAAGATTTTATACTGGTTTTCGATTTCTTTTGTTTTTCACTTTTTTATGTTCAAATACAAAAGTTTGTGAAATGGAATTAGGGAAGTAGTTGTGCCTTAAAATTGTTTAATAAGACGTTATATAAAATATTTTCGTTATATGTCAACCAATAACTACTTTTGCGAAATATTTGCTCTTTTAGGTCTAAACTTACTGATTAACTGGAGCATTTAAAAGTTGTTTCTTAAGTTGTTGAATTCTAATCTGCCTTGTCGTATTACTTTAAGGGTTAAGTTTTAGAAACTACATGTAGATTTTCTTCGAAACCACATTTTTGGCCAACAAGCAATATTCTAGAAGCATATTGAAACATTCAAGCCGATATCGCTACTGGTAGTGAAACTATATCAAACTTAAAATTAAAAACCTACATCGGTAGGTGGTTGTCGAGATGAAAATAAATGTTTAGACAAAATATATACAAAACTAATTTTAAAATAATTAAAAAAGTAAACGACTTAACTATTTTTAACTCAAAAAAAAACCTCCAATCATGTGCTAGAATTTGCCCGTTTCAAGTCGTAAATTTGTAAGATTGAGTTGTTGCAAAAAAGTTAAATAAGAAAGTGCTTTCTTTTATATTTATTATTTTTGTTTGTTTGCTTTTTTATATACAGAAACCATATTAAATTTTATTTATTCAATTTTAAGAAATCGTACCAGTTTACTCAGTGATAATTTTCCAAAAATTTTGCGACTTGAAATTGCAAAATTTCTAACGACCTCTAGCACCCATTTTTTTGTTTTCTTTCTTAAATCGTAATCGCAACTAATTTGCGTTTTAAAATTTTCCTCACATGGCTGTTTTTGTAACTTGGTTCACATTTAAAAAAAATCCAAATCTCATAAAGCTAAAAAAGAGAAAATCTGTTTAAATAAATATTGCGTAAGAAATCAAAATGAACAGAAGCCTTAAAATTTTATAAAAAATCGAAAATTCAGCCAAAAAAATTCAACGACAAATTACATTAAATATTAAACTTTTTTGTTCATCAATCGAATGAAAGATTCATTTCAACAATATTTAGGAAAAAAGCTTAAATAATTTTTTAATTTTTTCTCCACACAGGGGTTGAACCGTGGATTTTCATATATCAATTAAAATTTTCTTTTTCGGCTTTGGTTCATTTTTTAATTTATTTTTTACAAAGAAAAGGCTTCTGACATTTCGTTCAATAACTGAAATATTTCACGAAAAGAATTCAAATATTTTAATGAATTAATAATTTACTTTAATCGAGCTTGATTCCTTCAAATATAAATATTTCATGATATTCTCATGAAAAAATTTAAAACTACAAAATAAAATGTATTACTGCGGGGAAAGCATATCCATATGGCCATTTCGCTACTGCTCATATAGCTCGTCAATGGATTTTACCCAAATTTTGTGTTAAAAAAAAAAAAAATAGTTACTGAATGTTTGCTGGGGTTTTGTATAAAAACCTTGTCTTTTTGCTTTGTTGATTCGATGTAGTTCTCATTTAATCAACTTGGCATTAGATATAAGACTTTCTAGTTTTGAATAGAACATTTGAGTAAAATCCACTGATAAGCTTAATGGGCAGTAGCGAAATGGTCATACGGATATGCTTTTCCCGCAGTAATACATTTCATTTTGTAGTCTTAAATTATAAATATTTCATGAGAATATCATGCAATATTTTTATATGAGGAAATCAAGCACGATTAAAGTAAAATAATATAAAAAATATTCCGAATAATACATTTTCATGTTTTAATGAAACTTTTTTACTATTTAATTTAAAAACTGTTTGCAATATATGTCATATTTGTAATTTTTTAATTACTTTTAAAATTTAATTTTAAATTAACTACCATTTAATAATTTTATTTTAATTATAACTATTATTAATTATGGCAATGAAATTTTAATTAAATTATTTAATTACAATTCAGTCAAAAATAATTGTTTTTATGACACACAAATTTTTGTAATGTTATTTTTAATAATGTAATGTTTTATTTTTATTTTATGTAAAGAAGATAATTAATTGTGCCCAAAAGATCTTTTCTTACAGCAAATAATTAAATGCTTCATGGGTTTCTTAATGCTTTATTCGTCCATTATTTTCGTTTTAAAACTTATTTTCTTTTGAAACTTAAAGAAAAGCAGAAAATTAAAAAAACGAAAACAAAATTGAGGTTATGTCTGTTATATTTTTATTTAAAAATAAAAAGATACAAAGAAATGACATGTAATGGAAACAACTTAAAGTAGAATAAAAGAAAACATTTAAGAAAAAAAATTAATATTTAAACTAGTTAAATAGGCAGTCTAGTTAAAAAACTAAGAATATACGACGAAAGCAATAAATAAAATAAAATAAAAGACTGCAAAAACAATAGTAATTAGTAATGGGAAAAGAGCTACAAAAAAAAAGGGAATGAAATAAGTTTTTGTTCTTAAAATGTTGGTTGGCTTTGTTTCAAGATTCACTCGAATGATAAAAACGTAAAGTTACGAGAAAACAAACGGAACAAACATTAAGCCAGAGAAAGTTTTGTTGAAGTAAATAATAAATTTATTTTTATTTTAGGTAACCCAGAATCTACAAATCTTCATCAGCTAACAGCCCAGCAGCAATTGCAGCAACAGCAACAACAACAACAACAGACTGACAGTTTTACTTCTTATGTCAATAGTCGTGGACAAAACAATGCAGTTTATGGTGTAGGATCATCCACTTTACAACAAAGTGGTCTTTATATGCCACACGTTTCTCAGGATACAAATAATAATGGTTATACAGTGCAACAACAACAACAACAACAGCAGCAGCAGCAACATAATATTATAATATTACCAACTCCTCCACCACTACCAGGTCCATTTAACTCCAATTGGCAGCAGCAGGCAATTTTAAATCAACAGAGACATCAGCAGCAACAACAACAACAACAACAACAACAGCAGCAGCAAGACAATATTATAATATTACCAACTCCTCCACCACTACCAGGTCCATTTAACTCCAATTGGCAACAGCAGGCAATTTTAAATCAACAGAGACAGCAACAACAACAACAATATACAGGGCAATCAATAACGCAAACAATAAAACAGCAAACACTGCCTGAAATCTCAACTTCTTATATGGAACAAAACAAAGCCATTTCAGTTCAGCAGCAACAGTCCCAGGTAGCAAACTCAGTGAATCAGCAACAAAAACAACAAGAACCTGCCCAAAATTTGGTGCCTACTTTAACCCAGCAACCACAACAGCAGGCATCATTACAAACTCAAGCCGTTTTGCCTAACGATAAACAAAAATTAGAAGCTTCCGATGAATATGAGGATTCGGAAGAAAAATCAACAGAGCCATCCAAAAAGGTAAATATTAATCTTCCGTTGACTGCAAACAGAAAGAACATTACTTCAAAAGCAAGTAAGAGTATTATAATCGGCTATGCCGAATCTAATATACCCTTCACCATTTATGTAAATCGAATAATAACATTACGGGGTTAGTAAAAGTCCGAAATAATAATGTGCAAGTTGACCTATTAATTGAATTATTTACTAAATACTTATTGGACTCAATTTTATTTGAATTGATTTCAAAAAATAAAGGGTCATCCAAAAAACGCGCCTACATGTTTCTTTGAAATAAAACACAAACTATTTGCAATTTGTTCAAGCTGTTTTTTATTAAAAGTATTATGATCCATTACAATTATAAGTGGAATAGAATATCATTCAAATGTTCACCATGACTGCGTCTGCAGACATCAATCCGAATATCGAAATTTTCAATGACTTTTCGACATGTTGCTGGTGTTATTTCACGAATTGCAACTTGAATGTTGTTCTTTAGATCATTAATTGTTTGTGGCTTGTTAGCATACACTCGACCTTTCAAAAAAAATCTAATGGTGTTAGATCACATGACCTTGGAAGTCAATTGAAATTTGCATTTCGTGAAATTACACGTTGAGGAAATTTTGATCGCAAAAGCGTAATGTTTTCTCGAGTTGTGTGAAATGTAGCACCGTCTTGCTGGAAATAGACGTCAGACACATCAATATGATTCAACTGTGTCCATAAAAAGTCTCTCAACATTGATTGGTATCGCTCAGCATTCACAGTAACAGCATTTCCAGCATCATCTTCGAAGAAAAATGGCCCAATGATTCCATTTGCCCAAAATGCACACCAAACAGTAACTTTTTGTGGGTGTAGAGATTTTTCATGAATAACACAAGGATTTTCATCACCCCAGATACGACAATTTTGCTTATTGACGAATCCATCCATCTGAAATGAGATTCGTCACTAAACAAAATTTTGCTTGAAAACAATGGATCTGTTGTTCGTTGTTCAATAATCCAACTAGCGTTGTTGCAATGTGTACCTGTCCATGGTTAAAACTGTACGTCCTTCTAATAAAACACAATGGCTTATGTCATTTGAAAAATTATATAGTGCTGACATCTAGGCGTCACATTTGGATGACCCTTTATAATTGTTGCCAAGGCCACGTTCGCACCTTGCAACTTTTGTTGTGCAATTATTGAGTTTAAAGGTGAGAGAGGGGAGAAGAGTAGTACACTGTTTCATGTACTTGCAATTCTTTTTTATTTTGTTATTCGTCGTTTTACGCAAAATATAAAATCTAAGCAATCAAGGCCGAAATTTAAGAAACAAAATTTGAATGTTCTAAAACAAACGGAATTTCAAAAGAGAATTGAAAAGAAATGCAGTAACAAAAATTACAACTCGGAGCAAATCTTAGTATAACACTTTGTGGAAAATGGTACTGATAAAATTTATCTATCTCTCTCCCTCTTTTCAGTAATGAAAACTTGTTCACAGATCATATCGAACCTTTACCAAGAAATCTAACTCAAAAAACTTAAATTTAAAGTTAAATGCGTTTAAGTTCTTAATTTTTTTTTAACTCTTTGAAGGCCGTTGAGACATTTCTACCTGCAAAACTCCAAATAGAAGATTTGTCAGGAACGGATAATACATTTTTGCTTCTTAAAAACCGTGCATATGCGCATTTTCGATTACAAATCTATTTCACTGGTTTACACATTCCACAAAATGTTCTTAAACGTTTTGTGTCGAAAAGTGAAAGCCATTTTACCCCAAAGCATTTTTTATGAAGCTATGTGCATGAAATTTTTGTTTGTAGCCAAGCGAGGTAAGCAAAATGGCATGACCTTAAAATTAGAATTTAAAGGGTGTTCCCATGGTGGACCTAAATTTGATATATTTTTGTTTATATTTCCAACGATAATAGGCAAACATTTTGAATTGTCATAAACAACAAATTGTAATAAAAATAAATGGTGTGTGTGATCAACTTGCAGGCCAAAATGCCAAGAGAGTAAACCATGGCGAAATCATGTAGCAGGTGGTGGCAGTGGCGAATTTAATTTATTTACGCCGTTGCAGAAAATGTCAAACTTTATATAAAAAAAAATTTCGCGTCAGACGATCAAGTTTTCATTCAATTGTTTAAATTTCTCTCATTTTTTACCAATACACTCACACTTTTAAGATTTGCTGAGAATTTGCTTTCAAGTTTTCATTCAATTGAGTCTTTCAAATTACATTCAAGAAAATAGCTGATTGAAGTTTTTCCCTCCAAATTTGCATTAAAAATTCTGCTGTCAGTGTTTTCTTGACATCTTGCTTAAAAACTTGCTTTGACATTGCGTGCAACCTACGTCACAGCTTTCAATTTTTGTGAATTTTGACAAGCAGTATGTCTAAACTTCTTTAAAGATAATTGAACAAAAACTTGACCGTGTGACTGCACTGTTAGGAGTTTGACAATTTTGCAACGGCGAAAATGAATGAATTCGTCACTGCCACCACCTGGTACATGATTTTTCCATGAAGTAAATTTGAACATAAAGTTTTTATACAAAATTTATTCTAAAATAAATGTTAATCTACTTTACTTTTTAGGATATCGGCTTATTACAAGGCCTGCTCTATATATTTCTGGCTTAATAGTGAAAATGCGAATATTTATAATCAAAAATGGTTTTATTGTTTTTCAAAGTATTCTCCAGCATGATTTATACACTTTTGCATGCGCTCAAACCAGTTGTCGAAGCACTTTTTCCACTCCGATTGAGACACCTCTAAAACATGGTTTTTGAACACTTCAACAGCTTCTTCTGGCGACGAAAATCGTTGACCACGCATTTTTTTCTTGATGTGCGGAAACAAGAAGAAGTCATTAGGTGCCAAGTCAGGGCTGTACGGCAGATGACCCATTAATTCGACGTTTTGGCCGGTCAAAAACGCTCTGGTTTGAGCCGATGTGTGAGGGATCGCATTGTCATGGTGAACAATGATTCGTCTTCTCTTGTTGGTTTTTCGAATTTCTCCGATGACTCCAGGCAAACAAATTGTACTGTACCACTCAGAAGTGACCGTCCTAAGTAGCTCAAGCGGAACAGTCGCCACATGACCAGTTTTGCCGAAGAAACAGGCGACCATTTGCTTCGAAGTGCTTCTTCCACGAACAACTTTCGTTGGATTTTGCTCGTCTTTGAAGACCCACACAGTCGATTGTTGTTTCGTTTCGGGCTGATACGCATAGATCCATGATTCGTCACCTGTGACGATCTTATAAACGTGTTTTGAAGCACCGCAATCGTATTTTTGCAACATTTCTTTGCACCAATCGACACGAGCCTTTTTTTGAGCGACTTTCAAATTGGGCGGGATCCAACGAGAACAAACCTTTTTTATACGGCCAGGTGTTCATGCAGTATCGAATGTATGCTGGTGGAAGAAATGTCCAAGGATGTCTCTATCTCTCGGTATGTCAAATATCGATCTTGCATTGAGTTCACGCACGGCATCAATGTTCTCTGGCACAACAGCCGTTTTTGGACGACCTTCAAGGAATTCGTCTTTGAGCGAGCTTCGGCCACGATTAAATTCATTATACCAATTTTTCACAGTGCTATAGGATGGTGCTTCATCGCCATACAAAGATTCGAGTTCATCAATGCAGTCTTGTCGTGATAATCCACGTCAAAAGTTGTGAAAAATGATGGCACGAAAATGTTCACGAGTTAATTCCATTTTTTTCTATATTAATTTTTTCAAGTCACTGTAAACAACACAAATAATGGTCGTACGTCAAAACGTTTTGAGTACGATTATGTTTAAACATTACAAACTTTCCAATGGAAATGTCAGATTGCACTTGGCAGCACTCAGTGTTGCCAGGCCAGAAATATATATAGCAGCCCTCGTACACTCTTAGAAATTTAAAATTTAAAACATAATATTCAAAAAACAAAAGAAAAATAATTATTAATTTTAAATGTTAATGTTTTTTGACCTTTTATTATAATTAGTTTTATTTTCTAATTAATAATTTTGTTTCCTGTTTCCTGAAGATGCCACTCAACGGTGTGGCGAAATATTTAAAAGAAAAAAATGAAAACTAATAAACAATATTTTTATTTTAAAACTGGCCTAGTGTTTGTTTAATTAGAAAATACAATTATTTATTATTAATTTCCTTTTATTCCAGCACAAACACAATAAAAACAAATCTAAACCCAAAGAATCCCAGAAATCTAAAGATACAATCGATGGGGCTACACTTCAATTAACCGCCGCCAATAGCATAAAATCCGCAATAACGCCGGTGCACGAACAATACGAATTAATACATCAAAATATGGCTCTTGAATTTAGGGATCACGATGGTCAGTCTGATAGGCCGGGTGGTGCGGTACTATCTCTAACTTTGGGTCTTTTAATAACAGCTGCCCTGGCCATATTAATTGGTTGCCGCATGAGAACAGTGGGCAGAAGAGCAAGACGTATGGGCGGCAAGACGCCATATTCACATGAAGCCGATTTTCTGGTGAATGGCATGTATTTGTAAAAAAAATAAGTTTAAATTATATATTTCTTTTTATATTGGCTTCAAGTTTATATCAATAAATATAAATAAAAAATAACAACAAAATATTTAAAAGAACTTGTATTCCAAATAAATTTTCAAAACTTTTTTTTTTGATGTTCTTTTCCTTAAATAAATAAGTAAAAAAAACCAAACTTTAGTATAATAAAATATAAAGGGATTCGATAACGCATTGTCCTCATAATTCAAATTAATACTTGGAACTTTCTTGTCGTGACGATAATTTACTATGTAACCTCTTAACTTGTCAATAATTTAAGTATATTTTTTGTATGTTTAAATGAAAATAAATTCATTAAATATATGTATACATATGTATTTATGTAAATTTAAAAGAAAAATTTGTGCATTTTTTAACTTTATAGTTTTGTGTTATATTTTAAAACAAAAGTGCTATATTCGGCTATGCCGAATCTTATATACCCTTCACCATATGTATAAATCTTGGTTAGTGAAGTAACTCAAATCAAAACAAAAAATATTAAAGTGACAGAGAATTAAAATAAAAAAACCAAATTAAGCACTATAAATAATTTTACATAGAAATATCGCCGGCCTTCAATGTGTTAAGCATTTTTTTAAAAGTTTAGTATTTCTTGAAAAAGCTCTTCAAAAGCTTTTTAATGATACCCATATTGACCTGATATCTTAACAAATGGTGCACAATCTTACTTTTCTATGAAATGTTTAGAGGTCCACAGCTTGGAAAATTTGGCGAAGTCCAATTTTTTCACTTGAAGTCTATTTCTTATTTTTTAATTCTCGATCGTCCCTTATATTTGTTTTTTGCTTATTGAAGTTACTTCACTAAACTAGATTTGTTCCAAATGATATGGAAAAATTAGATGCAGGCGTGGTGTTTTGCCTGCTGTGTCGAAGGACATAGACCGATCTTGCTAATTTTCAATGGCGACATTTTTAAAACTATGTCTGATCAAGTGACGTATTTCTTCAATATTATATAGCTTATCTAGTGCCTTGGCAAAATTAATTTCAACCCGGACACGAATAGACAAATCTTAATCGAATTCGCTATGCATAAGGACTCGGAATAATTATATACTTTATGGGGTTGGAAATGGATATTGTAGAAATAATAAACGGAATGACAAACTATTATCTAATATCCCAATTAATTATTTAAATTACCGATATTGATTATTGAGGTTCAAAGCACGTCTCGATGGCCATTTTGTTACCACTTACTTAAATAATTAATCGGGATAATAGAAAAATAGCGGTTGTTTAATTTAATTAAATATACCCTTTTTCAACTTTTTGTGATGCAGGATATAAAAATCAAACCGAGGAGAAAAAAGTTTCCCTTAGAAGAACAATCCTACCTCTCTAATTTCTCATAGTTTTTTGTTTATCAATTGCAAATTTTAAGGTCAGCGAAAGTTCAAAAGCCTAAACTTGGACCAAGGAGACCCTTCTGTGGGCAGTGACATTAAATTGTAATTTAATAATCAGGCATGTCACACATTCCGATCGGAATGGCTTTAATTCCGTATTAACAATTCCGACTGAATTTGTTTTACCTTCTTCGGAATCCGATCGATTTTGTTTATTTCTGAAAAGTATTGAATCTCCACTATTTATTTAAATGTGGCAATATTTTGCACACCAAAGTAAACAACAAGGCTAATCTAAGTAGGACACATTATAAAAGTAAATTTAAGAACCGCAAATAACAAAATTTTTAAGGAAACTAAATTTCACTTTGAAATCTGAAAGAGGTTTCATTCCGAAGAATATTTCGTTTTTTAGCTTTCTGAAGAAGCAATTTGCGGAATTCAAACCACTTTCGATCGGAATTGTGTTCTGTGACATGCCTGAATAATTGATTTGTAATAGTAATAATAAATTTTATTAAAAACCACTTCTTATTCAGCCTTATTCTCCTTTAAATACCTCCTCCAAATCTGAGGCCGCTTCTGATAACAGCCTTATATGTTGAATGTCACATTCATAACAGTTGCATTACTCATACGAGTATAGAGTAACGTAAAGTTTTGCAGTGTCTAGGCAATAATCTGCAAACTCTTGCAAATGGATTTTGTGACCACTTAATAGATAAAATCAATTACAGTTGGTTTTTTTAAGTACAGTTTTCGGTACATCTACTATTAGCCCTAATTCACTTCTAAACCTTTCTTTCTTCCCATACAACATCTTTCGTCTTCGGAAAAAGGAGGTTATCAATTCGTCTGAATGTTGCTTTTTTTAACGTTTGTGCCTTCATAACTCAGTCATTTCTGAACCAATTTTTATTGTTTGTTTGAAAGTTTAATAAAGAATGAAAAATTTTATTTTTTCAGTAATAACATAAAATACAAATTATATAAAACAATATATACAAAGTATATAATAATGGTGTTCACTCTTATTCTTCAACACCCCCACTAGATTGAGCACCTATAGACATAAGACCGCAACAATGGGAATGTTTAAAATTTGTTAGTGACTTTGTCAAGATGTCAGCAACCATCTCTTCAGTATTAATATATTCAACTACAATTTTCTTTTCTTCAATAAGTTCTCTTATAAAATGGTGACGAATGTCAATATGTTTTGTTCTGGAGTGATATGTACTATTTTGAGTTAAATTAATGGCACTTTTATTGTCACATTTAATTTTTACTGCTGATGTCTTCGTAAGTTCAGAGAATAATGATCTCAACCATAATCCTTCTTGACCTGCAGCTGACAACGCCATATACTCTGCTTCTGTTGTAGAAAGTGCAGTTGTTTGTTGCTTTTTGCTATTCCAAGAAATACAACCATCTTGAAACTTAAAAACGTAACCTGATGTTGACTTTCTATCATCACTGTCTCCCGCCCAATCAGCATCTGAGTAACCTTCAATATATTCTTTGGAATTTTTTTCAAACTGCAGCTTGTAATGTGCTGTACCTCTAAGATATCTTATAACACGTTTTACTGATTGCCAATGTGCTCTACCAGGGTTGTTACTGTATCTTGCTAGGACACCTACAGCATACGAAATGTCTGGACGACTAACTTGTGCAGCATACATTAAACTTCCAACTGCCTCTTGGTATGGTATTAACTTCATCTCTTTGCGTTCATCTTCAGTTTTAGGACACATATCTTTAGAAATTTTTTGATTAACATCTAATGGTGTTGCAACAGGTTTGGAATCAAGCATGTTAAATTTCTTTAATACATTGTGTATGTAAAGTTCTTGATCCAACCATAATTTACCATTTTCACGATCTCGTGTAATTTTCATACCTAGAATAAAGTTTGCCTCCCCTATATCCTTCATCTTAAAGTTTTGAAATAAACTATTTTTTATGAAAAGTTTCGTTTCGGGGTTATTTGTAAAAATTAAAATGTCATCAACATATATTGCAACGTATGTCTTTTCCTCATTTTTTATCTTGAAGTAAATGCAAGGTTCTGTTTTTGATTGGATTAGACCCATCTGCTTTAAAGTACTGTCTAATTTCTTATTCCAAACTCTACTCGCTTGCTTTAGACCATAAAGGGACTTTTTAGGTTTGCACACCTTCTTGTTATCTGCATTCAAACCTTCAGGAATATTCATGTATATTTCCTCATCAAGCTCACTTTGTAGAAACGCAGTGACGACATCCATTTGATCCATATCTAAGTTATATTGCACTGCTAGACTTAGCAATAAACGTATTGATGAGTATCTTACAACTGGAGAAAATGTTTCCTCATAATCTATTCCATAACGTTGCGAGTAACCTTTTATTACTAATCTTGCTTTTTATCTTTCAATATTACCACTTGAATCTCTTTTAATTTTAAAGCACCATTTACTTTCTATAGCTTTCTTTCCTTTAGGAAGACTTACAATATCCCAAGTGTTGTTTTCAACCAAAGCTCTAAGTTCTTCATTCATGGCTCTTATCCAATTATCTTTTTGTTCACTCTGAAGTGCTTGTCTAACGGTGACAGGTTCTTGTTCTGTATATACAATATTACACTCAAAACCATATCTTTGCACTGGCTTTCGAGTCCTTGATGATCTTCTTAAGGGTTGTGGTAATGTGCTTTCAGTTTCAAATCCTTCAAAAGGTGTACCACTAGTAGCATCTGAAAAATGTTCTTCTGATGATCCATCTTCTGATGTTTCATCTATGAGAGAGCTTTCAGTATTTCCTAATCGATTTACAATATTTCTATTTTCAACAACTGGATTTAAATCAAGAACTTCTTCTTGTTGTATATTATTATCATCTTGCTTTTCCCCCATATTGTTTGTTTGATGTTCGATTCCACTTCCAATCATTATCTTCTTCATTCTGTTGTTGCAATACTCTGTGCCATTATCACTTCTTAAAGTTTTAATAGTTTTACCTGTTTGGTTTTCAACAAAGTTCTTGAATTCTAAGAATTTATCAGCTACTTCAGATTTTGTTTTAATAAAAAATGGAAAAACTTTTCGGCTAAAATCATCAATAAAGATAAGAATATATCTCGAACCATTGATTGATTTTACTTCCATTGGACCACAAAGATCAGTATGTATCAGGCCTAGTACTTCTGTGGATCTACTTCCAAGGTCTTTAAATGGCAATCTGGATAATTTTCCTTTCAGACATGTCGTACAGTTTTCTTTACTGATATCACATTTTACTCCTGTAACGGATCCAGAATTCATATTTCTTAAAACTTCATTGTTAGCATGGCCAATACGTTTATGCCATAACTCAGACTCTTTAATTTTTATTTCGGATAGATACGCACTATCATTTCCTATGTTCATTCTAAACATGCCATTCACAAGATCGCCTGTCACAATAATTTGACCAACAGCATTCAAGACTTTGCAACCTTTTTTATTGAATTCTACTTTGTAACCATTCTCAACAATTTTAGAAACTGAGAGTAAATTAATGTATAAATCAGGAATATGCAAAACATCACGAAACTTAACCTTTTCTTTCAAATTTTTGTCCAATTGTACAATTACATCGACATCACCAACACCTTCAACGTTCATAACAGAGTTATTGGCAATTGTTACCTCAGTATTTTGTTCTTCGTAATTGCTTTTGAAAAATGAAGCATTTGAACACATATGAGCTGTTGCACCAGAGTCAAAAAACCAATCATTTTTGTTTAATTCACGAACTGTAAAAACTCCCATCATAGCATTTGCATTTTTCTTGATATTTGTTTTTTCATATTTACTTGGGCATTTAGTAGCAATATGTCCATACTTATTACAATTAAAACACTTTGGTACTCTTTTCTTGAATCCTTTTTTGTTAGTAGCCAAAGCTATATCTTGTGAATCAGCCTTTACATCTTGAAGTAATTTTAACTTAACAGCATCACCAGTTATTTTAATACCTGAACTTTGGATTCCCATAATCATTGGCTTATATTTTTCTGGAAGGCCAGCAAGCATCATCGATCCAACCCATTCTTTATCCATTTTTAAACCAGCAGCTCTTAGCTTGTGTGCTGTTGTCAGAATTTCATTTACATATTCTTCAACGCTCTTGCAGTCGTTTAGTTTTGTTGAACAGAACTTTTGTATTAAGCCGACTCGTCTTACTAAACCGCTATCTTCAAAAATTTTACACAATGTAATCCAGATTTCACTTGCACTTTTGCATTCTCGAACATGCGGATAAATTAATTTATCAACTAATAAGATAAGTTCTGCCTTTGCCTGAACTTTCTTTTCACTATTAGTTTCAGCATCTATAACCGCATTCCACAATCCCTTCATCTGGAAATATGCTTGAATAGAAAACTTCCAGTCTTCAAAGTTTTCACTTCCACGGAGTTTTTCAATTTGAAAACTTGATGTCATTTTCCTCCTTCACTATGTGTATAAATTCACAGCACAAATTATCACTGATATTTTTTTTAAATATTTATTAATTTATTATATTCAAACTCTTATTTCACGGAAAGGCCCATAACCTATTGTTTGTTTGAAAGTTTAATAAAGAATGAAAAATTTTATTTTTTCAGTAATAACATAAAATACAAATTATATAAAACAATATATACAAAGTATATAATAATGGTGTTCACTCTTATTCTTCAACAATTTTAAAACCGTTTTCTTCATTTTAAAGGTTATGCATACAGATTGGTCCCGTTTAAAAACCGGTTTTAAAAAAATTAAAGGGTGTCCCCATACAACATATATGTTTTTAACGTGTATTAGGAACTGCAAAGTGCGCCACTTTAAAATTTAAGAAAACTGCTTATAACTATAGTTCCTAATGGCACAAAGTAGTACAAAAATAATTCTAAAAATTAAAGGGTGTACCATAGGTGAAGCAAATTGACCTAAATGGGCATTTCTTTTGAACCCTTATAGACAAACGCTTGCAAATTAGACAGAATGTCGATTGCTATGATCGTTGTAATGATAAGTATAAATATTTTTAATTAAAAATTAAAGGGTGACCCAATAGTTGATTTAATTTGATGTATATAGACATAATATTGAAACGCTATAGACAGACGATGGAAATTTACAAAGAACTTTTACTATAAAATTTAATTTTGAAAACTAAAGGGTGTCCCAATAGTTGATGTAAAAGCCAAACTAAAATTTAAAACAAACATGCATTGTTGTGTTCGCTATAACAAGAAGTAAATAATTTGAATTTCAGAAACTAAAGGGAGTACCCATAATTAATGTAATTTAAAAAATATGGCTCTATCTTTTTAACCTTTACATGCAAGCACTTGAAATTAGACAAATTAGTCTACTGCTTTGTCTGATATAGGATTATTATTTTAAATTATAAATTAAAGGGTGTTACAATAGTTTAATTAATTTAATGATTATTGCCAAACCGCTGAACCGTTATAGACGGCTGAAATTTCCAATGAACCTCTGTTGCTAAATCCGCTACAACAGCAAGTTTGAAATTTGAATTTTGAAATTAAAGGGTGCTCCAATACTTAATGTAATTTGATATGTGTAGCCAAACTTTTGAACTGTTGTAGACATCCGGTTGGAATTTACAAGCAACATGAGTGGCTAAGTCCACTATAACAAGTACATACAGCTCTGTGAAAAATAATAGTAGTGCTACGACATGGATTCGATTTTGTTTTATTGCATAGAGTGAACACTAAAAACTGAATATAAAAATATCCATATGGCATCCCTAAATATGTATTACAACAATGACGAAATGTATTTTTCTCTCTGTATTCATTTTGAAAAAAAAAACAGTTATTTAATTAAAAATACTTGCTTTTGTAAAATGGGTCGGGGTAAACACTGCAACCTAATCCCCAGAAATTTAATTAAAAAAATTCTATCAGAAGGTAAATCATACAGATTTATTCAAAATGTAGCGGGATGTTCACCAACAGTTATTGCAAATTGTAAAAAATGTAAACCGAAGCAAGAAACACGTGGACGCAAGCCAAAAATGCTTTAGACTCTTTGCGTATTAAGCGCATGGTGAATGCTAACCCTTTTGTGACATCAAAAACGATAAAGCAGGACTTGGAGCTTGAAGTAGACACGTCAACAATTCGTCGACATCTCATTAAACAAAATCTATTTGGTAGAAATCGAAGAAAATTGCCATTGCTGAATAAAAGACAACATTCCAAAGTGGTTCTTTTTTGTACGCCAGGTACAAGGACATTTTTAAGAAGGCCCAAGAACAAGGAATACGATCCAAAATTTGTTTTGAAGACTGTCAAGCACGGGGGTGCAAAAATCAACGTTTGGGGGTGCTTTTCATAAGATGGTACAGGACCCATGCATTGGATAAAAGGCAACATGCACTCCCTTCTGTATGTGGAAATTTTAAAAACAGTAATGTTACCTTACGCAGAATTTAATATGCCGCTGAAATGGGTCTTCCAGCAGGACAACGACCCAAAACACACAAGCAAAATGACAAAAAAAAAATGGTTTTCCGACAATAAAGTTGAGGTTTTGGAATGGCCAGCGCAGTCTCCAGATCTGAATCCAATTGAAAATCTTTGGGGGAATGTTAAAAAGGCTGTTTTTAAAGATAAACCTGGAAATGTACAAGAAATACGGACGTCAGTGAAGTCAGCTTGGGAAAATATCCCCATTGAGAGGTGCAGATCTTTAGTTGACTCCACAAAATATTAAGGTATCCAACAAAACATGTTAAAAAATAATGAATTTGATTACATATTTTTATTTTAACAGATATTTTCCAAAACTGCTACTACTTTTTCGCACAGTAAAATTCGAACTATTATAATTTTACGTTTTATTTTCTGAAGTTGAACATTTCTTTTAAGTTTTTATTTTACTTCCAAAAATTGTTGTGAAAATAATAATATACTAGCGCAAAATGTTTTTTTTATATATATGATTTAGAATTTTGAAGTCTATCGAGCTGCGTACTTAAATTTTTACATTTCTTAAATTTAATTTTTGGTTTAATGTCCGGCTAGATTGGCAAAATACCCTTACGTGCAGGGTATAAAAACAGTGTTTCTATTTTACTTACAACAAAGAAGAATAACTTTCTTTTTGTTTATTTTAGACCCGTAATTTTTAATGTGCTATTTTTTAGAAAGTCATTTTGTAAATTTTTTCTCCCAGCCCCCTTGACATACATACCTCTGTATTAAAAGAATAATACTAACAAAATATTTTTATTGATTTATTTTAAATTTTTTATATTTTCTTATTTAAATTTTTAAAAAGTTTCATTTGTTAATTTTAATTTTTTTTATTGGAGAAATTTGTTTCATTATTAAATATATTTTTAATATAAATATTTTTGTAAGACTTTTTATTTTTAATAATGTTAGAAATTTAAGCATTTTTTAACCAAAATTTTAAAATTGTCATTTTTAAATAAGTCTTGACAGAATTGAGTTAAATTGAAGTAGTTTTTGGAGAAAAAAATTAAATCTATTAGAACGTACAGACACTAAAACTGCAATCTTTATTTTGTTGTGTTTGTATAATTTGTGTTGTTTGTTGTTTTAATGTATAGCTTGTATGTTTTATTATATGTAAATGTTATAGGTTTGTTTGTATGTATGTGTTTTGTATTTGTTTTAATTTTTTTTTTTTTGTTAGTTTACTTAAAGCTGTACATAAACTATAACTACAGAATGATAGCTGGGCGAGAAAGAAGAAAAATGAGCATTTAACAAACAAACAAACGAAAAAGTAACTTCACTTTTGTTAGCAATTGAAAGATGTGGGAATTTCGAAATATATTTTTTTTTGTTTTAAAGCTCAATAATATGAGTTTCAGCAAATCTATAAAAGTACTCTTTCAGTCAGCTTTTTAATTTGTTTATTCATAAAATTTATGTTACTTTTTTTCTTGTTTTTTAGCCATCTTTATACCTTTAAAAATTTTGAATCATCTATCTTATTGCATCCGATTTCATAAGCAAGTTCTTAATATCCTTTGTATTTATGTTACTTTCTCAATGTTGTATTCTCTCGTTTTAATTTTTTTATTTTTAATAATGCCCTTTGTTCTTTTTTTGTGTTCGTTTTTTTTTTCTTTTTAAGGTTTTTCTTTTTAGGATAAAATTTATTTAATTTTTGTTATTTTGCAATTAATAAGTGTTTTTTTCTCTTTTGTTTAATGTTTTTGTTTGTATTTTTATTTTATTATTATTATTATTAAATAATAAATATAGTTTTGCAGTAATTTATTTGCAATAATGATTCGTTTTACAGTTTTCTTTTTTTTCTTTTGTTGTTTGGATTTTCTTTTTTTGCTTTTATTTTAATTGTTATATAATAAGTTGTTGTGGTTGTTGTAGTACATTTCTATCCATTAATAAGTGTTAAGTTTATGTTGTTATAATATTTGAGGTTCTTCTTACAACTACAACATTCGTTAGATGATAATAATGATTGGGGAAATCATGTTGCATATCTGTATAAAAATAGAAAAAAAAAAACATCTTTATTAGTTAAATGGTATTTCACATGTCAGTCATCAACTAACACAACAATTATAAATACAGTTGCTCAAAATGAAACAAAGCCATTGATACTTCTTTATTTTTGCTTTCATTAAAAAAAAAAAAACAAGAGGGTTATATTCGTCTACGCCGAATCTTATATACCCTTCACCATCTATGTAAATCTAGTTTAGTGAAGTAAATCCAATCAAAAAAGCAAATATTGGGATGACAGAGAATTAAAAAATATAATTTACATAAAAATGTAATGGGTTCTTAGTAAGTTAAACATTTTTAAAAAATTTTAGTATTTTCTCAAAAATCTCTTTAAAAGCTTTAAAATGATACCCATATTGATGTTTTAAAAAGTTTGAAAATTTCAAAAGCTCATGACTCGGAAAGTATGGGCGAGCACCAATTTTTTTACATGATGTTTTTTTTCTAATTCTTTTAATTTTCTATCGCTCTTAATATATGTTTTTTGGATTGAAGTTACTTCCTTGTTCCGAATGATAAGGAAAAATTAGAGACACGCGTGGTGTTTAGTCCACTCCTTCGAGAGACATGGACCCATCTTACTGATTTTCAATAGTAACTCCTTCAAAACTATGTCTTATCGATTGGCGTATTTAAATTTTTTATAGCTCACCCAGTTCCCTGCCAAAGTTGGTTTCAACACTAAACGGACGGAAAGACGGATATCGCGCGATCGACTTCGCTATGCATAAGGACCCAAAATATTATACTTTATGGTGTAAGAAATAAATATTGTAGAAATTATAAACGTAATGACAGATCTACCCTTTTTCCACTTTTTGTAATTGATTTAAATAGATTTTTCTCTAATACTCGTGGTATCACTGTCCTATCGCAAATTTGAAAGCCTATTTAAGTTCTATTTATAATAAGTTAACAATGGTTAAAGTTACAATTATAGTTAGAGTTTAATCTATAAGGAACCAAACCTTTTTTTTACTGTAACGTAATAAACATTAAATACCGAGATCTTCCGTTGTTAAGAAAAATATTTCAAATAAATATATAGATTTGAAATTTTAAAAACTATGCACTGTGTGTATTATTGACCGACACTATGTGTCAGTATTCCGCCAAAGGCTAAGTAACATCTCAGGGTGCAAAGTAGAGCATTTCATGGAATTCATTAAGGAAATTGGGTAACTAAGTGAAGGGCAATAGGTCGATGATGTGTTATGGAATAATGTTCGATTTTTAGTTTGTTCGTGAAGGCAATCACAATGAACTCCCTGAGTCTCTAAGTGAATGGACTACAGTGAAATAAATCTTTCTAACCTAATCATTTTGTAGCAAACTGTCTCGTAATTCAGAAAATATTGTGATCTGTTACAAATTCTTAAAATTGATGTTTCAAGGACTTCTTTTCGAATCAACGACAAGGTAGCAGAAGTTAATTAAAATTAAATTGATAAGTAATGCTGATAATAAATTTAAAATTACCTCTTTGTCCAAAGTCTAGCGATTCTATCATGCTCTTCGCGATTTTGTAAATATTGAGTTGCAATACTACCAACCAAAGGATCAGCTTAATAAAAAAAAGTTATAAATTTTATATTTTTTTTATTTGTTTATTTTATAAACTCACCAGGATTACAATCAGTCAGCAGGGAACAAATTGACAGCAATACCTTTGATATGGTCAATGCTGGTGACCAATTATCCTTGAGAATATCTAAACAAATAACACCTTGGCTATTGATGTTACAATGATAGATACGAGTGCGGAACGTAACTTTAGGAGGTTTGAAGGGATACTCGGGTGAAAAGTGAATATCCAAAAAGAAAACACCACCCTCATAAACTGAGCCGGGTGGACCTAAAATAGTTGAAACCCATTCGTATAAATTATCACCCTTAGGACCAGCGCTACAGTTGGGAGGTGGATCCAGTGTTATTTCGGCAAGTTCTTTTTGAATACGTTTGGCTGAAGTACCCAAAGCTTTTGAGATTTTTGGATTTGGTTTTGGATCTTTACGCGTTTCTTCACTAGTCGTTGCCGTAGCAGCGGCAGTCGAAGATGAACCACCACCAGCACTACCCAAGCCAGTGGAAGCATTTGTAGACGAACCTGAAGAGGCGGGATTATTAGTGCCACTTACCGTCAAATTGTTACCGTTACGACCACGCCCAGCATTTGTTGAATTTGTTGTGGCATTATTGGTAGCAGACGTGTTATTGGCAGTTCCTGGTGTGGAGTTGGCCACAAGACCAGTTGGTGCAACCGACGAAGCTGTCGTATTAGTTGCCGATGGACCACCACTAGTCGCTGAGGTCGAAGACATAGTGGCACTCAGGATAAAAGTGCTTTGCAGAGCTGTGTTGATAGCTTAATATCAAAAAACTGAAAAAACGTTTCACGACAATGAATAGATTTTATACCTAACAGTTTGAAACAATTATAAGATTCTTTGTTCTGGAAAAAATACAAATTGGCTAAATGTTTTTTTTTAAGTGAGAGAAAGTGACAACACTGTTTAATAAGTCTCGAGTTACAGGCTAGAAGCTAAAGTCGAATTACAACAGAATTATTTTAAATCTTAGTTGCTTTACATAATTATTTTGAAATAACCTTTAAAAAACAATAAATACATAGTCACACTTTCCTTTTAAAGTTAAAAGTTGAAGTATACTTTAAGGCGTTAAAAAAAAAAAATAAAACAAGTCAAGCAAAATAACATCCTTGGAACTGCAAAAAAGTCATAGTTACGTTTTCTAGTAATGTTCCACGCTACTGCTTGCAGTTTCCTCTCCCTGAAATCACAATGAGACGGGAGAATTTCTATAATCATATAAAAATTATGACATTCCCCCCAACTGACAATATCAAACAAAAGACAGAAAAATATTTAACACAGTTGTTTTACTTTAGCGGCCATTTTGGGTATTAAATGAAAAAGAAAAAAATAATAGCAGCAAATGCAGACTACAACAATAATAACTACACAGAAGTCATACACAAAAACTGAGAACCTTTTGATTCTATAAAAAACACTTGACACAAGGCAAGTTCAAGCAATTGAATTATAAACCAAAATTGAATATTTCCAAAAATCTTCAACAAATTGTATGCATATTTAAGAAAAAATTTTAACATTAAATGGAAGCAAAATACATTTTCATACACTGTTTTATGTGATCTGTGCTGCCCAGCCTCAGCAGCAGAATTTGCAAACGCAATAGTTTTTTATAACATTCCTATCCTAATTAATCCTTGGGGTCTTTTTTAGTAGATTTTTATAAAACACTTCCTGATTCGTCTCTTGTCTAAATAAAGTTGGACAATTTCGCCACTTGAGACAGCTTTTTGTTTGTGCAATTTTCTTTTTTCTATTAATTTTTAGCTGCCCTTGTCTTACCGTGTTTTACACTATTTTCGTTTTTTATTGTTGTTCTTTGATTATGCTCATTCACCAGCTTAACTGTTGGTTTTTAAACAACGATTTTCTATTTTTTCTTTTCTATTTTATTAATTGAGAAAATTTCTTTCTTCCCATCAAACTTTTTTTGAAACGCTTTAATTTTTTTTCGCAAAACAGTAGTCATTTGAGAAAAAGTTGTGCTGCCAGATAGTTGTTAGTAAATTCTGTCAGAAAAGTACGTTGAGTGTGAAATAAGAAATTTATGGAAATCATGCTAAAGGCCAGGATTCGCTATTATACACAATCGTACGATTAAGTCACACAAAAATCTGACAGAATTTTGTCCTACTTTAAAAATCGTTTAAAAATGGCGTCGTAGGTGCCACACTATTATACAAAAAAGATAGAAAAACAGATGCTTTTAATATTTTGTTGTTGCTTTCTCCTCATCTTAAAAAAAAAATCAACTCTGATCGCATAGAAAAAATCATTTTATGAATTATTTCAAAAGATTATAAAATCGTACAGATCTGTCAAAAAGTCTGTCACACACATGCACTTTTAGTCCACACAATCATACTTTTTGAGCACACATGCAATTTTTGACAGATCGTACGACTGAGTATGATAGTCAATCCTGGCCTTAATAGGTTTCAATCGCGTGTTTTCGAAAAGGTAGCTCATTAGAAATTGCTTTAGTAAATGATATATGTAATATAACTTAAGGCGTTCTTCAATTAAACAAATAATGGCAATCATATGTTAAAGAAAACAGGAGTAAAAGTAAATTATTATATGGTTTGATAACTTCAGAATGGCTATTATTTAAAGATGCATGCATTATAACAATGATTATATATTTTCATTTCAAAATATATTATTATCTGTTTAAATATTTTGGGCATTTCTTGAATAAACAAGCGATCTGGCATCTTTTCATTCTTAAATCACAGACGGTTTACTAAATTGTCAGAGCAAAAGAGATAGGCATACAATAATTGCCTTTTTGCCGGTATATGCTGTTCTGCGTAAGCTTTGCCCACAGTTGTATATATATAGTACTACTCAAGCCAAAGGGATAAAAAACGGGCACATTTTTCGAACAATCTCCTATTGACCGCAAATAAAGTTCGAAATTATTTCGCATTATTATGCATGTGATTCGTATATCCTGCACCTTGGCCCATTTTAATATAGACATATATTTACTACAAAATTTTTATATACGCAATTTTGATTTGTTTCTTTCTTTATGAATTTTGTAGCTATGTGGCTTACATGGTGTAAAATGCAATTTTAAGCATAAAATATTAAGTTAAAAATCTGGGGCCAACCGTTTATTGTTCAGTTACGTGCACCCAAAGTTTCTATGTACAGCACGGGACATATCAATCATTTTTAGGATGAACGGCGTACCATAGGAAGCGAATAAATTAAAATTAATGAATAGAATAAAAAAATATCAATAAAAATATGATTTTATAAAATTTTATTCTGCATTCATTATGCAAGAAATCTTTAGTAATCGAAGCTGGTGTTGGTAGAAAACTTTTGCACCTGGTCGAAGCCTAGATATGCAATAAGTTTTTTTTGGAAAGCGAAGCCGTTATTGGTTTTACAATAGATGAAAAAAATCTTCGCTTGGACCTTGTTGATTTTTATCACTTAATAGATAATTATTTTTATTACCATTTCTACGATACCCATATTATCTTACTCTGCAATAAAGTATTCGACATGCCTATGCCACTAAGTGTTGCCCGCGGACAACTTTTCTTATTTTTAAGCTGTTCTACTAATCTAGATATGTTCTGAATCATCTTCGAAACATGCAAATAAACGTCATACGATAATCGGATTTGTTTCGACAGTAAATATTATACTGTTGTCATACCTTTTGGTGAACACCGTCGTAGTACTAACCAAAACGCGGTGTGAAAATGATGTTCTCACATCAAAAGCGTTCGCCAAACGTACCAAAAATAAACAGCCAGTGACGACGATTTTCACCGAAAGGTATGACAACAGAACGTCATTGCATTTGTTTTTGTGGTACATAATTGGAGAAATATTTTCCTGGAAAATAAAAATTCATACATAACGTAACTACATAACTATTCTATTTATTTGGTGTCCATTGCAGTATCATTTGAATTTAAGGCTTTTCGTGATTTATAAACACGAACTGTATTGTCCGCACCACCAGAAACGATATATTTAGGATTAGACCAATCAATATCTAAGACTTTATCACCATGACCAATTAAATCATATAAAGGAGCCTTGGGACTAAAACGAAATATAAAATTATTAAACTAAGCTTATTAGGAAACGTTAAGCAAAGAAAATAGCAATTAACAAACCTGCGGCAATCCCATAATTTATTTTGATTATCGTATGAACCCGAAACGAAAAGATATTCTTCCATGTTTGACCACATAACTGTTTGTACCCATTGTTGATGGCCCAAATAGGTGCTACGAACAACAGAACCATCTGCAATGACATTTAAAATATATAATTTAATATTTGTAGAGTGGGAGGGAATAAAAATATTTTTCTCACGATTTGTTCTGGGATCATAGAGTCTTATATTTTTATCAGCCGAAGCGGTTATAATGAGCTTATTTATGTTCGAATAACTGGCATCAAATATAGATTTGTTTGTTGATATTTCCGTTTTCACTCCCTCCATATTTAAGTCCCACACTTTCATAGTATGATCCCAGCTGCTAGTTAGTAAAGTGTAATCATCCATCCATTGAACAGCAGAAATGCATTCGCGATGTCCTTGTAACGTCATTTGAGGTGTCTAAAAATTTAAATAAGAATTTGTAAAATAGCCTAAGTATACAAAGTAACAATTTAATTAAGAGCAACAAAATTATTTTTCGATTTGCTGCTCTGAAAACTACGCAATTTTACCCTTGTCGATCCTGCATCCGATTTAGCACGTTTCGATGTACCCTCACCGGCTTCATTAATATCAGCAGACCATATTTTTAACATTGTATCCCAGGAACCGGTAGCGAATCTTTGTTTGTTCGGACTAACATCAACACCATCGATACCTCGCTCGTGACCCTTACAAACAGACACACATTCCACTGAATTTGATGTAATTAACCAGTCCCAAAGAATGGCTGTTTGATCTTGTGAACAACTCACAAATTTGCCGCGTTCTTCATCCAAAGACACCCAAGCTACTGCTTTTACCGGCATAGTGTGTCCAGGTATAGTTAACACATGTTTTCCCTTTATCGTCCATATGTTAATGGTATTGTCGTAACAGCCAGTCAATATCCATTTCCCACAGGTTTTAACAGCTGAAACCCAATCATCATGTAGTAAACATTCTTGGGGCTCAGGTGCTGGAAATCTTTCGACATACTCTAGCTCTATAGCATCTTCAAATGAAATGGCTTTATCTTTCAAGTGGTCACAAAGTCGACCTCTTAAATACTCATCGGAAACCAAGAAATCAAATTCCACATTGCTCTTTTTATCATCTAAGGCAGCTTGTTGCAGGAGAGTATTAATAAAGATATTTAATTCGGTGGTTGTGACAGTAGCATCTATGGAGTATGGTACATTAGGCACGGCATATCTACAATAATTTTTTTAAACCTCGTCAATATTAAGTTATTTACGGATACTTTTGTATTTCACTTACTGTTCCTGTTTAGTTTTAAAATGCACTTGTACTTGACCCTCGCCGTTTTCTGCTTCCATTTCAATTTATTTTTTATTTATACTTGCCAAAATAATAGTTTAATTTATTAGTTTTGCAAAAAATATATTTTAATTAATAAATTATTATTTTATGCAAACTTATAGATTTTAATTAAGGATTTCGATAAAAATTATATTGAATCACGCCGCTTTCTTATATATTATTTGAGTTTGTTTTTTATTTGAACACGTTTTGACATTTCTTTGCACATGCAGCAGTTAAATGTCCAGAACTGTAGATCGGGGATGCCAGATGTTTATTACTGTAGCGTAGCCATAATATTGTTCGTTGTTACTTAGACGATATTCAAGCGATATAAATGTGTATTTAGGAAGTATATTTTTGGATTAATATTTTTAGACTTACTTAGGGCTTGGAACTAGTTAACAACAACATATACCTGTTTTATATCCAAAGAAAATCCAATTTTGTACCCGAATGGAAAAAGGGTTTGTCTAAGTTTGTCATTCGGTTTGTATTTTCTACAATACCCATTTTCGATGCCATAAAGAATACATATTTATTCTGAGTTCTTATGCATAGCAAAGTCGATTGAGCGATGTCCGTCTGTCCTTAAATGTTCGGTTTGAAATCAAATTTGCCACTAGATGAGGTAGAGAAAATTTGAATTCGCCAATCGAAGTAATTTCGAAAATATTACTATTGAAAATCAGCAAGATCGGCTTATGTCCTTCGAGCGGGCAAAACACCACGCCTGCCTCTAATTATTCCATAACATTTGGATTAAATCTAGTTTAATTAAGTAACTCCAATAAAAAAAATAATAAAAAAAATAAGTATACTGAGCGATAAAGAGTTTAAAAAATAAAAAAAAACATAAAGTGAAAAAATTTGCGCTCGTGCTTAGGGACTCTGAACTGTTCATAGAAAAGTACAATTTTTTAAGATATCAATATGGGTAGCATTTAAAAGCTTTTGAAGAGATCTTTCAGAAAATACTAAAAAATTATAAAAATGCTTAACCCATTAAGAGACGATGCATTTTAATGCATTTTGTTTTAATTTTTTATTTCCCTGTTTTTTTTATAGAATTACTTCACTACACTAGATTTACATACATGGTGAATGGAATTAAGATATGGCATTTGCCGAACATACCATTCCTACTTGTTTCAACTCTCGTTTATATTCCTGCAGGTGGTTGCTGTGTATGGTGAAAAATTGGTAAGCTTTTACCTGATACATCAAACTCTTTATTTATTAAGTTAGGACAATAACCCTAAGCAAAACAATTTTCAAAAAAAGCTTTTTTGAAAAAAGCTTTTATTTAAACTATTTAATGGGAAATCTGCATTATGGTACATTGGTTATACGTACTATATGGTGAAGAGTAAATAAGATTTGGCTTAGCCGACTATAGCACTCTTACTCGTTGATTTTAATAAATAATGTTTGATAAAGTTAAACAAAAAAAAAAAAAAAAAACATTTAATATTGAGTGTTTGTTGCTGCGGGTCATTACAATCTGCTTACACATGCTTTTACATAGCATTACGTAAATCCAAAGTATTATTCACTACTTTGTATGTATTTCTTTAATATGTTCAACAACAGAAAGAAGCATCATTATTAATGTTGAATAGCTGTTTCGATTAATTGTTTATGAACATATTTGGCTTTCAATTAATCGAACACAATTTAGAAATTAAAAATTAGAGGTTAAGTAGACAGTCAACAAACAAGCTTTTAAGTGGCTTTTTTTAAGATTTTGTAGTTTTTTGCAGATGGCTTAAAGGAATTTAAGAAGAAGGTTAAACATTCAAGTACTTCAAGTATATTTCGAAGGCGAGTTTAAGGTTTATTTAATAGTTTATTTCTTATTGTTATTTTTATTTAAAGGAAATAACGGTTTAGTGCAATTTCTGCTGTTTGAAAATAAAATTAGGGCGCCATATATCTATACAATTTTAATTTTTTTCTTGAATAATATTTTGCAGGATTTGTGAACTTTTGGATTTGGCGGTTCTGAAAATGCGGCATTACATTGGAAAACGTTCGCGTACATTTGAAAAATAATTTTTCTTAATCAAAAAATCAACCAAAGCCGCAAAAGTAAATTTTAACTTTTTTGTTTTGGTTAAAAAATAAAAGTTATTTCTCAAGTTTAATTTTAAGCTTAAAAAATAAAAGTGCTTTTGTTAACCAACTTAAAAAAAAGAAGGAGGCTATCAATTCGTATGAATGTTGCTTTTTTAATGTTTGAGACTGCAGAACTCAGTCATTGCTGATTCGATTTCGAATTTTTATTATTTTATTTGAAGGGTTCTTACAGTTTGGCCACAATTTAAAAACAGTTCAAAATTAAAGGATGTCCCCATACAACATAAATATTTTTTAAGTATGTTATGAACTGCAAAGGGCGACACTTAAGAATTAAAAAAACCGCGTATTATTATAGCTAGCTTTTTTTTGTATGACTTTGTCCTAAGTCATACAAAAATAAATCTAAAAATTTAAGAGTTTATTAGACATAATGCCGATTACTATGATCGTTGAAGTAACAAGCTTTTATACATTAAATTAAATGAGCTATTGGATCACCTTTTAAATTAACACTTTGAATATTTATGCTAATTATTACAAAGCAGTCGATATTTTATCCAATTTTCAAGCGTTTGTCTATAACGGTTCAAAAGATAGGCCCATATAGGACAATTTACATCGCCTATAAAGACACCATTTTATTATTGTTTTATATTTGCAGCTTTTTAAATTTTAAAGTGGTGGTGTTGTAAAGGCACACTCTTTAATTTTGAAAATTATGAACTTATTTTAAAATGGGACCAATCTGTATGCATAACCCATAAACAAAGAAAAAAATTTTAAAACATAAAGCAACATAAACGTAAGCAACATTCAGTCGAATTGATAACCTCCTTCTTTTTATGAAACGGTTGAAAATTAATAATTTTAAGCAAAAAATAAAACTTGAAAAATAACTTTTATTTTCCAAGCAAAAATAAAACCAAGCTTTATGCTTAAAAAATTATCATTAAAAAAGTAATTTTTTATCTCAAGTAGTTTAAAGAATAAAGTAAAATTAAATTTTTCTTATTATTAGCTAATGTCCAGTGTTAATAAAATATATCTTATATTTTTTAAATTAAAAATTGTGACATTGTTAAATTTTGCATTCGTTTTAACCTTTTTAAAGAAATAAATCGTGTGACTAAAATGATGAAACCATTTATTAAAGACTTTCTTTATGGAGATGAAAGAATAAGTAAGTTATAAAACAATATACAATTATTTTTAAATACTCGTACGCACTCCCCATCGACAAACGTGTTTTGAATTGAAGATGCCTCTTAAAAAAAAGAAAAACCATTACAGTGTTCATTATAAAAATTAAATTAATACAAATCAATTATTAAAATGAAATTGTAATTTTTGTTTTTTTAACGTAAAATGAACTCTGTAAGCTCTCTTAAAAAACGTAGATCAAGAAATGAATACCATGAAGAATAAAAGAGCACAAAGTTGATTTTTAATTGAAATAAATACTATAAACAGTGGTAAACTACCATCAAGTGGTATTATTAACGTGTGGAACGTGCATAAGGTAAGATCATATCAATGTTAAATAAAAATAAAAAATTAAAAAAAAGACTACAAGAAAAAAAAAACAATTGTATTATTCTTTCGCAGTGTTAACAAAATGAAATCAGTTGCTGTGTGTTTTATTGTCTTCACCATTGTGGCGTTTGTTTGTGGCCTACCCCAACAACGAGAGGGAGCTGCATATACCAATGAGGCCATACGTCAAGCTCAACAGACTTTTCTAATACCCAAAGATGCCCAAATCCAAAATGTACAAGAAGGCATTGAATTAGGAGCCTACGAACAAATTCCTGGCAATCAACGTATAAATCTTTTCGAAATCTTGGGCGATCAAGTGCCATCGGAGGTCATCAACAATTTACAGGCTCAAGTTGATCAAATTGGTAGAAATTAAATTTATTATTATATAATTTATGTAATTAAAACAACTTTTACTTTTGTCATTACATCTACATTTTTATATTTTCATTGTTATTTATGCTTGAAATAGTAGTAAGTCCTGGGATATAAACCCAAGATTTTGTTTTACAAAAAACATTGTTAATCTTTTTTTTTATTTTAAATTGTGTTTCCTTTATGTTAATTTTTTGTTTGTTAAATTTATTAACTAAAATTAGTAATAAAAAAATAGACAAAATTGTTAACAAAAAACTGTGTTTAATTTTAATTATGTTTAAAAAAGTTTATAAAAAATAATGTAATAGAAAAACAAAATGAAACTTGTTTTGTTTTTTGCAAGGAAATGTTATGGCAGTTCAATTGCTTTTACTTACTTTTACTCTCACTATTACTCTCACTCTCACTCTTACTTTCATATGAAACAGTATTTCATTGTTTTTGTTTTTTAACCATCAAGTAAAAAACACCTTATGGCTTCTTCCTTATATGTTTGTGTTTGCGTTTGTCTTTTTTTGTTTTTCTTTTTACCTTTGCTTTTGATTCAAGTATTTATTGTTTATTCACCATTAATTTATATTGAAAGACATTTTGTGACATGTTTGCTGGGAATATGTGTAGTGAAATTATAACGTCTAATGCATTTTAATAAGTTAGAGTGTCTATTAATAATTTCTTAAAAATATTAACAAATCATATGTATATATTTTTCATAGGTACATAAGTACTTACTTACTTTTTTCGTTACTTTAATTTTGTAATAATTATTTTTGCCTATTGAAAGAGAGTGCTCAAAGAGTGTAAGTGTATTAGTTGCCACTATTACATCCTCTTTATTAACAAATAGTATGTATTTATGTACTTAATATTCATGGTTATTGTTTTTTTAATGTACAATTTAAGTTTTTTTTTTTTTTTTTGCATTATGTAATATTACTTGTGGCCTCTACTTTTTTTTATTACTGTGGCAGTTTCATTTTTATTTAAGTTTTGTTTTTTTTTGTTGATTTTGCTGGAAATGCTGTAGATCATGTTGTACTCGTTTTATTTTTTAATGTTTTTTTTCTTCTACTCATCATTACAATATGATGTTGGTTTTTTTGCGCATCTCATGAATGAGACCAGCAAAATTATTTTAACAATTTTTTGGTTTTAAAATTTTTATAAAATGTATAAAAGTAACTGTTTTTTTTAAATACGGATACACCAAAGAGTGAACTGTCGCGTCCTGTAGTGTACGATTCACTTTTATTTTAAAATAAATTTTACAAAATACCCTCGTTTCTTGGCGAAATATCGAGGTTTTAGCGAAGTTTTGCGATTAATCCTTCGATTTTTTAATTAAAATTTCTGTCAGAATCTCAATTTTTTTTTGCAAAATTAAAAATTTTTTTTTTAAATTTCTATTTGTGGTAAAAACCTCGATTTTTTTGCAAAATCAATTTTTAGGTAAATTTTAATTAATGAGAAAATTCTTCACTCGATCTTAAAATGAATTAAAACAAGTTGATTGATAGTATAGATTACAACAGGCGATGTAGCACAGTGGCATCGATCTAATAGTTAAAATTGAAACAAAGTTTTTAAATATAAGCTTTGAAAATATATGTCGGTTGCAGCTTACTGGCGTAGACTTGTATTTTCAGAAGAATACCCAAGAAAAAAAAAAAAAACACAAATGTAAAGTCAACCCCCAAAATTATTTTTTTTTTTAATTTTGGTGTTGGTGTAGATAGTAATCACAAGAGAATACAAAACACCGATTTTTGGAATTTTTGTCTGTCTCTCTGTCTGTATTCGCATCATGTAAAAACTGCTAGATGGATTTGAAATAAATTTTGTGTGGAGTTCTCTTAGAATCTTGGTTCAAATATAGAATACTTTTTGCTTCTTAAAAATTAGTTATTTCGTAGAAAAAATATAAATACAAATGGGAAGTCACCCAGTTTTATCGGTATAATGCTACAACTGGTAACACTGTTTACAGAACTCTACAAAAATGTTTAAAAACACATTTTTCTAAATTTTAGTTTCGGGAAAATTATAAATGACACGCGGACGAAGTCGTGGCACTGCTAGTTTATGATAATTTCGTTATTTGAATTCTTACGCGTAAAGATCCCAGCTTATAACCAGCTGGTCACATTGATCTCTATACTTACATAAGTAGATATTAACTTGAATAAAGATGCTGTTGGCAGATGTTTATTTAATTTTGATTTTTTTCTGCCTTCCCATTGATGTCGTTTTTAAACATTTTATTTTTCAGGTTAATTTTCGACTCTGCGCAATGATCGAATTTTGTCAGTGTTTTACATTTTTTCTTTTACAATATTACGTTAAAAAATACTTTGTTGAATAATATGCATGGCAAAGTTGTGTTTTTCTTATCTAAGCCACAAGTCTTGTAAAGTTTAATAATAATAATTAAGATCAATAACTTTTTCTTCTAAAATTTATTTTTGCACAAAAAAAAAAAATATTTCTAATTTACAGTAGCATTAGGCATTTGAATGAGTTTATGCAAAACTTCACATCATTTTGTTTTAGCTGCTTTCTGAGTTGAAATTATAGTCAATTGTTATTAAAATGTGTCCACGATTTGTGACTAATCAGATACCAGAGAAATATTTTAATTAAATTTATTAAAACAATGTCAATTGAAATAAATGTTTCATTATTCATTACAAAAAATTCAATAAAAAAATTTATTAAAGTTTTTGCTTAAACCTATGGCTTTCAAATACAAACTGATCATATTAAAAAGGTCACAACGGAAAAACTTTGATATTTGTTAACATTGAGCGTTTTAGTTTCGACTATGAGCCGAAGTATAATCCCTGCAAAATAGCTTTAACATTTTCCACCTAAGTAGAGGTCAAATCTTAATAGAAACAGGACTCCTTTACAAAGTCTACGGTTTGTGAACTTTGGCGGCACTAGAGTCATAAAGCAATAAAAGTTCTTATAATTAAATATGCATGGAAAAAAGGAGATGAAATAATCTCTTAAAGAGTAAGCCCAATGGCCGTGGGCTGAAAATCACGGTGAACACTAGATACCTGCCGATCTTTAGTTTTAATAAAGACATATCTGCTCTGTGTGGGTAGACAGTTTCTCTTCTTTACTGAGAATTTTTTAAATTACAATTTCGATAAAGTTACACAGGACCGTTAGAGGTAAAGAAGGAAGCCTTATTAGGGGTAAAGGGGCCATTCTTTAAAGAGAAACCAGCTACAACAACGTGAGGCAGCAGTGCCACATAGTTTGCGAATATCCAGAACTTGGTATCATTAAAATAAGGACTACAAGCAGGTACATAATCACCCCTATCTCGAATGTTATGGGAATAAGTTGTTTGGGAGTAAACGTGTATTCCCATCCCCAACAAATTGGTATCACGAATTTTTTTGGCAGTAAAAAGTCTACTGTGAATATCATGGGAGTAACAATTTCTATTTTTAATTGTTTGTTTAGATTTATAAATAGTTTTCGTGCTTATAAAAGAAAAGTCTATTTTGTGAAGAAAACTTGCCTCCTAGAGGTAAAACTTTCCCAGTACCCACCATATTGAAATTGGCTAGCACCTTAAGTTTTTTGGCGAAAGGCAGCTACCAAAAGGGGGTGGTCAGGCAAATCGATGTCGGCTTAGCACAATCTACATTTAGTGAAGTGCTAATAGAAGTTTTCTTCCCCCAGTGGATTGTGTGGCCATCTCTTGATAAAAAGAAAGAGATTTCAACTTCTTTACACAAAATATCGAATACCAGCGGTGGTAGGCTGTATAGACGACACACATATGAGGATCTTCGCTCCGTCAAAAAACCGGCATTTATTTTATAATAGAAAAGTTTTCAATAGCTGTTCAACGTAGTGCTCAGCATTTTTAAAAATTTTGCCACATCCTCTTTTTTCGTTTTTTTTTTAAATCCCTTACCTTGCGCTGGCTGCGCGGACATGGCTTTCACAAAGCAAGTACTTTGATCTTTATTAATAGTCCTTCAATAAAATAAGTTTAATAAAGTTGGATATTTAAAAACAAATATGTAGCAACTTATATTTGTACTTCTTGTTCCCAATAACAATTTTTTAAATTAATTTTGCAAAATAGTTATTGGGAGTAAATAATCGCGATGCCATATTTTTTATGTTTGTGAACGCATTCACAAAAAAATGTCTATTAAAACATTCACGATAGCAAACCATAAAATTTGGGAGTTTTGTCTTGGGAACGTTCATTCGCGATAGGGGTGAATGAGTGTGGATGTTATGAGAGATCTTAGACAAATCTAAGCAGTTACGAAAGTCTTTGTGGATAAAAAGGCCGACAGATACCAATCGGCGATTTAAAATCAGTAAAAAGTAAAGAGTATTGACAAAACGAGGTGGAAGTACATTACAATTATGATAGCATATATCTTTGAAAAATCGGTATCCCTCTAATTAGAAAGCTCGATAAAATAATCAAAGCATTTACTAAACCTCATTTTTATTAAATTTGCTATTTACAGTTTCTTGTATTTATAATTACGAAACAGTTTTTAATTTTCTTAAAAAAATTGTTTTTGATTTTTGTGTTTTACAGTGTAAAAAACAAAACAAAATGAGGTGTTTTTATAATTATGCTACGCACTATATAAATAAAAGAGCACAATGTAATATTACACAATTTATATTATTTTACTCTTTTATACTAAAAAAGTTACCTTTGCCACACCCAGTTTAAAAAATCATTCAGTTCAAATATCATTTAATTTGAATATTTTTTTTAGTAAAAAGACAAAAATACATTTTAGGTTTTTTTCTATTTATTTTATTAACTAAAATTGTTTTATTAACTTACAATCAATCTTTTTATTTAGCTTTTGCTTGATAATTTAAATTTGAAAAATAAACTAAATAAACTTAATTAATGCAAGTTTAAATTTTTATCTAAATAAATGACAAAATAAATTTATTTTTTTATTAAATTTTAAATACTAAAACTATAATTATATTGTAATAATTAAATGGATCTAGAATTGGAACAAAATGTATTAAGGATGGGGTTAAATAAGGGGCATTTGTGTTGTCATAAATTTTTGTTTTTTTTAATATTATAAAATTCCTTTAAATAAATTTTATGATTTAATGAAATTGTTACTATAATTAATATAATGAAATTATAATAAAATAATTAAACCAATAAATTTAAGTTATAAACTAAGGAAAAATATATCTAAATGAAATGACTTTTGTTTAAATTATATTAAATACTAAAAAAATAATTAAATATCAATTTTATTTAATGTATAAAATAATATTAATTAAAAATGTAATAATTACGAAACTTTTATTCAATTCAGTCTAATGATTACATGACAAATAAAATAAAAGCTTTAATGTTGAAGATAAATAAAAATTAAAAATAAAAAAAAATATAAATTAAAAATTAAATAAATAAATTTTTAATTTGAGCCTAAATGAAAACAATCCACATAAATTATTTAAAATTTTCTGTATATTATAAAAAGCACAATCAAAAAAATATTTGAGACATACTACAATTAAAGCACGACACTCTAGACTGCTAAAGTAAATAAAAAATACTAAACATTAAGAAAACTGAAATAAAAAAGGAGTAAAATTTTCTCTCGATTTTTGTAACAAACGCTTATGGGTTATCACTTTTTCTGAGCCCTTTTTAATTGGCGGATTATTTTAATTTTAATAAAGGTTTCTCTAGTTAAAAACTCCTTTAAAAGAAGGATCTTTTTAAAAGTACTTTTTAAACATCTTTTTGTAAAAGTTTAATTTTTTTAAAAACATCTGCTTAAAAATAGTACATTTTTAAATAAGTATATAGCTGCTAAAAAAAAGTACGAATAAAAAAGTACTAATTTAAAAAAGTACTTTATGAAAAAAAGTACCTATCTAAAGTAATACTTTTTTAAATTGCATACTCTTTAAAAATGTTATTTTAAAACATAGCTCTAGAAGAAAGCAGTAATTTTCATGTTATAGAAGGGAATTAAAAAGTACTTTATAAAAAACAATTTTAAACCAGAAATTAAAAAATTTAATTGAGAAAAAAAAAAAATACTTTAAAAACTTATTATAATAAACGCAAACTTAAAAAAAACTTCGTAAAAGTTTCCAATTTTTTTTAAATAAGTAGCCACGAAAAAGGCATTTCATTACATGAAGAAAAATATCATTAAAACTTTTTTTAATAACGTAATTTTAAGTTAATTTAAATATGGGTGTTTTTAGATTAATGAAATTAATTTGTGTCACAAAAACTAACATTAAAAAAAAAAGAAATAAAGAAATATATATAAAAAGTACCTTTCAGAAAAGTACATTTTAATTTTTATTATAACAATTTAACTTTTAAAGGATTTAAGAAAGTACCATTTTATAAAAAATAATTTTTTGATAACAAAAATGTTAAAAAAATTTTAAATAGCCTGGCAAAGTATTTTTGTAAGATTTTTGAAAAAGTACTTTAAGAAATGTTTCTTTTTTGGAGCTAAGCTTTTGAATAGAATCTTTTTAATAAGGCTTCTTCTCTTAAAAGAACCTTGTTAAAATAGTACTCTAAAATGGAAAGCTTCTACATCCGCAAAAGAAGCATTTTGAAAATCATAGTGTAAAAAAGTACCTTTTAAGTAATTGGTCCTTTAAAAAAGTTCAGATTTTCAATTAGTAGTTGAACTCTGTTGAACTCCTTTAAATCGACCAATTTTATTTCAATTTTAAATTTATTAAATTCGCAATCGCTTTTTGTAGAATAGGTCTATATTTTTTTAAACTTGTGTGGAACTTCGGACACTTTGGAATATAATCTTTTTAATATGGCTTCTTCTCTTAAAAGAACCTTGTTAAAATAGTACTCTAAAATGGAAAGCTTCTACATCCGCAAAAGAAGTACTTTGAAAATCATAGTGTAAAAAGGTACCTTTTAATTAATTGGTCCTTTAAAAAAGTTCAGATTTTCAATGAGTAGTTTTCTGTATGGTAACTTTTTTTCACATTTGTTTAAAATGGGTTAACGTGTTATACATTTTAATCAGAAATTGTCATAAGCATAGTACTTCTCAGACTTATTCACCTTCAAAAACTGTTGAATCCTTTAAATCGATCAAATTTTATTTCAGTTTTAAAATTATTTACTGTCGCAATCACTTAATGTAGTATGGCTCGTTTTTTTTAACCTGTGTGGCACTTTGGACACGCTCTGAATTTCAAAAGTTTTTTGTGTCTTAAATTTTTTTTTAAATAATTTTCGTCAAAACTTTTAAGCTTATTTTGTTATTAATAAATATGAAAATTTATTGCATATAGGGAGCCCAGCTTTTTTTTTAATTCTTTCTTTCTTATCTCTCTCTTTTCGTGTTTTATATTTTTCTTTTATTCTTTAGTGCTTAAAAATCGCAACAATGACTTGTTTTACTTAATTAACTACTTAGCTTTTTTTAATATAACTTATTAACTATAAATAAAGTTTGCTAAATGTAACAATATTTTTTTTATATTAATGATGGACTTAAGAGCTCTTAATTATTTAAATTATTAAACCTTTCAAAATACAGTCTCTAAACAAAAAATTAAATTAATTTTTTTTCTTTAGTTCGAATAGTTTGTTTAAATAAATAACTCTTCTTCTGTATTTACATTTTTTATTAAAAAAAAAGTTTAATGAAATTAAATTATTTAATTAAAAAAAGAAAATACTCATTAACGGTGTCCTCTTCTCCTTCTCTTTTTGTTTATTGCTTTAAGTTTAGTGCAAATCAGGATGAAATTGTTTATCTTGTTGTGGTTGTATTTTAATCGATAAAATATTATGTTTAGCTGACTTATCGGAATTTGTGGGCGAAGAAACATCTGCAGTTTCATCTAATTTAAGACTTTCTGCATCTAGTTTGGGATCATCTTGAGGACCATTGCCTGAAGCATTTTGCACTTCATCAATATCAATATCGGCTGCATTTTTATTTGGTTTGGCTGTGGTAGGTTCTCTTTCTTTTTGTTGTTTTGCAGATTTTTCATCCCCCGAACCCGAACCGGAACCTGAACCGAAGCCCATTTCAAATTCCATTTGGTGTTTTTTATCGTCAGCACCAGTTTGCGTCAATTTGGGATTATATTTTTCAATTTTAAAATCAGTTGCATTGTTAATTCTCGTCTCTTCCGAGGAGTCCTCACCCGAGAACATTAACTGATCTATTTCGACTGTTTTTTTATTTTCATAATCACCACTACCCTCTGTAGTAGAAGAAACTGTTGCAACTAAATCATCACGTAACATTCCACTTCCACTACCGCTACCGCTACCGCTTTCATACGCATGATCATCTAAATGTTTGGTACTTTTAATGCCGTCAAAATTAGAGGGTATGCTATGGATACCCCCAATACTTCTGGGCTCATCGGCTATATCATCGGAATCGTTCATTTGAAAGTTATTATCTCTCAAACTGAAATCATCTTCGGGTAGAGACGGATATGCTGGATTACTTTCCACAGGAATGGCTGCATCTTCTTCATCTAAATGTTGATGTTGTATTGCTGATTCAGTCGATGTTTCTTGCTTGGTGGGACTTTCTGTACTGGGTTCCTTTTTAGTTGAATTTGAATCGTCATGAGATTCTATTTGGTGTAGTGAACTAACTGAATTGTCATCAAAGGGCAAACCTAAAAAAAAATTTATTTTAAAGATTCTTACTAAATTATTTTATTGTGAGTTGTGTTTAAGTTGCTTTCAATAATATAATTTAAAACTAAATTGCCAGCAATATGTTTAGTAAGCAGGATTTTTACTTATTTTTACGAAGCATTTTTTTTAATAAGGGCAAGTGACAGTCGTGTTGCTTTGGCAATGTCTGAGAGGTTTATTACAAACAAAAAGTATTGCCGCTGATTTCAAATCAAAATTTTACATCCTAAATAGACGTTTATTATGGCAAACGTCAAACCGAAAAATTATCTATAACGCAGTTGCTACAAAGTATAAGACCTTGCGACACAAACATTTGTGAGACTGCCAACAGATCCATTTCTTTTGGATCATGAACGAGTTATACAAGGAACATAACTAGGAGGAACGACGAATTCGTCATTAAAACTTTGTTGTGTAAGTTTGTCACATGAACCACAATAACGACGACAAAATTTACTTTTTTATTTACTTTTGTTTATTTTTTGTGAGATGATAGGGTGACCATATAAAATATAATATTTAAAAAATGAAACATTAAAAAAAACACACAACTAAAAACTAGTTTTATATTTAACTACTAATTTGTGCACTTCGAAACTAAAAACAAACTTGGTCACATTTTACTGATTCGTTCGTCGTTCGTCGGCGTAAGAAATAGAAATAAATCTATTGCAAAGTTGGCCGCGTATGGCGAATTTCGTCCGACGTCATGATTATAAGTGCATTTTCATACAGACAAATGTGTTTAAGATTTGACGGCGAATATTCGCGGCCACAAATTCGTCGTTCGTTCCAGTTGTGTTCCTAGCACTAAGAGAATAATTTGTTGCCAAAATGATAAATATTTACCACCGACATCGTGCGATGTGAAGCTGCTTAAATTTTTTTAGTTATGTTTTCTGAAGCTGCAGTTTATGGCGAAAAACCTCCACTGACCGATAGTGGATATAAGCGGCGAAAAAAAATAAAAAGTAGATTTTTTGGATATGTGCCTTCGTTACATCTGAAAATTTTTGTGCTTAAGAGTCAATGGCATAAAATGACATTTTTTAAACCTCAGAATTAACGCTTTCTTATTGGAAACTTTAAATTTAATTTATATTTTATTGCCAAAAAATATTGATGAAAAATTAATGCTTACCCTCTGTTGTTGATACACCCTTGAGCGCCAAATAATTTTCTGAAGTCGAGATCAATTTAGGACCATCTGTTGTTAAAATAATGTGATAAATATTATCACTTCCTGCTGTATCTGGATCTAATTCTGCTGAAGATTGCTGCAGTCCTGTATTGAAAGCATTTTGTGCCTGAGCAGATTGACTAAATATTAGTTCTGAATTGGAATATTCACCACTGCCAAAACCCTCAAATCCTGCAGCACCAGAAAAAACACCTTCAGTAGTTATCATATATTCCCGTTTTATATTCACCTTGCTCGGATCTTGGGGTAAACCTTGAGTGCTAAAAGCCGATAAAGCTGGTACAGGATCCTCTACTTCTACACTAGAATCCATAGGAACGGGTGGTGTAGAAATAATAACAGGTGAGGCCAAAACTGTAGACGGATATGCTACTGAGGCACTTAATTTTAAGGTGTCACCGCTATTAATGCCCCCTTTCTTTTTGCCACTTTTATTTTGTTGGTTGTTTTCTATACTTAACTTTGTAAAGCTTTCATCTGTTTGTAGGTTGTGGTCTAGGCTTGTGGTGAAATTTGAGTTTATAGCATCAATGTGGGGAACTGGTGTTGTGGTAACAGCATGCAAATTCGTTGACACTGTTGGTGGTGATGAAGTGGTGGTTGTGGTTGTTGTACTTGTCGTACTTGTAGTTGCTGATGTTGTGGAAGTTGTTGAAGGCTTAAGCATCTGTTGAATGGGAATCGCTTTGTTATCATTTGTTATACGAATTTCTATTGGTTTTGTGATCTCTTTTATTGTTATTTTAGGATTATTTTCAGCCTGATGTATTTCCGGCTTAAGAGTGGTCGAAGTCATCAATAAAGTTTTATTAGTTGTCGATTCTGAGATGGCAACTGAAAAAATGTAAACAAAAATGAAAGTTAAAAAAAAAATACCTTAAAATTCACTAATTATTTTTATTAACTTTCGTAGAAGTCATAAATTGTTTTTAACCATCATAGCCAGCAAAGGGAGAAAAGACATATATGAAAATTTTTAATTTGTATGCCTAAAAATTGATTGATTAGTTCAATGGGCCTTATCATTGTCAAAGGAAATAATAATATCCGCATATGTGCAGTTCATATTATCTAGTAACCTCAAGCGTTGTGTAATTTATCTTTATAACGAAGTTGAATAGTTCTGCTTGCTATTTGCTAACAATTAATTAATAAAATACCTTATGAATTAATAAGCAAATAAATTTAATTTTTTTAACAATAAGCATGGCGAAGCACAAAGAATTCCAGGGATCAATAAAGCACGTTTGGGGCTTCCTTTCAAAAAATCCTTTAAACTATATATCTAGAATTATTTTAAATAAAAAATTAATTTATATTCGAAGATCCCTACAACAAAGTGACAGTATTGTTATCAAATTTGAGAGTAGCAGTTGAGCAGCTGCTAAAAAAAATTTACTTTCTGTAGACTTATATCGACGATTTCGATTTTTGACGAGTTTTGGTATCCACTTTTAAACTCTCCCACTAACTTTTTTAACTGTGCAGCCACCAAAATTTTTTTTGAACGCATCATAACTTGATTATGTTTACGTAACCTTAAGCCAAATAAGCGTAAAATTTTTTTAACACTGTTGTAACCAGGGTACGCAAATAAACAAAACGAAAAGCTTGCTTTCTTTGCCTGAAGTAAAATGAAGCAAAATAGAAACCATGAGAAGGTTTGTACCATTTAGTTTTGTATTGTTTTTATTTGTATATTAAATTAAATGCCAGAAGAAAAAATATTGAGAACAAAATTAAAACGTTTTTAGAAAAACATTTGCTGGTTAATTTACTCGTTATAGTACAGAATTCATTAGCAATTAGAAATACTTAATTCTTAGCAAACAACACGACTGTACGATTTAATAATGAGACAAATGTTCAAATATTTGCATTTAAAACTTTTTATACATGTTTAAATCACAAAATATTTAATTTTGAGATTGTTGAGCACAGATAAGAAGATTATGTTCAAATAATTGAAATGTTCTTTTATTCGTCATCTTCTGATGCCTTATTTAAATCGTTTTTAAATCATATAGAAACATGGCGAAATAATTTACCAGGTGGACTTAATAGCCCAGGTGTTTTTTTATTTATGTTCGACGTAAAATAAATTCAAAAATAAACACATTTCAAAAATTTGAAAATGTAAAAAGTTTTATAAAATAAAATTTTGAAACCAAAAAATGAAATGTGAAATATTGCTGCATATACAGGGTAAGGAAACCAGCTGGGTATAACTTCATTTAAAGTACCAAATGACGATAGAGGGATAAATTAAACACGGCTTCCTTCTGATTAGTCAGCTGTTTTTTGACATCAATGTGGTGCTCTACAACGGCGAAAATGAACGAATTCGCCATTGCGACCACCTAGTAATTATTTCGCCATGTATAGAAATTTATAAAAGCGATTACTTTATTTGCCATGCTCATTCAGTTTTTTTTACCGAAAAGTGTAATTAAAAATAAATAAAATACATAAATTTTTAATTTCTCATACACAGAAATTTAAGTTATTAAATTGCTTAAATTAATTTCTTTTCATTTTTGCTTCCAGCTTTCTGTTATTTCAATTTACCATGACTGTTGGAACAAACTTTAGAATTTCAATTTAATATAATAAACAGGCAGATATTCAAATATCAAGAGAAGAAATAATAAAAAAATATATATAAATGTATTTCAACTTACCTGGACAATTATCATATTCTGGACAACAAACACCTGGTATATATTTGGGCGTACAATCATCTCGATGGAAACAAGTAACAGAACTGCATAAAATTTCTCCTCCTACACACAAGAAAATGAAATATAAAAATTAAAAAAAAAGAATGAAAGGCAAAAAAATATTTTTTTTAACCGCAGGCTATGTAGTGTTAGACAGACTACTACTGCCACCACTAGCAACAACAACAATAAGCAATGCCAGGACTAGGACTATTGCTTTTAGCAAAAAAAACTTATTGTTGCATATGCTTGTGAAACTTTTACACTTTACCTTGACAGTAGCAAACTGTGCACGGTGTCTCCGGATCTACTAACTTATCACCATTTAAATAAGTTTTACCATCCTTTTGGCAATCTGTATGTCAAATAAAAACAAAAAAAATATTTTTTTCTTAGAATATTTAAAAAAATGTTTAAACAAATATTTGCATTGCTAAAATAAAAGTTCTAGTTCTAGTTTATGTACTTGTACTTGTGGCATGGACCATGTTTCACTTACTTCCTGATTTTTATGTTTAAAAAAAAGGTGTCTAAAAATTAAATCAGGATTGAAAATTTGCTATTGGCCTTATAAAGTAATTTGATGTTTATATGACTAATAAATATTCAAATATAAGCTTTAAATTCTGCGAATGTGTGTTCTTATTTTAAGCAGTGTATGAAAACAAACAAAACGTTTCGCAAACGTTTTATGCAAAGACATGAAATTTGAAACAAATTTCAATCATTTTTTACATAATCAAACCCAAAGCAAAGACCTTTTGAAAGCAGAGAACTAAAACGAAACAATCGACTTTTCGCTCATCTTTTGTTTTGGAAATAAAATCGTGCAATTTTTCTTTAATTAGGACCAGTACTCAGAGGATGACTCCTACTTATGCAATGCATTGCCAAAACGGGGAAATTAGGTTGTGGGAAGGGGGATAGAGGGATAGAGGGAGTACTGTTTGTAAAAATTTTATTTGAATTTTTGCACATTGCAAGTAACAGAAAAGAGTTCTGCAGATAGTTTATTCAACATACGAACTGTTCGACAAAAAAACAAAATACCTCACATTGCGTAGATGCTCTAGTGAATCAATAAAGCTGGATACCCTACATTCACTTATGAGCTTCGTCGCTCTCTTCAGCACGCGGTCGCGTAACTTCAAAATAGACCGTCCCGTACTTAAGAGTCGAATTCCATTTGCGATATGATAAAGGTGACATAGAAAGCAAGGAGATCAGATGGAGTGAAGTAGGAACTTGAATGCTTCTTTTGCGACATGAAAAATATGCTTGTTCCACTAAACATCGCATTGCGTATTTCGCTAAGAAAAAAAATTACGTTTTTAGCGCTAATGCATTCTCTATTTTAACGAGCAAATCGGAAAAGTGTAAGAAAGGTTTCAATTTTGTTCTTTTCTGACTGCGTGTTCACAAAACCTAATACTTGAATCCTTATAATTTTTTCTATTTTGTTTCTATTTTACTCACTACAAAACAAACGTTTCGTTTTGTTTATTTCCGTACCCTGACTTTTACACAAAATCTGTCACATGCATTTGTTAAGAAATAAAAGCGTGTAATAAAACATGACGATTTCATTTCACTGTTAGTCCACCGTGTTAGTAAATATTAAGCATAATTTAAGATAAAAACAAGTTTTAAGCGTAAAAATTTCAGATCCCTGACGAGTGTTCTTCATAGCACTTTTTATTTTGCACAGCGAAAAGGATTTAGTTTTAATCAAAAATCAAAGTGTTAGATAATTAAAAATCATTTTGAATTTTCTATTTTAAAGTTTTACGAAATATTTTGGGAATTAATTACGTCTTAATGGGGTTGAAGATTTCTTGCCTGAGGAAATCATTATACGATGTATTATTCCATACATATCCCAGACCTGTTTACTTAATGAATTAGAAGAAAAAAATAATTTAAGGAAAAACCTTTGTTTTATATTCCTTGCAAATCTTTTGTAAATTTTGGGTTACCTTTGCAAGCTATCTAGACCTCTTCCTGCAAATGTAAGTATCATTCATCATTGGCCGCAGCCTGCAAATATTTTTTTTAAACATTTTTTGAAGGCCAAAAAGTTATGTGAAGGTATGATGTGACCAACTAGAAGTTGATTGGACACAAAAACGACCGAAGGTTCTTTTTCGATACGGCATTGCTGTAATGCATCTTTTATTTTCTTAAATATAGTTTTTCAAATAACTATTTTTTCGAACAATAGCTTCTATGGAAAAACAATATCTCGATAAAGGTTCTTTTTTGGTACTTTTTTAAATAGAATATATTAAAGAATATTCTTTAAACTATTTTTTTAAAGACATTTTTATAAAAGTATTTTTTTTTAATTTGAAGAGCATTTTCAAATAGCTTTTTTAAAAGGCTTTTTAGAGTATCATATTTAAGAAATGCTAAAGTTTTTTTTTTGTAAAGCTTCTCTAAAAAAGCTTTCTTACAAAGTATTTACTCAAAACATCCGATTTTTACAGTTACTTTTTTTAAAGTACTATTTTTTGTTACTAATTTAAAAAAAACACTTTGGGAACAATAGTTTTTTGAAAAGTTCTTTTATTTAAACGTACTCTCCTCAATATTTATATTTCTTATAAAGTATATTTATGAAAAGCTTTTTTTAAGAGCATATTTTTTAAAATGTTCTCTTAAATGTCATTTAATAAATTTTTTGTGGGTTTATTTAAAGGTACCTTTCTCTCTTACAAAGGTAATTTTTTTAAAAAAGTTTTAACAAGGTACTTTTGCTAATATAACTAAATTAATAATTTTTAATTCGGCTTAAGTTCACATATACTTTCATTTCTAAAAAACAGCATGAATAATAAAAATTAAATTACATTCGCTGCTAAACAGAAGTTTAACAGAAAGCAAAAACAAACGTAATTCACGATTAATAAAAAAAAAACAACGAAAAAAGTATGTGGATTTTGTCTAACCAAATTATAGGTGATTGATTAGTAAGTGCTGATGACGGATGTAGCGTTATAAAATAAGAAAAAAAATGAGTACAATATAATGTTTATAAAAAATGTCATCGGCTCTAAATGGGTTAAGCTTTTTTTTTAAATTTTAGTATTTCCTTATTAATCTCTTCTAAAGCAATTAAATGATACCCATATGACCATATTGACAATCGTACTTTTCTATGAAAATTTTAGAGGCCCATAACTTGGGAAATAAGGCGAGTGACATTTTTTTTACTTGATAGTTTTTTTCTAATTTTTTTAATTTTCTATCGCTTTATGTTTGTGTTTTTTAATTGAAATTACTTCACTAGATTTGTTTCAAAAGACATGGAAAAATTGGAGGCAGGCATTGTGTTTTGCTCGCTGCCTCGAAGCATATGGACCGATCTTGCTAATTTAAAATTTTTCAATTTTCAAAACTATGTCCGATTGATCTATTGGCGTATTTTAATTTTCTTTACATCATTTGGTGCCTTGGCAAAGTTGATTTCAACCTGTGACTAGATTTTACGGTTTATGGCTTCAGTTTTTTAACCGTAGCAGACAGACATTTATAATTTATACAGATTATCTATGAACATGTCAACTATAAAAACCAGCCGTTTTTTGACAAATGTGGCCTTATCCTTTAAGCCTTTGCAGAGAATTTGATCTGCTATATTTTCATAAATTACAAAGGGAATGTATTAATAGTTCAAGTATGAAATTTAAATTAAAGGGTGTTCCAATAATAACGTTATTTTCACAGGACCTTATTTTAAATTTACTCAGAATATCAGCCCAATCATGAATGTTCTCACGGAATTTATTTTTCACGGAAAAAATTTTTCTCGAGAAAATATTCCTCCAAATATTAATTCTTTGGGGAAAAAGAATAAAAAAGTGGCATCTCCGTAATTTCAAAAAAGCTATTTAATTATTTACATTAAACTTCTCTCCCTTTAATACCTGCTTTTTTTCCACGAATTTTTTTTACTTTCCGCAAACAATAACAAGGGAACAAATTTTTAATAGGAGAAAAGAAAAAAGTAAAAAAGCTCAAACGGAATTTTTGTTTATGATTAGACTTTATATATATCCGCTGTAGCAAGCTTAGAAAATAAAATTAAATGGTGGTTCCACACAGTACGGACCTCTTTATGTGCGAGTCCAGTTCACGGATTTGTTTATCTTAGTTTTGAGATTTTTTCATATTTGTTATAATTAAATGCAGCCCGCCACAACTGTTCAGAAAGTTTAGCAGACCGTTATCTATTTTTACTAAAATTTTTTCCGTTAACTCATGGCGAAATAATACAGGTGAACGCACGGGCGAAAAAGCTCATCAGCTGTATACGTTGTAGTTGTCAAAGCGAATTGTCTTGTTTGTAAATGTTGTCAAAAATAAATTATTTGTTTAACAAAATTTTATTGTGTTTTGATTTTTAATAAAAAATGATATATTTAAATTTCTGAAATTTTTTTAAATTTTAATATTAAGAAAATTAGAAATTTAACGCGGACGAAGTCGTTGGCACTGCAAGCATAAATATTTTTGTAGTTGCACAATTTGAAATTTCTTTTATGTCTCCCTACACAAAGGCCATTCATCGCTCTCGTCTAACCAATCCAAAATACAGTTCCAACGAAACAATGTTTAGGAGACCTTTCAAATTCAAAACGTTTTCTCTAGTGTTCCTTTCAAGTTTCGTATTTATAGAAAGAGAAAAACTCACTTGTAGAAAAGTTACTATAGCTATATAGGGGGAATTCTGGCTGTAACCAATGTCGAATAAGAACATAATTGATGCTAGTAGCTCGTTTAGAATTTTGATGTTTATCCCCACGTAAATAGAATAAAGGCTTTCAAGTAGGTGGGTGAGTATCGCATAAAGTTTAAAATGGTTTTAAGTTTCTTTTTTGTATTCGGTCCTATTTCATCTTGCTCTACATATAACTGCACCATAAACACTGCAATCTGTTGTACAACATTCTCAAATTATACAACAGGTCGCAACGTGTATGGCTTGCATAATACATCACCGCCGAATTCTGGTAAAAAAATAAAAAATATTTTTGTCTAATTTTTTTCCAATTTCTTATGTTTGTTTTTTAACAATTTTTTTTGACAACATAACTAGATTTTGTAGCAACAAATTCCCTGTTGTTTTTTGTGTTGTTGCATTGTTGTAGCCGTGCAATCACCTGTATTAATTCGCTTTGCGTTAACTTAAACTTGGAATGGAAAAGGAAGGAAATTTGAAAAAAAGAAATAAATCCGAAAGAATCAGAAGAAGTTATGCTAAGGCGTTAGTAAAAATTGATTTTATTTAATTCATAATAACATTTTCTTTTTCATTTTTATTTTCGAATCGAGTTTTTTGAAAAGCAACGGGCAATATTCAGTCATTTCAACGGAATTTCAAATATTATGCACAACCAAAAAAATTTATCGGGAAGAAATTCGGATGTTATAGAGAATTTTTTTCAGTGTAAATATATTTTCTAAATAATTTGTAAAAAAATAGTTCTAGCAAATTTAAGGTTTCTTAAGCAGGGGCCAGATTACGACATTCAATTCAATCAAAATTTTAATAGAACTTAAATGAAAATTTTGCTTGATATCGAACGCCATAATTTGTCTCCAGATAATTTTTGCTTTAAAAATGTCGAAACATAAATATTTTTCTTAGAAAAAAATTAAAAAAAAAATGTAAGCGAAATTTAACAAGAAAAAGCAAGAAAAGCAAGCAAAGCTGTTGTACTTTAAACTGAAATAAATTTTTTATCAAAAATTATTATGGTACTAAAAAGTATAATTCGATTAAGATAGCGAAACTCTCGCAAAGAGAAGAATCGAAATAATCACATCACTATTTTGTGATTTATTTCAGCTTAAGTTGGTCATATTACATGTTTTGTGAAAAACTAGCAGTGATTTGATATTTTTTTCGCTACAAGACAAATACAGTTACAACTACTTACCACATTTATAGTCAGGACAACAATGTCCAGTTTTTTGTATGGCACGACAACCCACTTGTTTCTCACAGAAAACTGTTGTTTCTGGCACATATTCACCATCCAATAGACATTGGCCTACAACACGTACGTAGTAATGGACAATAATTAACAGCAGACGACAAAGAACAAAAAAAAATCATCATCACCATCATCATCATTTACACCATCATTATAATTGGTAAAAGTGAATGTCATTTAGTAATGGAAATGAAAATAATAAAAGAAAGTTTAAAATTTAAAGAACCTTGTAAAAACATAACAAACAATAACAAATTGTTAATTTTTTTGCAGTCATTTAAAAGGAAACTCTTATTTAAAAATTTTTCACATGTCTTTTATTAAATTGAAGATATTTTTTTTGCTCACCTTGCAGTTGTTCCAATGAGACTTCTGTTGAGGAACTTTGTTGCAAAGAATCTTTGAGATTCTCTTTTTGTTGTTTTTGTTGTTGTAAACTAGCTGACAGTGAAGCGCCCACATCTCGTATGTTACGTTGATGCCATAATTGTTGATACTGTTGTTGTTGTTGTTGTGGCTGTATTGCCACATCCCCATAAAGCCTCAAATGACCACTGCCCATGGCAGGAACTATAAAGAGAAATAAAAAGAAAAATTATTATACTAAATGACAAAGAATATGTCAGCTGTAACACAATAGACTTAAATATACTAAAGTTCTATATTTTTTTACAATTGAAATCCTTTAGATGAACAATATTTTTCATTGTTGCACTTTTTCTTTTGTGTGTGTGTGTTTTGTTGGATGGCAGAAAGGATTGATAAAAGATGATATAAATCAATTTTTTTTTTGTTGGAAAGTGAAAGAGTGAGAATGAATGTCTATTTGAAAGTTATGGAAAAATATTTTCGGATGTTAAGTTAATTAGAAGTTAAAAAAATCGTGTTCGAATTCGGATACAAGATTTGAGAAAATTTTGTTGTTAAGCATTAATGTGAAGATTAAAATTGAGGAAGCTTCACTGGGGATGGTCACATCGCCTCCGGAAGAAATCGGTCAATACTATATTACGTCATTTAATAGAAAGGTATCAATCTGCATTGTTAGTGAAGAAAAAGCCTCGAAGAAATCGATAAATTAAGGTGCTAATTCAGTCCATGAACAATTGACGAATTAATTAAAAAATGAGTGATTCACTTGCAGCTCTGATATAAATCAATGTAACTCCTACTTTGATCACCATTCGCTAAACAGATAATCACTGGCAAAACTAGAGAATTTTTCTGGAGACGGCTAAAGCCCTTAAATTAAAATTCCGAAAGAAGAAAACAGTTTTGAGTGTACAAAACTTTTCTTATGAAGATGGCTCTACAAACAGGTTAATTAACGATGAGAGATAATATTTGCTATCTTTCACCATTTTGAAGCGTAAACTTTAGCTTTGGGATTTTAGAACATAAATCTCGATGTAAACAAAATTTCCATATAAAATAGGTCAAATTAAAGTACCCTCATCTTTTACAAGGATGATCAATTTTATACGAACTTTCGTGCAAACGTCACACATATAGTTTGCTTAAGCAGAAATTAAAAATTTTTATTTATTCCTAAAGAAAAAATTTTTTTTATTGATAGGCAAAAATACACAAACGTGCTATTGCAATTTTATCGTAATTTTTAAGTTAAAAATCGTAAAATTTTTAGGTTAGAAAAGATATTTTTTCAAAATATTTAAAATTTCACTTACTAACTACGTTAAAAAAATCCAAAAAAAAATTAGCTGAAAATTTTACCCAATATTTTGAAAAGACTGGACCAGAGTATCGAAAAAAATAATTTTTTATTTTTAAAATGCTTATTACTCAATCATTTTATGACATAAACATTCAGATTAAGGTATCATTTTTTAGGTATTGATTAGGCCTTTAGATTATGTATAGAAATTAGATAAAAATTAATTTGAAGGTGGGAGGTACCCAACTTTGAGACCATATAGCGCTATCTTTAAAAAATGGATAGTCCGCAGCTTAAAAACTTAAGCTCAAACACTCCTCTGTTATACTCGTGTAAAATTTTGGATAAATCGTCCCAACCGTTTACAAATGTAAAAGTTATTTTAAAAATATTTTGATTCTGCCCCACTGTGTACTGTTGTTTATGATGCCAGAGGGAAAATTTTTTAAATTTTAAATTTCAAAGTTGATGATTCAAAAATGTTCTGCAGTGAAAAATCTCAGTTTAAGCAAAAAAAAAAAAAAAAAAAACGTGTGAGTTCTTAATTGGCGCCAAGTAGTTGCAACAAATATTTAATTAGATTTATCGCGGAGTTTATTAAAATATGTCACTCAAGCAACAAACGACTCGATATTTATATGCTGTTTCTGTATTACAACCAAGCGTCTCGTCTAGAAAATTTTTATGAAAAGCATTTAGTTTTTTGTTTGATATCTATACAAATTTTTTAGACAAATCGCTCGCTTGCAATACAGAAACTGCACATAAATCGTCGTAAAGATTGGTTGTGAGATAAAATTTATTATTATGAAGAAATAAATTTGTTAGCTTTTGTCTTTAATAAGAACGAAAATAACTGAATAATTTTTTACTTCCACCAAGAACAAGTACATGTAAATAAAAAGATCACAAGTCATGAGGTTCATGTCCCAGCAAAGCCAAGTTAATGAATGAAAGTTTCTTTCTTGATATTATTGTCAGAGAATTTAAACATTTTTATTGTTGTTCTTTCTCAACGAAGAAAGATAATAAAATAAAACCGTGGCTTTAACCATTTTTTCATGCAATTTGACATATTAAATCCTCAAAAATTTGTTACAAAAAAGAATCCATTTCAACGAAAAATATGATTTGGCAATTTTTTACATATCTTCAAGAACGCGCGCCAATTTAGTCCCTTAAAAATGTTGAAGTTTTTCATTAGAACAGAGTTAAAAGAAAACTTAGCAAACACATCTTGAGCAACCACTGTGCATCACCTGGTTGAGATATCTCTTGTTGTCACACTAAAGATCACAAGCCATGAGTTTAACTCCCAACAGCGTTATGAATGTAGAGAAAAACTATTAATGCTGTCTGTAGTCACCCACGATAGATAAGTGATTTAAGAGAACAATAAAATCGTTAAACAGAAGTCTAGATCCTTCTGAGAAGTCTTTTGATTAGAAAAAAATAATTGTCATGCAGCCACTAGAAATAACTGTTGGCGAAGGCGCCAGTCTGTAAATTAGAATATTTATCTCTAAGTACCTTGATCTGCAGTTTTATGTTGTAAAAGTCATAATTATTTCAAAATAAAATTTTTATAAATTTTTGATACCCTGGTCCAATTTTTTGAAAATATTGGGAAACATTTTTGGCAAAAATTTTTTTTTAATTTTTTACCGTAGTTAGCGAATCAAATTTAAATATTTAAAAAAAAAATTTGAAAATAAAATCTTTTCTGACCTAACATTTAGTTTATTTCGAGATTTATCTTCTAAAATCCCAAAGCTGAAGTGTTCACTTCAAAGTGCTGGAAGGTAGCAAACATTATCCCTCGGCGATGATCCACTTGTTTGTGGAAAATTAAGCCATCTCCAGAGCTTCTAATACATGACAGAGTATTTTCTTCGTTTAGAGGCTCTAATGGTGAAGACGCTTTTATTGTAAAACAAGGAAAGAGGATACCAAAACAATTGTTATGTAAGCCGCCATTATTTGAAAAATTTTACAATACTCTGCGTTTTTGTTGCATTGTGGTGCAATGAAAATTAATCAAGATTTTTTTTTGAAGTCTTACTTAATTATTCTAACAAAATAAATTTTAAATCTATAAAAAAAATAAATTTTACTTTTTGAGACAAATATGCCACTGTGCAGCGTCAATGTAATCTTTTTTTGTTTCTTAGTTATTTGTAGCTAAAAATCTAAAGTTCCATTTAAAAAAATCTATGTTGCATTTAAAAAAATCTCTGGCAATTTTTCTCCTGTAACTCGTTTTCATGTTTCTTTAATTTTGTAGACAAAGTTTACATTTTATTACACTCATTTTATATGTTTTCATTTTTTCAATTTTTTTTTATTTTTATATTAATTTTGTGGTTTTTGCTTCACTTTCATTTCTAATTTTACTTTTTTCCACTAACATTTATTTTAGTTTCATGCAACTAAAAGTTCACCTGTTCAGTCTACTGTATTTTCTCTTGGGTGCAACATTTTGTTTAACATGACATTTTGACAAAGTTCTTAACCAACTTCTCCTGCACAAAGTTTTCGGTAGTTTTTACTTTATTTGGTCAACTAAATAATTTCAGTTGTTTCTTTTTTTTTTTACTAATTTTCTCTAACTTAAATTGCTTGTCTCGTTATTTAAATAAATTTTTTTTTATTTGAAAAACTTTTGCATAAGCAATTTTCTTTTAACTCTTTTTAGAAAGAAAAAAAATTGTTGTGGGACGTTAAGTTTTTATTTAAATGAAGGGAAATATGTGCGTTGAAAATTCAAAGTAATTTAATACAAACACACGTTACTACCTGCTTTAACGATCTTATTTACCTGTGGCTGTGAACTATAGGGCTTCGTGTACAATTTGGAAATATATCCCCTGCTTAGGGATTGGAATTCCTTTTAAAGTGCAACACTTAAGGAGCTACTTCGCTTTTGGTATGGAAATTATATTTCCTGCATGTCGAGTTTAAACGAACGTAACTCGTTACTCTATCTAAATGTGTCTCTATCAGTAACTACCAGAGAAATACGGATCTTCCAGCGCCCGACGTATCATTATGTTCGCCTACTGCAATCGAAGACACTATTTTTTTCAGTTAAGGTCCCAAATAAAACATAAAAATGGTTACCTAACATTTACTGAAATTCAATCTGTTAGAAAGGCGATAAAATGATTCTGTCGGAGAGCCACACCTAAGACGGTGCCTTGAAACGATGCATAGTTTAAGGGCTTTCCATGCGCCTACACAAAAAATTAACTTTACTTTTAGTTTATGAGATTTTAAAAGGGGACGACATAATGTTGTTATTAATTATCATTAAACAAAAAAAGGAAAAATATATAAATCCGACAAGTGCAAGCATTACTTACAAATTAAGGTTTCCGTAGCATGTGTGGGTGGGTCACCCTTCAATTTTTAAAATATAGGTAAAATTCAGATTGCACCTGAAGACTTCGTTCAAGATTTAATTTATTTTTTTTATACAAGGTCCGGCAGAAATAACTCCCGGAACAGAAAGTAACACTAAGCAGACGACAAATGGAGCAGAGTATTACATGGGGCGTCCTTGGGTAGCTGTATACGTGCCGTTTATAGTGTACACTATTGCGTGTTCGGGTAAACGTCGTGCCTTTGCCGTGAAAAAGATTTATAAAAAATGGTAGATATCCTATTCATACTCAACTCGCCTTTCGTATTTGTTTTCCGTTCGCGTCACAAGATCCTGTTCCCGATCAAAAAATAATTTATTCTACGCTACAGCTCACAAAGCGGGGCAGTCACAAGTAATGGTGAGGGACAAGCCACACTTTAGACACATCACCTCTTTGCGTGGTGACATTGGCTGGCCACCACGTACGCCAGACCTAACGTCTTGTGATTTATATCTCTGGGGCTATTTAAAATCAAAAGTTTATAAATATCGTCCTCACGTTTTACAAGCCCGAAAGGAAAGAAAAGCAAAAAATTGGAAATTTCCAGAAAAACGATTTGTAATAAAAAATTTGAAATTTCCTTCAAAACCGAAAATGCACAAAATTTAAAAGTTTTCTAAAACAATCCACTTTTGCAAAAAGTACATTTACACTACTGAGTCATTTTTCACAATTTATATTTTGTTTATTGTTTTATTTTTTTTTTTCAATATTTCGTCACACTGTTAGGTGGCTGGCATCTTCAGAAAACGGGAAGCAAAATATTAAAAATTAAAATATTTTTCAAAAATAAAAATTAATTCAATTGAAAAATTAAAACAATATTGTCAAACTAACTTAATTATTTAATTAATTGAATTAATTTTTGCTTTTGAAAAAATATAATTTTTAATAATTTTGTTTCTTGTTTCCTGAAGATGCCAGCCAGCCAACGGTGTGGCGAAATATTATAAAAAGGAATAACCAATATTTTTATTTGAAAAAAAAACTTACCTTGTGCTTTACCCATTAGAATATAATATTTTTTATATTTATAAAGTGAAACTGAAAACCAAATATCTGACATCTGCAGAATATTTCTTTTTAGCAAAAGCTCGACTTATTATTCAGTAGACTTTTTAATTAAAGAAAGTTGAGAGCAGATCAAGAGATGACAAACAAACAACAGAAGCTCAACCCAAATATTTTCATTATATCAAAGGCAACAAAACCTATTTAATTATTTTTGTAACCGTGCAACATTTTTTAGGAGAAGAGATAAGACAGGTGATAAATGTGAAAAATAGAGAAATGCTTTATTTTTTATTTTACACTGCTCGCCATATGTTATTTATTCGCCGGTTAATTATGAAGCAAATAGCCAATTTATTAATTGTTTCACATCTCCAGCAAAGCTGCTATAATTTTTAATTCTGAATGTGTATATAAACTATCAAACAAAACAAAAAAAAAAAAAAAAAAAAAAAAAAAAAAAAATTATCCTTTTTTGGTTGCCAAGGGGTTCAAACGCTGCAATGTGGATTTGTTTTTAGAAAATAAATATGAAATAAATATGAAATTTTAGTGAAGGTTATAGAAGATTCGTACTTGTCTAATAACACTACTGAAATCCAAAATAATTTTATAAATAAAAAACAAATTTCTTTAGATGTGAACAGCTTAGTCAAATATTTGACCAAAAAGACTTAAGCTTTAATTTCGCATCTTTATGGGTCTGTTCTTTTATTTTAAAATTCCTTTATAGTAAAAACTTAGATTAAATAAAATATGTTTTTAATGCATTATCTTCATATTTTGGAATACTCGTATTAATCCGTTTTAGCAAAATTGTATCATAAAAAATGGACACCACAAGATATGCGTAGATGAAATTTCATAAAACTGAAAGAATATATTTTTTTTTTTATCAAATTATTTTTTAAACACAATTGGAGTTCTTAAGATTATTCTTAAAATAATATTAAATATTTTAATATTTTTATTTAAAATTTTAAGTAGTAAATTTATGTTAAAGAAAAATAGTCAAGCTTGAAGCCATTTATTTATGTTTATTCTAAATTTTAAAGTTAAAAATACCACAAGGATTTTTGTTTTTGATTGTTTTAAAGTTAAATACTTAAAATATTAGTAAGGAGTTTAATTAACAAGTATATTTGTTTTACAGCCTGTTTATAGAACACAATTTGCTGTTTAGATGCACAAAAACGTAACGGTTTTTCATTTTTGGGTTTTTAAAATACGAATGTCATATTTTTTTATAAAAACGTAACAAATGAAAATTTTTTCTGGTTTATGTATCCCGCATTGTAATGTCAGAAACGTCAAAGCTGTGCGAAGAAAAATACCATTCGTTTAAAAAATTTAACTTATATTTATTTTGAGAACCCAATTTTTTTTAAATAATAAAAATAATTAAATTACAATCATTGATTAATGAGTTGGCATTGTAGGACATCATAACCCTTTCATGACTGAACACATCTATGTATACATCAACTATATTTGAATTATACACACATATAAAATATACACTCTCACTTTAATAATTTTTAAGAAACTATTGTTTTAATTTGTTATTTGTATCAATTTTTATTTAACTGTTACAATTTTATACTTTGCTCGTATTACAATTTTCAAGGCGAATTAATTTTATCAAGTGGTATCAAGGCGAATAAATATATAGTGGGAGCGATGGCAAATTCATTGATTATCGCCGGTAGGGTAACTGTCAAACTCCATATATAAAAAATCGGGTTACTATTTTTTTATATGTAGTTTGACATTCCGGCTTACAGCGAAAATGAACGAATTCGTCATTGCTCTCACCGTATATTTGTTCGCCTTGGGTGCTATCGTTGCGGCAGCTCTATTTTTTGCTAAATTTCTTTAAGTGTAGAATAGCTGTCAAAAGTGTATTATTTTATATTACAAAAGTTCTATCTTTAATATTCTTTAAAATATATTTCAGCAAGAGTTTTAAATCAATTTAAAAAACAAGTCTTACTAAAAACGTTAACTAAAAGGGTGAGAAAAAATTGCAGTTATTAAATGTGTTTTGAAGTTTGTCTACACTTAAGTGCCAGTTTTCTTCTTATTGTTGTAGCGGTGCTCCCACCTTAAATGAATTCGTCTTGACAATTTTGTTTTGTTTATTAAACTCAGCTGTTACCTTAAAAGGCGCCAAAGCAGGGCTGCCACTAAATAGGGCAAAAACAAAAATGTATATGAAAAATTAAATAAAAAATATTAAATAATACGTTAGTAACACTTCGTTTTGACACAACAAAAATTCATACGAAACACAACGTAAGCCAAACGAAAAAACCGGAACGTGTTACATGGACGCTAATTATTACGTATTCGTCCATATATCATCCGGTTTCGTTTCGCTCGTAACGTGTTCTATAAACAGGCTGTTAATTCAGACAAAATGATACCTACATACATACACCTCAATAGAAACTTACCGTACAGTTCTGGTGGTGGCTTTAAAAACTGAAAACAAAGAAATAGATGACAGCTCATTTTCACAGTAAATAAAATTAACGACTTGGCAGGGGAAAGTATTAAAATTTTTTTTTTTTTTTTCAAAAGTATCCAGAAAATTTTCTAAAGTTTTAACCATTTCACCATTTTTTTTAAAATAATGTGTGAAAGGTTTAACCTTTCATAAAAAATTTAGATGATACGAAAAAAATTGCTTTAAAATGATGAATGATATTTCCTTAGAAATAATTTTGAATTTGATTAAATTTCGTCAATTATGAAATATTAAAAACCGGATCGAGTCGGAATGCTAAACATGTGGTAAAAAAAAACGCTTGAAAGACACTCTCGAAAAAGTGTCTCAAAGTGCAGATAAAAGTTCATTAACACTTTTTTATTCTGCAACGTGAATAATATGAGCACTAAAATGTCTGGTGAAATTATAAACAGGGTACGAAAGTAAACAAAACGAAACGTTTGATTTCCTTTCGTTTTGTTCTTTGTAGTGAGCAAAATAAAATAAAAAAAAATAGTAATAATAATGAGGATGATTTAACCAGCTGGTTTTTTATTGTATTTACTGATGATCACAAAACCAGGTTTCGTAACCATTTGCTGATGGATTTTCTTGTTCCAACTAAATGATTGTATTGATATATCAAAGAAGGAGTAAAAAGGTGTTTGGTGACTGCTATTTGTCATTTAAAAAGTAGTTATTTTGGTTTTGCTAATCTAAGGTGAAAATTTTTTTTAGAAAATTTATTTCTTTGCATAAAACTCTTCCTAGTTCTTCTCATACCCTTCTTATAAAATACTTTACTAGTTTCAGATTTAACACCACATTCTCCTTGTGTTCGTAAAATAGGTAAAATAAATAAAATTGATAAAATTGCTTAACATAAAGATTTCCTCTCCCTGTCTTTATTCCTTGGTCTTACAGTTGAGCAAAAGTCGGTAATAATAAAAATAAAAAACTCCATTTATCCAACATTTAATCCGCTGGGTTAACATAATTTTAATAAGACAAACACTTGAATAAATAATACGAATTCATGAACAATTATTAGTTTTGTAAAAGTAAAAGAAAATTACACTCAATTATATTAAAGATGAAATAACGTTGTGGCAGGAGAAAAGATAATAATAGTGAAAACAAGTGAAATAAACACAAAAACACCAGTCAACAATAAAATGATAAAATGAAAATAAAATCGAAATTATTTTTTTTTCTATAGATGATAAATATAAAGATTTATGTTCTTCAAATCTTTTATTACCGTTTTTTTAGAAATAAATTTTTAGATTTATGTGTTTCTGATGAGATATTTATGATTGCTATAAAATTTTGATTGTGTTTTATCATAATATTGATGAAAATTATAAAAGTTATAGTTCTGTGGTACTGTTATTTAGATTCGTTTAAAGACGTCTTACTTTTATAGCAACATTTTATGCAGTTTATTATCGCTTTAATATTAATGAATATGCAGGAAAAGAAAATAAATTTTACGACTGCAATCTGACTATGCAACCATAATATTGTTAAAAGTATTTACAATATAATTACTTGCAATCAGGTGATCACAATTTTACCATAATTTTATAAATAAGTAATAAAATTTTAATTATATGATCAAAGGTTATCGTATGACTCCAGGTGGTTATGAACGGCTCCTTACATAGTCACAGGAGTCCTACGACATGTAAACTTTTTGTGCAGAATAGTACCAGTGGGATCATCTAAAAAAATGTGTAAAAAGTCTGCACAAATTAAAAGCAAATACGATTGGAAATTGGATGTTCGTAGGGCTCTCTTTGTTTTTTGAAAATTTTCAAAAAAACATTTTCGTTTCATTCGACCAGGAAAGAATTTTTCTGCAATTTGAACAACAACAACAGCTGTTTCAGTTTTAGTGTATTTTACCTTTACCAATTGTATAACGCAAAACTCTCTCTTTTTTCAAATACGGATGGAATTTTATATTGTCTTTTCTTGCCTTTTAAGCACATTAAGTTGTACCATCTTTATTGCCCTTAAGCCCCTTTCACAATGTAATACTGAGTATTATGATTTTTATTGGATTTTGTTGTGATTGTTAAGAAATCTAAGGAAACATTACATTTTATTTTCACACTATCACACTTCAAATAAAATAAAAATCTCTAAGCTGGCATGAAGTTTAGGCAACGGCGACTGAAAAATATTATGTTTGGTGCCAAAGTGCCGCCTCATGACAATTTTTGGCCGTTCAGCTATTTGGTGAATAAAAATACAATACGAGGGCTGCTACATATATTTCTGGCCTGGCAACACTGAGTGCTGCCAAGTGCAATCTGACATTTCTATTGGAAAGTTTGTCATTTTTAAGCATAATCGTACTCAAAACTTTTTGACGTACGACCATTATTTGTGTTGTTTACAGTGACTTGAAAAAATTAATATAGAAAAAATGGAATTAACTCGTGAACATTTTCGTGCAATCATTTTTCACAACTTTCGACGTGGATTATCACGACAAGAGTGCATTGATGAACTTAAATCTTTGTATGGCGATGAAGCACCATCCTATAGCAATGTGAAAAATTGGTATAATGAATTTAATCGTGGCCGCAGCTTGCTCAAAGACGAATTCCGTGAAGGTCGTCCAAAAACGGCTGTTGGGCCAGAGAACATTGATGCCGTACGTGAACTCATAATGCAAGATCGACATGCGGCATACCGAGAGATAGAGACATCCTTGGACATTTCTTCCACCAGCATACATTCGATACTGCATGAACACCTGGCCGTAAAAAAGGTTTGTTCTCGTTGGATTTTGGACAATTTTAAAGTCGCTCAAAAAAAGGCTCGTGTCGATTGGTGCAAAGAAATGTTGCAAAAATACGATTGCGGTGATTCAAAAGACATTTATAAGATCGTCACAGGTGACGAATCACGGATCTATGCGTATGAGCCCGAAACGAAACAACAATCGACCGTGTGGGTCTTCAAAGACGAGCAAAATCCAACGAAAGTTGTTCGTGGAAGAAGCACTTCGAAGCAAATGGTCGCCTGTTTCTTCGGCAAAACTGGTCATGTGCGACTGTTCCGCTTGAGCAACATAGGACGGTCACTTCTGAGTGGTACACTACAATTTGTTTGCCTGAAGTCATCGGAGAAATTCAAAAAACCAACAAGAAAAGACGAATCATTGTTCAGCATGACAATGCGAGCTCTCACACATCGGCTCAAACCAGAGCGTTTTTGACCGGCCAAAGCGTCGAATTAATGGGTCATCCGCCGTACAGCCCTGACTTAGCACCTAATGACTTCTTCCTGTTTCCGCACATCAAGAAAAAAATGCATGGTCAACAATTTTCGTCGCCAGAAGAAGCTGTTGAAGTGTTCAAAAACCATGTTTTAGAGGTGTCTCAATCGGAGTGGAAAAAGTGCTTCGACAACTGGTTTGATCGCATGCAAAAGTGCATAAATCATGCTGGAGAATACTTTGAAAAACAATAAAACTATTTTTGATTATAAATATTCGCATTTTCACTATTAGGCCAGAAATATATAGAGCAGCCCTCGTATAAAAAAGTTATAACAAATTTCAGCTATTTGTACTTTGTTGTAAATAAATTCCATATGTAAGCGACAAGTATAGGGAAACTTTTAAGCAGTTGCTTTTGTTATTTTCTTCATTTGCTTTTGAAAAAAAAACAACCCTGATAAAATGTTTGTGGTGCAGTTGTATGAAGTTGCGTGTTGGTTGTACGAAAGATCAAAATGTTTTGATTTTTTGGGAAGTTGTGCAACTCGGTCGGAACGTTAGTGGACATGTCGCACAGCCTTATTCTATTTTACTTCTTCGTAGAGGCAACATAGCAAAACATAGCGCAAAAGTATTTTATACATTTAAAGAAAATTAATATATGAATAAATATGGAGGACTCAGATTAAATGCGTGCATTTATAGAATTTTACAAATGTATGCCTGAATTGTGGAGCTGCAGAAATGAATAGTATAAAAAAAAAACATTAGCAAGAAAGGTTACAGAAAATTATCAAAGTTGCCTTTAGACGAAATGTTTTTTACATATGACTTGTCAGATTTTCCATAGCAAAATATCTATGTATCGTGTAAACGGCTTAAAACATTTCTTATGTTAAATACATATAAAAAAGTCATATGACAAATTTTCATTTAGAGCGTGTTCTATTATATGTGACAAAGCATATGACTTCCAGTGGTGCAACTTTTTCTTTCTTCACTTATACCGTTTTTAAATGATCAAAAAGTGCAAAAAGCACTAAAATCATTGGAAGCAAGATAGAGTTGACATCTTTATTAGCATTAACAGAGCCGCTCGCCAAACAACTTTTGTAAACAATGATTTACTTTGTAGGTTATGTCAGAATGTACGTTTAAACGCAAAGTATAAAGCCATAAAGAATTACATGTGGATTTTCAAACTCACAAGTCATATGTAAAAAACATTTTGCCTAAAGGAACCTTAGGTGAATACAAAAAAGTAGAAAGATGATTGTATCATCGATCAATTTAAAAAAAAATGCAAATATGCGCACATGCTGTTGCATTTTGACAAAAGGTCATTTAAATATGTCGTCTGTTATACGCATTTAACTTTTATAATCTTTTGGTTCACTTTTTTTAAGGTTTTCAAAAGTTTGTTACAATATTTTTTTCTTTTCTATTAACCCCTTTTTTGACCACTTTCGCTTCTTTCTTAACTTTTGTTTGCATTCTTTTCTTCTTAACAGGTCGCAACGTGTATGACTTGCATTATAGTGTGAAAGGGCCTTTAATAAAATTCAGAGTCGATTTTTTATACGAGATCATATCTATTTCTTTTTTTCTTATAATTAATGCTTTTTTATAGTAGATAAGAAGTTATTATTTATTACATTTTTATCCTTTTTATTTAAACGCTTTACATTCAAACAATTCAAATATAGCTCTGGCGTCAATATGATTTGTGACTATTAAAAAAAAATCGGCAAATCGTACATACATAAATCTGATACTTACTATCGTTACATTAAGGCTTTTGAAACCTTTTCTATTATAAAATAAATGCCGGTTTTTTTACGGAGCGAAGATTCTCACATGTGTGTCGTCTATACAGCCTACCACCCCTGGTATTCGATATTTTGTATAAAAACCTTTTGAAATCTCTTTCTTTTTATCAAGAGATGGCCACACAATCCACTGGGAGAAGAAAACTTCTGTTAGCAGTTCACTAAATGTAGATTGTGCTAAGCCGACATCGAATTGTCTGCCCACCCCTTTTGGTAGCTGCATTCCGTCAAAAATCTTAAGGTGCTAGCCAATTTACTACGGTGGGTACCGCGAAAATTTTACCTCTAGGAGGCAAGTTTTCTTCCAACAGTAGGAATTTAAAAGCATCTATAATATTCCTGAAACCTGTCTACAAGATTTGATTTAGAGACAAAACACATTTAAATATTTTACCTTGTCTCCGTTAAAGATAGTGGATCTGATTCATCGCGTATATGTCTTCGCTGCAATCGTTCCGTTGATTTTATTCTTCCAAAATCAGGAAACGTAAATAAACACTATCCATTTTAAATTAAAACTTTTCTTCACAAAATAGACTTCTCTTTTATAAGCGCGAAAACTATTTTTAAATCAAAACAAACAATTCAAAATAGAAATTGTTACTCCCATGATATTCACAGTAGACTTTTCACTCCCAAAAAATTCGCGATACCAATTTGTTGGGGATGGGAATACACGTTTACTCCCACAAAACTTATTCCCATAACTTTCGCGATAGGGGCACAGAACAGAATATAATGAATTCAGATCCCAACAGAGTCAAGAGTTTAAGTTTCCTCCGTGGTAGAGTTGACTATTTATTGTAAAACACAAGATCACAAGGCATAAGTTCAATTCCCATCAGCACCAAGAACATAAGAAAATAACTGTTGTCAAGACTAGAGTGAATACAAACCTCCTAAAGCCTTAACTAGAGAAAAGTAAAACAATTCTTGTGTTGTCGCGGCAATAGATTGGTGTGTTGGCGAAGTTATACACAATCAGCAAATGAGTAGCAAATGTTTTCTTAAAAAGACAACGAATAGTTTCAGTCATGAGTTGACAATAACAGTGTTATAGCGTGGATTGCTACATAAGTTAATTAGGCTAATTTTTAGTAAACAAAAGATCGAACAAAAAATTAGCCAGAGTCGTTGCCAGGTATTTTAAAAAAGGTCGTTTATTAACTCTATTCTCCTACTGATCTCATTATTCTTGACCTATTACGGGTCATAATAAGCTAAAACTTCTTGAAAGAGTTGACCGTAGTTCCATTTCCAAAGAAAAGTGCAGTAAAGATTTACCTGCTTGTCCTTGCTTTTGCAAAGCAGTATTTGCTTTATTGTGAAACATTTAGAAACTATAATTGGTTTTCTTTTATTATTAATAGTTCCTAGAAACCTAATTATAAAATTATTTGAATTATGTCAACACTATTTACGTTAGAAAACACTTATTAGAATTGGTATTTTGCACATTTATTTTTTTTATTACATTTTTTTATTATTGCATATAAATAAAAATATTCTATTCTAATTTTAAATATATTTTCTATACTTGTTTATTTAAATGCTTTCTATTTCTAAGATGCTAATAAAAAATAATTTTATCACGTATAAGATTTTTACAATCTTTCATTATAAATTACGGACGTGTTTTTTGTAAAGTTTGCTGTCAATTTGAAAATATTTGTAATAGTTAAAGTTCTGATTACTCAGAAAAATAATAGATAAAAAATCTTATTAAAATTATTGTATTGCATAAATAAAAAATTTTGGCTCCTTTAAAAATAACTTTAATAAATAACTGATTGCTTGGCATTTTGCAAATAACACGGTTTAATTTATTAGAAATTTATTTGAAATCAAAAAAGTGCATAATTTTCAATTCCTTGCGTACCTTTCATAATCATACTCAGATTGGAAGTTCCCTTAATGTCACTTTTACTAGATATTTTTTTTTAACAATGTGTGTTCATGTTAAATTTTTCTATTAATTTTTTAATTTATGGCTTTTATCACTTAAAAATTATGTGATAATGGCCACCTGTGCACAACTACATGATGTTTCCTTGCTGCCATTTTATATAAACAAAAATAGTAGATAAGTTAAGAATGATATTTCATTAGTTCTTAAATAAATTCTCGAAATTTTCAAGTAATTGTCAATATAAAGAATTTAAATAAATATTAGTTTTAAATAGAGATATTTACTAAATTTAAACTGGGTAATTTCGCCAAAATTTCCAAGGACGGGACTTTTCAAATCCTAAAAATCGTGATGTTTCGGGAGTTAGGTCTTCCCGATTGGCATCTCTAAACCATTCTTACGCACGAATTATAACTGGAAATAAGAGATTGTGGACTGTGACATAAAAAAATCTAAATTGCTCACGAAAGTTTTTCGCGAAAACATTCTTAAAGAAAAAAGAGATTCAGTATCCAAAAAGAAAAAAGCAATCGACAGCTTGCAAATAACGACAAACACAGAACTAAAGGAAAATCGTGCGAATGTTCAAAATTCCTCAAGGTAGTGGAATATATTTATATGCCTACACCTTTACCCTAGTCACTTAGACCACCTCCTAACATTAAACTTGTTCTCAGTGATTAAGAAGATGTAAAGATTTTACATAATTTTAACGATTTTCTTATAGGGCCCCTCAAGTTTTAAAGATTTTCTATAGAAAATTACTTATTTATTTATTTATTTTTTTTTTTTGAGAAATGGTACTTCCTAACATTATTTATGCCGATTGAAAAATTTAAAAACCAGACAGTGGTGTCAATACTACGATTTAAAAGAATTTTGATTTTCATTGCCCTTAAGTATGCAATATTATTTGCTGTTGGCAACAATTACAGGCAAACTAAAATTATTTCACAGGTTAAAAATAATGTTGCTGGAAACATTTTGCATTTAACAACATGCTGCCAGAAGAATTTCGTTACTTTTTACAGAATGAACATAATATTTGATTTATTTCGCAATAATTTTTCATACAGACCTTTAACAGCCTTTTTCATTAAATGATGAAGAAAAAATCATGTTTAGCCTTAAATAAATATGGAAAATTATTTTTAAATCAATCTATGGTATTCCGTTTAACTTGCGTAAATTTTTTAGCAACTTTGTTTCGTTTAAAAAACTTTGACCACTGGCTTTGTTTTAAGACTGGTATTCTCTTCAACTTTTTGTGCGGAATGCTGTCAAACTAAATACATAAAAGTTTAAATAAAGAGTCATGAAAAAATGTTGCAGAAGAAGTTCTCTGTTTTACTGTGGAAAAACATATGAAATGATTTTGGCAACATTTTTTTAAGCTGTGAAATAAAGCAAATAGGTATTATTTCAAGAGAAATTTTTTCAAACAACAGCTGATCATATGTCTTTTGCTTACATTTCGAAAACAATTAATTAAACGCGAGATTGACAGACACTAAATTTTAAAAGTCAAATTTTCCACATGAGATTTCAATGTTCCTTAACAATTTTCACAATTTCAAACAGAATACCAGGCTTTAGAAGGAAAATGCAACATTAGTTGATGTTGGCTAAAATTTCCTATGAAATAATGGCAGCTCATATTATATTGCAAATTTGTTGCCGTAGACTTTTTACTGTAGAGAAACATGTTGCAAGAAATGTTTCGTAAACTTTTACAAAATAAACAGGGTATAACTTCGGCAACTTTAATTCTTCAATATTTTGCACCAAGTTGTTCATATATACTTTTGGTAGCGTTTCGCTCAAAATTTTTAACAAAGAACTCTAATTTTTATACAAAGACTGTAATTATAGTCATTATTTTTAATATTTCAATTTGATATTTTTACAAATTTTTAGTAATTTTTCTATATAAAATTAACAACCCTGATGGCAACATTAATGTAACGCAAATGAAAATTAAATAGTTCCGAAACTTGATTGCTGTTTGCAGTAATGCAAATGCAGCGCTTTTCAAACTACATTTCTGCAGCATTATTGTCTTTACTTTAATTAAAGCTACGAGGAAGTAATTAGTCTGATGTCTGTTTCGCTTGTCGCTTTAACAAATACATAAAACAATAACTTCTGCAGCTTAAAGAGTGAACCATAACGGCTTGTACCTTTTATTGCTCTTGTAACTTCGCAACTGCAGTATCGCTGATCAATATTTGCTTCACTGATAAACATTTTGAAAGTCACTTTTTATTAAATATATTTGGAGCACTTTAAAAAAAAAATTTAGCTCTTCCTGATGGCCTATCAAACTCTAAAGTTTTCCCTCAAACAAGAACTGTCAAACAGATTTTACAGAAAACAGTGTTGACAATTGCAGTTTCTCACTTTTGAAAAAATCACATTTCATAAAAAAATCATGTATAAATAAACAATCATTAAAAAAAAATTACATTTAATCTTGAAATAATTCTTTACAACATTCAATAATTAAAATCGCTGCGAAGCTTTTCTTAGTCTGCCACTTAAATAGTACCGGATATGTGGGCTGCAGTAAAAATCTAAGAGATTAATCAAATTATAAATTTACAAAAATAAATATTTCAACATTGCTGTTATCACATGGAAAATAATATTAATTATCCTAATTTATTTTTTGATGAAAAAAATTTTGTCTGGGGGAACAGTGATGAGAGTCACTGTACGTGTATAAATATATTCTTGTTCTTCTTTATTAAAACTCATACACTCAGGAATTTATTACTTTAAGTCGGATATGAAATTAACTATCACACATTAACTAAAACAATAACATTTTGTGGTATTTATATTAAATAAAGAAAAATGAATAACTAAACAAATAAATAAAAAGCAAAGTTAACAAACTTAATTTATCTCAAGCAACTACAATAAAACACTTTCTTTGTTTTTCATTAATAAAGTGAGAGGAAAAATAGTTTAAGGAATTAAGGAATTTGTTTAATTTTACTTTTGAATAAAAAACATTTTAAGCGTAAAGTATTGAATAATTGAGAATTAAATTTAAAATTTTTAATAAAAAGTAGCAATAAAAACTGTCAGCGACACATTTATTTTAAAAGAGAAGTTAACGGAACGAATTTTATTTGTAAATTAGTGGTCTATTGTAATTCCCTTTGACTTATAAGATTAATAATAAAAATTTATTTATTTATTAAATAAAAAACATGGGTCCTTCAATTACGAATAAAATTATAAATTGAATGATTTTTTTGTTACCGAGACATAACAATAAGCTATAATGTGCTATTTATACTCTCCAAATCTGTTACATAAAATTCATTTTTTCTTATCGGAATATTGCTTTTTTCAAGCCTCTTCTTTAGCAGATCAAATTAGTTTTCAGTTCTCGTTTATCTACAATTCAAAATAAAAAAGGAACGAGGAGCGAAATAAATGACCTGGTTCCCGTTATCTTTTGGTTCGATAGAAACAGTAGAGCCTACAGCTTGCTTAACACCATACAATTGTGCGCTCAACTACTAAAACCTCTAGTTCTGTATTATCGAGCAAAAAATGTACTCCTCAATTTTTACCAGATTTAAAAAAATGTAGAGAGCCATCCTCCTAAACTGGCTCTCAGTCTAACTTAACAATGACCTGTTACTATAACTATTAAGAAATCTTAGAACTCTTTTGACTAAACCTAAAATTGTTAGCATTCTCGCAGTGTTCTGTATGGGTTACAAGACCCCTGTTCTAAATAGAATAAGCTTTTTAAGGTCCCTTTATTTGTGAGTGAAAAGTGTATAACACAACTAAACTAGTTCATCATCAATCACATTCTCCTTGACGATTCACTCACACGGTACCCGGCATTACCGATGATTATGCCTATTCATTACTACATCTAGAGCCCTAACTTTGATTAAATATTGTCATTCTTTAAAGCCTTAAATCTTGCCTATATAAAAATCAGTTGACGATAATTTTTACCAAAATATTGATGTGGACATAAAAACGGCCAATTTATCACAGATTTACTTTTCTAAAAAATGTCGCAAAAATCAAATAAAGGATGTTTTTTTAGCCTAAGAGAACATTAAATTGTTAAATGTAATACAAAAAATTAAATTTTATTAAAAAAATATTTGAAAATAATTTCGGGCATATAGGCTTCACCGCTTTTTCAAAGCGTACGTCACGAATAACATGCACAATGTTGGCCGGCTTATCAACATAAATCAACTTATCACAAAATATTTATTTCAATAAGTCGTGTGTTGCAATCGCCGTATGGCATGTAACGCCATCCTGTTGAAAGCACATCTCGCCCGTATCGTTGTCATCCATATTTATAAACAGAAAACCATTGATCATGGCACGAAAGCATTGAAGGAGTAATACATTGATGCATTTTTGGATGTAATAGAGTATAGGGACACTACAAACAAGATAATGTGTACTATATATCTGCATGTAGGAGGGTAACCCTCATCTCTGACTATTGACTCCGGAAAAGGGAGACAAGTTTCGCCTGTATTTATTAACTAACTTGTATCTAGGGACCCACAAAAATTGAGTCCAAAATTTTGAGAGGGTTAATTTAAATATAAAGAGTGTAATCGGTATGAGAGCGGCCAATAGGGTACTCCTTTTAAGCTGAAAAACAATAATAATGAAGGTTGTTTTAAAAATAAAACTAAACTAATTTTTAATGCATAATTTTCTATTTCTTTGTCTGTCAAGGCGCAGTTCGAAAATTTTATGATTTTTTTATTTTCTTACTTGGAGATGACCTCTACTTAAGAACTAGAAAATTAGGTTTTAGGAAGGAGGATAGAGAGGTCAGTGTTTGTGGATATTCGATTTGAATATCTAACATTGAAAGTGATAGGAAAGATGATTTGGCACACGAACTGTTCGGCTAAAAAATGACTTGTCTTTGTAATGCATTGTGCGGTTCACTGGCCAATCGACCACAAATAGATGAGCTCTTAATAAAGAGCGTGTTGTATGCAAAAATTTACGCATATCGAGAACAAGTGCACTAATCCCATTAGAACACATTTCATTGTAGTATCGATAAAACAGCAAAACATACCCCCAAATTCCGTCAATGTTTAAGAGAGTCAATAGAGTTGGAGTAACTACAAAACAGACTTTAAAGTACCGGGTTATACATGACAGTTGTATTTCATTCTCGGCCAGATATTGGTGGTTTAAATAGTAAGCAAATTAGATGGAGTGAAATATCTTTTACACCATTTCATAAGATGAAAGCTTCTTTTGAGACTTAAAAACTGTGTTTAGTCCATCGAACATCACACTGAATTTTCATGCTAGGAAAATCAAGAGCTTTCAATTCCTATACCATTCATACCTACAGATGAAGCACTACTTTCAATCGAACGTCTGTGCGTAAGCATGTAACATTGAGTCTAACGAGCACCAAAATCATCTCTGATCGCCAGGCCCCAATCTCTAACAGACTTGGCCTTTTGCTGAACGAATATGAATGGCAAATACTGCTGTCATCTGCAAAAGAGTAAATATGGTTTAAAGCCTGACAAATAAGGTCGTTGAGTAAAATATGAATTAGGCTAGAAGAAAGATCACAGCCTTGTGGTACCCCTGGGGGCTTATTCTGTATTTCGATTCGAAAGAAAATACGTTCGAAACACAATGTATAAGTCATACAAATTCAAATGTTTTTTTTTCGAATCGAATTACAGAATAACCCCCCTGAATTTATCTTGAACTCGTTTGATGAGATCCCATCTATAACAACTCGTATAGTGCGATACCTGAGTAAACTCGATGTAAATTGAGAAAAGTTATAACCGACACCAAAAGAATTAAGTTTTGACAGAAGCGCATCATGCCACACCCTATAAAACGCCTTGGAAATATCTAGGGCCACCACCTTACTTTAGCCAAAATTGTTATTTTCTGGGCTTCTTATGTCGTTGGTGGTTGCAATTGTATTTAAAATTCAGATAGTGCAGGGTATCGTAAGTAGCAGAAGACCAAATTTACTTTTGAATTTGTATTAGCAAATCTTTTTGTTTATTTTTTTTTCTGTTAAAAAAATTATATAGGAAACTTTATAATCAACATTAATCTTAATCTAATGGTAGATTTATATTACGTTCATTTTTATTTCGTTTTTCCTCTTTATTTTCACTTGGCAAAATATTGTTTGTGTAAAAATTTCATAGCTAACACGCGAAATTACAAAACTTGACGTAATAATAAAAAAAAAAATCTATTTAAATTATAATTTATATTGTTGCGAAAATAAAATGAATATCTTCCTAAAAAATTACAGTATTTTTCTTGTGGGTAATTTAAGATTTTTCTCTGAATTTTTATTCTTGCAGTTGTCTGGGTGTGAATTCTCTGTATAATTGACTATTATTGTGTGTTTTATGTTTTCGTTTTGAATGTTACTTCCTAGTTGTTGTTTTATTGCTATTTATGTGTATTTTTTTATAAACAATTGTAATTTTTTAGTTTGTACAAAATCTAAAATTACAATTTTCAACGAGGTCTTATAGTCACTCTTTTGTCGTTTAAGAGAAGCAATTTGTTAAATCAAAAATGTGTTTAAAAGATGAAATAATAAAACTTAAATAACGCAAGTTAACCGTTACTTAATTTTGGAGGTAAATTTTCTTTACAAATATGTTGCTTTGAATCTAAAAAAAAAAAATGTGACGGAAAGAAAAAGCACATTAGTTTACCTTTTAATACTTTGTCTAGTTGTAGCTCATTCAATCGCTTTTTGAGCATTTTACCTAAAGTAGGAGTACAAAAGGTCTTTAAATATTGGTATACCCAGAGAAATCCCCAATAGAAAATTGTGTAATGAATTAGAAATTACAAGGGGGAGAGGTGTTCTGGTTCTGAGGGTGGCTCAGACACAAAAATTTCTCCAAATAATATTCGATTTGAGTCTTTTTCGACTTAGGCATTTCTGTAAACATTTTTAAGGCTGCTATAAATTTTTCTTAAATGCATTAGTTTCTTGTAAAACTCGTGTGTGTTACAGTGCCCTAATTCGCCGATATAACCAAACAGCAATCAAAAGTCGACGATTCAAGAAAATTGCATTTTGTTTCAATTTCAGAACTTAAGTGTTGAGAGAGAAGCTTTGGACTTAAATAGTCATTCTCGGTTTTTATTTCGTTTGTGAGCCAAGGACTACAAATTAAGTTAAACAACCAACCTTAGTCCTTCATTGCTTCCGTGCCATGATCAATGGTTTTCTGTTTGTATATATGGATGGCAATGATCCGGGCGAGATGTGCTTTCAACTGGATGGCGTTACGTTCCATACGGCGATCGCAACACTCCGCTTATTGAAACCAAAATTTTGTAATGAGTTTATTTCTGGAAATGGATCTGTCAATTGGCCTCTAAGTTCATGCAATTTGGCCTCCTATTGCCAAGTAAAGTCGGTGGTTTATGTTGGTCAACCGGCCAACAATGCTTGAAAAAGTGGCCAAAGATTGGAAGTATAGAATGCGTTCTGTGAAGCCTATATGCCCAAAATCATTTTCAAATATTAATGCCACGTATTTGATCTTTTCAATAAAAATATAGTTTTCGAATAAAATGTAATTTTTTGTGTTATCTTCAACAATTTAATGTATTAAAGGGCTCAAAAAACGCCCTTTATTTGAATTTTGTGGCATTTTTCAGAAAAGCAAATCTACGATTAAGTGGCCATTTTCATGTTTCCATCGATGCCTTAAACACTTCCTGGCTTTGAAAGGACACAAAATTTAATCAAAGTCAGCAGGCAAATGAAAAAGGACTCTAGATGTAATAATGAATAATCATAATCATTAGATACATTGAATCGTTGAGAAGAATATGAGTGATGATGAACTCGTGTGGTAATATTATACACTGTTCTCCCATAATTAAAAGGACCTTAGAAAGCTAGTTATAGGTAGAAAGGGGGGTCTCACAATCCACAAAGGACATTACGAGAATGATCACAATTTTAAATTTATACAAAAAAGTTCTTAGAGTTCTTAATAGTTACAGTAAAAGGTCATTGTTAAGTTAGACTGAGAGTCAGTTTGGGAGAATAGCCCTCTTACATTTGGTAAAATTTAGTAAAAACTGGAAATGTGTAGGTTTTTCACTGTCAGTGCTGTAAGTTGAACGAATAATTTTAACAATTTCTTTTCGTATGGATTTTGTATTGATTTTATTAAATCTTAAGTCTCGTACTTTTATTTATTTTCATTATGCGTGAAACAAATTTGTTGCTTTCGATGCAAATGAGTCTTTCATTAAATCTTTAATAATCAAGACACATGCCAAGAGGAAGGGACTCTATTGAAACGATAACTGCAGGAGCTGCCAGCATGAGGAAATAAACTGGAAATTAGTTCATATACTCTGCTCCTGTACTACGGCGGTTAAGCAGCGCCTACGATTTCTGGTGAACAGGGGCTTCGCTAGCCTGTCCGAGGTGTCGGATTAGTTTCTTAATATCGAGGAGTGGGTGGATGACACACTCATCCCGCTTTCATTAAATAGTTTCGGGTTTGCAGGATGTTCTGGCGATTGGCTGTGGATTGCCTTTTCATCTCTATTTTCTTTAATTATTTCTCTCTTCTCTCATTTGCCCTGTTTACTTTTTCTCTTCTGCAGATATTTAAAAGGGATCGCTAAGCAGACAAAAGTAAGCCAATAAAGGCTGCTTGCTTAACGAAGCCTAAACTAATTGCAACAATTAATTCATACGAGTAATTAAACATTTTTTAATTGATCTTGATAGTTTATTTCGTAGATGCAGCGAAACTAGTCAAAATATAGGAAGCGTAGTTACAGGGTTGTTCAAACTGAACATTTCGATTAATGTTCCTTACTCTTTATCTTCTCTATTTCATTGGAACTCGAAGGCATTGCTGTGAGCGAAATCTCATGAATAAGAATAGCTGATTTTTCAGTTTAGTTGGGCAAATAGAAAGAGGTAACGTTCCCCAATTATTGCAGCTAGTTAATGTACAACATATTGGTGTAGTTCAGAACATGTTTTGGAAATTCTGGCCGAGTGTACTACCTCTGTTTTTTTTTGTGGCAAAATAATTTAAAGAAATTCATAACAATAACACTGGCCTTATTTCTGGTTCAAGTAGTTTTAGTTAAAACCATGTAACAACAGCAGTAATGAAACGGAATCAATAAGGAAAAAAAGCTCTAAATATGCTACTGAATTAATATTGAATTAAATTTCAGGTATTTTAGTTTGAATATTTTTATCCAAGCACCTTATTTCCCTTATATTTATTTTAAGTCAACAGATGATTTTTTTTTACTTTTTAAAAATCTTATTGTCAGTTTTTGTAAAAACATTTACATATGAAAAAATTAAACTTAAATTATATTGTCCATCATAATCTAAATTCTAAACTGTACAAAATGAAAGCCAATTTACTTTTAAATAGAACTAAAGTGACAAGACGACATAGAAACGTACACATTTCATTTGAAACTTATGTGTGACTACTACAGCATCTTAATAGGTATTTAACTAAATAAATTTCATTGAAATTTTCTTAGAAGAGAAGATAAATGACTTAAATTGACTTGAAAATATAAACAAAGCAGAGGGGGGGCGGCATTTGTTGGATGGCTGTAGAGCGTAAGTTTTTGGCATTTGTTTCAAGCATTATATGGAGTTTTTTTTTGTTAAAAACTTCAATACAAATGAAATTACATAAAGTGGGCTATCTTCGTTAGACCCTACAAGAAAAATTTGGAAGGCATCTAATATGAGCCTTCAATAATATTTACAAGTTGCGGGTAGTTAAGACTACAAATTGCAATAATTCTTATTCTTAATATTGCAAAAACCAAGCTACATATAAGGGATTTAGAAACGCCAGGTCTTTTTTGGTGAAAAATATTTCGATTTTGCTAGAACTTTACACGAATAAAGAAGAGGTGTAGTAATTGACGGTATTTTTTTTTTAACAGAAAAAGTAAATTGATCATTGAATAATTGAAAAACTGTTGTGGCGAGTTCCTAAGCCCGGTTACTCTGACTTTACTTGACTGCTTTGTGGAAAAACTATCCAAGCAATGCTACAATTATTTTTATTTAATTGATAAATTTTTTTAAATTGGCTACTCTACATGAATTTTTTACAAATTTTCATTCGCCATGATGCCAATCTGCTCAAATCCTCTTTTAAACAAATGTTTACTTTTTTTTGATCAATCTTTTGAAATGTATTTTGAAAGTCGTTTTTAAACTATTCATGCAAAAGGTTTTTTTATCATCTAAGAAATCTTATGTTCTAATGGGTTAATCGTTATAACTCTCATTTTGTTTATTATACTTTCACCAGAAAAGTGGAAAAAGGTTTGTTATTCCGTTTGAAATTTTACAAAATTCATTGCCAACCCCATAAAGTATATAAATTCTGACGAAGTCGATTGAGCAATGTCCGACTGTCCATCCGTGTTTGTGTTAAAATCAACTTTGCCTAGACACTGAATGAGATAGAGAAAATTTAAAAACGCCAATCGGTTAGACATATTGTCTAGAGAGGTGCTATTGAAAATCAACAAGATCGGTCCATGTCTCTCGAGGCAGTGGGCTTAACACCACACCTGCCTCTAGTTTTTCCATATCATTTGGAACAATGAAGTAACTCCAATTTTAATAAAAAAAGTTCGATTGTCAATATGGGTATCGTTTTAAAGCTTTTGAAGAGATCTTTTAGGTTATACTAAAATATTTTAAGAATGTTTGACTAATTAAAAGCCAATTGCAAGAGCCATAGATGGCCAATTTTGATTTACTGATTAGTACAAACTTATAAAGTAAACTGATATGAAAGCAAGTTTCAATTACCATTGAGTCCTTACTTTTTAGTAAAATAAGACAGTAAACAGTAAATTTTTACAGATAAAGAAAGTGAATTTCCACTACTAAATAATTTTCACTGATTACAAAAATAATTTAGTAAACGGTTAATTTTTTGTAATTGAAGGTAAATTTCAATTACCAATGAATTTTTACTGATTAGTATTATAATGCAGTAAACAGTAAATTTTAACTGATATTAAAATTGAGTTTCCACTACCAATTAATTTTCACTGCTTACTGAAATAATTCAGCAAACGTTCTTTTACTGATATGGAAGGCAAGTCTCCATTACCAGTAAATTTTTACTGTGTAGAATTATAATGCAGTAAACAGTAAATTTTTAGTGCTTACTAAAGTAATGCGATTAAAATTAATTTCTACTAATTATGAAAGAAAACTTTCATTATCAGTGAATTTTTACTGCTTACTAAAATAACGCAGCAAAAAGTAAATTTTTACTGATACTGCAACTTAATTTTTAATGCCATTCAATTTGTACTGATTGCTAGAAAAAATCACTAAATATTCACTCATTGCAGCATTTTTTTAAAGCAGTAAAAATATGCTGGTAACGCGAGCAAAGTTTCATTATCAGTATAAATCTATTGGTTAGTGTAATTTTAAAGCCAGTTGAAATTTGAAGTATGTCTACATAAGTTAATAACCGTAGCAGAATTCAAGAACAGCCGATTACTTTTTGACTTTATTATTGTAATTTTCAATTATAAGAACTCCTGAACAGAGAAACAAGTCGTGCGGCTCACAGCCGGCTGAAAGCCGCCGCCGATTTTTTCTTAATAGTCGAGCCGCCGCCGAGTGGTGCAGCTTGTCACGACTCAAAAATGTTAGCCGGCAATTTTCATACTTAAAATTTTGTGTATTTAAATTACTTTCTGTAAAGAAATATAAATTAAAATTTGAAGCTGTTATTTTAGATTGATTGAAATAGAAATATATTTCTATAGAAAACAATGCATAACTTATTAAATGTATGTAAATAAAATAATTTAATTAATTTTTAAAATCTTGCGTCTTTATTTATAACATTTACTTCATCTAAAGTTTGTTTATTTTTGTTGTTCTTCTTCTTCCTAATACAATACACAAGAACTCCTTGATTGTCGGCTTTAGCCGACTTACAGCCGCCGACGACAATTTTTGCTCAGCCGCCGCCGCCGAGTTTTTATCACGACTTGTTTCTCTGCTCCTGAATATCCATTCCAGGTTCGGATACCTGTACCAACTAGAGATGAGCGATATTTCAATACCTGTGATTTAATCACTGTAATTGAAATATCACTGGTCACAACAGTGACTGAGTTTATCTTGTAAAAGTTTCGCGAAAAACCGTTATTCTATATTTGCACACATGCAAACTTAAATTTCATTTTATTTTTTGGAGAAAAATATTAGTACTTTTGACTCTTTCATTTTTTTTATATGTCAAAGCGGCTTTATTGCTGTGCAGATTTTTACTGCTTCTTCTTATGAACAACAGTAACCTATGTAACAGAAAAATTGTTTTTTGTGTTTTTTTATTAGAACCTATATTCAGTGTTACCGAATCTTATATTGCTGGCCAAAATTAATTACAGCTGCTTTGAATGTAGAAATCAAATCACCTTTTGCATTATGATTACTGTCTACTTTCTATAATAATATGTACGCTTAAAGAAAAATACTTAAATAAAATAAGCAAACGGTGATCAAGGTAGCTAGCTGTTCCTTAAAAATCGCAGGATCGCTCATCTCTAGTACGGACAATGTCACGTTACGACTGAATTTCAACTTTTAAAAATATTGTCATATTCCACACTGCTCCTCCGTTTATTTTCCAATATCGTAATTTCAGCTCATACCTGAATATTTCGTACATTAAGTAACCTCAAGGTTGTTTTGAGGTTTCGTAAAATAACGACTTGGAGATCCAGAATTCACTGACTTAAGAAATGTTTTCTAAGCCTTTAGCAAATGTGTGCTGTTTTTTTGTTTTGCTTATAAAAAACAAATGCTTTAGAAATTAATGATTTTTCTCTAAAATTTTTTTTTTGCGTAATTTTCATGTTAAATTCCTTAATTTTGCAACTTTTTCTTAAGTTTACATATCTTCCGAAAAAAAATATTTGATTCGTTAAGTATTAAAATCCCATTTGTTGGCAAAACACAATCAACATTTGTTATTTTATTGATGTGTTAACAACCCAACATTATTAAACAAAAAAATGCAAAATACTCTGCCCCAAGGAATAAATTAACAAATGTGTAAAATTGCTAAACGATTGTTAGAGGGGCAGACAAAACCACAACCTGCTAAATGTTTTTATTCTCATTTGAATTTATTCACAAACAAACATTTCTTTTAAACATATAAAATTATTTTTCAAGCAAATATTTTATTGAAAATGCAAATTGTTTAATTTTCATTGAAAACACTTCATTTTTATTTTTATTTTGTATTCTATTCCATTCTACTCTGTTCTTAATTAATACTGGTGTTAATGTATTAAAATTGATTTTTATGTTAATTTGATTTTGAGTGTATTTTCCACCTTGCAAATTTGGTATTTTGAATAATTTAGATTAATTATAAGTTTTAAAAGTAAACGAAGGATGAGCAATAAATAAAACAAATACTTCTTTCAAGTTGGTGCTTCTTTTAAACAACTACGACTGGTTCAAGTTCGTAACAGTCCAAGTAGTATGAAGAAGAATTTCAAAACGTTGCAGGAATGCATTTTTGATATAATCTTGAACTCAACTGCAACCAACGCCATTTGGCTATTCCGTCTGCTTTTAGTTTTTAGTTTTTAATATTTGCTAAATTAAATTAAATTAAATTACCCTCGTATAATTCAAAAGGAAAATTAATGTCTTCTTATTAGTTTTCCAAGCGAAAAGGATATAATGAATGGCTAAATATATAATTTAATAAATGTACACATGTATTTATATTTTAAATACGAAAAAAATAACATTTATGTACACAAATCAACAATAAAGAAGAAAAGGTTTGAATGTTTTATGATCTTGTGGCCATTTAACTTGCTGACATTCAAATATTCTTAATAAAAAGAAAAAAAATTTGCTTTTCAGCAAACAAAGAAAGCATTATTAGTGCAAAAAAATATAATAATAATAACGTCAGCATTTAATTCAAGCACACAAGGAAAATAAAACTAAAGGATTTTAATAAAGGATATATTTTGCCTCATAGTTGCGGTAACGTATTGCCAAGAAAAAAAAAACTGTTTGGGAGCATATCTAAGAAGTTAAAAATTAATTCCTTTGCTTTAGTAAGGCATTAGTTCTAAATTTAATTTTAAAACTTAACAGCCAAATTATCCATTTAAATTCTGTTTAAAAAAAAAATAAATATTTCTTAATGATCTTAAGCCTGATTAAAGAGATTGTTTGTTCATACCTATAAATAGTTCAGTTATTAATTACCTTTAAATTAAGTGTTAAATTTAAATGTATTTGTTAGACATTAAAATTTATTTTACTTGAGGCGTGAGTAAATGTTCATTTAGGCCACAATTGCTGTGACATAAAGCCACATTTTGCAAATTAGGCAGCCTTAAGATCGGGCAGTAGTATTTAAACTATTACTTCTCATAGCAAATGTACCCACTTATAATTATGATTGATTTCAAATAAAAGTTATAAAAAAATAGTTTTTGCACCAATTAAACTTTTATTTGTTTGCAGATTGCAATTTAATTAAATTTTTAATTCTCTCAATTATAAGTTTAATTAAAAAACTGATAAAAACAATTTTCTAATTCAGTAATTAATTCTCTCAAATAATGAAAGAAGAAAAAAATTTACTAATTAAATAAATAATTGAAACAATTAAAACCTTAATTAAAGTTCTTTTTGAAAACAAATAAAAATGTAATAGGTGCAATAATTTTTTTCTATGTAAATGTCTACGATATTCTAGAGTTCGTAATCTAGAGAGAAAATTTTAGATTAATAATCATGGATGCCAGAATTAAGATTTTACCTTCATTTTAAAGATTTTTTAATCGAAAGAAGATTTGAAGATCTTTTTTCCAAAATTAATTTTTTTTTTTATTTAGTTGTTTAACCACTTATATTGCAACTTCTTTTTGAAATTTATTTATTAAACATATTTACCTATGTATGTATGTGAAACAATTTTATTGTAAATTTATACTCCAATACAAAAATTTGTATCACTGCCGCTAACGGATAAATATGTAACTGCCAATTCTAAATTAGCGCGTAAAACGCAAGATATCTATCAAAATTTCTCATGTACATACAAAATGTATGAAACATCTCTAAATAGCACGTCTTCAACGCTTAGCAATTGGAAAATTCAACACTGACAGCGCGTAAGGTAGTGAAGTTGGCTGCAAGTTCCTGTTGTTTACATATTTTTTTTTTTGTAGTATTTAGAAAACGTTGCAAAACAGTAATGACATTTTAACTTTTTTCGGCTTTATTCTAGCGTTTTTATCACTGTTTTGCATTTAATTTTATAAGGTTTTATTAAAAATGATAAGTTGACATTACTGTTCACAACAAAACGTTGCGCTTTTATTTAGGTATGCCATTTCAGCGTAAAGTCCATGCATTATTTTGCGTCGCGTCTTACGCGCTAATTTAGGTATGGCTGTAAATAATGTTGACGCTTACCAGGACATATATTTGTAAAAACCAATGTTTCGATACATAAGTTAATGCTGTTGAATTAAACGAATTCATTCCTAAATGAATTGTATTGCCTTTTACATTGTGGTCTGTAAAAAAATAACAAAACGATTTGACTTTAACAGCGCAACCATAAAAAAAGCTTTCTTATATTGACCTTCAAAACGTTATTAATTAAAAGTTTCTTCACCAGTAAGTCTAATAAAACTGTTTCCAAATTTATTTTAAAACAGTGAGATACAAAATTTAGATGACGAATTTAGGGAACTGCGCCACATGAATTTAATAAATATATTTTTTTTTAGAATTTAAAAAAATGTTACAGTGGAAGAATTTTGGCTCACAATGTCAAATATTTCTAGAGCGGATGGTGAGTTAATGTTTTCAACTTTGTTGAAGTTTGCAGTAAATTTGAGATAACTTCCTAATTCATCTGATATTTTCAAAAGTAAAAATGACAAAAAATTTTGAAGATTTTTTTCTTCTAAATTGCGATTTTTTCTTAGATAAATGAAGATTTTTCTATGAAAATATCTGACACCACTGTTTAAAATACTTCAGTGATCGATATATAAAAATATAAGTAGACTTGCAGGGATTTCACAAATTAAAACAATGCAGTGATAGCAAGAAGATAAGTGATTTCTGGTCATCGACTGAAAGTTGTTAACTTTCATTTACTTCATAGAGTTTTGTTAAATTGCTGGCATTTCCTTTAAACTCAAGTCTTTCATTGTAATCGCGTTCAATATGCTGCTGCTTGTATTCCTCATTATAATGCAAGTCCGTGTTTAGCATTCGCATTCAATTGGCACTGACGTTACAGCATTTTTCTTACATGGCCTGCAAATATCGTCTTTAGCCATTTTTATTTTAGCCTAAAAATATCTAAGCTTGACGAGAGAAGAGAAATATTAGGTGCATTTCAATTATATCTTAGTACCTTTCTCCGCTTTTTTTTGAGAGAAGATTATTATTATACAGCAGTCTGTTTTTCCAACATAATTTTATTTGCATCAGTGTTTAAGACAATTAATATACAGTCCAAGATCGTTGTCCGTGTATTTAACCAAAGCAATTAAAAATCGTCTGTTGCAAAAAGCAAAGCAAATTTAATTCATAATTATATAAATTGCATACACTTTCCTTTTCATATCGTAGAATATTTACATTTTGTAGTCACATTTTAATTAAAACTTAATTTACAATGAGCATCGCAGGTTAAACACGCATTCACTTCTACGATTCTTATGCTGAAGTGGTGTCAACTTAAAGTAGACAATAATTGTCTCTTAGTGTCTTTTCCTGTACGTGCATCAATTGGCGGAAAACAAAGTATAAAGATATTGAAGTTTAAGTTTATAATATTTACGCAAATAAATTAAACGTTTAATTTAAGACACTTTTCCTTACAACGCTATTCTCGTCTTGGTACTTGAAGTTGATAATGGACTTTAAAGGAAACTATCAACTTTCATGATGAAAATGTTAATTTAATTTTAATTTTCCTTCCAATACTTATTTAACTTGACAATTATTAGAAGACATTGAAAATCATTAGTAGACTTTTAAAATAGAATTTTTTTTTTTTAAAGGGAGAAAGTTTCATTTAATAAGGGGTTGTAGCTTCTTGGTTTGTAAAAAATATTTCGTTTCTTTTTATAATGAATTTTTTATTGCAAACAAATGCTATAAACTATTAATAATAGAAATTGTTTTTAATAATGATTATCTCTTGGTACTATTTTAATAATGCTTTAGAGAAAATTTCCTTTTTATTTTATAAAGGTATCTTTTTGTAAAGTACCTAAAATGCGAAAGATAATTCTTTACAAATGGACTTAAAAAATATATTTTTTTAATCGTTGAATTTGTTGAAATATAGTTTCTTTTAGAGGTATTTTATGAACAAAATAAATTTGTGAAAATACTCACTACAAGGCAAATTTCCCAATTTGTTCGTTTCGTCTGAAAATGCTATAATAAATTGCTATTTTCAAAAAGTACCCAAAAAGTACCTTATTTTAAAAATTAAAAGCCTTTTTAAAAAATATATGCTTTTGTTTCACGATTGATGGGATTAAATTAAAAAAAAAAAAAAAAAAAAATAGGAAAATAGACGAAAATAAATTCGGGAATTTCTATTTAATTTGATAAAAAAAATCTCATTTGGTTTAACAGATTTTTGTTTTGGACAAAGGTTTTCAGACCAGCTGACATTGTTAAAATGTTTAATAAAATTTGACAAGAAAAAATATCAACTTTACAATTCATTTTACTTTAAATGAAATTACATCCCTTTGTTTTATTTAATTTTTTTGCATCAGATACCTTTTTTGCAACTGTTTTAATTAAAGTGCCTTTTAAGGAACTACTTTTTATATGTATACTTTGTGAACGTACTTTGGAAATAGATGTATCAAGATACCATTTCGTAACGTTATTTCGAAATTTATATTTTTTCTCATTAAATCATTTTAGAAGGTACTTATTGTAAAAGGTACTTTAAATTTTTTAAAATGTTATGTACCAAAAGTTAATTTATTTGAAATTGTAACTTGTTTTGGGACGTAGTTTTATAAATGTTTTTGGTTACAAAACTCTTTTAAAAGGTCTTTGTTTTTTTTTTTAATAAAACTTTGTTTAAAAGTGGTGTTTTAAGTACTTTTGGAAAATTCCCTTTATTTAGTATTTTGAAATTTTTTAACGTTACGTGATAGCTGTCGAAAGTGCAATTTGAACATTCTCCTGCAGTGTTATCTGATTAGGGAATTTTTCCCCGGTTAAGGGGATTTTTTCCCTCTAGAAGACAGTCTGCCTTCAATATTTCTTCATCTTTTCGACGTTTTACTTTATAGTTAAGTCTCTGCAACTATGTATTAGAGGAAGCAAATTAGGAGCCACTTATTTTATTTATTGGACTTTGGGGGATTTTAGAAAAGCTTGTATTTCGACCGTGACTTATTAGTTTATTAGCCAGTTTAGGACAATATAATAATTAATAACTTTTAATGAAATTCTGTTTGGAAAGGCAAGTTTTTGTTTAAATTGGAATTTATTTTTTTAATTTTTAAATATTAAACTTATATTTTCTTTCGAAATAAAAAAAGATATGTAATCAAGGGGATTTTTTATAGGGGAGAAGAAATAAAAGTCTGGCAACCCTATTTGTTATTTTTAAGCGTGCTGCCTAAAAGTAATAATTTATTTTCCAATTGACAGTATTTGAAAAATAATATTAAAAAAAGTATAAAACATTTAAAAGCAAATAAATTGAAAATCTTCTTACTCTAACATCAAACTTTTTATTCTACGTCCTTGAAGTGATTTTGGCATTAAGAACTTTTTACTTAAAGCCTTTTTTAATAAATTAAAATTTAACGTTTTTTAAGACAATTTTACATTTATAATTGTTGAGTCATTGAATAAAATTTATCAATTTGCATAAAAATTTATTTCGCTTTTTTCCCAAGTTTCATTTGAATTGTTTGTCATTTAATTGTGGTTATTTGCAACAAGCGAAAATGACATGTTAATAAATTTGTTAACTGACATTAAAACAAAACTGAGTACTAGTGTTGAACAAAAACAATGCACCAAAATACACAAAAAAAAGTTTGTTACAAATTATAGAGATGAAGATAAAAATCGAATTTAAATCATGTTAATAATTGCACTTATATTGTGAAATTTGTATAATTATCAGGGGTGAACAAACCTTACGAGGCTAAATGAAGGGTATAAATTTATATATTTAGATAAAAGTTTATATTTAATTCTAATTTTAGTAATACAATATTTTAGATCTACAAATTATTTTTTTTTACGAAGTTTTATATAATAAAAAAATTTTAAATTAATATTCGATTAAATTTATTCGATTAAAAAATATTCGACCAAAAAATATTCGAATCAGAAATATGCGATTAAAAAACACATAAATGCAAATGAATAAAATATGAAATAGCCAGACCGCTATACATAAATTATGATTGTAATCATAATTATGCACAATTTTTGACCATATTATGGTTACAAAGTTTTGAAATACAATAACACTTCATTATTAATTTTTTTGGTCACAAGTTACAATATTAATTTTTTTTAGCAAAAATATGATTCAAAGAGGTGGCATGTCATAATGTCCACGGACATTATGTCGCACATAAAAGTGACATTATGTCCATGGAAAGTACTCTTATTTATGAAAACGGTTCGTTTTAAACACAACCATATAATTCAAACATAACAATAGTCACGTCAACCATATTTTTTTTTTTGCATGATGTCACTATACAGTCTTCTAAATTAATTAATTAATTGTATATCGACTGGCCTTGCAGACAGCTCGTGGCTTTAAAACAACTAGGTGACATCCTGCAGAGTAATCCAAAGGTCCAAGAAACCTGATAAAATTTAACTAGTTCAACATAAGTTCCTTGATAAGGGCCCTAGTGAGAAACTTAAACTAATTAGAACAACTACTTTGAAGGTAGCAAAATAACAGATCATAAAGAAGGGATATAGAAATAAATATTTTCTATGCTAAAAATGTTCTAAAGAACTAGAAAATAAGAATATGATTTAATTAAACATGACACCAGTAGCCAGTAAACTGATCTTACACAGGCAGATAAACTTGGACGACTGATAGATGCATAGCGCTGTGAGACGTGTGGCTTAATGATGTTCAATTTGCTCTCTCGCTCAATGTGACTGATACCTGCGGCGCATTTGAAGCGTCATTACAGAATGCAAGTGAAGCTACAAAAAGTATTTTGGGAAATGCCTAGGTGGCCACGATTACTGTCATTTACCTCAATTATCTTGCTGCTTAGAAGGTATTGAGTTGGAATTATATGCTTTCATGCATTCGACAACTGGTCTGAAGTGCATTCGCAGAAACAAGTTGGCAACATTTTTTGGTAAGCTTTTGAACATCGCTAAAGATCACAAAAGTACCATTCGGAGCATAAACGAATCTCTTGTAGTGAGAACTGAAAAATCAGAAAAATACGACGATTGGTTTTTAAGCACCCCAGCTGTCGCATGTTGTGGTGGAAACAGATTTAGTTACTTTTGAAAACACTGTGGGCGCTTGCATTTTAAATTTAAGAAGAAAAACTTTGGGCCTTGTTTGGCCCTTTGCTGTTATACCTTTTTCATAACTTATTTGATACGAGGGTTGTTCAATAATTATTAAAAAAAATATTTATAATAAAATAAGGCGATCAAAAAACTAGATTAATAGAACAAGATTCTGTTGCAATGAAAATATTATGCCTGGAAGCTTCCATTATCTTACTTTGCATGGAGCCAAAACAGTGTCGTACTAACGCTGAAGTATATCAAGCCAAAAGGATATCTAGTTGTTTAAGAAATAACATTAAAAATAAAATTGTATAATTTTAAAAATTTACCCTCGTGTTGTAACAGAATGATTTAAAATAAGCAAATGCAAATCTTTTTAATCAGTCTTCCCTCTATAATTTACAACCATGTTGATTTATTGAAATTGTATATTTTAATTTAAAAAAAAAAAACAATTACAATAACAACAGCAATTATTATCATCCTAATAATTTTAATACTCAACTTAACAGTCATGAACATCATCGCCAGAGTTCGTCACTAATTGTTGAAAATGAGACTTAAACATGATTATTTGAAAGTTTATCAGAAATTTGATTTCAACATACTGCAATGATTTATGGTTTTTAAATGAGGTTTTTTTTAAGTAATTTAAATCATTTATTTTTTATTCTGAATTAAGAAAAAATAAAAACATAATCTCCTTAAAACGATGTTATTTATTGTAATTTATTATAAATTTGAAACGTTTAAATAGTCATAAATAACTTTTTTGATGAAGATGTGACATTAAAATTAGTAAATTTTTTTTCTGTTTTTTCTGCTCAAATGCAAGAGTTGAATGATGTTTAGTTTTTGACGAATCGAATCAACCGGAAATCGACCAGGACAGTGTAAGCTGGTATATTAATATTAGTAGTATCTTATTTAGTTCTAAAAAGGTCATTAACCAAAAATAAACAAACGTAATAATAAGATTTTGTTATTTTAGATGGATTTAAATCAAAAGTTTGTTTTCTATTTTTTTTTTTTGCTTAACTTTGAATTTAATGTGAGAGGCAATAGTCTAAATAATCAAGAAATGCATATCATAGCAAAGAAATGTGAATCAAAGCAAGGTAACCATACAACGAATGACGGGTTCATAACAATAAAATAAAATTTCTACATTAACTTTGAACTATTTTTTCCAGTTGTTTAGTTTTTATTCTATATAATTGATGTTATTAAAATTTTTAATAAAAAAGTGATGATAAATTTTCTGTGTCTTTTTAAGTTAATCGGTTTATTTTCCTGAGTATATCTGCAAAGTGAGACACGCTTAATGAACTCAAAAATATAAAATACCATTTGATTCTAAGGTTCTGTTGCCACCATATAACAAAATATTTTTTGCACCTTTTGTGTACCCCATACACATTTTTCTAAAAGCCTGTAGGCATAAAATATTATTTATTAAAAAAATTCATTTAAAAATAAGATGCATTTATTTGGAGAAAAATTGTCTTTCATGTTAGTGGCATTGGCCTATAAGACAATCATCGGAAGAAGCACAGGAAGCTAGGAACAAAGACAACAGAAAATATCGTCTAAACTTTTCGAGAAGAATATCTAAAGTATATTCCAATACTGACCTTTGATATCGTCGGATCCGTTAACATGCAGTTTGTGAAAAAATTAAAAAACTTGTTTTGACTCCTTAAGTTTTTGGCATTAAGAGAGCAATATGAATTAATAAAAACAAAATCAGGATAAACATTTTTTTAAACGCTTTAAATTTTTTGCAGTGTAGTAATGTCTAAAAAACTTTAAATTATTGTTTTGGGCTAAGGAACGTCCTAGCAATCACCTCGAAGCCTTGAATCCTATGCAAATTTATTTTTTCTGTCACAGATATTTGAGTGTCACAAATTTTCGATTTCGCCTAATTTTTTAAATCATAGCTTTTTCTTTAATAGGCTGACTTCCAAAACGTCAGTTGCTTTGTATTCGAACAATGTATTGTGTTTCATAATGCCGTGGTACCAAATGTTTACATTGCATACTATTCCAAAATGTCGCAGACAAGTATTAGAAACGTTTTAACTGAGCAACTAGCGCATCAGTTTCTTAATTGATGCTCTGTTTCGCAACTTTGTTTATATACAAGATCTAAATACCGCAGCAAAGCTGTATTCAAACTTTGTATTAATACATTTTGAAAGTCAGCCATACTTTTTACAATAAAGACTTTAGTCTTTCTAAAATAATAAAATCTGGTACTGTGAGTCGCTTTATATTTGATTTATTCGGAAATTTTAAAACTTAAAGTACAAAACTTTTTCAAAAATAAAGAACAAGTTGGAGAAATATTTGTTTTATTTAAAAGAAGATGCTAACATCTCTTATGATGTTGCAGAAATAACACATAAGAAGTACACGGTGGTAATTTATAAAACATTGAACTCCTTAGGGACGCATAATATTCGTAACTACTTTTCGAGGAGGTTCAGTTCTTTCCATTGACTTAATGATACATTAACCGTACCAAACTTTTTGCAATTAGGATGGCATCGGTGTCCACTTCGTTAGGATAGGTTGGTTAGGACTGCTTGCCCTATGAACGTCACTAAAGCCCCTTTCACACTATAATACCAAGTATTAAGACTTGACAAAAACTTAAATCCCATGAGAAAGTGTGAAAGCAATACGGGAAGAAATTTGACATCCCATAATATCTAACCATTTTTCAGAAATTTTTTTAAACGCTAACACTTTTTATTTCATCAGGGCTGTTTTTTTTTAAAGTAAATAAAAAAATAACAAAAGCTGTTGAGCAAAAAAACATGCCGACTGCATCGCAGACGATAGCGCGCCGTCGTCAACGCTTTTTTTCTTAGTCTTGCCACTGCTTAAAATTGCCCCTATACTTGGCGCTTACATATGGATTTTGTTTACAACGAAATACAAATAGCTGCAATTTTTTATAACTTTTTTATTATGTATTTTTATTTATCAAGAAGCTGAACGGCAAAAAATTGTCATGATGCGGCACTTCTGCACGAAACATAATATTTTTCAGTCGCCGTTGCCTAAACTTCGTGCCAGCTTAGAGATTTTCATTTTATTTGAAGTGTGAAAATAAAATGTAATGTTTCCTTAGATTTCTTAACAATCACAACAATTCTCATTTAATTTCCTTCCTACAAGATCCAATGTAAATCTTAATACTCAGTATTATAATGTGAAAGGGGCTTAAACAATATCGGTCGCACTACTTTCAGAGGGCTAATATAAGATGGCGTAATCCGGGCACACGTTAAATCGCTAATTCAATTATGTGGCAGTCTTATGGCAAGAATGAGAGGTAGAAGTTCCTCTAAGCAAAAATAAAAACGGGATAAGTTAACAGGAAACAGTTAATTATTGCGACAAAATGGACTCTGTATTATTCATTTATATCTATAATTGGTTCAAAAGGAATCGCTCAATTTTTCTGTCGTGAGTTGCCACGGAAACCAAAAATATTTTAGGTAAATAATTGATATGAAATTTTAATGCAGCGTTTCTTCAACCAGAATATTCTTATTTGTCCATCGTTACCAAATAGATCCGGCTAAATATGAGCGACGAATTGAATAATGTTGACCTTAAGGCTACTAGTCGTTTACGGTATATTTACAACAAAACAGAAATACGGGTATCATTGGCCGTCGTTGAAACCAATGCCATTTCTAAGAACGAATTAAGCACATTTGTAATAAAATGCCTTCCGAAAGACCTCATGTGGCATCGTCTAATTTTTGGCATTTTTTTTCTTTGTTAAAAAATATATTCTTCATCGCTAAAGATTAATTCAGCGATAACTTTTAGGGGTATTCCAGATTTCTTCTTTCTTATTCGTTTTCGCTTGCAGTTTTTTCAGAAGCAATTTCTTAAATATTCAAATAAAGTAAGCTTTCGATCATATCTGCTGATTATTATTTTATGGTCATAATTCCCTTGACAATGCTCTTTAATTGAAGTGTTGCTTGATAATGTTAACTTTTTTGTACAGCTTTGATTCTGCTGTTTTAATTCCCGGGAGCTTTTTCAAACCACAACTTCTGCATAACGAATTTTCAATGATTATGAATGATTGTGATAATCGTACCGTTTGTTTTGCAAGCTAAATTTTTTTCTATTCGGGGTTTATGCTTAGAGGCTGCTGTAGTCGAAGTGGTAAACACGTTGGCTACAAACCTGGTTGACCAGAGTTCAAGCCCTGCGACAACCAAAAATAAAAAAATGTTTTTTTTCTGTTTAATGGTATTAACACATATTCAGAATCAACATTAAACATGCAACCTCCTTCGTCGGTACTTCTTAATAGCATATTCGTCGGCGAAGTAAAATAACTAATAAAATGGCTATATCTATCTTTCTCTTTTCGCCACCTGTCTTATCTCTCATCTATCCTTTTCCTAAAGAATGTAGCACGGTTACGAAACTAACTAAATAGGCATTATTGCCTGAAGTGCTACTTCTCTTTAAAAAAAAAAAAAAGTTACTCTCAAGTTCACCACGTCTTTAATCTGTCAGGGAGTCTGTGATTTTTAATATATCAAATTCTAAATCTTGGTTTACGAAAAAAAGAGTTTCTGATGATATAAATCAGTTAAACGCATGCATTTATTCCCGATTGTGAATAAAAGCTGCATATGTTATGTTCGCTAATCGTTTGTTTAAAACAAGTTTAATGATGGGATTTTTTTTTAAAAATTTGCCCGTAACTTTTTAAAAGAAATATATTTTCAAGTCAATATGGACTGGCAGAGTGGCTCTATCTTTGTGAAGATAGATATTCAAAACGAAAAAGAAGAGTATAAAAAATGAAAACATAATTATTTATTTATTAACTTATTAAAGCCAAAGATGATGATTGAGACTTGTTAATTTATAATAGAAAAAATTGTTTCTTTTTTTTATACTACAAATAATATTTATCTATAAATTGGGTCAATATGTCCGTTTTGACACAGACAAGACATTGTTTTTCTTCTACATTAATTCATTTACTTTGTATTAGAAACAAAAGTTTAATTAACTGTAAGAAAAAGTTCTTCTTTTTTGTTTTCATTTTCATATGTCTGTTTATGAAAATTTTTGAAGGTTTTTCTTTTCCCACTAAATTCAATTTAAGAAGCTATAAAATGAGATGTTAATAATGATAATCATGTCTCTTATAATTTTCATTTCATGCTTGAGTGATTGAACACTTACTCCTCCTACACATGATTAACAGTAATAATAATAATGTGTGAGTTAATTAACCCTTAAGAACAGCATGGCACTTATGTGGTACGAAATAATAACATTTGTAGAAGTTTAGATAAATGAGATGGTTTTGATTTTTTTTACTGATTCTTAGTTTTAAAACAAACAAAAAATTTAAAAATTTTTCATTTTCTTCTTTACGTTTTTTAAATTCTCTATCTGTTTGTGGATAAGTGATTCTGGAAGTCGATTCTATAATTGATAAAAAGTCATAGTTGTTTTCAGCTTTGTGTTTGTAAAGATAATAAAAAAACGTGACATGGCATTCAGGTAGCCACACAAATCTTTTCAGTGTCTAAAGAGTATAAATATTTTTTGCAGCATTAAATGACTTTCTTTCCAAGGCAATATTAACCATACAGTGGTTCAACACGTGCAATATAAAGATATTCAACGAGAAAAGGGAATGTGCACGTCAGGTAGTAAAAAATCGCTGCCTCTTTTTGCCATGTTTTTATTTTTTATTTTCTGAGGGTTTCTAATTAAAACTAAAGCTTTGGAACAAAAGGCTCGGAAACTTCAAAGGGTTAAACAATATTATAGAACAATATTATGTTAAGCAAATGGTTAAATGACTGAGCACGTCACTTACCAGACGACTGTTGAGCTTAACAATGTTTTTTTTGTGATGATGTGATGAAGTTTAATTTTTGTTTGAATCAGTTTTCTTAATAAGTTGTTTTGTTGTTGTTGTTATTGTCTAACCTTTTTCTAAGCTAAAAGTGTCCAGTTTAATGCAGATAAATACTTATGAAATTTCTTTTATCTATTTATTGTTTTAATAAATTGTTATTATTTTAATAAACATCATGTTTACATTGTTTATTTAAGAAAATTGTTTTTCTTTAGTTATATTTTCTCTTTGAATGTGGAGTGATGAAATGTGTTTGGCCACCTTTTATGTGTGTGAAAATACTTGCACAATGAGGACTATTGAAAAGAAAATTTTAAAGATGTTTGATATTTCTTAAGCTAAAATTTTTATAGGGTGTCTCAAAATTTTCAAAAGATTTAAAATAAATTAGAGTTACAGTTATAAAAAAATTTTTGTTTAATGAAAATCTTATAAACGATTTTCTATAAAAATTATATCATTTTAATGTTAACTTGATTTAGCTTTGTTTATAAACTCTTTGGCGGCCATTTGATGCACAGTGGAATCGCTTTATACATTTCTTGGCAAAAAATCTAAAGAGAGGCCGTAAAACATAAAAATTTTAACTAGAGCCTCTTATAAACTCAATTAAGAAAAATTAAAAGTTTCACTCATTCTTACCACGCCCATCGCCCCACCTCCCACTCATATAAATAGAAAAGATTATTTTGTAACAAATTTTTATTTCTTCACCAGATGTCAGGAAATTTGGTCATCAAAGTTATAAGTGTTATTAAAGGCAAATTTATACTATCTTACAAATTCTAAGATTTGCTTTAGATTTTGTAAGAAAGAAATCTAATAAGAATTGTTGTGATTGTCAAAAAATCCAACGTAGCATTACATATTGTTTCTACACTATCACACTTTAAGTAGAATGAAAATTTCCAGCAATCCATAAGAATTCAAAAGGAAACTTTACTAAGTTACTTCTTGGAGTTTTTAAGCTTTTAAAGAGTACAAATAATAATAATTTACAACTCAAACACATTCAGAAATGAGGGATTTTTTCTACCAAACTGGTTCAGCTCTCAATTTATTTCAGAAAAGACACCTTTTTGATACCTTTTTCTCTAACAGAGTTTAATATTTATAGCTCCGCAGATACACATATTTGAGTGTTATGTAGGAGTCATGCAAATAAAATTTTGAACTTATATGTTTACATTCACTAGAGGCATATTATGTTTTGCATTATAATTCGAGACTTTTCAATAACTTCTTTGTTGACTGAAGTTTTATCAGCCACAACTTAAGGATTCGAAAAGAAATTACTTGAAGTGTTGCCACTGTTTGAAGACCCTGTTCCCTGTTAAATAGCATCCATTCTTATTCCCATAATCAATCATTTATAGCATTAAAATACATAGACCTTAAAGACTTCACGATTTTAATCGTGTTTCTTTAAATTGCTAAAATAAAATTCAGTGTGACATTTTTTAAACAATTTATAAAGTTGTTCAAGGTTTAAAGATTGTTTTCATTTGATAAAATGAATTAACTCCCAACTTTCTCTTTTTTTTTGCAATAAAAACACAAAAGCTAAGAAACAATGAATTTTTGAGTGCTCTCGTAAAAACATAAATTTTTATATGCTCTTCTAAGTTCGGAGTTCTTATGTATAGCGAAGTCAATTTAGAGATAGCCATCTGTCCGTCCGTGTTGGGATTCATATCAACTTTGTTAATGCACTATATGAGCTAGAATATATAAATATGCCAATCGTCAGACATGGTTTAAAAAATTTTTCTATTGAAAATCAGCAAAATTGGTTTATGTCCTTCGAGGCAGCGGGCAAAATACCACGCCTGTCGCTAATTTCTTCATATTATTTAGAACAATAAAATGTTCCAATAAAAAAAAAACAAATATATGGATCGATAGAAAATAAAAAGATAAGAAAAAAACATTGAGTGAAAAATTGTCGCTCGCCCATATTTTCCCAGTTGTGGTCCTCTGAACTTTTCATAGAAAAGTACGATTGTGCACCATTTTTTTTTAAGAAATCAATATGGATATCTTTTAAAAGCTTTTGAAGAGATCTTTCAAGAAATACTTGATTTTTTTTTAAATTAAATTAAGAGCCAATGACATTTCTGTCTAAATTTTTTTTTTTATGCTCTTTCACCCCAATATTTGTATTGTTCGATTGGACTTAATTTACTTGACTAAATAAAGATAAATGGTAGAGGGTATATAAAATTTGGCAAAGCCGAATATAGTAATTTTATTTCTTTTATTTATAGTTAATGTTTAAATACTATATTTTTAAAATATACATACCCACATCAAAGTAGATATGACAGAAATAAACAATGTTCCCGAATGATAATCTGAAGAAGTTACTACAAAGTTTCATTTCAGTGGTTTTGCTGCGTTGCTTTGGACCAAAAAAATTTTTGGAAAAAATAAAATTCATGAATTTCTCTTTGTTAAACAATTATCTACAAAATTGCATCATTGTAGTTTTGATATATATTTTTTTAATTTTTAAGTTTTTCTTCAATCAGGATTTGAACCGTGAAAGTTATAAATGAATTAAAATTTACCTTTTCGTCTTAGGTTTATTTAAAAAAATGCAATTTCTAAAAATTTGTAGAAACAAAAATTATTTACAAATGTATGCGACCAATCTTTTTTTCTTTGGAAAAACCTTTGCATACATTTGTAAATAATTTTTTTTTCTACAAATACTTAGATAATAAATTAAAAAAATTAACCTAAATTAAATAAGTTTTAGTTTAATTTTGATATTTTTTACTGGAAAAATCGAATTTTTAACAGCTAAGTCTCACAGTATTCTGGGCTGTTTTGTTAAAATTTCTATACATTCGACTTTAGTTTTCTAAATAGGCATATTATATGTGAAAAATCTTTATTTGATATAGTATTTGTGAGATGTTTCTTAAAAAGCATATTAAGCAGTAACAAATTGGACACCGAGACGTGTTTTCACAATAATAAATATCGGTGAATAAAAATTTTTTAATCAGGAATTCATCTCGCCTTGTCTGAAAAAATAGTTTATATTTGAACTAAACGTTTTTTAAATACAGTTTAATATATGGGGCAACATTGTAAATTACAATTTTTTTTACAATTTCCCAGAATTTCGAAATTTTGTTTCCACAAAATCCTTAGGAGATTTCGAAAAATATCAACGGTTAAGTAAACCAGTTAAAGGCATGTTCGATAAGGATTTTAAAAAGCAAAGCATAAATTGTAAAAATTAGGATTTTAAATCACTAAATATAATGCCCTCACGAACAAGAAAGCAGATCTTTAAAAGTATAGTAGTATCAGGTTGACATTATCATTCCAAAACTATTACATTCGAAACATTTACAGATAGGATTTGTTCATTGGTTGAATAGTAAATATTAAAATAAAGACAGTTTATTTTGTCGTTTTTATGGTTGGGTCATTAAGTAAAAATTTTATTCAATTGAGATGCCAGAGTTAATATTTTGTAAAATTTATATATTAAAATTTTTTGTGACTTTAAAAAACTTTCGAAAGAATGATTCGTTATGAATTTTTATTAATTTATTATACAAAAAATACAATATGTATTAGTTTCTTACATACATACCTCTTTATAGCTTATATTATACAAGTACTAAGCCTTATTAAAACACATATAAAATAAAGTACTCTTACTGCACTTACAAAGAAAATGGCTCAATGTATCAGTATTCGTACATTTTATTTTCTCCCTTGGGTTCTTTTCAATGCCAAATCTTTTTTTAGACGACTTAAAACGCATAGATTCTTCTAATGTGAAAAGATCTGGCAGCTTTTCCTAGTTGACTTTTTTTAAACTTGTATTTATTTCTACGTTTGGGTTTGAGCCAAGCAAAAGAATACTACATTTCTTCCCACTTTATTTTTATGTGAGTAGTAAAACTTTGTATAAACAGTTTTTTCTTTCAGATATTTCGTAACAATATTTTTTGATTTCCATTCTTACAAACTTTTTGAGTTATAAAATTAAATTCTATGCTTTCTGCGTTTTTTATATTGTATGTTGAGTCACGTTCGCGAATGTCAATGATAGATTTTATTCTTTTATTAGCTTGTTTAATTACCTATAACATTTTATTCCATTCTTAAGTTTCGTTGATAAAAAATCAGAAAAATTTTATTTTGAATACTTGAACATGATTTTTAAATTGACGATCAATTGATTTTAACTTCAAATCAAAACAAAACTCAACGACAAATACATTTACTTTCATTTTCAATTCAATAAAAGTTTTCTCTTTGTTGTTGTTTGTATGTTTATTAAAATAATTTACTTGAGTCAGCAAATACAAACGTGACATGGCATTAATGTAAACATAAAACACTCTTCAGTGGCCAAAGAGAAGCAAAAGTGTTTTTCTTTCTTTTTAATTGTGTAACTTGAGTAATAAAAATCCACTACCGTTGATAGTTATAATCGTTAAAACTGGCATCTCTGAAGCTCGCTGAAGTTTGTTGGTAATAGAAGTTGCGCCTAAGTATCTACTGGCAATTGGTGGGAAAAAAGGTCTTAACTTTTTAAAACAAATCATAACGCAGTCGTACAGTCTTAATGTTCTATACGGTGCTAATGACTATTTAAAGTCGTCTAAAACATGTCTTTCATACGGAAAATAAATTTTAGCAGAAAAACGACAATGGCATTTAGGTTTTGGTGACTGTCGCAATAGAATTTTTTTTTGCATAAACCTCTCAAACAACTTAATGAACAAAACTACTTTTGTTGTTATGTTGTAAGTTCTTTTACATATGTAAATAGTTTAACTTTCCAATAATCTACTCATCCTTTATGGCTTCTCGAGAACATAAAACAGACAAAAGTAAAGAGCTAAAAAAGTTTGTAATTTTGTTAATCGCTGAAGTTTATTAGCCTGACTTTGACTTTTATGCCAATTTCGAAATAAAATAAATAAAGAATTTTATAAGGCAGACTTGATTGATATTTGTTCAAAAATCGATAGTTTAGTATTATTCTTCTTTCTATCGGAAACGATTATTCACATAAAAATTTAGACTTTACAAAAAAAAAAAACGCTATTTTTAAAAACGAATTTTAAAAAATACTGAAATTTTAGAATAAAACAAGCAAATCTTATGAACCCTTCCACATGTATGTAAATTTAGTTTAGTGAAGTAACTCCAATTAAACAAAACTAACAAAAAAAAAAGACAAACTCATTTGGGGTGACAGAGAATAAAAAAAAAAAAAGTTATCGACTCTTAATGGGTTAAGCATTTTTAAAAAATGTTAGTATTTTCTAAAAGATTTCTGTAAAGCTTTTTAATGATATCTTTAAAAATATGGTGCACAATCGTATTTTTCTTAGAAAAGTTCAAAGGCCCATAACTCGGGCAATATGGGCGAGCGCCAATTTTTCACTTGTTGTTTTAACTTATTTTTTAATTCTTTATCTTATTTTTTAATTCTCTATCGTTATTTCATTGTTCAAAATGATATGGAAAAATTAGAAGCAGGCGTGGTGTTTTTCCCGTTGCCCTGAAGGACAGGAACGATCTTCTTGATTCTTAATAGCAAAATTTTCGAAACTATGTCTAGTGGATTGTATTTAAATATTCTTCAACTCTTCTAGTGCCTTGGAGTACCCTATTTAGACTTTTTGTGGTAAAGGGTATAAAAATTTCTACCAAAAACGAATATCAACAAAAGAATCGAAAAATATTTCTCAAAATCGTCATTTTTATTAGAGCTAAAAATGAACCTTTCATGTTGAATTAGCAATTTTTTAAAAAAATTTTTCACACAAAAAAAAATGAAATGAAATGAAATGAAATGAAAGAAATTTGAGTCAATTTAAATGAATTTATTAAAATTAAATTGCAATTCGTTTCCAATTCCAATGAACTTTAATTCATTTCCAATTCATTTGAATTGAATTGATTTTTAATTTTTACTTAAATTGGATTAATTGAAATTTGAATTAATTTTGTTGGTAAATATGCAGTAGACATTTTCGTGTTTTTTTTTTTGTTCCGTGATCATTGAATATTTTCCATTTGTTATAGTGTGTTTATACATGCACTTTTACTGAGTCAATATTCTGTGTATTGAAAAAATTAGTTTGGTTTAGGCGCAATGAGTTTGTGTCTGATGTTTTAATTTCAAAACTTTGCTTAGCTTAAATGCAACTGTCTGAGGTTTAAATATCGAAATTTTGCTTCAAACACATGTTCTGAACAGTGCTGTATTTTAATTTCTACTCAATATAATAACAATTTCGTGCTTATTGTGCAATAAATAATTTAGATTTTGTATTAAATATTGAGCTCAATAATGGCTTTTATTGAGAAAAGCTGAATATTAATGTGTGAACAGGCTATTAGGAGAAAATTTAATTTTTTATTCCCCCTACATCTGCCCTTGAATTTAATTGATTGCAGCTCAATTTTTAATTTCATTCATTTGAATTGCAATTCATTGTTCTAACTCATTTAAATGAACTTAAAATCCATTTGATTCAAATGAATTGGATATGAATTGCAATTCACTTTAAACATTTATTTAAATTGAAAAGAAATTGAAATTCATTTTTGCCTAATTCGTTTAAATGTATTCAAATGTCCTTCAATCCTTTTTTGTTGGTAACAGAATTAATTAAAAATTAAGCTTATTCGCTACAATTTTAAATCAAAAAAGAATAATTTATTAAACAGCTCTAATTTTCATACAAAGTTTAATTTTTTTTAATAAATCTTAAAGAAATTAAAATCTTAATTTTCCCCAAAAATTGGAATATAAATAAAAAGTAAAATGAAAAAGTTCAAGAACTTCCTATTTTACCAACTTAAATACAATTTTAAAAAAGGCAAACATTTATAAATTAAAAAATTTACATTTTTGCTAAAAAAAATTTAAAGTAAATAAAAAATATTTTAAAAAATAATCGTATTTCTCTACCTCGATTGAATGAATATTAACATTTACTGATTTTTTGAATTTAATTTAATTTTACTTTACTTTATTTAGTGTATTTTTTACCAAATTAGTGCTAGAATTTTGTTTTATTTTTATTAATATTTAAATCGTTATTTGGACTTACGAGGGCTGCTATATATATTTCTGTCCTGGCAACACTGAGTGCTGCCAAGTGCAATTTGACATTTCCATTGGAAAGTTTGTCATTTTTAAGCATAATCGTACTCAAAACGTTTTGACGTACGACCATTATTTGTGTTGTTTACAGTGACTTGAAAAAATTAATATAGAAAAAAATGGAATTAGCTCGTGAACATTTTCGTGCCATCATTTTTCACAACTTTCGACGTGGATTATCACGACAAGAGTGCATTGATGAACTTAAATCTTTGTATGGCGATGAAGAACCATCCTATAACACTGTGAAAAATTGGTAAAATGAATTTAATCGTGGCCGAAGCTCGCTCAAAGACGAATTCCGAAAAGGTCGTCCAAAAACGGCTGTTGTGCCAGAGAATATTGATGCCGTGCGTGAACTCATAATGCAAGATCGACATGCGACATACCGAGAGATAGAGACATCCTTGGACATTTCTTCCACCAGCATACATTCGATACTGCATGAACACCTGTCCAAAAAAAAAAAGGTTTGTTCTCGTTTGATCCCGCACAATTTGAAAGTCGCTCAAAAAAAGGCTCGTGTCGATTGGTGCAAAGAAATGTTGCAAAAATACGATTGTGGTGCTTCAAAAGACGCTTATAAGATCGTCACAGGTGACGAATCATGAATCTATGCGTATGAGCCCGAAACGAAACAACAATCGACCGTGTGGGTCTTCAAAGACGAGCAAAATTCAATGAAAGTTGTTCGTGGAAGAAGCACTTCGAAGCAAATGGTCGCCTGTTTCTTCGGCAAAACTGGTCATGTGGCGACTGTTCCGCTTGAGCAACGTAGGACGGTCACTTCTGAATGGTACACTACAATTTGTTTGCCTGAAGTCGTCGGAGAAATTCGAAAAACCAACAAGAGAAGACAAATCATTGTTCACCATGACAATGCGAGCTCTCACACATCGGCTCAAATCAGAGCGTTTTTGACCGGCCAAAACGTCGAATTAATGGGTCATCCGCCGTACAACCCTGACTTGGCACCTAATGACTTCTTCTTGTTTCCGCACATCAAGAAAAAAATGCATGGTTAACGATTTTCGTCGCCAGAAGAAGTGTTCAAAAACCATGTTTTAAAGGTGTCTCAATCGGAGTGGAAAAAGTGCTTCGACAATTGGTTTGAGCGCATGCAAAAGTATATAAATCATGCTGGAGAATACTTTGAAAAACAATAAAACCATTTTTGATTATAAATATTCGCATTTTCACTATTAGGCCAGAAATATATAGAGCAGCCCTCGTATTAACAAATAAATAATTATTCGCCTATAGCTTTTGAATCGTCTATTTCTCTTCCAAACATGATAACCTTTGCCTGTCTCTTATAACTTCGGTTATTATGCAAGAAATTTTAATTAATCCTAAAAGGAAATCATTTTAAACGTTTTTCTCTTAACGGTAAGTGAAAAACAGATTTTAAAAATTACTTCTTATTGGAGTTAAAAGCAACCGAATTTTTAGAGGAAGATATTCGTAATCGCTCTTAACAATTTTCAATATGGCAACTCTGGCACCACAAAAAAATAAAAATAAAAAATTAATCGTTAAAGTGTTCAGTTAAACACTCTCATTTCTTGTTTTGCAGTAAAATAATTAATTACATTGCGGTCACGTCGAAGCATCTGTTTAATGCTTTATTTTTTGTTGTTACATTTTTATTTAATTTTTTGTTTGTTGCAAAAAAACAATATTTTATGTTTCAACATTGATTGATAATTAATTTAGCTGAAAAATTCGACTGAAGTCTTGTTTCGATTAAGCGGAGCAAACATTATAAAATAGAGACTCTAAAAAACTTTAACAAATGCCTCTCAACAGGTTGTTTTATTTTAGTTTTTTCTTTGTCTTTTTATTATTGTTGATGATAATGACAACTAAGTTGTTAAAAATTTTGACAAGTCGTGCTGTGTGTGTTGACTTCTTTATTACACAATTGACAAATGAAATGCACGAGTAAAATAAAAAAATAACTGAATATTGTGGTATTTGATTTTTGTGTTACATGTCAATCAGGCTTGGAAAACGCAAATTTTTGGGTAGTCACTTATAACAGCAGTTGAAATTTCTCGAAGTTTCGATTGAAAAAGGAAAGTAGGTGTTCGGCTCCTGTATATTGAAGCAGAAGACATGAGGCTTTAAGTCTATTAAAAAAAAGAAATTGTGAAATTTGCCTTAAACGCAAAAATGTGCGTTTGAGTTACGAATCCATTAGAGGTCACTGTTTGCTTCATTTTCCATCAACTGTTAATTCGTCGCCACCACAAATTAATCCAATTTGTGAGAATAGAAGAGTTGCTGGCCTATTAACGCGTAAAGTATTGCCTGCAGGATACAGCGGGAGGAGTGAAACTTCCCACTTTAGTTGTTCAAACTATCTTTTGACTGATTGTGCATCAGTATTAATTGCTGATAAGGTTCTCTTGTAATCGCCTCGATACCGTAAGTTACATCAAATGCTGCCGGTCCATAAAAAAATTTCTGTCCGGATTATCCTATGATGTGGCTGCATGACTCTGATTATTCTACAAATTTTGGAGTATTGATAAAAGATCATAAAAACACTGCATTTAAAGTAGTTCTTTTAACAGAAAATATTTTCTTGAAAATTCTATCTTATCGTTATACAAATCAATGTTGTCTAAAGTTAAGAAAAATGATTTTGTGATAAATTTTTTTCACGTTGATAGACGAGATTTAGTAAATATTTTGACTATCATTAAGATAGAACAGCTGAAGACAAAGTAAAAATTTCGAAGATGACTGCTATAAAGACGCTACTGAATGAATTATACATTTAATATTTTATTTGCGATGGATCCCACACTACGCCACTTCTATTTATTTTAGGGTTGATAGAATTCAAACTTCTGCTCCAATAATGCCACCTCTCTGAAGGTAAGAATTAAAACTCAGAAATTCATAACTTTTTAATTTCAGGTTTAAAAACGATACTGAATGTCTTTTTTACCAATTTTAATTTTAGAAAATTATTTTGGTGCAATCAAGGATACGGATATATTTAACATTGCAAAAAAATGTGCAATTGTGTTGAATATCCCATCTCTGCTATTTATATTTTTTTTATTTATTTTTATAAATAATTGTGCGTGTGTTGTATGTCACACTAGGCTTATGAATAATCCAATTATAGCAATAACTATTTTTCAATTTGTTGTATGATTAATTAATTTTTATTGATAATTTTTTTTTTTTTTTGATATTGACAATGAAATAGTTTTGAATTGCATATCTAAAGTATATTTGATTGATATTTTAAAAACGTGTTTTAATCTTATTTACGTCGAAGTTAATTATTTTTTTTAGCTAAAGTATGTTATAGTTTTGTTATTTTTAAATTAAAAATCTTTAAAAATTTAACAAAAATTTTAAATTAAATGAAAAATAAATTATTTTTTGATTTATTTGGAATTTAATTGCAAACAATTTTTTTGTGTTTGTTAACATGTTGTCTTTTGCGTCACCCAAAAAATTTAGTTATTAGTTAAGTTTTAACATTAAAAAAAAATATTTTTTCATGTTATTTTATCAAGGAAGGGAGTATTTGTGATACTGATTTTTGGCGAAAATGGTCATTGTTGTTATGTGTATTGCAATGTGATTTTCAAACATGAAAACTGACTTACTGTGTAATCAATTTTGTTTTTAATTACTTCTTTTGTAAAAGATGTATTTTTTATTTTTATTTTTGAAAGAATTATCAGAAGAAAATTTATTAAAAATTTAAATTGTAATTTTTGAATTAAGTGGAAAAAAAGAATTTAAAAACAGGGATTTTTCAAAAAGGGATTTATTATGAATAAAAATTGCCTTTGTCCAACCAAAGTAAAGTTTGTTGAAATTTGATTAGCGACTGTAAGCAGAAACCTTTTTTAAAGGTCTTTTTGTGATAAAGATACTTTTGATGGCTGGCCCTAAAATATTTAAAGCAGTAGACAAGAGAGACTTTATTAAAAATATTTTGTGATAAAAGTATTGTTTCTTCTATTTCTATGCAAAAAGACAAAAAGATTTTTTTTAATTTAAACCTCGACTGACTATTGCATAAAAAATAAATTTTTTTATGGGTGCTTTTGTGGGTACCTTTTTTTTTAGAAAAAGAATGTTGTTGTAAAAAGTACTTTTCGCAAATAAAATACTTTTTAAAGCAAATTTTTCAAAAAAAAAAAAAAAAAAAAAAAAAAAAAATTAGGGAAATTCTTGTATTGAAAGGTCTTTACTTAAAAGTACTTTTATGAGAAAAAAACCTTCTTGTAGAAGTTTTTTTTCTGAACAAAAGTCTTTCTTTTTATGTACTTTTTCTTAAGACACAAAATAGTAACAAAAGCTTTTTTCTTAAAGTAACTTTTTTTAAGGAATTTTTTTTTTGTTGCAAAAAAGGGTCTTTTTTTTAACAACGGTTCTTTTATGCATTTGCGTGTAAAAAAAATTTTTTTACAGCAGGCTATTTTTTGTGTACAAAATTCCTTCTTTTAAGGTACTTTGTTTGCGAAAAAATTTTTGTTACAAAAAAAGTACTTTTTTATTTTTTAATTTTAGTCCCAGCCAGCGGTAAAATTTTAAAGTACTTTTTTTTTAAAGAAAAGTATTTTTTATTAACAAATGATAGTATTCTTTTATTAATAAAAATAAATTAAAAAATTTGAATGAAAGATTTGAGAGAATTGCAGCCTTTTAAGATAATCGCAATTTTTGTAAAAAAGGCTTTTTAACAAAACAAAACACAAAAAAAAATATAAAAAAAATAAAATATATATAATAATAAAAGACAAATGAGGCCATCTACTTTTATATATGTTGATAAAACCAAATTCTTTTTTGAATAAATTAGTTTTGTTTTCCTAAGCAATAATTTAATACGAAATGACACAAAAATTAAAATCGTCTACTTAATTTCCTTTTGCATTAAATGAGCAAATATTTTTTCTAAATGAAAAATAACTACATTTAAATTTCAGTGATAAAACTTAATAGCAATTGTTTTTTTTTTGGCTCGATTAAACAATGTACAATTTCACAGTAATTTAGTTTTAATATTTTGTTATTATTCTTTGTTGTCACTTCTCACTTAAGAGAGCCAAGTGTCATTTAAACATACAATACAATTGACTTTTATGGCATCGTTTGAAAAGATGTTGTACTCATACAGATAAATTTACAAATTAAACGACTTAATAGCGCTTATCATCATCTATGAACTAGAAGTACTATTAGCTACCTTTAACGTTAACGTTGCTATCAGCATAACAACATCAATATATTTAAGTTGCTAATGATGATTATCGGTAATGAAAATCAAGTGACTTACTCGTAATTGCATTTAAATGACAAAGAATTTAGCGATAGAGGTTTGGCATTGTTTTAGATTTAAACATAGAAATGTATGCAAAAAGGGGAGCGAGGGGACCATTGCAATACAGCTTTGAACATAATAACAGTAATGTGGATAAGAAATTACAATTTAAGGTGGTGTGGCTCCTGTTCAAACTTTAGTTGTTCAATCTCACTAAGTAGCAGTAGAAGGATATTTGTATATACAAACTGATTACAACTGTGTTAATCTTTATAACTTTTGTCAGTTTTGTCACTGTCATTATTTTTAGTGAACATATTGCTACAAAGTGTTGTTATTGTTTGTGTTGTCACTCTATAGAAAGTGTTAGAATAGCAATTTTACCCGTTAAAATGGCAGAAATAATATTTTGTAGTTGGCGCTTTTAAAGGGGAAGAAAACAACTGAATGGTCATAATGACGATGACAAAATTGTTAAGTGTTTTCCATTGTCTGTATAGCCACACTGAGACGCGAATACAAGCACAATATCTTTAGAGTCATTATTGTTCATTAAAATTTGCTGCACTGCTACACTTCTTTAGCGACAGCTAAGCAGTTTCATGTTTTCTTGTGGTTGTCATGGTTAAAATTATCTTTATCATCATCGTCATCATTGTCATTGAATGCTTATTACAGTTTTGGTATTGTTTTTCCTATATTTAAACTGATTTCGATAGTTTTCCTACTGCAAAAAAAAAGAGAAAAAGTAGCTGTGCGAAGTTGCAAACTAAAAAGTTGTTAAATTAAAATTATCACACAAATTTTATTCAAATTCATCTGATGTTATCTATTAAAATTGGTTCAAACTTTTACACTTAATGCATATTAAAAAAACTTTTATGCTTTACATTTTAATATAAAGAGACATATTTAAAGGATTATATGTGTTAAAACATGTGATTTATTGTTCAAAAGTTCTTTTTTATGAAGAATAAATTATAATTCTTCAAAAGTGCGATTTTTTTTTAGGAAAATAGAAGAAGTTTTAATTAGTACCTGGAGTGTTTTTTTCTTTCTCTATTAATTTTTTTTCATTTAGAATTATTCTATTTATTATTTATTTACTATTATTTAGAAATAATTAATAAAAAAAAGTACCTCTTTACAAAAAGTACCTTGTTCACAAAAGGATCTTTTTCTCATAAAGTACCTTTTTTATAGAATGCTTGTCTTTAATCAGTTAAGATTTAATAAGAAAAATTAATTATTACTTTTATGAGAGCACTGCAAAAAGTTTCTATTATTAAAAAAAATTTACTATTTTTAGAGAATGTTTTTTTTCTCAAGAGGTAAGCAAGTCTTTCATGAGTTGAAGCAGACACGAAAAGCATTTGTGTACAAAAAATAATTTTTTCCATATAATTTAATTTTTACATGTTTCTGATTTAAAAATTTATATTTTTAACAAACTGCTTTTGAAGAAATTTAATAATTACTAATTTATTAAAAAATTTTAATTTTTTACAATAAAAGCTTAATATTTAAAAGGCCCTAAAAATTTACTTTTAGTGAAATCGATAACTTTGTCTGATATCATTTGCGAAGAAGACTTCTATACTAAAAATGGTATTTCCTTAAAATTAAGTATAACAGTATGTGTGTGACTTGTAAATAACAATCTTAAAAAATTAAAGTTTTGTAAAAATTTCTACTTCGTAAAAATTAGCTTTTATAAAAAGAAGTCAGTGCGTTTTCAAACAATGGTGCTTTATTTACAAAATGGACATAAATGAAATGCTCTACTTTTCATCTACCTTTGCCTACCTTTTATTTTATTTCTCACAATTTGCCATGGATGCGGTAACATTTTTAATTCACATTTTTTATCTTTTTATATTTTTAAGTCATCAAAATTTCATATATAACAATTATGACCTGCTTGATTTAAATTTATTATCACAATACCAAACTGATTGTAAAAGTTATGGCACAGACACACAAGCTTTTTTTTTTTAAATGTTTATAATTTGAATATAAATTATTTTGTCTGATTTTTACATGTGTTATGAATCGTTTATATTTTTAAATAGATTTAATACATAAAACCCATAATCAGCAAATTTATGACACTTTTAGTATGTAATAGACTAAATAAAACTAAATATAAAAGATAATAAAAACATTATAAAGATTTTTATATTTATAAGCTTAAAAAAATATATTTATTATTTCTTAAGTTATAAATCTTTGAAATGGCCAGCGGAGCTTAAACAGCAAGAAAGAATTATATTACGTTAAAGAAATAAAACTTAAATGGCTGGCGACAGTAAAAAAAGAGTTTAAATAAAAGTATACAGCTGTTGACAACTATTTAGAAATGCTATTTTTATTCTAATGCTTAATGATAATAATTAAAAAAAAAATCAAAGGTGTCATGGTGCGTATTTTCCTCAACAACACCACTTCTTCATTAAGGATATCTCTAATTAAAATATTTACGCAGTCATGGTAATTTGAGTTCGTAATTATATCATTTGAATAGAAACATGACATCTATTTTTAAATTCCAAAAATTTTAATACAAATTTTTATTAATAATTTTGTGTTAAATATTTTCGGAGGAAAGAAAGCCAACTTGACAATTGACCTTTTAAAATTTAAACTTTGAACACTCCAAATGGTTTAACTAAAGCTCGAGAGAACCCTATCGAGAGTCAAGCACAGTCTCGACACACAGCGGGACAAATGCTAATAATTTTAGAACAAATTGAGAAATTTCTAATCCACGGCAATAAAATTTCACTTGCTGATAGTAGGGGAATATTCGATCTTAAGTTAACAGTTAGAGCTGTGAAGACCCTCCAAGAATAGAGTTTTAAAGAAGGAACCGGAATCATATACATTTTTGAAGGCCTGGTTTCCATCAGATTAAAAAATTTCTTTGAAGTTTTTAAGCTTTTGATAGACAACGACTCGTTGACTAGAGTCATTTTAGTATTGTAAGATCTTTGCCGTGTAATACTATTTTCAAAAATATGAAACTTAAGAAAAAGGAGTCAGCACAATACCTCAGATTGGTTTAATTAAAATATACAAAATAATAAATTTTTTGGTCTAAGGAAGTCTTAAATCAGCAACAATATTTGCTTTAGAGTGAGAACGTAAAGATTAATTTTCTGCCAATCAGGTTTCAGCCTACGTATATCCTACACAGAGTAAAATAAGGTGATTATGTTTTGCCCAATAAACTTATGCCAGTCAAATGACTACCTTATAACATTAACATGAAATTAAAGAAAACAAGTAGGAATGCTATATTCGGCCATGCCCTTTATTATTTGTGTAAATCTAGTTTAGTGAAGTGAATATTCGCGTAACAGAGAATTAAAAAATAAGAAAAAAAAAATTTACATAAAAATGTCATCGGCTGTTAATGGGTTAAGCATTAAAAAAAAATTTAAGTTTTCCTGAAAGATCTCTTCAAAGCTTTAAATTAAAATCATATTAATGTCTTAAAAAATAAAGTGCACAGTCGGACTTTTCTATAAAAAGTCTGGAGGTCCATAACTCGGATAATATAGGCGAGCGACAATTTTTTCCTTTGATTTCTTGTTATTTCTCTATCGTCCAATATATTTTCTTATTAGAGTTACTTCACGAAACTAGATTTGTTTTAAATTATATGGAAAATTAGAGGAGACACGGCGATTTGTCCGCTGCCTCGAGGCATGGATCTGATTTTCAATAGTTAAATCTTCAAAACGGTATCTGATCGATTGGCGTATTTATAATTTCTCTAGTTCATCTATTGCCTTGGCTAAGACGGACATCGATCGATCGCCTTTTTATGCATAAGAAATAGATGCTGCAGCCATAACAAACAGAATGACAAACTTAAATATATCTTTTTTTGTGGTGAAGGGTATAAAAGTTTTTAAAACAAAATATTCACAAAAAAGGAACAACTAAACCACACAAGCGATCAATCAATCACACTTTTCATTTTCCAAATAGCTCATACAGACATTAGTATAAAATTATTTCCTTTTTTCAAATAAAACATCATCTCTGTCTTTAATAACTCTGATGCTATAATTCGTCCTTTCAAGGCGAAGGTAAAGATTTACGATTTCTAAAAAATCCGCTAAAATACATTTTGTATAATTTATTTATTAAATATTTAAGGTATCAGTTATTTATGTATTGAAAGCATCTTTAGAGCATTAAAAAGCGTTTCTAGTTAGTTGACGACAAGTGTAAAAAACGTACCCTGAACCCAAAGTAATAAAGCTGGCATAAATCAGTGCTGTAAACAGTTGCAATTAAAAGGCATCAACGAAAGAAATTTCATTCTTTGATTTCAAAATGAGATATTGTCAATTTTTTAATTGAAATCATCTTTTTAGAAATTAATGCAAACAATTTAATCGCATATTTTTTTTTTGTTTGAAATCATGCGATTTCAAGGAATTCCCCTGATTAAAAGTTATGTTTTTAAATTCTAGAAAATTTTGTAAATAAAAATTTAAATTGCTGACAATTCAAAATATCAGACTCAATATTTTTGGTAGTAGAAAGAGTTTTATTCAAGGAGCACAAAGATTTTGATTACAATTAAAATTTTGATTGCGATTATTATATTTAAATTCAAAAAATTGCGATCAAATTCGATTGCGATGAATTAATTGAAATCAAAAAATTCATTCTTTCGTTTTCTTTTATTTTTTTTTTTGGCAATAATTTCACGATTTCGAATTAAAATGTATGATTTTAAAAGCAATTAAAAAATAAGTAAATATTAACTAGAAAATGTGTGATAAGAATTTAAAAGATTGCTATCTTTTACAGCACTGGTATAAATATTATAAGTTTTTTTCTTTTTTTTGTACTCTGTGCCACTTACAACAAAGGCAGAAGCTACGAAGAAGCGAACATGCAGTTTGATTTTATCAAAATAGTGTCATAAAGTTTAGTTTTGAGTTTATAAAGAAAATTTTCAAGTTCATAAAAGGAAAAGCTTCAAGGGTTTTTGTTTTACTTAAACTATAGTTCACTAATTTTTTATATTAAACAAAAACTTGTATTAGCTTATGTTGCACGGCGAAAAGCACGTAAAAAATTGTATGATTTATGATTTGGTGTAGTTTAAGGGCAGGATTGACTATCATACTCAATCGTACGATCTGTCAAAAATTGCATGCGTGTTAAAAAAAAAATCCTGGCCTTAAAGGCCATAATGAGAAGTTAATCGCTGCAGCTTTGCTTGGGGAAGCAATGGTACGACTTCTCTTGTACAACTGCGATCTACACGTCTAAAGTTCTTATTTAAGAATTGTTAGTTTCTATGTTCTGCCGAGATAATAGCTGATTTTATATCTAACCAAAAGCAGACTCGTTTATGTGACCGTATATTGTGTATAGTGCGCGAAAATTATTGATTAACTTGTTTAAGCTCGCAATGATAATTAAGACCAAGTAATCGTTGAACGTCTTGAACAGTTTAATGGTTGAGTCACGGCCGATGAACAGTATCACTATATTTACATGAAGAAATTGTGCCAAACTTCCTCAACTAAAGAACATTAAAAAGAAGTCCGTATGCAAGCGAAATTGATTCATTACATTTATTCATATCATGAAAAAATTTCGAAGAATATCAGTTTTCTCTAGACCAACTAATGATCAAAATTAAGGTGATTACCGTCCACACACAAAAATAATGAAAGCAGAACTGTTAAAGAACATAGTGATAATATTTTAGTTGTTGTCTCTGCTAATAAAGCGCCTGTGGTAAGCTTCCGAAGCACAAGGTTTAAATTATTCACTGAAGCCTGGTACAACAAAAAATAATTGACAACAGCATAGAAGAACGTAAACGTATTTTAAAGGCAGCAGCAGTAATTGTTACTGAGGATGTTCGGTCTAGGGTTTACGAGACAAAAGAAGAACCCCCATCAGACAATTTTTTTTCAAGATGTCAAGTCAGATATTCCTAAAACTTTACAAATTTTCCTGGATGATATAATATAAAAAAATAAAGCGCCTCGGTTGACAAAAAAAGAAAAAGGAAAAAGCATTTCTCTTGCACGTTCTATTATTGCTGCAGCAAAACCCAAAATCTTTTATATCATCGGTTCAGGTCAGAGTAGCAGTATTTTTATTTCAAAAATACAGATCTCAATGATTGATAGATACTTGATAAAAATTTGATTCTATCGCCAATGATGCCGAAGAAATTTCTGTCTTTCATATTTCATTCAGAACTGAGGACGATGAAAACACAAACCTGGTCCATCAAAAAAAAAAAAAAAAAAAAAAGACAGGGAACTAAATTTGGAAATATGGAGTCAGATGTGGTTTAGCACTGCTAGGGAAACCATATAAAAACCCGATTGATAGATACTTGATAAAAATTTGATTCTATCGCCAATGATGCCGAAGAAATTTCTGTCTTTCATATTTCATTCAGAACTGAGGACGATGAAAACACAAACCTGGTCCATCAAAAAAAAAAAAAAAAAAACACAGAGAACTAAATTTGGAAATATGGAGTCAGATGTGGTTTAGCACTGCTAGGGAAACCATATAAAAACCCGCCGCTTTCATTACCTCATGGTGGTGTAGAAATGAGTATTTCTGCCGAAACGTGTGTTGAACTGCAGTTTACAGCACTCGTATGCCGAAGATATTGATTTTAGAAAAAAAAAGACTGATTGTATAGATATGTTTTCCATTAAAAACTTTTCGTAAGGGACTTATATTCAAAAACTGCTTTTTAAAGCCATTATTCCAATACGGCGAAGTAAGCGGCCAAGACACGATTTGGAAAAACTGAAATTTGAAAAGAGCATGTCAGGTAAGTCAGTTTCCATGGTATCCTCTATTTGTTCAATCAAATGGCTGTACTATAGGTGTTTTTAAATATTTTTATAAATTAGGGCAAGTTGACAAAAAGTACTTTTTTACGAGAATCTTGGTTAGAAGAAATGAATATTTTATTAGTAAATTTACATTTGATAGCAAAAAACATCCAGACACTTTTAAATTTATCTGTTGGTTGATTTCCTTTTTGTCCTGTATATTTATTGAAATTTTGAGAATTTTTAATTTTTTTGTCATTTTTATTTTTCATTTAGTCTATTCTTACAAATGAACTACGACAATTTATGTTGTAACCTTTTTGCGCCTTAAGCAAAATAAATTTTAAGTAAATAAAAAAAATAAATGAATAATTTTTAAAAGGTAAAAGGACATCATCGCTCTGCTGCTAAACGTATTGATTTAACTGCTTACAGATTTAATAAAATCTTGGTTTTTGATATTTTTTCTTTTGTTATTGTGCTTCGTTAAAAATATTGGATTGAATATGGATAAAATTTAAGGATTTCTTTTAAATTAAGTTTCCGTAGTTTGCCTGTTTTTCTATTAACTGTAAGTATTTTGTGTTGGTTTTTCTATTGTTTTTAAGGGAAGACAATAAAGACTGTTAATCCTTGACCATAAACAATTCAATTATACGGTCTCTTGTCTCCTTTTGCTGTAATGGGGAATAATGTTTATTTATAAAACACACGTAACAACAAAAAATTTTTAAAAATTTGTTTTCTGCCTTTCTGGATATAAGGCAGAATTTATTAAAACTAGTTTAAGAAAAACATCAGACCGCCCAAATTTAAGTAACAGTGTAAGGAATATATGTTCATATTAAAGAAAGAAATTATTTAAACAAATTTTAATTAAAAAAAATATTTTTGCAGCAGAAAAACAGATTTTTTTAAATAAAAACATTTTAATGAATTTTATTCAGGAAACAATTTAGTTTGAATAAAATAATCTCTTTTTCGGAAAGGCAAAAAACCACATTTTGCTAGGAAGTTATTAAAGAATATTATATATAAGAGTATTTGGTGAAACAAAGAGAAATATCATGTTTAATGTAATTACCTTAGTAGTACTTTTATGAAAAAAGTACTTTTAGTAGTACTTTTATGCAAAAAGTACTTTTAGTAATACTTTTATGCAAGAAGTATTTTTGTACAAAATTATTTGTTATTTCATAAAAATCATCTTCTAAGAGGAAGATATTATACGAAAAAAAAAAAAGAATTGTGAAAAAAGTTAAGTTAAAGAAAAAGAACCTTGCTACAAGGTACCTTTAATTAAAAACATATTGATTTAAAAGTTAATAATTTGTAAAAGGATTTTTTAGAAGCTGCTTATTTAAATATATGTTATTGCATTCATTACTATTTAAAAGAAATTTATGTTACAGAAAAGTACTTTTCTAAAAAAAACATTTTGTTAAAGAGTACCTTGTCGCAAAGAAGGACTCTTGACAGAAAAATATTTTTTTATTTTTTTTATACATTAATTCTTATGGTTTCTTGTTGTAGAAAAAATTTTCCAAAGAAAAAGTACTTTTAATTTTAAAAAGTAACATTGTCGAGACAAGTGCTGTTTTATAAAAAAGGTCCTTTTTAATAAAAAGGATATTTTAAGTGTGGATAGTCTGCATTTTAAATGTAAGAAAAGTACTTTTTTGTAAAAAAAATGATTTTAAGTAAAATAGTCTCTTTACAAAAAGTACTTTCTTAGAGACGAGTATCATTTTGTGGAATATATGTTTAGTAAAAGTACCTTTTTCTATGACGAAATAATTTTTAACAAAAAAACGTTTTAAAAAGGAGTATGTTTGTAGGAAAACAGTAACTTTTTTAATAAAACGTGCCTTTTAAAATAGTACTTTTTTAAAAATGGTGCTTTCTAAATTAATGAATTTTTACAGTTTACAAAGTTTATTTATTTATTTATTTTTTTTGAGGTATAAAATTGTGTATGCAGAAAAGTTGCTTTCGGGATTATTTATTAAAGTGCAGAAAGTTTAGAGCAAAAACTACTCAATATCCCACTGTTCTTAAAGGGTATATTTTGTTATATATTTAATAAAAAGTAATTGAAAACTTAATTCAACACTTTATTTACTCTCGCCTTTTAGTTATTTTTCTTTTTTTGTTTCGAATATTTAAGTTATTTTCCAAACCATCTGTTTAATCAAGGACACTCTGCAAAAAAGGAAGAAAAAAGGAACAAAAAAATTTGTGAAACTTTTTTCACTTTTTCCGCTTTTTTACTTCTCCTTATTTTTCCACTTTTATGCATGAATTAACTCTGGCCAAGAAAAGAAAAACCAACAAAAAAAAAAAAAAAAAAAAAGGAACAACTGAATGTAAATAAATACAGATGTTCCCATCTTCTTCTGGCTTGAAAATTACACTGCTTTTTTGGTTGCAGCTTGATGTACAAGTTTTATTTTTTACCATATTGTTGATTTTTCCCTTAAGCTATTTTCTTAATTCATTTGGTTTGTCCTCTTATTATTATTGTATTTTATTTATTTTTTAGTCATCTCTTCAAGCAAATGGGTTGTAAAAGATTGGAGGGAAGTAGTCGGAAATAGCCTCCACTTAAATAAAGGAAATCGCTTTAAAGATTAAACTTAAAAAAATGTCTTTTTTTTTATTCATATAAATTTGAAACCAACAATTGTTTGTGGTTCGAATGTTTTGTTGTATCTCTTCTAGTTTTCTTTCTTGAATGCTTTCGAGGGTGTGAAGGCATGGGTTCAAAACAATCAACTTGGGGTCGAAATGTTAAAGACTGTGTGAAATGCAAAGTACAAACAAACGCAATAAAAACAAACGTTATGGGAAATTAAAATATTTCCGCTTTGTTATCTTAATCTCTGAATGAAAAAAAAATAAACTTGTTAAAACTTATGAAATTTTAGGTATTTGTTGCTATATTTCTGCTTCTAATCAAGATTAATGTTGTAAGAAATTGTTTATTTTTTATTAAAAAAAAAGGTTATCCTAATTAGGAAAAACACCCTTAATTCAGAATTAAATATTAAATATTAAGGATTTTTCGAATCCATGTGTTGAAAAAGCGCAAAGAGATTTCATAAATCGTTTTGATGTTAAACTTTTTACTTATCAAAATATAAAATTTTAATGGGTATGACGATAGTGGTTATGTACCAAAGAAATATTTGTTTTAATAAAAAAGCTTAAAAACCTTTTCACAAATTCATCTCTTTATATGGAAGTACCCTGAGAGGAAGTTCCTTATAAATAGTTTTCGTACAGAAGCTGCTTCTATCATGAAATAAGCAAAAATATTTAAAACAAACAGAAGAACCTTTTTAAAGTTAATTATTTTTTTATAAAAATAAAATTTTGCAAAATACTACCAAAGGTTCATTAAGATAACTCAAATATTTGACCAAAAAAGGTATTCATTATTATTTCAGACGATTATTATTACGAATGCGATTTATAATAATTTAAATTTATATTTATCTTACCTTTTACATAAAGGAAGATATATTTTTAACAATTGGGTGAAAACAAAACGTTGTTTTCTATAATTTAGTGGTTACGTCTGTTTGGCCAATTTTTTGTCTAATCTGAACATACCTTTAGAAACAGATGGATTAATAAACAATAAGAAAAATACTTATCTTCTTGTTTAGAGAAAAAAAATTTCTTTTAATAAAAACGAACTATTTTCCGAAAAAAACCTGCTTATAATAAAATTACGTTTTCAAAAAAGTGCCAATCTACATAAGAGAAGTTGTTAACAATGAATTATTTTTTTTTTATTTTTCATAGATACAGTAAATTTTTATAATAGAGAATTTTAGAAAAAGGACTATTTAAAAAAAGTACTATTAAAAAGTACTATTTTACAAAAAGTACCAGTAGAAAAATTTCCGTCTACAGAAAAATATGTCATTTTATAAAAGTTTTTGTTTAAAAAAATCTATCTTTTACAAAAAAAAAAAAAAAAATATTTAATATATAAGTTGTTATAAAAAGTACCTCATAAAAAATATGTTTTTTAAATAAGCTTATTTTTTTTTAAAAACGTACTTTTTTGAAAACAAATTATTTTAAAGATATTATTTTGATAACAAAGGCACAGATATCTTGAGGAATCATTTACAAGCAACAAGCATTTGTACGGAAAGGTACCATAAAAAAAACGTCTTGTTATATAAAATTATACCATCTTATAGAAAAGATTGACTTCGTAGAAACTACTTTCTTATCAGAAAAGTATTTTTTCCCAAAGAAAAGCCTTAAATAGTTGTTTTGAACAACAGAATACTATTTTTCCTACAGTACTTTTTTTACAAAAAGTACCTTATAAGAATCTGGTCTTCTTTTTCAAATTAGTTAAATTATTAGAAAAAAAAGAAAATAATCCACTGTTATGAAAAAAAATCTTTTTTTTACAGAAAGGTTTTATTTTTCTGTGTTCTGGCGGCCAAATAATTTTTATTTTATATTGTTTGACCAGCCAGGGAACACTGGACCCCAAAGTATAAGAAAAAAGTTCATGTAACAGCACATAAAAAGTAACAAGTGAATTGATCTTTGTATTTGTATTTCAATACGTTTTTTTTTTATTATAAAAATTTTAAAGTTTTCAAGTGTTAAATAAAGTAGACCATCCGATCAGCAGAATTAACGTTATTTGAAACTAGTGCGTTATTTCCTTTGCCAGCAGCAATATCATGTTTAAGGTTGCATTGTGTTTCACATGGAAAAATAAGAAATACAAAATCATCTCCTTTTGCTTAAATATGTCTTCAATAACGAAAATGCTTTTCTATTTTTTTATTTTCTATTGTTTATGTTGTTTAAGGCCAGATTATGCTGGCTACAAAAAAGAAAATATTAGTACGTGCTTCAAAAATTAAAATCGAACTAAACGGTCATACAAATAAGAATGTGAGTTTGTGTTGTGCTACTTTCGTTTTTTTTAGGATTACAACTTTACGCATTGTTAGACTATTTTTTTTATTCTTAAAGGTTTCTAAGATTTTTTGTTTATTTTGGTTGTGAATTGTTATTACCATGACTTTTTTGTTTTTTTTTTATAATTTTGCAGCTTAATAAACACAAAAAACAAAACGTAGACAAGTTTTTTTTTTCTATTTATTGCAACAATTACTTGTGCTTGAAAAATTTCTACACAATTTAGACTTTATTTATCTCTTGGCTTTTCGTAGAAAAATTTTCAAGGTAAGAAGTGTTAAAGGATAATTGGATATAAAGTTGTTGATTATAATATTCTTTTGGCTTTTATTATGTTGCCAAGTGAAGGTCGTACATGCCAAGTTGAAAAACATTTTTCATATGAAATATGATGAGCTGTATTGGCAGTAGCGAAATGGCCATATGGAAATGCTTTCACTGCAGCAATATTTTTAGTTTTAATTTTTTAAATAAAAATCTTGAAGTATCTATCAACTGGGAGTTTTTTCATTACCATTGAAATTTTATTGGTATTTCTTCAATCAATGGCAGTAAAAAAATTATTGAAATTATAATAAAACTTTTTAATTACACTGTAAAAGAATTCTTAAGCAGTTTTTGAAATTTTCTTATCATTACCATTCCGCTATTTTCACATTTCATTGAATTGCTTACAAACTGTTTTAACTTCTTTAAAAACAACAGAAATAATTCTCAAATAACAAACGATACATTTAAGTTTCAGAATTGCCTGCACACATGACCTTTTACCTTTTACATTTCTAAGCCAAAAATTTTTTCTAACAAATAAGAAAATTTCAAATAAATAACACAAAGTCGTCTTAAAGTTTTATCTCGTTTACTTATGATTCTTTTTTATTGCAAACATTTTTATTTTCGTACCTTCAATAATACCAATAATCCACGAGGCAAAAACGAATACTTACGTACTGTAAACATAGAGAACAATTATGGTCACGTTTTGTTACAAAAATAAATAGTTTTATTAAGAATCAAAAGAATTATTGTATTGATCTTAATAGAGAAATAACTTTAAATCAAGATGTAAGTAAATAGTACAACCAACACTTATTTACACAGTAACTGAGAGTGATAAAATATTGAACATAGACACTCACATTTAAGTTAAACAAAAGCTTATTGTACCTTTAATAATGGAGCCAATAAAACTACATACTAAAAATAAATTTACAAAAGGACTTAAATGATTTCTGTTAAAAATTATACTTTATGTGATGATGTTGTCTTTTGTAGCAAAATAACCAATATGTGAAACAATATTATTTACTCGAATAACAATGGAAAGACGCACACGAGCATGTTGTATTTGCAAATGATTGTGTGAGGACTAAAACCAGTCAATTTATCGAAATACTTGTAAAATCTAAAATGAAAAAGGGCTTAAGTTCTGGTGCGTGAGCAAGTATTTGCTGCTCAGCCAGAAATGACAAATTCGGCTATTGGAGATATGGCACCACATCTGCTTTGGCAGTAACTACACTGCCACTGCTATCAGCTTCTTTCTGTCCTTGCGATGTTTTACGTAAAAAAGCAGTCCTGCGGGAAGTGATGAATGACGGAAAATGTGATAGGAGTCCAGTTAAGACATCCTATAAAAACAAACAACAGCATCTAAAGCATTTAACCAATTATGTGAGAAACAGCAAAATCTTATTAAAAAAATTAATTTTTTTCTACTCTTAAAACACGACAGGTGATCATTTTTAATTTTAAAGCATTCGGCGTCAAAATGAATTTTAATTTTAAATTTTAATCTTATAGCGGATACAGAAAACACCTTGTGGAAATTTTAAGTGTCTGTCTACTGCGGTTCTACGGTTCAATCAAGTCCTAATTATACGAAAATACATTTTAAATTTATAACCAACTTATTAAATTAAGTTTTGGTAAAAGAGACCATATTAATCACACTCGGAAAATCCTGCCATTAAATAAATACATACAAATCTTGTGTATTGCATGGAAGTGCCCAAGACCATAAATATACGATGGAAGTATTTGGCGAATTCGTTAGTTTTCGCCGTTAGCCCGAATGTCAAACTACATATACAAAAAATAATAGCATACAGATTTTTTATATATGGAGTTTGACAGTTAGACTACCGGCGAAAATCAATATATTCGCCATCGCTCCCATCGTTTATTTATTTTCCTTGGAAGCACCATTTTATTTTTAATTTGAATAAATTATTGTAAATAGAAGCAATCTTTTCTCATTTGACTTAAACTCTCTGTGTTTAAACGTAAAATCGGAAAATTTTGTTTAATCATCCCCTGTAAAGTTCTATTATTGGCTCTATTTTCTGATCTGAGGTTCCACTGGCCCTTTCAAATTTTTAGATTTTTAACAGCTGTTTCGTTTTTTATTGGCCCTTCAGTACTCCATTGAATCGATCTTGGTTCCACTAGCTCTTTCAAATATCAAGTTATTCGTTCAAAGGTTAATTGTTAGACCCATCCAAAGTTATTTTGCCACTACCTAGAGTTCTTTTGATCCTTGGGGCTCGTTAGGCACTTAAACAAAAATAAAGAATCTGATGATCACGAGCTCAATGGGTTCCTACTTGGGTTCCAGGATGGTTTTTGTCTGGAAGCTGCTCGTCCCCAAAAATAATTGCCGCCCTCTAGTGTTTAAATGGCGGCCCCATTATTTGTATAAAGCCAGTACACTTTATGAGTTAATCGACAGCCACTAAAGACGGCTGATTTATCTAATAGGCTTTTCTCTTTTTAAGTAAATTTTATTGCTTGCAAGGCCCAAACAACAAAACTAATTTGCCCGTAGCTTTAACTTGTTTATTAATTTATAATCGTCGTCAGTAAAATTTCGCACAAATTGGAAGTATGAATATAATATGCCAAAATTTTTTATTTTATTTAATAAATTGCAAAAAATTTTTTATGCTGAGATTATTTATTACTGAAATAACGAAGTTTATCTGTGTGAAATATTTTGGAATCACGAAAAAATCAATTTCGGAAAAAATCGAGTTAGGGCCTTTTTACATGAGACCAACGGTTAGTAGCCTCGTATGTAAAATAATTGGCTGTCGGACTAAATATATTCGCTTGAAAAATATAACTAACTGTGTTTCTCACAGTTCGTCTAGTTTGTGTTGAACATTTACACAAAATGAGCACTATCGTCTCAAACTCTTCTAGATATGGAGTTATCTGTACCAGGTCGAACATGAAGCAACGTTAAAATTAATTTTTTTTAAAATCTGATATGAAACAATATGTGATAACAAGTACAAAAGTAGACTAGGCTGGGGTGCTACGGTAACCTTAAACAACTCCACAAATAATGTTCGTGCGAGTGCCTACTAAAATTTAATTAGTTTTCAGAAAATCAATAAGAAATGGTTCGGTTTGAATTGTCTAATTGAATCATAAAATTTTAGACTTAGTCCGCATTTACACTATGCCATTTTTATGCAGCGATATTCCATATTAAAAAAAGTAACCAATTAAAGCGTTCCCTCAAAATATAAGTTATGCTCCTCTTGCTTTACTAGCAAAAAATAATTTCATGCTTGTTTCATGAAAAATTGCATAGTTTAAATGCCATATTAATTTGCAATTGATTTTATTTATAAATTAATTTCTATTTTGTCCAAACTCAGTCCTTACACAGGCACTCGTGCAATATACTTTACTAATAATCATGCAGATAACAAACTTAAATGACAATGTAAAGCCTGAATTTATGTACGAGAGTGATCCGAAATAACATAATACGATAATTGTATGTGGCTGGCAACAGACTGAAAAGTTGCCTTTTGTTTATAAAAAAAAAATATTGACTGGAAAAGTATTGAATGTTTGCATGAGCAGGTAGCCGTAGCCATACTCGGCGTTTTAAAGAGCGATGCAGGCGATAACAAAAGCCACGTTTTCACGTTATGCATAGAACAAGGAAAAATTTTGAAAATAACGATTCATGAGGTACTTAATGAGATCAATACTTTTTCCTAAAACAAAAGATCAATAACTTTAATACGCAACAGAAAATAATGTAGCAAATTCTCGATGATGTTTTACAAGAAAATCAGGAACCTAAAATGAAAATACTAAATCATTAGAGCCGTTAAAATTAAAACTTTGTTAAAAATAAAGTGTTTTTTTGTTAATCTTAAATGTGAATATTTAAATTACTGAAAATACCGCATGAATATTTATTTATTGAGCTCAAAACTTGCAATGTCAAAAAGTAAAAACATTTTATTTTATCAATTCAATAAATTTTTTAACCACCCTCGCAATTAAGAAAATAAAACAAAGAACATCGGTATTCTATGAGGATTGCAAAGTTTATCCCAGGTTTCTAAAACGCCTACTAATTTGCTGCTGTCTGACTAAAGTTGACACAAAATTATGTTCAATAACAAAAGGAATGTATGTGAGATAATTAGGGCAGTTCTCAAAGATAATAACTACTGATAATTACGAGTAAGTTGGGACTTAAAAAAGCAACAGTGAGAGAAAGAGGATGGTTTGTTATGGCTGACAAGAAATTTCAAAGAGTTTCAAATTAACCCACTCCAGGTACTTTGTATCATAAGCGCCTATTAGTTACTATTGCGATGAAATGTTAGCCAACAATTACTTTTTCAATGACCTTTGCACAGGATAACTAAAAGAAAGACGAACAAATTCACATTCCGTTAAACATATTAGAGACTAAAAGATCTTTTAAATTTTTTGTTTTTACTAAATTTTTAAGTCATATATGACTTGGAGATTTTTAAAAGATTTGTGTTTTTTTATATTTATAAATTTTTCAGGCTAAAAAGGAAAATATAATTTTACATTTCGTGTTTTACAATTTAACCATTAAATGAATAAGTGGTACCATTTAAAGGAACAAACAGAAATTTTTTAAAATAATTTTTTTATTTATACTCTTCCGTTCAGTTCTACAGTTATCATGGCCATGATTATTAATAATCGAACAACTCATATTTAAGAACCCTTTTGATTTACTTTATTTTAAATATTTTTTTTATTTCATTCGGCCTATAAACTGTTTTGGCACACACGCTTTACATTCTTTAATTAAGCACTGTTTACCAGAGAAAACAACAAAACAAAAAACCATCAGCTTGGGTTTTCAACATTGATGTCTCCCAGTAAGTGCTGTAAATTTGTTGTGCATTACTTATAATCCATTAAGTTATTGAAAAGAAAAGCTTGTATCTAAATTTATCATTCCGTTTGTAATTTATATACGTATATATATTTTGAGTTCTAATGCATAGCGAAGTCGATTGAGCGATGTCAATCTGTCCGTCTGTGTTCGTGTTGAAATAAGCATTGCCAAGGCACTAGAAGAGCTAGAGAAGATTTAAGTACGTCAATCGATCAGACATAGATTCAAAAATTTTACTATTGAAAATCAACAAGATCGGTATATGTCCTTGGAGGCAGCGGCAAAATACCACGCCTGCCTCTAATTTTTCCACATCATTATTCGCCTATATTTTCCAAGTTATGGGCTTCAAAACTTTTCATAGCGAAGTACCTTTCATAGAGAAGTATGGGTATCATTTTAAACCTTTTAAAGAAATCTTTCAGGAAATACTTAAATTGTTTTAAAATGCTTAACCCATAAAAAGCCGATGACATTTTTATGTAAAATATAGAGTATTTAGTTTTTTTTTTATTATTTTTCAGTTCTCTGTCACCCAACTTTTTGTTATTTCGATTGGAGCTACTTCACCTAACTTAGCTGAATGTAGCACTATTAGTTGTTTAAAAATAATATCATTAAAAACAAATTCACCATTAAGTAGCATGAGTTTCATTAAAAAAGTGACTAATAACCCTTGTTTTCTCAGCCACACAATTGTTACAAAATTTAAGAAATTAGTTGAAAAAATTATTAATTTAAAAATACTAATTCTTTAACTTTTTTAAAAATGTTTGCTGGGTTTAACATTTTTTTGCTACACATTTTCTAACATTTATTTTGGCGCACTAACAACATCAACAGTTAAACAAAATATTTGGCAACAATCATGAATATTTTGGAAATAATCATACAAACATATTATCATACATAATTCATTTATGCGTTAGAAAATCAAACATGGGATATTAAAAGATAATAATTTTTATATAAGTTTTGTTTAAATAGAAATTTTTATTAAAGGTACTTTTTTGTAAAACACAACTTAATAACAAAAGACTACCTAATGTACAAAAAGGTTTATAAAAAAGTTACTTTAGTTTATAAAATAGTCTTTTTTATAAAAGGTACTTTTTTAAATTTATTTTTTAGAAAAGGTACTTTTTCAGAAAAAGTACCAAATAATAAAAAAATTCCTTTAACAAATGAAATTAAAGGTAATTCTTTTTAATTAAATTTAATTTTTCAGTTTAGATTAATTTTTTTATTTAATTAAAAAAAATTAAAATATTATTCTTTATTTTTTTTTTAAACGAGTTATATAAAAAATATACTATTTAATAAAAAAAAGTTTTTTTGGACTTAGATAATATCAGAAAAGTTATTTTACTCTTATACAACAGTTATACAGTAGTTTAATAAAATGTCCTTTTTATAAAAGTTGATATTTATAAAGAGTACTTAAAAAAAGAACTATTTTTGAAACTGCCTTTTTATAATTTTTTATTTAAAGTTCCTTTTTTTAAATAATATGATTACTAAATATGCTTCTTGGTAAAATTTAAGTTTTAGAATATACATTTTTATAAGAAGGATTTATGTTTAATAGACGGTACTTTTCTTAAAATGTTCTTTATACAAAATGTATGCTTTAAAATATCTTTTTTCTTCTTAAAAATTTATAAATAGTGTAGTGTAAGTACCTTAAGTACCAAATTTAGTTGTTAGTTTTACCGTTAATTAAATGTACAAATTTAATTTTTTGTGATACTGTCTGTTTATATATATAATATTTTTAATAAAAAGTCCTTTTTGTAAAAGTTACTTTTTATTAGCAAAATTATTTTTAAAAATTTTGTTTTTCTAAAAGAGATTTTTTATGAAAATAACTCTAAAAAATTATTTTTATCAAAGAATTTTTGTTGTCATTGTTTTTAAGAAAATGGTTTTATATTTTTAATAGGGATTTTTTATAAAAGTCTCTTGAAAATTTTTCATTTTTTAAGGTATTTTAAGTCATGGATTTTAGTATTCTTTAAATCTGTTAATTTCCAATTAGCGGTTTGTACACATGTTCTTTTTGTTTTCTGTATTTTGTTTCTATTTTTTTTCTAGCGCAAACATTGGTTTTATGGTGACTTTACATTTTCAGCACATAGTCAACATAATTTTGTAATTTAATAGAACTTCCATATATTTTTGCAGAAATTTTATGCAAAAATAATGGCTACAACACACTGAAATTTCAATAGAATAGTGTTGCTAACCAAAATTATTAACCTAAAAAAAATTATAAAAACCTTAATGATGTTTTAACTTACTAACTGACAAAAATATATGTTTGCATTAAATGCAAATGGGTGTTTGAGTAACAGCATCCTCTTATTAAGTTATTGTCAGCAACGGTTGCTTATTTCGTTTAACAAAGTATTTTTAAAGGCTTATCGTTCTCCAAAAAAATATAAGTAACAATAAAAATAACTTTAAATAAAAAATTACTTAAATCTTTGTTTTGAAATTCAGTGACTTAAAAGATATTTTCCTTGTTGTTAAAAAAAAATATTTTAAAATAATTTATTAATATTTCCTTTTATAAAGTTTATATAATATTTTGATGTGTTGGAAGCTAAAAGGCCTAACTCCACTTTTCCAAGTTATCTCAATTTTATTATACTATAAACCAGGGGTTCTTATCAAATTCCTGCTCACGGACCCCTAGTAAACTAATTTTTTTTTCGCGGACCCCTCTGAAGCCCAAATTGATAATAAAACTTTTAGTATTTTTGAAAACACTGTTTTTCGGCTCTTCATGCGGACCCCTTGGATGGTTGCTACGGACCCCCATTTGAGAACCGTCGCTATAAACTTATTAGCTGTGATATCTTTTAAAAATTCTTTGTTTTTCCATTATTTATATTACATGAGTTATATTTTTCTTAAAAAATTATAAAAAATTGATAGAGGTTTTTAGTATTATTTGAATTATCCAGAAGCTAGAAGCGTAACTTTACATGTTTGTTAATTTTTTTAAAACTAAATAATACACTTGTTTCACTGGAATAATAATTTTTTAAGAATTACTAATTTGCTCTATGTTGGTTTTTGTGGACTTAGGCCTTTTACCTTTTGAAACATTCATTTTTTAGTGGAATATTAAAATATCACCACACATTTTTCTATGTATCATAGAATAACCTTGGATCAAAATTAGAATAAATTCTTGAATCTGTGAAGAATCTTTGAAAGGTTATATAAATTTAAGTTTTTTAGGTAAAACACAAATTTCACTGCCAGCCGATAGAGTGTTTTAGATCAAAAGCAATAACAAAAATTTTTTAGAAATATTAAGAAAAAAGTTTTATTATTTGTTAACTTGATAATATATAAAAAAGCATTATGTTTAATTAAAAAATAAATAAACAATTTCCAATAAAACTAATAATTGAATTAATTAAAAATTAAATAAAAAAAAAACAACGATTTTTTTTATTAAAGAAATAATTGAAATAATTACATATTTAATAAAATTTCACTCTAAAAACAAATAAAAATTTTAATAAATGAAAAAACTTTTCTCTGCACTCAATTAACTAAACCTTGTTTTTATTTATTTTTTAGTAAGTCATAAAGTGACTTTAATAGTCATAAATTTACCTTCCAAATTATTTTCATGACTTGTAAAAGTAACTGCTTGTCATTGTCCCTTAAAGCTTTTTGCAAAACTCAACCCCTAACATTTTATGTTAAGGTTAGATCAGAAGAATAAGTTGGAAAATTTCCTTTACAGTTCTGGCGTTATTTATAGGAGAATTATCGAGTCCAAAAATATCATTAAATCTTATTTAAACCAAATTAAACGCAGTAAAAATTGTCATTATATGGCTCTATAGTACGATATAGCATCCCGTACCATAAAACTGTCCAATCTGCTGTTGGGACTATTCAGAAAAGCATCTGGATGCAAGTTGAACTTCTTCTCTTAAAAAAAATTTTCAATCATTAAGGTGACTCCTATTTTGTACTGTCTACATAAAAATTTCTTTAATTTTGTTTGCGTGTCATAGTTTTTATTTAATTTTCGCAGGTGCAAGTGTTTTTAACTTATAACATATAATTGTTTGTATGTCAGCTTTCTATCGAATTGATACCAAAGGAGTTAAGTTCGATGCAGGTTTGCTCTTTTTTCGTTTCTGCCGGATTTAAGATGTTACAACTCTTTCTTTGTAATTTTGTCTATAAATTGTTTCGCTTTCATCTATTCATTTTTGCGGCAGTAATAATTTAACGAATAATCCACATCAATTTAAGATTTTTAGCTCTACTTTTGTTGTTTTCATTCATATTTATCACTAATTAAAACCCAATAATACGCTGATGTATAGTTTAATGTGCAAATCACAGTCTTTTATTTGCAAAAAAAGCTTTTTCTTAATATTTAAAAAAAAATATATATATATATTTTTTATAAAAATCATTAGTTGAAATGTTTGAATGAGAACAAATAAATTAAATTATTAAATTTTGCAAAGTTTTAAGTAATAAAGAAAATTTTTTACAAACTTATGCAGATGTTTTGCAAAGAAAACTGAAAAGATTAGACACTAACAGAATGTAATGCAGTATTATCTAAAGGTTGTGTAGAGTTTTGAAAATAAGAATACGAGAAATATTCATAGTTAATCGAAATTTATTTCGTTAGACGAAGCCCACACGCAATCCAACGCATTTTTTCGTTGTGCTCTCTGTAAATTGTCATGTACATTTGATCTTGCCTTGTGTTAACCATCGGTATAGAAACGAAGAGCATTTTTATTTTCATTCTTTTAGACTTTTTTTCACAACATTGTTGATGCTATTTTCGTATCATCCTGAATATAATGAACTAAGTACAGATTTACACTATGCAATTTTTTGAGACATTTTTTTCTCAATTCCTTATTTAAGTTGCAGCGATATGCGTTACTTAAAAATAAACATAAGCAAAAATAATATACCCTCAAAATCCCAGTAATACCATATTGCTTACTCCTCCTGCTTCACCAACAAGAAAAAATTTCATGCAAGTTTCATGAAAAATTGCCTAGTCTAAATGCGGTATAAGTGTGAGTACGCACTGTGCTGAGTTTGTTAATTAATTTTTTGTCAAAATCACAAATTACGCTGTTTAAATTATAAGAAATTAATTTAATAAATTCAGCTTAAAGTAATTTTTAAACTTTAAAATATAAATGAAACTAAGCCGAGATTAATGTAATTAATTTGTTAGAAAAAAAAAATGCTAAAAGTACGTTACACTTTCTATTTAAATATTAAGAATATGGCCCATATTCATAGTTATAGACAAAAGTCGACTCTTGCTAAAGTATGCTCTAAAATAAAAGGCTCTTATTATCTTTTTTGCTTTCATAGTCAAGAGTAAAGTATACATTAAGTTTAGCCGACTTCAACTGGGTGTCAACTGTAATTTGATAAATGTTTTTATACAATTTCTAAACAAACATTAGAAAAAAGTAAGGTTAATTTTTATTCTTTATTTTTTAACTTTGGTATAAAAATCAGATAAAGAGTATTGTGTTCTTAAACCAAATAAAATAATAATGGAATAATCAGTTAAAAACAGCCTTAGCTAGTTTTAAATTTAGACTGGATTTTAACGCCGAAAGTATATTTTAAGTTGTCTACGAATGAGTTAGAGTCGACTCTAAAGTAAAACCGACTTTAGTTCCTTTAAAGTAGACTTTATTTTAACTATGAATATGGGCCTATGATTTGAAGCCCAACTAAATCTTCTATCCACTTGTAGTAAAATTTTTCTTGCAGCCATACAATTTCAAAGTTTATGATCTGCTTATCTTATCAATCTATTTCTAATCAATTGAACACGAGTGAATAACTGAAGACAGAGCTATAATTTTATCAAAATTTATTTTGCAATATGTCCCATTGTGCAAAAAAAGCTTAAAGATTTATTATTTATTTTACATAACTTTTCAAATAAAAAGATGCAACAATTTTTTTTAATAAACTAAATATATATTGGTTGACCCAAATTTGCTATACAAATTAAATTAAAATATTATTTATAGTATTTAATCCTTTATATTTGAATGAAACCAAAATCTGCATAATTACCTTCTCTTAATTTATTTTAAAATTTTTTTATTTCAATTAATTTTAAATTTAATATTTAAGATTTTGTGGTTAAAATTATTATTTAATTTATATTTTAAACTATTCTTAGAATCTGCTGATTATTATCGTACCAAAAGCCACAATTATGCCCAAACACTCTAAACATTCTCAAGTTTTCTGTGAAAATACAACGAAAACAACAACAACAGATAAATGTAAATTCTTTTTTTTCAGCTTAAGGAAAATATTTATTCATTTTACATCAACGTTTTGTTTTAAGGCAACATAAACGAGTATCAAGTGATGTAAAGTTAGAAAAATAAGTATCAGCAATAACAACAACAAAAAAATATAAAACCAAAAAAACCATGCATAACCGGAAAACGGAAACAGATTTGCATATTTTGACACCTACACATTAGCACACATACATACACACACGCTCTTACACTTCATCAATGCACACATGAGGTTTACTTTGTGGTTTGTTGTAGGAGAAGAAGAAAGGTAGATACAAGCGTACAAACAGCGTAACAATAATTTATGGTTTCAAATTGTATGGATAATGTAAACGTAACAACATTCAAGCACGCATTACGTGCATTTTTGATGTGATTTTTTTTTAAATTTTTTTAATTCATGTTTTTTTCTTTTTTATTTTATAACAACAAAATTTCCAAGTTTAAACATATGATTTGTGTTACTGAAACGCAAGATACTTTGACGCAGAGACATAACATATTCACATAAATATGAACATAAAGCTGGCAGGCAGCAGACACTTTTTACCATTTATTTTACTGGCAAAATGTTTGACACAAGAGAATGGCACAGTGATGGTGGCGTAAGAAAATGCAAATTAATTCTATAAATGTTTCTACTAACTTATAAAAAAATAATCCTAAAGTTAATTTTATTACTTATAAACATCTTAAGGTTTTCTTAATTGGAGGTTCAGTATTTTTTTTAATAGGTACTAATTTTAAAAATTGTTAATTCTTAAAAAATCTACTTTAGTAAATTTGTAATCAAAATTTTTTTCTTCCCACAAAAACTTCTAATTTTCACTTAAACTCTACTAAGAAATTTTAGAAAAAAAACATTCCTAATGAAAAAACTTTTTGGTTATTTTTTTTTACAAAAGGTACATTTTATAAACTGTACCATTTAAAAAAAAAAATTTTTTTACAAAAAAATTCCTCGTTTTGTAAAAAAATTGCTGGTAAAAAAATTGTGCTTTTTAAGCGTTGAAGCCCATTCTAAAGAAAAAAGTACAGTTTCAGAAAAGTGCATTTTAGAAAAAGTACTTTTTCATGAGATGCATTTTTAACTAAAATTTCCTTGTTCTGCTTTCAACTATTTTTTTTGCAATACACCCACTTTAAAAGAAGCTATTTTTCCCAAAACGGATTTTTTTTCAAAAAAGTACTTTTTATGGAAAAACCACGCAAATAAGAGACCTGTGTCCACAAGAAGTCTCTTATGTTAAAACTATTTCTTTCTTCATAAAATTTTTAAACGCAAGGCTTTTCTTTAGTTAAATTACATTCAAAACAAAAAGTACCTTTCTTTAAAAAACTCTCTTAAAAAAACTATTTTAACTCGGTGTTTTACCCAAACTACAAAATTTGCTTTTTTACAAAAAAAGAAAAAAAATTCCTGGTAAAAAAAGTACATTAAAAAAAAGTACTTTTTCATGTGTTGTATTTTTATATAAAATTTCCTTGTTTTGCTACAAACTATTTTTTTGTAATGCACCCATCTTAAAAGAAGCTTATTTCCACAAAGGGGATTTTTTCAAAAAAGTACTTTTTATGGAAAAACATCGCAAATAAAATGCTTTTTTAGAAATAAGAGATCTGTGTCCACAAGAAATCTCTTACGTTAAAAGTATTTCTTCCTTCATTAAAACTTTTTTTAGTTAAGTTACATTCAAAACAAAAAGTACATTTCCTTGAAAAACTCTCTTAAAATTTTTTATTTAAACTCAGTTTTTTACCCAAATTACAAAATTTGTTTGTTTAAAATAAATGCCTCTTTTTGAAAAATATTTCCTGTTAAAAAATCGTCCTTTGCATGCATTGAACCCATTTTTAAAAATATACATTTTCTGAAAAGTATATTTAAAAAAAGTACTTTTTCATGAGTTGAATTTTAAACTAAAAATTTTCTTGTTTTGCATTAAATTGTTTTTTTTTAATGTTTCCACTTAAAAAAAGTAATTTTTCCCAAAAGGTTTTTTTTTTCAAAAAAGTACTTTTTATGGAAAAACTTTGCAAATAAAATACTTGTTTAGAAAAAATGGTTTGTGTCCACAAGAAGTCTCTTATGTTAAAAATATACCTTTTTGCATAAAATTTTTTTCAAATGCAAAGCCTTCTTTCAATTAAATTACCTTTGCCACAAAAAGTTTCTTTCTTAAAATACTATCTAAAAAGATTCATTTAAACTTAGTTTTTACCCAAAATATGTTTTGTTTTTCACAAAAATTTCTGAGAGTTTAAACCCTTCAAAACCTCTTGTTTTCAAAATGGAACTTTTTATAGAAGAAAGTCACTTTTCTATAAAAAATTTTTTCCGCTTTAAAAATAACAAAAATTGAGACAAATAAAAATAAATCACTTTTCGCAAAAATTACACCCTCTCACAAGCATCACCTAATACACTGTGACTTGTCACTTTTTATTGTACGTATAAATATAAGTATATATTTATAATATTTTTTTAAGCATTTTGCATACAATAAAGACACACAATTCTTACAACTTCTTTTCTTGTGTTCACAAAAAAGGAGATGTTCAACTTAAATAAACATGAAAAAAAGTTTGCAACCAAAACCCCAACACGTTGTGATAAATCATCTTAACGATTATTTTTCAAGTACTTGAGTGTGTAACTATGAATTTAGTACTTGGACTTGTATTTCAAGTACATTTTCATATTGTTTCTGTTGCTGTATTATTATATCATAATAATACTACAACAACAACAACAACAACAACAGTTAGAAGATATCTAAACTGTTATAATATTGTTATTGTTATTGTCTTGTGACTCACGTATCAAATGTTTAAGAAAACTTCAACAGCAGCAGTGACTATAGTTGTTATAAAGAGACAACCTCAGATCATCATTTATATCGCTGAAAGTTTAAAACGAAATGTTAAAAAAACTACAAGAAAGTGCTTAAAGCAATGAATTTATTCTTGTAACTTCTTTGAGGAATAATGAGTTTTTTTTTTTTTTTGGTTGACTAAATTTTTAGCAGCAGGAATGATGTACGTGAAAAATTAGATGTGTAAGTTCGTGTGTGAAAAAAATGTTGGCATTTTTTATGCTTCGTGTAAATTTTATTGTTTAAATTTATTTTACATATCTTACAAAGTTTTTCAGATGGTTTAAAAAAGTAAAGAAAGAAAATGATAAAAAAAATATATAAATTAACCCTAAAACCAAATACGGGTTTCTCTTAATATTTATTTCATGCAAGAAAAAAGCAGCCTCTTTAATAAAAATATATCTTCTGGTTGCTGCAAAAAACAGGAACAAGAAACGTAATAAATAAATTACTTAATTTGGTCATAAATAAAACGAAAATTATTAAAATAACGAGTTCCTTGAAGAGCTGTTTATGTTTTATATACTCGCTATCCAAATAAATTTGTTTTCATTTGTTTTTTTTTTTAATGGAATAAGTCTAGTTTATTTCGGTAGCTTTATATGAAAGAAAAAGGTGGCTCAGGTTAAAAAAAGTAATTTTACATATAATTGCTATGTGATAAACCCAGTGAAACCTCATATTTTTAAAATTACGGACTCATTAAATTTTTATATAAAATAAGCAAATTTCAAAAATTCTTTGACTGAATGGGCCAATATAGGTATCATAGGAGCGCTTTTTAAATAAACTATCAGGAACCTTACAAAAATAAAAAAAATAATAGAAATCGGTGGAAAGTTATCGAACTTTTTTTTAATTAATTTTTTTAGTATTTTTATTTCGTTAAAAAAAAGTTTGCTCTATGCATTAACATAAGATCTGGCAACCCTTGTTGTTGTTGTCCGTTAGCACATGGTAAAAGCTGAGGTGAACAAGTTACTTCCACCCCCATTATTGGGTGTGTGTTTAGAATAATACGACGATAAGCTAACACAAGTTGAGCGACCTCAATGGCTGCGTTCGTAAAGGTGCGTACTGTAAAACAGAAGATCATAAGCTCGAGCCCACCTTCGGACAATAATTGTATAAGGCAATTAAAAATGGAGAAACAGCAGTACAAAACTCCCGGAAACGAAAAAGACAATTATTGTGTGAGGCCATTGCAAATAAATTAGTGAAGACGTCGTAAGCAGATAATTGTCAAGTCGCCCTTTATAAAAAAGCGATATAGCTGTTAGTGTATGGCAGATGTAAGTTGTGGCTATTGGATTTAAAGGGGACGAAGACTGGCTTGAGTTGGAGAGATTTGTGGAGGGTTTAGGTTACTAAGCAAGGCATCGAGTAGTTCATGTTTCGCCGGAGTAACACAGTAGTGTAGCGTGGATAGCTGCGTTTGTAATAATGCATGTTTAGTAAATATGAGATCATAGGAACCTAAAGACCACTAGAACCAAGAAGTGTACTCACCGTAGAGAAGTAAGGAAAATAAGGTAATTTTAATGTGCCATAATGGCATTTACAATCAAAAGAATTCGTACGTTTGTTCTAGAAGAGAAAAACGTAACAATATGTACATCTGTATGTACGTGTTCTGGGGTATTTGCTAACACAAGATTTAATGGCGACTTTTTTATACTTGAGAAGCTTACTAATTCAGAACAGGTTAACAATTTGTTTGTGATTGTAAGGCTCGTAATTGGAATTTTTATAAGTTCCTCTATAAGGGGTCACCTTATGCTACAAATTGCTTTAGATATCAAAAAATATTTCTTAAAACTGTAAAGGTCGGTAACTTGTAAAATATGAGTTGCCATCAGCTTTTTATTTAAAATTTTCTCCTTAAAATTGTTTTTTCTGCCCAGACAACCTCTTTTTTTATAAACAAAAAATTTAAATAATAAAATTTATTAAGTTTTTGTCTTAAAATAAGTGGTTAAGTCCAACAATAAAATTTTGATTTTAAAATTTGTATGTTTAAAAAGGGTTTTTCGATTATTAATTGTTTATGAAAATAGTTCTATAAACAACTGCCTATCTTAGGTTTTTTATCCTGTTTTAACTTTTTTCAATACGGCCTTAAAAATAAGGTGACTAAATTCTTTATCATTTTAACAATAATTTTTTTAAGGACAACGAAAGCTAAAGGTAAGTGTGACAAAGGTTGCATAAATCTCAAAAAAGGATGATGTAAATGTTTAAGTTTTCAAACTAGCTTATGAACAATAAACTAATTTTAGAGTTCTTACTTCAATAGAGAAGCAATTTTAGGATGTGGATTCTAAGTCATGATACAAAAGTTTACTGCAGCAAGTAACCCTTAAGAATTATAAGAGTTTTTAGGCTGTAAAGTTTCATTATTAGCGCAAGCCTGCTTAAAAATCAAAAGAAAAGCTAAGAAAAGTGTTAGAATATTGTTATAGGCAACATCAACAAGGAAGTTTTTTTTTGTGTACTTATTTTGTGTTTCATTTTATTATTTCTCAACCCATTGATTTTTAAAATGTTAAATTATTTACATTTTGCATACAAAAACTAAACACAACTTCTTGGAAAGATTAAGCAAAAATATGTAAATTTTATGACACATTCTGTTTGCGTTTTTATTCAAAATCGCTTTTTGTTGTTTTTGTTGTTGTTTAACAAATAGAATGATTAATTGCTTTGTTGTACACAGCATCCTTGTATTTCTTTGTTTTTTTTTCTTTATGTTTTTGTGTAACACAATAAATCTTTTTTAAATTTAAGTTACTGTTTTTTCTCAAGGATCAGAAAAGCAGTGTTTAACACAATTTTATATGACAAGCGACAAAAAGGAAACAAAAAAACTTTTCAAAAATTAACAAAGAAGCAGTTGAAAATAAACACTTGAGAACATGTCACGCCATCATGTATTTGAACTGATGGACACACATTATTCCCATCAACTTGATTCTTAAAAAAATTCGAAAATCCTCTTCTGATTTCTTTTTAATGCTATATTCGTTTTTATACATTTTTGTATCAAGGAAATTTTAAATAATGCAACATGAACCATTTTTTTCTGTCGTCTATTGAAAAAGGTTTTTTTTAGAACTGAATGGGAATTAGCAGAGTTTAAAAAGAATTAAATAAAAAGACAGAAATTCCCTAATGTTTGATAACTACTTTATGATTTAAAAAGAATCAAAAGAATTAAAGAATATTGCCGGATGTTTGTAAAATCTGGGATTATGAAAGTAAAAAATAATTAAAGCAAATTGTGCGCGCTAAACTTTAATCTAGCGACGAGACGCATCTCTGGATTAATTGCTTTATTAACAAGAGAACTTGTCTCGCATGGAAATAAGGCCAACCCAGGTAGAGTTTACCAGCTGGTAAAGCATCTCAAAGTCTTACAATTTAGTGATTTAAAAACAGTGGCATCATTAATTCGTACACGTTCAAAAACGAAGAAAGTAAGAACATTACTTTCAACGGTAATCGATTAGATTGTATTTAGTTTAGCATTATGGTGCAACGTAGCCATCGTAACTACGTATATTCTGCATTTTAACGATATGAGGTTTTAGTTCTTCTGTTTGGGGTAGCGGCATGAAAGTCGCATAAGTTTACTACCATCAACGGTCCGACCTTTTCTTAAGGAGTTTCTTGAAGTCGTAGGTTTAAGTTGAACTGAATTGGTTCACTCAAGGTCAGTATTTGCCAGGTCATCGTGTAAATTAAGCTGGATATAACAAGCAGTATGGATGACCACTTAATTTTTAGTTTTATTTTGAAAATTTTGTTGTTAAAAACTTAGAATGTCTACCCGCAAGGATTCAAATAAAAGGATAAAATCACTGAACCTTATTTTTTCAAAACTAAAGAGAGAGCTTTCATTATGGTCAATAAAAATCGCTACCGTACCATGATTAATGATTTTTTGTTGGAAAATATGGATGATATTGATCCAGGAGAGATTTGATGGAAATACATGTCACACGATGAAAGTAACTATCGACTTATTGAAATAAAAATTTGACGATAAGCTGGTTTTGAATAATGGAATTTAAATTGGTCTTTAAGGTCGTACGATTTGTCACCTTTCGATTTTTTCCTTAGGAAGGCCATGTGAAGTCACTAGTTTATGCATAGAAACCAGCAAAAACTACCGTCTTGGAGGCCAACATTGGTTACGTTAGTCGTGATTTCAAAAATCGTATTTAAAACATTTACTCCGGAATAATTTCAACACCATGCGATAATACTTTAAAAGTCAAGGTCTTGTATGTGACAATGTCTCTATGGGGACATTCCTTAATTTTTGACTTGATTTTACAATTTGTTGATAACAACTATTGCTAGTAAAAGACATAACAAACTGTTAAATACATTATAAAATTATGCTGGATATCACAGTTATAGAAATTCTTAAGTTCCAGTTAACAATGGGCTAATGGTGTTACGCATCCATATAATATGTATTTCTGGATATAATTATTTTTAATTTAATCAAAACAATAAAATTTTTCTATTGGTTTTTTTCTCCTCTTTGAAATCAGGCCTGCGAAAGAAAAACATAACGAACAAAAATGTGCATGTGTGCACTCGTACATATGCCTGAGAAACAGAACGTCATGCAATTATTTTTCAAACTCTGTGTATGAGTGTCATAAAAAAACAAATTCTATGGTACTGAGTAATCATGATTACGAGTATCATCCAACATTATGATAACGTTGTATATTAGACTACTCAGCAGAAGCATCATTACAAAGCGTAATTAAGTATTGAAGTCAGGAACAATTTTGTTAAAACATGGCCTGCCATGCTAATAAGCTTGAGGACTTCTTTATTGCCAAAGGAAGAAGTAGAAGTAGGAAGTTCTTGCTGAAAAATGCACCAGAAAACATTGAAGAGAAAAACAAAGATATTTGCCGATAATAGTTTAGGGACGACTTTTTACACAGATAAAAGACAAAAAAGTGAGGCAACGTAATCATGTGAAATTGGTGGACTTAGTTTTATAAATATTTCCCTAATCGAATATTTCTCAACAACCTAATGAGCTGTTTCTGTTCTATAGGCGATCAACTCGTCTGAAAAATTTATATGGAAATAACTGAAAAAGGCACTCGCCTGTTGTACAGAAGCAACGGTTAAAATATTGAAACATGGGCTGGTTATTTTTTTAAAATTAATATAGAAAACAGAACAAAACATGTCTTGACTACCAACACATACAGGCGAACTCCCTAAATATTCTTATAAATAAACTAATCTAGGAACACCACTAATGCAGAGAACATTCTTTTGTTTTTTCGCCGTAAATAATCTAGTGAATTTCGGGAAAAATTTAAAAATGAAAATTTAAGGTCATATTAAATACCAAAGTAATTTTTTTTCACTTTTTAGAAATTATAAAAAATGGCAGGTTTCTTAGCGGGAGTGATGCCATACGTTTAAATCCACCAAAAATAGACTTTACGCTAAAATGAAGAAATAAAGTTTATGAGTCATTTGAAGATAAAGCCATCTTACATAAGCGGATAAATCACATTTCACATAAATATATCGCTCATTTACTAGAAGAACGTCATAACATAAAAAAATTGATTTCGAGAAAAACGAGTTTAAAGTTTTTAATTCATATGTAGCTCCTGTGCACGACATAGCAGTATTTTCGTTCACATGTGTAGATTATAAGAAATAATAATCTAAATTTTTTACACAATATGAGTTACGGTATAGCGAATAATTTTGCATGATTTTCTCAAAAATTGCATTTTTTGAGTTATGACGTTCTTCTAGTAAGTGAGCGATATGTCATTTCTTTAAGCCAGCAAGTAAAGGAAAAGGAATTTAAAAAAGAGTCTATAGATTTAAGGCCTGTCATTATTTTCCGTTTTTTTAAAACAATCTTATATACATTTTTAATAATACAGTTGTTTCTGCATGTTTTCAAGTCTATATGTATGTGCTTTGCGTGTGTATTAGGAAGTGTGTGTGTGTGGCACGATGCTACAAAACTTAAACGAATGTTTAGTTGGCAGCAGCTGCTAACTGTTGCTAATTGATGTGATTTTAATTGAAGTTGCGATTTGGAATTTGTCTCAAATATTGACATTTTTGACATATTTGACATGTCTTTATGTATAAGCGGAGCGAATACATAATGCACAAATTCTTATATTGATAAAGATTTCTTTATAAACGTTTGGATAAGTTTTCTACGAGGGGAGTTTGAACACATTAGTTGCACATTATAAAACTGATTATTAAGTGAATAAAATTGTAATTAAAGTTACATCAAAGATTCCTGTCTTAAAGAATTAAATTTAATCAGAAATCAAGTTTAAATCGAAGACAAAAAGGTTTAGACAAAACAAAAGCTCCGTTTCCGTGCTTTTTGGGTAAAGTTCGGTGAAATGAGAGTATTCTCAATCGAAGAGAAAAATGCCTAAAAATACCGGAACGCAAAAAAAAAAAACTAAACTACTTTCCTAAGACAAGATGTCAAACAAAATATAAATGCAGTTCTTCAGAGTAAACATAAAATCACAAATATTTTATATGTTCTTATATTTATTTTATTTTTCTGTGATAAAACTTTTAAATAACACTTTTGATAGACACTTACGTGCATGAAATGTAGAATTTTTTGCATTTTCTACTGTTTACTTTTTAGCCAGCTGATTGTTTTGCAGTTTACATAATCTACCCAAAGAAAGAATCTGGGCTGTTTCGTGCAAAAAAAAAGAGGAAGAAAAAGCTCTCTCTTCTACCCAAACTTGTAGTATGGGAACAGTTTTCTGTAACATCGGGAACCCGCGGGATCGCAAAGTTGAGTACGGGAACTCACCTAATAACGAATAATCGATTTAATTTTTCCTTTTTTCTTTGAATTCATTTTTTCGATTTGGTCAAATTTTTTGGACAGAACGTTTAAATTATCTAAAAATCTGTTAAGTTTCCCAAAGAGAAAAATGGTAGCAAAATCACTATGAAGATGTGATTTTCACACAAAATAATCAAAAAAATTTTTAAATGTTTTTTAAGAGGTCAAAATTGCCTAGTTTCCTTGTTTTCTTTGAAAAACTTCCGCATACAATTGAAAAATAATTTTTCTTTGTAAAAATTAAATTAAAAAATGAACCAAAGCCGAAAAAGTAAACTTTAATTGATTTATGAATAATCCACGGTTCAACCCCTAGCTGGGAAAAAATTAAAAAATAATTATAAATTGTGTATGTAAATGTTGTAGGTCTGCCTATAACGCCTAAAAAATATACGGCCATATACATGATAATCACTCCTTTAAATGAATAGATCCTTTTATTTTTATATTTATTTTATTTTTTGCTCTTAACGGCCATAATAATTGATTTCCTGCGATTTTTTTTTGTCTAGAAAAATAGAGGCTTATGAAGGACGGATAAACATTGTATCGATATTAACAGGGTTACGTGTTTACTCTTTGGGAACAGAGCCCTAAAATATTTAGCTGCGTAACTCGTTCTATAAGTAAGTAGAGAGCCATCTCGCATAAAAATATAATAGTTATCCTGTTTATGAAGAAATAAAAAAATTCATGACTAATTTGAAATCACCCTGCGTAAAACAAAATATGACATATGACAAATATCTCACTTTATTTACGGAAACGAGGCATTGAATTTTTTAAAGCGATAATTTTTCAGTAGACCGCTTAGAAACCCTTGATTGTCCTATAACTCCATAGTTTACGATATTTTTTATTTTTGTATCTTCTATTACAATACATTTATTTTAAGGAGCTTTGTTTCTTCTGCCTATTTTACCCCAGATGCTCCTTTTTTAAATATTCCTGCTGTCAAAATGTCTATTCTTCAACCGTTCATAAACAATTTCAATTCAAGTTTTAAGTAACCGTAAATCAGCGAAATTGTATTCTGAGGAGTTGCGTCATATCCTAGAACTGCTCTAAATATTTTTATAAGATCCACATGTGGTATCAACAGAATGGTCATTTTATATCACAGTGAATATTCTGAAGAGGCTATTGAAATGAACAATCAAAACTGTGCGACCAAAAAACCCAAAATCTAATAGGACTCTTCCTTATGAAATTTGTATGAAGTGAATTCAGTGCAAAAGTCGTTTTTCTAACAAAGATAATTCATTTAAAGGCTGTGTGATGACAGTACGCTCCAGTTGACATCGTTATCCACAAAGGTGGATTTCTCAATTTTCCGCAGCCTTGCAAGCCTTTGCCACGAAGCTAAAGACTTTATTCTGTTCTGGAGAAGATATTTTTAGAACATTTAAATTATTTTACTTCTTACTTTTAAGTGACTTTTAAATCCACCCACGGTTTAATAATTTTTTAACTTTGAGTTATTTTTGATGCTTCGAAATATTTTTCTTCTTTTGTTATTCGTTTCTCTTTTTTTTTTTTTTTATGGAGCGGTAAAAAAAATTAACCCACTGGCTATTGAAATAATGAAGAAGAAAAAAAGTTTAAGGGACATTATTTTGTGCGAAATTCATATTTGATGGCATCAAATGACAGTCAAATTTTTATTTCACATAGAAAGTTCAATTTTAAAAATGAAAGAAATATCATAGTAAAACTGAAGAATAGGGAATTTGATTTGCATAAAATTGGCAGAAATTAAAAAAAAATATTTTCCATAAAAAAATATTGAACAAAATCGATGTTAAAAAATCAAAAAAAATCAATGGTTTTTCGAAATCGAAAGATTCATAAAATCAAATTTTTAAATTAAAATGCAAACAGTCAGTTATACGCTTATCGCCTCCTTTTTCGTATTTGCAAATATTAATTTTTTTTAACAATCAACAGTAATGTCCCATTAATATAAGACAGACCTTAGTACACACGGAAGTACATAAGTACATACATACATACATATGTATTTAAACAGCTCTTTTATCGCTGTTCCACTCAGTAAAGAACCCGATGTTTGGTTTTTTAAAACCCCTATGATTCTCTACATAAAGTTTCGACGATGATATGAATTCAAAAGTATTAACTGTCTTAAAATTTTAAACTTTTGACCAGCCTCGCGATAAATATTTAGAAAAAGTATTTCTATATTTTTTAGACTCTTGTATTGGTTTTCATTTTCTTGTGATTTGCTTTTTTAATGCTACGGAACGTGTTTTTAAAAACAACACGTCTGAACATTTACATCTAGAAGAATTTTTAAGATTTTCAAAATCCAAATTTTCTTATAATTTAATAACAAATGCAAACACTTACCTGCTTGTGCTTTGTTTACATTTTGTGTCATCGCAAATATGATGGCCAAGCTGACACATACAATAATTCTCTCCATAAAGCGCCTTCTCTTGAAACTTCTTTTTCTCTTTAAGATATTTTGTTGTTGACACATTTTATATTCAGCTGGGAAATTTGTATGAAAGAGTGATGTCAAGCCCATCGAAGGGAAATTTTGTTTATATATTTTTTTTTTAGCTGAAATTAAAAAAAAAAATAAAATAATAATGAAATAAATTGAAGGAAATAGGAAATTAGACAAATAAATCAAATAAATAAATTATGAGGGAAATAGCACTCGTTTGTCGTTTGTTTATTATTAACCATTCAGTTTAGTTCAAAAGGAAGCTTTAATAAAGTGTAGCTTTAAGAGTTAAACAAAAAATAATCTGTGAAAAAAAAAGTTTTTCAATCGTTTCTTTGGCTTTTTGGACGTCCGATGGCCTTGGGGCATCAATTTTTAACTCAAGCTTTCATTGGTGCTTTAGGGATCTATTGGCGCTTGAGGTACTTATTTGGCTATAAATTCTACACGGGCGTGTATACTTCGCTTTCGGGAACCACTGGCCCAATCTATTTGCGTATAGATAATTTAAAATAAAATTCAATTTAAAATGAATTTTAATTTATTAAAAAGAAAACTTTTTTATTTGGAGTCTTTTTTATCAGAATCTGCTTTCATTGTGCCTAATTCCTTCAAACGTAAATATTTCATGACATATGGATTAAATACACTAATAGCCATGTGGATGTGCTTTTCCCGCAGTAATACATTTCATTTTGTAGTTGTATATAAAAATATTTTATGAGAATATCATGAAATAAAATACGTAAATTATGCTACACATAAAAAAATTGAAGGCTTTATGGATTCTTCTAATTGAATTTTGAAAAAAATGCAAATTTTAAAATATAAAAAATTATTTTTACTCTGCTTTCTAAAACAAAATTTTGTGAAAAAAGATATTTAGCAAATGTCCACTACGAGCACGTTGACACGCTTTCATTAAAAATTATAATCATTTTTTTTGGAAAAATGGTAGGTCCATTTCGTTAATCATATCACGGATTTTTAGTTTTAATACAGCAAAAAATAATCCAGTGGTGTTAAATCATATGATCTGGTTGGCCACTTAACAGCTGGTTTTTGTGAAATTGTGTGATTAGGGAATTTCCTTTGCAATAAAATTATCATTTCATTGGCTGTGTGACATGTGGCAACGCCTTGTTAAAGCCAAATGTCATTGATATCGACGTCATTAATAATAATAGGCCAAAATTATTTGTTAACATCTCGCGATGGTGTGATCGATTGACCGTTGGCGTTCGAAAAAAAAAATGGTTCAGTCACGCCACCAAATCACAAAGCCCACCATACAGTGACACGTTAAGCTTGCAAAGGTGTCTTAATAATCGCTCTAAGATTATCAAGAAACCAAACGCTATAATTTTGCTTTGCTTTAAAAAAATTTTTTTCAGAAAAACCAAAGCGAATCAATTTTAGGTGGTCGCAATGGCAAATTTAATCATTTTCGACAAAACCTGAAATGTCAAACTCCATATATAAAAAATGTTTATAATTTTTTTAAATGATGCAAGGCGAATCAATTTACCAGGTGGCAACGAAAGCGAATTCAGTATTTTTTGCTGGTATACACGACTATCAAACTCCATATAAAAAACATGTACACATATTTTTTATATACGAAGTTTGACAGTCGTGTATACCAGCGAAGGTGGGGTTTAGACGGTACTACTTTACGTACGTAAAATCCAAGAGAAAATAATATGAAAATCCATCCGTATTTTTATAAATGAGAGTAAGAATCTTACGACAGATTTTTTCGCGTTTACACAATTGGTATACACAGGATTTTGGGCGGTTTGCAGAAAAATGCATCCCTGATCTAATGATTCGTAATTGTCTTTTGAAAATTTTCAGAAAACATAGAGAGCCATACGACTGTCAAATTTTCATCCGTAATTTCTCTAAATTTGTGCAGATTCATTACATATTTGGCTTAGACGATCCCACTGGTACTATTCTGCACAAAAATTTTACATGTCGTAAGACTTCTATGACCATGTAAACCGCCCTCAACAAATACTGAATTCGCCTATGCTGCCACCTGGTAAATTGATTCGCCTTGAAATGGTGTTTCACACTTAACGTTTAGGCGAAAATCAATGAATTCACTATCAAAACCTCCATGAGAAAAACTAGCGTGTTGTTTCAAGACGAATTCATAACAAGTGGCGTTGACAGCTCAGGTGACTATTTTTTGCGCTTGTGATATTTCCTTTTTCGAATGTCGAAAGTTACAATCTCCTATTGAATTTCTTTGTTTTCGACAGCCAAAGACGAGTTCTACAAAAACAAATTTTACGTACAAGGCGATGGCAGTGGGAGGAAATGTTTAACTTCATATAAAAAAAATTTTACGCCGATTTTTTATATCTGGAGTTTGACATTTCCCGGAACGGCGAAGATGATTAAATTCGCCACTGTCATGATACATGATTTCTCCATGGCGAAATAATACTAGGTGGTCTCGATAGCGAATTCATTGATTTTCGCCGAAACGTTAAGTGTCAAACACCCTATAAAAAAATTATTCACATTTTTTGTATATGGAGTTTGACATTTCAGGTTTTGGCGAAAATGATTGAATTAGCCATTGCGACCACCTAGTATTGATTTGCCTTGAATACATATATTTTATTCGCAATATTGTGTTCATTTTCGCCGTGAGTATTCTTGTTATGAATTCGCCTTCGGTTGTTTGCGACTGAATTTTCATAGTGAATTTTAATTATTTTAATGCGATTTTTGAGGCAAATTAAATTTATTGTTACCATTGCCAATGCATCTGCTACGGATACATCATGGCGAAATAATACAGGTGAACGCACGGGCGAAAAAGCTCATCAGCTGTATACGTTGTAGTTGTCAAGGCGAATTGTTTTGTTTATGAATATTGTCAAAAATAAATTATTTGTTAAACAAAATTTTAATGTGTTGTAATTTTTATAAAAAATGAAAAATTTAAATTCCTTAAAAAATTTTTTAAATTTTAATTTTAAGAAAATTAGAAATGGAACGCGGAGGAAGTCAAGAGAACTGCAAGTCATAAATAATTTTGTAGTTGCACAATTTAAGATTTCTTTGATGTCCCCCTACACAAAGGGCATTCATCGCTTTCGTCAAACCAATCCAAAATACAGTTTAACGAAACAAGTGGCCACAAGGCGTTAAACTAGAATTATTACGTGTTTCCTAGCACAATATACACTGGGGAACATTTCGTTCATTTTCTATTTTTCTCGTAAATGTCTGCTTATGTAAAAATTATTCAGGAAATCTTTCAAGTTCAAAACGTTTTCCTTTGTGTTCCTTCCAAGTTTCATATGCTGCTATAGAAAGAGAAAAACTCTTTTGTAAAAAAGTAACAATACACAAGATCTTATAGCCATACAAGAAGAGTTCTGGCTGTAACCAATGTCGAATAAGAACATAATTGATGCAAGTGGCTCGTTTGGAAATTTGATATTTATCCGCACGTAATTAAAATAAAGGCTTTTAAGTAGGTGGGTAAGCATCGCATAAAGTTAAAATCGTTTTTAGTTTCTTTTTTGTTTCCCGGTACTATATCATCTTGCTCTTCAATATTTTTTCTCCAGTTTTTTAAGACCTTTAGATATAATACAAGCCATACACATTGCGACATGTACAACTTTGCTAGTAATAAGTTAGGTGTTTTGTCTATAAATTATGCAACTTGCATATAATCGCCAGGCACAACTTTATTTTATATAAAAGCCATCCGATATTGATGCATATGTTGTAATCGATCAAGTGTTTGACCAAGAAGAAAAAGAATGCAAACAAAAGTTAAGAAGGAAGCAAAAGTAGTCAAAGAAAAAAAAAAACCTTGCACGCATTTCATCTGAATCGTCCATATGTATTCTTATATTAATTTTCTTTAAATGTACAGAATACTTTTGCGCTGTGTTTTGCTATGTTGTCACTACGGAAATGAAAAGTAAAATAGAATAATGTTAAGCGACATGCCCACTAACGTTGTCAAAAAATCAAAACTTCTTGACCTTTAGTACAACCAACGCGCAACTTCATACAACTACACAACAAATATTGCAATCTGTTGTACATCCTTCTCAAGTTGTACAACAGGTCGCAACGTGCATTTCTTCCATAATGCATCACCGCCGAATTCTAGTAAAAAAAATTAAAAAATTCTTGTCTAACTTTTTCCAATTTCTTATGTTTTCTTTTTTTAATTTTTTTTGACAACATACATAAATTTTGTAGCAACAAATTTCCTGTTGTTTTTTGTGTTGTTGCATTGTTGTAGCCGTGCAATCACCTGTATTAATTCGCCTTGGGATACATCAAAAAAGCTTAATGTCAAAACTATCACGTTATTGGTGTTGCTACAATTGAAGAATAAAGTTCTTGAAAAAAAAAACCTCTTAAAAATAATATTTATTCGCACTTTTTCAAACTTTTATTTTTATATTTTTTGCGAACTTTTTTTTAATCAAATTAAGTTCCATTTACATTAAGTCAGTTAAGTGAATTGTATTTTAGTTTATTTTTACATATTTTTTATAATAACAACTTAATTTCATTTACTAGTCATACTGGCCAGACCAAAACCAAAGCCATCCATCTAGCAAAGGCAACAACGATTACAAACCCTTTTAAATAATTATTATAATAATGAAGTTGTAGACGAGGATAAGGATGCTACTTTTGTGTTGTAAATTGCAAAGTACTTGTAGTCTAGAGCCATCAACATAATTATTTAATAGAGTTGAAATAAAAATTAAATAATGAGTTTTGTAGAAGCAAAAAGTGAAAAAAAAAACAAAACAAAAAATGATTTTTAAATGTTTATATTTGTGTGTGTGTGTCTAGTTGTTATAACAATTAATTTATAACAGTTTTATAAAAAATTAATAAAAACAAATATTTCGCACTGGTCATAATTTAACTATTTCTGCGAGTACCAATTAATTAGCAGCTTAAGCCTTGGGTGGTTTTTCGCCAATACCAGAGGGCAAATTGTAACAGTTGATGTCCAATTAGTAAATTTCAATTGAATTATTTTATTGTTCGAACGAAGATGGTTTTGCCATTGCAAATAAAACATAATTCCTTCTAAGTATTTTTCAGCAGCGAGACTCTCGATATCGACATCCCTGATAATTAAAGATTTCTTGTGTTCTTTTTACAAAAATTGGGTATTTAAATTGATGATGTTAAAAAGAATTATGTTTAAATTTCTTATATTTATTTTCACTTTTTGTAACATTATTGTATTTGATAAAATTTGATGGAGAGTTTTTTAATTTTCTGTTACAATAAATTATTTTTGTAATTAAATTCTGCAATATTTGATGTTTTTTTTAATTTTCATTAATAATTCACATTTGTAAGCGATGACATGTCATTAAATTGTACAAGTTTTACACGTTGAATTTCAAATAAATGAATAATATTGTCGTTTAATAATGAAACAATCTGCAAACGTGCTGTAAACTCAATATTTCGTATCAATACTGGGTTATAAATTTATTCGTATACAGAATTTTGATGCATAATTTTTTACTACATTTTTTTGGTTGTAACAATTAAATGAGAATTTAAATAATCTATGACCGCATTTACAATTTGCAATTATTATTTATAAAACAATTGTTAACAATTGTTTTTGTTAAGGATTTTAGGAAAACATTTTACAGGTAAATTTTACATGTTATAAAAATGTAATTGAAAAAATTTTATTTATTGCTTAAATAAAAATAGAAATCTGTTTACAAAGTCTCTTTATAAAACCATGAATTGATTCTGTGAATAGATAAAAATAGCAGCAAAATGTTTTAATTGCTCATTTCATTAATTTGATTTAAAGCTTTGAAAGACCCCAATTTATTTCGCCAAAAGGTTAAAGAATGATCGAAACTTGCATTCAAACAATTAATATCCACTATGGAAGTTAAGTCGGGAACAACCCGCTGGTTATCTGAAAAAATCATTTTTTCCGACGAAGCCTTTTTTCCTTTCTCAGGGTATGTCAACAAAGCAAATTGCCGTATTTGGTCTTTTTAAGAAATTTATGAAAAGCCTTCCCATGTATTATACGCCATATGGTCTGGAGACGTGATTGGACCGGTTTTTTTTCAAGCGCATGATCGCATAATTTCACAAAAATCAGCTGTGAAGTGGCCAGTCTGATCGATTATTTTTAAGTCATTTGATGTCATTTTTTTTTTCGAAGTTGTCTAAAAGTGATAAAAAACTTTGATGAAAGAATCGATATCAGTCAGCGTAATCGTGGTTAACATTTGCCAAATATAATTTATACCAGACACATCCGGCCGAAAATGAATTACAACTCTCATGTATAGGCTGGTGCTTTAAAGTTTATTTTGGAGTTACTCGACTGCGTGCAGGTGAGAGCGAAGGAGCTCATTGGTGACATTAGCGTATTTAGCTCTATTGACTCACTGGAGCATCGATGCAATGTGGGGTGTGTTTCACTGTTTTATCGTTACTACAATGGAATGTGCTCTTATGAAATCAGGGAACTTGTTCCTAAAAACCGTCATTTCATACACGCAACGCGCTCTGCATCAAGAGCGCATTAATTTGTGGTCGATTGGCCAGCAAATCCCACTACGCATTACAGAGAAAAATTGTTTTTTAGCTGAACAGATCATATGTGAAGTAAACTCCCTAGAGAGGTTTTTTCTGTCACTTCAAACGTCTGCAAGCACTACTTCCTCTATCCCCCTTCCCGCAATCTATTTTCCTAGTTCTGGCACAATACACTGCATAAGTAGGGGTCATCCCCTGAGTGCAGGTCCTAATAAAAAATCATTCTTTTTCGCAATGAACTAGCGACACAACTATGTAACATTTTAAAAGGGTTGTGTAGCTTAAAACGCTGTGTGACGAAAGTTTACTGTAATCGTATAGTAAAGGATAAATGAAGCAGGCCACTAAGATTTTGCGTCTTTATTAGGCCTTCTCTAATTATTAAATTTCCTCTATCAATTAAGGAATTTAAGATTACATTACTTTCATTGAGTCTCCTCTTGTCTACATCCCTTTGATTCCAGGCTGTACTAATATCAGTAATTTGTCTGTTAATTCTAGATCTCCTTTCTCATCATAGAGTCTGTCTGAATTGCTTTCATTTACCTAAGGCTAAGTCATCTACACCTACATCTCAGGACTGACTGAGATGCCTATGTCTAGTCTATGTAAACCTGATTTTCTGTTTTTCTACTAAGAGCTCTACGTAACTCTACATTAAAACTGGACGTCGACAGATATTAAAAGTTCGTTCCAATTACATCAGCCCTACAGCAGGGACTAGAAATAACTAGGAGGCTTTTATCGACTGCTACTATAAAAGTGTGTAAGTCAAACTTATGACAATACTCTCAGCAACTCTGAGTCATATCTCTGTGGCTACCAGCTGACGGCTGTGAGATTATCGTTACGATATCCGGTGGATCGGAGAAGAAGGTAGGTGTCAAAATACTTTCTAAATTTTAAAGCTTTTATAAAAAAAGCAACTCAATTTCTTACGAGGGCTGCTATATATATTTCTGGCCTGGCAACACTGAGTGCTGCCAAGTGCAATCTGACATTTCCATTGGAAAGTTTGTCATTTTTAAGCATAATCGTACTCACAACATTTTGACGTACGACCATTATTTGTGCTCTTTACAGTGACTTAAAAAAATTAATATAGAAAAAAATGGAATTAACTCGTGAACATTTTTGTGCCATCATTTTTCACAAGTTTCGACGTGGATTATCACGACAAGTGTGCATTGATGAACTTAAATCTTTTGTATGGCGATGAAGCACCATCCTATAGCACTGTGAAAAATTGGTATATTGAATTTAATCGTGGCCGAAGCTCGCTCAAAGAGTTCGTCCAAAAACGGCTGTTGTGCCAGAGAACATTGATGCCGTGCGTGAACTCATAATGCAAGATTGACATGCGACATACCGAGAGATAGAAATATCCTTGGACATTCCTTCACCAGCATACGTTCGATACTGCATGAACACCTGGCCGTAAAAAAGGTTTGTTCTCGTTGGATCCCGCACAATTTGAAAATCGCTCAACAAAGGCTCGTGTCGATTTGTGCAAAGAAATGTTGCAAAAATACGATTGCGGTTCTTCAAAAGACGTTTATAAGATCGTCACAGGTGACTATCATGGATCTATGCGCATGAGCCCGACACGAAACAACAATCGACCGTGTGGGTCTTCAAAGACGAGCAATATCCAACGAAAGTTGTTCGTGGTAGAAGCACTTCGAAGCAAATGGTCGCCTGTTTCTTCGGCAAAACTGGTCATGTAGCGACTGTTCCACCTGAGCAATGGGTGGTACACTACAATTTGTTTGCCTGAAGTCATCGGAGAAATTCGAAAAACCAACAAGAGAAGACGAATCATTGTTCACCATGACAATGCGAGCTCTCATATATCGGCTCAAACCAGAGCGTTTTTGATCGCCTAAGACGTCGAATTAATGGGTCATCCGCCGTACAGCCCTGACTTGGCACCTAATGACTTCTTCTTGTTTCCGCACATCAAGAAAAAAATGCGTGGTCAACGATTTTCGTCGCCAGAAGAAGCTGTTGAAGTGTTCAAAAACCATTTTGTAGAGGTGTCTCAATCGGAGTGGAAAAAGTGCTTCGACAACTGGTTTGAGCGCATGCAAAAGTGTATAAATCATGCTGGAGAATACTTTGAAAAACAATAAAACCATTTTTGATTATAAATATTCCCATTTTCACTATTAGGCTAGAAATATGTAGAGCAGCCCTCGTATTAACTAAATAACGTTACCGTAATATTAATTAAAATTCTTCCATACAGAAGGTAGGACAACGTAATTGTTATAATTAAAGGGTGCCGCCATAAAATAAATAATTTTTTCAGAACTTTTTTCTGATTCAAGTGTGTTCCCGCTATTGCAGCAGGAACGAAAAATAAAATTTAAGCATAAAGAGCGTCCCACATAACACTTGATTTTTATATAGATTATTTTATATTTTTAAGCTAAATAACAGGCATTTAAAATGTTTAACAAATTATAATTGAAACATAATAAACGGTAGTCTATGCATTGTACGGCGTCCTTCATGTGTTATATCAAATCGGTGGAATTAAGTCTTATAATAATAACGAACAAACAATTTTTTGCATTAATAATTTATTTCATTATTATTTTTCATTAATTAATTTTAAACTCAAATATCAAACATAAAATTCTGTTATTTTAAGCCGAAAAAATATTCCAGTTATTAATTTGTTAAAATTAATTAAATTAGTTCAAGTTATGAATGAAGTTCTGTTTAAAAAGTTCCAATATTTAATGCAACTATACTTTTCTTTAAGCGATTATTTTAATACATTGTGCAAAACAATAAACAAATTAAAAGTACATAATTGAAGGGAGCATTTAGTACCAGATTATTGACTGATTATCAATTAATAATTGACATAAATATTTGTCTATTGAATTGTCCGTGTATCGTGACTGGGGGGAGACTTTATTATTCCTGTTAATTTAAACGAAGGCGATGATTAATGAATTTTAATTTATATTTGTTTTTATTGCAACTACTGTTTAATTAGTAAATTTAATATTAATAACAACAGCAAATAAATAGTATTTTAAAATAATTGTTTTTTTCGTTTTAAAAGGAATACAAAATTAATTAAATAAACAGCATGTGATATTGAGAATCAGCTGTCTGTTTTTTTTTTCTTTATTAAAATTAAATATTTAATATTAATAATAACAAATAAGAGTGTTGAATTCATCTATGCCGAATCGTATATACCCTTCACCATTAATGTAAATCTAGTTTAGTGAACAATCAACAAAAAAAATTTTAAGATGGCAGGGAATTCAAAAATGAGAAAAAATATATTTTTTTAATGATTTAAGCATTAAACAAAATAAAGCATTTCCTCAAAGATCTCTTCAAAAGCTTTAAAATAAAATCCATATTAATATTTAAAAAAATATGGTACACAATCGTAGTTTTCTATGAAAAGCTCAGAGGCCCATAACTCGAAAAATATTGGCCAGCGCCAATTTTTTTACTTGATGTTTTTTTCTTATTTTTTTAATTTTTTGTCTCCTCATATATTTGTTTTTGATTGGAGTTACTTCGCTGTTCCAAAAATTAAAGGCAGGCATGGTGCTTTGCCCGCTGTGTGAAAGGACATGAACCCAGCTTACAGATTCTCAATAGCAAAATTTTAAAACTATGTCTGAGTTTGCTATGCATAAGAACTCAGCTTAGAATGCATACACTCTATTGCATTGGAAATGTATATTTTAGACATTACAAACGGAATGACAAACTTAAATGTACCACTTTTTCACCTGTTGTGAAGGGTATAAAAACACAAAGCTACAAAAAAATTCACATTAATGTAAAAGCATTAAATTCAATATACGAGGGCTGCTCTATATATTTCTGGCCTAATAGTGAAAATGCGAATAATTATAATCAAAAATGGTTTTATTATTTTTCAAAGAATTCTCCAGCATGATATATACACTTTTGCATGCGCTCAAACCAGTTGTCGAAGCACTTTTTCCACTCCGATTCAAACACCTCTAAAACATGGTTTTTGAAGACTTCAACAGCTTCTTCTGGCGACGAAAATCGTTGACCACGCAATTTTTTCTTGATGTGCGGAAACAAGAAGAAGTCATTATGTGCCAAGTCAGGGCTGTACGGCGGATGACCCATTAATTCGACGATTTGGCCGGTCAAAAACGCTCTGGTTTGATCCGATTTGTGAGAGCTCGCATTGTCATGGTGAACAATGATTTGTCTTGTCTTGTTGGTTTTTCGAATTTCTCCGATGACTTCAGGCAAACAAATTGTAGTGACCGTCCTACGTTGCCACATGACCAGTTTTGCCGAAGAAACAGGCGACCATTTGCTTCGAAGTGCTTGTCCACGAACAACTTTGGTTGGATTTTGCTTGTCTTTGAAAACCCACACGGTCGATAGTTGTTTCGTTTCGGGCTCATACGCAAAGATCCATGATTCGTCACCTGTGACGATCTTATAAACGTCTTTTGAAGCACCGCAATCGTATTTTTGCAACATTTCTTTGCACCAATCGACACGAGTCTTTTTTTGAGCGACTTTCAAACTGTGCGGGATCCAACGAGAACAAACCTTTTTTACGGCCAGGTGTTCATGCAGTATCGAATGTATGCTGGTGGAAGAAATGTCCAAGGATGTCTCTATCTCTCGCTATGTCGCATGTCGATCTTGCATTATGAGTTCACGCACGGCATCAATGTTTTTTGGCACAACAGCCGTTTTTGGACGACCTTCACGGAATTCGTCTTTGAGCGAGCTTCGGCCACGATTAAATTCATTATACCAATTTTTCACAGTGCTATAGGTTGGTGCTTCATCGCCATACAAAAATTTAAGTTCATCAATGCACTCTTGTCGTGATAATCCACGTCGAAAGTTGTGAAAAATGATGGCACGAAAATGTTCACGAGTTAATTCCATTTTTTTCTATATTAATTTTTTCAAGTCACTGTAAACAACACAAATAATGGTCGTAGGTCAAAACGTTTTAAGTACGATTGTGCTTAAAAATGACAAACTTTCCAATGGAAATGTCAGATTGCACTTGGCAGCACTCAGTGTTGCCAGGCCAGAAATATATATAGCAGCCCTCGTAATAAAATAAATAAGGTGCACAATAACAATTTGAATTCAGTAGTCATGCGAATAATATATGAGAATGACAATTTAAGGTGTCATCAATATTTATAAAAAATATTAATTTAATTTACACTTTTAAAAGGTGTTGATAATCGTGCAAATTAACAGGCGGTTTGTAATTACATACAAAATCATTTATACAGTTGGTCTTTATTTGATTGGGGTGTTGATTGAACCAGTTGGCCTCAGAGGTGAAAAAATTTTACAAATTTCACTTATGAAGCATTCTTTATAGCTTACGATAAAGAATGCGTGGTTAAGGGAAGCTTGGTCGTTAGTATTCGGACTACAATTTTAAAATTAAAGATTTCGATACTTCCCGTTTGGCATCCATAATTTTAATGGAGATTTACCTGGTTAAATATGAACTGAAGGGAGTTAAAAAAATAAAAAAAATATATGAAATAAGGCCTGAAAAGGTAAACTGTAAGTCACTTTATAAAATAAGTACCGTAAGGAAAAACGTTATTTCATGTAGATAAAACCCACAATTAACATTTGAGAAGGGCTCTTAAGTTGTAATGGCTATCATTATCGCTTAAAAAAGCGAAATGGCAGAAATTTTTCTGTTACATCCCATTAATTACGAATGATACAACAAAGGAGTAGAATAGCGGCGGTAAGACTTATTAAAACTGAAATACTTACATAGATGCCCAGTTTTTGGCAAACAGGTCTTCAAGAAGTCCTCAGTTGGAAATTTGGATTATTTAGTTAAAACGTGAAGTATGAAGCAACCAATGCCAAAGGACTTTTGCTGAAGTATTTAAAAACAGTTTTGTCATATTTCTTTTTTTTAATTATCGAAAAATAACATAAATCCTTGTCGGTTTTGTTTTGACGAAAATATTAAAATTTCATATTAAGGCGACTGGCTCTTGTTTGCAGCTTCTTCTAACGGCAATTTACTTTTTTTTTGCCAAAAGAAAAATTCTGTTGAGAACGGTATTTAGCGACGTTAATAAAAGAGTGATCAGAATAGTTATGATTCAGTGACAGCAAACAGACTAGTGCTTTGTGATCACCGATAGACTGTTTGTAACTTTCGTTTACGTCATAAAGTTTTGTTTAATTGCTTGCATTTTCTTTAAACTCAGCTGTTTAGTGCTACTAATATTTATTGTGGTGCTGTCTGCAATCCTCATTTGAATGGCAATCGATGTATAACGCCGTCACAACATATTTTTCATATGGCCTGAAAAATTCGTCTAAAGTTATTTTTCTCTTAGACATGTCATTTAAGTAGTTCGAATACTTCCATTGTATTGTGACTTAAAGATAGAAAAGGGTTATCAATTCGTGTGGATTTTTCTTATGATTGTGCCCCCAAAACTCAGCCATTTCTAAATTGATTTTGCAAATTTTTTCTTAACTTTTTAAGGTGGTGCTTACCAACTTTCCATTACAAAAAAAGTTCATAACTTTAAAAATTAATGAGTGAACCCATTAAACACACATGACCCTTACAAGCTATTGAATTGTAAGGGACACCTATATAAAATCTCAACAGAGCAGCTATCACTACATCTCCAAATAGCAGAAAGTTATAAAAAATAAACTTTTTACTTTTACTTACTTGGATTTGTTTTTTGAACCATTATTGACAGACAGTTGAAATTTACACTTAACGTTTACTTATTCACAGCAAATATAAAATTGGTAATAAAAAGGTGTCCCCATGCAGCACACATGATCCATATTAAATCTTAGTAAAGTTGGTATTATTATACATCCTCTTTTTACAAAGTAGAAGAAAAATAAACTTCAATATTAAAGGGTGTCCCCATAGGTGCAATATTTTTACTAATATTTTCCTGTCTGTTGAACCGTTATAGTTAAACACTTGAAAATGACACGGAAAGTCTAATTTTAAATCTGCTATAAAAGAAAGTATGGAGTGGGAAATTAAAGGGTGTCCCCAAAACTGATGTTATCTAAGATATTCATATAGAGCCTTATATTTTAAGCCGTTACAGATGGGCAGTTAAATTGTATACAGAACGCTTAATGTTAAATGTGCTATAGCTAAACTATATAATTTAAAATTGGTTATAAAAGGGTGCCCCAATAGTTAATGTTATTTTTTGAACTGTTATTGACAGACTATTGAAATTTAAACAAAGCCTGTAGTAATATATACACTACTACCAGTATAGATAGAGTAAAATGTGTACCCCAAGGTGAAGTAGTTGGCCTTTTAAACCGTTTTAACTTAAAACATAAAAAAATATTATTGTTTAAATTTATAAATATACATTTCCCACCCCATAAATATACTGAGTCCTAATGCAAAGCAAAATTGATCGAGCGATGTACTTCTGTCTGTCTGTCCGTCCATCTAAGTGCTAGAGGAGCCAGAGAAAATTTATGTACGCAAATCGATCAGAAAAAATTTTCTGTTAAAAATCAGCAAGATCGGTCTATGTCCTTTGAGGCAGCTGGCAAAGCACCACGCCTGCCTCAAATTTTTTCATATTATTTGTAACAATGCAGTAACTCCAATCAAAAAAAAAAAAACAAATATATGGGCCAATAAAAAAATAAAAATAAGAAAAAAAAAACATTAAAAAAAGAAATGGCGCTCGCTCATATTTTCCGAGTTATGGGCCTCTAAGCTTTTCATTAGTACGATTTTTTTAAGATAAAAATATGAGTATCATTAAAAAGCTTTTGAAGAGATCTTTCTGGAAATAATAATTAAAAAAAAAAAGCTTAACCCATTAAGAGCCACTAACTTAATTTTGGTTTCTTTTTAATATATTTTAAATCTCTGTCACCTCAATATTTGTCATTTTGATTTAAATATATGATGAAGCGTATATAAGATTCGGCATAGTCGAATAAAGCACCCTTAATTAATTGAACCGTTATAGTAAATAAACTAAAGCTTAAACGAAGTGTGTTTTATAATTTTTATTTCATATTCCATAATCCTCGCGCGTTTGTTTAATTTAAAGACGGTTTCTTAAAAATTATTATTTTGCGTCTTTTTTGTTGAAATAAAACAAAACATATCATACGTTTTTAACAAACACACATTTTAAAGGTAAAAAAGTATTTATTTCACAATATACATACATACATATATCACTATAATAGTCGTTTCATTAAGGAATACTTTACCATTTCTTATGCCAAATTTTTTTTTTAATTCTTTATATTACGCAATAAGAAACTCGAAGGAATCAAAACAGGAAAAAAAATCATAAAATTTGTTGGTGTGAACATAAAGAAAACATTGTGACAGGAAAACTTATGTAACAGTGCGATGTTTTATGGTGACAAATAAATGTCGTGTCAAATTTCTACAAAATTATAATCTTTCAAGTTAAATTTTGAACTATAAAAAACAATTCATTTTTTTATATTTTGCTTAACTTTTTTGCTTTGAGGTTGCTGTAGTCGAAGTGGTTAACACGTTGACTACAAACTTGGTTGTCCAGGGTTCGACCCCTGCGGCAATCAAAAATTAAGAATGTTTTTTTCTGTTTAATGGTATAAATACATATTCAGAATTTACATTAAAACATGCAGCCTCCTTCGTCGGTACTTCTTTCATAGCATACTGACCGGCGAAGTAAAATAACTAACTCTCTATCTCTCTCTTTCACCACCTGTCTTATCTCTTATCTATCCCTTTCCTAAAGAATGTAGCACGGTTACCAAAATAACTTAGTAGGTATTAATGCCTGAAGTGCTACTTCTCTTTTTAATAAAAAAAAAAAAAAAAAAAAAAAAAAAAACTTAAACTGATTTTTTTATTGTTAAACTAAAGCAAAATGACATTTGTCTTTGGTTAAGAATTTATAAATGACAGGCTTGAGGTAAACATCAGATTGTTTATTATGTCGTTAATCAAAACTAACGCGCCAAGTCGAAATGAAAATTTTTTTCTTAAATAGTATTTAACCCAGAGTTATTGTAAAATTTAACAGAACTTTAAATGATGATAAAGTTTAAGAATAAAAATTATTAAAGTTTGGAAATGTTGTAAAATTATAAGATGAAAATTGTGCGAGAAAAGGTGGGGGATTATGTGGAAATATAAGTTTTCAGCTTTTCATGTGGAATGCTGTCAAAGTACAGACATAAAAATTTGTATCGAAATCTCATGAAAAAATGTTGCGGAAGTAGTACGCTGTTTTTACTATTGAAAAACATGTAAAATGTTTCTGGCAACATTTTATTAAAACAGTGAAATAAATTTAAAGAGGAAGTATTTCATGCGGAATTTTTCAAACAACAGCTGATTATATGTCTTTTGCTTACATTTGAACAATGAAGTATAAGTGAAAACAATAAAACGTTAAATTTTTCCAATTCGCGAGAAAGACACTATATTTTAAATGTAAACTTTTCGCATAAAATAATCAATGTTGCTCAACAATTTTTACAAATTCAAACAGAGTACCAGGCTTAAAGTATTTTAATACAACAAACAAGTAAATAAGTTAATAATTCTCTAGCAAAAAGCGATCATTTAAAATTGTTTTTCTTTCCAATTTTTTAAATGTGCTAAGATAATTTTAGGACCTTTGTGGTGGTCGCATTATTTAAATTCAAAAAATCCTATTTATTGAATAGGAAATCCTTTAGTTTATTGAGTTTTTACAGCTTGTCGAACATTATGTTTTCTATGCCAAAGCATTTATTGTAAGCAATTTGTTTATCAAGTTTTGTTGTCAAAACATGTGTATTTTAGTCTGTCTGGGGTTTATTGTTTCTCTGCTTGTTGTGTATTTCCTTTTTTAAACGAGAAAATAACAATTGAAAAATCGCAATGTAAATTTTTCAACAACGTGTTTTATATTTGTATCCTAGAGAAGAATAAATTGTAGAAGAAGAAATTATATTGTGTTATATTATAATAAATAATTCTTTTTAAAGCAATTGACAAGAAGATGAAGTGATTTATATTTTTATTGGTATTAGGAGAAATATAACAGGGTAAAATTAAATAAAATTTGCACTTGTAATAAATTCTAACTAAGAATGACATTTTAATTTCCCTTTTAACACAATTTTTAAAAGGAGTTACAGATTGAGTGTTAATTTTTTGAAAAAAAAAATCTTGAAAAAAAATGTTAAGGCACACAAATTGCTCAAGAGCAAATTTTGATTCAAGAACCTGCCTAAAGCATTTTATTAATTAAAATTACTGTGGAAAAAAATATGAAATTAAATAATATTATTATTCATTCAAGATTTGGAAAAATTTTCTCATTTTTATTTTATGGACCGAGGAGTCTGTTAAGTTTTTTTATTTTCGGCCTGAAGAATAAAATATCGCTCTTAATCCCAATCCAGAATAATTAATGACCCAATAATACCAAAGCAATTTTTCTGAAAAGTTTTAATAGTTTTTATAAAATTGCTTTCCTTACGAAGGACGAAAATTAATTTTAAATTAGTTTTTGAAGTCACTGTTCATTATGCAATGTGGCCTAAAGTAAAAAAAATCATAAGTTCGAAATAACTGAAGGATTTGGTTTTTAAATAAATCCAAATTAGACTTATAAAAGAATTATCTTATTTCAATTGATAAAATTGATTTAAAGGGTTCTGAACGAAGAAATTTGGCTCTTTACTTAATTTTTGTTTTGGGAAAATTTTTCATTGAGATCAGTATGACCACACACCACTTTTGTAGATACAAAAAGTTGCGCAATTTATCGTTTAGTGCGAAATGTTGTCCAAAGCCTATTTAAAATTATTACGAATAAAGCCTGGTACTCGTTACGTTTTTCATACGGAATGCTATCAAACTACATTTTATTGTAAAAAAACATTTCTATGCAAAAAATTCATTCACGAAGTGAAACAACATTTCTTATAGAAAAGTTTTACTTAAAACGAATAGTTTTTATTTATAAAATAATTCTTTGGAAAATTTCACTGATAAAGAAATTATTTTTTTAAGTCTGGTAGGTACTCTGTTCGAATTTGTAAAAATTGTGATTGTTTCGTGTAGAACATTTGACATTTAAAATGTAGTGTCTATCTCCCGATTTGAAAAAATTTAATGTTTTATTGTTTTCACGTGTACTTCGTTGTTGAAATGTAAGCAAAAGACATATAGTTAGCTGTTGTTTGAAAAATTCCGCATGAAATACTTCCTCTTTAAATTTATTTTACTGACTTGGTAACATGTTGCCAGACACATTTCATATGTTTGTTTTTTTTTTACAGTAAAAACAGAATACTACTTCTGCAACAGTTTTTCATGACTTTTTCATAAAATTTTTTTATGCATGTAGATTGTTAGCATTCCGCATGAAGAACTGAACAGGGTACCATAGCTGTAAATAATTTTATTCATAGGGAATTGAGTATTTGACGTTTTGTGTATATAAAAAATAGCTCCGTGACTTACAAATCTTTTCTTGCAAAGAAAAATTTAATCAGGGCCTGAAAAGTTTGTATAAAAAGCTTGCTATGATACTGACAATATTTCATTATATATATTCAGGCTGTAGACATTTTTTTTACTGTCAGAGTTTCTTAAGCCGTCTCATCTTTTTTGTGATAATTAAAATCTAGTATCTTATTTGCAGACAATTTTTAGGTGCAAAAAAATTGCATATAATTTTCTTTATATAACTTTTTCTTTGAGATTGTATAGAAGACGTCTTTCTATTAAATATGGAGTAAAATATCTGTCAAATATCTCCCATGGCTCTGGTAACAGAACATAGCTTTTTTAAGAAAAATTTTATTGATTTTTTTACAGAGATGTAAACAGCTTTATTTAACCCAGGACGCTTTGGATTTCTGATTTGAGCTTAGGAATTATTTTTAATGTATTCGCCTAAACTCAAAATTTTCTTAAAGAAAAAAAAATCGCAATGCGCTACGTCGCATGAATTTGATAACCAGAATCAGAATTTCCTGAGATAATTTGTTCTGGAAGTCGTTGCTATAATTAGTCAATTGTTAAAAATACTGTGTGGCAGGTGGCATCGTCTGGCTGAAACTGTACGTCGTTAAGACCCATGCCATACAGTAGAGGCTACAAGAACTCAGCGTTTCTTTTACGAATGCCATTAACAATCACTGCGATCGGCTTTATCTACAAATAAATAAGGTCGAATCATGCCGCCTGACCAAAACCACACCAGACAGTAGCTCGATTAGGGTACATTTGCTTTTCATTCTACACCAAAACCATTCATTGTTCTCTTGTAAATCGCCGTTTGCACATAAAATGGAACTAAATTTAAGAAGAGTACTTTTGCCAAGACATCCTTCGAAATAATGGCTTTGTGGAATGCTGTCAAACTACAGACATAAAAAATTTGTATAAAAATCTCATGTTAAAATGTTGCAGAAGTAGTACTCTGTTTTTACTGTAGAAAAACATATGAAATGTTTCTGGCAACATTTTTTCAATGTTGTGAAATAAAGCAAATAGGAATTATTGCATGCGGATTTTTTAAACAACAGCTGATCATATGTATTTTGCTTACAACAATGTAGTAGACGTGAAAACAATAAAACGTTAAATTCCTTAAAATTGCGAGATATCCACAATATTTTAAATGTCAAATTTTCCATATCAAATAATCAATGTTGCTCAACAATCTTGTGTGGATGGCAGATTACATCCATCCGCGAACGACCCAGCATTACCGTTAAGTTTTGATTGCTAAGACTTCAGATTAAAATTCTAGCAGGTAGTTAAGATTTTTTGCACACTAATGACGATAGTCATTTGATTACTAAAGTTCACCTAAATATGATATGTAAACAGACTGCGTCAAACAACAAAAATGTTATTTTTTGTTGCAATTTTTGCTAGCTTTCAGGGCAGTGTGTCTTAAAAAAATTCTGGTGAAAATATTGTTCTACTAACTGTAGTAAAACTTTTTAACGGCGTCAAAATTTTTTCCCGACTTGTTTTTTTTTTGCCATTCATCTACTTGCTGCTGCTGTCACTCTAAACAGTGACATTTACAATATATATTTTTGTCATGTATTATTTAAATTAATAATTTCATTATCATCAAATTTACAAACACAAATTGTTTTTAGAAATATTTTACTGATTTATCATTTTTCATAACTTAAGTGACCCTCGTAAACTTTAATTCAAGCTTAAGTATTGTTAATTTATTTATTATTTTATTAACAAGCATTTTAATTGAATTTCTTTTTTGGCAATCTAGTCACGTTCGTGAACGAAAACAATAAAATAGTGCATTTGTTCAACGCTAAACAGGGTCAACTTAAAAAATAAATTCATTAATTTAATGACAGCACTTTCGATCAAGGAGATGTTTTAATGTTTATTGAAAAGGTAAGAATTAATGAATAAAATTTTAATAAATTTTTGTTAACAAATTTAAATTTAATCAACGTACTATTTGTATAATTGCCAAAAAAAAAGATTCTTTTAAAGCAAACTTATACTTGAAAAATAAGGAGAAGACATCAATATACTTCAAGTTAATTATCAGATGCCTTTTAGATGCCTACTTATGAGCCGCTTATTAATAGGAACATAAGGGTCCTAGGACAAGGGGTAAGCTCTAAGGCAAATGAACATGGCAATTTTAATCCCTTTCAACCTTAAAATTTTTTAGAACGAAATTAGTATTGAATTATGTTGCTTTTAAGCAATTGGGCTATGAGGAGTTGCAAATATCTCTTCTGTAGCTGCTAGGATTAAAATTTAGAAGAATTTAAATTTTAAAGTCACTATCACACACTTGCTAAGAAATAGGGATTGGAGAGCATGGCAACTTTTTTACCACATATGCTCTATTTTTTTTTTACTCTCAGTACAAAGAAAAATTCGTGGCATAAAAATGGATAAATGCAGTTTTTTTTTGTCTAAAATATTTTCCTTAAGGCTTTTAAAAAACGATAGAGAGATGCAAGAGGGACCCTGTGATAGTAAAAAACCTTTTAATCGTATTAGTTTTAATCTTTTAGGTCGTTTTCAAAGAGTTGTTTGCCGCTCTCTTCATGAAATCTCTTTTTTTTACATAATATTCAAATTTTTTGATCCAAATTAACAGAGTCCAGAAAAAAGTAGTAAATTCAAAACTCTAGGTAAAGAGTTTTATAATAAAAAAAATCCCACAATCTGTAAGTTTTTTTTTTAATTCGCCAGACTTTCCAAACTTTATATATTTTTTCTTAGCAAATGGAATTAAATTAAATTATTAAGTTTTTATTCGCTCAACGAAATTTAATTTAACATTCCTTAATCCGCCCAAATAATAAAAAATTAAATAATGCGTTTAAACTGCCTGTTCTCAAAAAAAAAAAAAAAAAAAAAAAAAAAAAAAAAAAAAAAATTGGAGGAGAGAGCAAGAGTTTCCCCTAAATCTTGCATTTTAACTTATCTGAAATTCACATGATTGTTTGTTTAAAATTAGTTTTTTTTATCGACTTTTCTTCAAAAGAGTTAATTTATTTTTTTATTCGAATAATCGATTATTCGTTAAATTATATTCGAATAATTTTATATTCTACCTTATTTTTTCAATGACTAATTTCCAATTAAAAAAATTTTCTTATAAAATAAACTTTGTTTTCATCGATTAATCGATTAATTAATCGAATAAATTTAATTCGATTAATTGAAATATAAGCAAAAAGCGGTTCATATTGGAAACAGTGTGCTTCAAACATAAGGTTTTAAATGTTTGAAAAACACCTACTTATAATTTATATACAATACATACTCACTTTAACGTAATTTGTGAAATATTTTATTATCTGCTTTGTTTCATTTGTATTGAATTGTTAATTAAAACATTCATACGCAATTAGCAATTATTGTTAATACGTGCGTATTTATTTGTAAAATTACAAGTTTAAAATACAGACACATAAAATTAATTAAAAAACTATACATTTAGATATTCGAACAAATAAAGTAAATTAATATTCGATTATAGGGAAATGTAACACATATAAAATTGCAAGGCGTTTATTTATTGGAAGACCGTCCTTCATAGCTAAAACAACGAAATTTTTAGAGTTATAATCAGTGCAGCCAGATAAGGGGATTTCTTTGCAAATTGGGGATTTCAACATAAATTTGAGACAGAAATTCGTGGGGAGGGATTTAAGGATTTTTCATTCTTAGGTTTTTTATAAGTGACGCTTGTTTGATTTATTGCTATTGATTTCTATATTTTGATTTTTTTTTACCTGTACTACCGTCTAATCGAGTTTACATATTAAAAGCAGCACTAAATAGTGACTTAAATACTTTTGCGAGGCAAATCAAAATTAAAATTCTAGTATGACAATAAAACCTGGTTGATTGGCCAGTGAATAGCACAACGCATTACAGAGAAAATTCATTTTTTAGCCGAACACTTCATATGTGGAATAAACTCCCTGCAGAGGTCTTTTTTGTCACTTCAAACGTCGACAAGCAATACTCCCTCTATTCCCCACAACTTAATTTCCTAGTTCTGGCACAATGTATTGCATATGTAGGGGTCATCTCCTGAGTGCTGGTCCTTATTAAAAAATGGTCATCCTTGTGATTTATTTTCAAAATTTTGAATGCCGGTAAATCTTCTAACTGATTGATAAGTAAACGGATCTATCGGGTTAAATGGAAAGCAGTTTGTATTCGGTATTTTAACGATAAAGAGGTGAAAGTAATGACAGAATTTTTGGGCATTTTAGTTGTAGCAGGAATTACAGCAGAGACCTTACCAGGTTTTTTTAAAACTTGGTTTTTTGTCTTAATAATTAAATTGCTATTAGAACAGAAAGTGCAAGCAAGATGTGTGCAGCAACAAAGTATTTTGATATTTTATTTAAAAAGAAAAACAGTTAAATTAAAAAAGTTAAATGCCTTTGACATTAACTTAATTTATGCAGCTCGCAAGGAGTTAAATCAATCTCCAACTCTGTCGAATTTTTTGTTAAGGAATTGCATAACGTACTCTGCACTTAATTCGATTTTGATCAATCAAACAATTATTTGGAGTAATCGACATAGATATTGGCGTAGAATATAGTGTCAAGAATAGCAATTGTTGTTACTACTTTCAGACCAAATCGATTAAAAAAATTTTTAGAATACCTAAACACGCAAAAAAAACACTAAGAAAAGCAAACTGAGGAATAAGCTACAGTATTTATTGTTGGAATCACTAATAGGAATAAAATCTGCTATTATTAGTTCGAAGTTCCTAAAGCTATGATAGAAAGTTTTAAATCTGGAAATACGTACAAACGAATTGATAAAGCTCATAACGAATTTAAGGCCTAAAATCTTAAAATTTTTGACGTGTTCATTTTTTTAACACAAAATATATTTTCTCAACATTTATTTCTATTTCGGTAAAACCATTATAAAAAGCGAATTGAAAAAAAAAATTTTCTTAAAGTATTAAATTCTTATTAACACATTTGTTGCTTTTTGCATTTAATTTTACTTTAATATGAAAACTTATTATTTGGAATCTTTTTTATATTAATTTACTTTAATCGTGCTTGATTTCTTCAAATATAAATATGATATGATATGATATTCTCATGAAATAATTATTATTTAAAACTACAAACTAAATTATATTACTGTGGGGAAAGCATATCAATATGGCTAGACAAGTGCCACATAGTTCAACTTAGTGATCGCATTTTTTTATTTAAAATGAACTAGTTTAAAATTGAGTTCAAAAGCTCTCTTTAGTTCACAATCTCTCTTTGTTCAAATGTTCTGTTGACGTATTGTTCGTATTTTAAACTTTTAGTTCGAACTCTTTCTTTAGTTAAAATGTTCTTTTCAAAATATGATGGCAACAACACAGTAGAATTGCCATAACGAATGTTAAATACAATGCGTGGCAGCACTAATTTCATGTCGGAAATAGTCAACAAGGAAACAAAGACATGGATTCTAGTTTATCTTGTGTGGTAGTTCAAATGCAAAGTATAGTTAAAAAATGAACTAAGTATTCTTAAAACTTTGAACTAGCTTACTAAGTTCAATCAATGGAATCGTTTAAATGAACTAGTTCATTTATTAACTATACAAGTCTGGTATGTATCACTTAATTCAAAATAAAAATAAATACAATGTTTTTCCTATTTTTCAAGTTACTGATTAAAATAATTATTTTCAAAATAAAAAAAAAGATTTTTTTGGTTCATTAAAATTTTTCCTTTTATACTGATAAATAAAACACATAAATAGAAGCAATTATCATTAACGTATCATTCAAGTCTAGACTCGTTGTTAGATTTACAAAGTTTAAGTAATCAATGTACACAAATACCTTCTTATATACGAGTTCAAACAAAATACATTATTTCCAATCAGTTTTTTTATTGCTGGAATAAGCACAATTTCCTTTATAAAAATACAATGTTATTTTATGTACTCTAAGAGTGAGCCTGTTAAATAAAATGGTAAAACGGCTGTAAAAACTTTAAATTTACAGTATTGAAATAAACATCAAGCATCTACAAGAGTTATTGTGTTTAAAAACACTTCTGATATCGAACTATATGGCACAGGTGTAGTCCATACAAAACATGAAACCTGATATGAAGGATCTTCTGTAGATGAATATTTCATACGATTACTGGTTGAAAAAAATATAGAAGCCGCAGGTATCATATTAAAGGGGAAAGATTTTTTCATTTTTCTAAAAATATTTAGCCCTTGGTATAATGAGATTAAGACACTTGAGTCAACTGATACATGATTTTTTTAAGATACCTGAATTTGATATCTACATGCCAGAGAATGAGTCTAAAAATCCAATTGAGTACTAATGTCTGGGAATAATCCGGCCAAGAATGGAATACAACTTTTATGTATAGGCCGGTGCTTTAAAGTCGGTTTTGATGTTACTTGAACGCATACAGGACAAGGCGAAGAGTCTTATATATGACAAAAGGGTATACAACTTTACTGACTCTCGTGAACATCAAGGCAATTTGGGTTGTGTTTCGCTGTTTTGTCCATGCTACAATTGAATGTGTTCTAACGAGCTTAGGGAACTTGTTCCCGATATCCGCACAGTTTTGCGAACAGCACTCTTATTATTATGAGCTCATCCATTTCTAATTGATGGGCCAGTGATTCCATTACAGAGAAAATTCGTTTTTAAGTCGAAAAGTTCGTATGTGGAATCATGTTCTTGCTTTCGTTTTCGCTATCACTTTTAATGTAGGAAAATTCAAATCGACTATCCACTACTCCCTTATTCTCCTTTCCATAATCTTATTTCCTAGTTCCGGCACAAAACATTGCTTTAATCCGAAAGTACTGATCAAAGAAAAAAATGCGAGAATGGAGTCGAACAGTTTTTAGAAAGTTACTGGCATAAAGCGAGTTAGCATGTTAACAAAATGAAACTAAGAGACCTTAAAGTTCTCTGTGACTCTTCCTTGTTCTTGTTTTTTAGTTGCAAGAAAAAAATTCATGATTTTCTGCCCGTTAAAATTTAACGATATTTATGACTCAAATTATTATCCATAAAGCGCAACAAATTTAAGCACAACTCAACTTTAATATTGCAACACCACCATTAATTAACACTAATAATTTCATGCCAAGTACGTCATTAAATCTTAAAAAAGCAAAAAGAAATATCATGAATCTTACAAAATACTTTTGAAATATCCTGAACATTTACAACAGAATTCTCACGCATTTTAAAATGCGTGCAGAAACGAAAAAGTTGCCAAGACTGCAGCTGGTCATCTGCAACAAGTAATTAATGGTATTGGATGTACAACGTTAAGACAAAAAAAAAAGTGAAAAAATGTAGAAACAAGAAAACAGAAATACTTTGGACTAACAACGTCATGACTTGTTATGTGCAAAATTTCTTTCTTTTTTTTAACAGTTTAAAGCCTGTGGAATTCAAGTTCTTTAATTTTAAGTTTATTGAACCTTTAGTTTACACACACACACACACACACACTTATTTCTTATATGGCTAAATTCACATCTACGTGGTATTCAACTCTTTTCCTTAAGGGAATTTAAGTCTTTGGCTTAATGCCACTTTGTCTGTCCGTAATGGCCAAAATACCAAAGTATAAAGATATTTTTATTTTAAAATTAAAAAAGGAAAAAAAAAATGTACAACTATTCTTTTTGGACATTGTAAGACAATCTGGTTAAGGGCGGTAATAATATCGGCCACAGTGGCTTGATTTGAACATAATTTTCTAATAATTTTTAGGAAATTTTTATGTATAAGTGCCACTTTTTTTCAGTGTAATTATGTAAACCACAGTAATTAGAAAATTATCATTTACGTTTGAACAGAAAAAATATTTGCATTTGGTAAAAAGAATATTTGTTTTTTGGTACTTTATAAATCCACATTGACGCAATGACTGCCGCCAGTTATTTAAAAAATTTTTGAGCTTTTTTCATACAGAATAATGTACCAATTTAGTACGTTTATTATTTAGAAAATTTTGTTACTGTGATTACAAGCAGCCTAAAAGATAACAATCGTGTCCCAAATATATAAAAGTTATCTTCGTTTTTCATTAGTTTTATTTTGTCCCAAATTAAAGAAAAATTTTTATTTAATATTAAAGTATTATAAAATAAGAAGCTTTACATTGCAACATTTACACTAATTATTGTCCCAAATGGTGTCGCAAAATACTCTCCAAAAATTTTTGGTTATTAAATTTGTCCTAAGAAATAATTACTTTAGCAATTATAAACATTTTTTAATAAATAAATAATCTTCATATTATATTTAAAAACAATTTAGATCTGATTTTAACTTTATTAGAAAAAGATGTCCCAAATCTTAAATCAAAACATTTTATAATAGAAACACCATACAATTAAGCGTAGAGACAAAATTCTTATGAGCTTTCCGTTTCAACATTGCAACTATATATTGTCCCAAAATATTGTTCCAAAATTTGTTTGGCCTGTTAATTTGTCCTAAGAAATTATTACTAAACACTTTTAAATATTATTTAAATAAATAAAAAATCTTTGTCTTTTATTTAAAAACAATTTTGATGTAGTTTTTTTTATTAGCAAAGATTGTCCCAAATTTTACAGAAAACCAATCATATAATTTATATTAAAATACAATAAAGCATGAAGATTAAATCTTAATAAAATCAAACGGTACAACATTTTCACTAAAATATTGTCGCAATTATTGTCCTAAAATATTGTCCCAAAACTTTATGATCAGCTAATTTTCTCTAAAAAAATATGTACTTAAGCAAATATAAATATAACTTAAAAAAAATAAAAAGTTTATTTATTTAAAAGAATTTAGATAAGATTTTATTAGAAAAAATTGTCCCAAATTTTTAAGCAAAACGTTATATAATTTTATATTCAATAAAAAAAATGTGAAGTCAAAATTCTTATAAGTTTTAGGTTATAAAATTTTAAGTAAATATTGTCCCAAAATATTGCCCCAAAAAGTGTCCTAAAATGTTGTCCCAAAAATTTTTGCTCAGTTTATTTGTCCTTAAAAATTTTTATTTAAGCAACTGTTACTTTTATTTAAAGTATAAAAATAATTTTGACCCAAATATTTGAAGCGTGATTTTGTCATAAAATTTCTTCAGATTTAATTAATTTTTTATAAAAAATAAAGCCCCGAATTTTCATCTTAGGCTGATATATTATTATTTAGCTTAAATTTTCTTTAAAGAAATTTTTTTTATAATGAATTTTTTTTTAACATTTTTATTATGTTGTAGCTTTTGTGCCATTTGGAAACACTGTATCACCATTAAGGCCGGGGCACATAGAATCCGTCATACGTTAAACTTTGACAAATTCAACTAAAGTCAAAGTAACGATGGATTAGGTTGGCACAATGAATACTTTGCTGACGGATGCCAAACCAAAGTTTGCTCTCTATTTTTATTCACTTTTAAATTTAATTTGTATTTTATTCACCTTTTAATTCAATTAAATTTGTATTTTATTGTTTGCTATCTAAATTGTTTTAATAAAATCACAAAACACAATTGAAACACAGAAAGAGTTAAAAGAAAACAGGAAGAAGAAGCAGTTGATAGTTGTCAAAGTATTCAAAAGTTAAAAGTTGACCAACTTTCGTACTTTGCGTTGACGGACACGTATTGATTGTGACAACGCTCATAAGAAAACATGTATTTTAACTGACTTGTCAGTTGAATTTGTCAAAGTTTAACGTATGACGGATTCTATGTGCCCCGGCCTTTAGACATCACGAAGAACAAGAGCTACATAAACATTGCAACACTTACATTATCATTAACATAATCATTATATTCTTAAGATAAATTCATGCATTCCCATTGAATTTCCAAGCAGTAAAAAATCTCACACAAAAATATTTATCAGCAACATCAGGAATGTTGGTCGTACTGCTGCAGCTGTGTCTGTCCATCACACACATCTTATGCGAAAGTATTAATAAATGTTCTTTTGCCTTTCTTCTGTTTTATGCTTGCATTTTGCTAACTGGCTGCTGGCTGTTGATGCTTTCGACCAAAAGGAACTTGAGTTATTTTTAGTGTTAGATACGTTTTTATAATTTTACTGCTGAGCGCTAAGAACATGAAAATGGACATGAGTGTGTGTGTGTGGGTTTGCATATGTGTTGAATGGCTTGACTTTTAATACCTTTGAGTCATAAATGTGCAACAGTAGAAGTCCTTCTTTAATTCCAGTAGCATTTTACGATTACCATTTACGTTGTCTTAAGAATGTTTAATGCGAACTGCAGGACATGTTCTTCTTCTTTATTTATATTCATGTTGGATTCTTTGCCAGTTAATGTTGCTTGCTAGTGGCAATGATGCTGCTACTAGTATTAAGTATTTTCATAATGTTGTCTTTTATAGATTTTTTCCTCTTTTTGTTATGATATTTATAGAACTATTCTTAGTAACCAACAGCAATTTAGGTATTTGAGAAGTTATTTTAAGCTTTTAAACAAAGTTGATCTTTTCTATTTTTGTTTTAATAATCATCATCACTATTATTTTTACTTGTTACAAATAAAAAAAAATCTCATAAATTTTCTTTTTTTAGAAAATAAAATTATAGTTATTTCACAAACTTTTTTTCTTTTGTTTTCTGTTTGCACTGTATTGCGAATTTTATGGGAAAAGAAACTTAAGTTGAAGACAATTTTCGATTTTCAAGATTCGAGCAATTATATATGATTTGCCTTGGATGATTTTATTTTTATTTATAAACTTGTTGCATTCCAAACAAAATCATGTCTGTTGATAACAATCTTTGAATCAAATTTATTTTATTGTAATTATAGCAATTCAATGATGGTATTTGTAACTCAGGAATTAATAGTTAATAAGGGAAATGATTAAAATAAAAATACAAAGAAAATTATAGCAATTTTGATATTTTTTCTTTCAGCAAATGCCTATCGATCATAAACTTAAAACTTAATTGTAGCGGCTGCCTGAAGAAGATACATCCTGCAAAGGAGAGAAACTATTTTCATCTTTTTCTTTTTTTCGTTTTAGAATGCATGAAGATGGATGATTAGAGTGCACAAGCTGCCAGTTAAAGTTATGTGGTCCATTTACTGTAAAAGAAGGAGGTTGCGGTATATCCTGAGGACTCAGAAAATGCCATATTGGGTATAATAGTACTTCACACCAATCCCAGATAAATAATAAAATCATTTAGGTGCTCATTAGGTGCTGTCCGCCTATTTGGGTAGTAGGACGAAAAATAATTTACATTTTCCCTTCCTCCTAGTTGTCGTCATTGCAACTGCTATAAAAAATATTTTACGAGAGATTTAGAGTTTGTAAATGCGCAAAGATTTTGCGAGGCTTCAGCTGATTGATATAATTCCTATTCTAGACAATTCCTCCCCCCGCAGTTACATTTTTGGGTGTTCTGCTCCGAGACTTAAAATAGTTTCTGATTAGAACGTTTTGCCATCTCTTTCAGAGATATCGGTTATTCCAAAGCTAATCACAATGATGAGTAGACATCCGATACGTTTTTTAAGGCTTATTTGACGCTTTATTAAGGACTGAGATATTAGTCGGAGTAACAAGGAACTAATTTAGTAGCTTAAAATTTTCCCTTCCTTTTTAAAACCTATTGTCGACTCAGTATACAAATCTACTACTTCGTGGCCGTGACCGGGTTTATACCCCTAAAAATGCAGGATATATGAACTCCAAATCTAGGTGGTGTGATGGGTGATCAGTAATCAATTGGTATGGACGATATGCATTAAAAAAACTCGAGAGGCTAAAGTTTAAATATCTTGAGCTTGAGGTTTAAATGCTTGACGAGAAAGTTATTTGAAGCCAATCAATGATTCCACTTGCAACATATTTAACAGATAGGCACTTTCACTTGTGCAGGAAAAGTAAGTCGAGTTTTTGTTTTTTGAGTTTTCAATTATTCGAATAACTTAACAATGCAATTTATAGTTCCAAGAATTTAATAAAAATCAAAGCATTTTAAGCTTTTATATGTATAATTTTAATTTTGAGTAAAGTACGAAATAAAATTTAAATAACATGACTGAAAAAGTGTTCATGTTGTTTTTATAATTTCCATAAATGGTTTTCATTTTTAAACATTTGTTACCTTTAATCGAGTTCTTTTTAAATACCTGAAATAAAAAAGAAAACAAAGAATTATTAAATTTAATCAAAAAAAGTGTACTTTTTACAAGGATATTGCTTGAAAATTTGAATTATGTTTGAATATTTTTTTAACCAGAAATATAAAAATTAATCAATTTACTCAATTATCCGTTAACAAAGATTTACTTAACAATTATTCGAACTCCTTTTGAAGCAAACAAGATTGTTTTTTAATTTTTGGTAATACTAAATGAAGTTTATTATATACTCGACGACAGAAGCTAATTTATACGATTTATTGTTATTATTCGAAAAAGCTTTATTTATTTTTACCGATTATTCGAATAATCACAATGATCCGATTTATAACCATTATTCGAATATATATTATTAAAAGACTTATTATTAATCGAATTGATTTTATTGCTTGAGAAATTGTTATCCGAGTTGAGATAATTATTATTCGAATAATTATTATAATTCGCATACTTATTTTTATTCAAATTATTATTATTATTATTATTATTATTATTATTTTTATTATTATTATTATTCGATACATATTTTTCCTCGAAACATATTTTTATTCGAATTAATTAAAAGAGATAAAATTAGAAAAATTCAATAATTTTAATTGTGAAATTTAAATTTATATTTTAAAAAATAATTTGAAAAAAGTCTTCTACTATTAACTTATCAAATATTTTTGTATTTTTAAGAATTTGAAAAAAAACCTTTGATTAAAAAGCATCCGGAATTCTTTAATTACTCTTACGTGCTTCTTAAGCCCACATGTTGTTTTATGTACAGCTTTTATTATTTGCGTTGTTTTTGCACGTTAGAGTTTGTTAAAAGAACAACAAGAGACCAACATTCTTAAATGCTGAAAAATATTTGAAAAATCACAAACGTAGTTTCTTTGAACCATCCACGTTCATTTTAAACTCAGAAATTTTTTTCTTTCGATAAAAAATTTGCTGTTCAATTGAATTAGCAAATAAGAATTTTAACTGTTAGTAATCCTTCCAAGTACCAATTCGGGTAATTTGAAGAAAAATAGGATTAAAAAGTCAACTATAATTAGAATTACTTTAACACTGATTTTACTGAAAAAAAATTAAAATTTATTGAAAAAAATTATTTATATAATATTTGTTTTTAACTTTTTTTTTTGTAGAAAGGTATTTTAAATCGATTAGTTAACAAATTTTTATTCGATTAAGTGCTAAAAATATCATACTTGCGTTGCCACAAATTTAAATTCTTGTTTTTTTAGTGTTCAAATAATTAAAAAAATTAATATTTTGTTAATCGTTAAAATCGAAAATTCGAATAATTTTTATTCGAATAATTTTAATTTTTTTTTAATTTGCCTTAATTTCGATATTCCCGAATAAAACCTCCAGATGCAAGGAAGTTAACAAGCTCTCGGTCATAGAAATAAAAAATGTAAGATTTTTTCAGCAAAAAAAGTGTAAATTTATATTTGTTAAAATCGAATTCAGTCACTTTGCCTGCAATATTTTACCCAAAAATATAAAAACTTGAGCTTCTTCGTTAAATATTGAGGACATATTTTTCATATACTTTTTCGCCTAAAATTAATTCGAAGAAAACAAAATGTGCAAGAATTTCAACTTACAAAACTAAGAATTATCACCTCGAAAGAAATTTTTCTAAATACAAAATATATTTGTATTGTTTGGTTTTAACACATTCAAGATAAATTTTGTACCATCATTAGCAACGACGGCCGGTAAATTGAAGTAGTCCAAGTCACGATTCAAAGATTTAACGTCAAGTGGTTAATTGCAGAATTCACTTTTTTCACAAGAAAAAAAATAAATGAATAAAAGTAAATAAACTAAATATTCATTATCATATATTTATTAACTAGAGCTTTTTTGCTGCTGTTCCTTAAAAAAATAAAAAACGAAAAATTCAAATTTTTAAATGTTTGGCATGTGCGAGTCAAATTTTAATAACTACAAGTGCTTTTTCTGCAAAATTTAATTTTTTACAAATTAAAATTCTTGCCGTAGACCAACTGTCAATCTCAATACTGCGAGTTTCGTTTTTTATTAAAATAAGTTTTACTTTTTAAACCTGGCTAAAATATTAATTTGTATTTTAACGCATTAAAATATTTTAACGAATTTTTAGAGCGAATTCTTTTAAGTAGCAGTGATGGCAATATGACGTTGAAGCATTCCAAATAATTGCATATTTATTAATGATTTTGACATGCAGATTTCACTTTAAAGTAGATGAATTTTTAAATAAATAAATTACTAATATATTGCAAAAAAAAAAAAAAAATAAATAAAAACAAAAATCAAACATATATTTAGGACTTTTATAACATTCTGCCTCAAAGGTTCAAGTCAATAAATGGGACACTGAAAAACTTAGTATTTATGGCAACTGAAACATGGAAGTTATTGACTTAATCGTTTTTATTTTATTCTAATGGGATTTATAATACTTTAAAAAGCCTAACTAAAAACATTTGTTAAGGACTGAAGTAAAGTTTATCGTTCATTAGAGACTGAAGTGAATGATAAAGTCACTTGACATGATTTGAACTTTTCTAAAACGCACGTTTGATTTTTTTGTATTTTCTACTTTACCACGACTTGGTTTTTGTAATTTTTTTTATAAAAATATCATTTTATTTCTTGAAAAAATGCTTGCAAGAATATTTATTTTTGAATTATTCTAGAAGTCACAATTTTTTAGAAAAACAAAACTAGCTTTTGATGATTTTTTTTATCATTCACAATAAATTTAGTTTTCTAAAATGTTTGCAACCGAGACACTGGTCTTTAAAAGAACTATCTCTTGCATTTAGATAACAAATTAAAGAAATTTCATATTTAAATAAAATACAACACCTACACATACACACCTACTTTTTATATTAATTTTTTTTTTAAAGAAAATTAATACAGAATTTTTCAAACTATTTTTGTGGTTTTGAAGTAAGGAAAGCGACCTAACCCAACAATGCCAGAGTGAATATAATTCAAGAATACATGAAAATTAAAACAAAATAATTATTTTAAATATTTAAGTGGTTTTTTTGCAGTTCTGTTCGACGTCCAATTTTTTTAGTATTAAAAAAATAATAACATTTAAATTAAAGCAAAATATTTATAAATGTGTTGTTGGTCGCTTGAAAAATGTGGGCAAATTTTTGGGATTTTTTTTATGTGACAACTGACAGTTGAAAATTGTTAAATTAGCACTTGTTAAAAATTTATTAGTTTGAAGTTAAAAAAAAATTTATGGTTTTTCATTTTAAAAAATTTTTTAAAAACACTTTGTTATGTTTTAATTTTATTTATTATTAATAATTAAAATATTTATATAACAGTTTCTATAGAAATTTAATTTTGTTACCGAAAAAAATATATTAAAAATTGATTACATATTCAGCATTTTTATTTAACAATTCTACATCATTAGAGAAGGGATTATAATAAATAAAATATATAATTTAGCTTTTTTTAACAGCAGCATTTAGGGATATAAAAGTAGAAAATATATTTTAAATATTCAACAAGTGATGGCGGATATTTTTTCGCATCACAACTATAAGCAAACCATAAGGGTGTTCAACTATTTTCAGGAGAAATGAATTTCATAGAAAACTCAGTTTATATTCTTTTAACTCTAACCCGACAATAACGAATCAAAAACAAGAGAAGCTTTTAAGCTATTATTGATACAAAAAAAACGAATAAAAAATTACTTGTTAGTCTCCGTCCGGACAAGCAATTTTTGTTTATGCAATTTTTTTTTTAATTGTCTTATAAAATTGCATTCGTGTCCACACATTCAAATTTTGTTTCTGTAATTTCGGGCTTGATTGCTTAGACGAATGAAAAAACAAAAGAGAATTGCAAGAACATGAAACAGTGTACCCGTTTCTACTCGTATTTTCTCGCTCACCTAAAAGACTCAAGAGTTGCGCATCAAAAGTTGCAAAGCTTGTACGAGGACTTCCATTGACTATCAAACATGTTGTTATAATGTAAAAATTAGATTGCAGACATATTTTTATACGAATTGCATGCTTTGATAAGATTTTATTAGAATAGAAGTTTTATTACTTCGAGTTCTTTTTTTAATGGTTTTAAATAATGAAGCAAGGTTCTATTTCGAAAATATAATTATTTCAGTTGGAAAGTAGATTTATACAATTCATGGCCAGTCATTGTAAAATTGTGTTACTAAAGTCAGCCTGAAGTTACACGCATTCTTATACTTCTATGTTCAGTCGTAAAGTCAACAGTAACGAGACCACACTTTTAGTGAATTCTTTCAGTTTTTTATTATTTAAAAACTTTTGACATTAATATAAGAACATATAAAAAAAGGTGTTTCTAGTATTTTTTATAAAATATAAACAAAGTAATGTAAATAATAATTTAAAATTTTTAAGATTATTAGAAGTAAAAAGTTTCTTAGAGGTTGCGTAAGGAAAACTATGATACGAAGTCAAAAAAAAAAAAAAAAAAAAATACGAAGTATCAAAATAGTGATATTTTTTTTAAAGATAAATTTCGCGTTTAAATATTTTTGTAACTGTGGCACTCAGCCCTAATTAATTTTCTTTTAAATTTATCTGATAACATTTTTGATGAATGTCCCTTGTCAAACTATAGTCTCCTTTATTATTTTATACCTTTATTTTTATAACCTTCACCAAAAAAAAAATTGTCATTCCGTTTGTAATTTCTTTAATATGCACTTGCGACCCCATAAAGTATATATATTCAGAGTTTCAATGCGTAGGAAAGTTGATTAAGCGATGCCCGTCTATCCCTCCGTGTTAATGTTGAAATTAACTTTGTTAAAGCAAGAGCAAGGAAAAATTTAAATGCGCCAATCGATCAAAAATTATTTTGAAAATTTTGCTATTAAAAATCAGCAAGACCAGTACATATCCTTCGATGCTGTGGGCAAAACACCATGCCTGCCTCTAATTCTTCTATATCATATGGAACAATAAAATCACCCCTCTAAAAAACAAATACATAGAGCGATAGAGAATTAAATATTAAGAGAAAAATATCAAGTAAAAAAATTGGCACCCGCCAATAAATAAATAAATTTAAATTTTAAGAAAATTGGAAATGATACTCGGACGAAGTCGTGGGCGCTGCTAGTACAGTATAAAAGTTTGCAGTTATTTTTATTTTATTTCTTCTAAATAGCAATTGCAAACTAACTTACAAATAGATAAGATGAATGTTGAAGAAGGTTGTAGTGAATCAGAAAATACATTTAATTCAGCTGGTTTCTAAATTTTATTTTTGTTAACATTAAAAATTATCACATTTATTAACGAACTTAAGCCGAAATTTAAATAATAAAAATAATAATAGTTCATTTTAAAACCTATAACTAATCATAATGAAAATGAAAATAAAAAAGTATTTTAATTTCTTTATTATTAATTAATGCAATAAATCTTTCTTTAAAACGTATCTTATAGAGAAATGATTATATTACCTTACAACTAAAATATTAATAAATTAAAATGTTATGAGCATGGAGAAGAAAAACTTGTTAAACAAAATCTTGAATAGATAATTTTTGGACATTCTAATTATGATTAAATGTATGAAAAAGCTGATCATTAGACAATGAATAAAAACATTAAAATAATAATTTAAACATACAATTGGACACATATTAAATATCGGAATAAAAACGTAAGTTCTAAAATTTTTCAGTAATTTTTTCAATTCGGTCAATAACGAATTCTATTTTGCAAAGGCTATGAGCCCTATTTGTGGAGTAGTGCCATGGTAGGTTTATTACCATCTTTAACAGTTTGTTTTGACTTATTTAACATTTTTTAATATGTGACTTAGCACATTTACCCCACTCTGTATAAAATTATAGCCTGAAATATACTTTAAAAAAAATTAAAAATATTATTAAAGAAAGTTGTTCATGGAAGAAGCACTTCGAAGCAAATGGTCGCCTGTTTCTTCGGCAAAACTGGTCGTGTGGCTTCTGAGTGGTACACTACAATTTGTTTACCTGAAGTCATCGGAGAAATTCGAAAAACAAACAAGAGAAGACGAATCATTGTTCATCATGACAATGCGAGCTTTCACACATCGGCTTAAACCAGAGCGTTTTTGACCGGCCAAAACGTCGAATTAATGGGTCGTCCGCCGTACAGCCCTGACTTGGCACCTAATGACATCTTCTTGTTTTCGCACATCAAGAAAAAAATGCGTGGTCAACGATTTTCGTCGCCAGAAGAAGCTGTTGAAGTGTTCAAAAACCAGGTTTTAGAGGTGTCTCAATCGGAGTGGAAAAAGTGCTTCGACAACTGGTTTGAGCGCATGCAAAAGTGTATAAATCATGCTTGAGAATACTTTGAAAAACAGTAAAATCATTTTTGATTATAAATATTCGCATTTTCACTATTAGGCCAGAAATATATATATATAACTTAAAAACAATTTAGGTGACACAACATACATATGTATGTACATTTGTACTACCAAGGACAAAAAAGACGAAAAATACTGAAAAAGTATTTTATTAATTAGTTTTTTGAAAGATACGATTTTAAAGCTGTTAGTGCTTTTAACAATTCACTAGATATTCTGTTTTTTGTTCTCGTTGCAAAATTTCTAGCAACCGAATAAACCCTTTTACTTTCTACTGAGATAGGTTTTGTTGTCAACAATGCGTTATAAAGATTATCCATGTTCGTTGTTCGAATCTTAGTGGCTTCAACTAACTCAAAGTCCCTTTCAAGCAAATTAGTAAGCTTTTCTTTTATGTAATAGAATTCCCACAAAACGCGATATTTTTTGAAATGTCGCAACAAAAATATTTAAAAAGCAATCATTGTACGAGTACTTGTTAAAAGGTTATGATTTTAAAATTTCCGTTTCCCGGAAATTTAGCCTCCCGGGAATTCCCACTTCCCAAACCCTAATTTGAAAGCATAGTTTTAGGCGTTAGAATAAAACTATTTCATACTTATTAATAATAAATAACTTAAGCTCTAGCTTGAAGACACAAAATAAAACAAATTGTGGTTCGTAGAAAACTGCTGCTGTTTTGGAAAAACTCTGTGTAATTTTGCAAAAAAAGAAAACAATTCGATTAATACATATTAAACCGATTTGAAAATTCTTTAGAGGTGCAATTTACACTTAAAACAAAATAAAATTTTTAAATTATTTGGGTACCTCTTATGTTTTTATTTTGCAATATAAAAATAAAAAACAAAAACAAATATCAAAACATTTTCTTCTATAATCAAAATTTTAGCAGTTAAAAATTGAAAGCATTTAGTTTAAAAATATCTTAAAATAATTTTTCATATTTTGCAAAAAAAAAATTGCTCCTATTTTCGATAGTTTGACATGAAACTAAGAAAGAAAAAAAAGAAAGTCAATATGCAGCCTACATCCAGCATGGTACGAAATTTTTAATTTTATTACAATAATTTTAAAAGCCAAATTTTAATTCCTTCTTCTTATCCAAGATTAAATTCTTTCAAGAACCAGTAAGCAGCTGCTCAGAAATTAAAGGTAGTTACTGGAAGATAGCTTTTTCTAGACGACCCGACAAACGTTCACAAAATCATCATCTGCTAAGTTTGTAAAAATTGGAAAGTGGGAAAGAAAGAGCTCTTAAGCAGCGGCACCTTATTTTACTTATCTTCAGCAAGAGGGCAAATTAGTAAATTCTCAAAAGCCAGGGATAACTAGTAAATTTTATTATGTATTTGAAATTTTCTTTTCATATTTATTTCCGATAAAAATTTTTGTTTAATACTTTAGTTTGCTGCTTCCATAATAATATTACTCTGACGGCAGTAAATGTTTGCATTTAAAAATATTGAATGATGTAAGTTTTTGTTTTTTGTTGAATCTGCTTAAACGTTTGTTATTAAAAATAAATATTTATTAAAAAAAACCATGACAACTTATAACAAATTTATGTCAAAATCAATTTTTATTTTATTATTATTTTTTTTTTTTTTTCGTTTAAAAACCTTCGCAAAAATTTGTAAATATTTTTTTTTTGTTGTTAATAAAAATTTTGGAATTTAAATAAAAATGAAGTTAAGACAAATTATATAAAATTCATTAATTATATTATTATGTAGTTCTTCAAACTTAAGAAACTACAAATATTCTGCTTTTTGGTAGAAATTAAAAACTATGAACTTTATGACAATTTATTATTAAAATATTTATTTTTTCTTTTAAGGCGTCATAAGTGCAACAAAATTATGATGTATATATTTATAGTACTGCTTTGCAATGTATAAATTAAAGTTAGTATTTGTGACATAAACATAACAAGTTCAAAGTAAATACTAATAAAAAAACTAGGCCATTGCTAATTTTGATCTTGTAGGAAATTCATAGTTGTATTAATTTTCAGGGTGTTGCTGTGGCATTTTGTTTGTTATTTAAAAACTATAAACAATGTTAATGGGAAAAGTGCTTGTAATTTGTTTACATTAGAAAAACAAGGTGTAAAAAATCAATATTTGCTAAAAGCTAACTTCAATAGAAATCAGTTATAACTTTGTAAACACACTAACAACAGTTTCAACATGTTAAAAGAAAAAAAAACAAATAAAAAAAAAAAAACAAAGTGAAAGTTTTAATACAATTCCAGCATTTATTTTATGATGAAAATATCACTGAAAATTATTATTGAGAGCTCAATAAAATAAATAAAAATTTGAGTCATAACTCTTTTGTGACCAAGGCTCGATATTGATTTGCTCTACAGCTAGTTAATAACTATCACTCGAGGGACGAAAATCACTAGCCTGGACTAAATGCCTGTTTGAAACTCGCGGGACTTTGATCACACTACATGCTCTCTACTGAAAAGTTCTCAAAATATCCCCTATTATAAAGTATCACAAGATTTTATATGTTAATAAATTTTACTTTGTAAAATTATAAAAATTTCCTTTTTCTACAATATCTTAATTATACATGGTGTTCTACTCATAATTTCATGTAAAATGCTTTCCAAATTTTATATAAAAAATTAATGCATAAAAGTAAAAAATATTTTAGTGAAATTGCATTCTTTTCATTTTGTGAAAAATTCAGAAATATTTTTGGCAGCATGTTAATTAACCAAAAAATATTTGCGGCAAAAATTTTTTTCAACCTGCATGCTGCAAGCTGCCCTCATTTGGCTAGATTTTTACCAACAGCCTGTGTTGTTTATTTTTTGTTTAACTTTTTTGCGAAACAGCTTGTCGGATATCACCAAACATTCCCAGTAAACAAAAAAATATATTTTTTATAAATGTATTAAAATTTTACTTTTTCGGCTTTCGGTTCATCTTTAATTAATTTTTACACAGAAAAATAATTTTTTAAATGTAAGCGGACGTGTTCCAAAAAAAACAAGAAATTTTTTCATTTGCATTTTCAGGACCGCCAAGTCCCTCATTAGCATTCTTCGCATCTATCCACCTTAAGTTGTGTACATTGTAAAAATCATGTAATTAATATTAATTTGGTTGGACGAAATTCACAAACAAATTCCTTTTGGCAATAAAAATATTTAAGCTTGAAAAAGTAAATTTTGCATTGTTTACAACAATCTAAAAAAACCTTTTTTTAAAAATGGATCGCATTTGTAAAAGACTCATTTTATATTAAACTCGCAGCGCCCACGACTTTGACAGCATGTCACTTCTAATTTTTTCTAAAATTAAATGAAGAAAAATTTGTTTTTATATATTTATTGTAGAGGTCTGTTAACAGTGTTAAAAGTTTTTAATCTTCTACAACAATAAAATGTGCTGTTTTATACCGGTAAAATTTGGTTCTTAAAAATTTAACTTTATTTTCTTTGCGAAAAGACGTATTTTAACGAAAAAAAATATTTTTTCCAAGGGACTTTCTTACACAATTTTACTTAAATCCATCTAGCAGGTTTTACTTGATGCGAACACAGACAGACAAAAATTCCAAAAAAATATATGTTTTGTATTCCATATCGATTTCTATCTACTAAATCTATCAAATATTTCATGTACAGAAATGGTTATGTACCAAATATTCTGGGCGAGTTTTTAAATTTTCCCTTTTCTTCCATTACAAACTTGTTTTTTTTTTATTGAATGCAAAAAGTGTAAAAGATTTAAGGGAAACAAGTAAAAATTTTATATTCAGCTATGGCGAATCTTATATACCCTTCACTACATATGTGATTATAATTTAGTAACTCCAATCAAATAAAAAAAATTACATTGGTGTGACAGAAAATTAAAAAATAAGAACAAAAAAAGTACCACATATAATTTTACATAAAAATAACATCGGCTTTTAATGGGTTAAGCATTTTTTAAAAATTTTAGTATTTTCTCGAAGATTACTTCAAAAGCTTTTGAATGATACCCACATTGTTATCCTTAAAAATATGGTGCACAATCGTACTTTTTATGAAAAGTTCATAGGCCCTTTTGTTGGAAAGTGTGCTCAGGCGCTCGGGCGATTTAAAATTTTTTTTTAATTCAATAGATTACACTTACAGATTGGTCTCATGTGAAAAACAATTTAAAATCTTAAAAATTAAAGAGTGTCCCCATACAACATGCATGCTTCTACGCGTATAATAAACTGTAAAAGGGCACCATTTTAAAATTAAAAACAAAAAATATCACTATATGGTCCGATGAAAAAAATGGTCCGATGTGGCAAAACTCTTGAACCGTTATAGACAGGCTGCTGTAATTACAAGGTACCTGTATTGCTAAGTCCGCTATAAAAAAATCATACCATAAATTAAAATGTATTACAATAGAGTTACTTTACTAAAGAAGATTTGTTCCAAAAGATTTGGAAAAATTAGAGGCAGGCGTGATGTTTTGGGCGCTGCCTCGAAGAACATTGACCAATCTTGCTGATTTTCCATTGCAAAATTTTTGATACTATGTCTGATCGATTGGCGTATTTAAATTTTCTCTAGCTTATCTAGTGCCTTGGCAAGGTTAATTTCAATCTGAACACGGACAAACAGACGGATATCGCTCAATCGGTTTCGCTGTGCATCAGAAAATATATATTTTATAGGGTCGCAAATGGATATTGCAGAAATTACAAACAAGAGTATTAAAAGTAGGCATTATAGATTCTGTAAAAGGAATTAAATCTTAACAAGCACGGAATTCATATCTGGAGAAATCTTTTCTCGAGAATAATTTTTTCCGTGAAAAAGAAAATAAAAATTTTTTAAAACACATAACTGTCATGAAATCAAAATTTTCATATTCATTTCTTTCACTGTTACCCTGGTGATGTTTCCTTTTTAAGCTTTTAATTAATTTATCATTGCTTTTATTATTTAAAACATTGGGCGTAAAAATTGTTCTTCCAAATGTGACAAGTGTGATATAAAATTCGTGATACATTCTTCTTTCATCTATTAAATCGTATCTGCAATCCAAATTTAAACTGTCCATTTGATTTATAATTGGATTTGTGAAAATGAGATAAAATATAATTTTTTCTTTTCCACACTGCTTTTGATTTTTTAGCGCCCTTATTATTTGACATTTAATTAACAAATGAACATTTATTGGCATATAAAAGGCAGGCTAACAATGATTCATTTTTAGGCCATCTTATCATTATTTTTAATGCAATGTCATTGTAGAAATGTTATAAAAATAACCAAAAATATTGCCAGGTATCATTGGCAGAAAGAATTTTTCTTTACCAATTCGGCGAGAAATCGTTATACGAGGGCTGCTATATATATTTCTGGCCTGGCAACACTGAGTGCTGCCAAGTGCAATCTGACATTTCCATTGGAAAGTTTGTCATTTTTAAGCATAATCGTACTCAAAACGTTTTGACGTACGACCATTATTTGTGTTGTTTACAGTGACTTGAAAAAATTAATATAAAAAAAAATGGAATTAACTCGTGAACATTTTCGTGCCATCATTTTTCACAACTTTCGACGTGGATTATCACGACAAGAGTACATTGATGAACTTAAATCTTTGTATGGCGATGAAGCACCATCCTATAGCATTGTGAAAAATTGGTATAATGAATTTAATCGTGGCCGAAGCTCGCTCAAAGACAAATTCCGTGAAGGTCGTCCAAAAACGGCTGTTGTGCCAGAGAACATTGATGCCGTGCGTGAACTCATAATGCAAGATCGACATGCGACATACCGAGAGATAGAGACATCCTTGGACATTTCTTCCCACAGCATACATTCGATACTGCATGAACACCTGGCCGTAAAAAAGGTTTATTCTCGTTGGATCCCGCACAATTTGAAAGTCGCTCAAAAAAAGGCTCGTGTCGATAGGTGCAAAGAAATGTTGCAAAAATACAATTGCGGTGCTTCAAAAGATGTTTATAAGATCGTCACAGGTGACGAATCATTGATCTATGCGTATGAGCCCGAAACGAAACAACAATCGACCGTGTGGGTCTTCAAAGACGAACAAAATCTAACGAAAGTTGTTCGTGGAAGAAGCACTTCGAAGCAAATGGTCGCCTGTTTCTTCGGAAAAACTGGTCATGTGGCAACTGTTCCGCTTGAGCAACGTAGGAACGTCACTTCTGAGTGGTACACTACAATTTGTTTGCCTGAAGTCATCGGAGATATTCGAAAAACCAACAAGAGAAGACGAATCATTGTTTACCATGACCATGCGAACTCTTACACATCGGCTCACACCAGAGCGTTTTTGACCGGCCAAAACGTCGAATTAATGGGTCATCCGCCGTACAGCCCTGACTTGGCACCTAATGACTTCTTCTTGTTTCCGCACATCAAGAAAAAAATGCGTGGTCAACGATTTTCGTCGCCAGAAGAAGCTGTTGAAGTGTTCAAAAGCCATGTTTTAGAGGTGTCTCAATCGGAGTGGAAAAGTGTATAAATCATGCTGGAGAATACTTAAAAAAACAATAAAACCATTTTTGATTATAAATATTCGCATTTTCACTATTAGGCCAGAAATATATAGAGCAGCCCTCGTATCTGTCATGAAATCAAAATTTTCATATTCATTTCTTTCACTGTTACCCTGGTGATGTTTCCTTTTTAAGCTTTTAATTAATTTATCGTTGCTTTTATTATTTAAAACATTGGGCATAAAAATTGTTCTTCCAAATGTGACAATTGTGATTTAAAATTTGTGATGCGTTCTTCTTTCATCTATTAAATCATATCTGCAATCTAAATTTAAACTGTGCATTTGATTTATAATTGGATTTATGAAAATGAGATTAAATATACTTTTTTCTTTTCCACACTGCTTTTGATTTTTTAGCGCCTTTACCATTTAACATTTAATTAAAAAATGAACATATAAGGCAGGCTAACAATGATTAATTTTTGGCCATCTTATCATTATTTTTAATTTAATTTTATTGAAGAAAAGTTAAAAAATAACCAAAAATATTGCCAGGAGGTTTCATCGCCAAAAAGAATTTTTTTTTCCACTTTTGCCGGGAAATCGCCATAACTGACAAAAGCGTAGTATTCACACAATTAGCTGATACTATTTATGTGGAATAAGTAAAGTTGCTTAACAATTTTTGAAAATATAAACCGAGTGCTTACTAATCACTAAACGTAAATCTTTAGCAAAATAAAAACAAATTAAAAAAGTTGTTAACTAAAATCGAAAGCTATAAATATTTCTCTAAAAATTCATTTTCATTATCTTCATCTTCCAATTTAAACACGTTGAAAATATTACAAAATATAAATATTTTTTTTTTTTTGCATAAAATAAATAAAATATAAAAATCTTTTTATAATTGTATTTTTTCAAAACAATAGATGTATGAGTGTATTTTCAAAGACAGTTATTTAAGTAAAATAATATTTATTTTTACACTCGTACTCATCATCGTACTTGTAGTAAACTTTTACAACTTTCATGGAGGTAAAATATCGATTACACTACTTCATAACTTGTAATAAAATAAACAAAAAAAAGGTAAAACAAAATGAAAAAATATTTCATTGTATTTATTTCACAGATGCATGGATACACGATGTTAAACAGTCATAGCGAAATGTCGTCATAAAGTCATATTTTTAATATTTAAATATAAAAATTACTCTGTCATACAAAAATTTACCACAACAATTTTTTTTATTATTTTTTATTCATTTTACTATGAAATCTATACCAGTAGGGAAACAAAATTTTAAACAGAAAAAAAAAGCGAAAGATGCATTTATTTGTTGTGTTTCAAAATAAAAAAAGACCCTTGTAAATATTTAAACAGCAAAAAAGTTGTATGTGAACACAAAAAAACAACAGTTAAGTATTATTACTGCGGTATGTTATTATAATATGAAATCGACACTCAGTCTTTAAAACTCTTAAATCAAAACATTGAAACGAGTTGCTGGCTGACATTGACCAAAGTAAAATGAAAGAAATTAGCTTAAATCAAATTGCTAGAATTTTTACAATTCTAACGCAGAGACTTGAAATTTTGTTAAAACAAGACATCAAAGAAAAAACAGTTTTGTATTTTTAATGGACAAATGAACCATAATATGTTCCCTGCAACAATGTTCTTTTCGCGAGTGGTAAGACTCCTAAAGAAAAGTCGCGCCAAGGGTACCATTTTCTCTTAACGAAAGTGTCCTTTTTAATCGGAAAATTAATTTATATCTTATTAATTTATTCGTAGAGCTGGGTCGAAAAAGATTCGAATATGAATAAAAAAAAATTAATGCTTTAAGGGATGTATTGTTTGTTATTTTCCCATGAATTAGTGTCAAATACAAGTCCATTATAACTTTCAAAATAATTAACCGTTTTAAATGTAAGAAAAAGAGTTATTCAAAAATAGTTCCGAATATTTCGGATACAACGTAGGTATATTGGTTTTATATTGACGAATTTAAACTTCTATAAGTTCTTCGTCAAATTCTTTAAAAAGCAATTAATTCTTTTCAGTGTCTGCAATTTATAAAGTTGCACCTTTTTGCTAAAAATGTGTAGGGGGAAATGCCACAAAAAAAGACCACCTCGTACGTAAATGGTAATAAAATTATGAATACATACATATAAATGTATGCTTATGTATATATTCCTAAGTACATCATATTTATTCATATATATAAGAATATAAGAATATATATAAGAATATCGCAATAACTAAAAATAAGAAAATAAAAAATAAAACAAAACAAAAGAAGCAACAAACGAGAACCTCATAAACAATAGTTTGTGTGAATAAACGTAGTTAAAAAGTAAAATTATTACCTTGAATATAAAGTACAACTACAAGTTACATGAGCGATTAATATAAAGAAATAAAAAAATTTGCAGTATGAGTGCAAAAGGGTCAATAAGAAATTTGTATGACAAGGAAAACAAAGTAAAGTGCTAAAGTTTTATTTTATTTTATGTTAATGTTATTTGTCTTGTTGTTGAAATCCATGTTTTGTCAGTTTTATCGCGTTTCTTTCATTTAGCTTAACACATAAAATGTTTTTAAGAAATTCTTAAAAGAAAATGACTTAAAAAGAACTGTGTTCGATATTAGCGTTATACTTTGTTAATAGATACACTTAGGAAAAGGTACTTTTTTGTTAAAATGTAATTTAAATAATTTTTTATTAAAAGTGATTTTTTTTATAAAAGTAAAAGTAATTTTTTTAATTAATGTACTTTTGTAAAACGTACTTTTTACAGGTACTTTTTGTAAAACGTACTTTTTATGTGAGCACTTTTTATTAATAAAGTTACTTTTCATCATTATACCTTTTTAGGATTTAAAACATTTTCACTAAAAATATTTTTTCCTAAACAAAATATTTTAATGAAAGGTACTTTTTTGTAATAGGCACCTTCATATAAAAGTTATTTTTGTGTATAAAAAAATATGTTTAATAAAGAGCACATGCATTTAACTTTATATTGAAATCAATCAATATTTTTTTCAAGTTACATATTTGCAAATATTATATTAAAAAAAATTATAGCAGCTTTAAAAAAAGTACTATTGTATTAAAGTTACTTTATATGAAAAATAAATACAATAAATGCAATACAATTAATACATTTTTTTAAATAAGCTTTTTATACATTATACACTTTTTAAAGTAGGTTATTATTAACAAAAGTACTTTTTGTTAAAATTGTGTTATTTGAAAAAGTGCCTTATTATGAAAGATATTCTTTAATAAAAGGTACTTTAAAAATATACTTTTTATACAAAAATGTTGTTTACAGAATCAGCTTTGTTTTAGCAGCAGTTTTTTAACGTATTTTTTTTTTTTTTGCAATGTAGTACCTTATAAAAAGTACTATTTTAGAAAAGGTACTTTTAATTAAAAGTACTTTTAAAAATATTTTTTTTTGTAGAAGTTTTTTTCTGAAATGAACTTTTATAAAAAGTACTTTTCTAAAAAAGTGTTACGTGAAATTCTATTTTTAATATTTTAATTTTTTGAAAAGATTTTTTGAATAAATTGTTTTTATAAAAGACTATTACGACACCACTTTGTCCGCGTATTATTGATAATTTTCCTAAAATACAAATTTAGAAAATATGTTTTCAAATTATAATTTTAGAGATCTGTAAACAGTGTTTAAAATTTTCCATCTATAAAAATAAAATGTGCTGACAACTCTTTTAGTACTTTAAAATTGGGTGACTTCACATTTGTATTTTTTTTCTCTTCAAAATAACTTATTTTTACGAAACAGAAAGAATTCTGTAGTTGAATCAAGCTTCTAAGGGACCTCTACACAAAATTCTATTCAAATCCGTTCAGTAGTTTTTGCATGATGCGAACACAGACAGACAAACGAGAATATAGGATAAAAATCCAAAAATAGGTGTTTTCTAATCCATTTTGATTAAACTCTGCACTAATACCAAAATTTCTAAAAAATATTTAATGTACAGAAAAGACCCGTTTTATTTTTATTAAAGATAGTTTGAGAAAAAAAATATTTTTAATATTTTATTTTTATTATTTTTATTAATGTTATGTTAAATTAATTTTAATTTCTGATCCAATAAAAAAGCACCTTATCACTGCATCTAGTAGTAGTCATTGATCTACAGGCAATCCCCTACCTAGGAAAGCAATACAAATACAAAAGACCACAAAAAAAGCTTGTTTTCACTTTTCCTTAAGAAATTTTTTGTATTTTACAATTTGGCTTTAAGACATACAGTCAGTCCTCTTTCCTTTTAACACTCCTTTTACTGGGCCAATAGTTTATTGAGAAATGTCTATGTATGTTAAAATTTAAAGCTTATTTTGAAAATTTATCTCTTTTTCTTGTTTTGGACAATAATTTTTTTTATTCATTATTTCTTTTATTTATTAAATTGATTCTTTGTTTTTTTTTTTTTTTTTTTTTTTTGAATAATTAAAAAAAAGGTATTTTCCAAAACAATACTGCATTAAAGTTTGTTAAACCTTTACTGTTAGTCACAATTTCAGTACGATTTGAAAAATTTTGCACAATATTTACAAACAATTAAATTAAAACACATATTTGCTTATTGTAAAATTAATCAACACTGATCATTTCACGCTACTTTGTTTTTTGATTTAAAAGTGCAAAGCAAACAAGTTTAAACTTAAAGCATTTAAAACTAAATATTTTCTTTATTTTCATTTAAAATTTATTTATTTAAAAAAATTAAAGTTGCAGCACTTAAAAATAATAAATTATAAATCCAATTAGTTTAAACAATGAAATTATTTTTTCTTGTTACTGCGATGATTCATGAAATGTAGATTACGAGTAAAAAGTCTAAATTCCGGCCATAAAAATTAATTTTTAATTTAAGCGTAAGTACACCCACCCACCCTTTTCGAAATACTTAATTTTAATAATTATTATTATTAATTTAATAACAATAAATACTTTCATAAATTTCATTAAGAGGACCAATTATGCAGATTTGGTTGGATTAAATATTATTTTAAAAAATAATTTTTAATTTTATGAAATAACAGTGTGCGTCAAAGTAATAACGTCAATTTCTGTAAAATTTTCTTAATCTTTTATTTTTTAATTCCCCTTGTTCTTATACCTTTACCACAGGTGGAAAAATACTAAGTTTGTAATTCCGTTCCGATCCCATAAAGTTCTTATGCGAAGTCGATTAATCGATGTCCGTCTGCCCGTCCGTGTTAGTGTTTAAATCAACTTTGCCCTTCATGAGCTAGAAAAAATTTAAATACGCCAATCAATCGGAAATAGTTTTGAAAATTTTGCTATGGAAAATCAGCAAGATCGGTCCATGTCCTTCGAGGCAGCGATCAAAAAACCACGCATGTTTCTTATTTTTTCACATCATCGGGAATAAGTCTAGTTTAGTGAAGTGACTCCAATTGAAAAAAGAAATATATGGGGCGATAGATAATAAAAAAATATAAAAAACATCGTCGGGACTTCTTTATAGCATATTCGCCGGCGAAGTAAAATAACTAATAAAATGGCTATATCTATCTATCTATCTTTCTTATCTCTCATCTGTCCCTTTCCTAAAGAATGTAGCACGGTTACGAAAATAACTAAATAGGCATTATTGCCTGAAGTGCTACTTCTCTTAAAAAATAACTTTCGCCTTTATTTTCGAGTTATCGACCTCTGAACTTTAATTAGAAAAGTACGGTTGTACACCATATTTTTGAAGATAATAGGTCAATGATACCTATTATCCTTTAAAAGATTTTATGGAGATCTTTAGGGAAATACAAAAATTTTTGAAAAATACTTAACCCATTAAGAGCCACTGACATTTTTATAAAAAAAAAATTTTCTTAATATTTAATTCCCTGTCACCGGAATTTATTTATTTATTTATTTTTTTATTGACTGAACTAGATTTACATACATGGAAAAGGGTATATAAGAGTCTGCAAAGCCAAATAATCGCTCTAACTTGGTTTAAGTGGATTTGCGATTAGATATTTTATGAAATAGACAAAAGCACTATTTTTGGCACATATTTCGTCATGATATTTGCAAGTTAAGGGATGCTAATTAATACAATTTTATGTTTTAATTGCCAAACAAACCTTATTATTGAATGTTTGACTTCAACAGAACAACTTTTAAATTTGGTGGTTGCTCTTTTATCTCAAAATACTTGCCACGTTTACACTGAAGTTAAAAAATTTTTTTTCCGTTAAGCTAATAACTTTGCATAAAAAATAGTTTTGTTTGTTAATTGTTGAAAACAGCTTTTGAGTTAAATGTATTTATTTTTAAAGTATTGTTTAAATGAAAAATATAAATAATTTGACAATATTCATTAGAAATTAAAGGAGAATATGTTGAAACATAACAAAATATTATTTGGCTAAAATGTGTTTTTCTGCGATCTAATAAAGGCTTTCCTTCGTAAAAATAAATTTAAATTTATTTAATGAGTCTTACAATTATTTTTATTGTTTTAGTTTTGTTTATTTATTATTTTTTTTCTGAAATGAGTTATTCTTTCATTAAATTATTTATCGTTTATTTAACTTTTGAAGATAAAACACGTTTACATGAAACTCATGTACGGTCAATTTTTTTTTTAAATTTTAGCTCGATATTGTCATTTTCATAATTCATTGATTTTTTTAAACAACTATTTGTAGTGATTTAAAAACGAAAAAGTTGTTACACATGGAATTACATTCGTATTATCTCTAAAGAATAACACTCGTAATGAATGTATTTTCTGCTTCTAAGATACTGGTTTTTTGTCAAAGTAGCGAGCCATAAATATTTAGTACACGTATGATATCTGAGAGATTGAGAAGTACTAAGAGGGAAAGAAAAGAAAGAGAAGAGGAAAAATTATAAAAGAAAGTAAGAATGACTAACGCCGTATGGAAAATAGCATCATTTAAGTCATAAAATGTTGCAGTGGAAACGAGCCGAAGTCATGGTAAAAAGGAAAGAAAAAAAAACGACTGCGGAGTAGCATACGCCTCTTTATCGTGACGTGAACTTCTAAAAGTATGGATTCTTTCCACTGGAAATTCATGCAATTTTTTCTTTTATATTTTTGCTTTCATTCCTTACTCTGTGGCAGCCATCCGCTAAACAAAACTCTGTGATTCCGGCATGACTACAACTTATCAATGTTTTGCTTTGCAAGTATGCACCATCAAGACCAAAATACGCTTTGGCAAATTCACCCACAAAGCCCTATTTACTAAAGAGGCCTTACAGATGACTATTGTCACATATGCTGTTAGTCCTCTCATTTTCTTTTTTTTTTTTTCACGATATACCGGGACTTTCCTGACATCTTTAACGGCTCTTTTTTTAATCTAGACTCCACAAGGTTTTAACTTCAAGTTCCTAGCATGTGTTAACTATTATACACACACAAAACACTTTATCAGTGTTAAAACTAACAATTAATTCAATTCGTTTTTAGCACACATGCACGGGCAACAACATTAGTTTTTAATGTTTATGTTACAATGTAAAGATTTATAAACATTTGCATGACAAAATTATTTTCCCTTAAAAATTAAAAAAAAATTTACTAATTATAAAACATACATTTAATTTTTTCTTTACATGAATTTTCTTTAAGTTTTTTTTTTTCTAGCTCAGTCTAAATACCAAAAAGCGTCTGCATCTATACAGGCACACCAGACCACAATAGTTTGTAGCTCCTAGCAGATTTGAAGACATGAGTCCTAAAAACCAGCAGTCTGAGCTAATACAGAAAACAGCGATGAATAATGTGCTGTTTCTGTATTACAGTCGATCAATCTGTAGAAAGAAAATTTATATAAAAATAACTCAAAAAACTGACTGTTTTTTATACAATTTTTTCTGATGAATTGATCGCCTGTAATAGAGAAACAGCACATAAATGAAACAAATTATTTGTTTAACATGTAAAACGTTAATTTTGGGTAAATTGTAACTGATACGTAGATTTTTTAAGAAAATTTTTTTATGTATTAAAATAAGTTACTAAAATAAGTGTTCGATCGACTTTCAGATAACATGTCTATTTATATACCCCTTGTTACAAAAATGGAAAAAGGGTATACAATATCCATGTCGGACCTCATAAAGTATATATATATTTTGACTTCTTATCCATAGCGAAGTCGAAGTCGTCTGTCCTTCTATCCGTTCGTTTTAGTTTTGAAATCAACTTTACCAAGGTACTAGATGAGTTAGAAAAAAATCTAAATATGCAATCAATCAGACATAGTTTCTAAAAATTTTCTATTAAAAATTAACAAGATCTGTCCATTTGCTTAGTGGAGGCAGGCAAAACACCACGCCTACCTCTAATTTTTCCATATCTATTTGAATATTAAAGTAGCTCCATTAAAAAAGCAAATATATGGGGCTATAGAGAATTCAAAAATAAGGAAAAAACAGCCAGTTAAAAAAAATGACGCTCACGCATTGTTTCTGAGTTATGGGCCTGTACACTTTTCATAGAAAACTACAATTGTGCACTATATTTTAAAAGATAACAATATGGATTTCACTTAAATGCTTTTAAGAGATCCTTTAAAAAATAATAAAATTTTTAAAAATATTTAACCCATTAAGAGCTGATGGCATTTTTAGGCAAAATTATTTATAGTACTTTTTTTTCCTATTTTATACTCTCTGTCATCCCAATAAACGGTATATAAAATTCGGCAGAACCGAATATAGCACTCGCACTTGTTCAGGTTTATTTTCTGTTTTAAAACGCTGCATCTTTTTATTTTAAATAAAATTTTCTGCAATTTAATATGTTTTTAAAAGACTTAAAAACACCAATAGCGCATGTGGTTTTTATGAAACACAATGTGGGGAACACTTTATTTCGTAAATTAGATTCAATATTTTTGTTATGAATGGCCCAAAAATCCTATACCCGTTTGATATCTATTCAGATTATTTTGGTAATTTCCACAAGGAATAATTGCGCCGAAAGAACTTTTTTTATAATGAATTCTTTTATAACTCCAAATTGAGAAATAAAATGCAATACAAATTCCTCAACTATTTATTGGTTTTGATTCAATAACTGATATGTGCTCTTTAAATATTTTTGTTTTTATTTTATTTTTAACCTTTTTTTTAATAACAATTACAAAAATTACTTAAGTCTTATAATTTTATTTTTTACGTTAAAAGCAGTAAATTGCCTGAAATTTTAGTCTGACAATATTTGTACTGAAAAAATAAAAATGTTTTTTAAACTACTAGTAGGGTCAGATTAGTCCAATATTTAACCAAAGATACATTACCACTAAATTATAAAAAAAAAACAAATTTTGTCCTTTCTAAATGCTTATTAAGAAATAAAAGATTCTACTCAGTTTTAAAAAAGAAATTTAACATTTCTTATATTATAAACAAAAATTTGTCATTATATGTCAGCAAAGATTGAACAATTATTTGTTAAAATAGTGGTTACTTTTCATTTAGTCGGATATTTGAATTAGGTAGCAACACTGGCTGGAAAGGTTTAAAGTGTTATTTTCGCTATAATATCTTCACAAATAAGGAAAATTTTCAGTGCCACGTGTTTGTAAATTTTTTCAAAAATTATTTGAAATTGAAATACTTTTAAAACACAACTAATTAAATTTTTCACTCATTAATTTCTTCCAGGCTTTTGGGTATTTTTATATATAAATTCATAAGAAAATTAATAACCAACAACCATGTGCATCATAAATTTTAATTTATTTCACTGACGTTACTATAATTTTAACAAATATGTCTTACCATATCATTTATCATTATCTGCTTGATTAATTACAAGTAAAAATTATATTTAACTTCGTTTTAATAAATTTGCTCCACTTTAAATAATTAAAAATTTAAAAATTTCTTTTTATTAATGGCTTAAACAAACTTGTTGTTTTAAATTATCTTGTCAAAAGTAAAAAAAAACTATGCCAAACGGCAAAATAGTGAAACATTTGTGAAACGTGCTTAATAATTTAAATTATTTAAATATTTCAAGCAAGTAAATACTTTAAAGATTTCAGTTTTTGCTACTTGAAGTGCTACTGTATCAGTTATTGTTTTCTTCAAACACAAACGAACATATGCAGTTTAACCAAATTCAGCCGACTCATGTGTATCTGGCTTAAAGCAGCAAACTGTCATTAATTTGAAAAAGTTCATGCTTGTGAGACAATATTAATTTTTCCACTAAAAACCTAATTAAGTTAAAGATAAAAAAATATATAAAAATAAAAATTCCTTAGTTAAAAAAGTTAATGGAAAAGTTTTGAAAAAAAACTACCTCAACTGCAGTAATTAATTTTTATAAAGAATTATTCAATTCACAATCAGTAGAAAGTGTGCTACGTCGTTGGATTCTACAATAATAAAACAAACATTGTTTTTTCACATGTCTTAAAAGAAAAATGAAATAATTTAATTATATTTTAGTAATTTTAAGATTAATTTTAATTTATTTAATTTTAATTTCAAATTTATTGTTCAATTTTCAATATTTTCACGTCTGTACTTGTAGTTGATACAACATACAATTTACAATGGTTTGTGAATTGAACAAATGAATGTAATTAAAACGTAATGAAAAAAATAAATTTTATCAAATATTTTGTTATTTTAACGAAACACTTGCTTAACTTCTGTTCTCATTTAATCGTGTTTTTTAGCACGTAATTTCATCTTTTATAATTTTCATTTTTGTATGATGAATCATCATTATTTATTAAAATCCTAGTTGCTTTTATTTTAATTCATTCATTTTTTTATTATCACTGTCTTTACAAGCATTTGCGATCATACAAATTGTTTTATACTCTGCAATATTGCACTTTCTAAGGGAAATCTATTTTTTAAGAACAAAAAACAACAACAAAGAAATAAGAATTTTTAATATCTTTTATCTTTTAACACAGGTATTAAAAGGGTGTATCTAAGCTTGTAAATTTGTTTGTAATTTCTACAATATCCTTTTCCGAACCCATAAAGTATACATATTCTGAGTTCTTATTCGTATTGAAGCTGCTGTAGTCAAAGTGGTAAACACGTTGACTACAAACCTAGTTGTTTCAGGGTTCAAATCCTGCGGCAATCGAAAAACATATTCAGAATGAACAAAAAAACGTGCAGTCTCCTTCGTCGGTACTTTCTCATAGCAGATTCGCCGGCGAAGTAAAATAAATAACTCTCTCTCTCTCTCTCTCCTTTTACCACCTGTCTTATCTCTCATATATCCCTTTCCTAAAGAATGTAGCACGGTTACGAAAAATAACTAAATAGGTTTTAATGCCTGAAGTGCTACTTCCCTTAAAAAAAAAAAATAGCGAAGTCGATTGAGCGATGTCCGTCTGTCTGTTATTGTTCGGATTAAAATCAACTTTACCAAGGCACTAGACGAGCTAGAAAAAATTTAAGTACGCCAATCTATCAGACATTGTTTTGAAAATTTTTCTATAGGAAATTAGCAAGATCGGTTTATGTTTTTCCAGGCAGCGTAGCACCACGCCTGTCTCTAATTTTACCGTATCATTTTGAACAAATCTAATTTAGTTTAGCAAATCCAATAAATAACAAAAATAAAACAAATATATGGGGCGATAGAGAATTAAAAAAAAGGAAAACCATCAGGTAAAAAAATGACTCTCATCCATATTTTCTGAGTTATGGGCCTCTGAAGTTTTCATAGAAAAGTACGACTGTGCACCATATTGTTTTAAGTTATCAGTATGGATATAATTTAAAGGCTTCTGAAGAGATTTTTAAAAAAATAAATTTATTAAAAATACGATAACCCATTGAGAGCCGATGATCATTTTATATATAATTATTTATGGTACTTAATTATTTATTTATTTTTTCTAATTTTTTCCTGACTCCCTAATATTTATTTTTTTTGGGATGGAGTTACTGCTCTAAACTAGACTTAGATAAATGGTGAAGGGTATATAAGATTTATCGAATATAGCACTCCAACTTTTTTTTTTTCGGACAACAATTTAATTTTTATTTAATTTTTATTAAATATTTAACTGATGATTTATTTAATTTATTTATTTATTTAATTAAGAAACATATACAACATTTTTTAATTGATTACTTTATTTAACCAATTATATATTTCAGAAGAAAAAATTCAATTAAAAACAAGTAAGAGTGCTATATTCGTCTATGCCAAGTCTTATATGCCCATCACTATTTATCTAAATCTAGTTTAGTGAAGTAACTACACTAAAAAAAAAAAAACAAATAAAGAGGTGACACAATTAAAAAATTAAAAAAGAAAATACAAAAAAATGCCATAGGCTTTTAATGGGTTAAGCATTTTAAAAAAATATTAGTATTTCATTGAATATCTCTTCAAAATCTTTAAAATGATTAAATTGATATTTTAAAAATTTTAAAAATTTCAGAGGTCTATGACTCGAAAATATAGGCGAGCGCCAATTTTTTCACTTTATATTTGCTTCTTATTTTCTATCGCCTCATTTATCTGTTGTTGTTTATTTGTGATTAGAGTTATTTCATTGTTCCAAATGATATAGAGAAATAAGAAGTAGGCGTGGTGCTTTGCCCGCTGCATCGATTAACGTATTTAAATTTTTTTCTAGTTGATCTAGTGCCTCTAGTGATTGCAACACTAACACGGACGCCCAGACAGACATCGTTCAATCGACTTCTCTGTACATAAGAAGTCAGAAATAGATATTGTAGCAATTATAATTGGAATGACAAAATTAGTTACATACTTTTTATACTTTTTGTGGTGAAGGCTATAAAAATAATTGCATCAATTAAAAACTTAATTAAATTCCAATCCGAAATGAGTAAAATTTTAATTGGTACACAAACTTTTTTCTGTAAATGGTAGCTTTATATGGGATGAGGAATGGCAGGTCATTCTCATTTTACGCAGAAATGTGAGAATTGAATAACAAAAGCCTACAAAGTAATTGAGTATTTTATGCTCTATTTATTTAAGAAAATACCCGATCTGAACACAAGAGTCATTGACAATGACACTTAGACCTTTAAAATTAAAATCAATCAGTTTTATTTATCATTTGCTTTAAGGTTTAATCGATTAGTATTTTCCCCTATCAGTGGCCTTTGGAAAATTTTGAATTCTTGAAAACTAAGGCTTTTCAAACAGTAGTTGTTTGTGTCGATGGCTTTTTGATAAATTTAAAATTTATATGTAGTTTCTAATATGTAAAAGTATGATTATTCAAAAAGCCTAAAACATTATAATGCAAGTTGTTAAAAAATAACCTTTAGACGGTTATTTTTATTAAAAGAATAAATGGAAAATATTGTGGAAGTAATTTTTATTTCTGGCAGTTTAATTGTACTAAACTTTTAAAGCCCTCAAAGCATTAAATTTAAGGTTGGAATTATTTTTTTCAATTTATTAAGTTTTATGATCATTCATTTTCTTTAAGGTTACAATAATTTTTAACCCAAATAGAATGACTCACTAAACAGAGCTGAACAAAAATACTCTTTTATTTATTCACTTATTTATTTTTAAGCAAGAATTGACACATATTTTTTTAATTTGAAAAATAACAAATTCAATAATGGCTGTGGAAATTTTTTCTGCTTAAATTCATTAAACTGTGTACGGAATTTCCTCTTTTATTTTATCTTTTTGGCAACTGAAAGACTTCTTTTCTGTTTAATTTTAAAGGCAACCAGTTAGCAAAAAAAAAACGACAAAAAAGGTTAATCAGCCATGAGTAACGACAATTTTTATCTTAAATTAACACAATAAATGCAAAGAAGATATTTTATATTTGTGTTATGAATGAGAATTGATTTTGGTTTAAATAACACAACGTTTTAAAAGAAAACCTGTCAAAAAACATAAAAAAGCTAATAAAAAAATATTTCGTGGAAATTTAAATGGACAAATTTTTTTAGTCAATAACTTAAAACTGTTGAAATAAATGGGTTTGTTGGGTCAACAAAAGATAAAAAGACTTAATAATTCTTAAAAACTAAAATTTGTAGCAATGAGCGGCTGTCAGTTTGTTAAAGTTATTCAATGAAATCTGCAAAATTTTGAAGTGCAGTAAAATCTATGATTTAATTCTTATACAACCATTATGCTAGAAACACAACTTGGACGAACGATGAATTTTGTCCAAAAAGCAAAAAAAAAAAAAAAAACGAATTCGTCATAAAAACTCCGTTGTGTAAGTTTGTCGTATGAAACTTTTACTTTTGTTTACTTTTTGTGAGTTGATAGGGTGACCATGTAAAAAAAAAATATTTAAAAAATGGAATGAAACATTAAAAAAAAAAACACAACTAAAAGTTAATTTTATGTTTAGTTACTAATTTTCGCTATGATACAAATAAGTTAATTATTCAAGTAAAATTATTTTATTTACTGAATTACTTAGAAGCTAAAATTAAACACAGCCACATTGTACTGACTTGTTCGCTTTATTTAAATTATTAAGCAAGAAAAATTGATCCAAAGTTTTTGTGTTAATTTTAAAAGAAAACAGAAAAATGTAACACTAGCATAACACAGCGTAGCATTTTCTGAATCGCTACCTGCGTCATTAGAAATATTGGCATTTATCTTTTTAGCAAACTAATTTGATTAATAAGAATACAAGAATTATTCACAATCAATTTATGTTTGTTTTGTTAAATGAATTCTACGCACAGTCTATAGCTTTCTCGTTGTTCTGTTTAATAATAGTCGCATATATTTGTTGGTTTTGCTTTCTGCTAAACAAAATGGCTTTTTAGCGACGAATACCATTTATTTATTTTTATGCCTTGCACATCACAGTAGATGTATGTGAAGGAAGTATGAATGCGCGATGCCTTGCCTTGTGTACAATTTTATATTTTTAAATTTTTAAATTATAAGTCGAAATAATTAAGTGTTAAAACCAAATTATTAATGTTAATTCCGCTTAAGCTTAAATATATTTATATTTTTAAATTTATAAAAAAAGAAAAATTATTACCATTTGCGTTCAAATTTAAAAAAAGAGAAAATAGAAAAAAAAAATTGAATGTAAATTCAACGATCGATTGGGTGTTGGTAGTAAGCTTGACTATCGGTTTGGGACTTGTGGGTCGTTTTGCCGATGGCTCTTGGTCAATTTTTTTTTAGATGTTTACATTTTTATGTTGGCAATTCAAGCAGAATATGTTGAAATTTAAAATTGATTTTATTTTTGCTAAGCAATGCCGCTTAGCTTTTATTTTCGCATATAGAGTATAGATAATCCACATGATGATGAAAGACAAACACATGTCACATAACATCTTAAAATTCTTGCAACTTAAATATTTAGCGTTTTTTCCTGCTGCTGCTGCAGGTACCGAGTTTAAAAAATCATTCGTTGTGCTCTTAAAACTAAATCTCTATTAAAATTAGAAAAGTTATTTCAAGAGATTTGTTTAAATTTTAAAACAAATACACGTGTGAAAAAAAGCTCATTATATAAGTTGTACACAAATTAATTAAAATTTTCAAGTAGTCACGTTCTAAGATACTTGCAAGAACGGCTTACAATGTCTTGTAAAATATCAATTAACCTTGAAGATAATAACTTTATAACTGATAAAAAAGAGTAGTATGTGTGGTAAGAAATTGGAAAAAAGTTCGATGATAAAAAACTTTGTTATCATGTCATGCTACAAATACGTCTCATGCTGTAATGTGCACTCGACATCGCTCAGGATTATTTGTCGTTCATTGGTTAAATTGATCAACTTAAAAAATTTTCAAAAGCAGATTTATTAAAATTTTTTTATTTTTTTTTTAAATAACACTATTCTAACAATAACATATATTTCATTTCAATATTTATATAATTTTTTTTTTATTTTTTGCAGACTTTCTAAGTTCTTATAATTTTACTGATTTATTCTTTAAATAATTAAGTCTTCCATTCATTTATTTATTTTTTTAAACAATAAACAAACAATAAAAACTTAAAAAAACTTATTTTATTTGTCATACTTAAAAAAATATCCAAAAAAACCGTTGAACATTATCTTAAGAGACCTGTTATTATGACCCTTGAGAAATTCTTAATAAACCAAACACTTTAATACCCAATGAACGCAACACAATAAAAAGAAACAATAAAAATAAATAATAAAAAGAATTAACATTAATCTGAAAACAATAAATATTTATTTTTTTATTTAAAAAAAATTAAAAATATATATAAAAAAGTTTGTTGTTGTTGTTTTATAAAATTTTTATATTTTGTGTTATAAAAGCCAAAGTGTCAAGAATTTCTCAAACAACAAAAAAAAAAAAAAAAGAAAAGACTGTCAAATGTGAAGAACCTAAACTGAAGGGTTATTTTTTACAGCTTGGTATTTATGTGATTTGTTTCAAATTTAGACATTTCAGTAAGAATTGCAATTTCGTTGTACAGGAACTTAAGTTCAATTTCCACGTAGCAAATATTTGACAAAATATTATTTATTAAGTTAATGCTTACACTATGAAGCAAAAATTCAATTGAAAGGTGATGATGATTCATAATTTTAAAAAATAATACGTGTCCCTAATTAATTTTTAGACGTCTCTCTTTCTCTTTCTTTCAGAGCGTGTTGATTGTGCAGGACAGTTTCGGTCTAAATATCATGATATAAAAATTCCACTTTCTTTTTTTTCGTCGCCATATTAACGTTCTGACGTTTGCGGGAATTATAAAGATTCGTGCTACCATATCAATTTCGAAGATCCTGTTTTTCTGTTCTGTTTTGCTTTTTTGTTTTATATGTAAAGTCAGAAATAATTTCCATATTATCACCAATTTAAAGAACAACAAGAACATACAATAATTCAGAAGCAAATAAATCTTTTTAATGAAATAATATATGAAAACTTGAAAATTTTTCGGGATATATTATTTATAAAATGGGGTTAAAGGGATTTGGGTTCAGACTTTTAAGAAATAATATTAACACATATGTGAATGTTTTATCTGATGGTGGCCCTTATAAGCTAAAAAAAAGGAATTTATTAAAGAAAAAGATAAAAATTAAATTAAATTTTTTTAAAGACTTCTTTCAAATTCGGTTTTTAAATAGAGAAATGAAAAAAAAATTAAAATTTGGTATAGTAAAATATAAAAAAAATATTTTTATAATAAGTTTCAATAACAAAAAATTAAAAAATTATAAAAATCTTCTATTGCTTTTTTGGTTTGCTAAAATCCTAATGATTTAAAAAAAAAAATTCGCAATATCGTTCTTTAAAACATCGATGTTAAAAACATTACTAAAAGAAACGATACGTCGATGTCACAAATATTTTTATACATAAATTCACCATATTTTATATGAAACACAAGAATTTTCTTCAAAATTTTATTTCTTTCAATTGCTATCCAATAATTTTCATATAGAGTTCAGTCCTAGAAGCCCATTTCAAATTACACATATTTAATTAAATATTTCCAAAATTTTTTTGGTCTTATTTATATCTGTGGCAACGCAAATTTATTTGTCAAAATGAGCCGCAGAATTCTGTTATGCTTTCAATCACAAAAGTACTAATTCTTGAAAAATTTGTAAAGTGGGCAAATTTTAGAAAAAAATCTGAATTTAAATACTTCAAAGAAAAGTCACTTGATAAAATAATAACACCGAGATGGATCAATTGTGCGTGTGCTAAATATCCTCGCATGTCATATAAATAGTAAATCCTAAACATTACTTATACTTTTGTATGGTATAGAAACTATATATTAAAAAAATAATGAAAAAATAACCAGTAGCTTAGTGTCAGGTCTGAAGGGCTTACTGAATCGTAACGGATACTCATATAAAATTTTAACAAAGTTTTTATTACTGTAGCTCGCACTTACAGAAATTAATAAAAGAATAAACGAAACCAAAGGGTGTTTTCATATGTGAAGCAGTTTGAGGTACCTTTATGGATACAAAAATTAGTTTTTAAAAATTTTCGTTTGCAATTTTTAGTTGAGATTTGATGACCCACTCTGTCTGTTTTATGGCCGGTTTTTTGGCAATAATCATTTCCCTTTAAGAACATATTAATATTTAAATAAATAGTTATGTCCTCAATTATGAGTTGGTTTTGAATTAAGGCCGCTGCCATATCAATCGACCGCTAGTCTTTGGCCGTAGTGTAGCTGTAGCAGGTATCACATGCTACTAATTGGTTTTCAAAGACAAATTCCTTTTAACTAATCAACTTAAGAAATATAAAAACAAGGAATAACTCATATTCAATCACGATTAAATTGCTTAAAGAAAGTTCATGCACAACATAAAATTTAATGTAAGCTTCTAGAACACATTCCACCACAGTAATACCGAGTTTACATAGAAAAAAGTGCAAAATCATTTTTTTTCACGTTTTTCACCCACAAAACTCAGAACTGCTGCAAAAAAAATTTTCATATGTGAACTCGGTACTATTCTGTTGATATTGAATGGTATCGATGTAGCCAATATGATGCGAGCATGAAATTGGCCCACTAAGTCGCGTGATCGTACACCCTTAGATTTTTCTTATGCAGTTATTCGAAGTTAAAGGTGTTTGTGAACAAGTCAATAACCAACTGTGCATTACCTCACGTCTCCACTAGCCATCAAATTGAACAAGACATGCATATATCGCCGGCAGAACAACGTTATTAATTTATTTATGATCTTGTATGTGGCGAAAACATGTCGATGTTCGTGTTCTCTTTGAGCATAATTTTCAATTTGTGGTCAGGGTTGTTTCAATGTTTTATAAGAAAAAGAGTGTTCAATAGATGGCGTTAATTCGAAATAGAAAAATCATACTAAAAGTTATATGTGATGGCGAACATCATTGCTCAGACAAATGTTCGGACAACAATGGTTGCACATGGACGAAACGTGAACATTGAGTGTCAACATTAGCCGAATTCATGTGCGACATCATGTTCAACCCAATTTGATGGCTCGTGGTGACGTAGGGTTACAAGAGAAAAGTAAACACTGCATTAACAAATTTTAATAACAATTAAGTAAAACGGCATATAGATGCGATGATGAAATTTAAATGGAACTGGCTTGTTGGCAGAAACTCTACACTCAGACTACATGGAGCTAAAGAAAATCCGTTTTTTATAGATACTGTAACTTTTAATATGCTAATTTATTGTCCTGGTGTGATAGAAACTTACATGCAATATAATCGTTCCAATGCTTTAAATAAAATAAACTGCCTTAGTACTTTTGAATTATAGAAGATACTGATTTACCATTTTTCCGTGTCAAGTTATTTCAGTTGAATTTACTTAAGAAGGAAATACTGAATTTCTTAAGATCTTAAATTTTCGAGCTCTTTGTCTCTCTTTTATACTAAATTGTTATATGGATGCAATATGTTCTTTCGAGTTTAATAATTTTTTAAAGAAAAACTGCATTAGAGTCGAAAAAAAGTCAGCTGTATACAGTGGATAGAGAAAAATAGATTCAGTGTTGGTTATTGTTGTTTGTGCTTAAACTTTGATTTTCGTCTTGACTTTATTATTTGAACAAAAATCTTTAGTTTTCTTTTTTTTTAAATAAAAAAGAGAAGTTTTCTGAAATGTCCATCAAACTGTCATTTCACCTTTAATGATTAAATCGGTGATTTTATAATTTTGTCGGGATAATTAGCGCGATATTTTTTAAGTTTAAGTAAAACAGCGGACAATAAATAAGTGCTTCTTTTCAAATATTAAATCATTATATACTTTAACGAGAAAATCGGTCAACAAACGTTCACAACAAGTGTTTTTTTTTTTTTTTGGAACGTTTTAATTTTGCTATCATTGTTTTCTCTTCTGACTGTTTACACCTAATTTAATGTAAAGTTAGAGCACAATCGTTCTTATTGTTTTTGTTTGATTTTAAACGAAACAAATCGAAAGCAAAAGTTTCGTTGTTTTTATTTTCGTATCCTGGCTTATTTAACGATTTTATTAAAATTTTCTCTAGCTTTTTAAAAATGGTAGTCTGGCAACAATTTGAAAAATGTAGTTATTTCATTGCGTTAGCGTTAGCTTTAATACAGTGGTAAAATTGTAAACCAATGTATAAAATAAATTTGCATAAACGGCCATAACCAAAACATGTTCTCTGTGGATCTGACGTTTTGAAAAAGGCACAAAAACGGATGTTGAAAAGTCTGTGGCATAAATAATAAATTGAATCCTTCTACACTCTTATATTTAATATTGAGTGGTTTACCTAATTATTTAAAAAGACTTGTCTGTCTATGTCAAATGACATTTGAATTATCTTATTAATTATTAAAGATATAAATTTTAAATAATTTTGCTTAAAGCCTTGTTAATGAGTTAATTAAAGATTTAAATAATTTATAACACTTCAAACACTATCATAACATATTAAGGCACGTGTTTGAAAGTTGTATCAAACTTTGGATCAAACATTTTAGTTGTAATCCACACTTCAATATGGGATTTTATTGAAATAAATAAAAATGCTGTTTTTTTTTTTTTTGTCTAAAAGCGTTAAACGTTTTGAATATTTAATGAATCTTCATTAATAAAAAATGTTTGTCCATTTCATTTTCTTTTTCTTGCCTCTGTGTGAGTGTTTCAAATGTCTGAGTATGTGTTTAATAGCCAAATAGTATTTAAATTTAGCCACGCGTTTTGGATTAAGGTTTTAAACGATTTTTGCATTTTAACTGAGCTGCGGTCATAAAATGTAAGTAAAAAGTAATTGGAACTTAAATGAAAAAGTTTTAATTGAATACTTGTTGAGATAGGTTCGTGCATATTGGTGTTAGTTTGGTTTTAAATTTGAAAACCTTTTTATTTTAATGGGAAGGATCACGCATTATTTATATAAATATTATAGGAACTTAATAAAATAAAAAAAATTTGAAAGTAATGATTATTTAATTATTTATTCCTTGGGCTGTACGCGAACTAAATCAATTTTTCTATATAAATTTTAAGTAAGAAATTGGAACTTACAATTTGAAAATCATATTTGGTATTCGAAACTGTATTAAGTCGTAGTACATTACATTGGTGCGTTTTCAAGCCTGAGACTACTTACAAAAGGGTTAACTGTGAAACGTACTGTCATACTGTGCTCACTTTTAAACAGTATATTCTCATCGTGCATATATTGACGCTTGAAAAACGCTACCAAATTATTCAGCTTTTCTTTGGAAATCAGTCATTAATTCGCGGAACTGATAGACGACTTAACAATTTTTTTGCGCACATAAGCGTCCATTAAAGAAGTCAGAGTTCTTACAAAATATTTCATAATTGATGCAAAAAAGCCAACACTTCGAAGGGATGTGCGTACTGGTGAGAATATCGTCAATATAAATGAATGTTTGGAAGAGGCTCCAAGTTTATCGTTTGTCGCAGGAGCTGAAACTCTGTTTGACTTTTTCAAGAAAAGTTTTGCAATTCAAGTCACAAACCAACTTATAAGTCATTCTTTCGTCGATTGCGCTCTAAAATAGTTAGAAGTTGATCTGGATGTAATGGAGTCAGTAGAGCCTGTTAAAGATTGGTTTCACTCCATAAGCGGCAATTTTGCTTATTAATAAATCTCTTAAGCCAAAAGAAAGCCTAAATTCTCAACAAAACTCTACGATAAATTGATCAAGTAACTTGATAACTGATTTTCAAAATAAATCTGCATAATTTGATAGCATTGTTTAAGGGTTAATCTATTCACAAATGGTTATAACTTTCAATATATAAGCGCAGTATGACAGAATGTTTGGCAGTTAACCCTTTTTAAAGTTTGTTTGTGCCTAAGTCCTCACTGTTGAAAAATAGATTTTAAGAAAATCTTGAACAGAGAAAGATCTTTATATGGAAAGTGCGAGGTGTCATGTTTGTTTTTGTTACTTAAATTCAGTGGTCGTTAATGAGGGAAGGACGGGCAGTTTTGGTATAAAAGTATCAATATCAGCGCAAAATTTTCTTTGGCCACCTGTGATCATCAATTTGAGAGTTTCGAACTAGAAGGTTTATATTTAAAAAAAAATCTTGTTTAATTTGAAAAACTGTTTCTATTTTATAGAGAATATACTCAGAGGTAGACCACGGCTGAAGGGAATATTAAAATTGTTCAAGGTTTCGACAAACTCTACGAGCAACGTTAGCTAAATTAATCTAGCTGTACATAAAACGCTCTCAAATTTCTTATTAATACTTCTTCCTGAATAAATTTTTTACTATAAAACTTTTTAATTGCACACGGCTTTAGATCAAACATTTAAAAACATAATTAAATTATTTAAATACTACAACTTGCAATAAAAAAGTATTTTAAAAATTAATTTCATTTAACTTTGTAGATAAACAAAAACCATATTTTTAAGTTAAAATAATTTGTACGCTTTTTTTGCCGACGTAATTCAACGAATTTTCACTTGCTGCACGCTTCTTTAATTACATTCAATAACGAACAGCAAGTGTTCACGATAAAAATCAATCTAAGCAATTTTTCTTACCAACCAGCAAAAGTAAATTAAAAAAAAAAGTGTATCATTTAAAATAACAACATGTATGTAAGTAAAATTATTAACAAAAACATTAAATTAAAATAATTTTATAAATAAATGTTGTATAAATAATTATGTAAAAAAAATTTGCAAGTGTGAGTACCTGAGTGTAGCAGTCATTTACTACTTAAAACAGTGAGAAGGAGAGAGCGGAAATGATAGTGAGACTAAGATTCGTGTTAATTAAATGGGTTTGTTGAATATCTACTTTAAAATTTCAAAAACTTTAAATTAAAATTATGATAAATATGAATCACGTTAAAAAAATTGAAAAACTGTTATTAAATTTATTTACAAAAAAACCATTATCAATTTTAAACATGATGTTTGTTCCCAATTGATATTAAATAAAAAAATATACTTTTTTTTTAAATATCGTGCTATTTAAAAAAAATCAATTAAATATTCCCGTGTATTATTTTAATTTAAAAAAAATATTAAAATTTTTTTATAGGACTTAATAAGTCGTTTGACATAAGTTGAGGCAAAAAGTCATTTCTATTTTCTTGCCATGCTTACGCTTAACAAACCATACCTTGTGTATCTTACTGGCAAACTTTATCATTGCAACACTATATCATTGCAGAACTGTGCATAACAGAAGTAAACTTAACTTTCGATCATTAAATTAATTAAAATGATGTATAAAGTTATGTCCTTCTGCTAGATATAGAAGAGGGGCTATTAAAAGAAATATAAACATAAATTTATGTTCCACTTGATGTTCCCTAATGTGTAGCAATGATTTAAAAAATATATAATTCTTATTTTTTAAGAAAATGTTTCCTCGTCTGTATCGATGTTTGCAGTTTTTCTTATGATATTTGGTTGTAAGCCTTCTTGGTAAGAGGAACAACTTAATGAAAAAATTTTGGTCCATCCTTAAATAACTTTAGAAACCATTCGGCTCTTTTCTTTTAATTCTTTTTTTATAACTATTTTTTACATAAAAATCAAATTTATACCATTATCTTCTTTTTATTTTCATTTTCGTTTGTGTATTTATTTTTTTGCAAAAAATTCTCGTTTGTATTGAAGAAAGAAACATGTTCTCTAACTATGTTTCATCAAATGCCTCGTGTGTATGTAGCATTAAAGTCTTTAAGATTTCCCTCATTCCCAAATAAAAATTGTTAGAAAATATTTTCTTATTAACAATTTCGTTTTTTTTTTCATAATAATTTTGTTGTTGATCACCATAGTTACCGTCTTCACAAAAAAAAAAAAAAAAATAATAATAACTTTTATAGACAACAACTACAAAAATAAAAATAAAAAAAAATTCAAAATAAAAAATATGTGCAATACAAGTATGACAAATTAATTAAATGAAAACGAAAAAGCATAAAAGTTGTTAAAAAGTATAATTAAAATAAAAATGTCGAAATGAAAATAAACAAAAACAAAAAATTCATTCATAATAATTTGAAAAAAAAAATGTCACTAAAATTTTATTAATTAAAATAAGCAAAAAGTTATGCAAAAAATATTTTGGCAAGCCTTAAGACAAGTTACACACAACTACAGGAAAAAAATTTAAATGCTGCACGTGCATAAACCTTTCAAAAAAACATACCATTCACATCTGTAGTAATGAGTACTGCCAGACTTCCAAATACTTAACCGGTACGAACGCAATTTCTTTAAACTCATTTTAAAATATTTTGTGGAGAAAAGAAAATTATTATTATTATTTCGTACAGAGCTGTTTAAAATTCTGATACTATCGATTAAAAAAAGTTAACATATTTAAAGATTATTTATCGATTTTCTTTCATGGGGAAATTATATTTCAGGTTTTAGTAACGGCGAGTCCATTCATTTTTGCCGAGTGCTATATTCGGTTTTGTCTTTTGCCAAATATTAAATTCCCTTCACCATGTATGTACGTACATCTAATTTAGTAAAGTAGCTCCAAAAAGAAAAAAAAAAAAATGAGGAGACAGAAAATTAGAAAATTAAAAAAAAATTTACATAAGAACGCCTTCGGCTCTTATTGGGTTAAGTATAAATAAAAATTTTTTTATTTTCTAAAAGAGCTTTTAAAAGATACCCATATTGTTATCATTAAAAATATGACGCACAATCGTAGTTTTCCATTAAAAATCAGAAGCCGTTAACTCGGAAAATATGCGCGAGCGCCATTTTTTCACTTGATGTGTTTTTCTTATTTCTTTAATTCTTTATCGCCTCATAATATGTTTTTTGATTGGAGTTACTCCAATGTTCAAAATAATATGGAAACGTTTTACCTGCTTCCACGAAGGACATGGACCGATCTTGTTGACTTTTAATTCAAAAATTAAAACTTACTTCCAGATACAGGACAGGCTAGCTAACAGGATATGTAAAAACATTGGCCCATATTCATGGTCATATACTAAAGTCGACTCTTGCTAAAGTATACTGTAAACTAAAAAGCTCTTATTATCTTTTTTGCTTTCATAGTCGAAAATAAAGCATACTTTAAGTCGAATAGACTTTAACTGGGTGTCAACTTAAGTTTGATAAATGTTTTCATACAATTTCTAATCAAACATTAGAAAAAAGTAACCCTGTTGTTATTTTGTTCACTTTGGTATAAAAATCAGATAAAGAGTATTGTGTTCTTAAACCAAATTAAATAACTATGGAAAAATGAGTTAAAACAGCTTTAGCTATTTTTAAATTTAGAGTTGACTTTAACGCCAAAAGTATATTTTAAATTGTCTATGAATGAGTTAAAGTCGACTCTAAAGTAAAACCGACTTTAGCTCCCTAAAAGTAGACTTTATTTTAACTATGAATATGGGCCATTATGTTTTATTACAATGCTATCGTAGAAGAATAAAAAAAGTAGCCAAGTATTTTAGATGTTGCCAGGTATCTCTCTCTTTATCATTTAAAAATTTTCTTCGTTAAGAAGAAATATTCATCGCTATGTTCGAAGAGAAAAATGTCTTTAACAGCCAACTTATATAATGGCGACCATACTTTCACCATCTTTCCTGAAGAGTGTAGCACGGTTACAATAATAACGGAAAAAAACGGCAAATACGCATCTTGCCTCTGGTATCTTGAGGTTTAACTCTAGACGTTTTTATCGAAAAATTACATTTGTCCTTTTTAACAATATTTTATAATCCTCTTTTTAAGTTTGTTTGTTCATTTGTTTGTTTGTGCGTGCCCCAATCACGTCTATGTGATTGAATCGATTTTAATAAAATTTGAATCACGGGTAGTTATTTGTCCTGGTGGTAAAATAGGGTATTTATATTTTCGTACAGCGCAACAGAACTATTTACAATAATTATTTAATTCTGATTGAGTTTAATGTTAAAGCTGCTTTGATTTTACATTAAGGGATTGATAATTGTTTTTTTTTTATATGCGAAGAGATGGCTATGACGGCAATAAAATATGGCATTATTTTATCACATAATAAAATATTCAGTACTTTGTTACTGAAGATTTTTTTATCTGCGGTCAACAAACGCAATCGGTCAACAAATACAACGGTTATTGTAAACTTTGTTAAACATAGTATTCTGCAGTTATACAATACCTGAGCTAACATAAAAAAAACCAAAAAAAATTTGATACTATTTTTGAACGAGCAAAAACATCCTCTGTGTTTGCATAACCTTGGTGACAGAATTTATAGATGGGATCTGATAGGCGATGCCTTTTCTGAGATTCTCAATACGTTATTTTCGCAATTACTCTTTCGATTAGAAAATGTAAAAAACAAGGTTATAATATATTATATAACAGTTCCTAGAAGGGTCTTAAAATTAGACTCAGACATTGCCGGGTACAATAAGTTGGTAACGTATAAAATGTACAAAAGCAAAAAAAAAAAAAAAAATAACAAAAAGTTTTATTTAAAAAGTATACATTTACAAAAATCAAATAGGGCTTGTATTTTATTAAATATAAATTGCAAATTTGCAAAAAAAAAATTTAGGCGATTTCGTAACGTTTTGCTTGCTGGGTAAAACTAACAGCCTTTAAAAGTATTACACAACTTCAAAAGTTAGAACATAAGAAATGTTAATGAACCGAAAGACTTTTATTCACAAATTTATTAAAAGCAGCTATAAAAATTTTTTTTTACATAAATTATAATTAATTCAACAAATATCGAAACTTGTTTTTTTATAAATAGTTTATTTTGATGTTTGTTTTTATTTTTATTATTTTGTCTTAAAGAAAATAAATCAATGACCGAACACAATGTGGTAACAAATTAAAAAAAAAAAACAAAAAGCAACAAAAAAAAATTACAAAGGTATTATATCAAAAGGCTGTTACTCAATCACTCATTTACTGAATCAGTGAATCCAGTAAAAATTAGGTTTAAGCCCAGCAAACATGACGGTATTAACTTTAAAAAAGATTATAAAAAACATTTACTCTAAAGTTGAACACGGTTGAATAAGATCGAGAAGTATCTTAGTTTAATTATATAAAAAATCATTTGGAACTTTTTATCAAATGATTTTGCCGTTTAGAGCAAGATCAAGCATGCTTAGTTTGAACTGATATTAAATTACGCAATATTTTATTTTTCAACAATAATTGCAACAATCCAGAGTAAAATTTTTAAAGTTAAATTTAAATTTAATATTAAATATGCATATAAAAAATTATTATCTTATAATTCTCATTTAGTTGATGACGTAATTAAATGTAGAAATTTTAAATTTATAAATTAAGAAATTACTAGTCTCAAACGAGATATTTATAGTTACAAGCTGTTTCAGTTAATATTGCTACCCTCATTATAGTGTAGTCTGCTTGGTAGTAATTTTATACTTAAAAGCTGATTCGATTTTATGAAAATATTATTTTTTTTAAATTTGTAGAGTTATTAGATTTGCTGCTCGAACTTTCCTGGTTAAAATAAAATATTATAACAAAAATAAAGTAGTATCGGCGTAGTAAGTGCTGCCAGCCTTAGTAGAATATATGCTTATCAAGCGTGTTAAAATTCTCATTTAGTTAAAAGAAATTAAAATTTTTTCATTTTTAAAATTTTTTAACAAAAACTGCGATTTTAGTGTTGTATTTTAGTAGGTAAACAATTTAAGTACAATTAATGTTTTAAAATATAAAATCATATATTTTTTTCAATTATTGACTTTTATGTTTGTTGGGTTCACCAACATTTTAGCCATAACAATTTGCACTAAAACCAAACCCAAATATAGAAGCTTTTATCCAACTTATTATTTTATTTTCTTTCCTTCTTTTAATTATTTAAAATTTTATTTATTTGCTAAGAATATTAAAATAAAAATTATGGATAATAAAAAAAAAATTAATTAACAAATATTTATTATCGTTTATTTTTATACGATTGACTACCTGCAGATTTAATCATCATATGACGCCTAGGAAAAATGTTATTGAATTAAAAAAAAAAGTTATTAAAGTTATTGTAGATTTTATTGGTATTCATTTTTTAATTTTTTTTTACTTTAAAGCTAAATAATGTCACAACATTATAAAAAGTAAACGAAACGAAATTTTTGGTTAATTAGTTTGAGATCAGTAGGAGTCTTGTGAGATTCCCTTAAATGGCCAAATAACAATAATGAATTTATTTATTAATAATTCATTTAATACTTGTTTGCATTTATTAACAGTTTCATGTTAATTCGTATATTTTTAGAAATTTTTAGAAATTAAAACATATTTAAGAAGTCAAAAATGTACTTTCTTAATAGATATAAATGATCACAAAATATTTATACTTAAGTGGCCAATTTTCCTTTTAGCTTAAATTTAGTCTCATATTCTTTTTTTAAAAAAGTAGAATAAAATTCAGTTTAGAAGTAATAAGAATTAATTGTTATATGACTTGCTGCAAATGAAATTTCTTTGTGCTGAAATTATATAGATTTCTTTGGTAGAATGTTTCTTTGATATCATAAAGATGTTTTTGGTGTAAATGGGTTGCTTATTTATTTACATGGTTCTTAATTCTTCATACACTAGAAACTGCCGTGCCCAGCCGTTCTTTATTATACCCTTCACCACAGTTGGAAAAAGAGTATTTCGAAGTTTTTTATTGCGCCTGTAATTTCTATAATATCTCAGTATATGTATTCTGTGATCGTTTGAGTGATGTCCGCCCGTGTTCGGGTTGAAATCAACACCACGCCTACCTCTAATTTTTCTATATCATTTAAAACAAATCTATTTTAGTGAAATAACTCCAATAAAAAAAAAACAAATTTATGGGACGATAGAGAAATAAAAATATAAGAAAAAAACATTAAGGGAAAAAATTAGCGCTCGCCCATATTTTAAAGTTATGGTCCACTGGACTTTTCATAGAAAAGCACATAAGTTCACCATATTTTTTCAGATGCCATTTAAAAGTTTTTGAAGAGATCTTTAAGAAAACATTTTAATTTTTTTGAGAATGCTTAACCCATCAAGGGACATTTTTATATAATTTTTTTATTTATTATTTTTAATTCTCTGTCTGATTGGTGTTACTAAACACTAAACTATATCTACATCTACGGTGAAGGTTATATAAGATTCGTCATAGCCGAATATAGCACTCTTAGTTGTTTATTTAATAAAATAAAATTTGAGAGAAATGTTGTTAAAAATATTATATTTTGGTAAACTTTCGGTTAAGATTTTTTTTTTTTTTGACAAACATTTGAATTAAAACAGGGTAAAATAAGTGAATGTTGAGGGGTGTTCCGAAAGTGAAGTGACATAAAAATAAAATAAAAAATAAAAATATTTGTAATTTTTCAAATGTTATAAGCAAAATTATGTTACGCGTAGCAACAGGTAGAAAAAATAAAATTTTAAATTAATCGGTGTCCCAATATTAACGTGTTTATTACATTACATTAAGAATTCACAGAGAGTATCTACAAATATGTCGTCTAGAGAAAAAATTGTAAAATAATAACTTGAGTATCCTTTTAAACAATCAACCGCTTTTGGAATTTTTATCTTGGTCGATTATCCGATTAAGTATTTAAAATAACTCGAATAAATCGAACTAATCGTAAAAGCTTAAAATATTTTAATTTTATATTAAAAAATGACCAAAAATTATATGAATATGACATATATTAAAGCACTGAAGCACACTTTCTTATTTTAATTTTAAACCGGTTAATTTTAAGCCGGTTAAAATAATCTTTTAAAAATAAAGTTTAATTACGATAATAAGCTTTTAAACGATTTTTTCGATTTGTTTTAATGAACCCCGACCTCGAAAAAAACTCTTTCACATAAAGTAGATAATTCGCTTAAACATCATAAAGGTACTTGAAAATTACCCAGTAATTAAAAACATGTAAAATATTTAATGTAATATATTTTCTGTTTGATTACTTATAAAAATATTTACAATTTTTTCTCTTGGTTGACATCGGTTTGCTGTCTTATATTGGTCTATTGTTTTTTATATTTTTACTATTCAACGCTCATACCGTACAGTTTTTAGGTCTTAAATATTATTTCCAAGGCTACAACAATATTTTTTGCTAGCAAGGCGTACATTTACTTTTATACATTTGGAAGAAAAAAAGAAAAAAAACTCTGTCTTACACTCTCGTTGCTAGTGTTTTGCTAGTAAAGTTAATGAACAGACCTATTGTTCGATAGAAATTTCATTTATTTCAGCATAAATGTATTATAAAATGTGACCATTATTGGGAAAGGTCGCCAATTTAATGCATAAAATTAATGTGTTTAGTAATATGTTTCGTCTCTCAGTTATACGACTTTAAACCAACAGTTAAATCTTTTTAAAAGGAATAATATCCCTTTTCCAAATTATTGAATAAAAACTTAATTATGTCTTTTAAATCAAATAATGTTGCGGTATCTTTGCTTAACTCTTTAACTGGCACAACAAGCGGTCGTAAAGTACTACTTCTTGCGGACAATACAATTACTTCGATTTTTGTAAAAACTGGTGGTCCAAAATCTGATAGCGCATGATTTACGCATTTATAAATTATTCTTAAACGAACAAAAAAGAAGTTAAAAGTGAATCGTTATATAAATTATTTTAATCGATTAACCCACATAATTTGTTCGAGTTATTTTTTAATCGACATTTGCAATTTTTCTTACTCGAACAGTTACGAGGGCTGCTATATATATTTCTGGCCTGGCAACACTGAGTGCTGCCAAGTGCAATCTGACATTTCCATTGAAAAGTTTGTCATTTTTAAGCATAATCGTACTCAAAACGTTTTGATGTACGACCATTATTTGTGTTGTTTACAGTGACTTGAAAAAATTAATATAAAAAAAATGGAATTAACTCGTGAACATTTTCGTGCCATCATTTTTGACAACTTTCGACGTGGATTATCACGACAAGAGTGCATTGATGAACTTAAATCTTTGTATGGCGATGAACACTATCCTATAGCACTGTGAAAAATTGATATAATGAATTTAATCGTGGCCGAAGCTCGCTCAAAGACTAATTCCGTGAAGGTCGTCCAAAAACGGCTGTTGATGCCGTGTGTGAACTCATAATGCAAGATCGACATGCGACATACGGAGAGATAGAGACATCCTTGGACATTTCTTCCACCAGCATACATTCGATACTGCATGAATACCTGGCCGTTAAAAAGGTTTGTTCAAAAAAAGGCTCGTGTCGATTGGTGCAAAGAAATGTTGCAAAGAAATGTTGCAAAAATACGATTTAATGGGTCATCCGCCGTACAGCCCTGACTTGGCACCTAATGACTTCTTCCTGTTTCCGCACATCAAGAAACAAATGCGTGGTCAACGATTTTCGTCGCCAGAAGAAGCTGTTGAATTGTTCAACAACCATGTTTTAGAGGTGTCTCAATCGGAGTGGAAAATATGATTCGATAACTGGTTTGAGCGCATGCAAAAGTGTATAAATCATGCTGGAGAATATTTTGAAAAACAATAAAACCATTTTTGATTATAAATATTCGCATTTTCCCTATTAGGCCAGAAATATATAGAGCAGCCCTCGTAATCGACTTAAAATCCTCCGATTAATCGAGCGTTGGTTAATCGAGTGGATACTCTAATAAAAATTTTTGAAGAGTGCTACCCAAATCCCGTGGTTTCAAAGAATGTAGTCACATCTTTTAAACCATTAAAGACAGATGCTTAAAGCTACAGAAGATGTTCTGCTATATCTGCTTTAAAAATTAAAATGAAATAAAGGGTAACTGTAGGGAGTTACGTTATTTTCATTTTTATGACATTATTATTTTGAACTGCAGAAAATTGACACTATAAATTCATGCAAGTTCAAAGTGAAAATTTAAAGGTGTCCTAATATTGGCCTTATTTGAAATTTACCCAAAAAATGTTTTACAATGCCCACTGCAACAAGCTAAAAATAAAATTTAAAAAGTAAAAGGGTGACCCATACATGGTATGGAACACTTTGCATGAGAGTCAAAATCGCTCCTAGCGGATTTTATATTTCTTATATTTGCCTAAGGAAACAATTTAAAATTATTTATTTATAAAAATAAAAACATTAAATGCCAGCATTAAAAAATTACAACAACAAAAAACAAACACAAAAAAGCAACTACTTTTCTTTTCATAATTCTTGAACAGCAATATTTCTTTAAATGTAATTAATAATTAAATAGTTGTTTTTAATTTCTCAATAAATAACAATTTCTCAGATATCAATTTTCTTAAATATTAACTCAAATGAATTAATATACAGCTGTGTACGAGTTTGTGTTTAAGTATGTTTTGAAGTTTTCCTTACCTTAAAAAAAAATATCAATGATTACCACAATACAGTCACAATTTTTCTTCAATACCACAAAAGCCGGCTGTAATTTAACACTTTCTTAACGCTTTTTTTAATTTCAATTTTATTTCATTTATTTGCATTTATCTTTCTTCTTTTTGAAATACAATTAAGGCGACAGCTACATGAATTAGCAGTAAAATCTCAATTGCACATAACTGCAAAAAGTGATTTTTATTTTTATGATTTTTTTTCTTGTTGCTAGAAATTTAAATTGAATTTTTATGACCGAAAAGAAATTTATTAGAAAATTAAAATTGACGTATATTTTTATAACTTTTTAATGAAAACTTTTTAATATCAAAAATAGATTTAAAAATGATGTTGTTATTTTTTTTGTATTGCAATTGTTGTTGTTATTGTTGCTTTTACCGCTATTGTAACAAATCTACGTTTCACTTGGTAACCACAAACAAATTGAAAATAACGATTTAATAGTCTCTTAATTTGTTGCTATTTTTGTTTGTATTCCTTTCTTTTATTTTAAACCAAATTAAATTAAAATTTTGTTTCTTCTTTTTTTGTTTACTTAATTTTATTACTTTTCTTGCAATTGACTAAATAAAATAGTCTAATATGTTTGCTTTGGAATAAAAGCCATTTTTGCGATGTTTTTTTTTTTTTTTTTTTGTTTTTTGAAAAATATGTGGGGTGATTTTTATTTGGGTCTTAAAATTCCTTTATTCTTCACAGCTGTCAAAGTAAAATTTTTACTTCTGCTAAAATTTTGGACTTTAACAAATCTTACTGTGAGAAAAATTTTATTTAGGAATATAATATAAATATAAACATCTAGACCCAGCCGCTAGCGTTACTTTGGACTCTAATATTAAGTTTGACCATGAAGCAATTTCTTTTGCAAGATCCGTTGGCTTGGAAAGTTCAGTACAAATTTTTTATTAGCTGTTTTAAGCAGAACTTAGAGCAGATATTTTTTACCAAAAAATTAATTAACAGTGAAGAAGCTAATTTTCTAGCGTTATAAAAAACTTTGAATCGGAAAAAATTTAATACGTTGAGAGCGTTTTCAGACCATATTTAATGCTTTATTTGAGATTTGCCAGGTAGGATATTGCAGTAATTATTAAAAAATTGCAGTTGACATTGATTTATTTTAGAGGAAATTTTAATCCCTGTTAATATAAAAGAATGTGTCTCAACAAAAAAAAAAAAAAAACCAAACACTTGAAAAACCGCCCAATGAAATGAAAATATTTATTTATGTTGTAGTTGCTGTTAATGAATTTTTAGCACTTAATAATTTTAAAAATTCACTGCATGTCTTTTTTAAAATATTTTTTTTGAGTTTTATAAAATTTTTTCTCTGGCAACTTTTCTTTTTCAATGAATGAATGAATGAAACATAATTCAAAATTTGTTATTTTTATTTCTTTTTAAACAAAAAAAAAAACAAAAAGAAACAAAAATTTCCCTCTCAAAAATTGTAGCGAATTTGAAACACGATAACTGCATAAAAATTAATAAAGTAGAAGCTTCAACCTTTAAAGACACTTGTTCAATCGAACAGACCTTAAATGAATTTTATTTTAGATTTTCAAGTTTCAATTTAATTTAAATATTAAAACTAAAATTTTTCTTTGATCTCAAATTTAAACTCCACAACAAAAAATTATTTTTTTTTAAAAGTTGTTCATTAACTTTGCTCAATTTACACAAGTTTAACGCTTGAAATCTCGCCACAAACTAAACTAAAGTAACTAAACAAACTAAAACGACCGAACCGTTTGTATATTTTGTCGCTTGATGTGTGTTTAAATGTGTATTTTTTTGCTAAAAGTTTCAAGCTGTTGAGCGTTGACGAGTTGTAGTAAAAAATTTTAAATAAAAAGCAAAAAAAAAAAAAATAAAAGTATTAAGCAACTTAAAACTTTATTGCAGCCAAAAGTCAAACCGTAACTAAATATTTTTTAAAAACCAGCTACAACAAACACAGCTTAAAATAGTCTGTCAGATATTTTGCCCGTGTGGCAACCAGCCGACCAAACCCAACATTTCAGACAACAAAAACAAAAATCATTTACGTTCGATATCACACTTTTATGTTGAAAACAAATTTATTTTTTAGATACTGTTTTGTTGTAAATTTTTGTTTTCCCACACAAAACCAAGAGAATAAAAGAGCGCGTAACCTGACTTAAGAATTAAAGCCGTTGCACAATGGCGTAGATGTAAAAAAATGTTTGCCATGGGTTTTTAGGATTTGATTTCTGTCAAAATGTTTGCTAAAAAAACCAAAAATATCGAATAGACGGAAGAGTTAAGGCTGTTGGATAATGGTCTGGGGAAACATTTTTTATTTATTTTTTTTTTTTGTATATTTTTTGCCGAATTTTTTTCAAATCCATAGCTAAAAAATAAAACCTTTACACAGTAGACTTAACGGAAAAATTTGTAGTCTCGTATTTCTTATTTATTTTTCGTACAGAATAAAACGTATACAGAGCAAGCAAAGGATGGCCCTTAATAAACGGAAGCTTTATATTTGCTGTCATTTGTGCGCTAGTGACTTGAATTCTTCCTAGAGCAGTTCAGACTTATTAACACGAAAGAACAGCCCGATTTTACTGTGTAAAATTTTGGCTTTGTGTTATAAATCTAATTCGCAGAAAGCTCAAAACTTTGCTTTAAAAGGATGATATATTGTTTTTATTTATTTTAATTTTTTTTTTAAATATTTATGGATTTCTATGCAAACTCCAAACCAACGATCAGTCTGCTATTGAAATCAGCAAGATCGGCTCTTGTCCTTCGAGGCAGTGGGCAAAACAGCGCGCCGGCCTCTAATTTTTACAAATAATGTAGAAGTAAATGTTATAAAAAAAAAACAAATATATCGCCCTAAAGAGAATTAAAAAAAAAGAAAAAACATGTAGTGGAAAAATTGTCGCTCGCCCATATTTTTCGAGTTAAGGGCCTCTGAACTTTTCACAAAAAAGTAGGATTCTGTATCATATTTTTAAGACATCAATGTGGATATCATTAAAAAGTTTTTAAAGAGATCTTAGAGGTAATAATAAAATTGCTTTTATGTTTAACCCATTAAGAGCCGATGACATTTTTATGTAAAAATTTTTTTATTATTTATTTATTTTTTTTTTTTTTTTTGTATTTTTCTGTCACCTGAATATTGTTTTTTTGATTGAAGATACTTCACTTAATTAGATTTACAAACACGGTGAAGGGTATATAAGATTCGGCATAGACGATTATAGCACTCCCACTTGTTTATAAATAAAAATAGACCTAAAAAGAAAAATCGCAAACTATTCGATATTTTACACAAGGAAACAAATCCTGTTTCTTGTTAAAAAAAGAAATAATAAAGGAAAAAAGCAAACTTGACTTAAGATTGTTATTTCACAAAAATACAAAGATCACAATTATCTCGAAATTTGGACGAGCCGCCAATATTTTAGCCAAAAAAAAAATAATTTTCTTCACAGAATGCGAGGTCTACGCCAACAAGTTTTATTTAAATGTAACTTGGGCTCTCATTTAAATTTATTGAGTCTAGTCCGATGCTGCTTTAAAAAATTGCTTTGAATTATTATTATCTTAAGAAAACCCAGAGGACCTTTAAGCGATGTCGTCCTCTAAACATAATGCCTTTCGTGACGAGAATTTAGGTTAAACTCAGTTTAGAATGTTCCACGGATTGTGGCCAAAACCCTACTGGGAACGTAAAATTGGTTATTACGATTTCGTTTTAATAATTTTAGTTGTTCTATTTTCAATTTGATCCTCAATAAAAGTAAATATTTATTACAAAATTAGTAAAAGTACTTACTTGAAATAAAAAACTCATAAGCAGAGTCAATTTAATTGTCTTTGTTTTTGAAAAATATTTCAGTTAATTGCTTGAGCTTGGGTTCAAAAGCATTTTTACGACCATCCTGCATCATCAGATGCTTTGTTCATTAAAAGAGATCAGAAAGACATCTTGTTGGTAAAATATACTAATGTGACCGCCGTATATGTCACGCCTCTGAAAAAATTTGCTTGTGATAGAAAAAAACTCTGAAGGAGATTTTAATTCAGCACTTTAAGACCGCCATATTTCTTCTACGTTTTGTTTAGAACATTATTATCAAAAGTCTGTCAAATTATTACATCTTCAGCCCAGTGTGTTTTTTCTCAGTTGGATTTTTAATGCATGAGTTGTCTTCGTACTCGTATGGTAGCAGTACTTGCACTACATTTTTGCTGCAAACTAGTGTTTAGACCATCGTCTAGCACCAACCACCGTACAACTTTAATATATCAACAGACATGCTACTTATTTTGTTTAGATATTTATAGTATTGACTTAGTAACTATCGAACAAGTTCAAGTCTCAATGTTAGCGTTATTGTTTTCCTTTGATTTTATATATCTCCTCAACTGCATATAAAATATTAAATTGCCTCTTTTTCTCTTTTCATCAAACTAAGTTAAGCTTTAATAAAAAAAGCTAAATATTTCTTGTGCAGCATTCCTGGCAAAGTATTTCTTTCAACACGACTTAAAGTTGGATGTTTCGTGTCTCCAAGAAATGTTATTGTTTGTTTTAAAACTTATAGATCATGCAAACTTTATGAGGATTAAAATGTTGTGTCGCCAGCTTAAAAGCTGATTTACAACATCTTAAATGTATAAGTGTAGTGGTATATAGCAAACACATTTTTGGCGGAATTTTTTTAAATGGTTATTGGAGGAATAAAAATTAAAATGAAATTCTTAAAAAAAATTACGTCACAAATTTTTATTTAAAAAATTTTTTTTATTATTTTTGAGTTACAATTTTAAAATATCATAACAGATTTACTTAACATTTTCCGTTATAAAGCTGTCAAAAAGTGGCAATAAAATTAAATTTTAACAGTCACATTCTTAAACGTCATAATTAAAAATAGTCTATATGTGTTTACGTTAGTGTTGTAAAACTATTAAATATTTAAGTACTCAAGTAGTCAATACCTAGTATTTTTCTCGATAATAGATATCCACAAATGTTTTGTTATTCGGTTAGTTTAACTCTTGGGGTGCTACTGCAGCAAAAGGTATTTAGCAATATAATTGTAGTTCCTCTTCACTATGAATAGTTCATTTTTAATGGCTTTCCTTTCCTTGCGTACCTTATCCACGGTGAAGTGTAACAAGTGCTTGCGCCGGGTGTATCATAAACAGTTTCATTGCAAGCTTCGTTCATATTTTTCCAACTTGGCCCCAGAAGTGCTGGAACCGAAATCAAGGGGCAAACTACGGCATTCGATATCGATCGAAATTTACATTTAAATTCTTTAGAAATTTCGATCGATATCGAGTGCCGTAATTTGCCCCCTGGATAGAAAGGTACTTATATTTTTTAGCCTGTCAAAGAGCTGACTGGTGTCGTTATGGATTGTGGCTAAGGTCAATATTTGCAAGCGATGCCGACAGCCTACTAGCTGTTACATTTTCAACAGACGGAGCTGTATGGTCTCCAAGTCCTCAAGGGGAAGTTTAACACCATTAACTTTAATACACCCACAAGTATTTGATGGCTTCTGTATACGTTCTCTGATTGCCTTGACGTCAATCAGGTATCCCAAAAAACTTCCTGTTTTTCATGAAGTGCATTATGGTGATTCAACTAATGAAAAATTGGTTACACATGAAGAAGTTTATAAAAAACTCACCGTTGTTATTTTAATTATTGCTCGAACCTTCGGACCCAAGGTTGCGTATTGATAGAAAAAAATATAGGTTGACTATCAGCTTCTTCAGTTAGTGAGTTGCATTATATCACGCTTCTGTTTTAGTATTTAGAATGAATGTCTATATCAAGTATTCTTTTAAATGTCAGGTTGCTCTTCGATAGATATTTTTTTATATTATTTGCCAATAGTAAATTAACTCCGTTTGTGGTTGTAACTTTTCTCTACCTTTTGATCCAGCTTTACCGGTTTCTATAATTTTTGTGTGTTTTGCCGTATTATTAGGACTGTTTCTTATTAATTGTGCTTTTTGCTGATAAAGCTTTTTTATCCTGAAGAAACGTAGTAATTTGCTAAGGATTTAGAAATTAGGAATTATCTCGTTGCCTGAAATCACCTTTCTTTCGTCAGGCTTGGTACTGGCAGACAAGTAACCAAATTAAAAACAAAATTATATCAATTTTAAAAAATTGTGTAAAAGTAACGAGTAAAAAAAGTTTGACAATAATTTGTGCAGCTGAAAAATTAATAAAAAAAATCTTTTAGAGCATTGAGTGCCTTTCACTTTTTCTCTCAGCAATTTTCGATCATCTTGAACTACGTTATTATCACCTGATTTGTTTATTCGGTAGCCTTAAGTATTATTTAATAATGGTAAAATTCTTGCTATCAACCATCAATAACATATTTTTTATGTTTTCTCATTATTTTTTTAATTTGTTTTTGCTTCTGTCAACCGAAGCCTCTGTTAGAAATAAGTGCGATTTCTATTTTACAGCTTTTTTTTATTATGATGATGTATATTATCTAATATTCTTTCCATATAGGCGCTTGAACCATGTTATTCTTTTATTTAGTACAATTTTTTAATTTCTTTAATCCAATTACACCCTTTTAATTGCCTTGTTCACTTATCATTCAAAATATTTACACTGTGAAGTGTGGCAACTTTATGCAATCAGTCACAACATGAGTGATCTGCCTTAAAAATATTTAATATTAGTAAATTAAATTTAAATTTTTTTAAAAACTATTTTTATTTAACTTATGTAAGAAATATTTTTATAATATAAGAAAACTTTGCTTGTTCACTGTACTTCCCTTCCAACATTCGATCAAGCTAAGCCTCTCTCAAACATGTTGGATGTCTCGACAACGTGTTGTTAATAATTGTCTTTCTTTGTTCTTATTTTTTCATTATAAACATTGTTGCTTGGCAACATAATAAAACAACAATTTTCATATCAACACCTTATCGGGTTTTTTTTTAATAAACAAACTGCATTTGTATTTTTTTCTTTGTATTTTTTTTACAATTTACAATAAAATTTAAATGCTTATAAAATTAACAACAATAGCAGTTGCTTTTAATTATTTAAGCTGCAGTTGCTATTAGTTCCATAACTAATCTATACAGTTTTCACTCAAGTTGAATCCAACAAACAACATCATTATCAGGACAGACATCTATCTCTAAAGACGATGGGATGGCATGAATGAATGGCATGTTTATGATTCAAAATAAATAACATGTCAGGTAGAGGCATTAAAATAACAATATTTAATTTTATAATCTATTGATTTGAATAAAAAGAAGAAGAAATCACTAGCTGTTGTTGTTATTTCTTTTCTTATGTTTTTTTTTTATTATTTTTTTTTATTTAAAATATTAGGTGACTCATTAACAGAGAAATATTTATGGAATGTGTAACATACAGGTAAATAAAATTTATTGGAAAAAAAGGTAATTTACAAAATATATAAAAGGCCTTATGGAATGTGTTTGAAGATGATAAAAATAAATGTAACTTTAAGGTCGAAAGACTAAATGACAGCTAATTATTTCACCTAACAAGTTTTTTTTTAAATATTAATATTAATGGATTGAAACATTAATTTTGTTTTTTATAAGAAAAAAGGAATTTATAATGAGATAAGGAAATTTTAGTTTTTATTTTATTTTTTTTTTTTTATTTTTAGAATTTAAATAACAGCTTATCAAATTCTGATTTCAACTTACATGGATTAAGGCTTTTGTCAGAAATGGTACTTAAAATTCTAACAAAATTTTTTTGAATAAATGTTGTTGTAAAAAATGTGAAATGTTTTTATATTACTTTTATAAAAAAAAATCGAATCACGAGATTCGATTAGTATTAATGTTATGCACCCTTCGCCGCATTGTAAAATTTTATCTGGTTTTTTATTGCATTTAATTCTTTATTAAATATCTACTGTATTTTTAAAATTTAAAGTCTTTGAAATTACGTAATTGATAATACGATATTTTTAATTTTTAAAATTATACTTTTTGTGTTTTTTGTGCCTTGGGAAGCTCTTGATTTTACCCAAAAAATTGTTTTTCTGAAAATTTAAATTTAAAGTTTGATTTTATAAAATTCCAATACAGAAATAGAGATCTCACTCCAATTTTCGAAAAATTATTCGTTCTCTTCGCCGAAATTTTACTTATAAAACAAAGCGCATTTTAATGAAATTCTTACCCAAAAAAAATAATTTTTTCGGGTTTTAAATTGTTGTCACTGAGAAAATTTTTTGTGACAGACTTCGTATCGATAAATTTATAACCAGAAGATCTGGATATACGAGAACGGATTAATATTAAAGGTACTTAGCGCTAGATGACAGCACAAGCACAAAAGCTTTTTTCTTTTATAAAATTGCGATTTGTCAAAAGTCAGCTGTTAAAATTTCACCCAAATTCATCGATTAGTTTATTTTTTGTAGTCGTTTGAAGTAAGCAACTTTTGTGTTTCTTGAAAAACGGAAAAATTGAGTTTCGTGCAGTGATTAAACGTTATTTTTTGAAAGGGAAAACGGCGAAGGAGACAAAAGAAAAGCTCGATAAACATTACGATGAGTCTGCTACGTTAGATTATATGGTAAAATATTGGATTGCTGAATTTAAATGCGGCCGAACAAGCACTGCAACAATACCATCAACAGCAAGGCCAAAAGAGGTGGTTACTGAAGAAAATATCAAAAACATCCTCGATATCTTTATGGATGATCGCCGAGTCAAGTTACGTTAGATTGTTGAGATGGTAAACGTAGCATATGAACGTGTGTTGAACATTTTGCATGAACATTTGCATATGAAAAAGCCATCGGCAAGATTTGTGCCGCGTTTGCTCAGTGTCGAACAAAAACTAGTTCGAGAGACCACTTCACATCGGTGTTTAGACATGATAAAGAATGGATGAAAGCTGGGGGAAATGCTCCAAAGAAGGTGAACACAGTGAAATCGGCTGACAAGGCTATGGCCACTATATTTTGGAATGCACACGGAATATTGCTCATCGATTATCTTGAGAAAGGATATGCAACTACAGGAAAGTATTATAGTGCATTATTGGATCAATTGATTGATGCAATCAAGAAAAAACATATACATTTAAAGAAGAAAAAATTGCTCTTTCTTCAAGATGACGCACCAGTTAACACAGCATTAGAAACGATGCTAAAATTATGCGAAATATACTTCGAATTGGCTGTTCATCCACCTTATAGTCGCGATTAAGCCCCTAATGACTTTTTCCTGTTTCCAAACTTAAAAAAAAAATTCCCAGTAAAAAAATTCATCTCAAACGAAGAAGTGATTACAGAAACTTGAGCGTATTTTGAGGGGTTCCCCAAATCGTATTATTCAGATGGTATAAAAAAGTTGGAAAATCGTCTTAGTAAGTTTATTGACCTAAAAGGAGACTAGGTTGACAAATAAATGGTTTTTGAAAACAAAAATGTTTTCTTCCTACTTAGGCAGCTTTAATATCAATCCGCCCTCGACAACAATTCTTCACATGATGGCCTTGATTTAGAAGATTATAAAATGGTACTCAAGAACCAAGAAAAAAAATGATTTTAGTCTAGATTTTTTTCCCAAACAAATAACAAAAATATTTAGAAATTTGATAGAAATCAAGCAATTTGAAAAAGGTCATTTGTAAAAAGTGTCATTAATTTTCGGTTGCTTTCAAAACACAGAAAACATAAACAATAATTTTTGCATGTGCATGAAAAGCATGTGTTGAAAATGAATACAATTTTAAAAGCGATAATTTTTCATTCGATATATTTAATGCAAACATCAGATCATTTTTTTTTAATTTGTCAAACAATCTTTAAGTGTTGTAAAAATCGAGATAACATTTTATTGAAATTTTGTTGCAAATTATCATCGAACTTCTTTAAAGTTATTTTTTTGAAAATTTCTTAACACTTATTACTTTTTCAGTAATTTTTTATAATCTAAATTTTTTCCATATTCCAATCTGGCAAACCTAATACAACATGGTGAAAGTAATGATTAAAGCAAGGGCTGGAGTCATGTAAATATTAATTTAAAAAATAATTCTAACAGGCTTAAAAATTTACTATTTTTGCTGAAATATACGAGGGCTGCTATATATATTTCTGGCCTGGCAACACTGAGTGCTGCCAAGTGCAATCTGAAATTTCCATTGGAAAGTTTGTTATTTTTAAGCATAATCGTACTCAAAACGTTTTGACGTACGACCATTATTTGTGTTGTTTACAGTGACTTGAAAAAATTAATATAGAAAAAAATGGAATTAACTCGTGAACATTTTCGTGCCATCATTTTTCACAACTTTCGACGCGGATTATCACGACAAGAGTGCATTGATGAACTTAAATCTTTGTATGGCGATGAAGAACCATCCTATAGCAGTGTGAAAAATTGGTATAATGAATTTAATCGTGGCCGAAGCTCGCTCAAAGACGAATTCTGTGAAGGTCGTCCAAAAACGGCTGTTGATGCCGTGCGTGAACTCATAATGCAAGATCGACATGTGACATACCGAGAGATAGAGACATCCTTGGACATTTCTTCCACCAGCATACATTCGATACTGCATGAACACCTGACCGTAAAAAAGGTTTGTTCTTGTTGGATCCCGCACAATTTGAAAGTCCGTCAAAAAAAGGCTCGTGTCGATTGGTGCAAAGAAATGTTGCAAAAATACGATTGCGGTGCTTCAAAAGACGTTTATAAGATCGTCATAGGTGACGAATCATGAATCTATGCGTATGAGCCCAAAACGGAACAACAATCGACCGTGTGGGTCTTCAAAGACGAGCAAAATCCAACGAAAGTTGTTCGTGGAAGAAGCACTTCGAAGCAAATGGTTGCCTGTTTCTTTGGCAAAACTGGTCATGTGGCGACTGTTCCGCTTGAGCAACGCAGGGCGGTCACTTCTGAGTAAGCCTGAAGTCATCGGAGAAATTCGAAAAACTAACAAGAGAAGACGAATCATTGTTCACCATGACAATGCGAGCTCTCACACATCGGCTCAAACCAGAGCGTTTTTGACCGGCCAAAACGTCGAATTAATGGGTCGTCCGCCGTACAGCCCTGACTTGGCACCTAATGACTTCTTCTTGTTTCCGCACATAAAGAAAAAAATGCGTGGTCATCGATTTTCGTCGCCAGAAAAAGCTGTTGAAGTGTTCAAAAACCATGTTTTAAAGGTGTCTAAATCGGAGTGGAAAAGTGTATAAATTATGCTGGAGAATACTTTGAAAAACAATAAAACCTTTTTTGATTATAAATATTCGCATTTTCACTATTAGGACAGAAATATATAGAGCAGCCCTCGTATAATGCATGCCGAATCACCTTTTAACCTTGGAAGCTACAGTTACAAGCTCAATAAATAAATTGAGTTGTTAAATATAAAAACGTCAAAATTGACAAATCCACAAATATATTTAAAATTTAAAGAAGTACAAGAGAAGAGATTTAAAATATTAGAAAGTGATAATCGCTACTCTGTAATTAAAAACAATTATTTGTACTGTGTTTTTCAATCTTAGGACTATATAAATTTTTTATAACTTAACGCGCTAGAAAAATCTCAGAACAGTTTTAATTGAATAAGAAATTCTAAAATTTGCGTTATTTAAGGTTTTGGGTTTAAAGCATTGAGAAAACTCATAATTATGTCCAACAAATTAAAATAAACGATAACACGTGTTAAATAGTTAATTTTTTTCAATCACCAGATCTAATTCCAGATGCATTACAGGCCACTTTGATAAGGTGCGTTAAAAAATATTTTTTTTTTTTTTTGTAATTTATTTTTTTATATTATTTATTTTTGTATCATGAAACTTAAGTCTCAAACATATATTAAATGTAAATAAGAAAGAAAAAATACAAAACAAAAATGCGTTCAGTTATTTTAAACTCGTGTAAAACACACTTCATCAGAAAGCACAATAAAAAGAAACAAAAAATAAAGTGAAAAAATCTTAAAACACGATTTCGATTTCAATGTTAATTCTTCAAAACAAATTGAAAATGAAAATGAGACAAACCCCCATTCACATACGAAGAGTGAGCAATACTTACAAAAGACTTCAATAATCGCTCATATACTGCACATTATTCAGATGCATAAAATTACAATCCAAATTTACCACGAGTACCAGTTGTACAAAATATTTTTATTGTTCATTTAAAGAAAATAGAAAAAAAAGATTAATATCATGTTTCGGTTTAACATTCAAAAAGCTGCATTCCATACAACGAACTTTAAAATACATACGACTGCTTTTAATGTGTGATTACAAGAACAGTTTTAACATACTCGTAAATACTATGAACCCAGTCAAAGAATTTCTTACCGCAATCATTAGTCAAACACTCAGATATGACTCATACTCTCAAGTAATTTGCAATTGTTAGATTAAAAAATCAACTAAATTAAGCTTTTTCAGAGCCATAAAGTCTCTCAATGTACAAAATTAGTTACAAGACAAGTTTGTTGATTGTGTATTGAATGTCTCTCTTATTGTTGTTTCAACGAAAAAAAATTTATAAATAAAAATTATTTTATGAAATGGAAATTAAAGAGTAAAAAAAATGCTTTTAATATCTAATAAAAGAATTTAGTATTTAATGAACTTGTAGCTTTGGGATATGACAAGGAGTAAGCGGAGACATTGAAATTCAGATATTAATAGAGTAAAATATAATTCCCGGCCTCCAGTATTATTTTCCAGCTTTCTTTAGAATTTTCTTCAAGGTCATTAAATATTGTAAACATTTTTTTGCAAAACTTATTTAATAAAATTTCATACGAGAATTATTTTATCTCATTAATAAAACGCGGCTAATTCATGATTAAATATCGATGACAATAAGCTTCTTAATACATAGTAGAGTCGCGACACAACCCTTTGTCTTATTGTGAGTAAATATGATGTTTTTTCACTCAACTTATATCACGATGCATAGAGAGAGATCTCAAAACTAAATGGGTATACGTTTGGGTACTCAATTGCGTGTTACGTTGATTTGTAACGAGGGGTACAAAAGGTTAAGTACCTTGTATGAACCACATTTTAATTTTAACGTTAACGTTCTAATTATTTGTTGTTTAAAATTCAAATTTTAGGGAACACCCTATAAGTTTTATATCTTATACATGGCATTTTAGAAGACATAGCGTCATATGCTCTATAGGAATTTTAAGTACCTGTTCATAATAACGTAAAAGATAAATCCGTATTTATCAAAATCACAGTCTTTAAGTAAACACACTTTGATTTTTAAATTTATTGTTTACACCTATTTTTATAATGGACATAATTGTACATATTCTTTATAAATTCCCAATGTGTGTCTCCTACGGTTGAAAAAATTATTATATTTACGTTAAACTTACATCTAAATAAATTAGTTTTACCTATTTTTCTCATCTTACAGCTGACACTAAAATTCTTAAATGAAAAGTTTTCACCTATTGGTCACTTTTGAAACACTTTTTAATTTATAGTTATATTTTTTTCACTTATTGCTGTAGCAGACACGATTTTAAATACACTGAGCAAATTTTTAAAACATAATAATATTTTTGTAAATATCATGTTGCTTTCGGAATATATTTTAATTTAGTACATCTTCTGTGGAAATTTCAAGACTATTGCAGTTCCAGAGATAGAAAAAAAAATAATTTATTTGTATAAATAGTTCGAATAAAATACATTTTTAAAAATTGTTTGGAATTTTAGGGGCACACGAGTTGAAATTTACTCGACACATGCAATTTTGTGTTGAAAAATATTAAAATTGTCAAAGTTAAACGAAGGTTGTAGCGAGTAGAGAGCGTATTTTATTCTGTGACATCTTACTTTGGCTGTTCTCTTTACAATAAAGCATAATGAATAACGAACTTAAGCCTGACTAAAAAACAAGTAAGAGTGCTACATTCGGCTACGCCAAATCTAATATACCCTTCACCATGCATGTAAGTCTAGTTTAGTGAAATAACTCCAATCAAAAAAAAAAATTACATAAAAATGTCATCGGCCCTTAATGGATTAAGCAGTAAAAATTTTGTATTTCCTTAAACATCTCATCAAAAGCACTTGAATAATATCCATAATAATATTTTAAGAAACTTTAAAAGTTCAGAGGGCCGTATCTCGGAAAATATGGGCGAGTGCCAATTTTTTCACTTGATGTTTGTCTTATTTTTTGTTTTTTTGATTGGAGTAACTTCATTGTTCTAAATGAAAAAGGAAAAATTAGAGGCAGACGAAGTGTTTTTCCCGCAGTTTCGAAGGATATGGACTGATCTTGCTGATTTCGAATAGCTCATAGGACACTATGTCTGATCAGTTGGTGTATTTAAAATTTTTCTATCTAACCTAGTGCTTCGGCAAATTTGATTTCATTACTTACACGGACAGACATCGCTTATTCGACTTCGATATGCATAAGAAGTCGGAATATATACAACTTATGGGGTTGGAAATGGATATTGTAGATATTACAAACGCAATGACAAACTTAGATACGAGTATACCCTTTTTCCACTTTTTGTGGTGAAGGGTATATTAAGTTAGAAAATTTATTAAAACAGTATATTTTCATTGGTATTTTTTTTAAACTAATTTTCAATTGAGTTATTCGATTTAGAGTGTAGTTGGTTAGTTAGGAGTGGTAGCCTCTCACGACGAAGTTCACTTGAGCACAACTGTATGGCCCGTTGTGATACCACAAGGAAGGTTGCGCGACTTCCCCTACTCAATTGAGAACTATAAATATTCCCGGAAGAACTTTGCCATATCCTCTATAGCTCCATAAGAGTCTTGTAGAAAGGAGAGCCCAGAATTCTAAATCTTCTTCGAGCTAGGGATGGGCAATGGCACAGGAGATGCAGAACGATATCTTCCTCATCCTCCAAGCCACAGCTGCGACAGTAATTATTATAGGTTAAATCCAGTCTTTCAGCACACCTGCCTATTTGACAGTAAGCAGTAAGTACCGAGACCGTAATACTTATGGTTTTCCTGTCCAGTCCAAGCAGTTTCCTGGTTCGCCTGAGAACCAGTGTAGTCCACAGTTGGCTGGAGATACAGCAGGAACTTTCCTCTACCCATAATTTTCTAGCCAGTTTAACCGTTGTCAGAGGAATTCCAACGTCGGATAATGAGGAGACGCTAGGAAGCAATCTGCCTCGTTTGGCGAGATCATCGTCTTCACAATTTCCCAAGATATCCCTGTGATCAGGGATCCAAATCAGGTCAATTTGTGATCTCTTCGATAGTGTGTTTAGCAAGGAGTGACATCTTAGGACTATGCACCAGCAAGCGCCCTAATTGCCGCCTGACTGTCCGAAAAGATCTGAATGGCAAGGCCGAAGTGTTCGCCCCCAAGCACTATTTCGGATGTTTTCAGAATAGCCTTTACCTCAGCTTGGAAGACGCTGCAGTAATCAGGGAGTCTAAGGGAGAGTCTCAGACCAAGGTTATTGGAGAAGATTCCACAACCGACCCGACTTTCAAAAGTATTGCTCACAACCACCCTACTGGAAATGTGGATCTAAAACCCGTAGTCCAGAGCAGGTGTAGAAGAGATTTAATTAACCATTGATGATATGGAAACATCCCGAACGATAATTTTGGAGTGACCCATATTCAGCCTAAGCCAGCGTGAGAGGGCATTAAGTACGACTGCACATCACTTGGCCAGTTGCAACACCAGAAGTTTGGTAGGTAACCCGTGGAGAAGGGCATACAGAGCCCTTGTTGGGGTAGTTCAGAGAGCCCCAGTAATCAAAATGGCGGCTGTTCTCCTAACAATTTAGTGTGTAACTATATAAAAATTCCTTAAAAGGGAAAATCGGAAAGTACACTGAATTTCTGCGGCCCAAATGACTCTTTATAATCATTTATTTGTTGCTGTCCAAAACTATGTTTACTTGCGGTTTTTATATTTAACATCAAGCACTGTCTATCAAAAGGAAATATTTAAAAAAAATGTGATTTTTAGAAGAAGAAAACAAACACTTCGTGTTAAATGTGGGGCATACAAAAGTTTTTATTACAAGCAGATGTTATTTAATTTTTATTTAGTTCAGTGGCATTTCATACAACTACTGGCATACAAACACTTTCAAAAACTACAAAATTTTATAAAAAAAAAATATGCTCAAACTTTCCCATATTAACAAAAAAGAAAATAATAATATATTTATACACGCATATACACATTAACATTAATGGTCAAGTACATGTTGTATTTGTGTAGGAAGAAAAACATGTGCCGTAAAATATCTGTTTGTCTGATTTTGCATATTTAGTAAAATAATATTCATATAATAATAAATAATATAAAAAAATACGTATAAAAAATCCTATACAAATAATATTTATAAAAAAAATTAAAAACAAAAAACAGTAAATATTTTTGTGTTACAGTCAGCATGTCGCCATGCGTATCTTTTGCGTTTTTGTTTTCATTTTTGGTTAGTGTTGTTTTTTTTTATTTTAATATTTTTTGCAGATTTTTGTTATTTTGTTAATTCTTTTACAAAAATTTTTCGTTTATATCATCACATTTGAGTGCATAGAACTTTTAATATTCGCAAACAACTTTGTGTATCAAACGATTTTGTCAATTAAAACTGCCACTTGTTTGTCATAAGAGTTTGAAACTGATTTTACGGTCAGGGTGCCATATTAATGTTAGGTGTTTTTTTGTTTTTAATTTTTCACACATTGGTTACATTAACTCAGTTGTCATTAACCTTTTGCTTGAAAATTAAATAAAAAATTTAAAAAAAAATTTAAACAAATAAAGCTACATTTAGACCACAACAAAAGCATTAAGAAACTGTAAAATATTCATGAAAACGCAATCAACATGTTGTAACTATTGCTATAAGATAATATCAAACACAATGGGTCTTAAAACCAAACAAAAATAAAAAGGGTTTCTTCGAAAATTATCGCAAAGTATTGCGCAAAAAAATTTTTTTTTATAAAACTATCACAAATCAACAAAAATTAATTTTTTGGCTAAGATTTATTTTTAAATCAAATTTTTTAGAAAGAAAAATTTTTTTCTAAATGTATGCAGACATTTTCCAAAGAAACCAAGAAAAACTAGACAGAAGCGGAATGTAGTGCCACATTTTCTGGTTCACTACATCCTTCATTAGCGATCCAGAAATTCGGCATTACATACTTGTTTCTAATTTTTCTTGTTTTCTTTGGAAAAATACTCATACAATTGTAAATAAAATTTCTTTTATCTTAATGAAGCCGGAAGTTGGGATGTGTTTCAAGATTCCTGCTCATGACACAGGAACAAGGTTTTACTCTTATTAAAAGTTTAATTTGTGTTCAGTTTAAAATTAAATTAAATAATTAATGGTACAAATAAGTTAAAAAATAAAAATTACATGGATAATTGGCAATTAATTAATTAATTGAATCAACAAAATATTTAATTCAATTAATGAAATTATTAATAGAATCAATTAAATTATTAATAGAATCGATGTAATATTTAATCAGCAAAAAAAAAAAAAGAATTTCTAATCAAATACATAATTAATTCAATAAAAAACTTAATTCAATTCCAAAACAAATAAAACCAATAGTTAGTGACAGAACTTTTTTCTGTGAAACATCTATGTCTCCGGTGCCTTAAGCAACCCAACTCAACTACGCGGCTCAACAATTATTACGTATCCTTCTTTCAGCAAGTTTTTAACATTTTTTCAATGAAGGTTCCGGTGAGGTTTGAAAATTCGTGACCTAAAGGATTGGGATGTATTACAAGCTTTCTTCAATTCATTGTTATATATTTTACAATTTCGGCTTTAAGCTTTAGAACATTTTATATAGCTGCAGTGATTATTAGAAGAGTTTTTTAGAAACTTTGAATTCCTTTAAATTTTTAATAGAGGCAGTACCTAAATTCCGTAACACCATATTGGCCTTACAACCGTTTTATTAAGGAGAAGTTCATTAATACTGTTTTTAATTTCATCTGAGTCAACTTTGCTTCTATGTGGCATTTCTAAGTTATCGAGGTATTTAGCTTCCAACGCAACTATTTATTTAATAATACGAATACTAAGACAAAAGTCTTAGCGCATGTGCGTACATGTTTACTTATTATTATTGGTTCTTAATTACTTTCATTCAGGTGTGTGATGGAAATCTAACGATTTGAAAACGATTCCTTTTGAGATATATATAAATTTTTTAAAGAGAAGCCGCACTTAAGGCTTTATAACCAATTTTATTTTTTCGTAACCGTGCTACATTTTGTAGGAAAGGGATAGACGATAGATAAGACGGGTGGTGAAAGGAGAAAGATAGAGAGTTAGTTATTGTACTTTGCCAGCGAATGTGCTATGAAGAAGTACCGACAAAAGAGGCTGCATGTCTTAAGATTAATTCAGAATATGTATTAAACTGGAAAAAAATGTATTTCTTGATTGCCGCAGGTGTTGAACCCTGGTCAGCCAGGTTTGTAATCAACGTGTTTACTACTTTGACTACAGCAGCCTCGATAAACAATAGTAAAAAAGCATGAAAATAGTACATTATATAAGAATCATTCTTGGTTTTAGATCGTTTCGATTTCGAAATCGATTTCTATCACATACCTATTCTCCTCTTTTCTTTTTAGTTTCATATTATTCGTCGTACATTATTTTGCCCGTAGGAATAAATGCAGGTATAATTCTTTGTGCATCACTTATTTTTATTTGTTTTTGCTTCTCCAAACACACGTGTATAAGAGATAAAAATAAACCCAGAAATGATGTTTCTTTTAAAGAGGTTTTTGTGTGGTTGCCTCGTCTGTACTAAAAAAAGAAACATGGTTTCTACTTCAGTTTCCAGTTGATGTTGCGTCGTGTTAATCTGGCATAAGGAAAGAAGTTATGTCGTCAGCAAAAAATAGTAGTGCGTTAAATTTGGTTTTCTGAAAAATCTTTCTTATCACACTTTTAATTATTTCGGAAGCCTTTTTGCTATCGTTTTTTCAGACTTCTTTTGATACATTTCATTTTGCTCGACACATATCAGAATTCACATGAATCTTCTAGAGAATCTATGATTTATTTCTTGTCTTTTCTTATTAAAGCCAAAACGAAATTAACAATTCAATAAATAAGTTGTCACTAATTTTAATATTCAACAATAAGCCCATTAACAGTTATGACTGCATATACGCACATTTACACATAAAGTACTTAATAACAAAGCAAAATTTAAATTCTCCCAAATAAATAACAGATTTTAGAAATGACACTACGAAAGTCATAAATTAAATATAAACACAGAGCATTTTTTATGTTTATAAATCTTTTTACTCAAAATAAATGAAAATAAAACTGCGAATTTTTTACACTTGATTATTTTCTAATTTTTTTTTAATTTAGAATAAACGAATAAAAATTTTGAAAATATCTTTCTTCAACACATGCTCCCCAAATAAGCAATAAAAGTTAATTTAAATCTTTATTGTATAAGAAAATGTTTTGCCGTTTGATATTAATTTAAATTATCTAATACGGCGCAAAAAGAAGTTATTTGCATAAAAGGAAATATTTAAATTGAAATAAATTCGCAAAAAAGTTTTTAACACACAACAAGTGTGAGAATTGCGCATAATTTAATAAAGACTGAAAAATGTCTGTCTATGTTTCACCTTAATTATGACGATTTGTCACACGCTTGAATATTTAAATTAAATTTCTTTCTTAAATTTATTTTCTATTATTATTATTTTTTTTTTTTTTTGTTCCTGTTAAACCGCTTTTATTTCTATATAAACATACATTGGCTGTTAATAATCGGATTATAAGGGTGGTTAGTTAGCGAGTGTAATTTAATTTCAATAGATTGTGTAAAATTGGAATTATTGTAATTATAAGACTTAAGAGTAATTTCCTAGATGAATTTAATATTTTATGATTTAATTTATAAATAATGTTTTTTTTAACAATTTTAAATAAAGCAGGTGTTAGAATCAATTTTTATTTGTATTTAAAAACAATTCTAGTGTCTTAATAACTGTCTCTTTAAAAAAGTTAATCGCAGTCTAAGAAAGTTGCCAGATTGTAAGACTTTTGCTGCAAAAAAATAACGGTATCTTAACAAATTTTTATAAAACTAACTCCTACAATATTGATAATTTTTTTTAATTTAAAAATTTTCTACGCAATTTCGTGTAGGTAACTTGTTTACATAAAAATTACTTTATAGGAATTGTAGCAACTTTATCTATAAACACACGAAATATTTCAGACTCTAAAGACTGGTACTCTGTTCGAATTCGTGAAAATTGTTAAGCAACATTGACTATTTCATGTGAATTACTTGACATTCAAAATGTGCGATTTGGAAGAATTTAACTTTTTTTTTTTTGTTCTCACAAAAGTTGCTAAGCTATGAGTAAAGGTTTCATGTACAAAAAGCATTTATTTCTCTGACAACAAAATATGATGATGTTGACACCAGAGACACAAGTTGTCAGGCGCTAAGTAAATTATTTTTTTTACAATTTACAAACATTTTCTACACCTAAAACAAAAATATTTAAAGTCTTTGCAACATTTTAAATTGAAACAACGAATTCTAAACAAGTTTTTATTTAATACAAGTTAACATTTTTAATCATTTTTTACAGATATTTCTCTCTATACGAAGAAACTATATAATTTATATTTGATCTTTTAAAAAATAAAACTAAATTAATAACCTTCTTTAGAGAATAAATCAAATATATTTATTTGAATTTTATTTCCTTAAAATATTTATTAACTTTCGTATTTTATCAATATTTATTTAATAAATTTAAATTAAATTAATTTTCGAATTATAATTAATTGATATTTGCTTTTGATATGGTGTTAGAGTTTACGTAACATTTATTAAAAAGATCAAAAAAATTTTTTTTTATTATAAAAAAATATTATTTTGAAAACGAGTTACCAACAACAATGTATTTTTTTAATATTTAAAGATGAGTATTAAAATTAAACAATTTTTGGTAAGACGCAATATTTTCTAGTTTTTTATAATTTGAATAGCAACAACAATTAGTATTAAAAATAGTTAAATATTAAAAAAAAACGTTGTAGTAATTTTACACATATATTTGATTTCATACCTTTTTTAAATTTCATAAATTGCTTTTAGTAAAATTTAATTTTTTGTTTACTTGAAATTATTTTTATTATTTATGATTATTTGCTTCTTGTTCCTCTTTGTGTGTTCCTTTTTAAGGTTGAGAGGCCATTCGTATGCGCGCAGTGGCTCGAGATTTTGTATGTATTTCAGCTGTTCTCAAAGTGATGCCAAATATATCCTCGTGGTAACGATTTTCGTCCTAAAATTAGAAATTAAATAAGAACTTTAAAAAGAAATCCTGTTCGTAAATCCAAATAATAAAAAAATGCTTTTGATACATCAAACTTTTTTTATTATACTGTAGATATAGTTCTAATGTTGTACATTTTTTCCAACAATTTTTTTTCTATTATGATTTTGTTAAAGAATTTACTTAAAGCTTTTTGCTAAAGTCTTTTAGTTGTGAAAGTAAAATATTTGTTGAAAATCTTTTATTTATATTCGAGATTCTTTATTAGTTTCCTTTTATTAAATGTGAATTTAAAACAAAATTGTTTTTTTAGTTAAACACAGTTAATATAAAATATTTATAAAACATTTGCTCAACAAACCATAAGAAACTTTTTTATTACACTCAAATGTCAGCAGTTTTAAACTCCAAGAAGAAAAACAAACGGGAAAAATAAAAACACATATGAACGCATTAACATTTCGAGAAATATAAATCCACGTTAAATTATTTTTTACCACAAAAGCACATACTAAACATACGATAGTAGTTCTAAAAGTTCTTTGTTTACAGAATGTTATTAATAAAATTCTTAGAAAATTTTTAGGAAAAAACTATGTTTAGAAAAATTATAATTTCTATATAATTAATAAATTGAAGGGATAAAAATTCTGCCTTGAAAAGAAAATTCTTAGATTCCCCTCACATTTTTACTACCAACTAATACGTGTTCGTGTATCATCATCATCTATCTTTTCTATAATAAAACATCATAAATTTTAGCTTTATATTCTGTTTTAATAGAAAAACTACATAACACACCCTCAAGTTTTTTTTTTTTGTTTACACTTTATTGCTGCAATAACGTTTGCATTTCTCATATATAAAAACAAAAATCCGTAAAAGTAAATAAATATAAGATTCTTCAGAATTAAGTATACTTACACGTAATGTTAGTAAAAATGTCTCAACTTCCGCTTCTGTTTTTTGCTCTTTTCCGGCAATGCACTTCCTGCAAAACAAACGTATAAAACCACAAAAACCATCAACATAAAAACGTATATAAACATTTGAATAGCAGCAGTTGCAACAACAATTATAAAAGTTTTAGTTACAGAATGAGCATGATGTTGAAGCAGCACATAAATTTCAACATGATTTAGAGAGATGATGTTAAACAGAAAATAAATAAAGATAGAACAAGAGTTAGATTTCAAATTTAACAAGTAACACATAAATAATATTTTTAAATTAATAACAAGTACAGTGTCTCAACAAAGCAATTTTGTTAGCAATTGTTAAGCAATTTTTTTATAAGGAAAAGATATCCGCAACCAGGCAATTTTCTCTACATAGAATAAAAAACAAACAAAAATAGAAATATGGTTTTTATACAGGTAAAGTTATCAGTTTTTTTTTTCTTTTTGTTAGGAAAATATGGTCAAATACTAAAGAGCTTATTAAGGTGTTTCATCCATCATAGAAAAGATTTGTCTGTTTGACTTTTCTTATATTTTTAATATAATTAATAGAGCTGGAGGTCTAATTTTTTTATATTTTCGATATTTCACTGTTACATAAACTAAAACATTAGAAAAATATAATTTAAACAACACTACAATTTTCCTCTGAAACGCTAAGCAGAATATCGAGTTAAAAAATCATACGTTTTTTTAAAGCCTGACACTCTTTTCAGTTTTTCATGCGGAATGCTGTCAAACTACAGAAAATACTAATCTGTTTTGTGGACAAAATTATTCAATTAATTTTTTTCATTTTTTTTAACAAAATAATTTTAGTTTTGTAAATGGATATTGTTATTGTTTTTTTTTCTGCTAAAATTTTCCAGGTGTTGTTGTTTAATGCCATAGCAAAATATTAATAACCTTAAATAAAATGAGATTAGTTATTTAAATGGTGCAACTTTTAATTGAATATTTTTGTTGTCACTTACTGAACAATGTTTTCTATACAACAAGTTTTTTTTTAGCTACTGAACAGCTTTTTGTATCTCTAGTAAATGCCAGAGGATCCTTGTTATATGGCTCAAATAAAAATAAATGTGAACTCAACAATAAAGAAGGAACAAATTTTTTTCGAGGATAACTGAGTGAAAAGTTTAAATGGATAAATAACCCATTTCTCATTTGATTCTACTTTTCATTTAAAAATCACCTAATCTCTTAGAAGTTTGCAATATTTTTCATTTTTACTCGAAAAATTAAATTGGTCATATATTTACTGTTAGAAAAATTGTTGACAGAAACATTTTGTTCAAAATTATGAAGTATAAACATATTGAAATTTTCTCTATCGATTTAGAAACATTTTATTTTTTTTTTTAAAGCCTGGTACTCTGTCAAACTACATACATAAAAATTTTTATAAAAAAGTCATGAAAAATTGTTACAGAAGTAATAATCTGTTTTTACTGTAGAAAAACATATGAAATGTTTCTGGCAACATTTTATTAAAACTGCGAAATAAAGCAAAGAGGCATTATCTCATGCGGAATTTTTCAAACAACAGTTGATCATATATATTTTGCTTACATTTCTAAAACAATTTAGCAGACGTGAAAACAATAAAACGTTAAATTCTTCCAAATCGCGAGATAGACAGACACTACATTTTAATAGTCAAATTTACAACATGAAATAATCAAAGTTGCTCAACTGGCTTAATTCGCATTTCAGCATTTTCCACTAAACGATAAAACGAGCAACATTTTGTATTTATAAAATTGTCTGTGGTCATATTGACCTCAATGAAAAATGATCCCAAAAAATAAATTAGATAAAGACCAAAATTTTTCCGTTCATAAAACTAAAGTTTAAATCAATTTCATCAATTGAAATAAGATAATCTCTTACTAGTCTAATTTGGATTTATTAACAAACCAAATCCTCCAATTAATTTGAACTTATGAACTTTTTTACTTTAGGCCATTTTGCATAATGAATAGTGGTTTTAAAAAAGAATTTAAGATTAATTTTAAGAATTTTTTCACCTTTCGTTAAGAAAGCAATTTTAAGAATTTTTAACTTTTAGAATTTTTTTTTTGCCTTTCGTTAGAAAGCAATTTTATAAAAACTATTAAAACTTTTCAGAAAAATTGCTTTGGTATTATTGCTTCATTTTTCATTTAGGATTGGCAAAAATATTTCATCCTCCAGTCCGAGAATAAAAATATAAAAAAATAAACGGTCTCCTCGGACCATAAATAAGAATGAATGAATAAAGAAGTTATTTTGTTTTATTTTTTATTTTTTTTTTATTTTTATTTGCGTAAAAAATAATATATTTGTATTTTTATAGTGTTTTTATTTGACCTTTTTAATTATTATATTTTATTTAATTTCTAAGCAATAGGTCTTTTTATTTATCATATATATTTTCAATATTTCGCTACTCTATTGAGTAACATCATCAGAAAAACAAATAAAATCTAAAAAACATTATTTAATCAGTTCTTTTAATTAATTAAAATTTTATGGCAGGTTCTTGAATCAATTTTAAGATCTGTAAATTGTTCTGGAATAATTTCTCTGCCTTAATATTTTTTCTTTTTAAAAATTTTTTCTATACTTAATTTTTATCTCCTTTTATAAATTGTGGTTAAAGGAAAATTTAAATGTCGTTCTTAGTTACATTTAGTTAGAATTTATTACAAGTGCAAATTTTGTTTAATTCTACCCTGTAATATTTCTCCTAATACCAATAAAAATATAAATCACTTCATCTTGTTGTCAATTGCTTTAAAAAGAATTTTTTATAATAAAATACCACAATATAATTATTTCTTCTGTAATTTATTCTTATATCTCCAGGATACAAATGTAAAACACGTTATTGAAAAATTTACATTGCAATTTTTCAATTGTTATTTTCTCGTTTAAAAAAGGAAATACACAACAAGCGGAGAAACAATAAACCACAGACAGACTAAAATACACATGTTTTGACAACAAAACTTGATAAACAAATTGCTTACAATAAATGCTTTGGCATAGAAAACATAATGTTCGACAAGCTGTAAAAACTCAATAAACTAAAGGATTTCCTATTCAATAAAAAGGATTTTTTTTAATTTAAATAATGTGACCACCACAAAGATCTAAAGTTATCTTAACACATTTAAATATTGGAACGGAAAAAAATTTTAAATGATCGTTTTTTGCTAAGGAATTATTAACTTATGTATTTGTTTGTTTATTTATTAAAATACTTTAAGCAAAATACTCAGTTTAAATTTGGATAAATTGTTGAACAACATTTAATATTTCATGTGATAATTTTACATTTGAAATAAAGTTTCAATCTCGCGACTTGGAAACATTTAACGTTTTATTTTTTTCACGTATTGTTTATTGTTTTGTAAGCAAAAGACATATAATCATCTGTTGTTTAAAAAATTCCGCATGAAATACTTCCTCTTTAAATTTATTTCACTGCTTTGGTAAAATGTTACCAGAAACATTTCATATGTTATTCAACAGTAAAGGCAAAGTACTACTTCTGCAACATTTTTTCATGACTTTCTTATATACACATTTTTTATTTATGTAGTTTGACAGCATTCCGCATGAAAATCTGAACAGAGTCCAGGCTTTAGTTAATAAAATATTTGTAATTTTTTTTTTCCAGTCAAAGTGATTTCTGTAGAAAAATCAAAACATCAATTAAATTTTCTGTATAAATTTTTGTTTCCTTCATTAACAAAACAAGCAAAATTTTTGATTATAAATTATTTTTTAACCTTTTCCCAGCCATGGGTTGAATCGTGGATTTTCATAAAAGATACTTTTTTTTTATTTTTTAGTGGGTTTTGCTTTAATTATTATTATTAATTTTTTTTTTGGAAAAAAATGTTTCTAAAGAAAATTCTTCTACAAGAGAATTTCGCTCTTATTGCCCGTAAGTATGCAACATTGCTTTCTTTTGCTTACAATTCTGCACAAAAAAAATGAAGCTCATATTACTTCGCTGTTGAAATAAATTGTTGCCAGAAATATTTTACTGTTAAAAAACATTAGCCAGAAATATATGGTGTGTTTTTACTAAATGAACAACGCAAACATTTCAGCAACATTTTTAATTTTATTTTTACTGTTTCGTAGGAAATGCTGAAGAAAATATCGAACTTTAGCGAGTACAACTTTTTTTTACAAAAGTACAGTAAATTTAAAAGTAAATTTAAGTTTTTGAATATAAACAATAAAATTAGTTGGCAACACTTTTGACCATCCGAAAATGCACTGCAACATTTTGTTTGAGAACATAAAATTTGTTACACATGGATTATAACAACAAACACAAAAGCTTCAAACATACAGTCAGTGAACAGTCAGATGGACAGTCAGTGTTTATATGATTATGTTACTAATGTATTGATGAAAATGTCATGCACATCAATGATTGTTTTATTACACACATTATACAATAATCCATTCACATTTTAGCATCCACTTGCAATTGGTTCATATGTATTTGTTGAATGAATGAAATATTAACAATAACTTACCTTATGGTTTGATAGACATGTTCTGCCATTGTGACATCACCGCACACGTACACATGACCATATTCCTCAACTATTAAATTGTACAATGAATCGAATTCTTGCTCAATCAAATCTTGGACATAAGTCTAAAAAGAGATTTTTTTTTTTTCATTTATTATCCCATAAAGGAAGCAGCAACAAGAATAAAGACACCAAGGAGACAACAGGCGTATGGACACGTTTATCAACAAGATGAAATAATTACGGAGGGGAACAGGCGTCATGACAAAACGATGATGTTGATGATGATGACAAGTATTTTTATTGCCAGAAGACAGCAATAAGAAAATCCGCAGCAAGCATTTGATGACCATTCAAGCATTTCATTTTCAATAATGAGTTGATAAAGTCGATCAAGAAATAAAAGCATCCAAATAGTAATAGAGACAAATGCAATCGGAAATAAATAAAGAAAATAAAAATTTATAGTTAAGGAAAAATAAAGATATTTATTTTATTTACCAATTTTAGCAGTTTAGTGTGTGTGTGTGTGTGTGTGTAGGTTTGTGTCAACAGAAATGAATTTATGGACAACTATGTTTTAAAGTAAACGTTGTCGTTTCTAGATAAAGAATAACATTTTTACTGCTTTTGTTTATTTAAAAGTGATGAGTCTTTATCTGGGCTTCGATTTCTATTATTTTTATATCTATTTTTTTCTCGCATCATTTATTTATGTACATAAATTGAAGAGATGTACACATTAAATAAATAAATGTCATTGGTATTTTGTGGGGTAAAGCAACAAAGGATTAAGCAAGAGAAATATTTTTAGATTCAGGATCTATATTCTATAATATTGAAATGCTTAAGTGATGTCAAATATTAATACTCAATATTTCTTTGTAAACAATCATTTATAAAAATGCAATATCTCAGTTTAAATGTGCAATATGCAACTGGAGATAAATAATGTAGAATAAACAATAAAGTGTATTGAATTTTTAACGATAACTATGGGAATAAATTTTTTTCTGCCTAGAATTTATTCTAAGTTTAACTGTTGACTTATAAAATTATTGAAAAATTTAATTTTTCCACAATCAAGTCTTTATTGTGAAAACAAAACCTTTTTTAAAAATTGAAGATCAAGTTTGCACAAATTGCTTAGCAACTTTTTTTTCGCTTGAAATATTTAGGATGTAGCCAGTAATATCAACGAATGCCTATAAGTATGCAACATTAACTGACTTCAATATAATAAGGAGGTTATCAATTCGTGTGAATGTTGCTTTTTTATGTTTGTGCCTGCAAAACTCATCCATTTCTAAAACGATATTTAAATATTTTTCTATATCTGAAATGTGATGCTTACAGATTGGTTTCGTTTTAAAAACAGTTCTTTATTTTAAAATTTATAGAGTGTCCCCATACAACATACATTTTTTTTACGTTTATTATAAACCACAAAGGGCGCTACTAAAAAAAATAAATAACAATGTACCACTATAGCTCCCAATTGCACAAAGTACTAAAAAAATAAATCTATAAATTAAAGGGTATCCTAATAGGTGATGTAAATTTTCCTATATGGGGCTATCTTTTGAGCCGTTATAGACAAACTCTTGAAAATTGGACTGAATATCGATTACTGTGATTATTATAATAAAAAGTATAAATATTTAAAATTATTAATTAAAGGGTGCCCCAATAGTTTATTTTATTTGATGTATACGGACATACTGTTGAACTGTTGCAGACAGACGGTTGAAATTTATAAGGAACATGTATTGCTCAGACCGCTATAAGAGAAAATATAATATTGGAAATTAGAAATTATAGAGTGTCCCAGTATTTGGTGTAATTTGAAGTATAAGGACAAACTGTTAAATAATTTTAGACAGACGGTTGAAATTTATAAAGAAACTATGTTGCTTAGTCGGTCATAACAGCAAGTATATAATTTGGAATTAAAGGGTGTCCCAGTAGTTGATTTATGTGGCTTTTGAACCAACTAAAATTTGTTTTCAAGTGGGTTTTATTTTACCAGAATTGTTTTTTTTTTTTTTTTGACTGACACATATTTTGTTACAAACATGAAGCCAGAAACATTTCGAACTTATAACAAACTTTAACAACAGCAAGTTTAATTTTTATTAATTCTTATTAGATATTAATATGGGCTTTTGACAATATTAAGACTGATACTCTGTTCGAATTTGTGAAAATTGTTAAGCAACATTGATTATTTCATGTGGAAAATTTGATATTTAAAATGTAGTGTCTATCTCGCGATTTGAAAAAATTTGACGTTTTAGTATTTTCAGAATGCAGCAGATTAATTAAGAAATATAATCAAAATACTTATGATCAGCGGTTATTTGAAAAAATCTGCATGAAATAATGCATCTTTGCATCAGAAACATTTCATATGTTTTTCCACAGTAAAAACAGAGTACTACTTCTGCAACATTTTTTTATGAATTTTTCGGACAAATTTTTTTTGAATGTAGTTTGACAGCATTCCGTACGAAAAGCTGAACAGACTACCAGGCTTTACGCTCGAACAAAATACCGTGTTTTACAATTAAAAGTGTAACTTCTGTTAAACGTCCAACATTTAAACAAAATAAGGCATTTTATGTGAAAAAATGAAAGTTTTTGCAAATAATTGCTAACTGTGACAAAAATAACATACAAAATAACAAGTGTGAGTCGAAATGGCTTTTAGAACTTTTGCAAGAGTTGACAAAAAAAAATAATTTTTTTATTTTAATTTTTTTTATTTTTATTATTTTTTGTTTTCTTTTTTTTTTTTGTGAAAACCCGAATTTTTTTATAAAAATTCCTTAAATTTTTTTTCGTTAAAATAAGCGCTAAAAAAATTCCTTTAAAAAATTATTTTCCATATTATTTTTGTGAAAGAACTTTTTCTGGAACCTTAAAGCTCTCTTTTTGAAAAAATCAATCTTTAAGAAAACTGAATTTTGACATAAAGCTCTTAGAAAAAAAATAATAATAAATATTTCCAAAAAGAATTTTTTGTTTTTAAAACCGACTTTTATAATGAAAGAAAAACTATTGAGTAACTTTTTATTGTTGTTGTTTGTTTTAGAAATCCGTGTATAGTAAAAGTTTTTTAAAGAGAGAGAATCTTCATGAATGCAAATCTGAAAAAACAATTGCTTTAAACAAAATTTTAATTCAAAGCTCTAATTTGCCTAAAAGAGTAAAGAAGAAGGCTTCTACAAAACCCCTTTTACGTTTTCATAAAAAAAATATTTTTTTTTGTAGAAAGGAAAAGCTGATGTCTTTTACAATAAAACTCACTATCTTTTGCAAAACTGCATTCTATTCATTCATTTTTAAAAAAACTTTATTCTTTGTATTGTTAGATTTTTACTTAAAAAATATGAATTTTTAGATGTGCCCACAAATAAAAAACTTAAAAAAAAACTAAAGAGTTTTTTAGTTAAAATATGTGTTGTATCGTACAAAATTCCCCTAAAGATTTTTTACTTTTACTTTTTTCCCTCTACCTACCTTAGGAATATTCGGTTCCCTTGAAAGAGCCAAAAATACACGATCTAATATTTTCTCATTAACCAAACGTTTCTTTTCATCTGCATACAGGTCAACATTATTGTTGCGGCAGCCAAAAAACAGCCAAACTTTGGGTAATTGACAAGTGTCATGCAATTCTCGCATCATTTCAAATTCCTGCCAAAATGAACGGAACGGAGCAATTCCAGTACCAGGACCAATTAAAACTATTGGTCTTGTTGAGTCCGAAGGCAAATGAAAACCAGGGGCACTGCGTACAAAAATAAACAAATCATCGTGAGCCTTCAGATCAGCCAAATAATTGGAACAAACACCAAAACGTTCATCACCCACACCATCCTCACAGCGATACCTTACTATGGCCACGGTCAAGTGTATTTCATTATTGACTTTGCGTGGTGACGAAGATATTGAATAGAATCTTGATTGAAGAGGCATTAAATTGGCCAGCACTAAAGAAGCTGGTGGTTTGCACGAAGGAAACTCTTCTAGGACATCTAATAAATGAGGTAAACGCCAGTGACGCCAATCTTCATAGGCCGACGAATCATTAACCAGCAGCTGTAGCCTTTCCGTGTCAGCATTGTCCTCACAAAAGCCAGCCAATAAAGTCAACATTTGTCTGGAGGGTGGCGTAGTGATATCGAAAAATCTTGTTAAAAGAGTTCTTAAACTTTCTGCCGGTATTCTGTCATGTGATTCCCAACATTTGAAAATACCATTTGACGTTTGTTTCTCCTTTAACAATTGCAGCTGTAAGATTTCGTCTGGATCCTCGAAACCACTTAAACGTTTCAACAGACCATCAACAATATCCGGTCTATTGGCAGGAAATATGCCCACATGATCACCAGGCTCATAATCCATACCTGGTGCTAATATTTCCAATAAAATTGTAGTCTTCTCATCACTTGCTTTGCTGGTGAGATTAAGAGGATTTGTCTTTATTTGACAGCAGGTCACCTTTTTATTGTGATATTTGGAAAGTAATTGTTCCAGTGTTCCTTTACCTTTGCCAGGCACTAAACGCACAGTATTAACGGTAAGAGAATCATTTTGTAAGGCCATGGAAGCATCTGAAAGACTTTCGTCTGGATCCAAACAAAATGTTTCACAAGCCACTTTAAAGACTTCAGGGGCCCATTTACGAAATGATTGTTCTTGGCCGCACATTTCATCACCAAATGCAACCTTTAATAGACGTTCGCCACCCAACTCGCCCAGAATGTTGTCGATGTATTGGCCAAAAGCACAAAAATTCGGATAGGCCGATGAACCCAAGGCAAACACGGCAAATCTGTGTAAGAGAAAGAAGAGTTTAGTTTTCTTTTTATTAATTTTTTATAAATAATTTTTTTCTTGCTTTAAAATTTGTTTTTAATTATTGCTTTTTACCTGTTTGTTACTTCTCTTTTTTGTTATTTTTTTACCCACCTCACATTTGAAAGTGGTCCAAAATTTTCTTCTGTAAATGTATCAGATGCAGAGCCTCTCAATGAATCCCATCTATCGATTTTTTTTACCTGTTGCAAAGGTAATTTAATAAAATCCTGCCTAGAGCTCGCTTTCATAAAAGATTTTGATGATGTGACTGCTACACTAAAATGAAATAAATTGGGAAAAATATAAGCCGGATATAAGAAAAAATGATACAGGAAATAATAAAAGAAAGACTTGTAAAAAATAAAAAATAAAAATGGAACACTTTATTAAGAACACTAAAGCAACAAGAAAAGCAGGAAGCTCTAAGGAAATTTATAAATAATTTTAAATTTAAGAGCCTTCAAAACAAGTCGAATTTTTTTTTATATTTTTTTGTTAAAAAATACACATGACAGTGTATTAAAGAGACACTCAAAGTGCCACTGACACATATTGGACACATGCAGCACAAAAGATTATATTCATTTATTATACTTTGGAATCATAACTATATGAATGAATTGGTGTTTAGAGAAAAACTTACAATGACAGGGACAGATTTTCTTTTTTGTTATAAGCATTAATGTTTTGTTATTTTTGTACTTAAGATTTTTTTTTATATTTATTTATTTCAAACTAAAATAGTACTTTACCAACCCCCTAAATGCTGGTACACAACAATTGTCTATTCACATAAAAATCTTTTACAAAAGATATCATTTTAAGAGTTCAAAGCAACAAAGAATTATTTTAACAAAGATTTTTATTATTCTCAATGCAATATGAAATTTTTAAAAGGCTTTTTGTTAATCTTTTGAAACAAACCAAGTTTTACTAAAGGAAGGTATTAAGCCTAAACCAGCTCATTAAATAATACACAAAAGGATTTTTTTGTAATCTCATAATTTAATAATTAAAAAAAATTATTTAAATTTTTTCCCAATCAGGAAAATGTTTAATTTAATTTTTAAAAAATCTTAGAAACAAAAATTATTTACAAATATATGCGGACGTTTTGCAATAAAACAAGAAAAAATTACACTATCAGAGTGTAATGCCGCATTTTCCGGATCGCTACATCCTCCATCAGCATTCTTCGCATCTATCTACCTTCTGTTGTATACATTGTAAGCTAATCAATATTAGTTTGGGTAGACGAAGTCCACACACACCCAAATCGTTTCTTTGTTGTTTTCTCTTCAACTCGTCTTGTACATGTATTTTTGCTTCGTACCAATCTTCGTGGCCACAGCGGATGTTGGTTTAAAGCAATCTACATTATTTTTCCTTCTAAAAATTGTTATAAATTAAATTAAAAAATAAACCTAAACCGAAAAAATAAATTTTAATTCATTTAAAAATTTTTTTTTCAAAAAATCTTGTTTACAAAATATAACAAATGATTTAAATCAATTTCAGTTTAAGTTAATTTTTGATTTGTTATACTTTCAAACAGTTTCTTAAAAAAAATAAATTACACCCAAGACACAGCGCGCATTCATACTTCCTCCATAATAATCATAATTAAACTGAAAGAGTATGAAAGAAAAAAAAAGAAAGAATTGCATTCGTTGCTATACTGATGGTTGGCATAAAGCAAGAACAATTGTACATGAGGATTCACAAAGAGAACAAAAAAGAAATGCTGTGGGTTGTGTGTGGACTTCGTCTAACCAAATTAATATTGTTTGATTATAAATATTTCTCGGATCCTTATTTACAAAATTAGTTGGTTAAATAGATGATGTTTGTATAAAACCAAAAGTAAGTAGAGGCGAAGAATGCTGTTGAAGGATGTAGCGGTCAAGAAAATGCAGGATTACATTCTTATTTTTCTTGTCTTCTTTGGAAAAAATCTACATAAATTTGTAGTTATTTTTTTTTTCTTTAAACTTTTAGAAATTAACTTAAGCCGAAATTAATTTAATTTATTTGTTATAATTTCAAACAGTTCAAATAAGTTTTTTACGAAAAAAAAATTTTTTTCTAGGTGTAAAAAATAATCTTTATTCATAAAATATTAAAATAGATTCGAAGTGCATTTAAGAACAAATTTGTATGGATATTTTGTCATAAAGCATTTTTCACACTTATTTTATTTTGTAAGAAAATGGCAGAATAATTCTATATTTTGAAAAATATTTTTGAAATGTTCCCGCACAATAGTGCTCTTAATTTCAGCAACATTGTTAATATCTACAATATTCTGAAACGATTAAGGACTCCCAAACTAAACACAAATTTTATATAGAGAATCGAAATTTTGAAATTAAAGTCTTTTAGTTTATTTATAATGGAACTAAGAAAATCGCTGAAAACTCAAACCAAGACTAAGAAGAGAAGAAGATTAATCCTTGAGTAGGCAGGATAATAAGCTACTTAGTATTTCTAGTGATTCCGTAACCAGAACTTTACTCATCCTAAATTTTGCAAGATATATACGAAAGATACCTTGGGCAAAGACGAAAAAACGCTAACGATACTTAGATTTACCCCAATTTAGGTGAACTAAATAGTTGCCCCAGTTGCACAGCATGACAGGTGAAAATATTACGAGGCAAGATGAAAAGTGAAAAATTCTAGATTGCGAAAACTTTGAATGAGCGGAACGTATAAGTCTCAATTTAAGGCTTTGACGTATATCGTGTGTTAGTCCAGTATCATGTTAAGTTAACAGTTTTTTCTCTACCTTTTTGCATCCCTGAATGTACCTGAATACTTCAGATGACAAGTCGCGCCCTTCACTACCAAAGAATAAAGGAACAGTGTTGCTCACTACTTTTGTTATTTCCGATAAAGCTGGCATTTTATTTTCTTGTAGTTCAGGTAAAGCAGATTGTGACCGTCATTCTAAGGTCTTTCGTGCTGTCTCTAGAGAAGTCTTAAAGACTTTCAAAATTTGTATGTCAGTTATGCCTTATTTCTTGAATGACTATTTATATCCTTCTAGCTCGGTTAGCTTTCCTGTGCTGCGACGCAGGAAGATTAAATCAACTTTTATAAATCCTTAATTAACTTGGCTGGAAACCACATGACGCTTAAGAAATCATAAATAATGATGACCTCCTTTGTAACAGCAGCAAGAGTCCAAAGCTGAGCCTCGTTGATAGGTATGAGTACTGGCTCTCTTGCTGGTAGCGCTGCCCCCTTTAATGTTAGAGACAGGCTTGGCCAACAACTGTCACTGCTGGCCGTAAGGAATCTTTGGCTACAAACGATTTCTTAAACGGGATGTAATAATTAATAGATCTACAAGTCTTAGTTCGGAATTGAGAACTACCACAGAAAAGATCCTGAGATAATTATTTCTTTAAAATACATTTCTTTCATTTGTAACTTGTTGTCTGAAATGTCAATTCAAAAAAAACAAATTAGCTGTTGAACTACACCTATCTCATGAGTTTATGTGTCAATGATGGGGGGCCTAAAAAGAGACACAAAACATTAGTGATGTGATTCTGTAACGTAACTTCTATATTATAATTCTTTTTGTATGTCTATTCTGTAACTCGCCCTCAATTGTAGTGTAATAAATGTGAAGAAAAAAATCACAATTGTTTCTATTAAACTGGGTCTAGGTCACTAATGCAGAAAATTGTATGTATAACAGTCATATTTTAATAAACTTGTTTATTTCCTTTGTTTGTGAAACAAGCGTAAAAAATCCTCTAAACAAAATTATTTGCCTCTTAAAAAAATCACACAATTTAAAAAGCCGATACAGCTCAGCATTCAAACACTATCACACGCTTGTCTGTTTAGGTGCTACTATAGTCATGATGATAATGAAGATGCTGCAGCACACAAACATTGTTGCACATTAAGCTTAAAGCCATGTTTGCAGTTGGATTAAGTTCACAGATACATTATCCATTGTGTTGTAGTTTTTTTTTTTTTCTTTTTTTTTTTCAACTGCATTTTTTCTTGCTTTTCCAGGCCTCTTAATGCGAGTAAATTGTGTTGCGTTGTGGAGGTACTAGAGGCAAAAAAGCTGTTGTTGTAGTGCTACTGAGTAGTAGTATCATTTCGCAGAAGTGTCATTAAAATTATTTCAGCTTCTATTTTTGCTAAGGACTAAGATCTGCAAGACCAATGCAGGAGCACCTAGACTATTAACTATAATTTATTTATGTGTTAAAGGTCTGCCGTCAATTCTTTTGTTAGAGAATTATAAATGTATGTGTGTGCTGACGTCTGCATGATTGTATTTCTCTCTGCACTCTTTACAAATTTGTAGTCATTTTTGCGCTTGAACGCAATTAGCAGCTTGTTTTCTGGTATTTTTTTATGTTTTGTGTGTTCTTATCTATTTCATTGTAGATTAAGTGGTAGTTTAGGTTGTTTAAATACCGTACAGACCACAACTACTTAAATTAATTTACAAAACGTTTGCTCTAACAACTTGTAATATGGACAGGGTGACCATCTTAACAGATTTGTAGGCAAATCTGATTTCTTTGTAGGAACGCCACTATTTCAGTTTTCTTAATTCAGTTTAAGGTCATATTTAGCGATGTACAAATGTAAGAGCCAAGAGTTTGGGGTAAGTGAAAATAATATATTAAGACAGAAAGGGTTTGCAAATTTTCGTACAAAAATAATGCTTTTTTATCAAATTATTTTTGAATCTTTAAAATAATTAACCTAACAATAAAATTTCAAATCTTAAATTTAACAATGATATTTAACATAACATAAATATTAGAATAGGCAAGTTTGTTTACAAATCTTCCCGATTCCTAAAATTTTCATAAAAATTTCGTTCAAAATTCCTACTTTCGAAGGAACTTTAAATATTTATTTTGAAGTAGAATGCTATTTTATAAAACAACTAAACTGAATTTTGTGTGTATGTGTATTTAATTCATTAGAATAAGGAAGTAGAAAGAATGCAGGCTTAGATAAACTTAATTCCCAAAACATGCATAAAAAATCCCAATACTGGAATTTTCAGACTTTTGGCCACAAAGTGCATATTTGGCGGTAGAGTTATGGAATATTTTTATGAAAAACTAAGGACTTTAGTGACTTTTTTCAGTGTATAATTTCCTTCATTGCAAAGAAATTCCCAAATCATTTACAGAAAGTTCCAAAACTTTTATTTTAAGATTTTTGCTCACAAAATGTATCTTAGGCCATAGGATCTTGAAATACTTTTAAAAAACTTAAAGTCATATGCGGCTTGAATTATTTTACATATGGTCTAAAATAAGACCAAATTATTACTTTGTCCAATGGTAACAGCAGCAGAGGTGTCCTTTAGAAGATTCTTTTTATGAGGAAGGACCAACAAAGTGCTTTTTAGATCAGAAGTGAGTAAAAAAATTCAACACAAAAATCGCATATGTCGAGCTGTTTGAAAGTCCCTGATTTATTTTGCAAATATCTTGTTACTGCGCTCCTGTGCACTCTGTAATATTTCCCACAAATTCTACTTTAAAAAGAAATCTAAACGACCCAATGTATTTAATTTAATCGTGGTCTTTGGAGCCTTATAGACATAAAGTGAACTTTCTTTATGCATTTAAACATCCTCGTATCAACACCAAAAACGTTTTTTTTTTTTTGCACGTTCAAGTTTTTGTTAACCTGGTCACTTTAAATAAGTGTTTTAATTATATTCTTTGTTTACTTGGTTGGCTGTATTTGCTCTGTGTCTGTGTGTTTGTCTTTTTGAATTGGTTTTTAAACTTTCTTCAAATGCTTTTAATTATGTTCTTTGAGTGGGTTTAGCAAAAGGTAGGAAAAGTTTTTTTTCAATACATTTCTATTTTAAGAACAGAAAATTACGTCAAACTTAACAGCGGCATTTAAAACAATTAATTGCAACACTTTTTTTTTAACATAAAAATGAAACAAAAGTGATTTGCTTACGACTATTAAAGACTTAAATAGCGCATAAATGTAGGCAATAATTTTGTATCTTTTTTTGTTGTTTTTTATTTTTACAGTGGCATTTGAATATGATATTTATTGTAATTATACTATTGATATTTTATTAAATAAAATTAAAAGAAAAAATTTTAATGTTATAAAATATCAAAACATCTTTATTTTATTTTTTGGTATGATTTCCATTATGATTTTGTTAAAAAATATGTTAATATATTAATGTGGCTGTTTAAGAGAGATAATCGACATAATATTTAAAGTTTATGACTTGTTCTTGAAGATTGAAGAAAAAAAGGAAACCTAAATGGTTACATGTCCTAATGCACCTTAAAGATTTATTGCGGCACAGATTATTTGGAGACTCACGGGACGTGTGATCTCAACCCTCGTTCAAGCCTAGGACAAGCAGTAATTATTCAACGCAAAATTTTAGTGTAAGAATTTAATTACATCTCTCTGACCTTTTTTTATTACTTCTTCCCCTGCCTGAAGAAGCTCCCTACGTTCAGAATGATGGCTATTAATCAGCTTAACTTCCAAAAAGATTATCCTAAAAATTCCGTCTCTTAGAAATCTCGGCAAATTCTACAATTTATATTCCTTTCTTAAGTAATAAATCTCTTAAATTTTAATATTTATTTTATCATTCTAGGAAAAATGATTCTCTACCTTAACCTTGAATTTTATAAAAAACTACTTTACTTTAAATTTATTACTCTGAAAACGAATAAATACTAACTAACATTAATAATAACAGCAGGAATAATATTATTATTAATAGTATTAAAAACAAATATTCTTCTTTTATTATGACTTAGTTGTTCTTTTCAGTAGGCGCCTCAAAAGCTCGCTTCATCACTATACTTCTTCTCTCTAGGCTTCAATATGGATTTTCCATGGGATACTTTTCCGGACAGCTTTACACTCGGTGGTAACGTTAGCCACACATACAGCGTTTAGCAAAAAGGACTCTGTTTTCATTGAATTTTATTTTTATTATTATTATTTTTAATAAAGTTCTGGTGATTTTTGGTCTTGATGGGTTTTTAAGCCTCTTTTCACAAGATCATTAAGTCTCAAACAAATGGAATTTATATCAGGCATAACTTTTAACTGCTCATAAGTTTGCTAAGGTTTTACATAAATTTTAAAAATTTTCTTATTTTCAATTCTGCACACTATACTGAAACTGTTTACGGTGGGATTTTAAAAATTTATATTTTTTAAGTCAACTTATATGACATTGCTTTCCTTTATATCAGAACTTTTTAATGCAGTTTCTGTTTCCTTTTTAAATAACTATTTCAAAATAACAATTTGTTTTGTCTAAGCCCACATAAAACTGTCTTGTTCACAGCAATTAACTGTTGCAATCGACAAAACAAAAGGCCTTTTTCCTAACACATCTTTCGCTTTTATGGCGTTTTCAATTTCAGTCGCAACCCGTTACCTTTCCATTCATCGTTCATCAATTATCTCTCATCATTCATCCTTCATTATTCATTTATCATCATTCATTCATCATTAATCCTTTATTATACATCGTTCATCATTCATCGTTCATCATTAACAGTTTATTGATCAAGGTGGTCAATTTTGACATAATCCGGCTAGATCTAGCAATTTGTTTCTATTTAGCAATACACAAGTGGTTTAATGATTTCAACTTAGAAGATTTAGCCATTGGATTTTTTATTAACAGCAATTTTTGATACCAAAAATTTCCTACATATTTTTAAATCCTTCTATTTTTGATACTTAATAATTTATCTGACAATGAAAAAATAATTTTTAATAATATAAATTTATTGAAATGGGTTAATATTACGTAAACTGTAAAAATTTGGAGAGAAGTTTCTGAGTATAAAGATGTATCACGCAATAACCCAGTCGGTTAAGTAAAGAGACTCTCTCTGGTCTTATGAAAGACTGAATTTAATCAATATAAAATATTTAAAAATAATAACTTTCAGCTATGGATTTGAAATAAAAAGCAAAAGTTTTCATTATTTTAAGCCACATCAAAATATTTAAGACAAGTAGAAATATTGTCGTTTGCTTTATAAGCGGAAGTCAAAGCGGAGAGATGTTTTATTTATATTTTACGTAAAAATTTCAAGTTGATCTGGATTTTAAATTCTTATTTTTGTTTTAATTCTATTTTTACTTCCACATTTAATTAAAAATGTTACCGACATACTCAGATGTATGTGAAAACATACTGAAATACTGAAAACTGTTAAGGTCTAGCGAATTTACTATTTAAGTCACTTTTAAATCCCGAAGTAGCCATTTTATTATTTAAAAAGTTGGCAATCTTGATATTGATATTTAAATCAAAACCCCAAAAGTATGCACCATTTTTTCCAATAATTTAATTTAATCAAACTGCTTCTTTTACTGCTTCAAAATATCAATTCTTATACGTCTGCTTACATTACAATAATTGATAACGTGAAACGTATTGCATAATAATAAAAAAAGTGTATAAAACTTTGAATTGACAGCTAAAAGTTAATTGTGAAAGTTTGATATCACAATTTCTCAAAGTTAATCAATTTTCAAACTGTAGCAACTAAAAAGTCACGAAAACTTTTAGCAATTTGCTAACATCAATACTTTATTGTCAAATATATCCTTAAAAAAAACTACTTTTCACAATTATCAATCATTACAAGGCTAAATTTTAAGAATTTTAAATAGTCTGTTTAGAAATATAAAGAGAACAGGTATCAAAAAGTGAGGTTGTGATAGCCAAATTTTAAATGACTAAAAAAACTAAGGAAAATTTTGTTTTAAAAAAACTTTAAATGAGCAAAAATAATTATTTCTTCTTGCTAAATCATAACAAATTAATGAACAATGTGCTTCCTTTAATAATTTTTTTTTCAACGCAAATATTATTTAAGAAGAAGGAAAGTAAAAAGTTACGTGAGATAAAAATAATTAGTTGATATAATTTTAATTATAAATTTGCAAGTGTTTGTGAAAAAAAAAACTTTTAGCAACTCACTATTAAATTGAGTTTCTTGCAAACAACAAAAAAAACAGTTGTTGTCATTGTAATTTTCTCTCACAAGTATTTTTACAGCTGGAAAAGAAATGACCAGTGAAGACAGAAAAGCATGTTTTTAACATAATTTACAAATTTTCAATTATTTATTATATTGAAGTGGATGGTATAGTTAAAAATTAGGTTCCCAAGATTTTTGTATGCAGAAGTAGCATCTGAGCACAAACCAAAGAGCTGTCCCTTATTCCTAGAAACCATGTCGCTTGTTTTTAAATTAGATAAATTTTTACTTATTCGACATTACTTGTTGGCATAAAAAGAAAAAGCGGAACGATTTGGTCTCATTTGAACAAGTCTTATTGTAAGAAGGTAAAAGTACAATTTTGTCCCCTTTTTTATACCCAAATTATGTAAAAAAGTAATTCTGTCTAATTTCTAATCCTTACCTTGTTAGTTACAAAAGAAGATTAAATTAACACCTAAATATAAAAAAGTACTTATTTCCCATTTTTGTATTTTTTTCGCTTACGAAGCATAATGTCTTAAATATTCCTTTTGCTTATACTTAGGTTTGCCGAATATAATCTAAGGAAAGTAGGAGTGATATATTCGGCTTTGCCGAATGTTATACACCCTTCACCAATTATGTAAATCTTGTTAAGTGAAGTAACTTTTAGTACAATTTTACATATAAATGTTATCGGATTTATTTATATTTATAGCAGGAGCCAATAACTCGCAAAATATGGACGAGTGAAAATTTTTAACATTAAGTTTCTTTCAAATTTTTATTTATTTTTTTATTGGAGTTGCTTTAATGTTCAAAACGATATAGAAAAATTAAAGGCAGGTCTATTGTTTTACCCGCAAAATTTTCGAAACTATGTATAATCGATTGGCGTATTTAAATTTTCTCTAGCTTAATACTACTAACACGAAGATGGACATCGCTTAATCAACTTTCCTATGCATTAGCACCCAGAATATACATTTAAATTACAAACGGAATGAGCAACTTTAATGAACCATTTTTCATCTGTGATGAAGGGTATAAAAATGGGGAAAATGCATTTTTCTCAGTAAAACATTTTTGGTACTTTTTGTTATCCAGAAAGAAATGCTTATTTACCATTATTATATTAGGATCTGATACAGCAAATTTTCTTATTAGCTGGGACAACAACCCTAAGCAAAACTTATAATATTCGATGCGTTTTTTAAGAGAAAAACTTAATAGTAGGAAAGAAGTTCTTATGCCGATTTATATGTACATGAGGTTATACAAATATGGTGAAGGGAATATAGCACTCTTACATGTTATTTAATAATTTAAAGGTAACAAATAGTACCAAATTCAGTTATTAACTGGTAGGGGAATCTTCGTACTAAATTTCAATTTTTCAGCTTTATGCGTTAAGTTATGTAAAGAATATAGGGGAGAGGTGTCTTTCCCACTTTAAATATCTAAGAAAATTAAATTATTTTAAATAAAGTTATTACTTTATATATTTATTGCCTTCATAGATAATAAAATTTAAAATCTTGCTACACATATGCTTGTTTTGATGTTATCTGTAAACCTTCAAACATGTGGCAACACATATTTCAACGAAAATAACAACTGATGACATTTTTGCTTAAAGATGCTGGCTGTCCCATTTAAATGTTAATGTTATATTGAACAGCTTAATTGGTTTTAACAAAACCCAACGTAAGTGATAATTCCTGTAGGGTGTCGAAATTTAACAACAAATAAAACAGAACATAAAAACATCATATTCATTTCAGTCTATTAAAAATGCCAATGATGTAGAAAATTACAAAACAATAAAATTAAAATAAAACAAACCAAACGAAATCATTGAGGAAAAAAACAAAAATTTTTTGTTTCCTTAATTTTCGTGCGTGCTAACGCCTTCTCATAGGCTGTGCTTTGTGGTAAACGTGTTAAATCACAAACAAACAAAAAATCTTGCACCTGTCATCACAGTTTCCTTAGGAAATTTTCATTAGTCATTAATCTAATTATACTTGAATATATTTCACAAATAACATAAAAATGATCTTTAAAAATGTTTTCAAAATAACGAGTTATTCAAATAAGAAATTTACACACCATTTAAACAGCATAAGAATGAAATTTGTAATAAATCATTCATTTGTTGTGAGTGGCAGTTTATTTAAGATTTTAGTGAGATTCTTAAAATGTGACTAAAAAGGTGAAAGCAATAATAATAAATTCTATTAAATAGAGTTTGGTTAATATACTCACAAAAAAATACAAACCAAATTTAAAACAAAAAAATGTGAAACAATTGAATGATTTTAATGCTTTATTAACGAATAAAAACTAAAAATCTTTGAAGTTTTAGCTCACAACTTAGAATAAGAATATATGGATTTCCAATTTTTAATTATGAGACTGAAACTAATTTTTGGCAAAACCAAGAGTGTCATTACCAAGTCCATCAAATTTTACCGAAAACTTCTTTAAATAGAAATTGCTTGAGGTTAAAGAGTAGTGATTACTTTTACTCCCTGTTAAATGTTTAAAATTATACACCAATTTTTTAACATACTTCAAGATTTCAGTTCACAGAACTAAAAGGACTTTGTTGGGCTTCATACTGATTTTTGGTGAAATGTTTCTTTGTTACGTCTGACGAAAATTTGGTATTTTGGTCAAATTTCGTCTGAGAATTCTTTTAGTTTTTGCAAACTTCTGAATAATTAATATTTTAATTTTGTTTGGTAAAATTAAATAATAGAGTTCTTTTTCTAAATTTTCGATCCCTAATTCATTTTTCTTATTTATTTTTTTTTTTTTTTTTTGTTTTTTATTACAAGAATAATTTTTATTCAAATTTGTTAATTATTTTTTAATTTTAAATCTTTAAAATAATTAAACTAACAACAAGATTGCAAATCTTTAATTTAACAATAATATTCCTAAAATTTTTAAAAAAATTTCAGTAAAAATTCCCACTGTCGAAGGAACTTCAAAAATTTATCATGAAAGAATATGCCTTTTTATAAAGATATTAAAATGAATTTTTGTATATCTGTATTTAATTCATTAGAATAATGAAGTAGAAAAATGCAGGCTTAGGTAAACTGAATACCAAAATTCCTAAATCATATATTAAAAATCCCAATAATGAAATTTTTTGACTTTTGCTCACAAAGTGCATAATTGGCGATAGAGTTATGGAATATAAAAAAGATAACTAAAGACATTAAAGGTCTTTTTTAGTGTATAAATTCCTTCATTGCAAAGAAATTCCCAAATCATTCACAGAAAATTCCAAAGTTTTTATTTTAAGATTTTTCCTCACAAAATGCATCTTAGGCCATAGGATCTTGAAATACTTTTAAAAAGCTTGAAGTCATATGGGGCTTACAATATTTTACATATGGTCCAAAATAAGACTAAATTATTATGTTGTCCAATGGTAACACATTATTCGTTTTCTATGCAGCAAAGGTGTCATTTAGAAGACTTTTTATGGGGGACGACCAATAAAGTGCTTTTTAGATCAGAAGTGAGTATAAAAATCAACATAAAAATCACATATGTGAAGCTACATGAAAGTTCCTGATGTATTTTGTCAATATTTTGTTTCTGCGCTCCTGTGCACTCTGTAATATTTTCCTACAAACTCTGGTTAAAAATGAAAAGAAATCTAAAAGACCCAATGTATCTAATTTGATAGTGGTTTTTTGGAGCCTAATGGACATGAGTAAACTTTCTTCATGTATTTATAGCATCCTTGCATCAACTTCAAAAACGTATTCTTTTTTTACACGTTCAAGTTTTTGTTAACCTGGTCACTTTAAACAAGTGTTTTGATTATATATTCTTTGTTTACTTGGTTGGCTATATTTGCTCTGTGTCTGAAAAGAATTTTGTAAAAACAAAATTATAAAATCGTGGCCTATGTTCAAATAAAACTCAGATTTAAAATGTCTAATGAATTACAATAATTATAGTAGAAATTTTAAAATAATCAAATGTTTTTTAATTTTACTAATATCAAAATTTTCTAAACAATATAAATAAAAATATTAAATATATGATGCAAATTTCTGTGTTAATTAAAAACAAGTAATAGTAAAGGTATTCTTATATACCTTCACTATTTATCTAAATCTAGTTAAGTAAAGTAACTCCAAGTACAAAAAAAAAAAAAACAAATATAGAGGTGACAGAAAAAAACATTACATATACAGTTAAGGAAAAAACTTTACATACACCCTATTATTTTGAACTTCTAGAGAACTAGTGATAATATTAAACATAATTTTGATGTCAATGTTTACGACATCAATATTTAAAAATGTTGAAAGAAAAAAAGTTTGAATATATTGATAATTTAAAAACTATTGGCGATAAATATAAAAATCCGTGGGAAAAAAGTCTACATACAGTAATGGCAACTCTTAAAATGAAGAAGATAAAGGGAAAAAAGGTGTTAGTTTTTTTGACTTGCTTTATTTTTCAAACATTACAATCAATTAAATTGTGAAAGCGATTTGTAAAACAAGTGTTTACTTTAAAAATGGTTAATAGAAGAGAAATACAACAATCAGTTCGAAATTTGATGGTTAACCTTCGAAAAGAAAAGAAATCTTACGGAGAAATTGCTAACATAGTAAAATTAAGTCGCTCTACAGTGCAAACTATTGTAAAAAATTATCAAAACACCAACAGTACTGAAAACAAGCCACGTTCTGGAAGACCGAAGAAGCTTTCAAGACGCGATGTTAGTAGTGTCCTTAAAGAAGTACAAAAAGACCCAAAAATAAGTGCCCCAAAATTAGCCGAACACCTTGCAAGATGTTCGAATATTACTATTTCATCAAGAACAGTAATAAACGTTTTGCATGATAGCGGCTTTGAAAGTAGAACAGCACGCAAAAAGCCATTTATTTCAGCCAAGAATCGTCAACTTCGTTTGGACTTTGCTAAGGCACATTTACAGAAAGGATTGGATTTTTGGAAAAAAATTATATTTACCGATGAAAGTAAGTATAATATTTTCGGGAATGACGGTCGAAACAAGGTTTGGCGAAAACCGAACACTGCACTTGATCCCAAAAATATTATACCTACTGTGAAACATGGTGGAGGCAGTGTTATGGTGTGGGGAGCTATGGCGGCATCTGGAGTTGGTCGATTGGTCTTTATTGAAGGCGTTATGGACAGATATAAGTATAAGACAATATTAGAACAAAATCTGAAACCATCTGTGGAAGGATTGGGCCTGGGAAACCAATGGATTTTCTAACAAGACAATGATCCCAAGCATACTGCGCATATTGTTCGAGACTGGCTCCTTTATCATGCACCAAGGCAGCTCAATACACCTCCCCAGTCACCAGACCTCAATCCAATTGAGCATATGTGGGACGTTTTGGAAAAATCTATGCGCAAACATGATATCAGAAATCGTGAAGCCCTGAAAACTGCCCTAACTCGCGCGTGGTCGGAAATTGCGCCCAGTATTACGGAGAATTTGGTGATGTCTATGCCACGTCGTCTTCAGGCGGTTATTGAAGCCCAAGGTGGTCCTACAAAATATTAAAAATATATTGTTTTCTTTTATTTATTTAAAAGAAATTAAATATTGTATTCGATTTTTAAGACTGTATGTAGAGTTTTTTCTTATGAATTTTTATTGTTTTTGTTATTTCTGTTATTGTTATGCGTTTGAGTTAGCTTTTTGTTTTGTAAATAAACTTTGTTTTTGGTACTTTAAATATTAATGCAAACGCTTTATTAAATTGCCTTACGAATATCTTAAAAACACAAAATAGGAGGGTGTATGTAGAGTTTTTTCCTTAACTGTAAATTCCATCGGCTTTTAATGGGTTAAGCATTTTTTAAAATTTTTTGTATTTGCTTAAATATCTCTTCAAAAGCTTCAAAATGATATCCATATTGATAATATTGATCATAAAAGTTTGATAATTTAAGAGGCCCGTATCCCAAAAAAAAGAAAAAAAATTAGCGAGCGCCAATTTTTTACTGTTTTTTTTTTTAATTTTTTCTATCTGATCTAGTGCCTGGCAAACTTGATTTCAACACTAACATAGCTCAATCGACTTTGCTATGCATAATAAGTCAGAATATATATTTTATGGGGTCGGAAATGGATATTGTAAAAATAGCAAATGGAATGACAAAATTTGTTAAAAAGTAGAAAAAATGAGGCAAAAAGTAGAAAATTTTTTTTTCTCTAGTAAAGTTCATACACAAACCAAACCGTCGTTTTAGCAACGAGCGCATCAATATTATTTATTCGAAAAAAAATTCTTTATTTATTATTTATTATATGTTTTTTGACTCGTTTTATTCTAATATTTAAAAAATCGTGTTTATTGCTTCGCAATCCCAATCAAATTTCTACAATTAAATTTCCGTTTTAAATCTTGTTTTTTGTCCTGTTGACATTTACTTATAATTTTGTCCCCCAATTAATTATTTCCATTTCCATTAGAATTAATTGCTTTAATAATGTTTGACCTTTGCTTTTCTTCTATTTCATAATTAGTCTTATTAACTGCCAACTATTTATTCATCTTCATTGCCAGTTGGTATTAATTGCCATCATCATATTTTGTGTTTTTATTTCATTTAGAAAATCCTCTGATATATGTTATCGATTTAAACAATTTGAAAGCATTAGCTTTGTGTGATATTTAATTTTATATGATTTTAATAGCAGAGCTATTACCTGTGATTATTGAAGGATGTTTGGAATAAAAAGCTTTTCAATTTAGTTTCAAGAATTTTCATCACTCATTAACTCAAACACTGGTCAAATATAAAAATAAACCACGCTAAAAATATTGTTCACTTCACAACCTATTGTAAGAAGTATGTTGTATTAATTACAACTTATGTAGTTGTGAATACGTTGTTGTAGTTTTTACTCTTAAAGATCAAAAAAAAAAATTTCAATATTTTCAAAATAAAAATGAAAACAAAATAAAATTGAAATAAAAATTCCCAAAGAATATATAGAAAGATGGAAATATATTTTCACCCATATGAATAAAATATAAAAGAAAAAGTTGTAACTGTTGTAGCAAGTATTTCCAAAGAAATTGTAAAATCAAATGACTTAGAACACTTACAAAAGTTTGTGAATGGAATATCTGCTCACTCTATCAGCAAAAATTACTCTAATGAAAATAAAAATACGTTACGTAATATAAAGCAAATAAAAAAATCTATTGTTTTATTTACTAACTTTTTGTACATCTAACTCACGAAATGTTTGCAATAGTAAAATAATGTAGAAATGACTTAAATTAGGGTCAGTCTAGTCAAAGGCTTTTAAAAAATTTGCACTGGCGAAATTGCTGAAATGTTTCTGTTTTCCACTCATACCTTAATATCATCGTTTTTAGAACTGATACTAAAAACAGTATATGAAAGCAAACAAAACGTTTTGTAGTCGTTTCATGAAAACACATAAGTTTCTATGCAAATTTAAACCAAATCCTTTTTGGATGACAAAGAGTGTAAACGAAACAATTTGCTGGCTTTTTGCAGATTTACTTGCCTTGAAATACCAATTGTTCTACAATGATCTTGTAAAGTTCATTAAGAAATAAATGTTTCTTCTACGACGAGCAAGTCGATCAGCAAACGTTTGCAAAAATTTTTTTTCAAAACGTTTAAATTCTTTCTCATTGTTTTCCTTTATGCCGGGTACCTTTAATATACAGTCTGCGTTCATAAGGAAAAACACAAAAAAATTAAAAGAGATAAACCTTTTCACTTTTTTCGTTTTGCTTTTTTTACTCATTAACAATGTCACAACAAAATAAAAAAGCAAACGTTTCGTTTTGTTTACATACGTACCCTGACCACAAATTCATTGATATTTTACTTTCTAAGAAACAAAACAGGTTGAAAAAATTGTATTTTTTTCTAGAATAAGGTTTCAATAGCCGTGATTATTTTAATCTACTGGAACGAATGCATTTATCTACCAAGAAAAAAATATATTCATCATTAAAGGAAAATTCTCTCACTGGAATTTTTTTATTATTTTGTATAAAAACCACGAATTCCAATGATTAGATGGACGTTCTATTCCTTTAATTTATATTAGCCCATGTTTGCTTTCATTTGATTCCACTGTAGGTAATTTATAGGATTTAAAAAAGCCGTCTTCGTCAGAGGTTAAGCTTTAAAAAATTTAATTAAATGCGCTATTTTCGTAACTAAAATTTTTCTTCTTCTTAAACTAATTATAATTAAAACCTAAAAATTTATTTTTGCTTAAGTTCATTTTTTTTAATTTTTAAAAACATTTTTAAGAAATAAAAATTTAATTTATAAATTGCTTTCAGATTTATTTATGCTTCTACACAAGAATTTAAAATTCTCTCCAAGCAAAAACTTAAAAAAATTATCAATAATTTTAGTAACTTAATTCACTATCGAACCAGCTCGTTCAGTTTCTCACAGATGCTCAAATTTATTTTTCCTCTACGACTTGAAGAAAATTTGATTAATATATTTTTTTTAATTTAAACGTCTCTCATAAATTATAACATGTTTGGACATATTGTAACACACTTTCATACGCATTTGTTAACACATCTTTTTAAAATTTGTACAACAAACGCACAGAAAAGTGCATACAAGGTGTTTTTGTTTTAGTCGATATAACGTATAAAAATGTTGGGGCAGGAATCTAACTGGAATGAACGACGAATTTCGCTGAATACGATGAATTCGTTGTCCAAATTTAGTTTGCCAAATCGTTCTATTCAACCTAAAGGTATCGATCCGGGCCAGATGTGATTTCAATAGGATTGCATTGCGTACTAAAGCGATCAACGACAATCATCAATTTAATAAAATAAAAATTTGGCGATAAACTGATATCATTAACTCCCAGAGATTCCACGTCAATTCACGTCTCTAAGTCTAAAACTCTTATTTTTAGACTTAGAACAGTCACGGTGGTTATGAAAATAATTTCAAATTTTAAGGCCAAATTTTAATGATCTTTAAATTAAAAGTTTTTTTATTTAAAATTAATTTGTTGTATTACTTCTGACTATATAAATTTCCATCGGAAAAAACACCCTTTACTTATTAAAATGTACAAAAGAAAGTAAAAACAACATCTCACTTAATCAATAAATTATTTGATGGTGATTGATTTCAGCTCGAAGAATTTTTGTACGCTTCAACATTAATTCTTGACATTTATAACGTACACACACACATCTACACATATTCACAAACATACACACATGAAACACAATTTATAACCCTGACCAACTTAACAAAACTTATTGAGAGAAATTTTTAAAATGCATTTAGTTGAAATTAAGAGAAAATAAGAATGAAATAAAAAAATATTTGCTGTTAATTTGCCACTCTATTAAACAACTTAATCAAAGTTTATGCTGAAATTAAATAAAATTTTTATTAAATATTTTTCAAAGTTTAGGGTTCTATTTCCTGTTTCATTTAATCATTCAATAGAGTATTAATGTGAAGATAAATATTTTTGTATTTTTAAATTTATTTGTACCAAAAGAATCAAGATAATTTTTATGTTGTCACATTGCAGAAAATACAGTTAATAAAATAATTAATTTTTATCTTATTATTTATTATCAGTATCGTGTCAGTATGTGAAAATAAATAAAAAATTTATTATCCTTCCTGTTTTTTTTTTTTTTTTTTTTTTTTTGTTCGTTCATAAAATGGAAGTAGTGAACATGCAACAATTTTTTAATGGCTTTCCAATTTGGGAGGATTATTATTGGAGGAATTTTGTTGTTTTATTTCTTCATTCTGTTCGTCAAATTCTTTATCTATTTAACTCTTATCGAAATGTATGTTCATTAGTAAAAACGTTAAGCTCTCCAAGCTAAAATAAGCGACCAGGTAAAATTTTGCTTATTAAAAATATTTTATAAAATTATTTTTAAAAAATTATTACATCTTTAAAGAAATACTTAGGATTTTTTAACTTCAGGTGCATTTTCATACTTTCTTATTCATACTTTCTTATTTTTCGTTTTGGATACAGACAAAATGAACAAAACTTTTTTCAAACCCTTTTTTATCTACTTCTTCATTTTGTAGAATTTTATATATATTTAATGGATAATAACAAGGCAACATTTTTATGGAAAAGCCAAAAAAAAATATTGTCGTAAAAAATATTAAATATATTTTAACTGAGGAGTTATTTTCTGTTGTTCACTTTCAGTCTATATTCAACATTGTCCTTGAACAGACCAGAATGGAATAATCCAAAAAATTCCTTTGACAAATTTTCTAAATCGTTGCAACTAGATTTTGAAATTTACTTACTCAGCCAATACATCTAAAATTGTATCTAATATAAAAATAATGAACACTTAAGAAGCATAAAAAACAGCTTTCCGCTTGTAGTTTGGACCACGTCGCTGAAGAATATTTTGCACAAAAATATGGGATCTTCCTATTTGTAAAACTTCTGTAAAAATATATGTGGCAAATAACTGTTCGGAAGATCGGCATCATTCAATTTCATCCCTTAGGCTCACAGTGTTTATCATCAAGCAACTCTTTCGCTGTGTACTAAAAACTTCTTTCCTTTTATATCAAACATGCCTTTTTCTGCTGTCCACTCTAGATCACTAAGTTCCAAACTCTTATCAAACGAAAAAAATACATCTAATACATATACATCTATATATATACAGTGCCGGTCAATATAACAGCACCAGTTACAATATTCTGATTTATTATATAATTTTTTTTGAGTGTAAAAAACAGTTATATTTTTTATGCCATCTTAGAGTGTGTGCATTTGTTGTCAAATTTTTTAAAGACCCAACTATAATGTGCATAAGCTAGCTTGAGCTTATGTCAAAAGCCCAACGAAAAGCCTGTCAAATGCTTAGGTAATTCCTTAAAAAATTTTATGTGGCTACAATGTACTTAAATAAATTTAAAAACTAATTTGCCACAGTTGCACATTTATTTTTAAATCGTATTTTTCCGAAAATATATATTTTTTTAATAAATAAAATTTTTAAAGGAAAAAGACATCGAAAGAATATATTGTATATATTTAATAACATTAATCTAAATAAATGTACTTTCTTTTACTAGTTTTCATTAAAATTCAATAAAAAATGGCATAATTTTTTTTTTGTTTGTGTATTTTAGGCCAAAGTACCAAAAGATGCAATGATGTGCATGATTTAATTCGAAAGTTTTTTCTTTATCGATTTATGTATGTATACACCAAGCGCAATCAGCTGTTTCTGTACGGGATGTGCGATCAGTTTCGTACATTGCTTAAGCAAATGACATTTGACGAAACTTGACAAAAAGTTCTCTCAAGTACATTATAGTTTACCACATTTAATTTATATGTATTTGCACAGTTTTATAAGTTGGCATAAGCTAGTATATGCACATTACAGTTGGGCCTTAACTTTTAATCAGTTATAGAAGATCATTTGTCAACACCTATCGTTTCGTCCAGTTTTTTTAAATTTATTTTGCAAAATTTTGTGAAAAATAAATGAAAACGAAAGTTAATAAAAAATTCTAATATACTTTCTATTGAATCGTGTAATAATTTTATAACACTTGTGTATTTATGGGCCGCGGAAAGCATTAGTCGCCGGAAAAACGTGAACAATTAAAAAAATTAGCGCTGAAGGGTAAATCGTATTTTCAAATAAGGAAATTGCTAGGCTGTTTCAATAAAATGCTAACAAATGCCCTAAGATATCAGCAAAAAGTTGAATCCCGCGTTAGGAAGCAAGTTTTCGCACCTTTAACAGTAAAACGGTTAGCATAGACGACTAAAGCAAATCCCTTTATGACAGCTACGAAGCTCAAAAAAAATTGAATGTGCCAGGAAGCGTGAAACCTATTGGCCGCAGACTTCGAAACAACAACCTCAATGCCTATAGTCATCGAAAAGTGTCGCTCCTTTCCTTCAAGCATGTAGCTTAGAGGATATCTTTAGCTAAAGCACGTCTAAGCTGGCCCAAGAAAAGTGGAAAAAAGTTTTATGGACTGACGAGTCCAAAATTGTTCTTCTTGGTAAAAAGGGTTCAAAATGTTTTATTCATAGGCCACCTAACAGCGAATAAAAGCCACAATAGTCTTAGGGTATAGCGTTGCTTTTGGTATCAAGATGTGGGTCCTATATGTTGGATCAAAACCGTTATGGATTTATCGGTTTACGGAAAAATCCTTGATGAGATTATGCTGCCGTATGCTTCCTACGAAATGCCGCTGGTGTGAGTCTTCCATTAAGACAATGACCCCATAAACAGCAGCAAAATGGCAAAAAATGGTTCAACGATAATTCTATCAATGTAGTGGATTGACCTGCACAGTCCCCAGATTTGAACCATATCGAAAATATATGGACGAACATAAAGAATAGTGTATCTACAATTAAACCAACAAGCCTTGAAGGGCTCTGGGAGGCAGTGCAACAAATTTGGAGTTCCATCAAAGCTGAAAAATGCCAGCATTAATTTATCTGAGTAAAATTTTTGATTTTTAGAACGATCAGTAATTTTTGTTAAAAATAAACTCAAATGCTATTATTTTGACTGTGTAGTTTTTAAGTTTTTTGTTAATATTAATTAGCGTATTATAAGTTAATAATTTTCTTTTAATATTAAACTGTAACAATAAAGAATTTATTATTTTGTTTTGTTTTTGGCAGATTCCACCCAACACTTAAACAGATGTTAATGGGGTCATTATAAATTTGTGCGTGGTGCTATTATATTGTCCGCAGCTGTATATGTACATGCCATAACACAAACGAAAATCATGTTTGCAACCTATAATTAATGCAGCAAATTCATAAGAAATTAGATTTGTTTCATCGACAAGATTTAACAAAGTCGCAATAAAGATCTTGATACAGTCTATAAATAGAAATACAACCTTACGTTTGCGGTGCCCGATTCCGATTTCCGATTCAGAGAAAAAACATAAAATGGGGTGCGGCGACGGATGCGGATTTCTAACAATCAATATCTTCTTTATTTATTTTTGAATGTCTTTTCACATTTCTTTTTTCCTCCTTTTTTCCTAGACATTCACAAAAAATATTAACACACATGAATTTTTGTACTTAAAACAATAAAACCGAGGCAACATGCTGAAAGAGAAAAAATTGATAATTGAGACCTTGAGAGAAAACACATTGAAAATAAAATAGATTCTAATTTCGTGCGGATTCGTTAACCGTTTTATATTGTCAAAACTTCGTTTAAAAAAACAACTGCATTCGTAGCCGTGAGGTTGTATTTATACTCTATTCCTGATATAGTGAATTTATGGATATTTCTTATGAGGAAAAGTTTTATTTACTTGAAAACCTTTAAAAAAATTAATAATCTATTTAATTATTTTATAAAGAGGTCGACAAAAGTCTTCATAAGTCTCATGTTTACTTAACCTGTCAAGTTAGCACCTTTTACTAACGGCGGTTACAATATAAATTTATTCGAATTGAGATTCTGGAAATAAATTTAAAAATAAGTTTAAAAATATATATTTTTCTAAATTTCTATGAAATAAGAAGTTAAACTGTGATAATGCAAAACTTTCGCTTTCATTTTAGCACTAAAATGCGTTTATGCGAGAGAAAGCCAAAAACTCTTGGAAAAGAACAAGCAGGAAACATTGATTCAGGCTTCGTCAAAGTAAGATTTTAGAAAAAGTCTTTAAATGCTTGTAACAATAAATAATAACATAAGTTTATTGTTTGTATTCTTCAAAAGTTTTTCTTTATCAAACATTTAATTCATGAAGAAGGCGAAGAAGTCAACAATGTATATTTTTAATTGAGGAAAATAGCAAAACCTATCTTCCGTGACTTTTTCCTTAGTGGATAAAACTAAACAAGGACGTTCAATACATCGCTGGCTTAAAGTTGTTTTTATAACAAATAAATATTTCGGAGGCTCGAAAGTTTCGATTGAGAATAAAATGCGGAACACAGGCAATTATCTAAAATAGTTTTTAAATTTAATGTTTAAATTTAAAAATTCAGCTGCATGTTAATCATGTGTTGACGGTCTATTCAGAGTTATAAAAAGTAACTTTGTGGCAAAAATTTGCTTATGTCATGAAAATGTAGTTTGGCTTGAAAAAAGAAAGGCAATTTTTTGTTATAAAAAGTTTGTTTTCTAGCAAAACGAAAATTTTGTCACAAAATGAAAAATGTTTAAAAACTTTTGTTTTCCATTAAAATGTTTTCATTTATGTGCTGTTTTTGTATTTCAGGCAATCGATTCGTTTGAAAAATTTATATGGAAATTACTCAAAAAATTGAGTGTTTTTCATATAAATTTTTCAAACGAATCGATTGCCTGAAATACAAAAACAGCACATTAATGTTTTCCTTTTTGGGTTTTTTTTTTGGAATTTTTGTCATAAAAAGTAACGTCTTTTTGTAGAAGTCAAGTTTAAAGTTGTTTTTGTCAAAAAATAATTTTTGCCACAAAAAGTGGAAACTGTCAAATAAAATCTTTTTGTCAATCGAAATCATTGTTTTTTAAAAAAATGTAATTTTAATATAATAAAAATACACTGTTTTCACAAAGAAAAAATAAATAAATAAATAAAAAATTTTTTCCGCAAAATGTCACTTTTTACTCAGAAAGTTATGTCTTTCAGTAGAAATCTGTCTGTTGTCATAGATTTTACTTTTGTAACAAAAAGTAAATATTTTCCCTAAAAGTATTTTTTGTAACAAAAATTTATTTTCACAAATAATATTTAGTCAAAAAATTTTGAATACAAAAATAAACTTTCTTTACAAAAGTCGTTTAAAATTTAATAACATCTCTAACAAAAGAAAGCTTTGTCATTCTCTCTTTATTTTCAAAACAAAAATATAATTCCTACTTGTCACAAAAGGCAATAGTTTTCACAACATATTAATACATAATTAATTGTTGTTATCATCGTTGATTTTTCTAATATAAATCAATTCTACAAAATAACAAACAAAACTTTAGAAGCAACAACACATCCACCTGTATAAACAATTATCAATTTGTTTGTAATACTAGACCGTGGTTTCATTTGTGGTTATTCCACATATTTGTAGTTGTAAAAATGAACTAAAATATTTTTGCTTCTAATTTCCGTCAACAAATTGCAAACATTTTAACTTACATTCCTTTATTTTATACTTTTGTTATTGTTATGGTTGTTTTTTTTTTTTTTGCTGTTGTTATTATTATTTCGATAAAATGACTGGAAATTTCCGTATGACATGTTTGGAAATAATAATAATAAACAAATGAAACTTTTATGTTATGCAAACAACAGAAAATATTTACTTCTACAATAAATGCTGAGGGCATATTTATAAATTCTTGAATTTCGTTATTAAAATTAAGATTAACTTTGAATTAAAAAAAGATATATAAACCCATGTAGTATATGATTGTGTGACCGAAAAAGGTCTAAGGTATTTAATATTAACATATAGACAGATAATTTAACGCAAAAAGTAAATAACAAAGAAACCGTAGTGAAATACTCAAATTAAAAACATTTTATGTTACAAAAACCATAAAAAAATGCTAAATGAAATTTGTAAATACTTTCTTTTTAATGATTATTTAACCGAAACTTGAAATTGCGTGCTTTAATGAAATTGTCTTTAAATATGTTGAAACTTATATTTCGTACACAAGTGAGGTAGTTTGGAGTCACTTATGGTTTGTTTAAGCACGCAAGCGAAAGAAAAACTTTCTAAAAAAAATTCCAATAATTTCCAACTATTTTTTATAGTCTTCTGTAAAAAACACAACTTCTTTATGTGGCAGAACCAAATACTTCGAAAAATGTTATAGGACACTCCTAAATTACAACTGATGCTAAATTTTAATCGCTTTAACTCCTGTCCCTAAATTCGGACAAAGATGTATGAGCGAGATACTAATTCAAAACGCTAGTTTTGGTCTCCGTTATGTATCCCTTTCCCACAGTGATGAAAAAACTGTTTAATTATATCGACCTTTCTCCTCAACCCCGTTGGTAAATTAAATATTGCACAGAACTAAATATTGTTTTCTTCTCGGAATTACCTTCTAGGTTTGTGGCGATTTCGGTGACAGTTATACGTTCCTCTGTTGAACCGACTCATTACTTTTTTTTTAGTTTGTATTGGCTCTAAAAACTTTCTGAGTGTACCTAGATTAATGAAACTCCGCAGAAAAATCTGTTATGGTTATATGATATTAAGGCTGGAAAATGGAGAAAATCGGATCAAGGAGAAAAAGTTCCCACTAGAGGTACTATACCGACCTCTGAACAATAACAACTTTTAAGGTCAAAAAATGTTTAAAAACTTAAATTTGTACTTAAGAGATTCTAGACCCGCCCCTTTTTGGGGGCGGTGAAACAAAATATTATTTAAAAAAGATTGTAATTATTAAAATAAATCGATTTCATACGCCTTAATATCATAGAAATTAATTTATATGGGCAGAAAAAGGAACCCCTAAAATCACACCGCCAAAGACGTCCCTGTGAAAAAAAATTTGTTTTTGGCAATTTCCAAAAAATATTCATTATTAAGCCTTCCAATACCTTACCAATCCCCGCCTTTCAACAAAATTATAAAAAAAATATTATTGTAATGTGTTAAGGTACGGTCAGATCAGTCAAATATTTGACCAAAAAAGCGTAACCACTATTTTTAAAATTGTTTAATTAATCTTCCTTAGCAAGTATGATTACGAATGACGATTTATAATATAATAAATGCGATATATTGATATTTTACATTGATTATGATCTTTCTTAATACGTATTTTAAAACAAAATTTTATTTTTTTCATAATTTAGTGGTTACGTCTTTTCGGTCAAATATTTGACTAGTCTGACCGTACCTTTACTTTATAGTATTATATTTATCTTAATACAATTTATTTATTTATGATAATAACGGTTAATTTTATTTAATTTATTTAAAACAACTTCACCACTGCAATAAGATATTGAATCTGAACCCTCTTTAGCGCTAAGTGCAGGTGGAAGCATGAAAGAAAGGCAATAACCTCTTTTTTGAACTGGCAAATAGTGGGTTAGGCGCAAAAACTCTCAATGTTTTCTTCCACAGTATAAAAGTAGAGATCGTAAATCTTATAGTGATATATAAGATTTTAAGACCGCGATGGAGATCATTCTCAAAAATCTCTTCATTTTGTTTTTTTTACAAAAAATTTAACAAAAAATCGTTTTTTTAATTTCGAACGAAATTTTTTATCATTAAAATTTTCAAACAAAATTTTTCGAAAAATTAACATAAGTAGCTGCTGATATAGCCCTACACAGGAAAAAAATCAATACAAAATCTTTATTCGTTTAGCCACAAAAAAATACATTGCAAACCTGTCAAAATCGTTTAAAGTCAATAAAAACGTATGCGATTTATCCAACTTTCTCGACTTTAACAGTGTCCCAAATAGACAAATCTCAAGCAAGATCCACTATATCACTATACGATGCACTTGCTTTACCGTTTGAAAAACAAACAAGCATTGTGCCATTTACATTTACATTTAAGTACACAACCAGAAAAAATGGACATAAAATTAAAACATTTTGAGAAAAAAGCATAAGAAAAATCATATAATTGAAAAGCCAATTGTTTCATTTGTCATTCAAAAAATATTTGTCTTAGTTTTGTTCCTGCTTAAGTATAGAAACACAACAGACGACGGTAACGGAACGATTTATCGTTGCTGAGAGTAAGTAAACAAAATAACGGCGATTCTCTGACGGCATTCATAATATTTATTTTCATTTCAGCTTTGTGTTTGTTTTCAAAAATATTGTGTTAAAATATTTTATTACATTTAAATGAATTAGATAAATTCTATTAAAAACTCGATGAAACGTAAAGAATATTCCATGGCATTAGAGTCTATTGGACTGGTTAACCTTGTAAGAGATTCAATAGGTCTTTACAAAACCTTCACACAAATTGAAGAACGGGACAAAGAATAAATGATTACTGACTTAAGATGAGACATGGGCTCATATTTTTCACCTTTTCAGTTATTTTTTCAATCAATTTTATTTTCATATTTTTAACCTTTTCAATTATGTTTTTCATTTACGTACATACATGTATCAGTTTTTTATTTTTATTTTTTATTTTTATTCCTGAAATTTTGTTCTATTTTTATATAAATAATGTGCCTTTGCTATTATTGTGAATTCAAATGCTTATAAAATACTTATATTTCTGGCAATATTGTTAGGAGAGTGAGAGACTAAATGTGAGAGAATAATGAAAACCGACAAGAAAATAAAATAAATTTTATCTCAGCGGCATTGTCGTTAAACGATAACTTATGTCAAATTTGTATAAAAATAACGTTACCGTCATGTGTTGTGTTCCTACACTAAAACGATTTAAAAAAAATTTTATACAGTTTATGTCTTCACATGAAAGGTTTACAAAATATTTTGTTTGTTTTTATACACTGGTGTAGAGTATATGTCAGTCTATACGCCCTGTTTGACTTCATTTTTTTAGGAATTTGGCAGGTTCCCCTACACCTATTTGACTTAACTTTCCCATATTTGTTTGGTCTGGCTTTACGCTCACATCCGTTTCAGTACTGTAATTTATCGAGTGTATCGGATATTGCAGAGGTGTTTTTGATTTCCCTTTCATCTTGGCTTTTCGTGGATATGCATGTTCTACTACCATTTTAAATCAACGTTGTAGGAAGCAGTTTAAAATTTCTGTTATTGAAACAGCATTTTATATTGTGGCTGTGAAAACTTCGGAAATAAACCTCTCACTTTCTGTATAATTTTGTTTGTCACTTCAAATCTCTTAGGTGACTTTAATGTTATTTTACATCCACGAGTTCTGAAGGAAAAAATCAGCCTAAGCAGAGCTACATAGGCAAATCTGTACTTAAGCTAAAAGCTAGTAGGTATTCATACTCCACTGAGGATCAGGTTTTCTGCTGGCCATGCATAACTGAAGTATACAACGATTGGCTACGGTTAGGTTAACACTTTTATTTAAAGTGTCTAGTTCTGTTCGCATGATTGATTAAGGCAGAAGACCCTAAAAGCCGTCTAAATTAGAAACTTGAAGTCTATGGGACGTGACTTAAAACAAAAAGAATTGAAAAGTTTTATGAAAATAAGTTACATTAGTCGAAACTTTTCACACTTCACCATAACCATTTGCCTAAATTACTATATAATTCACCACAGGCGGACAAAGGGAATATCTAAGTTTCCTATTCCGTTTCTAATTTCTACAATATCCATTTACGACCCCATAAAGTGTATATATTTTGAGTCCTTATGCTTAGTGAAATCGACTGAGCGATGTCCATCTGTCCTTCCGTGTTATTGTTGAAATCAATTTTGCCGAGATACTAGATGAGCTAGAGAAAGTTTAAATACGCCAATCGGTCATAGTTTCGATAATTCTGCTATGAAAAATCAGCATGATCGGACAATGTTCTTTAAAGCAGCGAGCAAAACACCAGGCCCCTAATTGTTTTTATATCATTTGAAACAAATTTAGTTTAGTAAAGTAACTACAATCAAAACGACAAACATACGGGGCGATAAAGAATTAAAAAATTATAAAAAAACATTAAGTAAAAAAATTCCATATTTTCCGAATAATGGGCCTCTGAACTCTTCATAGAAAAGTACGTAAAGTTCGATCATAAAAGATATCAATACGGGTAGCATTTAAAAGCTTTTGAAAACATCTTTCAGAAAATAGTAAAGCTTTTTAAAAATGTTTAATCCATTAAGAGCCAGTGACACTTTTACATTAAATTATTTATAGTACTTATTTTTATTTCTCTGTCACCCCGATATTTGCTTTTTTTATTTACTTTATTATATAGCATTTTAACTATTTTTAAGATAATTTTATGAATTTTAAAAGCAGTGCAGTTTTATGTTTGCTAATCTGGCGAATATGCATTCGATTATCATAAAAACTCAAATTTGTTTCACTAAAACTTATAAAGAAATTTACTTTTACACTCAGTCAATAAATCTAGATCATTATAATTTAAAAATTTATTTAACTTTTTTTATTCAAATAGAGAATAAAAATAATGCTGATAATAAAATATTAAAAACGATTAAAGTTTACTCCCGCTGTAATGACAGAACAGAGAAAACCCCTCATGGTTCAATGCTACCGTCTTGCCTTCTTAAGTCCTTAGCAAGTATATACACAGATAATTAAAACCATTCTGTTTTTAATTGTCCATAACGTTGGAAATTTAATTTGTGAATAAAATTTCACTCATTTTTAATTCATAAATTTATTAAGAAATAAATATTTTATACAAATTTTTGTGTTCATTTTTTATATTAAAACTGGAGAACACAATCACTGGCAGAATGTAATGAACTGCAATGATAATTTAAAAATGGCTCTCGCTTTATAAAAATTATAATTGTAGCCTTCTGGATCATTTAAATAAAATTTTTTATCTTCGTTAAATCACAGCACGGCAAGCAATATCAAGATCAATCAATATGAGATTTTATTCAAATTTCTCATTTCAAATGCTCTATCAGTTTTCTTAATGTTTTTTTGTTTATGGTCGTTCTTTCTTTTCAAGGGCTTTTTTTTAAAGTTGATATATTCGCCTAAATACCACCTTTTGAGACCTGATTTTCGGTGGTGAAAGAAAACAATTTGACGCAATTCTCAAGACTTTCTCTCTCGTTTGTTAGATTAAAAGCGGCTATAATTCTTCCTTTGAATCTTGAAAATAATTTCAATATCTTTACGTTTGCAGGGAACATTAATTTTGGCTCTTACCGCTCTGTTTAAAATATCTCTCAAGCTAATTATTTCCTAGCGTTCATTAGAAAGTAATATTCATCTTCTTCTTATGGCTTAATATTCAGACAATTTAAAATACAATGCGTTCCTTATCTCATAAACACAGAAAAATTTTTTTGCTTCTCCTTTTTTAAAAATGGGCCTCTAAAACACTGTTGCGTTAAACTTTCATGTTGTGAACAAAAAATATAAAAACATATTGGCCTACTGAAAACAAAAATTTAAGTGGTTCTAATCACATGATTGCGAGTTCATACGAGGTTGTATCAATAAGTTGGTTGCTTTATGAGCTTCTTTCCTACAAAAAGAAGATTTTAAATTTCTTAAAAAATTTTCAAATTAATTTGTAATAATTAAAAATCAATTAAAAATACTTAATGGCTTTTATGTAAAACCAGGAGCACTTCTGCATGATATCGCGTTATCCGCTAGAAAAAAGTGAAAGCTACGCCTATAGGCGTGGCATCTTGTGTGGGTAATATTTTTTAACTAAAAAAATATTTTTTATTATTCAAAGAATACAATTTTTGCTTAGAAAAATTTCATCACAGGTCACACTGTGTGACGCTTTGTATCAGTTAACAAAAACATAAACGACATTAAACAGAACTCCAATAAAATTCTTGGAAAAACCGCCTTAAGACGGATTTCAGCTATTTGTCTCTAACGGTTAAAAAGTTTGGCCACATACACAAAATTGCATCAACTATAGGGACACCCTCTATTTTCTGTTTATTTTTTTATACTTGTTATAGTGTATTTAGCAATAGAGGTTCCTTAGAAATTTCAGCTGTCTGTCTATAACGGTTTAAAAGACTGGTCACATACATCAAATTAAATGATCTTTTGGGGCACCCTCTAACTTACAATTTTGAATATTTATCTTTGTTACTATAACGATCATAGTAATCAACAATCTGTCCAATTTTGAAGAGCTTTCCTATAACGGCTTAAAAAGAGGCCAATTTAAGTAAATTTATGTCACCTGAGGGGACACCGTTTAATTATAAAATTGTTTTTTGTAATACTTTGTGCAATTGGGTGCTTTTTTATTTTGAAGTGGCGCCCTTTAAGGTTTACAATATACGTGAAAAACGTGTATATTGTGTGGGGACACCCTTTAAATTTAAGTTATATGAACTGATTTTAAAACGAGACCAATTTGTAAGCATGACCTCTCAAATAGGGAAAAACTATTCATAATCAGCTCAGAAGTGGCTGATTCCTGCAGCCATAAACATTAAAAAAAAGAACATTCGTCTTCTCCTTCTTTTTTTGAAGTTGGTTAAGAGAAGATTCCCTCACGAACAGGGGACATTAAAATTTTAAATCAACTACAAAGGTAACATTGAGGTTTTTCCGAACCAAATAGATAAGCTTTAGCATTAAAATTTTAAGACTTAAAATTCATATTTTAAAAACCTTTAAAAATTTCCGTAAGTGGAAGTAAAAAAAAATAATCGCAAAACTTTACAAAATTTTAAGGATCCTTACAAATTATAAAACGGTCCCAGAATAATTAAAAAGTTATTTTGAATTGTTAGTTGTAAGCATCATAAGCATTTCCCTTTCGTGAGGGGCGTAAAGAAAAAAATTCCTTTAAAAAATTTCATTTCCTTTTACTTTAAAAGTCATCCTCGTACTTCATAAATTTCTTAATAGCTTTAAAAGCAAACTCATCTATCATTGTCTCTAATAATAATAATAACATCTCTTCATTACATGTTTTACCTTAATAGCACTCGTTATATACTTTTGTTCCAAGTTAAAATAAATGTTAAAGATACAAAAAATAAAAAAATAACAAAAAAATAAAAAACAACATTTAACACTTACCTAGAATCCTGACCACCTTCAGCTGATTCCTGTACTCTCATTGCATACAAATCCTGCGAGAATAACTACTTAATGAAAATAGGAAAAAATGGGTGTAAATTAGAAAAGAAAATAATAAAAATGGAAATAAAACACAAAAAATCTATTAACAATTGTTTAGATAAAAACAAGTCATTAAAAATAAAGTTCTTAGGTGGAGTTAGTAGGCTGATTTAGAGAGTGTTATTTAAGGCTGTTAAAAGTTGTGGCGTTTTAATATACATTAAGGATATTGCTAAGCTTTTGCAAGATTTTAATTTAATGCCATTTTCATAATAAAAACATAATACTTGACAAAAATCTCTAAGATGCCCGTGCAAAAAAAAATCAAAGCAAGTTGTCTGAATAGGAGTATACAGAATCAAATGAGTCGACTTTAAATACACAAACCAAAGACCAGTGCAACCATCCTACGTGATTAAGCAGAGTCAAATAATAGAGATTAAAAATTGAGACTGCATTAGTCAGTATACTACTCCTCTAATAGCCTTCTGAGAGACGTTTCAATTAAAATCATAGCTTTTATGGTTTAGAACTGGATCATCGGGAAAGAAGCCAAGTTCATCCTTACGTTTCTTATGTTTTTCATAAAATGTTGTTGGCTTATCAGAATAAGCCAGTCACTTCACATAAATATATAAAGCGATATGAAATTACCACCAAACTTGAAGGCCAATTGACAGCCCCACTTCTTTAAATGAACTTACAGCGAAATTTTGGTTCACTATTACGATATTTGCGTATGACAGAACGCACCATACTCTTGAAACCGCATCTTTTAACGCTCTTAGTAGAGCGTTTTGGAGCCAATGATGCTATCAGAATGTAGGTCGAATTTTTGTGGACGTTATGGAGACCGTAAGGTCCGTTGTAGGTTGTAATCAGTCCAATTACAAAGCAGTTTTGTTGACTAGAAAGTCCGTTAAATCTGAACAATTTAATAGCGCTGTTATAGCGTCAATCTACTCATGATGATTTTTCAAAAAACATTGATCACAAATGTAAATAAGTGAACTCAAAATGACTATTTACATAACAGTAACCGCTTTCTATAACGCTAAAAAATGAGTAATTTTTACGTGACAGAGGGCAGTTCGAGTTTTAACACTTTTTTAAAAAATTCTCTCACTTTTTTATAACGTTAGCTCAAATGAGATCCAGCTGTAATGTTTTACAAACCATGAGTCATGTCATTTTCTCAATTAAATTTATTTTAAAAATGGCTTGCAAAAGAAAGAGAAATAAAATTTGTCACGTGACTAGTGCTAACTAGCAGACAAAACATTTGAATAATTGCTATTTGCAGGACTTAAATAAAGAAAGCCAAGCAGCAGACAGTATTTGGCTGATGTGCTTTTTCCCATATGAACTCTTTGATTTAAAAGAGTATTAAGATTCCTTGTTAATTTAAGATCACCCTTTCTAAGGAGTATAGATTTCTTTCAAATTACTAGATCTCTTATTTTAAGTTACTTACCTCTCCATTTTCTGGTGGATCACCATTACCAAATGTTGAGGCAACAACAATCAATAAAGCTTCATGTTCAATGGAAGAAACATCGTAATCCGACATGCAATAGATCTGAAAGTCAAAAAGAAAACAAGAAAATTAAAATTTTATTTATTTGTTTATTAACTGCATTTATTAAGAAAAATAATACGTTTAAATATAAAAAGTAAGAAATAAAAAAAAAACAAATAATTAAGCAGAAATATAATTTTAATAACAGGGCTAAAACTTGTACAAAAATAAAACACTTTTCTTAAAAAGTTTTCTGCCAAATTATTTAAAATTATCGAACATTTTATTGAAATCCTTAAAGTTATTCGAATTTTAAGCAACAAATCTAAAAAGAAGTAAAGAAGTAAATGAACATCATAACAACAGTGCTTGACTAACTGACTGACTGACTAACTGACTGACTGTAAATTCTGCACATTTGAAGCATTTTTATTTAGCCCCACGTGATATAATTTGCTTTTGTATTAAAAACATTGTCAACAAAAAAAAAAAAAAAATGACCAAACACTGTCAAGCAATTTGGATTTACTTTACATTAAATAAAACTTGGCTCCAGTAAACACACCAGCATGACTCTTTATGTCAGATAAAAAAAATAAAATACTTTTTCGTGTCGACCAAATGTTGACAACCTAATGGGCTTTTTAGGTACACAAGACAATAATAGTTAAATGTGCCACATTGTTTAATATTTAATGCTACAGGGATTAATAACTGAATGAAGAAAAAAATTACCTTAAGTTGAATTTATTTTATGTTCATAACAAAACACAGTGAGGCCAATCGCAGAAGAGGTGGTAGTAAATATAAATATTAAACTTCTCAAGCAACAGATTTGTGTGAAACTTAGGACCTTTAAAGATTTGTAGGAACGATTTTGAAAACAATTAAATAAATATATAATTTAAGCAAAGAAAAGAACGCGATGACTAAACAAGGTACATTTTTAAAATAGTGATTTTCTAAAGAAGTCGAAGAAGAAAGCACGAATTGTACGCAGACACCAAAATGAACAGGTAATTTTGATGAGAAAACAAAAAAAATTAAAAGGTCATCAGCTTTACTGATAATTATAATCAAAAATTTAACAAAAAATACAAAAAAGAGTTTTTGTGTCGACTAAAGGTTTTCATTAGTTTTCAGATAAAAATTTAATTAAATTTTTAATTGTTACAAATTGTTAATTGAATTACATATTTAATTAAAAAATATTAAAAAATTTTCTAAAATCAAATAAATAATTGAAACAATTCAGAATTTAATTATATTTAAATCAGAAAACAAATAAAATCTTTAATAGATGCAAAAACTATTTCTGTGAATTAAACCTCATAAGCAAATATTTGGATGCTTTGTTTTCCATAGCACGAGCAGATGTTTAAGATAGTAATCTAGAGGCTAGTAATAACTTTCACAGACAAATACAATTAACAACAGTCTTACAAAAGGACTATATGTTACCATAAATAGACCCACTTATTAATTAAAATGAAATAGAGTAACTTTACTCTGGTAACATAAGTCAACTCAAAACACGTAATTTTACAGAAAAAGTGTTACAAAAAAATTTCTAAAATTGTTATTCATAAAGCATGACAACAAAGATTATTAAAAATTCTCCAAAAAAGGAAACACATGTCCGAAATCAAATTAAACATATAACAGAGAAAAATTTAATTTTGCATTAAAAAGCTACAAAACTTAATATAAAAAAACCTTGCAGCCGATGTCTGTAAAAAAACATATGTTGGAATGACTTAAGTCAAATTATAAAACACGTAAATATGTATATTAAGAACAGCATTAACTGTATTTATTGTGGCCAATGTCGTGAATGCTTTAAAATAACAAAATAACAGCAATTTAAGAGAGAGGAAGAGATACATAATAGATGTGTCACACATCGACATGGAAAATTTGGCACAAAGGTACGATATATATTTTTGAAAAATAAAGGAAAGAGCCTTTTATGACCATTGCAAGCTTTTTAATAGTGTACAGCTTTACTAAATTTGTCCTGATAAAGAGCACCAAAGGTGTTGGATTTTTCGGATTAAAATATAAAACCACTTTCAATTGCCTCTAACATAAGAATCCTTAAAAGTGGTTACACATTTGTCTTAAATAATGTGGCCAACGTAATCCTACTTAAATATGATTCAGAAAAATGTTTAATATTATTTGAAGGTTCTAGGATATCAATGTCGTCAATTTTATAAAATAAAAAAAATTTCAAAATCGCAAGTAAAAAATTAAAAACTTATTTTATAACGTTTTAAAAATTTTCAAAATTACAGCTTTACAGTCAGAAAATTTTAATAGCACTAAAAATATATTTAAAAAATTTCATAATTGTAATTTAGTTTGATAAAAAATGCTAATTTCGTTAACAAGAATCCGTTTTGTTTTGGAAACAACAAAAAAAAAATAAATAAAAAGAGAAATAAAATAACTAAGTCATTCAAATGCGAGTCGAATTATGTAAATTTTGTTTACATGCAAATTGTTTCACTATTATTTCTGTCCATATAGCATGCATAGCTACATATACTCTGTGCAAATTAAAGGCGACTGCCTATAACGGTTAAAATATAAGGCCACATCAAAAAACACAGGCACTATGAAAAAACCCTTTAATTTTTAAATTTATTGTTAACACTTTTATTTAAAACAGAAAAATTTAGATAAAATCAGTTCTAATTCTTAATGTATGCCAATTAAGATTAAAAACTTAAGCCATATGCGTTTAAAAAGTTACTAGAGGAACACCTTTTTTATTTTGTTTTATTTTTAATTTTTTCCTACTTGTTCTCATAGCGAACATAAAATGAGTTTTATTTAAATCATCAATCTATTATGGCTTTAAACATGCCCAGTTGATACACTATATGACGTCATCCACTCAACACCCTTTAATTTTAGTTTTTATTATTATAGCGAATACATAAATAAATTTTCTGTGACAGCTTTAAGGGCCTATTTAATATGGTTCAAAAAATAGTGGACCGACAAACAGAGGAAGATTGCAGCGAAAAGAATGGGGTCAAAATAGGGTATTTACACTTTGGGTGCGAAACCATAATAATAAAATTAAAATAAAAATTTTTCTTTTACGACACTTAATAAGCACGTAAAGAAATATCGCTAGTGTTTTAGCAAATATTTATAAAAAAAATAGCCACCATTTTCATAAAATTTGGTGACCAATGCTACTTACAACAGATTGTAAGTGAAACAATTGATTTAGATACCAGACTTAACTCACAAGTTTTTCAAAAAGTATTTTGTCAATAACAATCTTATTTCTACTAATGTTTAACATTGACTTTACACAAAATATCAGCTGTTTTTGAAACACTAAAAAATTTATTTAAAATTTATTCTGTTTCAGATGGTAACAGGCATTTGATATATAAATTTTTAGACTTTATTATTTTTTTTTTTTTAGCTTTTATAACAATAGTAACTTAAATAATCATTAACAGCATAAAAGCATTAGGATGATTATAAAATCTGTGACACTTTAAGTTATTAATAGGTATTATTTTAATACCATAGAATTTTTAAGTGGACATGACATGACGTTTTATTTATAAAACCACATTAGATACATAAAGTTTATGATGATAATAAAATTTATATATGTTCAGCATAAATGTGAATTAACGGCTTTTTAACTACAATTGCGGTTGGTCTAAATCATAGAAAAAAGAAACTTAACGACGAAAATAATTGCTTATACTTTTTATTTTAAAGACAAATAATTCGAAAAAGTTAATGTTAAATTGAATAAAAATATATTAAAATAAATTTAATTAAACTAAATTAAATTAAGATTTTGGAATATTTTTACAAGTTTATTAAACAATAACCTAAAGCTTTTATTCATTTCATTCTTAAGTTGTGTTGGGCATCTGCACACATACGGCGTATGAGTAACACTTAATTTTTTCAATATAAAATAATAACGATCATACGACCGGCAGTCCTGTTGCTTTTAACTGACTACTAGACAGTTTTAATTACTTTGAATTGCATAAACTGTACGCAAAATAAAAAGATTTTTTACAGAGCTTTGAATGACTGTTGTGAGCAACAAAATGAAATTAAGGACTTCAAACAAAAACATGTAAAAATGAACATACAAATTGCAAGTTAAAATTAGAGGTACATCTTCGTTTTATATAATTGAGTTTTGAAAGCTTAAAGATGTGTAATTTAATTCACTATTTTTAAAGAAATGTATGTTTTACATTAAAGTAAATCTAATTATATTTCTTTTCGTTTATAATATTTTGCTTTATATATTTTTTGCTGTTTTTATTCTATATAAGATGTGTTTATTGTTTGTTTGTTTGGCTGTCTCAAAAAGCAACACCGATAAACCGACTTTCCTGAAATTTTCAATACCGAGCCAGTGAGTACAACAGTCTCTATATTATCCCCATGTTTTAATCGTGCCTGCCACTTTGTACACAAAATCAATATTTCACATTCCGTGAATTAAAAATTATTGCAGTTATAACCTTAAAAAGTGACAACCTTATCAAAGGGCATAGTTTACCATACTGGAGGTTCGATCAGAATAGTAGGTGTGGCACCAACCATACAAAGTGAGAAGTTACTTTCGTTTATTTAGGATACTCTAACAGGTACATTCTAAAACTCTAACTGTCATACAAACTAAAAAGCATCCCAGCATTTTTTTACACGTACCCGCCATTAAAATTTATTAGTATTAAAATTTTTCTTCAATATCAGGTACATTAAATTGCGCACTTTTTAACACTTGAAATACATCTGATTTTTTTATGATATTTTAATCTTTCTTTTCAATTTTGTTATTAAAATTTTTTCAACAACAAAAATAAAGTACAAAAATATTTGTTTTTCATCACATGTGACTAAATTATTCTGAAACTGTCAAGCAGATAAGATAATGTTTTTAAGAATCTTAGAGATCATTTTTCTGCCCCTTATGATGTTTTAACAATCCAAGTCGGAAGACGTCTTCGAGTCTTCTTAAAGATATCTACGTAATAGAAAAACTTAAGTCAGATTTTAACAAGGATCTTTAAACTCTCCATATTCATTCTCTTCTTGTTTAAAGGACAATTCTCTGCAGAACAATGTAAATTGATTTTGAATAAACATACATTCATGCGTATGAGTCATATATTAAATAAAATAATTTTATAACAATTATACGCCTTCACTGACTGTTTCATTAAATTACCTGTGCATTAAATGCATGACCTAATAATTCACACAATTGTTTTGCATACTGCTCAGATTTTCCTGTTTCAGTGGCATACAAAATGGTCGCCTTGATACGTTTCGACAGTGCACGTCCAAATAGTTTCGATGTAAATTTCACAGCCCTGCAAGAGAAAAAAAAATTAATATTAATTAAACAAAAAATATAAATTGCTTGAGATGTTATAAATTATTGAGAAAATGTTTTGAAGGAATAATATATTGTTTTTTTTTAAACCCACATGACTTACGATCAATATACTCCTGCTAATTAACCTGATATACTGATGCTTAAACAGTGCTATCAAATTATCTAGAATTATTTTGAAAAATAATGGCTGTAGCTAAATTAATAAACGACATCGCTTTATACGCAGTGAAACCAAGCTACAAAAGACTCCATTACATTAGAAAAATGCATGGTTGAAGCAGTTTACGTGCTGATGGAATTGTAGGACCTTATTCCCTTACTGCTGATTTTTTTACTGATTTTTTGTTTAACAATAAGGATGACATTAATCCAGACAAGATATGATTTTAATAGGATGGCGCTATACAACTTCTTGAAATCAATATAATGCAAAAATTTGAAATCGCGATTTGTTAGTATTTTTATTATTCATGTTGCTTTTTTAAAATTATTTTGCAAGGATAAATTAAGTCAATTGAAAGATAAATAGCTAAGAAGGAAGAACAAGTTGAGCCCGCAAACATATAATGATCCTCAGTTCTTTAAATAGACTAAAAATTTTTATTTAATTTTAATCTTTAAAAATTAAGTTGTTCTTTTCAAATATTGTCATCTTTAAGATGGCAACACTTTTTTTAACCGATCTGACAGTACTTTTGTACTTAGTTTTGTTTTTCATTTTTAAATTTAGGTCGATGTTTAATTTCCATACAAAAGATTGTTCAGCCTTCAAATTCATTAATTCGTACGTTTATTAACAGAATTATCGCGTTCTGGTGCAAAGTTATCCATAAGTCATTAAGGAAAAACTATTAACTCCAGAAAAGCTAATATTTGGTGTGGAATTATTGATCAATAACCTTCAAAAAGCATTAAAGTCAACTTTTCCCGGCGTGGAGAAATGGTTAAAAATCAGTTGGCTGTCATGTTGTTACAGAAGGAAGGTCCTTCATATCACACAGCAAGCAAACAAATGTTTAATACACCATTAACTTAATTTTTATTAATTTTTCCGGGCATGTCTAGTAATTAAGTTCTTTATAACGTTAAGTCAGGGTTTATTGAAAATCTCATTTACTTCAAAAAGTTTACTGAAATTGGACATGGGGGCTGCGTCATAAATCACACTCAAACATTAACAGCATTTATTTATCTTCCCAATTTTATTCTTATTTAAAATATGTTTCTCTCTAATATTTATTTTATTTTAAGAGCTACAAACTTGTAGAGAAAACACTCTTTATTTTAAACTCAGTATTTTGCTTACTTTGTACCACTTTCCCTTTCTAATTAAACTTTAAACCAAAAACTTTTCTTAAAATTTTTATAAATCTTAAAAGTCTTGCTTTAATAATTAATTTTCATGTGTGCATTTTCTTTGCTTTGACTTAAATTATTTAAGACTTTAAAACTTATTTACTCGTAACATTATTTGCAACTACGTTGCAACAAGTAAATTAATTTTAAAAGAAAGTTTTTATTTTTCTATTTATGTATTTTTTTTTTTTTTTTTTGTTATTATTTTTAACAAAAATATATTAATTTACACATTTAAACATTTTAATATACATTTTGGTTATAAAATGTCACAAAAATAATTAGCTTTTGCTTCCTTTTCTTTTATTGTTTCGTTAACATTTTCAATTAAAATTGTAGTTTAAAACAAAAAAATGTCTCATTGTTATACATTTGAATTGTAAAGATGACACATTTATTATGAGTTTGATTATTCTCTCATACATTCGTAGGTTAAGTTTAATTTAAGAGCTCCGTGGTTAAAAAAATATGTTTATGTTTTTTATGTTTAATCGTTCTGTTGACTGTCTATGTTAGCTTATGACGGCTGGTTGATGTAATGCCCTCCAAATTTAATGTGTGTATTTTTTTTTTTTTTTTTTTTTTTGTAATAAATATATAAAAAAAACTATAAAAAGCAAACAGAACCTCTTGTTGAAGGAAACAATTACAAGAATATTAAATATGTGTCATGTACATAAGGAAGGTTCATATAAAATTGGGATTGAGGTTTTTTATGTATTTGCAATACAATTTATAATAAATATATTAACTTAAATACATGAAAGTTTTAATTGAATAATAATACGTGAAGTTTGTACAGAAAAATACTATTTAAATATAAAAGAATTAAAATTTCTGCCTCTACCTATAAAATTAGATTCGCTTAAGTGATGTAGCCTATCTAAATTAACAAATACAAAATGCCATTAAGTTGTGAATACAAACACAAGATTATATTTTTTCAAGCCATATGCCTTTCCTCCTCTAGTGAAATGGAAGTTTGCGAATATTCACACTCGAAAACTAGGACTATGAAAATGTATATGATTTTATAGAAAGTTAAATTAAATAGAGATTTTAGTCTCTTCTCCTAATATTTTTATATTTAACTTTGTTAAAAAACAGGATTATAAATCGAGACGTATATTTGGCAAAAGGTACCCCCGGATTAGCTGTAAATTTCCATGATATTTTCGAAGAAATGTCGATGAACTTTTTTGATGATGCTTAAGATTTCGTCTCTTAATGAACGGTTCACGAAGTGTTAATTTGCAGGATGTAGAAATTTTTGCCCTTCACATTGATAAAAGATACATAAATCAAAAATAGCTTTTGGAAATTTTTGTGGCACATTGCGTCGTATTTAAAATAAAAAAAAAAGTCGCACAAAAAAATGTTTAAAAAAATTAAAGTATTTAATTAAAAAAGGCCGCTTTGTCTGTTCGCCTTACTTGAGCCATTTATACTTGATGTAACCTTAATGAAACTTAATGCAATACCACCGCAAAATATTACGTTTTTTTGGAGGAACATGTAGCGTTGTTTCAATTTTCCGACACGAACTCTAAACTAAGAAAATACTGTCAAATTCAAAATTTAAAAGAGAGTTTAAGCTTTATTTTCGAAGAAAAATTTTTAAGAGCCGTCACAGAATTTACTTTGTGGAAGTGTCTTTTATTTGCTGATATGAATATTGCAAAAAAATATAATAATGAAGTTGCCAAATGGCAAAAATCTTGATCGTTTTTAATGTTAAGACAACTAAGGATACTTCATTTGGCCTATATACACCTTTTACTAAAAAATTATGTAATCTTCACTGCTAATACAATTTTTTGAAAAAATATTAGCGAAAATAAATAATTTATTAAAAATTTTTAATTATTAAGTGGAATATCATTTTTGTTTTTTTTTAGATCTTCATAATCAAATCTGAAAAACGTAATTTAAATGGCACCACTTTTGAATCTATAACGGAAAGAGTGGTGGTAAACCCTTTCTGTAGCTCATCTGGAGAGGTGACAAAACTGATTTCAACTTGATTACGACTGTCATCGCCAAATAGGATCTCCTATGTATATGACATGAATATTGTGGAAATTACAAAAGCAATGACAAACTTATCTTTTACACCTGTGGTGAAGGGTATTAAAAATAATAATAAAAAATTAGCTTCTATGGATAAACTTACAAAAAAAAGAAAGAAAAGTTTTAAAAAAATAAAAAAAATCGCTAAATTAGCTGATTTTAGTGAAGTCTCACAAAAACTCACAAAAAAGCCTCGAGTAATATTTTAACTATTTTTCTTCGATTTTTGGCAAAAAACTTTGTGTCCTTAAAATCAATACCCTTTAAATTAGGCAGAATGAAACTCCTTCATCGTAAAGCAGTACTCAGCATCAAGAAATAACATCCTGCTTAAGATTTGCAGCAAATAATAAGGGCTCATTTCTCTTTCGACATTGCCATAAACTAACTTAGTAATAGAAAAATGGCCAAAGGGTGAAGCTTTGCCTGCACTAACACAATTTTAAACTATTGTAACCGACTTTAATAAAAGGGGGAGGTTATCGTTTCGTCTAAATTTTTCTTTTTTATGTTTGTGCCTGCAGAACTTAGCCATTTATGAAACAATTTTGAAAACTTTTCTTTATTTGAAAAATTATGCTTTCAGATCTTTCCCGTTTAAAAAAAGTCCTTAATTTTAAAATTTAAAGAGTGTCCCCATACAACATACATGTTTTTTACGTGTACATATTATAAACCGCAAAGGCCACGGCTTTAAAATTTAGGCAACAACGTATCACTACAGCTACCAACATCACAAAGTAATAAAAAAATAAATTTAAAAATTAAAGGGTGTCCCTATATGCGACTAAATTGACCTATATAGGTCCATATTTGGACAAACTGTGATTATTATAATAACAAGTATAAATATTTAAAATAATAAATTAAAGGGTGCCCTAATAGTTTATTTAATTTTGTGTATAGAGACATAGTTCTGAACAGTTGTAGACAGACGGTTAAAATTTACAAAGAACCTGTATTGTTAACTCCTCTATAATGACAAGTATATAATTAAAGGGTGTCCCAATAGCTAATGTAATGTGATGTATGTGGCCATATTTTTAAAGCGTTTTATACAGACAGCTGAAATTTACAGGGAAGCTGTATTGCTCAGTCCGCTATGCAACAATTATAAAATTTGAAGTTAGATATTAAACAGTTTTAGACAGACAGTTAAAATTATCAAGGGGCTGTAGTGCTAAGTCCGCTATAGGTATAAAATTTGGATATGACGTAAGTGGCCATACTTCTGAACTGTTATAGACAGACATATGAAATCTTTTTTGAAGTTGGATTTTTTTATAAATTTTGTTAACTATTCAATTATGTTAAATTTAATAAAAAAAAAAACCTTTTTATTTTCGCTACTCCATTGGGTATACAGAAAATTTAAAAAAAGCGCAAAAAACAACAATGAACTTAAAAAAAAGTTTAAACTTAAGAAAATGTAAATGGTGTGGAATATAGGAATAGACGAAAATTTTTGGAAAAAAATTATTTTTGTCTTAAAACTTAATTTAAAATGAACTGTTATTTGTGAACATAAATTGGTCTTTGCATAAAAAACAAACAAAAGTCATAATATGAAAAGCAGTTAAGATTCATAAACATATTTCCACATGCATCTGTGTGTGAGTGTATTGTTTTCATATTCTCACACATATTAAGGAAAAAAATCCGCGTTATTTACCAAATGTTTCCTCTTTCTGTGTTTATTTTTTTAAATCTCAAAACACTCATTTTTGATGTCGTTATTGTTTTAGGATCATAAAGCTTAAGTATCCTGAGACAAATATTTTTCAATGTTTTAAAATAATGTTTATGCTTTCTATATGTATTTTAAGCACTTTCAAAATTTGTTAAAATTAGTTTATATTTTGAATATTAAAAATAAGTAATAAAAAATATTCAAATAATTTTTTAAGAAAACTTATTTTTAAAAATTATTTTTAAAATAATTCGAAAATTATAAATTTAGGATAAATGCGGAAAAGTTGCAAAAGAATTTAGTGATTTAACTTGATGTGAAATAAGTCATATAAAACAACGAACTTGTGCCTAACTTAAAATGCTAATATAAAAATTTTTTTTATACTAAATCCCTTCAGCATCTGCGATTTTTTGTGCAAAACACAAAACTTTATATGGTTTCTGTATTTTTCTGTTTCTAAAAAATGTTACAATAGTTTAAACAGAACAAGAAGAGTACCAAAAAACGTTATTTCATCTCTCTGTTCACCCATCCAACTTTTCATGAATGAAAACATACAAATGATTTTCTTTAAAAAATTTTTGTACAAACAAAACATTCCCTGTTAAAAGCGAAAAGTCTTTCAATAACTACGTGTTGAATGTTTTTTTTTTTTTTTGCTGTGTGTGTTATGACACAATAATAAAACGTTCACCCAGAAATATCACACTGTTAATGTCTGAGGGCCAATTTACAATGATGAAATTTTTATGATGCTGTCGCAAAACAACAAAAAGTAAACCAAACACACATAAGAGCTGTATCACGTGCGTTACAACTTGGTTGGATGATTGTGTCATTTTAATGAATTTATGTAAACGAAAATATTTCAAAAAGAAAAGAAGAAGTTAATAAATGTATGTAGACCTCTACTCTTCTCATGCTCTGACACTTTTAAGTGTCGTGTACTTTTTTGAGGAACTACAAATTACAAAAAACAATTTTAAATTAATTTAAAATCCTCTTAAACACTTTAACTGGAATAATTTTATTAAAGCATCTACAATGATGATGCTGACTTATTTAGAACTAAAAGTGACATCTGCCATTTTTTTTTTAATTTTATAATCTTACAAACCATGGTAATATATTAATATATGTACGTTTATTAGTTATTTGACTTTTTTTAAGTCAAGTATATGGAAAAAAATTAAACACTTCTAAAAATATGTCTATTGAAAAATTTTTATTTATTATAAAAAAAAATTTCTATCAATTACTTAAAATTTTCATTACTGAAAAAAGTAAAAATTGCTGTTGAAAAATTACACTTTTACACTTTAATTCGGTCACGTACAACACACACACTCAATAAACATATGTATGGACCATTTACAGGAGATGAAAATTGAATATGAAAAATATTTAACATTAATATTGTTAAGCCTGTGCATAACTCGTACAATTATTTTTAATTGATGTGTATGTTTTTTTTCGCCAAGTATTCGTAAGTGTTAAATACACGTTTAAAAGTTTAACACTCTGAGGCTGCCGTCGTTAATATTTGCAAACCAAGTAATCAGATATGATGCATAATTCGTTGATAATTTGTGTAAAAATTAAATTATAATGACAAAATGTTTTAAAGAATGAATAAATGAATAAAAAATAATTTTAAATACTTAATTTTTTGTCAAATTTACTAAAAAAAATATTATATCCCATTTATGCCACAAATAGTTTTTTAACTTTTTTAAGGATTAGTAAAGGCCGGGACTAGGGTTTGGGACTTCCTGGAATTTTTTATTTCATAGGAAACGGGAAAAAAATTATCGCATTCTCGGGATTGCCTGATATACCCGTGAAAAAAGCAATTCTTGAAGAAAATAATTTTACTTTATAAAAAAATATTCAAAAATTCATAGTTTTATTAAAACTTAAACAAACAATAAAAATAATTGTTAAATAACAGTTTATAAAACTCAAAAATAATTCAGGTGACAAGACCTACATTTGTGCTCTATAGCGAGAGATAACAATGATTAAAAATACTGAAAAAGTATTTTATCAATTATTTTTTTAGAAAATATCATTTAAGATCTAAATTTAACAATTCACTAGACAAATTTTGCTTATTTTTGTAGTAAAATTTCCAACAAACTCTTTCACTTTCCACTGAGGTAGATTTTGTTCTCAACAATAAGTTATAAAGATTATCCATGGTGAAGTTTCAAATGTTAGTGGCTTCGAATAACTCAAATTTCTTTTTAAACAAATAAGTAACCTTTTAATTTGTTTTATATTTTACAAGCAGTGCCCACGACTTCGTCCGCGTATTATTTCTAATTGTCTTAAAATTAAAATTTAGAAAAATGCATTTTTAAACATTTGTTGTAGAGTTCTGTAAACAGTAATAAAAATTTTCCACCTACAAAAATAAAATGTACTGACAACTGCTTTAGTACTATTTTACCCATAAAATTGGGTGACTTCACATTGATATTTCTAGTTTCTCTACAAAATGTTATACTTTTATGGAAAATAGTATCCTATATTTGAACCAAAATTTGAAGGGACCTCCTCACAATATTTTATTCAAATCCATCCAGCAGTTTTTACGCAATGCGAACACAAACACACAGAGAGAAAAAAATTCTAAAAATAGATGTTTTGCATTCCATATCGATTACTATCTACACCAACATAAAAATTTTCCAAAAAAAATACTTCAAGCACAGATGTAGAAATGTAGTAGAATTCACACGAAATGATATATTTGGAAATGTTTAAATGTCGCGATCAAAATATTTAAAAAACCATCAGAGTATTTTTTTTTAAATTGCTAATTATTTTAAGCTTCCCGTTTCCCGGGAATTAAGCCAAAAATTTTCTGGGAAATTATGGCTAACTTTTCCCGGGAATTCCCGGGAGGGTTTCCCAAGCCCTAGTCGGGACACATAGAATCCGTTTAATCTTATACGCCACCTCTTTCAACTGAAAACTAAGTTGATATACGGGTTGTCTAAATTTGGGCAACTTTTAACCTTTTACGTACATTGAGTAGTTTGACAACAAAAATGTAGTAAAATAAATAAAATTGAAATAAAAGAAATAAATAAAATAAGTTAAAAAATTAAATATATCAACACACGCCCGTTATCAACTTAACAAAATTACAATAATTAGAAAATCCAAAATATCCTTAAATTCCGTTAAAAATGTATGTTTGAATGAAATTACATGTTTCAAAAGAACGAAAAACACATATGAATTAATATTCATCAACAAAGTACTCATTGTGCCAACTTTCTCCATCTTAACGTTAATGTTAATTAAAAAGGCGGCGTATAACGCCAGAAGGATTCTATGCTCCGTAGCGTTAAATAAGACCCGTTTTAAAATAGTGTGTCTTGAACTCATGTTTCATGCCAAAGTTTACGAAACGATTAAAGTAACGTATGCATTACAAAAACAGGTTGCCGATTAAATTTGAATTTGATGTGACAACAATAATGTAAAGAAAATATAACACGAAAACTAACAATTCATTTTTAATTTTACGAGTTAATTTTATTCAGGTGAAAAAGAATAATGAATTTTGTTATTTTGAAATTTCATTGTAATTATTAAAAAAATTTAGCAAAAAAAAAATATTTCTGCAACAAAACTATTAAAACCTGTTTGTTAAAAGCTTTTGTTAGAATCCATATTTTTTTTTTAATTCAATAGGCAGCCTACGAGTGACTTAATGGCCTTTTTTTGGAAAAATTATGCCATCCATTCACTATTTTGGTGAAAGCAATGTGGTGTCTTTCCAGGCATTTGATAAAGTTTGGCATAGATCACTCATATCATAACTTATTGCTTTTACTGTCGGTGATAGCTTCTCTCTCTTTAAGTCGAGCTCTCGAGGTGTTATAAATAAAATTTTTTCAAACGAGTTAATGATAAATTTAGGGGTACCGCAAGGTTCCCTCCTTTCTTATTTTTCAACTAATCTTTCAACCCTGAATATTCTTTCGCAGATGACAGTAGCATATGCCATTCATACTTATTTCGCAATAGGCCAAACCTTTTAGAAATCAGGGCTTTGCAAAAGCACATGGATGATACCATCAATCGTGACCTTTTAACAATCTCCAAATGAGTTATTGCGAACAGTGTTCAATTTACCACTTAAAAAACCCATATCTGGATGTTTTTGCACCAGCGTGCAAGGCGCTATCTCATCTGCAATTATGGGTAACGTAGAATAAGGGAATTAGAAGACCTCGATGTTCTTGGCATGCAGATTCAATGCGATGTTTAATGGAACAGGCGTATTTTTCAAGTCGCGTGAGAAGCATTTAAGTTTCTAGGTTTTCTTGAATGGTGTAAGAAATGCTTCATTCACTCTTTCTAATCTCCTCGCTATCTATGTCACCTTTATCAGACCAAAAATGGAATAAAACTCTGATGTATGGGCCGTTACTTTAAACTTTATTTTGGCGTTACTAAACTGCATACAAGAAATATTGAAGAAGCTCATCGGTGACGAAAGGGTATCTAACTTTATTCACATAAAAAAGCTTTGACGCAATGTGCGATGTCTTTTAAAGTTAAATCTCTACTACAACGGAATGTGGCCTTATGAAATCAGGGAACTTGTTCCTGAAAACCGTAATTTTGTACGTTCAACACGTTCTTTATGAAGATTGCATCCCTTTGTGGTCGATTGACCAGTGAATTGCACAAAACATTACAGAAAAAAAATGTTTAGCCAAAGAGTTCGTCTGTGGATTAAACTCCCTGTGGAGGTCTTGCCCGTGCAAAAATTGAAATCAAATATCCACAAGCACTACTCTCTATATCCCCCTTTCCACAATTTAATTTAATAGTTCTGGCACAATGCGTTTCATAAGCAGGGGTCGTCCCCTGAGTACTGAGTCCCTCAAAACAATAATTTGCAGTGAATACGAGGGCAGTTGCGTAAGATGTTTGCAGCAGATTATGTTCACAGCTGAAATAAATATACAAAGTGTTGAATTTGATAAATAGTAGAGAAAGAAAAAGAATAGTCACACATATCGTTGGTCTCATTAAGAAAGTCTATAAATCACAAAATTAAAATTTAACTGAAAGAGATTAAAAAAATAATAGAAACTCTATAAAAATTTTAATGCATGTAAAGTCGTTATTCTTGATAATTTTGTAATTAATGTTGGAATCTCTAAAAACACAATTTTGTACGCATTTGGAATAGAGCGTTTCTACAAAGATTCCTAAGTTTTATAGTTTTAACGAAGAGGCGTTTTTAAATTGCATTCTTTGCGTTTGAATTTTAATTATTTATAATCTTCTAATTTCCCACATGATACTAACGACGTGCTCGACCAAGGGAAAGTAGATGCAAAGAATGCTGATGGTGGATGTAGTGATCTAGAAAATACTGTAGTATTTGTAGTGGTTCTACTTTATCCTCTTTTCTTTAAAAAAAAACACACACACATACAAATTTTTTAATAATTTTTATTTCGTTAAAGGGTGGTAAAATTGGTCTGCAGCAATCAAATGCAAAATAAAAAGTTGAAAAAAAAAGATTTAGTTTTTGGATATTATTTTTAAGTATAATAAAAAAAAGCTAGAAACGTGCATTGAGCATTAAGTTAAATGTGTAAAAAAGTAACCTTCCAACACCGCTCTCGTAAGTATGTTTATTACACAAGTTTAAAAAAAAAAATCAAATTTACTTTACTTCACACAGCCACAGCCAGCCAAGTGGAAATGTTAAATAAAATTTTATGAATTTAATTTTTCTGAAGATAATCTACTCTTTTTCTTCTTTTTTCTAACTTTAGGTCTGTTCAAATTTTATCATTTGGAAAATTTCGGTTAAGGCAAGCAAATAATTAGGAACTGCTTTAGAAACAATCTTTCAAAAGCAATCAACGGACTTTGTTTAATTTTTCAATTTTAACATTTGCATAAAATGTATTCAAATTAAAACAATTTTCATTTTGCTTGCAGACAAATAAATGGTTTTGAAAAATTTACACAAAAAAGCTTTAAAGAGTCTTTAATTTAAACAATTATTTTACACATCATTTATTTGAAAATTCTATTTAATCAAAGAGAAAAATTAAAGTATCACAAGTCAAATATAGAAATTTAGGCAATTTTTATACCAGTGAAAAATAACTTAACATGGAAAACAATAATCAAATTTTTAGATAAAGAAAATCCAAAAAAAAAACAATAAAAAAAATTTATTATTTTAAATTATTAAGATTAAATTATACTCTAAAATATTTCTTCTTTTAAAACTTGGTCAAATTGTTCAACAACTTATGTAGTTTAAGAATAAAAATAATAAGTTTTAATGCCATGAAGTTTGTATAATTTTTTGATTTTAGCTACTAGTGCTGCCAACTTTTGAACTTTCTTGCTAAAAGGTATGAAATATCGTGAAATATGTCGCTATATAATCGCCTAAAGGTATTTTTCGTCACCACTTTCAAGGACATATCGACACAACTGACAACACGGTTAAAATTCCTTTCAAGATAAATTCAGGTGGAGAAAAACGTTACTAGAAACATTTTGCAGATGATAAACATGTTGCCAGAAATATTTCGTAATTTCTTACAAAAAGAGCAGAGTACAACTTCAGTGACATTAATTTTTTACAATTTTTTATAAAGACTTTTCCAACTATTTTTTGTGGTGAAATGTCTTAGGTGCTTCTAAAAGATTCCCTCTGCCCCGCGATGTATACAGGCAGTAAATGTAGAATTCTTCTTAGATGTTTCATAGGGTAGATCCTCATTGTTTCAGTTATCAAAACTCAAATAAGGTTTGACCCACTTTAGCCTTGCTTTAAATCTCTGGTATAAAGCATACCAGGCTTGGCTTGAGGCTTGGCTTTCAAATTTTTCATAGTTGGGTGCTAATATTGTCGCACATTTGTTGCACAAAGCATCATGACGATTAATGTGTTTTAAGTTTTGTTAACTCCTACTTTTCTTGAAGTTTGCAGTGGATTCTACCTTTCAGACTTTGACACCAATATGAGACGGTAATTAAAAGCAATAAACCTTGGAATTGAGTACCTAGAATCAGTTCACTGGCCTCCTTTGTAGAGACCAGAGACAAAGACTTCCTAAGGGCCAGTTGCATTAGAACCTTTTTTTATCACATGTTACGCTCGTTCTCTTGAACAAACATCTTGCCTTTGATTTCTGCTTCTCGGTTCTCTTGAGCTGGCAAACATTTTCAAAGGCATTCTGGATGTTATTGAGAAGTTCGTATGTTCAAATCTTTAGTGTTTCTAAGGATCGTAAGAAGACCATAATTTATAGAGCTCTTTATTAGTTTTTGTTTTATTTTGAGTTCTTTGGCATGAGATTCTTAGACGTAGTTGATGCAGATATTTTATTTTCTCATCACAATAACAAAATCAAACTTCTTTTTTTCTGCAATTATTTAGGTCTTCTCTGCAAATTATTTAGTTCTTATAAAGCTTTAAGTGAACGTTTCTATTCTTCACTAGCAGTGACCACGACTTCGTCCGCGTGTCATTTATAAAAAAGGCAAATTTAGAAAAATGTGTTTTTAAATATTTACTGTAGAGATCTGTAAACAGTGTTAAAAAAAAATAAAACGTGCTGACAACTGTTTTAATACCATTATAACAATAACGTGACTTCACATTCATATCTCTATTTTCTCTATGAAATAACTTATTTTTACGAAACAAAAAGTATTTCATATTTGAACCAAGGTTCTATGGGACCTCCACACAAAATTATATTCAGATCTACTAAGCAGTTTTTACGTGATGCGAACACAAACAGGTAAACCAAAAACTCAAAAAATTGGTGCTTTGTATTTCATATCAAAAACATTTAAATTTTCAAAAAATATTTCATGTACAGAAATGACCCCGCTACTGTTTTATTATGTATACAGACATTCACACTCTATTAAGAATTGTAGAAAGAAACAGTACAAGGGATTACTCTTGCGGAAGGATATATGGCCACTGGTCACAAGATTATTAGTGATTTATTCCCAAAACTTGTTTAGAAAGCGAAGATATCTGTGACTTAAATTTTATTGACTAAATAAGAATTACATCCAATGAGTTTCAGCTGCTTTTTAAGCCAATTTGTAGACTTCAAAATTTAATTTTGCCATGTAATGGCACAATTTGAAAATCTCGTCCCTATTTTTATATTTTTATGTCAGAGAAAGATTTGTATAAAGTTTTTTTTTCAAATAAGAATTATTTAAACATAGAAAATTTATATTTATAGACATTTAACGCTTCGTATTAATTGAACTACCATTTATATACTCTTTCAAATAGGAACCAATAAGTCGCGGGAAAAATATTAGGAAGTAAAATTATTTTAGTTAGCCGGACCTGATAATAAGATTTTGAATATTTTTTTTTTTTGCTTTTTTTTTTGTACCAGTGTGCAACATTGATGCTGTAAAATAATCGAAATTCTCTACCACAATATTGTTATATTTTCATCAACAAAGTAAACTTAGATTATTTCTAAATGTCTTAAATAATAAATTTTTTCAACAAAAGTGATTAATGACAAATATTCTTCTGGAAACACCCGCCTAATTAGGCAACAACAATTTAAACATTTTGGAATAACAACAAAACCATGAAAGCAAAAGAAATTGTTCTTTTTCAAGTTAAAAAAAGGAAACGAAACCAAAAGGGGTTTTTTTTTTCTTAGTGTCAGATGGTATATTATCTACGATTCAGTTATGACAGAAAGAATGGAAGTGTGTTTCTTGCAAGGGAGAAGGCTGTGAAGTGAATTCATAATGTAAAACAAAGATACTAAAACTATTTGAGCTTTTAGCTGTTCTCTAGATTTCCTATGAAATGCTTATCAAATGATTGCAAAGTTTTTTTTTTTGAATTTGTATAATAATTTGTAAATTTTGGAAAATATTAATGTGCTTAAATGTAGCCTTTTTATCTATACAGTGCTGACCAAAATTTATGTAAATAAAATCTGGTTTAGATTACAGCAATTTTTTTAACAAACAAAATGGTTTTTATGCATTAGACCGAGCATTTTCTCCGACTCGAAATTTTGAGTTAGAGGTCAATTTTGTATGCATAAAAATATTTACTCTAGTGGATTTTATTCAAACTGTGAGCTAGAGCTCAACAAAAGAGTTTCAACTCACATGAACAAATGTTTGCGAGTAAAAGCTTAATTTAGTATGCATAATAAGAAATAAATGTTCTAGTTTGTGAACAAAAGGTCTGAATTTGTAGAGTCTGCATTTAGTTGTCTTACATATTTTCAAAAATTAAAATGGCAGAGTATTTTCTTTCAGAGAGGTCAAAATAATTTATAAAAATATACAGATTAGTCTGGAATCCAAGCATATAAATTGAATGACAAATTATTATGTTGGAGAAAGCGATGAAATACGAGGTGGTGCTTTAACTTACCATCAAAAATTGCACTTCCTTTTTAAGTATTGCGCCGATCATCAGCCAACAGTATCTAGAACAATCTTCAAAATGGTTCGTGTTACATCCGGAAAGGCAAATGACTGTAGACGAAATAAAATGTGCAAAATGCAATGGTAAGAAAAACCCTGTTTTCCATATGCAATTGGTGTTATAGATTTAAATAAAAAAACGAGCTCCCATTGTAATGAATATACATGTAAAAAGAAATTTTATTCCATAAACGTGTAGGATACATGCGATGCAAATGACCTCTTCACCAGTGTAGATATATTTTGGCCAGGTTATGTGCATGACTCTTGCATGCTGCAAAATAGCAATGATGAATGCTTATGGAAATGCATTACTTCTTGGAGATGAGGGTTAGGCTCTATCGCCTTGATTAAGGACGCAAGTTCCCAACCCACAAACTGAAGCTGAAATCAATTACAATAAAATCTTATGGAAAAAAATGCACCGTAGGGCGTTGTTTTAGACAACTCAAACAAAGGATCTCTTTATTGCAATACAAAACTTGAGTTGGATCAGATTTAGTGACCAAAATTTTTAAAAGATTAACATATTTATGAAGAAAACAACACTTCCACTTTACTTACTTAAATTTAAATACAACTGGATTAGAACCTGAACAAAGTAAATCTAATAATTCGAACTCCCATTTCTTAAAAATTTTTCTATTTTCCAGTTTTATCTATGTCGCATTTATTTTTTTTTTTTTTTGCAATTTTAGTTTTCTTCTTAAAATCATTTTTAATTGTTTTGTGAATTTCCTTTTTTTATTTTTTAAAGTTGGCAACTGATTTTTTTTAATAAAAATTTATTTTTTTTTAAATATGTGACTAGAAAAATGGGCAAAAGTTCATTTGCTCCTAAATGAGCTGTATTTTCACCTTCGCTTAAACTCATAATTGCAACTGATCAAACAATACAGTTCTATTTCAGTTGCCTTAAGCTCAACCAACTTATTTGAACTCATTTTTATGCTAAAAATGGTTTATTTATTTATAATTTTTTATTTAAAATTATTTTGCTTGTTTGTTTGTTCATAAAATATAAGCTTCATTCTGAGCAAAATTTTTTTTTTTAAAGAAATATAGCGACATTATTTAAGTATCTATAATAAATGGAAGCTCTTTAAGTTTCAGTATGTTCGAAAACTCACATTTATTTTCGAAAAGCACGAAAAATCAACAAATGCTGATTTTCGTTATGTTAAATAAATTAAAAATTAATAATTTTCTTTATATTAATTTAATTTCCTAAAAAATATTTATTAATATTTTTATAAAAAAAATTCAAGAAAATGATTTTTTTAAAGATTTTTCACAGTTTTGAAATAAAATAAGAATTTCAAAATTTAAGTATGTAAACCATCATCAAAATTTGAGCTTTAAAAAAATAAATGAATTAAAAAAATGTCGATTTAAAAGAAAAACTATTTACTTAAAGGGCTATTACTGATATTTCTGATGGCGATATGAATATTTCGTGGTCAAATAATTCCTCACTAGTGGTTTAAGTCCTGTTAGTGGAGTAACTTAAAATCCAAACAAACAAGATTTGAGCTTAAGATTTAAGAAGCTTTTTTTCATACAAAAAACATATTTTTTGAAGTTTTATTCAAAACTAAATTCGATATTTTTCAAAAAACAATTCATTTTTCATAAAATAAGATTTTTCGTTTGAAAAATTTATATGAAAAACACTCAATTTTTTGAGTAATTTCCATATAAATTTTTCAAACGAATCGATTGCCTGAAATACAAAAACAGCACATTAATTTAAACTTCCAAAATGTATGAATACAAAGTTTGTATACAGTTTTACAGCGGCATATTTAAACTTTTTTCATATACAAAGTTCCGATACAACGCAACTATATTCTTTGTTTACATTTTCATTATGAAACAGGAATGTTGCAATGCACCATTTTTATTATTGACAAACACGAAAATAAAAACGTCGGGAAAATTTGTATTTGATAATTTTTGAAATTATCAGAAAATTCGAGTGGAAACTCTGCACAAAATTTCCTTGCTGTAATAAAATCTATTAAAAGAAAAAGGAATGTTTTGCGCAGAAAAATATCAAAAATTGTTAATTTTAGGGAAGTTATTGCAAAAATGCCGGATGCCAAGATGTGGCTGCTTCTCCAGAAGTTTTGTTGCACTTTTTAATTCTTTTATAAGTCACACAAAAGTTTAAAAACTTTCTGGTGTCATCATCCCTCTAGAAGGGAAATGTCTCATTCACCTCCTTAATTTCTCTCAACACCTTTTCCCACAAAACGGTGTTTTTTTTTCTTTGCGAACAAATACGTTTTGTGATTGTTTTTTAATACCAAACAAAACATCAACCAAAAAACTGATGCCTGGTTGCTTTTTTACTGCATTAAAAATACTCATTGTTGACGTTTTGAAATCGTATACATTGTAAATATTTTGTACAGCGGCTTTATGAAACAATATACTTTGTTCATATACAAAGCAATTAACATTTTGGAAGTCAGCCTCTCTGATAGTTTCAAAAAACAATTTTAAAAAGCTGATAAGAATATCCGGCATTTCGAATTTAGCTTTAAATTTTATTAATATCTTTAGCTTTCTACATTTTCTTTCTAACCAAGACAAAGATTTTCTATAAAGCAACTGCTGTGGGAGTAAGTTAAATAGGAGTGACAAAAACTTTATTGAATCGCTAAAAATTGATTTAAAAAACTAAGAAAAATTTTTGTCGACAAAAATTTCAATTAATCGTAAAATGCACTCGTTTCCTTATTCATTCAAGATGAATCAGCCTGTTGAAAAACTGTAAAAAAAAACTAACGTTTGAAAATTTCTCTACATGATAAAAGGCGTACCCTGTACATGATAAATGACTACCCTGTATAATCGTCCAATTGATTTACAAGAAAATCTGAAGATATTCTGTCCTACTCAAAAAACCCGGTGAGAAAAGCGTGTTTAGGTAACGCACCACCACATAAAAAAAGATGCAACTTCTAATGTAATTCTGATCGAACAGAAATATTATTTTATAAAATTTTCTAGATCCAAAAAATCTGTCAAAAATTAAGTGCCCCATTTTATTTTTATACGTACAATCTTTATTTTTGGACACACAAGTCATGTTGGACTCCTCTAGCGATCAAATCTAAGAAAGGACCCTTATCTTGCAAATTTATTTTCAAAGGCGGCGGAGTCTTCATCTCAACTTTGTCATATGTTTTTTCCGCACTTATTGTCGTTACTTTGGGTAACTTCTCGGGTATAAGGCGGCACCAGTGACATGCCCTTGCAGGGACCTAGAATTGGGAGATAAGGACCACAGTAGCCGGAAGCTCACTGGTATTACGATCTGTACACATCATTGGTCACGCTTGCTGGAAGTACCGTGCTGGCTGTTGTTTAAAGCTAAATCGCGAAGATGATGGCTTTTTCCTATGCGCTGTTGCATTCTTAACAGAGTGACTCTAGGGATGCGGTAAAAGTTTAGATGGTTTTTAAATCTTAATCGAGAAGTGGGAACATGGCCCTGTAAGCTGTGTTCTTAAGTTGCTGCTTGGAGTGTTGCTATAGGCTCTAAGAGCATTGGATTGTGATCTATGGCTGAGTATAAAAAGAATAAAAATATTAAAAGGTGAAAGTTCTTTATTTAGACTAAGAAAGCATTAAAGAGCCTAATTATTTTGAAACAATCTTCATTATATTTGAACCATCATAGGTGAGATTAATTATTTTATTTTGACCGCTCAAACTTAGACTAATTAAGCCACTACTCATTCGTTTCGAAAAGGCTTGACTTGACTTTTTAACGCATTGATTTTAACTTAAAACACAATTTTCTTTTTTCTTTTTACAAAAATAATTCATAAAGTTGTTGCTAATTATTTATCAACGTCTGTATATGTTTTACAACACAAACACTTGTCTCTTCAAGGAATAAAGTAAAACCAGACAAAATTAGTTAAGTCTTAAGATGTACAAACCACCGAAATGTCATCAATCAAAAACATCAGTCTTTCAGTATTCTCTTTCCACTGCAGCTTAAAAAAATAAAATAAGCAAAATGTGCTCGTTCGCTGGTATGTTAAAAAAATGAGATAAATAAATTGCTAACAAATGTTGTAAAGCTGTAGACAGACATTGAAACAAACAACAATTGTGGTCTTTAGTTTTCTTATCTGAATAAACAATAAGTATCTACTGTCGGTAGTAAAGAGTTGAGGATAATAGAAGTGAAATAGAAAGTAAATATTGCAAAATATACATTGAGATAAATAGTTTTAAGGAAATAACATTCGTAGACCCTTGTAATCCACTTATAGGATAATCCTTCTTGTGGCATCAATACAGCCACAAGTGAAGCCAAAGTAGATTAAATCAACGACAATTTTAACTTCAAGATACATGAATAGTAGAGAGTTGAAGTCTCATACATGGGAATATGAAAAACGGTTCACTTAAAAATAAAAATCATTAGGTTTTTCATAATTTTTAAACGGGAATATAAAACAAGAATTGAAAAATTGAGAAGCATTAATTCACAATTTGAAAAATATAAAAATAATACATTTTATTCAATTTGGATTTGAAGTCAACATAAGAGAAATAATTTTTTCAAAATTTCTCAATTAAATTAAAAAAAACACACTTTTTGGCTTAATTTTCTTTTAAAAATTTATAAACTGGTATCAATTTCGTATTATTCTGTATATCCGATTTATAAATTCATTATCAAGTTAATCAGTTTTTGATAACAAATGATCCCGCACGATCTTGATTAACTTTTTGCTTCACTCACGTGATCATTAAAAACTGTCACAGATGTAAAATTTGGAAATTTCTAAACTTATTTGAGGTATTCTTTTTTTTAATCGCGATATGGCGACTTTTAGCGATTTTTTTAAGAACTTTAAATTTTCTTGGCTGTTCAGTGTTTATGGGCAACTAAGACTCATCTCCCTAATAGAAAGCAGCATAAAATTCGGGACGCTTTAGTGCTACTATAAAAAATAAAAACTTCCTAAAAACACCCATGAACTCTTCCAAAGCTAATTGAGGGGTTGGTCGTTTAAAGTAAAATCTAGGAATCAATTTTCCTTAATCAACAATATTTTTGCTGGTGTCCCACAGGGCAGCATGTTCGGCCCACGATACAAACAAATACATGTAAACTTTTGCTAATGACACCGCCTTCATAAGCATAAACTATGGCGAAATCGTGAACCAGGTGGTGGCAGTGGCGAATTTATTCATTTTTGCCGTAGCAGAAAACGTCAAACTTCATATAAAAGCATTGACGTTGATTTCTTGTGTATGGAGTTTGACATTTCCTGCAACGGCAAAAATGAATAAATTCGCCACTGCCACCACCTGGTACATGATATCGCCATGGCATAAACCGTGACCCAAAAGTTACAGACTTGCTTAAATCTAGAGGAAAGAAACATAAATCCATCCAAATCTCCTTACGTGACCTTAACGTTTAAAAGAGAAAATTGCAAAGTTTTACATATTTTTTTTTTAACTTTTTTTGAAGCCTAAACTTGCTTCAAACCAAAGCTGCAACGCGTCCTGATTTTATAGAAACCATTTTGGTAACGAATATTTCTTATTCTTTTCTTACATGTGTTTGTGTATGTACTCATCTACATAAATCTTACAAAATCTGAAAGTTGTTGAAGCATCAGGAAATATGATGTAAGCAATTAGTCTTAAGCTACTGTGACCTTTAATAAATTTAAGTCACTACAGCTTAAACGCATTCAAATAATTTCTTATTAAAAATTCCAAATTAAGAAATCTAACTAAAATTATTAAGAAAATTTTTCTTTAAAAAAAATCAAATGCCTTTGAGATTTTAATAAACAGCCACAAATTCTGAGGTTTGCCAGAGTATTTAAAAATATATATTTAAGACATCTAAACGCCATTAAATATAGAATTTCAAATTCAAATTAGATAAGTTTTGGAACTTGTAGTAAGTTAGTTAGTTGACTTTATATTCATATTATATGGCAACATTCCCTTCCGTAAGTAGATCGGATTCGAACTTACAGTTTTGCTTACTTTTGGAAAATAGTCATTTCAAAAAAAGTAAAATGTTTTCCAGACTCCACAGAGGTAACTGTTGCTTCCTGAAAACCTTAATATCGGGTGTTTTTTAAGCCCGATAAAATTTTAAATTATAAAAAATAACTCTAATAATTAAAATTTGATGAAAAATTTTTTCTTACTAATTTCAGAAAACTCTGGCAAATTAATATGAATAGACTCATTCTTGAACAACGCTATCAAATCATTCAAATTTACTGTAAAAAACAGTCATCAATTTGAGCAACTTAAAGACGACTTCGTGATTTTTATGGTTCACATAATCGTCCGTCTGAGCAAGCCATCCGTCGAACTGTGGATAGATTTCGTACCACATACTCTCTTGAGGATGCAATAACAGCAACACGTCGAAGGAATATGCGTACTGAAGAGAATATCATTGCGAAAGAGTGAAATAAGATCCAAATTTATCGATAAGTCGTCAAACGCAGAAATTGGGGCCCTGTCTGCCCATTACGTGAAAAATTTTGCGCAAAGAACTTGGCCCACACCCGTATAAGATCCGGCTAGTGCAGGAATTAAAGACCATTATATGCATCGTACTTTCGCCGATTGAGCTCTAGAGTAGTTAGTAATGACTCGTTGTATTATCGCAAATTGTGTCCAGGCTAAAAAATGAGGCTAATTTTTGGCTTAACGGGCTTGTAAATAAGCAAAAGTGCCGCATATGGAGTAAGACCAATCCACAACATACCCTACAGACTCCATTGCATCCAGAAAATGCACCGTTTGGTGCGGTTTACATGCTGATGGCAACATCGGAACTTATTTCTTCAAAAATTAGGCCGGATCTCACGTTACGGTCAATGGAGATCGTTACCGCACATATGGATGGCATTGGTCCTTACGAAATGTGGTTTAAATACGATGGCGCTGCGTTCCCTACGGCAACCGCTAGCAATTATCCTCCAAGGTCGTGCGATTTGACATCTCTAGATTATTTCTTGTAGGGCCACGTGAAGTCACTGGTTTATGCTGATAAACCAGCAACAATTGACGCTTTGAAGGGCAACATTGTTCGTATTATTCGTGACATACGGCCAGCAGCCACGGTGGCCATATGCCTGAAATCATTTTAAATTATTAATGCCATTTTCTAATCTTTCGTATTAAAAAAATCATTACTCTTTGATTTTTTTTTTTTCAAGTTCTATCGGGCTAAAAAAAAAACTTTATTTAAAATGTCGTCCGAACTGCACAGCATTTATACGTCTACGCTTTTCCTCACTTGGTTAAACTGGACTTGAACTTTCCATCAGTTGACAAAGCTTTTTCGCTCGCATCCTATTATATCAGTCAGTCATTGATTTATTATTATTAAGGAAGCAGACAGCCTTCTTAGTGGGTCCCTTTTTGACCCCTTTCTCCGTCAACAACTAAAGGCAACCAATTTGCAGTTTACGGCAATATTATCCTCTTTGTGAAACATGCTGCCGTCAGCCTTTACTCTCTTTTACTTAGTTACTTAAAGACTTTTGACTAATAACTGTCGATCATTTTTTTATTACAAAATCCCTCATAGTTGCTGGTATTTCTCCAAGCTTTTGCCAGCGGACATTCACTCACCCTGTGCGCTACCGTCTCAGACTCTTCCAAACACAGTCTTCAAGTCATTGATCTAGCGAATTGTTTGGACATCTTTCTAATAGTTTGTGGCTTTACGCTGTTAGTTCTTCGGTCTCTGTTTCTTATGCCGCAGTGTAAAAGCTGCAGTTTCAGCTGTTGGAATAGACTTCTCTACTTCCAATTAGACAGCATCGTTCGTATCACCAGCATGACATGTGTCTTCGATGGTATTTCACATCTACGTTCTATGAGTTCTACAGGTCCCCAATACAAAATGTACGCTCGCTCTGGGCCATCTTGGTCTTGGCTATTATTACAAAGAGACCAGTACCTGTCTAGTTTACTAACAATCACTTTTTGAGCGTCACCACAAGAAGGTGTGTCGATAAATTTCATCTGATTTATTTAACTTTTTATTTCCAACGTAAATATTGTTTTTGTTTTCTTCACAGTGATTTTCTACTTGATTTATTTGTTAAGAAAAATTTATATTTTTATTTTCCCTTTCATTGAAAACATTTATTTTTACTGTTAAACAGTTTATTCTTTCAATACTCGTTTTAAGTTAAATTTAAAAACTCACCTGGCAATCTGTTTAAAATTAAATTTTCTTCGTGGCTTCTTACTTTTGCCATCACCACGACCTTTTTTCCAAATGTGTGTGCGCCAAGCGGGATCTTGATACTCAAATGAGGGTTTTAAATAATACAATGCCATTTCTTGATGAAAAACGGGTGTAATCGAACCCGACAGGGGTGGTACAATCCAAATCCAATCAGCAGGACAGCCATTCCTGCATTAAATATTTGAAAAGAAAAACAAAAATAAATAAAACCAATAATTGATATGTTTAGACAAGTCAACAAATAAAATTTTATTATCTGTTTTTTTTTTTGTTTTGTTTTCGTTCACAAATTGCTTTGTTGGTTGTGTGTTGGATGTTTTTGTATAATTTTCAAATCATGGTAAATGTTGTCGTTTGTGTATTTAAATTTATTCATTAAAATTATTCAAGATATCAACAAAGATTTGTGTACTGTTTGCCAAATGTTAATCTATTGGATCAATTTGAAATCTGTTTAACAAACATTTAATGATGACAACATTAAATACTTAAGAATTGAAATTCTTATTCACTTAATAATTTAGAAATGGATAGAGTAGCAATGTGCAACAATTATTATCAATGAATTGATTTTTAAATCATATTGTGTGATAATACTTAATAATTTTACTTAATAACAACTAAAATATCAAAAGAAATTTTTAATAAAAAAACCTAATATTTTCAAAATTATTTATTTTATTTTATTTATTTCAATAAAAGATGCCGCTAGCCCATAGGGCCTAATTGGCTAGACTACGATACAAAAATATGACTTACACTAATTATAACAATTTAAAGCTACCTTATTATCTATAGGGAAAAATCTAAAGTTTGCACACACTTATTGATGGATTGTATAGGAAACTCAGGGAAAATAGCAAGAGCAGTTTACAAAAAATAATTTTAGGCATCAATGTATAACTAAATTTAATCTTAATTAAAAAAACCGAAATCATCAAAGCCTTGCTAATTTGTTAAAAATATGCTTTTGAATGTTGAAACAGTATTAGAAAATCTCCTTTCCTGAAAGGGAATTATATTATTCCATAAACGAGCTATATTAACACCAAACGACCTGTCCATTACCAAGAAATAATACATAGAATAAATTAAAGAGTGCGTTCTATTGGATATTGAAAAATTGAATTTATTCAGTAAGTAACTTGGTGCACCAAATTTAATAATTTTATAAAAAAAAAAATATAATTTGCCTCAAACGAACGTACTGATAAAAAGTACATCCTAAAAGCTCTTCATAATATTGCGAAACATGATCGTTAATATAAATGTAGAGCAGGACTTTTAAAGCAAACCTTCAACCTGTTCATATTCATGAGAGATGTACCTGAGTAAACTTCAATTCAATTAGTAATGGCAGGCAGAATGACAAAGCAATACGACGCTTTGTTAACAGAGGCAAATAGTTAGCAATACTATACAATTTTCGCAACGTGCAGAAGATCCGTGATATAACAGAGTTAATCTGCGAGTCAAAAGTTAATTTATCATCCAATATATTACCAAGGGTCCTATAATGATCAACAACTTGTAACAATTCGTAACCAAGCATAATATTAATGTTAATAGGATGTTTAGAAAACACCATCAGTTTGCACTTCGAGGGCTTAAAGGGCCTAAAATAGAACCTTGCGATACTCTACGACTTGTTGAGATCATACAGGAGGTCTCCTGTTGCACTTGAACGTACTGAGTACGTTCTGAAAGAAAGTTTACAAGCACTTAAATTAAATTTAGATATACGAGAAAGCTTCTCAACCAATAAAGAATGACTTATAGAATCAAAAGCCTTACAAATACTAGAAAAATTAAAAAAAACTAACCAGATTCTTGTGCATAATCTCCCTAATAGATTGAGTGTTATCTAATAATACGCCTGTTGTACTACTTCCTTTTCTAAATACCGACTAATATGGATTAATAAAATTAGTACTGTTTAAATATGATAACATCTGTTTCCTAATAATTATCTGAAAGACCTTAGAACAAACAGACAAAATACTAATGGGAAGAAAGTCAGAGATACTTCTAGGTGATTTTATATTAGGAATAGGCACAATTCTAGCAACTTTCCAAATACTGGGTACAGTAGACGTAGTTATGACTTTATTTATATTAAAATTCAAATGACGAAAAACAGGCCATATAATAAACTTCAAAAATTTTATATGTATGAAATCGGCTCCCACTTCCTGAGTTTAAATACGAAACACTGCATCCAACACGCCATTCTCATTAACATTATTAAATTAAAACCATCAGGCAATGAAGTAAAAGTCACGTCACTATCTATTGTACCAGTGATACTGGAAAATTCATTGAATTCTTCTAAGGGTACTGGAAACGTAGTGGTCCCAGGAGACTTAAGCAATCCAATAGATTTTAATTTTCTCCATAACTGTTGCTAATCACATGAGGGAAAAAACCTTAAACAAGACTTTCTACGCATCCTTCGAATAGTACTTTTCAATCATTATTAATCCAATCATTAGCTGCACGCCTTGTAATTGCGCGTAGAGAAACATTATTTTCAAGCAAACGAAGCAAATTATAATTGAAACAATCAACACTGTCATTTACATTCAAACTATCATAAATATCAGAGAAGTCCATTGAACTAATTTGAGAAATACAATCTTCGTAATTAAGTTGCCTAAAATCTCTAAAAATAAATGTATACGAAGAGTGGGTTGGGGTACGTTGTTGCCACATAATATGAATTGAGAGCAGGTATTAAAAACTGACATTTAAGTGTGACAAGTTTTATATCAAAAACAAGATAGTAATCGATGAGCGAAGATGAATGGTATTGTGGAGAATAGTGTGTTGGTAAAGAGTTATGAACTACAGATAAAGATAAACGATCACAACTTTCCCTAACATAAAAACCACTAATAAAAAGATTCATATTAAAATGCCCCATCACTATTACATTACTATATCTAGTAAAGAAATTATCAAGAACTTCTTCACAATAATCAAAATGCCCGCTAGGAAGGTAAACTACACTATTCAAAACTACTGTATCGTCATTTAAGAAAACCTCTACGCACAGCGATTCAACATTTTCATTGTACTGATCTTCGAGACCACACCAGTTTTTTAGATAGTCGCGCACATATAAACAAAGACCGCTACCCTTATAACCTTTCCTGTCTTTTATTAAAATATTATAGCCAGAAATAGAAACCGCAGAATCATAAATGAAGTCCTTGAACCATGTTTCAGTTACATTAAATGCGTCCACCAAACAACCTTCCATTCCTACAAATATGATTTAGAATAAAAACCATTGGTTCAAAACAGATTTTAGTGCTGCTTACTTTTACGACAGCAAACCAATTTAGCACTTAAAAAGATGGTTAAAGCCTTAAAACAACCATTTCAGGATTTTGGAAATTTGAAAAATTCCGACCCCAAAAACTTGGGATCCTAAATTCTCGCCCATTTGCAGATTTTGCGATTTTTCAAACTTTTTAAATCCTTGTTTAGCTCCTGAAAAAATATTGTCACAAAATAATTGACTGTTTGGTGTTTAGCAAATCACTCGATTTTATTCACTAGAAATTTATTAATAATTTGAAAATTAAAAGATTCTATCTGTACAAGAACTGAAGTTATGCCATAATTTCTCGCATCGTTTTTCGTTGAATTGGATAAACGAAACACTGCCACAAATCCACAATTTCATTCGAAAATCTTTATTATTAATACGGAAATATATATTAAAATATTATAACTGCCGATAGAGTGCTATTGACTATTATCGTAACAATTTTAGTTCAAGATCATCTTTGTTCTCAACATTTCTAAAAATGTCTTATAAATCAGAACGATGCTGTCAATGGCAAGCCATACAGAAACATATACTCTTAATTACGAGGTTTTAATTTTACAAACATGTGGTTTTACCAGGCCGATGCACAGTGAATGATTTAAAAAAAAAACTAAAATAAATCTGTAACATTTGAACAATAAGCCCGATTGGAGCTTATCAATTTTTTTTTTTTTGGGAATTGTGGGATCAATATGTATTATATTATGCTAATGTTTTCTCATTTAAAATTATCATTTCACAAAAAAAAAAAATAACTATTAAGAATCTTTAATTAATATTTATTTTATATATTTATTTTGAAACTCACCGTAACTTTGATTCATTTTCAAAATGTTTCATAAAACTTTCGCTTGCAGTATGATGATCGACAATTGTAACATTACGACTTTGATATGAATGTAAAACAGCAATATTAACTTCTACCACAGCTTTATCTTTCCACAATGAGGTTGGTGTACGTGTGTCCAGATTCATTTTTAATGCCACTGTCTTTCAGGTGGAATAAAAAAAAATAGAAATGACAAATGTTTTACTGGATTTGCATAAATATTCGTGATATAAAAATTTTAAAAATAAATTGTACATATTTATCACCAGCAGGATAATAAAAATAATATATTTTATGACAGTCACGCAATAAAATTAATGATTTTTTTCATATATTTTTTTTCTCTTAAATTTAATTTTTAAATCTGTTTTTTTTTTCCTTCGTGTTACTTACTTCCAAAATGTTACGACGATTTGTGTCACACAAATTACGACAACCAATTTCGGTTGACATGTACCAGCCACTGAATGTGGTGGCCGTAAACTGTATGCCACCAACATCGAACAACATGCTGGATACGGCGGGTAAAGCATACCAACGTAAATTCATTTCACCAAACCATTCATATCTGTAACGAGGAGAAAAAAAAAAGAAATCAAATTTAAATACAACAATTACAGAAAAAAAGAGCAAAAAAAATCAAAAGGAGGCTGATAATACAGGAGTGTACATTTTAAGCATTTTGCTGGTATTTTTAAAATGTAATTACATTCGTGAGGCAGATTATTTTATTGACTGTGATGTATAGCATCATGAATTAATTAAAAAGTGACATTTATGGAAAATAATTAATAACAAATGTATGAAAAAGAAAGTTAAGAAAACAATCTAAAAAGTAGTTTAAACAAAAATTGTTGCTTAAAAGTTTCTTAGTCGAATACTGAATTGCTCGCCAGCCAATTACTATTTTAAAGTATCAAGTTTTATAAATTTAAATTATTTTAGTATTATTCAATTAAGTTATAAATTTGTAAAGCTAATAAAGTTTAACTTTAAAATATTTAAATTGAAAATTCATATTTTATTCAATTTAGTTAAAGGGCAAAAGTTAAGAACAAAAATTTGCTTAAAATTATTTTATAATAAAACCAAATATTGTTTGAGCTCAAAATTTGCCAGATAAATTATTAACTTGAAATTCTTTTAACCAAGCAATAAAATTAATACTAAAACTATTTATTCTTAACCTCTTTTAATTTTATCTATTTTGCAAAGTATCATTTCTAACACTTTAAAAGAGTTTAGAAAAGAAAATATTTATGTGATACACACATGACAAATATGTAGATAATAAAAGGTGTCCCAAAATTCACTTCATAATTATAATTTGAAACAAGTAAAAAAGCTACATTCGGTCATGCCGAATTTTATCTACCCTTCACCATATATATAAATCTAATAACTCCAATAAAAAAAACACATATTGGGGTGACAGAGGAATAAAAATTAAATTATATAATTTTACATAAAACTGTCACTGGCTTTTAATGGTTTAAGCATTTTTAGAAAATTTTAGTATTTCCTGAAAGACCTTTTCAAAAACTTTAAAATGATACCCATATGGATATTTAAAAAAATCCCGTAGCTCGATAAATTGGGCGAGTGCCAATTTTTTTACTTGTTGTTTTTTCTTATTTTTTAATTCTCTAGCGCCTTATTAATTTGTTTTTTCGATTGGAGCTACTTTACTAAATATGTTTCGTACCAAAATTTTCTAAACTTTGTCTGATCAATTGGCGTATTTAAATTTTCTCTAGCTCATCTAGCGCCTTGGTAAAGTATTTTAATCCGGACACACACGATCAGATGGACAGACGGACATCGCTCAATAGACTTCGCTATGCATAAGAACCCAGAATATATACACTTTATAGCATTGCAAATGGACGAGGGTATTAAAATAATTATAGGCAGGTCAGATTTTATGGTTTGTAGGAAGAAGCACTGAACAAATGAGACACAATACTGGTCAGTATTTAAATAGTAATAAAAAATCGAAGTGATTTTTCTAACAAAATGATTTTAAGCCACCCTGATCGCGGTTTTCCAAGCTGCATATTTAGCAAGACCACAGGAGCTGTATTTCAATCTACTGGAAGGGTCACAGGTTGCGGATAGTAACATAACCTCACATTGAAATTAGCTGCGAATATATTTAATTAGCAGTCTCTGATAAGCAGTGGGTGATGGATTAATTTTGGAATTTTATAAAGTGGAAGCTTAAAAAAGTGGAAAAGAGCAAAAGCGATGAACCATTATCCATCGCCGAAAGAGTCAGTCGATGTCACCCTAAAATAAGCTACAACATTAGGAAAACAGCGTCAAGCAGATTATTGCGTTGGTATGGCAGGATATTGCAAAAATACGTGGCAGCAGAGGAGCTCTCAGGGGTTAACGATAGCAACTACGAGTATAAGCATTTAATAAACTTACACCCGAGTTTAATTACGAAGTGTCGAGTTCTATTCAGCCCTTCTTTACACAAGAAGCCATTCCAGCTCATTTGTTAAATCAACTTGAACGAAACGACCTAAATAAATGGAAATCTTCCAGGAAACTCTCCACATCTGCAGCGAGATGTAGATCTTTAGAGCAAGCACTTGATATTTAGATGGTTTCTTTAAAGCCTCTAAGGCTCTTCACTCCTCAAGCGAAGTTAAGCGGTTAAAAAAAAGAGATATAAAGAAAAACGTATCGCTGTTTGTTTCATGTTTAAGAATAAGGCCGTCAGTGCCCATAATTTTAGGGAAATGATGCCGCTCAAGAAGTTATTGTTTATAATGTTTAATATTGCCCCATGATAACAGAGCTCTGCTCATTTTAATTATATATTATTAATGTAGAAAACATAAGTTTTAAGTAATAAAATGCCGCACGCCCACACAACATTTTGATAAAACAAAAACACGGAATAGCACAAAATTTAAATTGCGGTCTTGGCTTTGCTGCTACAGCTTGCAGCAATATTTCCACGGCAATGGTGTTTAAAACATTGGGTTTCAACTTGCATTAAAAACAATTAATTTTTTAACATTAAATGTCTTAAGATAGCGTTAGAGAAAATGATCGCATTTTGTTAAGTCGCAAGGTCGCAGCAGAATTCCTGCTGTTAAATAACTCAGATACAAAACTTCTTTCTTATAACTTCAAGCGTTGCATCGTATCTATGGCATGTTTCGTCATCTAGTTGGAAACACAGTATAGATACACCTATGCTATTAAGTTCAGGCTATGGAAAACAAAAGTAACTCTTTAACGATTAATCGTACTTTGTGTGACTTCTTTGATACATGAATTATTTTTTCTTTATTTTTTCTTTAGTTCGCACCAATATCTGTCTACTTTCTGGTTTAGAATCTTCAGGTTCAAACCCTTTAAATATATAAGCGAATAACTGGGCGTTGGAGCCATCACGACGATTAGAACTCCACGAATAAATTCTTGTTGGGGACTTTCATAGCATATTTGATTCTATTTTTTTCACATGTTTGGCCTGAAGGAAACATTGTAAGATGAATAGCGAAGACCTACAAGGTATTTTAACAACAAAATGCCATTAGTAACTTTGACCGAAGCTAAAACATAACACTGGGATCAGCAATCATTGTGAATAATCATTGCCTCTCACTTCAATAATCGCTATTCTCCCTTACATCGTATGATTTAAGTATAGTTTGTTTGAAGTCAAATATCTATGCCAACAACTACACAACTACCACCTATTTAAAGAAAAATATTTATTTTTGTATCAGCTAAATGCAACTAGATTTCTGAAAAATGTTTAGCTAATCACCTCATAAAGGAAATATAGCGATTAAATAATTGAAAAAAAAACTGTTTTTTACAAACCTTTTAAAACACCCTTTTAAAATGACAATTTGAAGTATAAAATTCATTTATATTCTCTGCACAAAATATTGAGTTGAAAAAAACCACAATATTCAATAAAGAACACAAACACTTTAAAACAACAACTACAAAGTTTCGAATGAAAATAATTTTATCCTGGCCAACCTGCAATAAAACAAACAAAAAGTAGTCTAACTACTTCTACAGTAACTTCTTTCTACAAAATTAAAATTTAAACACACACACGCACACAGACGTACTGACCACTTCCACTTAAGTTGGTGCAATTTGATGACCACTTACGGCTGTTTTACCAAACAAAGTTACAGCTACTAGAATTTACTATTACTTTGACAATGACCACTATGATCGATAGTTAATACCACTGCTTTTAAAAAACACTTTCTGCTTGCTCTGTTATAACTGACACCTGTAGGTGTTTGAAATGTGTGCGTAATTTTATGTCTAAAATTTAAAGCCATACATTTTTGGCGATTTTTTTTAAGTACTTGGAGTAAATTATTAAACTTCAAAAAAAAAGTTCATTAATAGAAAAATGTGGCGGCGAAAAGCGCAGAAAGTGCAAACAATATATTCTGTTTATACTGACAAAAAACAGCCCCTGGTGGATTTCTGCTCATGTAGAAAGCCAAACAAACAGCTATTAAATGATAAATGGTCGCGGTATAGCAAACAGTTTGTAGTTATTAAACAGAGTTATTTTTTCGCTTAGGTCGACATTATTTTTCTTCTTATTTTTGATCTAGAAAATACAGAAATGGGTTCTACTCAAGAGGCAAAAGGTATATCTCTAGAATAATTCCAGCCAATAAAGATACTTGGTATGACAGCTTTTAAAACTGAAAAAAGAGGAAGCAGCAACTAATTAGAAAGCTCTAGGTTCTTAAACACAATCGAAAGCCCCTTATCCGAAAAACAGTGCCAGCGAGAGGTTTGGCATCTAAATTTAATCAAGATTAAAACCGTAGAATATTATATCAGTGTGAAATGCATTTAATTACATTTAATTTACAAGCTAAAAGTTCTTTTGCCATACTTTTAGCTTGTAAATTAAAATGACAAAACAAATTTTTCTTTTGAAAAAAATTTTAATGAACGAATTTAACGAACGACGTAGTGATATAAAACGAATTGCAAAACTACTGTGATAAGTATTCAAGCTCTTCATCCCTATTGATAGATATTTCGTATCATTAAAATATGAAGTTCCTTTCAAAACTTTCATTAACAGAAATTTAAAAAATGTTCAGTCAGAAAAGTTGCCGGTATATAATTCCTTCGTAATTCTTCAGCAATAATTTTCTTAATGTTAATTTATTAACTCAGCACTTTTCTTTTCGGTCATTTCACTCGTTACTACGATATATATTTGTAAACGTTTAAAAACGTCTAGATCCTTCCAACCTGGAAAGATCTGGCAACCTTTTCTAGTTATTTTTTTAAACGAGCATTGTATATTTAATACTTTTTTATTTTTTCGGATACCGGGGACATTTAAGCAAAATCTTTTTGTTGTTGTTAAGTTTAGTTTGCAAGCCTTAATTTCTTACACCCATATTGCGAAGTAGCCTTTACTTTTTCACTCTATTACAGAATTAGTGTTGCCAAATCCCACACTTGGGTGACTAACTCCAGACATTTCAAATTTTCTTTACGGAAAAGTAATCTATCAAACAATTTCATATGTTTTTGAGAAATTAGTTTACAAGGAGCTAAAAAAAATCCATTGCATTTAATGTTTCTCAAAAAATCAGTTTGGCCTGAGCAGCAACAACTTAACTCACTATTGATTTATAATAAAAGAGCTAAGTAACAAATGCAAACATATTCAGTGGATATTCTCTCAAGTGTTCTTAAAATAAAACAACAACTTCTCAACCACATTCGCCTAATTGCGAACCAATTCAAATGCATGGTATGCCTATGTTAAACGTTGCTAGGATGCTTTAAATATTTTTTGCAATTAAAAATGTCTAAAACTCTTGTTTGACAGCACCTTATCCGAACTGCTGGTACAAAGAGCAACAATCAAATTTTAAAATGTGCTGTGTGTGTCTACATGAAAGAAAAAAATACAAAAAAATTAACAAGACATTCAACTTACTTTGGATGAGTTAATGGAACTTCTAAAATTAGTTCCGGTGGATAATCGAAATAATCTGGATCATGACCATTTGCTGAAACAACCAAAGGTAATATGTCCCATTCGGTACCTTTACCCTTCCAGCCCAATTTCATACAGACCTAAAAATAAAAATAATTTAAATGAACAATAAATTATTATTTAAACTTTTATTTGAAAGAAATTAAGAAAAAAAATTATTTAAAAGCAAAAGACAAATTTTTTTCATTTTTAGATGTTTATTCTGCTAAATTAATTGTTAAAACTTGATTACCCTTCTTTTGCTGTTTTGCGAGAATGAGGTAAAGATTATTTAATTCAAATTATATTAACGAACTGTGGCTGATCCAGAAAAAAGGCGAAAATAAATCTGCAATTTTTAAATCTAAATCTAAAATTTGACTTGCCAGTAGAAATTGTGTAGTGTAAGTTTCGACTTAGAATAACGTAAAATTTTATGCGATTTTTAAACCTTTATTCAAAGATTCTACTCAACTAAAGGTACGGTCAGATTAGTCAAATATAGACCAAAAACAGGTTACCACTAAATTGTTGAAAAACATTTTGTTTGATTTAAACACTTATTAAGAAATCTTACTCAATGTAAAATAAGATATCATTTTTATTATATTATTAACCGTCAATTGTAAAAATAGTGGTTCCACTTTTTTTGTCAAATATTTGAATAGTTGGACCCTACCTTAAGAAATACAAAAAACTTTTCAAGCGCGAAGCATCAGTACACACAAGCAACTGTGCTATCACAATGGTTGAATTTTATAGATCTAAAAGGATGGCGGGAGAAAATTATATCGGTGTAGATTTGCCCAGTGAACCTTTTCGCCTCTATGCAGAAAAGCAGATGGTTCTATAAAACAATCTTAAAACCCTCAGGTTGATCGTTGACCTAAGGATAAGGATCACAGGTAGCAGCGTATGGATAATATAAGTGAACTCAGTTTAAATTAAATTCTGAGGTTTGCGTGGGATTCTATCGCATAGAGAAGTAGAAGTTAAAAGCTATTAGTCAACGACCAGAAACCATAAATTTTTTGGCATTTTATGGTGATGAGGAGGAGAGTCGATTGTCTTACTCGATATTTTAATTATCACTGAGAGGGAAATGTTGAAAACTTTAAATTTTTTATCAAGATGTTTATTTCAATCATACCTTTTTTTTTGGCAATGTATAATGCTTCTTTATTTACAAATAAGTGGCCTCAGCGCCATGAAGGCATTATAGAGGCAATTTGGAAAAATATTGTTACAATTTAATAACATTATAAATATATGTTTATATGTACGTAATTTAAAGTTTTAAGTAATAAAGTAAAAAATAAGTAAAACAAAATAAAAAAAAATAAAAAATAAATATTTTAACATAAAAAGTTATTAAAAACTATAAAATAACTTGTATGTTTTGATATAAATAATTCCTGATGTTAGTTTTGAAAACTGAGATTCTATTTGTATTTTTCACATGTTGAGGCAAATTGTTGAACTCACGACTACCCACATATTCTACCCTTTGCTTGGTTAATTCAAGGTGTCCAATATTGTGCACACATTTAAAGACATAAATTATTAATTGAAACTTGTATATTCCATGAAGCGGTAACACATTACTAAAAACATTTTTATACAGTGACTCCGTTGGGTAAGTTAATGGTAGATTAGCTACAATTTTTAATGCTTTATTTTGCATTCTCTGCAATTCTTTAAGTTCAATGCTCTTTTTGTTACCATGCAATATGGCTAAATAATTGAAGCGGCTTGGATCAATGCATTATAAAGCATTAGTTTTGTGTTTTCGTCAAATTTATTTTTGAATTTCAAAAGTAGTCCTAGAGCTTGAGATGTTTTCGTCTTTAAGCTACGTATATGTTGACTCCATGTTAAATTACTTTGCAGTTCAATACCCAAATATTTAATGTGACTGACTTCCTGAACCTCCGTTCCATCAACAAATACACTGAAGTGGATATGATTATTATCTGGCTTGAATCTGATTAATTGTGTCTTAGTTGGGTTAAGGACTAATTTATTAATATTTGCAAATTCTGCTAGTAAAGATGCTTCGCGTTCCATATATACCTTAACAACTGTTTCGTGTTTATATGGATAGAATAAAAAATATCATCCGCGTACATAAAAAGCTTTCCAGAAAGTTGTAGGTTTTTTATATCGTTAAGGTAAATAGTAAACAATAACGGACCAAGTACACTACCTTGTGGAACACCATGATCAACTGCACCTATTGAGCTTGTTTGGCAATTTAACCGAACGAATTGATTGCGAACCACTAAATAAGTTCTAGACCTTTTACTTACAACACAACTCTATTAATTCTCGTTATTTTTGCTTTTTTAATAAAGAAATATATCTTTCCCTGAAGAAAATGCTGCTTACATTCAAGTGGATCAGAAACTGGGATATATTCTCTATAAAAACATTTCTCCCCTGCGATAATCTATGACCAAAATACTATGCACCATGGTTTGCAAATCTTTTACTGACTGATGGCTTGTTCAAGTGTGTAGTAGTTGATTCAAGTTTCATTTATTATGACAGATCGATACACAAAATTCTATGTACTCCAAAAAGGGACGATTCTCTCTTTTAAGCTGTAAAATCTAGCCTACATATAAGTTGTATTATTTTGTATAAAACAACAACAGCAAAAACCAATAAATTAAAAAAATAACAAATAAAGGGCGTCCCCAGAGAGACATGATTTTTACGTAAGTAACCTTGTTTTTAAAGCCTCTACAGGGATGTACTTGAAATTAATGCACAACATGTAGAATTAAGTCCGCTTTAACATTAAGTTTAAATAAATAAAATTAAAGGGTGGCCCAATACAAAGAGAAACTTTTAGCAACAGACAAACCTTTTAAATTTACGCAGACTATATCAAAGCAATTTTTAGAAGTTTGAAAAAAAAAATAAAAGCTAAAGCTAAAAGGTGTCCCTTAAAAAAAAAGATATGGGTGTGGTATATATTGACTTATCTCTTGAATTATGAAAAGCAGACATTTTTAATGTACATGGATAAAAACAGTATATCCGCTATATTGGAAGTTATAAAATAATTCTTTGAAAACAAAGGGTACCCCAAACAAAACATTTTTCTACTTGTAATTTCATAATATGCAATTTAAATAGAGCTTGTACAGCAGTTGTAAAAAGAAATAACAAGAATTAAGGTTAAAGGGTGACCCCATAAAATCGTTATTTTTACGCATGTATTCTGTTCTTTAAACCATTATAGTCAGACGTTTGAATTTTTCACAAAGCATTTACTACTACAGGCGTTACAGGTATACTAAAGGGTGTCCCTATAGTAACTTGATTTCGACTTTTATTTTCTTATCTTTTAAAATTTCAATAACAAATAAAAAATATATATATAATTAAATATAAAGGGTTGACCTTTTGTGTCTGAATCTAACTTGCTCTTTGCGGATTTTAAACTACTGCCTTCTATCTTCAATTTAAAACTTTTCATTAATAATTAAAGAACTTTTGGCGACATGAAATAAATCCCTAAATTCAAAATGAATTAAGTCCCCAAAGAATGTATAGAAGGCAACAACAACACTTTAAGGGGCCTTTTTTCTTCTTTTTGGAGACTTCTTTCGCTTTAATATTGCGGAATTATTTCATATGAAATAAGTCTCCAAAAGCATGTAATGAAATAAGACACTAAACATAATTTTGTAATGCAGAAAATCCTTAGAAAGTGAAGCCGCTATTGGTTGTACCATAGAGGAGAAAATCTTTGCGTCTGGCCGAAGGTCGTCGGCTATGTAGGAAATCTCTAGAAAGCAAAGCCGCTGTTGGTCTTATCATTAAAGAGAAAATCTTTGCGGCCGGCCGAAAAAAAATCGTTCTTTTGAACCTTGAATATGGGGCGTTATTTCATTTCTGTTTAAGGCGTTATTTCATTTCATTGGGGAATTATTTCATTTCGAAAATTGGGGAATTATTTCATATTGGATTTGGGGTTTTATTTCATGTCGCCGAATTTTTGACTAAACAATTTTGTAAATAAAGCGAAAAACAAAAGGACGTTGCGAAAAATACTGACGATGGATGTAGCCACATTCCCCTAGTTTCTTACTTTTCACATTTTTTTTAATAAAAAGAATTATTTTTAAATAATTTTTCTTTTTAACAAATTAAAATTTACGTGGACTTAAGCCGCATTAAAATTATTGATTTGGTTATAGTGCAAAAAAAGTCGAAATAATAATTACAAAAATTAAAAATATTAAATTTTTATTCGTAATTATTAAATTATTAAAACGTATCTTCAGTTATTGATTTATAGAATCGGGATAATGTAAAATAGCACAAAAAAGATTTTTTTCAGAGTTAATTAATTTAATATAAAATTCCCGTTATTTAGTTGAAATTAATAATTTGCAGAGTGCCTGTGCAAAGAAAAAAATTATCGCAGAGTTTTTGACATTTTATTTTTTTTTTCATCTTCTTTAAAAAAGTCAGCCGTATACAGTGGATAAGGAAAAATAAAATTATTGTTGGTTATTGATGTTTTTGCTTATATTTTGATTTTTGTCTTTATTGTTTGGACAAAAATCTTTAAATTTATTTAAAATGTTTGTGAGAAGTTTCCTGAAGAGCTAAGTAAGCGGTAGTGAAATGGCCATTGAGATTTAATTATAGAATCGGAATAGCACAAAAAAAAGATTTTTGCAGAGTTAAATAATTTAATAAAAATACTCCCATTGTTTAATTTGGATGTTAAACATATTTTTATTTTCTAAAAGGTACTGCAAGTGTATTGAAATAACAAGCAGAATATATAATGCATAAGCATATGAATGTTGTATTCAAGTGAATACAAAGAAAAAAAAAGAGTTTTATCACTTCCTTATTTGCAATCATTAAATTTATATTTCTAAGCCTTCCGAGCTCTCTGCAAAACCCTTTTTATTTTAAACAAACAACTAAAATATATTTAAATCAAAGATTACATCTTGCTATGGTTGCTTAAATAAAATCCTTTTAATTCTTTTTGTCATCTGTTATAATCCTTAGTCAAATGGAAAAATGAATTTGAAAAAAATAGAGTCATATAAATAATAAGTTTTTGAACATACCTCGGTGAATTCAACATTCATGGGATCTCCAATTATTTTGCCATCGCTTTGTTTGTAGCCAGCATATGAAATGAGTTGAGCATTCCAAATACGATAATCATGACGTCCATCAGTGCGCTGTGGAAATATTGTTATAGCTGACCTGATGATTATTCAAGTATTAGTAACATTTGATGATATTTTTTATTTTTATTTTGTTGCACATTAATTCCAAATAGAGAGACGGGGTTGAAAAATTAGAATTTAAAATACGAAACACAAATTTTAGTAAAACAAATCTTTAAAGAGGTTACAATATTAACAAAAGCTAAATGATAATTTTGAAATATGCAAAAATTCAGCTAAATTATCATACAAGTTTTCATTGCTATTTCTTATTGTAGGATTAAAAAAAAATAAATAAAAAATGAACTGAACGAAAACTTCTAAAATTTAATTAAATTTTTTAGTAAAATTACTTGCACAGTTTTCATTTAGTTTTAAACATTTAAAAAATGCAAATACGTTTGCATTTAGTATTTTTTCCTTCCTTTTTATTTTAAGCAAAAATAAATGTAAATTTTTTTCCTTTCTGCAAAGCAAATATTTTTAGTAAAGATTTATTCTTCGCATGTATTTTTGCTGGTGTAAAAAAAAAAACTAAAATCAGCATTGGAAGAGATTTATCATGATTGGACACGTTGACATTTAGAACAACATTAGATAATTGAATTTTTGTATACATTTGAAATGCAAATTGGCCATAAAATTAACTGCTTTATTTTCGTTAGGTTGTTGCAAAGCAATTAGAAAAGTTAAATAAATTTGAAAATTTAGTCAAATAAAAAATATGTTTCAAAAAATGAAATTATGTTAGTGTAACATGTGCTTTCTATTTATTATATGTTATTTATTGCAAAAATTCAATTTGTTTAAATCAATTAATATAGCAAAGCAATTAAAATTAATGTTAATATTAATATTGTACGCTACGAGGGTAGGTCAATTTATTGGCAAAACCATATAAAAACCAATGGATGAAAAAAAAAGCAAAAAAGTCGCAATAATCCACTGAAGGAAACAAAACATTTTCTTAGGCTTTTATTTAATGTCCCTTTATTATAACTGCAATTTTTTTTTTTGACGAGTAAAAACGTCTAGATTCTTGACGTATGAAAAAATCTGGCAGCTTGATTTTTTCTATTTTATATATTTTTATAAATGTGCTTGTGGATACAAGGATATCAAATGAATGTTTTAATACAAACCAACTTTATTTTATGTGTGTGAATAGCCTGAACTCTTTGAGCCGACATAGTTTTGAGTGAACGTATTTTGTTTAATTAAATTTATAAAATTTAAGAATTGAAGTTTTTAGCTTGACAGACTGCAGAACTCCACTTGGTATAGTAAATGTTCAGGGCTTTTGCTCTGAGTTTGTCGTTTTGGGATACAGTTAAATTCAGGGAAGTTAAAAAAATTGCATACGTTTTTATTGAAGTTTTAAGGTTTTGAAAGGTTTCCAATATATTTTTTGTGTCTAAACTAATAAAAATCTTGTATTAATTTTTTAAAGCAAAAGGCAATATTTACAGCTACTTGTATTAGTTTTTAGAAAAATTTAAATTTTAATGATAAAAAAATTTCGTTTGAAATTAAAAAAATATTTTTTTTTCTTCACTTTTTTTGTAAAAACAATATGAAAACGTTTTTGAGACTGAAGGCAGTCACGATCTTAAAAATGTTTTTAATTGCTATAAAATTTGGGAATCTACTTTAATAGTATGTTCATACAGGCACTTTTATTAGGTCAGTATTCTTTGTATTGACAAAATTAGTTTGGCTTAGACGCATTGGGTTTGTGTCTAATGTTTAAATTTCAAAACTTTGCTTAGTTTGCACGCAATTGGTTTATGTCTGAGCTTTAAATATTGAAATTTTGATTCACACACATCTTCTGAACAGTGTCTTATTTTAATATCTACTAAATATTATAACAATTTCGTACTTATTGCGCAATGAATTATTAAAATTTTGTATGGAATATTGAGCTCAATAATGGCTTTTATTGAGAAAACCTAAATATTGAGTAATTTGTAAAAAGGTTATAATACTGTAGACAAAAACATTAGGCATTTGACCCATTTTTTTTTTTTTTTGTTTTTTATAAATATCGCCTTTTTTGGTATTTTGCTCATCTTGCGTAAGAATATATTTTGCTTTTTATTGATTGTTTTTAGATGTTTTTAGATGTAGATTAGTAACAATTAGTAAAAATTTAGAAGTGAATAAAGGCGAAATTGGACTTGGATACATAAAACATGGAATAATATTTTTTTTAAATTAAATTAGCTTTAGAAATAACTATAATTGATTTCATCTACCGAATCAAAATTATTATTGCAGTAGCATGAAGGGGTCGCAAAATCGATTTGCAGGAGTTTCCAGATTATTGCATAGACACTGTAAAACTTTACGTTGCTCTATATGAGTGGCATCCTATGACACCTACAATGCACAAGAATTTAATAAATGGCATAGGACTGTTATTAGAAGGAGGGGCCACAGATTTGAAAGAGTTCTTTGAAGAAACACAAGAAGAAGAAGAATTCCAATTATAATAATTATAATTCTTGCACTACAAGAGACTTTGTTTTAGATAAAAATTTTTGTTGCTATTTGAAATCGGTTATTATTATGCATAAATTGTTTATTTTCAAATAAATTAGCAAATTTCAGAAAATTTATATTTATTAATATTCTTGGCTGTTGAGACTGGCAAGGCATTAGAAAAATACCGATACCTCGAAATAAAAGCCTAGAAAAAAAATATTTTGTGTAAATTACAAAAAAAAATCACAGGGATATTTCGGGATGGGATTGAAGGAACTTCATCTACCTGCCATAGAAACTAAAAAATTTAATTGTAATGGTATTATGACGTATGTGTTTCATTTCTTTTAATACTCACATTATTTTTAAATTAATATCGCGAAAATGTCATTTCTGAGTCTTATTGGTCTAAGTTTAAGTTTTAAAACTTTCCAAAAAATCATATTAATGCAATGCGTACTATAAGAATAGTCTTGTTGTTGCCATTTATTTAAAGACCAAAAGCTGGCGTCACTTTATTTTAGCACAAAAAAGGATTCGCCACAAACGGTGAGCGCCAAAATGCCTTTATGAAAAAGATTTTGACAAATAGCTTATTCCACATTTCAAATTTTAAACTGGTCGCCGATGTCATACGGTATTACATCTCTAAATATTTTTATTTTGAGTTATGTGCATTAATTAGCTTTAAAAAAATTTATTGGCAATTTACCTTCATTTAACATTTGAGTTTTTTGGGCATTATAAAGATTCTAACATCTAATTTCATTTAAGTGTTTTATATAATAATTTTTAATTTTTTTTTCACAATCAGCATTTGAACCGTGTATATTATAAATGAATTAAAATTTATAACTTCTGCTTAAGTTCATTTTTAAATTTGATTTCAAAAAAATTTTAAGAAGAAAATTTATTAACAACGTCAGCAGGATTTAATGCCGCATTTTCTGGATCGCTACATGCATCATCAGCATTTTTCACATTTATGTACCATAAGTTGTGTACATTGTAAACATTATCTATTTAACCAACTAATAAATATTAATTTGGTTAGACGAAGTCCACACACAACTCATAGCATTTCTTGTTATTCGCTCTGTAACAAGTACATTTGGTTTTGCTTTGTACTAACTAACCTTCAGTACGGCCACGTGTTTTATTATAATTAAAAGGAAAGTTTAACCCGATATAACTACAGAATCATGCGATAGACCGATACACGTTACGATATTATGAGGGGTTCTTTACCGAATTGATTATTAAAGTTTCTTGAATGCATGAAAAGGAACATTAAGAGAAGTTTGGTACGCAAAAGTAGAAATTCATTCCGTAAAAGTACCTATTCTTTCCGAATAAGAAATACTGGCGTAGGTTTCTTCCCTTAAGCAGCTACTTCTTGTTCACTTTTCACAAACTGGCAAAGGACATAAAAAGTCTTCTTCGTATACTTCTTATGTCCTTTTCGTATGGACTTCCTTATTAACACTAACAGCCTTCTACAACTTTAACTGCTTTTGAATAAATAAAGGTCATAGTGACAGGGTTGTGTATAGATATTGACAGTCTCTGCTACAAAGATCCACTGCTAGATATTATTTATCTCCTCGTTTATAGCATAAAACGCTATAGCAACACTAAATTGATATCATTCAATTTAATTGATATCGAATAAAAACTTTGGACCAGTTGCACGTAACATTCTTTTATTAACTTTAGTTTATTTATCCACACATTTACAAATTTACCCCTGTTAAAATTTATTTTTTTATTTTATAAATTATTTAGTTTAAAACATTTAATTTCTTCCTTTCTACCTGATTTACTCAGAAACTAAATCTAAAATAATGAAACTTTAAAAAAATGAATCAAAACAAATGCAGCTTAAATACACAAACTTTTTATATCCTCAATGAAACTGATGATTGCCCCCATAAAAGTAACAAAAACATACACACAATCAGAAGTTCAAATATTAAAAGAAAATAATATCAAAAAATAAAACTATTTATTAACGAGATAAATAAAAGGAAGAAAAAAGTTTAAGAAATTGGAAAATTAAGATGTTCAACATGAGAAAGTTATTGGAAAAATATATGTGAGAGTGTTTAAAATAAAAGAAAGTTTCCAATCAACCAAAAGGATGTACGAGGAAGTATCTAAAATTATTTGATTTTAAAGAAGTTTTTCAAAGCTTTAAATAATTTTCCGAAAAAAAGTTTATATTCTAGAAATGTCTGTAATAGAACTAAGAAGGAGCCATATGAGAGATCTGCAAATTTTTTTATATCAAAAGGCTGTTTAAAATTTGGATACTGCGTTTGATAATAAGCGAAGCAAAACACTGCTATTAGGCTTAGAAATGTTAAGTGGAATTAAAATCACGTAGCAACGAAAAGAAGAAACACATATTTAGTATTCAGAGCAAGTCGGTAATGCCAAAAGTAAAAAAGTGAATTTACAAAAAAGTTATTGAATGATAGTAGACTTAAAGTTGCCCCTGCTAGCAGATATGGTGAGTATTTCAAAAAGTTCTGTTTGTTTAAAATTTAAAACTGCAATCTCAAGCCTCGGGCCTTCTTTTTGCCGCAGTGAGAATGTTGAAGACTTTGAGCTGCTTTGTAGAAAAGTAATCACTTGTTTAAGTTGATCCATAACTGAAACAAAAGAGTACAAAATAAAACTTACGAAAAGACTAAAAATTTTTAAATTAAAAAGTAAAATTCAATCGTGAATCGACTTAAAAAGAGTTTTCTACGAGTTTTATTTTTTTGTGCAACTATTTTTGGCTTTTTAAATGGTGAAATCTAGAATCTATAGAAAATTTTTTATCATATCTATGGAATGAAAATACTTCTTTCGCCGGCCCCCTAATTACGTGTTTTGCTTTCATAGTCTGAGAAATTTCCATTGTCCAACAAAAACACATTGTTTATACAAATTGTTCGTTTTCAATTTCTTTGCACTCATTTCAAGCAGTTATTAGTTTTTATTCTCTTATGCAAAGAACTAAAAAATAGGTCAAATTACTAAATACTCTCAAATAAGCCCCGTGATAAAAATTGCATAGACTAATGTAGTGTATACTCACTGAATGACCGCGTTGAACAGCCTCCAGCTTCATCATTTGGATTTTTTGCAAGGTTCACTTAACCTTCTCTAAAATATTCATTTTGGTATTTAGCTTCCTTTTTAAAAATGATACCAGAATATTAATAATATTTGATTATTCTTGGAAATGAATGTTTTTAACTAAGCGGTAGTGAAAAGGCCACCGAGACGTGCGTGAAAGCAATAATCAATATCGGGAAAATAAAAAAAAAAAAATCCATTATCTTTTAAATTTTGGTACAGAACAAAAGTGTCGTCATATTTTGGTTCCCATAAGCCATTTAGCTTATTTGGAGAAGTCTATCTATTACCACACTTAAGAGTGGCAGCAAAAGTCTCAAACCCAAGTTCCATTAAAGAGCTCTTCTTTTTTGTATTTCCCTTTTTAGAAAGCGAGTAATAGCTCAACAAAAATCAAAGAAGAAAATAGTACGCTGGTGTATATCTTCTTGTACCTTAAATTCCTGAATCTTTTACTTCAGACTTAATAACGCCCAATTTTTGTCACCTGCCTTGGTTCTGGAAATGTCACACAGATATAGATTTCCACCTGATCTGTCGACTTTGGCGTGTGATGTATAAAAAATAAATAAATAGAACTGGGCCAATGGCTGGTACTTTAATATCCTGAGCCGCTCAACTGCATTGCATTCCCAATAAATAAAGTCATAGATAAAAGAGAAGCCCTCTTATCTCTCTGAGGCGTAGGTGCTCCCTATAAGGAAATAAAGTCCTATTTCTAAAAGAACTACGCATGTGGTTAGTTATCTCGCCCTCTTCCTCACAAAATAAAAGGGTTGGATTTTATAATTTCAACTGCCAGAACGCTAAAGATTTTACACAGGTTTACCTACCCTTCCATATCTTCGCTGGCTGCTGTGGTCAAGGTGGTAAGCAGGTTGAGTACAATCCTGGTTCGCCAGGGTTCAACCCCTGCGACAACCAAAAAATAAAAATGTGTTTTTTCTGTTTAATGGTATAAATACATATTCAGAATTAACATTAAAACATGCAGCCTCCTTCGCCGTTACTTTTTAATAGCATATTCACCGGCGAAGTAAAATAACTGACAAAATGGCTATACTTTCACCACCTGTTCTTTTCTCTCCTCTATTCCTTTCCTAAAGAATGTAGCATGGTTACAAGCTAATTAAATAGACATTGTTGCCTGAATTGTTACTTCTCTAAAAAAAAAAAAAAAAAAAATTAGGAACAATACAGCTGTCCAGCTCATAACACAGATTGACTAAAGCAAGCCTAGCCGCTTAGTCATAAATTGATTTAAAAAGTCCGATGATATTTTTTCAAAATTCTTGAACGACCTTAATAAGTGACTACTTCTCATTGAATTGTCTTGCTCTCTCATATCCCTCAAGGCAAACCAGCCCTAAATATTTTTAATTATATTTAGTTCAGCAGAAAAAGGTGGCCGACAAAGAAAAGAAATATTTAGACGTAAAATAAATTCTTTTACAGCTCTGGCGTTTTACGTAGCAAAAGCATCCTGTTGTAGGATCCATGGTTTCGATCCAAAAATTTTCTTTTATAAAACCCGAGCTAAGCGGAGTTTAAAAGGTTTGCTAGTCATCCTTCCGCTTAGAAACTGTAATACCATTGTTACCTTGCCCTACTGCTACTCAGCAAGCCAAATGGTATGTCCAAGTTGCGCTACTTCTCATCAGTAAAAACCAGATCTTACAAAATCATTTAGCTGCCTCCTGTCTTGTACACTCAACATCACTGTTGAAATACTTGCTTATATGACAGCTTCTGATCATAGTTTTGTTACCGAAAGAGTTAAGTTCGACGGATTTGTGCGAACTTTTCTAGATGTTACAGCTGTTACAACTCTTTCTTTTTAACTTGTTCAAATATTTCCTTGTTCTTTATGTATCTGAGAACAGTTTTGTGATTTCGGCATGAAAGAGAAAACTTAACAATAAATACTCCTCAACTTTAGATCTTTCTGCTTCACTTGGAACTTTGTTTTCAACCACGTTCATCAATTGTTAATAAAAATTAATAAATTTTCTAGCCTACAGTTTTTGGTACAACCCACGGCAGCCAATAATTTGCAACAAAAAAAATTTTAATTGCAAACTGGGATTAATGAAATGAGCAAAATTATTTTTAGAAAATAGTTCAGTTTAGACTTTTGAAATATTATTGAATATTTTTCAACCCAACTTAATCCTTCCAGCAGAGAGACTTTTCTTGTAACCATACAGGAGCGTATAACTGTCTTTCTTTTGCACTAGATAAACTGAGCCCTCTCGTAGCAGTCTAAGCAAAAAAGTTATAAACTTAGCGACCATAATGGCTTTTCTAACATTTATTAACCTTCTCTTCATCAGTTAATCGTAAATCCCTTCAAGACTTAAAAAAGAAGAAATATTTACAATCAAGGTAAATTAAAATTCAGAAGGCAGAATGAACAAAATTGAAATAAGGAAATAATTTACTATTCAATCACAAAAATAGCAAATAAACACACACACACGCACACATAGAATTAAAAAAAAATAAAAGCAAAATATTATGGTCTTGTAAAATATGTCTAATAAATTTAAAGCTTTTTGTTAACTCACCTTAAATTACCCTTGTTGGTGGCATATTTAATGTGATTACAAATGGCCTCAAACATGCCACTGGTCGTGGTCACATAACGACAATCAAAGACCTTAAAAGAAAATTAAAGAATAACAAAAAATTAAAATATGTTTTTATTTTCTTGTGACCTGTATAAACAATTTAAGGAAAAAAAAATTCTCTTAATTCTTGTAAATAAATACACTCACATACACACAAACTTTTGTTAGAATGAAGATAACTTAAATTTATTCAGTTTAAAATTTGCAACAGAAGGTATAAATAAATTTAAAACAAAACACAAAAAAAAACATTTACATTTTGTCCGATTTGCATTTCAAATAAGCGATTTTTTATTCCAAACAATTGACAGTGAAGTGAAAATGTAAGTGAGTTTTTTCTTTTGGCCATTAAAGTATTAACCAACACATGGTTATTTTAAGCCACAGGTTAGATTTGCTTGAAACTTAAATGATTGATTTTCCACATTTTATTTTATTTTGACAAAAATCTTCGGCAAATTTTAAAATAAAAGATTTTTTATTTCACCACGATGAGGTAGCCACCACCGAAAGTTTTAAATTTTTCAGAATTCATAGATAAATACAGAGGACCAACAAACGTACTCAAGTGGGCTGTGGCAACAAGGCTGACTGCCAAACCTATAAATAAACACCATTTGCGACACGGCCAAGAGAAGTTTGGCAAGTAGTATTCAATCGCCAGATACCATTTGACCACACGCAACTTCCTTCATCATTCATTTCTTCTGAGTTTAGCGGCAAGGATTATCCCTGAGGAAAGTTCAGTGAAAGTAAGTGTAACCCTGATAATGCAGCAGTAAGCAATGAAAGTGGAAACAACTAGAGAAATATTTAATGCAGCCTCCAACTTTAGTCAAACCGCAAAAACCTGTGGTAGATGACAAGCTTAGGTCTGGAGATGGTTAAAGTCCACGTGAAAAATTTAAAAGCAAAAAATTTACTTAAGATACAATCGGCGTATCCTAAAATGGATAACGGAGCTGTTGAAAGGACACAAGACCTTTAAATATAAATCAACGACAAAAATCGAGGAAGGTTATGCAAGGAATGTTTAGCACTGGCTGGCATTCGACTAAGGATCACAGGCATATCTAAACATAAAATAGAAAACTTTAGATCTCTTTAATCTTACGGCGTTTGGCACGAGAAACATAGACTTATTTATTCAGCCATGATATTGGGTCCATGCTGGACCAAAATAAGGGACTGCAGCTTCGTTTCTGATGTCACAAGAGACCACTAGAGCCAGTTTATTACTATAAAAGTAAAACTATCAAGGGAAATCGACACAACTTCCCACCAGATAGCAATGGATGCCAGCTCAGTACATTATAAAAATGATAATTGTCTAGTCTATAATGGAAGATCTCAGCCTACTGCTAATGATACTTTGGGGCAGGGGTCCACTGGTAGAAAAAAGGCTAATAACTGAACCCAGAGATGGCAGTGCACCTTGTGTGTGAATGTCCAGTTTTGATTGGCATTGGAATGAGGATCACGGACATCAGCATTTTGAATGTGGAGGCCATTAGTGGCTCTGTAATGAAAAGGCCAGTTGACAATTATCAGCCGGAGAGTAGATATCATTTGATGAGAAGGAAGTTTGATATTTTTAGTCGAACTTTCTGCTTATCACTGAGGAATGAAAAGAAATTAAAAAAGAAGTCAAAAAGTCTGCCCCAATTACCCATTCATTACTTTCTAAGAAAAAAAAACTGAAGCGTTGAGACCCAAAAGGCCACAGAAGTGGTCTTTTTAATTAAACAAAATTTTTATTGCTCAACACAACTGTAAACAAATTTTTGATAAATATTCTGTTTCCAAAAACAATATTTTGGGGTTTTTAAGAGCTCCTCTTTGACCAAATTATTATTAATTTTAAAATAAACAGAGGCAAAAGAAAAACCCTTTTGCTTCTGAAGCATTTTCTTTGCAGCATTATTATTTACCTTAAGGTGAGCAGTGACTAATGTTACATAAACTTACCTTCACGTTAAGAGCTTCAAATTTAATCATTTAAAAATGAATTTTTACAAACTTCGAAACTAAGAGATAGATCTTTTTTTGTAAAGGGTTTGCTTGTAAGGAAGAGAAACAATTGAAAAAGTTGATCTTTTTTGTGACGCTTCTTTCCTGCTTTTACGTATCACCAAGATTTTCTAGTTCTAAGTTAAAAAATATTGAAACGGCATAAAAGAAAAACCATAAATGTGTTTGCGTAAATATGCTTTATTTTACTTTTACTCTATTTCTTTTTCTACGTCAAAATAAACTACGTGACGTATAAAAATATTGTTGACGTAATAAAATGTTTTGTCACATTCCTTATAAGTTTAACACTTTTTTGTTAAACTTAAATTAAAGAAACTTATGCATCTTTTATTATTTTTAAGCAATAATTTCTTAAGAATACATCTCAATATAAAAACCTTTGAATATTTTTAATTAAATTGTAAAACTTCTCGCAGTCATTTGGAACCACTTTGCTCAATATTCTTCATTTTCTATTCATTTATTTCAGTTATTCATTTAATAATATTTTGTTCTCATTTTGTTTTTTATTTTAAGTTTTAGTTGCTTTCTCTTTTTTATTATTATTATTTCTACAACTTTCTTTTTATATTTACATGCAAAAGTTTTCACTGCCATTTACATTTACTCGTATTTCTTTCGTTCTAATGTTTTAGTCTTTTGAATGTCTTAAGGCTCATTTGCACTTTCAATTGAAAGTATGTACGCGAGCGATAGTATGAGAGTATATTTTTGTATCTTATGTGTAAACATTTGCATTAACATTTACACTTCACTGCATTAGTAATGCTATTAAAAAAACTTTCTCAAAATCCCAGCAGTTCTCCTCTTAAAGAAGTTTTACATTTTTTTTCGAGTAACTTTTACACACTCTGGGTTTTGTTTAACAAACTACATTCAATTTCTTAAGTATCTTTAAATATTTTTAGTCTATATCGAAAATTTGCTGTAGTTGTAAGTGTTCCGTGCCAAAAATAGTCCAAATATATCACTATTAATTTCGTTACATTGTCTGCCCGTATGACCGTCTGTCACAGCTTCTATCTTTTAATTTATCTCTGTTGCTTCACAATGCTCTAGACTTCAATGATAACTCTGTATTAAAAATGGACATCGATTGGCTGCAAATCACAGAGTCTATCTTCTGTATCCGTTGCGAGTCTTCCCACTCTTTCTCGTACCTTTGAATCCACAGTAGAATAGAAGGAAGGATCATATACTTAAAGCCTACTCCTGCGAGAACATTTAACAGAATTGCAGGGCAACCAATTACTAAGAAACAAACACACCCTTCCTTTATGAATATGTTTAAAAAACACATTTAACAACTGCAACAGCAATAACCCTAAGGAAGACGTTTCTAAATGAACAAAAGAATGTATAAAAATTTCATTTATGTCTTAAAGGAACAAATATCGCAATAACTCGAAGAAGTTGTTAACATCTTCACCTTTCACTTTGTTAAATTTAAATAAGAGAAAACGAAACACATGAAGGGAGGTGTAAAGGCGCACTAAAAGACAACAACACAAATGCAACAACTACTTTAAATTGATGTTATGGCTGTGTTAACAGCAAAACATATTGTTTTTTAGTGTCTATTGTTCCTTTCCATGTCTTTGTCACCTTGAGTCAAATATTTTCATTTTTCAATTTCTTTCTTTCAAGTCTTTTTGAAATATTTTTAAATTAAGTAGAATAATTTTTTTTTATTTAAATTTTTTTTCGATTAAATGAAGTGAAATATTTCTTAATAGATTTTCTTTTTTTATTCTATTTCAAAATAAAAGTATAAAAAACAATTTTAATTTTCGCATAATCAAGCCAGATGTGTCAATTTACATGTGTCAATAAAAAGAAAAAAGAAAAATTTTTTTTAAGAAAAAAACATTAGGAAAATTGCATTTTAATGAAAAAATATTGTGACTAAAACAAGCAGCAGGACTCAAATATAAAGTGATGAATCTCGCACATCTCCAAGCGAAGTATTTTTAATAAAGACAGGTAGCAAGAATGCTCAAATAGTCCAAATGCAAAATGGTCTAGGTGTCCAAAATAATTTTCTTAAAAACCAAAAATTAATTCTGTTTTGCTTTTTGAGAAATTTTCCCCCATGTAATAATTTATTATTTTTTTTTTTTTTTTTTTTTTTTTGATTAATGCAAAATTGTAGAATTTTTTTAAATCAAAACTTTTGTTAAATCTCGTCTTTAGACAAATTTATGAAATTTCATTTTTGTGATATTGATTTTATTTTTTTGGAAAAAGATACTCTTTAATACACAATCTCAAGAACATAGATGCTAGAATGCTGGTGGCGGAAGTAGCTATTAAGAAAATGATGCATTAAATGCTGCTAGTGTTTAATTTTTATTTATTTATTTATTATTAGGCTAGCACAACATGATAAAATATCTTACAAATTACAGTGCTAGTGAGAGGAAGTAAACATGAAGCAAAAGCATAAACAATATTAAATAACAATTAAAACCAGAGACCGAAAATAACTGTTATTTTTGAATTTTTGATGAAAAAAAGCAACCTCAAGGAAATGTCGGAGAATGAAACCAAGTATGACACTTTGAAAGTCTTGGACCAAATTGTCAGAAAATGCGATGCTTTTTAAAAATCTGATTTTTATTTTTTCAGGCAAAAATAACAGTAATTATTTGATTTTAATTTTTTTGAGCAAAAATAACAGTTATTTTTTAACTTTAATTTTTTTAGCAAAAATAAAAGTTATTTTTTAACTTTTATTTTTTCTAGCAAAAATAACAGTTATTTTTGACTTTTATTATTTCGAGCATGAATAAAAGTTATTTTTTGACTTTTATTTTTTTGAGCAGAAATAAAAGTTATTTTTGTGTTTTCAACCCCTTTGGAATATTATGTAATATTCCAAATATTCTTTTCTAAATAATTAAATTTAACGATTCACTATTGCAAACGCGCCAAAATTGACGTCGAACAAAAATGACTTATAAATGTGGTCATAACACTAATACTGCGGATGAAGTTTTAGTCGATGAATCCAGTATGCAGAGTTCTTCATCATCATTACTGAGAAGTGGATTTCGTGAATTGGAAATTTTAAAATCGTCTTCTGATGATGACGATGTTGGGTATGAATTTTCTGAAAATACCCGCAAAGCTTTTTACGGAATTGACGATTATAAAAAAAAAGAATAGATATTGACGATGACTTAATGGAGTACTGGAGGAACAAAAAGTTTGTCTGCGGAAACTTGCCTTAATTTTGCACTCGGTGCCAGCTACGCATGTTAGTGTAGAAAGATCGTTTTCGGCATTAAAGCTGATTTTGGGAAACTTAAGATACAATTTATCGGAAGAAAATTTGGAGGAGATTTTGAGCATATGCAAATTATTTTACTGAAAATTTATCTTTGTTTGAAAAATTTTTTTAATAAATCACAAAATAACTTTTATTTCTGCTCAAAAAAATAAAAGTCAAAAAATAACTTTTATTTCTACTCGAAAAAATAAAAGTAAAAAAATAACTTTTATTTTCTGACTTTTACGATAAAAGTTATAACAGTTACGGTCCCTGATTAAAACATAATTAATTAAGTCATTTAAAAAAGTTATAAAGAAATACACAAAAAGGATACATAACGATATAATACTAGAAAATATCTAACTAAAGTGTTTCAATAACTCAACTTTAAACTTATTTGCGTTGCTTATAATTTGAATATGAAAAGGAAGAAAATTCCAATGACTAGTGCAATATATAAAGAATTGTCTTTGCGATAATGTAATTCTGTGTTTTTGTTGAGTTAATTTCTTTCCTCTTGCAGACCTGGAAATATTTATTTTTTCAAAAAGATGGTCTGGTTGTTTATTATTAATTATTTTATGCAATAGTACCAAGCATCTAAACTTAAGAAGAGTTCCAAAGTGCATCTTATAAATTTGGTGCGAAAAACTTAATATTGATACACGGCGTCCTCGATTGAAAATATATCTTGCGATACTGTTACATGCAACATTGAGCTTGTGGAAGTCAAAGCTGTCATAGTTAGCGTAAATTTCACAGCCGTAGAGAAGGACTGGTATGATGTAGGTTTTAGCAACCAGCATACGTATACTGAAAGGTGTCGAATAGTTGACTGCCCTAAGTTTTCCATATACTCTGCTTACAGGATATGCTATATGGTTAGACCAAATTAGCTTATTGTTAAATATAACGCCCAATTTTTTGGAGGATGCTTGAATTATCTATTTTTATTTCTATATTTTTATTTATTGCTGCTCCATCTTTACTTATAAGAATGCACTTAGATTTTGATGGATTAATCTGTAGTCTATTGTTCGCGGCCAATATGCACATCCTGAATAAGTCATGATTTATTTTATTTGAACATAAACACATATGGCATACTGAAGTACTTTTGTAAATTTGCACATCATCATCATACATTTGTATTCTATATAAGCAAAATAATAAAGGTCCAAGTATAGATCTCAGTGATACTCCTCTGCATAAGTTAATTGCACCTGAAATTTCGCCTTTGAGACAAAAAACCTGAGACCAGCCCGTCAGAACAGATCGTATGAGGTTACAAGCTGATTGAGAAAAATAAAAATATTTCTCAAGCTTTTTTATCATGATATTATGGTCAACCGAATTAAAGGCCTTACTATAACCAAGTAGTACCAGGAACGAGACCATATTCTTGTCAAGGTTAGCTCTAATATTTTCTATCACGTCCGTTAGAACCGTAATACAGCTTTTTTCTTTAACGAAACCAGATTGCATGCTGGTCAAGAGATTCTGATTCTTAACATATTCATTAATTTGACCACTCATAATCTTTTCCAATACTTTCGATAAAAAAATAAGGAATTGATATGGGTCTGAAATCGTTATCTGATTTTGGAATGGGAATCACTTTGGACATTTTCCAGCTTTCCGGGAATTCAGATTTTGTAAGGATTGTATTACAGATATGCGTAATGTAAGTTAAGAGGTTTGGCACAAGGATTCTTAACAAACTGGATCAATTCGATCTACTCCTACAGCATCCGACTTTACAGAAGAAAAACTTGAGGAAACTTCGCATTGGCTTACGCATCGAAAACTAAATTTACCTTCAAAAGAGACAGTACAGAGATCATCATTTATATTGTGTATTGGTTCGGGTATATGAATATTCGCAAACTTATTACTGAATTCATTTATATCAGCATCTATTTCATGGGCACTAGAGTGTGATATGCCTATTTTTCTAATTTCGAAAAAAAATCTTCGTTGATAATATAAACTTTTAACACCTTTTTGCCTGGCAGAACGAAAAATAAGGTGAAGTTTACGTTCGTTTATTAGTTTTGTTATTTCTGATGTAAACTATGGTACCTGGTGTACCCTTGACCGATTTCTTTTTAGGGGCACAGATAGGTCAAATAATATATTAATACCATCTTACATGAAGCGAAGTTGATCATTAACATTGTCAAGAGTAAAAATCTGGTGCCAGTTAATGTTTTTATAGTTAAAGTACAGGAGATTGTAGTCTATATTGCGTTAATCTCTATAGGTAAATGACGTGTACTGGTACTCGAACTGTATATCATACGTGACAAATAACAAATCATGGCTGTTTTTATTCAAAATAAATACAAAAATTTTAAAGTAATTCTTTTTCTAAAAAATTAGGAAATTAAAATATTCATAAACCTTTGACGAATTAAGATTATTCATTAAAAAAAATATTGTTTTTTTAATTTCTATTTTTTCGGCAGAATAACAGTTTGCTATTCCAAATCCGAATTTTTAAGTGAAGAGCAATTTTTTAGTTAATTAATTTTTTTTTTTTTGTTAAAATAATTTTTTTCTTCTTTTTCTCTTCTAAAATTTCACATATTTAATTTTTTGAAAAATATTATTTTAGCGTCGAATGTGTATTTGAAAAAAAGTGCAAGTCGAAAGCTAGAATATTTTCCCATCTTTATGGCAATTAATAGTTTCCATCTTAAAACCGGACGAGTTAAAAACAAGATAACTCCTCCAAAACAGACTAATCTGCCAGTAAAACCTTTCAACTGAAACAATATTTTTCCAAATCAATTCTCAAATAAATAAAATTTCTGCGGGCGCAAATATAAATTTAAAACCAGATAAAAGGATAACCTTCTTTTTTTTGAAGTCGGTTAAAAATGGCAACTTGTTTTCAACAAAAATTTTTAATATTATTTATTTTTTTTTTTTTTTTTTTTTGTTCTCAACAATCAATCATGTGAAAATAATTCTAAAAATCCTGTTGAAATAAATAATCTTAATTAGTTGAACATTTTATTCTTTCTAGTGGTCAAAAGCTAAAATGCATGAAGAAAATCAATATTGTTTATGGTGTTCACACTTAAAGACTAAAAGATTCCATGTACAAGACATAATAATAACTTAAATAAAAATCTACTTGAACGCACACAAACAAAAACAACAACAAAATTTAATAAAATATTTTATATTTTTTTTAAGTTTATTAAATATTAAAAACTTGAACTAAAAACAAAAACTGAAATGAATAAAATGCCAGGATTTTTATAAGAGTTAAAAAAGTATCCAGCAGAAAAGAATAAAAGTAAAAAAAAATATTTTAAAAAGAAATTCTAAATACCTAGAATAAATGAACATTTGTATTTGGTTACGAATAAATTTCATAAAAACTATTTAGAATAATGAATATTAAATAATATGCAACCACAAGTTTAAGAAAAAAAAATACCGTTTGTGTAGAAGGTTTTGTAAGTGTTTTGACCAAATAGAGTATTTTTGAATTTATTTCTCAATATGAAACTGGCTAAGTAGCCAACTTTATGCAGACAATGCTTTTAAATGTAAGAGGTACTTAATACAAATGTACTTTTTGGAAAGGTACTTTTAGACAACTTTTATTCATAAAAAGTACATATTAATAGAAGCAGTTAAAAAAAGATGCTGTTTTACAAAAAACCTTTTATTAAAAAATATTTTTTTAAAGTTATTTTTATGTAAAGTTTCTTTTTGTAAAAAGTCCTTTTTTTAATATTTATTAAGTTTATTTATAAAAATTAAGTTTTATAAATTATATTGTTTTTTAAGGTACTTTTTATGAAATATTGTTTTTACAAGAAATAAAAATATAATTGAAAAATGGGCTCTTCAAAAAAAATTATATGAAACGTACTTTTGAAAAAATGTTATTTATGTAAGAAATTTAATGAAAAAAATTTTTAGTAGCCTTCTTTATTCTTCTTTCTTTCTTTCTTCTAAATAATATCTTTATTTTTTTTAGAAAGTACATTTTTATAAAAAGTACTTTTTGTAAATTTACCAAACTACTCTCTATAAGTTTATTTTCTAACGGGCTGCTTTTTATAAAAACACCTTTTTAAAGTTGCCTTATTTATGACATATAAAAAAAAATAAAAGCGCTACATTCGGCTATGCCGAATCTTATATACCCTTCACCATGTATGTAACTCTGGTTTAGTGAAGTAACTCCAATCAAAAAACAAATATTGTGTGACAGAGAACTAAAAAATAAAAAGAAAAATATGTGTTATTTTACATAAAAATGTCAATGGCTTTTAATGGGTTAAGCATTTTTAAGAGATTTTAGGATTTCGTAAAAGATCTCTTCAGAACCTTCTAAATGATACCCATATTGGTATCTTGGAAAATACGGTACACAATCGTAGTTTTATATCAAAAGTTCAGAGGCCCATAACTCGGGAAATAGGGGAGAGCATCAATTTTCATACTTGATATTTTTTCTTCTTGTTTAATTCTCTATTATCGCATAAACTGATTTGATTTACTTCATTTGGTTTCAAATGATTTGAAAAAATTAGAGGCAGTCGTGGTGTTTTACCTGCTGCCTCGAAAATCATGAATCGATCTTGCTGATTTTCAATAGCAAAATTTTTGGAACTATGTCTAATCGATTGGCGTGTTTTTCTCATTAAATTTCTCATTAAATTTCAAAATTAACACGGACGGGCAGACGGTCAGACAGTCAGCCGGACATCGATCGCTTAGTCGACTTTGTTATGCATAAGGACACAGATTATACAAGTTAACACAGAAAACATTTAAACTCCAAAAAAATATAAAACAAAGCTTACGTTGCACCTCCAATTACAACACATTCCAACAGCAACGTAGCTTTGTTCAGAAAACATTTAAACTCCAAAAAAATATAAAATAATTCACACATTAACAAAGCATACGTTGCACCTCCAATTACAACACATTCCAACAGCAACGTAGCTTTGTTCCCATTAATATTGCTGACTATGCTGTTCCCACCGATATTGCTGAGTATGCGTCTGGTGAATACACGAGTCAACATGAAGAGGTGGCGTGATCGGCTGAATGCTAGGGTAACTTAAGTAAAATGTATTTTAGAATTAATTACTTGTAATTTTGCTTTGGACAAATAAAGACGTGTTGTGTGTTTAAAAACACATAACAGAAAAATATTTTTTTTATAAAAAATTCTTTAAACAAAAATAATTGGCGCCCGAGCAGGGACCTCCTTCCGAACGTTAAGGAGGTTTGTCGAAAAAGTAAAATTACGGTCAAGCCTTGGTAGGCCCCTTAGTAGTCCTTAAGAGGAAAAAAAGGATTGACGTTATGTCAAAGCCTGCTAAGCCCGGTAACGCGGAAAACTATAATTAATATTAAATTAAGAATATTAAGAAAGAAAAGAATTAAAAAAGGAATAAATAAAAATAATAAGTGTAAATTAAAAGGATATTAAAAATAAAAATAAGGAAAAAATAAATAAGCAATAAGGACAGTGAAAATTTATTAAACAGTGATAAATAAAAACAGTAAATTTTTTAAAGACGAAATAAGAAAAGAAAAGAATTAAAAAGGGAATAAATAAAAATAATAAGTGTAAATTAAAAGGATATTAAAAATAAAAATAAGTAAAAAAAAAATAAGCAATAAAGACAGTGAAGATTTATTCAGCAGTGATAAATAAAAACAGTAAATTTTTGTTTAGAAAAGAAATTAAGATCAAAATTTTATTAAAGACGAAATAAGAAAAAATTAAAAAGAAAAAGATTGTTAAAATCTAATAAAAAACAGTGGTAAATAAAAGAGAAATAATTAACAAAGGTTTTCAAAGAAAGAAAATCAGGTAAAAAATTTTGAAAAAAAAACGAAACTTATCTGAACAAAAGTTTGAAAGAAAAGGAAATTATAAAATTGTGAACAATACAATAAAAGAACAGTGACAAGAATCAAAGAAATTTTTCAATCAACACCTGAAGAAATTTTGCAATCAACAACTGAAGAAATTTTGTAAACAACAGCATCAATTATTACCAACACCAATTATATCCAGCAAGCAGTATGTTCCTGATTTTAGCGTAAGATTATTTTATTTTTTGTATTTTTATATCTATTTATGATAAGTTCAAAATCTTAAATTTTTAAATTAACGTATCTTCTTCTAGCAAAAATTTTGCATAACTATTCCCAAAAATTTCCGTATTAAAATTTTGTACTCTAGATTATAACATTACTTTTAATTAAAAATTCAGAAACAAAACTCGATATTTGATAATTTCATAAGAAATTTTTTTTAAATTACTACTATTTGCGTCGGTTTTTCTTGATTTTCATATTGAAGCTTGGTTATTGTTAAACTTTCTTTTCTCTGGTATTCAAAATCTGGCGATCGAATCGGTCCTTAAAGGTAGATTCTTTCCTTACCATTTATCATGCCAAACGAAACAGTTGATGAATTAACCGGAAGGTTGAGCAGAACTCTCACGATGACACAAACGAGTGGGGGAGCAACTTCTACAGGGGGATTAACCCCGACTCAGAGGGAACAAATAGCATCGATGATAAGCGAGGCCCTTAGGCCACCCCCCGACCTTTTATTGGAAGAAGGAGCAGATCAACCTATAATTTCGACTACGACCAGATTAGAGGAACTGGACAAGGTTCCTGATGTTGTGAGATCTCTAAGAGAGTTCTCCGGCAAACAAGGGGAATTTAACTCGTGGAGAAAGTCTGTCGATAGAGTTTTAGGACTCTACGAATCCGTGAAGGGAACTGGGCGATACTACGCGATTTTGCATACCATTCGCACAAAGGTTATTGGGGAAGCAGATGCAGCTTTGGAGTCATACAGGACTCCTCTGGATTGGCCCAGGATAAAGAAGTGTCTCACGATGCACTACTCCGACAAGCGGGACATAGGGACGTTGGAGTATCAGATGAATAGTCTGTGTCAGGGCAATAGAACGATAACGGAGTTCTACCAGACCGTGTACCAACACTTATCGCTAATTCTCGATAAGGTTTCTTGTTTAGAGTTGGCAGAAAGCAGCCTCCACACAATGACGAATACCTACCGAGAAAAGGCATTGGATACCTTCATAAGAGGACTTAATGGGGATCTGCCAAGATTACTTAGCGTTCGTGAACCAACTTCACTGCCACAGGCATTACACATTTGTCTCAAGTTGGATAATATGACGTTCCGTATGAATCATGCACACGGACAAATGTCCAGGATGAGCATGCACAAAAGTATTACAAATCGACCTCTGGTAAATGGACGAAGATTTTATCCCGAACTTGCTAACGTCGGTGGATCAATGCTACTAAGACCACCAATTCCGCCTCGTTACAATTCTACGCATTATTTTAACCGAGGCTATGATCCAAACTATCGTTATTCAAATACAATGCCGAACACACAACCAAATTTGGGACCACAACCCAATCTGGGAATGCAAAATAGATTCTTGAATCGGAACGTTCAAACTTCAAACTATTCCAAACCATCCATCGTGGAACCTATGGACGTGGATCGATCAATCCAGACCAGACAAGTTAACTACATGAACAAACCACCAGGTAACCAATTTATCAAAAGACCAGCTGGAGGTTCTTTCCAAGGCCCAGTTAACAAATTACAAAGAAACTTTCACATAAACGCTGACTATGTACCAGAAGATGAGTGGTATGAATGGACAAGTTATTCACCTGAAGGAAATGAAGTCGATATACATCCAGCGAATAATGAAGCAGACTACGTTCAAGAATATTTACAACAAATTCCCGATGAATCAGAAACCGCAGCAGGACAACAGGAGGAACAACTAGATGAAGTCCAACCAGTAGTGAATTTTTTAGATTAAACTGTTCCTCGTTACCATACTTCGAGGCAAAAACGAGGAACGGAGAAATACTTACGTTTTTAATAGATACAGGAAGCAATAAGAACTACATAAGACCAGATATAGTACCTAACCCAAGGAATAACGACAAGATTTTCTTTACCAAATCGGCAAACGGCGGAATTAAAATTTCACAACACACTTTCCTGAACTTATTTGGAATCCAGGAAACACCCTTTAAATTTTTCCTACTACCTAATTTTGACTCATTCGATGCAATATTGGGAAATGACAGTATGAAGGAACTTTCGGCAGTTATCCATACAACTGAGAATTATTTTACTATAAAGGGTGGACAAAGGATAAATATAAAACAACGTATATCACAAAGTGTGAACAATATGGAACTACGAACACAACATTTGAATGAAAATCAGAAATTATCCCTTGAGAACCTTATTAGAAATCATAATGACCTTTTTGCCGAACCAGACGAGAAACTCACATATTCCACTGTGGTAGCTGATGCCTTATCAAGGAATAATAATGGATTAAACATTCTAGAGGAACAATCAAGTTCTTCTACTATGACTCAGCATAGTGCGGAAAGTTCATTCGAACGTTTGATACCTAGTGTCGAAACTCCTGTTAATGTATTTAAGAATCAATTGGTAATCAGTATTGACAATTCGCCTTCATATCAGTTTAGGATAATCTTTCCGGGAATTCACCGCCACCTAATAACGGAAATCGACTACGACGAACAGAAACTAATAAATATTCTTAAGAAATACCTTAATCCATCTGTAATAAATGGCATCAAAACACCCGAACCTATAATGGGAAAGATCCAGAAAATATACCCGAATCATTTTGCAAGTTACAAGTGCAGATTTACCCAGCTCCTGGTCGAAGATATAACATCTGAAAATGATCAAGAGAATATAATAATCGAAGAACACAATAGAGCTCATCGTAACGATAGGGAAAACAAAGTACAGATTTTAGAAAAATATTACTTTCCAGGAATGAGTGGAAAAATTAAGAGAATCATAAAATTATGCACCACATGTAAGAAAAACAAGTACGAACGACATCCAAATGATCCATTACTTAAAGAGACCCCAATTCCAATGTATCCAGGCCATACTGTTCATATCGACATATTTTCTACGGACAAGAAACTAATATTAACGTCAATTGATAAATTTTCCAAATATGTGCAAGTCAAACAACTACAGGGCAGATCTACCGAAAATATTAGGAAGCCTCTAAGGGAACTCTTGTTTTTTTATGGAGTACCAAAGAACGTGGTTATGGACAATGAACCCTCATTAAATTCTGCATCGATCATGTTTATGATGAAGGACGACTTAAAAATTAATGTTTTTACTACACCTTCCTATAGGAGTGAATCAAACGGGCAGATAGAACGATTTCACTCCACATTGGCGGAATTAATGAGATGTCTGAAAGAGGATGGAACGTCTAGGAATTTCGAAGAATTGCTGGAAAGATCAGTAAATGAGTATAATCATTCAATTCATTCTACCACTAAAAGAAGGCCTGTAGATTTATATTTTGGACGTACAATCGAATTTTCCCCACAGGACTACGAAAAAACAAGGCTGTCAAACATCGAAAGGCTAAAACGGAAACAGGAACAGGATATTGCTTACCACAATAGGAAAAAAACGCCTGTTAAGAACTATGTGCCTGGCCAACTAATATATGTGAGAAACAACAAAAGATTGGGCACGAAATTGAGTAGTCGATTTAAAAGTGAGATAGTAAAAGAAAACAGGGATACAACAATTGTTACGAATAGTGGCCGTGTGATCCATAAGAGTCACATTAGAAATTAGAAACTTCCTTTTTATCTTCAGACTACTGTATCTTTTGGGACGAATTGAACTTAAATACTGATAATTTTTTTTTACAGGATACTGCTAACCTTCGGGTCTATTATGGGTGAATTCCAGATAATGGATTATTCCAATTCGAAATTAATCGTTGTAAACACCGGCCCAGCGAAGATTCAAACAGGTGTTTTTAGATTGATTCACACGATTGACTTGGGACAATATGAGGAATTGGTGCAGAAACTTGAGGATGGAGTTCGCACGTACAACAACACTGATAATTCGATTCTGCCTTACCTATCGTATACCATATCCCAGATGAAATCCAGTCTAAACAGACTTAGATCCAAGGCAAGGACAAAGAGATCACTTGATTTTATTGGAAGTGCTTGGAAGTGGTTGGCCGGAAATCCCGATCATTCTGATTTTGAAGTTATAGAGAACAAAATTAATAATGTTTTGCAAAATAATAATAACCAAGTTATAATAAATCAAATGGCACTTGATAAAGTGAACAAATTATCAATCATGACTAACAACATTTCAAAATTGTTAGAAAATAAACTTCAAGAAAAGCCTTTAATAGATTTTAAATATAAACTAGAGATTGTTAAAGAAGAACTATCAAATATCGAATACGCCATTCATTGGGCCAAATCAAATACAGTAAATTCATTTATTTTTTCTAATTCTGAAATAGAAATTTTAAGAAATATCTTTGATAATGATAATATACCATTTGGTAACATAGACGAATTATTAAATTTTTCCAAAATTAAAGTAGCTTCAAATGATAGGGAAATAATTTATATTGTAAATATTCCAACCACAAATAAACAGAATTGCGAAAACCTTTTAATTAGACCTGTAAAAAGTAAGAACGTAGTAATTAAGACCAATTTTAAAAATATCTTAAAATGTTATGGTAAAATATATGGAATTAAAAATGAATGTAAAAATTACAATAGTTTAAGTATTTGTGAAAAAGAAAATACCATAGATCTAAATGAATCTGAATGTATCCCTAATTTGCTGAAGAGTAAGCCATCACGATGCATAACAACCAACGACGAACACGTGCCGCCTATAGAGAAAATTGATGAAAGTATGATACTACTGAACCAATTCGCAGGAAATATGTCAATCGATAACTCAACAATCGTTTTGAACGGCACCTTTCTGATTCACCATCTAAATTCTACTGTACGGATAGATAACCAAACATATTTAACAACCCAGGTTACCTTTACTAAGCCACTACCTGCATTGTTCCAGCCAGTAACTGTGAATTTTCAAGAAGAGGCCATAACTTTGGAAAGAATGGAAGCTTTAAATGTCAACAATTCTCACATTATACAACAACTAAAAACTGAAAACAAAGTTAATTTGTCCATTAATATTGTGCTAATATTGGCTCTGTTACTACTAATCATTATCGTATCGATCATAAGGCGAAATCGTAATAAGACAATCAAAGAACAACAACATGTTCCCGAAACAGATAAGAAAACACAAACGCCAAAAGAAGAAACAAAAACAATAAAAGACATTAGTGTTTGCCTAAACCGGAAGAAATCTCCATCATTGCCAACGGGAGGTTTAGGAAGGAGCAAAATTCACGATTTACCCTTTTTCCAAAAAAATTATCATACGAGGACGTATGATCTTAGAGGGGGAGGAGTTAACACAGAAAACATTTAAACTCCAAAAAAATATAAAACAAAGCTTACGTTGCACCTCCAATTACAACACATTCCAACAGCAACGTAGCTTTGTTCAGAAAACATTTAAACTCCAAAAAAATATAAAATAATTCACACATTAACAAAGCATACGTTGCACCTCCAATTACAACACATTCCAACAGCAACGTAGCTTTGTTCCCATTAATATTGCTGACTATGCTGTTCCCACCGATATTGCTGAGTATGCGTCTGGTGAATACACGAGTCAACATGAAGAGGTGGCGTGATCGGCTGAATGCTAGGGTAACTTAAGTAAAATGTATTTTAGAATTAATTACTTGTAATTTTGCTTTGGACAAATAAAGACGTGTTGTGTGTTTAAAAACACATAACAGAAAAATATTTTTTTTATAAAAAATTCTTTAAACAAAAATAATTTACATACTTTATGGGGTCGGAAATGGATATTGTAAAAATTACAAATGGAATGACAAACTTAGACTTATCCTTTTTCTATCTGTAGTGAAAGGAATAAAAAAGTACTTTCTATAGAGAAACTTTTTGTAAAAAACAAGCTTTTTTACAAAAATGGTTTTTATAATTGTTGGTCTCTTTGCTCTTTTTTAGTTTAGGTACTTTCCACTTAATTACTTTAAAAAATGAATTATTTAAAAAACGCCGCTGAAAACGATTTGATAACGTTTCTTTTTACAAAAGGTACTTTTTGCGAAAAACGTTAACGTAACTTTTTAAAAAGTAAACGATCTAACTAAAATACTTTCAACTAACAACGATTTAGTGTTAATAATACATGCTTTGTACATCAGGTACTTTTTATTAAAGTTCCTTTTTAAAAGAGAAACACATTTAATAAAAAGAAAATTTAAAAATATATTTCAGAAAAGGTATTTGTTCCACACGGTTTATTTTATAAAAGGTACTTTCTCTTTTTAAAAAGTACTTTTTAGAAAAGATACTTTTCATTAAAAATAGTTTCCATAAAAAGTATTTATGATAAAAATTGCCTTTATAAGAGGTACTTTTTTAAAAAAAGTACTTTTTATAAAATGTACTTTTGAAAAAAAAAAATTTTATTGGAATTATGGCAATAAGCTGTCTGTAAAACTTTCATACTTGTATATGTCTATAAACTTATTTGCATGTATGTATGTATATAATTTATCTTCTCTACTTTATTATATAAATGTGTGAGTGCACTCATGTGTGTCTCGTTGAACAATCAATGAATGGAACAATGGAGTGGATTGACACATACAGAAGAAAAATATACATTTTTAAATACAAAATATATTCAGACAATTAGCACGATTGCATGATATTTGATACTAATATTTGTGATTATAGACAAACAAATAATATGTAGCATGAATTTTTATATTCTTATGATCACAAAGTTAAAGCGCCTAAATAAGAAATTATGTGAAAAAATTATAAACTTCCAGACTAACTTAAAATTTATTGAACCAAGCTCGGTCCAAGCTCGTGCTTTAATAAAATACTAAAAAGTTTTTGAACTCGAACAAAAGCTTCCCTCCGTTAGTAAAATTTTAAGTCAAATACTCTTCTATTTTTTGATAAAAGACAAGGGGATATTGTTTAGAGTCCGTTACTACATTCAAAAATTTAATAAAAAATTAGATGTCGATGGCCTTTAGAAGTTCTTATAAACCATTTCAATACATTCCACCCAAAATTTCATACTTTTTTTATTCGGATTTTTGTTGTTGTCATGTTTGCCATGGTACTTTTGTACGTGTTAAAGTGACACTAACAGATTGTTAGAGTATTTAAAATAAATACTTTAATTACGATGAAATTTCAGTTTATGAATGACAAAAACATAAAATTATTTCAATACGTTCTCTGTGGCAACAACAACATGTACAATGAAAAAATTAATAATAAAACACAACTTGAACACTTTTTATTCCCAAAAAAAATAATAAATAAAAATAATGGAAATAAAATGAAAAATCCCACTTTTTCATTTAGCCATTCATTTATTTGAATTCAGTCATTTAGTCATTTATGTTTGTAGCAATATGACAAAGTTTTCACAAAACTTTACGTGATTTGTTTAAATAAAATGATTCTACTCAGTAAAAGGACTACAGTCTTTCGCTGTTCCAGTTGTCATCATTCAATTTTTATATTTATTTTTTCTTTTTTTTTTCTTTTGTTTTTTAATCAAATGCAATCTTTCTATGACATTTACAGTAATAAAGTTTTATTTATTCATCTGTTGCATTTAGTAAACTGTGTCATGCAACCACCCCCTGTTTATTTATACAAAAACCAGTCACAATTTATGCAGTTGTCACAACAAATTGCTGATAATGAATCATTTTATTATAAAATTTTTGTTTTTTACGTTTCAAAAACCAACAAAATACTTGAAATTACTTTTGCCAAATTTGAATTTCATTTGACAAGAGATCCCTATAATCAACCAAAAGTAATTTAGAATTATTAAGGCACAGGCACGTTAATTCAAGGGCTTTAAAGTTTGTTAAATAAAATGTGTTTGTTTAAGCAGAGTATCTCTCCAAGGACTGGGCATCGAATGAAGGGCATATCGTATGGAATATTTGTTGAGTGTCAGAGTAGTGCATGAAAAAATAAAAAAACATACCATATTTTTCTCGTAAAAAAAATTTTTTAAGCAAAATTTTGTTAAATGCTGAGACTTTTTTGTGACTTAAGAGATTTTTTTATAAAAAAAATTTCCGCATATTCATAACAGACCCTAAAGACTCCACAACATCTAGAAAAAAAGCCCTCTGATCCGGTTTTAACTGATCATGCTGGTGTCATTACTAGATCCAATATTTTTTTAAAATAAAGCCGAAACTCTCGTCACGGTCGGTGGACATTATTATCGCACAATGTTCCATACATTTTTATTGAAAAATATGGATTACTTTAAGAAATGAAGTTTCTGCAGCATGACGCAATATGCAATATGGCGACTGCAAACATTGGCCTTCAAAGTCTTACGATTTGACACCTCTCTTTTATTTTCTGTTGAACCACTTAAATTCGCTATTTTATGCTGATAAACCAGCAGCAATTGACATCTTCATGTTATTCATCACATACGGCCAGCAAAGCTCAAAAAAGTTACTCAAAATTGTACGACCAGAATTCAGTTCGTCAAGAAATAATAATAAAAAATTCTTGTTTTCATGTTCATTAACATTTTAATTTCTACATTTATTAAGAAATTAATTTATTTTTACAAAATTTGGTGATAAGTTTTAAAGACGATAATACACAACAACAAATATGATACTGATGTGAAAAAAGGGAATTAAAAAAAATAAAACTGAATTTATTGCTAAACTAAACGGGACGAATACATGCTTTGAGTGGGACATAAGAAACCTGATGACGAATGTGGCGATCTATAAAAAGCCGCATTATATTTTACTTGTGTCTAATTTTAATATGTGTGAACTTAAGTTGGACTAATAACACCGTTTCTTTTGATCGATATTATTGGCTTAAATTATGTAAAATTTTGAAAAAAAAAGTCAAAACATCCCGTAAAAGAAAGTTAAGAAGGCAAAAAAAAACTAATACAGACGAATAAATTTTTTTTAATAGCACAGACATACCTACATCCATGAATAGTGGATAAATGCCAACCTGACACTTCCATATGTACTATCGCACTCAGGGGACTCCCCCCTAATATTTCAAAAAGGATTCATTGAAGTTAATTTTTTTCGTGTCAAAAACTATCACAGTGTAATTATTCACTGGTTCAATGCAAAATTGAAAAATATAAAAAAATTATAAATAAATAAAAAAAAACGGAAAACCAAAAAAAAAACAGATTAAAATTATTTGTAAAAAAATTTATCTATAAAGCAAGGAAATAAAAAATACAAAAAAAAATATTCAAAACCATGTATTTAATAATAAATTCTAAATTTTTAAAAACTATAATTCATCACAAAAATCTTTAAATTATTCAAGAAATTATTCAAATATAAAGAATGCTGATGAAGGACGTAGCGGTCCAGAAATATTTAGCATTAAATTCTGCTGGTGTTTAAAATTACTTGTTGTATTTGAAAAACGTCCGCATGCATTTGTATATCAATTTTCATTTATCAAAAGAAATTCTTAATTTAGGAAAAAAACCTTTAAAAATATCTGTTCAATGTTTGCAGATGAACAAAGGAGGTTTATCAAATTTATTGCAAACTTCGACAAAGTTTGAAACATTAAGGCTACGCCAACACGACATGTTTTTTACATCTGACATGTCAAAACTGCCGCCGTAAAACACATACATGTCGTGTAGGGCTGAAAAAACATTGCTTCCGTAAAATACATGTGAAAAGTCAGCTGACAAAATTTCGTTTAGAACGTGTTCTATTTTGATCTGACAAACCATCTGACATCAGCTGTTTCATAATTCTAAAAAGGTTTGCCAAAAACCTATGACGTATGGTAACAATCATTGGCGGTTGACCATTGGCGGTAGCATTAGCTGGCTGTGGGTAATATTTTTTATGATCAAAATCTAAAATTACTTTTACAATTTGATTAAAAAATATGTTAATTCTGTATCATTATTTAATGCAATCTAATCCGTAACGCACACAAAAATATTTTATGTGCGTTACGGACACAAGGAAAAAAGTTATTCAAATCTTATTTTGATTAAAAAATCTTTAAAATTAGGGTAAAATCTTCATTCTGACATCGCTGCTGCATATTAACTTTTCTTTCTAAAAAAGTTTTTTAGAATTTAGAAAAATGAACTTAAGCCAAAAATAAATTTTAATTAAAAAATGGAAAACTTAAAAAAAAACTTATTTAAAAACTAAATTAAAAATTTACCAAAAATCATTTAAAATTTTACAAAGACTATCAGTAGTTAGTCAAATGTTAAAAATTGTTATCTAAAGGAAATCAAAAACTCGCCAGAAAAGGAAAAAAAGTAAAATAAAAAATTGGCGGAAAATCTTTAAAAACCAGGTAAGCAATTTTAATCCAGATTCTAGGATGATCTTCAGACAGATAAGTATAAAAATACTTACAGCAAATATATTCAGAAAGAAATTGAGTAATATTCACTTAAATTATACCGTTGCGATGTTGAAATTAGTAAATCACTTAAATTTTATTTGATTTGCTTAAAGGAAGGAAATTATTTTCACATTAGTTTCTATTAAAGACTTAGTTTTCGATGTCTATTTTAATGCAAGAAGTAGAAACGTGTAATTTGTTTTCTATATTTGTTGTTTAATATTGTCATAGAAATAGGTATTTGGATTTTAATTTTTAGGCGAGTTAAAACGTAAAGATTCTTTAAATATGGAAAGATCTGGTAACATGTTTCAGTTGTTTTATAGAAACTTGGTTTTATATACATGCTAAAAAATAAACATTAAATATTAAATAAATATTAAATATTTTTTCCTGGCAACATGTTCATTTGTATAAAGATCTGTCTGCATTCCAAATCTCCTAGCGTTTCTTTTAACAAAAAACGTTCTAGCTTTTGCGTTGATATTTTTTGCATAATGATCTGTAAAAACAATTGTGACAAAAGCATAATGTAATGTATTTTCTAAATGGCATCCTTTGCTTGTTCATGCATGCAGCCTTCTTCAAATTCTAAGTTCTTTATTCATATAGAGAACTTGAATTTTTTTTTAAACTTATACATTTTAAAATTTACCCGTATATATATATTTTTTAATTTAAATCTGTGTTCATTAACACTTTATACAGTTAGTGGTGTTGAAGTATTTATTTTAACGCTCATTTGTACACAAATAGTTACCAACCACTTTTTTACATTCAATCATTCACATACTCATTCATACATTTTCACTTAAAAATATTTCATGCATTTATAGCACACATACACACACTCATTTAAATATTAAAATGTTGTCCCACATGTATGGTCACATTGAGTCATACCTGCAATTTAGACCATTGTATACGTCCAATGCAGCGTGATGAATTTCGCCAGGCTAATTTAGCACCATAAATCAATTCAGTTTCGGTCAACTGATAGTGACCAGTTGTCTCAATGCTATGACGTACTTGTTTCCAGCGTGTTTCATGAGCAGCACATGACAATCTGTTGGCAGTAAAACAAATAATTTTAAAAACACAAAGAAATATTTGAAATGCAAATTATATTAAAATGTTTAATTAAAATAAATACTTTTTTCTTTTTTTAAACCGAATGATTATTTTTCTTACCTTTTAATTGAGGTAAAATATTGATCTAAAAAATCTTTGGCATGTTCTAATACCACATCAGATTTGCGAGCCTCTACTGGCGCTGTTCCAAAATTCATAACACTGCTCATGCATGTTGACTTGGAGCAAGATAAAATCTAAAACAAATTTGGAAAAATTTTAAATTATTAATATAATTATTTGATTTAAATTCTTAAATTAAACTATTTTAAATACAATTTTTTTTAACCAAATTTAAAAAAAATTTCTGCAGAACAACTTAAAATTTTGTTTATTTATTTAATTCACAAAACTTTTAGTGGGAATTACTAACTATAACAAGTCTCTAGCTTCAGTTTTATTTTATTTATTCGAGCACTTAAGAACAATTTATACAGAAGTTCAACAAATTTAAATAAACTTTTATTGTTTTTCTCTTTTTTGTTGCATGCAAATTGAATCAAAATGATATCGCTACTCTTTTTTTTAGGAAAAAATATAGTGAAATTGTTTATGTGATGGTTGCTTAAGGTTTAAAACTGTTGCACAAAAAGGAAACAATCTCTGATTGTAGTCAACGTAAAATGTCTTTTTTATGAACAGAAACACTAAAAGTTTAATTTAGAGAGCTCCCTTACTTTTGCTTATCTTCACTACCAATGTTGTAAAAGCGGCTTAAGAACGCCTTGATGGCTTAAAGCTGAGGGCAATATTCGTTAATATTTTTGAGTTTCACCTCTACTTCAAAGCAGAGTGCTGTTTAAAAAAATTATTTTTAAAATAAAACTGTCAGTTTTGTCATGAAATGTTACAAGGATGTACATGAGAAATATTGAAGTTCAAAAAAAGAAGGTTCTGTATTTATCTATATGGAGTTAATTTGTTTCTTTTCCGATTAATAAATAAACTTAAAACAGACTCACGTTAATTTTTTCATGAAACTTTATGCTTCTAGGGCAGAGGTTGCCATCCAGAGAGTGTGTTTTGAATGAGAATGTATTGATGACTTAGCACGTTACAATTACAATAATTTTTTCTAGATTAAATTGAAGACAGTGAGATACAAAATTTAGATGACGAATTTAGGGAACTCTGCCACATGAATTTAATAAATCTTCTAAGAATTTAAAAAATGTTACAGTGGAAGAGTTTTGTTACACAATATCAAATATTTCTAGAGCGGATAGTGAGTTAAGCTTTCTATACACATGTTTTTTAAATCTGACTTTTTAACTGTGTGAGTCATTGTACAGAAGACTTTTAATTAAAATGGTTTTTAGTTAAAAGTGATTATTTTAAAAATGAATTAAAAAGCTTAAACAATTGAACTGTGTAATGTTATTTTAATTATTTCAAAAAATAACAAATAATCAAAAACAAAAAATTTAATTTCATTTTTTAATTAACTCGCTTTTTTTCACTGCACAGATATCCAAGCCGTTCTATTTCAAAATGGCTTCTTGCCGTCTTAAAATATTTTTGTGTGCGTTATGGAATTACTGAAGACTTGTCAATTTTAATTATCTTTTCTTACTATAAATATGACGAAGATTAGAGTGCTTTATATAATGATACAGAATTTACATATTTTTTAATCAAATTGTTAAAAGTAATTTCAGATTTTAGTCATAGAAAATATTACCCACAGCCGGTTAATGCTACCGCCAATGGTCAACCGCCGTTGATTGTTTTCATACGTCATAGGTTTTTGGCAATACTTTTTAGAATTGTAAAACAGCTGATGTCAGATGGTTGGTCAGATCAAAATAGAACACGTTCTAAACGAAATTTTGTCAAATGACTTTTCACATGTATTTTACGGAAGCAATGTTTTATCAGCCCTTCACAACATGTATGTGTTTAAAAGTGGGAATTTTGCCATGTCAGATGTAAAAAACATGTTTTGTATGTATGGGTAGCTTTAATGTAGCCTTGAAGATTTTTTTCAATACATGAAGATTTTTCTATAAAAATTTCTGGATTCACTGGTAGCATGTGTGTGAGATGTATTTTGCTCTCTTTGTTGAAAGTTTTTGTTCATTATTTTGTTCGTTATTCACATTATAAATTATCACATTAATATATTCTTCATGCCGGCGATTCAGAAAATGTTGCAGCACATTTCTTTGGTATCTAATTTTTTCTGCTTTCGTAAAAAACGTCCGCTAAATCTTGTAAAAAAATTTTCTAAATAAATTGTCTTTTTTAATAAAAATTTAGAAATTTAATACAAAACTTAACTTAGGCCAAACTATTTAATTAATTTTTTATAATCTTTAATTTTTAATCGCTAATAACCTTTAGTTAATGACCTAAAACTTTTCTAAATTTAGAAGAATAAATTTCTTTATTGGCTATATCCTCCTTTTATTTATATTTGGCTTTATAAACCATTTAAATTAAATGGTTTCTAATTTCATTTCCTGACTGTTTTAAGAGAAAAGCATTTTACTTCAGTCAACATCAGTATTTGCTTTTCCTTATTATTTTCTGCTTATTCTCCACTTACAACAGAGAAGGCTAAATACCAGCGTATAAAAGATATAAATCTTTTACAATACCTTCCATGCGATACGATAAGTGCATAAAGAAGGATGTTTTGCAGTGAATTAATTTCAGCTTATCGTTGAAGACAAATACCAGAACAAAAAAGGAAATATGGGACAAATGCCACCTGATGAGCTTTACTAAAGATGATGCCATAAAGAAAATAAAACGAAGACGAAACCAAAAAATAAATATTTTTGTTGGATTTAAATAACACAAACAGCATTGTTGCTGTGAAAGATTTAAATTCCTCTCTCGCTTGTTTTCTTTATACAAGAAAAAATAATAATAATAAAAATAAAAATAAAAAACCTCAACAATTATAAGAAACATATTTTTAATTCCCATTTGTGTTTTTTTTTATATTTTCATTGGTCTTCTTGGCAGAAACACTGTCACATTATTTCTCATGTTTGTATTATAACATTAAAATACAAGGATGCAGAAAATAATCGTTTCGTCATGTTTTGATGATAATCCCTGTACGCAAAAAATAAACTTTTAAATAAAATTACCGGTTTTTTTTTTTTTTTGTTTTTGCTGTGTTCTTTTTTAAGGAATCTTTATTGCTTGGCACGAGTGGCTGTGGTTGTGTGTAAGTGACTATAAGAATAAGTGTTGGTTAATTTAATTTTGTTCACACCATTTGTATTAATAGATTTTTTTGCGACTTCCAACATGTTATTTACCTTCACGAGTACAAAGTAACAAAAAAATAAAATCAAAAATGATAATTTTCAAAAAAAAAAAAAAAAAAAAAAAAAACAATAAGAACAAGCGAATTTAAGCGAAAAATATGAAAAACTAAAAACGTACTAAGAATACAGGTTTTATTGGAGTTCGTTTAGTAATGATAAAATAAAAAAAAACTTAAACCAACAAAGACTTCATTAAAAATATATGTGTTCATGTCAGAGCTTTTGTCTATGCTTTCAAGTTTTACGAAATTCTTTATTTTAGCAACGCCGTTAAAATATTGACCGGCTGTGTACAGCTTTCTTTACCTTAATGTATTAAGAGAATTGTTCGTTTTAAACCAGGGGTGCCAGATGATTTTGATATTTGCACAAAAAAGTCGGCATCATCGGCAATTTAAAATACTCTATTTTAAATACAAGAAAAATTATTTCTATTAAAAAAAAACAACAACCAAACAGAGCAATTCAGTATTAAATAATGTCAACGGCATATAAAATAACACAAAATCTATAAAAAAAAAATGTTTGTAAATAAATTATTTTAACTATTGATCGCATATAGTGTTAATAATCCAATATTTTCTTATATTTTCAGTATCTAGAGTAACTTAAAGCAGTTTTATAAAACATCTAAAAAGGTTCATTTTTTGGAATCTTCTCGATCGAACTTGGAGACAAATTTACCAGCGGTTTTTTTACTCTTCTTTTTATTGACTCTTTCATTGTAATGAAATACTGCCGAAACATTCGATGAATGGAAAAATATTTCTTTCGCTTCTTCAATCCATTAATTATATCAGATTTCTACTTTTCTTATTTTCATTTCAATTAATTCAAAATCACGTTCATTTGGTAGAAAGGAATGACTAGATACCAAAAATGTATGACCTATCATTTTAATATAATTAAACAACACAACAACCTTCTTACTAACAGTCGTTCCTCAATCAAACCAGCGATTCCCAAACGTAGTGTATGCAAAAATTTATCGCATTTAAGAGTTTAACGAAAAAATCGGCATGTTTGGAGCAAAAAACGGCAAATCGTCGCTTTGATAATTTCAAGGCTAAAAATCGGCAAAATGACAATAAATCGGCAAATATGGCAGGCCTGCTTTCAACGGTTAATGAACGACGAACTAGGGAACCATAAACTGCAACCAATTTCATTTTTAAAGGAGCAAGTAAATAATTTTTGCGACTTTAAAAAAAATATTCGAATAAGGAATATTAGAAATAAAAATTTTTTGGTAATACAAACAGAGCAGAATTGTTTGTTTTATATCACGGCAACAAAACAAAAACATTTGATTTGGACTTTATTAAGTGGATTTAATGCAAAATTGTAATATTCAAGCTTTTTCGTTAATAAAAAAATATTTTTTATTAGCAATATTAATCACATTTTGGTCGGAAAGTAACCTTAAAAAAATTTTGAACTGTTCCCTCTAGTGAATCGTTTAACTGAACTAGGTCATTCTAAAACAAACAAGGACTGCTGTTAAAAATAAAAATTTTAAATAAAAAAACAAAACTAAATAAATCAAGGGAAGTGAACTTAAACAACATAAATTTGGGGAAATTTCAAGAAATAATTGTTTTTTTTTTTTAATACAACAAGAAAAGTTTGAACTAAAGACTCTTGATTTCAACAAAACAAAAACATATATATTTTGCTAATAAAAAACAAGTTTAAGGAAAAATAATACAATAATTCGATATTTCGTAAAAAAATAAATTAAAAACTGCAACAACATCAAATTAAGCCACCCAATTGATATTTCACTTTAATGTTTAAACTTAGAAATGATTCATTTAAACATTTGAATATTTTGACAAAGTTTCCCTTTAAATTTGTGTTTCTTAGTTCTAACTTAAACGAGGTAAAGTATCCAACATGCAATGAAAATTCATTTCATTTTGTTTCTGTCTGCTTTACGGTGTCACAAGAAATCGTGCTTTTTTTTTTTTTTTTGTTAAGACATTAGAATAATTTTTGTATAATTTTAATTACTGCCTGCATAGCTTACGGCAGATATAATTAAACAAAATTAAGAATGTTTTTATTTCATTTAATATTTATGTTAGAAAATAAAAATAAAAAATACTACAAAATGATAATTTTTTTAAAACTTGAAACAGCGAACAAATACACAGAATTAATTATTTAACAAGTGTTGTTTAAATATATATATTTTTTTTTTTTGGTGTAAAGTAACCACTTTTTGCTTTGTTTTTAACTTAGAATGTGTGTTGAAAATAAAAGAAAAAATCTTAAAAATGTCTTACGAAGAAAGTTAAAATTCTACGCGGTTTTAAAAGAGATAATAAAACCAAAAAAATCGTCAAAAGTAAGATTGGCGCACTGTTGGCACCATAAAAAAATAAGTGAATATAAATTTTAAACTGATATTTGAACTTAATTTAAAATTTCGGACACCTTTAGAGGAGTAGTTAAAATGAAGAAGTTGCCTCGTTCATAATACAAACAAAATTAGAACACAAGCAATAAAAAAATAAATAAATTGAAAAATATATTTATGAATATGGCCTTCTCAGTCACAGTTTGACTTGCGTTTATTTAGAGACTTAAGTAGAGTAAATTAAAACAAAAAAATTTACAAGAACAACACATTAAATAGAAATTCTGAAAACATGACAGCAAAAAAAATGCGTAATTTTCCAGTGCATAGAAAAATTTATGGTTAAGTTGTTATTTAATAAAAACCACATATAATTATTTTTTATTTCTAACTAGCAGTGCCCACGACTCCGTCACTGTGTCATTTCTTTTTTTCAAAAATTCAAATTTTAAATAATGTGTTTTTAAATATTTGTTGTAGAGTTCTGTAAACAGTGTTAAAAACTTTCCATCCAAAAAAATAAAATATGCTGGCAACTGTTTTTGTACCATTGTACCGGTCAAATTGGGTGCTTTTTCTCTACTAAATAACTTATTTTTACAAAAAAAAAGTATTCTTTATTTAAACCAGGCTTCTAAGGGATATCCTCACAAAATTTTATTCAAATCCATCCAACATTTTTCAAGTTATGCGAACACAAACACACAGACAAAAGTTCTAAAAATATGTGTTTTGTTCTTATATTGTTTACTATGTAGATAACAACAACTAAATTTTTAAAATTTTAAAAAATTTGTCAAAGTACAACGTATAACGGATTCTATATGGCCCGCCCTTAACTGAGTGATAAAGAACTGACCATCGAGAAATATTTTCATCTACAATAATCAACATTGGCGAATTAAACATTCCCTTTACTCAAATCGTATCTCTTAGTAAAGAATATAATTATCTAGACCAAACCACATTAACTATGATCATATAATGATTATATGTTATCTGAATAATTAACTATTGAAGCACATTACGAAGTATAGCAAAGAAAAAACCGATGTGGACTCACTAACACAAAGCAACTACAAAAAAAACTCTCAAAAGAGAGGGAGAGAGAGAAAGTTATACTACAATACAGTGTCGCCGTTTGGTTACATTGTTTACATTTTTTTTAACTTTTGAAGGCTCCACGTAACATGTATAATTGCGTTATATTTGGCCAAATGTTTGGAACTTTTGATACAGACGAAATAAAATAATATCACTAAAAAAGTACTTTTTTCATTGTTTAAGGTAAAAACCTTTCTTAACATATCCACCTTTCTTATCATGTTAATTAATAATTTTAATAAAAGAGGAAGGCTACTTGCAAATGCTATCAAAATTCTACATAAAAAATTGGTTTGAAATAAACAAAAAAGTTTAACTCTTATCTATTATTATTATATATTTATAGAATTTTCAAAATGTAACTTTATTGGAAAAATTTAACTTTTTTTATGGAAAAGCGTAACTTTTTCCTGTCTATCACTGGCAACATTGCTACAATATCAATCAGTTGAGTGCCAGCTCTTAAAAGAAAAACATTTTTCAAAGGAAATAAAAACGCTCTTAGTATTTACCAACAATTAAAAAAATACCTATTTTTTATACTTTGCTGTTTTTAACACTAGGGGTCATTAAAAGAAACCCAAAACTTAATCATTCAAACTTCAATATTTCCGCATTTATTCATGTAAACCTTGCAAGCATTTTCTTTTCAAAAAGTCACTAAATCGTTATTTTCTGGCATTGAAATCTGTCCTAATAATATTGAATTCAGATCTTTCTGCTGATATATTCACTATTAGTCCTAATTCACTTCTAAGTCTTTCTTGGATAGTTTGTTTTCTCGCTTTATCCGCTTGTTATTATCAAATTTAATTTGTCGCATTGAACGAACGACAAGGAGGTGTTTTACTTCTATCTGCCTGTGGAAAATGAGCAAAACCCGAAACAAGGTAAAATTTGCCACAACAAAAATGGCGCAAAAATACTCAACATTTTTTTTTTCTACAGTATAAAGATAGAAATCGTAAATTTAATTGAAATTTAAAACATGTTTAGAGTTGTGACTACCTTCACTCTCAAAAATGTTTTCATATTTAGTTTACAAAAGATTAAGAAATCATTTCTTTTTTAATTTCAAATGATATTTTTTTTTATAAAAATTACAAAAAAAAACATAAATTTTAAAAAAAGTAGCCTTTGACATAAAAAAATCAATACAAAATTTTGATTTGCTTAAGCACAAAGAAATATACTGCAAACTCTCAAGACCGTAGAAGTCTATAAAACTCAATTTACCTGATTTAAACAGTGTCACAAAACGACAAATTTAAAGCAGAAGCCTTTCTATACAATGTAGAATTTTGGAGTTTATCGAGCTTCGTACTTAAATTTTTACATTTTTTAAATTAAATCTTTGGCCTAATGTCTGACTAAATTGCCAAAATAGCCCACTGTACGGAGTCTGGTTATAATGTGTTATAATATTTATATAATAATTTGGTTTATTTTACTCTTTTATAAGTAAGTTAGAAAAAAACTTTGTTTCTAAAAACTACAATATTAATTTCAGTTATAGAAATAGTTTTTAATACAAACATATAATTCAACAATATTATTTTCTTTTGAAATTATCTCAATCTTTTTTTTTTTTGTATTGGATGCTACTACTTTCAGATTGTACAATTATTATTTGCAATAAAGTATAAAGAACTAAAGGCTTTCTATTTTCGAATTAAATTTTCTGCTCTTTCCTCGAATTTTATTCATCGCCTTTTAAACCATTTTTAGGAACCAATTAAATTCTTTCTTTGAGATTGCAGCCTTAATTATAATAATTAGCTCGTCAGGATATAAAATTGAATTCATTGTCTTTTTTTAATAACTTGCAAAGCTCATTTATGCAAAGAAGACATATAATCAAGAGTTGAAGCACTTACTCCTTCATGCCTGGGTATTGGATGTCGCTTTGTGATATACCAATCACTTAGAATAAATTTATGACTCACTTCATGGTGTGACTTACGTTACACAGTGTTAAAGAATATTTCAGAAGAAAAAACTTTAAAGAATCCTGTTTGGACTTACCTCAGCAAGAAGTATAAATGTTATAAGACTTTTCTGTCTGCAAGTAGATTCTCCCCTCCAACCCTACATGCTCTCATTATATTCAAGCATACAAGTCACGCATTAAAGTATGTTTACAGTGCCCATTTGTCTCTTTGTTTTCTTAATAATATTCACTCGTCTTAGTAAGTTTTTGCATGACAATAAGTCTTGTAACCAGATATAATTTTATATAACCTTCTTAGGGTGTACAAAGGCCACCAGAACTCATGATTTTTTTTTTTTTTTTTTTTTTGATTTTGAGAATGTGTTACAATTGTTGCCCACAATAACACTTGCATAATTATTTATATACATGTTAAGTATGTTAACGTATGCTTTTTCATATTTACATATTTGAACAGCGTAACAAGCTATGAAAAAATATATCAAAATAACTTCCAATTGTTAATAAACGAAAATTTAAACATTGAGATAATCTAAAAGGCCGGTGCAAACCGTAAGACAATTTTAAGCCTCTCAAGATGATCCGATCCAGTGTTTCTTAGATTGTTTTTAAAGCTAAAAGAATGGTTTAATTCGTCATTGGAAATATTTACGGCAGTTGTTGAAATGACTCCTTGAAAATCTAGCACTAATCAAAAAGGCGACTCTAAGCAAAATTTTTAAGTTAAGACTTTAAATAGAATGTTTTATGGATTACTGCTTATTAAGTGCGATCAAGTATTTGCGTCAGTGCCTGGCATGGTGGCCTAGCCTGATGGTAGTCTTACCACTGAGTCCCTCCATGGGCGTAGCCAACAGAATTGCAATTTTAAGAATACGGCTGTCAGGACAATAAACTTCCCTTTTTTGAACTGCACCGTTTCTTCCCTGCAGACACTGACTTAATCCAACAGCCATAACGTGTACCCCGAAATGACTTCACCAATCACAGAGATAGGCGGCTCTCTGTATGGGCTACCGGTTTCCGTGGCTCCAGTATACTTAAGGACACTGGCCAGTCCTTCGTCAAGTGCCCAACTTGTTCTATCTATATTTAGTGCCTGCATACAGGGAAAATGGTTCTCCCTATACCCCGAGAGCACTATGTTTTAACCAAGGTTAGCTTGGCTAAAGTTGTAGTACTCCTTGGGGGACTGCCTTTGAAGTGTTATTAACGCTTCACCCAGTGATCACTTTGAAGTCATAAAAATTGTTTCTTCTTCAATGCAAAGTTTAAATAAAATGTCTTTTGGCCAAGTGGTAGTATGTATAGAAGAGTATTTACTACACTCTAATATGGTGTGGAAGGCAACAAAGATAGATGTCTGTACCTATCAAAGTACTGAAAGATAATTTTCTCCCAAAAAAAAAACTATCAAAAAACAGAAGTAGTAAGAGACTCGGAGTGAATATTATTGTGTTCTCTTATAGAAAATAAAAAAATGCTTTTTCATTTTATTACTTCAATTTAGCCAAGTTATTTACAATTTTAATTTACCTAAAAATTTGTAAAAAGTTTTTTAAAAGAGCTAAGTAAGTGACCTTCGAAATGTGCTTTCACCTACAATAATAAATATCGATGATTTTAAATTATTAAATCGCTAAATCAAACTAAATTAAATGACTATTTTAGCAAAAATTCTTCCCGGTTTGTGGAATCTACACTAAAATTAAAAAATTATGAAAAATCCAAGGAACTATGAATGGGACGCTGATCAATTCAAAAGTAGAAAATTAAAAAAAAATTGGAAATTTAGAAAATTTGAATCCCGAAATTCGTACAAAAAAAGTCCCAAACTAAGAATTTTTTGATTTTTGCCTATAGAATAGATTTGTTGCAAATGTTTTGAAACATTTTAAGGCTTTTAAAAACAGGTTCAGTTTTTAAATTCCATCATTAAGCATTTGAAGCATATGAGCATAAATTGAAATTCTTTTAAGAAAATAGCTCTATTTCAAGGACGTTCAAGGTTAACACATTTATAAAATGAAATCAATTTATTGTGGAGGAATAATTTTTATAATAACTGCTTTCAGGAGAGTAATCAAAAATATTGATTCATGAAGAAAGTTTCTTTTTAAAGGGAGAAAGAAAATGTTTAAATTTTATTGAATAACATTTTACAAATTTTAAATTTAAAACCTTTAACTTTCAAGTCTAGTAAAGATATTGGATAAAAATTGTATCTTTTTTTTCGTCTGCAACTTTATTAAAAGGATACCTAAAGGAAAAGTGACGAAATACTTTTAAAATTTATCTGCAATATTTAAAAATTCCAGGACTAATGTCTCTAGAACAAAATAAAATTTTTAGTTTTTCAAAAAGCCTCTTTAAGGATCTTAAAAAATCTTAAGCAGACGAAAACAAAAAATGCAGGCCTCTCAAAAATGTGTACAGATGAGTATACAGAGATGAGTAAATTATTGGCCCTACTGCTTCACTCCCGAAAAGTCGAAAATGTTTATATTAAAAACTTAAGCTAAGTACCACTCAGCGCTACCAGGGTATGAAAATTATTAAATTCGGTCTAGCGGCTTAAAAATAGCAGATTTATTTCTAAATAATTCGTTTCTTCCTCACTTGTACACTGTAGATGTCGTGTACAGTGGAAAGAATGCATAAAACAATCAGGCCATCTGCTTAGTTAATCTCGTTACCCCTGCGAGGTTTTAGGCATAGTAATCCTTTACATCCTGGTATAATATATTTGATGACACGTCCTCATTCTGTAGTAATCGTGGTTTAGGAAGCTGATTATGCCTAGAAATCCTTGAACCGAAGAAAATATTTTTTGGTGAGCTTGTTAACTTTGCAGTTATACCCTCCAGTCGGTTTTAAATAAAAGCTCAGAAGGTTTAAAAAATGTACACAAATGGATATCTGTTAATGTGAGAACTATAACCAGATCGTAGTTATCCTATAGAGATGATTATCAAATATTTTTATAAAAAGAAATAATAGAGACATCTGTGCTTAGATATACATTCACGTAAATAATTTAAGATTAAAAAATAATTTTAGATTTAGAAATAATTTTAGATTTAAAAGTTATTTATTTATTCTCACTAATTTAGCCATTGGCTCTACTGTGCACTGCAATCATGTAATTTATTCAAATTATTTTAATTTCTTTAACTCTTCATTTAACACATTTTTACTGTCAGTAAACACACATGTTTTTATTTACAAACAAGAAAATAAGAAAAACTTTTAGATCCAACTTGTTAACAGCAACTTCCGACTGACTTGTGGTTTTAATTTAACTTTCATTTTAGTAAATTTTTTGCATTTAATTTAATTTAATTTGCTTTGTTTAAGTTTCATATATTTCATTTATTTTTCTTTTTTTATGTACACTACTTGTTTGTTGGGTTATTTACACATTTAAATATGTTGCAAAAATTTGCATTGTGTATGTTTGTGTGTGGGTGTGTATGTGTTCATGCATGACTGCTTAACATTTTAAGTTTCTTTGTACATCTTCTTCTTTTGTTTGTTGCTGTTGTTGGTGAGTAAATTAAAGTCCTGCATTTTGGTTTAGAAAATTTCTTATTTTTTATTGTGTTTCTTTGTTTTGAATTAAAATTTGAATTTTGTTTTATGATATATTTTTGTCATTAATTCTAAAAAGTGGGTGTTTGCTTATACTCGTTCTTTGTTTGAAATATTTATTAAAAAAGTTTTTCATTGTTATTTTGTTTTGTTTTCTTTTTTCTCTTTTTTTCTCAAAATCATGTTTCTAATTTTATCATACGTTCATTATAAACATTTTATTATACGTTAATTAGACGTGTTTGTATGCAAGAACATGCAGGAAAAGTGTTTAAAAGTCATATTTTTCATATGGGAATATTTTTTGTTTGAAATGAAAAAACTACAGTTTTAAATCTAAGCATTTGAAGGTAGAAAATTGCATTGAAGAGTTTTTGTTTATTTTTTTATGGATTTGTTTTTTCTTTATTTTAAACCAGCAAGCAGATTGTGGCTGCTGCCTGGGAGCTTTTGATTTCACTTTAAACTCTTTCAGATTAAAATTAGCAGAAAACATTTTTTTACTGTTGTTGGATATTAAAAGTATTTACTTTTCGCACTCACAAAGCAAATTTAGCAAACAACACAATAAGTTTATTTTAGTTGTTACATCATTCTTTTGATTGGCTTATATTCAATAGAACGTTTATTAAAACAAAGAGAGCTGCCAGATCTTTCCATACTGGGACAATTTTAACGTTTTAAATCACTTACAATTAAAAATGGAAGTTTCATGCGGAATGAGAGTATACAACAAATGGTCCAGAAGAGAAACTCGACTGCGTATAGATATAAAGAATTTTTTGCTAAAGAGTGTTTTTTAGGACTGAGTAAATGAAGTGTCATCAAAGAAAATATTTATTGGTTTGTCTTATTTTGTAATTCAAAGAAATCCATAAATAAATAAAAACGTGGCAATATTCTGTTAAATTTCGAGCTTCTATCTGCCTATGAAATTTTAAAAAGTATGGCCTCATTAATAAAAATGGCGTAATTATAGAAATTCCTTTTGATTTTTAGCATTTGTGTTTTGTTTTTAAAACGGCTATAAAATGTACTCAGTAAAAACATTAAACGTCTAGTTATTAAGGTCTATTTGTTAACATGCTGACAGACAGACAGACGAACAAAAATTGTAGTGTTAAGTTTTTACTTTTTGCGTTTTATACCCGCTGGACAGTCTGTAAGTTAGAACGGTATTGTATGCAAAAACGAGAGAGTATGAGGGTAAGTTTCTTGATCTTATTAGTTCATGCTTAACAAAACCCACTCATAATTGCGTCTAGGCTCCAGTGACGTAACAGATACAGTCCCTGTACTGAGGCACAAGCTTATACAAGATTTATATCATTCATTCTGGCATGAATACATGCAGATTTAAAAAAGTAGTTCTTAAACTTTTTCAGAAAACCAAACCACTTAAATGATCTTTAAGGTCAGCCTAACCAAGCTCGCAATAAATCTTCAGACCCAGATTAACAAGAAATTAGGGAAATTATTTCCAGGTGGCATGTGTCCTAAGTCGGGAAGGCAACAGCGCTTCTGGTTCTCTCTCTTTAGTGTTTCCGTTTATGTGTTTTTGATCATATTTCTTTTTCTTGGTATTTTTACGGGCTACAGCTTTAGGTTGGGACCTTGCCTGATAATACTGACGATTATACTAGCATTTAAGCTGCTGTGCCAGCAACAGTAGAATATAAATCGACACTATTCTTACGATCATAATTATAATTTTTTGTGAGTCATATTTTTTTAATAGCCACAATATTTAACATGAATGAACAAGATTGATTATTAGACAAAGAGAAAGAACATATCTCTATAGTACCTGAGTCTCACATAAGGCAAAACCATGAAGACAAATTTGAACACATATTGAAGTTGACTCTGAGCGTTGAGATATCTAAAGAATTTTTTGCAAAATACTTAGAGTTTCTTTGCAAGGTGGGGCGAACTTGAAATCACTCTCCATAATAAAATTTTCACAATTTTTTATTTTATTTAATCATGTTCAATATGAAAATATTTTTTAGTTAAATATATTACACTCATCCCAACTGCAAGCTTTCACTTTACAAATCATTTTTTTCTCTTTATTTACACTTGAAATTTTTGAAAAAAAAATAATTAAATTTCAAAACAATTTTTTTTTTTTTCTTTTCAAAATTGTTACAAACAGTTGCTAAATAAAAAAACCTTATTTAAAATAATTTTTTCTCAAATAGTTTAAAACAAGTTTTATATTAAAAACTTACCTCTCTGCCCTTGAAATGTAAGGTGTCATAAACTTCTGGTCGACCTTCAATATTTTTTAAACGCACTGGTTTACGCATCAATATACTGCGTCCCTCCTCATCGACATGTATAAAACTGCCGGCACGAGAACGAAAATCTGTTGACATTCTACGCTGTTGATTTTTCGGTGTCGGTGAAAGTTCTCGTGCCCCTTTTGAAGCAGTGGAGTTTTTTGCACAGCCATCAACTTCAACCAAAGCATTTGAGGAAATACGATTACGTTCACGTCCAGGAGAATTCTTAGCTGTCGAATGCTCTACTGTTCCTAAGGAACCACGTGCAGATATACTTTGTCTCTTTGAGCCATAATTTTTCTTATCGGTTATTGTGGAATGACTTGTGCCACTTGCATTTACGGCATAAGTTTTTTCTATGTGATCTTTATCATTTTGATTGTTATTAGATTTTGTACATTGTGGTGGTGATGCAGCTGCTACTGTTGCTACTGCTGGCGGTGGTGATTCAGGTGACTGTGGTGTTGGTGGTTGTTTACAAATGATAACTTTAATTTCTTTTTTATCGCTGCTAGTTTTTTCTTCCTGTTTAAATAGCTGCTGTTCATCATTACATGACTTTGTTGTCGTTTTTTCGTGGGAAGTTTTTCCATGCGGGGATTGTTGCTGCTGTTGTGGAGGTGTAACAGCTTGTTGCTTTTGTCTTTGTTGCGTTAATGGACTTCTTTTTATAGCCACCATGCGCAAATTTTCTAATATTGTTGAAAAATGTGACATCTTCGTTGCCTTTAATTAATTTCTATGTTGTTTTTAGTTCGTTTAATAAATTTTCTTTCGTTGCACATTTGACTTTATTTATATTTGTTTATTTATCGTTAATTTGTTTACTATCGTTTTGATTATGTGTTTCATTTTCGCTTAATTAAATCTAGAATTAAAAAAAAACTTTTTTAATTTTATGATCTGCGTATGAGTAATTTTATTTCTTATTACAATAAATTTTATTAATCATACGTTGCGATAAACTTTTAAGAATATAGAAGTGCACACATCCATTAAAAATTTAAAAAATCATTTTTTTATTATTTTTCTATTGTTCATAAAAATTTTAAAAAATTATTTACTAGCAGCTTGTCTAGTGTTCTAAGCACTTTTTATATATTTTTGTTTTTCAATTGCCAAGTTATACAAGCTGCACATTTACTTCAGTCTAAAAAGGGTTATTACAAGTTTGCCATTCCATTTGTTATTTCTGCAGTATTGATTTGAAAAGCACGAATATTGTGAGATGTTAATGCCGAGTTCAACTCTTTTATATAAAGTTTAAATATAAAAAACTCCAAAAGCCAAACACAACTAAAAACTAAACATTAAAATTAAAATTTTACTGAAAATCGAAAATGCTTTAGAAATTTAAAAAATCAAGAATCTACGGAACACTCATAATATAACCAAAAAAATATTCTAAAAATTGCAAAAAATAGGAATTTTTATTAGGAAAAATAAAACTTAAGAAAAATAAGCTTAAAGATAAATAAAAATAAGTTTAAAAATAAAAAAGTTTAAAAACGTCAAATGAAAAAAAAATTATCAATATTTAAATATAAACTTTATAAAAAAAAATATTAATCCTAAAAATAGTAAATGTTTTTACAAAAAACTTAAGATGAAATTACAATATTCATCTGAAAAATCAACGAATCTAATATCATACCAGAAGTGAAAACATATAAAAACTTATTTATTTTTTTATTTATTTATTTATTTTTTATTTTATTTTTTTTTTTTTTTTTTTTTGTTATTTCTTTGTGCAAAGTTTAACAAAATCCAAAGCAAGCTTCATCAGAACTTTACCTTTGATCGTTAAGCCAAAAATCGAAATGAAATGACGAAATCCCTCAAAAGTAATAAAACATTAAAGAAAAAATTATAATTAATATCAAAAGTCATTACTTCAAGAAAACTATTTTTTTAAGAAATCTTAATTTTAAAAAAGAATCCTCTCTTCTTTAAGCATTAAAATTTTTTTAAGTAAATTTGTTTAATTTTCATTTCAAAATAAATTAAACTTATTTTTTCTGCTTATATTAATTTTTATATTTAAATTTCTAAAAAAAACTTAGAAAGAAAAATTTTTTACAAAAGCATGCGGAAGTGTTCTAAAGAAAACAAGAAAAACTAGACACCAGCTGAATGTAATGACGCATTTTCTGAATCTCTATTATTCATACTGGCCTTTCCAGTATCGTATAGAACGTTATTGAATAAACTACATGCGCTGTGCCTTGCGTATTTTTTTTTTTTTTTTTAATTCTAATCGAATTAGTAAAAGTAAATTCTAATTATATATAATATTCACGGCTGAAGAATCAAATAGGCTTTAAAAATACATTTAAAAAAATTAAAAGAAAAAAAAAACTTTTTTCAGGCAAAAAAATTAATTCAAAATCTTATAATATAATATAATATTGTTTTTGAAATTCGATAATGTCAAGGGATCCGTTTTGTTCCCAATCTGGAGGGTGACCTCCTAACAATTCTAAAACGGCACTAACTATTTTAAATGGAGAGAAATCATCGATTTTAAAAAATCAAGATTTAAGAAACCCCAAAAAACATTCTGACCTGAATAAGAAAATGTTTAAAACTGCTTTCTCAGGACAGAGCCAAAAAATTGCAAGATAGAAGAATCTTCTTGTTCCAAAAATAATGTTGAGATAATGGAAAATATAAAAACTTAGAATATGGCATTAGAGAAAATTTATGGGACAGACATGGATCAAGACTCGCTATCAATTTCTTCTATGGACAATGAGTTTAAAATAGTCCAAAATAAGAAGCGGAAATTTTCAATCAGGGAATAATTTAGCCAATAATGTAAATCGGACAAATAAGTGTGCAGAAGCAGAAACTTGCAGCAATGGTATAGACCGCGCTAACCTAAAATTTAACAACACCAACATAAATGTTCCAAATAGAATTTCATCTTGTCCTCCTACTTTCTTAGAAAATGTTAAGATTAAATCACTAATTGACCAACTAATTCTAAAAACGTAGAATTTTTTAATTCAAAAATAAGAGCAAGTTATACTTAAAAGATTCCTCTGCACATTCTGATATGATGCAGCTTCTAAAGGAAAAGGAAATTTTATCTTATACATATACTCCTAGGAAATATAAACGATAGAGTTTAGTTTCTAGAGGTCTTTACTTTAATTCTGATATGAATTGTATTTAATCAGACATAAACATAATTGTACCAGACACTGTTAATTCAGTGTCAAAATTCACAACAGAATATTCAAGAAAGCTAGGAATTGAAACTGGTCTATTTTTAATAACTCTTTTACCAAACAGAAATGTAAACGTGCTCCTTGGCATAAAGTATTTACTTAATCAAACGACTTGGGTGCCAAAAATGGGGTCATTATTTAAAAAATTGTAGCTGTCCATTTTCTTGCGTTAAATGCTGTGAAAAGCATTCCCCAGGTGAATGTGCTTTTGTTTCATCCAGTAATTTTAGTGTTAAGCAAAACAAAGTTTATTGTACTTTTTCATTAAAAATTAAAAAAATACAATATAAAATTGATTGATGAAATATAAATTAATTTCCTAAACCCCGGTCAAATAACCAAGTTTTTTTAATTATTTCTTTTTACTTTTTATTTGAACGTTACTTTGCGCACAAGGTTCAAAGTTTGAAATTGTTTTCCTAAAAAAATTTACCGAAAAAGAACGCGAAACATTTTGTGTATAGGAAGTTATTCTTAAAAAACTCAAATTAGAAAAATTTAATTTGCTAAACTCAATTTGGCTCTTATACATCCTTCTATTATTTTTTCTTCTTCTTTTCTTTTTTCACTCTTTTATTTTTTATTTATTTCGTATTACTTTTATTTTTTGTGTATTGAACTTTTTTTGGTTTTTTCTTTAAAAAAAAGCAAAAAAAAAAAAAAAAAACAATGTGTTTTTAAGAATTTTTTTGTTACACCAGGTTCAAGTTAAATTTCTATTTATTTTAAAACATTTGCTCAAATTCTTATTGTCGCTGTGTAGGAAAGAATATTTTAACTTCTCGAAAAGAAACCTTAAAAAAATTTAAATTTTTTAAAAAGTATCTTTTGAAAATTAGACTTTCTGGAAGGTAACCTTTAAAAAATACTTTTTTATTGTATAAATAACTAAATTTAAAAAGAGGTAACTTTTATTTAAAGTACGTTGTTAGAAATGTCCTATAAATTAGTACCTTAATAAAAAGGCCAACTTTAAAAAAATCAATTTAAAAAATATTCCGTATGAACCTTAAAAAAACAAAAAATTAATATGCAACCTTGAAAAAAGATGAATTTAAAAGGTAACTTCTGAAATGCTATCTTTTGAAAATTATCTTTTTAAAAGCTAAAATGGTATTTTTAAAGTGCCTTTTTAAAAGCTTAAATTGTATTATTTGAAAAAGTTTTCTTTTAAGGTACCTCAAAAAATCTTTGTAAAATTTTATTTCAATTTTCAAATTTGCTTTTTGTGTAAATTTATTATTAATGAACTAATTAAAAGCCATCACACATTTGTCTTAATAAGACTAGAGAAAAATATAAAATATCATTTTTTTAAGATCTACAGAAAATATCGCTTAAAATATCGTGTTTTACAAAAGTACATTTTAACTATTTCCCATTCTAGAACTAAAAAATTACTTTAGAAAAAAAGAATAAAATAAAAATTTAAAACATGAATTCTTTTGAAAAAGTAAATTTTTAAAACTCACCATAAGAACTATATTTCTATCTAAAGAAAAGACACAAATTGACTCTTATTGCTTAATTCAATTTTACTATTTAACGTTTTCCTTTTGTAAAATTCACAGTTATTTACAAAATAATTTTCTTTTATCACTTAGATTTCTCGTCCTCTTTTCTTTCATTAACAAAAAAAAAAACTTTTACACCTTGAAACATTTTAAACAATTAATTAAATGCCTTTTTTATTTTCTAGCTCAACCACAAAAAAGGCGAAATAAAAGCTTATTAAAATTGACTTGAAAATTATTTATTAAATTTAATTGCAAATGTATTTTTAACACTCTTTTGCGCACAGACACTGATGGAAACAAGAAAATAATTGGAGGGGAAGAAAGTGTTAACATTTAGAGAAAAAATAAATTACATACTAAGACAACTCCTATGTGCAGCATTGAGAAAATAAATTTTGAGTTATTTTGTTTCTTTTTTACATCAGATCTAATTTTAATTTAAAAGAAAATTACAGTTTTAGTGTTTTTGAAAAACACACTATATTTTTTTAAATTTTATTACTTTTTCATTACTTCTGTGGTCAAAGTGGTAAACACGTTGACCACAAACTTGGTTGTTCAGGGTTCAACTCCTGCGGCAATGAAAATATAAAAATTTTTTTTTCTGTTAATTGGTATAAATACATATTCAGAATGAACAATAAAAACGTGCAGCCTCCTTCGTCGGTACTTCCTCATAGCATATTGGCCTGCGAAGTAAAATAATTGTCTCTCTCTCTCCTTTCACCACCTGTCTTATCTCTCATCTATCTCTTTCCTAAAGAATGTAGCACGGTTACAAAAAAAATTACTAAATAGGTTTTAATGCCTGAAGTGCTACTTCTGTTTATAACAAAAAAAATTCATTACTATTTGAAATTTAAAAGTTATCAAGTTACTGTTAGTACTTTTAGGCGGCTTTGATAAATTAATTAAAAAAGAGTACAATTATTCAGAATTTCCTGTTGATAACAAAGCGCGCTACTAATGACTTCATGATTTTAAGCTTATCTACAGCCTTTTGAGTAATCGTGTAGAAGAAGCTACAAATGAATTAAAGCTTTATAATTATAATTTATTTCACTTTTTACGAGGGCTGCTATATATATTTCTGGCCTGGAAACACTGAGTGCCGCCAAGTGCAATCTGAAATTTCCATTGGAAAGTTTGTCATTTTTAAGCATAATCGTACTCAAAACGTTTTGACGTACGACCATTATTTGTGTTGTTTACAGTGACTTGAAAAAATTAATATAGAAAAAAAAATGGAATTAACTCGTGAACATTTTCGTGCCATCATTTTTCACATCTTTCGACGTGGATTACCACGACAAGAGTGCATTGATAAACTTAAATCATTGTATAGTGATGAAGTACCATCCTATAGCACTGTGAAAAATTGATATAATGAATTTAATCGTGGCCGAAGCTCGCTCAAAGACGAATTCCGTGAAAGTTGTCCAAAAACGGCTGTTGTGCCAGAGAACATTGATGCCGTGTGCGAACTCTTAATGCAAGATCGACATGCGACATACTGTGAGATAGAGACATCCTTGGACTTTTCTTCCACCAGCATACATTCGATACTGCATGAACACCTGGCCGTAAAAAAGGTTTGCTCTCGTTGGATCCCGCATAATTTGAAAGTCGCTCAAAAAAAGGCTCGTGTCGATTAGTGCAAAGAAATGTTGCAAAAATACGATTGCGTTGCTTCAAAAGACGTTTTTAAGATCGTCAGAGGTGACGAATTATGGATCTATGCGAATGAGCCCGAAACGAAACAACAATCGACCGTGTGGGTCTTCAAGGACGAGCAAAATCCAACGAAAGTTGTTCGTGGAAGAAGCACTTCGAAGCAAATGGTCGCCTGTTTCTTCGGCAAAACTAATCATGTGGCGACTGTTCCGCTTAAGCAACGTAGGGCGGTCACTTCTGAGTGGTACACTACAATTTGTTTGCCTGAAGTCATCGGAGAAATTCGAAAAACCAACATGAGAAGACGAATCATTGTTCACCATGAGAATGCGAGCTCTCACACATCGGCTCAAACCAGAGCGTTTTTGACCGGCCAAAACGTCGAATTAATGGGAAATCCGCCGTACAGCCCTGACTTGGCACCTAATGACTTCTTCTTGTTTCCACACATCAAGAAAAAAATGCTTGGTCAACGATTTTCGTCGCCAGAAGAAGCTGTTGAAGTGTTCAAAAACCATGTTTTAGAGGTTTCTCAATCGGAGTGGAAAAAGTGCTTCGGCAACTGGTTTGAGCGCATGCAAAAGTGTATAAATTATGCTGGAAAATACCTTGAAAAACAATAAAACCATTTTTTATTATAAATATTCGCATTTTCACTATTAGGCCAGAAATATATAGAGCAGCCTTCGTATTTCGTATTTAGGCTGGACGCTCATCTTCAAAACCTTTCATGTATTCATAATTGAAGTGAACTTTTGTTTTGTATAATAAAATAGAAGAATCAGGCACGTTCTAGATTCTGCACGAAATTTTCACTTTACATTGTTTGCATTGTTGCTATAAAATTATTTACAAAAAGAAAATTTCGTGTGGAATTCAGAACATGCCTGAATATTTACAAATTATTTTTACTTTTGATGTAATTTTGTATCACTTTAATATTTTCTCTTGCTTTATAAAAATAAGGAACATTTTCTGTTCGATTCCACTGTATTAGTAAACGTGCTTTTCATGTATGTGTGCATGTAATTATATTAAAAATGTATTAAAATACATTCGCCGCTATATCCGCATGTGTCTGTGAAAACTTTTAAAGCTTTTGTTAATTATTGTTAATTATTGTTTTCAGATTTGAAGATATTTGCTACGAATATATATAGAGTATTTTTTTTCTGGGGGGAGAGTAACATAAAATTAAAATTAAATGCAGAAACATGTTTTTAACATCTACACTGAACGAAATTTTATAGAAGAACATTAAACAAATTTAAGAAAATCTTAATGATACAAATAGTTTAATAGTTAAACTTAACTTTTTTAACTTTTATTTTATTCAAGTTAAGAGATTCTATTTGAGTTTACAGACCCTTTTTTGGCAAAAAATATTTAATAAAATCTGATAGTTTAAACAAAAAAAATTTAAGTTAAAAAAAATTGTTAAATTAAAATTGTATAATTAGTAACGCAATTTAAGAAAGAGCACACATTATACCCTAAAAAGAAGTTAAATGATTAATTTGCAGCTACATTTGAGTCAATTTTTTTAATAACAACAGATAGTTTTAAAAAAAATCTATAAAACTTAACTTATTTATTTCAATAAAAATAAATAAAGTTTTTAAAACTAAATTAAAGTGGAGACGTGGCTAAAAAAAATTCCGGTCACGTTGAACTTTTTTAATTTAATTTATTAACTTAAAAAAATTATTCGATGAGATAAATTGAGTGGAAAAAATTTTTACTTTAAATTTTTTAATTAAAAACCTTTAAAATAATAATATAATAAATAAATAAAACAAGTAAGAGTGCTATATTAGGCTATGCCGAATCTTTTATACCCTTTACCAAATATACAAAAATGCCATTGGCTCTTAATGGGTAAAGCATTTCCAAAAAATTTTAGTATTTCCTTAAAGATATCCTCAAAAGCTTTGAAATGAAACCAATATTGTGTTTGAACAGTTGAGAGGTCCGTAAGTCGGAAAATATGGGCGATCGCCAATTTTTTCACTTTATATTTTTTCTTGTTCTTTAATTCTCTTTTCCCCAAATATTTTTTTTTTATATTGGAGTTACTTCACTAAACTAGATTTGTTTCAAATGATATGAAAAATTAGAGCCAGGCGTGGTGTTTGGCCGCTGTCTAGAAGGATCGATTGGCGTTTTCCAATTTTCTCTACCTGATCTAGTGCCTCAGCAAACTTGATTTCAACATTAACACGGACGGGCAGGCAGACATCGCTCAATTGACTTTGCTATGCATAATAAGTCAGAATATATATATTTCATAAGGTCGGAAATTGATATTGTAAAAACTACAAACGGAATGACAAACTTAGTTAAAACTCTTTGTATACACTTTTTGTGGTGAAGGGTATAAAAATAAAATTCGATAAGAATTAAAATATTTCTATGATTATTATTATTTTTTTTTTTCTAAAATTTAAAGACACGAATACACTTTTGCAATATTTCAATGGCAGATAGACAACATTTGTTTCTTATTTCAGATTTGATTGACAGCCATGTTTTAATACTTCCACGTTTTTGAAATCGCATGTGATTTAAAAAACGCCAAATTTCGTCTTACATGTTCTGTAACTCAATTGTTTTGCTGTTTCTAAAACTTGTGTGATTTTTCTAGTGTAAAACATGAACAAGTAAAAGAAATTTAAAATAAAATGCCTTAAGCTATCGTGCAAATTAAAATAGCAAGATTTTAAAAACAAACGCTTTGAGCTAATTTCAATCCAATAGATATTTTTTAAATGAAAAAAATAACAAAAAGTAAAAAATACTTTGGCTGGCAAATGGGTTTAGCATCTTTGAAAAATAGCTTACTTATATCGTAAGTGATCAGTATTTTAAAAGTATTTCGGAACTTAGATCGTCCTAAAAATAATTTTTTTATTTCTACTACGGCACCTTGGCACTTTAAACACACATTTAATAAGTGTCGAAGTATCTTACAAGAATTTAAAATTAAAATAATTAATTAATTAATTTTTATTACGGAATATATATTTAGCAGAACTAACACAGATACATTATCCAACATCAAGTAAAACAGCTTTTTATTTAAAATCGCCAGTTCTAAAAATAGCAATCAAAATAAACAATTTATAAAATAAAGAAAAAATATTAAATTAATTATTTACGACTTTGATGTTGCAAAAATAAAATAGTTTTTGTTAAAAAAAAAACATCTGTCTAAGCCTGCATTTATTTGTTTAAATTTTAAATTTCCTACCACAGTTCGTCCGTCCATTTCTGAATATATGCACTATAATGCTATCGATTTTGAGCTTGTGGGCAGTAAATTTTTAGATACCGATTTTAGTTTGATTTATCAAAAATCTAACGTCAACATTCAAGTTGAGCATCTGAACTCTAAGTTACTTGACCTTTTTTCTTGTGTGCCCGTAAAGCGAAGAATCTTTAGACATAATAGAAACTATATGGCTAAGAGTGAAATAAAATATGCTCAATATTTACGGAGTCTTGCTTATTATGCATTCTGTGAATGTAACAATCTAGAAAATCGGGCCACTTATTGTAAATACCGTAATCGTGTTGAGAATGTTATACGGAAATTAAAGAAAAAAGACAGCCTGCAAATTTTCAAAAACACAAATCTTACTTCTTCCAGGAAAATACTGAAAAACGTCGAATGTTTCAAAAAAGATCATGATATCATAACTAAGGTTCCTAACACCTTGAATGCTGCTTTCATATTGAATCAAACAAGTAACTTTTGTCCCCTGTCGCCTATGAATGGGGGTATTTTTGTCTTTGGTCATTTTGATCCCATAGATCTATTTGAAGCTTTTGTCCACCTTAAATCAAATGCATTAGGCTTTGACAATATTTCCATTAAGTTTGTCAGAATCTTACATTTTAATACCATTACTATGACTTTTACCTTTCCCACAGCCTGGAAGACTGCTAAGGTTATACGAATACGTAAGCATAATGGTATTGGTTTTGATTGTTTTCATCCCATTAGTACTCTTCCCTGCCTTGCCAAGATTTTTGAACATCTTCTGGTTATTAAAATTAACAGATACTTGTATGAGAACAAGCTTATTAGTCCTTGTCATTTTGGATTTCGTAAGAACCATAGCACTACCACACTCTTGCTAACCTTGACTGATAGAATTAGAAAGTGCCTTAATAACCAGGGAGTAAATATTTTGGTAGCCTTAGACTTATCTAAGGCATTCGACACAATTAATCTAACAACCTAGTTAATAATATAATAAGCTTCATTCCCACTTTATGTTTACCAAAACCATGTTACTCAGTTCATTCTTACCTCAAAGTTAACTCAATTCTTATTAGAATAAATTAAATTAAATTTTCATCATAGTAAGAGCTTTTTTAGTAAAACAAAAGCGAAAGTAGTAAATTTCAAGAAATTTATTTATTAAAACTTAATTTTTAAATTAAATTTTTTCCTTTGCGAAAGACGTGTATCTAATTTAACCAAAAAGTTCTTTGCTTCAATTTTATACGTTGTGACATACAGCAGTGTTTGACGATCTATGTCTGTATATTTATTTTTAAAAATCTTGTCTCTGCACTGCTTATCGTAACATGTAAGATTTTGACCATCATTCTTCTTAGATACAAACTATTTTAAGTTAATTTGCCTTCATTAGAATGTAAAATACAAAAGGTGAGCGCTCTCTTGTATTAACTCAACGCTGGTGCACACTGTTCAACCGTGGCTTGGTTTTCCAGCAAGATATTTATTAATCCTGAACCTCTTTTACTTTTGAAATCATAAGTATAATTTGAGATAATAAGGTGACCTATTTTAAATCTAAAATATCGGAATGCGATTAATAAGTTTTTCAAATACTTAAGAAACTTCTATTCGTTCTAACAAAAATAAAAATAAAATCCTAAATGAATACCAAAGCATTCATTGGCTTAAACCACTCCCCTTAAACATTTCTCTCGCGTGAGTCTATTCATAGTAAACTGTCGAATCCAACTTACTTTAAAACAAACGAAAACTCTCAAAGCAGCTGTCACACAGAACACTGTTCGAAAATGAAATTTGTCCTCCCAAGCAAAAAAAAAACACCCATTGTGTGTCTGTGAATAAAACACGCACACACGCAAAGGCAGGCACCTTTTATCGACCGTATTAAAAATTGTAATAAATTTATTAATGGCTTCATATGGCAAATTTTATAATGTATTCTTCTGTTAATATTTGAAACGATTTTGTGTAATAAACACATTGTAAAGACGAAGAATAGGAATTTGAAAATAAATTTTAAATACGAGGGCTGTTATATATATTTCTGGCCTGGCAACACTGAGTGCTGCCAAGTGCAATCTGACATTTCCATTGGAAAGTTTGTCATTTTTAAGCATAATCGCACTCAAAACGTTTTGACGTACGACCATTATTTGTGTTGTTTACAGTGACTTGAAAAAATTAATATAGAAAAAAAAATTGGAATTAACTCGTGAACATTTTCGTGCCATCATTTTTCACAACTTTCGACCTGAATTAGCACGACAAGAGTGCATTGATGAACTTAAATATTTGTACGGCGATGAAGCACCATCCTATAGCACTGTGAAAAATTGGTATAATGAATTTAATCGTGGCCGAAGCTCACTCAAAGACGAATTCCGTGAAGGTCGTCCAAAAACGGCTGTTGTGCCAGAGAACATTGATGCCGTGCGTGAACTCATAATGCAAGATCGACATGCGACACACCGAGAGATAGAGACATCCTTGGACATTTCTTCCACCAGCATACATTCGATACTGCATGAACGCCTGGCAGTAAAAAAAAGGTTTGTTCTCGTTGGATCCCGCACAATTTGAAAGTCGCTCAAAAAAAGGATCATGTCGATTGGTGCAAAGAAATGTTGCAAAAACACGATTGCGGTGCTTCAAAAGACGTTTATAAGATCGTCACAGGTGACGAATCATGTATCTATACGTATGAGCACGAATAAAACCAGTTTTGATTATAAATATTCGCATTTTAACTATTAGACCAGAAATATATATAGAGCAGCCCTCGTAGTAATTAATAAACAATTTATCCCAGCTATTGGAAATTTACAAAAATAAATTTTAGAAACTTAAAACATGGCCAAATTTGAAAGATTGGTTGAAAAATATCTTGAAAATTTCTTTGTTTAAATTATAAAGTTTTACCCTAATTTATTCCATAAATTAATAATAAGTTAGCCATTTATTAGTTCTTAACGACTTAAGAAAGGTAAAAGGAAAGATTTTATATTTTTGGGAGGAACTATTATTAATTAACCTCTTCTTAGTAGAAATAAATAGATGTCAGTATAACAGATATGGCAAAATTAGTACAATTGTATCACACACGTTACAAATACAAATGATTTATTTAATAGAATTGTTATTTTTTTTTCAGTAGCCAATAAGAGTATATAAATTACAGATTTTAATACCAAAAGATACTTCATTTTTAATAAAGTAAAATATTAAAGATAAAACCCTCAAAAATAGCAAGCAAAATAAAATATATAATTAAAATTTCAGGAACAGCAACAAGTAATAAAAGTATGAAAGTTAAACTTAAAAGGTGCCCCATAAAAAAACTAATTTAAGTTAAAGTTTTAGACGTAATTTGAGCCCAGTATTGTTAAGCAACTCATTTTCCTTAAAACATTTCAAAACTAGAGGTATCAACAACTTTTGCTTTTACTGCCCTTAAGTATGCTACATTTTTTTACCATTTTTTAGCTATGTTTTTTTCCTAGCTGATTATCAACATGATGCCAGAAACATGTCGTTTATTCACATTGAGAGCAGAGTACAATTTGAAGCAACATTATTTTTAATTTATTTTCCTACCAATTTTCAATCGACTTCATAAAAAATGTTTATCATTTTGTACGAATTTTTTTAATTTGTTTCTTCAGATCACAATTACTGTTAGGTAAAATTTTTATTTGTAAGATGATGCTTACAGATTGGTTCCATTTTGAAAAAAAAAATAATATTAAAAATTGAAGGGTACCATCTACACATGAATAATGAGCAACAAGTTAGTAAAATATAGCTCACAATAACAGAGAGTAATTAAAAACAACTTAAGGCCCAACTATAATGTGCATAAGCTAGCTTGAGCTTATGTCAAAAACCCAACGAAAAGCCTGTCAAATGCTTAGGTAATTCTTTAAAGATTTTTATGTGGCTACAATGTACTTACATAAATTTAAAAAATAATTTGCCATAGTTGCACATTCATGTTTAAATCGTACTTTCCCAAAAATATATATATTTTTAAATAAATAAAACTTGTAAAGAAAAAGGCATTGAAAAAATATATTATATATATTTAATAACATTGATTTAAATAAATGTACTTTCTTTTACTAGTTTTCAATTAAATTCGATAAAAAATGGCATGTTTTTTATGTATTTTTGGTCAAAAGTACCAAAAGATGCAACGGTGTCACTGATTTAATTTGAAAGCAATTAAAAAAATTATAGCGAGTTGTTATAATAAAAACGCATCATTTTCCCTCATATAAACCCTTCTTTTTTTACATTTTCTATTAAATTAAAAAAAATCTTTTTCAATGTCGCTCTCCACATCAATTTTTTCTTTATTGATTTATGTATGTATACACCAAGCGCAATCAGCTGTTTCTGTACGGAATGTACGATCAGCTTCGTACATTGCTTAAGCAAATGACATTTAACGAAACTTGACGAAAAGTTCTCTCAAGTACATTATAGTTTAGCACATTTGATTTATATGTATTTGCACAGTTGTATAAGTTGGCATAATCTTGTATATGCACATTTTAGTTGGGCCTTTAACTCAAAAGTGAAAGGGTGACGGCTATAGTCAAACACTCGAAAATAACTCTGAATGTGTCTGCTATAACAATAAATATAAAATTGAAAATTAAGGGGTTTACCTATAGAAGATGTCATTGTTGTATATGGTCTTGTTTTTAAATCTTAAAAATACGATAAGAGTATTTCGCACGAAATGTTGAGCAGATACTGTATTTAAGCAAGCAACAGCACTAAGGTGTGTATTGCAATGTCTCCTGCAACCCTTTAAATTTGAATTTGATTCAATTATCTGTTTATTTTTAAAATTCTTTTTAATTAATTATTTAATTGATTCAATGAAGGAAATTTTAAATTAAGACTATTTAAAACTTAATTTAAATATAATTTTAAAGCAAGAACACACTTTAATAGGTGATAAAAATTCTTTTTTTTAGAAAATTAATAGTAGTAGCGAAAAAGTAATGAAACAGGGGAAAATTAAGTTGTTGGAAATGTTTTTTTAGAGGTGAGAGAATAAGTAACACTAAAAAAAGTAAAAAATTCAGCTTCAAGTTTATTTGGTCCAATTGGGATGTCATTTACCACTAAAAATTCTGGATGACTTTTAATTGGCCCTTTCTTAAATTAAATTATTTGCGCACTTCACAAGTCGTTGTTATATCATAACAGTTGTATTAGCAGTTATTATTATTAAAGATATAAAAGTTTTTAGATTTAATTTAATTACAACAATATAAGAAAACTTTACTGAAAAAAAATTTAATTTTTAAGAAATTAAAGTAAATGATAATTTGTTGTTCCTGTTCTAATTCATCTTCCAAATAAGAAAAGCATTGATTGATTATAAAAAGTTGTAATTTTAAGTCTCAAAAGTTATAATAAAAGTAATTACTTAAATTTTGATAGTTGCCAGGATTTAAAATCGAAAATATCGTTTTTGTAAGATCACCTTGCACTAGAAAAACTCAAGTTAAATGATATCATTGTTGGTTTTTTAAAGCTGGACACGTTAAACATTAAACTTCTTTGGCAGACTATAAACTATTCGATTAATCAGACATATTTTTATTCGAATAGGGGGAAAAATAAAAGATCCTTAAAACGTTAGATTTTAATTCTTCTGAAGCTTTAAAATTATTTAATTAATCGAGCAGTTATTATTCGATTAAGTGTAACCAGTTAAAAATCCTAAAAACGTTAAATTGTAATTCTTCTGCAAGCTTTATAATTATTCGATTTATCGAAGATTTTTTATTCTATTAACTGGATTTAATATAAGATCGTGAATTAATCGAAATTTTATTATTCGATTAAGTGGTAAAACAAAAGATCCTAAAAACGCTAAATTTTAATTCTTCTGCAAGCTTTAAAATTATTCGATTTATCGGACATTTATTATTCGATTAACTAGAAAAAATATAAGACCGTATAAACGTGTTATATTAATTCTTTAACAAGCTTTATAATTATTCGATTAATCGAACATTTTTTATTCGATTAACTAAAAAATATATGATCGTAAAAATGTTTAGTTTTAATTTTTCTGCAAGCTTTAAAATTATTCGACTAATCGAACATTTTTTATTCGATTAAATGGAAAAAATAAAAGATCTTAAAACGGTAAATTTAAATTCTTCTGGAAGCTTTAAAATTATTCCATTAATCAACCATTTTTCATTCGATTAAATAGAAAATAAATAAAAGATCATAAAAACGTTTTATTTTAATTCTTCTGCAAGCTTTAAATTTATTCGTTGTTTGATCTGATTAATTGAAAAAAAAAAGAACAAGATCGTAAAAGCATACAATTTAATTTCTCCACAAATTTTAAAATTATTCGATTAGTCAAATAATTTTTATATCCTTAAAGGGAGAAATTAAATAATTGAATATAAATTTAAATGGTTAACCAAAATTTAAAATAAAAAAAAATACAAAAGTTTTTCCAACATTTAACGTTATACGCGTGTAAAATAAAATGATTGTATACCTCAGATCAGGACTGACGACCTGTTTTGCTTCAGTATAAAGAATTGATTTTTTGTCCTTTAAAACTTTAGAGCAAATATATTTTTTAATTATTTATAAAATATTTTCAAAAATCTTAAACCTTACAAAAAAAAACTTTCCTCAAGGATTTCCCAGGATGAACGTCACCAATTGAAAAGATGTTACAATATAAAAAAAAAACTCAATGAAAACAATCAACATTAAAATCATCTTGTAAATTAAGAAATAAAAAATATAAATAAATATCTTTCGCATTATTTCTAACTTTCAATAACAAAGTAATCTGCCACCAAACAGACATTAAAAGATATAAAAATAAATCCTACTTTAAACTACACAAAGATGCGCAAAAAACACTAACAATAACAATAATATAAAACACAAAATATCTAAATATGCCACAGAGGAAACACAGAGAAAACACAGAGAAAACACAAGTCATGACAACCATTCAGAGACTTCATACTCAACACAATAGAAAAACAAGGCTAAAAGAGAAAAAAAAAATCGAACGAATTTATGTCTGAACCGCATTCGAAACTTATTCTCTTAGTGAAAAAAATTGTCTGCAAGAATAAAATAAATTTATTAATCCCTTGAAAAATGTTAGAGACTTTAACGAACCCGCTATCGTTTTGTACAAATGAATTGTTGAATAAAAGTGTCTGCAATGCAACAGATTAAATGAAAACAAAAAAAAAATATTTTATTGAAATTTTTTTAAATATTTAACATTTGTTTAACTTTAATTAAAATCAAATAGTTTTACTTGGTCTGATAGAGTATCGAGATTTTTAAATTTCTGAATTGAGCATGCAAAAATACTCTCCAGTGATAAATCTCTAATTCTGCAAAAAAAAAAACGACTTTATTTCAACTGTACTAATTCTACAGATAAAAACACTTTATTCACCTCCATATATATCGCAGTTTGAGTTTTTTTTAATTTGTCTCTCTTGCAGCAAAAGCTCCTAATGATCATCAATATAAAAATAAAGTTTTTCTTTAAGTATTTTTAAATCGATAACCGACTTTTTTGAACCGGTTTTAAATATTTTTCAAATTAAAATATTGAAAGAGAATGCTGACATATTCGTCCCCTTAAAAAAATAAAAGTTTACAAATTTAAATATCAAAGGGTGTCCCCATAAAACACACATGTTTTTTTAACGTTTATGAAATTTACAAAATCCCATATAAAATTTTAGCAAAGTTGTTGTCACTAAAGCGCTTAGCAACAAACAAAAAATTATCATAAAAATTAAAGGGTGTCCCCATAAGTAACTAATATGGCCCTATCCTTTTAATCGTTATAGTCACTTGAAAATTACGCAGATTGTGTACTTGCATATCCACTATAAAAAACTTACAAAATTAGAAACTAAAGGGTGTCATTCAAATTAAAGGGTATTCCCCTAGGTGATACATTTTAATGGATATGGGCTTGCTTATCTTTTAAAGCGTTTTAAACAGACAGCTAAAATTTACACAGGATGTAAGCTGCTATGCCCGCTATAACGACGAGTATAAAATTAAAAATTAAAGGGTGTCCCTATAGATAATGTTATTTGATGAATAACGGCCAATCTGTCTCTCTTTTTTTTAACTCAGTTTTTTTTTCAAGAATTTTTTCAAATCATAATGGGAAAAATTTATTCTAAAAAACATAAATTGTGGAAAACCTTTTTCTTGTTAAACGAAGTTGAATTTCTATATCGGAGTAAAATTTTTAGAAAATTTATAAGTATTTTTTTGTTTTAATTTTTGTTGTTTTTATTATTTAATTGTCTAAAAAGTCAGTATTTTTGTTGTTTTGAAATGTAAATATTTTGTAATTTTTAGAATTCATTGAAGAACTTGTGATTGTGAGTTTATTTTTCCTCTGTCCATCGGCCTGCCTATCCGTCTGAAATTATTACCATGAAATATTTCACAAGACTTGTCTGAATTTTCCTTTATTTATTTTAACACTTAACAAACAACAATGAAGTTATTTATCTCCATTAAACTGTGAGCATCTGCCCACAGTAATTTGTTAAAATGTACGAGTATTAAAATACTTTTGTTTTATGTTGGCGTATGATTAATATTAATTCATAATAATAAGAGAAGTGTAACAAAATATTTTTTTTCTATTATATATTAAAGCGTCAATTTAGACAAGAAATGTATCTAAGATGATGTTCAATAAAGAGGAAATGATGATTTCTAATGGTGTCTAATCATAAATTAAACAACTTAGTTGCTTCTACAATTCTTTACAAGTATACAGAAAGAAAAGTAAAATTCTTGTTTGCCCACAAAATACGCAGATCTAGACAAAAAAAATTTTAATTTCAAATCCATAAAAAGTTTTTTTCATACTAAGTTATATTTACTTTATGTTCTTTTTATTTTTTTCTCAAATTTAAAAAAGAAATTTTTAATTTTAGGAATTATTTAGTGAAAGAATTTGTTGTTTTAATAGTGATGTTTATTGAATAATAAAAAAATTTATTTAAAAGAATTTCAGTTTTCATACCTTCCTGTGAAGACCGTCGTCACTGGCTGTTTGGCACGACGCACATTGGTTGACGTTCATAGAACGAGCGGCCAAAAATAGGATAAGTTGTCGAAGGACAATGAAACTTGGCAGATTGTCATTTTTGTTTGAATCCAGAAAAAAATTAAAAAATCAAAATGATCCACCCACTTTTACGCCGACTTTCTATACAAAGTGAAATTTAAATTTTGACTTATGGCATTGTTTTTTGGTACATAGCATTTTTAAAAACTAAGAAGCACTTGTGTGAAATTCAAAATATATCCGCCCACTTTTACTCCCACTTTCCATACAACTTGTATTGAAAAAGTGGCATAACTCCCTTGATTTTTAATGCATCGAATTAATTTTCAAAAGAATAAAATATTATAATTGTAGAATGAGCTTCTGAAAATATATACTTGATCCGTCAACTTTAACGCTTATCTCCTATAGAAAAACATGAATAAGTAATTTAAGCATAGTTTTTTATTAATTTTTTAACATCATTATCGTGCTACAATTTTTTTATTTGCAGCTTTGAGCAAAATTAATTTATTAGTGGATCTCAAGGCAATAAAAGATTATGCATTACATCTTTATTAGTGGATACACGTCCATTTCTTCGCAAATGATGTAATTTATAGGCTCTATAGCCTTAATTCCTAGCTTCCTGAGCTTCTTCAAGCATCATACCTCATACAAGCAGTATTTTAAAATGCAAAAAATAAAAATTGAAACAAAAAAGAATTATGACAGCAACAGCATGCATGAACGAAAATTCATGCTTTGTTACCTAATCACTTTATAGTTTTTACGTTTTTTTTTTTTATTGAAAGAAGCAGGTAGGAGTAGCTGAATTTTATTTCAACTTTTAGCTGAGACTTCAAGCTGTTATTTGACATCTTTCGTTAAACAGCGCTCCACAGCGCTAAAAAGATGCAGTCCACTGAAGTAGATGAACATAGAAATTTTAATGTTGTTTATACATTGTTCCACGATTTTTTTTTTATATGTTTTTTTTTCAACTTTTCTTAATGCAAGTCCCATCTATGACAATTGTCATTTACAAAAATATACAACAAATTCAAATAATAAGCTTACCATGCTTTTACCAAAAAACTGAATATACAATATGTTTGCATGTAGTTTTAAACAAGCGATAATATATGAACTTCGAGCGTATCTGTCCAACCAAACACCAAAAAAATATCCAAATCGACGAACATGAAAAAAATTAATTCCGGCCACTCTTCAACCAATGTGCGATGGTTTTCACCGAAAGGTAAGATATTTACTGGCTTAAACTAAAAGAATTACTTTTGTTGAATAAAAAGAATTATTTAAACAATTTTTAATTCCATATATTTTCTGTGTACCGCAGATCTAAATAGAATTTTAAATTTTTAATGCAAAAACAATCTTATTCTTACTTGACCAAATTAAGAATTGTTAATCATGCTTTAGTTTTCTGTTTTCTTTTTTTTTTTTTTTTTTTGTTTTTTTTTTTTTTTTTGTAAAATTATTTTCAACTCAAGTGATAATGTGTAAAGAAATCCGAAAAAATTAGACACCCTATATGCAGTTCGCAATCTCAATAGGAAACACAAAAAGAAACAATTGGTACTATTAAGTGTCTAAATAAGTTTATGTTGAAAAAGGCCATGATTTCTCATGAATAATTAAGTGTCAAAAATTGACTTTTTTACACATATGAAAACATACAATTGAATTAATTAAAAAATCTGTAAGGGTGACATTTTTTATATTTTTTTATTTTTCCTGAAATGTAGTTAAAATATAAACAATTCAATCGTTATGGCTAGAAAGTTTAAGTTAAGTTGTGCAGACCGTAGTAACATATTAAAAGACAAGAAAAAATCTAAAAGTTGACTAAAGGAAATAAAGCAATAAAATCTCAAGACCCTCTTAATAAACCCCAATACATAAGTAACAACAAAAGGTAAATAAATGAACAAATAAAGTGAAAGTAAAAAATATATTTAAATTGAACATTTGCTTTATTTGTTTTTTGTATGTTTTCTTTAGTAACAAATCGCATAAATAAATACAAAAATTTATTTGTATTTTCCTTTTTCTCTCATACTTCCGTGTGCAAATATGGAATATAATTTCTTTAAAATATTTGATAACCCTGTAAGCGTTTGAAAGGTTGGTTGCAAAATATGTTACGTCAAAGTGTCTTCTGGATGATAGAAAAATGTTTAGGCCAGGGTGGCTGTAATAAAGTTAACAATTTACTGTAGATCTTAAAAGAGTAGTTTCTTTACATCTCTTTTAGGGTTGCGTACCCAAAGGATAAAAACGTACACTAATTTCTTTGATGCAACGTGTGTCCATCTGTCACTGCCTCCTATTTCTAAAACCGTAATAGTTTCTTAGTATTCCAAAAGTAAAAATAAATAATTAATAAAAATATTATTTTCACATACGTGTAATTTAAGTAGTTTTATATCCGGGATAGGAACAGGTACAAAAAGTTAGAAAAAAACTAAAATACAAAGAGTGCTGCTATTGTGTTCAACCGCAGTAGGCAGATATTTAGAATTTACAGAAAGTTCGCACAAATATGTTCGCTATAAAAATAAGTGTGAACAATTAATTCAAAAATTAAAGGATGTTTCAAAAGAGGCTGTTATTTAGACTCATGTTTCCTTTACTTTTAAGCCGTTATAGTCAGATGCTTTAAATTTACACAGAGTGTGTGTTCTGTATCATAAAAATTATAACAAACAAAATAAGAAAAGGATATATCTATAGAAGAACTGATTTTGCTATAAATAGTAAAAGGCAGACATATTAAATTTTCAGCCATAAATAAATAAAAATTAATTTACAATTTTTAAGAAAATATCGTGTTATTTTTTACCCCGATTAAATTAATGTTGATTATTAAGGATGGAAACAAGGATCGACGGCCATTTAGATACCGCTTATTTAGTTCTTCAGGAAACTTGTCATAAATATTTTAAATAAATTAAAAATTTTTGTCCAAACAATAAATTAAAAATAAAAATCAAAGTTTAAGCAAAAACAACAATAATCCACGGCTGACTTTCTTTCGACTCTTTAATACAGTTTAAAGATGATAAAAAATAAAATATCACAACAACACTATGATAGCACGATATTTTTCCGAAAGGCTTGAAAACATGCCTGACATTTTTTTCAAAGAACGAGAGAAAATAATTAAATGTTTCTTCCTGGATTTTTTTTTTTTTTTTTTTTTTTTTGTAGAAGGTATAAGCGCTAGAAAAAAGTACTAAAATTTTTAACCCTTACAACTTGAAACCTTCACCGCAAGAATTAATTTTTCTTTATCCAAGATTTTATTTATTATTGCTGACTTTCGCTATAAAAATTGTTTGCAGGGAATATACTCGAAAGTAACATACAAACATCCATTTGTGTATTCGTTAAGGCAGAAAACTCCATTGGGACTGAGATTTGCATATAAAAAGGGGTTTTTTGTTTTCGTTTTCCTTTATTTAAGATTTTACCAAAATTCAGACACTTTCATCTCATTTATATGATGGCTGTTTTATTTACAATTGAAGTGTTTGTTATATTAAGTGTTCAGTGGTTATTCATTTTTATTTTGTTACTGGGAATTTGTTTCATTTTTGAGTATTTTACAGAGGCGTCACTTAATAATTTTTATTACTTTTATTATCCTAAAATACAAAAAAAGGATCTATGAAAAATTAAAGAATTTTTTATAAACTCAACTTGAATCGGTGAATTTCGCGCTGCATTAAGAATTTGTTATTCAAAAATATTTACGTAAATTTGATGACTGAAACTCAATTAGTGCGACAAAAATGTTAACAAAATTATTTTAAAACATATTTTTTATCTACGCCATCTAATAGACTGACCATGTTTTAACAACAAAAAAAGCAACAATGTTTGAATAATATAACAAAAAGGATTTAAATAAAATGAAAACAAATTCTTAAATAAAATTTTTTAAAAACTTAAAAAAAAAATTGTCATGAAAATATTCTTCGTTGGTCTACGTAAAAAATGAAAATAAATCTACCACAGAATTTGTTATGTATGACGAATGTCGTTTGACGTGCTAATTGTGTGTGCTTTCATATACACAAATATGGTTTATTTCGAAACCAAAACTTCGTACATACGTACATACTAATTTTTAAGTCCCAGACAATATTTTATTGGATTTTTGGAAACAAATGAAGATTATGATGAAGATTTAACGATTATCCTAATATTCACGTGTAGTAGATGCGTGTGATTTGATCATGACATGTTTCTTTACTCACATAAAATTTTCTAAACTGCTTGCAAACAGCGCTTCATACCTTAAACTGACGCTAAGCAAGACTTTGCTAGGTGAAATGTATTCCACGACTCTAAAGCGCAGACCAAACTGAATTTGATCAACAGTTATGTTGTCTTTTGAGGCACCTGCCGTTGCATATTATCATCACAGTCCTACGATTAAGGGAAACTCTACAAAAAAAAAAACTATAGTCGCTTTCGGTTATCAATACGCAAAGAAAAAAAATATGGTTACGGCAACCATAAATTGAAAACAATATATTACGTTTGAATTAAATGTTTGTTCGAATCATGTTATTGCAAAATATAATCATAACATTGTAAAATATAATCATAATTATCTTTAAAGTACAAATATTTTTGAATGTACGATTATCATAATATGAAAAAAAAAAAATATAATATTATAATCAACTAGAAAAGTCAAATTTAATTGACAAAATTTCATGGAAAATTATATAAATCATGTAATATATGCCAAATATTCTAATTTCATATACGCCCTAAACCCATTTTAATAAATACTCGTTAGGAAGTGATTACTTAAAAAACATTATCCTTCCTACAAGAAGAAGCAATCTACAATATTATATTCATACACCAAAAAAAATGTCTAAAAATTTTTTGCCACAGCCGCTATGTGCGCCGCCCATTAAGGCGGTATCTTTTCAGATCAAAAACCATTACGTACACTTTATTTTAAGCCATCAAGCCCCAACTGTTTGTTAGTTCTTTCGGTCGCCAACATTTCAATCCTGTGTCAGAGTCTGAATCTACGGCAGCATTAGATTACTCTTGCCTTCCTAGACCTTTGTAATGCACAAGACAATTGAAAGCCCAGTAAATTCCTCTTCTCTAATGCCCTGATAAATGCTGCTGTGCCCTAAGTCAGAAACCTTTTCTGTTGTCAACTTCATTTCAATATGAAGTTTTTTACTCTGTTTATTTTTTACATAATTGCGTTTTTAGGGTACCGAACTTAAAGAAAAAAACTAAGCCCAATCGTTTTTGCTACAGTATCTGTATGTCTATCCGTCTTCCACAGGAAGACATTTAAAGTTATACAGAGTTGCATTTTAATGGCCGCTACAAGATCAAATATTTAAATAAATTGCAATATTAAAGAGACGTTATTTTCATTAACATGGCTTAATTATTTAAACCGACACTTAAAATTTACACAGTCTCTAAGAGACAAAAAATTAAAGGGCGGGCCCATAGTAACACGATTTTCAAGCATATGGCCTCATAGCGTTATAAAGGTAAAAAGACTGTTCCCTTAGAAGACTTGACCAACCTTTTTTAAACTCTTAAATACCGGTCCAAAATATAACATAAAATTTTAAATTAAAAGGTGGCTTTTACACGATACTGAACTCTTCGTATGTGTGTCCAACTCGAACTATTTTTTTTTTCAATTTTTGTTTTTTTATAGACCGTTCTTTTTATATCCTTTACAACAAAAAATGGAAAAAGAGTATAACTAGTTTTGTCATTCCGTTTCTTATTTCTACAATATTATTTTCCGACCCCATAAAATGTATATATTCTGACTTCTTATGTGACTTCTTATGGATAGCGAAGACGATTGAGCGGTATCCATCTATCCGTCCGTGTTAGTATTAAAATCGATTTTGCCGAGGCACTGGATCAGCTACAAAAAATTTAAATACGCCAATCGATCCAGTATAGTGTCGAAAGAGGTGGTACGAGTATTGGAAATCAACAAGATCGGTCCATAACCTTCGACGCAACGGGCAAAACACTACTCCTTCCTCTAATTTTTCTATATTATTCGGAACAATTAAGTAACTCCAATCAAAAAACATATATATGGGACGATAGAGAATTAAAAAATAAGAAAAAATGTCCAGTGAAAAAACTGACACTCGCCCATATTTTCCGAGTTACGAGTATATGGGTATTGTTTTGGAACTTTTGATAAGATCTTGAGCGAAATACTAAAAGTTTTCTTAAAAACGCTTGACCCATTAAGAGCCGGTGGTATTTTTATGTAAAATTTTTTCAAAATTTTTATTCTCTGTCACCCTATATTTTTTTTTTTTTTTAATTGGGGTTACTTCACTTAACTTGATTTAGATAAATGGTGAAGGGTATATAAGATTTAACACAGCCGAATATAACACTTTTATTAGTTTTTTATTTTATTTTCAAAATCAAGAATAATTATAATTATAACACAGAGGGATAGACTTCGTTATGACGGCTTGTTTGTCTAGAATGTTCCAAATTATCAAAGCAGTTTTTCTAACAGTAGAATTGTTGACGTTTCTGCATTACGAAAGTTATTTTTTTTTTTTTTTTTGCATTTTTTACCTTTAAAGCTGCAATAGAACAGCACATTTTTGTATTTATCCTTTAAATGCGTATCCTTTCCTATTTTTAAATGTAAATACGATTATGTAGTCAAATATCTTTATGAAAAATACAACAGTTTCACAACACTTTTACTTAAAATGGCATAATTTTTATTTTCAGGTGAAGTGTGGCAAACGAAACAAGACAGACAGACAGACATGTTGCATACAAGTACACATAATATATTCTAAACAAAATCCTGAATAAATATATATTGTGATCAAAGGATTGTATGTTTATAAATAAATAAACAAATGTTACTTTGTTTTTATTTTCTTGTTTTAATTTTTAATGATGTTATTTTTGTTTTTATTTATTTTTTTTTTCTTGTAGAATAATATGTCTGAAAAAATGAAAAGTTTAACAAATAACGTTTTTGTTTATGGGAAATTGCATGCAAATAATTTTCAATAAAACGAAGTTTAGATTACAATGCACAATAGTGTAAATCGATAAAAATAAATTGTTTCAATAAATAATAAAAATAACAATTTTATTCAGAAATTTAATTACGTAGAATTAGGTTTATTAGGGTGCTATCCACCCAAATTATTATAATGAATTAATTAAAATTAATTATTAAAAGTGTCAGCAAGTTTAGGTTATGGCCAGTTGGCTTATCAGAAGGGTAATTAGCAAAATTGATGTAGGAACTACCTAACGCCTCTAGCAATCAATTCAAAAAATTAATTAATAAATCGAGTTAAGCGTAGTTTTCGAATTTGTGTGCATGCATTGTCAGATTAAATGACTCAAATTTACTAGACTGTCTTTGTACATTTTTATTATTTTAAAAGCATCAAGACAGTGACGACATTATACAAGACCTTAATTATAGGTGTCATTATGTGATGCACCACACCCTTAAATGCATATTTTATTGCCTGCAGTTTCTACATATTCAAAGTATTCACGAAAGCAGCGAACGAGTTATATTGTTATGACATTGTAAAACGATTTGTTTAATACAAAAATATTTTTTTTTAAATACTAAATTTATGTTTTTTTAAATAAAACATAAAATACCATTGTCAATATTTTTTACTACTTCAGAATTTATTATAAACAAGTAAGAGTGCTAAGACGAATCTTATATACCCTTCACCATAAATTATATTTAACAACATTTACCTATAAATCGGCAAAACAAATTCTTTCCTACTTTTAAGTTTATCTGTTCAGAGCAATCCTCAAAAGTTGTAAGTTTTGCTTAGGGTTGTTGTCCCAGCTATTATAATTGTAATGAATAAGCACTAAGAGGTGAATAGCTAGAAACCAGAACCACCTGTAGGAATATAAACGAAAGTTGAATAAAGATTTAGAAAAATTAGAGGCAGGCGTGGTGTTTTGTTTGCTACACGGACGGATATTGCACACTCGGCTTCGCTATAAGAACTCAGAATATATATGCTTTATAGGGTTCAATATGGATATTAAAGACATTACAAACTGAATGACAAACTGAGATATACATACACTAGAACCCCAAATTGCGTGGTCCCGACTTGCGTTGCTTTTTAAAGAATTCGATTTGTGTCGTTGCAATTTTAAATTGCATCGTTTTTACCCCGATTTGTATTCTTTTGATTGCGATTTATGTTGTTTTGTTTTTGATTTGCGTGGTTTTGATTTCGATTAGGGTCACAAAAAGCGATAAAATTTTATACTGTAGCATTGAAGATCACCATTTTCAATATTTGTAGTGCTGACTTAGCATCTTTTTTGTATTATAGAATTTTTACAACTTCTAGCAACACTGATCGTCACCTGTGCGTTAAAAAGTTTTCAAAGTGCGTGAAATGTATTGTTTTGTTATTTCTTTACAACAATTATAAAAATTTTTTAAAGTAAATCAAATAAATAAATATATATGTATTCATAATTGTTTTTCATCAAAAATAAAAATTTTTTGCTTTGTTTTGAATATTTTCCGCAATAAACTAAATTTCAGAAAATGGTGATTCGATTTTCGTCGCGTTTCTTCCGTCCCCATTAACGACGCAAATCGGGGTCCAATGAGCCCTTTTCCCTGTTGTATTATATTCATTCATAAATTCATTTATTATCGAGCTATTGCAAATCATATTAATATTTTATAAAAATAATACAATAAAAAATTATAATTGATTGCCAGTGTTACCAGTATTGTTTTTTTTTTTTTTGCATCAGTCGATTTTAAAGACAAAGCTTACTAAAAACATTAATTAAAAGGTTGAGAAAAAATTGCAGTTATTAAATTTGTGTTGAAGTTTATCTACACTTAAGAGCCAGTTTTTTTTTCTTATTGTTGTAGCGGCGTTCCGACCTTATATGAATTCGTCTTGACAATTTTGTTTTGTTTATTAAACTTAGCTGTTATTTTTAAGGTGCCAAAGCAGTGTTGCCACTAAATGTGACAAAATCAAAAAATGTATATAAAAAAAATAAATAAAAATAATTAGTTAATACATTGGCAACACTTCAATTTGACACAACAAAAATTCATACGAAACACAACGTAAGTTAAGCGAAAAAGCCAGAACGTGTTAAACGGACGCTAATTATTACGTATTCGTCCATATATCATCCGGTTTCGTTTCGCTCTTGACGTGTTCTATAAACAAGCTGTAATAGTATAGCGATGTATGTAAATCTAGTTAAGTGAAGTTACTCCAATCAAAAAAACAAATATTAAGGTGACAAAGAAATAAAAATTTAAAAATAAAATTTGTTTACATAAAAATGTCATCAGCTTTTAATGGGTTAAGCATTTTTTAAAAATTTTGTTAGTTTTTAAAAGATCTCTTTAAAAGCTTTTAAATGATACCCATATTGATATTTAAAAAAATATGACGCACAATCGTACTTTTCAGAGGCCCATAACTCGGAAAATATGAGCGAGACCAAATTTTTTTATTTGATGATTTTTTCCTTATTTTTAAATCTGTATCTGTATATTTGTTTTTTTAATTAATGTTACTTTATTGTTCCAAATGATAAAAATTAGAGGCAGTCGTGGTGTTTTGCCCATTCCCTCAGAGGACATGCACCGATCTGGCTGATTTTCAAAGGCAAAATTTTCGAAACTCTGTTTGATTAATTGGCATATTTAAATTTTATCTAGCTGATCTAGTGATTTTAACATTAACACGGATGGACAGATGTATAGAAGTATAGACGGACATCGCTCAATCGACTTCTCTGTATACAATTTTGAATGGTTTTTGTAAATAAAGTTTATGTCTCGAGATTAGAATCTTATTTAATATTAAAATATTATAATAAAGTTTAAAATAAAAAAATATTTAAGAACACTTATCAGTTAATAAATCAAAAGCTTGACACTCATTAGTCTTAATTTTACCATTGTTTTTAAGTTCTAATTGGGGTACATTTCTTTTGTATTAAATCTATTTAACTTAAATCATCTATAGGAATGATCATTCATGAATAATATTACTATCACTAAATAATTGAGAGGTTCATACTGCATTTTAATTTTTCAATTTAGTTTCAATTACAAAAAACATTAAAAAACCACATATTTAATTATCAGACTTGATTTATATTAATTTTTTTTTACCACTGTGCTCATTTAATTTTCCTATGATGGTTCGTTAAGAGAGAGAGAGAGTTTTTTTATTGTTATTGTGCTGCTAGTACATTATAATTTCAACTGGTTGCTCTTTTTTTCATTTTTAAAACTGTTATTTGTTTCGTTTGTTTTTAAAGTATTTTTTTTTTTTGCATTTTCTTTGTTGTTGTGGATGCAAGTGTGAAATTTGTTTGTATAATATAAGTGTTGTTTTAACTTGCTGTTAGTGTTGTAAGTGTTGTTCAGTGTATTTGTTTTTTTTTATTACTAATGCAGGCCACAGCTGCAAGGGAATTTTTGTTGCTGTTTGTTTATACTGTTATTCTTAAATGTTACAAAATGTTTTCCGTTTCTTTTTATGTTCAATTTATTTAATTTTATTTTTCAAATGTTTAAAGGGTGTTTTGATGATTTTTTATTATTTATTTAGTTTTATTTTCCATGGTGAGTTTAACTTTTTATTTTATTTTTCTTTTTGTTATTTTTTTATATGCAGAGTTACGTGTTAGCATAAAAAATAAAAATTTTGATTTATTTTAAATTGAAAGGTAAATTACTTGATTTAACAATTAAAAAGGAAAGTACTGAGCAAGAGAAGTAAAGCATGTAAACGAAAATATTTTCAAAATTAAACTGAAGGAATTTTGAATTAACGTTAATTAACTTGAGTGTGATAATAGTTTTCTTATAAATATTCATATTTATTTTACTAGTTGAAGAGGATGTTTACAAAACTTATCTATTTTATTCTCGACAAATTGTTTTTGTTTGGCAACATTGCAATAAAAATTCGGTTGAAACTTAATTAGGCGGTTAGAACTGTAACTACACCAGAAAAAAATGGAATAAAAGTCAAGATTTCGCCAAAAGTAGATTATTCCATTTCAAAACAAATATATAAAAAAAATTTTTTAATTAGTGGAAAAATACAAGATGTAAAATAGTCAAGTTGAGAAAAAATATTTTCAGTTAATTAAAAATTTAAGAAATTAAAACTGTCATTTTAACATTTTAAGATCAGTAATCTTAGGTCTTCAAAACAAGTAAAAACTATATAAATTTTCACTACAGTTGAAAAAGGGTATATATAAGTTTGTCAACCCGTTTGTTATTTTACAATATCTATTTCCAATCCTTTAAAGTATTTATTCAGAGTTCTTATGCATAGCGAAGCCGATTGAGCGATGTCCATCTGTCCTTCCTGTCCGATGACAAAATTTAAGTACGCCAATCGATCAGACATTTTTTTCGAAAATGTTGCTATTGAAAAGTGGGAAAGACACCACTTCTGCCTATAATTTTTCATTATCTTTTTTTTAGCTTTCGTTTGTATTACTGTAGGTCAGGGGTTCTCATCAATTACTGCTCACGGACCCCTAGTAACAAATTTTTTTTTTCGCGGACTCCTCTTAAACCCAAAACAAAATAAAACTTTTATTATTTTTGAAAATACTGTTTTTTCGGTTTTTCATTCGGACCCCTTGGATGGTTGCTACGGATCCCCATTTGAGAACCGTTGCTGTAGGTGGTTGTGTTTATAATTAAAATTAATTAAAAAGGTAAGAAAAATTGCTGAGCTTTCACCTGACTTAGCAAAGTTTTCATTCACTAAATTGGGTCAACTACCCTGAGCAAAACTTGAAATTTTCAGAAAAAAGCTTTTTTAACCTTTCAATGGGAAATCTGGAGTATAGTATGGTTTCGGCATGGCCGATAATAGCGTTCTTAATTGTTTTTTTAATATTCTCTATTATTTGGAGATTTTTGTTTTTTTTTTTTTTAATTGCATAACTAAAATGTCAAAAAAAATCTACATTTTGAACAATAATTTTTAATATTTTAAAATATTTACTTAAATAATATTTTGTTAAAAAACTATTAACCGAATATTTGAAAATTCGGTTTTAAACTCAACAAGAAAAACGTAAACGCTAAAGATTGATTACCGCTTTCCAGCATTTATCTTTTTCCATCGCTTAAAATTGTGTTACGTCATTAAGAAACTTCATATTCATTTTCACCCTTTTTTAAAAATATCCAACATTAAAGCAGTCAGAATTCGTTTTAATCATTTATTTTGTAGGGAAAGTTAACATGTAGTGTATTAAAATTTAGTTTTAGATGACTTTGAGTAAAGTTAAATTAAAATTTAATTAATAAGTTGGGTATAATTTCAAAATTAACTTGAACTAATCTTAATGCAAAAAAAGCAGAGTAGTTCAACTTTGCCACAGATTAAGTTAAGATAATTTTAAGAGATAATTTTTATTACAGATATTTTCTTTAGTTGACTTGAAAACTTTTTTAACTTTTGGGACTGTACCTCTTTTTCCCAGTCAGGATTCCCTGATACGAATTAAGTAAAATGCGAAGTACGCTTTTAACTAAACTTCAAAGAAATAAGAAGTTCTATTTAAATGTGTAACAATATTTTCAGTGATGCCTTTCTTTGGCCATTTCCATTAAAATTGGTGTTTAAAATAGTATTTTTGTGCAAAACTAATTTTATAATAATATTTTTGATTATTTTTTTTATTTTATTTCCCTCATTTTTAGAATTTAGTGAGTTAAAAGATATTTTTTTACTATTTTTTTATATTTTCCTATAATGTTTTTCTAATAGTTTAAATAAAGTTGAGGTCAGGTTAGTCAAATATTTGACCAAAAAAGCGTATTTTTTAATGTTTATTCAATTGTTCCGATACATATCATTACGAATTAATTTTTGTTCGCTAATTTAGTGGTTACATCTCTTTGGTCAAATATTTAACTAATCTGAACGTACCTTTGGGCTTTTTTTAATATTTTTTTTTTTATAATTTTTAGGAAAAAAAAACTTATTTGAGGTTAAAATATCATTTTTACATTTATATTTTTGAAATGTTGCTATCAGGAATAAATACAAATTCTATCATGACTATAATTATAGCTTAAATTAGTTAAGATACAAACATAAATTATTAAAATATTTTTTTTTTAAATTTTGCTTAATGCTTTGATTTTAACTTTAGTTGAATATGAATTTAAGATGAAATTACATAAACACTTTGTTTCGTAGTTTCAAATATGCTTCTCACAACTTTCCTCAAAGTACACTTGTCTAAAAAATAAATTGTTTTCATTGTTTATGCCTTTTAAATAATTTCTGCACTAATTTGCTTTTACTGCACAAAAACATAATAAAGAGATTTTAGTTGAATTTTATTTAAAAAAAAATTGAAAAAATTTTTCGTCTGTGTTTTTCAAATATTGTATGCCGTACTCAGAAATAAGGTGCTGTACTTTGTCATAGTTTTATTTGTTTTAATAAATTTTAATAAATAATTAAATTTTTAATTTATTTATTTATTTCTTTTTTCAGAAATTTTTTTCTTCTTTTTTATTTAAATATATAATTCTCTCAATCAAGTATTTAATAAGACATTTTTTTATTTATTTTTACAGTAATAAGATAATAAAATTAAATTAAAATATAATTTTATTATGAACACAAATAAAACTATTAATAGGTGCAAGAAGTTTTCCGGTTAGTGCAAACAACAATTGCAAGGCACAGTTTGAAATTGGACTATTAATAACAGAACCCTTTTTATTTATTAACTTTTGGTAACAGAAGTAGCACTTCAGGCAATAATACCATTTAGCTATATTCGTAACCGTGCTACATTCTTTAGGAAAGGGATAGATGAGTGATAAGACTGGTGGTGAAAAGAGAAAGATAGATACAGCCGTTTTATTTATTATTTAACTTCGCCGGCGAATGTGCAATGTAGAAGTACCGACAAAGAAGGCTGCGTGCTGTATTGGTAAATTCTGAAAATATATTTATACCATTTAACAGAAAAAAACATTTTTATTTTTTGGTTGCCGCAGGGGTTGAACCCTGGCCAACGAGATTTGTAGTCAACGTGCTTACCACTTTGACTACAGCAGCCACTTGTTTAATTAAATGGACATATTTGAATAAGGAAAATTTAAGTGACCAACCCAAAAATTTGCATGAAACTTTTGTTACATCCAAGAAATGAACATAAATGGATTTACTTTATTCGCATGACTTAATGTTCATAAAGTAGGCATTTACAAATGTGTTTTCATCGTTTTTATTAAATCATCGTTTTATTAAATTAATTACATACACCAACACGATACATCGCTCGTTTACTAAAACAACGTTATAACTCAAAAAATACACTTTTTGAGAAAATCATGCAAAATTATTTGCTATACAGTAAATTATATTGTAAAAAAGAATTCAGATTAATATCTCTTATAATTTCCACATACGAACGAAAATACTGCCATTTCGTGCATAGAACCTACATATGAATTAAAAACTTTGAATTCGTTTTTCTCGAAACCAATTTTTTTGAGTTATGACGATGTTGTAGTAAATGAACGATATAATACTTCGGTTTGTTTTAAGTTTTTAGTAGAACCAAAATCGAATAACTCGGAACGTTTTTTTTTGCATACAATAATACAATAATTATGTTTTAAAGTTTCTAGAGTTTTTAGTTCGTGAACGACCTAGTTCCGTTGAGCGAATAGTGGAGTGCTTTTTTTACCGAAATCTTTTAGCTCAGTTACTTAGCGCGTTTTCTTTGTAAAGGCAGAATTAGTCTTTACTTTCCGTTCCGTGACGAATCAGCTGATCGGTTTCTGTTAAATGGAAAATATGTATTTGTGATTTGTTATTACTTTGACGTTCTGTTCTGTTCCATTCGAATCAGTAGAAAATAGAATTCAACGTTAAGTTACTTGAATAGCAACAGAAAGTAAAGACTAATGAGGCCTTAGGATTTATAAATGCATAAATTTACTTGCTATAAATAAAAGTATTCACATTTAAGCAAATAGAAAATTAAAACTTGGGTGAAAATATTTCTTTTAAAATCATGAAATGTATTACTAGTAACCAATATTTTTTTTAATTTTAACGGCTTACAAAAATAACGTCAGATAAAAGTGCATACTTAACATTTAAATTGTTTTTTAATTTCACATTTTTTCATTAGTATATATAAATATGTTTTTAATTTGTGATAAACTTATTACAGAAGCAAAACAAAATATAGCTAATTCTGTGTAAATTAAAAACAGTTCACTAAAAGTCTTATGAGCTAAACAGATCAGCTGAATTCGCTTAATAGTTTTAAGTTCAGTGAGTGAGCTATTGAACTAAAATCAATTGAGCTAAGTTAATCAGCTTGATTTGCACAATTGTTTTTAGCTTAATGAATGAGCTTTGAAAATAAATGAAGAAACTAGTTCGTTCTAATGAGCTGACCCTAAAAAAGCGTTCATCTTAAAGAGCTGATAAAACCCAATTCTAAACGTTTCTTCATGGTTTCAAATATTTCTTTAATATATTTTTAAACTCTCTTCATCTTTCCTCACAGCTAAGGTGAATTATTTAGCTTCAAAGTTCACTATAACAATAGAAAAAATTTAAAAGCAAAAATTTTCAAATATTTTTAATTAATGAATTCAAATTTACTTTTTCAGCTTTCATTTGTTAATTCAATTTCTAAAAAATTTTAGAAAGAAAAATTATTTACAGATGACGTTTTCCAAAGAAAACAAAAAAAATTAGATGCCAGCAAAATGGAATCCTACCTTTTCTAGATCGCTACATCCCTCATCAGCATTCTTCGCATCTAACCACTTTAATTTTTGGACATTGTTAACATCATCCATTTAACCAAGTAATCAACATTACTTTCGTGGGACGAAGTTCACACACAACCTAAAGCATTTCTTTGTTGTTCTCTCTGTGACTCATCTTCGTACATTCGTTTTTGCTTTTGCACCAACCCACTTGTTTCTTCACAACATTACAGTTGGTGATCCAGTATCATATTAACTGTTAATCAGTTAAGTAGACTTGTGTATAGTTCAATTTAGTGATCGCTCTTTTTAGTTCAAAGTTTCAAAATGAACTAGTTCAAAATTTAGTTCAAAGGCACTCTTTAGTTCAAAATCTCTTAGTTCAACTTCTGGTTCAAACGCTTTCTTTAGTGCAAAGCTCTTTTAGTTCAAATGTTCTTTTTAAAATATGATGGCAACAATACTGTAGCATTGCCATAACGAATGTTAAATTAAATGCGTGGCAGCACTAATTTCATCTCGGAAATAGTCAAAAAGAAAACAAAGACATGGATTCTAGTTTATCTTGTCTGGTAGTTCAAGTACTATGTATAGTTCAAAAATGAACTAGGTGTTCTTAAAAGTATGAACTAGTTCACTTTGTTCAATCGTTGGAGTCGTTCAAATCAACTAGTTCATTTATGAACTACTCAAGTCTACAGTTAAGTAGGAATGTAAAATATGCTGTGCCTGCGTATTTTTATTTTTTTGTAAATTTTTTTCTAATCAGGATTTGAACTGTGGATATTATAAATGAATTAAAATTTGTTTTTTTTTAATAAATTGTTATTTGAACTATTTAGTTACAATAACAAAATCAAATAAATTTACAAAACATTGTTTTATTTTAAAATTTAAAAATGAATTATGCTTTAATAATTTCAATTACTTAAATTCAGAAGAGCAGACAAAAAAGAAAAAAACTTGCGTAAAAAATTACATACATTTTTTCATAATAAACCGTAAACTTTTTGAATAAGCAAAAGTTTAAAGCAACATTAATAAATTAAGAGCAAAAGGGCTGAAAGTTTACAAGGAAATTTTAATTTTAATAAAAAATATACAAAATATTTTTTCTGTTTCTCTTTTTAAGACGTACAATACAACATTATGAGAGTTGTATAACAGTGTAAGTAGTTAGATTTGATGTTGTTCTTTGTCCTCTTTACCAAAGCAGTTTCACCTAAAGGATTTGCTTTTATTTTCTTTTTTTCTATGATTTGAATTTAAAAAATACAATATTTTTACTGAACGCTTTGTTTCTTTTTTTTTAAGATGAAATTTATTTGTTGATTTTTCTCTTTCTGTACCTTTTCTCATGCTTTGGTTTTAGCATTAGGCATTAAATAAAATAAACGTAACCAGGTCTCCTTTATTTGATTTATTCGATCATAAGCCATGTTATAGCATTTCATTTTATGTGTGTTTGTATTATTGAAGCATTGCATGTAAAATATTTTCCTATTCAAATATTTTTTTTGTGCGACAATTTGTTCTTTTTTTTCTAAACGTGAATGAAGTCTCTTTTTAGCTTTCAATCAAGAAAATGTTTCTCAGTTGTATTGAAGTTTGGCAGTGATAGCTACGGTCTTGTATTCTACATCCTCAAATTTAATTTAATAATGTTTTAAATAAAAGATGTAAGAAAAAATTATTTTTATTCCTGGATAATTTAGAAAAATTTTAAAAACACGAATTTTTTTATGAAATTTATTAAGAAAAACAGTAGGTGCAACTTGTATCCGCAAATGGTGTATTAAATTCTCAATATAGATTTGCAACTGAAAAATTTCAAGAATGCATGATGCACCCTGTCTGTTTTGTTAGAGTTGGTTGGCACACAAAATAAAAAATAAGAAATTATATGGCATCTGATTATTAAAAGAATATGTAGAGAAACTGTCTTTGTCCAAGAAGCTTTATTTGGACATAATTTAGCTTTCGTTATTAAGGAGCTTGGACTTACATATGAAGCAGTATTTAATGCGAGTGAGTCTAGACATAATTGGAAACTATTGGCGGAAACAATTTACTAACATAATTTTGTACAAAAGACCAGTAAAACGAATTTTTCTCTACAACATATAATTTGGACTTCCATTAGACATCTAATACTAAATAAATAAAGAAAATTAAACATATTAATTTTTTTATAAATTTACCTACTGGTTATTTTTTACAAACCGTCACTTATTTCGCATAATTGTATTGAAAATAGAAACTAATTTTTATTTGCGAAAGAAATATTCGCTATATAAAGTGACGGCTGAATTATGATTATTTAAGCTAAATAAAGCCACTATTTATTATCAACATTTTTATTGAGTCTTTTATTTTTATTTATTAAATTCTTTTTTCTGAATTTTCATTCAGTCATTGTTCAATTTTTTTTTTTACCAAATTTTTCTTAGATATAATTGAGGATTTTAAGCACATTTCAAAATAAATTGAGATTAGAGAATATTTAATTTCCCATATTTTTTTTTCATAATAATTTTATAACGAAAGTTTTAAGATTTAAAGCTTGAATTTCTATTTTTTTCTCAATTTATTAGTGTAATTTTCAACTTAAGTCAAAATTTTTCTAATATAAAATAGAAATTTTCATTTAGAAATTTCTTTATTCCAAATTAACAATCTTAGTTTCATTATAGATTATTTTCAACTTCAAATTGGAACTCTTAATTTCAATTACAACGAATGGCGTGGAAGCAGAAAAGTATTCAAATAGGCCTTTTGTGCCTTAAATTTTAATATTGCCCTGTTAATGGAGCGTTTTAATCGACCCAACTGCTTTTAAAATGCTGTTTTGTTTTCCATGTTCTTTCTGGTCAGCAATGCTTTGTATACAGCGAAATGCTTTCGACTTATAAACTTTACCGGGTATGAATTGCTTTTCGTTGTGTAAATTCTAGTGTAATAAAAATTTTCGATTCAAAAAAAAACATAAATTTAAAATTAAAAGTACAATGAAAGGAATAAAAAATTTTCTTAAAATGAGCTAAAATTGGCTTTAACTAATCAATAATTTATCTAAATTTAGGCAAGAATAAAAAAAAAATAATGTAAGGAATGAAATAAAACATAACATGCTGCAAGTTAGAACAGCACAAGTCTTTTATGTGCAGTAAAGCTAAAATATATTTGCAGCATAAAAAGTGAACATGACTAAAATAGTTATGGAGCTAAAATTTAAGAAAAATAAATTTGCATTAAAACAAAACAAGAACTAAATTTAAGTAAAAATTTCAAAGAAAACTCTGGTAGAGTTTATGAGACGATACAGAAGATATAAGAATTTGTTGCATATGTATAAGTGCTATAAAATTTGAGCTCTTAGTTTTTATTTTCACACGCTGCGTATGACTAACGTAAATAATTTATTACTTATACGGCCCGAGAGAAAAGATCCAAGCTAACAGCAAATTACAATATATTTTTAAAATCCACCAAATGAGAGTTAGACCCACATATGAAGGGTTCTGTGTTACGTATGGGCCACCTTTAAATTTTTAACTTTGTCTTTCTTTATAAGATAAGACGGTATACGGTATGAACATATGTTTGTGCTCCTTAGTAATGGAATCCTAAAGATGGCTAGAAAAACAAACAAAAAAATAATAACAAAAAATTTACAATAAAATTTTAGCACAGAAAATAACTGAGAGTAATGCTTGTTACAATGACAAATTATTAGTCGCAAATATTCGTCGCCAAAAATAAAACATATTTGTTTATATAAATATGCACACAAGGGATGTATTCCTATTTTTAAGCCAGCGAACGACAAACAAATCAGTGCAATGTAAACATATTTCGCTTTAGTTTCAAAGTATTTAAGTAGCAGTATTAATATTATTTTTGCTTCTATTTTTTCTTTTGTTTTATTTTTTTAAGTATTAATTCTTAAAATTATCGCATTCCCGGGATTTCCCAGTAATCCCTGAAGTAAAAACATTTCTTAAAGAAAACAAGTTTATTCAATAAAATAAGATTAAAAAATTCATAGTTTTATTAAAACGTAAAAAAAACAATAAAAATAAATATTAAATAATAGTATTAACAGTTTTTAAAACTTAAAAATAATTCAGTTGACAAGACATACGTATCGATATCTTAATATAGAAAGGCCCTGACTCTTTTTTTTTTTTATTATTCAATAAACGATTCTCTAATGCACTTTTAAAAGATTAAAAAAGTTGTAAAACTATTAAATAATTTCTAATAAAAAATTTCTAACTACAAAACTGTAGTTTTTTATCAAGTTTTTTTTTCTTTTCCGGAAAGAAGGGCAAACGTTAGTTAGGGTCTTTTTATATTAAGGTAACGATTTGTATATTTGTACTATATAACGAGAGATAACAAAGATAAAAATACTGAAAAAGTATTTTATTAATTATTTTTCGAAATATATGATTTCAGAGCTGCATTTAACAATTCACTAGACATGCTGTTGCTTGTTTTCGTTGCAAAATGTCCAGCAATCGAAAAAACCCTTCCACTTTCTACTGAGGTATATTTTTCTGTCAACAATGCATTATAAAGATTATTCATGTTGGTGTTTCAACTGTTTGTGACTTCAAAAACTCAAATTTCTTTTTAAACAATTTATTAACCTCTAGTTCTGTTTTATATCTTACAAGCAGTGCCCACGACTTCGTCCGCCTATCATTTCTCATTGTCTTAAAAATAAAATTTAGAAAAAAGTATTATTCAGCAATTGTGTAGAGCTCTGTAAACAGTGTTAATAATCTGTCATCCACAACAATAAAATGTATTAATTCTAGTGCCACTATACCGATAAAATTGGGTGAGTTTACATTGGTATCTTTACTTTCTTTACGAAATGACATATTTTTATGAAATAAAAAGTATTTTATATTTGAACAAAGGTCTTAAGGGAACTTCTCACAAAATTGTATTCAAATTCATTAAGCAGTTTTTACATAATGTGAACACAGACAGACAAAAATTCTAAAAAATAATACGAGGGCTGCTATATATATTTCTGGCCTGGCAACACTGAGTGCTGCCAAGTGCAATCTGACATTTCCATTGGAAAGTTTGTCATTTTTAAGCATAATCGTACTCAAAACGTTTTGACGTACGACTATTATTTGTGTTGTTTACAGTGACTTGAAAAAATTAATATAGAAAAAAAATGGAATTAACTCGTGAACATTTTCGTGCCATCATTTTTCACAACTTCCGACGTGGATTATCACGACAAGAGTGCATTGATGAACTTAAATCTTTGTATGGCGATGAAGCTCCATCCTATAGCACTGTGAAAAATTGGTATAATGAATTTAATCGTGGCCGAAGCTCGCTCAAACAAGAATTCCGTGAAGGTCGTCCAAAAACGGCTGTTGTGCCAGAGAACATTGATGCCGTGCGTGAACTCATAATGCAAGATCGACATGCGACATACCGAGAGACAGAGACATCATTGGACATTTCTTCCACCAGCATATATTCGACACTGCATGAACACCTGGCCGTAAAAAAGGTTTGTTCTCGTTGGATCCCGCACAATTTGAAAGTCGCTCAATAAAAGGCTCGTGTCGATTGGTGCAAAAATATGTTGCAAAAATACGATTGCGGTGCTTCAAAAGACGTTTAAAAGATCGTCGCAGGTGACGAATCATGGATCTATGCGTATGAGCCCGAAACGAAACAACAATCGACCATGTGGGTTTTCAAAGACGAGCAAAATCCAACGAAAGTTGTTCGTGGAAGAAGCACTTCGAAGCAAATGGTCGCCTGTTTCTTCGGCAAAACTGGTCATGTGGCGACTGTTCTGCTTGAGCAACATATGACGGTCACTTTTGAGTGGTACACTACAATTTGTTTGCCTGAAGTCATCGAAGAAATTCGAAAAACCAACAAGAGAAGACGAATCATTGTTCACCATGACAATGCGAGCTCTCATGCATCGGCTCAAACCAGAGCGTTTTTGACCGGCCAAAACGTCGAATTAATGGGTCATCCGCCGTACAGCCCTGACTTTGCACCTAATGACTTCTTCTTGTTTCCGCACATTAAGAAAAAACTGCGTGGTCAACGATTTTCGTCGCCAGAAGAAGCTGTTGAAGTGTTCAAAAACCATGTTTTAGAGGTGTCTCAATCGGAGTGGAAAAAGTGCTTCGACAACTGGTTTGAGCGCATGCAAAAGTGTATAAATTATGCTGCAGAATACTTTGAAAAACAATTAAACCATTTTTGATCATAAATATTCGCATTTTCACTATTAGGCCAGAAATATGTAGAGCAGCCCTCGTAGTGTTTTGTATTTCATATCAAATACTATCTACACCAACATTAAAATTTTTTTAAAAATGTTTCATTTACAGATATACAGATGTAGTAGAATTCACACGCAACGAGGTATTTGAAATTTTTTAAATGTAAAATTAAAAATATTTGAAAAACAATCAGTATATTTTTTTAAGTGCTAATGGTTTCAAACTTCCCGTTTCCCGGGAATTTAGTTAAAATTATCCCGGGAAATTGTAGATAGCTTCCGAACCCTAATAGTCACCCTATCAGCACAAACAAGAAACAACTTTAAAAATTTGGACATCGACATGTAATAAATTATTTTTTTTTAATGTACTACACATCTTGATGTTATTCGTAAAATTTTATACTAACTGCCGGTTTTACTTAGTTCGAATGACACAATGTACAGATAACGTATTTACGAATAATTTTCTTTCCTAAGCGAAATACATAACAACCTCTGCAGAATCTGATTGACTTCTGAGTTGTCACGATTATTTTTTTTTCAACCAGTTTTATTTTCGTTTTTGCAACATTTCTTGCTGTTATCCTTATTTAGTGATGTCAGGCGTTTAAAATGTTTTTGTTTTTTCTTACAAGCCGATTCAATCATTTTTTTAAGTTTGTTTCCATTAAAATTCAAGATTTAATAAAATATTGTGTTCTTATTTTTCTAAGAGTGTGTCTACTGCAGCAAAAAATGTTTAAGAATTAAAATAAATTAACTAATTTTTTAGCTAAGAGAGTCTTTTTTTAATTTAATAAATTAAAAACTATTTGCAATTTATTAAATTAAAAAAGGACTCTCTTAGCTAAAAAAAATTAGTTAATTTATTATTAAAAAGGAGTCAAAAAAATAGTTATTTTAATGTTTAAGAATTTTAAATTAACAAGCTCTTCGAAAAAAACGAACATATTTTATGATTTAAAATAGACTTGTGTAGTTCATAAACAAACTAAATTATTTAAACGATTCCATCGATTGAACTAAGTAAACTAGTTCATACTTTTAAGTAAACCTAGTTCATTTTTGAACTATACTTTGTATTTGAACTACCAGACAAAATAAACTAGAATCCATGTCTTTTTTTTTCTTGTTGACTATTTCCGAGATGAAATTAGTGCTGCCAAGCATTTAATTTAACATTCGTTAAGGCAATGCTACAGTATTGTTGCCATCATAGTTTAAAAAGAACATTTGAACTAAAAGAGCTTTGAACTAAAGAAAGCGTTTGAACTAGAAGTTTAAAGTTGAACTAAGAGATTTTGAACTAAAGAGAGCCTTTGAACTAAATTTTAAACTAGTTCATTTTCAAACTTTGAACTAAAAAGACCGATCACTAAATTGAACTATATGGCACAAGTCTATTTTAAAAGTATGTAAATTAATTACAAATAATGAATCCATTTTATATTTAGATTTTCATCCAACTTTTGTTGTTTATATTTTGATTTATTATTTTTGAAAACTTGTTTTTAATTTTTAACTATGCCTTGAAAAAGAACTAGAAACATTTATTTCTATTCCTATAAATGATATACAGTCAAGGACTTAAGTCCTCATACATATCAAAATTTCATATATTCGACAAAAAAAAGTGCAAAAAATTGTGTACCAGACATATTTAATTCCATTTTAATTATGAAACAAAAACCATCATTTTCTTTTAACTCAAAAAATAACGGTAAATACAGAAAAACAAATCATAAAGATGGACAAAAGTATTCATACAATGTAGTCTCTTCTGTTTTAATCATAATTTCCAATACGGTTACTTTCTTGCAATCGAAGTAGGCCCCGTATCTGTTGAACTACTTTTATTTTTTTTTTTTGGTATTTTTGTATTCAAATAGTTTTTAATTATCAAGATTAGTAAGCGTAAAGAAAATGGCATCGATGTAAAAGATCTTTTTGTTCAAGACCGTAAAGCAGAAAAATCTAATTGCAAAATTAGCAATAATTTTAAAATACCTTTTGCCACTGTCCAATACATAATCAAAAAGTACGAAAATACTGGTTCGGTAAGGAATAAGCCAATATCTGGACGGCCGAAGAAACTCTCTAGGCGAGATGTCAGTTTTATTTTAAGAGAAGTGGCAACAAATCCGAGAATATCAGGGCCTAAACTTGAAGAAAAGTTTAAAAATGTTACGGAAGGGTATGCAAGCAGAGTTGTCCGCAGAAAGCCTTTAATATCTGAAAATAATCGAAAATTTCACCTTGAATTTGCAAAAACACACATTAACGAAGGCGCAGATTTTTGGAAAAAGGTATTGTTTACACATGAAAGCAATATTAACTATCTTGAAAATGACGGGCGTGGAAAAGTTTTGCGTAAAAAAAATACAGCACTTGAGCGAAAGAATATTGTGCCCACAGTGAAACAAAATGGTGGGGCGCCATTGCTGCATCTGGAGTGTGTTGGTTGGTGTTTATTGATGATATTATGGATCGATACTATTATAAACAGCTTTTAGAATGCAATTTGCAGCCATCAGTTGATATGTTGGGTCTTGGCCAACATTGATGCTAAACATGCAGCGAACGTTGTGAGAGATTTTCTGATTTATTATGCACCAAGACAATTGAAATCGCCTCCACAATCACCGGACCTAAACCCGATTGAGCACGTTTGGGATATTTTAAAGCGGAAGATCGGTTATGTTAGTGTTACCAACAGAGAAACGTTAAAAGAAGCATTAAAAAAGTGATGGTCCAAATTTATTCCTGACATGACTGAAAATATTGTCGCTTCAATGCCGAGACGTCTGTAGGCAGTAACTGATGCTAACGGTTGGCCAACAAAATATTAACCCTTTAAAAATCAATCTAAAATTTACTACTTTTTGGAAGTCAAAAACGTTTTTCTGTTTTGTATGAACACTCTTGTATATTTTTATAATTTGTTTTTTCTGTATTTATCGTTAGTTTTTTAATTGAATGAAAATGTTGGTTTTTGTTTTATAATTCATATGGAATTAAATATGTCTGGTACATAAAATTATTTTTATTGCACTTTTTGTTTGGCGAATATATAAACTTTTGGTATGTATGAAGACTTACGTCCTTCACTGTATACTACAAGACAAAATGATAAGGTCATTTAATTTTTTTATTTTGCAACTATTTAAATAGTATAGGATTGTTATATCATTTAAATTACTTTTTGTTCAAATGTTGTTTATACGCAAATTGAACAACAGAAAGCTAAGTATCATATTCAATGGAACTTCGGTGTAAGTAGTTGTTGTAAAAGCCATTATAAAGAAATTAGTCAATAATAAGTTATTATAATAAAATAAATTTCTTAAGATAATCACTCTGAAGCAATTATTTATTTATTTTTTTCACAAACCACAATCACTTTCGATTTAAAACAATTAATTGATTTCGAATATTTCAATAATAGGTAATTTAATTTTTTTACCATTTTTAAGTGCTTATAAAAATGTTTAATATAATTGAAGGAGTTTTTAAAAATAATAATACTGTAAAGAAGGCCAATTAAATTAATTGACAGAGAACGGATTAAAGTCGACGTTCTAGGCAATTGAGAAAGAAATCGTGTATAGAACAACTCAAAATTTAATTTAACTGAAAAATCACGGTGAATAGTGTTAAAAATAAAGTTTGCCATCATGAGCATTAAGTAATTGCTGTTTTATTCACAAGGTAATTAGTCGGAGGCAAGGTACTAAAATTTTGGGTATCAATCCCAAGCTCGCTGTTTGTTCCTGTATGCCACTGCCATTGCAAACATTGCACTAAAGTTAAGTAAGCACAAAAATTGAAATAAATTAAAATTTCACAACGTTTAGATGAGATTTTATTTTATTTCCTACATTTGTCTGATTTTGTTTTAAATAAGAATTTCAAAAAGAGATCTTTCAAAAAAAGATTGAAGAATAATATTTAATTTTATTTAGTCAGAATTGTATAATTAACTTAATTGACATTACTGTTTGACAATACATAGTTTGCTCCTTATTAACAGAAGTTGATTTATTTCCAAAGAGAGCAATAAGTTCTTTGGAGTAAGACAGTTTCTCTATTCATTCTCTTAATAATCTCAACTGACTCTAGCAAAACAGCTGACATTGGAAAATGCCTCAAGTCTTAGATTATAACTGTGCACTTTTTTTCGCCATATGACATTTTCTTTGGACAGCAACCATTGATTGATAGAGTGCAATTTTATTTTTTGAAATCAATAAAATAGAAGAAATAAATTTTTTTCCTCATTAAAAGCTTAATAATGTGTTAAAAAAAACCGAAAAAACATTCCAGGGAAAAGAAATATTTTGCTGACCGGTAATCTTAAAAAAGACTGTAGAAATTAAAACTCTTTATAATGATTATGCAAAGACTATAAATCTTATGGAGTGTTTGCCAGTGCTGTTACAGCACTAAATATGTTACAGTACTTTTTCAGTAACCAACTTCACATGGAAAGAAACTAAATAAATAATAAAATAAAATATTTTTTCAAGCTTAAGGTCAATTTTGATATTAAATATTTTCTTTATTTTTTTAAAATATCCAATATTTCACTATCCTCTGGATAGCATAATCAGGGATAATGAGTAACAAGAAACAAATAAAAAAACAAATCAAAAACATCCACAAGTGGATTTTTGGGAAAAGATATATTTTTATATTTTATCGTTCCGTTGGTAATTTCTACAATATCCACTTCCAACCCCATAAAGTACATATATTCTGATTTCTTATGCATAGCGAAGTCGATTCAACGATTTCCGTCTGTCCGTACTTGTTAGTGTTAAAAACAACTTTGCCAAGGCACTAGGTGGGCTAGAGAAAATTTAAATACGCCACATGATCAGACATAGTTTCGAAAGTTTCGCTACTGAAAATCAACAAAATCGATCCATGTCCTTCGAGGCAGCCCTTAGTTTTTCCATATCATTTTAAACAATGAAGTAACTCGGAACAAGAAAACAAATATATGAAGCGATAAAAAATTAAAAAAAAATAAGAAAAAAAAAATCCAAGTGAAAAAATTTGCGCTCGCCCATATTTTCGAGTTAAGGGCCTCGGAACTTTTCATAGAAAAGTACGATTGTGCACCATATTTTTTAAAATATTAATATGGGTATCATTTAAAAGCTTTTGGAGATATATTTCAGAAAATACTAAAATTTTTAAAAAATGCTTAATCCATTAAGAGTCACTGATATTTTTATGTATTTTTTTTTTTTTTTTAAATTCTGTCACCTTAAGATTTGTGTTTTTGATTGGAGTTACTTCACTAAAATAAATTTACATTTAAATATGTATGTATGTTGAAGGGTATATAAGATTCGCCATAATATAACACTCTTACTTGTTTTATTTAAATATTTCTACTCGCTACTTTGTTTGCAGATATTTTGATATTTTTAGCAAAAATTTATTTTTCTGTTTTCTCTTTTCCCTTTTAATTTGTAAATAAATAATTTTTAATGTTTGTTTTAAGCAAATTTTTTTTTGATCTGAGATAATATATTTCTATTCTTTACCGGCTTCTTACGTTCATGTTAATAAAAAAACTAGATATTATATGCCGAGTTATAGCTAAAGAACAACATAAAAATATTTACATCAAAGTGTTAAGTAATTGTAAAATTTACAATTTAAAGTCTTAATTTTTGTGGCATTTCCATTGTTTTTTTTTTAATCCGGTACTTAAAGCATATTCTGGTTCTAGGAAGTTTGATTTTTTATTATTCTGTTTTTATTTATTTAGTTTATTAATTTTTGAAATAAAATTTTACTTTTTCAGCTTAAGGTTCATTTTTATTTTAATTACTAAAAAAAATATTTACAAATGTTTGCGGACGTTTTTCAGAAAACAAGAAAAATTAGACGCTCTTTCAGGACCGCCAAATCCTTTGTCAGCATTCCTCGCATCTTTATACCTGTAAATAAGAATACGAGGAGTATTCATATCAATATATAATTACATTCTGCCAGCGTCTAATTTTTCTTGTTTTCTTTGGAAAACGTCCGCATAAATTTGTAAATAATTTTTTCTTTCTAAAAAATGTTTAGAAATTAAATAAAAATAAACCTTAAGCCAAAAAAGTAAAATTCTACTTCATTTATAATATCCACAACTCGAATCCCAGTTAGGGAAAAAATAAAAAATTTATTTATTTTTTATTTTATTATTTTATTTATTTATTTATTTATTTTTTTTTTTTTTTTGTGAATTTTTAGCACTCTTTTTCCCACTTTCATTAAAAAGATGATGTAAATAAACAATAAAATGATTCAATAAAAATTAACATCAGCACAAAAAGCGTATTTTAATTATTCTTCAAATATTAATTTGTTTAATACGTATTTTTTGGTGAAGTTTGAGTTTTATTTTTCACATATTTTTGATTGTTAAATGAAGTTTTAATGAAGTTGTTGAAATTTTGGTACAATTTTTTTTAACAAAAAAATAATTTTCAACTTTGTTGGCACTTTTTAAAATTTCGGTTTTTTTTTTTTTTTTGTATTTTTGTTTTCGCCAAATATCAAGGTTTTTGGAGAAAATTCAAGATTTTAGATGTTATAAAAAAAAATGTGTCTTAATAAATTTCCAATTTGAAACGAAATGCACATATTTGGTACAAGTTTAATTTATTTTGTAAAAATAAAGTGTTTTTTGTTAAAATTTTCGTGATATTTGGATACTAAAGTTCAGATTTTAAATTTTTAGCTCGTAAATCTCCAATTTGGCTAATTTTTAGTAGTTAAATTTTAACAACTACAACTGGCAGATCAGTGTGCTAAAAATTTCAAGAACAAATGGAATAACAAATCTATTTACGCCAGTTTTTTAAATGACATAAATTTTTTTAATAAAATATTTAAGAAATTTATGCCGCAAATATTGCAGCTTCTGAGTTCCTACACATGCTTTTTTACACAATTTAGCATTTAAAAAAATATGTTTTTAAGGCTGCGAAAAAATTTTTAATTTTAAAAAAGAAAAAAAAAATCGAAGATATTTTTTTGCGATAAAACTTATCAATATTTTAAAATAAAACACAATTATAAAAATATATATATTTTTTTTTTAATTACATTAACACATATTAAAGTTTATACAAACATTTTTATTTTTTCCTAAGTATTTTATTTTTTTATTTGCACTTTAAAATTTTTGTTAATTAAGTTTAACAGAAATTATTTCTTTTGATTTAGTTTCATCTTTATTACACTTCTTTAACCGTTATATTTCATTAGTTTTAAACATTTTTAATTTTTTCGCACCGTTTATTTAGAGATCCTTCACGTGCGAATGTCGCGCAGCAACTGTTGTGTTGCCACAAATGCAGCATCCTTAAATAGTCAAATTTATTTTAAACAAAATTGTTTGTTGCTGTTGTGAAGTAAACGGCAAGCAATATTGCTTTTGCTGTAACTGTAACTGTAGGTGTAGGTGTAGGTGGATGTGTGTGTGTTTTAATGTCTGTGTAAGTTATGAATGAATGAATTCATACAGGTGCGTGCGTAAACAGAGGCAGAGCAGATGAAAATAGATAAGAAAAAATTCGTGTGGATTGTATTTCCTTTCGGTTTGCATTTTTATATTTTAAAAATAATGTTTACAATGCCAACATAGTTTTATAGCAGAAAATGTTTGGGGGTTGTTGTAAAGCTTCTTGGTTTAAGTATCTGCTAATTGGTAAAAGAAATCACTAAATTAAAGTTGTAAAAGCTCCTGCAAAAATAATATTTTTTGCAATTTTAATTGGTTAAGTTTTTTTCAAAATTATTTATGGATTCTATAAAATAATTAAACTAGCAGTAGGTTTTTAAGTCTTAAATCCAGCAATATACATATGCGAAAATAACGTCTCATAGGAAGACTATTTAATTTTTATTTTTTTGGTATGTTACAGCGGACATAATGGGCCTGTTCATAAGTGTATCAGCCACTGCGTTTCATAAACATTTTTTTTGTATACCTTTGCCTCTCAGTTGCTTATGATGCTTTTATTTGTTATTTCATTTTTGAAACTTTTAATGTTGAGTAACAGAAGGCACACATATGCAAATAAGTTGGAATATTTTAATTTCATTGAGATATATCCAGGGAAGGAGAACTCTCTAATGCGATGGGAACGAAAAATAAAAGCGTTCTTGCACTTGTTTTTTGCATCTTGCGATAGCAAAAGAGCAAACGCAAATAAAGAAAATCTATTTTATATTTTTATACCCTTCACCAAAAAAAAAATTGGAAAAAGCATTTATCTAAGTTTGTCATTCAGTTTATAATTTTTTTAACATCCATGTCCTACCCCATAAGGAAAATATATTTTGAGGTCTTATGCATAGCGAAGTCGGTTGTCCGTCCGTGTTAGTGTTGAAATCAACTTTGCCAAGGCACTAAATGATCTAGAAAAAATTTATATACGCCAATCGATCAGACATAGATTCGAAAATTTTGCTATTGAAAATCAGCAAGACCGGCCCACGCCTCTAATTTTTCTATATTACTTGGAACAATGAAGTAAATCCAATCAAAAAAAAAAAAATAAATGGAGCGATAGAAAACTAAAAAATAAGAAAAAAAACATCAAGTAAAAAAATTGGCGCTCTCCCATATTTTCCGATTTATGGGCCTTTGAGATTTTTATAAAAAATCTCGATTGTCAATATGGTCAATATAGGTATCATTTAAAAGATTTTGAAGAGATCTTTCAGGAAATGCTAAAATTTAAAAAAAAAAACTTAAACCATTAAGTGCCGATAACACTTTTAGGTGTAAAATGATATGTTGTCTTTATTTTTTTTACTTTTTAATTGCTTTTGAATCGGCATCCAACATGGAAAACATGTATTTCGAATCCAAAACAGCAAAAAGTTTGCATTAATATATAAATTAACTAATTATTCGTCCAACAAATATTTGCGTTAAATGCGTTCATATGCGCCGAATATATTGAGATGTTGAATTTTCTGCAGCTGCAGCACTGCCGCTGCGCAAAGAACACAAATGTAGTGCAGACCCTACCTATATTCAAGCATTTTAAATATTCTTGAACCTTTCAGATAAGATCAAACGTTATTAAAATCGATTAAGCCGTGACTTTTCGTGTTCCCCTGCATGTAATTTTATTAAAATCAGTTCAGGCGTACCAACAAACAAACTTACAAAGAGATTAATAATATATATCAGGGGTGTTTCTCTGTGTTTTGATTCAAAGTAAAAAAACTTTCAAAACACATAGCATAAACTATACAAATTCTAATTATTTTCTTTTCGAATCGAAGTACAAAGTAGCCCCTTAGATTAGATATAGATATTCACCCTTATTCTGTTTGGCGTCGTCAATTTTAAGACATCAATTAAATACAACATCAATACTAATTTGGTATTCCCTAACAGCTTAATGACGACGTTGACGGTTTATCGATAATATAAATAAGTAAAATACACATATCTAATATTTGTGACAGATGAATCAATTTTTTTTTATATTATGTTAAGAAGGCGTTGTGGAAAGTTTAAGTTTTCTAAAAAAAAAATAATAAAAATTTTAAAAAACAATTAAATTAAAAAGTCTAAGGGTCATTATTGCAACTTGCCGTTAAAGGTATGATTTTAGCTGCTAGATATAGAGCTTTGCATTAATAAAACTTTAAATTTTTAATGTTATTATTTAATGGATAAAAAAATAAGTGAAGTTTTTAATGTGCAAATCCATTTATCAGTCCGACAAGTTGTAATAATGCCTCTGCGAAATTCTCTAGCAAGGAATATACTTTTTCTATCTCTTACATTAATTTTTTAAATTTGCAGGGTTTAATAATTTGAGTGTTTCACATTTCCTTTATGTTATTTTATATGTTTCTTACTTTGCTTTTTTAATATCGCCGTACCCTTTATATTTTTTTTTTTAAGTTTTCTTTAGCACACGACACAACGCAACACCAAAAATGGCGACGACAAACTAAACGGCAACATCAACATCAATTGTTCTTAGGGAATACCAAACATATGTCGACAGTCATCGATTAATGACAATATTGACAACGGGAATACCGATTTACAATAAACGAAGAAAAACGACGTCGTCTTGTGTTGACGACGCCAAAGAGAATAAGGGTGATTAAATTGTAGGAGAACAAATTCTGGTGTCACAAAGTATAATTATTCCATCAAAATTATTTGGTATCGACAGCAAGGATTTGACCCCATAATTTTGGATTTATTTTTAATAAAACAATACTATTTAGTTTTAATTTATTTAAACGCTTTATTGAAAACTTATTTCTTTCTTAGTTTTGTTAGTTTTTTGAAATTGTGCCACCAGTTGATAATAAAGCGTCGTATAGAAATTTATATATATAAAAATCTGGACGCCCACACACATTTATTATTTCAAATGTTTCGAATTTATTTAACTTATTTTGTTTAATGTGTGTAATTGCAGGCATTTTGTTCTTTTAAAAATTCACTTATTTTATACATTTAAAAATTAATTAACAATAATCATGAAAATAATTAAAAATAACTTAAGAACTAGAGGTATAAAAATAATAAATAAAAATAATTAATAAATTTATAAATGAACCATATGCCAATGTTTACATTTAAATTCATTAATTTTATCTGTAATATTTATATTATTATGGATTAAAAGAAATAATTATTTATATTTTTATAATTAAGAAAATAAATTAAGATTTAAATATTTAAAGATATTTATTAATAGATAACTGCTTTTATAAAGTGTTAAGAAACATAATCTATTATTAATATGATTATATTATTTTTATACAAATTTATAGTAAAAATTTCAGACATGCTTACGAATGTTGAGAGCTGGTGATGTTGATGAGGTTGTTGTTGTTGTTGATGAGGTTGTTGTCGGTAGATATTTTCAGCATTTTATTGATTTTTTCAGTTTAGTGCAACGTACTTTCTTTCCATTTAGATGGATCTCATCTTGTTCCGATATTTTTGGACTGAGTTGTTAGTTGTATTTTACTCCTTCTCAACTTCATCTGGAGAGATTTTTTCCAACAGGCGGCAACAGTTGTGTTTCTCTTTATTAAAGTTCTCAGAGAAAAAACAAACATTTAATTAGTTTACTTTTTGCTTTTGTTTGTGTGTGTTTTAGTAGAAGTTGTATAATTATTTTATCTAATGTTAAACTATTTTTTTTTTTGTTTTTTTTTCCAAAAAATTTTGTTTTCTTTTTTTTTTTTTTTTTTTTTTTTTGAATAAAAACTTTGGAAAAGTTTACAATATATATAAAAAAAATTGTTTTGTGTTAACAAAAAATTTTAACAAAAAGACATTACAACAAATTAAAAAAAATAAATATATTAAAAAAAGAAAAAGTTATTGTTAACGACAAAAAATATAAAACAGAAAAAAGTGAGAAAAGATGCATCATTTTCTAACACAAAATAAAAGAAACATTATTTTTGTTTGTATATTTTGGGAGGAAAAATGATTAGTGGTTTTTTCTGAAACTCTTAAATAATTTTCATATGGGTAATAATGAGGTTATTTAAAAATCATCGCTTATTTGGTTTGAGTGTTCATTATTTAAGGTTGGGCTTGTTAAATTAAAATTGTCTTTGTAATTTTTTCAATTTATCAATTTATCCCTTTTTAGAATTCTTTAAATTTATCACTGATTTTAATATTTTGCTAAATAGTTTTTCAGTTTTTTTTTAGATTTCTCAAAAATTTTGATTGATTTTTTTTAATTATTTAATTATTTTATTTTTTATTTATTATTTGATTTCTGCTTCAACCGTTTAATCAGCAATTAAATTTATTTGACTTCTGCTTCAGCTGTTTAATCAGCAATTAAATTTATTCATATTCCTTTCAAAATATCGAATTTTAAATTCATGAAAAGGCTTTCTAGAGCTGCCGAATTTGTCTAGCTTTTGTAGTTCTTAAAAATTTACATCCGTTTTAAACTTCTTTGTGACATTTTCCAATGAATTTTCTAACGACAGCTTCTTGACACATTTCGAAATGCAAAACGTAATTTATGATTTCGTAATAAAATATTTGCAAACAGTATTTTCCATTGAAAACTTTATCGAAATTGCTTAACTTTGACTCAGATCGAGAAAACTTTCTTCTTATATTCGAACTTTTTTGAGCTCTTGGATGTCATCCGCTCTGCTTTCTGTATCTTCGCATTATTGGTCTAAAAATTTCAGCAGCCTCTTTACTTCTCCTCGGTATGTTAAGTTTTTCTGCTTTTTAAATCTTTACTTAGCTTTAGATCCTTCTTTATTCTGCTTAAGAGTCTGGTAAACAGAGTCTAACAATCCAAATCAATTTTCTTTATTTCTGCATTTTGAATTCGCATACACATTTCGTATTTGCTTTCTTTCAAATATGCTTTTTCCAGTAACTGCTAATTAGAATAAATCTTCGACTACAAAAGTTATACCAACGACGTTTTCCACGTGACTGTTTAATCCTTGGATTTCAAAAATTTTCATAAAAGTTTGTAACTTCAAATAACGTTCTTCGAATTCCAAAACATTTGTGGGATTTTCACTCCGAGTATTACGAAGACGATTAGCTGATTCCGTCAAGTCTGTGCGACTCTAGTTGACGTTTTCAAAACTTTAATTCATTTCAAATTGCGTAAACAAATGCGTATCGTTAATGAAAAATTGAGTGTTGATGTTGAGAGAAAGTTTTGAAAAACAAGTATTTCAAGTATTTCATTGTTGTTTTTGTATGTTTTAAGCGAAGTTCGTTATTTTTTAAATAAAATGAAATGGGGACACAATGAAGCAAACCGTACGCCGTTTTTTTTTTTTGTTTTTTTTTTTTTTTTTTTTTTTTTTTTTTGTAATGATTTGACTTTTTATATGAACATTTTTTAAAAGAGGTTGTGTAATTTGAAACTTTCTATTACCTCGGTCAATTGCGAAAAATGTCATTTATAATTTAGGGCAATTTTTGCTGGAATTTAAAATTCAGGGACTTTGTAAAATATTGTGTCCAAAATGGATTGATTATAAAAATTGGCACATTTTTTAAGGGAATAAATTGATATTTATATAAATCACATCTTTTTCAAGGTGTGTTTATTGCTTATTTTTTCCTTAATTTGTTTTTTTTTTTTTTTTTTTTTTTTTTTTTGTAGGTTGAGCTAAAAATTTTGTTTCTTGCGATTATGGTGGATTTTTTAAATTTGTTGTTGTTGTTTGACAATTGGTTTTACGAAGAGAGAACGCTTTTTTAAATATTTTAAATTGTAAAACGCTGTAGGCTTCCTTTTTTTTTAAAGAGTTTAACTGTTTTTGCTACATTAAAAACAGCGGGTTGTAAGGCTAAAATATGTAACGAAATTAAACAGTTAACTCTTTTTCAATTGTTGTTTTCCATATTCTTTAACGTTATGAAGACGAAAAGGTTGGTTTCTAAAACTTATATCTTATTACTTCATATTGCTAAGGTTGAAGCAATTTTACAATCAATTTGTGTTTCATTGGTACCTACAAATGGTAAACTAAAACCAGTCAACCATTCCTTACACTTATCGCTGGATTCAAAAGCCAACAATTCAGTTATATATTCGATGTTTAAATTTGGCCGATAACTAAAAACAGAATAGAGATTTAACAAAAAATTAATACAATCGGGTATGTGATAGAAATCGATCGATACGAAAACATTCGTTTTTAAATGGTGTGATGAATTTCGTTTGATTTCAACATACGACAAAACGATTGTTTTTAAATTGATCGATTTCCGTTACAAACAATTTTTAGAAGGAAATTAACTTACGCTTTAATAATTGTTTTTAAGGCAGCTTTGCGTTCTCTTTCGATAAACCAATCAATAAGGTGACCAGCCATTAAGGGTGCAGTTTTATATAACCGAAATAGCTTGCAGTAATTGCCCATAGCCCAGGCGGAACGAAATTGCATTGCATAAGCAATAGCAGGATTTTCTCGTTGAGCTTGTGTTATAGAACGTAGAACAGTGGTAGTGTCTAGTAAGAAAAAAAAAACTTTAGCTAAAGATGCTTTTAGCTACTTTATTAAAAAAGAAAATTTACCCAAGGTATTTTTGGTAAATATATAATACAATATACGATAAGCTGTAAATTCCAAAGTATTCGCACTCGTACCAACTTCACTGTACAACATCTTTAATTGGGTTTGGCACTGGTTGAACTCTTCATGATCACCTTTTTCCATTGCGATGCGGGCATGTGTTTCATATACTTCTACCGTGAACTTATCGCGTATACCTTGGACCTAGAAACAAAATTAATCAAATAAAACAAATTTTTCGATATGAGATTGTACTTACAGTTAAATCTTGTCTAATAGATTTGAGTTGATCACAAGCATAGAAATAATCCTGATTTGAACGCCACTTTTGTTTTACATTTTCCAGTGAATGTACCAATACTTCAACGGGCCTCACTTCACAGGGCGCTGGAGCTTTGGTCAGACGCAAAAATGACTTTTCCAAATCGCCACAAGTACCAACAATATGTAAATCGAAAAGATCAATATTTTCTCCATTTTCCGTATCGTCAACATACAAACGCGAATTATTAAATTTCTTAATATTTTTATTATTTGCTCCTTTATTTAGTTGGCCGAAAGGAGAACTTGCCACGGCTACTATGGCTTTCTTGCTACCATTCTGAGAAAAACGTGCCGCTCTTTGTTGAAGACGAGCAGAGTCGTCATCTACAGCGCCACCAACAGAAGAGGAATAAAACGGTGCCTTAGATTTACCATTGCCATTGGCAGTGTTCGAATCATGTTTTTTGTTCTTCTTATTTTGTAGTTTTTGTTGTTTTTTGCTAAGAAAAGATGTGTTATTGGAAGGAGAGGGAGAGGAAAGTGGTATAAAACTAGAGGAAGACGACGAAGAAGATGAGGAACGACGCATTTTACGGGGACGTATAGGCGAAGAAGAAGATGAGCGAGAACGTGAACGCGAACGCGACCGAGAAGTACGTTTATGACGATATTTAGACGATGAGGGAGAACTGGAAAGTAAAATTAAAGGTATTTTTTTATTAGTTTTATTTTTGAAAAAAAATCCTAAAAATGTTATTTCTTAACATAATATTTATTATAAAGTAGCAGTGCCCACGACTTCATGTCACTTCTAATTTCCATAAAATTAAAATTCAGAAGAATGTATTTTGAAATAAATATTGAGAGCTCTGCAAAGTGTTAAAAGTACCATTATACGGGTAAAATTGGGTGCTTTCTCTATTTTCTTTTCTCTACGAAATGACTTATTTTTACGAAAAAAATTCTATATTTGAACCAGACAGACAGACAAGCATTTCAAAAAGGGTCGTTTTGTATTTCATATCTATTAATAGGTATTTACACCAATACAAATTTTTTTTAAAAATATTTCGTATAAAGAAACAATAAACTTGTTATAGTTTTATTATATGCATAAATGAACTAAAATACGAAGTTTTTCGAAAAATAAGCTTGATTTGTATTCACATATAAATAAAATTAAAAACCTAATTAAAACTTTTAAATCGAACGTACAGTAAAAATATTAACTTACCGCGACCGACTACGAGAATCCTTGGATTTGTTACTTGTACCAAATGAATTACGTTGGCCGAGACGAGCATTTAAATTACGCGATAATCCACAAGCACCTGGTTTATTTTTTAAATGGTCCATTGGAATACTAGACGTTTGGTGATTCTTATGATTATGTTGAAAGGGATTTCTTTGATTTTGTGGGGCTGATGGAGAGACATTATGAAGTTTTCCATTAAGATTATTGCGTTCACTAAATACTGTAGGTATTGGCTCATTATCCCAATCACGGGTCCAAAGCTCATTACGATTAGCAGCCGCTATTATTTTTCCCTTAAGGCAAATATCTATTTGGTCTTTATCTAAATCAGTGGTGCATTTTGCATAACAACGGGCTACATAATTGTTCAAAGATTCAGGCCAGGCGTCGTTAGGATTATGAAAGTTATTAGGTTTTTTAAACGTAGCTGAAGAAGAGTTTGTCGGGTTGTTACCAGATATTTGCAATTGTTGATTTGATTCAAGTTCACTGCCTAAAGGTTTTCCAATGGGCGGTGGTGGCTTACTTAAATCTACATTAGCTATTATGGGAGGCGGTGGCGGAGGTGGTATGGAAGTATTAATAAAATTAGAGTCATCAACGACAGCTCCATTCGCCATTTGTATTTGATTATCCTCAAAATGAGCATCGAATAAAGCCTGTTGCTGTTGTTGAATTTGATTTTGTTTATTTTTATTGCGTTTACGTTTCTTTTTATTACTATTATTGTTTCCATTGTTGTTGTGGTTATTCACTGTGCTATTTTGATAACTACCATTAAAATTTCCATTCATTCCTTGTTGCTGCTGTAATGGATTGGGAGCATTCGCCAAACGTTTTTGTTGATTAAGATTAAACTTAATGCCGCCAAAATTTTTCTGTTGCTGGTTACCATTATTACCAGGAGGTGGAGGTGGTGGTCCTGATGGTAAAGGTGGCAAATGTTTGTCTCCTTGTGGTATAACGGCGTTGCTGAAACCAGGCGGGGCATTGCTATTGGAAATGGTCGAAGTAACTCCCGACTGTTGCTGCTGATTTTTATTCATACCGTAACGCATATAATATTGATAATAGGGAGAATATTGTTGCTGATAGGGTCCACCATTTTGGTACCAGGCATTATAGCTGGCCCATTGGTTAGCTTGCTGTTGCTGGTTGCCATTATTGGCGTTAACATTTGGTTGTTGTTGCTGCATTTCTTGTAGTTGGGGTATTAAGGGTGCCACTAAAGCTTCCGTCATTACAATTATCCACAGAAAATAAAGGACAAACCCACCGAAGTATCGATTTTCTAACCTCTTAAGATGTGTAAACTGTCACCCCTTTATAACAAAAACTTACCTTTTTACTTTTTATATAAATTTTGCAATCTAAAATTATACGAGTACAAATTATATTTTAAAGAAAAATTCTTTTACATGTATTACAAAACTTTTGATATACTATAAAAAATTTTGGGACATCCGCCATTTTGTTTTTCTATACCTACCTTCTTAAGATAGTTCTTTATTAGCTCTTTTATCTTCTTATGCTTGATTTATTTTTGTAGCTTGTATTCTACCACAATTAAAAAACATTTAATGAAGAGTTTTTTTTTTTTTTGTTCTCAAAGAATTTCTTATTTTTTTTTAATTTTTAAAAGTTTCACACGCTCTTACGTTTTCTGTTAAATGACAACCATGGCGCAATAATACCAGGTGTATGCATTACAATTTACGTGTATTTTGTTTTTGTAAAAACTAATTCGAGCTGTCAAGCACGTCTGGCAATATGTGTGTATGTATTCCAATATATTTTTAGTAGCTTTCTTATCTTTCACAAATACATACACACATTACTAGACGTTTTTGACAGCTCGAATTAGTTTTTACAAAAACAAAATACACGCAAAAGCTAAAACATATGATGAACACATGATCGGATGCAGTCACCTGTTTGATGCGCCTTGATGACAACTTAAAGAATGATGAAAATTTAAATGCCACTGAACAGTAATTCTTCACTTTTAAACAGAAATCAGTGTTGTCACCTATAGCGATTTCTCACCAAAAGCGGCAATGAAAATTAATTTTTAACTATTGAATGTTGATATATTTTTTAGTTAAGGCGAATTGATACTATGTAATTGCAAGGCACATTGAATACTAGGTAGTCGCAAAAGGACAAAAACAAAAAATGCGTGTATTTTGTTTATTTAAATTTAAGTGTGACGCGTAAACAGAGAAAAAAAATTAATTTTTTTCTCTTTGTGTCCTTCAGATACACTGTGCCAAGGTACATTTATTTTACTAGGTAATAGCAGTTTTACAACAAATACCACATTTGTAAAAAGAACATGGCATTTTAATTTTGCTTTGTTAGTGGGAATGTCAAAAATATAAAGACAAATTAAAAGATAATTGCTCTAAAACAAACGCTCTCTTTGTTCTGCATATGCTTGTTGTTAGTGTTTTTTGAAATTCGTAAACAAAAAATGTAAAATATAAACAACTTTTGACATGTCCAACTATAAGCCGGCTGGGCGGACGACACTACCTAGTAAAATAAATGTACCTTGCACTGTGCTTTCCGCATATCGAACACAATTCAACTACCGTACTCGTATTTTTTTGCAAACCGCAAATAAATATACATATTTTGTTAAAAAACATTGTAAACATGTTTTTCAAAGAAACGTTTTTTTTAATAATGTAGTTTTTTGTTTCTTTTGTTTAATATTTTAACTGCACTTCTTGGGCACAAGCACCCTTTTCACTTTTCACACAACGGCTTTTTTGCACATTCACTATTTTATTCACAAATTAATTATTTATACATATTTTATTTAAAAATAAAAATCTTTTCATTTTTTAAATGGCGCGTCAAGTTAACGGTGCAGTCACACGGTCAAGTTTTTGTTCAATTCTCTTTCAAGGAATTTACACATACTGCTTGTCAAAATTCACAAAAATTGGAGGCTGTGACGTAGGTTGCACGTAACTTCAAAGCAAGTTTTAAGCAAGATGTCAAGAAAACACCATGAGGACAATAATAACAGGTGAATGCATTACCTTTTACGTGTATTTTGTTTTTGTAAAAACTAATTCGAGCTGTCAAAGCGTCTGTATGTATTCCAATATATTTTTAGTGGTTTTCTTATTTTTCACAAATACATACACACATAAATAGACATTTTTTACAGCTCGAATTAGTTTTTACAAAAACAAAATACACGCAAAAGCTAAAACATATGATGAACACATGATCTGATGCAGTCACCTGTTTGATGCGCCTTGAGAAAACACAGACAGCAGAATTTTTAATACAAATTTGGAGGGAAAAATGTGAATCAGCTGTTTTCTTGAATTTGGAAGACTCATTTAAACGAAAACTTGAAAGAAAATTCTCAGCAAGTTCTTAAAGTGTAAGTCCCAATTCGCACGATGCAAGTATTTAAGCTGAGCTGATTAGGTTGTAGGCAACGGGGTGAGGTAAAATTAAATGAGTACAGACTTGCTTGTACTTGCAATTCGCTTTACTTCCATATTCGTAATGTCAAAAATCACAGATGTGTACGTGTACATTCATGCAAAAATCTGAACAATTTAAGTAATAAGACTTGTACTGTGCGAACGTCAATGAAAGTTCGAAGAAGAAAATGAAAATAAGCAGTCTTATTTTCTTGCATCGTGCGAATTGGGACTAAGTGTATTGGTTAAAAAATGAGAGAAATTTTAAAACTTTAATGAAAACTTGATCGTCTGACACCCTAGTAAAGGCCAGGGTTGACTATCATACTCAATCGTACGATCTGTCAAAAATTGCCTGTGTGCTCAAAAAGTATGATAGTGTGAATTAAAAGTTAATGTTTGTGATAAACTTTTTGACAGATCTGTACGATTTTATAATCTTTTGAAATAATTCATAAAAGGATTTTTTCTATGCGATCAGAGTTGAAGATGAGGAGAAAGCAACAACAAAATATTTTAAGCACTTTTTTGCATCTTTTTTGTATAATATTGTGGCACGTACGACGCCATTTTGAAACGATTTTTAAAGTAGGACAGAATTCTGTCAGATTTTTGTGCGTTAAAATCGTTCGATTGTATAAATATTTTCGGATTGGAGTAACTTTATTGTTCCAAAAATATATTAAATAAATAGAAAAAAAGATATGGACCGATTATGCTGATTTTCAATAGCAAATTTTTCGAAACTAGTTCTGATCGATTGGCGTGTTTAAATTTTCTTCGGCTCACCCAGTGGCTTGGCACTACATCGCTCAATCGACTCTCCCTTACAGGGATACCTCTTGTCACAAAACTTTAAACATTGTGATAAATACAGTTTCTATTATGTTTTTACCTCCTCCTGTAAAATCACGATTATGCGAGTTAGTGCCTTTATACATGAAACCAGCGATATACTTTATGGAGTCGGAAATAGATATTGTAGAAATTATAAACGGAATGATAAACTTAGATATAGCCTTTTTAAAAACTTTTGTAGTGAAGGGTATAATAAAGAACAGATGGTAAAGAAAGCGGCTGTATATCGTAGTACTGAAGGGAGAAACAAAGTACAAAGTGGCTACAGAAAAAATAGTTACGTTCAACGTATAAAATTTTAGCTTTTTCATAGACCTACTTGCAAGATGAAATTTTTTCTGCAACTGGTTGCATGAAGTCTTTTTTTAAATTTTGAGGGGATATTTTTACATTTTTTTGTGTATGTTAATTGGTTTGTGTTATAAAAAGCGAAATTTCTTAAGGCATATTTAAATTTGCTACATCTTTAGAAGAGGCTTGAAAAATGTCTAACGATTAATCAGGACATAGTAATAATCAAGACAAATCAGTTACCAGGTGGCCGCGATGGCAAATTCATTCATTTTCATGTTTTCATATCTTTCGGTGAAGACCGTCGTTATCGGCTGTTTATTTGTTACGTTTGGCGAGCGCTTTCCATGTGAGAACATAATTTTCAAGAGGCGATTATTACTAATCACACTTAATATGCACTAAATATGGCAACCCCAACAGTATAATCAGAAACAAACATACTGGGAATTCTCTTTACTTTTGGCGGATTTTTGCTTTTAGTTTTGTTTTGAAAGTTATTTAGTTATTTATACTTGAAAACAATAATGGACAAACCAAAACAGAAACCTCCAACTCGTGCCGACTTACCTTATTTTATGGAACAGGTACCCGATGAACATAAAGAATATGTAAAAGAAATTAGCTTGAAAATGATGCAACATCCTGCTTATGGGCAACCGTAAGTCACTAAAAATGTTTTCAATAAAAAATATACATTATTTTCACACAGATATGAATGGTCAACACGAGATTTTGAAATGGGTGCCCCTTTGGGTAGAGGTAAATTTGGGCGGGTTTATTTGGCTCGCGAACGTCGTAGCCATTATGTTGTGGCAATGAAAGTTTTGTTTAAAACCGAATTGGCAAAAGGATGTGTTCAGCGTCAGGTACTTAAAGAAATAGAAATTCAATCACGCCTCAAACATCCGCATATTCTACGTTTGTTGACTTGGTTTCATGACAATGATCGCATTTATTTGGCCTTAGAGCTGGCCTCGCAGGGCGAACTCTTTAAACTTTTACGAAAAGCCCCCAAGAAGCGTTTTGACGAGCCCAGAGCTGCAAAATACACTTATCAAGTCGCAGATGCTTTACACTACTGTCATTTGAATAATGTAATACATCGTGATCTTAAGCCAGAAAATATTTTGTTAACTGCCTCTGATGATATTAAATTAGCTGACTTTGGTTGGTCAGCCCATACAAGATCGAAACAGTGAGTCTTACAAATACAATGTTTTAAGAAAATATTAATTTTCATTTTTAAAGGCGGAAAACTTTATGTGGCACTTTAGATTATTTGCCACCTGAAATGGTTGAAGGTACCACGTATGACGATTCTGTTGATCAGTGGTGTCTGGGAATTTTGTGTTACGAACTTTTAATCGGTGGACCACCTTTCGAATCTAATAACTCGGAGCAGACTTATGAAAAGATTCGTCGGTTAGATATACATTATCCAAATTTTCTTTCCACTGGTGCCAAAGACGTTGTTTCGAAATTGTTGCATAGAACGGGTAGTTCGCGTCTTACATTAATTGATGTTATGAAGCACCCTTGGATCAAAAGCAATATGGAAAAACGTAATTCTCAACTCAAAAACAAGAATTCAACACCAAATTAAGGCTAGAATAAATTAAATATCAAAGGTTATTTCTGAAGCAAATATTTGTTTACTAATTAAAAAACTAAAATATTTTTTTAGTTTATTTTCATTAGTTTCAATAATCCATAATCGGAGTCAATATACTGCTTAATATTATTTAGATTTTGAAGTTAAAATAAAAATATTAAAAACAAACTTTAACAGTACAAAAAAAAATGAGTGTCAAAATTAAAGTAACAGAAGAAATAAAAATGAAGTTAAAATTTGTATAGTAAAGTTTAAAAGTTTATATATTTATATATATTTTTCTTTTAATTGCATTTCAGTTTGCATGCCTAGATAGAAATAAGTAATTTATTAATTTAGCCCTAAGACCTTTAATTACGTTAATGAATAAATAAATAAAATGTCTCAAATTGAATTAAAAACCTTGCAACTTTGTTAAATGATTATTTCACAAACATATTCCGCTAATTAAAACAAGAATAGACACACAGCACAAAAAATTAATAGAAGTAGCGGCAAGGCTAAAATTTCACCACCTTCCTTTTTTGCTCTCTATTCCTTTCCTAAAGAACGCAGTACGGTTACTCATTAAATAGGCTCCTTTGCCTGAAGTGCTACTGCTCTTTAGAAAATGTCAAATTTTTTTAGTATCTACTGCTTTTTGTTACTTTTTAATTAGAATTAAATTTTTAATTTTTTTATAATTGTTATAAATTTTTGTATAGAATATGAATCGTATTTGATCTTGTTCTTAAATTTTTAAATAAAAATAGGGTTTAAGTTAAACAGAAATATAAATAATATCAAGTGAAAAAAAAGATAATATGTTAGTCGAAATATGGATGTACATTTGAATTGCGTTATGGTATCCTTGGATCTTACTAAGGCGTTTGATCGAGTGGATCATAGTTATCTTTTAAAAAAGCTTTATCAAATTTATAATTTCTCATCATCAGCTTGTCAATTAATAAAGTCATACCTGTGTGGTAGGTCTCAGTTTGTTTCGTGGTCGAATGTAGAGTCAACTATAGGGAATGTGACTTTTGGAGTACCCCAAAAGTTCTGTGTTGAGCCCTTTGCTATTACAACTATTTATTAACGACTCTATTTCAATTATTAGCAATGAATTTTGTCAAGTGCACGTACTTGCTGATGATATTATTCTACTGTTTAAGATACACAATACTCCTCTTCACCAAATTCAGACGCGGATAAACAATCATATTAAAAATATAATGGATTACATGAACCGTAATCGCTTTGATATAAATCCTGGGAAAACCAAAGCAATATATTTTGGAACGCCTAGTTCTCCTGGCTCTTATCCCGAACCTTATATTGATGATTCTTTAATCCAATATGTTGATGAAATAAAGTGCCTTGGTGTTATAATAGATGCTAACCTCAAATTTGAAAGCCACATCAACCTCCTCGTCAAGAGAATTTGTTTTTTCTTGCGTATATTATATGTCTTACGGAGATATACACCCTTGCATGTAAGACGATGTTTAGCACATTCGTTGTTGATGTCACATCTTAGCGACTGTCTTAAAGTTTATTCTGGAACCATATTGACAAACCTACATCGAGTTGAGGCAATTGCTAGAAAAATTACTAGATAAGTTTTCAATATTCGGATTCGAGATCATGACACAATTACTAAGCTTGTTCCTAAGTTTTTGTGTGTTAATTTTGATAAATATTTGAAAACGAGGCTCTTACTCCAATTCTTTATGATAAAAAAGTTTGGAAAACCTATTCTACTCGCTCAAAGCTTTTCTTTTTTGAACTCATCACGTAATTTTCGAATTGAAATTCCACGTATTCAGCTCTCTATATTTTAACCTATTTCCTGGCTAAAGGTATATTTTTGGATTTTAAAGTACATCATTAAATTTTTTTAATATTTAAAATACATTCATTTTTGTAAAGCATAGCATAAAATAATAAAATCTTACTTAATGTAATATTTTTCTTCAAAACTAAAAAAATTGGAACTGAAAGTGTTGGTTTTATGCAACAAATAACCAATGCCTTACTAAACCCAAAGAAACAGTTATAATAACAAACAAAAAATCATTTCACGATAGTTTATGAGATAAATGCATCTTCAACTGTTTTGATTTAAATGTTAAATCTCTATGTTAAACTAAATAAAAAAATTACGTTGGTTTTTTGCTAAAGTTTTATTCTAGTGTGATCGTGACTAGTCTGGACGTAATAACATATAACAATCCTCTTAGCGATTAATTTTTTCAAGAAAATCAAAACGAAATGTTGTCATCACTTTTTTTTATAAAAAAATAGTTGATTTCTAAAATAAAGAAATTTGGCAGCACTTTATGTATATTTAAAAAGAAACCAAGCGGGCTTTTTGTTCTTTCTGAAAATAAAAAATACAGACAATAAAAATGCACAAACCAATGACCAAGACAGCCTCTAGAGCTGATATACCAAAATTAATAAAAGATGTACCTGAAGAACATCAGGAGTATGTGAAAACATTGTGTAAAAAGATGATGCAACATTCCGCGTACGGTCAGCCGTAAGAAAACTCTAAAATGCAATTGAAATTTATTTTAACTTTTCGTATGTACCCTTACCAGTTACGAGTGGACAACAGCAGATTTTGAAATGGGTGCTCCATTAGGCCGAGGAAAATTCGGTAGGGTTTACTTGGCTCGCGAGCGTCATAGTCATTTTATGGTGGCTATGAAAGTACTTTTCAAAGAAGAATTGCGCAAGGGCAATGTGCAACGGCAAGTGTTACGAGAAATTGAAATTCAATCGAGACTGAAACATCCACATATTTTACGTTTATTTACTTGGTTTCATGATGAAGAACGTATTTACATGGCTCTGGAACTTGCCTCACAAGGAGAAGTTTATACCTTGTTAAGAAACTCACCGAATAATCGCTTTGATGAGCCCAGAGCAGCCAAGTACACTTACCAAGTGGCAGACGCTTTACATTACTGTCATTTGAACAAGGTAATACATCGTGATCTTAAACCGGAGAATATTTTGTTAACAGCATCTGATAATATAAAATTGGCTGATTTTGGTTGGTCTGCACATACAATGTCTAATAAGTAAGTCGCCTATTAAAGTTTTAGAAAATTTATATACATCATGTTCCCATAATGAATCCAAGGTTTGAATATCTGTTTTAAAAGTTTTTAAGATGAAAATTCAGAAATAAATCTAAAGCATTTCCAAGTTGTGTCAAAAATGTCAATAATATTTTTCGTTGGATTTAGGGAATTTAAAATAAATTCGTAAGAATCCTTAATAATTAATCATTTTTTTTTTGTTGTATTTTAGGCGTAAAACTTTTTGTGGTACTTTAGATTATATACCACCCGAAATGGTAGATGGTCATTCATACGATGATGCTGTTGATCAATGGTGTTTGGGAATTTTATGTTATGAATTTCTTGTGGGTTCAGCCCCATTCGAATCAAATGATTCCGATAGGACTTATGAGAAAATACGACGCGTGGAAGTAAATTATCCACCACATTTAACAGTTGGAGCTAAGGATGTCATATCTAAATTATTACGAAAAGCAGCTAGTGCTCGCATGACCTTAGTGGATGTAATGAAGCATAGTTGGGTTAAAGAGAATATGGAAATACGTAACAAACAGTTGGCAAAAATGTCTGACAAAATATAGTTTTATCCATTTAAAAAATGACAAAAATTCTTATTTAAGATATAATGAATTTAAAAATCTTTTTAAACTTTTTTTATAAAATATATTATTAACGACTTCGTCTGCGTGTTCTAATTTCCATAAAATTCATAAAAATATGTTTTTAATTATTTATTCCAGAGTTCTGTAGACAGTGTTAAAAATAATTTATTTACAAAAATAAAATATGCTGTCGACTGTTTTAGTACCATTATAACGGTAAAAATGGGGTGATTTCACGTTTCTATCTCTTGTTTACCTACGAAATGTCATGTTTGACGCCGATGTCCAATCAATATTTATGTAAGTAGTACAGTATTGAATTAAAAGCTTAATTAAATGCTAGCCTAAATAAACATACTGAGTTAATTCTTGCTACCAAACAATGGGTGCATTCATGCCGAAACGCAGATTTTTTGTAACAATACTGCGCCACATTCTTCTTAATGGTCAGAGTTACATATTTTATATAGCATACTTTATGGCTTACACAAAAAAGTTAGTTTTGACTGAATGAATAAAATTGTAAAATCATGCGCTTGTCAAATGTAATATTTTATTTCTGCTGGAAATCTTTTTTATTTTAAAATAAAGATACTCCCCGTTCAGACAGGCAAATTTTAATTTGACAAAGTTTTCTTAATTTTCTTTTAAACTTTGGTGCTCAGACTAACAGTTTTTTTATTTTTTATTTATTTTGTTTCCTTCTGTTTAATCGTTCTTAATTTTTGGACGGTTTTGCATTTGGTGCTTATAACCAAAAAATGTATGTATGTACATACATATGTATGTACAACTGTGTATAAGCAACAAACGAAAAACAAAGCAACTTTGCGAGTACATCAAAGTCTCTACTGCTTGTCAATCCTTCCCCTTCAAAGTAAAATTTGCCTGTCTAAATGGTTGAAAAGCTTTCTCGTATATTTAAATTTAAGTGCTTGTAAACTTATTTACTCTTTCTTATCTGAACGTACTCAGTACGTTCAAGTGCAACATAAGACCTCATATGATCTCAACAAGTCGTGGGGTACCGCAAGGTTCTATTTTAGGCCCTTTACTATTTCTTTTGTTGTTTTTGAGTTGAATATATTACGAAGCTACACCTATGCAGATGACATACAATTACTTGCTGGCTTTGATTTATTTTCTTTGCCAACTTTTGAAAGACATTTAAACCATGAACTTCTAAAATTATTTTATTGGTCAACTACCAATTTTTTAAATTAAATCCCTCGAAGTGCAAACTGATGGTGTTTTCTAAACATCCTATTAATGTTATGCTTGGTGACAAATTGTTAATCATTATAGGACCCTTGGTATTATATTGGATAATAATTAACTTTTGACTAGCAGATTAACTCTGTAATGTCACGCATCTCCTCCACGTTGCGAAAATTGTATAGTATTGCTTACTATTTGCCTCTGTCTATAAAGCGTCGTATTGCTTTGTCATTATGCCTGCCATTACTAATTGAATTGAAGATTACTCAGGTACATCTCTTATGAATATGAACAGGTTGAAGGTATGCTTTTTAAAAGTCTTGCGCTACATTTATAGGCTTCATATTAACGACCATGTTTCGCATTATGAAGAGCTTTTAGGATGTACTTTTTATCAGTACGTTCGTTTGAGGCAAATTATATTTTTTTTTATAAAATTATTAAATTTGGTGCACCAAGTTACTTACTGAATAAATTCAATTTCTCAATATCCAATAGAATACACTCTTTAATTTGTCATATGCATTATTTTTTTGGTAATGGAGAGGTCGTTTGGTGTTAATATAGCTCGTTTATGGAATAATATAATTCGCTTTCAGGAGAGGAGATTTTCTAATACAGTTTCAACATTCAAAAGCATATTTTTAACAAATTAGCAAGGCTTGGATGATATCGTTTTGTTTAATTAAAATTAACTTTAGTTATGTATTGATGCTTAAAATTATTTTTTGTAAACTGTTCTTTCTATTTTTCCTGATTTTCCTATACAATCCATCAATAAGTGTGTGAAAACTTTAGATTTTTCCCTGTAGATAATAAGGTAGCATTAAATTGTTATAATTAGTACGTCATATTTTCGTATCGTAGTCTAGCCAATTAGACTCTATGGGCTTGCGCCATTTTTTATTGAAATAAATAAAATACTTTTGTTGATAAAAATGGTACCCTATGCGCAGCGTAACCCTGACATAGCGAATCAACATAAATGAATTAAATGCCTTTCACACAGCAGGTCTTACGATAGTAAAGCTCAAACCTAGGCGAAAAATATGATACAAGCAGAAACTAGGGCTTATTCGAAAATACATCACTGCGCTGCATCTGATTCGCAACGCTTTCAAAATACATGTCGTGTTTTAAAATCCATTATAGATCTTTATTATGCGCAAACAAACGTCAAACGCGCATCACAAAAATGGCTGGTACGATAGATGAAAATCTCTTCTAAATTTTTTAATTTGTTAAAATATATTTGTTTATGCATTTCTAAAAATGAATTACACGTAAAATTTGCGAAGCTATTAATAAGCAAATTATTGATTTATCCGCTTTTATGTTTAAGCGTTAAAAATTGAAAACAAATATTTTTTTTTGCCTGCGCATTAAGTATCAACTGTTCTCCAACGGCAACACAAACTAATCGCACATGCGCATCGGTTGAAGCGCAGTGATGCATTTTCAAACAAGTCCTTACTTATGATTTAACGATTATGTTTTTGCCGTCCAACTGCTTGAAATATGAGCTTAAATTAAAATGAAGTCACATTTTAAACGACGGCAATATCTTTTCATAGTTCCTGTGCTCTTTCAGGAAATCAATTTTTAATTAGTAAACTGAGCTGAGAAAAATACAGCTGACTTTTACCAAAATCAACCTTCCAAATGGTATTAAAAAATTACGAAATAATTATATAAATTAATATTAAAAAAAACTTTAAATGCGCATATAGCAAATATATTTTTTCAGCTTGTTTCAAGTACGAACTGCAAAAAAAAAAAATCCGGCACTTAGTTTAAAATATAATTATGTATTATTGCATATCTTAACAAATTGTAGACAGTTAAATTAAATAAAGATACATGTGTGAGGACGTCTAAGGGTGTCTTTGTTACAAAAGATTTTATGTTTTTACCTAAATTAAAACCGGCATTTAGAATTTGTTGTATGTTTTTTCTTCTTATTAACTTTTTTAAATAATTTATAACATTATTTTTTGTTTTATTAGTGTAATTTGTTGTTGTCTATGTTGCTGAGATGGTGTTGGATCCACTTTTCTACACACTTAATTTAAAAGATGTTTTTGTTGTTGAAGTATTTTGTGAACAAAAGAACGGAATTGGTTTTGTTGTCGTTTGTTTTTTGCTGGTAGTGTTGGAATTAGTTAAAAAAAAATTAAGGAATTGGTAGTAAAGGTTTAGGCTTCCAATTCCAAAGCGACACCAATCTTGTGGCCACCAGCATTAAAGTTCTTGCCATCAATTAAAGTGGAAAGAGTAAGTGTAATACCATCGCGCAATTTTTGTTGATAACCCAAACCAACTTGGCAGTTGTTATTAACTTTGGCGCGCAAAGCAGCATCACTATCCAATTGATATTTACCACCTATGCCAAATTTAGTACTGTTGCCTTCAGAGGCCCATGACAATTGAACACCAACATCAAGTTGGTCTGAGCATTTTTGATAGATGGAACCGCTGAATTCTTGACCATCATTGCTAAAATAGACGATAAAAAAATCATAAAGTATGTGTAAAAAGGTGTCCAAGGCTTTTTTTTAATACTTACACAGCTGTATGCAAAACAAAATCCTTTGTCGCATAGCCCAAAGCAAAGTTGTTGGTAGTCAACTTTGCATTCTGGGTGTCAAAAGCAGTTTGATAACCAGCCAACCAACCTTCATAGCCCAAAACGGCTGAGGCATTAATCAGTGGACCGTTCAAGTCAACGTTTACATCCGAATCGATTTTCACATTTTCATGACCATAACCAACCTTAATTTTACCAGACTTGTTACCAGTTTGGGCAGCAAATGTGCCTTCGAAACCTAATTTTAATCCTTCGAGCAATTTATCTTGTACGACAACCTCAGTGAATAAAGTGTTGTCTGTGAACCATTTTTCGGTCAAAGTCAAACCGTAATCGGAGACTTTGTATTTGGATTCTAATGAACCGGCAACTTTGCCAGTTTCTTGATTGGATTGACCACCTGAGTTGAATTCAATGCCGGATGCAGTTTTTGTTTTGCAGTCCAATCTCCATAGACCAAAGTGATATCCTTTGCCAAAGATGTCACGAGCTTGTTTGCCCAAATCAGAGAACGATGGAGGAGCCATCTGAAAATACGAATAAAATTAATAACATGATATTATTGTTATTAAAAAAAAACTTGACAACAAAATAATATTTAAACGAATGAAAAATGTTTACTCAAGCTTAAGTTCGTGTATTTTCTCAATTCTAATTTTATTTAGAAACAATTATTTAAAAACTAGTAGGATTTAATTCATTTTCTAAATTGCTGCATCCGTTTTCCTAAATGAATAAATTTATAAATAAACATAAACTTAAGACTGAGAACAATTTTTTATACTAAAATATTTTAAGTTATCAATAAGAACATTTATTATTCGGAATCTTTTTTGTATCAATCAAGCACGATTAAAGTAAATTGATATTTCAAGTTATAATTAATTAAATATATTAAAACGTTAAATTTTTTTCAACTGTGTACTTTTGTGTAAACCTTTTGAAAATTATTGAAGAAGATGTAGTTAGTTTTTTTTTTCAAACTGCAAATTGATTAAAGTTGTATTCGCTGCTGATAACTTTATTAAGTATTAACTGCTGTAGTCGAAGTGGTAAGCACGTTGACTACAAACCTGGTGTCCCAGGGTTCAACCCCTGCGGCAATCAAAAAATAAAAAAAGTTTTTTCTGTTTAATGGTATAAATACATATTCAGAATTAACATGAAAACTTGCAGTCTCCTTCGTCGGTACTTCTTAATAGCATATTCGCCGGCGAAGTAAAATAACTAATAAAATGGCTATATCTATCTTTCTCTTTTCACCATCTGTCTTATCTCTCATCTATCCCTTTCCTAAAGAATGTAGCACGGTTACCAAAATAACTAAATAGGTAATAATGCCTGAAGTGCTACTTCTCTTTAAAAAAAAAAAAAAAAAAAAAAAAAAAAAAAAACATTAAAAATTTGCTAAGGCATCATAAATAATCAAACAATCTTTTTTGCTTGCGAGTTAGTTATATTTAAATACAAACTATAGTGCGTCTGAATTTTAAAATATCAACAATTTATTGTCTTCAATTAAACAAAATTTATTTGAGAACTAAAAATAAAGAGAAAGAAAGATGATGACGATATTATTTATTAGTTTTTTTATTTTAATTTTTTTTTTTGCCAACAATGAATACACCGCGTTTTTGCAAATTTACAAAAACAACAGGTCATTGAACGTAAACGCAGCGAAATTTGCGTTTTTCATGTCTAAAAAAATTATTTTAAGCGTCAAGCATTTTTAGTGTGTATTTGAGATATTTCACTAAAAGAAATTAAATTGAATGTGTAACCCAAAAGGACAGAAAAATGGAGACACATTAAGTTTGTTTCCATCTAAATATAGTTTAAATTAAAAATACACATTCTAATAAAACATTTATTTATAAGAATGCTACTCATGTTTTTAACATTTTTTTCTTTCTGTGGCTACCTAACAAGCAGAGACAACTGATAAAATATACATACTAACTAGTAGACAAAAATAAAGCAACTTATTTCACATTAAAGTTTTAAATATTTTATATCCTTTTCGCAATGTTTTGTTATAATATAAAAAAGAAATTTTACCTAAAAAGCTGAAAAGTGCGACACCGAATTAACGAATGAGATCTGGAATAATTATTTCAACAATCGTCAACTTTAATTCCCAGAGATAATTTGGTTGCGTGTGTGGCTTTTAAGTTAGAGCCAACTGACATAAGGAAATTTTTGTTTGTATGCAAGAGGAGCAGGGGGTATATTTATTTATAACAACTAAAATACTGAATATATGAAATTAAAATCGAAGTGCACAAATTCAGATGGCATAAACATTTTCGTCCTTAAGAGACGCGATGAAACTCACTACAGCTTTAAAAGAGACTTGAAAAAAATGGCATGCTGTTAATATGTACTTAGGGTCTTTGCAATGCCATGATATTTATGATGAAAACGTTTTAATGAAAGATCTCATCGAAATAATTTAAAAAAATAAGCTGAGAGATCTCTATTATACGTGGTTCACACACATTCTTAATTTTCTTGTAGCAATTCTAATTTTTGCTTATTTAAATTCCGGAGATGACAAGTTTATTTGCGAACTCATTTAAATATTAAATATGTTCGGTTATGTCGAACCTTATATACCCTTCACCATATGGGTACGCTCACATGTACATGTAAATCGGTGTAAGTACTACGTATTAAAGAAATACAAACAAAAGTCGAAAAAAGATGTGGTGTTTCTAGCTTATCTAGTGCCTTGGCAAAGTGGATTTCAACACAAACAGGGACATTCAGATGGACATCGCTCGATCGACTTCGCTATGCATAAGAACTCAGAATACATTATTGGGTCGAAAATGAATATTGTAGAAATTACAAATAGAGTGACAAATTTATATATACACTTCACCACCTCTGGTAACAGAGAACACAACAAAAAAACTCATCCTTTTTTAATTTATTCCAACGATTTTGTATTTGCTTTCTATAAAAGATTATCTTTGTGCGATAATCAGCAGCAAGTAAATATTTTTTTTTGTGTGTGGATATTCAATTTAATTTGAAAGTATTAAATCAGTTCTATTTTTAACTGAAAGTAAAAATACCCAACTGCTGTTTTTGTTATACAAATTATCGAAGATCAAGTTAATGAACTATTTCTTTTTAATTGCCAGATCAAAAAAAGCTTTTGGCAAATAAAATCAATTAACTCAAAACAAAATTTTTTCAATTAATTTTGTTCTAGCATTAGTTTAAACACATTATATTTTATTAAATTCGTTAACTGTTGAATTAACAGCCTGTTTACAGAACACAATTTGCTGTTTAGACGCACAAAAACGTTACCGTTTTTCATTTTTGGGTTTTTGAAACACGAGTGTCATATTTTTTATAAAAACGTTTTATCAAGTGGTATCAAGGCGAATAAATAGACGGTGGGAGCGATGGCAAATTCATTGATTTTCGCCGGTAGGGTAACTGTCAAACTCCATATATAAAAAATTGGGTTACTATTTTTTATATGAAGTTTGACATTCCGGCTAACAGCGAAAATTAACGAATTCGTCATCGCTCCTTCCGTATATTTATTCGCCTTGGTTGGAATCGTTGCGGCAGCTACTTTTTTTTGCTAAATTTTTTTTGTGTATTATTTTATATTACAAAAGTCCTTTCTTTAATATTCTTTAAAATATATTACAACAAGAGTTTTAAATCAATTTAAAAACAAAGCTTACTAAAAGCATTAATTAAAAGAGTGATAAGAAATTGCAGTCATTAAATGTGTTTTAAAGTTTATCTGTACAGCTTTTCTTCTTATTGTTGTAGGTTCGCTCCCACCTAATATGAATTCGTCTTGACAATTTTGTTTTGTTTATTAAACTTAGCTGTTACCTTTAAGGCGCCAAAGCAGGGTTGCCACTAAATATGGACTTACAATTTGGTGGGGTTCCTATTTTGGACTTAGTGCACTGGTATCTTTAATTTTGGTACAGTTGCAACCGAGTTTTCGTATGCTGGTGCTCAATTGGTTTTATAAAACATCAAGATAGATTTCTTTTGTTATTATTTTATCCTAAATGCAATATTTCGAACTCCTTTGCTAGATATGCAACCCCATACCATAACTGACAGTTTTCCAATCTTTAATGTTGCGATTATATTTTTAGTTTCTTATGCTGTCAGAGGTTTGGGGTCCATCATGATAATACTACATCAGTTTAGTCTCATCGCAGAAAATAACGTCGCCCCAGCACTCGGGTGGGAGTGAAGTGTGTTCCTCCCTTCTTTGTTAATATTTTACACTGAGAGCGGAGGTTTTTTGCTAGCCATTCTTGAAGAATATTTGTGTTTTTGCAAAAATTTTTTAGTTAAACATCTAATCCTCTTGTGCTAGATTGTGGTTTATCAGTAATAGTTTTAATTATATTTCTTTCAATTCGTGGCTTCACTTTTTTTGGTCTGCCTGGTGACTCTTTTAATTCAATACTTCCTTTCTTCTCAGCACGGGATATGATGTTGTATACAGTCCTAGTTATTAGAGACAACATATCACTTATTTCCTGGCTGATTTTCTTTAATTATAATAAAAAATACACCAACTGTGTATTTTTCGAAACTCGTTTGCCAGGCATTTTTTTATTTAAATAATACCGCATTTAGACTAGGCAATTTTTCATGAAACTTGCATGAAATTTTTGCTTGTTGGTGAAGCAAGAGGAGTAAGCAATATGGTATTACTGGGATTTTGAGGGTATATTATTTTTGCTTATGTTTATTTTAAAATAACGCATATCGCTGCAACTTAAATAAGGAATTGAGAAAAAAATGCCTCAAAAAATTGCATAGTGTAAATCTGGACTAAGTGGTCAGTTGTTGCACGTAAGACAGTTATTTTATAAAAAAAAAACGCATTGCAATCCCTTTCATTTGCAATTACAGTTATAAAAAACTTAAAAAAAAATTCCCGGAAAATGAACGCATTTGTTGTTAACCTAAAAATGTCACGATTTTTTTCACACTATTCCTATTGAGATAATCAGTGTTATTGGTGGTAATCCTAAATAAAAACAACATTAAAAATTACTTTAATTATTTTTTTTTTAACCGGAATCATCAAATTCTAATTCTCCGACTGTCATCAATTTTGGAACAATCTTCTCATATGCGAGTATCTGGAATATTTAACATTCTGCCAAATTGTCTTATAACATTAAATTTTTGCATCAAACATTTAAAAGCAAAATTTTATTGAACTTTGAAGAAAATGACACATAAACCTCTTCAGTTTTTCCACACTAAAGTTTGCAATTGATATTTGATATTGTTTTTTTTTCTTATTTTTTTACTACTCTTGTTTAATTATTTCTGATGTTATTAAATTGCTTATTATTTAGATTTATTACAATTTTGTCTGGGTTAAGTATTCAATTTGATAACTATTTATGGCCCATTGGGCACAGTTACATTGTAAAAATAATATTAAATAAATAAATAAATAAAAAAAAGTGTGCAAAGATTTATTTGACAAACTATATTTTGGGCAGGTTGTTGCGATTTTTTTATTTTATTTTTATTTATTGTTTTGAACATGTTTTTTATTTGTTATTGAAATTTTTAATAAAAATTGTTGTTTATTTACATTGTTAAAGGGATGCTCACGCCAAGTAGCGCAAAATGATGCACTTTCTCTTTTAATCGCCATTTAGTGTTTTGATGTTTATTTCAACCGTACAAAAATAGAAAGATTGTGCTCAGTAAAAAAAATTAAAATAAAAGAAGATTTGTTTGTACACAAATTTGGCAATGAGAATATAACAAAATATTCTAATACTGTATTGTTTAAATTTAAGTTAATGGCATTAACTATATTATTGATTTTTTATTTAGAAATAAATAATCTCATGATAAATTTCTTCGTTAAATTTCTATTTTAAAAATGTAGAATATTAAGTACTAAGTTGGTGAATACTTTTGTCGATCACTGTTTGAAAGGATGCTACTCCTTTATTATAATAATTACAGGTAGGGACAAATATTAAATAAGGTCTGATTGGCTGTGTCCATAATCAGTATGCGTCGCCAAGGATTCTAGTTACTTTAAGACATTTAAAAAAGTTACTATGAAAAAAAGTTTATTAAACAACAAATCTTAATTTCGGACAGCACCACATCAGAGCAGTAAATTAATTATTAATTATTGAATTAATTCAGCCCATGAATGATTTGAATGAAATTTGAGTCATTTTAAATGAATTTGGTAAAAATTAACTGCACTTCGTTTCTAATTCAAATGTATATGTTAAAGTGAACTGCAATTCATTTCCAATTCAATTATAAAAATCAAATGGCAATTCATCACCGACTCATTGATTGAAATTTGAATTGATTTTGTAAGTAAACACTCAGTAAGCATTTCCATGTTTTCTTTGGCCTTTGATCATTGAATATTTTCAGTTTTGTAGGAACAATTTCCATTTTTTATTACCTCTATATCTGCTCTTCAATTCGATTATAGAATTCATTTATTTCAATTAGAATCGAATTGCAATTCTTTTTACAAATTTATTTGAATTGGAAACGATTTGATATTAATTTCTCGCCAATTGGTTTAAACTGATTCAAATTTTATTCAATTATTTTTTGTTGTGCAAAGAATTAATTGAAAATTTAGTTAATTCGTAACGAATTCAAATCAAAAAAGAATGAGTCATTTACAGGTCTAAACCAAATACTGTTAAAAAAGCTTGTTAAAGAAGTTGAAAATGTAATTTCTCTGTATGAACAAGACGAAACGAAATCATAAACAATTTGAAATGAATGTGCAAGGTACATTTATTTTACTAGGTAATAGCGGCTCTACAACAAATACAACATTTGTAAAAACAACATGGCATTTTATTGTTGCTTTGTGAGTAGAAATGTCAAAAATAAAAAGATAATTGCTCTAAAAACAAACGCTCTCTTTGTTCTGCATATGCTTGTTGTTAGTGTTTTTTGAAATTCGTAAACAAAAGTGGTAAAATATAAACAACTTTTGACCTGTCCAATTGCAAACCAGCTGGGCGGACGACACTATCTAGTAAAATAAATGTACCTTGTGAATGTGCATATAACGTTAAGACATATAAATTCGGAAATTATATGCCCCAAGTTAAATTTTTGTTTCGCAATAAAAAACATCTGCATTGAGGTTTTAGAGTCAACATATTTACCAAATAAATTCTGCCCTGAAGCTTCAGAAACCGCAAATATACGTTATACTATGAATTTTTTTCTCTGAACAAAAGACAATTAAACAAAATTACCACAAATTACACCTTAATATTAAAAATGTTTCTTATTAATTTAAATAAAAATACGGCTTGTCAGTCTCTTATATTCTTTTTTGTTTATTTATTTAGTTGTATTCGAATCGTCGTGTTTCATACTCAAAAACTTATTTTTGGTGGAATGGAAAAAATCAAAAATAATAATAAATAGGTTGTGTCGTGTAAAATTTTATTTATGTATTTATTTTTTTCTTAAACAAGACATCAATCAACCTGTTGGACGATTGTATTGGATTGCCCTCGTTTTTAATACTATGTTTCCATTGACTTGAAATCAACTAGTTTTTAGGAAAACACTTCGAAGTACTTCCATTGAGCAAAACTGTTTTGTATATTCGAATTAGTGACGCAACACTGACACTTTTCTCCGTTAAAGAAAAACATCCCCTATTTTATTTTTGTAAAAAATCGAGTTCGTGCTTTTATTTGTTTTTGCTTTTACAAATATTTAGTTATATGGTTTTTTTAAACACAATTTTTGTACTAAAAATTAACTAAATTAAATGTCACTGTTTCGATAAAAACATCCAACCTAAATAGATAACACGGAGCTAAATTTGAATATCCCAGACACAATACAGTGTTGCAAAGACAAAATCATTTCGAAAAAATACATTTTCGACATGATTTGAAAGAAATCACGTGATTTAAGTGATTTTGGTAGTATGAAAAATATATGGGAAATCAAGTAGCAAAACGCTTGAGCAAATCTAGTCTTTTAGACAAAATCAAGTAAATGGAAACGCACTATAAGAATAAAATGTAAAAATACACAAACACAATTATGTAAATTTAAAATAAAATAAATGAGAAAAAAATAAAAAAAGGAACCTGAAAGAAGATACGGACAACATAAACGCAAGCTACAGAGTGGTTTTAAGCAATAACTTAAAATAAACCGTGATAATAAATTTTAAGATTTGTTTGTCGTTTTTCGTTTTGTTTTTAAAAAATTTTAAAAGTCTAAATGTTTTAAATTTTGTTTAAATGTAAAATCCCACAATTTTACGACAAAAGATCTACGAAACGTCGGGAAAAATTTAAAATAAAAGGCATTTTTATTTATAACAAAAAAATTCAGGTCTAAACACCAAGAAGTTAAAAACTAAAAAAAAACCAACAACAAAGTAAGTGGCCAAATGAACACAAAATAAAAAAAAAATATTTTTTCTATTTAGTCCATACCAAGGTACATTTATTTTACTAGGTAGTGTCGTCCGCCCAGCCGGTTTGTAGTTGGACATGTCAAAAGTTGTTTATATTTCCCTACTTTTGTTTACGAATTTCAAAAAACACTAACAACCAGCATATGTAGAACAAAGAGAGCGTTTGTTTTTAGACCAATTTTCTTTTATTTTCTGTTTCTATTTTTGACATTTCCACTCACAAAGCAACAAAAAAATGCCATGTTGTTTTTACATGTGTTGTATTTGTTGTAGAACCGCTTTTACCTAGTAAAATAAATGTACCTTGGTCCATACTTGGGAGTTTTTCATTACCATTTAAATTTTATTGGCATTGTTTGAAATAATGACAATGAAAAAAATTTAACTACCATTTAATGATTTTATTTATAATTGCTTTTACTAATGGTAATTAAATATAAATGAAATACTTTAATTACTAGTTATAAATTCATTCAAAAATAATTGTTTTTATGAAACACAAAATTTTGATCGCAGAAACTTAAAAAACCTATGCAAAAATTAATAAATCTTAAAACTCTTGTAGATAGATCTATATTTGAATATTAGAAAAGTTATCAATTTTAAGTGAGATATAACTATAGGACATGATGGCTGAGATTTTAAGTCACCGAACACCCCAGCTAGCAAATGTTATTACTTACACGAATACAAAATTTTTTTCGCATAGTGTTTCGTTTTGCCTGAGAAAGTTAAAACATATATATTTCACAAAATTTTGTGATCGAAATGCCATTTTAAAATAAGACTCTGCTATACTTTAGGAAGTATATTTTGTGTACAAAGACAAGGAATACATTCATGAATGATAATGATTTAAAACCATTTAATCTTCAGTTAATCTTAACTAATTATCAATGAAACCTTTTCATTAAAAATCATTACTATTAGCAAAAACAATGATAATGCTAAAAATTATTAGCATTATTTATCATTCAATGGTAATTAAATCGGCAATTAATTATCCATATAATTATTTACTCCCATAATGATTTGGATATATAATTCTTATTTTTTAATAAAAGTAATGCGAAAAGCATAAAAAGTAAAAATAAGAATTTCAGGAAAAACTTTTAAAAATATATATAGTCGCCCCTAGACTTACGATTGTAATGATATGTATATAACTTAGAAGTGTTACAAATTATCTATTAAATAACCCAGTTAAAAACAGCAAAATAACTTTTATTACATCAGTGGGCAAAACATTTTACAGAATATTTCCTGCTTTCAAATGTATGATTGTTGGTTGTCTCACGATTTTTTAATACGTATGATATTTACAGTTAGAAAACATAACTTTAAAAACCCAAATGGTTTGTAATAAACAGGAACTATCATCCCTTGACTGTTTACTAAACTGAGTCGTTTTCAAAACCCAGTGATCAAAAAAAATTTGCAACCACTTTATAAGACTCTTAAGAGAAAAAAAAAAAAAAATAAATAAAAACTACTACCTAGTTCTTTTTTAAATGTCACTAATACAACGATTTAATTAATTTTTAAAACATAAATCAGTCGAAGAGTTTTTTTTACATAACTGAAATATTAAACAAGAGACCACTAATAAAAAAATCATATAGGTATTAAAGGAACAATGAAATAAAAACCTAAAAATAACAAGTGGAAAAATTAAACTTAATACAACATAAATTTAGCAAAAAAAAAAAAAAAAAAAAAAAAAAAAAAAAAAAAAAAAAGTAAAACGCGACGACATAAGTATGTTTATGTGTAAAAAATATTTTTATCTTTAATAATTCTTATTTTTCTGCTGTTTGTTTTTATAAATTACAGTAAAGGGGACAAAAAAACAAGGAAAAGATGATGTAACCCAAAATACCTTTTGAAAATATAGGAAAATTCGAAAGAATAGGTATAAAAATATTTTACATGTAACAAAAAAAGGAAAAAAAAAAACCTTTACACTAACACTTGCCTCATTACAGTTTTCATCATCTTGATAAATTAATAGATTCTTATTTAATTTTCTATAGTTATCTTTTCTAGCTGAGAACCAGGTAGAAGGTTGAAAATAAAATGTTGCTAAAATACGCAGAGGAGTGTGTTTCTTTTCATTAATAACTTGTCGATTTTCCTCCACAGCTGATGTAGACATGTTTTCTTTAACGCAATAAATTAACAAACAAAAAAACTAAATCACAGCAAATTAAAAGTGTTTTATTGTTGTAGGGAGTAAATGTTACACAATTTAAGCCACCATTTTTTTACCATTGCTACTTTTTTCTTTGCTAATGGAATAACTGTGGTAAATATTGTGTTTTTTATAGGTTATAAGGTCGCACAGGTAAGTGATTATTTTTAATGCACTTTAAGCAAATAGAAAACTGTTTGTAAATATAAATTTTTTAAAAGTTCTTGGTAAAACGTACTTTTTTTCTTCTTTATAGATGAAAAACTTTTATTTTATTTAAATTTAAAGATTTTTTTAAAGCAATTTTTCTTCGGCACCACCTTGCAGACACCAACAAGACAACTGAGCAGAGCAAGCAATTTTATTATAACAGAATACTTTCTTTTGCGCTGTTTTTAATTTTATTTATTTTTAAGGGGTGAGTTGTACCCTACATAGTATATTTTATCTATCAGCTGTCTCACATGCACCATACATCACTCACCACAAACTACAAACAATAATAGCCCCCACTCATTCAACCCTCGTTGTTAGTTGAATAAAAGTATTTCATTGTTAGTGTTATTGATTTTTTGCCTTTCTAAATGAAATGTGACGTCAAATTTGCTATAAAAAATATTTGCAAGTAATGAGACAAAAAAAAAAGGAATATATTTTTTAGATTCTTCTAAAACTTAGTTTTTAGCTTTTACCTATGAACCATTAAATAATATAAAAATGATTCGCAATATGCATAAAATTTTTGAAATATTCGATGTATAGGACATTTTATTAGCTTTAGATAATAAATAAGAAAAGGTTTTTTTTAATTTAAAAAAAATTACAGCTTAGAAAAATATTTTTTTTTTGTTAAATAAATTCAATATAAGAGCTGCGATTCCTCAGATGATAAAAAATAATTGCTCCCTTTAGACCAAAATAAAAATAATTAAAAATAGCTGCTACATTTACTAAGCTTAAAAATGTTAAGGCCCAATACACAAATACTTCTTAAATTTTAGTACAATTAAAAACTAAAATCCAAAGTTAAGAATGGGTTTTTTCAGTATTCTAACAAAAAAAAAAATCCTTTTTAATACACTGGTAGGAACGTGAACTGCAAAACAGGAAAATAGCAAAAAAAAAAAAGTGTTATTCATAAGGAATGAGTAAACTTTCATTGTAAATGAATTGAAGTGGGATTTGAATAATTCTAAAGAATCTTAGCCCTACTAACGATAACACGTTAATTTATTTTATTTTTTTTTTTATTGATGAAACCGAACTGTTGGCACTAACAATTTCAACATCACTTCTTTAAGACTATCTACCATTATATATTTATGTACCTCACCCAGTCTTGTGTGTTTGAAATAAAAAAAAAAATTTGTGAAAGATTAAGAAACAATATCTATAAACTAAGTTCCTGATCTGACAAAACGGCCAACAAATATGGTTGTTGTTACACCCTACTACTGTCCAAAAATTGTATAAATTTTAAATTGTTTTTTCTTTTTACCTTAATTAATCAAGATAAGCTTTTAAAACTACATAGGTATGAAATTTAAATTTGTAAAATGAATATTGCATTAATATCTTTTGGTTTTATGTAACATTCTTATTCCCACTTTATATTATGAAATATGTATGTGTGTATTAATATACCCTAATTGGTTTATGAAAATATGATGGATAAATTGATATATTAATACTTATATTTGAAATATTTTTCAAGACGCGTAAGTATATGAATGGCAAATAAAATTTTCTAAACTCATTAAAAAATTTGCAAATATTACTTAGAAAAGTTTATAAAAAACAAATATATAAAACAAAACAGTAGGTAAGAAACAGATATGAAAAAGGTGTGAAATCTATAGGACACAGATTCACATGATATTGGTCATCAGAAAAAACCTGCTTTTACAGTAAATGATTCTTTCGAAAAAGGTAAACTATTTAAACATATCAATAATTCAATTTTTTTCCTGTTACATTTAATATTAAAAGAAGAAATTCCTTTTCCGTTTAAATGAAAAACGACTGTTACGTAATTGGCGCAATGAACAAGTCTTTTTTCTTCATTAATTTGTAGACTTGCGTTGACGTTGACTGCGAAGCTGGCAGATGTTTTAGTTTAAGTGATTGACCGGCTAAACATGCGTTTACAAATGTTCCAACAGCTAGTACATAAAACTAATGTTGTATGTATGTACATAGTATTAGAAACTGAAAAGTACATTTAATTAGTCTCAACAAAAACTCATATCATATGAATTTAATATTTATTTTTTATAATAGCAGGAAGAAAAATTATTTCCACTACATATTTTTTTCTGCAGAGCACACACTGATGCATACTTTTATACACAATCACATTTTACTGCTGCTTTCCTTCTATTATTTTCTAGGTTATGAAATCATTTTTGTGATTTTTCATTCAAAAAGAAACCAAGTTCTTCACTGCTTTTCTTATAATTTTACACATTCTCTTTATTTGTAATAACTATTGTCTTTAGTTTTTAATTTTTTATTAATTTATTACTTACATTTTATTAAATATATTTTGTTTGCAAAGCGAGGAACAAGTACGACCACGAACAACACCACAAAAGTAATGTACAAATTGCCAAATGAAAGTAGACATTCTTATTCGTTGATTTTACTCGTTGCATGTGACAGTAAGAGTGCTACCACATTGCTCGATTAATTTGCGGTGTTACTGGAAATTTTGTAGTAGGGTTTCAGAATATTACACATATACTGCTTTGTTAATGATTTTGATCTTTTTTACCAAAGAAGGAACAGATATTTTTACCAAGTAAACTTGTGAGTGTCAACAACCAACTTATTACATAAATTATACAACGTTATTGTCTAAAATCCAAGTCGAAGATCGTAAAGTTTGTGCGTGGCACATTAATATGTAAGGAAAGTTCAGTTTGACAGCTGATAATACTTCTAACATTATTGGTTTCTGGATTATTGTGTATAATAGAAAGTTTAAAATTTTATAAGGCTAAAAAATTTTTAAATTCTGTGATTAAAACGGTTAACTTTTTAAATAAACAAAAATAATAAAATAAATATTTTACATTTAAGACGAAGCAGGGAAAATATAAAATGAAACTTTAAAAATACTGTGTACCGATTAAGAACTCAAAACAATTTTCAGAATTTTTGACTGTTCCCGCATTACGCAAAAACTTTTTATCCCAAAACATGACAAAACAGGAACTTTAAATTGCAATCGCTAAAAAACTGGCGACCTCAAATCACAAGTATACGAATGCAAATGGCCTTGAATAAGCCCTGTTATTTATTAAGAGTGATATCTCGAATTCGAAATGAAATTTATTTTCTCATCAACTTTTTATTCTTCGAGGTTAAAATTGTTATTATAAATTTTCCGTGAAATTATTGTTCCCTTTGTTGTTATGCTGTTTTAAATAAGGTAACAAGGTTCTGTAAAATATTTGTAAATTTTTAAAGTAAAAAAAATACTTCATTACAATCCCAACATCAAATTGTTTGCGGAATTTTCGAGACCCATCTAATCCCTTGGAGTTATCCTTTACTAAAACGAGGGCCAGCACTTTTAAGATTGTACTAACCCGTTTGACTCACGTGAATGTTAATGTCGATTCCATCTTTTTACACAAAATCTCACTCTGCACTTTTGTAATTGATATTTATAACACATTTTAATAGTATAATTAAACAGTTCCCCAGATAATAAAATGAACAAACCAGAGGGAAAACTAAAAAATTTCGCGAAAAAATGTATTCACGATAAAGACACTTTTCAAAAGCAAACATTTTTTTGGGAATCTTTTCCCCATTTGTAGGCTTAGAAATATTTACTTAAATTAGCAGTGCCCTCGACTTTTTCCGCGTATCGTTTCTAATTTTCTTAAAATTAAAATTTAGAAAAATATGTTTTTAAACATTTGTTGTAGAGTTCTGTAAACAGTGTTAACAACTTTCCATCTACAAAAATAAAATGTTCTAGTACCATTATACCAGTAAAATTGGGTATCTCTAGTTTCTCTATGAAATGACATATTTTCACCAACAGCCTCTCTGTTGTAAAATCCATAACAAACCCTTTTAACAGCAGCTGGAATATAATTGCTAATCGAAATATTATGAAAATACTTTGGGTTCCGATTCATGTTAGCATTGCAGGTAACGAAAATGCCGACATTGCAGCCAAACACAACTTATTGAAATGCCTACTACTTTTCGAACAAAGACGGAAATTTTTTTGGAGCATCCCAGCCCTGAAACTTCTCATAAATCCATCTCTTGACATTATAAATAAAATCTGTAAATACGTTAAACTAACTGGGTTGAAAATTTAATTTCTCTTAGAACTGTAACTGTTGCTTATAGAATTAAATTGTATATGTACAGCTGTGCTCAATATAATAGCATCACGCACAAATTTATAATGACTCCGTTTACATCTGTTTAATTGTTGGGCAGATTTAGCTCAAAACAAAATAATTAATTCTTTTATGTTAAAGGTTTATTATTAAAAGAAAATTATTTGGTTTTTTCCAATGGTTTATAATACGCTAATTAATATAAACATAAAACTTAAAAACTACAGTCAACTTAAAAGCACTTTCGTTTATTTTTAACAAAAACTAGTGATCTTTTTTTACTTGTATGTTTTCAATACTTTGTTGCGTACCCTTTTTTTTTATATTACCGCGGAACAACGCCTTCTAATGGAATCCACTAGATGCTGGCATCTTTCAACTTTGATGAAACTCCAAATTTTCTGCCACTGCCTCGCAGAGCCCATCAACGGTTGTTGGCTTTCTTGTAGATACACCCTTCTTTATGTCCATCCACAGATTTTCGATAGGATTCAAATCTGGGGACTGTGCAGGCGTGGAGTAGGAGTTGATAGAGTTATCGTTGATTTTTTCGCTAATGATTTCATTTTAATTGTAATTGTTTTTACTAATGGTAATAAGATTTTATTGGAATCTTTCAATTACTCATTAGAATTGAATCAAAAATAATTATTTTTATGAAACACAAATTTTTGAGCGCAGAAAAATATGCCAAAAATAAATAAGTTTTAACACCCTTGTAGACAACACTCTTGTAGTAAATTTTATTAATTTCTCAGTTTTGAGATAGATGTAAAACTTTATGTCTGGAATCTAAAGTCACATAACATCCTAGCTAGCTGATCTTATTACTTACACGAAAACAAAAAATATTTTCCCCTTAGTGTCTCATTTTTCCTGAAAGAGTTAAAATATATATATATTTATATTTGACCAAAATTTTGTGACCAAAATGCAATCTTAAAATATTGCTTTACTATACTTTAAGATGTGTATTTAGTGTGCAAAGACAAGAAATAAGATAATGATTTGATACTACTTAATCATTAGTCAACGGTAATGATTTTGTTTTTTAACTAAATGTCAATGAAACTTTTTCATTAAAAATCGTTACCGTTAGTTAAATTAATGATAATGCTAAAAAATCATTAGCATCACTTATCATTATTTAGATGGACTAATGAAATCGTCAATTAATTAGTCCATCTAATTAATTACTCCTATTTATGATAACTGCCCACGTACAGGTTAAAAAAAAAGACGGAAAAGAAAAAGCGCCCTATTTTTTTATAAGAGAAATACTTATTATTACGAGGTACATCTTTTTAATAAGTTTGTCTTAAGTACAATCAAATTATTAATACAAATTATTAAACTTAATAGTTATTATCATATGCCTGAAAAATATAAAATTAACTTGAAATACTTTTTTAATATTGTATTTCGGAGTGTTTCTGTAATACGCGCCTACAAAGCAAAACAGTACGTTCAAAACAAAAACAACATTTCTAAATTTAATTTTTTGTTTTTATACTTTAATAAAGGAGAGAAAATCGCGTTTCAACATGTTTCTCTCCTTGAAAATCTATACAGTTTTATTAAAAATTAAATCAAATTTTTAAAATTTTCTGAATGTTGTTTTTGTTTTCGATATAAATTTTCACTTCGTTAATGTTATACAGCATAGACTCTAGGCGTCAACTCTCGATAAATATTTCTTCTTCATTCTTTTAAAACATCAATAGGCATAAGATGTTATTATTTGTACTCATTGTTTTCAATAAAATTAAAATCCGAGGGGTAGTAAATAAGTAAAAACATACTTACGTCAAAAAATAAAATCCAAGATTAACTCGTCATTCGTTGAAAAAATAAAGAGAAGGCAAATAAGAACAAAAGGTAAGATATTACACTGATTCTGGCGTTTTATTTAAGCGTTAAGGCCAAGTAACGACGGATGAGGTTAGCACAATGAATTATTTGCAGACGAATGTTAAATCAAAGTGTGCTCTCTATTTTTATTCACTTTTAAATTTAATTTGTATTTTATTCACTTCTTAATTTAATTAAATTTGTTTTTTATTGTTTACCACCAAAATTGTTTTATTAAAATCACAATGCTGTTGTCATTGTGCCTTGACAACTATGTTGAAGATATTTACAATAAGCAATGAAGCGGTACAAACCTGAAGTACAGAAAACTATTGCTACCACAAAATTTACAAGTAATAAAAACTGCTGCAGGAGGTGATCATTTGACCGATACATAGTTGTTCAATTATAATGGCACAACTCCTCTGTCTGTGTCCCGCTCTAAGGCATTTACGTATCCGGCATTCGAGACGGGACATTTCTGCAATACGATTGGTAGAAATGATTCCTTTATCAGAAGTTTTGGAGGGTTTTAGAGTCGATATTTCCTACAACGCATGGTCTGAACATGCTTGTTTGCTAACCATCACGATCATCCACTGTCCACGGTCTTCATTTTAGTTCTTCTCTACACTACTAGATATTTTATATTCTGATGTTTGATCTCGTTCACTCTGTTTTCTTCCCATACTCCATACCTTTGTAGGCAACACAAAGGGATCGGTTTATCGAACGCATAAGGGCTGCAAGATACCGCCTACCAAACGTAAACTGAAATAATTAGTCGCTGATATTTGCCTTTCAGTCCCTCACAATCTTATCGTATATTTTCAAAGTAATTGCATTAAGTGATTAATTCTAAATGAAGTTTACCGCTAAGTTAATGTTTCCGTTCTTTAGAAATAATCGATTAATGTAAAAAAAACTGTATAACGGATTTAGTTAAAAATCTTCAGTTCGTTTTTTGACTTTTGACATTTTTCAAAAATTTTTAAATTTTCTTTTGTACGAGGTCATTTTTGGTTTACCCTCGTTATAGGTAACGAATTAAAATATCTTAGCAGATGTATTTTTAAAAAGTAATTATGGCAAACGTAAACAAGAAAATTAAAAACAAACAAGAAACAACTAGATTTTTCTTTTAAAAGATCTTTCTTCTGCACGTGAGATGAATCGAAATGAATACTCAATATTTACAAGATTGCGGCGCAAAAAAACGCACTGACGGTAAAATAAAACATTTTATTTTTATTGATTTAAGAAATATATATTCGAAATCAAATACACTGAATAAAAGAAAAATGTAAAAGAGCAACAAGATGCACAAATCTCTATTACATAAAATTGTTGAGAAACAAACAACATGAAAATCTTGCATCTTAATTAATCAAAAACAACGAGCATAGATAGACAGACACAATTTCAACTAAAATTAACTAACTAAATTAAATTAAAAAAATATATTATTTTTTTAAAAGTATTTAAATTTTGTTTTCAAAATTATTGAATTAAAAGAATTAGATTCAAGCTTTTCAAATAAACCGTTAAATACTCCAGCTATTAATGTGACACTTGTGAGTGAAAAGCAAAAGACCTGTGGTGAAATGTTTAAATCACGCATAGATATTGATCCACGTTACGGTCGCAGTCTTATAACCACCGAACATGTAAGTAAAGGTGATGTTGTGGTTGATGAACTACCATTTGCCTGGGGTCCCAAACAAAATAGCGGTATTGTGTGCTTAGGATGCTATCGTGATTTACAATTCGATGAAGATGGTGATTCTATGGATCGTTGCGTCACATGTGATTGGCCCTTGTGTAGTGCATGCATAGATTCGGTTGATCATCTAGAGGAATGTAAAATTTTCTCCCAAGCAAATGTTAGATTTGCTGGTAATGTGAGTGAAGATGGTATCTGTGCACAATTGGATTGCATAACACCTTTGAGGTTAGTACAAGGGACATAACTTACTTAATTACTTTTTAAAGAAGACTAATAATATAATGTTAAGAATAAAATAAAAAGCGATATCCATATATGTATGTATATAAATATAACGTCATATGAAATTAAAAAAGTCCATATAGGCTTTTTCAATGAATAATATGATGCATCGCATTATAGTACATGTTTTTGCAAAGTTTAACACTTTTGAAACTCAAAACGATAACAAGATTCTAAAAGCCTTAAGTGCAAGAATAAAAACTGTTTAAACTAGTAACGTAACTTACGCATTTAGAAAAAATAGATAAATAACAAATCTAAGAAAAGAGTTTTTTATACAAATAGTTCGTTTTTCTTCTGTTGTATTTTCTTTCTTCAAGCAGGCAGTTTTTTATAGTAAAACAGATTGCTATGCTTTTTATACTAATTAACATTTTAATAAATTTTTTCTGTATTCACATTTTTGTTTATGTTTTATTACTTAAAAATAAAACAAAGCGAAAATAAATGTTATATTTAATATATTTATTTAAAAATATATAATAAAATATTTTCCTACAATTACCAAAACTATTATTGATTTTAGATGGCAATATAAACTCTTAATCAGATAGCGAGAACCATTTAAATTTTTGTTTTTAGTAGGTCATACCTTTTTCAATTTTATGTCGGAATTTAAAATTTTTTTACTCAAAAACAGATCCGTGTAAAGAAAAATTCGAATGTAATTAGTAGAGACTAAAACCAAATTTTTTAACACAGCTAAGCCATGCCCTAAATTTCCGGGCTATGCGTTTTAATTAATAAAGGTCAAAACTCTAACGACTGTTAAGTGATTAACAGTGGTCGCTAACTGCAAATTCAGGTATGTTAAAAAATTTGATTTAATTTTCTACTAGTTAAATTTGAATTTATTTTTACAAATATCAAAAGTAGCGTTTTTTAAAGATTAGAAAACTATCAGCAACAATATATATTTTTTTTATTAGTTTTAATTTTTAATTACAAAACATTTTTTTTTTCAATTTAACAATAGTAAGAAGCATTATTTTTTAGTTTATTGATAATATTTTAGACTTTTGAATAAAGGGTGATAGCTTCCTTATTTAAAATAACTTTAAATATGTGGGTTTCTTTATATATTTATATTTATAGTGCTACATTCGGCTATGCAAAAACTTATATACCCTTCATCATATATGTACAACCACATGTCTCATACTGTAGATTTCCCATTCAATAGTTTAAATAAGATCGGCATAAGAAATTCTTTTCTACCATATAGTTTTTCTGTTGTTGCCCTTACTAAGTAAATGAAAAGGTTGATGTATCAGGTGAAAGCTCACATACTTTTTTAACAAAAACAACCTGCAGGAATACAAACAAAAGTTGAGAAAAATTAGGCCTAAATCTAGCTTAGTGAAATAACAATAAAAAATAAATAAATATATGGAGAGATAGGAATTAAAAAATAAGAAAAAATTTCTTTATATAATTTTACACAGAAATGTCATCGGCTCTTAATGGGTTCATCATTTTAAAATTTTTTTAGCATTACCCGAAAGATCTCTTCAAAAGCTTCAAGATGATGCCCCTATTGATATGGTGCACTATCGTACTTTTCTCTGAAAGTTCAGAGGCCCATAACTCGAAAAATATGTGCGAGCGATATTTTTTCGCTTGATGTTTTTTTATTGTTTAATTCACTATCGCCTCATATATTTGTTTTTTTGTCGTAATTACTTCACTAAACCGAATGTGTTCCAAAATTTTCTCTTCTTATTTTACTGTGCCTGATCGATTGGCGAATTTTAATTTTCTCTAGCTCATCTATTGCCTTCACAAAGTTGATTTCAACTCTAACACGGAAGGACAGTCAGTTTTCGCTTAATCGACTTGGCTATGCATAAGATGTCAGAATATATATACTTTACGCGGTCGGAAATGTAATTTGTGGTAATTCCAAACGGATTTTAGAATATTTTATTATACCACGTTTCTCTAATTTGCGTCATTAAATAATTGCAGAGCCATTTTATGGACAGCATGTTATTAAACTAAAACTCAAGTTTTAAATTTTCGATTTAAGCATCCAGAAATATTCCTCATACATAGAAATTTTTATTTTTCTCTTTAACCGCATTCTTCTGCAAAGTATGTTCGCAACGGACAATTTCTTACGTACTTCACATAAATAACCCTTATGTATTAAGTTAATTGGATTTATTCCGCCAGTAAATTAAATACTGTTGTCATACCTTTCGGTGAAGGCCGTCGTCACTGGCTGTTTATTTGATACGATTGGCGAGCGCTTTCGATGTAAAGATATCATTTTCAAGCCGCGTTTTGATTAGTACTGGTTAGATAGTGTAAGATATTTGTTGAATAGATAGTGGTGGGTTCAGGTAGTTTTGTCGGTTAGAATGGTATTATGCTGTTTTTGGAAGTTAATTGGACAAAAAGAAGTTCCTTTTTTCAATTTTTCTCTAAATAATTTCTAACATTAATTGAATTAAATTACTTAAATTAATTAAATTACCAACGCTTAACATGTGTAACCGTTTTCCTATCATTTTGTTTAGACAAATTTCAATTTCATAACAAAAAAAGTTCTTAACTGCAGATTATAAAAGTAAATGAAATACAAGAAAAAAAAAATAAATAAATAAAAAATTTTTTAAAAGTTAATTTTTTAAACATTTATTTTTATATGTTTTTTAAACAAATTTTTAATATTTTAAATTTATGAAAAACGTATACTAGGGTTGCTCTATATATTTCTGGCCTAATAATGAAAATGCGAATATTTAAAATCAATAATGGTTTTATTGTTTTTCAAGGTATTCTCCAGCATAATTTATACACTTTTGCATGCGCTTAAACCAGTTGTCGAAGCACTTTTTCCACTCCGATTGAGACACCTCTAAAACATGGTTTTTGAACACTTCAACAGCTTTTTCCTGCGACGAAAATCGTTGACCACGCATTTTTTTCTTGATGTGCGGAAACAAGAATAAGTCATTAGGTGTCAAATCAGGGCCGTACGGCGGATGACCCATTAGTTCGACGTTTTGGCCGGTCAAAAACGCTCTGGTTTGAGCCGATGTGTGAGAGCTCGCATTGTCATGGTGAACAATGATACGTCTTCTCTTGTTGGTTTTTCGAATTTCTCCAGTGACTTCAGGCAAACAAATTGTAGTGTACCACTCAGAAGTGACCGTCCTCCGTTGCTCAAACGGAACAGTCGTCACATGACCAGTTTTGCCGAAGAAACAGGTGACCATTTGCTTCGAAGTGCTTCTTCCACGAACAAATTTCGTTGGATTTTGCTCGTCTTTGAAGACCCAAACGGTCGATTGTTGTTTTGTTTCGGACTCATACGCATAGATCCATGATTCGGCACCTGTGACGATCTTATAAACGTCTTTTGAAGCACCGCAATCGTGTTTTTGCAACATTTCTTTGCACCAATCGACACGAGCCTTTTTTTGAGCGACTTTCAAATTGTGCGGGATCCAACGAGAACAAACCTTTTTTACGGCCAGCTGTTTATGCAGTATTGAATGTATGCTGGTGGAAGAAATGTCAAAGGATGTCTCTATCTTTCGGTATGTCGCATGTCGATCTTGCATTATGAGTTCACGCACGGCATCAATGTTCTCTGGCACAACAGCCGTTTTTGGACGACCTTCACGGAATTCGTGTTTGAGCGAGCTTCGGCCACGATTAAATTCATTATACCAATTTTTCACAGTGCTATATGATGGTGCTTTATCGCCATACAAAGATTTAAGTTCATCAATGCACTCTTGTCGTGATAATCCACGTCGAAAGTTGTGAAAAATGATGGCACGAAAATGTTCACGAGTTAAATTAATTTTTTTCTATATTAATTTTTGAGTACGATTATGCTTAAAAATGACAAACTTTCCAATGGAAATGTCAGATTGCACTTGGCAGCACTCAGTGTTGCCAGGCCAGAAATATATATAGCAGCCCTCGTAATAATTATGTATGTGTGTTTGTATATATGTGTTTCGTTTTAATAAATCATGCTTTATTGGTGAATAATTAGATTAAACGTAAAATTATTTTTATTACGATCAGTTGAACCGCATAATATTAGGGGAGTTTATTTATTTATTTTTTTTTTTTTGCAGGTTTATTTATTATATATATTTTTCAAAGTTTTTCAATCCCTTATACTCCGCTTTGCAATAGACCATATCTCTCTCCCATAAACCTTCTGGTAACATTATTCATGAATGAAATACTTCAGTTGAATAATTTAGCCAACTATTGCACACTTTTTTATTCAGCCACCGACGCTTTAATCCCATATTATATTCTGCCGATCTTCTTTCAGCACTCATATTCCATTTTTCATATTGCTGTCTCTCATATAGTTCACCATACATTTTCATGAATATTTGCAAGAACAGTAATGTTTAATACTTAAAATATTTGTTTCTTTCATCTTTTCAAACGATATGCGTTTTCATATATCTTTCACTCAACGACTCATTCTTAAAGGAGGTAAAAATCAATTTGGTACATTTTCTCCAAAATGATTCATTAGTTGCAACACTTTCGCTGCATTTTTCACAATCATATGGCTAAATTAAAAAAAGGAAATGTGTTGGCAAGATTTAGGAAGCTGCCACTATTTACAATACGATCAGAATTTGGTAAAAATATTGAAATAATCTAAAATCCAAATAAGAAATGAGAGATCAAGGTATGGTCCGTATGAATATTCTCTATGATGTGATATGACTTTTTTGAGATTTTAATTGGGACTCTTGCTATCGCAGTTGTCTATACAAATTACATTTTTTTAATGCCTGACGTTTGGTTTTGTTTTTAATGTAACAAAGTTGTAGATTCTAACTATTGTAGTTTTAAAAATACAATGTAGTAAAATAAAGAATTTTCATGTTAAGTGTACTCTAATCCAAGTCTATTTCGCCATTTATCTGAAGACTTTGTGTGGTAGTTCTCTATTAAGGTTAACTATCTCCATCTGCTTTACCTCCAGAATATTGTTAGTAAATGTAAATAATTCTTAGAATAACCTCCACTTAGTTTAGAGAGTTTTACTATCAGTGTTGTGTAGATTAGGATGGTTGATAATTACTTCTCATTTGAATTCCCCGTGCGGCGTAAGACATGTCTTAAATTTCTTTTGAATAGGTATCTACGTTTAACTAACTTTTAATAAAAAAACGTATAAACTAAATTTGAAACACTAATTATTTTAAAACATACGTTTAGATTGAATAAACATTTGCCAAAAATATTGGTTACGCTTATTTCGTTAAACTTGTGCTCTTTTACGGCATTTACACTATGCAATTTTTCATGAAACTAGCATGAAATTTTTATTTGATTGTCGAGCAAGAGAGGTAAACAATATGGTATTGCTTGAATTTTTAGGAAATGTTACTGTGTTGTGTTTGTTTTTAAATAACATAAATCGCTGCAACTTAAATGAAAAATTAAAAAAAAATTCTCAAGAAATTGCATAGTGTAAATCTGGACTTTATCTGAGGAATATAATCAAATTCGTACACAAAAAGTTTTTGTTCCCACCTAAAGTTATAATAGTTTTGGGATTTAATTTACTAAATTATATAATGAATTGAAAAAAAAAAATACAAAGTTTTCTAATTAAATAAATAATTGAGTCAATTATATTTGCATTCAGTCTTAAAACAAATCAAAGCTTTATTTGGCATAAACATTTTTTTCCGTGTATTACAAATAAAAGCAAACCTTAGTTCATAGAAATAAAGAAAAAACTTGTGCTAAAAAATTAAAAAAGATGCTGTTATTTGTATAACAAGTGAAGAAAAATAATAATTTAAAAATATTTTAAACGAACACTTCTATTTAAAATTTATCAAGTTTCTATTTGAATTTCTTTATCAATATTTTATTACTACTTTTCTTATTACACATAAATAAGAAAATTTGATAAGCATTTTTAATACAAATTTTATAGAAATCAAACAGATTCCTCCTAATTTATACTCATATACAGAAAAGAAAAATTTCCTCTAGATTTTCATGATAACAATATTTATTTTAGAAAAAAAATTTGCATAGCTAAATATGTTGAGAATAATTTGCATTTCTTTGATTGGCAGCAGCAGAAAACGAACACAAAAATTTCCCATTATTTTTTTTAACAAAAATATTGAAACAAAATTTTTTTAAGATTTCTGCCTCAGTCTTAAAAATGTCATTTACTGCATCACAAGTTCTTATAAATAGAACTGAAATACTTTATAATCCGATATTAGGACGTTATTTAATTAACGGTCCAAAGTTAACTATCTCTGCAAACGTTTTAATAGAGGAAATACCATTTGCTTTTGGTCCAAAATGTAACGGTCCTGTTGTGTGTCTGGAATGTTATTGTTATGTGAATTGTGATAGTGATGATGAACGATGTCAAAAATGTACCTGGCCATTGTGTATAGAATGTCAAGAAAATAATTATAGTGAAAAACAGTACCATGTCAATAATGAATGTTTAGTGTTTTCAAAAGCCAAAGTGAAATTTTATAACATGTTAAGTGATGCGAAAGGTTGTCCACAATTGGATTGTATAACACCATTGAGGTATACTATTCATGTGACGCACACATTCATTTCCATTTTGAATTGAATAACGGCTTAAGTTATTATTGTCGAAGTTTTCAAAAACTATCGTAATATTTTCTTTTTATGCTTTTTGCCATGGGTGGAAAGGATTTTGGGTAAATTTAACATCCATTCCATCCCTGTTTTTTGATGATTCTGGGGTATCTAAGCACTGAGTTAGTGAAAAGGTCAGTTTTAACAATTTTTAAATTGAAAATCAGCAATATACACAGGCTCATACATAGAATAGATTTAGGCAGAATATACTGAATACCATAAGCAAAGTATATAAAACCACAATTACTAAGTTTTTATGCGGACAAATGTGGCAAAATATTTTAGATAGTGATATTTAAAAAATCAAAATTTGTTTAAAACAAGTAGGAATGCAATATTCGGCTATGCCAAATCTTATATACCCTTCACCATGTAAATCTAGTTCAGTGAAGTAACTCCCAATCAAACATTGAGGTGTCAGATCAAAAAAAAAAATGTCATTGGCATTTTTTTTTAAATTTACTATTTTCTGAAAGATCTCTTCAAAACCTTTTAAATGAAACCTTAGATAGAAAATTAAAAAATAAGAAAAAAATTAGCGTTCCCCTATATTTTCCGAGTTATGAGTCTTTGAAGTTTTCATAGAAAAGTACGATTGAAATTAGAGATCCACCTCGATAGAACCTTAGTCAAAGAGAAAAGTAGTAACGTTAAAGTGCGTAATAGCCTTGGTTGAGATGTTAAGGCGACTACTTAATGAACAAGACAGAGTCTCGCCAGAGTCTATGCTAATTTTTTTCCACGGACCCATGTTTGTTCAACGTGATATCAAGTTTTTCGAGTGTCGCGGTAGTAACAGAATATTGTGGTGTGCATGGCTGCATAAGTTTGTAAAATATTTGTTTTGTCCTTATGCATAGCCAAGTCGATTGAGCGATGTCCTTCTGTTGAAATCAACTTTACCAAGGCGCTAGATGAGCTAGAAAAAAATTTAAATACGCCAATAGAACAGAAATAGCTTCGAAAATTTTGCTATTGAAAATCAGCAAGATAAGTCAATGTCCTTCGAGGCAGCAGGCAAAACACCACATCTGCCTCTAATTTTTCAATATCATACTTTATAACTCCAATCAAAAAACAAATATATGGAACAATAGAGAATTAAAGAATAAATAAATTTAGCGTTCGCCCATATTTTCCGAGTTATAAGTCTCTAAAGTTTTCATGGAAAAGTACGATTGTGTACCATATTTTTTAAGGTATCAACATGAGTATCATTTAAAAGAGATCTTAAAGAAAATTTTAAAATTTTTTAAAAATACCTTAACCCAATAAAAGCCGGTGACATTTGTTTTTTTTAATAAAGTTACTTCACTAAACTAGATTTACATACATGAATGGTGGTTCCAAGCACGACAGAAATATTCTGTTGGAAAGATAAAATAACTTTGACATTATTTTATCTTAAAAAATATTCAATAAATGTTGAAACGGAAATTTGGGAGTTAGTTTAGGGTCATGATTTTTAATAGTACGATTTATTCACAAGAAAATCTAATGTAATTTCGGTCTACTAAAAATAACCACAGGAAAATGTATGTTTAATTGCAAAAAAGTGCAGCTCTAATCATACAGAAAATAATATTTTATAAAAAATGTAAAAAGATTATAAAACCAGTCAGTCTCTTGTTTAAAAATCTTTAATTAATTCAATTTTTATACACACTTTCCCACTTTTAGAACACATATGTATGCCATTTTTCACAGATATAATAGTTTTCATATTTTAGACTCTTACAAATATTTTTATATTTTAGTTTCACAGATTGAGAATAATTTTTTCTTAAGTTAATTGTTATTTATATTTTGCTTATAGTGTGAATTGTCACTCTGTAATTTTTTTTTTAATAAATAAATACAAAGAATAGGAGAAGTCAGCCAAATCTAATATAAATACAACAAGTTTACTTTAGATCAGGGATGGGAAAATGTAGTTTTTTGGTGCAGTTTAAATGTTATTAATTTGGTCTTTTAGATGAGTTAATAAGGGGAGTTTGCTGGCGTTATTGAAAAACTTTTAATATTCATTAGTTGAATACCTTTAAATGCTTTCGTTACATTCCCTGAAGACGTCTGATGAAAACTTGATTAAAGCTGATCCAAATCAGACCACTTGTGTTTAACATTAATTCGTTGCTTGCAGGTTAAAATCAGAATTCAGCAAACAGAACGCATCTATTGCGAATGCTTCTTTATTGTGATCACTAAGATAGTTCATCAGCTAAAAAGTTATCGATATTGGTCCCGTGTCTTTGAATACATTTGCGTCTCTAGTTGTCAAATGTCTCGTTATCAGACTTGTTTTTGGCTCTTTGTTTGAGAGTTGTTCAAGCACCTTTTACTTAAAAATGCATTTCAAAAACAATAAAATTTACGATCATACACTAAATATATTAAATAAATATTCAAAGCTTAGAGATAAAAAATTTAAGTGGATTTAAAGACACTTATTGTTCCAATAAGACGCTGCCAGACTCGAAACTGCGTTTGAAATAATTCATGATAGTGCAGACAAGACCCGCGACCAATTTTTCATTAAGCGAGATACCTAACCTAACTTTGTATCAGGTGCAGTCTTAGATCTAAATTAAAATTTGTTTAGTTCTTTTCTTTGGTTCATATAAATAAAATTGTATTTGTGTCATACATGTACGTTAACAAACATACGTTAGAAATTTAGAAAGCCGATCGATACAATTTACAAATTACTTTTGCCATCTCTGCCTGAAGTGTATACGTTATACATTATGTACATAAATATAAATTTACATACATAAGAATATCTTAATGAGAATAAGAATCTTTTTGATTGTTTATTTAGTTTATTGTTCAAGTTGCTTAAAAACTTGCACATAAAACACCCAAATTTTGCTTTTTTTAGATTGCTGCCTATGCAGCAGAGCATACATGAAATATGAATATGGGAGATGCGGTTTGTTATGGAAACTATATTTGTACAATAGTAATTTGAGAATATTATTTCAGCTTTTATACTAGCAAATATAACGTTAAAACAAGATCTAAACGTGTTAGATTATCAAATATAAATAATCAAATATAAATAATAACGACTTTCATCATTATCGTGATTTTTTGTCTTTGGCTGATCGTCAACTTCATTCTTCATCAAAATATGATATTGCTAGTTAATTGTGACATATGCAATTGGTGTGGCCTGTAGCTGCAGCATCTGATTGAGCTTGTCCATGCAAGCTATTTATGTATTTTATAATTTGGTGGTGATTACAAATCAAGCTTTTTTTCTCAAAATTTTTTTATTTGCAGAGTTATTAAGAATTAAGGATTTTAATGAAGTTCTCATAAAAAAGTTGATTTTTTGTTACAAATCTTTCTTATTTTTTTAAAATTCTTTAAACATACTGAGTTTTAAGGCTTTAAAATTTTAGTTAAATTTTTTATGTAAAAGTTGATTTAAAACAAGTAAAAATGCTATATTCGGCTATGCCGAATCTTATATAAGTAACTTCAATAAAAATAAAAAAACACTGCGGTAACAGAGAATTAAAGAATAAGAAACAATTTTTATAAAAATGTCATGGGCTCTTAATGGGTTAAGCATTTTAAAAAATTTTAGAATTTCTAGAAAGATCTCTTTAAAAGCTTTTAAATGATACCCATATTAATATTTTTAAAAATATTGTGCACAATTGTACTTTTCTATGGAAAGTTCAGAGGCCCATAACTCGGAAAATATGGGTGAGTGTCAATTTTTTCACTTGATATTTTGTTCTTATTTTTTAATTTTCTATCGCTTCAATACCCTGTGATTTTGACGAGAATCAAACTTACAGTGTCTTGTTTACCAAGTTGTCGCCTTAACATGCCCAACCAAGGCTGCTACGAACTTTAACGTTGTTACTTTTCTCTCTAGTTAAGGTTCTATCGAGGTTCGGATCTCTAATTTCGAATATCACTTTACAAGCGCCATTTTCGGCGGCTACACAACAATTTTTTTCCTTTTCCAATAGAGAGGTGAAGTTTTTCTCTTAAAAAAAAATCACGGACGCCTGTACTAACGCAGAGACCGCGGCTGCTTAACTTGTGTAAATTAAATTCCTTTTATTCTGTATTTCACCGAACACACACATCATACTTGTTAGGAGTGGAAAATAGCAATTCATTTTCAGAAACAGTCACGGACAAGAAAATAAGTTCGCTTAAAATATTTTGAATGGAATTCAAAAAATTTTATGCAGTTTAGCTGGATCATAGTTCTTCATTTTTAGGACCACAACACTGATCGCCTTTTAACAATTTTTTGCAAATCCTAGGCGATCTTATAACGTGATATGTGGTTGGCCCCTTTTAGCAAAGGTTTTTCGAGGCCTGCTTTTAATTTTTTTTTATTTTAACACACGTAACACAAAATTCTGAGATCTTTCAGAGGCTTTGGCAATTTGCCGTTGACCCTGACCCATATTTTTTAAATTTTCAATTATTAAGTGCTCAGCGTCTATACAGCGCTTTACACGACTCATTTTGTAAAATTTAAAATAAGTTCAGTTTAAAAACAAAAGTTCAAATTGTGCGTTATCGATGAACCTGGTTTTTAGTTCCGGAGTATCTATCAGAATTTTAAAGCTGTTGAAAACGTGTGACAAATTATAGAAAATTTACTTACGAAAGAAAGTTAGATCTTTCCGCTTCACTTTATTAAATATTTATTCATATTTTAACTTCATTTTAGAGTACTTTTGGCGAAAGAGGCCAACCCTGAACGATGGGAAAAGGAAGTTGCTCCCATGGAATATCATGACAAGGAACGTCGTGAAAATGTTGAAATCTGGCATGCTGATTTAGTTAATATTGCACAATACCTAAGAGGACCATGTAAATTAGCTGATCGATTTTCCGAGAATCTCATTATGCAAGTTGTAGGACTATTAGAAGTAAATGCATTTGAGGCAAAATCTTTACAAGGATTTCCACTAAGAGCATTGTATCCGATAACAGGTATTTTATCACACAACTGTGTACCAAATACAATGCGCAGTATTTATCCCAGTGAAAATTATAGGTAAGATATTTGATTATTTATAAATTTAAGTTAAAACATTTTCTTAATTTTTTTCTATTCAATTAGAATACGCTTGCGTGCTATGGTGGACTTGGAACCTGGTCAACAACTACAACATTCGTATAGTTACACTCTGAATGGAACGACCCAGAGACAGGAACATTTAAAAACGGGAAAATATTTTTCGTGTGATTGTAAACGTTGCAAAGATCCCACCGAGTTGGGTACCAATTTTAGCACTTTAAAATGCAGTAAATGTGAGGATGGTTGGCTGTTATGGTCTGATCCTTTGGGTAAGTTCAATAATTTATAATTGGCTTTTTGAAAATGTTGTAGAAAAGTACTTTTTGTGATACTTTTGTAATGCTGGGCATCATTCTGCACCTGTTTTCCATTGAGGCTTTTGTGGAAGGAATGGCGGCAAAAACTCTTGAGACTTCATAAATAAGGTTTCATGAGGTCGGACTCAATGGATTGTTTCCTTTAACCCTTGGGGTATAGAGTTTTATGGCCACTAAGCTCGACTTTAACTGATGCAGGTGGTTTCGGCTTTTACGGACAGATCTAAAATGAAGATCGTATAGACTTCCGGATAAATGTAATGTGGTACAGGCAGAGATACTGGCTACTTTTAAATTCATCATGCTATAAGAAGAAGAAATCACTCTATACTTCAACAGCCAGGCAGAGCTTAATTTTTAAGAGGACATAAGCGAGTAAAAAAACTCTCGGTGTGCTGATGGACAAGTATAGAGACTGAAGGGTTCCTTACCATTGCACTGTTAAAGGTAACGAAATTGCTTACGTACCTCCAAATTCGTAAAAAGTAGAAGCGATGAAGCATTGAATAGTCACTACAATAGGTTTCTGTCTGATTGTGTAGTAGAAAATTAATCATTAGTGGGACGCTAGAGAGGACTGCAGGGTTTCAAGGGCCGTTTGACCTAATGTGGGCACGGCAGACTTAACCATTTGCGGGTTTTGACAAAAAAAGTTCTGAGGTTGTTACAGGTGTGATCGCTGCTTATTGCCCCATTAAGACAATAACCAGTAAATGGATCAAGAACACATGAGATTTTGTGAGATGTGTGGGGACTGTTGAGCACATTATGTGTCTCTGCCCGATATTGCAAGGCCACAGGCTTATACGGCTTTCACAATTTACTAAGCGACATTTCTCAGTGAATTCGGTAGATGTCGTCGGATTCATCAGTAAAAGCAGGTTGATCAGAATGGACCCTTTGGATCTCTAAGTAGAGGTGTCTCTTTTAACGAGTACAACCCTTCTCAATTTAACATAACCTAACATTAATACATTCAAAAATAGTCATTGTTTGTAAGATGTACGATGTACAATGATTAAAACAGTCTACTAGTGATCCTATTTTTTTTTTACTTAAACGAGTGCCAAACATCCAAATGTTTAATTCAAATTATGTAAATGTGTCCGTATTTCTACATAAAACAGTCACAAACAAAAGTGCGGAACACTCCAAAATTATGATTCAAACATTTGAGTGTGTGTCACCCGTTAAAAAAAGTCTGCTACCTCAATTGGTTATGTAAGAGACGACATAATATTGATATAACAAAACTTCATTTTTTTATTTATTTAGATCCCAAAACTGAATGGAAGTGTACGTTGTGTGAATTTAAAACCTCTAGGGATGCCGTAGGCAAGGCTCTTTCAGTTATCCAAGCTGAAGTTTCCGAATTACAAGCCACCGAAATGTCAGCTCATCGTTTACAAGAAACCGAAAAACTACTAAAAAAATATCGTGTTGTTTTACATCCTTTACATTTTATAATGATTTCGTTAAAACAAAATCTTATTGAAATGTATGGTCGTGTTAAGGAATATGAAATGGTTGAGTTGCCAGATGTTTTACTTGAACGCAAAGAGGAATTGTGTCGTCAAGTGCTGCGCGTAATGAATGTTTTTGAGCCTGGTTTAAGTCGTATGCGTGCAATGATTTTATACGAACTACACGTACCAATTGTGTTATTGGCTAAAAGTGGCTTTATAGCCGAAGTTTTAACTGGTACAAAACTGAAAGAAAAACTTCAAGAAGCCATAGCGATTTTAAAGGATTGTGTAGAAATTCTCCAATATGAAGATTCCCAGTCACAGGAAGGTGTTTTGGGTCTTATTGCCAAACAGGCTATGGAACAACTAGAACAAAGTGTTGAAGGTTTAGGCGATTGTTAAAATATGTATTTTAAATAAATATCAATGGATATAATTTAATTAGATTTTTGTAATTCACATACATATGAACAAAATAAATGATAAGTAAAAAAAATAAATGTTTCTTCTTATGTATTTGTTTGATTGTTTGTCGGGAAGCTGTAGCTGCCTACAACCCTTTGACCGTTTTTGATAATATTTTCGCACAGGTTGACAAAATAGACTATTTATTTTTTAATATTTCAAGTGGGCATAACACTTTTCACACAAAGTAAATATTGTACATCGTGATACAATAGTAGTTAGAGCCTTGGATTTTTGTGCAAGTAACTTCCTTATCCAAATGTATACTTTGGCAAATAACTGGTTGGTATCTCCCATACAAAGCGAAAAGTTGCTATCGATTACCTAAAAAATTTTTACTTTTGTACAAGTAACTCTCTTATTAAAGTACAAGTCAAGCGAAAAAATTTCTGGATTGAAAAAGTGAGAGTGGTAGCGCTCTTAAAATGTATAAAGTAACTGTCGTTTTTGTCTTAAGAAATTAAAGCGAAATTTACGATTTATATTGAATTTAAAATTCTTTTAAGTATCTTATGATTTTCAACATCTGAATTTACGGTCAATATACTCAAATATTTGACCAAAAAACCGTAACCACTACTAATTTAACCAGATGCTATTTGCAATGTTTTTTTAATTTAAAAACGTTAGAAAGAGTGGCAACACTAAGAACTTCAAAATAAATGAGCGATACTTTAATCTCTTACTTGGAAAAATAGTTTGTAACATATAAAAATTCTCAAAATCTTGTAAAATATCCAATTTTCATGTTTAATTCCAAAAATGAATTATGAAAACAATATATTGAAAGCTTACTTGCTCTTTAAATATTTGGTTTAAAAATATAAACCATTGACGGTTCACTACAAGTAGCATCTTTCATTTTAGGTCTCTTTTTTAAGGGCTTATCATCGTCCTCATCATCATCGTCATTATCATTGTTTGAATCTGAATCTTCACTACTGTTGTTTTGATTTTGCTTTTCATTTTGTGTATCAACAAATTCTCCCTCATTATTTTCCATATAATTTTCATCACCTTCGTTATCATCACAGTCATCCTCATCATCTGTATCCGTTTTCGATTTACGTTTCTTTTTCTTGGTGGTTTTTCGTTTATTTTGTTTTTTGCTTTTGGCATTATTTGATGTTTTAGAGATGCGATATTTATGCCAAAAATCAGCAGGTTGAGCATAATCTATCAAACTTGTAAAACGTTTAGCCAACGCTTTACATAAATCATCAAATGACTTTTCAACGCTTACGTCGTATGTACGAATATTTTCATAAATTGTTGGTATAAATATTAAAGATTTTTCTAAAAGTGATAACTAAAATGTGAATAAAAAAAAAGATTTTTAATTAATATTTTCAAACATGTGCATAATACTAAAAATAATTAACTTTATAATTAATTTTCTTTTCTAATTTTCTTAAAAACAAGGTCAGTTTTATAAAATGAGAATATTATTTGTTATTTTTATTTTTTCAATATTTCGCTACATCGTTAGGCGGCATCTTGAGGAAGTAGAAAAAAATATTTAAATTAAGTTTTTTTTCAAATACAAAAAATAAATAAAAAAAAATTAATTTTAATATTTTTCTTTCCTGTTTCCTGAAGATGCCACCCAATGGTGTGGCGAAATATTGAAAAAATTAAATAAACAATATACTTATTTTTTAAACTGTCTTTGTGCTTAATAAATTAGAAAATATAATATTCAAAATAATATTAATTTATTACACTTAAAATATAAATCTTTTTGAAAAAGTTTTTTTTCATATTTTATTTTTTTCTAACGAAATCCTTCTTAAATAATATTAAAATGTTGCTTCCACTTACAGCTTCTGGCATTGTTATTTCGCGTTTTCTTTTGCCTCTACCAACACCCGAACCTGAGACGGCCTTATTTGCTGGGCCTTTATTGTTTGTTTCATTTGTTGTTTCTGTCAGTTCATTAATCTCTGCCAAGACATCATCTTCTGGTTTATTTTCTTGCTCACTGTTTTCAGTATTTAGTTTTTGTTCTTTAGTTAGCTGGCAAACTTTTTTAAGTATGAACAAAACGTCCTTTATAAGTGCAATTCCTTCGGAAGTTTTAATAAGGGGATCATTTTTTGATTTTTCTAGAAACGAATTAAAATATGTGAATGTAAGTTATTGAAATTAAGGTTGAATTCTTCTTTAAAGCGGGTTGCGATATTACTTTGTTTAGAAAAAAAGTTTTGAGAAAAATTATAAAAAAGCATACGTGTCTTATGAATTTGGGGATCAAAAGATAAAAAATAAAAGTTTCCCAAAACTAAACAAAAATCGTCATTAATAATACATTCAATGAAAAACGGAAATTCTGCAACAAGGAGCTTAAGTAATAAATTTAAATAATAATATATTTGGAAATTTCACAAAAGAAATTAAATATTCACAATTAGAAAGATAGTTCACTAAAAAATCGAAAAAAACAACATACGAAACTATATTAAAAAATAAGTATTGTCATAGAATTGAAATTTAGCAAAATATTTTTAAGTAAAATTCAAAAAATACTTAAAATGCAAGACTAAAAACAAAATAATACTACCGAAAATTTCTCAAGAAAAATACAAGAAATTGAATTTCACTTAAATTTTGAATTCCAATAAAAAATAAAATAAAGACAATATTTTACAAAATAAAATTAACGAAAATGTATAAAAATTAATTGAATTGCTAATATATTAGCAAACAAAAAAAAAATCGAAAACTTATTACTCATCAATAATTTACAAATAAAAATTTCTAAAGTATCGAAATATGTAAATTTTTTGGAAAAGAATATTTAATATATCAAGCATATCACACATTCCGATCGGAATGGTTTTAATTCCGTATTAACAATTTCGATCGACTTTGTTTTACCTTCTTCAAATTACGATCGATTTTGTTTATTTCTGAAAAGTATTGAAGCTTTACTATTTATTTAAATATTTTGCACATCATAGAATTGAAGCTTAGCAAAATATTTAAAAGTAAAAACCAAAACATACTAAAAATGCAGGACTAAGAATAAAGTTAGACTACCAAAAATTCTTAAAAAAATAGGAAATATAACAATTTCACTTAAAGAATAAATAAAAAAATTAACGAAATTTCATAAAAAAAATTAATTGCAAAAATTCGAGTATTTACTAAAATATTAAAAAAATCGGAACTTATTATTCACCACTCTATTTACAGAGTTTCTAAAATATCGAAATATGGAAATTTATTAAAAATAATTTTTTCATAAATTTATTTAATTAAGGACACAAATAATTAAATTTTTGCTATTCAAAAAAAGGGGGAAAAATCTAAATCTTTTCGAAAAATCACAAAAAAAAAAAAATAAATAAAAGGCCACTCACTCATTTCCAAAAAAAAAAAAAAAAAAAAAAAAAAAAAAATATATTTATATTTATATATATATATATATATATATATATATATATATATATATATATATATATATATATATATATATACAAGCGGTCTAATAATTAAAAAAAAGAAAAAAACAAACGAAAAGTTAAATAAAAAATTGTGAAATTTGAAAAAAATTTTAATAATCAGGCATGTCACAAATTCCGTTCGGAATTGGAATGATTCGGAATTTACTATTCCGATCGAAATGGTTTTAGCTTCTATAGATTCCGTTCGGTTTTAGTAAACCGAAGAAAGTTAAAAATCCCTTATGTTTGTTCAAAATATGGCAACATAACATCGAATGTAGCAAAACAAAAAACAGCGGAATTAACAAAACAATAAAAATTCAAGAAATATTTGTGTTTCAGTGCGAATTGCTAAAAAAGTTAAAATAAAAAACATCAAACATGCCCGGGAATATCTATAATTGCAACGGCAGAAGAAAAAAGAAGCAAATTTGTTTGTGTGCTGTTACTATAGAATTTTTAGAAATAGAATAAAAGTACGGCAAAGTACGGCAATATCTTTTAAACAAATTCCGTTAATTTCTTTGTTTTTCATAAAGGACTAAGAAAAAGTTAATTTTTTTATTAACATCATATTAAAATAAATTTATTTTGGATCAGTAAGTAAGGTAAAGAATGGCCTTACCTATAAAAAATTGTTTTGAATGGTTTTTTTGTTAACAAAATGCTCAAAATAACAATTCCACATAGCAAACTGAAAGTGGTTTTATTCCGAAAATTTTTTTCGTTTTACGTTTTCTATAGAAGCAAAATACGGAATCAATTCCACTTCCGAACGGAATTTTGTTCTGTGACATGGCTGAATATCTAAGAAACGAATAAGCAGAGGTGCGGTCAGATAAGTCAAATATTTGATATCTTCTGAAACGTAACACTACGAATGACGATTTATAATATCATAAATCTTGCAGTTTATATTACGTAGGATTTTAAATTTCTTAAAAAATTTTCATAATTTTTTGGTTACGTCTTTTGACTAATCTGACCGTACCTTAAGGCATTCTTCTTTTTTGTTTTTATTTCTTCCATTTTTTTTTCTTACCAGCAATAAGTTTTAATTGTCCAAAATATAATATCATATTTATGTCATCCATGTTAGTCATTAGGTGGATGTATAATTGTTGGCGAAATTTACGTTGGGACTCTCCTTTCAAAGGAGACTTTATAAAAGCTTCTGAGAAATTATCCAACCCATCAAAGTTCTTTAAAAAATGAACGAAAAAATATGTAACAAATCTTAGTAAAATAGTTAAAATTTACTTGCCAACAAAAACTTACCTTATACTCATTTAAAACAAAAGGGCATTCTATAAGACACTTCTGAAATAGTGCTGGATTTTTCTTTGCTAAAAATTCGGCAAAAAAATCTTCAGCTCTAGCAGCCAAATCTTCACTTTCATCTAGTAACGCTGCTAATAAGGCTAAAAGTAATGAACCTCTTAGTTTCAACTGATCCTGCAGTACCAATTTTTCAAAACATTTAAAAGTTTCCATGCGATTTACTTCATATGGTGACTTAAGTTTACTCAAAACTCTACCCACTATACGTTCCACAATTTGTGTATGTTTTTTACACAAATCAGTTAAAGCCACTATAATCGTATTTACAATTGGTGGTCTATCGTAGTTATTTAAAATATTCGCATACAAGGCACATGTTGTTGAGGCAACACAACCATCTCTAAGTGCTAAGCGGCCAGCTATTAAAATCATTGAATTGAAAAGACGTTCATTTTCCAAATGCATATCACTTTCTTTAATCTTGCTACATTCGTTCATATATTTATGTATAAAAGTTATTATCGTTTGGTGAGGTCTGAGGCGCGTCTGTAAGTTTACCTCGGAATAGGCATATAAATAAGACATAAATATATTACGATTCTCGGGAAAATTCGAAATGCCGTTTAAAATTTCATATTCTAAATGTTGATGCAAATCGGTTACCCAAACAATTTCATGGCCTAGATTTTGTGTACTGGCATTTTTTGGTTTTCCTGTATTTTGCGACCGATTGTCGATTAGCAATAGAAAATCGAAGGCTTTGCCGATAATAATAGGCAGCATTTTTCCCTCTTTAATTTGTGTTAGCAAATGATTAAATGCATGATTTAAGGCAGTATGAGAGAAATCTTTAATACAGTTGGCTAAAACTTCCAATGCTATAAGCATGTTTTGCTCTTTATTCCACTAAAATAAATCAAGTTATTATTTTCTTCTTATTATTATAAAAAAAACAAAAACTCACTGATTCTAGGGATATAAAATGATGTATCAAAGCATCAGGTTCTTTACTTTTAACTTTGTCGCATATAAAATTAAGCACAATCCAAGCTTCTGTGGAATTAGAAGTAAGTAAATGTGATTCAATGATGCTGACAATTTGAGGGCTGAAAAAAAAAATAACAAAACAAAAATTATTTCTTTAAATTTAAGCGTTTTATTAAAAATTTTCTATCAGTACCTTATGACACGTTGTTGTAGTGCTAAATAAAAGCAATTTTGTAAGTAGAATCGTGATTGAGTTGAGAGCAAAGTTCTTATTATGACCCAAGGCATAAAATGTTCAGCTTTATTGGTTTGCTCAATACTTTTCATATTCATTAGGACCCTGGACCGAAAACACTGCCCAAAAAAATATGTAAAATGTAAACAATTTAAACCTTTTGATTTTAGTTAAAAAAATACCTCCATTGCAACTTCAATATTCTTTGGATCACCATCATGTAACATGGGTGTTATAACTTTACACCAAATCCATATAACTGGATAACAATTTGGATATGATTCTAAAATAGAATCAATAGAAATTAATGTTTGTTTTCGCACTAAAGCAGTGGGCTCTTCCACTAAACGCGATGTTTCCTAAAATTAAAAGAACTCTTATTTAAAAATAGTTTTAGAAAAATTTATTTCACAAAGATTATATTAAGTAACTGAAGAATACCTTACAGAAAGATTCACACCTATAAAAACGATTAAAAACAATATAACATCGTTTTAGTTTTTGCTGCAGAAAGAGCTTATTGAACCTTTCTATTCAAGAAGAATCTAGGCGTTTTTAGTCGCTTATACATAGAAGTCGCAGTCGCGAGTAGTATGACAGTAATAATCCAAACTTCAAAAAGAGAACTTCCCTACAAGAACAATGACTGTCATTGATGATAGAAGTACACATCATTGCGTAGAACAAAGTTTTTATCACATTCTTTATGGAATAATGAAAAAATTCTGGAATTGATGTGATGTCTATGCAAACAGCGTTACTATTGACCTTTTTTATAACAAATTTTATGTAAATTTTGCATTTTAAAATTTACTACAGAAGTAAGTACAAACACAACCAAAACCTAAATTTAATCCACAAAAAAAGTTTTATTCTAATTGAATACCAAAAGAGGTGGTACAACGGTAGCGTCGTTTTATATAAAGGTATCCAGCTATATTGATTCACTGGAGCATCAACGCAATATGGGGTGTATTTCACTGTTTTATCGCTACTACAACGGAATGTGCTCTTATGAAATCAGGAAACTCGTTCCTTGAAACCTTAATTTCATACGCGTAATGCGATCTGCATCAAGAGCGCATTCCTTTGTGGTCAATTGGCCAATGAACCGCACAACGCATTACAGAGAAAATTCGTTTTTTAGCCGAACAGTTCGTATGTGGAATAAACTCCCTGCAGAGGTCTTTCCTGCCACTTTCAATGTGCAAAGAATCAAATCAAATGTCCACAAGCACTACTCCCTCTATCCCCCATCCCACGACCTAATTTCCTAGTTCTGGCACAATGCATTGCATAAGTAGGGGTCATCCCCTGGGTGCTGGTCCTAATTAAAAAAAAAAGTTGTTGCAAATGGTAAGTAGAAAATTGTGTCTGAATAAGTTTCGCTCTCTCATTTCTTGCTGGGTTGTTTGTAAATTGTTTGTTGTTTAACAGTGTTGTCAACAAAATTATACAAAATTGGGTAAATTGTGGTGTCAGAGAATTAAAGGGTAAGAAAAAAATTGTTACTATACATAATTTTACATAAAAATATCAACTTCCCCTAATGGGGTAAGCATTTTTAAAAAAAAATTTAAATTTTCCTTAAGGATGTCTGTAAAAGCTTTTAAATGATACCCATAATTATAAACGAAATAATATGGTGCACAATCGTACTTTTGTTTGAAAGTTCTGAGGCCCATAACTTGTAAAATATAGGCAGGCACCAATTTTTTCCTTTAATGTTTTTTTTCCTAATTTTTAATTCTCTATCGCCTCATATATTTGTTTCTTTGATTGGATTTACTTCACTAAACCCGATTTGTTCCGAATGATATGATGGGATCGGAAACGGATATTGTAATAATTACAAACAGAATGACAAACTTAAATATACCCTTTCCCCGCTTTTTGTGGTGAAGGGTATAATTATATTCATTGCTTTTTTGTCAGCTTGTCACACTTAACAAAGCAAATGTCTTTTCCTTTTTCATATTTACATCCATTGCTTTGTATTGAATCACCTTTTAAAATAAAGAAATATTAATTTAAAAATACAAAGTGAATTGTATTAAGGCGGGGAAAGCATATCCATTAGGCTATTTTGTTGCTGCTCATACAGCTTATCAGTAATTTAAGATTTTTAGGTTTTCTATACATTTTGAGTAGAATCCAGAGAGAGAATAATATAAAATATTTATATTTGAAGGAATCAATCACTACTAAAGTAAATGAACATTTTTTTGTTAATCTATATTTAATTTCTAGTTTCATTGATTTCTATTTAATTAAAAAATTAACAAAATAAAAAAAATGAACTCAAGCCTGACTTTTATGTAAAATTTTAAGGATGGGATTTTTTTTTTCATTTTCAAATTTTATTAAGGTTATTAAAACTAATTATTTTCATTAAAATAAATTTTTATATTCGAAGATTTTCCAACAAACAAAAATCAATACTTTACTACTATGTAATAGCTAACGAAAACTTAAATGATTTTCTTACCTCTACAAAGTTTGTATTAAATATAATCAATGGATTCAACTTAATCAGTTGTTCCATAAACATTATACCAGCTCTTCTTATATACGACAAAGGGCTTTGAAAGATGTGTAAATATATGTTAGCTGGTAAATTAAGAAAGGCTAACTCTATAATGCCATGACCTTGAAATGTATATTCTGCTTTTTGACTATTTGGTTTTTCGAAACGTATTTCATTTTTTCGAACTCTTGGCTCTTCTGGCAGTTTAACGTTTGTATCAAAAAATTGCGTATATTTCAAACATTCAGTAAAAATTTTTCTCGTATTTGGTGAGCCTCTAGTCAAGGCCATATGAAGAGCTTGTACAGATTTAAATTTGATATTGTTATTTTGATCTTTTAAACTATCAATTAGCTCTTTGATTAGGTGTATTTCTCGCGGTATATCTGATACTTCATGTCGAAACATTTGCCAATCGACTTGTGATTCTAATTGAAGAATTTTTGACATCAAATCAATAGCTCGAGATCTAATCATCACTTCATCAGCATATATGGCTTCGCAGAGAAATTCTACACAGGATTCATTGCATTTTGTGAATAAAGCAGCATCATATTTGGCAGCATATTCTAATGCCTTTTGCGTTTGTTCAGTTTTCCAACTCTTGAGGGGATTTGTTACAATACACTCGATGTAAAATTTTAAAACTTTTACCAACAGGCGCGGATATTTCGATATTGACTTAATAAACCAATCCGATATATGTTCACAATCAGAATTTATATGACTTTGATTGTTTGATTTTGGTTTGGATGGATATGTGTGCAGGAAAACCGTCATATTCATAAGTTTAATGAGAGTCGTTTCAGGATCCCCGTTGTGGGCGTTAATCATTTCTTCGTAAATTTCAAAGCATTTTAAATGCAAGTTAGCAGCATCTATAAAAAATAATAAATTAAAGTTATTACGTATTTGGCCGAACCGAAAAATGTATGAGACTTTAGGGCGTGGCTTGTTTTGGAAAAAAGTGATTATAAGAAGAACGTTTCAAGTGAGATGCTAATAAAATCCAAGGAGACAGGCAATAAATCTTAGAAGATTCACTGTCTACTAAAATTAGGGTCAATGATCCTATGAGGACATCCAGTTGAGGTTGTCAGTAGACCCCAATATTGAGTTTGTATTTTACAGGTTATGTTTTATTTTGCTTTTGTCAGATGGCTAACGAGTCGATACGTGCTATCGCTAGAAAAATTTGGCCCTCTTTGGATCGGCGCAGGGTGTTGCACTACTATAGTAACCAAGGAGTCGAATTCCCGACTTGATGGCTGTTGTTATTAAACACTTTCTGTTTAGAGCCAATGCTAGGAAAATGGGTCTCCCTTTTTATGACTTCTGTAGAAGTTGTCAGTACAAGCAACAGGGAAGACGGTGGAAGACCGCCTCTGTCTGTGTCCTGCGCCGGTGTATATAATACTGAGATACCTTGTTCAACGGTATTACGGGGTCCTATCTGAAAAATCGTTACTGGGGTCAGTAAGGATCAGTTCCTTTTTAAAGTGCAGTGGGTGGTTTACTGGCTCACAATGGGACATTGTGACTCAGTCAATGGATTAAGCACACTCTGTGGCCAATAGGCTTTATTCGGCGAGGTTTTTTCGGCATTCTTTCTGCTCTTTCTTCCTCTGTTCTTTCATTACTCCCTATTCCTTATCTTCTTCTTATCACTTTTTAAGACTCTTTATTTTCGTATCTTTATCTGTTTTATTTTCCTAAGCAGGTAAAACAAAGGGACCAGTAAATGGACCCAATTGGGATATGGTAACACAGCAGCCTGTCTGAACTAACCTTGCTTTGTATAAAAATCCATTACCTGCAACGACCAACGATTCCGATGAACGGAACTAAAGAGAAGTTGCCAATGAAGTTCAAAGGGATAATGTTTCTCAGTGCATTGCTAAAAGATTCATGAAAACTAAAGGCTCCTTTGTTCTTGTAAACATAAAAACCGTTACATAGTAGGCAGGGGACCTAGGGGGCCATCACATAATTAAAAAACATTGTGCTAAAATATCTATATTTTACAAAAATTGCTTCACTTCTTCTGGTAAAAATATGTAGATTAGTGCAATAAACACAATCATGTCCACCGACCATCGACTACAAGATGTCAAAAATAGAATACATGCGTGCTTATGAGAATAATTCTTTTAGCCGCTACACGACTACCGACTACACGGCTACTTTTGTAGCCCGTAGCCAACTTAGGCTAATTTCTATTTTTCTTGACTACAAAAAACAGATTACTGCTGCCAATACAATAAATGCATGAAATGGTAGTTTTAAAAACGCAATACATTAAATATCGCTATTAAAAACGCGAAAAACTATTATAGTGGCACCATTGAAAAATAATAATCATCTGTTCATTTGTTTACATTTTTCATTTACTTTTTATTTAGCGCATTTTTTTGGTTTTTTTGGTTGTTTTGCTTAACTTTAATACATATGTCAAAACTGATGTTTATTTTCTGTAGTTAGTGGTCGGTAGTCGTTAAAAGAATTAAGTAACTGGCGACTTTTGTAGTCGGTAGTCGATGGTCGGTAGCCTTTGATTGTGTTTATAGCATAGATTTGCTAAGCCAATGAATGAACATGTTTTTAGTGACTTCACACCTAATATATTGCCATTCTTATATCAAGACATCCCTGAGTTGGGCCTAGTGTGATATATTGGAATTCATGACGGGCAAGAATTCTTTCGTATTCTTCAGACGTTATTTTTGCCAAAGTATATCTATATCAAATACATGCAGCTCAACTGAAAGTTTTTCGCTTCGTTTTTTTTATATTCCTATAAAGTCAAAATTTGTTTACGTTTTCCACTTTCTTTAATTAAAAAAATATTTTTCATGTGTGTGTTGATTTGTACCTAATTTGACTTTAATTACTATTATTGTTTTTAGTAAAATAAATGTACCTTGGGTCCGCCTGTAAAAATTTGAATTAAATCTGGCAATACCTAATAACAGCTGGTAACTTGAATTGTTTTCGCGAAATTCTTTAGTTGTTGCACAAAAAAATACAGAATTACGCCTCGACAAAAACTAATTATATTAAAAAGGCACAAGTATGGAAATTTTATTAACTTATTGTAGTAGAGGAAAACAAATAAAACCAATACTCAAACAATTGGCGATTCGGGCTTTTAGTAGAACATCCGCAGCAGCAGCTGCATCATGTTCTTCAAATCACTTCGATATAATTATAGGAGGAGGAGGTTTAGTGGGAACAACTCTAGCTGCCTCTTTAGCTGCAAATAAGACTTTGTCCGACAAGAAAGTTTTACTATTAGAAGGAGCTCCGCCATTCCAAGGTTTTAGTGTAAGCCAACCGTATAGAAATCGTGTCTCGGCTATTAATAAAAAAAGTATAGCTCTATTTGAAACAATAGGAGCTTGGGAACACATGGTCAAAGCAAGAACAAAACCAGTTAAGCAAATTCAAGTATGGGAGTGCAATAGTGATGCCCTTATACAATTTCAGCATCAACATTTTGCGGAGGATGTAGCTTGTATTATAGAAAACGATTTAATATTAGATGCTATGTATAGCAAGCTGAAAGAAGCGCCTAATGTATTAGTGCGTAATTCGGCGCGTATATCCGATGTAAAGTTGCCTTTAGACACGGACAAATATATTTCTGAAGTGACATTACAAAGTGGTGAAAAATTTACATGTGAGCTATTAATAGGGGCTGATGGTGCTAATTCTTTGATACGCAAACAAATGAATATTGACGTATTTTCTCTTAATTATGAGCGCATGGGCTTAGTAGCTACTTTAAAAGTAAGCGAAGCTGGAGATAATTCAGTAGCCTGGCAACGTTTTATACCGACTGGTCCGATTGCGTTATTGCCTTTAACAGATGAACTTAGTTCCTTGGTATGGAGCACAACCATTCCTCATGCCAACGAGCTGCTAAACATGTCACCAGCAAATTTTATTGATGCCTTAAATGAAGCTTTCTGCAAAGAATATTCGAAAAGTGATCTAACCGACAAAGCTATCAGTGCCTTGAATACAATAATGGGTCGAAACCAATCATCTCTAAGACAGTATCCACCCCGTGTAAGTGATGTTTTTGAAAAATCAAGAGCAATTTTTCCTTTAGGTCTCTTGCATGCCTCTTCGTATATTTGCTCTGGAGTTGCCCTTATTGGAGATGCTGCCCATCGAATACATCCTATGGCTGGTCAAGGCGTTAATTTGGGCTTTAGTGATATACATTATTTAAGTGAAACTTTAGCTGAAGCTGTTTATGCGGGGGCTAAATTGGGTGATAAGCAGTATTTAATGAAATACGAACAAAATTGTTTAAAGAAAAATGTGCCCATAATGGTGGGAGTTCATGTTTTACATACACTATATTCGACTAATCTTATGCCGGTAGTTGCTCTACGTGGCTTGGGTTTGCAATTTACTCAAAATGTACCACAAATAAAAGACATTTTTATGAAAGCAGCTATGGGTTAAGATATAGTTTTCACACTCCCTTGTAATTATTATTATTTTTTTATTAAAAAATTATTTCTAAAAAAAGTTGACCAATGGCGCTGTTTGATTGTTAGATTTAAAAGTTCCTAAAATCTAAAGCATATTCTAAACTGAGTTTTCATTAATTGTTGGGTATTCTTTGTATTTAAGTATTTTCTTGAATAAAGTAACTTTTTAGTTTGTGATGGATATCAAAATTTTAATTGAGATGTTTTATTTATAGGAATTTTTTATTTAAAATATTTTTGTTGTAAATCTACAATTTCCTTATATTTTCGAGGTAGTCAGTTTTAATTTATAATTGTCTAAATTTGAAATTTTATAAATTATAAATTGTTTCTAATACAAAAGCCAGCTAAATCTCATACTTGAAAAATAAAAATAGCCAACATTTGAAGTAACATGCTCTAGTTTCTCTAGTTTAACAAGAATAGTTCAGAGAAATAATTACATTCCACCTAAATAAAAAAGAAAAAGTTTGGTGTCAAATTGAAAATTAGTTGAAATTAAGAAAATAATAGATGTGGATTGCAAGAAAATAAAATGTATTTTATCTTTTTGAATTCCCAAAAATAATTTTCTACACCGAATGAAAAAGTACTGTTTTTTTATACTCATGTATATTCTTTTTCTCAACTGACATTAATTGGCCTTTAAATATTTACCTCAAAACTCTGCCAATATTTAATTCAAAAGTTTCACTTGAATATGCTGAGAAATTACATAAAAAATATGTAAATTACTTTGTAATTTATAAATTAATTCATTAAACAGTATTTATACTTACACATGTTTGCATATCCTCTCTCATGATTTAAATATTGTATGTCTATTAATTTCTTTAAAATAACATCCCTTGCTTCCTTATGATCACCAAAGTGAACATATCTTAGCACAAGTTTCAAATCATCACACAATGTAGTAAATTGTAACCAAATTTGTATGGACTCATTTTTTGTGATTCGAGATAAAAAGTTTGGATTTTGTATACGTTCAATTAAACTAAACACTTGCACGCAATGCTTTATTATTTCCTCCTCAAATATATGGAAACCCTTGGCGCCTGGTATTGTAAGTGATAGGAAATAAGCATTGACAGCTAATATTGATAATTTTATATAAACCTGTGATGTTCCATCGATTTGTATTAAAGCCGCCAGTGTGTATATAAATGCTAGATAACCATCTCTGGGTGCTACTTTAACCACTTGATCCCAACAGTCATAAGTGTTGTCATAACTTGACTCAGTTTCACAACGTAGATTACGAAGTGTAGAGCATAATTCCATTAAGATAGAAACAATTTGATCATCTAGAGTAGCACGTTGCACCAAGGGAATTCCAATAAATTTTAGCATAGCTTGATCAAGCTGACCATCTGTATTTTCATTGTGCTGCGTGACTTTATTTTGATGTATATTTTCTAACATTTCTTCGATTTCTTCCCATACTAAATTCACTACCAAATATTCACTTAATTTTTTAAATATTTCAATTAATTCACTCATATTTTCCTATTTATTTTAAAAGACGCTAAATAATCGACCCGGTATTTTGTAGTCAAAATGTAAACAAACAAAGTTTTCTAACTTTCTTTCACATCCATTTTCCAAAAAATTGTAAGTGTTGCTAACATAAGGAAATAATATAATAACATAAGGTTTAGTTTATGCTAGTAAAATGCCATAACTACTGTAAGAGCTTATTCGCCTTAGATAAAACACAATATTTTTTGCATGCAATTTTTAATTAATTAATAGAGGGTTTTGACGACAATTGGAATTTGATGCTGGAACTGGAAAATTCTTCTCCAAAAGAACTACTTCAATTGATGATGCATGAGGACACTTTTAAAAAGGGAACTGAATCTTCATCAAAATATCAATGAAAATTCCATCTGTTGACTTGAATATCAAGTCATTACTACATATGTACATTTTCCTACAATTATGGCTTAAACACTAGGCTCACATATAATACTTTTCCAAAATTTTTCTCTTTTGAACTTTTATTTTTTTAATTCACTTACGAGAAGTATTTTCAGCAACTGTTGTCTTAACTGGTCAAAATTCGTTTTATTTACATTTACAGATAAAAAAAAAATAAAAATGATTAATTAAGAGTGTAGGAAAGTCTATTTTATTTATTTAAAAATTCATTAGTAGCTTTTAATTAATCTTAAATCTCTTAATATGGCTAATTAAAACTAGGGTTTGGGAAACTGAAATTCCCGGGAGGGAATTGCTGTGAGAAGCTGTCCATCATTTTCCGGGAATATTTTGACTAAGTTCCCGGGAAACGGTAAGTTTAAATTCATGAGCTTTACGTAAAACCGGCTAGATGAATTTGAATAAAATTTTGTGAGAAGGTCCCTTAGAACCTTTGTTTAAATAAAAAACACTTTTGATTTCATAAAAATGTAAAGTCGTCCACTTTCATCAGTATAATGGTACTAGAACAATTGTCAGTACATTTTATTTTTGTAGAGGAAAAGTTTTTAACACTTAAATAGTGTTGGAACTCTACAACAAATGTTAAAAAACACATTTTTGTAAATTTTAATTTTAAAATAATTTGAAATGATACGCCGACGAAGTTGTAGGTACTGCTAGTAAGACATAAAACAGAACATAAGTTAACTCATTTGTTTAAAAAGGAATTATAGTTATTCAAAGCCAGTAACATTTGAAACACGGTCATGGATAATCTTTATAACGCATTGTTGACAACAAAATCTACCTAAGAAGAAAGTGTAAGGGTTTTTTTCTATTGTTCGAAATTTCGCAACGAAAACAAGCAACAGTATGTCTAGTTAATTGTTAAATGCAGTTCTGAAATCATATATTTCAAAAAATAATTAATAAATTAATTAATAAATTAGTATTTTTATCTTTATCTCTCTCTATATAGTAGAAATGTACAATTGTATACATGTCTTGTCACCTGAATTGTTTTTAAGTTTTATAAACTGTTAATACTATTATTTAACAATTATATTTATTGTTTGTTTATATTTTAATAAAACTATGAATTTTTTAATATTATTTCATTAAATACACTTGTTTTCTATAAGAATTGCTTTTTTCCCGGGAATACCCTACTTAAAATCAATTAATTTGTTACAAAATTTAAAAATCTTTTAATTGCTAACTCGAATTAAATGTCCTCCTGAAATAACTTAAATATATTGTTCTAAAAGATCCTTAATTTATAGCGTTTCGCAGAGAAAATTTCGAAGCTGGCATCACTTTAACATTTAAAAATTATATCATGCTAGATATTTTCATGATGGTTTAATTACCTTAAAATCTTATTGCTATTATCCTAACAATTCTACTAAGCAATAGAGACCGCTGCGCTTCTTATTTGACAATTAAAGAGAGTATGAGAATTTATTTAGCTGACGTGACAGCAGAGAGCGAAGCCCAAATAAGTGAAAATATTTTAAAAGAAAAATTTGGGAAATTAGCAAATAATATAAATTCCGAATAAATATAGAAAAAATATTATTTGTAAATTATATTAATTTAAATAAGGAAACTACAAGCGCTTGTAAAATAATGACAGTTTATAAAACGGAAAGAAGACCAACAGCAGAAACTACAACAGCATTTCTTTAGGCAAGAAAAAGTGGATCAAACATTTACTTACACATTTTCAAATATGAACAAAAACACTTATTAACGCAGCTGGAGCACTTACTCAAAATGATATTGATGGAAATTTAAAAATAATACAACTTTCAAAACAAATACAATATTTGTGTAAATGAATGAATTTAATGTGAAACTAATGTAGAGGAGTAAAAAAGAAAATTGTGTGTTTAGAATAACAATATTGAATAATTTGGAATCTATTGGTTAAAGGTTAAATAATCGAGAAAAAAATCATCACGTAGCGGCTATCATTTGTACAACGTTTATCTGTGCAAAATAAACAATAAAGATTTATGCATGTGTGTACATATCTCATACTTTTTCAATAGAAACAAAAAATAGAGAACATTTGTTTAATATATTAAAATTCCAAGGCCAAAAGTTATAAACAAATTCGAAAACCAAAACTATACAATTGCTTCTTGTGCTTCTTGTGGTGTCAGTAATAAGTGGAGTACAGATCAGGTAAGTAATCTTGCCACAAGCGGCTGAGAATATTACGAAAATTTAACTAAACAAAAACAACAACAAAATAGATATGTCCTCCAGCAGTCTTGCAACGGATGGGTGTTCTAACACTGAATCACTTTTACAAAAACGTATGCTAGATGATATACCAGCATCTACGTCACTTAGTAATGGTTCGTTGGGGACTGAGGTCATCAATCCAGTTAATGGCAGATTAAATACAAGTTCGTCGAAAAGTTTAAACAGTACTTCCGCAGTTAAGGACAGCATCACAAATAAAACTGTTACTGTAACATCTACCACCGGCACTTTCATGAAGCTTAAAACTTATCTTCTAGCTTTACGACCCTGGTCCTTGTCAGCCAGTTTGGTACCAACTTTATTGGGTTCAGCTTTAGCTTTTCGGTCACAATGGTCTGCAGAGTTTTCCTTTATAACATTTTTTCTAACCGCCTTTACTGTCGTTACTGTCCATTGTGCCGGCAATGTGGTGAATACATATTTTGATTTTATTAAAGGAATTGATAAACAAAAGGCTGATGATCGCACGCTAGTCGATCATATTTTATCGAAAGATGAGGTAAGAAAAGAAAACGAAAAAAGTCATAGCCTAAATTTACTTAATTCATAAATGTTTTGCATCATTTAATGAAACATTTTGTTTGGAAATTTTTTATACACAGAAACGTGCCAAAATACTTATTTAAAAAGAAAAAAATGCTCAATTAAAATAGCGATTATTTTGAACGCACATGAATAATTTTTGTATGTTGTAAAACATTTTCAACTAATTCAATATTATTTAAACCGTTTTTTTAATTTAAACACGGCACATTTTTTACATTATATTTTTGTTATTGTTTTTGTCGATTTAATATAATTAAACAGTTTTACTTTGAAATTAATTTTTTTTATCTCGATCGAGTGCTTTGTGGTCAAAATATAATGAATAAAATTTATATTTTTAAAACGAAATATTTATTTCGCTTATTTGCTGCAAGAGGAACAACGTTTGAGTTGTATGAAATTCAATAATTCTTTATTAATTGTGTTTAGTGTTTTTAAAGCTTTAGTTCTAGTCCTCTGCAACCAAAATCTTACTCATTAACAAATAATTATTGAGAGCATTAAATTCTGTAAAGAATTTTATAAATTCCATCTTAAAAAAAAACGAGGTTATAAATTTGTCTGAATGTTGCTGCGATCCACTAAAGATCCCAATAGAAAATTAAATACAAATATTAATTTAAAAATTAAAGGGTGTCCCCACATATAATGTTAATTGAGACGTTATAGACAAACGCTTAAAAATTAATAATTAAAGGGTGTTACAACAGTAGATGTAATTTGATATAAATTGCCAAACTGTTGAACCGTTATAAACAGACGGTTGAAATTTACAATGAACCTGTATTGCTAAGTTCGCTATAACAGCAAGTCTTAGATTTTAATTTGTAAATTTAGGGGTGTTCCTATTTTTAAGTTTATCTGTTTTAAGGTCGGATTTTTATTTTGAAAGAATCATTTACCAAGGAAGTCTTGCAATATAACATAATAGGAAATTTATTAAAATTGTAAGAACTAAAACAACTCTACTAGAACTGAACTTGAATGTAGCAAAGCATGCAGTTAAGAGAGCACCAAATAAACGTATGAATTGGTATATTGATTCGCCTGTTAACAAATAGATGTAATTTTGGCTGAATTAGAAACCTCAAACATAAATATATTTTAGATATAGGCTATGGATTTCAAGGTCGATAAGAAGCTTTGAAATCAAGTTCCTACATGTATGCAAATAAATCAAAAGACGAATGTTTTAATTATTATTATTTTTTTTAATAAAAACGGCGTGATGGATGCATTGTGAATTAAAAACAGAAGATCATATGTTTAATTAGGATTATAAATTTGTAGTTATGTGATGATTGCGTAAAATAGTTTCAATAACTTTCATAAGGTAGCATCTCACACAACGTTGCCTGTACGAAATAATCTTGCTAAGGGCCATGTCGCAAAGCTCATGTTTCTTTTGAGAATCGGAAAAAGCGACAAAATATTATTTTTTCGAGAAAAATATTTTGAATATACAGTACTGTCTGGTTATAGTGAACTAATTTTTGCAAAGCGATTTCACTATACCCAGGTTGTTCACTAAATCAAGGTTGAATTTTTTTTATTACAAAAACTAATTTATTTATTTTAAATGAATTTTAGGTTATAAATTTTATTTATTTTCATGTAATACTAAAGTTTAAATTTATGACTGGAAAAAATTAGGAATAGTTGCTTGTTTATTTAGTTTGTTTACCGATATTTGTAATGAAGAGCTTGTATATTCGCGAAATTTGTGGTATTAGCTCCAGCCTATTCGATACCCTTATCAAAAAACTTAATTGCTTCAGCAGCTGATATCGGATTTATGTTTGCTGGTGCTTCGCCGTTGTCTTCATCATCTGATGTTTCAAATGTGCCAACGACGCCTTGCCCAGAGCTTGGCTCTCTTTTCTTCTCTTCTCTTCTCTCCTTTTTCTTTCTTCTTTTTCTCCTTCGCCAAACCTTAAATCACTATAAAGTAGGTTCACTCTATAGAGGTGCATGAGTGTTCACTCTAAAGAGTAGTCAATGTAAACATTCTGGTGTTCACTCTAACGAGGTATTCAGAGCATCGGGCGTTCACTCTACCCAGGCAGCACTGTAAATGGTTAAAAATAAACTGTTGATTTCTTTGCCGATATAAATATTAATTGAAAAATTTGAGTAAAAATCCTGCTCAAATCAGTTAAGTATAATTATGGTCTAGTTAACCGGCACCTTTTGAGTATTTTCTGTATAAATTAATTTATGAAATATTTTTAAATACATAAATAAAACAATTTTATATTTTTTCTCTTTCCAGGTTGTGTCTCTTGGTGCAATACTTTACATGGCCGGTTGTGTTGGCTTCATCTTTTTAGCAATATTAAGTCCAGCAAAAATGGAACATTTAGCTTTAATCTACTTTGGAGGATTATCGTCGAGCTTCTTATATACCGGTGGCATTGGTTTCAAATACATTGCTTTAGGTGATTTAGTTATTTTAATTTTGTTCGGCCCCATATCTGTACTATTTGCATTCATGTCACAAACGGGACATGTTGATTGGACAACTATTTATTATGCCATACCTTTGGCCCTTAATACGGAAGCTATTTTACATAGCAATAATACACGAGATGCTGATAATGATCGCAAAGCTGGCATTGTAACACTGGCCATACTAATTGGCAGAACAGCATCACACGTCTTATATGCTCTACTCCTATTTACGCCCTATAGTGTTTTTGTTGTTTATGCTTTAAAATATTCACTATGGTTTCTATTACCATTAATAACGGTACCACAAGCTTTTCGAATTGAAAAACAATTTCGCAATGAACAGACTATGAGTCAAGTACCAAGACAAACAGCTAAATTAAATTTCTTTTTTGGAATTTTGTATGTGGTAGCATGTTGTTGTGCGTCTCAATTACCCACATTTGCATATATAAGGCATTAAAATGTAAAATTGAATAATAAAAAAACATAGAAATCTAATTTCCCTCTGAGCATTATAAAAACAATTTTAATTGATTTTTTTTAATATGTAGCCGAAAGCAAACAAATTTTAAGCTATTTAAAATAAGAATATAAACTCGAAAATGAAATACTACACAATTGTTACAAATAGAAAAAATCAATTTTTATATATTGATAAAATTAGTGAAAAATTTTAGGGAATTTTTTTTTTATCAAAAAGATGAAAAAAAACTAAACAAAAATACATATTGTATTGCATTAATGTAAGTTTTCCATTTAATCATCTCATATCTAATTTATTTATAAGTTTCATTTTTAAATTTATTTAATTAAAAACGTGACTAGTTGATGCAAAAGAAAAGAAAATAATTTTTTTACTACAAAATCGTTTAGGCTTCTGCTAGTCACAAAAAAATAAAACATCTTTTAGAAAAACAAAAAATTAAAATTTCATTCGTATTTATTCAAAATAATAATAATCATTTATTAACATACAGCTAAGACTCATGTTTTAACACTTTGTATATGTTTTATTTCATTTTATTGTATGTTTTCGAACAAAATACAAATGTGCTAAATTTAGCAAGATTAGTCTCATATTTTTTTTTTACAAAAAATAAAGTGAGTTGATGTATTTAATGTTAAATATACATTTTTGTTTTCTTAACTACTAATTTTAATAGCATTAAAAATAAATAAAATAAGGACTAGGACCAGGAACAACAAATAAGAAATTAATTTTTTTTCCGTTAAAATATGAAAAATAAAACTAAGTCCAGATTTACACTATGCAATTTTTTGAGGATTTTTTTTCAATTCTTTACTTAAGCTGTAGTATAAATGGCGTATAATTCACTTTTTTGATAATGGAAATCAATCGATTAAAATAATTTTTGATTTTTTTTCTCGTTTATAATATTTAAGAATTTTTTTTAACTTTTTTTTTAGAAATCAATTGCAATTCATGTATTCATCCAAAGACTTAAAATCGATCCATATCTTTCACACATTTATCTGCTTGGCATTTAAAGTTTAAAAATATGTATAGAACAAAGGTAGGAGCAGTGTTTGAAAGAAAAAAACTCTACGTTAATGTTCCGTAGTCAACTTTTTCAGATCAGTACACAAAGAAAAAAAAAACAGAATTTACAAAGATTTCTTTACGGTTTGTGTATGTGAATGCAAGGAATAAACCGTACACATCGTTTTGTTTTCAGTATATGTAAATAATCGCATTTTATAAAATCGACAGTAAGTCTTTTTTAAAGTTATAAATCAATTAGACTATTCATGACTTTTCTTACGGAAGAAATTTTTCTCGAAAAATGATTTCACCAATTATGAATTCCGTGGAGAAAAAAATAAAAAAATGACAAAATATGTAGTTCCCTTTAAATTAAAATGATGCCACTTTTTTTATTATTTTCTTCCAACGGAATTTATAACTGGAGGAATTTTTTCTCGAGAAAAATTTTCCCTCGAATTTTATTCACTTTTCACAGTCAATAATAAAGGGAACAAATTTATAATAGAAGGAAAAAAAAACTCGCTCATAATTGGGCTGTATATTTTTCTATTGAAAAAAAACTAAAACATTTAAAGAAAGGAAAAATTTCATTTAATTGTTATGATTATTACAACAACTGACAAACTGGAAAAAAAAACTAATTAACAATAAAAATATTTTACATATACAGCCTAATCATGAATATTCTAACGCGAAAAATTTTTCTCGAGAAAATATTCCTCCAATTATAAATTCCGTGGGAACAAAAAAATTAAAATGTGGCATCACCGTAATTTGAAGAGAGACATTTCAATTATTTACATTACATTTCTCTTTATAAATTTATAACACATACTTTTTTACCTCGATTTCACTTTCCGCAGTCAATGAATAAAGAAACATATTTATAATAAGAGAAAAGGGAAAAGTAAAAAACTCGCGCGAAATTTTTGTTTATGTTTCGGCTGATAATAAAATTATAACGGGGTCATTTCTGCACATAAAATATTTTTCGAAAATTTTAATGTTGGTGTAGATCAACGGTTCTCAAATGGAGGTCCGTGGTCCCCTGGGGGTCCGTAGAAACCATCCAAGGAGTCCGCATAAAGAGCCAAAAAACAGTGTTTTCAAAAATAATAAAAGTTTTATTTTGAACTTGGGCTTCAGAGGGGTCCGCGAAAAAAAATTAGTTTACTAGGGGTCATCGAGCAGTAGTTTGATGAGAACCCCTGGTGTAGATAGTAATTTATATGGAATACAAAACACCGATTTTTGGAATTTTTGTCGGTATGCCTGTCCATTTGTCTGTCTGTGTTCGCATCACGTAAAATCTGGCGGGTGGGTTTGAATAAAATTTTATGAAGAGGTCCCTTAGAGCCTTGGCTCAAATATAGAATACTTTTTTTCGTAAAAATAGGTTAATTTTACCGGTTTAATGGTGCAAGAACAGTTGTCTGAATTTCTTAATTTTGCAGATCTACAATAAATACTTAAGAACAGATTATTCTAAATTTGAATTTAAAGAAAACTAAATGACACACAGATGAAGTCGTGGGCACTGCTAGTTTTAAATAAAAACAGATATTCGATCAAATTAAAAACAATTGCTTTTAAATATGTTTTCGTTTTAAAGAATTATTTTTTTATACATTTTTGTTTGGCTTGTGTATTAAAATCGATCGAAATTTATCACACCCTTTCAAATCGATCTATTTATATCAAATACATGATTGTTTTAAAATTTAAATATTACAAGAAGAAAAAATATCTCGATAAATATTTTTAGTATAACTTTTTAATTTTTTAAAAAAGTGAAGCAACTTTATCGTTTTCAGAAGGTATTATTTTTTTAGAGAATTATTGAAAAAGTTCTTCTTATTTTGAATTAAGCAAAATTCACAAACAGAAATGCATTAATATTGAAAAAAGTATTCTTTACTGTTCAAAATGAAACTACTAATTAAAAATTTAGTATCATTTAATTTTTTGTAAAAAAAAAATTAAATAAACTTGATATTTAACCTAAAACTAAAGTTAGAGCATTTGAGAGTGAGACTTATAATTTAAAATAAAATTTTTACTTAAACAAAAAAGAAAGAAAAAACGAAACTAATAACGATTAAAAATATCTATAAGACAAGCAAACAGCGATAAAAAATAAATTAAATTATTTAAAGCAAATATTAACAGTCAGAATTGTAGGAACAAAGATGCTTTTTGTGGAACTCTTAAATTCACTTTTCAAAGTAAAAGAAAAAAACAACAAAATGCATTAATCTTTAATTTAGTCATCTTTAAAATCCATTTCATCTTTTAAACTTTTTTTTTAATACAAATATATTTGAATTAGGTTAGAATAAAATCAAAACTTGAGAAATTTTTGTTTAAAATTTGGGTCTAAAAACTGAGGGCAAATTATGGCATTCGAATGCCGTAATTTGGCCCCTGAACTTTCTAATTCGAGTCAAAATAATTTCGTAAATTTCAACTAGAGGAAAAATTTTAAATTTTTTGTAAATTTTCATTGCGTTGATGGAACTAATGGCGTTTTCTTTTTTAAAGATAAATGTCGCCCAATAATTATTTAAAATTGCTACATATGTTATAGCTGCAGTAGAGCAAAAATTGTTAGAAACATTTTACACCACCAAAAGTTTTCATGAAACTTGTTTTATAAAAGTTTTCATGAAACTTGTTTCATAAAATTTAGAGCCCTTTTACACCACCGAAATTTTACATGAAACTAGTTTTACAAATTTTTTGTTTGCAAGCAAGAGGTGTATAGACGAAAGTACACTTGCTTTGTGTACGATCGCTGCATACGTTTTGTTGTTTGTGTATTTAGCGTTTCAAACTTAAGGCCATAACACAGACATAATCTATGTTTAACACTGCCTAATAGTGCGTTTCCATTTATGTGATTTCGTCTAAAACACTTGATTTGCTCAAATCAAGCGTTTTGCTACTTGATTTCCCATATATTTTTCATGTTACCAATACCAGTTAAATCACTTGATTTATTTCAAATCATGTCGAAAATTTATTTTTTCGAACTTATTTTGTCTTTGCAACACTGTGTTGTGTCTGGGATATTCAAGTTTAGTTCCGTGTTATCTATTCAGGTTGGATGTTTTTATCGAAAAAGTGACATTTATTTTAAAGTTTTTTAAATAATATACTTTTTAGTACAAAAATTGTGTTTAAAAGAACATAAAATTAAATATTTGTAAAAGCAAAAACAAACAAAAGCACGCACTCGATTTTTTACAAAAATAAAATAGCGGATGTTTTTCTTTAACAGAGAAAAGTGTCAGTGTTATGTCACAAATTCGAATATACAAAACAGTTTTGCTCAATGGAAACACTTCGAAGTGTTTTTCTCAAAACTAGTTGATTTTAGGTCAATGGAAACATAGTATTATACTATGTTTCCATTGACAACCCCTATTTTATTTTTGTAAAAAATCGAGTGCGTGCTTTTGTTTGTTTTTTATTTTACACATACTTAATTATATGTTCTTTTAAACACAATTTTTGTACCATAAAGTTTATTTAAAAAAAAAAAAATAAAATTAAATGTCACTTTTTCGATAAAAACATCCAATCTGAATAGATAACACGGAGCTAAACTTGAATATCCCAGACACAACACAGTGTTGCAAAGACAAAATCAGTTCGAAAAAATAAATTTTCGACATGATTTGATATAAATCAAGTGATTTAACTGGTATTGGTAGCATGAAAAATATATGGGAAATCAAGTAGCAAAACGCTTGATTTGAGCAAATCAAGTGTTTTAGACGAAATCACATAAATGGAAATGCACTATAATAAGGGATTTTATTCACACAAAAAACAAACAAAAAAAACACGTTAACGGTAATAACTATAAAAAAAGTGTAGCATACTTACACTTTCAAAAAATTCAGGGTACGAAATGTAACATGTTTTGTACTTTTTCGCGAGAATTTAGAAAAAAAATTCTTTTGATTTACACTCTTGAACTTTTTTTTTTAGAAAAGAACACAAAGTTGTATAAAGTGTTGAACATGTGCAACATTTTTGTCAGTAACGAAAACGTTATAAGGTTTTAACATAGATTTTTGCAGAATCCGCAAGTTATTTTCCAAGTTTTATTTTTTAATTAAAAAATAACAGCAATTTTTCAATTTTTGATTGATCAAAAAAAAGCAGTTTTTTTCCCAAACAAAAAATGTAACTTGAAAATTAACAACTTTTTTCCAAACAAAAAGCAAAAATTGTAATATAATTATTGAAAAATAATTTTTTGAATTAAGCTTATAAACGTTAATATCCCTAGATTTTTGCATTATTACACCCTTTACCACAAAAAGTGGAAAAAGCCATACATGGGCATACTGCATTACTTTTTTTACTGCATTACGTGTTTCAGTAATTAGTACTTTTAACTTTCTCTTTTCAGTAACCAGTAAAATTTGCTGAACACTGATTTTATTTTTCAATAATCAGTAAAATTTACTGAATACTGATTTTTATTCCCAGTAATCAGTAAAAAAAGAAAATACTGAAAAATGCCCATCTATGAAAAAGGTATATCTAAGTTTGTTATTCCATTTGTAATTTTTACAATATTCATTTTCGACCCTATACTATTTTAAGTTCTTATTCATAGCTAAGTCGATTGATAGAAAAATTTAAATATGCCAATCGATCAGACATAGCTTTGAAAATTTTGCTATTGAAAATCAGCAAAATCGGTCTATGTCTCTCGAGATAGTGGGCTAAGCACCAAGCCTGCCTCTAATTTTTCCATATCATTTGGAACAATAAAGTAACTCCAATTAAAAAAAAAATAAATATATGGAGCGATAGAAAATTAAAAAATTTAGAAAAAAATATCAAGGGAAAAAATTGGCGCTCACCCATATTTTCCGAGTTATGAACCTTTGAAATTTTCATAGAAAAGTACGATTGTGCACCAATTTTTTTTAAGATATCAATATAAGAATCATTTAAAAGCTTTTGAAGAGATCTTTAAGAAAATACTGAATTTTTTTTTAAATGCTTAACCCATTAAGACCCGATGACATTTTTATGCAAAATTATAAGTAGCACTAATTTTTTTTCATATTTTTTAATTAAGATTCGGCATAGCATAGTTGAGGCTTAAAAAGTGTTTAAATTTGTTTTTAAAAAATTTGCTTTTGGAAAATAAAAGAATAATTTTTCTTAGCTTTTTGATGTTAAGTTAATGCATTTCTTACGTTGTTTTTACATAATCTATACATAACATATCAATACATCTATGTAAAATATAAATATAAAAAAAGTTTTTCATTATTAGTTTTTCTAGAACGTCTGTTTTTCATTAAACGTTTCATATAAAATAAGAAGCATTTTACTATTTAAGTCTACACACATACATACGTATGTATATGTTATTTTAAAACTTTTTTTAAGTTCAATTTGTAATTATGTATAACAAACTGATGCTTTAAATGTTAAAATTATAGAAAAAATAAAATAATAGAAATGATAATAAAAAAGAATAATTAATAAAAAACTGTTTACCTTCAATCCAGATACGTTAAGCTTTAAAAAAAAATCCAACTAAAAAGAGTTCTTAGTTTGATATTAGAAATTTAAATTTGTTTACAGACCTCAGAATAATGTATATTGTCGGCAATAAAAATAAAATTTTAATATATCATCAATAGCGAATGAGTAGAGAATTTTTCAGGAGGATAGTTAAAAAAAAGTATTTTTAAGGAGAAAACTAAATTGAAAAATCCAACGGGAGATACATGTTTTTGGAATTAATAACCCCCAACTTTATGCAACACAAAAATATCAGCGCCGGGGCAACATTTATTTAACCGACTTCAAAAAAGAAAAGGGTTATCAATTCGACTGAATGTTGCTTTTTTACGTTTGAACTTGCAAAACTCGTCATTTCTAAATCGATTTTGAAAATTTTTTGTAATTTGTTAGATTATACTTATAGATTGGTCCCGTTTTAAAAACAGTTCGTAATCTTAAAAATAAAAGGGTCTCCCCATACCACACACAAGTTTTTTAAGTATAATATTAAACGTAAAGTGCACTTCCTTAAAATAAAAAATGTGTGTTGCTGTAATAAAAAGTAATACAAAAATAAAACTAAAAATAAAGGGTATCCCCATAGGTGGCGTGAATTGGCTTACATGGGCTGATTTCTTGAACCGTAATAAGCAAACGTTTGCAAATTGGACAGGATGTCGTTTACTATGACCGTTAATTTAACAAGTATAAACATTAAAAATTATAAATTAAAGGGTGTCCCAATAGCTAATGTAATTTAATGTATGTGGCCAAACTTTTGAACTGTTAAAGCCAGATAGTTGAAATTTACAATAAACCTGCATTGCTAAGTCCAATATATATAAGTATATAAGTATAAAATATGAATTTAGAAATACAAGGGTTTTCCCATATTTGAAGTAAATTTACCTATAGGGCCCTGTCGTTTGCACCGTTATATACAAACACTTGAAAATTAAACAGAATGTCCACTACTTTGTCTGGTATATTAAGAAGTATAAATATTTAAAATTATAAATTATAGAGTGTTACAATAGTTGCTGTATTTGATGTATATGACCAAACTGTTGAAAAGTTTTAGACAGTTGTTAAAAATTTGCAGAGAACCTTTATTGCTAAGTCCGCTATAACAGGAAGCAAACTTGAAATTAGAAACTAAAAGGTGTCCCTATTACTGATGTAATTTGACCTTTATGTCCCTTTCTTAAAAAATTAAACAGAATGTCCATTTCTCTATCAAGTATGATAACAAGTATAAAAACTAAAAATTAAAGGGTGCCCAAATAGCTAATGTAATTTGATGTATATCTTTTGATCAGTTATAGACTAACGCTTAGAATTGCCTCAGCAATAAAAAGTGCTGCTGAATTTTTTTTGTTTAATCTGCATTCATATTTTGTTCTACGACATAAAAAAAAATCTTGACGCAATCTTTCTCGAATATAATAGAATATAAATAATATATGATTACCGTCCTAAAGAAATATGATTTTAAGTTTGTCTGTTTTGAAGTCGATTTTTTTCGCAATAATTATTATATGCAAAAGTAAAAACAAATTGTTTATTGAATTAAGAAAACTCCAAACGAGAATATCAATTTAAATTTATAAAATTTCATTTTAAATTTTAAAATTAATATTATTTAAGAAAATTAACAATATATGGGAGTAGGTATTTAGATAGACTTATTAAATTCCAATTTCATTATAACTAAATGATAAATAATGCTAATAAATTTTTAGCATTATCTATGACAATGCCCTTTTATGACAGCGTAGACGAATTCAGTATTTTTTGCTGTTATGCACGACTGTCAAACTGCATATATAAAAAATTTCCACATATTTTTTATGCATGAATTCGACAACGCTACCACCTGGTAATTGATTCGCCTTGGTTCTGCCATTATAAATTTATTTTTTACAAAAACAATTTTTTTTTAATTGCAATGAGTAACTAAACAGTTTCATTAACGTTTCATTATAAAAAAAATATAATTAAAATAAAATCATAGTTTTAGTTCATTTTTTTCCATTGTAATTATTTTAAACAACGCCATCGATATTTCAATGGTAATTAAAAAATCCCAAATATGAAATTAACAAATAACCATTAATTAACAACAATAAAATTAAGGAAATTAAAAAAAGTAAGAGTACTATATTCGGCTATGTTTTTCACCATTTATGTAATCTAGTTTAGTGAAGTAACTGCAATCAATACGACAAATATTGGGATTACAGAAAATTATAAGAGAAAAAATTAAGTACTGTATATTAAATTACATACAAATGTCTTAAAGGGTTAAACATTTTGAAAAAATTTAGAATTTTCTGAAAGATGTCTTCAAAAGCTATCAAATGATACCCATATTGATATTTAAAAAAATATGGTGTCCAATCGTACTTTTCTATAAAAAGTTCAGAGGCCCATAGCTCGGAAAATAAGAAGCAAAAAATGCCAATTTTGTTAATTGATGTTTTTTTCTTATTATCTAATTCTCTATCGCTTGAAGAGATCTTTCAGAAAATACTTATATTTTTAAAAAATGCTTAACCCATGAAAACCCATGTAAAATTTTATATAGAACATTTCACCAAAAATATTAAACTTTGCTAAAAAATTTGTTTTGTAATAAAAAATTGGAATTTTAACTAAAAACTATAAATTCAACAAAAAAAAGCTCTAGATTACCAATAAATTGGAATTTCACTCAACGATTAAAATTCACCAAAATATTTATTTTTACGAAAAAAATTTGAAATTTCATTAAAAATTTCAATGATTTTTACCTCAAAAAAATATATATACATGTATCCGGCAAAGCCGAATATAGCACTCTTCCTTGTTTTTTTTTTTTTTATTGGAATTATTTCCTTGTTGCAAATGATATGGACAAATTAGAAACAGGGGTGGTGTTTTGCCCGCTGCCTCGAAGGAAATTAATCGATCTTGCTGATTTTGAATAGCAAAAAAGAAAAAAATATGTCTGACCGATTGGCGTATTTAATTTTAATGAACTCAGAATGTTAATACTTTATGATCTTAGAAATGGGTATTGTAGAAATTACAAAGAGAATGAAAAACTTAGGTGTGCCCATTTTACATCTGTGGTAAAGGATATAATAAATACAAATCTCTGTAGAATTATTGACCAACAGAAATATCTTCCAAATCCATAAATCCAAATTCCTAAAAAAAATAAAAAAGGGAAAGTTGAGAATTTTTTAGAAGAAAAATTTAATTTTCTCTCGGGTTAACTAAAGATTTGCTTTTTTCTTACAAATAATTGCAAGAAAACCTTCCTAGTCTTTAAATTTCCAAAAAGAAAATAACACAAAATCAAATACTACAATAACTTTTATTGCTTCTGCTTTTTAAATACAAATTCTTAATTAATTCATATGATCCTGTCTTGGCACTAAATACGCCTCATATGGTCTTACTGAAGCAGTAGCACCATCCAAGGGCTCCTCATCTGGCAGTTGACCCGGTAGAGCTTCAACACGAAAGTTCTGCAAGACAGTAGTAATAAACATAAACAAGGTCTGTCGACCCAAAATATCACCCATACAACGGTGACGTCCAAAACCAAAAGGATTGTAAGCTTCGGGTACTTTAAGACAACCATCAATTAAATAGCGATCTGGTTGAAATTTTTGTGGATTTGGAAAGTCTATTGGATTCATTAGCATGCCACGGAAACAAGCAATTACCATGGTGTCTTTTGGTATTTCATAGCCACTCAAACGTGTATTACACAAGGCTCGATGCGGAATGCCGAATGTGTTTCCCATAAACATACGCACAGCTTCCAAGACAATAGCTTCACAGTATGGTAATTTAGTACGATCTTTCCATTCGGGCAAACGTTCAAGACCCACAACTTCTTTTATCTCCTCAAAAGCACGTTTTTGAATTTCAGGATTACGTACCATGTGCAAAAAGGCAAATCCTAAACTTTTGTTAGTTGTTTCAGAACCAGCTAAAAACATATCCAGACACACTGCTAAAAGCTGTTCTTCACTAAAAGAGGCTTTACGTTCTGGGTTTTCCAACTCCCTTAGATAGCTGTCCATTAAATCTCGCGGTATATCGTAGTGCTTAAAAGTTTGCCGGTGATTATCGACTTCTTTACGTAGAAACGCATAAATTCGTTGATGATTTTCAACAAAAGCATTGTAGCCCGAATAGTTGGGAGCTATGTAACGCATAAAGGGGAAATGACTGAACATGGCACCAACCATATCAACATGTTGAAATAATTCAAAAAACATTTGTAACAAATCATTTATTTCCTTACTCTTGCGATCGTAACGTATGCTGGACATCATAATCCACAAGGTGTTCAAGACATAAACAGTAAACAGATTCACCATAGAAACTTTTGCCCTCTTACCACCCTGTTCAGCTATTAATTCATTTAAATCTTCAAATAAATGTAAGGCTTCTTGCTGAATACCATTTACCATGCCACTGCGAGCAAAACCAAAATCCTTTAAATGGCGTAAAATAAAACGTCTCTGCTCCACCCACAATTCTTCGTCAGTGACCAAAATCCCCTTTTTGGAATTAAAAGTGCGCATACGATAAAAAATACCATCGGGTTTGCCATCTAAATCCTCGTTGGTCATCATCTCTTGTATGGTATCCGAGTAGTAGGCAATAACTAATTTATCTTTGCCAATCTTTAGGCCATAAAGTCCATATGGATTTAAATAATGACGTGACAATTCATCAATAACTTTACAAAACATTCCACATTTGGCGCGCAGTTGATAAATTTGTAGAGCACAGCCAACAATAGGATACCATTTGGGTCCCGGTGGAAACTTTGCTGGCTTACGAATGTCCCAAAACAAAAATAATAATATTAAAACTGTGCCAAATATAACTGTATAAAACATTTTACTGTAACATTAACTGGAACAATGAAATTAATTTTTTAATGTTTTTCTGCTTTTTCGTTCTCTTTTGCAATTGATAGATTTCTCGTTTACAGTTTAAGTTTTAATTTCCGCTTAACAATCACGTAAAAATTAACAGTCATAAAATTTCATAACATTAATTTGTTACATAATTTTTCTTTACATGCAAAATTTTCATTGGTCCACTTGGATTTTTAAACAACTTTTTTCTTTATTGTATCATGTTTATTTGTTGTAGAAAATATTGCTTTTTTTTGTTTGTATTTTAGTTAGGATTTTCTTTAAATTTGTTTTTTTTTTCTTTTGTTATGACTGGCTTCAAGTTTATCAATCAACTGAAGAGTTTACTTTCGTTGCATCACAATTTATAGTTGGTCAAGTGATCCAGTGAGTTAGATTGCAGACATCTAATTTTTTTTCTTTTGCAAATATTGCAATGAGAGTGTTTTTATTTTCCATTTTTGTTGTTGTGAAAACAGATTTTCACAAACTTTTCTCAATCATTGTAGAATAATATAAAAATTATTTATAAAAAGAAAATAATATATTAATTTGTTTTATTAAAAGAAATTTAACTGCCTGATTTCCAAATCATCGAAATACTTGAAAAAAATTTATTAATTTTTTAGAAACCTCTTAAATATTTTAATTTAAAATTTTTTAAATTTCTTGTAGCAAATTTTAATATTTATTAATTTCTTTTTCAGTTTTCTTTATCTCTTTGCGTCTAGCCACAGTACAGATATCCCAAGCAAAAATTATATATGTGGTCATTAAGTGACAGTTATATTCTAACAGTGTATAATATTAGACATAATCCTCCTTTTAACTTGATTTCTTATAAAATGCACATACCACAGTGTAGCAATAAAAATAGGCGACCCCTAAGTTTTAATGCAGACTTGACAGCTTATTGTGGAGCTCAATTTGATGTAAATTCTTACTGTTCGTCCACAGTATGGAATCATGCTAGACACACAATAAAGCTAGAAAAGTGTTACCGGACGTAACGAAATAAAACTTGCCCCTACGCAAACTTGAACTAATAAAAGAACTTAAAATACTTCTTCTTAAGTTGAAAGCCCTGGATGAGTTTAAGACTTACACCACTTTAAAAACTTAAATTTTTTAAAAATTTGCATAAGAAATTGAGATAGCAGTAGTTCGTTACCTTAATATAGAAAAGCCCTAACTAACATTTGCCCTCCTTTACAGAAAAAGGAAAGAAACTTTATAAAAAGTACAGTTTTGCAGTTGGTAAATTTTTATTAATTTAATGCTGTTAAGTCTTAATTAATCTCTTAGTGGTGCAATAGAGAATCATTTATCGAAATATGTATAAAACTGGAATTAAAAAAACAAGTTAAGGCTTTTCTATATTTAGGTAACGAGTTGTTCTATTACTTTTTGCAGGTCTTGAACATGGTACAGTAGAAGCTTAGGTCTTTTACTGGCTGTACAGAAAGCAAATTAGTATTGATCTTAGGAGGAGCCGTTATGTGGACTCAGTGACGATAAAGATGGACGTTAAGTACCAGTAGATAACTTTAAATTAATAATTTATAACTTAACGGTAATTATTGTGGATGACTCAGTTATGAGTAAGGAGATCCTTAACTCTTAATATTTAAGGAACGAAGGGTAATTAAAAGAGAATTTAAAAACAGTAGCTGTTTTAACTAAGATCCCTTTTGGAGCAACGCCACAAAATTTTATACCACGTGGTGGCAGTGGTAAATTTATTCATTTTCGCCGTTGCTAGAAATATACAACTTCATATAAAAAAATTTAACGCAGAAGATGATGGCGATAATTGGTTACCAAGATCGTTCGATTTATTTGCCCCAATATTTCCTTGTGGGATTTTTGACTTATTTTATAAAGGACAAATAAAAAAGCATTGTTTATAACAAGTAAGAGTGCTATATTCTGCCATGTCAAATCTTTAGCCCTCACCATGTATGTAAATCTAGTTTAGAGAAGTAACTCCAATCAAAAAAAAAATATTGAGGTGACAGATAATTAAAAAATAAGGAAAAAAATTTTAAGTACTTTATACATATAAGTTTACATAAAAATGCCATCGGCTCTAAATGGGTTAAGCATTTTTTTAATTTTAGAATTTCCTGAAAATTTTCTTCAAAAGTTTTTAAATGATACCCTGTTGATATTTTAAAAATTTTGAAAATTTCAAAGGCCCTTAACTCGAAAAATATGGGCGAGCACCAATTTTTTTCTTGATGTTTTTTCGTTATTTTTAATTTTTGGAGTTACTTTACTAGATTTGTTCCAAATGATATGGAAAAATTAAAAGCAGCCATGGTGTTTTGCTTGATTCCTCGAAGGACATAGACTGATCAATTGGCGTATTTCGATTTTCTTTAGCTCATCTAGTGCCTTGGCAAAGTTGATTTCCGTACTAAAGCGGACGGACGGATGTGACCGTAGGCCTTAACCTAACTGTGGTCCCACCACTGAATGAAATACCAAGCGTCGACTAGCGCACCCTGCTAGGCGTAGCCAACAGAGTTGCAATTTCAAGAACATGGCTTGCAGGACCATGTCCTTCCCCTTGTCTGAGGGTTAAAGACTTTCCAACTCCTCTGTTGAATATGCAACAGCACATTCGTTTAGCACCGCACCTTTCCTGCGGACACTTGACTTAACCGACAGCCACCACGTGTTCCCCGAAGGGACCTCATCTTTAACCGGCTACAGAGATGGACGGCTCTCTGTATGGGTTTCCGTGGTGCCAGTCTCTTAAAGGGCACTGGTAAGCCCTTCGACATTGACCCGCATCTTGTCTATCCAGATTCTGTGCCTACACGCCGGGCGACTGGTTCCGCCTATACCCCGAGTGTACTATGTCTGTGCCTAGGTTAGAATCAGCCAGACTTCTTGTAGTACCCCCGGGAGGGAAAACGGACGGACAGACAGATATCCCTCAATCGACTTCGCTGTGCATAAGAACTCAGAATTGTATATTGTAAAAATTAAAAACGGGATGGCAAACTTTCCTATACCCTTTTTCAACTTTTTGTGGTGCAGAGTATAAAAATGGATTTTTTAAATTCACACAACCATTTGAAACCGTGAAAAATTCGAATACAGTTCCTTTAATGCCATTTTCTTACTTTTGATTTTTGTATTTTGAATATTCTAAGGCTATTTCAGCGTTGCCAAAACGTCGAATTTTAATTAGTATTTTCTTATTTAGGATAAAGGTAAAAGTAGCGAAGGTCATAGTCACAGTAGACTTGTCAAATGTCAATCTTACATGGCTGTCAGAAACACTTCAAATAGTTTCAACAAATGTTGAAGTACAATAGTCCGCGATGTTGAAAAAGTTAACGATTTTATTTTTCTTTACAAAAAGTGAAATAATGTTTTATATATTAATAAATTATATAAAAGAAAAACACTTGTGAAATTAATGTCAAATTTAACACAACCATTAATTTTAATTTCTGATTTCACACTGTTTGAGTACTTGAATAATATAAAATTCAACATCCGCAGATTTATTTTAAAGTTTAATATGTCAAATGTAGTTGATACGTCGAAGAGATCAATTTAATGATCATCAACTAACAACAAGAAAAGTGTTATAAAGAAAAGTAGAAAAAAAAAGTATTTCATAAATTATAATAAAAAAGCAGCAACTTAATTTATTAGACCTCAACATTGAAAAATAAAACAAATTAACAAAATCCTGAAATAAACAATTTTTATTTTTTTTTTTTTCCTTTTCTAAAGAAAAGTAAAACTACTCTGTGTGGTGGAGAAAATCGATTATGTCATCTGTTGAAACAACTACAAACTGGTTGCCAAAAAATACAAAGATTGTTGGTCAAAATACCGGAAAATTCCAATAATGAAAACAAGTGAAGAAAACTGTGGTATATTTTCCATCACGAACATACGAGCAAAGAAAAAGAAATAAAACAAGTTCCGGTTTTATATGATAAAACCAAAAAATATAATGATAAATGAAAAAAAAATTTTTGTGAATAAAGTGGATGTTACGCATGTGTACTGGAGGACTTTAAAGAGTTTTAAAAGAATTATTTCATTAAAAACATTTAATTAAGAGTGTTTGAAAAATTTCATAATAAGAAAAAGATTAAAGCAAGGTAAGATATGCAAGATTAGGATTTGTCATTTTACGATTTGCAGAAAAACATTGAAATTTAAGAAAAACACAAACGAATTCATGATAAACGTATTTGAGTTTAATTCTACTATTGCAAACTGGACTCTACTATCCATTCTAAGGCAAGATTTTTTTCAGTTTAACTATTTTTATACCCTTCACCACAAAAGTTTGTTATTCCGATTATAATTTCTACAATATCCATTTCCGACCCATAAAGTATGTATAATCTGAGTCCTTATACATAGCAAAGTCGATTGAGCAAAGTCCGTCTGTCCGTCCGTGTTAGTGTTAAAATCAATTTCGCCAGGGCACTTGATGAGCTAGCGAAAATTTAAATCAGATAAAATGCCGAAAAAGGTGCTATTGAAAATCAGAAAGATCGGTCCATGTCCTTCGAGGCAGTGGGTAGACTTGTGTAGTTCATAAACGATTCAATTAATTGAACTTAGTGAACTAGTTCATACTTTTGAGTTCATTTTTTAACTATACTTTGTATTTAAACTATCAGGCCAGATGAACTAAAATCCATGAAATCAATGTTGCAACGCATTTTATTAAACTTTCGTTTTGGAATGCTGCGGTGTTGTTGCTTTTACCTTTTGAAAAGAACATTTTAACTAAAAGAGATTTTGAATTGAAAAAAGCGTTCGAACTAAAAGTTGAAAAGTACGAACCTAGGCAAATTTAATACTAGGTAAAACTAATAGCGCAGGTGATCGAATTCGGTTTACAAACTTTTCAAAACTAAAGTCAAATTTGTTTACAATTTATTGATGCGCAATTTAAGAAAATAAAACAAAATAAAATTAAATCGAAAAATTATTTTTATATAATAAATTTGTTCATAAAATAGTGAATGTGTGAATAAACCATTGTGTAAAAGGTGAAGAGTGTGTGTGCCCAAGAAGTGCAATTAAAACATAAAATAAACAAACAAACAATAACATTTATTAAACAAGAAAATGTTTCTTTGAAAAACATTTTTAAAAATTGTTTACTTTTGCTTAACAATATATTCATTTATAAAAAATATTTGAATATTAAGGAAGAAATAATTATGCGTTTTGCAAAAAAGTGCGAGTGCGGGAACGGAACTTTGTTTGATATGCCGAAAAACACCAGTGGAAAAGAAATGAGTAGCATTTGATCGATAAATTTTGTTTTCTTCTCTGTTTTTTATATTATTCCTCACTGCTTACTGACACATGTACGTAAATTTACGCAAACAAAATACACACATTTTTTGTTTTAGTCCTCATGCGACTACCTAGTATTCAATTTGCCTTGGTGCGAACAATACGTCAACAGAACATTTGAACTAAGAGAGATTTTGAACTATAGAGAGCCTTTGAACTAAAATTTGAACTAGTTCATTTTTAAACTTTGAACTAAAAAGAGCAATCACCAAATTTAACTATATGGCATAAGTCTAGCAGTGGGCGAAACACCACGCCTGCCTCTATTTTTTCATTATCATTTGGAACAATAGAGTAACTCCAACCAAAAAAGAAACAAAAATATGCAGCGATATAGAATTTAAAAATAAGAAAAACCCATAAAAAAATTGGCAATCACCCTTATTTACCAAGCTATGGGCCTTTGCAATTTTCATAAAAAAGTTCGATTGTCAGTATAGTCAATATGGGTATAATTTAAAAGCTTTTGAAGAGATCATTCAGAAAAAACTAAATTTTTTTATAAGCACTTAAACCATTAAAAGCCGTTGACCTTTTTTGTAAAATAATATGTCTTTTTGGTGGGCCAAGGTCGTTTATAGCATTTGCAATACTTTCCCACTGTCCCTTAAAATTAAAAGGAGCAATGCATCTTCAAAAACCTCTTGCAACTCAACTAATTTTTCAAATTGGTTGGGCTTGGTAATCTTCAGTTCGTCCATTTTTAATTTAATTCTTTTATATTTTTATAGCTTAATTAGGCTTTTTTTATAAACGACACTTTAATCATTGACGACAATATCAACGACAATTCAAGGCAATATCATCACAGTTCCTTACAAAATACTAATATGAATATATTGCCAGTCGCTGACAAATGGCAATAGTGACAAGGAGAATACTGATTTTTTTAAAACGATTAAAATACGTCGCCAATTAAAAAGGGTGAATAATTAATTTTCATAAATCTGAAGACATGGCGGAAACCAACTTAGAGCAGACAGGACCGAATAGTGCTCTCGAAACCCTTGGGCTATGCCTAGAAGAGGCTGATACATTATCGTAAATAGTTTGGATATGTTTAGATTGGCTGGCAATAACATATGGACTACGAATGTAATTAGGGACGTAAGACTTAAGCAAATGTTGGTAAGGAATTGAAGATATTATTATTAATATTTCATAAAAAGACGATATATACAATCTACACAACTTAAAGTAGATAGATGCGAAAAATGCTGATGACGGATGTAGCGATCCAAAAAATGCTGCATTACATTTTGCAGCTAATTTTTTCTGTTTTCTTAAGAAAACGTCCCCATACTTTTTTTTTCCGGTTTTTTAAAAAAGTTTTAAAAATTAAGATAAAAGTTAATTAAATAATTTTTAATTTAATGTTTTCCTTAAAACGTTCTTTATTGTAGAGAATCGAATAATTAATAAACATCAGCACGTTAAAATTATTTCTGTATGTTTATCTCCTATTTCTACTTGTAAACTACAATATATATTTATGTGTAAAGTATTAATTCTTTTAAAGGCCTTTCTTTATTAAAATGGTTAAAAACTGTAAAAAAAAAACAAAACTACAAATGAGGATTTCTTTGCCACAATTTCAATGATGTTGATTTGTTCAATGAAATGTTAAACTTCACTTGTGTTGCAATCGTTTAGAGATCCAGTGCATTCAGACGGATTATTTAATAATTTCAACCTATAAAATTAGCAAACACAAATCAATGGCATTTAGGTGAGTAAATATAACAAATTTTTGGCAACGGTAAACGAATTTTAAATTCTTTTTAAAAAGTTGTAATTTTTCTTTATCCTGAAATTACTAATGGCGGCACATTTCGTTAGACTTATAATCCTAATGGCTATGGGTTTGGGTGCTATGTATATGTTGCATTTATTGGCTCAAGATTGGAACAAAATAAGACGTCCGATACCACAAGCTGTTACACGATTTCTTACTGGTGCCAGTACAAATCTGGATAATTTTATAACTCGCGGTAAACGGGATCTCAATCAAGGGAATCATTTATGTCGTCGTATTTCATTGCAAGGTAATGAAATTAAAAGAACGAATATTAGTTCCAAAGTAACTATCGATTGGAAACGTATACTTTCTCGGGATCCTTTTGAATGTTTGCAATCGTTGGTTTGTCAACTTTTATCGGGTGCCGAAAAGACTTCCCATGAAGCTTTATTATTGTGTGACTTTCTAGAAGAAAATATTAACGTTGCACCAGCTAAAATTGGACGTGCCTTTAGTCGTGGTTTGGCTTATCGGGGTCGAACTGAACGTTGTTATGAGGAATATCCATTTTGTTGGTATTCAGCTAAAACTATGCTGAAAATGTTAAAATGGTTTTCCGATACAGTTCAAAATTAGTCATAGATTTAAATTATATCTGTAATGTCAAAAACAATTTGAGAAATATCGCGTAATGAATGAGAATAGGAATTTAGTTAATTTGTTTAATAATATAATTTTAATTGATTTATATATTTTTTGTTGTTAAAATAAGAATTTGCTAACAATTTTAGATATTTAAGTAAATTATCTAACCTGTACAATTAATTTATATTTTAACGAATAAAATTTAAATTTTTTGCGGATTTTTTCGATTTTTTAATAAAATTTTTCGCGAATCTCCTTTTTGATGAATATTCAGTTTAACGTAAAATTCTTTAAAAATTTGGCCGATTTTAATTTTTGAAATTATTGGTATTTTAGTATTTTGATAAATAAATAATTTCAATTCAGCTTAATTTACTTCACGTTTGTTTCAATTTTTAAATTTATTAAGAAGAAGATTTATTCACAAATTTGTGTTAAAAAAAAGAGGGCAAATTAAAGCGGATTCTAATGTAGCGTTTTCTAGATCGCTACATACGTCATTAGCATTCTGCGCATCCATGTATCTATTTAATTTTATACCTTAAAAACATATTTTATAAAATTCTCAAACAGTTTAGAAAGTGTTGACTACGACATTTTAATATTTTCTAAGAAATTGTGGGATAAGCGAAAATAGTTCTTTGCCATACAAGTAGTTGGGTGTTAAACAAATCATGTTTCTCATGTTATGAATAAACAAAGGATCGACATTTGTAAATCATATTTTTGTACCCATGAAAACTTATTCCTTTCGATTATTAAAATTGTAAACTTTTGTCTGCACAACATTAAAAGACTTCTTTGTGAGTTTATAAGAAAACTACATGATGATAGCTTCGTATATATTTTGAACTGTTGTTAAGAACTTTAAGGTTAGTTATTTGTAGTGATGGCAATTTTTTTTTATTAACCGATTAATTAATCAAATGATTAATTGAAAGGGTAAAATAATAATTGCAATTAATTGCTAGTAATTAACCGATTAATCGAATTTTTCGGTTAATAGAATTTGTTTAATTTTTTTTAAGTCTAAGTAATGCAATGAAATTTATTAAGAGTTTTTTTCTATATATTTTAAGAAATTGTTTTTTATTAATAAAATTATATAAAAAGTAACACAAAAATTAATTCGGTTTTATGTAATATGATATAATGTATGATGTATATTTTATGTAATATAACAAAAAAAATATAAGAAATGGTTACTGAGTATTATTAAATACTGAATTTAAAAAAAGTAATTTTGATAAACGCTTAGTAGTCAATCTATTTCTTTTTTCCGTTGCGGTTGCACCAGCTTTTGAAAATAAACGTTCGGCTGGAACAGATGTTCCTACCAAAAAGCAATATTTTTGAGCAATAATATATAGCTTAGGATACACTGACTTCATTTCTTCCCAAGCGTCCGGAACGTTTCTTTTCAACTCCAAGACCGGAGCATTGAGATAAAAGCTAAGTTCATCTTGAGTGGATTCATAGTCCTTTCTTCTCCGTTTATGAGCTAAATTTTTGTGAGGCGCCCACAAATCAAATTCGAGTTCACCAGTAGAGGAAGCTTCACTGCTACTCCCTATGCTGTCTTCTGTAGGAATTTCATCCATTTCCTTTCGCAGGTGTCTCATAACTTTTGATACAGCTAGTGGATCTTGGAAGTGGATTTTTTAAATCTGGGGTCTAATAAAGTTGAAGCTGCTACTAGAAATGAATGCTCGATTTCCCCAAAACGACGGTTAAATTGAGCTAAAATGGTTTCCTTCACTTTATTAGCTGCGGGGCATACACAATGCATTTTATGTATTTGTAGCCGCCCACAATGAGTAAGTGGGATTATATGACTTAATGTGGCATATTTTTCTCCACTGATTTGTGATGTCATGGCCTCCAAGGGTCTTAACAATTGTACTAATTCTTCAATTTCCTCTTTGTTTTTTGTTGTGATCATGGGTGGTGCGTCGTAATAATTCAACAAAATTTGGCTTATGTAAGATATTAATTTAAGAAATCGGTCTAGCATGTAATATGTGGAGTTCCACCTAGTTTTTACGTCCATAATAGGTTTTAACATTTTACCTTGAGGAATGCCAACACGAGATTGCAATCTTCGCAGATCATCATTGGCTTTAACACTTCGTTTAAACCAAGTTACTATTGCTTTGCATTTAGAAATCACATCAGCAACTTCAGGCGTATTTAAAGCATTTTCACATATGACGCCTTTTCCCAAATGTATCATGAATAGCTTTAACGATATTAGCGCCATTGTCTGTTACTATTGCCATTACGTTTTCTTTATTAATTGAAAATTCGAGTAAAGACTCTTCCAATATTTCCGAAATGTGTACAGCTGTATGGGCTTCGGTTAATTTAAAGACACCAATTGTTCCAGAAAATTGATTGCTTCCAAACAAACCATGTACTGTCACACCGAGCATGCTGTTCATTTCAGTGTCGGTCCATATATCCGTAGTCAAACACATATTCGGAATTTCTGACAGCTTCGTTTTGAAATTTTTAGCTTCAGTTTCATAAGTTTTTTTCATATATGCTTTGACAGTATTTCTACATGGTACTGCATAGAGTGGACAATTTATTTTCATAAATTTTCTGAACCCTTTACCTGCAATAAATTTTGATGAAGAATAATAATCAATCAATCGTTACCAGGTCACTTTGAGCCGGGCACGCACCGGAGCCAACGAAACGTTTTTTGTTGGTCCATCAAGAAAACATATTTTTGATATTGAAGAAAAAATGAAAAAATAATATTTTTGTCGCAGCCAAACATTGTTGCAGCCAACAGTATTCGACAAAATGAAAACGTTTGTTGGGCTTTGCTGTATGCTGTTTTGTTTGTTTGATTCGGTCTGTGCGCTCCATAAGCAAAGCTTGACTTTCGACTATATTCACTGCCAACATACATTATGTTTTTTTGTTTGTCGGGCTTGGTGTGTGTGCTCCATAAGAAGCAATGTATGTATTTATATTCGTTACGACATAAAAAACGTTTTGTTGGCTCCGGTGTGTGCCCGGCCTTAAACTTACCTTCGACATGTGAAAAAGGCAAATTATCAGTGACAATCATTTCCATTATTGATTGTGTCAATTTTTGATGTTTGCTACCACCTGATGCATAACTTTGCACATTTGATAAACAGGTCTTTAGAACTGGCTGCCTCAAACTTGATGTAATATTATTGCTGGTACTGGGTGATTCTGCGATGCCTGATCTTGTTTGCTGACTGGTAGTTGCTTTTTCGGTGTTTCTATTTTCACCTTCATCACCGTTTTTGAACTGTGCCTAATAAACATTTAACACAAATTAAACTAATGAACTGCTGGAAACTTTCAATCATACCTTGAGATTTTCGGCGTCCTTTGGATGTTTCAGATGTAAATGCTGAAACATATTTGACGTATTGTTTGAGCACTTCAACAGTTTGCCACACAAGCCACATTTGACTGTTGAATTGCTCTCCTTTGAGAAATGTTTCCATACCTCACTCTTTGTTGGAGCCATGATTCAACTAATTATTAAATTAAAGAAATTTTTGGTTGCCAAAATGCACTAATTGATCACGAACAAAATGTGCACGTGTTGTACGTAGGGATGAGCCGATACTATTTGCAAGTAAACACTACCATCAGTGTTACCGTTTTGCTACTTTCGATAATTCTTCTGCGGCAACACTGACTACCATACTTATCAAAGCGATGGCTGCATACCGATAAAAAAAAATCTTTTTTGATTTGTTATATATATTGCTTTAGACAGATTCATACTTTTAAAAAAAAAACCTATAAAAATTTCGGTTATTTTCAGATTAATCGGTTAATCTTTCGATTAATTGAAACCAAATTTTCGATACAATTAAATCGTTAATTGAAAGAAATTAACCGATTAATACTAATCATATGATTAATCGTGCCATCACTAGTTATTTGAAACTCAAACTAATATTAAATTAAATTGCCAAGTTGAGTCTTTAATATTATTGGTTTTGTAAAACAGACCGGCTTGTCCAACAATACAATTTGCTTCACCGAAGTCAGCTGTTCTGGTGGTTCTATAACACATGTGTGGGTAAGTGCTTAGTTTTTTAATGAAAGCACAAACAACTAGTAGCAACAACAAAGAAGAAGAAGGTTATCAATTCGACTGAATGTTGCTTTTTTGTGTTTGTGCCTGCAGAAATCAGTTACTTCTGAACTGACTTTAAAATTTTTTGTAATTTGATAGAATATGTTTACAAATTGGTTCCGTTTAAAAAACTGTTCGTAATCTGAAAAATTAAAGGGTGTCCCAATATAACATACATGTTTTTAAAGGTATTATGAACGGTAAAGCGCACTTTTTTAAAATTAAAAAAATGCGTATTGCTATAACTCCCAATAGCAAAAAGTTATACAAAAATACATCTAAAAAATAAAGGGTGTCCCCATAGGTGACATAAATTGACTAATGTGTGCCTATCTTTTGAACCGTTATAGGCAAACAGCTGAAATTTACAAAGAATCTATATTGGTAAGTCCGCTATAATAACAAGTATAGAATTTCTATTTGGAAATTAAAGGGTGTCCCAATAGTTGATGTATGTGTCCCAACTTTTGAACCGTTATAGACAGGCAGCTGAAATTTACAAGGAATCTATATTGCTTAGTACTCTTTAACAACAAGAATATAATTTGAGTTCAGAAATTAAAGGGTGTTCCCATATTTGAAGTAAATTGACCTCTAAGGCCCTGTCGTTTGCACTGTTATATACAAACACTTACAATTAAACAAAATGTCCACTACTTTCTCTGGTATATAAAGAAGTATAAATATTTAAAATTATAAATTATAAGGTGTTACAATAGTTGCTGTTATTTGATGTATACGAACAAACTGTTAAACAGTTGTAGATAGTTGATTGAAATTTACAACGAATCTGTATTGCTATTTTCGCCAAAACAACAAGTCTAAAAATTGGATTTGGAAATTAAAGGGTGTCCCGATAGTTGATGCAAATAATTGTATGTGGCAGAATTTTTCAACCGTTGAAGAAAAAACGATGAAACTTAAAAGAGACCTGTATTGCTAAGTCAGCTGTAACAACAAGTTTATAATTTGAATTTAGAAATTACAAGGTATTCCCAATATTAATGCAATTTGACCTATTTGACCGTATCTTTTGAACCGTTATATACAAACACTTAAATATTAGACAAAATATCCACTACATTGTTTGGTGTAATAAAAAGTACAAATATTTAAAATTATAATTTAAAAGGTTTTACAATAGTTGATGTAATCTTATGTATATAACCAAACTGTTAAGCCGTTATATACAGACGGTTGAAGTTTACAAAAAAACTGCAAGTATATAATTGGAATTAATAAATTAAAGGGTTCCCCTGTAGTTGCTGCAACTTTATGTATATTACCAAACTTTTGAACAGTTTAGAGATGGAATATAAGGGTATCTCAACAGTTAATGTAATTAAATAAATGTGGCTATATTCTTGAACCGTTGTAGACAGGCAGATAAAATCTGTTTTGAAGTCGGTTTTTTTTTTTTGCAAGAATTATCTATTCAAAGGTTCAACAGGTAGTTTGAGAATTAATTATATAAAAATACTTAAGTTGATAAAAAAAAGCTTTAAACGCATGGAAGTCTTAATACAAATTTATATAAAATTCATTGGTAATTTTTATTACATTTTTATTTGTTTTATTTTATTTTTTTATTAAATTTTTTATAAAATTAATTTTTTAAGCAAATAACAATTTATTTTGCATACATTGAGTTTGTTTATATATATATACATAATAATAATAGTAATTAATAACAGAAATATAATATGACATATTTAAAATATGTATGGAATGTTATAAAGTATAATAATAATAAAAATAATTACACTGTAAATTTTAAAAAATATATAAAAATATTTGTGCATAAATTCATTGTATGATATAACATTTTTTAAATAATATATTATGCGTAATTTATTTAAATAAATAGGTACTTGATTTAAAACAAAAAAGAAATTATTGCATTTTGTGAAACTTTTTCAAATTCAAATGTATTTTGAAATTTCCAGATTTTTTTCATTTATATGGCATTTAAAATTATTGCTTTTTGGTTTAGTTCTTCATTTTTGTTGTTGTTGTTGTTTAAAATTAAACTAAAGTAAAATGAAAAAGAAAACATTAATAATGAGATTTTTTCTTAAGAAGTATGACTGTATCAGGGATATTAAAGTTGATACAATTGAACAATTCAATTTAATGACATTTTTTAATTTTATAAAACTTGGCTTTTACGTAAAAAAAAAAACGTTGTGATTTCCAAAACAATTATTCCAAAGTATATTTTAAGTTGAGTTAACAAAAGCCTAAAAGTCTGTAAGTGGTCCTATTCATAGATTATACTCAAACAATAGAGTAATTTAAGGAAAGCAGCTAGAGAGAATTTGTGTAGAGATTACGCTTTAGTTTAGGGATATTTTGTTTACTAGATCAATTTACAACTCCTGATGGTGAGCTTTTCACTAACTAAATGACGCTGTTTGGGGCGTTTTTTTTTTTTTTTTTTTTTTTTTTTTTTTTTGAGAAAATTAAAATTGTATCATATTTTTAGATTTAACTATGAAAATTTTGTTGCTTTGTTAATAATTTTAATAAGTTTATTGGCCTTAAAGGCTTATTATATTACTTTTAATAAATAAATAATTTTATTATTTGTAATTTTATCAATTGAAAAAAAAAAAAACAACAAAACATGAATTTATAACAAAAGTACTATTTGAGTCTGAAGAAAACACTTTAAAGAAAACAATTGGTACAATTTAATTATCTCGTCAAATATCCTTGGACCATTCTATTTAGAACTCTCACATTTTAGTGTGTTGTAAATCATATAACTCGTTTTACTTAAGATTGCATGAACTTAATCGAAAACAAATCGAGTAAAATTTATAACTCAACGTTCGTCTCTGGGCCTAAGGCTAAGGTCGTTACACAAGTTGTATTTAAAGCCCTAGCACTGTATTGGTTTTAGACTGAGGACTAGATGCAAACACATAATGTGAGTTTCATGATGAGCGTCGGTCCAAAAGTAAGCGTTTTTCAAACTAACTAACCGAGAAGAGAAAAGTCGATAAATGGCTTTCGACAAACAGAAACTTAAACCGAAAGCAAACATCATGATTAAGCGGGACTTAGTAATAAGTGCTCACTTATTTCATTAGACTAACTTCCTCTCTCCTCATTGAAAAGCGCAGGGTGTTGAAAAGTCACCAAAATTATTTCATCAATTCGTTAACAATACGCAAACTTGTATTCGTCTTCTTTAAAGTAGGAGTTTGTATTATTATCTTCGTAAACGGGTTTGAAGTATTTTAATGTAACACTCAATTATTGTATGCACTGTACATTTGATAAAGTTGCCTTATATAATACTTAATCGCAAATAAATATATTGTAAATAGAAAATTTTACCGCATAAACGGTGAAGTGCTTCTTCTCTTTAGAAAAAAATTGAATGAATTAATTTTTTATTTGCAAATAGCTAACTTACATAAACAATTCTTGATTTTAACTACACTTCTTGCGAATAAGGCGTAAAGTGCTACCATATTCTTTTTTTGTTTAAGTGTTTTTGGCTATAAGTCCTTATAAAAAAAAAGGAAAAATTTGAGGGAAGATAATTATGGTTTAAAACAAAAAATGTTTTATAATTAATTTTTGAATATAAAAAAAGTGAAAAGTATTATGACGGATATATTTTTCTAAAATACTTAACCATTCTCTAACGACATTTTACCAGTTACATATAAAATAGCTATCCGGTAGCACCAAAATGTCGAAAATATTCTTGCCGTATAAACAGTAAGTTCAAAAATTAAAATAAAATTTCATTTGCATATAGGGTACGTATAAACGTAGTAATAGTCAATCTTCACGTCCAGAAATCAATATTTGATGTGCCTTCAGGATAGGATTGACTATCATACTCAGTCGTACGATCTGTCAAAAATTGCCTGTGTGCTCAAAAAGTATGATAGTGTGGATTAAAAGTGTATGTGCGTGACAGACTTTTTGACAGATCTGTACGATTTTATAATCCTTTGAAATAATTCATGATATGAATTTTTCTATTCGACAGGGTTAATTTTTTTGAAGATGAGGAGAAAGCAACAACAAAATATTAAAAGCATCTGTTTTCTGCATCTTTTTTGTATAAAAGTGTGGCACGTACGACGCCATTTTGAAACGATTTTTAAAGGACAGAATGCTTTCAGATTTTTGTGTGATTAAATCGTGTGATTGTGTATGAAAGTGAATCCTGGCCAGTCAGTCAGTCCATGAGAATCTAAAATTCATAACTGTCCAATCTAAGGACCAATAAAAACTTCAACAGCGTGTTCACAGCTACTCTGATTATATTTGATACACCACATACAATCACAATAGGTGGTGAATTGCTCAAATATATTTTTTACAAAAACAAAACAAAAACAACAACCGAAAAATAAATTTTAATTTTAAAACTTCTCTTGGCTTCGATATCCGTAAAGTATCTAAATATTTTAGTACAAATCTTTGGATATAAAATATTTTCTGTATATACACTTATAATTTAAAATGTATTCAAAGCTTCTGCCATTAAAATAGAGATATATATTGTATTATAATAAGATTATTGTTCATCAAGCGAGTATATGACTTTTTTTAGAAACTTTATAGATTATTTAGGTAGATGTACTAAAAATATAAATATTTATTAGCCATAAAAGCATATTCGTGTTTAAAAATAGAGAGCGATTTAGATGAGAGTCTTCCTTAACAACAAGCTTCACATTTTAAAAATTGATTTGTAATTAAAAATAATTCAAATAAATACAAATATAAAATATAAAAATTTATGACTATAAATAGGAGAAATTAATAGAGATTCTGAAGTATTTAGTAAAACATAAAAAATAAATGAAAAATTGCTTTTCTAGTTTTTGTTTAACTTTACACAAAATTAATTAATTAATTCCCTTTTTGCTGCTTGTTACATAATTGATTAGTTTAAAAGAAAACAATACAACCAACTCAAATTGTGTAGGAAAAAGCTTAAAATGAAGACAGGAAAAAATAATTAAAACTTACTAAGATTCATGTTTATGTTGAGGATCAAATTTTTCTTGTTCTGGACGCATGGTAACACTCGTGACATCCTTGACAATCATTTCAGCCACTTGCCAGGCTATTTCTTCTTGCACATTATCATCAGGTAGATGAACCAATTTACGCACAGCATTTTTAATTTTATTGCCATTCAATGCTAAAGACCAATTGTTATTGGCTTTAGATGAATTGTTATGTAAAGCATCTAACGGTGATATAAAATCTCGTTCGTAACGTCCCAAGGAGTTAACACGACCGAATTTTAAATTGTTACTATTAGAACGTTGCCATAACAAATCGGGATTTGTCAATTGTGACGAATCAATATTTAATTGAAATTGTTTTAAATGGGAGGAGCTGGATTGGCTATCCATTGATGCTAATAAAGTATTATGTTGCGAAATGGTTAACTTTTTATCAAACGTACAATCTGACAAAGTTTTGCGATGTCTATGCGTTTTTTTTTCACTGACGCAGCGGCGTAAGGGTTTATGTAATGTGTGTAATTTGCTTAACTTTTCCTTCTGTTCTTTTTCATCTTTAATGCGCGTTTTCAGTTCATTTAAATAGTTGGCGAATAAAGATGATTTTAAAAACAATTTCAGATATTTGCATTCCAAATATTTTGCTGCCACTTTTAGAGGCAAATCAAAACAGTGAAATACTAAACCCTCGGTACAAATATAGGATTCAACATAAGATCGTAATTTATTTGATGACCATAATTTTACTTCAGTTTGCAGAGAGAAAAATTTGTTATAAATTATCATGGCATCAGACTGTGCCTCCTTTTCATTGCGTATATGAGATTCTTGTGATAGATAACTTTTTCTATAGTTTATGGCCGTTGACCAAAATTCTAAGCAATCCCTTTCCTGATGTTGTTCCAAATATTCCATTAAATAGAATAGTGTCACTTCGCTGTGTAAAATATCATTGATATTTAAATTATTGCCCTGTATTAATTCTACACAATATTTTGCATAATAGGTACTTTGTAGAAAGTCATTTAGGAATTCCTTTTCCAATTTATGTAGAATAAATTGTTGTGCCTCTGTAAAGCAATCCGAAGTAATGGATGAGTTTTCTTCATCATGTTGTTTTTGACACAAAACCAAGGAAATGTTTGAAAGAATATCTACTGGTATTTCTATGTGCTGTGGTGAATTCGCACTTAAATATTTTTGATATATTGTTAAGGCATCCTGTACACTGGCCGTTGATATTAAAATACATTCAGAAATTTCCGTAAAATTACTAGATGAACAACTACAAAGTGAAAGTTCAGATGAAGCTTTAAAAGTATTTTTGTCATTGCATTTTGTTAGTTGTTTATTTCTTTCTGCATAATATTGAGATTTTTCATCGTCAGTTAATGGTTTGCGCATAGTTAAATCGCATAATGTTTTTAATTCAGGTACAATGCTGTTATCGATATCGGAGCCATCTTCTCCACCACATACTACAGAGCCATTTTCTTTGCTTGAATCATTACTGTGCTGAAGCTGTTGTTTCTTTTGTATTATATGATCATCTGTTTTATTGTTGCTATTATTTTGAGATATTTCTTGAAATCCATCTGTTGCTTCTTCGGGTATTTGTTGTGCCATAATATTGTGTTTTTGTTCCTTACGTAATTGTGCTAAGGAAGCGTTTTTAAAGTTTTCAGTATCTAAGTAAAATTTAATTAGGGGTAAGGCATTACGCTTTTCTAAAAATTGTACGAAAAAGCTGAGACAGTTTGGTTCATTGACTATAGATGTAACGGACATCGAGAGACGGGAATGGTGTTTGAAAAGCTCTGCAATGAGAACATTTTAAATGAGAAGCATATTACCAATACTGTATAAAAATATATTTATGAAAAAAGGATGGTAAGCAACGTAGAAAAACGTTCGATTTTAATACAAAATATATTTAAAAACCATGTACATCGAACAGCCGCTATCGCTTACGGCACCTTATTAATTTTCTCTGTAAAACTTCATCTTCAAATAAAATATTGTACCAGTTTTAATACTAACACTACCTACATAATAATTATTTTTCCACATTTTTAATTTATACCAAAAAAAAAAAAAAAAAAAAAAAACATAATTATTTAAGTAAAGGGTCTTCTAAATTTCCCTCAAGATTTAAATTTTTAATCACTTTATGCATAAGATTAATTTCCTTTAATAACAAGTAAACAGCTTACTGTTTAGGGTAGGAGAAAATGGATCACAAATTGATCTACATTCGGTAAAAAATTGTCAACTTAGCAGCAGCATTACCAACAGAAAGTTGTTCCTCTGGAATAAACTATCGCTTTCAGTAAATTTGTAAATTTTGGTACTCCCTTTATGACAATTTTCCCATATGTACATACATAATGTATATGAGAATGTGATTATAATTTATTCACTTACCACCATCAAATTCAACAATTGAATTCGCAGTCATTGCAGAGCTTGTTGCAGCAATATCACTATTCCCACAACTATTTAATGCACTTAAACTTAGGGCACTATAACTGACAGCATCTTCTTCTGTCCCTTCTGCTTTTGTTACCATCGTCAAACCCAAGTTAGCTAATTCTTCAAGAAAAACTTCATCACAAAAACTAGAAGTTGAACGTAATGAATGACGTTTTACAACGTTAGCACTAGTGGATATGAATGGTACGTCATTTGTGCTACCACTATCAATTTCATCAATCATGTTATGTGCATCGTTGTTTTTATTACTACAGTAGCGATCAGTTTCATTAGTATTTAAAGTTTCACCACGACCTGATTGACAAAAAAGAAAAAAACATGAAATTTTGCAATCAAGAATTACAATAACAAAAAGTAGAGTATTATTTGCTGACCAAAGCAAATTGAATCGCCTTGTGTGCTGACTATAATATTCTACTGTTAGTGGTTTCTGCATTTTATTTATTAAGTTACCACTTTCTTGTTATATTTAATAAATTTTAAAATAATTTAATTTATATTTTAAAATTACTTACTTTTTTGCCTCTTGAAATATTTAAACATTTTGTACACCTTTCATTCGTTGTTATTCCGAAGATTTTTATAAAATCTTCAATTTACTGTATTCGTAAAAAATTATTTTATTAAAAATAATTGTTTATTTTTATTAATATTTGTTTGTTTTCCATGGCCAATGTAAATGAAAAACTTCGCCAAGACGTAAATATTTAATGCTGCTTTTTATCATTATAAAACTCACAGGAAAATATTAGCTCAAGAGATGACATGTAAGCAAACCTAGTGTTGCCGTACTAGAAAATTTAAATGTGCGTTTTTAGCCTACACTGTAAAATATCATTTTAACATGTTTAAGTGTTTGGAGTTTAACAAATTAAGCATAAATGTTCAGATTGCAATTAAAGTTTTTTAGTAGAACATTATCTCAGCACTTCTAGCAGCCGTTTTCAAAACTACACAGATATGTATAATTATTATGTACATTTTTTCTTATTGATACAACAGATTTTTTATAATAAAGCCGTTTATCATAATTTGTGAGCGATAATACAATCTACAATTGAAATTACAAATATGTTTGCGTTTTTTCAACACTTTTTGACACCACGCGGTATTTTTTTTTTTTTTTTTTTTTTGTTAGGCCCATTAAAAATCATGTTAGTGCGATACTAAGATCCAAAAAACAACTGAATATATTCTAGGATTACATTCTACACCTGACTTTTACTTATTTTGTGAAATGCTTTAATCTAACACTATGTTTCCATTGACTTGAAATCAACTAGTTTTGAGGAAAACACTTCGAAGTGTTTCCATTGAGCAAAACTGTTTTGTATATTCGAATTAGTGACGCAACACTTACACTTTTCTCCGTTAAAGAAAAACATCCCCTATTTTACTTTTGTAAAAAATCGTGTTCGTGCTTTGGTTTGTTTTTACTTTTACAAATATTTAATTATTTGTTCTTTTAAACAGAATTTTTGTACCAAAAAGTATATTTTTTTAAAAAAACTTTAAATTAAATGTCACTCTTTCGATAAACACATCTAATCTGAATAGATAACACAGAGCTAAACTTGAATATCCCAGACACAACAAAGTGCTACAAAAAACAAAATCAGTTCAAAAAAATACATTTTCGACATGATTTGAAAGAAATCAAGTGATTTTGATAGCATGAAAAATGTATGGGAAATCAAGTAGCAAAACGCTTGATTTGAGCAAATCAAGTGTTTTAGACAAAATCACGTAAATGGAAACGCACTATAATATTCCGTTCACACGTATTGGTAAAAGCTCAATGTAAGCCACATAAGGCAACAATATTAACCATTTGAAAAAATTAGTTTATTAATAAAATATTCATACAAAAAATATTCATATAAATTGAACTTAATTTAACTTGAAATGCTCTGTATGTATTCTTTTAGTGTTTTTTTTTTTCTCAAAAAGCCGCTGATAATTTTTTTGCGTTTTAAAATTTATAAAAATTTAATTTATTTGTTTATTTTTCTGCGCCAAAAAACTAAATATGTTTTATAATTTATTGCACAAATTTCTATTTCGATAAGCCGCGCTCATTTGTCTTAATACATAATAAATACCATCGGCCAGTTGCCGTAAGCCGCTTACATTGGCCATTCACTATCTGTGTTTACAACACAAGCCATCACACTGTAATTGTATTGTTTTATTCACATACAAATCTAAATTACCGCGTAAGGCGCAGTCTAATAAACCATAATAGGGTGGCGTCAACGCTGAGCAATTGGAAAATCCGATTCTGACAGTGCATTAGGAAGTAAAGTTGTAAAGTAAAGTACTTCTTAGTTTCCTTTGTTTTTTAATTTTTGAAAAGTAATGACAATTTCGTTATTTTTAGGGCAAGATAGCTGTTTTACCTTTTTTATATCTATAAGCTTCAGGCCAGATTATATTACGCTTTGCTTGCTAATTTACGTTTGACTGTTAAACATTCGGTCGACTGTGTAAGCATATGATACATATTAAATTATCTAATTTTTAGAAAAAGGAATGAATTCTTATTGACATAATCATAAAAACTTAAATAAATTTAAAATGTGTTTTATGACAAACTTTTCTCACAAATTTGTCATAAAATCATTTTTAATCAAGAGCTCGGAAGAATACACTAACTTGATGCAAACTTTCTACATAAATGTTAACAAACTCAGCTAAAAAACATGTTTTTATTTTCATATCAATTATTTGTGTTTCTAAATTTTGTAAGTTGCCGAACACACAGTTATGTGTTATTTTTTAATATTTGGTTACCTAAACGAACACGTGTTTGGCAAAAAAGCACTAAACGGTAAACAGGTTTGATTATATACTTATGTTCTTTGAAGTTCGTGCACATGTACAGATTTCGAAAAGAAAATCATTCGAGTTTGTATGTCACACATTGTGTTTCGAATGTCTTTCTTTCGAATTAATTAACGGCAAACACTTGAAATCGATGCAGTACAGGGGTGCCAGATAATTTTGATAAGAAATCGGCATATTTGCACAAAAAAGACATTATCGTCCATTTAGTTTTATAAAATCGGCAAATTTAAAATACCCTATTTTGAAAACAATTTATTTTTATTTGCAAAAAAACAGAAAAATTCAGTATTTAATAATGTTAACAACATATAAAATAACAGAAAATCTATAAAAATAACCGTTTACAAAGAAATTGCTTTAGGTCTTCAGACATTTTTAGTCTCTAGAATCACTTAAAGCAGTTTTATTAAGTATTTAAAGAGATTCACTTTTTTATTGGATTTAGCGACAAGCGTATTTTTCACTTTTCTTCATATTGACTCTTTCCTTGGAATAAAATACTGCTGAGACATTCGTCAATTCACACATATTTGATAGGATAAAATGAGTAGTTACCGAAAATTTGTGATTTGTCATTTTAATGTTATTTAGTTTAATTTTTATTTTATTTATTTATTATTAACATGAATGTTTCCTTTTTAGTAATATAATGAAAGTCACATTTATTTTTATTTTGACTTACATCACTTTTTATTAAGGATACAATTTTCATGGAACAACGAACTTACTATCGGTCGTTTCTTAATGTATCAAGTGATGCTCAAAGTAATAAGCTTTTTACACATCTCGGTGAAACGCATGGAAGATGTAGAAAGTGTAAACCATTCATTTACATCAGGGGTTCTCATCAAATTCCTGCTCACGGACCCCTAGGAAACTAATTTTTTTTCGCGGACAACATTTACCACCTAACATCTACCATTAACTAATCTGTAAAAAATATATAATTAAACCACGCATAATTTGTAGTAGATTTAAAAAAAATTGCTTTCGAGGACATGTTAATAATTGAACTAATTGTGACTTGAAATTATGGAAGAACATCTTGGAAGAAGAATATGAAGATAAACTTTTAGTGGACATATGTGTGTTTGTTTGTCACAATACACTATGATTATTTCAATAAATACTTAAATTTTTAGGAGCCGCTATGAAAAGATGTCCAAAATAAATAAAAAATAAAATGAAAATATATTTTTTTATTATTTGTTTTTTATTCGCCGTTTTTATTTTAGTCAAAATGCCGATTTTTTTAAGCTCAAGGTCACCAAATAATATTAGTTTATTATAAACAATATTCTTTTTCTGTTTTTTAAGGAATCTACCCAAAGATGTACCAAAGTATTAAAAAAACACAATTTTCCTAGGCGGATGCTGGTTTTTTTCTTTACAAAAAACACAAAATACATTAATTTATTAATATTCAAATTTAAAAAGAAAAACTTATATGTGCCTCTACTTTTCATTAAAAAATATTTATTTATATTTTCAATGTCATTTTATCAGTGATGCCATCAGGATATCGAGATTACAGTCATTTTTTTTAGTGGTGACACTAAAATAATCGACAGATGTAAAGTGGAACAAAATGAGAAAGGAATATCTTTTAAAGATGTTGCGTATTTCTTATGGAAAGAGGTTAACATCTTTGCGAATTGATGATAGATGTTGATCAATATAAAAAGCCTATAACGTATACAACCAAAGTTACCGCGTTTAAGAGTTTAACGAAAAAAGCGTCATTTTTGGAGCAAAAATCGGCACTTTGATAATTTTGAGGCTAAAAATCGGCAAATATGGCAGGCCTGATGCAGTGCTTTATTCGCTATGATTAAACGTGTAAGAACATAAGACGTGACTTTTACGTATGTAAACTTTTCTTTCAAACCGCAATAGCAAGTGTAAAAAGTAAAATTTATAGGGTGTCCCCGTATCATTTAAAGAAAAATAGAACCTTATTAAAAGGTAATACTTGTTAACGAAGAGCATAAAAAATTTACATAAAAATTTGTGGGTTTACTGGAGCATAAATGTAGAACTTTGAGATAAACCTCTTTCCATTAAAACATTTTCTTTTAAATTTGTTATCTGAAAACTTTGAATGGTAAATTGTAAAATGAAGTGTAATTAAATAAAAATGTCATTTAGAGGGTTTAGAACATATAATTATGTTTTATTGATAATATTTAATATTATTTATGTATTGTAATTATGTATGTGTATTTAAATGTATGCATGTTTATATATGTATATAATTTTATTATGTGTGTATGCATTTTTTGTTACCGTATACTAATTAAACTGTAAGTAGGCTAATTTTATATTAATATTATTATTTTTAATTTTATTAAAGATGTTAAATATTTTTTAAGTTATTTTATTTTTCAAATGTTGTTTATTTATGTATGTATGTATGTGTATATATAAATTATTAGCAAAATGCAGATTTTGCAAAATTTAAATATTAATTTTTTTGGTTATTTTTATTTTTTTTTTATAAATTAAAATTACAAAACGTTTAACTTTATTTAGATGCATTTTAAGGGTTTTAAGTTTTTATTTTGCTTACGACAAAAAATAATTGGCTAATATTTTTTTAATTTTTGAATTTCTTATGTTTTATATCATTTATATTATTTTTCATATTTTATAGAAAGAAAAATATAATCAAAATAATTTCATAGAAATTATTAAATTATATAAAATTGTTTTATGTTTTAATTTTAAATAATTTGTTTACCAAAAATTTAATTTTGTTTTTCCTTTTGACCTGTTTAAAATATAATTCAAAATTTCAAAGTTTTGAAAAAAAAAAAATGATTTACTCTTGATGGCAACAGATGGAGTCTTAATGGATTAGGACTAAAAAACATTTTAAAAGCTTTTCTATTTACTAGAAAAAGATATTTAGTTAGTAAATATAAACTTAAAGCAGATGTTAGGTCTCATCTTACGATTGTTTTTAAAAAGTTTTAACTTATTTTAAATGTTTAAAATTTTGATTCTTAAAAAAATGTTGTACAAATTAAAAAAAAAAAAAATGTAAAAGAGATTTTCATATTGTCTTGATAATAAAAAAAATATTAAAATGCGATGGTTTTGAGTGCTTATTAACTAAACAATAATTATTGATTTATTTAAACTTAATTTTACAAAAAAAATTGTAGTGAACTAAATAATATTTGTATTTTAATTGTTTTATTGTTTCTTTTTGTTTTTTTTTTTATTTATTTTTTTATGTCATTTTTATTTCATTTATATTGTTTTAATGTATTTTTTCTATTTTCTTTGAGTTTGTACTTTTTGTTGTTGTTGTTGGTTGGTATATTGCTAAAAAAAGATGGTTTTTTAATTTATTATAAAAAAAAACTCATTTTCTTTTATGCTTTTGTTTAGAGGTTTTTATATTGCTTTTTTAAGTTTTGCTGGAGTTCTGTAAGTAGTGTCGATTGATAATTCTATTTTTGTTTCTCTTTTTTATTCCTTTGCTGTTGTTTGAGTTGTAAAATACTAAGAAAAAAAAAAAATTATAGTGAAACATTAAATTTAAGGATGCCAAAGATTGCTCTGTATTTAAATTTGAATTAAAAGGATTTTGAAAAACACAATGTCTATGAGCAGTACGAAATGGATTTTTTAATCTGAAAAAAATCTAAACGTAATTCACATGACTTTACTGGAAGAAATCGCGCTTGAATTTTATTTTTATAGATGAAAAAAAACGTTTTTTGAAAGTTGAATATCAAGTTTTTCCAAAATTCCTTATTATTTCAATATTAGTTTTATTTCCTAAATCGAAACTTCATAATCAGGGGGGTTCTCTGTATTTTGATTCGAAAACAAATTATTTGAATTTGTAATAGCTTATAATTATAATTTCGAATCGAAATACAGAGTCACCTTCCAGATGTGTGATGGAGGGAAATCGATTAAATTAAAATTTATATTTTTCAAAACAATTTTATTTTTAGTTTGCATTTTGATATCGATAGCAAAAAGATTTGAAGAAGAATTTACAAAATATCTTTAAGACCTAAGCATGGAGTTAAGTTATAATTTTGTATAACTTTGGACCACTAATTCGCTACACAACCACTCAAGTCTTAATATGAATAGTAAAATACGTGTTATTTTTTTGTATAATTTCTATGCCAATAAATTTTTTTTTAAATTATTTGGAATATTTTTAGTGTATTTTTTACTTTCTTTTTTGAATATAATTCTCGTTTAATCAAAAAAATTATTTAATTTACTGTTGAGCTATATGTATGGGCCTTATCGAAACAGCCCTATAAATATGCTTTTATCACAGTAATTCATTGTGTGTTTAATTTTTGATAATAAATATTTTTTGAAAATTATCACAAAATGTTTGCTGTTAGAAAATATGAATGTTTGCAAATGAATCCACGTTGATATTTTAAAATTTTATTTAAAAAAAAATTTACAAAAAAGTAGAAAGCAAACTAAAACATTTAACGAATCTGCATCTTAAGAAAAAAAAAGTTTTTTTTCAATAACTTTTTTGCATTTGACAAACATGAAATTGTAGAAATTTGAATTTACAAAATAGAACTGAAACATGATATCTATTTAAATGTTATACAAGATAGTCGATAGAAAACCGGCTTCTAGAAACTATTCTATTTTTATCACATACTTGAATATTTATTAAAATTTTTCAGTTTTTAACGTTTAAAAGTTTGCATCAAAATGTTTTCGACCCAAATAAAGAACAAATCTGCAAAAAAATTTTTAAATAAAATTTTGTTTAAGGTAGAAATTTGAAGATGACTTTTGTTACCACTTAATTACAAATGGACGATCCTTTGATACTGAAAAAATGATTTATCCGTCCAGCTGGTCAAAAGTAAAATGCTGATTTTTTTCCGATAAATATTACAGAATGAATGGTTTTAATAATTAAGTGTTCATGAATGTATGAATATGCGTCACAGTTCTGTATTTGATTGGATTTATTTAAAAAAAAAACGAGTTTTTAAATCAAAAATTTTTAAATTTATTTAGACCAATTCCGGAGTTTATCTTCTCAAAGTTCAGTTTAAACAAAATATAGGCATCAGTTGGCTACAGTATACACTTGCGGTTTAAAACGAGTCAAACTTTTTGTAATATCGATTTGTAACTACTTTTGTAATCGCAAATTTTAAAAGGAAACTCTTAAGTTCATATATTTATTTTTATTCAAAGTTAAATTTTTAAGTGCCGAAAAACTAAGTTGAATAAGGATACACCTTTTTATTACACTGTGGCAACACCACCGTCAGATTTGTTAACAGCGTTTAAATGAAATGGAGTGAGACTTGCTTGTGATCTGAAATGCGGATGTAGAGGCAGAAAGTAACGAAAATCTAAGTCTATTAACGTTATTGCTTGGAAACGAGACTCAATATTAAGACAAATACAAAGTGCATTGAGAGAAGCCATAAGAAGCTCTTTGCGGATACTTAAACAGAAGTCTTAGATGGTTAAAAAAGTGCTAATGAAGCCAGATCTTTATTTTCAGCATTGGCTCTTGTACTTAAATTAACTGGATCCAAAACATCTAATATTAAGCCCAATTATAAATATGCAAACGGAAAAAAATTTTCTCTATTAGATTCCTCCAATTAAAAAATTTTAACAGTTAAAAACAAAATTGCTATTCGGCACCACTAAACGTCGAAATAGTCCTTGTGTGTAATTTGTCTTATAAAGGGCGGTTTTGACGGCACGACTTTACGTACTTAAAATCCAAGAGAAAGAAATAGAAAATACCATCAGTATTAAAAAAATGGAAGTAAAAATCTTACGACAGTTCTTTTTGCGTTTACACAATTAGTATAAGTAAAACACACCAAAACTTAAACAGCTGTTTTTGGGCGGTTTGTAAAAAAATACATCCCTGATCTAATGATTCGTAATCGTTTTTTTGAAAATTTTCAAAAAATAAAATTAAACATTTACCCATTTTTTATGTTTTTAAAATTATCAGCCCAATCATGGATATTCCCACGGAAAAAGATTCTTCAAATTATGAATACCGTGGGGACAAAAATAATAAAGTGGCATCTCCGCAATTTATATAGAACTATTATGTTTATATTTGCCCTAAATATCTCTTTATTAATTTATAACTCCAAAAATACGGAATCATCTTTAAAATTGTATAATTTTCCTTTAAATCGGTTGTATAATGTGACGTGTATGTGTAACGAAAATAAGAAAGTAAAGAATAAGAAAATGATTTCAAATTGGCAGTCTTTTATTTGACTGTTTTAAAATCACGGGATTTAATATATTTTCTGCACAGACAAAAACTGATTTGAAGATGGGCCCGGTTTAACTCAAGTTTAATAATTAAGAACTTTAGATTTTATATACATATTTTTCCTAATCAATACAAACAGATTTTAAAGCGCCTGCTTTTTAAAATTTAAATTTTAAGTTAATAAATGCTAATTCTTTTAAAAAATCTTTGTTAAGCAATAATTTTTACTATCTTATTTAATTTTACAATGCATGTAGAAATTTTACTTTAGGGATTTCTGTTTTCTTCAATCGTAGTTTTTTTTTAGAAGCATCCAGCCCTCCTGTACCTTTCAACAAGAACCAGGCGCTGCCAAAATCTACACACAAATTATTTATGTATCAGTTAAGTAAAAACATGTCAGTGTAAGACCCGCATTCAACTTCAGAGTAATTATGGATCGGACAGTGCGATTTTGTTTAAAACAACTGACGATTTCAATGGTCCTTATTATGAGTTACATGCGATCTTCGCTGGCTAACGAAAATCGAATATCAAATTTGTATTATGAGTTGGTAGCACTGTCAAAAATTTTGTTGTGCCACGAATTTTCAATCGAACACAATGTTGCTTTCAGTGGTTTGTGCCAGTTTGTAAAGCTTATTGAAAATATAAGTATTTGTGAATTTTTTTTTTTTTTTTTTACAAATGGTCTCAATAAATTATTTCAATTCGATGCAGGTCTAAGGTTGTACGTACAAAACAATTGAAAAAGCTGGTTTCTCTAATGGAACAAAATCCACAGCTCGCAAAAGGAATATGCACAAAAGTTCAAGCGGCAAAAAAAAAATGGGAAGAAATCACACGTGAACTAAATCATCGAACCATAATTCCGTCGTATTTTAATTTTTCGTTTATAAATTCGTAAAACAATATTTCTGTAGAGTGACAGCTGATAGACATGTACTGTTGTGAATAATTCAATTGGGTAAAATTCAGAATATCGAATGTGCGCCATAATACTGAATGAAAATTCCTTCGATCAGCTCTTTCGACTTCAGTCGAAGATCGAATGTTGCTCATAATAGGCACTAATATCTTTTAACAAAATACAGAAAGCTGCAACAAATTCTCTAAATGCCAACAGATATTTTTGCAGCTCATACAGACCGCACTGAAAATAAATTGTGAGTAAAAAGTATATGAACGTTCTTGGAGGTCTTTAACCACTGATTATATTAGCGACACTACACCACTTTTACTTCTTTGAAAACTATACTTGAGAAGCGTAAAATAATGGTTTCAGCATTATTTTAAATCTTCTACTGTACTTTAGTTTTAACTCCAGGGATGGGCTAAGTCATCCCCAGAACAAATATGGCCTAACCAAAACTTCATTTCCATATAGAATTTCGAATGTAGCAGGCAATTTACGACTTCTTTAAATGGCTTTATAACCTCCTCAGGAAAAATTTACGCCTACGTCTATGCGCTTTTGATTTATCTCACTTTCAAAAAGGCCCTTGTGTTTGAGGGCTTAAAATTCATTATCAAATAACATTAAATGAAATATTGAATTTAAACCAATTTCAATTCTTTTCTGCATATAAATAACTAATTAAAATATTTTTTCAAAATTATTGTACTTTTTCAACCACGTTTGAAAAGGGTTCAGTTATAAATTTTAGTACTTGTGACAAGCAATACTTTTCTTTTTTGTTTTTTGTCCTTGCCTTTTTATACATACAATTCTGAGATGATTTCAATGTTTAAACAGGATCTTTGTTATCCTTTAAAGAATTTGTTGAAACTAAATAATTTTTACTTATTTTCTTTTTTAATAAGTGTCGATTTTTTGTTAATATTGAAGAAGAGGATGTGGAGGAAGATGATAAGAAGGATCGTGGAGATGTTGATAATGATAAATTGCATATAAATTTTCTTGGTTTTGTTTTTGTTGTTGCTGTTGAATTTTTAACATTAGGAATAATAAGAGAAGCATGATTATTTAATTTTTTCGATATTGTATTTGAATTATTAATAAAATTATTTTTACCATTTGTATCATTATTTTGTTTTAAATGATTTTGAATATAACTATGATTACGATTAATTAAAGGTGTAATTGTATTATGATTATGATTATTACTATTAATATTTGTATTAGTATTTGTTGTAGTTGTTGTAGTAGATGTTATAGATATAGTATTATTATTATTAGCATTTATATTGTTGTTATTTATATTATTTGTTGTTGTTTTTGTAGCAATAACAGAACTTGTTGTTGTTGTTGGTTTTTTGTTTTTACTACAATTTGGTGTAGTAATTTGTATAAAATTTACATTTTTATTAATACTAGTCTTAACGCTATCATTTAAATAGTTATGATTATTTTTAATATTTTTATTATCATTATAATTAAACAACTTCTTATTACTATTATTTATATTAATATTATCATTATTATTATTACTAAAATTAAAATTATTTTTTAATAAATTTTTATGTTTTTGTGTTTGCAGTTTTGAATTTAAATAAAAATTCTGTTTCATTTTATTAGTTTCTTCAACTTCATTATTTCTGTTATCTTTTGTTTGGATTTGTGGTATAAATTGTGTTAAATTATTACTATTATTACTACTGCTGCTTTCAATAGTACGAGGATTAGTAGTTAAAGTAGTATATTTTTGCTTTTCATTCAGTTGTTGTTTAATTTTATAATAAGAATTACTTATTTTATCATCATTGTTGTTATTATTATTATTGTTGGTAACATTAATTTGAACATTCGATTTAAAAGTTTTATTTGAACTTGCTGTTTCCAAATTCAAAGTTCCCGAAGAATATTGTGGTGTATATGAACGAGTGTTGGTGTTGTTTGTGGTAGTGGTAGTTTTTTCCTCGTAGTCAGTTTCATTAACAATTTCTTGATAAATTTCATTTATTTTATAAATTTTATTTTCAGCTATATAACTCTCTACCCCCTCCTCTTCAGCGTCTTGGTAAACTGCTACTTCTTCTCCTACTTCTATTTGTTGTTCATTTTCTACTAATTCCTGTAAATTTTCTTCAAATTCCTTTAATGCTTTAACGATACCCTGTTCATCGTCACCATCATAATTATCATTTTCGCTGCAGACTTCGTTGTCGCTATTATCGTAACTGTGGTTTGAAAATTGTTTATGATATCGATAGTTTTGATGATTTAGGGTTATTTTATGAACTTTTGAAGCAACTTTATTGTGTTGCAATTGTAGATTTTGTTTTTGTTGTTGCTTTAATTGGTGTTTTGTGGTTTGGAGGCCGCGAAATCAAGATAGTTGTTTGGCTACAATAACACCTGGCCGACATTGTTTAACCGACGTGGTACTAATGGTTACATTGCCGCTACCTCCGGCTGATGTTGAACCGACAGTGCTTAAATTGTTGCAAACTTTTGTTATTGTTGTACTGCCGCCAGCGGCATTTGTTTGAACTTTGAAAATGGCGGTGGGTGTAACGTTTTGTGCAGCAACCGAAGCAACTTGTGATCCACCACTTGAACTTCCTGCCGCTGTTTTTGAATTATCTTTTTGTATTATAGATGATCCGGATTTTGCCAAGCCCATAGCTGATGCACCTCCGCCCACAATAGTGACCTGTTTACTGCCTCCTTTAAGCTGTAGAAAAGGACGTAATTCAGCCAACGTTTTGCGTTGAGCCACAACATGCTGTTTGGTAGTCAGGGCCAATGGTGCATCTTGGCCCACGGCTCTTACAGCCTGGGTCTGTACTAAAACCTTGTGCTGTTCACCATTGCTATCGGTAAAAAGATGATCGCCCTCTAGATGACGTATGGCTTCAACTATCGTCTCGAGATTTTGTCGTGAACGTGTCAAACCGCTTGTTTGTTCGATTTTTTCTGTTTTAACCTTTTTCAAAGTGGCATCCGTTATACGTTCCACCTCGACTTTGGGTGTGGCCTTGATAGCTGCTTGCAAAATCGGTTGTAACATGGCGGGAGTGGGTGAATTGCCCTCAGCATAGGCTTTCGCTATAGCATTTACAGCTACCTCTTGTTCCGACTCTGTAGAGGATGACGACAGCACGACTTCTTCATGAACATTATCCTCTGTGATGATCTCAGCAGCTGCAGCGGCAGCCTCACTATCCAACTCCTCAATGGCAGAACAAACCACTACTTGTTGTTGACCCGTCAACTCATCAATTTCAACATAGGAAAACTCTTCGCAATCATCACGCAACAAATTACCGGTGTGTTCGATTACTTCACGGGGAATGTAAGTGGTAGTTGTGCCATTGGCGTCTGTTTCGTCGGCTTCGACAGCGGAGGGTTGAGGTGCTGTAGCTACTGAATACAATTGACGTTTGATCATTTGTAATTCTTCCTCAAGCATCGTGCGCAAACGTCTCTCCTTGTATAGTTGCTCCTTTAGTTCAACCATTTCTTTTGTGTTCTGTTGCAAGAGAATTTGAGCCTTAGTATTTACCGCCACACTGCCACCAGCAGCATTTAATAATGTCATTGGTTCTGGCGACATTGAACCTAGACCTTCATCGGATGAATCGCTTATGGTTTGGACATTGGCTACATTATCAGTTAGTTTGCGCTTCTTTATAGCTACTCCACTTAAATTTTCGGTATTGCTGCTGCCATCCGCATGGCCACTACCTCCTCCTCCACCTGCGCTACTAGCTTCATGTTGTCCTAATTGTCGCTTTAGTTGGCTATTTTGTGCCAATAATTGGGTTTTTTCATTTTCCAACTCGCATATATACTGCGATGTTTGCTGTAATATGGCAGCCTAAAAAAGAAGAAGAAAACATTGAATAAAATTATTTTTATCAAGTTTTTATTAAATGTTTAACAAAACAGATTAAAAAATATTCTATTCATTTCTTTTTGCAAGTTTATTACTAACTTTCTTTATCAATCAAAAGAGAAATGCATTCATTCTTCTGGTGATTTTTTTGTTGTTGCATATTTGCTTCTATTTTGACCTGCTTTTTAATTATGTCTGTAATAGTGGACGTTGAATTAAATTACAATAATCAAGTTAGAATATTTGTAAGCTCATAGACAGGTAATTGTTTGCCGGTGGTTTATTCACCAGTCTGCTAAAGTTTTCTCATGATTGATGACTGCATTTTTGGTTCATTTCACCATCATCATCTTTCTCTCTCTCTTTTCCTCTCTTAACATTTTGCATATTTTTGTTTGCATTGACTTGTTAATATATCGATCAGAGACGGAAAGTTTAAATATTGAAATATTTATGAACATTAATTGGATAACAAATTTGTTATTCTTTCATTAAATTTAATTTTCAAATAGATTTCTTAAAAAAAATAAAAAAATAAAATAAAAAAAATATAAAAAACAGGAAATTCATATGTTCATCAATTATATAACAGTTTTAGCTCTGAAGAATTTCTATTACAGCGTATTAAATACTTACAGAACACCAAATAGAAATGAAAATATAGGTAAAATCGATGAGTTGACCTGAATACAACTAAAATGTTATTACTTTTTTGCAATAACAAAAGCGATTCTTTATTTTCATTACCTTAAGCTCCCTCAATAGGTTTGTGCTAAAAAGTTAACGGTTCGGTATTTAGGTTTGTTTCAGGTATTTCATATGAGCATAAGAATTTTTAACAAATATATGATTCTTGACACCCTGATTTAGTTTTGCCTTAATGTGCACTTGCGAGACATTACGTGATCAAGATTAACGTCAGTACCTGGCTGCGAAGGCCTAACCTGACGGTGGTCTTACCACTGAGTGAAATACAAAGCGTTGACTAGTACCCCCTGCCTGGGCTCAGCCGACAGAGTTGCAGTTTCAAGAACATGGCTTGCAGGACCATGTCCTTCCCATTGTTTGAGGGTTGGAGACTTTCCAATTCCTCTGTTGAATATGCAACAGCACATTTGTTTAGTTCCGCACCTTCCCTGCGGACACTAAACTTTAACCGACAGCCACCACGTGTTCTCCGAAGAGACCTCACCTTTAACCGGCTACAGAGATGGGCGGCTCTCTGTATGGGCCACCGGTTCCCGTGGTGCCAGTCTCTTAAAGGGCACTGGTAAGCCCTTCGACAATTACCCGACTTGTCTATCCTGATTCAGTGCCTGCACACCGGGGAATTGGTTCCCCCTATACCCCGAGTTTACTATGTCTGAGCCTAGGTTAGAATCAGCCAGACTTCTTGTAGTACCACCGGGGGGAGCACTTGCGAGACAGACAACTAATCACTGAGAACAAAAATATCGAATTACTTGTTGACTTCACACAAAAGCGCAGCTATGCATTGATATCGTTAGCTTAGCCGAATATTGCTGGTTTCAAAGATAACTTAAGGAAGATATTTTATAAGGTTTTCAAAAAAGGTGAACAAAAGTTTTGCTAACAATTAATGCATTAAAGTAAAAAAAACTGCAAAAAAACGGCTACAATGAGAGCAAGATGCAAAAGTTTCTCGGCTTCTTTCAAGTACCATATATTATAATCTACAACTCTTAAACCAGACGAAAACTTGGGTAAATTTTAGTATTACATCAAAAGACTACGCGCCCTCTTCTTCTTTACAGAGTCATTACATTAACGGAAAAATAAAGGCAAGAGATGAAAAACACCTTGAATTAAGTGTAGTTTTAAATGAACAAAGCCCTCGATTTTTTAATACATAAGGAAAATCTTTAATGCTGTGTTTAAGTTTTTCGCGTTTTCTATATTCAAAAATCTCTTTCTTGAAGAATTAAAAGCAATTATTATAGGCGCAATGCTTTTTATTATGAATTCATGAAGGAAAACGAATAAAAACGACAAAAAAATTATTTTCAATTGAACACGAGAGTTTTTTATTTTAGTTTCACAGAATCGGTGCATGACATTTTTTTTTAATGACGAAAAATTATTCATTAAAGCTTCTCCATACACGTGTGTTGTGGAACATTTTTGTACTTAAACATGTAAATTAAACGTTTAAACAATTCCCTTGAGTTGTTATAGGTATTATACCGCATTTAGACTAGGCAATTTTTCATGAAACTTTCATGAAATTTTTGCTTGTTGGTGAAGCAGGAGGAGTAAGCAATATGGTATTGCTGGGATTTTAAGGGTATATTATTTTTGCTTATGTTTATTTTTAAATGACGCATATCGCTGCAACTTAAATAAGGAATTGAGAAAAAAATGCCTCAAAAAATTGCATAGTGTAAATCTGGACTTTATGAAGATTTAAAAACAGTAATTATGTTGCGTGTTAAATACAACAAAATTATTCCAAAAATATAAATATAATTCAAATTAAAATTTCCATCTCTGATGTAGATTGTACTTTTTAAGTTGAATAGATATGCATACATAAGTAATTGCATTCCAATGACGGTCACTGACATTTGGCATTGTTTGAAATAAATAAATATGTACCTACACATATGTAAATACATGTACGACCAATTTGTAAGTATGAAAATATGTTTGAAAGTAACTGAAAAGATAAGATTTTTTTTTTTGCTATTTCATCTTTTAACAAAATTATTTATGTTTAATTTTTTGAACAACAGACGCATTTTTGTTTTCGTCGTATAGGTATGATGACGAATTGAAAAACAACCTTGGAACTTGATATTTTAACCCAATTGCTTAACTGAGCTAATAAAGTTATTATATCGAAAATATTTAATACCTAAACAAGAAAATTTGGTGATGGTTGAATGTGTATAAACATAAGAACATTGTTTTTGACAAATTTTTCATTTATAACTTGCTTTTAATGTCATGATTATTAATGTAACTACATAAGTATTTATGAAAATTTATGACATTTATGTCTGCATTCTGAATAACATAAACACATGTGACAATTATATCTCCAAAGTTAAATTATTCGACTGTGCCGAAATAATGACTTTCAAGGAAGTTGAAAATATTTGAAAGAAATGTTCGTTTGCATTTAGTAAAATCGGCATTTAAAACTGTGTGGCCTTTTTGCTAGGTGTATTAAGTTTGCATCACTGATAGTCAGCCATCTGGCATTTGCAAATAATTATTGATTTAGACTTGTATTGCAAAACAAACAAAAATTTAAATAGCGAGTTTCACACCTATCTCAAGCATTTAAAAAAGATTAAGACAGGATTTACAGCGTTGTATTTGCGATTTGTTATGGAACTCAAATATCTTTCACTTTGCTTTAAACTTTCTTTAAACATTTTTGCAATTCGAGCAACAACATACGAAAATTAATGAGTTCGCCGCCACTAACATCTGTTAATGATTTTGCAATGGGTAGAAGCATGGCGAAATAATTTACCAGGTGGTGGCAATGGCGAATTTCATTCATTTTCGCCGTTGCAGAAAACTTCAAACTTCATATAAAAAAATTTTTAGCTGATGGGTAGAAGGTTATTAAAAATTTTTCAAAAATTAATTATATAAATATGTCGTGAGACGATGTTTAGCTAACATTGACGACTTTATATCAATTTTGTCTGGCAACAACACGCTAAGATGGTAAAACATTGTTTATTAAATTAAATACTTTCTTCACATGGTATGTAGGTACACCTGAGTGCTAAAAAAGTACCTATACAAAAAATGCCGGTGAATTACAATAATTCACCGATACGATAAACAATTTGGTGTTCACGAGTACGAGCAAAAAAGAAAAAAAAACTAACTAAAATTAACTCAATACTATTTAGGTATTAAAAAGTCTACAGAAACTAACAGCGTAGAGGGGGTGAATTTGCTAATTAATTGAATAAAATCAACAGCACATTCATAACCAAACAAAAACAGCCACAGCAAAAGTAAAAATAAAAAACCCGCTTCAAAACAAAAATAAGAAATTTAAAAATGTAAACAAATACTAAAAAACAACAATAATAATACAGTCGCCATATGTTTTAGCGGCTTTTGTTGTTATTGTGTTCATTTTTTTTGTGTTATTTCTCAGATGTTGGTTTTCCATCGTTTCATTTTTTTCTGTTTTGTAAACAGTTGATTCAATTTCGCTTTTGTGGTGACTGTACTTTTTGTTGTTCTTTTGTGTGTATGTGTGTGTGTATATGGAAATAATATAAATGAATTGAGCGGCGTCATCCTCTTCTCTAAAATCATAGCAGTGTTGTTTGTGTTCAGTGCACAACATTAATCACACAAAGGAAAAAACAAGCAGAACAAAAAAAAAAAAAAAAAAAAAAAACACAGATAAACTTTCAATATTCGCCGCATGCATTTTGAGCAAAACAAATTTGTGTTTCTTTTTTCATTCTATTCATAACAAAACAAATACTGCTGGCTTTGCTCTGGCCAACTAAATAAAGAGAAATAGGGAAACTATAGAAATTGAAACAGTTCATGTTAAAACACATGTTTTTTCTGTCGTTTAAGAGAGATAAATAATTAAAACGGAAATATTAAGTAACAAGTGTGAGCATATAAGCAATTCAATTTGGACTATCTCTTTCTTTCCTTTCTTCTTTCATACAGTGCAAAAACACATCACATGCTAGACGCAGTTGGTTGTTCGCATTTTTTCCAATTTCCAAAAATATATTTATAACAATTGTAAAGAGCCAAATACTTTCCAAATATATCAATGCGGTTAAATAGTAAAAGAAAAAGTACGCAAAGCAGCTGATGTTTTTTACTCAACCACAAACATACATATATACATACTTATAAACTTCATGCTCTTGGACAAATAATAAAAATCCCGAAGATAGGTACATTGATATTTCGCTCTTTAAAATTAATAGCGGACCAAACGTATGGCGAGGTTTTAGTGCTAGACATTAATCCACAATAAATGTTGCATTCCCATAAATGGCGCGCCTTATGGAAAAGTTCTTTACAAATGCACATACGCACAGTAAAGTGAAAAATAATAGGAACAGTGATATACTTAGGTACTTACATACATTACCTTTCTGCTTGAAAATATACATGAAGAATCCTAACGAAGGTTGAAGCTGGTATCAAAATTTTACTCTTCTCTTTACTATTTATTACAATTAATAGCAAACTTAGCCAAATTGAAAAAAAATTATTAAATTATTTTTTAATGTTTTTCCCAGCCAGGGGTTGAACCATGATTTTTATAAATTTTACAAAGATTTATTTGCTTGTTGTTTTATTCAAATGGTGTTTGGCTGTGCAAGTCATCGAAAACCATGAGCCCATATATCAAACATATAATCTTTTGGTTTATAGTTATACCCACCAATACTTTTTTTGCAAATAATAAAAGCATTGACAGCTGCCACTTTAAGGCAAATAAAAAAAAATCGGTGCCTCCTTTTCCTGCTCCTTCTTCTATTCAACTCAGAATATTTTCTTAAGTGGCTATTAGATGATCAAACTTGGTATGTAAACGTGGTGTAATAGTGCAAAATGCGTGTTTGTCAACTTGGTTGGATGGTTTTCAAAAATTTTTTTATTGAAATCCTCTCTCTTATCAAACTGCTCTGACATGCAATGTTTGACCGTCTAATTGCCGCTTTAGATGAACATATCAATATTTCTTGCGATGTGAATACCATGAGGCTGCTTAAATTAGATAATGGAATATCGTCATCGCTATGAAACTATTAAAACGATTTAAGCTAAGGTCAAATAAGTCAAATATAAAAAAGAAGAAGAAAAAAACGTGAACACTAAATCAAAGAAAATTTATATAAGGTGGCAGCGTCGCTACAGCAATGCAACAATAAAAAGAAAAACAGGCACTTAAGTGTATAATAAATTTTAGAACACAATTACTGAACTTTTTTCTTACCCTTTTAATAACGGTTTTTACTAAGATTCGTTTTTTAAATTTATTTAGAACTCTTTCAATTATTTTTTAAAGAATAGTAAAGAAAAAAAAATTGTTTGTTGTTTGTTTGTTTGTTTTACACATTACAAATTAAAAAAAAATGTCATCTGCCGCAACGATGCCACCTGGTAAAATTAATTCGCCTTGCACTAAATTATAAAAAAATATGTTTGTTGAAATACTTATCAAAATATATATGTAAGATACTAATCAATATATATGTGTCAGATTAGATTGAATAAACATTTATAAAAATAATGGTTACGTTTTTTTGTCGAATATTTGACTAATCTGACCGCACCTTTATACAATTATTACGACCTTTCAATATTTTTATTATCGACTGCAATAATGTGATCATAAAAAACCTGGATTTGGTCCTGATTATCAAGAGGTCTTCAACGTCATCAGCGTCTGATAGAATCTTTTTCAAAAGGCGTCTTCTTCGATAGTTTCCAATATATGGAAATGTAACATCACTTTTAAAGGGATTTAGGAGTATTCATTTTAAAACAAATTTGTAGTCCTATCGCATGCATAGGTCGGTCTTCAAACAACAACAAATTAAACAAGAAGATTGATATATTCGGCTATGCCGCATCTTAAACACCCTTCACCATATGTGTAAATCAAAAAGAAATATTGGGAGAATTAAAAAATATTAAAAAAAAATTAAGTACTTTATATAATTTTACATAAAAATATCACCCGCTCATAATGGGTTAAGCATCTTATAAAAAGTATTTTCTGAAAAATCTCTTTAAGTTTTTAAATGATACCCATATTGAATATGGTGCACAATCGTAGTTTTCTATGAAAAGTTCAGAATCCCATAACTTGGACAATATAGTCGAGCGCCAATTTTTTCACTGGATGTTTTTTTATATTTTTTAATTCTCTATCGCCCATATATTTTGATTGGAGCTAACTTCACTAAACTAGTTTCGTTGCAAATGATATGGAAAAATTAGAGGCAGACGTAGTGTTTTGCCCGCTGCCTCAAAGAACGTGGACCAATCTTGCTGGTTTTCAATAGTAAAACTATGTCGGATCGATTGGCGTATTGAGGGACATCGCTCAATTGAAAGCATACTGGTACATATGTATGTATGCTTTAAATGTTGTGTGTATTTATGTAAATAATTAAGTGAATAAATGCATGTAAAAATACGCATGATCTTATTGTGTGTTCTTTTATCATTTTTTTTAATATGCCTACGTGATCATTGTCAAGAACTAATATTAAAAATATGTACGAATTAAAGTCTCCTAGTATTTTTTGAAAAAGAAAATAAATACCGCAGCCGGGAGCACTAAGATGTATCTTAAAATAATAAAGTCATAAAATAAATATTATTCTTGTTAAGCAAAAGACGAATTTATGGTACATCCAAGTTTGTAAAATATCGGCAGTGACATTCAATGCATATTTATTTCTAACATCTTATTGCAACATACAAATTCAAAGCGCACAATGTCTGTTAATATAAAAGATTTGTTTCTTTCTCATACTCTATTATTTATTATTCTAAATGTCGTTATTTGTCAATCTTTAAGGCCTATTAACTCTTTTGCAGATGACAGCAGCATTTGCCTTTGTTATTCACTCGGCAACCGGTCAAGCATTTTCAATTTTGGGGCTAAGAGATAAATAGCATATGAATGATACGCACAATTACGATATTAGTTAGCGAATTGCTAATCGTTAAGAAAGCGACTATAATTTTGACGTTGCTACATTTGTCGACAAAACGAACGACGTACAACATGTGTACGTATAGATTTGAACACAAAATAAATATGTAAATAAAATATGTAAATTTATTTTAAAAATACATTTCTTGTTTTAAAAAAAAATTACACATAGGCATATGTTTTGACAGTATTTAAAACGCAACTCTTTAACCAAAAAATCATGGATGTATTCATATTGACATCAAAGAAATAAACAGATGCATGTGCCTTGCTTAAATTTACATGCTTTTATTCTTCTCTTTCGTGTTTTTCGTATATTTGCTGACGGAAATGCCACTCAATTTTAGTTCGTCTTATAAGAAAATTAAAGATGTCTATTATCGTTAAAATAAGGCTAGAGAATCACATAATCGTTACTGCAAACAACACAAAATGCCGACTAATATAACGAATGTCGCATCGTTTAAAGTTAGTGAATCGCACTACTGATCTTCTTAATATTTATATCTTCTACATCCAGCTAAAAATGGAATAAAACTCACATGTATGGGCCGGTGCGTTAAAGTCTGTTTTAGAGTTACTCGCCCGAGGGGCGAAGAGCCCTACACTAGGGTATCCAACTCTGGCGAATCTTTTGAACATTGACGTAAAATGTGGGTTCTGTTCGATACTACAATATAATGGGCTTAATTAATATAAGAGAACTCGTTCTAATATCCGCACGTTGTTGAGTGCAATATGCTAATCCATTTATGGTCGATTGGGCCACTGCACGTTGCACAGAAAATTAGCTTTTTGCACGAACAATTGGCACATGGAATCAGCTTTCTGCTAAGGTCTTTCCCGTCACTTTTAATGTGGAAAAATGCTAAATACTACGACTTCCATTTTCCTACTCATAAACTAATTTTTTAATTATGGCACAAAGCATTACTTAAGTAGTTGCGTAAGTAGTTTATCCTCCAGGGCTGGTCCTACATAAAAAATGTCGTGTTAAATGTATTAGACTGTGTATTAGATAAGAAACGGCAAAGCTGATTAAGTTGTTCCTTCCAAAACATAATAAGCGTGGTGTGTGTGCGAAGAGAAGAGAGCCAACACATGTTTAGCAGCCGCATCAACTACAGCGGCTGTTCACTCATTGTGTAGGGGGTGTATGTCCACAAATAATGTTGGGAAGTAAAGGTTTGACATTTTCAAGTGTCAAGAGCTGCATTTGGATACAGTTAGTAGTTTTATGCAAACAGATGGAACATCCTTCTTAATCTCCGGACTTGAATATAATTGAGCAATTTTAGGCGTATTTAGAGCAAACTTCTGTAATAACAATTACTTTGCGTTTTTTTTTTATTATTAAAAACGAAAGTTTTTCTAAAAATTTTATCATTTCATTTTTGATTAAAAGGCAAAAATAACTTAAATTCAAAATGATTAATTATTGGCTTTTGAACATTAAAATTCATTCATTACAAACAAAAATTTCTTAACACGAAGCAGAACAAATGGATATGAGTGAATGACCTTCTCTCATCGCGTCATCTTTAAAGTAAGACCTCATTTCTAACACGTGTTAGTTATTTTATTTTTACTTTTTCTAATAAATAAATGAAATCATTCAAACACACATGCATAGGTATAGAAACACAAGAATTTCAGAAAAAGAAACATTAAATAATGGAAAAAATATTTTAAACGTTTGTTTGCACTAGAATTACCAGCTGTTTAACTTTTCAAAAGTGGAGGGACTTCTGAAAAAGTGAAAATTGGTGACCAATTTTTTATATGTCACCATGATAGTTAATAATCACATTTGCTATCCCTTAGGAAATCTACACTGTTGGGCGTAGTAATAGAGAATTCAAAAATATTGTGTTAAAAATATAAAAAATTTTTAATCAGAGTTTTTTTTTATGTTTGAAACTTTACTAAAATTAGATAAAACGAAGCGGGTGCAAAAACGCAACAATGTGTCGTTTTGTTTATTATGATGTTAAGCAAACAATTTATCATATAGTCACTTGTTATTTTTGTTTTAAATGCATAATTTGCCTTGACGATTTGTTAACCATTTATCTTTTTTTTCAGAATACAACGATTTAAAACCGATTAAAACGATTTATCTGGAAGCTATGATTGTCAGGTTTGTATTAGAAGTTCATTTATTAGGGTTTCGATTTTTATTGCTACAACCAAATAATACGTGTTATAAGGAGAGGAATACGATTTAATCAGTTTTGAATTATTTGACCAAATATATAAAAAAGATAATAATAAATAATACACTCAATTGTGTTATTTAATTCTTTTCTTAATTTATATCAATTTAAAGGTTTGGATAAATTCTATTTAAAAGTACTCTGTTTGTATTTTAGGAAATTCGGTCATCTTATTCAACTTGAATCATTATGACAAAATTCACTGCTTACGTTGTCGAGTCCTATATACCCTTCACTATATGTGTATAACTAAATGTACCACAGTACAGGCAGATTTCTTTGGAATAGTTTAAATAGAAATCGGGATAAGAAATTTGTTCCTACCATAAAGATTTTTCTGTTAAAAAAAAAAAAAAAAAAAAAAAAACTTTCGTGTGAAAAATCTAAGTTTAAATTGGGGTTGTTGTCCCAACTTTGTAAACGAAAAAGTTACTGTATCAGGTGAAAGCTCACCAATTTTTTATCATTAACACAATCGAAGTTGAAAAAAAAAATTTTTTGGACAAATTAGAGGCAGTCGTTTTGCCCGCTGCCTCGAAAGGACGTGGACCGATCTTGCTAATTTTCAATACCAAAATTTCAAAACTATGTCTGATCGATTGGCGCATTTTTATTTTCTCTAGCTCATTTAGTGCCCTTCCAAAGTTGAATTTAATATGAACACGGACTGACAGACGGACATAGTTTACTTGATTTTGCTATGGATAAGAACTCAGAATAGTACATAAACTTTATGAAATTGTGTATGTCTTTTCTTAAAATATACATAGTTGTTTTTTGCCGGGATATGTATCAATAACTTAGTTGATAATTTTTAGTGATTTTTTTGTGCACTTTCGGTTTTAAATGAAATTTAAAATTTTTTATTGCAAGGACAATTTTTGAAAAAAAAAAAAAAAATATTTTTTAATGAAAATAATAATAAAATAAAATTAATAATAAAACATCGTAAAAATTAAAAACAAAAAATAGAGGCTCTCGCCTTTTTTTGAACATAATATTCGATCGAGAAAAAAAACTGTTAACAGAAAATGATGTGTAGACTGATTTGTTTTTTTTTTGCAGTTTTAATTATTGTTATCAAATTCAAACTTATAACAACAACAAAAAAGCAAATAAAAAGTCAGCTGATTTAATAGTTTATAGGTATGTATGCATGTGTGTAACTGAAATATACTCAGCTGTTTTTTTTTTGTGTGTTATGTCTGTTTTTATACCTATCTAAAAAAGTAATTGTTTGCGATTCTCCTTTATCGCAAAGTACATTTATTTTCTAGGTATTGTCGTCCGCTCAGCTGGTTTGCAGTTGAAAATGTCCAAAGTTGTTTATATTTTACTGTTTGCTTACAAATTTAAAAATAAAACACTAACAAGCATTTGCAAAACAAAAAAAAAGCGTTTGTTTTTAGAGCAATTAATTTTTATTTTATTTTTCTTTCTGTCTTTGACGTTTCCACCGCACAAAGCAACAATAAAAACCCGTGTTGTTTTTTTTAACGTTGTATTTTTTGTTGAGCCGCTACTAGCTAGTAAAATAAATGTACCTTGCTTTATCGTTTATTTGTATTTCGTAGAAACATTTATCATTCACAACGTTGTTTTCAGCCTTGTAGAAAGCTTTCAACATCGTTTTTTTATTTTTTTTTTATTTATACAATTTTATTTAATTAATAACGCCGGTCTATAAATATGTATACATAAGACACAAATACAAAAATGCATATACTTATTCACAAATACTAAAGTCTTGGTATTGTGAGATCACTTTCATTTATTACAAGTGATGCCAAATAGAAAAAAACAGAAACACGAAATTTAGGAATTTAAAAAACAGATTTTTTAGAACATTCAAATCTCAATCGAGCAATTCCGTTTATAGCCTTCTTAATGGTGTATTTATCAAAAACTGGCTTTCTAAATTCGTATCTTCGCTCTCAATTTTTATAATGGATATTTTTAATAATCGGTTTCAACATCTTGACCAAGCAAATCAGAAGACAAAACTATGGCGCTTTATATTAATCGATGTAAATTTTTTTTTTGAATTTCGTTTAATATCATAAACTTCAGCCTATATTTTGGCAACAATTCGCCGAATGATGGCATCAAAGCACCCTCCTCTTCCGACTTTTCGAAAAAGACATACATAATATGCCAAGAAAAAAAAAAAAACCTAGTTTAATAGCAACAACGAAATGTGAACCTGTTCAAAGGCCCTTTACGTTAATTTAAATTTTTTAATGTTGTTAGAAATATGAAGAAATCTCTCTAAATAAGGACCTATTATTTATTTTTCTACGTCCAAATGTTTCTACATTATAAAATTACCTTTTTGTGGAATTACATGAAAAATAAAAAAATAAAACATTTTTTTGTATATTTTTTTAAAATAAATTAAAAAAATTATTATTTTATTTTAAATTAAATTTTAAAAATGAAGATACCACTCTATACTAAATTAAATATAAAGGCAGAAGCACAGTAAAACATTATGGCCCTTAATTAAAGCCCTAAATAAAGTGCACTTTTCGACTTTTAAAGTACAGTTTTCTTTAAAATGCACTTTTTGTTTACTATAGAACCGTAAAAGTATATTTTATAGATAAAAATCGGTTTTAAATTTAAAACCGACTTTATCAAGACAATTTTATGACATAAACTTACATTTAAATTGTGTGTGTTGAAATTAATTCATTTTACAATTATTGTAACAAACAATGTGCACAAAATAAATTAATTTTTGCATTTTTCAAACTAACCAATTTTTTTATATATTTTTTTTAACAAAAAATACTATATTTTGTTACAAATTATGGGCAAACAATTTCTTTATTTGATGTGTCACCCAGTTGAAGCCGATTCAACTTAAAATATACTTTATTTTTGACATAGATAGTATCAAAAAAGTTAACAGCAAGTTTTAAAATTAAAGTACTTTCTAAAATAAACCGACTTTAGTTTATTTCTATGATTATGAGCCTATATATATATCATAATTGATATACCTATCTATATTTAATACATTCACAATGCAATTTTAAAATCTCCCTTTACAAATTTAAGAATGTCTATCAAATCGCCAATAACATTATAAAATATTTACTCTGGCAATGCTGCATAAATTTTAAACAATCACCCACATGGCTTAAATAGTTCAAAAAAAGTATAAAAATTCAGATAAAGTTTTTAGAATTATTAATGTACATACGTTCTGATCTGATTAGTCATGCAGTACTGTTGCAAAGATTTTATTTAAAAACTTTTATTAAGGCGCCAGTTTATTTATATACCTACCTACATATGTATGAATATTTTTAATATTGTAGGTACTTATCAAATTTGCAAAATAGAATAACTGTAACAAATACATGCGAAAAAAAAACATGTGTTTTGGCAAATATATGTTTGTGTGGGTAGGCTGTAAATTACAGCCATGCAAGTGGAAAACTAAATATACAAAATTATCTTTAATATGAGTGTAAACAGTTGCTTTTTAACTAGAAATAAATTGTTTTCATTTTGTTTATTTCATTGTTTGATTTTTTTATATGTTGTGTTAGATAAATAAGGTTTCTCTTTTAGACACATGATCTGTACAACATCCAATTTACACTCCCATGAACACATGCATAAATATGTTTCAAAAATAAACATGCATGAATGAAAATAATTAAAAACAGCTGAATGTGTGCTGCTGCTGTATTTTAAAAATTTCTTTGTTTTATTTAATAATTGCGAAACAAATATTTTTTTCTTTTACTTAAACAGCTGTTTGTTTTTGTTATTTCTTTAACCCAAATACATATGTATGTAGTGGAATGTTTAGAATTGTTTTAAATAATATTGTGTGGCAACTGATAAAAAATTGAGTTTTTCAACAAGAGTATTTCGTCAAATAAAAAAATAGTGAATGATTTTTACCAGCAACCTGCTTTATTTGGCAAAAGTCTTAGAATGACACAAATGAAAAGAATATACATTTCATTATTATTTAAAAATATGAGACAAAGATAGAAACGAATTATTTTAATTTTAAGTTCTTGCACATAGCAAGTCGATTGAGCGACAACCTTTTCCAAGGCACTAGCTGAGCTAGAGAAAATTTAAATACGCCAATAGAATTGTTTTGAAGGAGTTGCTAATGAAAATTAGCTAAATCTGTCCATGTCCCTCGAGGCAGTGAGCTAAACACCTCACCTGTGTCTCTTAACTTTTCCATATCTGTTTTTTTTTTTCAACTTCGTTGGTATTCTTGCAGGTGCTTGTTGTTTATGTTGAAAATTAGTGAGCTTTTACTGATGCAGCAACCTCTTTCATTTACTAAGTTAGAACATCAACCCAAAGCAGTCGTAGAATTTGCAACTATTCTAGGGAAATCTGCAGTATGGAACATGTGGTTATACATATATTGTGAAGAGTATATAAGATTGGGCATTGACGATTATAGCACGCTTACTTGTTTTTGTTCATTTACCCTTAAATGTACATTTTTTTCAAATCCTCAACAAAGTAAGATTTCAAAACATCTACATACGATTTTTTTTTAATTCGGAAACAGGAAAATAAAAAAAAATGTCATAGGCTTTAAATGAGTTGAGCATTTTTTAATGAATAAAGCTTTTGAGTGATATCCATATTGGCCTGATGTATTTTTCTTTATTTGTCCATGCCTATTTTTAAAACATTTAAAAACTAATACAATTTAATTAAAATAATAATTAGGAAAATATATACAAAGATATTGTATTCTGGTTTAAAAATACTCGTCCAATCGATTTTAGTACATTTTCAAAAGCGTGGGAATCTTGTCGCTATACATTTAATTGTTGTGCTACATTTTAAAAATTGAGAATATTTTATACTCATAAAAAGTTTTCGTTTTTTTATGAATGAATTTATGTTTAAGCGAAATTTGTTTTGAATGTAAAAAAAGATTTAAACTTTTTACAACAAAGCTTTTTGGGTGACTATGAGAAATAAAACTACCACGAGGAAGCAAAATAAATAATTGCATTTAAATATAAGACGTATGCCGGCGCCCCACGAACATTCATTTTTTACAACTGTAATATTGTACAATTAAAAGAGAAAAATTATTTAATGATTTTGATCGTTGTAAAAAATGTAGATACCTACATGTTTTTGTGAATACGAACTTGAGTGCATTTGTAAATCGGAGCTGGCAGCTGTATTAAAAACAACAACAAAACAATAAAGCTTATTGGATATAAAATAAAATATCTACAAATAAATTTTAGTTCTTTTTGAAAAATATAGGTATATTTTTACTACTAGAATGTTTATGATTAATAAATATAAGTTTTGCATTCATTCAGTCGCCTGTAATCCCATAAATTTAAACTTTTTTATTTATTTATTTGTGGTTGTATTTATATTCAAAATAAAATGCAAAACTCTAGGCTAAAGCTTATGCATGAGAGAAAAAATTTGGATATAGGCATTTATTAAATTTTAATTTTGTTTACATTTTGTGAATGTAAACAAAAATAACAAAAATAAACTTTTTAATGTTTAAAAGCCACCCACCCACAATACCTACTATCATTTAGTTTTCATATTTCATATTCTCTCCCTACTCACTCGCTCTCATAGTACGATTCTCATTTAAAAACAGTTTTTTCCTGTTATGTTTAAATAAGTGCTGCCATTTCGGCAAAATCTTACAGAAAAGTAGGTAAATAAAAAATCTCGTCAAATAGCAGATCTTTTGTAATAAAATTTGAAATTATGGCGCTTATAGAGGTATAAGATCCGAAATTCCTACACTCTGGGAAGGTTTCGTTACCTGTAAAAATTTTTCAAAGTACCTATTCGAAATTAATATACTTTACATTTTGTTTAACTCAGGATTAGTTTCTATTCCTTTAATTTATTTAACCGCGAAAACTATTTTTTTTTTGCTCAATTTACCTAAATTACCATGTGGTTTTTCTCTTTGATTAAAGCGCAAAGCAAACGATCTAAAATTTACATAAGTTTTATCCATTCAAATTTATTTTTTAATATATGTATTAAATCGGAAGACTAAAACAAAGAAGCTTTTTCCTTTTTATTGCTTTGTTTTTTTGTTTCGTAATGAAGAATAATTTTGAGCGTTAGGAGAAACTGCTATGTCTGCTATAAGAATAGTAATAAAAAAAAATAAAGGGTATCCCAATGTTAACGTGATTTTCAAATGTATGGATTTATTTCCTAGAAACGTAATAAACTGAGAATATAAATTGTAAGAAGGGCATGTATTGTAAAAATAAAAGGTGTTCCTTATTTTAAATTTACTCAAAGTATGTTTTATTATATTCGCTGTAACATATTTATATAAAATAAAATTAAAAATTATCGGGTGACCCAACATGGTACGGAACCCTTCGCGTGTGAGCCGAACTCACACTTGGCGGATTTATTGTAACAGATTTAGCCATTGTAGCATTCATATAACTGTTTTTTGTGTTGAAGGTCTTATAGCCTTGTGGGCCTTGACTTCTGACCCATTACTAATATCATTTTTTTATACTCTTCAAGTTACTAAATTATCCAATCAAATGACAGCAGATGTCGACAAATGTAAAGGCTTCTGGGAGAAATAACATAACATGTTGTGTTCAGTAGGGTAAATTTTTTTTATTAATATTAGATGTAGGACATCACAAAAAAATCAAAAAACAGATATACCGGCATATTTGCATAGCCGAAGTATTTTTTGTGGAGCTTAGTATATTAATTGGATTAAAAAATCTAAGATTGGCCACACTTAACACTTAAATTTCTTTCAGCTGATTTATTTTAAGCGAAAATTAAATACGTGCGCCAAGATAGCGTCGATTTTGGGAATTAAAAAACCGGGAAGTAAAATCCCCCGGGATTGGGTATTTTTAATAAAAAAATAAAATTACAATAAATTTTGGCATCTATAAGAAGAAAAATTGATTTCAATTATAAATAAATAAATAAAACATTTGTGATTTTAGAAAATATATATGAAAAAGAGTTTTTACTGACTACTAAAAATAGTCTGATTTTTTTCATGGAAACTGTAACACTGTCGCCAGTGTTATAGTTTCCATGGTAAACATTAGCAACGCTTTTTGTGCCCACTCAGGATGAAGCCACTTTTCTCGTAAACGGCTCGGCGGAATTGTTGCACGGTTGGCAATTTTTGTTCATTAATATCTCTATTTTAATAATGTATGGCCATTATGGGCGACAGTGTTATAGTTTCCAGGGAAAACATTAGCAACGCTTTTTTGGCCCACTCAGGATGAAGCCCCTTTTCTCGAAAACGGCTCGGCGGAATTGTTGCGCGGTTGTCAATTTTTGTTCAATAATATCTCTATTTTAATAATGTATTGTCATTATGGGTGACAGTGTTATAGTTTCCATGGAAAACATCAGCAATCGTTTTTTGTGATCATGGAAAACGCTTTTTTATAATTATTCTCTAAATACAAAATGTTTTGTTTATTTATTTACAATTTAAATCAATTTTTCTTCTTCTAGATGCCAAAATTTATTCTTATTTTATTTTTTAATTCAAAATATCCAATCCCGGGGAATTTTACTTCCCGGTTTTTTTCTCCGGTTTTTAATTCCCAAAATCGACGCTATTTCTTCGACGCTATCTTGGCGCACGTAAATTAAATTCTTTTTTTTAATTTTTAGTATAAATTATCACATACATTTTTTAAGAAATAGCAGGTTTTTGGAAATATTAATATAAACTAAATATAGATTAGTGTGTACTGTTCTTAATAATAATGCTGAGACATAGATACTTATGTACGTACATACATGTGTATGTATGTACATACGTATGTATAAACCTTTTGTTACACATGTGACTGCTGTACTACAATTTAAAGCGCATGTCCAGATTAACGGGAAAAACGGGCGTATAAAATATGTGTACATTTAAAAAAATTTCGGGTTATTGTGCGAACTTTTATAACCGGGCCATAGTACATTTAACATGTTTGTACTTAACATTTAAAATATAAACGAAGAAGAAGAACACAAATAAATACTAAAAAATGAGAACATGAAGGAAAAAACAATGGAAACAAAACAAAACTGCAAAATATATACAAATGTATGAGTGTACATATGTTTGCCTATATAGGTATACATTTGTGTGCAATAAAAGAACAGTGAAAACTACTACCTACCTACCACCACCTACCAGGAGTAAACAAAACAAAAGTATTAAAAATAGTTATAGTAAATATTATTCGAGTATATAATACTATGAAGAAAAAGGAAAATAAAAATGTTAAAACAAACTAAAGTGAAGAGCGGAGGTTAAGTTTCAGCTGTGGCTGTTGGTTTTTTACCGCAATTTCTCTCATCATATGTTTGAAACGAGATGAAACATTGGGATAAGATGGCAAAAACCAGGTGATACGTATTTATTTATAACATTATTTTTGGATTGAATATTATTATTAATAACCCATATTTTTTTTTAATAAATGTAAAATTTATTTTAGTCGCCAAAGCCAAATTTTTAGGCAACTATTGCGAAATTTTTTAAAACAGACAAAAATATTTTCACTCAAGGACAGAATGACATTTGTTTTTGAAGATTAATACAACATATAAAAGATTTAATTTTGGGATAAACAGTTTGCTGCAAAAAGGAAGAAAGACAATACAAAAAAAAATCTACAATTAATTGATAAATGTATTGCTACATAAAAATAAAGTCCTTTTGTGTTTACATTTTTGACATACAAATAAAAAAAAACCTATAAAATAGACTTTGGCGAAAAGGTTTAAAATATTAATTAATCTTTTTTTTAAAATATAAAAGAAATATAAAAAATTATTAAGAGGTCTGTAGAAACGTTATATAATTTTTTAATCAAGTTAGAAAAATTTGTTTCACATCCTTAATAAATCGACCCGACAATATTTGGAAACATGAAGAGCCTTAACAATAATGATAACACATTTTTGCTATTGCATTATATAACATAATTGAAAAATAAAAAAATATTAATTCTTAACCTGTCACAATATTTTATACGTATGTCTCCACCATAACAAAACAAGCCCACTGTAATAAAACAGAACTTTAGTGGGTGGTTGGTTAGAGAGTTGTTAAATTTAGTTAGTGATAATGAAAATAAAAAGACTAACAAAAAAATCTGTATTTTTAAATAGGGTAGTTTTTATATTTGCACTTCTTCTATGCTCCCCCTCTTCCGTTGTATGGGAAAACTGGAAAATGGATCAATATTGAAAAGTGACAAAAGGAAAGAGAACACAACAAATGGCTTAATGTTTCCAATTTATTATATTTTATTTTTTATTTTTTTTTCTTTTTAAGTCTCTTATTCTCCTCCACATTTACAATAATTTCTAAAATAACAGGCGCCCCAACCAATTAGTTGGCATACAATTCTAACAAAAAGAAGAAAAAAAAAACAACATTCGAGCATTAGAAATAGGTATCTGTATATTTTTAAGAAATATTTTAGTTTTGTCAAACAAAATTTAAAAATCAAATTTTTCCTAGAGATTAGTAACTTATTTTTCTGTAAGCCTGCACAACAATATTTTAAATAAATAAAAAAAATGTAAGGATGTTGATAGTTGAAACATGTTTTATACTTAAAAATACATTCTTTTCGCTATAAAAATGAATTAAGAGGTCATTAACCTTTTTCAGAAAGAACTATTTTTACATACGTAGGTATGTAATTATATTTGGGTCGAGTAGGTGGTGGTGTTATGATTCAGAGAATAGGTACTATAAATTAGGTAACAAAAACTATTTTAATACTATAAAGTCACAAAACTGTGTGCTGTGTTCACAAATGCATTTTTACACATTTTTGCAACGCCAGCAACAACATATGGGTGCGGCATCAGTAAATAGTTTTAAATGAGTTCTCAAATATTAGTACAAGAGTAGAGTAATATTTATATTTAGTACACTAGTAGTAATAGTAGCACCAACAATATATCACAAATTGTTTTAAAAGAGATCAGAAATATGTATTTTTTTTGTTTTTTTTTTTTTTTTTGGTGCTCATTTGTCAATGTATAAAATATAAAAACTATGACCTATTTTTTATGGCTGATTGTAGTAGTAACCAACCTAATTTAATTTATTGCTTCCTTGCCAGCATTTTGTATATACTTTGGGTTATCGTCCTGGTAGAATTTAAAGTTAACTGAAATACCCGACTTTCTGCCAAATTTTTTTTCAATACTGTTATATATTTATACTGTTACATTATTCCATCTATAAAAATAAAAACCAGCTGTCCCGCACCCACAGCTGACATAGACCACCAAACTATCACACTTCAACAGCCAGGCTTAACTGTAGCACGAATATTGTAAGATTTAAGCTCTTCGTTTAGTTTTCTCCAAACGTGTTATTGCCCATCCGAGCGGAAAACATTAAATTTGCTTTTGTCGTTAAACAAAACAGTGCTCCAGTATGAAAAGTCATGGTTTTTGTGTTCCTTAACGAAATTTAATTTCTTTATACGATTGATGTTGTTTACGTATGGTTTCTTTCGCGCAACTCTACCATAAAAAATGTTTCTACGGAGCAAATTTCGAACTGTTTCGGGGTTAACGCTTACCTTCAGACTTTTGAACACCAGTTTTATTAATTTGGGTGCACTGAGCTTCGGTTTTTTTTTTAATTTGGTTCACAATTCATCGCTTATCTGAAGCAGAAAACTTTTTGGTTGTTCAGGCTTGGTCTTATTTTCCTCAGAATTAGTCTTTCTATAGCGGTTAATGATGTCTTGGACAGTGGAATGACTTCTGCTGACAGCAGCACCAATCTCACGCACAGATAAGATTTTTTATAGTGTTCGATTATTAATTCTCCTACTTCCAAATATGTTTACACTCGTTTGTTACTCATATTAATTGTTTTCTTAAAATATATGTTTTAAATAAAAATTCATAACGTTGATAGATTTGTTTTATATTTCTCATTTATAACATCAACATTAAGTTTAAAAAAGTTCCGCTATAATGACGCTAAAATATTGTAGTTGCCACATGTCTGATTACTAATTTGTTGTTTTTTTACGGGGCTATCATTTATTTTTGCTTACAAAAAATTTTCCGTTAATATTTTGAATAAATTAAATGGGGAATAATAAACCACATGCTTACAGTAAATATAATAATAAAATAAAATATAATAATAATAAAAGTTGTCCTTTTTTTCGCATATTAAATAAGATTAGTTCAGAAATAATGAGCTGTCTGGATATTATAATTAGCTACTGTATGTATGTGACACTATCAGAATAGTCTAATATTAATCCTTTTTAGGGACGCTAAAAAGTTTCCCGTTAGTTGCATCAGTTGATTTCCGGTCTGGGGATACTAATAAGATCAGAATTCAATATCATTTGAGAAACATTTTATAATAAAATGACTCATTCGTTAGAAATTGCATGTAGAGTTTCTTTGTTGTGTTACAATATTTTTTTTTATTTTTTTTTTTGTTACTTGATAAGAAATACACAGGAGGGATATTTTGAATAACTACTAAAGAAGGTTATAAATATATTTTTGTCAAAAAATGTCTGTCTATGGATGTAAAGTGCATGTGTGACAAATCTTTTAATAGATCTACACGATCTAATGTTTCTTTAATTTTTTTTAACCAAATAATAGCTGCTTCTATGCGATCAGAATTTACTTCTAAGCTTTTTATATGACAGTGTGGCCACCTCAAAACACATTTTTGTTTTTGCGCTTTTTCTAAGTAGGCGACAATTTTATCAGATTTTATTGTGAGTAGAATAGCGAATCACAAACAAAAAAAGCTGTGTTGAAACATGTAAATTTTTCGTTCAGTGATTTTGTATGCTAATGGATTAACTATAACCCAATGAAATTATTATTGTTAAGTTTATGGGGATGAAACACTTCATGTGGTCAACCTATACTTCATTCACAAGAAATTTAATTATGGGATCCACTTTTTTCCAAGGCGCATTATGTAAACCAGAGATAAGGAACAGAGAGTATTATGGCAACTTTATAATTTTAAATAAAAAACTAATTGTTCACAATCAAAAACAAACAAAAAAAAAACCATTTAAGTAGTTTTCATTAACTGTATTTTATTCAAAATTAAAATAATTAGGTTCTTTTTTTAATAACAAAAAAAAAATAAATTAAAAAATTTTAATTTTAATATTAATTAGAATTTGGTTGGAACGAGAAACTAGATCGTTTTAGAAAAAGAATAATTGCCATAACGAAATGTCTCTTTCGTCATCCAATGTAATTTAATGTTAATGTCAAACAAGGATTATAATCGTTCATGTTTACACATTCTTGTGTAATAAATACAATCACACCCATATTGACTCTTGTCAATGTTGTTTAAAACAGCTGTTGCCAGATGTTTGTCACATTAAAACAACACGTTCTACATGAAAATGTTTCGTGTTTATTGTATACTAGCAAGGGAATATTTACAAATTATGCTTAAAAGGATTCAGTTAATTTGTGCTATTTCGTTTATGTATGTATATGGGATAGTACGAAATATTGTGCTACAATATAAGCCATCACAGCTTCAAAAATCGAAACCTTTAAATACCTTTTGGTAGATAGACAATGAAAACAATATTACTTTGAACAATATCAAACATATTACGAAATAAAGATAAACCCTATTTAAGTTACGTTAATTTTTATTGAGGCTTAAGATGCAAAAAAAAAAATATAATAAAATAAAATAACAAATTTAAAACATTTAAGATTGTAACGTAATGTTCTAAAAACAATGAACAACATTTTAAGTTTTATTTAAAGTTTATGTGGTAGAAACGTATTGCACTTGCTGAAAGGTTAGCCTCGGGTGCAAACTTACTTAATAATTTACTATACTTAAAGCTACTTAAAATGGACATAAATGTAATAAATATTAAATTGAAACTGCACATGTTGTAATTACATAGACGGTACCTGCATGATACTCAATAAAATCAACTGTCAACCCTTTAGAAAAATTTTATATTTATTCAATTCTTAGGACTAATTTTGACACTCACCTTACTTAATTTTTCACCTTCATGACGCGGAAGTAATAAACGTAAATTTTGAAAACCTGCATTTATACTTTGCATGCGCCGCCTTTCGTTACTGTTAGCAATTTCACGTCTTATACGTTTTTCATTTTCAAGTGTGGTTTTATTAATAGGCGGAGGCGGTGGTAGCGTACCACATGCTAACTTTGTACCACCACCTTGCGTTGATGACATTGAATTGCTGCTGTGTCGTTGTCGCGATTTTATAGACTGATGTGAAGACTGTTCGTATGTTTGACTGTCTCCCGGTATTATGTATGATTCTCCTCCGGAGTCATCTAATTGTAACCTGAAAATTTATGAACAAAAAGAGGTGTTGAAAATACTTATATACTGTGAAGTCAATCTTTTAATATTTATTATAAATTATAATTTTTGATTATGAAAAATTTTTAATTTCCCTACTTTAAGGAAAGTCTAAAACAATCACTATTTTGTTTTAATCCCATAACTATGCGATATATGTTGATCTTGTGTAACAAGTAGAGATAATATCTTTCAATAACTGAAAAAAACGTAATGTGAATAATGTTTACAATAACAAATTAATTCGGCTTGAAGTCATCTGTGTCATATTATGCGCTTTAATCACTCTAATTGTCTTACAATGAATGAGTAACAAAAAACAAACTTAAATTTTGTTGTTTCAATAAATTTCTTAATTAAATCAGTTACTCTTGTAATGAAAAACACAATTTCCTAGCAGGTTAAAAGATTTTTCACAACTAATAAAAAAATAAAGAGGCAGTTTTTGTAATTGAAATTCCACTTTACGGTAACTCTTTATTTTGTTTATAAATTTTTATTGTTGTGGCAACATTGCGTTCTTGTCATTCATACAACAAACGATGATCACTGTTACCAGTAAATTAACAGTGAACTGAAAAACGCTGGTAACGAGGGTCCCAATAAATCGTTCATTTGTAACTAATAGCCTCACTCACATACGTAGATACAAGAAGCAACTTTTTTTAACAAGCCTGCCAGATCTTTCGATATTAAAATAATCTAGAAGTTTTAACTCATCTAAAAATAGAAATCGCAGTTGCAAGCGGATTGGCTTGTGTGTGCACAGAAACTAAGTAAATTGTGACTTATTAATATAAAGTGATCAAGGAAAAAAAATTTTGTCGCGCTTTACTTTACAGTTAGAAGAATTGAAGGAACGAATAAAACGTTACAATATTTTTAACTTATTTTTTAAACTGACAAAGTTAAATTAACTTGAAGTTTTGGAAACAATGGCAAAACAAAAGCACTTACTATTTTTTAAAAATTCAAAAATGAGAAAATCTATGCGAATTCTTCGCTATTCTTAATATCTTTATTAAACATGATAATTAAAAATACGTATAAAGTTCGCTAATTACTTACTTCTTGATAGGAATGCAAATTTAATTTGAAATTCCATTCAAATAAATTTATATATACATATATTGGTGTTTATATGTATTTGTTGTATAAAAGTATACATAGAAACTTAAATACAATGGTTCTCTTTGATATGTGCATAAATGTGCTTATTTTACGGCTGAAAAAGTGGCAAAACTACATTCCTTTTTTAACAAACAACAACAATCATTATTTGTTTCATGTGAATTACTCGAAGTTGTAAAATCCACAGTTTTTTTTTTCTATTCATTAGGTTGTAGATCATGATGTGGACGATGTTGCAGAATTGAAAGAAAAAACATTCTGACACTTGCAAGTTGCAACAATTTTTCCAAATGTCTTTAAATGTATTTGTTTTGTTGTCATTTGATTTGCTTTGGTTCTCCTCATTCTACTACACTCTCATTGTATTTCCTTCTCATTTTACAATGTTTATTTTTAGATCTTTTTCAAGTTTATGCAAAAAGGCCGTTTGTGTTTTCTTGTTTTTGTTTATACAAAATAAAGTTGCCAGATTTAATTAGTTCTCTTTAATCGTTTTTATAATATTATTGAATTGAATTTTTGTAAATATTTCTAAGGCGTGTTATTACGTTTACCATTTATACATATGTAAATCTTGTTTAGTGAAGTAACTCCAATCAAGAAAACAAATATTCTTTATTATAAGTCAGTATATTAGTTGTACTGTTAAAATTAACACTTTCAGATTGTTGTATAAACATTTCTTCATAATTTTACTTGTATACAAATTGCATTTGGCTCAGAAAACGCCAAAGTACAATTGTACGAAATTTTCCAGCCCTGATTTATTTTTGTTTTGTATCCAACCTTTATTGCTGCTTTAGTCACAACGTTAGGTTTGTTGTTCCTATAATAAAATCTACAACCTAAAATTATACTCAAAGAGAACAGCATCAAATTCGTCATCTTTATATTCTCTTTGTGGCTTCATCATCATTTAAAATTATCAACAGCATGCGATAAACAATCACTGCCTGCCGCCAACCAGTGAAACCTAATAACAATTCAACCAACCAACCAACCAACCGACCAACCAGTCAGTCAACAAGCTTTTATATAAAAACATAAGCAGCTGACGGCACGCAAACACACACACGTTTATAAATTCATGTACACAGAAATACATAACAAACAGTTGTTGTTTTCGTTTTTTATGCATTACAATTTCATCCAAAATACACACACTCATACAAACTGCAATACGGTAAGGAAAGTGAGTATGTTTGTTTGGTTGTATTTACTTATGTGAGGTTGGATGTGCAACATACTAAAAGGTGAATGAAACTGCATTCCATTCCAATGAAAATTCCATTGCATTCTAGCACAAATATTTTTTTCCGTTTGGCTTTGGCTTTGGATTTTTAGTTTTTTTTTCTTCTTTAATATTTACTTCCATACATATTTTGTATGAAAGCATATTTTTATGATTCTTGTGTAGCTGCAGTATGCTTGTTGATATTTTCCATCAAGTGTAGATGGGTAATGGAATGTTTTTTTCTTAATTTATGTTACATTTTGAATGAGAAAACGTTTTATACTTTCGACATTAATACGTCTATGGAGTTAATAATTAAAATTTCGAAAAAACTCTTCTTTCAGTTTAGTTCCAATTACAATGCGTAAAATAAAAATTATTCATAAATCAATTAAAATTTTACTTTTGCGGCTGATTCATTTTTAATTTAACTTTTATTAAGAAAAATTATTTTTTTTAAAATGCAGCATTACATTCTGCTAGCGTCTAATTTTTCATGATTTCTTTGGAAAACGCCCGCGTACATTTGAAAAATAATTTTTCTTAATAAGAGTTAAATTAAAAATGAACCAAAGCCGAAAAAGTGAAATTTTAATTGATTTATGAAGATCACTGGTTCAACCCCTGGCTGGGATTAAAATTAAAAAATAAATAAAAATTATGTTTATTTAAATTAAATCAAGGTTTATACAAAATTGTTGATTTTTATAACCTTCACCACAATAAGTGGAAAAAGGGTATATCTAATTTTATTATTCCGTTTGTAATTTCCGTCCGTCAGTATTAGCGTTGCAATCAACTTTGCTAAAGCACTAGATAATCTAGAGAAAATTTAAGTACGCTAGTCGATCAGGCAGTTTCGAAAATTTTGCTATTGAAAATCGGCAAGATCAATCAATGTTTTTCGAGGCAGCGGGTAAAACACCATGCCTGCCTCTAATTTTTCCATATCATTTGGAACCATGAAATAACTCCAACCAAAAAGAAAAAACAAATATATAGGGCGATAGAGAATTAAAAAATAAGAAAAAAATTTCCAAGTAAAATAACTGACGCTCGCCCATATTTTCCGTGTTTTGCGGCTCTGAAATTTACACAAAAAAGTTCGAATGTCAATATGGGTATCATTTAAAAGCTTTTAAAGAAACCATTCAGGAAATGTAAAATTAAAAAAAAATGCTTAACCCATTAAAAGCATTTTTTTTTTCTTTTTTGTTTTTTTATTGGAGTATATAGGATCCTGTATAGCCGAATATAGCACTCTTACTTGTTCTAATTAGAGCTTTTTTTTTAAATTAATTTATGTGAACTAATTTTTATTTTTTATCAAGCCATTTTCTTAATTTTAAAAACAGTAGTTAAAGTTGCAAACTGAAGCGAATAACGCTATCAGTATGTTCTTGCATATGTACAAATATTTTGCTTGGATTCTTTCAGCTGACTGACTTCAACGATGCGACAGTTTTGCCATACCCACCTCGATAACATTGATAACTACTCCCCATCCAGCAAAATTATAAATACCGATATCATGTAGACAAATCTTGATAACCCATAATGACTAGGTTCTTAAAATTTATACACGGATGAATCCAATTTAAAAACATGGTTAGAGGCAAGGTCTAAAAAATTAAAGTTAAAAGAAAGTTACAGATCATCACGCTGTCAAATCAGTGTCTCACTATTTAGGCTTACAACACGTAAACTAAATAAGGTATCTCCTTGGACATGACCCATTCCACTCTGGCCGTTAAAGTTGATCTTACCGTGCCCTCAGAACGCATAGCTACACTCCGAATAGCAACTTTTAACATAATTTTTGGCAGGACCATACTTATTCTACTTGCTGAAGAGCTGAAGGTAATTTAAACTCCCACCGTACTACTGACAACAGCACGTTAAGCGCAAGCGCTTTCAATAAAATTTAGTTTAAAAACACAGCCACCACCTTACTTCTGGAAGGTCCTCACCAATACCGTCCAAACACAGAACATGAACACTAACGGCTAACGGTTTCCCTGGTACAAGAGTAATTGGCCACTGGTTAAAGTTTAAAATCCGTACCTAGCAGCTTGGAGCCCCTGCAAGCGAAAACAACTGCTGCCTCCTGATACCCCAAAAGTAACAGCGTTAAGAAAGTTGCGCCTTCAACACAAACATGTTCCCGGGAGAAAAACTCGGGACATTGTTATCATAGTATAACCTTAAATATTTTGTATAAGTATTAATGGTATTTTAATTATAACGTTATCGATTTGTACCGACGTTATCGAAACTCGAATACCGATAAAAAATATTTTTAATTTGTTGCAAGAAGCGTGATAAACATACAATATTAAAAATCTCAGAAGATGCGTCACCTATCAAGTCCAAGTTATCACATTAGATCTAATAAATATTTCAAATATCCTTATAATTTGGTTTTGTTAAGATCGGTTAAGAAGAATTAAAATGCGCGTTTCCTCCACTTCCCCTCCTTCTAATCCCTTTGTTTTAAAATAAACATAGAGTATTCCACCTTTTACGCAAATATCTAACTATGTATCTATGTTTAAAATTTTCTTCACCGTTTTCCCCCTTTTTCTCTCATCTAGGCCCTAGATCTTGAAATAGATAAAGATGTTTCGAATTTCATGAAAATCGATTTGTTGAGATTTTGTTAAAAATGATTTAGACGTATAGAAATGCTACCTTCCCGTTTTTTATCCCTCCTGTTCAACTAATTTAAAATATAAATACCAAATTTTACCATGAGGACAAATATCTTCAGCAAAAGGTGAAAACACAAAGTAAATTAAATTAACTCTGTTTGTTGTGAAAATTAATTGTTATTCTAATTGTTTGATTTATTTTACGTCTATATATAAGAGAGAGTTGAATTTTTATTTACACATGATGCCTAAATCGTTCCATTTTTGTTAATATATATATATGTATATAATATTCTATGAATTTATTACGTTTTGCCAAAAAATTACAAAGTATCTCAAATCTCAAAGCTTTCAATTGAAAAATAGTGCACATGCATACATATGCATATTTGATATTATATACACACATACATTTGCATTGGCATATAGCATATGCATTTGTGTACATAAACATATAATACACAATACATATTTCTGCACAAGACACTATAGATATATATACATACATAAATATATAACGAATATATGATACATAACCAATTGAAATTTACCGGGCAAATGTATTCTTGTTTTCAGAAAACTATTAAATAGGTCAAGAAACCCTGGGTAAAATCAACAATGATGACGTCAACAATGACCTAAATTTTAACAAATAGTTTTTTTTTTTAACAAATGATAAAAAAGTAACAGCGAATAGTATAAGTTTTCCACTTAATACCTTGACCAATACTATTTGCACATTTTTGCATTTTAAGCCAACAACGCCTAAATTGGTCCTTAAGAAACCTTAACGTAACAACTAAATACAGCTGTAATGTATAATTCAATAATAAACTGTATGGCAACTTTAATTTCAATGATGACAACTTTTAACGTCAGAGTCTTAAAAGACGTCTAAATATTAACTGAATTCTATTAACTAACTTCCACTAGTTTTGTTTGTTTTACATAAAATTTTAAGACCAAACTATAGTCATTTGCTTTAGCAAAGTTCGAAACTGATCGCACATTCAGAACGGAAACAGAAGTTTCTGCATGATGAATTATCAGACAAAAAAAATATTTTCAATTTATTTTTAATTTAATAGAAATATTAAAAATAAAAAGTGCTTATATACAAAAATAAATTTTTATGAAATTATGAGTTGAACTGTGGACGCCAGCTGGCGTCTATTTTTTTTTTTTCTTTTCTTTGAAAAACGTCCGCATACATTTTTAAATTAATTTTTCGTCCTAAAAAATTTTTTTTTGAAATTTAAAAATGAACTTACTTAAGCCAAAAATAAATAAATTTTAATTCACAAAAATAAATTTTAAATTATTTTAACATTTTAAGTTCTTTTTCGTTTGTATGCAAGCGCAATATTTTGTTTTGGATCTACACGACAAAAAACACATTCATAGTTGCCAGATCAAATCTGTCAAAAATTATATTCGTTTTCATTAAAATCGTCAATATAACACACCACAACCTTTCAAGTACTTTTACTTAACATTTTCTGTTAGCTTCCTCAATAAAAAAATAATATTGACTTGTCATTTTTATATAAAGCAATGAAAAATATTTATTTGATAAATCTTTAAAAAGATGGTAAAAGTGATTTAATATGCATTTGTTGAGCTTTTTCAATGAAAATAAAATTAGCAGCAAGTTTATATAAAATATTTTGATGACAAAAAAAAAAAAAACAGAAAATGATTTTATTTCGTGGTTAATTTTAATTATATTCATTCAGGTGACTATTTACGCAGAAAAAAAGTTAAGGCCGCGTATTTTTATCCTGAGTTTGCATGAATAATTTATTCACGGATTCATCTCGATCAAAATAAGTGAGAACTGTTACATTTCGACTTTAAAAATAGAAGGTTATCAATTCGTCTGAATGTTGTTTTCCGATGGCGCAATAATACCAGGTGAATGCATTACCTTTTATGTGTATTTTGTTTTTGTAAAAACTTCTTCGAGCTGTCAAAAACGTCTGGCAATGTGTGTATGTATTCCAATATATTTTTATTGGCTTTCTTATTTTTCACAAATACATACACACATTACTAGACGTTTTTGACAGCTCGAATTAGTTTTTACAAGAACAAAATACACGCAAAAGCTAAAACATACGATGAACACATGATCTGATGCAGTCCCCTGTTTGATGCGCCTTGTTGTTTTCCTTTAATGTTTATGCTAGCATATTGGTGCCATTTTAGAAACAGCACATGATTTAAAAGTTAAAGGTTTTCCCATACAACACACATGTTTTTACGTGTATTATGAACCGTAAAAGGCACAAGTCCGCTATAACAACAATTTGAGTTTAGTAAAAGTTACTCCCATAGTTGATGTAGTTTGATCTATACGGTCTTATCGTATGAACAAAAACTTGAAAATCATAAGAATGTTTATTACTTTGGTATAAGAATTATAAATATTTAAAATTATAAATTAAAGGGTGTTACAATAGTTGATTTAATTTTTAAATAATTATGAACAGTTCAACAAGTTGGCCATACTCAAACTATTGAACAGTTGTAGACAGACAGTTTAAATTTATCAGAAGCTGTAGTGCTAAGTCCGCTAAAGCAAATATAAAATTTTAATTTAGAAATTAAAGAGTGATCGCGTTATAGACAGATAGCTTAAATCTGTTTGAAGTCTGTTTTTTTGCAAGAATTATTTATCACTTGCATTATCTTTGCAGTCACAAAAATAAGTGGATGTCGTTAACAATAAAATTGAAAGGATTTTATTTCTGTGACTATTATTATTTTCGGTTCCGATGATGTATTGGAGGCCGTAAAACAATTCTGATTTATTTTGCGCGATTGAAACGTATAGTGACTACGTTATTTGTGAAAAACAGAATGGTAACTTCTGACACTAATAATCGTCAAAAAGATAATAAAATGTCAAAAAAATATGGTAAGAAAAAGCAGAACACAAATAATAGGGAAAGAAAACTTGATCGTTTTGAGGCACTGTTTTATCGACTTCAGTAAAAACATGTTTTATTAAATTAAAACAACAATAAACATGTAATAAAAAAGTAATTACTACAAGGAATAAGTTATAAGAAAATTATAGTTTTTCTCTCTAAATAGGGCGACTTATAATTTATTTTTTTATTTTACTATACAGTTTTTAGCCATTTTAAGTACCTAAACTGTTATTAGCCTAATAATTTGTTAATTTTATTTTTTATTGGTAAAATAACACAAACTCAACTCTTGCCTATATGTTACTATTAGTTTTTGTTTGCCGAAATGAGTATTAGGAAGACTTTATATGTGTGAATGGTAGCCTTTTATTTTTTGTTGTTGTTATATTTTACATGAGATAACGGAGAACATATATACAATGGTGTTGGGTGGGAGGATGGATGTCTGTAATGTAGCTCAAAAGAACAAACAATGCAAAAGAGTTAAGCAATAACGTAAAAGCTATTTTAAACTTAGAAAAATGGGCGGGTGAGTGCAATTCATCACACTAAGTACCTGATATGCTTGGCATTACATTGGCGCCATGTAAAATTTTAAAACAGCATTAAAAATAAAATAAATGTAAAGAAAATTATGTAATAGTTTGCGTAATAAAAGCAAAATGTAAAGTAGTGCAAGCAAAAACAATAAAAAAAAAGCATCAAAAACAGAGAGAGAGAGAGAGAGAGAAGGTTTTTTATTTGTGTCTTGCATATTTTTGAATGCAGAGGCATTCGAATGCCTTTTCAAATAAATGCATAAACATTTGCTGCAAGCGTGTGTGTAGGTGTGTTTGTGTGTGTGAACATCTGTATTTAATTTAATTAGTTTTTACCACATACAAGCATACAAATTTTAAAATATAAAAAGAAAATGCATTTTAATTGAGAAATAAACAGCTGTTTTTTTATTCACTTTAAAAAAATGAAAAAAAAATTATGCGTAACATGATTTTATTGAGATAAAAATCAGAAAATAAGTGTAATCATATGATATATTCATACACTATAGGTATATAACCTACCTCAAACCAAAAGCAGAAACAAACAAAAAATATAACCCGTAACAACACAGACAAAAATCAATCAATCAATATAAAAAATGGCACAAACCAAAGCGGATAAAAAAAGAGCAATAAAAATTAAATTAAAAGAAAGTCGAACTCCATAAACAAACTCCGCAACTGAAAAAAAAAAAATATAAACTACAGACAAAATGAAAAATTATAAGAAAAAACTCCTTCAAAATTAAAACAGAGCTGATGACGTCTCAAAGGGTTGTTAAAAGAAAAATAAATCATTTAAACTTGTCTAGCAGTGCATACGATGTTGTCAGCGTTGCAGTTATATATTTTATATGCCTGTATATATTGGGTTTGGGTCAAGTGAAAACGTATCATCATCATTTTCTGAAAAGCGTTTGCGCATTTACCTTTTATAACTTGCTGAGTACAAAAGGTATTTCAGCTTTAAAATTTGCAAATAATTTCCTCCTTTTTACCAAGGAAACGATGTTTTAAATCGCTCAAATGAAAAAAATAAAAGATAAAAACACTTTCTAAATTTTCTTAAAATACAAAATAAAATGTATCAGCCACTTCTATTTCCTTTGCGGACGTACATACAAATGTGTTTTATGGTTTACTGCAACTATCTCGTTTTCATAACCTAAAAACAACAATTTGCGCGCCTAAACCACAAATTCGATGAACTCAAAAGAATTTTAATTTCGAAGGTAGATTTGTAGGTTTTTTAATCTAAAAGCTTTTTCCAAATAGGTAGCTACTTAGCTAAATATGTTTATAGGTATGTGGGTACATACATACATCCATCCATCCATCCAATATAAACATAATGGCAGATTTTCATTGAATGAATTTATTTTTGTTTGGTTTCTTCTTTAGCTTAAACGTGTATGCAAACACCAAATGGCTTACAAAGCAGCGCACACGCACACTACATAAAAATATCTTAAATTAAATGTACAGCCACCAGGCAAACAGCCAGTCAACCAAGTCAATTGTCTTAAAAAAAATATAGAAAGAAAATTGCAAAAAGAAAAAAACTTATTGCCGTCAGTCTGTTTGCCAGACAATAAGCTCCACTTTAAGTGCATTACACTGTCGCTGTCATTCAATATTGTTGTATACATTTTTACTAAAAACACACACAATAATAGTGATGACGATTCTTACATTGGTACAAACAATTTTTATTCGCTTCATTCTCATACATATTGTTAAAATTTGCAAATTTTTTACACCGTGTTGGATGATTCGCTCTGCTCTCTCTGTCACAATGTTAAGAAATGAGTAACTCTCAAAGTGTGGCACGTAAAACTATCTTTATTGGAAAGAAAACGTCGTTTTAATTCAACAATATTAAGAGGAAACGGAAATGCCAACAGTAAAATATAACAAAGTTCGCAACCAGCCTATCATTTTGGTTGTTGCCGTTTTTCTCTTCTACATTTCAATTCCTGTTTATTTTTTAAAACGCAATAAAACACATGGATTTTGTTTTGAAACAAGTGGAAACGAAAATGAGAGAACTTTAACAAGCAAATTGTCGTTTTGCGAAAAACAAGCAGCTGTTAATAATTTTTTTTGTTCGTTTATTTAAATGTGTGCATATGTATTATGTGTGTTTTTGCGATTTTTTTATAAACTGTTGAGCTGGTATTTTTTATTATTTGTTTGAATTGCCATCTGCAGTATAAAATTGGTACGGTAAAGTCCATTTAAAATGTACATACGTTTTTATTACAGAGTAGATATTTTTTTTAATTATTGGACGGTGCTATTCATGACCATTGTTGCCACAAAGTAACCAGAAAAAAATAAACAAAATTAAAATGTATCGAAACGATGTATATTTTAAAATGTGATTTCACTGTTTGAAAAGGTGAAAAGGTGTATAACTAGGTTTGTCGCGCCGTTTGTAAAAAAAAAAAAAAAAAAAAAAAAAAAAAAAAAAAAAAGATAAAGTATATATTCTGCTTTCTTATGCATAGCGAAGTCGATTGGGTCATGTCCGTCCGCGTTCGTGTTGAAACTAATTTTGCCAAGGTACTAGATGAGCTAGAGAAAATTTAAATACGCCAATCGATCAGACATAGTTTGGAAAATGTTGCTATTCAAAAGCTGGTTTAAATTAAAATTTTTATTTGTATTCAAAAATCCTTTTTGAACGGAAAACCTTATGGCCGATTTTTATTTAGACTATTTATTTGGAAATCTGCAGTATGGTACATGTAGTTGTACGTATATGATGAAGGGAATATAAGATTCGACATAGCCTATTATTGCTTTCTTACTTGTTATTTATTTGCTATACTTCGAAATTAGACCAGGCCACACAAACTCATAGATAGCATCGACAAAAAAATATTTTATTTTTACAAATATTTTTTACCGCTGCAATTGCTCTGGGCAACTACGTATAAAGTAGAAAAAAATATGTTTCACCTTTTTTATTGTTCTTCTCTTTAATGACATTGACGGGAAGGTTATGATATTGTTGTTATTTTTGTTTTCTTCCTGGAAAAATCCTCAGAGGAATTGTTCAATATTTGCACAGGAACTGTTGGAAAATCTAAGTTAGGATTCGCGAAGAAATTTAATTATTAAAATAAGTGTTAAAAGTTTAACAGACAAGAGACTGTCTGCAGAATAACAAATATCAGTTATAACCTAAGATACAATACAGTTGATCCCGAAAATTATTATCAATATGCACTGGATACTGTCGATTTGTACTTAAGGCAATAAATGACCCCAACAATGCATAAAATCCTGATCCACACTTTATTAACATAAGGAGAATAAAATAGAAAACTGAATTCTTTTTATAAATACAACTCTCATCTTATAATTTTAATAAAAAAAATTTTCAAATCTTATATGAGAAAATTGCGCTTAGTCAAGACTGAAATTTACTGTATTCGCATGCTACACTTTTTTAAACTTATTTAACTTATTTCCAAATGCATAAAAAAAAGACATACAAAAGACATCAAAAAAAGGCATAAAAACTAACAAAAAAGACGGAAATGCCGTTTGTCATTTCTCATTTCGTAGCCGTAATTCTTCAATAATCACTATAAAAAATCTCACAAAATTAAATAATTTTTGTTTTGCTTTTTTGTGATCAATAGAAATATAATGAATTTTTTTAATAAAAAAGTTTAGTGATTAACAAAAATTCATCATCCAAACTCTTTTTTGAACTATTCAGTAGTAACAAAACGAGAAAGTAAGAGCCAAATTAGTGCCCCAAACGATGATAAAAATTAGATTTAGGTTTTGTTGTAATCAATTCGAATCAAAGTAAACAGCAGCCTGCAGGCAGCGAATTGACACTGATGTTTATATTTTATCCCAGGTCAGATGGTCTGATTTCAGAGGGTGCAGTAGTAGCTGTCGAAGTTCTGACCAATGCCCTTAGTTATACTAGAGCCACGGGAACCGGTAGCCCATACAAAGAACCACCCAGGAAGGTGCGATGTCGTTCCGAGTGTGCTGTTGCTCTTTCAACAGACGGGGTTCTATAGTCGCCCACCCTTAAGAAAGGGGTAGTTCATAGTCCTGAAAGCCATGTTCTTAGATTTGCAATTCTATCAGCTTCGCCATGGGAAGGCGCTAGTCTACGCTTTGTACTTTACTTAGTGGTAAGACCGTTGTCAGGTTAGGCCATTATGGCAGGTGCCGAGGTGGATCTGTATCACACTTGACCCCCTTATCTTATAACCTACTCTTCCACTTATTGTTTCTTTTATTTTCCGCCTTTTTTTCTTTCCTCTGTTGTACTTTGAAGGTAAGATAAAGGGATCCACTAATAGATCCAAATGAGCTGTGTAAATCCATAAAAGCTGCCTTTCGAACCTAACCTAAACAGCAGCGAAAATGTGTGTTCAAGAAAGATGAAATTGATGTATAAATAATATTTTCAATTACAGAACCATCTCATTAAAGTATAAAATGGCTTATAATTTATAAATGCATTCTAAGCTAATAAACGGATTGTATGAATTATTATTCCCAGTAATGCGAACATTTAGTAAGAGAAAAAGCAAATATCAAGTCATTTAAAGGTGTGGATCTAATTGGAAACAGCAAGCAATCTATTACAGTAATGCAGCAAAGGATGGCCAAATATATAACAAATAAGTCATAGATTCACAATCGAGCTTAGAAGGTTTATACAGTCACTGGTGACAAGCTAAAACAAGAGCCACCCAAGAGTTTGCATCATATTTTATTTGATTCATACACAATCAGCTGTTAATTACTCATGCAGAACTTATAAACATGTGATGCAAAAACAGATTTATGCTGATAAGAAAATAAAGCGCTTGTGTCTAATTAAAAGATAACCATTTTTAAAATTTAGAATGATTGAACTTGATTTGCATCACAAAGGTCAATAATGGCAAACGGGGTTCTCTTTACATTTAGAAAAAATACACAAGATAAATGAATCGACTAAACTAAAAAACGAGTGAGAGAGTAGCTAAAATAATGTATTCTCAAAACTAGAAACATATGGTCTTATTTTATTGGTGGAATGCAAATAAAGCTGTTTTATATAAATATTTGAAATAGGGAAGAATAAAAAATAAATTAATATTAATGCACCTCGACTATTTTAAACACCACAAAAAAAAAAAAAAATAAAAAAACATGTTATTTTTTTAAATTAATTTAAAGTCAATTTAAACGTCAATGTTGTCATATAATTCAGCAATCAACAGCTCAAACTTTTTTATATAAAATAAAATCGTAATATAAAATAGATAAGTACTAAAGTTAACAACAATCTTAATCTATCAGTCGCAAAGAAATAATAACGAAAATAAGTTTCGTTTGTATTAAACCTACAAATCGTAGGGGTAACAAGTACATTTTCTATATCTATAGGATACATAGATTGATTCAAAACGGAGATTATCTACAAATATAATAAACTTGAAATAGGATCATTTATGTACATAAAATATTTTTTTTAAATTTTAATCTACAGTAGATAGTAACAGATAACACAAAACACCTATTTTTGGAATTTCTTTCTGTTTTTCTGCTGTTGTTGTAAAAGCTCTGCTGTTGACGAGAGTTTTTTCCTGCAAAGATATAACACAAAAGCAAATTATGTGCACGTGTGTCATTAGGTGGTACTGGGAGGTAGAGAAATTGCGCAACCTTAATCGGTCCTATCCATAGGTCCAAAGGGCGTAAATTAGTTAGCCTATTGAGACAAATAAGTGTACTGTGTCGTGAGGGCTCTGGAGGCAGGCTGGACAACGGTTCAAAGTACCGGGAACTATTCGTTCAAGGCAGCAGTTAAGGATACTGCACCAACCAGCTCTTAATTGCGTCTGTGTTCGCGTCATGTTAAAACTATTAAATGGATTTTAAAAAAATTTTGTGAGGATGTCCCTTAGAACCTTGGTTAGGAGAAAGTAATTTCGTAGAGAAAATAGAGAACCGAAAATTTTTAACACTACAATAAACTTTGAAACACATTTTTCTAAGTTTAAATTTTAAGAAAACTGGAAATGCAGTGCTGACGATTTCGCGAGCGCTGCTAATATTTTATATATTATAAATTTGTGTTCACATACAAATTTATTAAAATGATTATTGAGATTTTTGAGATTCTTTCTTCAATCAATCAAAAGTCAATGATAGGAAAAATTACAACATAGAAGCTGAGCTCTGTACAACGACGATTTCCCTAAATCTCAGAGTATTACCTTTATAATCTTACAATCGGAATATTATTATTTTATATTTACCTATTTAGTAGCAGTTAAATAAATGTGTATGCTTAATGTGCATGTATGTTTAATGATATTAAAACACCCTACCGATTCAATGATAACAAATTTTTATCTGTCAGGCCTAGAAGTCCAATTCGTGTGGCTCGAAGTCGGCTTGGAGCTGCCGCCGTCTTAATTTTTAAATATGAGCCGCCACCGATGTGAGCGGCTTGTTTCGGCTAAAATTTTGCAGCCGATTAAGAGAGTATGCAGCAAAAACAGATATTTTTTTAAACAAATTCTTGTTATATTATTATACTTTTTGTTATAAAAAGCGTTGAAAAAGTTGTGAAAACCTGAACAAATTTACAATATAAAAGTAGGTATATGCAGCATTGCATACGGCACCTAAAAAGGTTCGTTTGACGGCGGTAAAATTCGTTATTTATCGCTTGAAAAATTAACTTATTACCACGGAAAAAAATCCGTTCCTATTTACTTGCAAGACAAAACCTTAAAAGCGCAGAAATTTTTGGTAAAAAGACGCAAAAAAAAGGCTCAAAAATTATCTAAGAAAGTGGAAATTCACAATGTTGGAACCATTAAGAAACAACTCTTTATTCATAACAATAGAAAGTTGGTTGAACCATATTTGGAGTTAAATATACTTTATACTATTTATTATTATAAATTTCATCTCTTATTTCCAATTGTTTTTGTTTTTTTTTTTTATAAAATTTGGAAAAATAAATTTATTTTACTATTTGTGGGCTCCAGCTAACTTTAAGCCGTCACCGGTTTTTTTCCTGACCCGCCGCCGCTGAAAATTTAACGACGAATTGGATCTCTGGTCAGGCCACTTTAGAAAAATGTCATGTGATTCATTCTGTTGGTACCTTTTTTGTCCCCCCTTATCAGTGTTGCCAGTTATGGCGATTTTTCAGCAAATGTGGCGATAATAATTTTTAAATGGCAACATTCAAAGTACTTGGCAAAATTTTGGGTATTTTTTAATAGTCATTAAAAAAGAAAAAACGCCATCCTTGATTTATTCGTTTAAGGTTGACTAAAAATGTATGTATGTATGTCGACGAATTACCCACATTCTGCTCCTATATTTCTCCATACTTTTGTGTATACCAAATATATATAAAAAGGCAGAGAAATAAAAATCAAAATAGTTTAAATAAAACAAGAAATGGCATCGACAACAAAAAAATAATAATCAAGAAAATAGCAATGAATTAATCAAGAAATTAAAAGAGGAAATACGTTTACAAGAATCCGTTTTGTAATAAGATTAACATTGAGTTTGACCCACGAGTTTTGAACTTAATTGAACACAACTATTTTATATGCAACTGATACGTTGATTTTTCTAGAATGTTGTTTCTTATATTTAAAACAGTTTAAAAAAAAATGTTTGATCAGCGTTCAGAAAACATGTTTATTTTTAAAGTTTATTGTCGATATTTAATTTCAAAATGTTGCAACTCTGTGTCTAAAATTTAATTTTCTGTAATTTAGAAGTTTTTAAAAGACTTGTAGACCGTAGTTATGAAATAGAGTTTCTATTACTAATATTACTTATTTTCCAAATATTGGCGATGTTCGACAAGCCATTTCGCGAGAAAGCCTAAAAAGACTGGCAACACCTTTTATATATTTCATTTTAGTAAAGTGCCAAATTGGTTCTGCTTTTTTTTTATAAAAACCTGTACGATTTTTCTGTTTGTGTTTTAACTTCCTTTTTTACCCTCCACCACAGGTGGAAAACGAGTAATTCTAAGTTTTTCATTCCGGTTGTAATTTCTTTAATACCGATTTCCGACCCCATAAAGGATATATATTCTCAGTCCGATGTCCGCAATAGAGGGCGACGAAGGAGCAGTGTTTGTTTAGATAGCTTCTACATTCCCTAGCACCACCATGTTCTATCAAACCGCGTTCTTTATCACGTTTGTGGAGGATTAAAAAGGTAAAAGTTGCTAAATAAGGCTATTGAACGAGAAAGATTTCTTTTAATAAAAAAGATTCAATTTTAAAATATGAAAAGCCAAAATTCACAATTCGTAGTTATTGACTTTCAATAGTATTTCAATAATACAAAAAAAAAAATAGTATTTACTGCATAAAATTTAAATATTTTTTTTAAATTTTCTTTACATTACCGATATTTATCATAAATAATTAATGTCGAAAACAAAAAACACATGATTATTTTTGGTTTATTTATTATTAAGAGTTTTACATAAATAGGTATGTATGTAAGTTTATTGTAAACTATATGAAGTTAAAAAACTGGCTGATTGGTTGCCAAACCGACAGAAATACGACTGGTATTGTTGTTAAATTTTAGCCGGTACAGCTGTTCCAATAGCAGAATATATATTAAGAAAGAAAACAACAAGTATACACGTATACAGTAAAAAACAAAAACGATGCACGAAAACAATAAATATGATCATACGGTTTGAATTGCAAGGACTGTCAGAAAAGAGAGAAAAAGATTATGAAAATAAGCAGCTGATTTTCAACAACCTTTGGGTCTTAAAAAGTTATGAATGTTTAGAAGAAAAACTTATAAATGAAAAGAATAAAAACTAATTGTAGGGAAAATAATAGAATGTATTTATTTTATAGTCTCTCAGTGTAAGGGTGTTTTTTTTTCTCATTTTCCATAGGAATATTAAAGAATTGAAACAAAAACGACAAAAACAAAACGTATTTTGCTGTCAATACCTTTGCGCCATATATTTGTTCGTGAACTTTTATTACTCTTTTACTATTTATTTGCAGCAAACAGAAATAACCATATGTTATATACATATACATTGCATATGGATATATATGAACAGACGTTTTTTTTTTTTTTTTTCATTAAAACGTATGACATAAATCGATATGGCATTCAGGCTAAAAGAAAAACATATGGATTTCTAAAACAATAAAACAAGTAATAAAAACTATCTGTAAACAACAATTATTATTAAAAATATGTTAAACGAAACACTAAATTGTCTATGACCATATTATTTTACTTACTGCAGTTCTTCTTCCAATTCTTCTGTACTTTGATACTCGACACTTTCCAATATCACTTCCTCGGTTTTAATAGGAACGTTTGAAGACATTTTATTAAAAATGATTATATAAAAAAATTAATACTTAAATATTTAAGTTTAACTTCAGGCAGTTTTGAAGAAAGCGTTTTTCTCTGACCAATTAAATTTAACACGTGTTTTAATCAATTCTTTTTTTTAAATATTTTTGGTCACTGTATTTATTTTTAGAAGCCGGACTAATACTCTTGGAAGTTATATATACATTTATTTTTATTGACTTTCAAATTATTATTATTATTTTTTTTAACTATTTATATATTTTCATAATTCGCTTTCATTTTTTCACCAATTTATACACAATTTTTCGTGTGACGAAGCCAGAAAAGAGCGACAAACGAAATACAAAATGACGTTTTTTCGATTTCTTTTTATAGTTACGAACACTACTAAACTATTAGAAAAATGACGCTCACTTATCCACTCACACTAGTCATATAGGGAGTCGCTCTATGTTTTGGTTGCTTCTGTTGGTGTTTCTCGTTCTCTCGATTTTTTTCTTCTATTTAACAGCTGGTTATTCATTCGCCCTTTCTATGTAGTTTATCTTATTTATATTATTATCTGTGTATTTGTATGTATGTATAATAGATTTTTTCAGCTGTTTTTTTCTTCTTACACAATTTTATTAAGCGGCACTTTTTATAATTTTCCTTTTGTGTCTAATCCACTCATGTTTTCATTATGTAAATGGTATTATCTTGTTAAATTATTTTAGTATTTTGTATAGATTGATCTACATTAGTATACATATATTTTAACCTTTTCAGCTAAATGGCAAATATGTACATATATACGATTTGCTTTCTTATCCGTAAACACAACCGCCTCTCACGATACTCAAGAACGTAATGAAATGAAATATCAATTTGCTTGGTTTCAAGGCGATTTGGATTTTTCGTCGTGCTTCTTTCTCACCATTCCTGGCAAGGAAAATCCATGGCGAAATAATTTACCAGGTGGTGGCAGTGGCGAATTTCATTCATTTTCGCCGTTGCAGAAAATTTCAAACTTCATATAAAAAAATTTTCGCTGATTTTTTAGATATGGAGTTTGACATTTTCTGCAACGGCGAAAATGAATGGAATTCGCCACTGCCACCACCTGGTAAATTATTTCGCCATGGGAAAATCATCTACCAGGTGGCAGCGCAGGCGAATTTACTATTTTTTTCTGCCGAACCAAGGCGAATCAATACTAGGTGGTCGTAATGGCGAATCCAATAATTTTCGCCAAGACCTGATATGTCAAACTCCATATCAAGGCGAATCGATTACCAGGTGGCAGCGTAGGCGAATTCAGTATATTTTGCTGGTATACACCACTGTCAAACTCCATATATAAAAAATGTGTCTATATGATATGGAGCAAGGCGAATAAATTACCAGGTGGCAGCGTAGGTGAATTTAGTATTTTTTGCAGGTATACACGACTGGCAAGCTCCATATGTAAAAATATACCAACGCTGCCACCTGGTAATTGATTCGCCTTGCTCCATATATAAAAAATGTGTTTTTATTTTTATTTTATATGATGTTTGACACTTAACGTTTCGGCGAAAACTAATGAACTCGCTATCGAGACCACCTAGTATTATTTCGCCATGTGTCAAACTGTAAATAACATATCAAGGCATGTCGGATAAATATGCGGTGGGAGCGATGGCGATTTCGTTAATTTTCGCCGTTTGCTTGAATATCGAACAACATATCGCTGGTCTCATGTAGAAAAGCCCTAAGTCGAATTTTTACGAAATTAAATTTTTTCAAGATTCCAATACATTTTACAGAGATACCCCTCGTCACAAAATTTTAATGCAATAGTATCAAGAATACCGGTTTTACAAGCACTTTCATTGTGATAAATACAGTTTCTATTATGTTTTTACCTCCTCCTGTAAAATCACGATTATGCGAGTTAGGGCCTTTTTACATGAGACCAGCGATATAAAAAATATTGTAGACATTTTTTATGTATGGAGTTTGACAGTTAAGCTACCAGCGAAATTCAATGAATTCACCATCATTCCCACCGTATATTATTGAAGGATTAGATTCGTCTTTAAACATACATATCTCTGTTGCTCCTTCAGAGCTTCTTATTCCACACACATGCTATCTTTCACTGTTTGGAATATAAAAAATAAAAGTATTATCAGATGCACGCATGTATTGAAAATATTGAAAATTTTGAGAATTTCACTGAAAAAATTCACCTTCATGGCAAATAAGTAACAGTTGAGCTATTCATATAACGCCGGACTATTATTTTGATGTATTGTTTGTGACATACATTTGCGCATAACGGATTATTAATATTACGAATTAATAAATAAAACACGAATAATTTTCGACCAAAAAAGGAAAAAGTTTCGATATTTTCAAATTAATTTTTTTAACGTATTTAAACCGCTCAAGGTTTCTGTCTCCTGCAGAAAACTGTTTTCGATTGGAATTTGATTTTGTATAATGATACAACCAGATAACAAAATGGCAGTTGAATTTATTTGTTGCAAAAATTTTTTTCATTTTCTTCATGAAGTTTTATAAAGTTCATAAAAATACATTTTTATCACATTCCTAATTTGTATTCCATTGCACTCTACGAAACGTTACAGTTTTATATACCCTTCACCACAATTGGAAAAAGGGTATATCTAAGTTTGTCATTTTGTTTGTAATTTCTACAATGTAAATTTTCGACCCCTTAAAGAGTATATATTTTGAGTTATGTATAGCGAAGTACATTGAGCAGTGTCCGTCTGTCCGTCCGCGTTCTTCTAGGTAGCTGGCAAAATACCAAGCCTGCATCTAATTTTTCCATACATATTATTTTCTACTTTTGTTTATATATTTCTGCTAGTGATCGTCTATATTTTGAACTTTATTGCTGACGTTGTAAATATAAGTTGCATACCCTCAGGCGCATTTTTAAATTATTAAAACTAATCCAGTTTTCATTGAATAACATTTTATTTTTATCTACAGAACAGTATTTTTAAGCTACCTTTCGTGTTTTAAAGACAAACCAAGATTTTTATATTATTTTAATTACAATGTATCCATTGACTCTTCATCTACTTCTGTTGAATATACATAAACATCTCTTCTTCGCGTGAATAAAACTTCGTTTAATTTAGGATGAGTAGCTAAAGAATGAACTACACCGCCTGTTTTACCTAAAATTTAAAAAAATAAAAATTGTTTTGATAAGCATGACTTTACTTACACACTACAATGTTTTGTAAAATCTCTCCCTGCAACAAATCCCATACTATAACGTCTCCATTACTGCTACCTGATAAAATATGTGCATCATTGGACGTAATTCCACATTCTATTTGATAATCGTCTGCTTTACAACCCTTATATTCAGATAACAGACCGCCGGAATCACAATCGAGTAAACGCACAACACAATCTTGGCAAGACGCAACCAAACACTGCTCGTCGCGTGTCATTGTCAGATATGTAATGGGCACACCTACTTTATCACATGTCAGCTCTCCCACACGAATGTCATAATAGCGAACACAGCCATCTAATGAAGCTGTAATAATTTTATTTTCATTACTTAATACAGACGTTATACAATCTTTGGCTTCTCGCATCATTTGTACCGGCTCCAAGCGTCTTGTACGTATATCCCAGCAAAAGACAGCATTATCTCGACCACCAGATATTGCTATAGAAGAGTCTTCATTAAAACAAACACACTTTACACCACCGGCATGACCACGCAAGCGTCTTATTGGCGCTCCAGTACTAACATCCCAATAAATGATACTCTTGTCCAAACTGGCTGTAACAATATTACTGCTCTCACAACTACCGGCCGCATCTGTAACCTCATCAGCGTGGCCACCATAGGTCTTTAAAAGTAAGCCGGTCTTGTGGTTCCATAATTTCAGTTTTTTATCTGAGCCACAAGTTAAGCAATATGAACCATCGACTAAGACAAAATAAATCCATTTAAACACATTTTTACTTCGACTTAACACATTCATCTACCATTATAGCGCACTGCTCTAACCGCTCCTTGCTTACAATCTATAACACGTAAACATTTAAATTCTTTAAATGTCATATTAAAAACAAGGAAATTAAAAATGAAATCAATTATATTTGTTTACATACATTACCGTTGTGCTATCAATTCAAACTGAATTAATGTTTAAACTAAAAAAAATTGCCTGTAATCAAGGCCTTGCCTTTAATCATTTGCTACATGGAGAAACAATTCAAAAATAAAAAAAAAAGTTAAAGGTTGCAAAATGTAATATTAATCAAAAAATGATAAAGTTTTTCTGCCAGTCTCACGATATCGCAATCAATCGTTCGTTCGCATAACTACATTCAAAACAAAAACAATTTTTAAGAATTTGTTTTTGTTTTTAATGTAATTGTGCGAACGAACGAACGATTGCGACATCGTGGGACTGGCAGTTTATGTATAATAAGGCATATACCGAGTATTTTATGGCGGAATGAGACGATATGGGAATTATTGGAAATGTAATTTCAATATCTTCCAAAGAAAAGAAACATATAATTACATTTAATTGAATAAATAAATAAAAAATTAAATATTGGAAAATGAAAGTTGTACGAAAAATGCAAGATAGAAAAAAAATCATGAAGCTGGTTAACGATCAGAAAAGCTTATTTTAACGTTGAACCCAATCGGTAATAATTTTTAATACAAAGTATCCACTATTCAATTGTGTTCTACATTATCTAATTTAAAGATAGAAGAATTGGGTTTTGAATTGAAAGTTCATAAAGGAATCTCTAAGATTCTTTGGAAGGAAATATTCTAATTTGGTGATGGGTTAACAACTTTCTGTATAGCCTTTAAGATTGTGCAAGGTTTTTAAAAATAAACTTTTCCTTAAGACAAAAATACTTTTAATTAAACTCTCATACTATTTTATCTCATATATAATTAAGCAGATATAAGCGGTCTATCCACGATCAAAATACTGGCTGTCAAATTCGTGAGCTGCAAACTTTGTTGTACATATGTTGCATGACCAGTTAAAAATTAATGTTTTGATTTTGTGCTGTCAATATCGAGTTTTCACTATTGCGAAAATGACACTAGCGAAAAAAACAATAAAATAAAAAGTATTGGAAAAAGAGTTTATGAATAAATGAGTGGTAGAAAATTGTTTTTCATTAAAATTTTTTTTTTTAAATTTGTGCGAAGCACATTTATTTATTTTTTTATTAAAATCTTAAGTTGCCCTTAGGTGTTTGTTTTTTATTTGTTGCATTCTAATAAAATTGCTTATTGTTCTTTTGAATTACTTTAGCTCCAAATTCGATAAATTCCAAGATATTTTTTTCTTTGGACTTTTAGACAACCGCACAAGTTCAAATCTTTTACGTGATTGAAAACAAACACCATACACACATCAAAATCCTAATGTTTTGATTTTTCATCCAGGGAAATTTTACATTGACAAAGTTTTGTTAATTTCCTTTTAAACTTTGTTTGATGTTTAGGTACACAAAGTTTTCTTTTACAAATTTTATTTTCTTCTGTGTGATCGTTTTTAATTTTTGCATTTGGTGCCAAGGCACAAAAATATATGTATGTACATATATTCAACTGTGTACAAGCAACGAACGAAAAACAAAGCAACTATGCGAGTACATCAAAGTCTGTACTGCTTATCATTCTTCTCCCTCTCTCCCACATAAAATCAAAACTTTGCAAAATAAACTTTGTTTGTGTAAATGAGGTGTAATGCTGTATGAATATTTTGATCTTCGATGGACCCCTTCAATAAATAGAAAATAGTTTGGGAAACCTCGCGGCTGTTCTCTTTTTCGATTTTAAAAATAAAAAGAGTTGGCAACAATTATTTCCATTGGCAAATGACATTCTAACAAAAATAAAAAAACAAATTAACTAAAATTAAATTTTGTGAAGAAATAATGTAAGTTTCGATAATTTTTTTTCCCAAATAAATATTTATTTATTAGACACTTTCTTAAGGATCCAAGAGACAGAATTAAAACAAGATTTTGAAAAACCGCAATATGTTGATGAAGATGAAGAAGACATCACTACATCCTTGGCGGCTATGAACCTTACTATTGGGGATCAGATTCAGGAACTGAGTAAACGCCTTAATCATATTAATGATGAGTTGCAACAACAAGTGCGTGATAAACATGGCGCCCTGCTACAACAGGCAACGCATGCCGGTCGCTTTGATGCGGCTCTAAATTCTTTGGCTAACGATGTAGAACGTATACGCAACTTTAGTTATCGCCTCAAAAACCAGGTTGACCATCAATATCAAACAATTGAAAATCAATCAAAGGTTTTGGAACGTTTGCATGAATTGTCGCATATTTTAAGATCATCGAAAACTCTGCTAACCTTAACGAACAAGTTAAGAAATACCAAGGATGTCCTTAAACAGGCTGAGTTACATTATGAATTGCACGAGCTAATTGAAGATCCTGCTTTGAAAAAAATTGAATTTATTCAATCGGCCAGAACGTATGCGATAAACTCCAGACAGAAAATACGCAATTTAACACAAATGCAATTAGTAACAGGATTACAGGAAAGAAATGAGCAGCAGATTTGTAATGCGCTAAAAGTAAGCAAACACTTGTTTCAACGAACAAATACTAATAAAGATCTCTTATAGGTTTTCGTGAATTTTAATACCTTGGAGAAGTCATTAGATAATCTAATTAAAACCTTTATTTCGGATTTGGAGCAATCGCTTAAGGAGTGTTTTGCTGGTAACGATATATCTATGTTAAATAAAAGCGATGTTAATAAAACGATAACGGAACCGAAACCTTCTGTTGCGATAAGAGGACCAGGTAAACCACCGCAGTTAACCACTACTCAAAACTTTCGGGCCAAATTTTGGAAGTCCTTACATTGGTTACTTTATGATGAACTTATTGAATGTTGTAGTCAAATACAACTGCTCAAAACGGCCTTGGAAGAAGTGCAACAGTTTGGGTCAGCACATTCTAACGCCGAACAAACAATAAGTCAACGATTTTGGCAAGCAGTGCAAGATCTCTTAAGAAAATCATTTAAGGAATGTCCCGCTCATATAACACAAACTTTGCAAGAAGGTTTATCTAAATTGCTTAGTTCCGTTCGTGGGTTGGAGAAAAGATTAAATAATGAATTTATGTTTGCTGATGATTTATTTACTCCCTTAGAGACGGGCTATGTTAGTAAGTGCGGTTCTAATATGAAAGCTTGTATAGCTGGTGTGGACTTACCTAACAATGAAACTGTTGATAATTTCATAAGAGTAGCTTCTTCGGAACTAAGTGCTGCTCTAGTAGATGCACGTCTCAGTAACGCAGTAGCGGCGGTTTTTATATCTTGCAGTAAAGAGTTTTATACAAAATTAGAGTCTCAAATAAAACTGGGTCCAGATTCTGTGCAAGTAGTTGATTTGCCAAATACACAGCAAATCCAAAACACATTTTTGGCAAATACTCTATTTTACTTCAAAGATTCTACGAGACGTATGTTACAAGATTTGGGACAACAATTTGATAAATCCCAATCAACAGCTAAGGAGGACATTGTCAAATCCATGAAACAAGCGGATATTCTAATAAGTACAATATTGCAACAAATCATGGACTCTATAGTGTCCACCATTAACATCATTATTTTAAGCATACATCGTGAGCCAGGCTTAAATTCGGAAAAGCTTTCTACTGCCGGACCTTCAATGTATATGAAAGAATTACAAGAATTTATTAATCGATCATGGACTAATCATATTTTACCCTATGAGGACAAAGATATAATTATGAAATGTGGTCAAGAGGTGGCCAAAAGATGTATCGATTTTTTCATACACAATCTCAGTATCTTGAGACCTCTAAGTCAAGCAGGCAGACAAAGATTAAAGAACGATTGCATGCATATGGAAAATACCCTAAAGCCACTATGTGCTAATCTCTATGAGTTAGGAAATTCGGCTCGGTTACTAAGAGCCATGTCGTTTCTTATCGTTCAGAAACCGTCAGAATTGGTTAAACAAAGAACTGATTCAGATTCGTTAGTACCGCCATATATTATTTTACTGCTGTTATTTGCGCATGCTGGTCCTGAGCTGCAATCACCTCACACCACTCTTAATTGGTCGAATGAACGTTTAATTGAATGGCTGGAGGGCCATACAAACGAGCGCGAAAAGTTGGAATTAATTTCGGGAGCCTTACAGCGTTACAGAGATAGTGTGAGACGCAGAAAAAGTGAGCAATATGATGAGGTATATCCATTGATGGTAGAATATTTCGAAAATGCTTTAAAACTAGAGACCTAATGTTTGACAAAAATATTTGTGTAATAAGAATGCTTGTGTATGAATAAAGTTTTATTTATTAAGTGGGCGAGAACTCAAATATTTGTTCAGGTTTTATGTCTATCTGGTGTATGATTACATTTAAATTGTAAAAATATTTTGTTTATTCTAACAGTAGCATTTCGACAACAAACAAGATCAAAAGATTTATATTTTTTACGCTACCATGCTCTGAAAGGCTTATGATTACTAAAATTGATTTTCGAATGTTCTTAAGTCCCCTGGTTTTATGTGGTTTTGTGACTAAAATTTCGATCGCATATGTAAGGGCTAATTGAATACTAGGTAGTCGCAGGGCAGCCAAAAAAAAAAAAGAAAAATGTTTTCATTCCTCCCTTATTTGGGTTTTTGTAAATATTTTTAACGTCCTGAGGACTAACACTTTCAAAGCGAAAAGTTATTTTTTTTTTTAATCTGAATTAGTAGATGGCAAGGGTACAAAACCACAGCGCCAGGGTATCCCACAAAATTTTAAATATTCGTAAAACTTCTCCAGGAACTGCACATCGAACTATATCTTTATATAGGAAGTGAGAAATCCTGAAAGTGGTATTGTAATGGGTTATCGAAGTAAAGACAATTGTTCTAATCCAGAATTTGTTTAAACGGTAGGCATTGAAAAATGCCTACTTCCATATTTAATAAGTGTATTAAAAAAAACAGACTAAATTAAATTGGTTTGTAATAATTTGCCTTGGTTACGTTGTTCAAATCGTCTTGGTCACAGGTTATTTATCTGTGCTTTAAACAAACTTACAATATCTTGACCAGAGAATCTTGACAATTTTTGTAAATAAATAAAATGTCAAATTCCAGCTATAATCAGAAAGAGGTAGCAATATTAAAAAAGCAAGAACTATTACTATCCCTCTCTAACGAAAGCTGGAATCTGGCCACACTGAATTTTTCGTTTCGGATCTGGTTATTTATCTGTGCCAAAGGCTGTGAAATTTGGGGAAAGTAATATGTATTAAATAAATCTAAAACAAAATGCATAGAAAATAAAGCAAATAGGAAAACTTTACAAACTAATAAAATAATTCAAGATATTAAAAGAAACTTAAAAAACATTCTACGCTCAAATAATTGTTGATATAAATTTGTTTTATAAAATTAAAAAGTAACATGTCTTTTTTGCGAGGATCTTTAAATTATGTTTGGTGTACCACCAGCGTATTAGGCAAAGGAGCTACTGGTTCAGTCTTTCAGGTAAGTCCCCAAAATATTTTTTTTACAACAAAAACAATTATCGTGTAAACAACAAAACAGGGTGTCAACAAAATAACCGGAGAATCGGTCGCCGTGAAAACATTTAACCCTTACAGCCACATGCGTCCTCCAGATGTACAAATGCGCGAATTTGAAGCTTTAAAAAAGGTGAATCATGAAAACATAGTAAAACTTTTGGCCATTGAAGAAGATCAAGAAGGTCGTGGTAAAGTTATTGTTATGGAACTGTGTACTGGTGGCAGTTTATTTAATATTCTAGATGATCCAGAAAACTCTTATGGGTTACCAGAACATCAATTTTTATTGGTATTGGAACATTTATCTGCCGGCATGAAGCATTTGAGAGATAACAAACTGGTACATCGTGACTTAAAGCCGGGTAATATAATGAAATTTATATCTGAAGATGGTCAAACAATTTATAAGTTAACTGACTTTGGAGCGGCCCGTGAGCTAGAAGATAATCAGCCATTTGCTTCTTTATATGGCACTGAGGAATATCTACATCCCGATTTGTATGAAAGGGCTGTATTAAGAAAGTCCATTAATCGCTCGTTCACAGCCAATGTAGATTTGTGGTCTATAGGAGTCACATTGTACCATGTAGCCACTGGCAATTTACCTTTCCGGCCCTACGGTGGTCGCAAGAATAGAGAAACAATGCATCAAATTACAACAAAAAAAGCATCTGGTGTTATATCCGGTACTCAACTTTCTGAAAACGGTCCCATCGAGTGGTCTACTACTTTACCACCCCACTGTCATTTGTCTGAGGGTCTCAAGACTTTAGTAACTCCCCTATTAGCTGGTCTATTGGAGGAGAATCGTGACAAGACTTGGTCATTCGATAGATTCTTTCAGGAGGTTACATTGATTTTGCGCAAACGTGTAGTACATGTATTCTTTACAAATCGCACTAGTTCGGTTGAAATATTTTTAGAACCAGAAGAACAAATTGAACATTTCCGTGAACGAGTACTCATGCAAACAAAAGTGCCTTTAGAAAAGCAAATTTTATTATTTAATAATGAGCATTTAGAGAAGAGGATTAATTTGCATACAACAGGTAAGTTGAAATGGTCGTAAATGTGTAACGTTTTTTTCTTACTTTTTGTGAGAGGAAATTTATTACAGTCACCCTAAAAAAAAGAATTATATTAGTATGTAACCAAAATGGAAAAGAAAACTATCGTAAAAAAAGTAACTAAACAATTTTCTAGTTTTAAGTTATGTGTGGACCAATATATATTGATTTCAAGTTCTTCCTTCGAAGAATACTGATCACGGATGTGTTTAATTTTTCCTGTTCTTTTTCTTCTTCTTAATAAATTTAGAAAATAAAATCGCGAACATAAGCCGGATTAAGATTTTTAATTTATTTTTTATAATTGTTGCATTTGTTTCTGGTGCCGTAGCAAAGTTTGAAAGAAATTTAAATATTTAGGTCTTACAGATAAATTAAGTCTTGATATTCAGTTTTTTTATTTTCATAGCAAAATTTAAATTCATTTGTTTTGAAGCTTTTGAAAATACTAACAAACATAAATGAAACTCCTTTAAATTTAACAATACCAAAAGCATTATAATTCTTGCCTTTTTTCTTTTAAGCCAATAGTTTTCCAAAGACGACTACGGAAAATCCTATATTTTTATACAGCAATGATGATAATAACGTTCAATTGCCACAACAGTTAGATTTGCCTAAATTTCCAGTATTTCCCACTAATGTATCAGTAGAGAATGATGCTAGTCTAGCAAAGGTACGTACATATATTTTTTCGCAACTTTTTTTATGAAATAAAGTATTAAAAAAAATTACAAAATTTAACAAAGCTAAAATTAATAAGAAGAAATTTTGCAATAAATCGAGAATTAATAAAACATCATTATTTAAAAAAAAAAAAAAAAACGGAATTAAAAGAAAACACTTAAAAAATGCATCCAAAATTCCACTTTATTAAATAAAAAAAAAATCGTCGGTATTTCTTCATAGCATATTCGACGGCTAAGTAAAATAACTAATAATCTCTATCTTTCTCCTTTCACCACCTGTTTTATCTCTTATCTATCCCTTTCCCAAAGAATGTAGCATGGTTACAAAAAAAAAAATCACTAAGTAGATATCATTGCCTGAAATGCTACTTCATAATTGAAAAATTCATTTCATTGCGAAAAGTTGTCAAATAAAATAAATAAAAAGAACTCATGATGATAAGGTACTTACTATTCTCTATTCATGCAAGGCAACTTTTGACGAATTATTGAATTAATGCTTAACAGACGTTTCATACATCGTTTAATTTTGAAAACAAGTAAGAGTCTATATTCGGCTATGTTGAATCTTATTTACCCTTCACTCCCATCGTAAAAAAATATCGTGGTGACAGAGCTTTAAAAAATTAGAAAAAAAAATACGTAAAAATGTCATTGGCTTTTAATGGGTTAATCATTTTTTTAAAAACATTTATTTATACATATATGGTGCACAATCGTACTTTTCTATGAAAACAAACAAAGGCCCAAAAATCGGAAAAGATGTATTCCAAATGTTATGGAGAAATTTGATGCAGGCTTGGTGTTTTTCCCACTGCCTCTAAGAACATGAACCGATCTCGATGATTTTCAGAGGCAACATTTTCAAAACTAAGTTTGATTGATTGGCATATTTAAATTTTCTCTAGCTCATCTAGAGCGCTGGCAAAGTTGTATTCAGACGGATATCGCTCTATCGACTTCGCTATATGGATACTTTATGGGATCGGAAATTTTGAAATTACAAACGGAGTAAAAAACTTAGATATATCCTTTTTCCACCTGTTCTGAAGGTTACAAAAATCGAATTTAAAAAATGAATTTAATTTTGTGAAGCATATTTTTTCTATTAATAATGTAACTATTTTAAAAATATAATTAAAAACAAATAAGAGTGCTATATTCGGCTATGCCCAATCTTATATACCCTTCACTATCTATGTAAATATAGTTTAGAGAAGTAACTCCAATCAAAAAAAAAAAACAAATATTGGGGTGACAGAGAATTAAAAAAAAAAAATTGGTACTACATATACACTGGCGAGCAAAAGCAAGTGCATGTTCAATATGCTTTTACTTAAACCGTGATAAAATGGTAAATAACAAATACATTTTTGTGAAACTTTTATTATTTAATCTTTATTGTATTAGCAAAAACATTATGTATTGCAAGTAATGATTATATAACAAAAACAAAAAAACTCAATATAAAAACATAAGGCAGCTCAGTTAACTCAGTTTTGCACGATCCATTAAAAAGTGTTTTTCTTACTATGGTATATATAACCCCTTGTTTTTTATAATGCTTTTCATACGCTTCGGCATACTTTCCACCAAGTTTTCCTTGAATTCACTGGGAATTGCCTTCCATTCGCTCTCAACACGGTTCCAAAGCTCCTTTATGCTGGTTGGCGCTCGATTGTGTTGTCCCAATCGTCTCTTCAATATAGACTACAAATTCTCTATAGGATTGAGATCTGGATTTTGCGCAGGCCATTTCATTACGTGAAATTTTTGGCCAGACAACCAATTTTAGACAACTTTCACCGTTTGTTTGGGGTCTCCGTCTTGTTGGAAAATAACCTCGTCTTCAGGATAGGCGCTGCGTTCAACAAAATCGGATAAATGGCTTTGAATAATTTGAAGGTAATCTTCTTACTTCATATTCCATTTATTCTAATAAAAGGTCCTAAATGATATCAAGTAAAACAACCCTAAACCATCAAACTACCTCCGCCATGTTTGACTGTTTCTTTCAATGATACTTCTGACTGAAATCGGTTAATTTCAGTCTCGTCCGACCAAATGACTCGTTTACAGTCATCTACAGTCCAATGCTCATGATTTCGGTAGAACCCTTGGCGTGCTCTTATATTTTTATCGAACAAAGCTGGCTTTTTCTTTTTGACTGCTGCCACAAAACTTATTCTTTGAAGTGCTCTTCTAGCTATCCATTCACTTACGCTTAAATCATTATCAGCCTGCTTAGGTGTTTTCGAACCATTATTTTTCATCTCGCGTATCATTAATCGAGCGTCTGAATATTTTAACAGTCTGAGACGACCTCCAGCATTCGGCATAAAAGCTACATTTCGCCGTTTTCTTACAACAATCACACTTCGTTGACTCACTTTTAACTTATCAGCAATTTCTCGGGATGAGTGTTCACTTTCACTAAGACTTTCGTTACACTAACACGGAAGGACAGACGGACATCGACTTCGCTATGCATAAGAAGTCAGAATATATATACTTTATGGGGTCGAAAATGGATATTGTAGAAATTACACATGAAATGACAAACTGAATGACTTTTTGTGGTGAAGGGTATAATAAAAATTGATTTAAGGCAAGGCGAATTAAATATTATGTGGCCGCACGGCTAGAAAAACAAATATTTTATATAATTTTGTACAAGGCGAATCAATTATAAGGTGGTGACGATAGCGAATTCGTTAATTTTCGCCGTTATCCCGAATGTCAAACTACATACAAAAAATAGTATACAGATTTTTTATATATGCAATTTGACAGTTAGGCTACCAGCGAAGATCAATTTTCAAATCAAATTGATTCACCTTGGTTTTGTTGTTGCAGTACATCACGTTGATGTCAAAAATAACTGACTAAATAAAAGGAAGCCGAATTCAATTAATCCTTCTATCATCATTTCGTACTTTAAATGAAGACGTACCACTTGGTTTCCTTCTCCTGCGTAAGCAGCAATACCCCATATTTATTTATTATTATAATATATATATATATATATATATATATATATATATATATATATATATATATATATATATATATATATATATATATATATATATATATATATATATATATATATATATATATATATATATATATATATATATATATATATATATATATATATATATATATTTTTTTTTTTTTTTTTTAAACTAATTTTACAAAATTAACAATTTTTTACTTTTTCAAATTATTCGAAAATTTATCATTTTAAAATTTTGATAACAACTAAGGCGAATAAATATCCTTGTATATAAATTTGAAAATTAATTCGACTTGAATTAAAGATAATCACCCCTATTCTGCGTTTCGATTAGAATCGAAATTTTCTCCGTCTGACACATGGCGAAATAATACAGGTGAACGCACGGGCGAAAAAGCTCATCAGCTGTATACGTTGTAGTTGTCAAAGCGAATTGTTTTGTTTATGAATATTGTCAAAAATTTATTATTTGTTAAACAAAATTTTAATGTATTTTGTTTTTTAATAAAATTCAAATTCCTTAAAAAATTTTTGCGAAACAGAATTACATTTTTAAAATTTTAATTTTAAGAATATTAGAAATTGAACGCGGAGGAAGTCAAGAGAACTGCAAGTCATAAATAATTTTGTAGATACACAATTTAAGATTTCTTTGATGTCTCCCTACACAAAGGGCATTCATCGCTTTCGTCAAACCAAAACAAGGCGTTAAGCTAGTATTATTACGTGTTTCCTAGCACAATATACACTGGGAAACATTTCGTTCATTTTCTATTTTTCTCGTAAATGTCTGCTTTTGGAAAAATTATTCTAGAGACCTTTCAAGTTCAAAACGTTTTCTCTTGTGTTCCTTCCAAGTTTCATATGCTGCTATAGAAAGAGAAAACCTCACTTATAGCCGTACAAGAAAAATAATGGCTGTAAACAATGTCGAATCAGAACATAATTGATTCAAGTAGCTCGTTTAGAAATTTGATATTTATCCGCACGTAATTGGAATAAAGGATTTTAAGTAGGTGGGTGAGCATCGCATAAAGTTTAAAATCGTTTTTAGTTTCTTTTTTGTTTCCGGTACTATATCATCTTGCTCTTCAATATTATTTCTCCAGTTTTTTAAGACCTTTAGACATAATGCAAGATATACACGTGACGACATGTACAACTTTGCTAGTAGTGTTTTGTCTATAAATTATGCAACTTGCACAACTTTATTTTATATAATCGATCAAGTCTTTGACCAAGAAGAAAAAGAATGCAAACAAAAGTTAAGAAGGAAGCGAAAGTGGTCAAAGAATTGGTTAATAAAAAACATTCTAACAACAAACTTTTAAAAACCTTGCACGCATTTCATCTAAATCCTCCATTTTTATTTTACTTTTGCGCTCTATTTTGCTATATTGTCACTACGAAAATGAAAAGTAAAATAGAATAACGTTAAGTGACATGTCCACTAACGTTGCCAAAAAATCAAAACTTCTTGACCTTTCGTACAACCAACGCGAAACTTTATACAACTACACCACAAATATTGCAATCTGTTGTACATCCTTCTCAAGTTGTACAGCAGGTCGCAACTTGCATTTCTTGCATAATGCATCACCGCCGAATTCTGTTAAAAAAATTAAAAAACACTTGTCTAATTTTTTCAAATACCTTAAGTATGTTTTTTTAAATTTTTGTTTTTGACAACATACATAAATTTTGTAGCAACAAATTCCCTGTTGTTTTTTGTGTTGTTGCATTGTTGTAGCCGTGCAATCACCTGTATTAATTCGCCTTGGTCTGACAACTTTGGTATTCTGCGTTTCGATTCCGCTCAGTTTCTTTCGATTGTATGTATTCTGCATTACGATCGGAGCTCCGTTTTTCTCAGTTGTTTTTTTGTTAACGGAGGAGTTTTCCTTATTTGTGTTTTTTAGTTAAAAAAAAAATGAAAATGAGATAAAATGTTCAGAAACTGTTTAAAAAACCCTTAAAATGATTTCTAACTAATTTATTTAATTTAATTAAATTTCTATTGTTTTTAATTGTTAATTTTTGTACTTGAAACTGATGTGTTTTTTATGTATTACCGGTCAAAAACAACAACACCAGAGCAGTATGAAAAACTGGCAAATTTAATGCCATCTAAAGCAGACATTACATGTGGATACCACCAGCGATCAAAGGAAAAAGTAGCAGCGTTCTGAGAGGAAGTTGCAGGAATCCTCAATGCACTAGGTCCTCCAACAAAAATGCCAGCGCTAAAATTAGTTGCAATGAATAACTAATTTTTATTTTTATATTTTTATCATTTTATTTAACAATTTTTTATTGAACTTCATCAAGAATTTATTTTTAATTATTTATACATATAACTTTTTGTATTAAATTTGACATTTGTTTATGAAAATGATAACAAACTTGCTTATTTTGCTATTTCATTTCCACATTCCACAGTGATGCTATTAATTTTGTAAACATTGTTTTCTTCCTCTTTTTCTTTCGATTCCGTTTTTCTTCAGAATACCAATTTTCGATCGCAACGTAACTGAATGCGCAGACTTAATCGAAACGCAGAATAGGTCTGAATTAAGATTTTTTTTTTTTTTTTGAGAGAATCCGATTCCCTTAGTGCAGTCGTTCAACCCAAAACAACTTGTAATTTGTTTAGCATGCAGATCCTTCGGATGTAGTTTAGAAAATTAGGATAGTAAAAGTTAGGGAAATCAGACATAAAAAAGCAAAAAAAACAGCAAAAAACAGCGATTAGTCGGCCTCTATTTTCATCTCATTCTTCCCATATTTAAATGTGTTGATATTTTATAAACAGAAATTTCTCGGAAAAAAAACTAAATCAAAACAAATAAAAATAAGAAAAAGTTTATTAAAAAAATCTAAATTTTCGCTAAAAATGAAATTTGACCAATTATATTTATCATATAGAAATTTTAATATTAAAACCGAAATACATATATAAAACATGTATATAAAATAAAATATATAAGATTCTGATATGAATTTGTAAAAAATGATTTCCAGAATCTTAATGTGTTTTTTTTTATAATTTTTATTTATTTGCCAAAGGCCGCCTGCAGTGTTGGCCACGAATGTAAGCGACGAGTTGATACATTTACCACTATTGACATCTTAATAAAAAAGGCTGTGGAACAGTTTATCGAAACTTTAACTACTACAATTACGCTTCTAGTAAAGTATGCAATCAATTTCTTAAAATAAAACAAGGCTTAATTATTTCTAATTTATATTTTTCAGAAAAACTAAACATTTTGATAAACTTTTATCGGCTGAAATTGATTACGGAGATGCGGTGCTTAGTATGGCTAAAATGGTGAATATACGTTTTCTTTAATTATCATTCATTAAAAAGAAACTTATTTTATAATAGACAAAAGGCGATGAAGAATTAAAACATATTTTACAAAAACTGGATAATCTTAAAACTGATTTTGATGGTGCTGCAGATGTTATAATGCAACTTCATGCTAATTTTGTTCTTGAAGATCAGTTGAAGTTTGTTTAAATTTAAAATTGGTTAATAATTCTAAATCTTTTACATATAAACTTTCTTACTTTTTAGCGAACAATGGTCATCTTCTATGCATGGTAAAAAGTGTCCCTGTCGCACAAGGGCTAGCCCTCAAGCAAAATATTTAATAGAACGTTTACGTGATTCCTGGCAACATTTGTTAAGAGATCGCGCTACCCGCACTCTAACCTACAATGATGAACAGTTTCATGCTTTAGAAAAAATCAAGGTAATTATACTTCGAAATAAGAACTTTTCTTTGAATATTTTTCTTTAAAAATCAGTAATATTGATGTTTGATGCAGCAAGAAAATAAAACTGAAATTTGCAAATAATAATAATAAATAAGAAAAAGTAAATGAAAGTTTTACTAGTAAAAATTAGCAAGTAAAAGCGTTAGCTACAGGAATGATATATTAGACTATCTTTAGCTTTAAATAGAACTTTTTATACCCTTCACCACGAAAAGTAGAAAAAGGGTGTAATAAGTTTGTCATTCCGTGTGTAATTTCTACAATATCCATTTCCGACCCCATAAAGTATATATATTCTGAATCCTTATGCATAGCGAAGTCGATTGAGCGATGTCCGTCAGTCCGTTCGTGTTTGCCTCGGCAAACTTGATTTCACAAAAAAAAGAAAAAAAAAAATATGTCAATCGATCAGACATAGTGTCGAAAGAGGTGCTATGGGAAATCAGCACGATCGGTCCGTGTCATTCGAGGCAGCAGGCAAAACACCACGCCTACCTCTATTTTTTTCATGTCATTTGGAAGAATAATTACTGTATTGTCAATCAAAAAAATAAATTTATGGGGCGATAAAGAATTAAAAAATAAGAAAAAAAAAACATCAAGTGAAAAAATTGGCGCTCGCCCATATTTTCCGAGTTACGGGGCTCTAAAATTTTCAAATCTTTCATAATATCAATTTGGGTATTATTTTAAAGCTTTTAAAAAGAGATCTTTAAGGAAATACTAAAATTCTTAAAAAATGCTTAACTTGTTAAGAGCCGATGTCACTTCTGTGTAGAATTATAAATATTCAGTACCAAAAAAATTTTCTAATTTTCTGTCACCCCAATATTTGCTTTTTTGATTGGAGTTACTTCTTCTCAAAAATTGTTTTTGTTTTAATTGTAATTATGCGAACGAACGAACGATTGCGACATCGTGAAACTGGCAATATATTTACATAGATAATGAAGGGTATATAAGAAGGGTATATAAGTTTTAAAGTAATTTTAAATAACAATCAAACACTAGAAGCAGTAACGTTGCTTCCAAATAAATTACACAAGTAAAAAATAGCTGTTAAAACAATTCCTGCAAGAAAAAGCTCTTTAACAAAAACATGCAACAAATTTTTTATATCTCACATTTTTACACTCTTTTTTCACTCTCTTCTTGCTAATTTTTCGAGTACTTGAACACGTTCTAGCAGCAATTAGCAACAATTAAAAGCGGCTTAGTCGGTACAACTTTACAGACTTAAAATAAAAAAATAATAATGATATAAAATTCCACAATTAGTATATTTAGGTTTTTGGGCGGTTTGCAGATCTAATGATTCGTAATTGTCTTTTGAAAATTTTTAAAAAAGAGCCATATAATTGTCAAATTTTTATCTGTGTTTGCTCTCAATTTGTGCAGATTCATTACATATTTTATTTAGACGATCACAGTGATACTATTCTCTACAAAAATTTGACATTTCGTAAGACTTAAGTTTGTTTATTTTTAAGTTCCTCCACTAACAAAAGATAGCAAAAATTAAATGTATATATTTTTTTATATATGGAGTTTTGACATTTAAACTTTCGGCGAAAATTAAAAAATTGGCCACCGCGACCACCTAGTAATTCGACTTGGATTGTTTGAAAGAAAAATTTTAAAATAAAAAAAAAAAAATTAAATAATTTGAAAAAGAAAAAAATATAAAAATTGAAAAGCAAAAATTAAAATACGAGGTATAATACATATATTAAAATTTATATTAAAAACAACGTATTATTACGTTTCCACTGAATTAAAATGAGCTTGTTTTGGGAAAAACACTTCAAAGTGTTTCCACAAAGTTAAAGTGCTCTGTAAATTTGTGACGTACAAATACCAAAACTTTTTTTAGTGCTATTGCGAAGATGCTTTACTTAGGTCATTAAAAGAAATTAAAATAATTGTCACCGACAAAGTAAAACGAAATGACCTATTGTGTCTGTTTACAAAGCCAGACGTTTCTACAAAAGCTGCTTAATCACAAAACCAAAACAACTAACATAAAGCAATAAAAATAAACGCAACACCCAACTACACAAACACCTACATAACGACTAATAAAAACACACAGAATGTACAAATAAATTCCAAATAATAATGAAAGGTTCTGGAATCAAATGTGTCTCAAATGGTAAATGCGTAGTAAAGAAATATTCTACCAACAGAAAGAGGAAGTTGTGGCATATTCAAAAGCCTTAACATTGGGTATATAAAAGCAACGGCCACTGTTTTATCTGTTTTACTACAAGATCTTCACGGTTGACGTTTTCACTAAGAATGAATCAGCCTGTATGGCCGTTGCTTTTATATACCCAATGTTAAGGCTCTTGAATACGCCAGAACTTCCTCCATTTGAGACACATGATGATTGTTATTTGATTCCAGAACCTTCCATTATTATTTTAAATTTATTTGTACATTCTGTGTATTTTTATTAGTCGTTATGTAGGTGCTTGTGTAGTTGTGTGTTGCGTTTATTTTTATTGCTTTATGTTAGTTGTTTTTTGTTTTGTGATTAATAAGTTTTTGTAGAAACTTCTGGCTTTGTAAACAGACACAATAGGTCATTTCGTTTTACTTTGTCGGTGACAATTATTTTTATTTCTTTTATGACCTGAATAAAGCATCTTCGAACGATATTATGAAAGTTTCTTTTTTATTCAGGCATATTTTCCAAAACAGTTGCTGTAACCAAAAGTCCAAGGCCTATTAATTACCAGGTGGCAGCGCAGGTGAATTCACTATTTTTTGCTGCTTATCATAACTGTCAAATCTGTTTATTTTATTTATATATAAAGTTTGACAGTAATAATTAGCAGAAAAAAAAATTTGAATTCGCCAGCGCTGCCGCCTGGTAATTGATTTGCGTTGTAAAAGTCGAAAATAGCATGCTAATAAAATATTTCTTATTAAAATTAGCAATAAATACATTGAAACTCTTAGTTAGCGTTAAGTTCAGTTTTAAAGTGAACAGACAAATCAGATTCTAGCAGTTTCACGCATTTTCTACATCGTAACGTAACATTCTCCTTCTAGCCGACTTTCCCTGTACTCTTTAAAATTAATCATATACGATAAAGAATTTAGGCCTAAAATCAATTTATTCATTTTATTTTTAACATAAATAAAGGTCGATCGCAATGGCAAACGCATAAAATCTTTGCTAATGGATGATGTTAAGCCATCTGTTGCTCAAATGGCCGAGTGCTTAGCTGACTGGTACAAATTGGCTCAAACCGTATATTTAAAAAGTGAAATTTTAGAAAAAGATGTTAGAGAATGTGAACGAAGTTTAAATTCTATACGTGATGATTTGTATCGCATAAAACAAGATTTCCAAAAGGACATGGATGCCAAATTAGTTAATAACAGTAATCAGTTATCAAAGATAGAGCAAAAAAGTCGTTTAATTGTAAGTTTTTTTATTGTGTTTTCTTCATTTTATATTTTGTGTGCAACATTTTAATTTACCTTAAAATTTCAGTTTATGCAACAGCAGCAACAAGAAATTTTGGCTATTATGAAAGAAAATCATCAATTGATCTCAATGTTGAAAGAATTGGGAATACGTTTACCAACCGCCTCGAATCATTTGGAGTTATAAGTTGCTATTAAGACTGTTAAAGCTTTATTTTGTAATTTTATATCGATAATTGGTTTAAGTTTAATTTTTAAATCATATCAGTTTAATTATAATTACTATTGTAAATACCATACATTCGTATAATATACATACATTCGTACATACACATATACACATATTCTATTAAAGTTAAGAATATTCTATACTTTCCAGTTAGCATTTTTTTAATCATAATCGAATCATATTCGAGTTTTTATTTTAAACTTCTACACAATTATAATAATCGTTTATGCGCTCGTTTTAAAGTCGGAAATGATATTTTTGTCAGGAGAAAATGGTACCCTAGCCGCGAATCTTCTGAACGAGGCTCTAGTGACTCGCGTTTTTGATTTATTTTCGATACTGTTTTCGAGGCATTTTTGGGTCATATTACTAGCCATATGCGAGTCTTCTTCGAATCTTATTGCATTTTCTCCAAATCAAACATGGCAAATAAAAATTTTGAATATTTGGTAAACCTTTTTTTTTTAACTAGCAGTGCCCACGACTTCCTCAGCGTGTCATTTATAATTTTCTTTAAATTCAAATTTTGAAAAATATGTTTTAATATAAAAATTGTAGAATTCTGTAAACAATTTTTAATCTACAAAAAAATGTGTTGACAATGGTTTCAGTAAAATTGGGAGGTTGCATATTTGTATCTCTATTTTCTTTACAAAATTACATATTTTTATGAATAATAAAAATTTGAATTATTTTTTCATTGTTAGGCTGCGCTAAATTTTTAAATAATGCTAAAAACAGTCACATTTCTAGCATTTGCTTTCTGTACTTTTGCTTTTTAAGCAAATGCTTTTCGTTTATTGGAGTCTCTTTTTAAACACACAACTGATTTATCAGTTTTAAGTCATCTTGAGTAGTCTTAAAAGTCTCACTATAGCGAATTTTGTTAAAGCAATCTTTCAAATGCCTACTGGGTTATATAAGAAATTTACTTGGTTTAAATTCTTGGGAATAAAAATATAAAATATAAATTTGCTAGCAAAACTCAGTCTAAGAGCCGTCTTACACTTGATCACATCTAAGATAAATGCGCCGTATCTTATTTATATTCATTTTTAATTATGTTTTTAATAATTTAACTTTTTTGTTTGATTCTTTCAAAATGATTATTTCTAACAGTATACGTCGTTAGAAAATAAACAGCGCAATGGATTAAAGTAGCTCTAGTTTTGATCGTTTTTTGTGTCTAGAATTTATTAGATATTGTAGTCTTTTACCGTTATTCAATTTTGTTTTTGCCTGGATTATCTAAGGTTTGTTAACAAAATTTGGGTAACAACTACTAATGAGCGATAGAAAAACGAATATTTTAATAAATTTATTTTTTATGTAAAGTAATAAATTATTTGATGTTAACGCGCGGTCAGATTAGTCAGGTATTTGACCAAAAAAGCGTAACCACTATTTTTATAAATATTTCATGTTTCCTGACACGTATCATTACTACTGAGGATTTATAAAATTATAAATGTGATATCTTACGTTTTATATTGATATTTTATTTCGTAAAAGGGTAAAAAAAATTTTCCATAATTTAGTGGTTACGTCTTTTTGGCCAAATATTTAACTAATCTGACCTTTCTTTAAACATTTCAAAATAAGATCCCAGATGTAAGAAATTTTATTTCTACCCAATTTGTTCCATATACATTTTTTTTTCGTAGAGAAGTATAAAAGTTTATTTAGTTAATCTATTTTTCAATCTTTGTACAAATATTTAAGTGATTTGTAATCAAAAGGCGTATCGGCGACATATTTTCCAACATTTTCGTACAAAGCATAAATATTTGCTTGCTCTTCCAACTGCGGCTCATGTACAAAAAACCGTATAATTTCTCAATAGCATATAAAAACCGTTATGTAGAATAAGGGAAAAATAATTAACAATTGTTACTGTATTTCTTGTATAAGAGGTTTCTGTTGCCTTTTTGCTTTGTTGATTTATTATAGTTCTATATATATTATAGTAGTTTGGCTGGAGATATAAGACTCTTGATTGTTGTATGCAATATTTTGGTAGAATATACTGATGAGCTAAAATGGCCATACGGATAATATCCGTTTTCATCGCAGTGATACATTTAATCTCATACTCTTCACTAAAGGTGGAAAAAGGTTATATTTAAGTTTGTCATTCCGTTTGTAATTTCTTAAACATCCATTTGCGACCCCATAAAGTATATATATTCGGAGTTCTTATGCATAGCGAAGTCGATTGCGGGATGTTCGTCTGTTCGTTCATTTTTAGGTTCAACTTTGGAAATCAACTTTGCTAAGGTGTCAGATGAGCTAGAAAACATTTAAATACGCCAATCGATCAGACACTTGCTATTGAAAATCAGCTAGATTAGTCCATGTCCTTCGAGTCAGCGTCAGTCATGACTGTCTCCAATTTTTCCATATTTAAAACAAATCAATTTTAGTGAAGTAACTACAATCGATAAACAAATATATAAGCCGAAAGAGAATTATAACAAAGTGAAATATTGGTCCTAATTTTCCGAGTTAAAGTCCTCTAAACCCTTCAGAGAAAAGTACGATTGTGCACCATATTTTTTAAGATGTTATTAAAGCCTTTGAAGGGAGGGATCTTTCAAAAAATATTTAAGTTAAAAAAAATGTCTAACCCATTAAAAGATAATGACAATTCAATATAAAAAGTTTTTCTGTCACTCCAATATTTATATTTTTTGATTTTAGTTACTTCACTAAACTAGATTTACATATATGCTGAAGGGTATGAAGATTCGGCATAGCCGAATATAGCACTCTTGTTTAGTTTTAAATATTTTGTGAGAATATTACAAAACAGTTATATTTGAGAACAATTAACGTAGATTAACATGAAAAAGATTCCAAATAATAATAATTAATTATTTGTTGTCATAACTTTTGCTGAAGACCGTCGTCACTGGCCGTTAATTTGGTACGTTTGGCGTTTTGACTAATCAGTACTAATCAAAACGTGGCTTGAAAATGGTATTCTCACATCGAAAGCGCCCGCCAAACGTACCAAATAAACAGCCAGTGACAACGGTCTTCAGCGAAAGTTATGACAACAGTATATTTACTGGCGGAACAAATCCGATTAACATAATACCAAATTAATTATTTCGTTAGAAATTCAATTTTAAGAAAACTTGAAAATAGATTTGTAGCTTTGCTTTTAAACTTAAAACAAAATTCAGACATTTAAATTGTTTTATACAGTTATGTCACAGAACAAAATTCCGTCCGGAAGTGGAATTAATTCCGTATTTTGCTTCTATAGAAAACGTAAAACGAAAAAAATTTTCGGAATGAAACCACTTTCAGTTTGCTATGTGGAATTGATATTTTGAGCATTTTGTTAACATAAAAGCAATACAAAACATATTTTTATAGGTAAGACTATTCTTTAACTTGCTTATTGATCCAAAATAAATTTATTTTAATATGGTGTTATTAAAAAAATTAACTTAATCCTTAAAAAAAAAAATAAACGGAATTTGCTTAAAAGACATTCCGTACTTTAATTTTTTTTTTAAATTCCGTAGCACACAAACACGAAACGGCACAACGAATAATCAATTAAAACAATTTTTTTCTGCACATACTTTTTAACATCTAAGCGAAATTGAACAGGCACTGATGGCATTGTCGAGCTCATTAGATATTTTTTCCAACACCATAATAAAAGCTTCTTTATTTAGCCAGTAATAGCTGTTTTTTGTTTTGCTACATTCGTTGTTATTTTGCCATATATTGAACAAAAATAAGTGGTTTTGTATTTTCTTCGGTTTACTAAAACCGAACGGAATCTATAGAAGCTAAAACCATTTCGATCGGAATTGTAAATTCGGAATCATTCCAATTCCGAACGGAATTTGCGACATGCCTGTATACATGAATACCATTGATAATATAATTTGTGGGTTGCGTTGTTGCACTGCATGCGTTCATATATATTTGAGACCATATTTCTTTTGATTTTGCCGTTTGCTATTGTTGCTTAATATATTTGGGTTTTTTGTTTTAAATGTGACTCGGAATTAGGTTTATTTTGGCCTTGAATGCTTTGCACTATTAAACTAAACCAATAAATAAAATTAAAAAAATAGGTGAGTAAATTTATCCTTTATGCACCTGTTAAAAATTAATTATTTTTTTGGCACAATTTTGGTATTAAAAAGTTTTTATTTTACACAAAATGTTTTCATTATTATTTTCGAATCACTAGAAATATGTTCATTTTACACTATACCATTATATTAAAAAGAAAATAAATTAGAAAACAAGCATGTGATTATTTTGTAGAGACAATAAGTTAAACTTAAAAATGTGTCATTTAACTTGAAGTTGAGTAGACGATGGTTTAAAACTTTTACAATGCTTACGTTGAGATAAGAGAATAGACCATACTATAATTAAACAAAGAAAATCCAATTAAATGAAATTAAATCAATAAATGAAATTAAACTTACCCGTAGATGTAGTAAAAGAATGATATTAAATAAATAGCCAATTTAATCCAACCCTCACGCATATTTTTGGTTAAGTTATCGGATGATAATACCGTTGTAGGATCATATAAGCCAGGACCCGACATAACTGGACGGTTTTTATAACTAAATAAAAGCAAAAAAATACCGCAAGTTATATACTTCGAACAAACCAATGAATACAAATTAAAACCTACCGCCATATATGATAGGCAATCAACGGTATATTAATACACAATGAAAACCATTCACCGCAGGCCAAAAATAGTATGTTTAAGAATATATGCAATAAATACTCCGGCAGTACCAGCTGTAATTCAAATGGATTTGAGTTGATTTTCACGATTGTTCATATATGTATAACATTTTTGAAACTTACCGGATTTAGGCTATTACATTGATCTATAGGATTTTTGTAATCTGTTTTTAATTCATCAAAAGCAATAACATGAAATATCGCAAAGAATATTAAAAATGCATCACCTATCAACGCAATTATATAGGTAAATGCTGTAAAATTGAAAGCCATTGCGTTCCTTTTGTTTAAATTCGGTAACAAATTTTCAGAAATTAAACGAAGATTGACTATGAAAGTTAGTATCTACACCTAATGCTAGAATATAAAACTGTTTAAAATATCTTGAGACATGTTTATAAATAAAAACTTACAATCTTTAAAGAAAATAAAATTTTTTATTTTTTTTCCCTTTTTTGCTTCGAGGTGTCTCCTGTTGTCATAATGGTCATGACAGTTGAATAATTTTTTGTTATGTACAGAGATGCCAAAGTAAATTTTTTTTACAATATTTGACTAAAATTTATTTACTTGTATCATAGATTATGGACGTTATGTGGTGAAAATGTGTTGATGTTAATGTTCTGTTTGAACACAATTTTCTACTTGTCATCGGGTTGTTTCAATGTTTTTAACAAGGAAGAATGCGTTCGCAATGTTGATCAATAAAATAGAGAAATACTAAAAGTCACATTTGAAGGCCAACATCTTTGCTCAGAGAAATGTTTGACCAACGATGGTTGCACGTAAATGAAACATGAACCAAATTCATGTGCGACATGATGTTTATATCAATTTGATGGCTAGTTGAGACGTAGGGTAACATATAGCTCGGTGTTACAAAAAACAGGGTGTATATAAAAACGTTACCAGATTTGTCTTAAATATTCTTGCAAAAAATCTTTAAAAATCATGGCGAAATAATATGCGGGGGGAGCGAAGGCAAATTCATTAATTTTCGCCAGTAGCCTAACTGTCAAACTACAAATATAAAAAATATGTATACTATTTTTTTATATGTAGTTTGACTTTCGGGCTAACGGCGAAAATTTACGAATTCGACATCGCTCCCACCGTATATTTATTCGCGTTGTTAAAAATATTCTTTTCATAATTTACAAGACGCTCGATAGCAGGCGAATGCATTATTCCATGCATAATCTGCCTTTTTTTATTTTAAAAAATGTCAAAATTTTTTTATTTTTGTTGATAACTTAACCAAGTTTTTCAGAGGCCAATCATTCTTAAATCTAGTGCAGTTACCGAGGCACATCAATTTAAATAATATATTAATGTGCCTTGGCAGTTACCTTATGAATTCGCCTTGGTATGGCAACATATGTGTATGTACTTTAACTGAACGTACATACATTACAATGTATATTTACTCATTTATTTAACTCACCTCGTATGTAAAATTCGTTCGTTTTACTAGAAACGCCGGTTTTTCATTGTCAGAAGCAAACTTTTTCTTTATCTCTGTTATAGTTATTCCAAAAATTAAAAAAAAAAAAACATTTAAAGTCAAAGGTAGAACCACGTCATTGTGTGTAAACAAAGCCCACCTCTTAAAAAAATACAAGTACACCTAAAGATGTTGCCTAGTAAAAAACTAGCGCAATCTACGTGCATATTTTTGATCATTTTTACAACAAATTTTTGGAAGTTTACGTTAGCTGACGTACCACGACCTCTCGGCGTATCTTTGTCGAAAGCAACACTATACACACCTCGTTCCGACGAGACATGGCTCTGTTTAGACACTAGCAAAATAATAAAATTTATCCAAATTAATGACGACTACTGTGATTGCGCCGACGGCAGTGATGAGCCAGGAACATCAGCTTGTACGACAGGAACGTTTCATTGTGCAAACATAGGTCATCGTTCTCAAGATATTCCAAGTTCTAGAGTAAACGATGGAATATGCGACTGTTGTGATGGCAGTGACGAATACCAGCCCGAAACTGTGTGTGCAAATACTTGCATAGAATTGGGTCAAGTAGAGATGGAACAACGTAAATCACAAGCGGAAGTGTATAAGAAAGGTGCAGTTAAACGTTCCGAAATGGTTTCAAGAGGAAAACAACTTAAAGCTGAGAGGGAGAAACGACGCAGGGAATTGGATGCTCGTCGTCAGGAACAAGAAGTTTTAAAGGCAGAAAAGGATGAGTTAAAAAAACAGGCTGAAATCGCTGAATCAGAAGCCTTAGATTTCTTTAAGCAACAGCAAAAAGAAAAGGATGAAGCAGCTGATGCAGATGTTCTTTCATCCGATGATTCCTTACGCACTGAAGCCACAGCAATTTTTTTGAATTACGATAAAAATAAAGATGGATTTATCGAAGTAACTGAGCTCCAACTTGACTTGCAATTAGATCGCGATCGTAACGGCGTTGTTACCGTAGAGGAAGCTAAATATTTTTTGGATGAACGCGATCGTATTGATTTAGATGCCTTTATTGCGCTGTCATGGCCACGTATTAAAACGATGCAAATGAAAGCTCAAGGTCTTTTCACTGCACCAGATGGTGAACAGCAAGCCGATGAAGTGTCTGAGCTATTAAATGAAGAACAAGATGGAGACCAAGACCAAAAGAAAGAAGAGGGTAAGTATTTATTTACAACAGTTTCCCAAACATTAGAAACTTATTTATAAAATTAAAATTAACAAAATTAAAAATGATTTCTAAAAATAACTACTTATAAGAAAAAAACTAACAGGAAACATTTATTTATAGCGTAGGTTTATTCAGATCACAGATTCCTTTTGCACCAGTATCCTATTAAATATTTCTTTCCTTTTTATAAAGTATCCTTTTTGCATGGTTCGGTACAGTGTAAATTTTTATTTTATCCATTCAACCTTTACTTGTGTGTGATCACTCTGAAATCGTTTCGAAAGAACACTTTTTGAAACACAATGTAATTAAATAACTACAAGTTTTCTAAACTAATGAACTAATTGAGTGTTAACATGTTGGTGCAAAGTAAGCCAATGATCTAGAATTAAGAAATCAGTATTTGGGCTAAATAGAACCATTAGAAGATTGTATAGTTTATAAAAAATGGGTTGATGTCCTGTTGCCCGTCAAAACAAATTCCATTAACTTGAAAATACCGGACATAGTAAACCTGACTTTTTATTTAAGCACATCTTATGTTCTAATTAACCCAAAAACATTGTTTTAGCTAAAACGATTTAATATTACAATTACTTTCTTAACTTTTACTGAAATAATACTTTTAAATCGTTTGGCCTTAGATACTGATCAACAAGCCCAAGATGGCGAGGAAGAGGAAGAAGACACATATGAAGAAGAAGAAGATGTAGGTACTGGATCTGTAAATGCTGATAAAAGTCATGAAATTGAATACGATCCGGAAACGCAACGATTTATTAATATGGCTAACGAAGCACGTAATGCTTTGTCAGAGGTTGAAAGAACTATACGTGAGATTGATAATGAAATTAAAGACATTGATGACAAAAACGCCAGAGACTATGGACCAAACGATGAATACGCCACTCTCGAGGGTGAATGTTACAATTTTGAAGAACGCGAATACGTTTATAAATTATGTCCGTTCGAAAGAGCTTCTCAACAGCCGCGCAGTGGTGGCTCTGAAATAACTTTAGGTCGTTGGGATCAATGGTTGCATGAAGGCGAAAATAAATATGGTAAGCAGAAATACGCGCACGGAGCAGCCTGCTGGAATGGACCACAGCGTTCAGTTGTCGTTGTATTAAAATGTGCTTTAGAGTCGAAAATAACAGCTGTTAGTGAACCAAATCGCTGCGAATATTATTTCGATTTCGAAACACCAGCTGCGTGTGATGAAGAAGCTTTCACTGCGGCAGAACAACGCTTTAAAGACGAATTGTAAATTGAAGTACAATTTCGTCTTTTAGTAATAAAACACAATGCAGTTACAGTAACAAGAAATACTTCAAAACACTAAAGTTTATTAAATAAACGTTAATATTTAACATTTCTGTAATCACATTCTGTATTTTGTTTTTAAACTTAATTATTTTATTTTTTGTAATGTCTACATTAAATAGTTTAAATTTTATTTAAATTTTTATCATTCCCTTTTTGAAGTTTATTGTAAAGTTTTGATAAAAATTAATAAAACAAGTTCACATTTTGTGTTATTTTATAAAGTAAAAAATATTTTCGTTTTATTTTTATATATATTTTTTTCTTACTCAAACATTTAATGCATTAAAATACATACTTACACATAATTTACAAAAAGATTTTGGAAATCGGCTATTTTGTTTTGTTGTTTTAATGTTAATAGATAAGAGAAGAAAAAGAAAAAGAAAGGATTGTTCAAAAGCCAATAAGAATGGAAATTTACATTTATGATGATTCACTAACAGCAAGTCTCATATCTTCTAAATACGCATCTAATTGATTTTCTAATGCTAAAATGTGCCCGGTATTGCAGTTTTCAGATCCAACAAAAGTTAAAATTAATGGTAATTTATTCATTTGCACCACCTAAAATGGAATGAAAGTTTCGTTATTTATTATAAAAGCAATTATAAAAAATTTATCCCTTTTACAATTAGATAAGTTAAGAAGTTAAGTCACAACATTCCTTTTATAGTTTTATTAACACAAATATAATTCATTTAATTATGAAATTAATAATAAGATAATTTTTGTGTTGGTAGAATTTGCGTCGGATGCAACCGTGATTGATTCTTTCAGAAAATTTTAATACTTAAGAATAACCGAAAAACCAAGTACTACAAACTGTTAACTGCGTTTTAATATTAATAGCTAACAACTCTATGTATAATCACTACATGTTTATTACTATTTTATTCCTTTTTATAAAAATAACAATTATTCTCACCTGGTAATTGGAATACATTGATATAATCGTTTTATTGCGAGCCAATCCTAATTTTCCAGCTTGGTCACTGGCCGTAGTAAAAGTAGATATGAATGACGGCGTTAAAGTGAAATCCACATTTTTATCATGACTAACTCTCATTACAGGTGCACCATCACGGTCCGTAATTTGTATTATATACAAACCATTGACTCTTAATGACATAAAAAAATGCACCCATATTATGTACAATTGAACAGGTGGACGTAAAATATGTTAATAATTTACTTACTTTTTAAGTAGATTTTTAAAGTATTTTTCAATGTCTTCAGTCATTTTTTATAAAAAGTGTTAAGCAATTCTGGCGTTTATAAAAATGTTCTGATAAAATGAAGAAAAATTACAAAATGAAAACAAATCACTCCCATAATATAAACAACAGCTGTTTTAACCTAGTGATGCCAGAATGTTTATGCATACAACTTACTGGATGAATTATGTTTTATCATAGCAACCAGAGGGGATATATATTAAATGATTTCAACAGCAACGTTTCCGATACATTAAACCAATGTTTTTTTTTAATCAGGTTTGATTGTAATTTATAATTTACTTTTTAAAAGCAGAGAAAAGAAATTTTGATTTTCTCATTAATCATTTATGTCAAGTAAAATGAACTAGCTAAAGGAGTTAATTAAAAAAGGCATAAGAAATTTGATAAATTGCTCAAATTTTTATATGAAAACGAATCGATTTAGATAACCTGGGGGTTATTCTTTAATTCAAATTTGTATGTGTTATACATTGTTTTTCGAACGTCTTTTCTACCGAATCGAAATACATAGCAAGCCCCCTGTACCTGTATGTACACATATTTACTTAAAAATGTACTTAAGTTTATAAAAATTATTAAAAAAAAACCTTATTATATTATTAGTAAAACTTATTTTACTTTATAAATTTTAAGTTAACAAGAATTTATTATTTATAAGATGTTTTCTAAATGATAATTTTATGATTTACAAGATTTCCGTTTAACAATGGTACATTAAATAGTTGTTAAAACTTTTCCATTCTTATTAGGTTGTATAATAAAGTTGATTTACATTTAATAGATTCCTAATATACATTAAAAATATTTTTTATTTTCTTGAAAAAATATTTTAGGTAACAAGAGATAATCTGTTTTTCTCATGCTAGATTAAATCCAAAAATTTAACGTTTAAAAAAATTTTAAAGCCATAACAAAAGTTTTACAAATTTACTATGTCATAAAAACAATAAAAAATATAAAGAAAAATATTAAAACACCAAATATCTTTATCATAAGCCAGCGATTTTTCGAAACTGATTGGAAATATTTTAAAATTTCTCCATGTGCTGCCTCAATGTTAAGTTCGGCATCTTGAATATTTGTATCAATTCGTTCAACAATTTCCTCTTGTTCTTTTACCATGTGGGCCAGTTGTTGAAATATTCCACCTAATTCGACAATAGTTGATTCAATATTTTGCATAGTTTCAGCTCGTTGTTGTAGATAATTGTCAGATTCATCATATAAGGCTATTTGCTGTTGGGTTTGTATTCTGGCTGGTGGACCGAGCAGCGGTTGTGTATCACTCGCCGACGACATATCAATACTAACAGCTTGGTTCTCTTCACTTAGAAGTAAAGAACCCTGTTTAGCTGTCGAAGACGAAATTGAATTCGGTGATAGATAACCTTGACCGAATTGATCACGTCTAGTTTTTTGATGTTTTAGATTTTCCGTGCGAACTTCTAGGATCTGTTTAAAGTCAGTGCTCATGCTAGCTAATTTAGACTGTAAAGCTAAAACCATATTTGAGGAATGTGATATTAAATGCTTGCCACTGTTTGTACGTCGTTGATCTTTAGATATTTCCTGTAGTCGTGCAATCTGTTGATTTAATGAATTTAAATCGCCTTTAATAATATAGGTAAGTTCTTGAATCTCCTGGGGTCGATCATCAAATAAGCTTTTCTTTTTGGCCACTAGAAATAAAATTTAAAAAAAGTTGTTTAAAGTGAAAACACATTTCTTTTACTAATAAACAAATTTAATACCAGGAAATTATTATCATATTCAATAATTGAATAGTTTGAATCAAACATTAATTTTAAAAATAATTTATAACATATGCACACTATCGAAGAAAATTAGTTTAATATTTATAAAAATTATTTACTAAATGTAACCCTTAACTACATTCGCTTTTTTAACTTACGTTACTACATTGGTGGGGTAATTTTTTACCCCAATCGAATATTCTTTCTATTTTGCAAGGCCTCGCAAAAAAAAAGAAACTATTACTGTGAAATATTACATTTGTTTTTTTTTTTAAATAAAAATAACATTGTTGTCATGTCGTCATGAACTGACAATACACGAAGTTTTAAAAAATATGCTTCAGTACAAAGTAAGTTATGGAGTGCGGCGTGGGGTAAAAAATTACCCCACGAATGTAGTTAAGGGGAAATTAGATTATGTATATTTAATTAACCAAATATACAATGGCCTAGTGCGTGAGTCGTGCAGTCTAAAAATTTTTTTGCATTCGATCACCAAATTTGGAGATTGGACTTTCAGTCAAAAGATGTTCCACAGATAAAACAATATTAAGTGTTAAACATCTTGTCGTGTCGGACATAACACCAGTGGTGATACACCACACGCGTTTAATTAACATAAATTAATTCATTTATTTGTGATCATTTAAAAATATGGTATTACGATCTTAAAGAACTATTGTTTTTCAACTTAAATGATCAATTGTGTACATAGAAGATAACTACAACTTAACATTGGAGTTTAATTATTTCTGAAGCCTCTATGGGTCAATAAAAATATACGTCACATAAGCAAATACACACTTACTATTCATTTTAAGGGAATATTAAGTGTGTATTATATATGAATAAAAAAAGAATAAAGTGAATGATTAAATAAACAGTTTCCTATGCAACAATAAAAATTAACAAATAATGTTTTTCGTCTGAAAATACTCTCACACCTAAGCAGTATACAACATTAAACGCTTTTAGAGACTTTGTATATCACTTATACCTATCGTTCAAATCACTCATTTAGTTTTTTCGGTTGCAAAATATTGGGATCTACCTCGGTCTGTACTGTAGCTTTTTACTGATTCTTCTTGGTTGGGAACCATATGGACTTAAGTGCTAACGGCCTTTTTATGAAGGATATTTTTGGTTTATGGAGAGTTCATTAAAATTTTTCTATAAAATTGTAACCTTTATAAAACAAAGATATTTTTCTCATTAACATTGGCCTTAAATATTTCTATTTTTATTATAAGTTTATTTTATTTTTAATCAGGCTTGGTTGGCTTTGTAATATAGTTAAATTGGCCTAATGTGGCTTTTATATTACTATGAATGAATAATAAAATAAATAAAATAAATCTGTTCAACATTTAGAAATACACCACAAAGTACTTACACAATGTTAATTTCTCCAATTTGGCATATGTACTAGCAATATTTTTGCCAATCATCTTCGCCACCATCATAAAGTCAGAATAGCTTTGAATTTGCTTTGCTTTTCGAGGATCTCGTATATTGACAGCTCTAGATATATTACGAGATTGCAACGATCTAATTGCATTGCTGAATTCGCCCGTGCGATCTCTAGCCGCCATGACTACTACACTTTCTTTATCAAACAATTCTTCTAAATCGTCTTCGATAGCTTGAATAGGATGTTCTTTATCCGTATAACTTTTATACTCGTGTGGGCTAGTTGGTCTTGCCAATTGAGTAGATTCCTGATAACTGCCAGTCACAACAGCAGCAGCAGCACTTAAAGGTTGTTGTATGAAAGTGCGCAAAGCTTGACCTGAAGTGGCTTGAATGCGTGTTGACAAGGAACGTAAATTCCACTGACGTTCGGCTTTTCCGTATTTATCGTCCGCGTCTTCTAGAGGCACTTGATTATTTTGATATTCAAAACTATCTCCTATATGTATGGAAGATTGTTGTGGTTGCTGCTGACAGGCTGCAGTTTTCAGTAAAGGTGTTGTCGTTGTTGCTGAAGAACCACCAACAACACTGTTTGCTGGTACAAATAGAGTATTTTTTGGATAATTATTGTTGTCAAACGTATATTGATGTTGCTGCTGTGTTATTAGAGGACAACTCTCTTCCTGTGTTCCCGTAGTATCGTGTTGATGTAGACGTCGTCGTGTTTGCATCTCATAATCTACAACTGCCAAATAATGCAGAATTCTTAAACTTCATAAATCTGTTTTTTTACAAGCACTACAGCAACAATTACTTGAAAAAAATTTTTTTTTAATAAATCGCAGCAAAATTATTTGTCATGCAGTTAATTGCAATGCAAAAATCCGTGAGCCACCCTGTATTCTTGTCTTTGTACTACTACCTTTTCTGATTCGTTCGATTATTTTTAAGATTAATTACTGTTGAACACTATTTTCTTTTAGTTTCTTGTGTTACCTTTTAAAAATCAAATTTATTGTTTTAAAATGGAAATGCTAGCACAAAATTTTAGATGATTTTTTACGACAGAAACAAAAACCAATTCACCAATGAATTAATACGTGGTATAACAGCTGTCAATGAAAAATTATGACGAATAACATAGTGATGCCAAGCTTTACACTAAGCATTTAAAAATAAGAACAATATTACTGTTTACAAAACCACAAATAACTGTGGCTTAAACCACAGATGAATAATATTCATCTGTGGCTTAAACAACAGATAACTAACATTTAAATTAATGAATTTTAATGATTTATATCATAGCCGCTTTGTAATGAAAATTTACAGTTTAATCAAATTAATTTTTAGTATACCAATGAAATTAATCTTGGCTAAATATTTTAACTCCAAAAATTACCTTTTCATGTCACATGCAGTATATATAACCCTTTTTTCAAAAGCTAAAACAAAATCTTAAATTTATAATTCTCTTCTTCATTGGATGAGTACACATGTTAATCCCATGTTAATGTCTAAGTTTAGATTTTAACGTGTTGCTAAATTTATCTGGCTACACTGTATACTAATTTAAAAAATATGACATTTCGTGTTCATTGCTATTGTTTTTTCTCTTTCTAATCCTTGTTATTAATATCGCACTTGCATAAATTTTATTCCCGCTAGTTAAATAAGATAATTTTTTTTTTTAACGTGCCAATTATTGAAAACATATTTTAATTAATTAAACGAGTATTAAAACAATGACTTTATATCATTTTGGAAACTGTTTAGCACTGGTATACGTGCCATATTACATGACGTATAAATATTCCGGGTTGTAAGAGAAAATAATAATAATGATAATGTGTATAAAATATAAAAGATAATTTATTTCAGATCTGAATATGGAGCATTTTGGAAGTGCATACAGGCTGGCGGAATATATGTATTTACACAGCTGTGCAAAATGTTAGTATTAGCTACATTTTTCGACTCAGATTCCTTGAGTAGTACAACAGGAGATTATAATTTTTTGGCTGTAAGTGTATCCTACTTTGAAAAGTTAAGAAGTGGGATGAACGATTTTTTACTTACCTATTTTTTTAAGGAATTTTTACGCTGTAGTGTGGATGTAGCGGATTTCTTAGGATTTGCATTAATTTTATCCCGCATTCCTGGCAAGGGACACAGTAAATTAATAACTGCGGGCTTAGGTTGGGCTGCTGCTGAAGTTCTTCTTTCTAGAGGTGTTTTGCTGTGGGTTGGTGCTCGAGGCACTGAATTTAGTTGGATTTATATACAAAAGTGCTTGGAATCAAATGTTTTATTAGCAAGTATTAAACAAATTCACAATTTTTTGATTATAACAGGTTATTTTTATTAAATAGATTCAACATATTACTACGGCTACTTTAATTTGGCTCTTCACTCGCCACGATTTGAATAAGGCTTTGAAACCGATGGTTACTATTTTATTAGTCTTAACTAACTTTAAAGGTGTTTGGCTAGAGGGCCTGTTAAGCGTATTGGCTTTTGGACCTTGGTCGACTATTGCAGTTAAGGCTCTCGTTTCATGTTTTATTGGTTTCGTCACATTACATATTTATTCAGGCTTGGCACAGAAAATTGGTATTTAAGTGTCTATATAATTTTATTAAGTCTATTTTTGTTGTAATAATTATTTATACGAAAAAAGCAATCTATTTTCTACTATGTAAAGGAACAAACAAGAATAAAAGTAAATAAATATGTTTAAGATATAAAAATATTAAAAGTAATTGAAATCCCAGCTCTGTTAACAATTTCGAGTCACATTTTGGAATGATTTTTGGTTTAACTTATAGATTTTAAATCTAAAGATTTATATCCGTTTTTTTAATCTTTTTCTTTCCGTATTTTCAAATTTGTTCGATCTTTTGTAAACATAATTGTTTAATTCAGAACCTATAGTCAGTGCCCTAAGTCTTCGGATTTTACAATAGTTTTACCAATGTTGCAAGCTCTACATTTTTAACGTATAGGTTGCATGTTTTAGTGATACATCTAGTATTGCGGATTGATGAATAAATAATGTTAACAATTTTTAATTAAAAATTTATATAAAATTTTTTGTTTTTGACGTTTTTAGAATTACCATGAGAGTTGTATCTTTAAAGCAAGACACAATACGTCAAAATGCCATTGCTATAGGGACATCCGTAACTTAATTTTTTTATATTTGAAGACACATCAAAACATTCTCTGCAAATTTCAAACAGTTCAAAAGAAAATTATGCTAACAGTCTTTTGTTTACATATATTTTATAGCGGGCTTTGAATATAAATTCTAAATGTTAAAATCGCACCACTGTATAAAAACGTTTTCGTTTTTATAGCGAAAATATGATAAATTTTGTGTCTGCCTTTTGCAACAGCGGGCATAGTTTTACCTACACTGTAAAATTTTGTTTTTTTATGTCAGGAAACTTTAAGTTTTTTTTCAAATAAAAGATATTAAAAATCAGATTTATCATAATTCAAGTGACAAATATATTTTAAAATATGAAATATAACAAGGTAACGCATGTTATTAAAAACTATTAACAAATACAACAATATTATAAACTTTGTAAATGGAAAACAAAAACTTAACAAATATAAAATATCATGTGCTAATTCTGTATTCAAAGCGAACGAACCATTTGATTAGAAAATTTGTATAAACGCACTTAATTTATTGAGTTGTTTCTATACAGATGCTCTAGACAAATTTTTTGAAATGAATACAAAAACAGCACACATAATTTAAAAATTAAAAATTTTTAACATTAGTTAAAGTTACTTTTTATAAGTTTACCAATTAAAATATTTTGCAATTCAATTGATTCTGGAAATGTAGTTAGATTTACAAATTGCTTTTTAGATAAATCTGTAAATTACAAAAAAAAAAAAAAAGTAAATAAATAAATAAAAATAATTTAATTCGACTTAGTCTTTCTTAAACAACTTTTAAAATATATACTTACTTAAAAGCGAATTAAATCCAAGAGCTCTTTTTACTTGATTTTCTGCTAATTTAAAAAGTGTTTTAGCGGCTACTTTATTTGTTTGATTAAAACGCCATAAATTTAACAATTTCTCCATTACACTGTAGGGACGCCAGTCATTATTACTCCAAGTATTTGTCTAAATAATAAAAAAAAAATATTTATATGAAAATAAATTAATGTAACTAAAAAGACATTACTAAATACATGATACAATAGGACCTCTTTGGTCCTAATACAAAGAGGGGGGTTGTTAAAAACTACGTTTCTCTTTTTAGTACCGACCAAGTAACTATTAAAAAAAAAATTAGTTCTGTGCGTATTTTATACGCTTAACACGAACGCGTTAGAAAAATCAAAAACAAATAAAATGAGCGACTCATAAATTTTTAAACCTGCAATTCTTATTGACGAAATGAATAAATTAAAATAAAATGAGCCGTAAAGCTTAAGAAACTTTATAATTATGATACAACGGGGATTCTTTTGGATATCACAGAGAAAATAAGAATGAACTCCGATAAATCTAGGGTGAGTGTCATGATCTTTCTAGATTTTAGGAAGGCGTTTGACTCTATAAGTCACAATGTTTTGTTTGATAAACTTGCCCGACTATTTGGTTTCAGTTCTAGCGGCTGCCAGCTTATATTGTCCTTTTTGTCAGGGCGTAAACAATTCGTACAGGTAGGCCAGAAAATCTCGGGAACTATTCCGCTTTATAGAGGTGTACCTCAGGGTTCCATTCTTGGGCCACTATTATTCCTTTAATATGTAAATGATGTGTTTGGTGTGCTAACTTTTTTAGAAGCGTTTACTTATGCTGACGATATGCAGCTGCTAGCATCTTGTGTTACAATGTCCGCCCATGCTGTTGAGGAAAGAATAAATTTTGATTTGGCGTGCATTGTGAGGTGGTCCAAAGAAAACTTCTTACAATTAAACCCTACTAAATGTAAAATTATGATATTTTCTAAGCATCAAATTACTTTAAACATTGTAATTGGGAACGAAATAGTAGAAACTGTTCCTTATTTCGGCGAAAGTAAGGTGGTGGCTTTAGATATTTCCAAGGCGTTTGATAGAGTGTGGCATGGTGCACTCATATTAAAACTTATTGCTTTTGGTGTCGGTAATAGCTTCACTCGACTTATATCGAGCTTTCTCAGGGATCGCACTATACGAGTTGTTATAGATGGGATCTCATCAAACGAGTTCAAGTTAAATTCAGGGGTACCGCAAGGTTCCGTCCTTTCCCCTACCCTATTTCTTATTTTTCTTAATGACCTTCTACGTCAGACTTCCAACCCTATCTATTCTTTTGCAGATGACAGTAGCATATGCCATTCATTTTCGTTTCGCAGTAGACCAAGCCTTCAGGAAATTGGGGCTGTGAGAAAGCACATGGACGATACCCTTAATCGCGACCTTTTAGTAATTTCCGAATGGGGCCTGGCGAACAGGGTTCAGTTTAACGCTAACAAAACCCAGTGCTGTGTGCTTTCGCACAGGCGTACTGCTGAACATGCTACGTCATCTGTAATTATGGGTGATACATATATTAAGGAATCAGAAGCTCTCGATGTTCTTGGCATGAAAATTCAATGCGATGTTCGTTGGAACAAGCACATTTTTCATGTTGCAAAAGAAGCATTCAAGTGCCTAGGTTTTCTAAAACGGTGTAAGAAATACTTCACTCCATCTGATCTCCTTACTATCTATGTCACCTTTATCAGACCGAAAATGGAATACAACTCTCATGTATGGGCCGGTGCTTCAAAGTCTATTTTGGAGTTACTCGACCGCGTACAGGAGAGAGCGAAGAAACTCATCGGTGACAGTAGGGTATCCAGCTCTATTGACTCACTGGAGCATCGACGCAATGTGGGGTGTGTTTCACTGTTTTATCGTTACTACAACGGAATGTGCTCTTATGAAATCAGGGAACTTGTTCCTGAAAACCGTAATTTCATACGCGCAACGCGATCTGCATCAAGAGCGCATTCCTTTGTGGTCGATTGGCCAGTGAATCGCACAACGCATTACAGAGAGAATTCGTTTTTTAGCCGAACAGTTCGTATGTGGAATAAACTCCCTGCAGAGGTCTTTCCTGCCACTTTCAATGTGCAAAGATTCAAATCAAATGTTCACAAGCACTACTCCCTCTATCCCCCATCCCTAAACCTAATTTCCTAGTTCTGGCACAATGCATTGCATAAGTAGGGGTCATCCCCTGAGTGCTGGTCCTAATTAAAAAAAAAAAAAAAAAATAGAACGCTGGGGGTAATTTTAGATAACAGGTTAACATTTAACCACCACATAAACCTTATTATTTCCCGTATTGCTTGGATTTTGAGAAGATTGTACAATATTGCTTATTTCGTACCTTTAACAGTAAGAAAAAGGGTGGCTATGTCCTTACGCATGCCGCTTTTTAATTACGGTATAGAGATTTTTTTCTGTACATCAGCTCTAAACTTGGAAAGACTTAGAATCTGTTTCAACAGAATTACTCGTTACATTTTTAAAATTGGTTTCAGAGAACATGTTTCTCACTATCAAATAGACTTGCTTGGTTGCAGCTTTGATCAATACACTAAACTAAGACAGATATTATTCTTTTACAAAACTATCAAATATGGCTGTCCATCATATCTATCAGAAAAATTCCACTTTAGCGTCTCTAGCAGGACGCAGTCTGTGGTATGCCCTATGTATATGTCTTTGTTTATGGAAAGATCCTTCCTTGTTAGGGTTGCACGATTATGGAATACAGTTTTACAATACCAAGACCGCCATTTCAACCACTCTCTGAATACTTTTAAAAAAATTTGCCTTTCGCACTTATAAAAGACGGGTTCAATCTCTGTATATATATATATATATTTTTTTTTCTTTCGTTCCTTTAATGAAAATTGGATAATTCTATTCCTTGTTTTTTTTTTTTATTCATTGCTGTATGTTTTCACTGGCTAGTGGTATACCACTTCGCCCATGGAATATAGCAAGAACCAACTTTTCATCCTAATATACTGAGCATGTGCTGGTGGGGGGAATGGTGACTGGGAAGAGGAGGGGGAAGTTAACAGGTCTTTCTTTAACTTCTTATGTACGTACATATATGCGTGTGTATGTATGTATGAATTTTATTTAACAAAACAAATTGCTATTAATTTTATGAACTTATTTAATAAAACAATATGCTGTTAAATTTACGAACTGTCTTTATTAAGATCAGGAAGACAAAAGCTTAACAAACTAAATTTGCAACTTAGTTTTATACATTTATCAGTGGGCGTTGTAAGTAAGTAAGTATAATTCTCTTATTCTACAAATATAAACATAAAATAGAATTCAAGAAGGTGACAATTTAATTATTCTCTTATATTACAATAATTCTCTTACATTATAAAGTAAATAAATTTTATAGTAAACATTAGTTCAATTGTTACTTGAATATGAAACTGTTATTAGAGTTTTATGTTGGTAATATGAATATGTTTGGGTGTGGTGTCAGAAGATTCAAATAACAATTGGGAATTTCTGTGGTTTGTGTCGTTCTACAGTGTTGGGTAAAACTCCCCCGGACGAAGATCGGTTCTCGGGTTCAGAAGGAATCCCGGGAAGCGCAATTATAGTTTTGTTTACAATGCGTTTAGATCTAATTTTTATAGCCAAGTATAATAAAATGAACAATATTACAACTATTACTACAATATACATAGTTATATTTGTAGTTTTTTGATTAGCTTTTAGTTCTGATATATATTTTATATTTTTTATATGTTGATAAGACAGAGTTTTATATGGCAACTCTTCATCTAAATTTACTAATATTTCTTTTGAGAAGTTTAGGATTATAATGTTTTCACCATATATTTTTTTATCATACCAATGTTCCAAGATCATTATTTCACATTTTTCAAATTTTATAAGAAAGTGTCCATTTAAATTTATTGGTAAGTTATTACAATTTTGCTTAATAGTTATGTTTTTCATGTTTATAGCAAATATTAAATATGTATCAATTTCTAATACAGTTGTTATCAGATTTTTCTTAAAACTACAATTCATTTTCTTATTATTTAATATATTCTCTATACAATTATCTTTAACAAGTGTTAAGTTTTTCTTTATATTAGTGTCAAAATATATAGTTTGATTTAGGCTGAGATACCTGTAATATTTTTCATTAAGTTCTAATTCATTTTTATTTGGAATAGGTTGTACATAGATTTCATTATATGATTCAAAAGTAAGTTGTGGAATTCTTAAAATAAAAATGATATTTTTGCCGGATGTTGCCACTGTAATTTTTATGTGTTGTAATTTTTCAAAAGTTATGTCGTTTTTGATAATTTCTTCGTCAGTAGGTATGTTTTGGCTTAAAAGACCTAAACTTGATGTCCTTCTACACTATCGATAATTCTCTCTAATCTAGAAAGTTGGAATGAGATATGTCTATCTTGAATGTCTAGTCGATTTCTTTTAGAAATATTGTTTAGTAATTGGTATTCAAAATATATTTTTTCGGTCTGTTCGAAAATTTTTGAAAGTTTCGCCAATTGTTCATCAAAATGCTTATTTATTTGAATCTGGTCATTTGATTGTTCTATACGGTTGTGGTCATTAGTTTCTATTATCCTCAGTCTACTCTCAATTTCTTGTCTATCGTTGTCATCCATTGTCCCGCAAATATATTTTAGTCCTGTTCCTAATATATTGATGAGTCCTCGTTTTTGTCTTGTAGGAATTAACATTTTTAGTTCTGTTTTTTAATGTTGTACCTGGTGTTTCAAGTATTCGTCCTGTGTGTCGGTCATATTACTTTCAATGCTATCTATGTATTCTTTATATTTTGTGATGTTAAAAATGTGTATGATATTTTTATAACCTTTTATAAGTTTCCTTTGTCCCGAAAGTATAGTAATAAATCCGTTTCCGTAAGATAGGTCAGTTACGTCAATTTTCTGAGCATGTGTCACGTGAATCGCAAATGTCATCAGGATCAAACAAAACATCCAACGACCTGAAAGTATTTTTTGCCTTTAATAGCTGATCTTTATAAACATTATGGTTTTTATTTTTATATCTTTTATCGGTTATTTTTTCTAAAAGGACTTTTTCGTGCCTAGTATCTGTTTTATGTGCTCTAAAATCTTTTTTGAATTTTTCATTTACTGGCTTATCCTTTCGATTTTTATTAAGGTATGCTAAGTTTTTTTCCTTTCTTATCTCAATTGTTTCTTTAACTTTTTCGTTTTCTATAGGATTATTTTGAAAATGAATTTCTATTGGCTTTCTTTGTGTAGTTAAATGAATAGTGTTATTATAAATGAAATTTGCCTGAATGGGTAAATCAATGTTATAAATTAAGTCAGATGTTTCTTCTCTCTTTTTTAGAATCCTTATGTTTTCATTAAGACTGCTGTGGAATCTTTCTACGTCTGAGTTTCCTGTATGTCTATAAGGGGTAGTAAAATGGTATTCCACATTATTTTTCTCAAGGAAATCTTTAAAAAGAGCTGAGTTAAAACCAGGTTCATTGTCCATAATCAGTTTTTTAGGGGTTCTCATTAAGTTAAAAAGAATAGTAAAATGCTTTATTTAATTTAGTGGAGTTCTCTCCTCAATTTTTTAGCGTACTTGGAGAATTTATCAATCATTGTAATGTATGCATCCTTTGTGTCCAAGAACCATATATCTGCATGGTAGATTTTGTGTGGGGTGCTGGGAGTTTCCGTTTTCTCAAAAGGAAGTTTGATGGGGTTTCTTTCAATTTTGTAATTGCAAATCTCACAATTATTAATAACTCTAGCTATTTCCTTTCTTATGTTTGGGTAATAGTATTGCTTTTTTAATTTCAAATACGTTTTGTCTATACCAGGGTGATTGTTCTCGTATTTATGGTGTCTCATTATGATTTCTAGCAATTTTTTTTTTCCACATTCTCTAACAGTGTGTAAGTTCTATATATCCTTAGTTTTTTAATGTTTTTTAATTTAATCACTTCACTCTGAATTTTTGCGTATAATTCTTCGATATCGCAATAAATTACCAAATTTTCCTCTTTAATTATTTTAAGTATTTTTTCTACTACAATTTTATAGTTATTTGAACTCACTCCGAATTTGTATAACTTTTTATTGAATTGATTTTTTTCTTCATACGAATCTTCTTCTGTTTTTCAATTAATATTTGTCTGTTTGCAAACTGTAATGGACTTTCAGTTACCTGAATATGATCCAATCCATCATCTTGAGCGCTATGCACAGTTGGTACTGGGGAATTTTTCCTTTTTCTTATTTTCGTTTTTACAATTCTGGGTTGAATAGTTTCTCTGTCCACAATTCTAAAATTTAATTCTTCGTTTTTATGTCTTCGGAAAAAATGTCTCTTCAAACCTACTCTGCTTTCAAAACCACCACTGCAAATCTTGCACTGAAATATTTGGGCACCATGTTTTTGTTTTACGTGTTGGGTTAATACTTCTTTCCTTTTGTAAGTCTTTTGACATATGTCACATTCGAAGAGATTTATTTCTGCGTCTTTTGCAACCTTGGTTTCTGTATTTTCAATAGTTATTCTGGATAGTGCATCCGCCACCTTATTTTCTTTGCCTTGAACGTGGTTTATATCAAACTCATATTCGTTGAGCTTGATTTTCCAGCGAATTAATTTTGAATTGGGTTCTTTTAAACTGGCTAACCATATTAAAGGTTTATGATCTGTATGCAATTTAAATTTTCTACCATATAAATAATGTCTGAACTGGCCACAAGCCCAAACAATTGCAAGTAATTCTTTCTCTATTACACTGTAATTGATCTCATGTTTATTAAGTGTTCTTGAAGCAAAAGCTATAGGACCGCTATCCTGAGACAGCACAGCATCCAATGCAAAGTTACTAGCATCTGTAGTGAGAATAAATTCCTTCCCGAAATCAGGATACCTTAATACCATATCTGAGGTTAGTATCTTTCTCAACTTTTTAAAAGATTCCTTATAGTCGGTGTCATTTTCGTTGATCTGCCCGTCTTTTTTGAGTCTTAAAGTGAGAGGTTTAGCTATTTTAGCATAATCTGGGATAAATTTTCTGTAGTATCCACTCAACCCTAAAAATGCTTGAAGTTTTTTAACTGTCTTCGGAATAGGAAAGTTTCTTATACATTCTATTTTTTTAGGGTCTGCCTTTATTCCATTTGGCGTTACAATATGCCCAAGAAAATCAGTCTCTGTTTTCAAAAATGCACTTTTATTCAGCGAAACCTTTAAATTAGCCTTCCTTAACGTCTGAAATATTTTTTTCAAATTATCTATATGTTCTTGAAGGGAAGTACCAAATACCAATATGTCATCCATATAGATAACACATATCTTATTAATATAATCTCGAAGTACATTATTCATCATTCTTTGGAATGACGCTGGAGCATTCTTTAGCCCGAATGGCATACGCTTAAATTCGTAATGGCCATCATTGGTTGAAAATGCAGTTTTTTCTTGGTCATTGTTAAGTCTAATGTGGAGAAGTAATTTGCTCTTTCCAGCTTATCTAGCACATCATCAATAAGGGGTATAGGATATTTGTCCTCTCTTGTCACGGCGTTTAGTTTTCTAAAATCTATAATTATTCTCCATTCCTTGTTTCCTAATTTATCTTCTTTTTTTGGAACCACCCAAATTGGAGAATTATAAGGTGAGTCGCTTGGAGCAATTATACCTTGTTCCAACATCTCAGTTATTTGCCTTTTCACTTCTTCCTTGTGTATTTCAGGATATCTGTATGATTTTGAATAAACTGGTCTGTCATTGTTCGTAGGGATTTTATGTTTAACTTCATTAGTGAAGGATAGATCATCTCCTTTTTTGTAAAAAATATCAGAAAACTCATGTAACAGTCTTTTAATTTCGATTTTCTCTTCTCTATTTAAATGTTCTAATCTTAGTTGTTCTTTTATTCCCAATTCATCCAAATGATGTAATTCGGGTAGCTTTTCTATTTCATTTCTTTCTTTTGCAATATCGATTTCGTGTTTATCTTCATTTTGTCCCTCAAAGTACAAAGGTAATTCTTGGTTATTTATAATTATACTTTTTTTCTCATAATCTATAATGGAATTATTATCGCGTAACAATTTTGATCCAAATATTCCGTTAAAAGTGGGGTGAAAACTACAAATTTTAAATGTTATATCTTTTCTTAGTAAAACTTGAAGGGCATTCTTTTTTATTTTTGCCTCTTCTCTTATTTCTAAATCTCCTGAAGCAGTTTTTATTTTTAATGGAGTTTCCAAAGCAAAGATTAAATTCTTTGGGCAATGGTCTCTTTGAATAAGGTTTTCCGTAGAACCTGTATCTATTAGGATTCTTGTTGCTCGTCCATTCTGTCTGAACAAAATATAGGGTAACTTGAGTTCGGTGGGTCCTTCGTTTTGGAGGCCATACAGGGAAAATTTTGCGAGGATTGCTTATTTAAAAAGTGGTTTTGTCTGGTTTGTCCACTAATGTCCATTGGTTCTGGTCTAGGGAGTTCGTTCTGTCTTGGGAAATTGTTTTGTCTTTGAAAATTATTAAATCTAGGAAAATTGTTCTGTCTTGGGGGTAAATTATTCTGCCTAAAATAGTTGTTTTGTCCGGAGTAGTGATTTTGATAATAAGTATATCGATGATGGGGATTTTGTGCTTTGGGATTATGTTTTGAAAATTGATTTGATTTTTGTGCATAACTTTTATAATTATTTTCCTTAATTTTGTTTTTCTCACTTGTCAATAAATTGGCCTGACCTAGTTCATGCAAGGCCATTTCTAAAGAATTGGGTTTCAGAGCACACAAAACTGTTTTTAAGTTTAAAGGCAACTTATTAATAAACACTTTCAAAGCCGTATTTTTATTATGTTCTATTTCGGAATTATTTCCGTCAAGTCTATGTCTTTGATTCAATAAAGATAATTTAGCTTGGATAAAGTTATAAAATTGGAGAACATCGTCCCTAAATTGAGCATTTCTTAAATCATCGTATAACTGTTCAGCTGAAGCCAAACCGCCAAAATTATCCTCTAATAAATTTTTTATTTCTTCCCATCTTGTAAGATGGGGATGTATATCTAAAACTACTCTAGCCCTACCCTTAATTTTACCTTTAATTAGTGACAGGAACATTCGCTGCGCTTCGGGTGTGTACTGCTCCATCATCGGGATCACATTATTTATACTTTCCAGGAAGGGGTATAGCTCTTCCTTTTTGCCATCAAAATCTTGTGTTAGTCCCAGGAATTTTAAGGGGTCAATCTCTCTACCTATCTGCACCTGTTGCTGCTGTATTTGTTGTTCTTGTTGCTGTTGCAGCAACTGTTGTTGACGTTGTTCTTGCTGTAATTGTTGCTCCATTTTTTCTAGTTGTCCTCGGTTATTCTCAAATGTTTTTCTCCTTCTTTCAGATCTGTATTTTTTAATATCCACCTTGATGTTTTTATTTTCAATTAGAGCACTTTTCAACTTGATTTATTTTATTTATTAATAAATGTTTTATTCAGCTAATTAATATTCATTTAGTTAACTCAATGCGTTTAGTGTTTCTGCTTAAAGCTTATTATTTTATTAAATGTCCTTTTTTTATTTAAGTTTTTTTATTTTTATTTTTTACTTTTTAAATTTTGTTAATTAGGGAAAACTTATTCTTTATTTTCAGAAAATCTTTTTTCACTTCAGTTTTTTTATATTCTTAGATACTTAGACCACTTTAAATTAAAATATTTATATATATATATATATTTTATGTGATAATTCTGGAGGGACCCTTGGGTATCGCAGAATTTAAGTTATTTTTATCCTTTTCGTAGGATTCTTTTTTTCTCGGGATAAGCAATTTATTTTTGCTTATCCTACCGACTGCGCCAATTTCATTTAACAAAACAAATTGCTATTAATTTTATGAACTTATTTAATAAAACATTACGAACTGTCTTTATTAAGATCAGGAAGACAAAAGCTTAACAAACTAAATTTGCAACTTAGTTTTATACATTTATCAGTGGGCGTTGTAAGTAAGTAAGTATAATTCTCTTATTCTACAAATATAAACATAAAATAGAATTCAAGAAGGCGACAATTTAATTATTCTCTTATATTACAATAATTCTCTTACATTATAAAGTAAATAAATTTTATAGTAAACATTAGTTCAATTGTTACTTGAATATGAAACTGTTATTAGAGTTTTATGTTGGTAATATGAATATGTTTGGGTGTGGTGTCAGAAGATTCAAATAACAATTGGGAATTTCTGTGGTTTGTGTCGTTCTACAGTGTTGGGTAAAACTTATGCATGGACTTATGTACGTATTTATGTGCATGTATAAATTGTATTGTTAGATTAAGATATTTTGTCGAAATGAATTGTATTTTAAAATATTTTTTTCTTTAATATCATACACTTTAATACCTTATTGGATAATTTTCATTTATATATACATATATGTAAGCTTCTATATTACTTTGTAGTCTAGTCAATTTGGCCCACTGGGCTTACGACATACATATACTAAATAAATAAATAAAATAAATAAAAATACCGAAAAGAAGTAGAGTATCCACGTGTTATAAAACAATCTTCACACCATTACTGCTTTCACCCAAATAACACAAGAAAAATCGTAAACATTGATACCGACGAGGGAACATCACATTAGGAAACATGAAATATCCAAACATTTTGATAGTTCAATAAATATAAACTTTAACGTGAAACACTCGAGGGGACATTAAGTGGAATATGCTCCATAAAATGAATGAGCGAAATTCATTCCTTTTTATTTTTTAAAATTGATAAAATTATGTTTAAATTAAACTCATTAAAATCAAAGTTCAAAATAAAAATGCTATATGCAAAGATTTCCTGTAAGCTAAAAAACTGCTCAAGAATATTTAACTAAGCAAAAAAAAAAATCAACAAAATACTAAAATTTAGAATTTACAAAAAAAAAAAAAAAAATAATAATAATAAAATATAAAATAATTTAATTATTTATTTTAATTTAAAAAGTAGGAAACAAAAGTCCGAAAAAATAAAAAAAGACTACAATTTTAACAAAATAATAATAAAAATATTCAAAACTTTAAATTAATATATCAAAATTATTAAAATCTATAAAAAATTCGCCTGTATCACAAAAAATAAAAAGATAAACAAATTCTCATCAAAAATTTCGTGAAAATAAAACGACAATAAAAAACAAGTTAAAGTGCTATATTCGGATATGCCAAATCTTATTTACCTTTCAAAGTGTATTTAAATTTAGTAAAGTTACTCCAAACAAAAAACAAATATTGAGGATAAAAAAATCACATAAAAATGTCATCGGCATTTAATGGGTTAAGCATTTTTTGAAAGTTCTCTTCAAAAGCTTTTACATGATACTCATTTTGATATCTTAAAAAATTAAAAGTTTTGAGGCCCATAGCTCGGAAAATATGGACGAGCGCCAATTTTTTCACTGGATATATATATATATATTTTTTTTATTTATTTTATTTTTTTATTTATTTAGTTTAAAATAGTAGTATTAAGAATACTTTATAAAAAGCATATAATAATTTTTGACCAATTAATTAAATTAGCTCTAATAACAATTATTTTTAACATAAGTTATACATTTTCTTTTAAAAATATTTATATTCTCTTCATTTTTTACTTCATTAGGTAATTGATTAAATACTTGTAGACCCATGTAAAGCAGACATCTCTTCATTGCGTTGGTTTTAGCTCGATGTATTCTGAAATCATTTGCATTTCTGAGGTCATATGGTTGAATTTCGTTGACATAAGTCAGTTGTTGTGTTAAATATTCTGGAGCCTTTCCTGTTTTCATTTTGTGGATAAACATACACGTATTCAGTTGTAGTCTTTGTCGTATATTAAGCCATTGTAACATATTAAGCATGAATTGTATAGGGGTATATCTGTTGCATTTAATTATTGACCTCATAGCTTTATTCTGTAGTTTTTGTAACCTTTCTATCTGAGCATTTGTACAGCATGTAAAAAGTATTGTTGAACCGAATTCAAAATGTGGTTTAATAATTGTATTGTATATATTTATTGCTGTTAATATTGAAATTTTATTTTTTATTCTTTTAAAAAAGCAAATTTTTTTACCAATTTTTTTACAAATATAGTCCACGTGATCTTTAAAATTCATATTTTTATCTATTATAAAACCGATGTATTTAATTTTTTCCACTTTTTCTATTATTTTATCATTTATTTTAAAATCTGTATTATTGTTCATATTTATTTCCATAATTTTAGTTTTATCTTCGTTAAGTTTTAGTTTATTCATTTTTAACCATTTACTTAAGTTTACTATATCACTATTTAATTTAATCTTACATTCTTCATCAGTTTCTGATATATTATATATGAGAGCATCATCTGCATATAGTATAATTTCACATTTTTGAAGCACATTAGGCATATCATTAATATATATTATAAACAACAGGGCACCAAGGATTGACCCTTGCGGAACTCCATATTCATTATTAATTGCACTTGATTTTACACTATTAACTCTTGTTATTTGATTTCTATTTGCCAGGTATGATCTAAACCAGTTTAATTCTTTATCTCGTATACCATAATTATATAATTTTTGTATCAAGATGTTTCTATCTATAGTTTCAAATGCCTTTTTAAAATCGAGAAATATTGCCATTATTTTTTCGTTTTTGTTTATATTTTTTCAGTTATTGATAACGTAATTTACAGCCGTTTCACAAGAATATTTTTTTCGAAATCCTGATTGATATTTTGATAGATTATTGTTTAATTCTAGATATTGTTCAAGTTGATTTTTTACCACTTTTTCGAGGATTTTTTCACATAATTTTATATATATATATATATATATATATATATATATATATATATATATATATATATATATATATATATATATATATATATACACTGGTTGACAGCTAATTAGAAACGCAGTTTTTATAAAAGAGCATGGTAATCATTATTGAAGTTTTTGCAAATTTACCGTTATACTTCTTGTTTAAAATAATTGTATTTTATTTATCACTCTTTTTGTCTTCATATGAACTCAGTTTTGTTGTTTTTAATTTTAAAATCCGTTACAATTTTAGAAAGTTGTTTACATATAGTTTAGTAAAGTCACAAATAGGTGCGACAGCTAATTAGAAACGAGTAATTTTTTATACAAATTTTATTTGTTTATATCTATTTAAATAAATTTAATATCTTTCTACGGTAAGTAAATTAAATTAAAAGTTTTTCTGATTAATAAGGAATTATAATTCTTAAGATTTATGATGGGAAAAGCAAAAAGTTGTACTCCTGAAAAACGGAGCGCAATTTTTGAACTTTGGAGGTCTGGCAAATCTTATAGACAAATATCTGAGTTATTGGAGTGTTCCAAAAAAATGGTATTTAATGCCCTCCAGCATATTAAAAAAATGAGACTGTAGCCAACGTTCCACGGAAGAAGAGACCCAGAAAAACAGCAGCGCATACCGACCGAATAATAGCACAAATTTCTAAATCCGACCCAAAGAAGACATCAGCGGACATTCAACGGGATATTCAGGAAAATTTAAATGTCACGGTGTCTAAGCGGACTATTGCACGTCGTTTGGTGGAAGCGGAGCTACATGGAAGAGCAGCACGAAAGAAGCCACTTTTGACTAAAATTCAAAGAAAACGACGTGTTGATTTTGCCAAGTCCCATTGGAACTGGAGTGCCAGCCAATGGAAATATGTGCTTTGGAGCGATGAAACCAAGATTAATCGCCTTGGTCCTGATGCTCAGAGGTACGTTAGACGCCCCATTGGCCAGGAATATAATCCTCGCTACGTTTCACGAGTAGTGAAGAATGATGGAGGATCTATTATGGTGTGGGCATGTTTTTCCTGGAATGGCGTTGGCCCAATTCACAAAATTGATGGGATATTAAATAAGGAAAAATACGTAGAAATCCTGAATAATGTGATGCTCCCATGGGCTGAGGAAAATTTGCCTGTAATCTGGTAATTTCAGCAGGATAACGATCCGAAGCACACGGCGAGGCTCACAAAAAAATTCTTCAATAATAATTCTATTAATGTTTTGGAGTGGCCATCGTCCAGTCCCGACTTAAACCCCATAGAACATCTATGGGGGGACGTAAAAAGAGCCATTAGTGGCAAAAATATTACAAATATGGCGGCTCTTTTTGATGAAGTAAAAAAAGCGTGGGAGGCAATACCTGTAGAGCGATGTCGACGTTTAATATTATCAATGCGGAACTGATGTGAGGCAGTCATAAAGCAAAAGGGCTTTGCAACAAAGTATTAACGAAAAGTAAGTAAAATAGCTTAATTTTTTTTTTGTCTCATAATGTGAAATCGTTTCTAATTAGGTGTCGCAGATATAATTACCAAAATAGAATAAGTTCGCAAAATTTTTTTAAAGAGTAAGAAGTATTTTAAGTTTTACTTTATATTTTTTTAATATTTAATACAATTAATTAAAATAATATGAAATAAATGAATATTTACTTTGTTTTTTAAAAAGAATTGAGTTTGTTTTTTTTAATAGAAGCGTTTCTAATTAGCTGTCAACCAGTGTATATATATATATATATATATATATATATATATATATATATATATATTTTTTTTTTTTTTTTTTTAATTCTCTATCGCCCCATATATTGTATTTTTGATTGAAGTTACTTTATTGATCCCAATTATATGGAAATATTAGAGGCAGGCGTACTGTTTTGGCCACTGCATTAAAGGACATGGACCGATCCTGCTCATCTAGTGTCTTGGCTAAGTTGATTTCAACATTAACACTGACAGACATCACTCAAACGACTTCGTTATGCATAAGAACTCAGAATATATATACTTTATGGTGTCGGAATAAATATTGTAGAAATTACAAACGGAATGACAAACTTAGTTATACCATTTTTTCCACTTTTTGTAGTGAGGGTATAATAATAATTTCGAAAAATCGAGAAAATTATAAAATACTTACCGTTTTCACAATGCAATAATCAACTGGAGCAGTTGGTCCCTCTTGGTATTCATTAAAATTATAGTCATTAATTTTATTTGTGTTCGCATTGCATTTTTTATCAGCTTTTTGATTTCTTGATTTACTTACACATTGTTTCTTGTGCCTTTTTTGAAGGGCATCTTCGAAATATATCCACTTGGGATATATTTCAGATGCGCAATTCTCGTTATAATTAATTTTGAAAATTTCACGTAGTAAATTTAAATAATCCTTTTCAAATTGTTCTCGTGAAATATTAAATTTTTGTTTAAGAGATAATGAAAGATTAATAGATCTGTGGTTAAAAAAATGTCTTTAATATTACAAATGCAAATTGTAATTTGTAAAAAAATATTACCTTCGATTGAATCTAGTTAGTAGTTCTAAAGCTGTTTTATTTCTTTTACTTTTGTATGCTTTTAAAACGTTTTTTCTGGAGGTTCTTGCCAAACCTTCAAAAGTTTTCATTACTTCTATAATTTCCGACATTTCAATTTTAGTACACTCATCAATAATTAAGTTATTTATTTTCTTTTTTGCTCCCACAAGTTTAGCAGTTGGTTTCTTTTCAATAACGCACATGTCTTCTTTTTTAATTATATTTGTTCCTATAAAACCGCCATTTTGTTGTAAAATATTCGTATTTTCTATAACTCTTTTATCAAATGTATTGTGAACATGAGTAGGATCACTTGACCTATAAATGTAGGGAATTAAAACAAATCTACTATAAAAAATGTCAAATTATAAATATACCCTTTTGCCGGAGATGCTACTAAAATATCATTATTATCATGTGGCTCATATGATGAATCTAAACAATAAGTTATTTTTTATTTTTAAAGTGAAACAAATTTTTTATTTACATAAATACCTACCATTAATAAAACATCCCTTTTTTATGGGAGATTCTTGACCACAAATTGACTTGAAATAAAAATTTAACCATTAAATTTTCACATAAAGGTAGTATTTACAACATACGAAAATGTTGGTTGCAGAAAATATATTCTTTAACAATTATTCGTAAAATTCGAAATGCATACATACCTTTCGTTTTGTTGGCGTTCTTTTATTACTATGAAACATTGTATTGTCTAAAAATAAATGAATTTTACAAATGCATTTACATATGTAAATGTTCACAAAAAAAAAAAAAAAAAAAATCTTTTTACCTCCAACAAAATTAAAAAACTCCGTTATTTCTTCGTGAGTAGCTTCACCAAATCCACTATCTTCGTCTAATACATCTGGCGCATTATATGTTGTGGCACTTATTTCGCGTATTGTTATTTCACGGATTTGATATTCTGTTATTGTACTAGAAAATGGCTGAGAGGACTTATCGCAGGAAGTAAAAACAGATATATTGTTACAGTTATTAAAAACAAAATTTTAGAATTTACCTCTGCCAATGATTTTTGCAATGGCTCTTGTGTAAATTTTTCAAAATCGTCTAATAGTTTAGTATATTTAGTTTCGCTCAATGTTAAACGACGTTTTTTAACTTGTTTGTGAGATGTGACACTTTAAATATCGCAAGTATTAAAAGTAATGATTCTAAGTTGAAAGTTTATTTCATACCTTGATTTTCTTTTACTGGCTTCTAAATGTTTAACGTTGTAATTACTACTGCGCGAGCAAAGATCTTGAGATAAACCTTAAGGAAATTTAATTTTATGATAATTTGAATTTAATGAATTTACGTACTAATTGGTGAAACGAACTAGCAATATGTAAATGCTAAGTATAGATGTGTATGTATGCATACACATAAGTCTGCTCAACAGCTTTTAACCGTAGTTATTAAAAAAAAAAATTAAATTATTTTTAAAACGTTTCGCATAACGCAGGTCATCGTTAATATTTGAACAATATGGGTGTTTTTTTATTTTCGTTAAAACGAAATAAAGGTTTCCATGAACGGAAAAACAGAAAAATATATAATAAATTTTTGTTTTCATACAGGATACAGAGTAAATTAAAATATTTGTTCCCAGCTGTCAAACATTTAAGGGTGGGCAAGGAATTGGGCAAGAAGTCCCAAAGAGAGTTGGGTACAAAAAGCATAATTTTAAATATTGTAAACAAGCATGTACGTACATATGTACGTGTATACAGAATTTCCGATTAGAAGTCATACACATACATTTATATATAATTTCATACATATTTTTTAAAATAGTTTTCAGTAATCCTGCAGAAAAACAAAATATCAAGGAAAAATTGTGTGTTATTTTTAACACAACCAAATCGACTAAACATTAAAACAGTATTTAAAACCTGCCTATTTGTAAAATCTTTTGCATATCTAAACACAACTTACGGAGTAGTGAATTGACCTGTTGATGGTAAATTTTTAATGTACCAAACCATATATTGCTAACAGCACGAAATGGTATACGGGGTTTCGCTACAGTGCATTGCATTTCATCATCCTTACTGATACACTGAGTACTTTCGTTTAACACTAAGCACAATTTTTCACTAAAATAAATTTTGAAAAGTTAAAATTTTAATTTAACTATTTGAATATTTACCATGTCCTAGCAACATTTATATTTTCTATGTTATACTTTCTTAATGATTTTGACAAGCATTGAGATCCTGATAATCCTGCTTGCCAGCTAGGAGCAAATAAATCCAAATCATATTGAGATGTCATTAAAGTTTGACTAATAGACATTTTATATTTAAAGGAAGGTTATAATAAAAATATTAACAACGTAATTATTCGAATTTATTTCCTTTTTCATTAAAAGGCGGCAAAACAGGGAGCGCAAAGAAAAAAATATTCAGTCATAGTTGGAAATTTAAGTACTCATAATAATACAGGGTTTTATTTTTAAGGCATTTCAGTAGCAAAACCTAACGCCGTTTGAATTGTGAGTCACTCTGAGTTATTAGTTAATATTTTTTGTATTAACAGAGCGGGGTTCTCTGTGATTCTAAGCATTTTTGTATTTTTCTTAAGAAATTGTTAAGGTTTTTAAACAAATTTTGCGTTAACTTTACTTTTAATAAATCCTCAAAACCATTGTTTAAAATTTAATTATGGTAAGTGTATGTTTTTTAACAAAACTTTGTTGCATACATCACAGTTTGAGTAAATATTTTTATACATCAATGACTAATGGTTTGTTTTTATTTTAATTGATAAGGTGTGTTATTTGTATCTATAATAAAGAATCGTTTTCAGTTTTTGGCGTATCTGTGTATTTTTTGTAAAGTTGATATTAAATTATTGTTGTTTTGTAGTGTTTTTTATTAATTGTTTTTGCTTTTGTATATTTTCCGGTTTCTTTTAGTTTCTATAGTTTTAATTTTCTTGTAAACTTTTTTACAGGGTGATAGCAAAATATGTGATATAAGTGATAATGTTAGAGATGAATTGAAAAAATTTCGTTTTCGGAAAACTACTTCAAATTCGGCATTAATATGTAAGTATAAATCATCAATTAAATTGACCGAAATTAAATTTTGTGGTGTAAAATGCAATTTTAAGTAATTTTTTACTTTATTGTTATTTTTAAAACTGCATTTTGCACTCCGTAGGCAGCTTTTTGGAGAAGTGCCCAAAAACTAGAATTGTCCCTCTTGTTGTCAGTTATTTAATATCATATAGATACTTTATCTTTTATAACGTTATTAATTTTTATGTTTAAACATACATTTTTGATAATAATGGAAATATCCACACAAATTTAAATATATAATTTAATATTGTTAATTTTTTATTTTACTTAACAGTAAAAGTTGATCGAGAAAAACAATTGGTAGTGCTGGATGATATCGTAGATGATATTTCTCTTGAAGAATTGCAAGAGCAATTGCCAGGCCATCAGCCTCGTTATGTTATATACACCTACAAAATGATTCACGATGATTCCCGCATATCATATCCAATGTGTTTCATATTCTATACACCAAGAGACAGTCAAATTGAATTGCAAATGATGTATGCTTGCACAAAGAGTGCGCTTCAAAGGGAAGTAGATCTTACCAGAGTCTACGAAATACGTGAACTGGATGAATTGACAGAGGAATGGCTTAAGGAGAAACTTAAATAAAATAGAAGTACAAGATTATTTTAAATTAAAAATATAAGTATGAAAAAGACAACAAACAAAGCAATGCTTTAAAATATATTAAAAGCTAATATACATATATGAATGTACACATTGTAAAATGACCTCCATATACCAACGATAACATACCAAATTAAACTTTTTGATTTAAGTTTAACTACTTTAATGTAGCAAAAAAAAAAAAAAATAATAATAATAATAATAATAATAATAGTTTAATTTCCCTGTTTTTTAAATATTTGTGTATTTATTTTTAATAACTTTATATGGCCCATAAATAATTTTTCAAATTTTTCTATTTTCTTATCATTTGAAATTTTTTTCTATTTGCATTTTATGTAAATTTTGTGTTTTAATATTGTAAACGTTAGTTTTATTTTAAGTTTATTTCATTAACAAAAAAAGCTGGGCTTGCCAAATTATTCGAATATTGAATAAATTTTTTATACTATAAAGTTTGTAACTAATTAATATAGAAATACACAGTGAAATATGAAAAGCATATAATAATTTTTATATGTAAATGAATAAAACCAACAAGTTTTATAAAAAAAAGAATTATATTTATGTACATATACATATATATTTATTTTTAAATATCTGCCGTAGTAATAAAAAGAAATTTAAATTTACCAACTATTTCATGTAATATTAAGTTTTAAAATGGATTTGTAAACAAAACGGCAAGGGAAGGGAATAAATTATTTCTTATTAGGGACATAATTTCTTATGAAAACAAAAAAAAATTTTTATTTTAAATTTTCATAAAAACTGGGTTATACATACATATGTGTATGCATTTTGAGAATAGAAAAATGCTTAAGAGTTTAAAATATGTATGAACTTTTTTGGCAACACTTCGTATTTATTTTTTGCCATCAAAAATGATGTTCAGAGCCAGTGTTCAAATCCAAAAACAACAGAACTTATTAAAGGGTTGTATTCAATACCTGTGTCAGCTTTCTGTAATCCTTCGTTTCTACGAACCGTCAAATTGGTATTAACATCATGTCGCACAATTCGGTTAATGTAGACCCTCAATGTTCATGTTTCGTTATGTGCAACAATCGTTTGCCGAACATTTCTCTGAGCAATTATGTTCGACACCAAATGTGACTTACTGCCGATTTCTCTATATTCGAACGAATACTTATTTCGCATACTTGTATTGAAAGCAAAATATAAAAAATTGTTTTTGTTTTTAATATAAATATATGAAAGAAATGTTCGTTCGCATGTAGAGAAACCGGTAATTAGAGCCGTTTTACATGACTAGTTTCATTAAATTTTTGTTTGTTGGCAAAAGACAAAATGGCATTGCTTGTATTGTCAGGGAATGTTTTTCACTTTCTTTGTGTACGTTCGCTGCATACGTTCTGTTGTTTGTGTATTATGTATTTGAAAGCAAAATATAAAAAGTCCAATGCTATTAAAAATTACCTAGTGTATGGACTCGTTGAAACTTTTATAGAAAATTAAAAAAATGGCATGAAAAAATGCCAATTTGTGAAATGACTCTCTATTAAGAATTAACGCCGCCTATTAACTAAAATTGAGAACACTTTCTTTTTAAAAACATTGAAACAACCCTGACGACAAACAGAAAATTTTGCTTAGACAGAACATTACCATGAACACATTTTCGCCACATACAAGAACATGAACAAATTAATACCGTTGTTCTGTCGGCGTTATGTACATGTTTTGTTAATTCAGTGAAGACGTAGGGTGACTTCAGTAAAAAATTTCTCAAATGAAAATATTACAGTCCAAATGATTTTTATCACAAATATTTTTATATTAAATTTGAATTTTCTAGCAACGTCCAAAATAAATGAATTCACTACTGCTAGGACCCGGTACTTGTTTTCGCCATGTTGAAGCTGTTGTGTTTCTATTAGATCATTTATAGATAGCACATTACTAATATAATTTTTTTGTTTATAGAACATTTTAATAGATGGTATTTTGAAAGGTATTTTGAAAATTCGGAGCACAGGTAACTATGTTTACAAAAGTATTAAATTCTATTTTGTAACAATATTAAAATTATAATGATTTGTTGGGGTTTTATATTTGGAAAATGCGTATCAATTATTTAATCACTGTATTAATATATGCCAACGCAAAAAGAAACAATGTAATTTCGAATTAATCATATAACGTTATCGTAAACATTTAATTACTTGGCATCACTTTTACTTGATTATATTTGATTACTTCTACGTGTTCCTTTTTAACCATTTAATTTCACAATATTTCATTCCAAACCGTTTTACTCGCTCTAGTCAGTTGTTATCTCAAAGAACTAATCAACAAAACGTAATCTATAAAAGTTGAAAAGTGCGACTGAAATTTTTTTAGTTAATTATTATCATAAAATATCATAAAGCGGCTTAAGTAATTAGAAAAATAAATATCAAATAAAACAAAAATATTAGATATGCAAAATTAGTATAAAATAAAAAAAGTTGGTTGAAAGACTTAATAAATTCCGATATAAAATTTCAGGTGATATATCCAAGAAAAAAGTGCAAAAAACAACTACAAAAGAAGCACAGACCTAAGCAAAGAATGCAAAGTGTAGTTAGCGAGATGGAAATAAAGTTTTAGAAATTCCAAGAAATCTTGTTACAGCTCCTGTCTGTTTTTCGTTTTTAATGTTTTTGATTTATTTCTTTTTAAAAGTTTCGTTTGTTGCAAATGCAACGTAATCAATATTAACGCAGAAAAAAAAAAAGAAAAACAGCTACAAACCAAATGTAAGTTCTATTATAAAATTTGTATTTGCCTTGTATTAGATGTATAGTTATTTTAATTATTTTTTCTCTTGGAGGACAACCTTTGCCCCAATGTAATTTACTTTGTTTCTTTGGCTTATTTCAGTTAGTTACGTGTTGTCAATCATCAAAAGGAAAAGTTAATAATGGGATATTAAGTTGGGTGGGATGTTTTATCGAGACTGCACAGCGAGTAGGCTAAAAAGGAGTGTATTTAAGGAAAATAAGTTCTTGTACTTGTGTACAAAACACGTATAAACCTCTACGTTCTTGAGTAGAAAAATTTGGTTGCCTTATATTATAATCACACATACCTAGACGACATTCAACTGTTTAACTTGGTTTATCTTTTCGCAAGTTAATGTATCAAAATTTTAATTTGGGAAAAATACCTAAATGCTATTAATTTTATAACATTTATTCCATTTATATTATTATTAAAATACGTGATTTATTTTCGTTAATACAACAGCCGTAACCTTGAAGTTAGGAGGCCACGGCTATCGTTCTTTTCGTTATGTTTTTTACAACATTCCCTATTATTACAATTAACTGCCTGTTTGCTATCAGTGTTTAAAAAAATATTTCTTACAAAAAACCTTAACGTCTTTTATGCAGACAGTGTCTGTTATATTTGTATTATCAGTTGTTTTTTACTTTGATTCCTTAACTTAAATTATTGCTGTTTGTTTTTTAAATTGTATTCTTTTGTTAAATTTTATACTTGTAAGAGTATTAACAATATTACCTACTTATCAAGGGTTTTTTTATTTTGTTGATGTTATTCTTATTCGTTTTTGGGTGTATTTTTTTTTAGCAGTACGACCAGCTTTTGTTATCGCTTCAAACAGATGAGTAATTCATTATTAAAAATTTATTGTAAAATTATAAATGTACATATACTTACTTGTGTTATAAAAATAAACAAATAGCTTTCTGATATGTTATTTTTTTTGCTTTGTAGAACCGAGTTCTGATGAAATATTAAGTTTATATAGGTACTTATGTACTAACTTGAGTTAAAGTATATATGGGCTAAATCAATTTACCACAGATGCCCGAACAAAAACCAAAATAGTGGTAGAAAAGTTTTATTTATAGCGGAAACTAATAGAAAAATCGACGACCATCCAAATTTTTGTATTAACTGACAACCAAAATTGTTAAAAATTCTATATTTGGCTCGTTCAGATAATACTGTAGACTTATGATCTAAACACATAGACCACTGCGACCTACAGACTAAATTCTGTCAAAAGCAAAATACACACGTTTCATATGAAGCCGATTTTTTTGGAGGCATCTCAGCTACATGACTACTAGACTACAACTGTCGCTGTCGCAAATTTAAACTAATTTCTATTTTTAGTTACGACAATTGACAAATAAAGTGTTGGCACCTTACGAAGAAAGCTTTGAAACAAATCAGCTTGAATGTTTTTAACAAATTATATTTATATACATTTAAAAACAAGTTATTTTACCTGAAATACACATGAAAGGTACAAAAAAATATTTTTGGGCCAGACCTGTTTAAATAAATTTTTTTATTTATTCGCTTTTCCTTTTGACCATATTCAGTTTCTTCTATGTATCACTTTCTTAAATGAGTGATTTTTTGTTAAGGCAAAAAAGTTGAAGTGGCAACATTGAAATATGTATTTATAAAATAAACAGCTGTTAATATGTTTCAAGCTACGCCTTCAAAAAAATTAAGTAGCGGACTGCACGGCAACATATGAAGTCAACTGCACCTGTATCCATTACGCTGCGTAGTTTCTTGTGGTTTATGTGTTTAGTGCATTATTCTGAAAATTCCATAAAGCTAAATCTCTATTGCTAAAAATTAAAAAAAAAACTATTTAACGTTTTTTGGCTAAAAATGCTATTTTGTAATACCTTCTTGCAGTAATATATTTTTAACTTTATAGCGATCGAGATTTAGATTTAGTTACGAGAATTACAGAATAAGACTGCTGGTGTCTTAGAAGAAATTTCAAAAATTCCTAATAGGCTCAATACAAAGCACAAACAATTTTTAATCCCATTAAGAACCAGTAAATTTTTTAAAATAAAATTGATACAATCCTATATAAATCTATTTTATGTTAGTAACCCCAAATTTATTAACATAAGTATAACACACAACCTTTCCTCTTCACTAGCCATCAACTTGGCACATAAATTTGGCTGATGAAGACTTTCAATGTTCATGTTTCGTTCATGTTCAACCATCGTTGGCCGGGCATTTTTCAGAGCAATGATGTTTGCCATTAAATATGACTTTTGTTATGAATTCTCAATTTGGAATTAACTCAATCTATTGATCGCACCGTTGATCTCTCATCCTTGTTAAAAACATTAAAACAAGTTTACTGACGACAAACCGAAAATTTTGCTCAGTCAAAAAATAGGCATAAACACATTTTTGCCCCATACAAAAACATAGAAAAATTAATACCGTTAACGGCGTTATGTGCATGTCTTGTTCAATTTGATGACTAGTAGAGACGTAAGGTAACAAACAATTGTCTGTTCCTCTGCAAATATCCTATACAAAATCATAACGACATCTGCATAGGCCACTATCTTTCTCCCCCTTATTTCAAACTCTCGGAAAATAAAACTATATTCCTATAACCGCGGTTATCGCAGGAAGTTTTCTAAAAGTGATACAAAATGTAGCTTTCTGAAAATAAAGTTACACATAAAAGTCGTTTTCAAACATAAAATAAGGTAATTCTAAAACACCGCTTTATGTCATCGCCTTGATTGAGCCGTTCATATTTGAATTTCCATTATTTGGAATAATACCGTGAAATATTATACACGAACACTTGCTAAAATTTTTTGGCTCGGACTCAGTGGTTTTTTCTAACGGCATATCAAGTTTTTTTTTTTTAATTTTAATTTTCAGTTCTGTTGTTGTTGACGAATTATTAAGAAAACACTGCTAAATTTAGATTAGATTAATATTTAAATGTTCGAACTTTTAAATAATTTTTTAGGAAAAAAAAAATTATCAGGTAAATTTTTCATGTCAACGTTGCAAAAAAAGTGTATAGAGGGAGGCTGCTTTTTATATTGTATATTCGTCCTCTTGAGGATTTTTTTTTGTAGGAAAAGTGGGAATAAGGAAGTTGCAATGTCTCGATAACAAGATTTTTTTATGATGCACTTGCAAACAAGGCGGAAAGTTCCTACAAAATTAGAAATCGCAAAATTAGTTGAGGTTTAGAAAGTCTCACAAAAAGTGACACACTTTCAAAAAATGATTAAATTGTGATTTTAGTCGACGAACGATGTAAAAGCTCGCTATCATGATAATGTTTTCAACGTCAATCACTTTCACCATTCTTGTTGAGGTCTACTACCCACACCATCAAGAAGCTTTAGATATTAAGATCCTACCATGATTTCCTGAAACACAAAACTGTAATATAAATTTGTAAAATATTTATTAGTATCGCTTTTATTTCAGCTATACGTTCGCAAAACTAAATCTGCATGAACCACAAATTTTTTTGATTTGAAAACAATAAAGAAGGTGCTATATACAATGGAAAATGATTTGGATAATTTATGTTAAAATACTATAATTCGTTGACGTTTTAGATGCTACTAAATACTGTATTTTTCATACAAAGGAATAATTAAATAGATTGACAGATTAATTGGAAAATTCATTGAATATTTTTTAACTGTTTGCCGAACTACTTGAAGAACTTTTCTCTGTCTAGTAATTGCTATCGCAGAAAATTGTTTCATTACCTATCGAGTCTTTGATTTTGGAAAATGCTGTCTAGTAGGATCATTACTTAATGTCTTTCTTACTTTTAATTTATTATATCTTTTTCGGCTGGGGAACCATCTTTATGAATTATTCATTCATTGTTTTTTTCTTTATTAGAATTTAATTGGTATTTCTAAACTAATTTTTTTATTTTTTTCTTTTTCTATAATTTGATCTGAGAGAATACGTTATTTGGTTTTAGTTTAAACTCATTTTGTAAATTCTAAGTAATAAATTTATTGGCCATTAAGGCTTTTTGTGAAATAAATAAATAAATAAAATATTAAAATTTTAACAGAGTATGATGTATTGGTATGTCTGCTATAAGGACAAGTACAAAAAAGTAAAGAGCGACCCAATTATAATGTTTTTATATATATGGCTTATTTGTTGAATCTGAGAATTTAAATTTGTGCAGAGTAGGTATTTTTAGTTCGCTTTTTTCCCAAGTATATGTATATGTCCCCATTTATACCATTTTTTCAATTCTTTCTAAGTTCAGCAATAATATTTATTTAAAACAAAACACAAGCAACATTAACATCCCCTCAAAATTCAAACGATGCATTGTTTCTTACCCCTCTTGCTTTACCATCAAACAAAAATTTCATGCTAGTTTCATAAAAAATTTCTTAGTGAAAATGCCGCATATGTATTTACATTGTCAGCTCTAATATCTTTAAAAATATAATTAGAATTTAAAGTTGGCCCAAACATGGTTCGTTTTATGTAAGAGCTGTTCGCGCTTGCATATTTTTGTGAAGTTATTTTTTACTACTCTACTTTGGGATCCAGCGGGATCCCAATGTTTCGGCAAACTTTACATAACAAATATGTGATTCTAAATTATTATCAAATTTTACAATTTTTGGCAGGGATCTGTAAAGTTGGCAGCCTTTGTGGTAAAGCGATCATTGCATTGCTGTTGTTGATACTCTTTCAACACTAAAATTATTCATAGTACTAAGACGGTACTATTGAATAACTCTCACATAAAATATTTATTCTTTGTTTTACCCTTTTCCTTTTATGAATGAAGTTTAAGTTCTTGCTTTATATTGAGCTATTTCAGAGAATCAAGACAGAATGAATAGGTGTATATTTGTTGCACTTCAGCATTGTTCTAGTTGCTCTATTTTGTACTGGAGAAAAGTATTGTCGATCCATATTCGAAATGTGGTGAAGGTTGTTAAGGTATTGTATATCTTGAAAAAAGTTGTAATATAAATTTGTTTTTTAAGCCTTTTATATTTTTTATTTATTTATTATTAGTATTTTTAATATTTTTCATTACATTTCATTTAGTTACATTTCATTATATTTTCCAAGCTCTAATTTGCACTAAAATTTTTAATCAAATTAACAACTTTTCTTCTAAAAATATTATTATTTGTTTCACTTTTTATACTGTTTGACATAATGTTGTATGTTCTCAATCCCTTGTAAAATAGTGATCGTTGTGTATCGCTAGTATTCGTTCGATTCAGTCTAAAGGTTTGATTATTTCGTAGAATATAAGGCTGAACATCTCTTACATATCTTAGTTGCTCTATCAGGTAATCTGGTGCTTCTGTAATCTCCATTTTTTTTAAATAAAAATTAATTTTGTGTTATTTTCATTTATTTTTAGTTTATTAATTTTTGGCCAATTATTATTTTATGAATATCTATTTTTAGTTTCTCATAACATATATCATCTGTTCGGGCTTCTGCGAAAATTAGGGTATCGTTCTAAAACTTTTACCATATAAAATAAATAACAGAGCACCTAAAAGTGAGGCCGCCCTATGGTACACCAAATTCATTTTCTTTCTCCACTGATTTTATATTATTAACTTATGTGTGTGAAGATAAATTTTAAAATTTATAACCCTAGCCACATTCTGTTACGATAACAGAGCTCTGTTAATCACTTAACATAACCAATGTTAATATTAAAAATTTAATATTAGAGTTTCAGAACAATATTTAAATATAATTTAAAGTGGATAGAACAAAAAAATATATTTTAAAACACTTGTACTAGTGTCGTTATTAAACTCCAATGGTCAAATATATTAAAATTTTGTTTTTTAAGAAATTATGGAGGTTTTTCCAAAAACACCACTTTTGAAATTTGAAAAAGGACTTTGGTCCTTTTCTCGTAAACGAAAGAGAGTGGGCGAAAAAAATTTATGGGAGAAGACTTCTAGTAGTGTCTTTATTAAACTCTAATGGTCAAATATATTAACATTGTGTTTTTTCAGAAATTTTAGCGGTTTTTCCAAAAACACCACTTTTGAAATTTGAAAAAGGACTTTGGTCCTTTTCTCGTAAACGAAAGAGAGTGGGCGAAAAAAATTTATTGGAGAAGACTTCTAGTAGTTGTGTTTATTAAACTCTAATGGTCAAATATATTAACATTGTGTTTTTTCAGAAATTTTAGCGGTTTTTCCAAAAACACCACTTTTGAAATTTGAAAAAGGACTTTGGTCCTTTTCTCGTAAACGAAAGAGAGTGGGCGAAAAAAATTTATTGGAGAAGACTTCTAGTAGTGTCTTTATTAAACTCTAATGGTCAAATATATTAACATTGTGTTTTTTCAGAAATTTTAGCGGTTTTTCCAAAAACACCACTTTTGAAATTTGAAAAAGGACTTTGGTCCTTTTCTCGTAAACGAAAGAGAGTGGGCGAAAAAACTTTATTGGAGAAGACTTCTAGTAGTGTCTTTATTAAACTCTAATGGTCAAATATATTAACATTGTGTTTTTTCAGAAATTTTAGCGGTTTTTCCAAAAACACCACTTTTGAAATTTGAAAAAGGACTTTGGTCCTTTTCTCGTAAACGAAAGAGAGTGGGCGAAAAAACTTTATTGGAGAAGACTTCTAGTAGTGTCTTTATTAAACTCTAATGGTCAAATATATTAACATTGTGTTTTTTCAAAAGTGGTGTTTTTGGAAAAACCGCTAAAATTTCTGAAAAAACAATATGTTAATATATTTGACCATTAGAGTTTAATAAAGACACTATTAGAAGTCTTCTCCAATAAATTTTTTTCGCCCACCCTTTTTCGTTTACGAGAAAAGGACCAAAGTCCTTTTTCAAATTTCAAAAGTGGTGTTTTTGGAAAAACCGCTAAAATTTCTGAAAAAACACAATGTTAATATATTTGACCATTAGAGTTTAATAAAGACACTACTAGAAGTCTTTTCCAATAAATTTTTTTCGCCCACTCTCTTTCGTTTACGAGAAAAGGACCAAAGTCCTTTTTCAAATTTCAAAAGTGGTGTTTTTGGAAAAACCGCTAAAATTTCTGAAAAAACACAATGTTAATATATTTGACCATTAGAGTTTAATAAAGACACTACTAGAAGTCTTTTCCAATAAATTTTTTTCGCCCACTCTCTTTCGTTTACGAGAAAAGGACCAAAGTCCTTTTTCAAATTTCAAAAGTGGTGTTTTTGGAAAAACCGCTAAAATTTCTGAAAAAACACAATGTTAATATATTTGACCATTAGATGTTAATAAAGACACTACTAGAAGTCTTCTCCAATAAATTTTTTTCGCCCACTCTCTTTCGCTTACGAGAAAAGGACCAAAGTCCTTTTTCAAATTTCAAAAGTGGTGTTTTTGGAAAAACCGCTAAAATTTCTGAAAAAACAATATGTTAATATATTTGACCATTAGAGTTTAATAAAGACACTATTAGAAGTCTTCTCCAATAAATTTTTTTCGCCCACTCTTTTTCGTTTACGAGAAAAGGACCAAAGTCCTTTTTCAAATTTCAAAAGTGGTGTTTTTGGAAAAACCGCTAAAATTTCTGAAAAAACACAATGTTAATATATTTGACTATTAGAGTTTATTAAAGACACTACTAGAAGTCTTTTCCAATAAATTTTTTTCGCCCACTCTCTTTCGTTTACGAGAAAAGGACCAAAGTCCTTTTTCAAATTTCAAAAGTGGTGTTTTTGGAAAAACCGCTAAAATTTCTGAAAAAACACAATGTTAATATATTTGACCATTAGAGTTTAATAAAGACACTACTAGAAGTCTTTTCCAATAAATTTTTTTCGCCCACTCTCTTTCGTTTACGAGAAAAGGACCAAAGTCCTTTTTCAAATTTCAAAAGTGGTGTTTTTGGAAAAACCGCTAAAATTTCTGAAAAAACACAATGTTAATATATTTGACCATTAGAGTTTAATAAAGACACTACTAGAAGTCTTTTCCAATAAATTTTTTTCGCCCACTCTCTTTCGTTTACGAGAAAAGGACCAAAGTCCTTTTTCAAATTTCAAAAGTGGTGTTTTTGGAAAAACCGCTAAAATTTCTGAAAAAACACAATGTTAATATATTTGACCATTAGAGTTTAATAAAGACACTACTAGAAGTCTTCTCCAATAAATTTTTTTCGCCCACTCTCTTTCGTTTACGAGAAAAGGACCAAAGTCCTTTTTCAAATTTCAAAAGTGGTGTTTTTGGAAAAACCGCTAAAATTTCTGAAAAAACACAATGTTAATATATTTGACCATTAGAGTTTAATAGAGACACTACTAGAAGTCTTCTCCAATAAATTTTTTTCGCCCACTCTCTTTCGTTTACGAGAAAAGGACAAAGTCCTTTTTCAAATTTCAAAAGTGGTGTTTTTGGAAAAACCTCCATAATTTCTTAAAAAACAAAATTTTAATATATTTGACCATTAGAGTTTAATAACGACACTAGTACAAGTGTTTTAAAATATATTTTTTTGTTCTATCCACTTTAAATTATATTTAAATATTGTTCTGAAACTCTAATATTAAATTTTTAATATTAACATTGGTTATGTTAAGTGATTAACAGAGCTCTGTTATCGTAACGGAATGTGGCTAGGGTTATAAATTTTAAAATTTATCTTCACACACATTATTAACTTTAGTCATTTGTCTTCTATTAGTTAGATATAATTGAAACCACTTTAATTCATTGTCTTGTATTCAATTTTTTTCCATAACTGTAAATAAAGCACGATGTATTCTAGGTTTTATCAAACGGTGGTCAAAAGAATTTAAAGACCCATACGTTACAAAGCAATATTATGTATCCCTCGTGAAACCTGTTATTGAATATGCATCTATATACATGATTCACAGCAATTTAATTGAATCTATAAAAAAAATTATTATTCTGTCTTCGTGGTCTACTGTTTAAACCTTTAGATCTGCCATCTTACACTAGTTGCTTAGCTCTAATAAAACTTCCAATTCTTAAAAACCAAAGGACTGTGTTGAATCTCTTGTTTATATTAAACATAATTAATGGCGATATTTCTTCCGATTTTCTGCTCGATAATATTTTATTTACTGTTCCTCATCGCCCATCTCGGCACTTTAAATTACTTTCACTTCAATACTACAGATCAAACTACGGGAATGCCCATCCATTTAGAAGGATGTGTTTATCTCAATAGATGCAAATATCATTAAACGTAAAATTATCGTCTTCTTAAATAATTAACAATTTTGCAATTTATTTTTGTTTATTTGTATTGTGTAACTGTCTGTAAGGATTTTATATCCATAGACATACATAATTGTAAATAAATAAATAAATTATATCATGGTCAATAGTTTCAAAAGCTCTTTTGAAATCTGAAAATATGACCACAATTTTATTATTTTGCTTTACGTATTTCCATTTATTCATAACATAATTCACAGCGGTCCTACATGAATGTTTTTTTTTTTTTTCTAAAACCTGACTGATATTTATTTATTTATTTATTCAAAAAGGAATATAAAAGTCCTACTGGGCCAATTTATTTATATTACACAGTAAAACTAAATCCTTAAGAACTACTTATGTATGAATACACAATTATTTTAAATTTAAATTTTCAAATAAAGTTGACTTAGAATGAACATTGTTTTGAACTGTATTTATACATGTACATAACATATTTTGACATTATTCCATGTTCTTCTATATATTCTTCAAGTTGGTTTTTAAAAATTTTCTCCAGAATTTTTTACATGTTTTTAGGCTGTTTATATGCCTATATTCTTAACATTTCACTGTATTTGTAACTTTTTCTATCGGAGTTATAATTGATTCTTTTCAAACAAATAATTTTTTATCGATTTTATTTTTTAAACAAAGTCTATATGGTTTTTCTAATCTCTAATTCTTATCAATATTGAAGTCTAAATACTTTATTTGATCCACCTTCCCGGTACCTTGACTATTTATTTTAAACATAAATTATTTAACAACTGTCACGCAATTTTTCAATGCATTTGACATATCATTTATATATATAATAAATAATAGGGCTCCTAGAATTGAACCTTGAAGGACTCCGAAATCATTAGTATTTATACTTGATGTAACATTGTTTACTTTCGTGACTTGTTTCTGTTTGGTAAACAGAAAGTTCTTTAAAACCGTGTGATTTTAAAGAAGTATATTTCTATCAAGGGTTTTGAATGCTCTTTTTAAATCCAGAAAAATAGCTACAATTCTATTATAATAATTTTCTTAATTTTTTTCCATCGGTTTACCAATTAAAATTTTCTCTGGAATCAAAAATAATTTTTTGTTAATTATTTGTTGTATTCCATTCAACGATTTCATTAACATCAATAAAAACAATTATAAATGAACAGTCTCAGCATTAAATGGTAGTTAGGGTTTTTGTCATTATTATTATTTTTAAATAAAGCCAATTAAATTTTAATGGTACTAAAACTCCCAAGTATGGTATTTCTTATTGCTAAATAAACTTAAAATAACAATTTTGTATTTTATTTTACAGTTAAACATTTATTAGCATAAGTTTATAAAGCTTTATTGGCCTCTGTGAAAGTTTCTTATAACTTTTTAAATACCGATGGCCACCGGCAATGCATTAGCAGCGGCATCCGGAGGACTTGTAGCTGCTTCAGTTGCTTCTTCAAGCGATTATAGTAATTCGGGGCCTTTGCCCACTTTAAGCAATGGCAGCACCTCCCTCGCCGCCTCAACCCATAGTGGCAATCAAGGTTACCATCAATTAAGTGTAACAAGTAAGTAAATCTTATTCTGTAATAAATTAGATTTTGTAAACTAACATTTGTTTTTGTTCCCATACAGTTGAAGAAGCGTCACTGCGAAATAGTGGCTTTTTAAAACCAAATCCATATGTTGAGTTACTAATCGATAATAAAAGCAAACGTAAAACGGACTTTGTTAAAAACACATATTTACCCAAATGGAATGAAGAGTTTACTGTATTGGTAAGCGATAATATGTTTTGTATTAGTTTCATGCCACACTTTATATTACATAAAAAAATTTTAATTTTCTTTTGTAAAATTATTTTCCTTTGCTGTTATAGAAACATATTTTTTCTTGCAGAATAATATTAATTTCAAAAGCAGTCAATTTTTATTGAATTTAATACTTTTATCATTTCAAATATACATATGTACATACATGAGTACCTATTTATCATTGACACTGGCACATTTTTATTGTATTTAATATATGTGTATTGAATTTCATATAATCTTGGACTTGTTAGTCGCTTGGTTCTTCTTTTATTATGTACTTTGTTTTCTAACTGCTCTTTATTGGTAACAATTTGTTGAACTTGTCTTCAATGTCGTCAAATTTGTTGGACATTTTATGCGTTCTAATTTTATTTATTTTTATGAATACGTAAAATTTGCTTTGCAATAAAAGAACGGTTCGTTTGAAATCGGCCAGTATTAATAAATTAACTGTCGGGTTTTTATTGAGTAGAAGGAATTATTAGTTTACTTTAGGAAAATGAGAGATTAATTAGTATTCTAATGAACTAGATGACCCAAAAAAATTCGAAGTATCTAAAACTTAAATGATTCTTATTCTTACTCTTCGTTAGCAACTATCGTTGAAAACTGAAACTTGTTTGTTACTCGAATTCTATTACTTTTATTAGAAAAAAAAAGATATACGTGAAGCTTAGCTTCTTATAATCCGAATGAAAAATGGGTTCAATGGGGAATATGAAAAAAGCGGCAAATTTGGAAAATATAAAAGCTTTCGAAAAAATCCAAAATTAGATTAATTTAAAAGTTAAAAAAAAAATTATTTGTTCCAAACCAATAAGATAGATGAATATTCTTCAACTAAACTGCCCATGTTATTTGCAATGGCATCCATCCTTTATTTTAGTACACATTCAATACACACACATTTTAATCGCTAGCAAGGAAAGATGATTATTAGGGCTGCTGTGTAATCAGTATCTCATTTATTTATTAAAAAATAATAAATGAATAAATATGAAATTGAAAAACAAAATTTAGTTACTGCCAGTTTCCCTTCATGCGAACGAACATTTCTTTCGTATATTTATATTGAAAACAAAAACAATTTTTTATATTTTGTTTTTGTTTTCAATACAAGTATGCAAAAGAAGTATTCGTTCGCATGTAGAGAAACCGGCAATTAATTTTATTATCGTTTGGTTTAAGTTTTTTATTTTGATTCATTCACGATAATAAAAGAAAAAGCTCTTAAATCATTCACTTTCAAATTTCAAAATATTTCAATTTATTTTAGATAACGCCAAATTCAGTACTACACTTCAAGGTATTGGATCATTCAAGCTTTCGCAAAGATGCTATGCTTGGCGAACGAACAATTAGTTTGGCTCATATTTTACAACACTACAATGGGCGTTGTGAATTTTTGGAAGTGAGTATGGACCTGTTGGTTACATCTAAATCGGATAATCGTCAACAAACAAAAAGTGGTGAATTAGTGGCCATATTGAATGGTTTAAAATTGGATATGACCAATGGGATGCTGCAAAATGGCAATAGTACATTAATGGCAAATGCTGCTGGAGATGGAGCAGTTGGAAACTCAAGCGCAGCAATGACTGCTGGACGTAGCTGTATGATATACGGTGGTGTGAGGACACGTGTGCGTATGCGTTCAACAGAAAGTGTAAGTGAAAGTGGTGCCATGGGACCAGGTCGATCACCCGTAGCTATGCAAAATGGAAATTTAGAGCGTAGCAGTAGTTCAGGGACAATGATACCACAGACTGGTGCAGTGCGTAGGGCAACAAATTCTTCTACTGGCACTTGGGATCCGCAAACGGCTGCAGCTATGGCTGTCCAACAGCAACAGCAGCAACAACAGCAGCAAATGCAAATGGTACATAATCAACGTGTTAATGGGCCCTTGACTACTGCCTCAGCTGCAGGGGCAAATGTGCGTCCTATGTCCCAATTATACGCAAATGGAGGAGTGCCAGGTCAACAAGCTCAAGCTCAACCCACTATGGAGGGTGCCATCGGAGGTATGCTACCAGGTGCGGTTGCAACCAACGATCAGCAAGCGATTATGGGCAATGGGTTGCCGGTATCGAACGTAACGGATCAACAGCTTCAGGCTGCACAGGCAGATGATGAACCACTACCAGCTGGTTGGGAAATACGATTCGATCAATATGGTCGCCGTTACTATGTGGATCATAACACCAGATCAACATATTGGGAAAAGCCTACACCACTACCACCTGGTTGGGAAATACGTAAGGATCCGAGAGGGAGAGTGTACTATGTGGATCATAATACGCGGACAACCACGTGGCAAAGACCGAATAGCGAACGTTTAATGCATTTTCAGCACTGGCAGGGACAACGAGCCCATGTGGTAGCACAAGGTAATCAAAGATTCCTCTATGGACAGCAACAGCAACAGCCCACAGCAGTTACTGCTGCAGCTACACAAGATGATGAAGATTCTTTGGGTCCTCTGCCCGATGGTTGGGAGAAAAAGGTACAATCGGACAATCGTGTCTATTTTGTCAATCACAAAAATCGTACAACACAGTGGGAAGATCCGCGTACTCAGGGACAAGAAGTAAGTTTGATAAACGAAGGACCCCTGCCACCAGGTTGGGAAATTCGATACACGGCGACAGGTGAAAGATTCTTTGTTGACCATAACGCCAGGCGTACCACCTTTGAAGATCCTCGACCTGGAGCACCCAAGGGAGCAAAAGGTGTGTATGGAGTACCACGGGCCTACGAGCGTAGTTTCCGCTGGAAACTTTCCCAGTTTCGTTATCTTTGCCAGAGCAATGCTCTGCCCTCACACATCAAAATCACTGTTACTCGACAGACCCTTTTTGAAGATTCCTACCATCAAATAATGCGCTTGCCAGCTTATGAGTTGCGTCGTCGCCTGTACATTATATTCCGTGGTGAGGAGGGACTCGATTATGGAGGTGTATCGCGTGAGTGGTTTTTCCTTCTCTCCCACGAGGTACTCAATCCAATGTACTGCCTTTTCGAGTATGCCAACAAAAACAATTATAGTCTACAAATAAATCCTGCCTCCTATGTTAATCCAGATCATTTGCAATATTTTAAATTTATCGGTCGCTTTATTGCCATGGCTCTGTATCATGGACGTTTCATTTATTCCGGCTTTACCATGCCCTTCTACAAGCGTATGCTTAACAAAAAACTAACCATTAAAGACATTGAAACTATCGATCCCGAATTTTATAATTCCTTGATATGGGTGCGTGACAATAATATCGATGAGTGCGGCTTAGAATTGTGGTTTAGTGTGGACTTTGAGGTATTGGGACAGATTATCCATCATGAATTGAAGGAAAATGGTGAAAAGGAAAAAGTAACAGAAGAAAATAAGGAAGAATATATAACTTTGATGACTGAATGGAGAATGACACGGTAAGTGGATTATGTTTTTGTTTTTATCATTTTTAAACACTAAACGCTCTAAACCTTATTAAGGATCTTGCTTTATACTCCTGTTTGTTAAATGCTTGGGGCAGAAGAAGCTTTAGTTTCTCCCCTAAAAAAATTGTATTGTTAAAAATTGTTTTTAATTACTCCTAAGCTAAACAAACAATTAATGTTTTGTTTTTATAGTTTTTTAAATTAAAATTATTTCTATAAATCCCTCATTTAAAGAGATGCTACAACACTTAAAATATTATTTAATTTAATTACTGAATGTCGTAGAAAGACAATACAGTTATGTAGGTAAACATATATTAAAGGTATTCATGTCATAAATTGCGAAAATGAATACTTACGAAAAGTAAAATTTTGCACTAGCTGACGTGTATTTATCCTGCTTTGGGGTATATACGGCTGAGATATTCCAGTCAGCGGTACTACTGGGGCCTATCAGGTATATCATTACTGAGTTCAGGCAGGATCAGTTCCTTTCTGAGGTGCAGCGGTAGTTTACTGACCCACCGCCGGACATTGCGACTCAGCCAATGGGATGGGCGCACTCTTTGGCAAGCTGACCCTACCCGGCGGAGTCCTTCTTTGCTTTTTTATGGATCTTCTCTGGACTTTTCATACCCGCTGTTCTTTTCTTTCTCTTATCTTCTATTTCTTTTTTCTATGTCTTGCCACACTTTACTTTTCTATTTATGTTTCTTTTTCTCCTTCCCTTTCTGACAGCAGGCAACACAAAGGGACCAATTAATGGACCTAAATCGGCTGTGGCAACACGACTGCTTGCCTTACATAACCTAACCTACCGTGAGCACCCCTTTTAGCTACAAACGCAATTTTTTTTATTAGAATTAGTTAAATTTCTCTATCAAATAAAAAATACGTAAAAAATCTTTATTCCTAACAAATGCCAATTAAAGTGAATTTGAAAAATAATTCTTGCAAAAAAAAAACCGACCTTAAAATAGCTATCTGTCTGTAACGGTTAAAAAGTTTGGTTACATACATTAAATTGCATCAACTATAGGAGCATCCTTTAGTTTCCATATACAAATTTTTTACTTGCTGTTCTAGCGGACTTAGCAATACAGCTTCTTTTTTAAATTTCAACTGTCTGTCTAGAACTGTTTAATAGTATTGCCGTGTGCATAAAATTACATCAACTTTTGTAGCACCCTTTAATTTATTATTTAAAACTTTCGAACTTCTTATTATACCAGACAAAATAGCAAAGATTCTGTCCAATTTTCAAGTGCTTGTATATAAGTGTTAAAAGGATAGGGCCATATAGGTTAATTTTCTTCAATTATAGGAACACCCTTTAACTTTTAAATTTAAATTATATGTTATATGTTAGCAATAGACGATGTTCCTTGTGAATTTCAGCTGTCTGTCTATAAGGGCTTAAAGATTGGTAACATCAAATTACATCAACTATTGGTTCACCCTTTAATTTCCATATCCAAATTTTACATTTTTTATAACAGCAAGCTAAGCTGTACGGGTTCTTTGTAAATATCAACCGCCTTTCTACAACTGTTCAAAAGTGCTGCCATATGTATTAAGTTAAATGAACTATTGGGGCACCCTTTAATTTATAACTTTAAATATGTATAATTGTTATTACAACGATCAAAGTAACCGACATCCTGTTTAATTTTCTAGTGTTTGTCTATAACGGTTCAAAAGATAGGCTCATAAAAGTCGATTTACGTCATCTGTGGGGACACCCTTTAATTTTTAGGTTTATTTTTGTATTAATTTGTGGTATTGGGCAGTTTTCTCAAATTTTGAAGTGGTGCCCTTCATGGTTCATGACGCATGTAAAAAACTTGTATGTTGTATGGGGACACCCTTTAATTTTTATATTCTGAAATGCTTTTAAAACGGGACCTATCTGTAAACTTTTAAGTAAAGAAAAAATGTTGAAAATCGGTTCAGAAATATGTAGCTGAGTTCTGCAGGCACAAACATTAAAAAAAAAACATTTAGACGAATTGATAACCTTCTTTCCTTTTTGAAGTCGGTTAATAAAAGAAAATTCTTGCTTAATTTTGTCGTTTGCAGAAAAAAAAAACGTCTTCCCGTGGATTATTATTTAAACAGTTGCTCATTTTGGTAATGGGTTTTAAGGTTGGCAAGACAATTGATCTGACGTTGAATATCTGTTTTGTCCGAATTTTTTCACAGATTTTACTTACTTTGTTATAAGTAACGCGAAATACAAAAGTTAGCGCGAAATTAATTTTTATTTGGTTGTTATGTTTAAAACAAATTTGACGCTTTCAAAATTTCGAAAGAGTAAAATTGTTGACGTAAATAACTTTATTGTCATCTCTTTGGTCATTTTTATGTAAATTTTTAATTTAATTTTTATATATAAAATTGTTAAAGAAGTTTAACAATAGAAACTGCAACAGCGTATTCGCAACTATTTTGGTTGTATTTGTTACAACATACAATTTACAATAGGTTGTGAATTGAATAATAGTTTTTAAAGATCCATCTTTTCGCACGTAATAATTTTTGACCGAATACGAATAAAGTAAAAAAGGAGGCCGATAAATAATAAGGATTGCGGTGTTAAAACAAATTGAAATGCCGTTAGTTTTTAAATGAAAAAATATTAAAAATTAAATATTAAAAAAACTTTCCATTTCAAAATTTGTCCTTTTTTATAAAAATAATTAACACTGTAACCTTAAGATTCCTGGTGTTAGAGTGTTTGGTTTTTTCTACAATATTTAAATATTTGATATTCAATAATTATTTATTATATTTTAGTGGTATTGAACAACAAACAAAAACCTTTTTGGAAGGTTTCAATGAGGTTGTACCACTCGAATGGCTAAAATATTTTGATGAACGTGAATTGGAGTTAATACTTTGTGGCATGCAAGATGTCGACGTAGACGATTGGCAGCGTAATACTATTTATCGCCATTACAATCGTAACTCCAAGCAAGTTGTATGGTTTTGGCAGGTAATTTTTAAAAATTTAAATAAATTTTTGTAAAAATATTGAAATGTTTAATTTATGACGAATTATTTTTCAACAGTTTGTACGTGATACGGATAATGAAAAGCGTGCTAGACTTTTGCAATTTGTTACTGGTACCTGTCGTGTACCAGTTGGTGGTTTTGCTGAATTAATGGGCTCGAATGGTCCGCAACGTTTTTGCATTGAAAAAGTGGGAAAGGAAACGTGGTTACCACGCTCCCACACCTGTTTCAATCGTTTAGATTTGCCACCGTACAAGAGTTATGATCAGCTAGTGGAGAAATTAACATTTGCCATTGAAGAGACTGAAGGCTTTTGCCAGGAGTAGTTTGAAAACATTGTGGTATATTAAAGTAAATCTATAGAATTTTGCAATTGGCTTGGTAAAAACAAAATATAATAACTATATTAAACAAAACTTTGAACCAAAACAAAAAAAAAAAGAAAAAAAAGAGAAAAAAGTAAAAAATACTTAACAATCATTACAAATTTCTCTATATATAAAATATTTTTTTTCAAATCATTTCAATTTTCACTAAATTCATGTGCAGATATTTAAATCAACAATCACTTTAAAATTTGTATTTATAACTTTTAATTTTAAATTTATGTTAATATGTTTATTTAAAGTAAATGATCATGTAATTTAAAATAATAAAATATTGCAAAATATTTTATATTAAAAACGTTGAAAAAAAAATCTTATGATTATGTTACAAACGTCAAGTTGCTTTGTTTCATTACACTTTCCTTTACAGTACTGTGTAAAACAAAAGCAACAAATATAGTTTTGCCCTAAAGCGTTACTAAAAATTGTACATTTAGTTATAATTTATATTAAACTATTTCTATTGCATTTTCTGAGTCTATTTAGGATTTGATTTATTTATTTATTTATCAGTAATATATTTTATAAAGTAAATTTACAAAATATAGAAAAAACAAAAGCGCCGGGTAACAGGACCAAATGCGCATGTATCGAAAATCAAATTTAAAGTAATAATACTACATTTATGGAACTACTAAACAGTGGAACATGTGTCGCTTTAAATTGAATTAGCAAGAAAATTTAAAAGAGTAAAATTCAAGTGGCAAAATGATTATTAAATCTCTAAAATATTGTGTTTCTGCAGACTTCTTTTGATCGTTCTTAAGTTCCCTTCACTGCTGCAATCAAGCAATTTATCCAAAGGTATGTTAGTTTTAGACAAGTGACATTCTGACAGTATGTGTGAGACTGTGAGACCAACATTGCAGTTGCTACATACAGGTGGCTCAGTCCTCTCGTAGTAGTGCCTGGAGTTAAATAAAGCTTTACCTACTCTCAAACGAGCGAGTAATATGCAGTTATACCTAGACAGGTTCGTATTGTAATCGGGCCTTTTTATTGTTGTAAGCGTCGCTATGAATGGTGCTGTTATTGTTTTAGGCTGACATGGAATTTCTGTTACTTGCGGTACACTAAGGGCTTTCTTTGCTGCTGAGTCTGCGTGTTCATTACCTGCGATTCCGATATGCGAAGGTATCCATAGGACCCTGATTTTGTTTCTACTATTTTCCAGCCACAATATTTCGTTGTAAGCCCCATTTTGATTTTTGATTAGGGCTTTGATAGCACTTAAGCTGTCGCTGCATATTAAACATTTTTTGCCACTTTCAACCGATAATGCTATGGCTGTTTTTATTGCTGAAATCTCCGCGGTAAAAATTCCAGTGTGATCGGGTAATCTGGTCTCGTTAACAGTAACGTATTGATTGTCAATCTGCTTTGTAATTGCGTAAGATGTTATGTGCTCTTTAAAAGAGCCATCGGTATAAAATATTATCTCTGGAGTATAATTATTGACCTTCTCATGAAACATTTTTTTAAAGCATAAAGCGTTAGTTGAGTTTTTATTAAAAAAACTTAGGCTGTCATCTAGCTCTACCAAAGCTATAGGGTAAAGCGTTTCGCTGGGTTTTTGAGGCATAGGTGTGTTATACTCAGTCAGCAACGTTAATATATTTTTGATGGCTGTTGGATACGTGCTAGTTGTCGATGCTATTCGATTCCAGAATCGGTTGTGTAATCCGTCAGTTGGTATTGTTATTGCCCTGGATGCTAGATAGACAGATCTTTTTCCTAGTAAGGACTTAAAGTCCAAAAATTTCGCTTCAATTTTTAAATTTGCCAGTGGTGTTGTTCTCAACAATCCCGCTGCAGTTCTGTAGCAGTTGTTCATCGCTGCATCTATTTTGCTGCTATTTTTCTTCGACGTCCACCCGTAGATTGTTATTCCATGTTGTATTGCACCGGTTGTTAAGGATTTACAAATATTTATTGATGTTTCGATATGAGGTCCTTTTGTACGTGAACAAATAAGTTTAAGCAAGTTGTTAATTTTTGCCAATTTTTCAGTTAAGTTCTTTGTATGAAGATTCCAGAGAAGATTTTTGGTAAACCATATACCCAAAATCCTCATTTGGTCTGACGTCCGTATGGATGCATCCCTTATGTGTACAGTGCTGTTCCCACATCTTCTTTTTCTACATACATGTAGTGCTTCTGCCTTACTTGCTGGAATGACGGCTCCCCTACCTTTAGCCCAATCGCAAATTATGCGATCCAAGATGTTAAGATTGGAGTCTACCTCTTCGGGCTTACCCGATGACACCGCAAATATATTGTCAGCGTAAATGCCGATATAATCAATACCGGGTTCACTTTGGATTGCCCTCGCCAAAGAATTGACGTAAGCGACGAATAACACAACCGATAAGGGAGAGCCCTGAGGTACTCCATTATCTAATGGGCAGGTAGCTGAATAATGTCCATCAACTCTGACGGTAATTCTCCGATTTACAAGGAAGGATCTTAATAGTTTGAGTATCTGTCGAGGCACTCCCCATTCGTTCAATTCCATTAACACAGCTGAAAATGTAACTCGGTCGAAAGCCTTTTCAATGTCCTCAGAGAGTACTATACTGTGCCTACCATCATTGAGGTTTTGGCGTAGCACTTCCTCTAGTTGATGGCAGAGAGTGTGGACACCATGCCTAGGTATAAATGCATGTTGGATTTGTGATATTTTGCCTTTTGTATACATCCAAAATCGTTTTGCCACTATCTTTTCTAAAATTTTAGAAAGTACTGGCAGGAGAGAAATTGGGCGGTAACCTTCCAGGTGATTACAATTTTTCCCAGGTTTGGGTATAGGTACCAGGACCGCCATTATTTAGGATTTGATAAAAATTTAATTTTCTTTATTATTATTTTTTTATTGTTTTTGAGGTAACTTAAATATTGTAAAAAAATTTTATGGTGTTCCTCTAGTTAAGAGGACTTAATTTAGGGCCCTAATTGACTTTTTTGATTGTAATACAATATTTAGATGCTGTCTCAACAGCTTCTTTGGTCTAACAGACAGTGATTTATATTCGGTACTATAGCTCCGAAAAATCGTCTGTACAGAAGTAGAAGTAAATCTTTCAGTTGTTATAATTTCTCCACTAGATTTATTTTATCCTCAAAAAATGACACAGTTTCGACTTGAAATATGTGTTTCTTTATAACTTCTAGTCTCAGAGATTTACAATTCCTTTTTTAAATAAAGTGAGCCTAACAAGTTACGATTTTTTACCACGGAGTTAAAAACAACTGGTTTACAGTAAAACTTTTTCTACTGGGTATTCAAATTTTTGAAGTAAAACTAACTCAGTTTCATTTCTAAAATAAAAACAGAGGGAAAATTATGGCATCGATCGAAATTTCAATAGAATTTAAATGCAAATTTCTATCGATATTGAGTGCCGTAATTTGCCCCCAGATCCTATTTTTATATTTCGAAAAATGTATTTTCATTATTTTTATTTTTATAAAATAATATAAAAATTTAATTTTTTCTTAACTTCAACTATCGTATTCAACATGGCAAAAACTAGTAGTTTTCCGTAAAACATATCAATTCTTTTTTCTTATTTGATTTTTTCATTTTAAATATAACAGCGTTTGTGTATTATTATTATCGCTAATAACTTAAATTTTAAAATGTTGTTTTCTCGTCAGAAAATATTGATTGGATTAAAATCTGTAAATTTTAAAGCCGTAAAGTTATGCAAGGTTGTTTTTTATGGCTGTATATATTTCCGCAATTGTTGTCCTTTTTTGTTTCCCTTGTTTTCTTTTAAAATTAGCACAAAAATATATAAATAATTTTTTCTTCCTTAAGAAGTTTAGAAATATACGTAAACTTAACTGTCAGCTTCGAGATGAAAATTAAAATTTAATGTTATTAACATTTAGCAAGCCTTAATTTTATTTTTTTTAATATTTTTGTTGTTTAAACAAGATTAGTTTAAAAAAAATTTTTTAAGAAAACAAAATTTAAATTTCACTACTCAATCAATAATTTGCATATTTTCTTTTCAAGTACCAAGTTCTCCTTAATACACATATGAATCAACCCTTTGTCTCAATTCTATATCATGTTAAATTCATAAATATTTTATTCGAGTTAATAAAATATGGGCTTAATTTCTGCAGTGTTTTTCTTTAGGACTAAAATTGCCGAGTGGCTGTTATTATATTGTTCCTTCACCCTACTTTTGTTGCTAACGATCTGCACAGTACTGTGTCTTTAATATATTTAAAAACATTTTTGTTACAGCAATAGCTTTAAACTTAACAAAAAAATTATAAATAATAATTTCCTATATAAATAAATCATTTAAATATTATATTATTTTCTTTGTTTGTATAATTTTTATTGTAAATATTTTATTACATTTTCTTTTGTTTTTCATTACCCAATTGCCATTTGCAATCGGGAACTTGTCCATTTAATAATGAAACTCTAAAACATAAATTAAGATACAAAGAAACAAAAAAAAAAAATATATTTATAAAACAAAAGATATCGTGAATGGAAATTGAATACACCGTCATTAAAAAATATATATAAATAAAATTAGTTTATATTGTTGTTAATTAATTAAACGTATTATTAAAGAAAACAAATATTTAGTGAAAAAATAACGTATGTTTTAAAATATTTTATCAAAATGGAAAATAAAAAACCTAGAAAAAAAAAAAATAAATACATAAATACAAATAAAATCAATCACAAGGGTAAACAAAACCAAATATAAATAAATTATTTATAAATTAGAATGTCAACATTGTGCTTGTTATCGTTTGATTTCATTTGAACAAATTTTCCAATGTATCGATTGAAGTTAGAACTGTTTGATGTTGCGCAGTAAGGAAAGCATAGATGCGAACGAAGAAAAATTCTTGTTTTTGAAAGTCTTGTTAAACAGAAATGTCATGTAATTTAAATTTCGAATTTTTTTTGAATAGTCTTCGCAATAGAGTTGTTAATTATCCGAATATAAAATTGTTCTACTAAAAGTTGATCATTTATTTATTTTTTTGAAATGAATATATATTTTACAAATGTTTATTTAATTTTTTCTGACACGTAACACAACGAATGACGATTTATAATTTTAGTAAATGTGATAGCTTACCGTTTTTATTACGCAGGATCCTATATTTCCTAATAAGCTTTAAAGGACATACGTTTTTCCATAATTTAGTGGTTACGTCTTTTTGGTCAAATATTTGACTTATCTGACCGTATCTTTACAATTTTTTAGAAAATAACTTTTGTTACCAAATGTATGCAGACAATTTCCAAAGAAAACAAAAATTAAACACTAGCGAAACGTTGGTACAAAGCAAAAACAAATGTACAAGACGAGTTAAAGATAGAACAACGAAGAAATGCGTTGTGTGTCGAGTTTGACTCAACCAAATTAATATTTATTAAATTAGTTGGTAAAATATATGATGTTTACAATGTAAGGTAGATAGATGCGAAGAGTGCTGATGAAGGATGTAGCGATCAAGAAAATGCTGCGTTACATTCTGCTAGTGTCTAATTTTTCTTGTTTTCTTTGGAAAACGTCCGTATACATTTGTAATTAATTTTTATTTTTAAAATTTTACAGAAATTAAATTAATAAGTTAAACTTAGCCGAAAAAGTAAATTTTTATTCATTTAATTTTTTTTTTGATTTTTTGTATTAATTTTGTTACATTTTTCAGTAAAAAATTTTCATTTTCAGCAATAAAATCTTTTCTTTATATCTTGTAAAATAAAAAAAACTTGTATATTCGAACAATTTTTGTTCGAATGGCAATTCTCATTTGTAAGGAATGGTCTTGGAATTTACCGCAAGTTAATGACCTTTTTTCTCATCTGTCGTCTGATCGAGAGTGTATTACTGAGTATACACTAGAACCACTTAAATTTCGGTTGTAAATATAATGAAAAGAGACAAAATCGATTTTTATCCATTGCGCGGGAAACTACACGAAGTCCAAAAACTGTGCACGGATTGCTTGTAATGTCAAGAATTGTAAAAGAACATTTCAAATCTAAATGTTCACCTTATTTGACCACCATTTTCTTTCGACCTTAACATAACCGAAAATTTTTAAAGTTGGATTTTCTCCACGACTTATGGAGGGAAAATATAATTCGACGATAAGAAATCTCTAGTTCAAGCCATTAAGATCTCAAAGAATCAGATTTTTTGAATAATTTGAAGACACTTTGTGATTAAAAAAATATATTTTTTTTCATATCTGAATCTTAATAGTAAGTTCTCAGATATGTACATGTAAATTCTCCCCAATAACTGCACATCGACCTATACTTTCGTTTAGAAAGCGAGAAATTCTGAGCAGGATATTGAAGTATAGACAATTATTTTTATTTGTAATTTGTTAAAAGAGTAGACGTTTTTAAGTGTAAGTTGAGAAATGTGTGCGTTGCGTATTTGATTATTACCTTACTTTTTTAAAAGAGGAAAATCTGTTGCTTCGAGATAGTGTTGTTTTTTTGGAAAAGGAACTTTAAAATGCTGCTGAAACAATCTTTGTAGACAAACACCCCTATTCTGCGTTTCAATTAAAGGCCGGGGCACATAGAATCCGTCATACGTTAAACTTTGACAAATTCAACTGACAAGACAGTTAAAATACATGTTTTCTTATGAGCGTTGTCACAATCAATACGTGTCCATCAACGCAAAGTACGAAAGTTGGTCAACTTTTAACTTTTGACGTATGTTGAATACTTTGACAACTATCAACTGCTTCTTCTTCTCTGTTTTCTTTTAATTCTTGCTGTGTTTCAGTTGTGTTTTGTGATTTTAATAAAGCGATTTTGGTGGCAAACAATAAAATACAAGTTTAATTAAATTAGCAAGTGAATGAAATACAAATTAAATTTAAAAGTGAATAAGAATAGAGAGCAAACTTTGATTTAACATCCGTTAGCAAAGTATTCATTGTGCCAACAACATCCGTCGTTACTTTGACTTTAGTTAAATTTGTCAAAGTGCAACGTATGACGGATTCTATGTGCCCCGGCCCTAATTCTCCGCATTCAGTTCCGTTTCGATCGTAAATTGGTATTCTAAAAAAAAAAAAACGGAATCGAAAGAAAAAGACGAAGACAACAATGTCTACAAAATTAATTGCATCATTGTGGAATGTGGAAATGAAATAGCAAAATAAGAAAGTTTGTTACCATTTTCATAAACAAATGTCAAATTTAATACAAAAAGTTGTATGTTTACATAATTAAAAATAATTTCTTGATGAAGTTTAATAAAAATAAAGTTTAATAAAATAATTGTTAAATAAAATAAAAAAATATAAAAACAAAATAAAAATTAATTGTTCACAGAAACTAATTTTTGCACTGGCATTTTTTGTTGAAGGACCTAGTGCATTGAGGATTCCTGCAACTTCCTCTCCGAACGCTGCTACTTCTTCCTTTGATCGCTGGTGGTATCCACATGTAATGTTTGTTTAAGATGCCATTACATCTGCCAGTTTTTCATACTGCTCTGGTGTTGTTGTTTTTGACCCGTAATACATCAGCAAAACACATCAGATTCGGGTACAAAAGATAACAATTTAAAACAATAGAAAATTAATTTAATTAAATAAATTAGTTAAAAATAAATTAAAGTGTTTTTTAAACCGTTTCTGAACATTTTATCTCATTTTCTACCTACATTTTTTCAATTTTTAACTAAAAAACACAAAAAAGAAAACCTTTCCGGTAACAAAAAAGCAACTGAGAAAAACGGAGCTCCGATCGGAATGCAGAATACATACAATCGAAAGAAACTGAGCGGAATCGAAACGCAGAAGACCAAAGTTGTCAGACGGAGAAAATTACAATTCGAATTGAAACGCAGAATAGGGGTGAAAAAATCAATCATAATCTCTGAAATTCTCTGTAAACGATTCATAATATAATGGCAGCGTTTGCTTTTCAAATACTTTAGACGCCCAACTACTGCATGCCAATTCCGAATTTTCCAGACCCCTAACGATTCCCTATTCCAAGAAACTACTCTTCAATAATAATAAAACGCTAAAAAATTGTTCTGTGAACATGGACCATAGTTTAAATCACTCGAAAAAGTTTTGTATTTGATTAAAGGGACGATTGCAAACAGTATAGAAAATGAGACAAAACGTGAATTATCAAGAACTCGTTAAGAATAGTTGCGGCCAGGTACAATTTTCTCCCGACAAAACAATCATTTTCCACTCAAATACGAGTGAAAAAACGTTGTTATAATGGCGCAGAAGAGTGAAAAAAATCTCGAATATGATTAATAATTAAAAAAAAGGCTTGACTTTGCCATACAAGTAGGAAAGGCTAATACTTGAACGCTTCACTGTTCCTTTAACCAGCCCACATTATAGAGGGTGTGCAAAAATTACAGAAGATTTGACTATGTCGATATTCGCGTAATGGTGTTGGTTATTTTAAACAAACAAGAACAACAACAACAATTTTATACTAAACGGCGTTACCGTTGCTACGATTTTGGTAGTAAATTGATATGAAAATGTTGTAGGTTATATCGTAGTTTTGGCTGGTGTACATATTGTTTAGCAAAGTTAAAAATGTTGCTTATAAAAAGTTTTAAAATTAAAAATACATAAAACTGTTATCGGGTCTTAATGACTTAACCATTTTTGAAAAATTTTAGTATTTTCTGAAAGATCTCTTCAAAAGCTTTTAATGATACCCATATTGATATCTTAAAATATGTATATGACGCACAATTGTACTTTTCTGTGAAAAGTTCAGAGGCCTATAACTCAAAAAAGGGGCAAGCGCAAAGTTTTTCACTTAATATTTTTTTCTTATTTTTTAATCACCCATATACTTTCTTTTTTGATTAAAGTTCTTCATTGTTCCAAATGATATGGAAGTAAGAGGAAGAAAATCGACAGATCTAACTGATTTTTTAATTTTTATACAATATAGAATAATTTTTAAACGTGTTTAATGACAAATTTTTCATACGAATTTGACCTAAAATACATCACAAATTTTTTTTAATATATTAGGAATACAGTCTTTTTAATTAAAATACAAAAGTAAAGATATGAAATATTGTAACTTACTTTCGCACTATATTTCTCCATTACGAATTACGTTTGTTGGCTAAGACCAGATTTACACTATGCAATTAGTGAGTTATTTTTTTCAATTCTCTATTAAAGTGGCAGCGATATACGTTATTTAAAAACAAACACTACCAACCAACAAATAAAAATATCATGCAAGTTTCATTAAAAATTGCATAGTGTAAATGCCGTACATTTAAAAACTTATATATTGCAGAGTAAAGGCCGGGGCACATAGAATCCGTCATACGTTAAACTTTGACAAATTCAACTAAAGTCAAAGTAACGACGGATGAGGTTGGCACAATGAATACTTTGCTGACGGATGTTATACCAAAGCTTGCTCTCTATTTTTATTCACTTTTAAATTTAATTTGTACGAGGGCTGCTCTATATATTTCTTGCCTAATAGTGAAAATGCGAATATTTATAATCAAAAATGGTTTCATTGTTTTTCAAAGTATTTTCCAGCATGATTTATACACTTTTGAATGCGCTCAAACCAGTTGTCGAAGCACTTTTTCCACTCCGATTGAGACACCTCTAAAACATGGTTTTTGAACACTTCAACAGCTTCTTCTGGCGACGAAAATCGTTGACCACGCATTTTTTTCTTGATGTGCGGAAACAAGAAGAAGTCATTAGGGGCCAAGTCAGGGCTGTACGGCGGATGACCCATTAATTCGACGTTTTGGCCGGTCAAAAACGATCTGGTTTGAGCCGATGTGTGAGAGCTCGCATTGCCATGGTGAACAATGATTCGTCTTCTCTTGTTGGTTTTTCGAATTTCTTCAATGACTTCAGGCTCACAAATTGTGGTGTACCACTCAGAAGTGACCGTCCTACGTTGCCACATGACCAGTTTTGCCGAAGAAACAGGCCACCATTTGCTTCGAAGTGCTTCTTCCACGAACAACTTTCGTTGGATTTTGCTCGTCTTTGAAGACCCACACGGTCGATTGTTGTTTCGTTTCGGGCTCATACGCATAGATCCCTGATTCGTCACCTGTGACGATCTTATAAACGTCTTTTGAAGCACCACAATCGTATTTTTGCAACATTTCTTTGCACCAATCGACACGAGCTTTTTTTTGAGCGTCTTTCCAATTGTGCCAGGTGTTCATGCAGCATCGAATGTATGCTGGTGGAAGAAATGTCCAAGGATGTCTCTATCTCTCGGTAAGTTGCATGTCGATCTTGCATTATGAGTTCACGCACGGCATCAATGTTCTCTGGCACAACCGCCGTTTATGGACGACCTTCACGGAATTCGTGTTTGAGCGAGCTTCGGCCACGATTTAATTCATTATACCAATTTTCACAGTGCTATAGGATGGTACTTCATCGCCATACAAAGATTTAAGTTCATCAATGCACTCTTGTCGTGATAATCCACGTCGAAAGTTGTAAAACTTGATGGCACGAAAATGTTCACGAGTTAATTCCATTTTTTTCTATATTAATTTTTTCAAGTCACTGTAAACAACACAAATAATGGTCGTACGTCAAAACGTTTTGAGTACGTTTATGCTTAAAAATGACAAACTTTCCAATGGAAATGTCAGATTGCACTTGGCAGCACTCAGTGTTGCCAGGCCAGAAATATGTGTAGCAGCCCTCGTATGAAAATTTTGTAGGTTTTTTTTGAGTTTTTAACCAAAAACTTTTAATTTACTTATTCTATAATATTTTTCAATTTTCAGTAGTTTTTAATTTTTCGTTTCCAAAAGATTGTGCTGCTGCTTTAAAAAATCAGTAAAAATTTCAATTTAATCAAATTAGGAAACATTCATTTATTATCAATTTCTCTATGATGCATACATTCATATACACAGATCCATTCATGGCATCGAACACATGCATTTCTACATAAGTTACGAGCCATAGAAGAAAAGGAGAAGAAACCAGAAAAAAAGGCAACTAGCACGCAATTTCCTATGGTGTTCCAAATATTGCTACAATATAGTGAAAGCATAAATCATGTTTTTAATGAATGCATGACAAAAACAAACTCACATACACATACACACTTACATGTTCTCATATTGGTATAAGAGAACAACATTAGAAATAAGCCAGCATATATTTTTTGTGTTTTAACATAAAGGAAAAAGAAAACTTGTTCACAACAGCTCGAATAACTCCCCTAATAAACATTTCTGCATTTAATGGACGCGTTGACGCGCAATTGTGCACTACAATCAAAAAAACACTTTCATATGATACAATGCAGAAAACAGAATTTAGCCCATCATCACCACTACAAATTAACAACCAAAAGTCTATACACACACATTTACATATTCATGTTAACGTACAAAACACTAGTATCGCTTTCCCATTAATAAAAAGAAACTGGCAATTTAATTTTTAATGAAAATTTTTCTTAAAGGGTTTAATTCTTAGTTTTAGGTATTTTGAGTGGGACTTGCGTTTGCTGGTGTTAGTGTGCGTAGCAGTGAATCAATATAGTGCTGGAAATAACTACAAGCTTACTTTACAGGGGAATCCATTAAACTACAATTGTGATATGCTCGGTGTCGGCAAACAATATAGAATCTAAACAGCCGTAGCCATAGGGTTTCCCACAAGTTTTTTGATATATGTAAAGTCTCTCAAGGAACTGCACATCTACCTATACCTTCGTATAGAAAGTGAGAAATCCTGAACAGGTTATTGACGTATAGACAATTATCTTAACTTGCAGTTTGTTAAAATGGTGGACACTTTTAAATGCCAGTTGAGAAACGTGCGCGTTCATCGCGTCTTTGATTATAACCTTACTTTTTTAAAAGAGAAAAATCTGCTCGCACACAGATGTTCTTCTTTCAAGATAAAGTAAAAAACTGGAATAAATGTTACTGATGAAATGATTATCAGAGTCGTAAGAGCCAATAATATTAACGATCGTGTGACAAGAAAAAAAACTTTCATTTCTGAGGTTAACAGAAAAAGTGTTTACTATTTGCTGAGCTTCACAAAACTAAATCTTTTGACTTTTACAAAAATGTATTATTTGGCGATGAAAGTAAATTTATTCGGATCAGACGTACGATGTATGATGTGGCAAAGGCCAAATTAAACTTTAAATGTAAAAAATATCAAGCCAAAAGTAAAACATGGTGGTGGCTTGCTTATGGTGTGGGGTTGTATGCCTGCATCATTTGTGGGGGGAAATTGGATTTTTATTCATTGCATTATGGATAAGCATGTGTATTTTTCAATTTTAAGGCAGAATCTTCATGACTGTGCTAGAAAACTGGGGCTTCTGAGGAATGCAAACTATTTTCATTATCATATTGAACCAAAACCTAAACCCTTGGACGTTAAGCTTTAGCTTTTATACAACACCACACATCTTCCAAAACCTCCCGTAAGCCCTGACATGAATCCAATTGAAAACCTTTGAGCTTATCTTGATGAAAAAATTCGACAGCACATCAGCGAAAGGAGGGATAGGAAGTAGCGAAAAACCTCCCTTGCTTACTTATCTTAAACTGGTTCTAATAACAAATCTTAACAACGAATATTTTGTATAAAGTGTTCTTTATGACCGTCCAGATTGTCAGATTTTCTTCTTAATTTTTATAGATAGTACCAAGAAATTGATGTGTGCCTCCCACTAACTATTGGACTACCTGCAACCTTTTAGTGAAATAAAGTGTAAAATAGGGATGGACAAAAAACATCGATGTTTTAAAAACACTCGATGTATTGTGTCGATGTAATCCGATTCTTTTTTTATTGCTTCTAAGCAATTGGAAAACATCAATGGTTTCTTTCGATGCATCGAAATGACAAATTGTATCAGAACGTGCTGATAGAAATTGGAAAAGCAATAAGAGTGAAGATATATTGTCTGATGAACTTTCAGTTTATTTGAGGACTCTTGTTGGAAGACTGAACGAAAATCTGCGGGATATTTGAACAAATTATAAATCTCAGTTTCCTAAGCTTTTCAAGATCGCTTTTAAATGTCTTACAATGGTGGGAATGTCGGTTCCGTCTAAAAGACTATTGTCACAAGCGGCGCAGATGATGACTTAACACAGAAACAGATTGAGAGGTGAAAGACTTGTTAAAATTTTATTTCTAAACAGTATTAAAAAAAGTATTGGGAGATGTAAAACAAACTTAAGATTTTTCGAAGATACAGTACAACCAAGCGAAACTCGTGCATCAAGTGAAAAAAAAAATTTTTCATATAATATATTTCAAACTAAATATTTTGATTTTTATTAGACACCTAAGTACTGCGTTAAATGACGGAATGAAAGTTTAGAATTGACTTCATTTATTAAAATAACAACCTTCATTCAAAAAAGTGACATCTTTGGATGCCAAAGACAAGCTCGTACAGTTTAAATTTATTATAAAACACTGGATTGCTTTGCATCTAACGTCAAATTATTTCGCGAAAACTGTTTAAAAGTCTATGAATTTTGAATTACTTTCCTTATTGTGTTTTTTGAATCGTAAAAAAATAATGGGAGGACAGAGAGGAAAAACAGGTGTTGAAGTTAGAAAACTGGTAATTCAGCATTATAGAAATAAGAAATCACTTCGAGAAATATTAGAAATTATGGGTCGAAGCCGAAGAACGGTACAAAATATAACAAAAAGATACAACACTGAGAAAAGAGTTGAAAATAAGCCGAAAGTTGCGAATAATAAAATCTTATCTGATAGTGACGAGCAATACATTCTACTGCAAGTAAAAAAATCATTTTTAAGTGCACCCAAGCACAAATTATCAGAAATGTTTTAAACAAAGCTGAATTTAATGGCAGAAGAGCAAGACAAAAACTTCTTATAAGCAAACGAAACGAAAAAATTAGACTGCAATTTGCCAAAGAGCATCAACGTAAAGATTTTTCGTTTTTGGAGAACGTGCTATTTACAGACGAAAGCAAGTTCACCTTGTTTGGATCAGATGGCAGACCCAATGTGTGGAGAAGGCGAAAAGAAGAGCTGCTTGCTAAAAATATGAAACCTACAGTAAAGCACGGTGGTTGGTCGGTAATGGTTTCGGGTTCATTTTCTGCTTCTGGGCCTGGTGTATTGCATTTTATCGAGGGCCACAATGTAAGCAAAAACTTGGTCTTGGCAATAATTTTTATTTTTTATCAAGATAATGGTTCAAAGCATAAGGCGATCATGGTTGCTATATAATTGTCCGCATGTCATGGATAGACCAGCCCAAAGTCCAGATATTAACCCCATTGGGAATTTGTGGAACTACCTCGACAGGAAAATTCGCCATCATACCATAAGTTCCGAGGATGATTTAAAAAAAGCTCTTAAAGAAGAATGGCAAAAAATTGAACCTAGCTTTTGCAAAAAACTAGTTCAGAGCATACCAAATAGAATAAAAATGGTTATAAAAAATAAGGCGATGCATACAAAATATTTAATTCTTTAAAGAGAAAACCATTTTTTTTAAATTTTAAGCAGTGTACGAGTTTAACTATGGCATGGAAATACGCACTATATTATATTTTTGCTTTGCAAAAAGCTAATTAAATTAAAGTTTTTAAATTGACCTGTTTTTTTTTTAAATATATTTATAAAATGAAGTTATAAAATACAGGATTACGTTTTTTGTACTTGTTTGTTTTTTTCAAATTATAAGACGTCTAAACAATTATTTGAGGTGTACGAGATTCACTTGGTGCTACTCTATAATAATAATAAATAAAAAAACATCAAAACTTCAATAATAAATAATTAAAAATAAAAAACAATCGATGTAAAAATAAAAAACAATCGATGTATAAAAAACATCAATGTATTTTAAACAAAATCGATGTAACATCGATGTATGTTTGCGACACATCGCATGGAAAAAACATCGATGTTTTTTCACAGCGGCCATTCCTAAATGTTACTTGTTAGGAAAGATTGAATAAATATACGTAAATGACTACTGTTCAGTTTCAGAATGTACAAAAACAAAGATATTTGTGATTCATTTACTTTGCTATAAAAAACACAATATTAAGTACAAAGTTGCCAGATTATAGTACTGACATAAAAATAACAGTAAAATGTTCTTCTTATATGATTTTTATACCCTTCACAACAGTTGGAAAGAGGTAAATCCAAGTTTTTCATTCCATTTGTAATTTCTATAATATCCATTTTCGACTTAATAAAGTATTTATATTCTGAGTCCTTACGTGTAGCGAGAGATAATTTAAATACGCTTATCGATCGGTCATAGTTTCAAAAATTTTGCTACTAAAACACAGCATGGTCCGTCCATATCCTTCGAGGCAGCTGGTAAAACACCACGTCTGCTTCTAATTTTCCAATAAAAATAAAAAAAAAAAAAAAAAAAAACAAAAAAAAAAAAAAAAAAAAAAAAACAAAAAAAAAAATGGGGATATAGAGAACTTAAAAATAAGAGTAAATATAAAGTGACGAAAATGCTGCTCGCCCGTATCTTCCGAGTTATGGGCCTCCGAACTTTTCATAGAAAAGTACGTTTGTGTACCATATTTTTAAGATATCAATAGGGGCATCATTTTAATGTTTTTGAAGAGATCTTTCAAGAAATACTAAAATTCTTCAAAAATGCTTAACCCAGTAAAAACCGATGACATTTTAATGTAAAATTATTTAAATTATTTATTTCGTAAAGAAAATAGAGATACGTATGTGAAGTTATCTAATTTTATTGGTATGATGGTACTAAAACAGTTGTCAGCACATTTTCATTTTTAAAGATTGATAATCTTAAACACATATTTCTGAAATTGAATTTTAAGAAAATTATAAATTGGCAAGCAAAGAAAGTCGTGGACACTACTAGTGTAAAATAATTTTATTTCCTACGCATGAAAGTACGACTGTATTAAGCTTTCATGCAATCTAGAGGCAAAACCTGATTATGGTCCCAAAATTGTTTTACTACAGGAACTTCGTACTTTTTTTTATAGATAAAATGATGAGCAAAACGAATGAGCAAAATTTCGTACCAACAGATGGGTGGAGTGCCTAACAAACAAATTAAAATTCGCATTTTTAATTTAAATTGGATTATATTGAATTATAGTTAAACAAAAGAAGCTCTAAAGCATTTGTAATATTAAACCTAATAACTTTGCAGAATTAACTAAAAATTAGCCCTGTCAAAATTTAAAATTAAACTCAAATTTCTGACACAATTTTAAAAGTTTCAAACTTTCCTCGTTAATGAGACCATTAAGCCCTATTTGTTGCTGATCCCTGAAAATTAAAATATGGTAAAAACGGTCACATTTGAGGAGAGTAAAATCACTTAGCAAAAAATTCTCAAAATAGGGACCGAAAATCCCAAAAGTGGAATTTTTACTCTTTTGCCCATAAAGTCCACATATGGACCAGGGCTCACAAAATACTATCAAAGTTATTCGATTTATTGTGTACAGATTTTTAATAGCCTTGGGATTTTCGATCGTACAAGTTAAAGTAAGAATTTCGGTGTGAAATAGGTAAAATTAAAATTATTTAAAATTTGATACAAACGTACACACATGTACTCAGCTTAAAAATTTGAAAACTGTTCCCAATATTTTGAAAAACTGGACCAGGTATTGGAAAAATCATACATTTTAATTTTAAAATGCTTATGACTCGATCAAGGCTTCATTTTGTAGGTATTTACTAGGCCTTTAAGACCTCGTAAAATTTTTAAAAATCAGACAAAATTTAAAGAAATGCCAAGCATAAGAAAAACGCATGGTAACCACCCGAATAAAGTATAAGGTATCCAGCTTCAAACCTTTAGCTCAGATGCTCCTCTGCTATGCTCGTGTTAAATTTTGGATCAATCGGCCAAGCCCTTTGCAAAGGACTGAATTATTTCCAAAATATTTTGATTCTGCCCCACTGTGCATTGTTAATATAATTTCTTTAAAACAGAATAGCAAGTTAATAAAATTATGTTTTGTAAAAATAATTTTTTACGAACGTTTTAGGGTCCTCTAAAAAAGTGATTAAAATTCTTTTAATTTAAAATTTAATGCAATTGACTGTATAAAAATAATAAAGTATCTTTAATACGAATTTGTAATTAAATTGTCTTCGATATAATTACAAAGTCATATTCATCATCTGTCTTTGAAATTGCTGATTTTGTTACTTTATTCCATACTTTCATTGCAGACATTCTGTTAATTTTCTACCATCATATAAATTATTTTCTTGTACGAGTAATGTTTGTTAACAACTTCCGGTTTCCGTTACAAATTGAAAAGGAAATTTCAATCACAAAATTGTACCATATACAACTACTCTGCATACCTTCTAAAAAATTACATTTGTATATGTATGTATGTGTGTGTATAAGTCTTTAGATGAATACAAAGTAAAAATAAAAATTACAACAAGCAGCAATAAATAGTACCGTAACGTATTTAGACAACTGAACTCAATAATGTTGCACAGTACAAACTTTTTAAAGTTTTATTTCTGTTTTTTTTCCTTTACGACCATATTGTTAAGTCTTTGATGAGAAAAGTTTTATTGCTTTCTATTTGGATATGAGTGTGTTGGTAGATGTGTGACAAATAACATAATAAAACGTATAGATTAACACAAAAAAATTCTTTTGAAAGCAAAACAGAAAAAAGAAGTAAAATACTAAAGAGCTGTTAACGGAAATGCAATGTCATGCATGATTTTGTCATTTCAACATTTTTCATGCATTTCATACTTGATTAAAAAACATGCTAAAAAGTTGCCGAACATTTGTTGTCATTAATGCATATCATAGACAACAGATCAGTTAAGGTTAGAATGGGTTCAAAGGAGAATACAAATTGATTGTGAGCTCTTTGTATATTTTTAAGACAACTAAAACCAAAAAAAAAAATCTTTGTAAATTTTTACAACAACAAAGAAGTGTGTTCAAATTCATTTAGTAAACAATGCAATTCGTTTCTTTTAGTTGTTATTGCAGCATTCCTTTAATTGGCCGATATTTACCAGTACAAAAATACAAGCACAAAAGAAACAACAAAAGAAAGCTACCAGATTAATCTATTTTAGAAAAATCTAAACGTTTTAAAACGGTTAAAACTATTAAACGCAGTTACAAGCGGTTTGGTAGTATTAATCAAAATGTTGGACAGAAAAATTTCATGTGCAAAATAATAAAGTTTGTGTGTGTGTTGTTGGCGTGTTTTTTTTTGCAATTAAAAGATTCCAGCAATTAAGTCAAATGTTAAAATATTAAATGAAAATCCCTTTAGATTTATAAAAATAAGAATGAGTGATCGGTAGAAGAGTCGCATCTGCGAGAAGCTTAAATCTTGCTTGTGTAAAAACTGATTAAAGCCTTTGTTATTTATTATCTGGAAGTTCGATCGCAAGCAAATATACGCATGCAAGTTTGAGTACTCTGTCAAGTGATCGAAATGACTGGGTAAAATTTTGTACGTTTGTATATTTTATCACTAAAAATAAGTAAAATTAAGGCAAATCGAAGCCCCGAAATTCTTATAATATGTAAAAAAAATCCCAAAAAATTGTATTTTCTAGACTTTTGCCTCTAAGGTCCACTTTTGGCTCTAGGGTTAAGAAATACTATGGAAAAAATACTGATGGTTTTTGACCAAATATATGTAAAAATTAATGTCATTCAATTTAGTGAGTGATTATTTTTGTTCAAGTATCAAAAGTGAGCACGTTCGTTCAATTCGTTTTTTTTGTTCATTTTTCCATTAAACGATTTAAAACATAGTACTCTGTGAACGGAATGTTTAAAAGTAAAGGCCGGGGCACATAGAATACGTCATACGTTAAATTTTGACAAATTCAACTGACAAGTCAGTTAAAATACATGTTTACTCATGAGCGTTGTCACAATCAATATGTGTCCGTCAACGCAAAGTACGAAAGTTGGTTAACTTTTAACTTTTGACGTACATATGTTGAATACTTTGACAACTATCAACTTTTTCTCCTTCTTCTTTTTTGTTTTCTTTTGATTCTTGCTGTGTTTCAATTGTGTTTTGTGATTTAAATAAAACAATTTTGGTGGCAAACAATAAAATACAAATTTACTTAAATTAACAAGTGAATAACATACAAATTAAACTTAAAAGTGAATAAAAATACAGAGCAAACTTTGATTTAATATCCATCAGCAAAATTCTCACTCACGGACGGGGCAAAAAATGGAGGACAAGTTGATTTAAGCTGTGCAAATGATTCCTTGCTTGTATGACAAAAGCAAGCAAGATTATAGAAACAAAATGAAAAAGGAAAAGTTTTAAGGCCGGGGTACATAGAATCCGTCATACGTTAAACTTTGACAAATTCAACTAAAGTCAAAGTAACGACGGATGAGGTTGGCACAATGAATACTTTGCTGACGGATGTTAAACCAAAGCTTGCTCTCTATTTTTATTCACTTTTAAATTTAATTTGTATTTTATTCACTTTTTAAATTAATTAAATTTGTATTTTATTGTTTGCCACCAAAATTGTTTTATTAAAATCACAAAACACAATTGAAACACAGCAAGAGTTAAAAGAAAACAGAGAAGAAGAAGCAGTTGATAGTTGTCAAAGTATACAAAAGTTAAAAGTTGACCAACTTTCGTACTTTGCGTTGACGGACACGTATTGATTGTGACAACGCTCATAAGAAAACATGTATTTTAACTTACTTGTCAGTTGAATTTGTCAAAGTTTAACGTATGACGGATTCTATGTGCCCCGGCCTTTAGGCAGCTGTAGCTGCTGCAACAGGCACAACAGACAAGAAAAGTTTTTATAAACTGAATTGCTTTCTTTAAGTTTAACTAATTTTCAGTTGAACTTTGTCAAAGCCGATGGCGATGGCTACGAGATAGGTATGTCACTTTGCAGGTATTGGAGTCTGTTGGAGTTCTTAGTAAGATCTTCCTTCACTAAGTTAAGAAGCATATCGAATACAAGTCTCTCCATTCTTAAAGTTTTCTTAAACTGTTCACGGTCACTGTTGAACATTCTTTCAAAATTCACCGCAAAATAACCATTATTGTCTCGATATTGATAAAGCGGCCTGACCCAAAACTTCGACCTCTGCTTATTACATCAAGACACTCTCGAGCTTTATACATTAAGATTACACTTAAAAGAACGTCTAAAATATCGTCCAATTCCATTTTAAATGTGTACTTTAATAATTTTTTTTTTCAAATACACGTAAACAAAAATAGCTGACTTAATATCCGTTAGCAAAGTACACATTGTGCCAACTCCATCCGTCAATACTTTGACTTTAGTTGAATAATTTAAAGTTTGACATATGACGGATTCTATGTGCCCCGACCGTCAGCAAAAAAAAAAAAATGTGGCGAAATCATGTATCAGGTGATAGCAATGGCGAATTCATTAATTTCTGCCGTTGCAGGAAATATCAAACTTCATTTAAAAAAAATTTAACGGTGATTTTTTATGTATGAAGTTTGACATTTTCTGCTAAGGCGAAATTAATAAATTCACCACTGCCACCACCTACATCATGATTTCGCCATTAAAAATTTTATAAAGGAAATGTAAAAATATAATTTTTTTTGGGTTTCAATTGAAAAAGAGAAAATTTTGAATTAAGAGTGTAAAATAAAGGATTTTATTACATTCAATTAAAATTTATAATTTAAATTTAGCATTAGGTACGACATTAGCAAAGTTTCATAAAAATTTTGAAAAAAAATTCTCACAAATGAACAGAAAAAAAATTTCTAGTTGTGTAAAAAGATGTCTCTATAAACCTGCTTTTTAAATTCCTTTAATAACAAAATCTGAATGCAACTAAAAAAAAAAGAATTTTTTTTATAAAACTTAACGGTGCACGGTGCACTAAGGACTAGAAAACGGTCAGCTAGCCGACGGGTTACTTCGTTCCGCTGTGTGATTCGTTCAGTTGTACCCGTTCGTTTATAAACGACACAGCCCTACTTTAAATTGAGAAAGAAACCAAGATTCTTTGCCACGCAAATAGAACGAGTTTCATAACAATCAGTCATTGATGGTAAATAATTGAATACTTTAATGAACTTTGAACAGATTAATAGTTCACTAAAATAATGAGATTTCATCAACGTAATCACCTATATCGTCAACAAAAAGTTATTTTTATATTTCCAAGAAATTTTCATTCTCCTCGAAGTGAAAATTGGTGTCATGAATTTCCCATAAAATTTTTGTTCACTTCATTGAACAGCTGTTCAAAATAAAATAGTTATAAGTGCACATTGAATGAATAGCAATTTACAAATAAATAAATTAAATTTCTAGAAGCGAAATAATTTTTTTATTACAAAAACGGCACGTAGGTAAAATCCAACTTTTGTTTGGGATTTGCAAGGCCCATCTGGTAACATAAAGGATATGAGTTACGTTGCTACTGACCCATTTTAAGTAAATACATTTTTGTGTTAAATTTATTGGACAAAAGTTTTCATTTAATGATATTTTTAATAAATAGCTACACTTTGCTATAACGTCTAAAGAAATCTTCATAGATTTACAGGCAATTGATTTTTTACTCTGAATCTTGTCGAGTACAATGTAACTCTGCACTGTAGTAATTGATCTTGATTCAAGCAACGTGTTAATAGGTTGATTATTTTAATTAAAATACATAAAAACTTTAGTACTCGTAATGTATGCAGTTCTTTGGCAAAATTTAAGTGAACAAATTAAATGGAAAAGTTAAAATATTTCGAACGAAGAATTCATTCACGATAAAGAAAATTTTTGCTTCCATGAAAAATTGTGCATGTGAATTATTCAAGATTGCAGTTTGTGGAAAAGAAAAAAACGACTAAATAAGCATTGCACAGTGGGGCAGAATAAAAATATTTAGGAAAGAATTTAGCCATTTATAATTTTTATACCTTGCATCGGAAAATTTCTCTATCCCTTGGCATTTCTTTAACTTTTGTCTGATTTAAAAAAATTATACATGGTCCTAAATGGGCTCATCAATACCTGTATGTTTGTGTTTAAAAATGACCGAGTTATAAGCATTTTAAAATTAAAATGTTGGTTATTTCGATACCCTTGCCTAGTTTTTTCAAAATACTGAATACAATTTTAAGCAAATTTATTTGAATTTTTCCCATAGCTAGCGAGAAAAATTAAATATACTTAAGAAAAAATTTAAAGATTATATCTTTACTGGCTTAAACATCAGGTAAAAATTGAAGAAATGGCAAGCGTTAGAAATATTTTCTGGTACGAGGTACCCAATTTTGAGCCCACATACTGCCATCCCTGGTAAGTGAATGGTACCCAGATAAAAAACTTAAGCTTGGAAACTTCTTTACTATTCTCGTGCCAAGCCCTTTTCAAATGGCTGAATTATTTCAAAATATTTTTATTTTGCCCCACTGTGCAATGCTTATTTAGTCGTTTTTTTTCTTTTCCACAAACTGCAATCTTGAATAATTCACATGAACAATTTTTCATGGAAACAAAAATTTTCTTTCTTTCTTTTTTGATTTTGCCCCTCTGTGCACTGTTGGCTCAGGTGCTACTTTTGTTAAAAAAATATAATCAAATCATTTTTACTCTTAAAGAAAAGTTCTAAAAAAGAAGTTTTAAGATAACAAAAAAACAAAAACAAACAAAACCCAACAGAGTAATATATTTTGCCAAAACTCTGGTCATTGCTGAAAGTAAAAAACAAAATTTCCACCGAGCTTGCAATATTTGAAATTTTAAAATGTATTAAGTCAATACCCCTATTTGATACATTTTTAAGTGTTCGCATCGTTAAAAGTCTGACTTCCCGTAAATTTAAAGAACTGCTTTGCTATCTCTTGGACACATTTCATTTGGAGTAAATGATAAATGTTCATTCCACTTTAATTTAAAATTTTTCACTTTAACAGATTTTATCAGAAACTCTCCATCTTAAAAACATCTACAAAAACAAATAAATTTAAAAAAAATATAAAAAAAATAATCCATGAAGCTGGTTACATGACAGAAACGTGTTGTGGTTACAATATGTGCCTGCAACAGATACATTTTGAAGGGTCTAATTTTTTTAAAGAAAACAAATGTTGCAACAGAATTGCTTTGGATAAAAAGCAAACTGATCTAATAGACAATTTCAATAATGCAATTTCATGCTAATAAAGTACTTTGTATTTTAAAAATATTGTATTATGGTATGTGTGTGTGTGTACGTGTGTAAGTGTGTACATAAGCACCTGGTAAAATTTGTGTAATATAATAATAATTTGTATTTCAAGTCTAGATTTACACTATGCAATTTTTTTTTGGCATTTTTTCAATTATCTATTTAAGTTGTAGCGATATGCGTTATTTGAAAATAAATATAAGCAACAGTAACATCCCCTCAAAATTCAAGCAATACCATATTACTTACCTCTCTTGCTTCACCAACAAACAAAAATTTCATGCGAGTTTCATGAAAAATTGCATAGTGTAAATGCCGTATAAAAGACATTAAAATAAAATACAAAAGCCAAAAATATGTTGGGAAACAGAAAATAAAATTTTTGAAATTAGGTGCTTCACTTTTGAGAGTTATTCGCGAAATAAGGAATCGGGAGTCCTATATAATTTGAAAATAAAAATATAATCTTTAATTTTAAATAATTATAATTCAAATGGGCTTCTTAAAGGTTACTACCCGTCCTACGATGTCATAAGAATTTATTCCTTCGCACAATAACTTTTTATAATTGTGCGAATTGTACTTACATACGAAGAGTTGCGTACTATGTTGGGTCCACCCTTTAACTTTTCATTTTAGTTTTAAACTGGCGATACATTTTTTGATAAAAGTTAAAATAATGGCCTTTAAAAAGAACTTTTCTAGTGGGATATCTTTTTTCTACTCAACCTTATAGTAAACTTACAATACCTATACTGCGTCTAAGGTTCAATAAATTGTCTATACATTTGAAAACCACGTTACTATCGGGTCGCCTTTCATTATATTTTTAATCAATGTCCTTATAGCAGACATATTGGTACAAACTGTATGTAAATTTTAAGCGTCTGCCTACTATGCCTGCCTACAACGTTTAAAGAACCAAATCCATATACGTTAAAATCACATCACTATAGGAACACCCTAATTATTTTTATACAATGATTTATTTTTATAAAATGTTATTTCGCAAACCAACAAATTCTTGTGACATTGTGGGATACGCAGTAAATACTTTATGATTTTTTAATTTGCTCTTTAATTTCCATGTTCCCTTGAAATTAAAATATTTTTCATTTCATTAGAAATTCCTTTTTTAATACATTGAAAAAATCATATGGTCATTTAAATTACATTAAAATATTTTCCACTTTCATACATTTATATTTTAAACACAATTAAAACATAATTAAATTTTTGGGAAAAAAATTAAATTTTATATTAAAACCACAATTAAAATACATGAATGTTTTTAAACTTCATCCAGGCGAAATGGAAAAACCTTTAAACACATCCACGTTATGTACAGTGTACATGCATAAACACGTACGAACACAGCTATCCAAATACCCTAAAACCGAATTGTTTATTGCACAGTAGCAAGAAGTGAACAATAACATGCAACATACACATACACACACACACAAATACAACATGAATTCACAATAAAGTGTTGGCTGTAAATAAATTTTTTGCCTCTATAAACCCATGAAAATAAAAGAAAAAAAGAGGAATAATTTTTACCAAAAAATTTAGCAGAATTAGTGATAACACAGTTAATCGATAAATGTTTAATAATCGATTATTTTTTTTTTAATAAAATTATAAATTATATATATAAATAAACTATATTGAAAATTATCTTTCAATTTATTGATATATAATTTGATTATTTGCTTAACAGAAGTTTAATTTACAGCGGTTGTCGACTGGCTGTCGTCTAATAGTTTCTGATCCCCTTTTCATTACTGATCGAAGCAATACCTAAGCTACGCCATAAGACTTCGAAAGGCATCTGCTGGTCTTAAGTTTACAAACTGTTGCTTATACGGGGGCTGGTCTATATATTTCTGGCCTAAAAGTGAAAATGCGAATATTTATAATCAAAAATGGTTTTAGTGTTTTTCAAAGTATTCTGCAGCATGATTTATACACTTTTGCATGCGCTCAAACCAGCTATCGAAGTACTTTTTCCACTCCGATTGAGACACCTCCAAAACATGGTTTTTGAACACTTCAACAGCTTCTTCTGGCGACGAAAATCGTTGACCACGCATTTTTTTCTTAATGTGCGGAAACAAGAAGAAGTCATTAGGTGCCAAGTCAGGGCTGTACGGCGGATGACCCATTAATTCGACGTTTTGGCCAGTCAAAAACACTCTGGTTAGAGCCGATGTGTGAGAGCTCGCATTGTCATGGTGAACAATGATTCGTCTTCTCTTGTTGGTTTTTCGAATTTCTCCGATGACTTCAGCAAACAAATTGTAGTGTACCACTCAGAAGTGACCGTCCTACGTTGCTCAAGCGGAACAGTCGCCACATGACCAGTTTTGCCGAAGAAACAGGCAACCATTTGCTTCGAAGTGCTTCTTCCACGAACAACTTTCGTTGGATTTTGCTCATCTTTGAAGACCCACACGGTCGATTGTTGTTTCGTTTCGGGCTCATACGCATAGATCCATGATTCGTCACCTGTGACGATCTTATGAACGTCTTTTGAAGCACCGCAATCGTATTTTTGCAACATTTTTTGCACCAATCGACACGAGCATTTTTTTGAGCGACTTTCAAATTGTGCGGGATCCAACGAGAAAAAACCTTTTTTACGGCCAGGTGTTCATGCAGTATGGAGTGTATGCTGGTGGAAGAAATGTCCAAGGATGTCTCTATCTCTCGGTATGTCGCGTGTCGATCTTGCATTATGAGTTCACGCACGGCATCAATGTTCTCTGGTACAACAGCCGTTTTTGGACGACCTTCACGGAATTCGTGTTTGAGCGAGCTTCGGCCACGATTAAATTCATTATACCAATTTTTCACAGTGCTATAGGATGGTGTTTCATCGCCATACAAAGATTTAAGTTCATCAATGCACTCTTGTCGTGATAATCCACGTCGAAAGTTGTGAAAAATGATGGCACGAAAATGTTCACGAGTTAATTCCATTTTTTTCTATATTAATTTTTTCAAGTCACTGTAAACAACACAAATAATGGTCGTACGTCAAAACGTTTTGAGTACGATTATGCTTAAAAATGATAAACTTTCCAATGGAAATGTCAGATTGCACTTGGCAGGACTCAGTGTTGCCAGGCCAGAAATATATATAGCAGCCCTCGTATTATAAAATGCTAATATTTATAAAAAGTATTTTTCACTTCTTTAGCTTCTTCAGGCATGATGTAAAATACCTTTTGAAAGGGGTAACAGTTTCCAGAGTTGTTTTCCTTAAATCTCATTTATTACATTCGGAATCATTGTAGCGCTTGTTTGGGTTTTCACTAAAGAAGTTGGAAAAAGGGCGAAGTCGATTGAGCGATGTCCGTTTTTCTTTCAAGGCACTAGATGAGCTAGAGACAGACATAGTTTCGAAAAATTTTTTATTAAAAATAAGCGAGATCGGTCCATGTCCTTTAAGGCAAAACACCAAGTCTGCCTCTAATTCTTTATTATCATTTGGAACAAATTTAGTTTAGTGAAGTAACTCCAATCAGAAAAAAGAAATATATGGGGCGATAGAAACATCAAAAATAAGTAAAAAAAATAAGTAAAAAAACTGGCGGTCGCCCATATTTTCCTAGTTATGGGCCTCTGAACTTATAAAAAGTACGATTGTTCACCTTTTGAAGAGATCTTTCAGGAAATACAAAATTATAAAAAAAAATGCTTAACCCATTAAAAGCCGATGACATTTTTATTTAAAAATATATATACACTTAATTTTTAATTCTCTGTTACTCCAATTTCTGGAGTTACTTCACTAAATTTGTTTTTATATGGTGAAGGGTATAAAAGTTTCGGCATAGCCGAATATAGTACACTTACTTGTTCAACTTTTGTTTGTATTCCTAAAGGTGAATGTTGTTAATGATAAAAATTAAGCAAAAAGGGAAGAAAAATTGGTGAGCAATCTTTTTATTTACCAGTTGGGACAACAACCCTAAGCAAAACTTACAATTTTCCGGGAAAAAATTTTTTTAACAAGCAATCTTTATGATAAAGAAGAATTTCTTATGCCGGTTTTCAGTTAAACTATTCAATGGGAGATTTGCACTCTTAGTTTGTTCAAGAGCATGTGTAGAAAACAAGAGATTGTCACTACAAATCTACTTAGACCTAAAAAAAAGAAGATGGTAACAATTTCTAGATTTATTAATTTTGCTATTAAAAATAAGGGAGATCGGTCCATGTCCTTTGAGGCAGTGGGCAAAACTCCAAGTCGGCCTCTAATTCTTTGATATCATTTGAAAAAAATCTTGTTTAGTGAAATAACTCTAATCAGAAAAAACAAATATATGGGGTGATAGAGAATGAAAACTTAAGAAAGGTTTTATTAATGGTTTCTTATTTTTAGTCGATGACAGTTGATTTCCACATGCTAATCAACTGGTTTCCATAGTTCGCATATTAGCAACCAAGTTCCTCTTGTTCCTATTTATCTCATTCAAACTTTTGTTTTGTTTTTAGGGTTCCGTACATGAAGTGATAAAACGTAACCTTATTGTTTCTGCCTGTCTGCTATAATATCAAGTATAATAAAAATTAAAGGTTGCCCCGAAAGTGACGTGATAATCACATAAAATATTTTTATATTTTGAACTGTGATAGACAGATACGTCAAAATTCACATAGTGTCAGTAAAACTATGACCGCGAGTGCAAAAGATAAAACTTTAAATTAAAAGGTGTCCCCATAGTGATGTGATTATCGCTTACGTGGCCTTTTTTTAACTAAAATAGGTAGACACTTTAAGTTAAAAAGTTTTTGTGTCGGCCCCAATAACAAGTACAAGACAAAAAAAGAAAAAAAGGGTGTTCCTATAGTGACGTGATCTTAACATATATGGCTTTAGTTTTTTAAACGTAGTAAGCAGGCATTTAAAATATGTCCGCTATAAAAATAACTTTAAACAATAAATTTAGAAATTAAAGGGTGTTCTCATAAAGGTAGTGATTTCGATAAATAAAGTCTTATCTTTTTAATCGCTGAAGGCTTGAAATTTTGCATACAGTATGTACCGATATGTATGTTATAATGACAAAGAGTACAAAAAATAAAGGGTGTTCCGTTAGTAACGAGATTTTCAAACATATGGAATATTTGTGGAATCTGAGATCTAAAATTTACGCTGAATAGGTATTGCAAGTTCACTCTAAAGTCAAGTATAAAAATTAATTAATTTAAAGGTGTTCAACTAATAACGTTATTTTCAAAGGGCCTTATTTTAAATTTACTCCGAGTTAATATTACTATATCAAAAATAACATTTTTAATTAAAGAGTGGCCTACACACGATATGGAACTCCTCGGATGTGAGTTCAATTCGCTCTTAAAAGGTTTATTTTTATCTCGTCCATGTGTTTTTACCATCTTAAATGTTTTCTACAAACTATGTTTGCCCGTACGTTGCAGCGTATGAGTGATTTAATTTCTTGTCTCATCACTTATACGAATTTCGTTCATTGGACACAAAAATTCTAGTAAAAACAACTGATTTTAAACAAACATTTTGTTATGAGTTCCAAATAACACAGGACGCAACAAATAAATTTGATGGCCATATAAACAAAATAATACGCAAAAAATTTATGAAATGCTTTTAATATCAAATGAATGGGCTAAATAAACGAGCCAGAATAATGTAACAAAAATAACTATCTAAAATAACTACTAAATAAGTGTTTAAAATTGAACAGACAACGATAAAAAGCAACAGAAACAACTTTCACAACGACAAAAAAACGGCCGAAAAGGGAAGCGTGTTGAAAACCGCATTAGCAGCAATAAAAAAAATGCCACAGGGAAACTATTTTAAACTCATTTACGAGTATTTTTAATATCCACTAAATACAAATAGCATTCACTATTTGCGCGCATACTAGTGCATGATGAAGTGTTCATTAAAAATCTGGCACAACTCTATCACAATTCAATATCGACTTTAGGGTCAATATTTATAGTGCAAGAGATGTTGCCCTTAATAAGAACATCTAAATAGCAAACGCCGTTAAAGTGTGGTCGGAAAGAAGTTTGGTTTTTTGTAAGCGATTTTTAGATATCAGTCGTTCTCTACTTTAAATAATTGAGGCTCTGAACAGATAATATTTTTTCTCTAACATTTATGTGACGACCAATTAAACCATGTAAAATTGAATATTATAATCTTGACTCCAGATAAATTGTTTTAAAAGTGTAAAAATCTTTTTAAATTTCAGAAACGTCAACTGGTTTCCTTGTCATCAAAAAGTTGGAGCTAATCGCGTCTGATACTCGAAATCAGAGAGCAAAGAGAAAATGTCTGAAGAGCCAATAAGTGGTATAGGTGGCGACACTGTCCACTTACGAAAATAATATTGTTGACATTTTGCTACCGTATTGACTGGCACCCGGAATATGGCTTCAAATAGATCTCAACTGCTATCACTTTGCAATGAAACTATTCACCATAACCTAAATGTAAAATTGAAATAAATTTTACATTTCAAAATGAAAATAAAAATATTTTTAATTAAATTTCTATCTTTTCAAACAAAAGTTCAATTTATTCGTATTTTAAGAGAACCGTTCTTTACTTACACAAACCGAAATGCTGAAATAAAATAAAAACAATTGCACAGTTATGTAGGTGTATATATATTTGCTTGCTTTTGTTTATGTGTGTGTGTGGGACTGGAAACAGGATGTTAAAAAAACTTGCAGCTTCCGTTAAAATACCCAAGAGTACCTAAACTACACAATACAGACCGATGATTATTGTTGAATGAGAACAACAAAATGCGTTTTAACGGTTAATATTTATTTTCATTTCTGTTTGTGTCGGAGTATTTTTATTTTGTTTTATAAAAGACAGACATTTAAACAATAACAGCAACTACAATAGCAAAAAACCAAAAATAAAATAAAAATAAATAAAATGCAACCAACAACGACCACAAGTTTTTACACATACATGGGTTAACCATACAACACCGACAACAACTTAAACAATAACAACAAAAGTAGCATTGAACTAATAAACAAAAAGTTTACTCTCTATTCTTTTTACTAACAAGCCTACAAACACACGCGCACACAAACATTAAAGAGTATGTGGATGAATAGCTGCTGATGCTTTAGCCGGCGGGTTATTAAAGCAAAAAAATAAAAACAATGAAAACAACATAACAAACCGGTAAAATGTTTATAATTAACAAACAATAATGAACATAAAAAACACATACATAGACTTAAATAGAAGAAATAAATTTACACAAATATATTTTATAAATGAGATCAGTCAGTTTTTTTTTTTTTTGTTAAAAAATTGCGACAAATTAAAAATAAATTTTTAAAATCATACTACGACGTTAATATAAAATAGGAAATTTTTGAAAATGAAGACACAGAAATGGTTGACTAATGGAGTAAATAAATCTGAGTTTTACTGAAACAATTCAAAGCGATATCAAACCAATTGCTACTTTAAATTTAGTCTTGCACAATGGTGAAGTTGGTCAAATTTATTTAAATTTTGATACATGATACGCAGAGGCGTATGGCTAAATATGCTACCTCATCTGTAATTATAGGTGATATAGATATTAAGGAATCAGAAGCTGTTGATGTTCCTGGCATGAAAATTTAATGCAATGTTCGGTGGAGCAAGCATATTTTTCATGTCGCAAAAGAATCATTCAAGTGCCTAGGTTTTCTGAAATGGTGTAAAAAATACTTCACTCCATTTGATCTTCTTGCTATCTACATCACCTTTATGAGACCGAAAATGAAATGCAACTCCCATGTATGGGCCGGTGCTTCAAAGTCTATTTTAAAGTTACTCGACCGCTGGCAGGAAAAAAAGAAGAAGGTCATCGGTGGCGGTTGGGTATTTATCGACGCAGTGTGGGATGTGTTTCACTGCTTTATTGTTACTACAACGGAATGCGCATTATTCTCGCTATACCCCTTTACACAGCTTAAATTCCTTAATTTCTGGCAAATGCATTGCGTAAGTAAGGGTCATCCCCTGAGTGCTGGCCCTAATAAAAAAAATAAAAATTATTTTCAGTTATTTAACTCATGGAGTGTTTTTCCATTTTTAGTAGGAGAATCTGACAGTAAAAAATACAAAAAATTATCTAAGGATATGGCAACATTACATTTTATTTGCCAACAGTTTTCCTCTTTACGTATTATTTTCATAACTTAGTTATTTGCAAATACAATTCTAAATCAGAGTTTATGCGACGAAATTCTTTAATTGCAAATAAGACGTTCGTATAAACGCAGTAATAGATGATTAAAAAAAAGTTCCAAATAAAATTAAAACAAATTTTACTGATCTCTGCCCTTGATTAAGGTTAGACTAAACACACACACAAACATTTTAGCAAACTAAGCAACACCTGAACACATACAAATATTAAACTTTCACCTGCTTTGTTTAAGACAGCCAACCAACCAAACAACCATCTAACCAGAAAAGGCAACAAAGCAGCCAAAAAGCTATTTATCACAGTTTAATGTGTTGTTCAGACAAGAGCCCGAGATGAAAATGTTTTAATCACATTTTTTTATTAAAGTGTTTACGTGCGAACACTTGTTTAGTTTTTTTTTTTATTTTATTTTTAATAATAATTAACCTGCAGTGAATCTTTCGAGACCTCGGTGGTTCAGTAGAGATGATGTGGCTCATTTTGATGTCTTAAATTAAGTTTTTTTAAATTTTGTATAGAGTAAATTTTATTTGCGCTTTAAATTGCCAACACCCCACCGCACAGTAAGTTTTTTGAAAACTTTGGTTTTTTATTCATTAACACGTTCAAACAGCTACGAGCTTGCAAATGTGACACATGCTTTAGTAGATGGAAAATATTGTTTGAGACAAACTTTAAAAATGATTAATTACATATTTAAAAAATAAGTTGAGTTGTTTTTGAGGCAGTATTGTTTAAGGCCAGTTCTTTGTGTGTTATAATCATACATAGAAGTTAATTAATGAACCCTTTTTGGCAAGTGGAAAGGATTTTTTGTTTTATTTTCTTGAACCCTTTGTAATTTCTCCAAAATTTGTTTGATACGAGGGCTATATATATTTCTGGCCTGGCAACACTGAGTGCTGCCAAGTGCAATCTGACATTTCCATTGGAAAGTTTGTCATTTTTAAGCATAATCGTACTCAAAACGTTTTGACGTACGACCATTATTTGTGTTGTTTACAGTGACTTGAAAAAATTAATATAGAAAAAAAAAAATGGAATTTTCGAGCCATAATTTTTAAAAACTTTCGACGTGGATTATCACGACAAGAGTGCATTGATGAACTTAAATCTTTGTATGGCGATGAAGCACCATCCTATAGCACTGTGAAAAATTGGAGGTCGTCCAAAAACGGCTGTTGTGCCAGAGAATATTGATGCCGTGCGTGAACTCATAATGCAAGATCGACATGCGACACACCGAGAGATAGAAACATCCTTGGACATTTCTTCCACAAGCATACATTCGATACTGCATGAACACCTGGCCGTAAAAAAGGTTTGTTCTCGTTGGATCCCACACAATTTGAAAGTCGCTCAAAAAAAAAAAAGGCTCATGTCGATTGGTGCAAAGAAATGTTGCAAAAATACGATTGCGGTGCTTCAAAAGACGTTTATAAGATCGTCACAGGTGACGAATCATGGATCTATGCGTATGAGCCCGAAACGAAACAACAATCGACCGTGTGGGTCTTTAAAGACGAGCAAAATCCAATGAAAGTTGTTCGTGGAAGCAGCACTACGAAGCAAATGGTCGCCTGTTTCTTCGGCAAAACTGGTCATGTGGCGACTGTTCTGCTTGAGCAACGTAGGACGGTCACTTCTAAGTGATACACTACAATTTGCTTGCCTGAAGTCATCGGAGAAATTCGAAAAACCAACAAGAGAAGACGAATCATTGTTTACCATGACAATGCGAGCTCTTACACATCGGCTCAAACCAGAGCGTTTTTGACCGGCCAAAACGTCGAATTAATGAGTCATCCGCCGTACAGCCCTGACTTGGAACCCAATGACTTCTTCTTGTTTCCGCACATCAAGAAAAAAATGCGTGGCCAACGATTTTCGTCGCCAGAAGAAGCTGTTGAAGTTTTCAAAAACCATGTTTTAGAGGTGTCTCAATCGGAGTGGAAAAAGTGCTTCGACAACTGGTTTGAGCGCATGAAAAAGTGTATAAATCATGCTGGAGAATACTTTAAAAAACAATAAAACCATTTTTGATTGTAAATATTCGCATTTTCACTAATAGACCAGAAATATATAGAGCAGCCCTCGTAAAGGTATCTGTATTAGGACCCTTTATTCTAATTAATGAAGGATGCAACTTAACATCGTGAGGATAATAATAAAATAATAGAAAATTAACATATCAAAGATATAATTTCATAAACCGAAAACTCACAGAACATTAATAATTCTACGAACCAAAGAAATTTTATTAAAAAAAAATTTAAAAAATTACCATTTTGTCGAAAAAATTATAAATGAAACGAAAATTTATAAAAAAATTGACAAAAAGAAGAAGTGAAATTGAAAAAAAAAAAATACACAAATAAAAACTGTATTTTATTTAACTACAAACGGCTTAAATTAAACGAATCACATAAGTGAACGAAATGATCCGATGATTTAAGTAAGGATTTTTTGTTCAATATTGTTCTGTTTAAATTAAACGGATTTTGCAGTGTAAAATTTGACAATATGTCGTCTGAAAGCAGATTTGACAAGATGTCATGTAATTCGAGTCATGCCGAAGTATAAAATATTGGGTTGAGTAAGAGATCGTAAGCAAAAATGCTTGCATTTTTAAGCATAAGAACTTCTACGCTTGAGAAATGAAAAAACACTTATGAGGGTGCATTTTTGCACTTCCGACAGCTAAGGGTTTTCGCCGGCTAATTCTTTAGATTTTAACTTTAGTTAAAGTAATAGAAATAGATTGACGTAAACAAATTCAAGAATACTATTTAAAAGACTTTTCAAAATGTTTCATCGAGTTATGCTCAAAAGAACAACATGTGAATAGCTGATGATTTGATAAAAAAATCCAAAAATAAAATTAAGAAAACAAGATTAATTTTCTAAATTATTAGATGCTTCTCATAATGTGCTAAATATAAAAAGAAAAAAATAAAGAACTATAATAAAAGTTACATTAACAGTCTTTTATTAAAACATGTACTTGCCCACATTTTTCATCAAAATATTTTAGCTTATAAAAATGCAGCTGAAACATATTTTATACAACATTTCATTTTTATTAAAATATATTTTTTTATGAATTTGGACATTACTTTTTAAGTTAACAATTGTTTCTTTTTTCTTTTTTTTTTTTTTTGCCCAAAATTAACTTTAGCTTTTATTACAAACTTCACACTTTATTACTTGAATGTGTAACATGGTGATAAATATTTATATTTTGTCACTGCTTTCATTTTTTTTATTATAAATAACATTTTAATATTTCATTAAAAAAGTATTTCAGGAGAATATAAAAAAGTTAATGTTTCTGATTCTCGTAAAAATATAAGCGCACTAAAAAACAACAAAAAAAAAATTGTTTTCACATTTTATTTTGCAATTTTTGTCGTTGCTTTGTATCTGCTGCAATACGAGAACAAAGTTATTTTTTAAACCAACACCTCTACCAATATAACGCCATCATTATGGTCGTTATTAATTTTTGCAATAAAAATTAAATTGTCGCTACTTTTGTTATAGACTTTTTTTAATGTCGATGCTTTAACTGCTGTTTTTTAATCTTAATTATTATTATTGCAATGAACCTGCGGGTGCTCATGCAAAAGCCTGCTACTGTGTATTTTATTTCTGCTGGCATTATTATTTTTATATTCTTCGCCAAAGGTGGAAAAGAGTATATCTCAGTCTGTCATTCCGTTTGTAATTTCTAGAAAATTCAATTCCGACAGCGAAATCGATTGAGCGATGCCCGTCTGTCCATCCGTGTTCGGGTTAAAATCAACTTCGCCAAGGAACTAGATAAGCTAGATATAATTTTAATAAACCAATCAATCAGATATAGTTTCGAAAATTTTGCTATTCAAAGTTAACAAGATAGGTCCATGTCCTTCGAAGCAGCGAGCAAAACACCACGCCTGCTTTTAATTTTTCTGTATCATTTGAAACAAATTTAGTTTAGTAAAGCAACTCCAATAAAAAGAAGCAAAAATATGTGAGCGATAGAGACATCAAAAATAAGTAAAAAACATCAAGGGAAAAAATTGGCGCTCGCCTATATTTTCTTAGTTATGGGCCTTTGAACTTGTTATAAAAAAGTACGATTGTTTATCATATTTTTTAAGACATTAATATGGGTATCAATTAAAAGCTTTTGAAGAGATCTTTCAGGAAATACAAAATTAAAAAAAAAAATCCTTAACCCATTAAGAGCTGATGTCATTTTTATTTAAAATAATATATAGACTTAATTTTTTTCTTGTTATTTTAAAATTTTTCTTCTCTCAATATTTAGAGTTACTTAACTAAATTGGATTTAATAAACTTAAGGGTATATAAGATTCGTCATAGCCGAATATAGCACTCTTACTTGTTCAACTTTTGTTTGTATTCCTTCAGGTGGTTGCGTTTTATGATAAAAAATTAATACAAAAGTTAAGAAAAAATTAGTGAGCTTACCTTTTTATTTACTGAGTTTGGACAACAACCCTAAACAAAATATTAAATTTTCGGGAATTTTATTTCCCAATTTTTATTTAAACTAATCAAAGGGAAATCTGCACTATGGTACAAATGGTTATACATACAAATATTGTGAATGGTATAAAAGATTCGGCATGAAAAAAAATTCTGTTAGTTTGCTCAAACGCCTGTGTAGAAAACAAGAGATCATCACTACAAATATACTCAGATCTATAAAAAAAGGAATAAAAAAAATCAAATCGAATATTAATTAATATAATTTGCCTCAGTGTGCATCATATACCAATAAGTTTTTCTGTTTCTTGGCAACATTTTATATAAACAGAACAATTTCCCACGTTTATTTTATTAATATTTATTAAAGTGTAATTGTGGTTGGAGAGCAGCGGTGAAAGTGTTTTTACCACATCCTTTTTGGCAACATCCTGCTTATTGCTACTCGCATGCATGACTGGCGGCAATAACTTATTGCCACTATATTTTAACACTATCTTGCTAACGTTTTGTCATTTGCTTTTTCTTTCTCATGCAGCTATGTTTACAGTTTTTGTATTCATATATTTTTTATGCTCGATTATTGTATTTATTAATGTGTCTGCAAAATCGTGCTTGCATTGTTTTATATTTTGTTGCTCTGGCTTGCAACCGGAAAAGCAACAAAATTAATTTTATTTACCATTAAACTCACACATTTTAATTTACGAGGAATATTGAAAGTTTTTCCCTTTGTTTTTCGCTTTTTTTTGCTTTAAAGCAACAATTCGTAGAGTAAAATATGTATTTAAATTAACCAACATCACATTAATGTTTCAATACAAAATCTATCCATTCGCTTTTTTACTTTTTTGTAAAACGGATATTGCTTTATTTTAATTTAAATTTTGTTGTTGTATACTTTGTTAATGTAATTTTCAATATAAATTTTTTTTAACTCACATTCACTTGTTTGCGTTGGTTTTTTAATGACTTAAAGGCCAAACAAGACTTTAATTTCAGCGTTCAACCACAATTTAATTTAAATTCATATGTAATTCATTTAAAATGTTTTAAAAATTGTTTTCAAATCGGATATTAAGTGGTCAATTTTTTGCTAGACTAAAAAATGAAAAATGTCATGCTGTAGGAGCAAAATCTTTCTTTTCAAGGTAACAATAACAGAAATGGAAAGCAAAAAAACATTGGGAGTTACTGGTTGGTTCCTTAATACGACAATAAGTGAATGTCCCAACAAAATCTTAAAGGATGCATAAGTAAAAGATATAATAAAAAATAATTATAAAATTTCAAAAATCTCTTTACTAATATTCTGTTCAAATTTTTCTTTTGATAGCAAAATCTCGCCCTGTCATGACTTTTCTTTCTCTTTTGTAAACAAAAATTAAAAAATGAAAAGTAAAGAAAGAAATGCAGAAAATTACAAACATGATGATAATTTTGCTAGGATGTCAATTGAAAAACTGGCGCAGCTTAAAAAAAATATTGTTCATTACTTCTATTACGAGGGCTGCTCTATATATTTCTGGCCTGATAGTTAAAATGCGAATATTTATAATCAAAAATGGTTTTATTATTTTTCAAAGTATTCTCCAGCATGATTTATACACTTTTCAATGCGCTCAAACTAGTTGTCGAAGCACTTTTTCCACTCCGATGGAGACACCTATAAAACATGGTTTTTGAACACTTCAACAGCTTCTTCTGGCGCCGAAAAACGTTGACCACGCATTTTTTTCTTGATGTGCGGAAACAGGAAGAAGTCATTAGGTGCCAAGTCAGAGCTGTACGGCGGATGACGACGTTTTGGCCGGTCAAAAACGCTCTGGTTTGAGCTGATGTGTGAGAGCTCGCATTGTCATGGTGAACAATGATTCGTCTTCTCTTGTTGGTTTTTCGAATTTCTCCGATGACTTCAGGCAAACAAATTGTAGTGTACCAGAAGTGACCATCCTACGTTGCTCAAGCAGAACAGTTGCCACATGACCAGTTTTGCCGAAGAAACAGGCGACCATTTGCTTCGAAGTGCTTCTTTCACGAACAACTTTCGTTGGATTTAGCTCGTCTTTGAAGACCCACACAGTCGATTGTTGTTTCGTTTCGGGCTCATACGCATAGATCCATGATTCGTCACCTGTGACGATCTTATAAACGTCTTTGAAGCACCGCAATCGTATTTTTGCAACATTTCTTTGCACCAATCGACACGAGCCTTTTTTTGAGCGACTTGCAAATTGTGCGGGATCCAACGAGAACAAACCTTTTTTACGGCCAGGTGTTCATGGAGTATCGAATGTATGCTGGTGGAAGAAATGTCCAAGAATGTCTCTATCTCTCGGTATGTCGCATGTCTTTCTTGCATTATGAGTTCACGCACGGCATCAATTTTCTCTGGCACAACAGCCGTTTTTGGACGACCTTCACGGAATTCGTCTTTGAGCGAGCTTCGGCCACGATTAAATTCATTATACCAATTTTTCACAGTGCTATAGGATGGTGCTTCATCGCCATACAAAGATTTAAGTTCATTAATGCACTCTTGTCGTGATAATCCACGTCGAAAGTTGTGAAAAATGATGGCACGAAAATGTTCACGAGATAATTCCATTTTTTTCTATATTAATTTTTTCAAGTCACTGTAAACAACACAAATAATGGTGGTACGTCAAAACGTTTTGAGTACGATTATGTTTAAAAATGACAAACTTTCCAATGGAAATGTCAGATTGCACTTGGCAGCACTCAGTGTTGCCAGGCCAGAAATATACATAGCAGCCCTCGTAGAAAAAAATTAAAATTTATAATTTTTTTTAAATGCCACTAATTCGTTTATTTGATAATTATACAATTTATTCGTATCACGGTCTAAAACTGTTAAAAATTTTAGTTCTGATAAAAAAATAATCCTCATAAAAATTTGTATGTCCCGGGTGCATTATTCTGAAAACCGCAAACTTAAGCTCAAAAATTCTTCTGCTACTTACAGGTTTTTTTTTAATTAGTCCAGCTGTTTAAAAATTTTTTATATATTTTCAAGAATTTCGTTTCTGTCCTACTGTGTGATATAAAAAATGCAATGTGGTTGAGACAAGTTGTGCTTGTTTTGCCGCAAAAAGTGGAGGAAGGGTAAATCAAAGTTTATCATTCCGTTGTAATTTCCAAAATATCAATTTCTACTCCATAAAGTATATATATTCTGAGACCTAATGCGTAGCGAAGTAGATTGAGCAATGTCTGTTTTTCCGTCCGTGTAAGTGTTAAAATCAACTTTGCCAGGGCACTGAATGAGCTAGAGAAAATTTAAATACTCCTTTTGATTAGAGACAGTATTGAAAGAGGTGCTACTGAAAATCAGCAAAATCGGTCCATGTCCTTTGAGCGCTGGCTAGAGGAAATTTGATGCTGGGCCATATTTCGTCTGCGAATTTGCGCAACGTGGGAAAGGAACTTGTAATTACAAGCTGAGTAATGAATAATAAAATATAAAAGAATTTTAATTTGGCATTTGTTTTAAGTAAATCATAATTGTAAGATAACAAATTCGTGTATTATTCACGGTTTTTATCCGTCTGAATAAAAAAACATTTTTGCTTTTCCTCATGAAGATGACAATTACGGACATTACGTTATCAAGATTAACGTCGGTAACTGGCTGCGAAGCCCTAACCCGATAGTGGTCTTACCACTGAGTGAAATACGAAGCGTCAACTAGCGCTCCCTGCTAGGAGTAGACAACAGAGTTTCAATTTCAAGAACATGGCTTGCAGGACCATGTCCTTTCTATTGCTAGAGGGTTGGAGACTTTCCAACTCCTCTGTTGAATATGCAACAGCACATTCGTTTAGCACTGCACCTTCCCTGCGGACACTTAACTTTAACTGATAGCCACCACGTGTACCCCGAAGTTACCTCACCAGTAACCGGCTACAGAGATCAGCAGCTCTCTGTATGGGCCACCGGTTCCCGTGGCGCCAGTATTTTCAGAACACTGGTAAGTCCTTCGACAATGACCTGCATCTTGTCTATCCAGATTAAGTGCCTGCATACCGGGGGACTGGTTCCCACTATACCCCTTGGTTAGAATCAGCCAGACTTCTTGTAGTACCCTCGGGGGAAAACAATTATGGACAGTAGTAAAAAGATGTTAGAAAGTATTCAATTCTTAGATTGAAGTAAAAAAAAAAATTATTTAAATCGCCATCAAGAAAAGAAAAATAGCCAAAGAAGTAACTTATGAATGTCGTATAAATATGTCCTGCTTATCTGTAAGTCGTGTGCTACAGCAAGTTTTCATTTATTCGCCAAAAAAAAAAAAATTTAAAATTTACCATAGTTACTCGATTGGCACAACTTGTTTAAACTGAAATAATATGAGCTTGATATTCATTCATTTTCGCCGTAAATATTATTGTCAAACTTCATATATAAAAAATCTGTATACCACCTGGTTATTGATTCGCCTTGATTTGAATGATAATTAACAATGTTTTGTATATTCAGATAATTTTTTCGAATAAGAAAAAATTTAACTTAGACAGTCTAAATGGACAGAAGAAATGGTGTAGAGATTTGCGTAAGGTATCCCTCTATTTTTTAGAGACATTTCGGTGGTAGTTCTTTTATGATTTAAAGAAAATTCTGCGCCAGACAAAGTTGAAATCGTTTTTCAAAAGAATTCGCAAGAAAAAGTTGCTTTGCTGCAAGACCGGCCTGTTAAAAGGGGTAAACCCGGGCGAAATAAAAATAACCGACTAAAGAAACTTTTCTGACTGTAAGCTAAACGTTGAAGAATTTAAAGAGTGCTAATCCTGGGAGTTGTATGTATGCTTGTCAGTTTGGCGAAAACCAAGATCATTAAACAATAGATACAAGCTGGCAGACACTCTTTACAGAGAGATAGTAAAAGTGAACTCGAATTAGTGCGGCCTAGGTTCTCACAATAGATAGATTCGAAAGGATGGCGAGTGACAACTAGAGACAGCCGTACATCTACCGCACGTTATATGCGAAATAAACCGCGATGGAGAGGGAAGTTGACAATCGAGCCGTTTATTTTAAAGTGGCAAAAGTCAGTTTTACCAAAAAAAAAAAAAAAAAATTAAAGAAACTAATTTAAATGTTAAGAGCTCCTACGATTTTATGTTGACCGACGTTTTTATTGTGAAATAAATATCCTGAGATAGAAAAGCAATAAGTCTTCTCGAGATTTAGCCTCAAAACTTTAAACACCTTTAAACACAATCATTTAAATATTTGTATCAGTTTAAAAGCAAAGTGACTTATGCCACTTTTAAAATAAATGGGTCAATTCACCGTCTACGATTAGAAACTATTAATTCAGTTTAGCTTGCTAAAAATTGGGGAAATTGATTATATGAAGGAAATTATATATTCTTGGTCGGTAATGAAAGCTACTCAAAAAGACAGAGGTCAGTTTCAGTATTTCTACTACGAGTACACATTATTTAAATTTATTAGAGTTATTTTTTAAATTTTCGTATTTGTTTTTCTAAATTTATTTTAGTAACTTTTTAATATTTCTTCTCTTTTTAAGATTTAGTTCTGCATTTTTAAAATGTTTTTTTATAAATAAAAAAAGGAAATGCAATTTCCATTTATTTGAAGTGCTAGATTTCTTTATTTTTATTACACACCTTAGGAAATGAATTGCAATTTTTTTAAGATTTATTATTTAAATAACAACAATATTTATGTGACAGATATAAACAAGTGTTAACAAATCACATATAATATTCATACAAAACAATATATGGGATATTCCGAATTTAAAAGCATAAAAAAAACAAGATTTATAACAAGATTTGTTTTATTTTCTCTTTCCCTTTCTGACTTGTTGTAACGGTTTTGTATAGTAAACCAAGAAGTTTTTAAAACAAAATAAGCTTTTTGAGTGGTAATTGCGAGAGTGCTATATTCGGTTGTGACGAATCTTATGAACTCTTTACTGGCGAAGTTATGTTATATATTTTTTTTTGGAAGAATTTATTTTTTTATGATTTTTTTGAAAATTTGATATTTTGACGAAATTTCAGTTAAGAACATTTTCTAGCGAATTTTTAAACTATTGATTGATACTGAAACAGTATTTATAGTGTTGTGAGGAAACAAGTATAAATGATTGAAAAACGAATATTGCATTCCGTGGCCATACCGAAGGTTGGTGCGAAGCAAAATCAAATGTACAGGACGAAATACACAGTGAACTACGAAAAAAAATCTTTGAGTTGCACCAATTAAAGGTTTTTAATAAAAAACAAAACAGTTTTATTTGTTTTATAATAGTGAATGTTTTCTTTATTAACGCTTTGCTTAAATACTAATATTTTGTTTTTTTTGCTGCATTTCCAAAGCAAATCATGTTAATTTTGGGATACCTATTGGATACCTATGATCCAGATTCAGTTTTGTGAACATATTTTATACATATGTGTTTATTTTAAGCAGATTATTATCAATTTGTATTGATAATAACGCATCTCATTGTTTTTCAATGAGTTCTAGATTAAATCAACCGTAGGGCACATTTGTCCCCTCAGTATTGAAAGGGTTAAATCACTTGATCATTCAATGATTTTACAAAAAGCATGGTCAGAAATGTCATCATTTTTTTTGTATAAAAATGCAGTCTAAGTTTCCGAGCTGCATACTTAACTTGGTATTAGTGATAATTATTATAATTATTTTATATTCATATTTATCAAACAGAAAACAAGGCACGAGATTAAACAACGTTACATTTAATATAAACACTAATGATTTCGGAGTCCCACAAGGTTCAATACTAGAAGCATTATTATTTATTATATATAAATGATATGCCTTATATATTGAAGAAATGCGAGATTGTTTTATATGCTGATGACCTGCTCACTTTCACGAAAGAAGAATCTATCCACAAATGTTATGATAACCTTACTCAGGATATGGAAAATGTCAACGTTTGGCTAAACATGAATAAATTAAAATTAAACGAAAATAAAACAAAAATTATGGAAATAAATACTAGCAGCAATTAAATGTTTAAAATAAATAATCAAGAAATCGAGAAGGTTAAGCAAATAAAATATTTAGGATTCGTTATTGACAAGGATTTGAAATTTAAAAGTCATATGGACTACATTTGTAAAAAAACGGAAAAAAATTAGTTTTTCTAAAAGGATTAGAAGTTAAAAAATAGAGCAATGTGAACAATATTGAAATGCAACAGATATACACCTATTCAATTCATGCTAGATTCCCTGGAATGTCTCAATATAGAGCAAAGACTTAAGCTAAACACTAAAAACTTCATTAATAAAATGAAAAGGGGAGAAGCACCAGAATACCTTAAAGAACAATTATTATATGTGAGAGACTTTCAACCATACCATCTTAGAAATATGGATAATTTCAGAGTTGAAAGAATATTAACAACAGCAATGCAACGAACGCTTTTCCACAAAGAATTGCAACTTTACAATGCCCTGCCAATCTTCATAAAATGTAAAAATAATTTAAAATTGTTTAAAAAACATATTGTAAATTTTGTAAAATATAATGTATAATTGGAGAATATAAGAAAAATGGAATCACATAATATGTAATATAAATGTTATGTAAAGTATATATTATACTAATAAAAAAATAAATTACAATTAAAAAAAGAAAAAAAAAAAAAAAAATATATCTAGATTTGTGCAAGTTTTGTGTGTGACTTTGCTTGTTGCAACATGTACGAACGTATACGCAACAAATTTGAATTCTATGAGCGTCCATATTTTGGTCACAAAAATGTATTTCTTAAAAATTCTTGTGATTCTTTTTATATAAAAATACGCACACATTAATAAAATTTAATTCAAGCATTTGAGTGTCTGTCACCAGCTAAAAAATTTAATAAAATCGTCGCTTGATGTTGACTTCAACATATAAAACAAAAATTATTGCAAGTGCCTGTGCATTAAGCAAAAATAATATATCATAGTGTTTTATGATGTAAAAAAGAGCGAAAAAAAGTCAGCCGAGCCGTTTACAGTGAATAAAGAAAAGTAAAATCAAAGATGATTATTGTTTTTTTTGCTTGAACTTTGCTTTTTGTCTTAACTTTATTGTTAAGACAAAAATCTTTAGTTCATTTAAAATAACTGTGAGAAGTTTCCTGAAAAGCTACAAATTTTGGCTGACCAACTACACATGCATACAAAAATATTCATATAAATAAAATAGAACGTGCATATGTAGTTGGCCCACTTAAACCAAATGGCAAAAATCTGCATTATTAAGGTAAAGGAAATCCCACAAATCCCAAAATAAGAACCCAGAAATTATAATATTTGAATCTTTTGCCCATAAAATCCACATATGGATTAGAGCTTATGAAATACTTTTACCAACAATTCGGAATATATATATCTTTATTACTGCAGTCATCTTATTCCGATCCCAGCCTTGGAATTTTATAACATGTAGGCGTAAATAAAAATTTCGATGTTAAATAGGTCAAATTGAAGGACCTCCATCCAGGATGATAAATTTTTAAGAAATTTGGCTACAGCGTACACGCATGTAGTAAATTACACAAATCAAAAAAAAAAAAAAAATTGTTGACCCTTTTTCACTTAAATACACAGAAGTCCCATAAATTTGAGTTTTTTTAAATCGAAAATCATCCAGTTTTTAAGTCGACAAAGATCTTGAACTTTTTTTAATTTTAAATTCTTCTTGTTACTGGGATAAAAAATTGAAAAAAAATTTCTACACATTGTAACCAATGTTTTGAAAATTTTTTTTTAAAATTCTTATAACTCGATCATTTTAAGACCTTAATTGAGGAAATTCCAAGCATTAGAAAAATTAGGAGGAGTGAGCTTTAAAACTTAACCCTCAATTTGAATGGGTGAGTTAAATTTGTAGCTTAAACATTTAATATTGCTTTTCTTGTGCAACGAAAATCGAGGGTGCAAACAATAAAACTTCCTAGATTTTTATTTTTAGGATCCTGAAGAATATTTCTAAACTGATTTGTTGATTTTACATGGAATGACTCTTACATATTTTATGTTTACAATTTAATAAAAATTCATTTATAAATACATATGTTTTAAAGTAGCAAAAGAAAAATAAATTAAAAATTAAAAAGCAAATGTATAAATAAAAATTTAAATTTACATCACAAAAATATTCGTAAATAATATTTGTTTTCAAATTTTATGTTTATAACCCTTTTAAATCAAATGTAGTTTACTTTAGTGAAAGTATAATAAAAACATTATAAATTTTTTTGCATATTGTTTGTGGAATATAGTTTGCTTATGATGATTTTCTTTGTGAGGTATTACTTTTTCTTTGACATTAATAATGAAGTTTATCCTTAAAAATGTTCGTCGCTTAAAACCAGTTTTGGCAAATATATTATTTTTTGAAAAAAAAAAAAAAAATTCTCTAGCTACAAGATGACACTTAAAAAAATAAATTATAAAAAAAAAGAAATGTGATCAACAAATCTATTATTTTTAGGTAAGATAATAACGCAGCCCCAAGATTTTTTTTCAGTCGATACTGTCGAATCTTTAATTATTAAGCTGAAAAGTTAGACATCCAGTCAAAAAGTTAGTTGTTAAAGTTTCAGTGGCTGGCAAATGGTGCTCAAAGTCTCAGAGAATACTCCGCTCTGTTCTTAGTAAAATTTTGCACATACTCCCACATCTTATCGACCAGTGATATCCGATCGTTGACTAAATAAAAATGCTTTTTCTTTTCATCGCGAAAGCCCCGTATTATCAATATATTTGCTCACTGCTTCGATCTAAAGCCAGTCAGTGATGAAAATTTGCCCTAAATTAATGATGCCGTCTCTGCCACTTTTAGGCAGAGCTTAAAGGCTTCTTTTCTTCTGCCAATTCTTCAGATTTATGAAATCCCTCGTGTGACCTTGGAAAAGAGAGGCTTTCAGTTTGTACAGAGAAAATTGCTGTCCCTTTGTTTGCTACGCACCAGACTAACGCCTTCCGTAATTTTACCGGATCGGGCAATTAAACTTTTTTTGCCGTTCGATAATTTTCATCGTGACTCATTTATCCACTGGTCAGTTTGTCACTTCCACTTCCGTCGTTTTTTTTCAACATTACAAACGCCAAGTTTCAAGTTTAAGTCCACAGTGTGATCACCAGTTGACACTTCTGCTGCTTCTACCATCAATTGTGGAGATTCCACATTTCTTCAACAACAATTTCTCCACTTTCTTTCATTGTTTATCTCTCAAAGTGCGAATCACTAAAATTTTTCCTTTACATTTATAATATTTTTTATCCACGCCATATCAGTCTAGGCGATACCTTCGTTATAAAAAGTAGTTCTTTTTTTAAATCGAAGGTCAACTGGTGTTTAGAGTTCTCATACCAGAACTTAAGCTTCTTTAGTGTATGCTGTTCCGCAGTAGTTTGTTATTTCAAAAAGTCCACTTCTCTCCGCCAGCAGTAGATGCACACCCTACTAAGAGTCTGCTTACGAGCATCAAAAGCAGGCAAGAGGAGGTAAAAGTCGCATTTCCGGCAATTGCCATCTGATGGCCGATTTATAATTTTACTTTAATTTGCCGCTAGGAAGTAAAATCGATAATTTTATTATTAAAACTTTTTCAACATGTTTATATTCATTTAAACATTTTAGTAAATTCCACTTGTTTAAAAAGAAACTAATTCCTTTAATAAATAAATAAAATGATAAAAATTGTTGTAGAGCTGCTCTTCTGTATTTGAGAAACATAAATTCATTATGATGTGTGTTAGAAATTGTACTTATATCTAACTGAATTTCAATTTTATCTAAAACTTCGAAAAGAAAAGTTGTATCAAAATCTCTATGATTAATTTATTTGTTTACACTCACATTCAATTGAATATGAAATCTTTTCTATAAGAATTTTTGATATTTTTTTTTGTATTTTAAAAATGGTTTGAGTGTTTTTGTAGTAAAAGTAGTTTGTATTGATTTTGATAGGTTATGATTTTAAATAATTTGGAGAAAAATTCTTTTGCGGAAATTTTGAATTAAAAAAATGCTTAAAATTTTAGTTTAATGAAGGCAATCCAAAAATCGATGCAGTAAATGTTAAAGAGAATAATCTGTTTATATTGTGGAACAACATAAAATAAATACGTCAAGTGTGAGTTGCATTCACACACAGAAGAAATATTGGAAGAGCTGTGTCGTTAGCAGTTATGTAGACAAGAATAGCAGTTGGCATGTCAGAGTTCCAGTTTCAATTGGCTGACGCAAACTTAAAAAACTGTATTTTTATATAAAAAATTAATTAAATTATTATTGATTAATTACGAATATTCCTTGTAAGCTTATTTTAAATAAGTTGGTTGGTTATCTAATTTTTCCTGCTTTCCTTAAAAACTTCTTCAAGCGATTTTAAGCAACTTCATAAATTTAAACATTTTATTTTAAGTCTTAATAAATGTAAATTAATGATTTACACTAGATGTTCAATAGCACTGAGACTAATAACTGTTGATTCAGTTTTATTATACCCTGAACTTAATTTCAACGAAGCTTATAGCGTTTTATATTTCATAAAATAATAAAAAACATTAAGATTCTTATGTAACCAAAAACCTCTACACAGTTGTAGTACGACTATCCATTCTTGCATATGGGCTCAGTAACAATAATTGTCATTTTCTCTCCGATAGGTATGCACCACTGTTTCTCGCTATACCCTTCACCACAGGTGTAAAAAGGTATATCTAACTTTGTAATTCCGTTTTTAATTTCTAAAATATCCTTTTCCGAACGCCTGAGTTCTTTTGCATAGCGAAGTTGATTAAGCGATGTTCGTCTTTCCAACTATTTTCGAGTTGGAATTAACTTTGCCAAGACATTAGATGAGCTAGAGAAAATTGAAACAAGCAAATCAATTGATATGGAAAATTAGCAAGATCGGTCCATGTCCTTTGAGACAAAGAGAAAAACACCACGCCTGTTTCTAATTTTTCCATATCTTTTTTTTCATGTTTCGTTTTATTTCTACAGGTGGTTGTCTTTACTAAATACCAATCAGTGGACCCAAGTGGGCTGTGGCAACACGGCTGCCTGCCTGCCTGAACTTACTAATATTAAGTACTAAATAGTATAGACAACTATGTGCAGAAATACAAACGAAAGTTGATGAAACAACAACTCTAAGCAAAGAACAATTTTGCCCCTTGTTTTGAATAGAAGAATTTTATGAAAAAAATTTTAATGCTCGATGTATATGTATGTGTGAATTCGGTATTGCCTTATACTACTACAAGCACACACCTTAAGCCTTTCTGTTCTGATGTTATACATACATATACCCCTGGTGAAAACAACTTATTCACCTCTGGTTTTTGCCGCCTACACACAATAAATAACAATATTTTTATTGTTTCAGATATGCAGGCATTGCCAGATCATATTTTCAAAACAGTTGCTTTTTAAAGAGCAAATTTCATAAATAATGACTTATTTCATAAATTTTTTGGGATATTAATAAAACTTGCGATCAAATTGAATTATGGGAGAACGTCAATTTTTCTAAGAGAAGACTTATGTATATATATATCTCATTTATTATTCAAAATATTTGTATTTTAATCTATGTCTTATCTAATATAATATATTTTAAAAAATCGCTTTGTAAATTTGTATTTGTTTGTGGTTGCGTCAATCATGGCAAAACGCCTGAACCGATTTTAATAAATTTGAATCATGGATGGATATCAGGTATTTTTCTAAGCCCGATAAAACTTTAAATTATAAAAAATAACATTTAAATTAAATTTTTATGAAAATTTTGGACAACGCTATCAAATAATCCAAGTTCGAGCAATTTATAGACGACTTCGTGATTTTTATGGTGCACATAATCGTCCGTCTGAGCAAGCCATCCCTCGAATTGTGGATAGATATCATACCACATACTCTCTAGAGGATGCAATAATACCAACACGTTGAAGGAATGTGCTTACTGAAGAGAATATCGCTGCTGTAAATAAAATTATGAAAGAAGAACCAAATTTATCGATTCGTCATCAGCCGCAGGAATTGGGGCTCTGTCCGCCAACTACGTAAAAAATTTTGCGTAAAGAACTTGGCCTATACCCATATAAGACCCAGCTAGTGCAGAAATTAAAGCTACGATTGGGTTCTAGAGCAGTTAGTAACTGACCTGTTGTTTTATCGCTAAATTGAGTTCAGCGATGAGGCTCATTTTTTGGCTTAACGGATTTGTTAATAGGCAAAATTGTCGCATATGCAGTGAGACCAATCAACAACATAACCTACAGACTCCATTGCATCCAGAAAAATGCACCGTTTGGTGTGGTTTACACGCTGGTGGCATCATGGGACTTTATTTCTTAAAAAATGATGCCAGATCTCACGTTACAGTTAATGGAGATCGTTACCGCACCATGATTAATGATTTTTTGTTTGAAAATATTGATGATATTGATCCGGACGAAATGTGGTTTCAACAAAATGGCGCTACGTTACATACGCCGAAAGCAACCATCGAGTTGAAATAAAAATTTGGCGATAAAGTGATTTCGAGAAATGGACCTGTCAATTGGCTTCCAAGGTCGCGCAATTTGACACTTCTCGATTATTTCCTGTAGCCAAAATTTTTCGTGTAATTTGTGACATATGGCCAGCAGAACTTGAAAAAGTGACCATAAATAGACGTCCAGAATGCGCTTCGTCATGAACAGCCGCGGTGGCCTTATGCAATTTAAAGTTATATCGGGCTTAAAAAAACATCCTTTCTTTCGGCTTGACGAAGGCGGCTCTGTATGCGCTTACTTTAAAAACGCTAACAGAAAATTCGCAATAAACACTTTAATTATTTCATGTTTAAATATTTTAATAGTTTTAAATATTAATTATTTTTGGTGCATGAAGTTCAATCAACATTTGCCTATTAAAACTTTTGAAAATGTTACGGTGTAAGATTAGAATCTATCCTTAAAAATGCTGAACTGGCAATACTGGCATGAAGATTGTGTTAAATGAAAAAACTAACCGAGCAATAGCAAATGTCAATGTGAAAGCTTTTGATGAAGAAAGAAATGATCTGATATGAAATAAAACGTGATATTATTTTGGAACATGAAAAGGCCAAAAATTACTTCTGGGCAATGCCGAGCACAATAAGCTAGTTGTTTATAATCCTTGTCACTCATGTATTATTTTTTGTAATGCTCAGCTGTATAACGTAGCTTGCACAAAAACACTGCTCAAATATGTTGAAGAAATATCAATTTTTTTTTGCCATTTTCGAATCAGCAAGAATGTGTACATAAGTAAATTACACACTAGTTTGCTTGTTCTTGTTTAAAGTACAAATAAATTATTTTATTCTGCAAAACAAGTGATCTCTTTTTGTACAACTGAAGCGTATAATTGTTTTTTAATTTGAATAAAATACTGGATACATACTCCTGCTATTTCCCCAAATATTCTCTTTTTACATCAATATATTTTATCATTAAAGCAATTTTTTTATTTTTTTACAGATTTAAAATAAATGACAAGTATTTTATGTGTAACAGCCTAAAATGTTATTAAAAACTCTCAAGAAATTCAATCAAATTCAAATTATTATATTTTCTTTTTTTGTTTTGTTTTAATGACAAAACGACAAAATGAAAAAAAATGCAATCATAAGTTTAGAAATTGTTGACAAAAATGTAATTTTTATGAATTTTTTTAGAATTGCTGATGTGTTTTCTAAAATTAAAAAAAAGAGAAATAAAAACAAAAGGCCTGCCATTGTGGATGTCTGTGCAATTGTTGTCTAATGTCAAATAGATTGCATACAAGAAAAAAATGCTGACTTGTTTTTGTTTTAAAAAATTTCAAGGCAGGCTAAAAAGAATTTATTTAAATATTGAAACATGACATTTTGTTTATGTACATGTATTATTTAGGTGTTTGAAAACTGCTGAAACATTTAATATATTGAGGACTGTCCTTTTAAGAAATACGAGGGTAATATATAAATTTATTTACCCATCGGGTTTGAGAGTTGCTTGCAGGTCTCAAGTGAGTAGGGTGCCCATCCTTATGAGCCTCTCATGCTTATAAGTGATTTGTGTCGGCAATCATTTGAGTGTTTATTTCGAATTTCAAAATTTCTATTAAAGCATATCCGACGTTCTCGGATTAGTGACCCAACTGAAGATTGAATGTTATTAATTTTATAATATTAAAGTCAATTTGCCGCTCTTTTATTATCAAAAAAAAATTTAAAAAAATTTAATTAAATTTTCCATTTGTATAAAAACTCCATAATATAAGCTGGATTTGCTTATCAAACATTAATTGCATAGCGAACCATCGGCCGGGTGCAAGGATTTTTTTCTATAAGGTCACAAAAGATTTTCTGCAAGCCGGTTAATAAGAACGTTACATCCTTTATCCATAAAATACCATAAAATATACCCATGGAAGTTATGAGTCTGCGGTGATGGACATTATGTCGCATCGTAGTGTGACATGCCACCGTTATCGATCAGTGATTATTTCGAAAAACATTTTAGATTACCGTCGTATACAAAAATGTTATTGTGTTACGTAACAAAGATTTTAAAAACTTAATGCAGGGGCCAAATCGTCGCATCCGTGATCGAGTGAGGTTTCGTATCGAGTAAAATTTCGTGAATTATCGAATAGCCGGATTGCGGCATTCAAAAGCGTTCGAATCGAAATTTGTTTAAAAATGTAAAAGATTTTTTTGCTTTGTAATAGAATAAAAATATGATTCTTATAAAGTATAAACAAAAATATAATAAAATAAAGGTAAGTAAACGTAAATTCTTAATACTTAAATATTTTTTCATTTTTAAATACTTATATTTTTATTTTATTTGTCTTAATCTGATGAAGAAGATGAAATCATTGTCCGACACAGCAGTTTACCAAATGCCTTAATGCTATAGCCGCCTTTAACAGCGGCTTCAATTCCTGCAGCTTGAATAACTTTTTCTTCTGCTGGTTTTAAAAGCACTTCTTCGTACAGTCCATCACGCGTTTTTCCTTTTAAGTTCTTTGTTAAAAGAAATTATCTTTTTAGCATTATATTTTTGGTCTGCGTACACCAATAAATTTAAAATTGATTGATGTTTATAAAAAGATAACAAGTTCTTATAAAAATAAAATTACTTTTTGCGAAACCGAGACAGTTTTCACAGGTGGACCGTACGTATTCAATTTGTTTGCAGGTTCGTCCCATAGCCTGTGGCTATTAGTGACTGTTTTACCTTGCCCACAAATTGGTATTAAATTTTTTGCCAAGCTCAGGTGGTCACCATTAATTGTGCCACGAGCTCTTTTTGTTAGCTATTTATTTTATTTACATTTTTTTTCAACAAAAATGTCATGATTTTGATACTATTATTCCTGAAAATAAAGTTAAATATGTAAATATTTACTTAAAGAAAAACTATTGATTAGTTACAATGCAATTTTTATTTTGTTTATAAAAACATATAATTATGTTTACGATACCTTTTAGCCTATCGAATAACATTTCGATTGAAAGTATTCGATCGACTACTCGTTATCGAATGCCATGATCCCAAATTTCGATACAAGCTATTCGATATCGAGTACGGCGATCTCAAAATTTAAAATTTCGATCAGTCATTCGATCACGTATGCGACGATTTGGGCCCAGGATTTGAAATCATTTGAATAAAAATAACGCAGCTGCAAAATTCCTCCTTTTTATCCCAAAAAAAGAAGAAAATTAAATTGTGTCTAACCAAACAACCACGCAAAAAGGTATGAGAGTCGGCAACGAGTTATGTTATGGCCGTAGCGATTGAACAGCAAGGCACATCTCACATTGCATCGATGTCCCACTGAGTCAACAGACGGATTGCTTTCAGTTGCCGATGAATGTCATTGCCCTCTTTTGCACGGATGTCGAATAGCCTTAAAATAGGCTTTGTAATACCGCACAGTGGCACATATTTTGAAAAGGCGGCCAAAAATCATTTTTTTGCGGTTACCGATCTTAGTGTTTTCTTAATCAGTTGAAAATAACTGCCAGTAAATCTCGAGAGGCAAAAATTTAGAACTCTGTTTCTACTGAACAGGGTGATCCAAGATAGACTTTCCGAATATATTGTTAAAAAGAATTTTTTTTAGTAATTTTTTTTTTCAAAGTATTATAACTTTTTGTTTTAAAGAATATTAAATCAAAATAATTTTTTTAATTTATGCAGTTTGTTAGTTATCAGTGCTGGCAAAATAAAGTCGTTACGTTGTTTTAGAAATTTTTAATTTTTCTTTGTTTTAAAAAAGGTCAACATTTTTAAAAAATCTCGTGCTTAATAGGGCATAATCCTTCCCGTCAAACTACGTCAAAAAGATATTTCTCCGTGTTATAGCCCAAAACGTTCCCTACACACCTATACCCCATTATAGGTGCGCCAGGTTGCGCCCGTCTGCTGCAGAGCAATTTTTCTGACCGAAGGTCGAGCATTACGTACAAAAATTAAAAATACATACATATAAAATTTTTGAATGTTCTTTTATACTCAAATTCAATTAAAAATTGTACCGAATATTAAACCATTCGTTAGTATTTTTTTGTCGGTAGACTTTTGCTTTTTATCAAAAATTAAGGTTTAAGATCCCACCTACGAAAAAGAAAAAAATGCATATCAAAATTCTAATCCTATTAAAAGTTACGGATTTTTTACCGCCTTCTCGCCAAATGTGCCATTGTGCGCCGGCCCATACAAAAGAGTAGAAAAGTAATGATATCAAATAAAGTAAACTCTTCTTAAGACCGTTTTAAGAACCCAGATACCTTGGAATTTCTATAAGCTTTTAAAAAATGTGTTACTTAGATTGAAAATTACAATAAATTTTTATGTCATGGCAACAGATGAATTGCGAAAGCATACGGTCTTACGAGCGCTTAACTCAACCCTGTTCACAAGACTCCATTGTTGTTTTACCACATACCCGAATCTTTAAAAGACTTATCATGAATAGCAAATATGAAAGAGAAAAACAGTAAAAAGAAAGAAGAGAAAATGAAACCCTGAATTTGAACTGGAGGCAAACATAAAATTTTAGTGAATTTTGGGACTGTCCTTTTAAAACCAATTATATTATTTTCTATGCCAAAATAAAAAATGTTAAACAATTTTATGTGAACAGTTTTTTATGTGTAATTAGGAGGAAAAATTATGACTTATGTAATTTAAAACTACAATAATATTCAAATGGTTTTGTTATGAAAAACTAAGGTGGTACGGATTATAAGATTTAAAAAATGGAAAATATTATAAGTGTGAAGTCTCGACAGACCTTTAGAGAAATGAAAAACCTGGTTCCAGTTAAACCAAATCTCTGTTAGGATACTGGCGAAATTAAGTCAGCGAACTCTGGATGCCTATGGACCTGTAGTCTTAATAAAGATCTACCTTCCCATATGAAGCTCTGTGTGAATAACTCGTTCTTCTGCAAATTTTTTAAATTCAAATTTTGATAATGTAAAACAAGGCTGTCAAACATAGACAGTGGTAGTCCAGAAAGCTTGTCAGAAGTAGAAAAAGTTAATTCTTAAAGAAAACCGGCTTTAATTAGACAGTAGAGTAATCCAGCAAAGAAAACCAGGATATTTTTGCGATAGGCGAAAGCGAACTCACAAAAAATTGCTTCAACATAATCCAGGTCCCTTAAGCTAGAGGACTGCAGTCATGAAAGGTCAGACAAAGGCGTTAAATTGAAGTTTGGAAACGCACGATGAGTGTCCAGCATTGAATTGTATTTGGGTTAGGACCACAGGCAGACACATAATAAATGTGGAGGCACCGTAGCCTTACACAAATGTAAGCAATGACTAGAAAATTGAAGATCTTAAATCACTACAGCTGGAAGTCTAATGAAAAAACTCTTCAGGTAACAGAAAAAAAGTACTTTCGCCTAAGACATTATATGGTCAAGTTTCATATATAATTGAACGTCCAGCTTAGGATTTTATAGTTACGGTAAAGATCACTGCATTATTGCTACTAAAAGCAGACCGCTAAGACGAATTCTGTTTAAAAAAGTAAAGTATTAAAAAATTTGTTAGAAAAGCCCTACCGTTTAAAATTTAGAATAATTAGACTTTAAGAAACAATTTCTAAGCAAAACACTCAATTATTTTCATTTAAAAAATGTAAGTTTTCCCACAATTTACTGGTAAAATTTCTTTTTATTTGCTTATGTAATCGTATGCCAAGGAAAGGTTGAAAGTATTTATGCATCTAAATTGTAATCTGATTACAAGTTTAGTCTATGAAAAGGAAACAAAAATTGTATTGAATTCTGTGCAAATGAAATTAAAAATTATAAGTTTTTACACATGTAATATTTCTTAAAAATTGAATTTTTCTAATAAAAACTCAAGAATACAAAATTTACTTTAAATTAATAAATACAAATTTGCATCTGTGTAAAAATCTTAATGACCCTTTTCGTAAGTTTATTTATACATAAAATTAAATTCAATATTTTCATTTCGTTTTAATTATAAAATATGATGGTATAGTTTATTTAAAATTTGACAAATATATAACAACAACATTATTAAAAATCTAATAGTAATCATTAGAAAAGCACACACTCTTTTATTTATAAAACTTAAACTTTTTTAAATTCTATAGAAATTGAAATTTCAAAAATTCCTAATATATTTTCTCTGTCAAGCTGTTATTTTCAAACTGGATAGAAGGAAAGGCCCCTGAGAGCTTAATCTGTTTATAATTCGAATTGAATTTTGAAAGAATTGCTTGCAAATAAAAATATACACGATAATTTTAATTCGAATATTCTAATAAATTTTAAAATTTGGTAATTACAATAATTTAAGGTATATTTTTAAAAGTTGTACTGCAAACAAACATTATTTGAATATTCGGAGGTTTTTTTTTATCTACTTCGAATAATGAAATTTTTTTTTAAATAAAATGAAATATTTAAATAATATAACTAAATTTCTCGAATTTTTCAAACATTTTAACTCGGTTTCTTAAAAATAAATATAATATAATTTTTGGGATAAAAAATTTTTCGATACATTTTTTTCGAATAATCGAATAATACTAGAATAATTCGTTACTTTAACAAATTGTAAGCAACTTTAAGTTGTGTTTTAAACCTTTTACTAATAGGAAGTGTTAAGTATAACTGAAATTATCTTCAATTTTTTTCCAAACTTTGCTTAAAGTATTATTAATTCAAGTAAAAATGGGCCTCAAACTTTTCTTCAAATAATTTTATATTCGAGTAATTGCCGTAAAGACTGCAATAAGATGTAATGCATACGAATATTTGAATAAAAATTCAACTATGATTTTTCGTTTCGAATAATTTTATATTCGAATAATTGACAACTCTACTCGTTTTGCCATAAAATAGCTCAAGCATTTAAATAATCAAACAATCAAAAATAAAATAGTAAACTTTTGTGAGAAAAATTTTATGTTCGAATAATTACAGTTAAAACTGCAGGAAGCGTATTTCATTCGAATATTCGAACAAGAATGGAACCTTGAACTTTTTTTATTGAACCTTTTTATATTCGCATTAAGAATAGTTCAATCATTTAGTTTCGATTACTTGAACAAAATATAGAGCTATAAACTTTAGTTATACAAATTTTATATTAAATGGGCAGAGTGCTATAATCCACTATGCCGAATATTATATAACCTTCATTATATATTTATAACCCCATTTATCATACGGCAGATTTCCTTTTGAATAATTTCAATAAAAATCGGCATAAGAAATTCTTAAAGTCTTAAGAATAAATCAAACGTACTTGGAAAAAATGGGCTTATGAACTTTTATTCGAATAATTCTATATTCGAATAAATTCCAACTCTACTGTTTTTGAATTAAAAACTGCAAAACTGTTTTATCCATTTAAATATACAAATAAAAATTTTATTAACTTTTATTCGAATAATTTTGTATTCGAATAAATTATAAATCTATTGTCTTTAAAATAAAAACTGCAGAACGGTTTAATCCATTCGAATATACAAATACAAATTTAATTAATTTTTATGAACTTTTATTCGAATAATTTTCTATTCGAATATATTATAAATCTATTGTTTTTAAAATAAAAACTGCAGAACGGTTTTGTTTATTCCCATAAACAAAATAAAATTTAATTTTAAACTTTTTTTTAAACAATTTCATATTCGAATAATTTACAGCTCTATTATTTTTGTATTGAAAGTCTGTTACTGTTTAAAGTGCCTTTAATGAGCGTTTAATGTCCTTTAGAAAATTTGAACATTAAAGAGCTAAAATACAAACCTGTTTTCTGCAGTGCAGTGTAATAAATTTTGTTAATAATTATAAAATTGTTACTTCAGCTCTCAACTGTTTTATTTTTGCCTTTCTACTATTCATGCCTGGAGAACAGATTTGCTTGTTTGTATTTACTTTATATAATAAATAATTATAACCACATGTCTAATGTGCATTAATTTTCAAATATTATTGGTATAATTTTAGTTTTGATCTCAGTACTGAATGCAACATAAACATTTAGGCAACTTACAGTTTATCGCTACTAAATAACAGAAACAAAAATATTAAAATTTTAACTGAATTAAACCTTTCGAGGTGCAGAGATTTATAGGCGGAAAATGGGATTTGTATTGGAATAAAAGAAGCAGTTGTCGTAAAATTTTATTTGAATGGAACTTTTCTTTGCACTGGTTGATCGTCTGTCGGCGAAATATAATTGAATAATAAATTTTTTAACTTAAACTTATTAAAGAATAAATAAGATAAAGTTATTGTCTGTTTGACTCCAAGCTGTTTTTCCAATTCCATAAGGAAGGCATGGCTGTTCTTGCTGACATTCAACAACTTGTCATAAATCACAAATGCAGCCAGGCCCGTGACGTCTAACATGTTATATAACAAAAAAAAAATGTTATATATAACAAAAAAAAAAAATGTTATAAAAAGAAGCAGTTGTCGTAAAATTTTATTTGAATGGAATTTTTCTTTGCACTGGTTGATCGTCTGTCGGCGAAATATAATTGAATAATAAATTTTTTAACTTAAACTTATTAAAGAATAAATAAGATAAAGTTATTGTCTGTTTGACTCCAAGCTGTTTTTCCAATTCCATAAGGAAGGCATGGCTGTTCTTGCTGACATTCAACAACTTGTCATAAATCACAAATGCAGCCAGGCCCGTGACGTCTAACATGTTATATAACAAAGCTAGCTCACAACTATTTGAGATGGTTCATCAATCTCTTTATATGTCTAACTTTTTTATTGTTAACTGGAATCAAACAATTAGGAATATTTCAAGTTCATTTTTATAGCATATTTTTAGGCTTCCATTTTATATGATAACTGTGACTACCCTTAATAATTGTGTAAATATAAACACATCTGTTTGAGCATATTAATTAAATAATCATTCCTTTTCAGTTCGCCTGTTCTAAATGTTAAAGACTTTGTATATAAATTATTAATATTATAACAATTACTAGCTTTACTACTTTTATTTGGTTTGTTTAGATTTTGCATTCTGGTTTTCATGTATTTTACAATGTGATAATTGTATTTTCAGAAATTTATTAATATTTAGTTTTATTAGAAAACATTATGCAAATTTTTTCCTTTTTGCTCATTAGGGCGGTTCTCGTGTGTATGTACATAGATGAATATTTCAAGATAAGAGTTCAATTTACATATTGTAACATTTAATTATCTTATGAGTTTATTACTTTTTAACATAAATTTAAACTTTAAACTTTAAAGTTTTTTTTTTTTTTTTTTTTTTTTTTTTTTTTTTTTTTATAAAAAAACAAATCTATAATAGAGATTTTGAGAAATCAAGTCTGATTATTAGAAATAAGACTTTAATGAGTTAAGGGATAGAACTTAAAATTCGACGTCAAATTTTGGGTTACTTTTTCAAGTACTGCTGGCCGTATGTCACGAATAACGCGAACAATGTTGGCGTCCAAAGCTTCAATTGCTTATATGCATAATTTAGTGACTTCACAAGGCTCCACAGGAAATATTCAAGAGGTGTCAAATCGCTCGAATTTGGAGGCCAATTGTCCATTTCTTTAAGTCAACTCATCCCCAAATTTTTGTTTCAATAACTCGATCTTGTTGAAACCACATTCCGTCCGGATTAATGTCACCCATATTTTCAAACAAAAAAATCATTAAACATGGTGCGGTTACGATCTCCATAGACTGCAACGTAAGATTTGGGCTTATTCTTGAAGAAATAAGGTCCGATGATGCCACCAGCGTGTAAATCACACCAAGCGGTGCATTTTTCTGGATGCAATGGAGTCTGTAGGTTATGTTGTTGATTGGACTCACTGCATATGCGACAATTTTGTTTATTAACAAACCCGTTAAGCCAAAAAAGAGCCTTATTGCTGACCACAATTTAGCGATAAAACAGCGGATCAGTTACTAACTGCTCTAGAGCTCAATCGGCGAAAGAACGACGCATATAATGGTATCTTAGCTTTAACTTCTGCACTAGCTGAATATTTTCTGGGTGTAGGACAAGATGTTTGCGCAAAATTTTCCACGTAGTGGAAAGACAGAGCCTTAACTCCTGCGACCGACGACGAATCGATAAATTTCGATCTTCTTTCACACTTTCGTTTACAGCAGCGATATTCTCTTCAGTACGCAAATTCCTTTGAAGTTTTGGTATTATTGTATCCTCCAGAGAGTATGTGGTACGAAATTTATTCACAGTTCGACGGATGGCTTGCTCTGACGAACAATGATTTGCACCACAAAAATCACGAACTCGTCTATAAATTGCTCGAATTAATGACTGATTTTCAAAGTTAACTTGGATGATTTGATAGCGTTGTTCAAGCGCAAGTCTATTCATATTGATTTACCAGAGTTTACTGAAAATAATAAGAAAAAGTTTTTCATAAAAATTTAATTTTTTGTGTTATGTAGTTCTTTTGGGCCTTAAAGCAGGTGGGTTTATCGCAAACAACTGAAAAATAATATTAAATAACTTTCCAGGCAGATAAATTGCTACAAATATAAAGTTATTTTATATAATCCTGCTAAAGGTATTTTGCTTGATCTTACGGTTCTTGTGCTCTTTCTACTAAACATGCGCTATTTTAAATGTAACCATATCTACGCAATGTCACTATAGTTTTCCTTTGGTGAAATACAAACTAATTGATGCCTGGTTTTTAGTAATTTAAGCTCCCTGACATCCTTACAACGCTGTTGCCCCGGCAGCGATTCCAAATGTATGACTTTCTTTTTTCCATCTCTATCAAAGCTTATTCAGTCTCTTCTAGCCAACTTTGGCACTCTGCCATACACTGTCGCTACTTTCCTAAGCTAACAGCTAGATCTCTCTAGTATTAAATTGACGCTAGTATTAGGTGAGCTTGAGAGAACTTTTAAACTCCCCGATCTTGCTCAATATGGTTTAGTTATTTGACACTTGTTACACTCGTGGTTGAAGTAATTTAAACCACCTCTGTTTTTTCCAATGCTCACATGGACAATAACAACTCTGTAGTTTTTCAGATATACAGGATGCCAGATCTTATTTTCATAACAATATGATGCTGATACAAATCGCTTGCAGTTTCTAGGGGAAAATTACGATGGCAAAAAAATTTATACTTTCATCTTATTTTTGGCCAGTAAAGGAACCTATTTTTAAGGGTTATTTGTTACCTAAAATATTTTTTCATCCAGTGATTTTCACTTAAAAATTTAATATTTTATTAATTACCATCTTTCTACTCAGCTTTTATTTGGTAAAGAAATTTTATCTAAATTTTTTTTAATTTCGGACGAAACGTTAACCAATTGCATTTCTTTTTAAATGGAACATTTTATTCCCAAATGTTAATGATTAAAAATAAAAACGCATGAATATGTTTATTAGTTGTCGGTTTTTTTTTTACTGCCATCGAATTCAACACTGTGTGATGATGCCAGATGTTTCAGTCTTATGATATGAACACGTTTAAAAACTAACTAATTTTGACCGTAATTAAATTGTAGCAAAATATTTTGAAAAATGACGAAACTTTCTGTGTATCCTGAGTGTTTTAAAAGAGAAACGAACCAGCAATTGCTTCACGGATGGGTTAAACGCACCATTTAGTGCACTGCTTCTGCTTTAAATATTATTTTAATCAAGTACCCCACTACAAGCTGTTTTAAAAACTATTAAGTAATCGTTTTGGTATCCAATAAAGCAAAATGAAGGGGTTGTTTTTCTTACTGACCGTTCAATGAATTTAAATACCTTCAAGCCCCAAAATATCTTAACTTATTTATTGTTTTCTTCTAAGCTGCCTTAAGCTCCACACTTTTAAATCCTTATCTTGACTATGGTTACTGATACCTAGTTAAGCTTATCACAGTGTTACTTAGTAAGCGCAGGCAGAAGGATTTCTTTTGAGTAAACTGAAAGTATAACGAATCCTGAAAGATTAAAATTTAGTTTAATTTCTTTTTTCAGTAGATTCGATTCAATAGGATTATCAGTTAAATAAACTCAAACATAAATTAGCTGTGAACAGACAATAGCAAAATACATCTTCATAAACGTATGGAGGCCTAATACACATTAACATAATTTTATTTCAAAAATGTTTGAATAACTTTTTGAAATAATTTACATGCCTTTATTTTATGTTGACATGTTTTAACCGTAATCTTGTTTTGTGGTTTGTTCTTGACATGTTTATTATCAATATATCTGGCCAAATACTGTTAGGTGTTTATGTGGAGAAGTACATATATTATTTTTTCCACAATGTATCAAGCAACAAATTAGCCGCTTATTTTGAAAGTGACATAAGTCACTTTATCAACAAAAAAAAAAAAAAAAAAAAAAATAAAAAATAAAAAATAAAAAAAATAAATAAATAAATAAATAATAAAATATTAAAAGCTTGTATTGTTTTATGTTGACTGAAGTTAAGCCTCGATAATTTAAAAACCTGTGAAAACAAATGCTTTAAATATATGCCTCAGCTGGAAAGCAACTTATTACAATTTATTACATTTTCAAAGTAAACGGCACAAAATAAATTTAAAAGATGAAAAAGTAGAGAAAAGAAAAATTATTTTTCAAAATGTTTTAGAATTTCTAAAACGTTAAAAAGCAAAACAAGCAAGACTGCTATATTCGGCTATGCCAAATCTTTTGTACCCTTCACCGTATATATAAATCTATTTGGGTGAAGTAACTCCAATCAAAAAAATAAATATTAAGAAAAAAAATTAAGTACTAAAAATAATTTTACATAAAAAATGTTATCTTAATGGATTAAGCATGTTTAAAAATTTAAGTATATTCTAAGAGATCTCGTTAAAAGCTTTTAAAAATTTGCCATTATTGATGTGATATTTTAAAAAAATTGGTGCGCAATCGTACTCTTCCATGAAAAATTCAAGGGTCCATAACACGAAAAATTTAAGCGAGCGGTAATTTTATCACTTGACATTTTTTTTGCTATTTTTTAACTCTCAATCGCCCCATATATTTGTTTTTTTACTTCACTAAAATATATTTGTTTCAAGTGATGTGGAAAAATTAGAGGCGGGCGTGATGTTTTTTCTGCTGCCTCGAAGGTCATGGGCTTATCCTGCGGATTTCGAATAGGTTGGCGTATTTTAATTTCCTCTAGTTCATCTAGTGCCTTGACAAAGTTGACTTCAACACCAACAAGGATGAACAGACGGACATCGCTCAATTGACTTCGCTAAGCATAAGAACGAAATGACAAACTTAGATATAATTTTTTCCACTTTTTGTAGTGAAGAGTATAAAATTTATAAATAAAATTTAAAAACTTTAGGTTGTATTCGTTAAACTTACACTGCGAGAAATATGTCAAATATATTTTATATATGGGTTAATCGTTCTGATGGCCAATAAAATACTTAACTTTTTCCGGATGTAATATTTATTTGCGTTGCTTATATCCTGTAAATTATTATTATTAAATGCGGCTAATTCTGTTTAACATTTACCTTTAGTTTGAAGTGAGCTTTATACTCAAACAAATATTTTTAGTGTACCTTCCAGCTGCATTTTCTCGATTATCATCTTGGTCAGATGATTTCTGTCCTCTTAAAAAGGTAATTATTTAGCTTAGTGTAAATTAACTGTATTGAAGTAATGGCTTTGTCTTCTTATCTGATGGCTTTTTGAGCACCATGTAGGGTGTAAAATTTCGCTTCCCAATTTTAAGCACAGTAGTGCCCTTTCTAATTCTTGTTTTGTGACAACTTCAAAACCACTGCATTGGCTCAGGCGCAAGTTTGCTAAAAGATAGCTTCTTACAGATTCTATTAAGTAAAAATCAAAGTAAAAATATTCTGTAAAAAATTAAGTTCAAATAATGTTTTTATTCTGTGTACAAATCACAACACTAAAATGCTATATTTTATTTTACATGACTATGCCTTAATCATGCCTTTGCATGCATATTTACCACTTAAATTTACAACTTGGTCGGCAAATATTTTAGCCAGCATTAAAACGTTCAAGTCATAAAGATTCATATTTACTTTACTTTTCTGGCCAGAAAATGAAGAGAAACACTCACAACGTTTTAATAATATTTTGTGTTATTTTGTGATAATTCCTAAGAATGGCCCTACTTTTGTGCAAAAATTCCATAAAATAATTGAATTTTATGAGAAAACATATCAAAAAAGTCATAATAACATTTGAAGTGAGAACTAAAAAGGAAAGCATTAAGAATCAACACCAACAACTATAAAAAACACAAAAGGAAAGAAAACAAGAAAATAATATCAACATGTTTTAACAAATTGGCACATTAAAAGACTCCTTGCACAATGAATGAACACGAAACTAACTAAATCAACAAGATTATTAAGACAAGAAAAATATTTTTTTTAGTCCAAAAATTATAAACACACACGCACACACACACAAACATAAACTTGTACATAAATGTAATTTAAAAGAATGACTGTTTGAAATGATGATGATTTCTTTTTTTTTTTTTTTTGCAAAGTGATGAAAATGACAGAATAAATAACAGAAATGTCAGTTCGAAAATACAGCTACTGGAGAAAGAAATTTTTGAGTAAGTATTCTTATCTAAATAGAGCCACTGAAATGATAACAATCTAATATCTAATGTTTATGTTATAAATCTCTTTGTTTGTTTGTACGTGCGTCATTAATGGCTTAACGACTGAGCCGATTTTAATAAAATTTTAAACACGGGTTGATATTCATCCTCATGGTAAGATAGTATATTTATATTTTAAAATAACGGATCAGGAGAGGAGAAAAAAGGGAAGCGAACTTTTAATGCATCTGAATCAATTATAGGAAAGTCTCGGCAAATCGGTTTGTTTCCGAAGCTAGGACATAGATGAGAGATAAAGAAGAAAACCAGTCATTTACGTCTGTACTGATTTCAGTAAAATTATTTTATTTTTATAATGCAATGAAAGCGAGGAGTTAGGAATAACACAAACGATTAATTTTATGAATAGTAACCAATCTTAATGAAATCAGGTACTAAAGATGTTTGAAACAGAGATAGCTCCTGATCTATAACATCCAAATCGATTTAGTGGATTTCATACGTGTTCGTAGTAGATCCCCTTAGCTAAAAAGGCTATAAAATTAGACCTAGCAACGCTGGGTACAAGGATTTAGAAAACGATTAAGAAAAAAATCCAAACGGAAGTGATAAGTTGAAAGTGGCAAACGTTACGTATACAACATGCTTGACAAGTTGCAAATACAAAAACTACTCGTTTGAAATTTGGATGCATTAAACTAAAAAAAAAATATCTATAGAATTACATATTACTTGGCCAGAAATTTTCTGAGTTAAATGAAAATTAAAATAGTAATCAGCCCAATTATAAACAAAAATGTCAGTTTTTTCACATTCCTCTTTTCTCCCATTACAAATTTGTTTACCTTTTTATTGTCTAAAGGAAGTGAAAAAGTCAGGGCCAAAAATTAAAATCCTTAATAAAGAAAGAATTAAATGTAAATAAAGGAGAAATCTTTTCTCGAGAAATATGTTTTCCGTGAGAAAAATTTTCTGTGAGAATATTTATGATTGGAGGGAATAAATATAATTCAATTATAAACTACTCAAAAAGAAAAATTAAGAAAAAAAACAAAAAATATCACCAACCGAATACAAGCCAAAAAGTCTAAAATTCGTAAAAAAAATTAACTAAAAGTTTTTTTTACCAAAATTTCGAAAATTACACTAGTTTATGCAGAAAACGAATAAAAAAAATCGAAATTTTAGCAAGAATCTAAGTATGTCAAAATCAGAAATTTGGCAACAAATAAAAAAAATTGTTTTTTTTGCATCATAAACTTTATTTTTGTCGTTTTCTCTTTTTAAATTTACACTTTTTCCATTTCTCTTTTTAAATTACTTGAACACAAAAAGTTTAACCAAATTAAACGGTCTGTAAAAATGGTTGTCAAAAATTCCGTACGAAAAAAATGCTACTTATATTATTTCGTAGTGGAGAAACAAATGTTGCCAGAAACACGTTTAAGTTTGAAAACATGCTGCGAGAAATATTTCGCGACTTTTACACCAAAAAAGAGAGTACTAATTCAACAATATTACTTCTCATTTAATTTTTTTTATATGGACTTTTCACACATATTGCACGAAATGATGAACAGACTACTACGCTTAAGACACAAAAATGAAATTTAGTATGTAACTTTGGTATATGATAGACTTGTGCCATATAGTTCAATTTAGTGATCGCTCTTTTTAGTTCAAAGTTTGAAAATGAACTAGTTCAAAATTTAGTTCAAAATCTCTTAGTTCAACTTTAAACTTCTAGTTCAAACGCTTTCTTTAGTTCAAAGCTCTTTTAGTTCAAATGTTCTTTTTAAACTATGATGGCAACAATACTGTAGCATTGCCATAACGAATGTTAAATTAAATGCGTGGCAGCACTAATTTAATCTCGGAAATAGTCAACAAGAAAAAAAGACATGGATTCTAGTTTATCTTGTCTGGTAGTTCAATTACAAAGTATAGTTCAAAAATGAACTAGGTTTACTTAAAAGTATGAACTAGTTTACTTAGTTCAATCGATGGAATCGTTTAAATAAACTAGTTCGTTTATAAACTACAAAAGTCTAGTATATGGAGATAAAGAGCTGTATTGTTTGGGGCAAGGGGTAATTTACTAGACACCATAAACCGAAAACCATAATTATTTTATTTCGATTATACTTTAAACATTTATGCTTTATGTTAAATATCCGTAAAAATATCTGTTTTCATGAGGTGTGGTAAAGTTCTGTGTATTCCACTTCAGATTTTTTTTAATGAAATCGTATTGTTACTACACTAAGCAAAATGCATCCCCTTACACGTGTGTTAGAACTAAGATAAAATTTTTGTTGTCTGTTGAAAGATACTAAATAGTGGTTCGTGTGTGTGTTACAAACAGTTTCTACTTTTTCCACTAATTAGTGTGGTCTGAGATGGACATACTGCAATATATTTTAACTGCATTTTAAATTGCAGTAAGTAAGTTTTTATAAATTTCCAAATAAAAATGCAGTAATCAGTGAATTTTCACTTACTTAAACTGCAATTCCAGTGATATATTATTGACTTCTGCAATCTTTTTAATAAAAAGTAGTAGTTAAACACTGACTACATTTTTGGAAAAGTTAAAATGTGTCTTGAAATGAAATGACTTTATTTTTTTAATTTGAAAATAACGTTGTGTCTTATAAGCAACATGTTTCGTTTTTCACTGGTAATGCAGTAAAATTTCAGTGATCAGTAATTAGTAAACATTTACTCATAATGAAAATTAAAGCATCAAAAAAGAAAAAAAAAAGAAAAATTAATTTTACTGCAACTTTATTGGTGCTGTAAAGTTCTCATTCATTTAGCTTACACATGCTGACCAACAGTGTAGCTGAGTGGTTGAGGCTTTTACTTGTTTATTTAATGGAAAATCCTGAATGTGAGTTCAAGCCCCAACAAATTTTTTTAATAGAAAAACTAACGCTTTAGGATTTCAAAAATAAAGTTTTTTGCTGTTTTTAATTATTTGTCTATTTGAAAATATGATTTTAAAGACTTCCTATTCAACTGCAAAACTGAAAAAAAGACTATTGTCAGGGTCATGTTTCGTATTTGGATTCATCTCTCTGGTAATCCGCAAAACTATACAGAATCCCTCCTTCTTAGTCGAATGTAACGATGATCATTTATGATGTTACATGCCACGTCTTGCTGGTTTAAATAAGTTAATTTTAAATACCACGTTTTAATCTTTCTGAATGTTGGTAGATTTTTTGGAGAATCTTATTTTGGCGACTTTGAATTTTTTTCAAGTTTGAAGCTGATGGAGTGATCCAAAATTAAATTCCAAGGCAGGTTATTAGTTTGGAAATAATTTAAAGATGATAAAATAGAAGTTTGCAGCTTAAGTTTAATCTTAGCTAAGATAAGAATTTTTGTCAATAAGAAACCTTCAAACCTTATGGTACATACAGTGTGTCCTGTTTTTAAAAGAACACTTCCTTATACTCGTAGCAAAATTAAACACAACCATTTAAAAAACGAATGAAAAATTTAACAATACACAAAAACAAACAAGAGTGAGTATATGTGCATTTAAACAAATAACAACAAAAAACTGCAACAGCAAAGTTAAAACAGTAACAATAAATAACAGCAAGAATACAAAAAGTAAGAACACAACAAAACAACTACAAGAAACATCATTAGAAAAGTTACTGCAAAATTTAATGGAAAATTTTTGTCAAAATCAACTTGTAGTATTTTCTTCTTCTCATTTCTGCTTTTGTTATTTGACGAAACTCCTTGTCTTTGTTTAGAAATATTTATGAGTGCATGCAAAGGACTGAGATAAATCACGCGACTTAAACTATGTTTTCTTTAAATTTATTACGAACATGTCAGAGAAGACATGCAACATTTTTTTTTAATTTGTACATCATAAGGGACTTTATTGAAATGAAGTACGTTTTCAGCATATTGGAAGTATGATAACGCTTAGGTCATTCTATCATAGAGGTTTCTATAAATATTAGTTATTTCTATTAACGTCAGAGCTACTGCACTAGGTAAATGGCCGCAAGTGCTCTATAACTTGGCACTTAATTTGTTATAAATTCAATAAACTACATGAGCAGGTTGCGTTAAAAAGATGATTACTTTTAGAAGGTTAATGTAAACCTTGACTTGTTCAGTAGCCGGCATTGGTAGCAATTAGAGTTTCATTGCTCGACTACGTGTAGGATTCGTTATACGGATACATATTTTTTCCAAAACGTAGGAGAAATATCACTCTAAATTTATATAGACTGAAATTTCCTGTGAGAAGAAATTCGAAAAGCTTTACATTATCACTTTATTTGTGAAGGTCAGATACTGAAGAAAGACTCTACATTAGTTTGGGTTGATTTTCAGCCAACTTCGGTTGCTAAAGATTTCTTAAACCTGACTTTACTTTCTTCTAAGCCTTTAAGCCGTTTGCCTTTATCATCTAATAAAAACCAGTGCTAGACTTTTATTTACTTCAATCGCTGCTGCCTTGGTTTCCTTAAAGCACGGAGTGCTAATGTCGTTTACATATCATCAAATTATATTTGAAGTATTCTGATACATTTGTTATTAATGTGTTTAAGTATTACTTGGGTTTTGTTCACATTTGCATAAGCAGGTTTCACTGTCACTTTTTTACATAAACACAGTCCAACTATTGCAAGCTTTTATAATTTTTGTACTCGTCACCACAATAGATTAAACGATGGCTGTTTGTCCGTTAATGTTCGTATTGAAAACAACTTTTCAAGACCCTTGATAAGCTGGAGAAAATTAAAATTCACCTATCAATCAGACACTGTGTCAAAAGAGGTGCTATTAAAAATCAGCCAGATCAGTCCATGTCCCTCGAGGTAGCGGGCAAAACACCACGCCTGTCTCTAATTCTTCCATATTTTTTTTTTCAACTTTCACTTGTATTCCTGAAGATATGAAAAATTACTGAGAAACGGTGAAACCACTTACTAATTATTCGCCACTGAATTATACTAGGATCTGTTACACTAACCTGGGACCTGGGGCAGCTGGGACAACAACTCTAATTAAAATTTACAATTTTCGAAAAGAAAAACTTTTTTGAACAGAAAAACTTCATGATAGGAAAGAATTTTTTATACCGATTTTGATTAAAACTATTAAATGGAAAATCTGCAGTATGACACATATGGTTATACATATATGGTGAAAGGTGTACAAGATTCGGCCGAATATAATACTCTTACTTGTTTTTTAGTTTCTTTCTTTAATTAGACAAGATATCAAAAGAGACTGCGGGGGCTATATTTGAAGTGCAATAGAACCAATGCCCTAAGAAATTGTGGCTTCAGTCCTGTAGAAAGCTGCTAAAAATCCCCTTTAGCCATTTAGAGTTTTTTTTTTCATTTGACGCTAGTGGGGATTTCCGTTGAAGAAGTTGACTCAATCACTATTTAATTATAGTTTTCTCAATGTTTAAGCCCTATAAAGTATTTTAAAATTTTTTTTCTTGTTATCAGCAACCGCCAAAGAAGAAAAAGTCGACTGGTTTTTAAAGACAGCTTAACAGTTATTAATATTACGACTTGGAAGATTTTCAGGAGCGTCAATTCATTTCCACCTTTCGCTAAATTATATAACTTTACTCCGCTAATTTTATGTTGAAGATCACGATGAGTCGCTATAAAATGTCTCTAAATTTTCTTTAAGAATCATCAGTTCATCTCAAAAGATTATTATAATTCAATATTGGCATCATGTCTTAGCAAAACCCAGCACACTAAGCAATGATGCAGATAAAAAACGAGCTTAAGTTTATATTATTGTATTAGGACCGGTGCATATTGTTACACAATACTAATTGAAAAATTAGAAAAATATTAAATGTTTTAGCAATATCTTTGGCACAAAGATGCAACTCACTTTTCAAATAAAATACAATACAAAATTTTACTAAAACAAAATAGAGTGTACGCAAAGTATGAATTGCTATTTAAAAAGACCTTCTCCAAATAGAGCTTTTTTATCTCAATCTTTCTCTTTTTAATCAACCTCAAAAAGGAAAAGATAACTAGATCTTTTATAGTTTTTTTTTTAATCTTTGTACCTTCAGCATTTTGCTATTTCGGAGCTGATTTTCATGTTCTGGATTTAAAAGTTTGTGCTTAAAGATTGGTACCAAATTCAAAAAAGTTAGAAATTAGAATGTGTGCCCATGAACCAAGGATTTAACGTAACTTTTGCCTATCAATTAATATTTACGAATTTTTTACAGAGTGTATATCACAGTGGCAAAAAAAAAAAAAACAAAAATAAAAACAAAACTTGAAGAAAAACAACTAAGAGTGCTATATTGCCATGCAAAATCTTATATACCCTCCACCATCCAAATCTAGCTTAGTGAAGTAACTCCAATAAAAAAAAAAAAAAAAACAAATATAGAGGTAACAGAATTAAAAAATTAAAAAAAAAAAAACTTTAAAATTGCATCGGCTCTTTATGGGTTAAGCATTTTTAAAAAATTTTAGTATTTAGTTAAAAATCTTTTCAAAAGCTTTTAAATGATACCCATATTGATATTTTAAAAATTTCAGAGGCCCGTAACTCGGAGCGCCTAAATTTTCACTTGATGTTTTTTTTATTATTTTTTTATCTTTATCACCCTATATATTTGTTTTTTTTTGACTGGAGCTACTTTATTGTTCCGAATAATATAGAAAAATTAGAGGTAGGCGTGGTGTTTTGCTTGCTGCATCGAAGGAAACTATGTCTGATCGATTGGCGTATTTAAATTTTCTCTAGCTGATCTAGTGCCTCGGCAAACATGATTTCAACATTAACACGGACAGACAGAAGGACATCGCTCAATCTACTTCGCTATGCATAAGAAGTCAGAATATATATACTTTTTGGGGTCGGAAATGAATATTGTAGAAATTACAAACGGAATGACAAAATTACTTATACCCTTTTTCCACTTTAGTTTGTGAAAGTAATAATAAAGGGGATTCAGTGACTAATTGATGTGTATGGCCTTGATCTTTTGCTCCGTAATAGAATGACCAATGACAGTAACATAGACGATTTATTAGTATCGTTGCTATAGGAAGAGATATGATAATCGTATTATGAGCTGATCTTTTTAATCGAAACCGATTGGATTCGAAATACCGAAGGATGGTTCCAAAGTATTTATATAGAAGGCAAAAAATATGTGTTTTTGTTTGTCACAAAGTTATAGCTGCCTCTAGTTTCTTAATTAGGGCTTCAATCGAGAAAAAGGCAAAAAACTGATCGTCTTAATACACTAACCTCAGAGAAAACTAATTGTTGGCGTGTTTTATTTTGCAATTTAAACAACCTCCGTTGGGAAATAAAAAAAAAAAAAATAACTAAACCATAATGTCAGTAAAAAGTGTCTAAGATGTTTCATGATTTGATAAATTCCATAAAATAAAACTCTGATATAAATTCATAAAATCTGTAGTATTTTCATTGATCGCTATCCATAAAAACTACTCTGTTTTTTTTTATCACTTAACGTATTTGTATGGAAAGGATTTTTAATTGTTAATTTTAGGGCAAAAAATAAAAATGTGTTTTTTTTTTTTTTTAATAAAAATGATTGTGATAAAAACCCATTTTTTTTTAACACTAAACACGATGATGCAGCTGACATTTTGCAAGACCAGCATACCAAACTGCAATAATTTACAAATACACACAAATAGCTACAACAGCAACAACAACAACATGAAAGACAAAAACACTAAAAGTTTCCTATTTTTTTTTTACATGAAATGCGTCATTCCATTGAACGCGTACTTTGGTATGAAACTATCAAATAATAGTAAAATTGTCAATTTACGACTGCAATGACAGCAAAATTTTAAAATAAACAAAAATTAACACTCTATTGGAATCGTGTAGTCATCTATCTAGTTTTATATTTAACGTGCTCGCAAACATTCATTGCCTGGAACTTAATGAGCTTGCAAATTGTTTGACAAAAAGTTATCCGCAGTATAAAATAAATTGAAAATAATACAACTGTGTACATTCTCAAGCAGATTCATTATAGTATTTGACTTTGGGGGAAATGATGTTTTGCTTTTAAATTTAAATTAAAAACTTTATTTAAATTTTGGGAAAAACATTTCAAAATTTCAATCTAAAGTGCAAATAATAAGAAGTTTTGAAATTGAAATTAATGCAGGATAATGTTTAATAAATATTAAAATGCCAATTTTCTTTTCATTGTTACTGTTTTAGTTGCAAAATAAAAATGATTTATATTTCTTAAGATACAATTTAGTTTTTATAAATTTAATACTTTAATGCCGTGAGGTTTATTCATTGAAAGATAATAATGTGATGAAGTGCAGTAAATTTGTTAAACAAAAATAATCATTTTTTACACAATTTACCACGTTCATTGTACAGTGAGTTATTTTTGAATTCTTAATAATGAATATTTAATGGATGGTGGAGAAGAATATCGGCTATCAAGTCACACAAAATGGCTTTCGCCAACATAATCAATTTTTTTAAGCCATAATGCTGCAGTTGTAGTAAATAAAGTGTTGCCAGCTGTGTTGGTTTGCAGATAATGTGGCGAGATAAATTCGTTTTTTTTTTGATTGGGTGGTAAAAATGGAGCAATTGTGAACTTTATTGAAGGAGTTGAAACTAAATTTAATTTTAAACTTTTTTTTAAAATTAAACCAATATTTTACGTCTTCTATAGCGATACACTTTAGTTTTAATACTTTTTTAAGAGCGGACATGGTAATGAAAACTCTTCATCAAAAACAACATTGCTTTTGGTGTCGGTGATGGCTTCACTCGATTTATATCGAGCTTTCTCAGGGATCGCACTATACGAGTTGTAATAGATGGGATCTCATCAAGCGAATTCAAGGTAAGTTCAGGGGTACCGCAAGGTCCGTCCTTTCCCCTACCCTATTTATTATCTTTCTTAATGACCTTCTACGTCAGACTTCCAACCCTATCTATTCTTTTGCAGATGACAGTAGCATATGCCATTCATATTCGTTTCGCAGTAGACCAAGCCTTCGGGAAATTGAGGCTATGAGAAAGCACATTGACGATATCCTTAATCGCGACCTTTTGGTAATTTCTGAATAAGGCCTGGCGAACAGGGTTCAGTTTAACGCTTATAAAACCCAAAGCTGTGTGTTTTCGCACAGGCGTACTGCTGAAAATGCTACGTCATCTGTAATTATGGAATCAGAAGCTCTCAATGTTCTTGGCATGAAAATTCAATGCGATGTTCGTTGGAACAAGCACATTTTTCATGTTGCAAAAGAAGCATTCAAGTGCCTAGGTTTTCTAAAACGGTGTGAGAAATACCTCACTCCATCTGATCTCCTTACTATCTATGTCACCTCTATTAGACGGAAAATGGAATACAACTTTCATGTATGGGCCGGTGCTTCAAAGTCTATTTTGAAGTTACTCGACCGCATAAAGGAGAGAGCGAAGAAGCTCATCGGTGACAGTAGGGTATCCAGCTCTATTGACTCACTGGAGCATTGACACAATGTGGGGTGTGTTTCACTGTTTTATCGTTACTACAACGGAATGTGTTCTTATGAAATTAGTGAACTCGTTCCTGAAAACCGTAATTTCATACGCGCAACGCGATCTGCATTAAGAGCGCATTCCTCTGTGGTCGATTGGCCAGTGAATCGCACAACGCATTACAGAGAAAATTCGATTTTTAGCCGAACAGTTCGTATGTGGAATAAACTCACTGCAGAGGTTTTTACTACCACTTCCAATGTGCAATGATTCAACAATCACTACTCCTTCTGTCCCCCATCCCACAACCTAATTTCATAGTTCTGGCACAATGTATTGCATAAGTAGGGGTCATCCCTGAGTGCTGGTCCTAATTAAAGAAAAAAAAAAATAACAAATAACAGTGTTACGTCCCACTTTGATCTGTAATGACTAAATACTAAATGACTTAAAAATAAGAACAGAAAATTATTGCTCATAATCAAGAAAGAAATGATTTCTAATGGCATTTATTTAATATATCGAGGGTTACAGGTTTAACATGTTTTTTGTACTTTTCAGAAGACAAAAAACGTTGTTATTCCGTTGCTATACCGTGTTGGAAATAACTAAAAAAACAAAATTAGTAGGAGATATTTATTGTGGGATGATGTAAAGAAAACAAAGCTATGGAAATTATATTTCATTAAAAAAATTAATATTAGATTTTTTTTGAGTTAAGAGCTGTCAAGCTGTGACCGATAATATGATTTTATATAAACTAAAGTCGTGTAGGAATTTTGACACAGTTTTTCAAATTTTGTAAAAAAATTTGTTTAGATGTATTTTTTCAATAAAGCTGAAAAAAAAAAAAATTCTTAAAATTTATAAAAAAAATTACACTATCGAATTTATTCTTTTTCTAATTTTTTTAAAGATCTTTTTTACATCTCAATAGTTTAGGCGGTTTCAATGGCAAGATTGCCAATATAGCGGTTTAATAGCTCTTGATTTAACTTTTTTTTTAGCGGAATATAAATAAAAGACCAAATACTTTCTTAATAAGAGATTTAACTATTTTTTATCTACAGGAATTTGTTGTTAAAAGAAAAATCTTTAAATATATCTTAAACCAATTTTTGATGCCTCATAATATTTGTGACAATTAATACACAAAAGAAAAATCTTTAGCCAACATAATAATATAAATTTAATAAAATATGAACCAACATTTGAAAAACTGTAAAACTGAACTTGAAAACACCATGTCAGAAGATTTTTTGCAGTCATGTATTAGCTGCACAAAACAAGTGAAATTAATTTTGTCAATAATAATAAATATCAAGTGTTCATAACACCCGTTTGCAGCACCTGCAAAACTTTACGTGACTCTAAACAAGTGGCATCCTATGACACCTACAATGCATAAGATTTTTAATACCTGGCGTTGGGCTGCTACTACAAGAATCGGCCTCTGATTTCGAAGAGGTTTTTGAAAAAACTAAAGAAAAAGGACAATACTACTCATTATCATTGTAGTGCAAAAGATAAGTTTTTTTTAAATTTATTGCTTCTATTATAAATCAGTTATTATGATGCATAAATTAATTATAATCAAAATATCATCGGTCACAGGTTGACAACTCTTAACTCGCAAAAAATCAAATCGGGTTATTCAATATATGATAAAACAACGGTTCTCAAATGGGGGTCCGTGGACCCCTAGGGGCCCGTAGCAACCATCCAAGGGGTCCGCATGAAGAACCGAAAAAAATTGTTTTCAAAAATAATAAAAGTTTTATTTTAAACTTGGGCTTCAGAGGGGTCCGCGAAAAAAATTAGTTTACTAGGGGTCCGTGAGCAGGAATTTGATGAGAACCCCTGTGTTAAAATCACATTACCTTTATTTTAATTTTTTATAAATTGTCTTTGTAACAGACATAGCAGTACATTATCTGTACAAACTTCAAACGTCTACCCATAACGATTTAAAATATTATGCCACATTTTACAAGTTCACGGCCTTCTGGAAACACCCTTCAATTTCCAAATTTATTGTTTCTAATTTATTTTTATAGCAGACATATTTGTGTACGATCTGAGTGAATTTTAAATATCTGATTACTACGATTGAAAAACATAATCAAGTCAATGATGGGACACGAATAAAAAAATCTTTATTCAAATGTAACTTAACTTATGGACATTATTCTGAACGATTTTTTAATACAAAATATTAAAAAATATTTTAAAAATTATTTCGAGGCTAAAAAGAGCCGCCTAAATTGGAGCATTTTGCTCTATGTATCTCTGTGTTATTAAAAAAAGTGTACATAAAATAAAGCAAAAATACTTGAAAATCCCTTTTTGGGCTTTTTGAAAATGTTTTTGGGAATTGTTTAATTTGAATTTCATAAACTCGAAAACGGAAAACTTATTAATTTTTATGGTTTTTTTGAGATACGAGTCTCTTGAAACAAAGGATTGATATGTAAAAGCCCTAAGTTCATATTCTGCCAAAAGATTGACTGGATAAAAATTACATTGCGTGTTTTAATCTTAAATGCGGCTTTAAGCTGCAACTTCAAAATGAAAGTCTTTAGAATTTCACGATTTGCAATTTCAAACTATTTGATTTCTTTGAATATTCTATCCTACTGTGCATAATATAATTTATCTTTTTCATTTTAATATTTGATTATCACTACTTTAGAAAACATCTTAAATTCTATTGTAAAAACAAATGACTTTTAAATGCTGACCCTATTTTTAACACAACTTTTTTTGTTCTTTTTATTGCCAATTTAAATAAAATTTAAATTACTCATTTCTAAAAAAGAAAATAATGAAGACAACAACAAACCATTGTAATAACAACAATTTAATGCAACAATAAATATATGTCTTTCAAGTGGCTCGTAAAGAATATTTTATTATACGAGGGCCGCTCTATATATTTCTGGCCTAATAGTGAAAATGCGAATATTTATAATCAAAAATGGTTTTATTGTTTTTCAAAGTATTCTTCAGCATGATTTATACACTTTTGCATGTGTTCAAACCAGTTGTCGAAGCACTTTTTTCACTCTGATTGATACACCTCTAAAACATGGTTTTTGAAAACTTCAACAGCTTCTTCTGGCGACGAAAATCGTTGACCACGCATTTTTTTCTTGATGTGCGGAAACAAGAAGAAGTCATTAGGTGCCAAGTCAGGGCTGTACGCCGGATGACCCATTAATTCGACGTTTTGGCCGGTCAAAAAAGCTCTGGTTTGAGCCGATGTGTGAGAGCTCGCATTGTCATTGTGAACAATGATTCGTCTTCTCTTGCTGGTTTTTCGAACTTCTCCGATGACTTCAGGCAAACAAATTGTAGTGTACCACTCAGAAGTGACCGTCCTACGTTGCTTAAGCGGAACAGTCGCCACATGACCAGTTTTGCCGAAGAAACAGGCGACCATTTGCTTCGAAGTGCTTCTTCCACGAACAACTTTCGTTGGATTTTGGTCGTCTTTGAAGACCCACACGGTCGATTGTTGCTTCGTTTCGGGCTCATACGCATAGATCCATGATTCGTCACCTATGACGATCTTATAAACGTCTTTTGAAGTACCGCAATCGTATTTTTGCACCATTTCTTTGCACCAATCGACACGAGCCTTTTTTTGAGCGACTTTCAAATTGTGCGGGATCCAACGGAACAAACCTTTTTTATGGCCAGGTGTTCATGCAGTATCGAATATATGCTGGTGGAAGAAATGTCCAAGGATGTCTCTATCTCTCGGTTTGTCGCAAGATGCATTATGAGTTCACGCACGGCATCAATGTTCTCTGTCACAATAGCCGTTTTTGGACGACATTCACGGAGTTCGTCTTTGAGCGAGCTTCGGCCACGATTAAATTCATTATACCAATTTTTCACAGTGCTATAGGATGGTGCTTCATCGCCATACAAAGATTTAAGTTCATCAATGCACCCTTGTCGTGATAATCCACGTCGAAAGTTGTGAAAAATGATGGCACAAAAATGTTCACGAGTTAATTCCACTTTTTTCTATATTAATTTTTTCAAGTCACTGTAAACAACACAAATAATGGTCAAAACGTTTTGAGTACGATTATGCTTAAAAATGACAAACTTTCCAATGGAAATGTCAGATTGCACTTGGCAGCACTCAGTGTTGCCAGGCCAGAAATATATATAGCAGCCCTCGCATTTGACTTTATCAGCCATGTCACAGAACAAAATTCCGTTCGGAAGTGGAATTGATTCCGTGTTTTGCTTCTATAGAAAACGTAAAACGAAAAAAATTTTCGGAATGAAACCACTTTCAGTTTGCTATGTGGAATTGTTATTTTGAGCATTTTGTTAACAGAAAAACCATTCGAAACATTATTTTATAGGTAAGGCTATTCTTTACCTTACTTATTGATCCAAAATAAATTTATTTTAATATGATGTTAATAAAAAAAATTAACTTTTTCTTAATCCTTTATGAAAAACAAAAAAATAAACGGAATTTGTTTAAAAGATTTGCCGTACTTTTATTCTTTTTCAAAAAATTTCTTAGTAACAGCACTCAAAAAATATTGCTTCTATTTTCTTCTGCTGTTGCAATTAGAGATTTTCCGGGCATGTTTGATATTTTTATTTTAACTTTTTTAGCAATTCGCACTGAAACACAAATATTTCTTGAATTTTTATTGTTTTTTTTATTCCGCTCTTTTTTGTTTTGCTACATTCGTTGTTATGTTGCCATATTTTGCACAAACATAAGTGATTTTGAACTTTCTTCGGTTTACTAAAACCGAACGGAATCTATAGAAGCTAAAACCATTTCGATCGGAATAGTAAATTCGGAATCATTCCAATTCCGAACGGAATTTGTGACATGCCTGTATATGTAATAGAAAAAACGTAGTGCATTTGCATTTTAGTGACATTAACTTTACAAATACAGATACAAATGACAATAACAAAATTGTTATTGTTCTTTAAAAATATGGGTCAGAATTTATTTGAATAAATATTGCAAGATAATAAATATACAAAGATGCCAATTATTTTGCACAAGCTAATCTCCGCTAAATAAATACTTTGAAAACTTGGACATTTGCTTTATAATATTGTTTTAAAAAAATCGACGATATAGTCTACACGCAAACAAATCTAAAATAAACTTCTGAACATGAATGCGATATTAAAATTAAAATATATCATCCTCACCATCACTATTTTTGTGCTGCGAATACGAACATTTTTTTGAAAGGACATTTTATGTTTAAGGACATTGTGGTCGGCTGGTATGTTTACACCAGAAACAAAAACCATTAAATTAAAAAATCTCTGACAGTCATATTACAATGTTAAAGTTAAACAAATGTACATACAGTGAATCAATAACGTTTAGGCACATCATGATTTTCAAGAGTAATTGCTTAATTATCTTGGATCTGCTTAATGATTCCGTATTAAAGATAGATGTGTTTTTTGACTACTCAACACAAAAAATAATTCTTATTTTATTATATCTTATATACAAGGCTTTAAAACCTGAAAAACACAGTAAGTCAAAGTAAAAAAATTTTAGAGACATACTGTATTTATGTACTTTGATCGCTAGTATAGCGGCAAATTTACACGTGTTTATTAAAATTCATGTTTCTGCACATGGTAAATTCTCAGTAGGCGAGCTTTAAATGTAAAAAAGTTTTTCTTCGTATTTAATTCATTGCGAAAACAGCAAAATGAGCAATCGTTCAGAAATTTCCATAGATGTTCGTAATATTAATATAAATCTTCATGCGCAGGGAAAATCCTATCGCGAAATTGGTGTTATTGTACAGAGGCCCTATACTAGTGTAAGAAACATCATTAAACATTATGAAAAAACTAGCAATTTAGAGCGTGAAAGTAAAAGTGGACGCCCATAAAAATTTACACCACGCCAGGAGCGAATGATTGTTGCTGCAGTGGCTCAAAATCCAAAGATTTCGGCTGTAAAATTGTGCCAGAAAATGAAGCAAATTTTCAATGAAAAGTTTAATCCACAAACAATATGAAATACGCTGCACAGAGCTGGCTATCACGGAAGAGTTCCTTGTCGTAAACCGTGTCTTTCCGATATCAACAAGAAAAAGAGGTTAGAGTTCGCAAACCTCCACATTAATCAGCCTCAAACCTTCTGAAACAGCGTGATATTTAGCGATGAGTCAAAGTTTAACATTTTGGCTCAGATGGTCCACAAAAAATTTGGCGAAAAGCAAACAAAGGGCTTCAAGAAAATAATCTTATTAAGACTGTTAAGCACGGTGGCGGCATTGTTATGGTCTAGGGGGGCATGGCGGCATCTGGAGTGGGAAATCTTGTCTTTATAGATGATAAAATGGACAAGCACTCTTATTTAAATATTTTAAAATAAAATTTATTTCAAAGTGTTGTGAAGCTGGGCTTAGATGGGAAATTCTTGTTTCAACAAGATAATGACTCAAAACATTCTTCATATATTGTGCAGGAATGGCTTATATACCACTGCAAACAGTTGAAAACCCCTCCGCAATCACCCTACAAGAATCCTGTAGAGCATATTTCGCATCTACTGGAAAAAAAGATACGGAAACATAACATTACATCCAAAAAATCGCTTAAAGCAGCGCTTCGCTTGGAGTGGGAAAACATTACTCCTGATGAAACGTTTAACCTAGTAAAAAGTATGAGTCGACGATAAGAAGCAATTATCCAAGCTAAAAGAGGTTCAACCAAGTACTAGACGCGCAAAAACCAAGAATAAAAAGAAAATTTTTATTTGGGTGCCTAAACCTTTTTTTACATAGACTTACTTTGTTTTTTAGTTTTATAGCGTTGTATAGTAAAAATAATAAGATATGAATTATGTTTTATGTTAAATCGTAAATAAACACATCTATCTTTAATACGGAATCATTATTATTTTATCAAGTTAAGCAGATCCAAGATAATTGAGCAATTACTTTTGAAAATCATTATGTGTCTAAACTTTATTGATTCACTGTACGTCCAAAAACTTTTTATAACGACAGTGAGCGAAATAAATATAAAGTGACGTGACTTTATTAAATGTTTCCACTGAATACGTTATTAAATACTAACATTACAGAAAAACATGATGCTTCTCTTGACCAACATGGGAAATCTTTAAGGAATAAAAATATTGAAAAAAAAAAATACTACAACAACGAACATTCATAAAAACATGCATTTTTATTCGGCTTTAAAACAGAAGGAGGTTATCAATTCCGCTGAATGTTATATTTTTTTTAAATGTTTGTGTCTGTATAACTCATTCATTTCTTTTTTATTTTTAAAGTTATGCTTACGTATTGGTCTCGTTTTAAAGACAGATCATAATTTTAAAAGTTAAAGGGTGTCTCCACACAAAATTGAAGTTTTTACGTGTATTGTGAGCATCAAAAGGCGCCATTAGAAAATTTAAAAACCTGCATATTACTATACTTTCTAACAGCACAAAGAAATAAAAAAATAAATCTAAAAAATAAAGGGTGTACCCATAGGTAACGTTGATTAACTTTTATTTGTCTATATTTTGAACTGTTATATAGAAACGCTTGAAAATTAGACAGACTTTCAATTGCTATGATTGTTATAATAACAAGTATAAATATTTAAAATTAATTAAAAGGGTACTCCAATAGTTCATATATTTTGATGTATGTAGCCATATTTTGCGCCGCTATACACAGACTGCTGAAATTTATAATAACAATTATAAAATTTGAATTTTGATCTACATGGCCAAAGTTTCGAATCGTTATAGGTAGACTGCTATGTCTGCTATAACAACAGCTACACAATTTGTATTTATAAATTAAAGGGTGTTTCCAAAATTGATGTAATTTGACCTATATGACTCTATCTTTTAAACTGTTATATACAAAGTCTTGAAATTATATAGAATGTCCACTTCTTTTAAAGGGTGTTACAATAGTTATTATATTATAATTGATATTGTTTTATGTCCAAATCGTTGAATCGTTATATACAGACGTTTAAAATTTACAAAGAACCTTTATCGACAAATCCGCTAGAGCAGCAAGTAAAAACATTAAATTTTGAATTCAAAAGGTGCCATAATATTAATACGAGGGCCGCTATATATATTTCTGGCCTGGCAACACTGAGTGCTGCCAAGTGCAATCTGACATTTCCATTGGAAAGTTTATTATTTTTAAGCATAATCGTACTCAAAACGTTTTGTCGTACGACCATTATTTGTGTTGTTTACATTGACTTGAAAAAATTAATATAAAAAAAATGGAATTAACTCGTGAACATTTTCGTGCCATCGTTTTTCACAACATTCGACGTGGATTATCACGACAAGAGTGCATTGATGAACTTAAATCTTTGTAAGGCGATGAAGCACCATCCTATAGCACTGTGAAAAATTGGTATAATGAATTTAATCGTGGCCGAAGCTCGTCCAAAAACGGCTGTTGTGCCAGAGAACATTGATGCCGTGCGTGAACTCATAATGCAGGATCGACATGCGACATACCGAGAGATAGAGACATCCTTGGACATTTCTTCCACCAGCATACATTCCATTCTGCATGAACACCTGGCCGTAAAAAAGGTTTATTCTCGTTGGATCCCGCACAATTTGAAAGTCGCTCAAAAAAGGCTCGTGTCGATTGGTGCAAAGAAATGTTGCAAAAATACGATTGCGGTGCTTCAAAAGACGTTTATAAGATCGTCACAGGTGACGAATCATGGATCTATGCGTATGAGCCCGAAACGAAACAACAATCGACAGTGTGGGTCTTCAAAGACGAGCAAAATCCAACGAAAGTTGTTCGTGGAGGAAGCACTTCGAAGCAAATGGTCGCCTGTTTCTTCGGCAAAACTGGTCACGTGGCAACTGTTCCGCTTGAGCAACGCAGGACGGTCACTTCTGAGTGGTACACTACAATTTGTTTGCCTAAAGTCAACGGAGAAATTTGAAAAACCAACAAGAGAAGACGAATCATTGTTCACCATGACAATGCGAGCTCTCACACATCGGCTCAAAACGTCGAATTAATGGGTCATCCGCCGTACAGCCCTGACTTGCCACCTAATGACTTCTTCTTGTTTCCGCACATCAAGAAAAAAATGCTTGGTCAACAATTTTCGTCGCCAGAAGAAGCTGTTGAAGTGCTCAAAAGCCATGTTTTAGAGGTGTCTCAATCGGAGTGGGAAAAGTGCTTCGACAACTAGTTTGAGCTCTGCATGCGCTCATAAATCATGCTGGAGAATACTTTGAAAAACAATAAAACCATTTTTGATTATAAATATTCGCATTTTCACTATTAGGCCAAAAATATAAAGAGCAGCCCTCGTATAATTTTATGCTTGAGGCCAATTTTTTGAACCATTGTAGAAAAATGGTTGAAATACACAAGCAACCTAGGATGCTAAATCGACTGTAATAATAGATATATTATTTGAAGTTATAAATTGAAGGCGCGTGTCCATAATTAACTTTTGACCTATATAGCTTTACTTATTTTTGAAAATTAGAAAATGAAAGGGTGTTACGAAAATTGATATAATTTGGTGTATATGGCCAAACTGTTGAGCCGATATAGACAGACAATTGAAATTAAAAAAACCTGTATTACTTAGTCCGCTACGATAGCAAATTAAAGGGTGTACCAAAAGCAAATAGATTTGATATATGTGGCTAAACTTTCGTGTTGCGAAGTCCGCTAAAACAGCAAGTATAAAATTTGGATTCGAAAACTAAAGGTGTAACAATTGCTAACGTAATTTGATATTTGCGGCTAGACTTATGAACAGATAAAGACAGGCAGCTGAAATATGTTTTGAAGTGGGTTTTTTTGCCCATTTTTGGTGAGTTCATTCAAATTTCACAGAAATGTGAAAGTGATACAAAAATCGAGCCCTAGTTCAGGAGGGGTGTAAACAACATAAAAGTGTGGCATATTTGTTGTTGCTGAGATGGTTGAAGGGCTAATTTGTAAACACGACTGTAAGTTCGAGTCCTAAAGGGGTCACTGTGTGTTTGTAGTTTGGATGTCAGGTCTGGTTAAAGGCGCTTAACAAGACTTTGAGTAGTTCGTGTCTCATGCCAGAGTCCGAGAATATTGTGATGTAGATATTTGTATAAATTTCCAAAAATAATATTATAATTTTTCATTTCACAGTGGGGCAGGTGTGAGATACGCAACTTTGAGTCCACATGGTGCCATCCCTGGAATGTGCACGGTACCCAGCTTCAGCACAAATACTTCTCCCATATACTCATAGAAAATTAATCGGCCAAGCCGTTTAAAAATGGCTGTGTTATTTCCAAAATATTTTGATTCTGCCCCATCATGCAGTGTTTTTTCCCACTCTTAACTTTCATCTTGCTTAAAGTGTGATAGTGTAGAAACAAATCATATTTTTATGTTAGATTTTTTGACAATCAACACAATTCTCATTTGATTTCTTTCCGAAAAAGTCAAATGTGAATCTTAAATCTAGTATTATAGTGCGAAACAGGCTTTACTAGTTACCCTATTATTATTATATGCGCTGTTATCACAAGTGTTTATAAAACTAAATGCTTCATTAATACGTTCATAGAATTTTTTAATAATATAATCTTCTCAGTCGGGTATTAAGAATTATAAACAAGTTTTTCATCTTGGCTTTTATGCTAAAAAGTATAAAAAGTTAATCGCATTATTCGTATTTTAAAGGTGCCATTCAACGGTATTGAATATTATGTAAGCTGCACATTTTTTATGGCAATTTTTTATTCTTTTTATATTTTTCCGTACACAACATGTAAAACGTCAATCCATGGTTGTTGTTACAATGTCTGTGTGTCCAGCCGACTGTCACATTACTCTATCTATACAACCGTAGTAGGCAAGATTTTATAATTTTTATACAGTATGTTTTACTACAGCTATTATAAAAACAAATATTTCACAAAAACTAAAGGGTGTTGCCAAAGTGACCTGAATATTGTTATTTTTTAACACTTATAGGCAGGTATGTCACATTTGCAAAGTATCAGTAAAACTATGTATGCTAAAGCAACAATTTAAAAATATAACATTTAATTAAAGGGTGTCCCAAAAGTGGCAAGCGACACGAATATTGCCTGGCTGTTGATCCGCATTAGCTTAAGTATTTTTTCCGCTTTTAAATTAAGTACTACAAATTGAAAATAATGCTTAAATATAAAGAGTGTTCCTATAGTGACGCGACTTTAATGTATATGACTTAATTTTACTAAGCGCAGTCAGACACTTATGATTTACGCGTCTTAAGTATAAATACAGATGTCCGCTATAAAAATAAATTTGGATGATAACGGTATCCCGATGGTAATGTTATTTTTACGCAGAGGTATTAAATTTAAACAGTGATGTATTGCCAATTCCCTTTTAAAGGTGCCCATAATAATACCGTTATTAATCTTTATTTTTATCTATATGTATTCCCACAAAAATCATACTAAACTGATTTTGTATTTTTTGTTTAATTGAAAAAGTTTATAATATGAAAAATTAAAGGGTATGCCCCACATGATTTTTAGGTAACAATAGGTAAAGTAATTTAACTAACATGGGCCTATCTTTTGAACCATTGTGGTCAAAAATATATATGTAAATTTCAATGTCCACTAAAACATCAAGTATAAATATTTAAAATTAAAAATTAAAGAGTGTTTCCATAGGCGATGCAATTTGATGTGTGTAGACTTATCTCTTGAATCGTTATAGATAAAAAATAAAAATTGAAAGAAAGTGTGTCTTAAAGCTTCTATTTCATTCATTTATTGAAAAACGTCTGTACGTGTGTTTAAGGTCGTTTTTAGGATGATTTGATGACTTGAAAAAAGCACTATAAATTTTTTTCATTTTTTTATAAATCCTACATTTTTTAAGTTTTTTAAGATTTCGCCAAATCACAAACAGCATAACCAACTAATTTGATTTACGAGTAAAGTGTATAAAAAATGTTCAAGGAGTAAGGGCGCATTATTTTAAAAGAATAAATCCGCAAAGAAAATAAAAGCTTTATCCAGAATGATACACAAAGGCACTTTTTTTTTTGCTAATGAGGGACAAATTGAAAAAACAAAAGCTTAAAAAATTGTAAGAAATTTCATCACATTTGCAATTTTTCAATAGGAGCGTTCATAAATGTTTCTCACCGCAAAATCGTTTTGCATAAATTACACCTAAAATCCTCTTAAACATTATGGTATGCAGATTATATTTCTATTTGCATACGAAACTAATATAATATTTTTTTAATGTCAAAAGAATACAGCGGAGATTTTAAATATATTGCATACACTTCAATTAAGGGTGATTTTTTTTAAAGGTTTACATTTAGATATAAAGTTAAATAAAATACTCTTAAAGTAAATGAAACTCATTATTAATATATGAGGATGAATTAAGGCATATGGCGACTACAGCGGTTCGCAGCAACTACGACCACATTTCGCTAACTGTTGGGTTTCAAGTGTTCCAACGTCTATAACTTATCGGCGTAAACAAGTGACTTGACATACCCAAATAAAAAACATCTAATATGGTTAGATAGAATGATTTTAGTGGCTTTTAAGACATTTTCTTGAAATTAATTGTCTATCAAACGATTTTTTGAGTAAATTGTATCGCCAGCTGTATGTCACGATACTCCGTCCTTTTGCAATCAAATGTAAACAAAATTAATGAGAGCCAGTAAAGATATGAAAAATTGAGCAATCATATCTCTATAACCCAGACCTGCCATATTTGCTGATTTATCGACATTTTGCCGACCATTATTATGAAATTCTTGAACAGAGCAGCAACAGCCGTGTTTTTTTTTTTTTCTACAACGAACGATGCAGCAGAATTTTTTTCCAACGAAAGAGTGAATAACAAGAAGATTATCTTATGGTAAAAAGTAAAAGAAATCCCAGAAAGATTACATACAATCAATAACGTAAGCAATTTATTTGTAAAACGGTTATTTTAATTGACGTAGTTTGATTTTATATTTTGTTCTTCTTTGTTATTAAAAATATCTTTAATATTTTTTTATTTTTCCAATTTCTAAGATTCAAATTGCCGAAAAAGTCGATTTTTATTTTGCAAATGTGCCGATTTCGTATCAAAATCATCTGGCAGCCCTGCTATAAACTCAAATGTTGACTGTAAAATTCTCCTCATTACCGTTTTTGAAGACATAACAGTGACTTTCTTTAATTATAATGACAGCCGTTTTGTATAGTTTTCAACAAAAATTCTTTATAAAATTAAAGCTTTAATTTGAGAGCGTTGTTTTATCGTGAGGGTATGTATTAATAAAAAGCAAATTAAACATATCGGAACGCTACTGGCAGTTGCCAATTGGGTTGTCAAACAAAACGGCTATTTATTGTAGTGGCTGCTGTACATAAAAAAAAATCAAATGGAAATATTTGATTGGTTACCAGATTGTTGGCTGCGCTAGTATGCTGGCGTTAGCCCGGCTAGGGCTTGCCGTCTTGGAGAGATTCTCGCCAACACACCCGGTTCGGACAGCAGCTATAAAATAATCATACCCGCTGTACATAAAAAATTAAAAAGTTGCAGATATAAAAAAAATTTTTGGTGCCCGAAGCAAGTCTAGCCAGTTCTCTGCTAAACATACACATAATAACTCCTCTGGCTGATGTTCTGCCAGGAAACCTTAGCCCTCCCACTTGAGGCCGTGAAACCTCACTATGGCATCGTATTTAAATATATTTTTGGATACCACAAAAACACAAAATGCCCCAAAATCAAATATGTAAACATCTTAAAAAGCACCCATTACAATTTGGTTAGTGACAGCAAAGTAATAAATTTTTCTTTCTTGGCAAATTTTAACTTAGAGAAAAAAATTGGTTAATGGAATAATAATCGATTTGTTTTTAAGCCTTTTTTTGCTTGACATCAATCAGGGTGGATTTAATACTTAAGACATGTATTTTTTTAAATTTAAGTAAAGAATAAACTTTTATTAACGTTGAAAAAATGAAGGGAAAGAAAATTAGTTTTGCCAAAATATGAAAAAAAAAAACTTTTTTAAATCAGTTTTGATTTAGTTTAATTCACTTTTTTTATCTAGCAAATATTTAGACTTCGGGCAAGTAAGATGCAAAGGGCTCCTAACTTACGCATTTGCAGCGATGATGAAATCCTTTTTATTCGACTTAAGATCCTTTCCTTTGAGCAATTTCTTAACACTGATCCAGACCAGAAACACTCTAACAGTTTATTTTGTTAACTTCTTAATTCTAAGATGAGTTGAATATTCAAAGTAACCTGATTTTCCTATCGCTGTTTTTTTTAAGAAGCATTTAACCAGGGTACGGAAGTAAACTAAACGAACCTTTAACTTTCGTTTTGTTTATTGTGGTGATTAAAAAAAATCAGAAACAATGAGAATGATTGTTCCATTTAATTGTTTTTGCTTGTGCACACAAAAGAACATTAAATTAAACATTCGCATCCAGAACAGAAACTAATTAGAACAAATTTAAAATGTTTTAAGAAAAACGTTTCCCAATCATTAGCTGATAAATTTGCTCTTTTTAGATAAGAATGCATTAACGCTAAAAACGATAAACTTACTTTTGCTTTCTTTTTATCAAAAAAAAAAAAAAAACTTTTTCTTAATCAGTCTTCCTTTAGCTTGATTTTTATCTAGCAAATATTAAGACTTCGGGTAAGTAAGATATAAAGGGCTCCTAACTTACGCATTTGCAGCGATGATGAAATCCTTTTTATTCGACTTAAGATCCTTTCCTTTGAGCAATTTTTTAACACTGAACCAGAGCAAAAACAGTTCACTTTGTTTACTTCTTAACGAAATCAGCGCGGTATCGGTGAATCATAATCTTTATAAATTCTGAAATTTATTCTGAAATGTGTAAATAAATCAAGGTAACCGGATTTCCCTGTCGTCGTTTTTTTAATTGTAGTTAACCAGGGTATGAAATTAAACTAAACGAACCCTTAATTTTCGTTTCGTTTTTTGTGGTGATTAAAACAAAATAGAAACAAAAAGGATGATTGTCCCACTTAGATGTTTTTGCTTGTGAACACAAAGGAACATTAAATTTAACGTACGCATCCAGAAGAAAAAATAATAAGAACGAACTTGAAACGTTTTTAGAAGAACGTTTCGTAATCATCTGCTGATTTGTAGTTAAGAATGCATTAACGCTAAGAACGATAAACTTACTTTTGCTTTCTTGTCATTAAAAAAGTGTTTGCTTTGATTTGCTTATACGCGAACCATTTAAAATTATTTTATTTTGGTCTTTGCATAAAATTTTTTGTTTTGTTTTGTATAACGCGATTAACTTGTAAAATCCATTTCGTTGACGACTGTTTTATTTTTGGTAAATAGAAATAAAATAAATCGACAAAAAATTATTAAGATTGTAAAGTTAATTGAAAACAAACAAGGTATTCACCTTCTGCAGAGATCTAAGAAAAATAGGCAAACTACAACACGTTTAACTTAACGGTAACTGAAAATTATAGAAAAGATTTTATCCTTGATTTAATGGGTGTATTATCACGATTAAATTTAGATAATCCAAAAATTTTATTTTGTATTTTTTAAAAAAAGCTTTTGCTTTCGTTTAAAAGGAAAAATCAAGAAATCAAGGATTTTCAAAATAAATTGTCAATCACTCTTGATGTCTGTTTTACAAATCTGTCTTTTTTAAATTCTACGATTATTTTGCTTGATTTTGTGTAGTCGATTTAATTTAATATCTTACATTTTACAAAATAACCAAAAGACTACAAGTTCTAAAGAAAGAACTATAACGAGCTGCCAGATTTATGATATTAGAATTTTATAGACGTTTTAACTTGTCAGTAAATAGAAGAAGCATTTTCCGTATTAAGCAAAGGGCCGCCAATACAAGTTGCGTGTACGTAGTAGTAAAGTACTTGTTGCTTAACAGTGTTGTTAACAAAATTGTACAAATTCGAGAAAGAGAACAATTATTGGCTTGTTTAAGTTTGCAATTCAAGGAATTCAACGAGTAAATAAAGGGGTAACGATATTATTGACATTAATCGGACAAAGCTTAAAATGTTTTTGAACTGTTAGACAAATTACCCCTAATAGGTGGACTCTTGAAAAACACTACCAAACTGTCTATATTTACTTTGAAAGTCAGTCATTAATTTGCAAAATTCTGTTCAACAATGAGGCTCATTTTTCAATCAAAGGGCCCTACAGACATCATTATATCTAAAAAGTGCGCTTTGCTACTGTTTACATGCTGGCAACATCACAGGACCTTATTTCTCTAAAAATTAAGGCGAAGTTTACGTTATGTTCGGTGGAGATCACTACCGCATATATTTAAATATTATTTGTTCTGTGGTTACAACAGCATGGCGCTACGTGCTATACGAATATCTTGATTTCGGGAAAAGGACCTATGAATTGTGCTCCAAGTGTGGCCACTGTATTGATCTTTTGAATAAAAATAATTTTTGATTAAAATTTAATTTTTTTGCAACATAAATCAAAAGTCTTTTGATCTTGTACAATATATTCTATTATCTTTTAATATAAAAAACATATATTAGGCAGTCATAAAACTGAAAATATTTTTTGTGATAGAATGTATTATATTTCGAAATACCCTCAGAAGCATAGAGGTTTAATATCAGTAACAAAAATTTAAAAATTTCATATAATTTGGGCCTAAAAATAAATTAAACTTATTTGATATCGTCACTGAATAATGAAAGGTATTTCAATTTTAATACTGAAACTGTGTAATTAAATGCATTGTTTTTAACATTAAATCCTTAATGTATGTTTTACTATGGAATTGTGGTAATTGTTGATGTACCGTATCAATAATTCAGTTGCTGTAAATGAAAAGACTAAATCTTTTTGTTAATAAAATTTACATCAAACAAACATTAAATAAAATAACTTTAAATCTGCCATAACTACTGAACAATTTCATTTTCAGTTTTGTTGTTGGGGAAAAACAAAATATTGAAAAAGAACCAAAAACAAAAACAACAAAATGTAGTTTAATTAAATATCAACATTTTTGTTAAGTGGTCATAAACCATTGGCAAAAAGGACAGACAACTACTCAACTTGCAACAAAAACGCAACTGCAAATAGAATTACTCATACCAACACAGAAATTATCAACATACGCGGTATGTCTTTTATACCAGTGTACACACAAACACACATACACACACACACACACACAAACAGAGAAAATGAAATTGTGACGACAACCAAATTTGTGATCAATTGGATTTCCTCCTGTTTGATGTAGTTCTACATAATATTAAATTTGATTACAGTCACAAAAAAGAAAAATTCAATAAAAATAACGGTTCTCTTAAGAATTTAATTCAAATAAAATTCAATTTATAGTTTTTGTATATTTAAACAGTGACACAAATGAAAAATGTGTTGTAAAAAGACATACCTGGGTGGGTCGATAAATAAAGAAAGATTGGATTGAAACAGAATACAAAGTTGTTTTTTTCTTTATATTGGTATTTTTTTGTTTAAATCATAAAGTACAAAGGTTGAGTTGTATGAAGAATAATTCATCAGGTAAATGGTACTTTGGCTTTGTTAACAATTTTACTCTTTTTTAGCGAAAGTTTTCGTAAAAAATTGGCAGATTTAAACTTCTTTTTTAAATGCGAAAGTGTTTGATTGCTTGTTGGAATATGTGTCTTAATAATGGGATTTCCAACAAGAGTATTTTTTTGAAACAAAGTAAAACAAAAAATAAGGATGGTTAAAATTTTTGTTGAATGAAAAATGATATCTAGCAAATGTTCACCCCGACCAATTGCTTAACAAAGTTTTTAATCACTTTAATCACGTAACTGCATTTCGAGCCTTATTTTGAAAAAATGGCTTAATAACGCTTTCGGACTACACAGCGCACCGTATATTGACACTTTGAGCCTGCAAAGACTTCTAAATAATCGCTATAAGATTTTAGAAGCCCAAACGTAGCAAATTTGCTTGTTTACATACCCTGACAAGTGAAAATGGGCTTCGTTTGAAAATTGATTTTTTCAGAAAAAACAACAAGTTTTTCCACAATGAACTTTCATAGAGGATTTTATTTATTTTAATGCAATTTTCGAGCGAAATTGATTCTAATAATTAACACTCATGTTGTTGGTTTTTTCTCAATTAAAAAAAATTTCCTGTTGAGAAACCCTTTACTTGGAAATTGAAAAAAAGGAATCCGAATGTTGTGAAATTCCACGAAAAAGGCTGCCAATTCTGTTTTTCGAAACGAGGGCGTATTAAATCAGGCAATGTATCATTTGGTAGTCGATAGACTTTTTATAATTCGATAATTTTTTTTTGAAACTGTAATTCGCCAAATTTCCTGTTAGAACACTGCGATATAAGGCACCTGTGTTTCACAGTGGCGCCTACAAATTTGTGGGCTTCGTTGCTTAATTGAGGGATCGATGTAAAATCTTTTTATATCAAAGCCAGATGACTGCAATGTCTTCGAAGCATAGATTCTGACCACTAAAAAGGGGGCAGATTCGCAAATCGCAAAGAGTTGTTATTACGATATGGGTTTCATCAGTTCTAAAGGGCCAATATTTATGGGCCGGTACAAATTATAGTACAAGACTAAAGAGACGGCTAACAAAAGACCAGACACTTTTGTTGACTGTAAAGCTATCAGACAGTTGCGACTTCGGCTGAAAGAGACTTGTCTTACCTCCCTTATTTTGGGCACTAGAATTAATACTTTAATAGTGGCAACTGTGTTGACTAGACATTGATTTATTGTGTGAAATGTACTGCTTTTGGGCCGAAGTTACCATATTCCAAAGGAAAATGTAAGTAAAAGGTATTATTTTGCAACTATCCTGGTCTGAAAATACAGCAGACGAACACAATGAAATTACTCGATTCTGTATGACATCTCTTATGTCAAGTGAAGAGCATTTTTTTATTTTATAAGCATCTGGAGAAATTAGAGTTTTGCGTAATCGGACGATCTTCGGCTGCTACCTTTATATATCCTTTCACAGCAATAAGTGTTTGAACAACCTCAATTTTTAAGAGGTACGATTCGAAGATGCATCAAGACCATAATTCGTATTCGATCTCGAACGATTAAAAAATTTGTCATGGTTAAAGTGTTCGAATATTTCAAATACTTGAAGATTGCGAAATAACTCCCGCTGAGTGTGTGGCGCGTACTGGCTCTTTATTCTTGATCACCAATAAAATCTTAGTAACAGCATCTAAATTAATAGGAGACTGCCTTTTGAGTTCGTACGCATAGCAGTTATTAAAATGCTTTTGAGAGTGGGAGATGCCAAGTTTTCGCACGATGGGAAATTAGCTCCTGGTATTTTAAAATTTTTTCTTCCATTAAGATCGTTGCAAGTCTTCAATGTACCTGCTTCTTAATTCTAGGAGCTACCATATGTAGATGAACCTCGTCCGATCCTAACAGATATAGAGCACGCAACTGTAGATAGCAGGGACGAAGTCATTCATTTAAACTTTTTATAAATTTAACGCAAGACCTTGTTACCATGTAGAAATAACTAAGCTTCGTACCGTTGAAGCAATAATTCAGATACTAAAAATCTCCTTAAGACATCTTTTGGTCTTTTAGCTTTAGTTTGTGTACCACCTAATTTCTTTATATTTAAATGAGTACAGGGCTTTAAAATGTTGCTTGATCTGCCTTCTTGCCCTTAAAATGAGTCCTCCAATACTTTAAACTTTTTTGCTCGCCGGGATATTCCTCTTCATTCATAATTAAACAATAAAATTTATATCTAACAATTTTAATGATTTTTTTTTTGGTAGAGAATTTCATAATTATATTCAGTTTTATCTAAAAAGTATATAAAATAACAATTATTCCAAAATTGTATAACTCTCCCTCGTTATACTACCGTTAAATTATTACCATCAAATTTTTGTCACCCGCACGCAAACACAACTGAAATAATATCGACAACGTTGCTTGCAGTTTTTGAAAATATTAAATAAACACAAACGAAAATAGAAAAGAATATTCATTCATAGTTAATGTTTGTGTAGGTTTCGTCCAGCTTTTTTTTTTCGCCCGTAATATTCAAACTGTAAGTTGAAAAACTGTTTGTTAATTTTCAAAATGCATGCTCGTACTTATGCAAAGGCTTAAACAACAAACACCTCTAATGCTCATTCATGGAATAGATTTCGGATACTTATGTGCGAATGTGAAAAAATGCATGTGAGGCATGTGCATTTACCAACTTAATTTGTTGGTTATGCAATAGGGTAGCACATCGCAAAAGCGTAATACAGCAGCATTTCTTATTTAAGAAGGATACCATTTAATTTAGTAGAAGGATACCGTGAGCGTCGCAGACGTATTAATATAAAGCTACAGGGAGGGATAAATTAAATATTGTTCCTTTTCTCATTTGCACTTTGAAAACATAACGCGATTCCTAATTTCAATTGTTCAATAACCGTTGCTAAAAATTCTTCTTATAATTTTTATTTTGCTGGATACTCCTAACAAGGGCTCCATCTTGGTGAAGCTCGATCCAGTTTTGAAATCTCCTGTTTGTTTAAATTTTAATTTAGAGGTTAAAAGCGGGTGGCACAAAACTCTCAGCTACAGAACTCTCGAGAATATTCGAATTATGTGTTAATTTGGTTTTTTGGAAAAAATAAAAAATCGGAAACAATACGCCAAAAGAGATAAAACTTCTTGTGATTAAAACCATCTGATAAAGTGAAAAGATCAGTTTTTTTCCGGATAGTTTTTTGTTTAAAAGACTTTAAGATGTGAAGCGAATTTGGTTAAAATTATTTTTACTTGTATATTTAAGCAGAACTAGTTACCAAAAAACATAAGATGGGCCGAGACATTGCTCCTGCTTCCCTATTATTTTGATAAAGTAAGCTACACCCGCTAGAATATTTATTCGATAAAACAAATACTTATTAACGGAACATAACATTGACATCATTAGTGTCGTCAGACATGGGCTGTGATCAAAAGATCAGCAATTTTACTAAGTCAGGATCTCAAACAGCAATAATTTAATTTTATCATCGGTAAAACTATTCCGGTAGCTTTATTGTTATGGTAAGCAAAACTACGCTTGTTCTCCCGGCTAGAGACCATCAAAACCATCGAGGTCGTAAGGATCTTCTCGCAATTTCATTCTGAACTACAGCCACTACTTTACTTTCCGCACAATCTCATTAATAACCGTAAGGATACTGGTTCCTGTGGTACCAGAAGATAATACCAATAGATAACCACTTATCAGACGTCAAAAGCCTTTTCTTGACGTTCTGAGTATAATCCAGAAGCAAAAGAGTCAAGGAGGGGGATGAATGAACATTCTCCCGTGGGCAAGGCTATACCATAAAGTTTCCCGAGGAAAACCGATTGAGTTCTAAGATAAAGTCTAAAACATATTTGGAGTACACACTCGTTCTTAATGCCGTTAAAGGCCGTGACACAAAAAGTCAAAAATAGCTTGTTTGTCCCAAAAGGTAAGAGGGCGTATTTAAATAAAATGTGTGATGGATCTTTTGACAGGTTGGTATGATATGCGAGTAATTTAAAAAACTTCCCAGAATTATAGTTTCAGTACGATCAGAGTTGCAGTTTTGAAAGACAGTGTGGAACCTAAATATACTTTCTTTTGTGATTGTTGCAAATAGGAATGAACTTCATTAGATTTTATAATTAATTAATCATCCATTGTGTAGGATAGCCAATTGGAAAGGATATTCGTGATCTTAATCAACTGTCGGTTGTTTCTTGCAATGTAGTTTCCTGTGTTAGAGTATTAAGTTAATTGGATTTGTTTCACCAGCAAATATTATTTTGTCGTCACTGGCTCTTTATTTGGTATGATTAGTACTAATCAAAACGCGGCTTGGAAATGATGTTACTACATCAAAAGCGCTCGCCAAATATACCAAATAAACAACCAGTGATGATGGTATTCACCGAAAGGTAAAACAATAGAGTTAGAGTGTTTAACCAGAATAAAGGGAAAAGTTAGCGAACATACTTTGAGCAACCGCATTAGTTTGGTTAAAATGAAGTTCTTGAACTTAAAGTAGCCGCACTGGACAAGTTATTTAAGGGAAAATTTATTAATAACATAAATTTAGTCATCTCGATAGAATAAAATAAAGCAAAAATTTTTTGTACGGTTCCGGTAGATGAGATACTTAACACGTCTGTATAGTAAAATAAAGTTCAATTTTTAACAAAGCGTTAGGTGGTACGAAAATTTATAACATAAAAACATGCTCGTGGTTTTAAAGGATCGAAAGATAAATCTAGTTCCTCTATTGCATGATCCGAAATGCTTTTGTGTAGAAACAGATGTCCTTAAAGGTATGATGAAGTATGCGTGGCTTGCAACCTCCTAAGAATAGGTCTCTTAAGCTCCAGGAAGCAAAATTTGTCAGTTGTTTCTTAGTTCACACGGCTTGTCCGTATCCATTGGGTGATACAACCCAAGGTAGCACCACATGAAACACATGCACATTGTATTTTTCTATTATATTTAGTTGCTACCTAATATAACACACAGCATATTTTTACCATCTATATTCATTGTCTATTAATATCTTGTTGCACGTCTTTGGTTAACAACGTATGTTCTGTTTGAAGGTTTTTTTTATAAATTCGCAAATAAGTGAGAGAGCGTGTGTAGATTTTATTTGCAGAACTTAATTCAGTTGTTGAAGGATAGAAGCTGTAGTTTTGTTGTTGGTGGTGCTCTTGTTTATGTGGAAAAGTGCGCTTAAGCCAATAGCACAATTATGTAATATGCAAATTGAATGTTTACCCCAAAGTGGCAAATGCTAGTTGTGGTCCATTCATACATACATTCGTTCAAATAATCTTATTCAACTTGTATGTACACGTTGAAGTATGTGGGACAAAATATTTGTTTTCCTGTACGTGTGTAATATATGCGTTAGTCAGATTTGATGTAGATTTTCAATATGTATGAGCAAATAGAGATATTTTTGTGTAAAATGCTCACGTATGCATCTTTTTAAGAATTCCTTTTGTCTGTTTTTATTTAATTTTTTTTCCTGTTTGGTTAGACTTCCCATACATGCATTTAAAATTGTTAACCATAAATAAATATGCAGTGTGAGTATCGAACACCCACATAAATGGATACTCAAACACTTTTGTTTAAGTAGATTGTGCTTAACAAAAGAATGGAAAAAAGGAGGAAAAAGAAGATAGAAAAAGGTACTGATATATAGCAATAAAACAGATGCTTTCTTTTCAGGTGCGGGCGTATTCATACATTTTTTCATTTATTGATCTCTCAAAGAATAAAAAGAAAATACAAGTTCATTTATTGTATTGGCCTTTAATAATATGAGTTGAAGGAAATTACTTGATAAAGTAAAGTAATTTCAATTGGTAGTGGAATGAATGAGCAGAGAAAAAAGAGCCATTGAAAAATTAATCAGGCCAATCATTAAATATAACAACAAATGGGAAATGATAATTATTTCTTTAGTATATTTTTTATAAATTAAAGAGGAGCATGTATTTTAATTGGATTTAATTGAAGTTATCCTGACTTTTATATAGACACAGGGAAATTTTGTTGCTTCGACAACTTTAAACAGAATCTTTCTAAGATGAAATCGAAAAATCTTACAGTTTGTGCCATTAGTCTAAGTACTCCTCGAGCACACATATAAAGTATAGATGGAGGACCTCACCTTAAATCAAATGTTGTAAGTTATACAGGACTTAGTGAAGAAAAAGCGAGTTGTAGATCAGTTATCATTCAAAGTAAACATTTTATAATTGCTCGAGACGGAATAATAAGCAAAGAGAATAAAAACACTAGACAAAAATTCTCTTGAAAACTTGGCCCCGTAGTATAAATTTTCCTTATTATCTCGCATTTAAAATTATTATTCTACCCTTTTTCCAGTTAATCAGACGTATCTAAAGTGCAATGTACTTAATATCATCAAGTGAGAAGAGCCAGGTGAAAGGTTTCCCCCGTACAAAGTAATTCCTCCGTTATCTGTTGAACAAAATTGTAGGTTTTTTAACTAAAAAAAAACAAAAACAATTTAAAGAAATTATAGTTCCCAAAAGTCGCCAAACAGACAGCAGATTAAATCGTCTAAATGACTTTAAGTCGTCAAATGTAGCGGTCAGGGTGGCCTTGTTTCAGTAACTAAAGGAAGCAATTTCTCAGATTAATATATTTATTTTATAAAGAGTAAGCCAAATTTTTTCATCAACTTTAAATATCTTTCAATCTGTGTAAAAAACATGAGTTTAATATTTTAATATCAGAAATTATTTACTAAAAAAATAGAGACTAGATTTTTCAAGATTGAGAGAAAAACCACAACAAGAGTTTAGACTATATGAGAGTTAAATTACAGAAAAGATGCTTTGTGAGAGAGAAAATTATAAGAACATTATTTAACGATTAAGTTACTGGGTTATATTATTTTTAAATATTTAAAATATTACTGCCAACATGTCCTTAGATCGACCTTATAACTTGCTAGTGCATAATAGTTATGCTTGCAATAGAGAAAATCTTGATAGACAAGGATATTTCGGAATTTTAAATAATTTTACTTTTACGTACAAAGAAAAATTTTAATTTTGTTTAGATGACCAATTTTGAGTTTGTATTCTTACTATTTTGAGATCTTCTTGGACTGTTATGGACAGTTTTCAGAGGCCAACAAAAATATTTAAAATTTGTTTTATTATTTACAGATGAAGCAAAATCCTATCAAACAAAAGAAGAGAAATTTGCAGGTGCGAGGTACTCAAGTTTGAGACCACATAGCGATATCCCTAAGAAATGGAAGTTTCAAAAATACCGCTCATGAAATGTATCATTATGAATTAGTCGAAGATCAATCGGCCTGATCGTTTACAAATGGCTGAGTTATTTCCTAAATATTTTGACTCTGCCCCACTGTGCATTGTTAGAAAACATGTGGTAAAAAAATACCACATATTTTATTACATATGAAGTAATTTTTTCAGGAGCACAATTGTAAACATAAAAAATTCAATATCAGTTATAGCGAAAAACGTAAAAAAATCAAAAGTTTTCAGGATCCAGATTTTCAAAATATCAAAACCCCTTAATTTAAATTTTAATTGCTGTTCACGGCTTATCCTATAGAAGGTGGCTTATCTAAGAATTAGGTGTTATACTCTCGACGTAACACGACGTAAGGAACTCACAACGTTACTTATATACGTATCCAACTGTCCTTGAATATTTGCTGTTATTGGCGGAATAGAGAACAAAAAGCTTAAAAAAAATTAGTGGAAGATAAAACAAGAAAATCCCTCTTGACTCTTTAAAGTTTAACGTGTTCCTATTAATTTTATATAAATTATTTGTTATTAATTTTCAAGCAGTAATATCAGCAAGACATTACGAATACCACACAATTATTTTTATAATTGTTAATATTTTATTTTAGGTAAAATAATTTCAACAAAATCAAATATTTGTTATTTTTTTGCAAATATTTTCAACTTCTAAATAAAGACCAGTACGAAATTCCAAATACAAAGTAATCATAATTAAATATAAATATTTGACTGAAATAGTCAAATTATTTACCAGTAAAATGTCTTTTAAATTTTCTTTTATAAGGAAAATATTTGAAGTTTGAACAAACCAAAGATAAAAATTCTTAAGCTTTAAAAATACCAGAATTTACTTACTTGCATTCATTTAAAGTTAAGAAATAAAGAACATTTCTTTGTGATAAGAAACAACAACAAAAACTGATTTTGTTATGATCCCTGATGTCATCAAAATTGTATGACAGCAGAGATATTTTGAAACAGTGGAATGTATGGAAAATGTTACAACAGTTTTTAATCAATAATAATTTGGTTAGACGAAGCCCATACACAGCCAAAAGCTTATTTTGCTTGTTCTTTTTACGTCGTTACTGCTTTCCGTTAACCATTGGCTTACAAGAATTGTAATGTTATTTTTTTATACAGTAGATTCTGTTGTGAAGAAACAATGAATGCGTGCTGTGCTACCTTGTGTGTAATAATTTTTTTAGGTCGACTAATAATTTAAAATTAAGAATGAGTTTTTTTTGGAAAATTTTTTTTTTGAGGTAAAATTATCACCTCAATTCTAAATGTTCAGGTTACTTTCAGTTCACTTTATTATATTTTATAGTGTATGCCTAATATTTACATTTATTTTAAATTTTCCTCGTTTTTTTCGATCGTTCAATTCGTCTATCTTTAAGTCACAAAGTCGGTTTATGGAACGATAAACCTTTTTTGTTGGGCTTGAAGCTGCTCGTTTATCGTTTCCAAGATTTTTCTTTGAATACATATTTCTCCCGCGGAAACATGGGCGTTCACTTCTCTTAGAGCCTTTTTAAATTTTTTTTCGTTGGTGGTTGCTGAGGTTAGTCTTTACAGCTTTCGTTGAGGTTGATCTCGTCGTCCGCTAAAAACTCTGGTGGCAATTCTGCTTCAATATTTTCTTCTGTTCGCTTATTTATGTTTGAAGAAGAACAGAATAGTCCGAACGTATTGACTATACCTTCAATCAAATCATAAATGCCTTCTTCGTTTGCGGAAAACTTCTGCTCCAAATTCTATCAGTTCCAGATCACACCACACCTGAAAAACGTTTGAACTTTTAAAATTCTTCTATACCATTAAGGATAATTTTCATTAATCATAACTTTTTTCAGTCCGGAACACTTGTTTTTAGTAGCCCTGCTAAGTTCAACTCCGCCTCCAATTTTTGTCAAAACCGGTTTAATTCGTCCTTACTTCTCTTGAACATTCAATTGCTATTTATTTATTTTTTTGGACCTGAAAATAAGAAATGCGTTCATATTTATGTGTTAAAAACTGGTAAAATATTACTTTTTCAAATAACTCTCCTACAATTTTTGGGGAATTTTTTTTTTCCAAAATTTGTTATTGTATTTTCCCTTTAATTGACATTAATAATACCCACTTTTTTTCTCGGGAAAAAGATTACAATTTTCATAGTTTATTTAGAATAAGGAAAAGGGAGAACTTTACCGGGGAGTTTTTATTTAGAACAGGGTAATAGGGAATAGGGAGAAGATGCCCAGATATTTGTTATTCATAATCGGGCTATATATATATTTTTATATGCTTTTTAATTTTCTAGTGAAATTTTATTATTATGATTTTTTTTTTTGTAAAAACGAATGTTGAGGTAAAATTTGTTTATAGTTTTATTTTTTTGGAAAATTTTAAATTTTTTTGGCGAAGTTTTAGTGATTTTTTATGAAATTTCTTTTTCAAGTATTTTTATTTTTTTTTTTAAATTTTGTTTATTGTTTGTTCAATTAAGGATGTCTTCCGAAATTCCCTAATCGGAATATCGATTTTTGAATGAAAAAAAAAAATAATTTTTTTAATTTAAAATTTTGGGTGGATTTCTAAAATGAAATCTAATTTTTGTTTTTTTTTTTGTAATATTTGAAATTTATTTATTATTATATTAACATTTCCTTTTTAGATATTGAAAAAAAAATCGTTTGTTGAAAAGTAAAAAGTTTTGGCAAAACTTTTCTTTAATGAAATTAATCAATCGTTTTGTTATAATTTTTTTGTGAGAACCAATTTTTATTATTTTTTCTTAATTGCAAAATGTTGGTTTTCTTATGAATTTAATAAGGGAATAAAAAGTTCAACATGTTTATTAATTAAGCCGTTATGAAAATAAATATCAGTAAAAATTTACTGACTACTGCATTTCCTTTTAATTATCAGTAAAAAAATACTGGCAATGAATTTATTTTAATGCAATTTTACTGGTACTGCAAAGTGCCCTTTTATAAAAGGACTTGGGACCTTATATAAAATAATACATTTCCACAATTTTTTTATTTCATCACACCACTGTGCGTTTGTTCTTTATGAAAAAAAAATTCATCAAAAATTATCTTTGTCTTGTTTTTTCTACATATTAAAGCAAAAATACGACTGAAGAAAGCAAATTATATTTTATGACTTTTGTCTTCCTGGCTGGCATCTGTATGTGTGTGTGTGTGTAGATGTTAAAATATGTCTTTTATTGTGAATGTTTGTAATTTTTGTCTTTCATGTAAATAAAATTTAAAAATTTGCATACTTTATAAGAAGCTTAATTAGCATTTGTGATATTCATATTTCGTTACAAGCATTGAAGTTAAAGAATTTGCACAGAAACACACACGCACATATGTACATTCTCTTTTGTTTGCAAGAATATGTTAATTTAAGAATATATTTGTAAAGAGAAACACTAAAATTTATGCCAGCCTTGAAGTTGCTGGTTCTTCTTTGGTTGATATTTTTGTTCAGTATAAGATCTTATCTTATGATTGTCATATTACAACTACTACTACTCATATTTTTTTCTAATGTGTTTACACACATTGTTGCAGGAGTTAGTTTATAGCTGTAGTTAATACGAGGGAAAGTAATAACAGATGTAAATAGAAGCTCGAAGCTCGGTTTTATGATGTTAATTTAGCTGTCATGAATTTAAGGTCAGTTGAGGAATGAATTTTTTCTGATTTCCTTTTACTTTTGGTAAAAACTAATTTTGATGATGTGATAAAAAAGGTCATGTTCTTGATGTATTAAAAGGGGTTGTACGTATAGAAGGACATAGAAATATTTCAATTATAAAGTACATAATGAATTACGGAAAGTTTGATCAATTTGGATCAATTCAGATCTTTTTAAGAGCGGACTTTTCAAGGAGTTAATTTTTGGCATAAAGAATAAAATAAAACATGGAAAAACATTGAGTGGAGAAGAATTTTATCTTTGACAGTGACTTAAGTTTTAATCGGATGGTATGAATACAGGGAAAGAGTTCTCGTTTACTTAATAAAGCGTTTTCCAATTGAAACTTTGCTCTTCAATTGTGGGAACACCAATAAGTTGAAAGGTTTATTGTTTAGTTTTTTTTCAACAGTTACAATGAATTTAATTTCGATCAAAGATCGCTTTAAAATAATTAGAATCCACTGTAAAAATACATTTAAAAACATCCTGCTGGTTTTTTGTAGAAATAATTATTACAGACGAAGCCCATTTTTACTTTACAAGCTTTACCAAAAAGCAAAAATTTCCTGCATTTGGACTTTTGAAAATTCAAGATTATTGAGAAACCTTTGCATGCGTCACTGTATGGCGCGATTTGTGGCCTGGAGGCATGATTGGGTCGATTTTTTCTTGAGAATAAGGCAAGAAATGCATTAACGTAATCAAAGCGATTAAAAAATTTGATGAAAGGACCGAAATCTTCATAATATAATAAATATTCGAATCATCTTCATCTAAAATTTTTGTTTAATTTTGATTTAGAAAACAAAGTTTTTGTTAAAAAACCCGATATCAGATTCTTCATGTCGGGTATCATCTTTCAATTTAAATTGCGGTCAGTATTTTGAGGTTTAAGTTAAATGATTTTTCTTCCTTGATTTGGAAAATATTCCTTCTTTTAATGGCTTTTAGTTGAAGTATAAAAAACAATTTATATTTGTCTTTGAAATTTAGAAAAAACGCTCAAACAACCACATAAATATAAAAATTATTTTTTAACTTTTAAGTCTTTAAATTATAAAAAGCGTAAAATTTTGACAAAGAAAATAAATAAACGGACATAATTAATTTTTTTCTGTTAAATATGTCAGCCTAAGATAGGTGAGAAGATATAGGACCTCTGGCCCTCTTTAGACTGGAGTATGGCGGCTGCACTACTACAATTACCGAAGAGCCGATTACGCGACTTCGTGGCTGTGGTTACTGGGAACTATCTGTTTGGAGCCCATGCTAGGAGAATGGATCTCCCATTTCTGCAGAAGTTGTCAAGACGAGAAGTAGAAGACAGTTGAACATATCCTCTGTCTGTACCCCGCTTTGGCATATATAAGACTGCGATACATTGGTCAATGAGCCTATCTAGAATATTGTTACTGGGACCAGGCAGGATTTGTTGCTTTTTGAGGTGCAATGGGTGGTTTACTGGCCCATAATCGGACATTGTGACTCAGTGAACAATTTGAAACATTTTTTTAATGTGGCTTACTGGTAAATAATTCCCTCAAATTGAAAGGAATAAATTGTGTGCAAAATAAACTCCCGAAAGAAGATTTTTCTATGGTTTATAATCAAAAAAAAAAATTAACTCGACTGTCAACAAACTCCTTTTTGCCTCTTACCCAAAGCAGTGCATTGATTTGAGCAGTAGCCATCCTCTAAATACTGGATCAACTATAAAGTCTCAGCTTTTAATAAGAAATTCTTTTATAAATCTTTTTCTATAATCATTGATTTCTACACTTGCCAACCCTCGTTTTTGCTTAAAATATTACAAAGTTGCTATGAATTTATTATTATTACATTGCATTACGTTAAACAATGAAAAGTAACAAAATATAAAGTAAAACAAACATATGTTTTTATGTTTATTAATTTTAAAACAATGTATTTGTTAAAATTTACATTTTCTTAGGGCATCTTCATCTTCCTCCATCAGCTTCTATTAAAAATGTTTCAAAAATATTTACATTAGCTTGAGTTGTAGAAGATAACTAAAAATAATTTGTGATTTAAAAGATTTATTTGAATTAGACAAACGTATAACATACATGCCCAATTGGCTAAAATGTCCTAAGGTGGTATAGCCAGACATTAAAGTGCTTCATTAAATTATTGTGAATTGATTGTTGCAAATGAAGTGAAAAAATTAGAGGTAGGCGTGGTGTTTTTCCTGCTGGCTCAAGGGAGATGGATCGATCTTGCTGATTTTCAATAGCACCTCTTTCGACACTATCTCTGATCGATTGGCGTATTACAATTTTTTCTAGCTGATCTAGTATCTCGGCAAACTTGATTTCGGCACTAACACGGACGGACAGACGGACATCGCTCAATTGACTTCGTTATACATAAGAAATCAGAATATATATACGCCATATGGGGTCGGAAATAGATATTGTGGAAATTACAAACGGAATGACAAAATAAGTTATACCCTTTTTTCACTTTTTGTGGTGAAGGGTATAAAAAACTAAATTTGATGAAAAGGTTTGATAGGTGTACATGCACCTTAAATGCCATTATCTTCCATGATGTATTTACCATTTGTTTCCTGTAAAAGATACAAATTAATGCTTTAGCGTCAATATTAGAGATGACATTTAAATACAGTCCTTAGTTAATTATCATGGACGTTAAGGTGAAATAAAAAGTCCCTTAAGTATTCGACAACGACAATGTTGAGCGCATTTTCACTCACATAATTTTCGCTCTTTAATTTTTTGATTTAAATCAGTTATCCTTCATGATTAAATTTTGTCTAGCACTCGTCATTTGAAATGCCTCAAAGACATTGCCAACTGGGTACATGCATACTTACCTACACACATACATACTTACGTATGTACAAACAAGCATATAATTAATATTATGCAAATGAAGATTTTAGTAAATAAAGTGAATGTATGTGTTTGCCCAGGTTTATGTGTGTGAAAATCTAAGTAAATAAATAAAGGAATAAACACAACTTACTTTGTATCAGCTTTGTATCAGTTAATAAAACATTCAGGACAAAATTGTACGCATATTAAGGGCATCTTAAATTCAGAAATTTTAAAGTTATTTAGAGTTGGTTTTTAAAAAATTCAGTTTGAAAGAAATATAAATTTTCATAATTTTTCGGTACAAATATTTTATATTTACCGAAATACAATTTTTTTTGTAAAACTTTGGTTTTTAACTAAAATTAAGCCGGCAGTTGGCGTTTGGCGGATGTGTGGGTACATCTGCTCTTACTAAGGTGAAAGCGTATTAGGTCATGAATCGACTAAGGCGGCTGATTTAGTAAGACGGGCGAAGATAAGTTGACTCCTTTAAAAATTATACGCTAATCCAGAAAACTGGGGTTGCATATACTTCACACATTCATAAGGTTAATCAGGGTCTCACGCTGCTTAGATTCCCCAAACTCCAAGGATGGCAGAAGAAATCTGTATGCACGAAGACTTTTTGTGTTTCCTTTAAACTAAGTTGTCACTTGGGATTCTTTGATGAAAAAGTTAGTTGGCAGGTCAATACTCATTTTCATCTATTTCATCTATTTCGATTTTCAGACAAATTTTAATGTTGGCTCAACTTTGGTGAAATTCTATTTTTTTTGTAAAATGGTAATATTTTGATGATTTTTTATTAATAATTTTTTTCTTTAATTTTTTTTAAAGAATCTTTAATTCTTCTAAAGAATTTTTTTTTTATTAAATACATATGACTTTTAATATTTAGATCGGTCTATGTCACTCGATCCAGCGGGCAAAATATAGCGCCTACCTCTCATAATATAAAGAAAATAAAACATACCTGAAATATCTATTTAAATTTATTTACGGTATTTATTGAAAATTAATTTATTGTATTGATGCTTTTGCATATGAATGGAACTTTTCAAGGAAAAGCTTATTTAAGAAATAAAACAATAAGTAAATAAAATAATGTAAATAAATTTCTTATTTGATGTATTTGCAAGTTGCTTTTATATTATATCCTTCACCACATATGGAAAAAGGGCATATCGAAGAGTTTTTTCCGTTTGCAATATCTACAATATTAATTTTCTACTCCGTAAAGTATATATATTCAGCTTTACCAATATTATTTCCAATATCCTACTAAAATAATTATAATATTTAAATTTAGCCCACATTCTCTAAAACCCTTGATCTATAATAAAAAACGACAAATCTCGTTTTGAGATTTTTCTACATGGTTTAGGAATTGTGGGATTAGAATTGTACACATTTAGAATTTTTTTCCACTTTAATTAATCAAATCACATCCACTCAGGGAAGTCAGAAATTACATTTGCTAATCATCTTTGGCGATAATTATTTATATTTGCCCCTTTGGCAATTTATAAATTAATTTTTGATTTTTTTAGTGAGCAATAAATTTGTAGTTACAAATGGTATGGAAAAGCAATTGTATATAAACATTATATTACTAAAGTCATTTTTTTGTAGCAAATTGAATGATTTTTTCAGCTATATGTCTATAACGGTTCCATAGTTTGGTGAGATACATCAATTTACTTAAGCTATTAGAACACCCTTAAATTTCCAAATCCATTTTGTATATTTCTCTTTACATTTCATTATACACTTTAAAAATATGTATGTATTATGGGGCATCCTTTAATTTTTAAGATTATGCACTGTTTTTAAAACGGTACTAATCTGCAAGCGTAACCTTTCAAATAAAGAAATTTTTGTTTCAAAACAGTTCAGAAATTACTGATTTCTCAAGATAAAAATTTTAAAAATTCAATCTTTAACCTTGTTCACTTTTTGAATTCAGTTAAAAACTAAAAAAGATAATTTCGTACAAGTTAACAAATTTTTCAGTGTTACATTGCAGTTATTTTTATATTCTTAATATTGTTTTTCTGATTCATTTTTTTTACTTTTTTATAAACTCTAGCTTTAAATGTTTGTGCTGAAAAAATATTTCCAATAAAGAATTCAACTAAGAATCGTCATCGAAATAAAACGCATAAATGAACTTTTTAACGCTTTATAGCATGTTATTATTTTTTAGAAATAATTTTAATTTGTATGCAATCAAATAAAAGGACGTAATTGCTAGCAAATGCCTTGATAATCAATTGTACAGAATATCAATAAAATAAAGCCGAGTATCATTTCAACTTTAAAAAATAATTCATTGTTATTTTTCTCAGGAGTTGATAAGAACTATTGGTAGAACTTTATGTTTCTAAGCTTCGTGAAGAATTCAATATTTTGCAACAGTTTTATTTTCTCATACATCCAAGCTGTGATACTTCAAATAATTGCCGCGTCTATATATAAAGCTTGTTTTCTTAATCCCCATTGTCACCTGCTCTGTAAGCCGTATAATATAAAAATTTAAAACTTAAACTCAACTACATCTCTACTATAATTGGGTAAAATTTAATTACAATTGGATAGAATTATTTCCTGCTTTTTTTAAACACCTCACTGTGCAACGTTTGATATAAATTGGTTTAGGAGTTATTAACATTTTTTTCAAATCCCCCACTGTACGTTGTTCCTTTTTTGTGTTCATTAACCATCTATTGATTTAATTCAAATTAATATAAATAAATGATGTATGTATGCAAGTATATTAATTTCTTACACATTATAAATCCAGCGAGCAGCTATTGGCGAGATTATCCACTTTTAGACATACAAAATAACTTATATTGTAACATATATATTTCCGCTCGCTTCTTGTATTCCCAATAAGCTTTGTATCAAGGAATGAACTAATATACTTTGCCTTTCTCATGCGAAAACTATAGAGTCTAGCTAGCACAAAGTCCCTAAAAAACAGTCACCTCCACATTAAGGGTGTTCTTATTTTGAAATTTTTGAAATTTATCAACCGCCGGCCCGATTCTTGTTCCCTTCTGTTAAAAATGTAATCTTGTAAAATTTGGAGTCAATCCGATAATTTTTAGTGGACCCGGAAACGATTTGAAAATTTTCATGGGGTCTATATGGGCAAAATATCCATTTTTAACGGAAGTAGTTACATTTTAATTTTGAACTTTATTTTATCCATCACAAAAGGAAATGAAACAATAACTGTTTTTGGTTTTCTTCTCTTAAAATTATAAAAAATAAATATCAAATGCATGATATTGACTGTTTAGTTTTCTAAAGTCACAATAACAGTTACCTACTTAAAAAAACATAAATTTATTTTCGCACGCTTTACTTTTGGCGCAGAACATATTCCAAGAAATTGTGTACTCTTGAGCTACTAATAATAATTGCATATACTGCTGATAACGGGACATTTTCGAGAACATTTTCTCTTGTGTTTTTAATTTTCGCTTTATTTTTGGCTTTGGAAGCAAACAGTTCATAGTTCTACTTAAAATCGTTATTTGTGATCGCAGTGGAGTGAGTTCTTATCAGTGAAATCGAAAAGAATTAATAATTTAATAATAATACATTTTTCTAGATTAATTTGTTATTTAATTATTGTTATATAATAAAAGAAATTAATAATGTCGTGTGCTTCAGTTATTGGAACGCGTAAAGCCATTGAAGATTTGAAGAAAATCGATCTAATTGGAAATGTTTCTCATCAAATTACTGGTGCAAAACTATCGTCTAATCGTCAGGTCTTGAAAGTTTTATTTTACAACATGCGGTTTGTAAAAATGACTGCAATGCTTGGTGCGAAGCTAGCAATTAGTGCAGTGGAAATATTTTGGCAGCAAGCACGTATACCTATTCGAGAAGAGCACAAATGCGTTGAAAAGCTTGTAAAATTATACGACAAATGGAAAATCATTCAGAAAACAGTTCCTGGTAAAAGGTCGAGTTTCCAAAAAGAAGCTGCTGAGTCAGTTTTGAATAGTCTAGACGACTTATTTGATATTGCTACCGCTGATGCACTAGAAAAAATTCGGATTGCAGAAGATAGAGAGTTTCTTGAAATGCAAAGAAAAAAAGGACGTCCCAGTTGTATGGCTGGTGTTGACAAGGTTTTGTGGGATCGGGAAAATAGAGCACAAGTACGAAAAGATAAGGAAGCTGCAAGGAAAAGAAAGCATGAGGAGGAAATGAGCCGCACAGGTAAGGGTGACGAACTTCAATATTGTAATGTTTTATTTTACATATTTTACAGATGTTTCTCAATTAATGGAGTGTAATGATGAAGGTGATATTAAAGACATATCAAGCAACGAGATGCATAATGATGAAACACATGTGACCTCAAAAAGTAATCATGGTCAAAAACGAGGGCGCAAAAATTTTTTAACAGCAAGGTTGCTAGTAGCTCTTGACAATGCCAAAGTGTCTGATGGAATGGCAGTTCATATTCTCATAGCAGCAGGTGAAGCATTTGGACTACGTGTAGAAGAACTTGCAATCAATCGTTCAACTATTCATCGTTTACGCCAAGAGAACCGTTTAAGGCAATCTGAAGAAATTTCAGCTAATTTCACTGATAATGTAAATTGTGATTTTCAGCAAGAGTTGGTTTTTGATATTGTAACAATCTTTTCATCATTTATAGGTGAGTAAAACTGGATCGCTGGTAGCTCATTTTGATGGAAAATTCATGAAAGACTTGATCGGCCCCACGAAGGTTGAGCGAATCGCAATTTCTGTTAGTTTCAACGGCACATCAAAATTTCTCGGCGCACCAAAAGTAGCATCTTCGAGTGGTGAAAATATTGCTGATATAGTGTATGAAAAATTACGTGAATGGAAAATTGTTGATCAAGTCAAAGGCTTGTCATATGATACAACGTCAACAAATACTGGCATAAAAACAGGTGCTGCAGTTCTTTTAGAAAAAAAAATTGGCCGTAGTCTTATCAATCTACCTTGCCGCCACCATATTTATGAGGTCGTTTTGCGAAGTGTTTTCGAAACAAAACTTTCTTCAACCTCTGCACCAGAAGTTCCCATCTTTGAAAGATTTGGAAAATTTTGGCCAAATATAAATAAACAAGCTTTCAAAAGTGGCATTGAAGATTCGACCATTTGTGAAAAAATAAGTGCAGCTGAACTAGATCACTGTAAAACTTTTTGCTATGCTCAACTGGCTAAATCTCAAAATCGAGAAGACTATAAAGAATTACTACAGTTGGCTTTGATGTTTGTCGGTGCAGAGCAGTATAATTTCCGAACGCCTGGACCAACTAGCCATGCACGCTGGATGGCAAAGGCTATATATTCCTTGAAAATATTTATGTTCCGTGATCAATTCAAACTAGCGAAGAAGGAATTGAATGGTTTACGCGATATTTGCGTTTTTATAGTGACTCTTTATATCAAAGTTTGGTTCAAATGTACTAATGCTATAGACGCACCGCTTCAAGATTTAACTTTTATTCAAGATGCCATAAAGTATACTGAAATAGACACGGACATATCAGCAATAATTCTAAAAAAATGAGCAACCATTTATGGTACATTTCAGAGCAAGTAGTAGCTCTGGCTTTTTATGATTCGAAAATACCCATAGAAGAGAAACATAAAATGCTTAAAAACCTCAAATTAAAGGAACCAGTAGTAAAATTAGAAAATGGTCGAAGATGTTCGAATTTATTGGATTTTAAAAATATTTCGTTATGTGATTTCGTGTCAGAGAAAACAAAATGTTTCTGTAGTAAATTTGGTTTGCCAATGGAGTTTTTACTGTTAGAGCCTTCAAGTTGGGAAACATCATACGCATTTGAAGAAGGTTGGACCGCATGTAAGGACTTATTTGTCGTCAATGATATTGCAGAGAGAGAGGCGTTAAGTTTATTCAAGACTATAATAGAATCTGTACAAATGATGAAGACGAAAAACAATTGTTGCTTCAGGTTGTTGAGGATTATCGAATGAAATATCCATCATATAACAAAGCTACTTTAATAACATGATAAATAAAATAGTAATGATTAATAAATTTATTATATATAAAATACAATTATTTTTTAATACGAAATTTCATTTGATGTAACTACTTTCGTTAAAAATGGATATTTTGCCCATATAGACCCCATGAAAATTTTCAAATCGTTTCCGGGTCCACTAAAAATTATCGGATTGACTCCAAATTTTACAGGATTACTTTTTTAACAGAAGGGAACAAGAATCGTGCCGGCGAACTAGAAGAAACACTTTTTAAAATTTTCCCATACAAATAAGAACATCCCTACTCCACATCTTAGTTAAATGTTAAACTCATTGAGAATTAACAACCTTTTTCTCTCTCTCACCTTACACCCCAAACAATAACACTCACATAAAAATGAAATTCTCATCTTCTATTAAATTCGTGATCCATACAACTGTGTTGAAGTTAAGCTGACAGCAAATGTCTTACAGTTGGTCCCTTTTTTAAATCGTTTTTTCCTTAGGCAACTCAAAAGAATTTTCATTTTAACATTTCTTATTTAAATATTTTTGTTTTGTTTTTTCTGTAAAGTTTTATTAAGATATATCTTTTTTACCAAAAAAGTAGTTATTTAAATAATTTATTATTATTTCTTTTACTCAGATAAGTCCCTCTTTATCAGCTTTATTTTAGATAATTTATTATTATTATTATTATTTAACATTTTTGCAGTGTTATCAAAATGGAATTTATAATTTTATTGGTTATATTTTGTTCAAAGAAAATAATAATAAATTACACAGACATTAATTTTTTGCAGTTAAAAAGGATACTTTAGAGGCTGAACAAATAAACTTAAACAGAAAGCCAATTCAGTTGAGATTCTTAAGGCAATTTTGATTATTTGTTTATAATTTAGTAAGATAAATGATAAAATAAAAACGTTAAGAAAAAATAATGCGAATTTAAGATATTAGGGTGGTTCTATTTTATGAAGAAATAAAAAAGCATTCGTTATTATTTATTTATTTTGCAATTCTGTACAACAGGACTACAGGTCTTAAAAAATAATACATAAATTAGTCCTACTGAAAGAGTTAAATTATAGATAACTTAAGCACAAATTCTCTAGTGAAGAAGAGATGTACGGTGAACAAAATCAATAGCTAAAAAAATCTATTAACAAATGTCCAATGCACTTTGTAGTGAATTATGATTTCAAATTGTTTGTCGCTAACTTAATTTAAATGCAACTTTGATAAATAAGATTTTATTCTTAAAAATTAATAATTATATGACATCATCATATACTTCTGATGATAATCCAGCCTGTGTTAGGAATTACTTTCTTAAGATTCTTATAAACAAATTTTTCTTAACGTCCAAAAAAAGTATACCTGCGTAACGTTCATATCCACTGGCTTGCGGTTAATATGAGGCAATATCTCAGCATAATTTATTCGGGCAGAAGAAAGTATTAATCTGTTGAACAATATATGTTGCCTTTTTCTACTGACAATTAAATTAAAATGCAGTTTTTCTTTTAAGTTTTATTTCATTCCGTACGTCTCCGTCAATGCAAAGTAATAAGATAAGACAACTAAAATTTTTAGAATATACATCTTCACCAAACTGAAGTTTTTTTGAATTTACTGCAAATAAATATTTCATATCTCTTCGCTCTTTTAAAATTCATTCTATTGATAGACATTGGCTTCCTTGGGCGTATGATTATTATTAAAAATTATTATTATTAAAAATTTCTTATACGTTCTTTTTCTGAGGGAGATAAAAGCAATCTTTTATTCATAATAACTCGTTCAATAATATGTATGGGTTCATTGCGTGGGACCTTCACGAGTGATTAAGATTGATTTAAGTGAGTCCTGCCCAAAAAAAAAAAAAATTAAACATACTGAATAGCACTCCCGCGACGAAATATGAGTATCAATTCAAAACTATTCTTTTGAAATTTCTTATTTTTTGTTTGTTTCAAGCGTAGCCACCGTACCCGGTTGCAATGCAACTATACATCGCGCTTTCCATCTACCTGTGATTAGGGTCAGCCTCCATTAAGTGGTACTGATCATTAGAGTCTTTTGCACTACAACTAGTTGAACATTAAAGATATAGGGTGACGCGTTGATATCTAACCCACCGTAATTCTTGTTTTTACCCAAAAGATAAGAATGAATCTTTCTATGGAAAGCACGGACCGCTTAGTATTATCTTTTCGACAGACGCATTCTATACCATTGACCACATTTGGAAAAAAGGATATATCTAAGTTTGTCACTCCGTTTGTAATTTTTACAACATACATTTTAAGTTCTTATGCATAGCGAAGTCGATTAAGCGATGTTTGTCTGTCTGTTCTTCGCGGCAATGGGCAAAACTCCAAGCCTGCCTCTAATTCTATTTATTTGGAACAAAAATATTTAAGTTAATTAACTCCGATCAAGAAAAAAGATATAGTGCGCGATAGAGAAGTACAAAAAAAAAAAATAAAAAAACACCAAGTAAACAATTATGCGCTCGTCGATATTTGCCGAGTTGTGGGCCCCCGAACTTTTCACAGAAAAGCACGATTGTGCCATATTTTTTAAGATATCAATATGGGTATCATTTTAGAAGCTTTTGAAGAGATCTTTTAAAAAATGTAAACTTAAAAAAAATGCTTAATCCATTAAGAGCCAATGACATTTTTATGTGAAATTATATATAGTTCCTAATTATTTTTTATTTTTAATATTTTATTATCTTTCTCTTGATTTAAATATATGATGAAAGGTATATATGTTATTCTAACATGATAATGGATGATCAAAATAAACTTTCAATTATATATAAAAAAAACACTAAAAATTAAATTTTGATAAAAAATTTTTTCTTATTATTTTCAGTTAAAAGTCATTATGAATAGACTCACGCTGGAACAAAGCTATCAAATCATCTTAGTTTACTTTGAAATTTCGTCATCATTTCGAGCAACTTATAGATGACTTCGTAATTTTTATGGTGCACATACTCGTCCGTGTGAGCAAGCCATCCGCCGAACTGTAGATAGATTTCCTGCAAACTTTCTGGAATAAACAATAACAAGTCAAATACACGTCAAAGAAATTTGCGTACTGAAGAGAACATTTCTGCTGTAAAGGAAAGTGCAAAGAAGGAAGGTCTAAATTTATCGATTCGTCGTCGGTCACAGATCCGTTCACTGCGAGCAACATTTTGCGCCAAGTTTTGGCCTACACCCATACGAGATCCATCTAACGTCGTAATTAAAGCTACAAGACTATTATACACATCGTCCTTTCGCCGATTGAGCTCTAGAGTAGTTAGTAACTGATCCGCTGTCTTATTGCCAAATTGTGTTTAGCGATGAGACATTTTGTTTGTTTAAATTTGTTTAAAAGCAAAATTGTCGCATATGCAGTTAGACCAAGCCACAACATACTCTACAGACTCCATTGCATCCAGAAAAATGCACCGTTTGGTGTGGTTTACACGCTGATGCCAGATCTCACGTTACAGTCAATGGAGATCGTTAGCGCATCATGATTAATGATTTTTTGTTTAATAACATGGATAAGATTGATCCGGACAATATTTGATTTCAACAACCATCACGTGATTGAAATCAAAATTTGGCGATAGGTTGATTTCGCATGGCCTCCAAAGTTCATGTGATTTGACACCTCTCGATTATTTCCAGTGGAGTCACGTTTATGCTCATAAGCCACCACTTATTGACGCTTTAAATGCCAACATTGTTCGCGTCATTTCTGGCATACGACCAGCTGTACTTTGAAAAGTGACAAAAAATTAGACGTCCAGAATGCGCTTCGTCATGCGCAGCCACAATGGCTATATGCCCGAAATCATTTTTAAATATTAATGCCGTGTTCTGATCTTTCGTATAAAAAAACTCTTTATGACAATAAAATTTTTTATTTGTTATTTTTACAATTTAAATTTCTACCGGGCTTAAAAAAACACCCTTTATATGAAGAAAAAAACATAGAGATATTGCTTGCTAGCGAGGAGATAAATTGGCATTGCAGATTTAAAGAACATACTAAGAAATACTACGTTAAAAGGTTTTCCTTAAAAGCATTAAATAATTTTTTTTTGGCAGCATTAAATTTCTACTTACTTTTGTATGATCATGTGTTCGAAAAATTTCTAGTTTTTTCATTAAACATAAATAACAACTACGCGAATTTCTTTTTACAATCATTTATTAACTTTTTCTTCTTTTTACACAAAATTTTCATAAGAATATTATTCAATTTCCTTGAAAAGATGACATCCATTAATAATCCACAGCAAAAGATATCATTAATTTTAAGGCTAAAAAAAAATTATTTTCTATTTCCTACGGGAACATATCAGTCAACATAAATCCAACAATATGTCAACCAGGATTAAATATAATTTGCTGAACTAAACTGAACTGATATAAATTGCTTCGTGATTATGCATGTAGAATTGTGATTTAAGCGGTTTTTAATTTATTTTATGATGCTGCAAGTTTTCCTGTTTGTGTGATGGTGCATAAGCTTAGACTCCATAAATTTTATAATAAACTTGGTTAGTAGATCATAATATTCCTTCCTTATTTTGAGGATTTTTATTATTTACTCAAAAGCTTATTTTTGTATTTATTCATTCATATTCTTCCTGCTGGTTAGTATTCGTTGTTCGTTATTCATTTTCAGTTTTAGGTTTTTTTCCTGATATATTTCCTTAGAAATGAGGGAGCACTCTATAAAAATGTCTTTAACAGAGTAATATAAGAGCCAGTAGTACTTAAAATCTGTTTGGGAAAAAAGTACATTAAAAAAGAAGAAGAATATAAATATTAAAGTGTTGATTTTATAATAATAAAAACCAGTTGGTATTTTAAATAGTGAAATGGTAAAAAGACAAACAATTTATTTTTAGTGCATGTAATAAATGAAGGACTTAAAAAAATGAAAAATAAATATTTATTTTAAGTATAAAAAAAATCACATTATAATAGGATTTATTTATTGTATTCTGAGTGATATTAAAAACAAAGGAATTATAAAAGTGAAAAACTGTTCATTTTAAATCTGGAATAACTGATTTTTTTTCAATAGTAAATTATTGAACAAATAAAAAATTAGAAATAACACGTTGCGAATTATAATAAATATGCGCGTTTCTATTTCCTAGATTACTTTTCATACAAAAAAAAAACAAACAAACCAACCAACCAGCAGTTTGTCGAAAAAGACTAGGACGAACCAGAGACCACCCAAGCATTACTATCGATGAAATTCTACCCTTGGACAACAAATTATTTTAGAACAATAATAATACAATAAATTAAAATGATAAAATAGGGTACTAATTTTCACGTGGGCGCGGCACTTTCCATAGAAAGTAAATATTTATCATTGTGTTAGCTGGTAACTGTAATAGGTAGCACAATGAAATGCTGTTAAAATAATATTTTATTATTATGCATAAGAACAAGAGGGCATGGTAATCACATACAGATTGAAATTTTGCTACTTAACCCTCATATCAATATACTTACGTAGTTAAGAAAAATACAGACTGGGTTAGAATAGTAGTAGTGGCAACCCCATACTAAGTGAATAATTTTTGTTGGGTACTTAGAGAACAAAAGTAGATAGAATTTTGAAATTTTGCTCAAGAACTTTGTTTTCTAAAACAAAATACAATAACAGATTTGTATGAAAATAAATCAAATTTTTACCTCGTTTTGAACCGAAAAGTTCAGCAGTTATGAATGAAAAATAATGTCTATGCTAACAGATGTCAATGCTTTCATAAAAATTTCAATTAATTTTTTTTGTTCAGAAAAACCAGAAAATTGCTTCTGAATGAATTATGCGAATCTACAGCGATGTGAATGGCTAGTCGGCTTCAATTCCAGCACTAGTTGAACCTTTTAAGGCTTCAAAGCCAAATCCTTGCGCAAAATTTGCCATGTGATGGTTTTGTATATTTCCCAATTGTTGAGATCGTCGGGAAATTGATAAGTTTGTATCTGCTTCAACAAAGTGGCTTGAACAAAACCAACATTTTCATAGTGGACTTTGATTATTTTAATGTGATTTTCGAACAATATTTAACTCGTTATTACAGTTCCCAATGCATTTACTTCGTATACCTTAAAAAACTTAAATGTCGGAACTATCATGTTGTTAGTAGTGTCACAATTGGAAAACAAATTTTTTGTTAAAAATCCATTATTAATTTTTATAGTCTCGAAATACAGACTATATGGAGACAGTGGGCGTGGAACCCTCTATACAAAGTCACAAATTATTATCAAATTTCTGGATGACGCGATTATTCCAGAAATAGCTTGTTTATTTACAATAAATAGCTCAAATAAAAGTCATTCACTTGAAATGTTTTCCATTTTCCCTAAATTGCAATCGTGAATAATTCACATGAACAATTTTTCAGATAAACAAAAATTCCCTTATCGTGATGGAATTGTTCTCTCGTAATTTTTTTATTTCTCTCTTAGATTTGTTCACTTAAAATTTTACTGGGAAACTGCATACATTATGCAAGTTTTTATCAGTTGTAATTAGAATATTAAAATTATTAATAATTTTTTTTTAATTTAAGATCAGTTTCTGCAGCGCAGGCTGACATAATACTCGACAAGATGAAAAACAAAGAGATCTACTGCTTGTATTTTTATAAAGATTTATAAATTTTCGCTAAGCTTATTCTTCTTACTTACATTTAATGTGCACTAATAGCATATCAATTTTGAACAGCTGTTCAATGAAGTGAACAAATATTTCATGGGAAATCCATGATAGCAATTTTCACTTTCAGGGGAATAAAAATATCAAAGGGAACAAATATTTCACTTCTTATTCATGAAAGCGGTGTATGTGAAAATCATATACAACAATAAACTTTAATCATTTTAGAGTTTTGCTATGGGAAGACCTAAGAGAGAAAAAATACGGAAGAATTTTGCATACAGTTCGGGAAATTAAAAATCACTTGTTGCTGTTACTGATTATAAAAAGGAAAAATTAATTATATTTGCTAATTGCCCCATTATGGTTAAACGAGTTTAACATATTGTGATAAATTGAGAGCAACTTCAATTCATAATTTGGCAGAGTATGTCCAGATTTACACTATGCAATTTTTGGAGAAATTTTTTTTCCCAATTCCCTATTTAAGTTGCAGTGATATGCGTTAAGTAAAAATAAACATAAGCAACAGTAACATCACCTTAAAATACAAGCAATACGATTTGTTTACCTCTCTTGCTTCACCAACAAACAAACATTTTATGCGAGTTTCATGAAAAATTGCATTGTGTAAATGTCATATATATTGGCGAGTTCTCTTCAAATTTTAAATGCAAATCAAACAATATCTGATGCAACTAAAGAGAACCTTCCCGAAAAATTATTTAAGGCAAGCTTTGGCTGTTCATGGAAATGTAAACTTTATGACAACAACAAAGCTAATAATTATCAATAAACATTTGTGGGATATAATGGAACTAAATTTCAAGTTATATCGTTCAATGATATAAAGGAAAATGGTTTCTGAATCCAAACAATAAAATATTTATGAAGTATTTTTTTTTAACGAAATTTAAAGCAATTTCCAAGATGTATTTTAATCTTTAGCTGGGTATAAATTTAGTATTAATGGATCTGACGGACTGTAAAGCTGGAGAAGATTTAGGCCGCAAGAATTTTGCGCGGAACAGCGTGTCCACGAAATTTAGTAGAGTAGCATATCGTGTATTGACTCTGTTGCCTACACCTCAGCTGCGACTAAACGATTACTAAACACCCAAAGTTTTAACCACAAAAAAAAAAAAAAAACTAATGAAGTAAATTAACTGCAGATAGTGGAGGAAAAGTATGTTTAAGAGCATAAAATTAAATTCTTAAGGTGCGGTCATCTTATATATATTAATAAGTATTTGAGAAGGAAAAACATTTTGTTGCCACAATTTAATGGTAAAGTTTTTTGTCAAATATTTCACCAACCTGTAATTTAGCAATAAAGCCATATGAAAAACAGAATTTACAATGGAATTATTATTTTATTTTTCAAGATCATTTAATAAAAATTTAGATACTTATGTGCTGTTTCTATACTACAAGCGATTTCTTGAGTTAATTTTAAACAAGTATTTAGACGAGTTGAAATTCGTTATATAGAAACAGCACACAAATATTGAAAGTAGATGAGTAATAAGCTAACAGCTTCAACACAGCAAAGGAACTCTTGAAATAATTTGCATAAAAGCTTTCTAATGAGTCCGACATTTAGCACACAATGCCCTACAAGAACAGTGCTGTCATTTGTTCGATCGTTTGGCAATCACTGCATAGAACAAAGATTCTGTTACTTTGTTAATAGAAAAAAGAAAAAAAATGATACAAAGTTTTGTATTATGTGATGTCTGTGGCAAACAGCGTTGCCAAAGGCTTTCTTTACCAAAAAAAAAAAAAAAAAAAACGTAAACAAAACATTAATGCAAATTTTACCTTATTTTTAGAACAGATTTAACTATAAAATTTTTTATAAGCTACATTTTAGACTTTGTTAAAAAAAAGCCAAAATTTTAAACTAAACTACTAATTTTAATTTCTATTTGATTATAGAAGAGGTACGATGGTAACACCGTTCAATATAAAATTTATTGATGCAAAATTGCATATGTGGTAGTTCCACTCATTCATTTCTTTATCGACAGTTTATAAGTGAAATAAATTTAAGCGATTTTAAAGCGCCTGTTAGACGGTCAAATTTTGCAAGTACGAGCGGATTGATAAGAAAGAGTTTCAATTTTCACAATTTTTGAAAGCCATCAAGCGCCGCTGACAACCACGAATTTTGCCCTATAACAAGAGTTTGATGGCATGTCATCAAGCCGTGCTTATACGGAAAGCCTAATAGCCGCTTCGCTTATGGCGCAACACTTCTATTAAAAGTACTTTTTAATTTTAAATGAACTGTTTTCTTATTTAAAAATATATTAAAATATTTTTAAATTAAAAATGAAATTGTATGTATATGTCGGTGTGTTTGGCTATTCTGGTAAGTAAAACATAAAAAGGTAAAATGTTTGCTTAAGAACATTAAAAGCCTTAAAATAAAGTAACTAACCACCATCAGGCAAACAATACTTGAAGAAAAAACCCTTTTCATTCTTGACTTCATTGCCATTTTTTTTTCTTTTTTGCTTTCCACCTTTCCATTACTATGATGAAAGTCACTTTTGCACAGTAATTTGAATGGTATGATAATTAAGACTTAAGTGTCATAAATAAGAGTGTTAAAATATGCTTTATATTCATCAACTCAACAATATTTATATTTCATATTTTTCTTTTTGTTTGTTTAATTTTCATTTTTAATTATAAACATAAATATTTGGTAAATGAATATACAGAGGCTAATTTAATGCTGAGTTTATAAAGAAAATTTATAAGTGACTTAGAAGCTTGTAGGTGTTAAAGAGTCAGACAAAACAAAAACTGATGTAAAAAAAGGTACGGCTATTAATTAAATTAAAAAATATTAAAATAATCTTTTTATTTTGTTAAAAGTGTTGAGGTAAAAATTGCCTCCTGGGTTAAAGACCACACTTGCAGTGATCTAAAAATTTAAAGGGCTGTTCAAAGTATTTATACAATAGATTTTTTACATATCTCATAGAAGGAAGACTTAGTATTTTTATTAACAAAGAAAAAAAAAAAAAGAGGAAAAAAGCTGCTCTTTTATTTTTATCTTCAACTTAATTTCAACAAGAGTTACTTGCTGTGGAAATACTTTTGCCGACCTCGCTATATTTTTTTTTTAATTTTTTTTTTTTAATTTATTTATTTAACCAATTATTCGAGCCCTTAAAGGCCATATATGAATAATGTAGCTCAAGAAAATGAAAAGAATAAAATTAGATATGTACATTAGTATTCAATTAACATTTGAGATAACATTTTATATGTAATTAAAAAGTAATGTATATGTGTGTAACAATTTTGGAATTAAATAAAGTAATTGTATGTATGTAAATATATACATATAAGATAACATTTTAGTTGATTGTTTATCTATTTAATTTCCGTTCTTTTCCACTTTAATAATTTTCAAATAGATCAATTAATTTTATTTTAAAAGTTGCCTTTGATAAATGAAATCTTTTTAAATGTAATGGCAAAGCATTCCATAGTCTACAAGCCCTCACCCAAAAGGACCTCTCCGTTGTTGAGTTGCTTATTCTAGGAAAAATTATATTCGGATTTCTAGTTGATCTGGAGAAGTGAAACAAATTTGATAAATTTATAGGAGATTGTGTTGAAATGACCTGTTGCAAAGTAAGCAGGACCTCTAGATTTAAAAAATGGAGGAATGAGCAATTTAAGAACATTTTAACGTGACGAGATACGTGCATATTTATGTTAAGATTAAAAATGAATCTGACAATACGGTTAACAACTAGATTCACCCGCTTGAGATTCTTTGCTGTAGTACCACTGTAAACAACCATACAGTAGCGAATATGAGGCATGAGGAGGGCATGTGCAAGCAAATGTTTGATATTTCTTGGTAAATAACAGCTGGAACTATATAGAGTTTTTAGAAGGAAATTTATTCTAGAGCTAATTTGTATAATGTGATTCTCAAAAAGCAGGTTTTTGTCAACTATAACACCAAGGCAGTTAAGCGAGTCAGCAAACGGTATGTGCACGCCTCCTAGTGTAATAGTGAAACCTCTATCCAAATAATTCCCTGGCTTAAATATAATCACTTTAGATTTACTAGGATTAAAAAGTAGTTTATTCTGTGTAGCCCACTTACAAGCTAATTGTAACGTATGATTAATAGTTGCTACATGAGCATCCAGAAATTGGTATTCACTAGAAAACAATAAATTTGTGTCATCTGCGAATTGAAAACATTTACAGAAAGGTGAGCCAACCATTTTCTCGAAATCGTTGACATATATTAAAAATAGTAATGGACCTAAAATCGTTCCCTGTGGTACCCCGCTAACACAATTTAAGGTTGTTGAACTAACTATATTATTCCCAACAAATTGTTTCCGTCCACTTATGTATGAATACAATAACTTACACGCAAAGTAAGAGAAATTAAATTCATTCGCTAGCTTATCAATTAAAATGCAATAGTTCACCGTGTCGAAAGCTTTACTTAGGTCTAATGATACCATGGTGGAGATTTTACCAATATTTATGTTCTGTCGAATCTCATCAGTTAGACTCAGTAGTAGAGAAGACGTATTTCTACCATTTCTAAATCCGAAATGAGAATTACTCAACAGATTTTTCGAGTTAATGTATTCTAACATTTGATTTTTCATTATAAGTTCCAGGGTCTTAGATAAACTACATTGTATGCTTATAGGTCGATAATTGTGTATATCAAAGTTTTTATCTTTTTTTGGTATAGGTATAACTCTTGAAGTCTTCCATTGTAACGGATAGTGTGACGTTAAAATGGTAGTGTTAAAAATGTGGAGAAGATAGTTTTCAATATGAGGAAAAATCAATTTTATAAATTTATGGGGCAATTGATCGGAACCTAAGGAATTGGATTTAATAGAGTAAATAGCACAACATAGCTCATCCTTCAAACCCTGATTGTGAAATTTTGTTAAAGTTTTTATAAGAATTATCGGATTTATTTTGAGATGTTACAAAGAAAGTATTAAACGCATCCGGATCATGATGATCAAATTGAGCGGAACTAGTAACCTGCTTATTGGTGATAGTTTTCCATATATCCTTGTAAGGGCAGTTTTGAAACCTTTTTTTCCAATATTGGACCTTTAGTTTTCTCAATAAGCTTTTAACTTTATTTCTATATTTACAATAGGTCACCCAACTTAATTGACAGTTATTCTCTTTGTATGCTTTAAATGCAAGGTCTCTCAAGTTCATAGCATCTCTGACATTTGGATTTTTGCAGAAGTTTAAATGGTTTTTATGTGTAATTATTCGTTTAACGGGCACTTCATCGTGAATAGAGTATAGTAATTGATATAGCAATTTCAATTCTTCGTCAACTACATTCGTATTAAAAACTTCAAGCCAGTAAGTGGAAGAAAAAATCTCATTTGCCCTATGCCAGTTAATGTTACTGTAGTCCTTATATTCTGTTATAACTTCAGAATTTTCAGGTGGAATATCGAAGCAAATAAATATGCACGAATGACGTGATAAAGATGGAATCAAGAATTGACCCGAACATTTAACCAAATTATTATCGCTAACTAAAGAGAAGTCAATTAAAGAAGTGCAGTTGTGTTGTATGTCATAGTGCGTGGGCATGCAATTATGTACATAAAAAAGATTGTTCATATTGCATAAGTCTCTAATAAGTTCAGCTTTAGACTCGTTATAAAGATTGTTGTTGAAATCACCTAAAATGACTACATTTTCATAACGACAACATAAATCACAGAATTACGACATTTTACCTCAATAAATAGGCATTCTACACTGGATGGGTCAGAGTTTTTCAATATAACCTTGAATAATACACCATCGTGAACGAAGAGTGCAACGCCGCCGCCCCTCATACCATTACGATCATTTCTTATAATATTATAATTCTGCATTTTCAATGAATTGTCAGAAATGTATGGTTTTAGCCAAGTCTCTGAAACAGCAAAAATGTCAGTAAAAGAATCTTCAACAATCAATTTAAACTCATCAAATTTGGAGCTATTCAACCTTGGGTTTATGCTCTGTAAGTTAATGTGCGCTACTTTCAAACAACTTTTAAATTTTAAGAAATGTTTTCTCAAAAGACTATTATCATTTACAATCGGACCTAAATTATTTAAGGAAGATATGTTATCAATCATGTTTTATTAAGGGAAAAATAAAATAAGGAAAATGGAAAAAAAATAATTATAATCGAAGAATGTGAAAGAAATATGTATGTACTTAAAGCTATACTTATGATTATGATATTGTTTTTATATATATATATATATATATATATATATATATTTTTTTTTTTTAATGTATCATGTTTGACTTGGCTAAGTAATTCAAAAATAAGCCAATAAATAAGAAAAATGCATTGCTAACATGTTAATAGTTTTCTGCATTATTTCGAGACGCATTCATATCCCGGTTTTCATCTATTATGTTTCTCAGACTTGAGGAGTTATGTAGGTTGAAGAAGGTGCAAAAGTCTTCAATATTAAAAAATTTGTTGGTATTATCAATGAGAGTAACATTGACTTTTGATTCAGCCGAATTTACCAGTCTAAACTTTGAGATTTTATTTTCTTTTTTTAATTTACGACACAAGAAAAGCAGCCGGTTTGCAGTTGGTGATAGATGATCATTTAGGAAAATACGTTTGTTTATGTCAGTATCAATTATCGAAGACAGACATAAATTTTTGGATTTGAAATAATTGCTCATAGCAAGATCACGCTTCTGTGTATTATTTAACTTTACAATAACACTGTTTCAATGATTAACAAAGTAGAAGCTATTTATGTCATAGGGATGCAAACTTATTTGAAGATTCTCAAAAATTTTAATGATGATTTCATTGATGTTTTTCTGGTATTTTGGTAAACCATTTATCACAATGTCGGGACGATTTAAACGTTTAAAAAGTGCTTCATTTTGAGTTTCAAGTTGGCTGATTTTTCTAGAAGTGACTTCATCTATGATCTTCACATGTTCGATACAGTTTTCTACATCGCTTTTGAGCTTAGCAAAATTGGAATTTAACTCTTCTTTTACTTCCATACGAATAATATCAAATTTAGTTTGAACATCAGCGAGGCCATTTTTAAGTTCTTGACGCAAGGAAAAATTTTCAGGGTCATTAGCTTAAACTTTGCAGGAGTCACATACGAAATTAAGCAATCCTTTAGCTTTAGATAATGCGGTCAGAAGCTCATTGCTGATGCCAATACAGTTTGTACGGAACCATTTACAACATATAAGACAGGACACACTACCTTGACTTTTAGTGATGTTTTTATTGCAGGATTGAAGTGAACAAACCGTGTTATCTGAGTTAGGCATTATGATGAATTCCAAAGGAAAATAATAAAACAATAGCGGGAACAAAACTTATGAAGGCGCTTAACTTTGTTGAATTTGAGGTTATGTTGCAATAGTTATCACGTTGTTGATGTTATTTTATTATATTATTAGTTATTTAATGAAATTTGTAACATTTGACCTTTAATTTTATTAACAACAATTTAAATTTATTTTTACCAATGTTTTATGTCGTGTTTTGACTATTTTTGATATTTACTTTAACCAAGCGCGAAAATTTTTATCTTTTCATTATAGAGTTGCCAGACATACCTTTAAATATTTGAAACCTCTAACGAATTAAATACATGTTTTTGAATACTTTTTAATTTTTACAAAAGCTCTTCTTGCATCCACATTACAAATGCTAGAGGGAATGTTGGCACTTTCGTTGACAGTCAGCTGACATTTCTCTCTCCTTTTTCCTTTAATACACATATGACCTTGCTTGTTAGCCGCTAAAATAAAGAGCCGACAAGGCTGACCCAGATTTCTGTCATTTCTTTAATTTGCTAATGAATGAGCAGACCAGTTGGCCAAAAATAGATTTGCCTTAAATACCTTTAACATGGTGTTAGTCACAAATCTGCTAGTGACTGTCCAGAACAGCATCTTTAAAAACTTTCTTTCAGGGGCGTAGTATGCAACTTATTAACCGAAATTGGGAACATGTTTTAAGATTCCTAGCGGTAGTCACAGTTGACTGACCACTTGGTTAGCATGCAAGTCGACTAGGACTGCCTTCAAATTATCATTATTGCAGCCCTAAGCAAATAGAAAAGGGAGATTAAGTCTTTCACAAACGTTAAAAAAGCTCAACTTTAAGTGTCATAAGTTACAGATTTTTGGACTTTCTGGAACTGGATCTTCTGAGCTATCTCAAGGCTATAAATAGATCTAATTCCATTTTCGCTATTACGTATCTTGGCTGACAAGTGTGTTTTTTTTTAAATGGGGTACCCTAGACCCAAAAAAAATATGTGTTATTTCTGTATTACAAACGATCAGCTCGTCTGAAAATTTTTTACAGAAATAATTAAAAAAACTGAGTGTTTTTCGTACAAATTTTTCAGACGAGTTGATCGCTTTTATAATAGAAACAGCACATAAATATAAAAAAATCTTGAGTGAAAAATTCTCTAATTAAAGTGTGTGTCCATAGGTGACGTAATTTCAGTTATATGGCCATTTCTTATAAATCGCTTATGTCAGCAGACAAAATGTGTACTTTTATGTCTACAAAAAAAAAAAAAAAAAATAAAAAATAAAATAAATAAAATGAAAATATTTAAAAAAGCAAATAAAGGTTGTCCTTAAAGATACTGCAATTCAATAAATGTAGTTCTAACTTTTTAGCCGTTATAAAGCCACACAAATACGCAGAATCTGAATTACTATGTCCGTCATAATCACAACTATAAGCATTTAAAATTTCTATTTAAAGGGTATCCTCGTTAGTGATGTGCGCCATAAAAACAAGAATAAAATTGAAAATTAATTAATTTATTTTGTAATACGAAATTAAGAAAGTCACGCCACAATCTTTCTAAGATATAACATTGTTGATGTATACGGTAATTTTAACCGTCTTAAAAAATATGACCTCAAGTTTTACTGATTTTACTTAAGTTTTATCTCAAATTTAATGACCCCTAGGCGGGCTGGTCTTTTTTGACTTTTTTTTTTAAATTGTTTGAAAATAAAATTCCTTTCATTTAAATTATATTTTTCTTATTGTTTCAGAGGTATTAGGAAAATGTTTAATAAATGGCAAGGAGTATTTGGAGCACAAATATAACTAAATATAATTTGTGAACTTCTATTGAAACAGTTTTGATTTTGTAGGGATTAGTTTTAATGTTATTATATAACATTTATACAATAATAATATTTTATGAGTCACCCTATTTTATTAATATAAGTATTGAACTGTCAAATATAAAACATATGGAATAAGCATGTAATATAAAAGAAAGGCAGAGAATAAACTGCACTCAAGAAAGCAAGTCACACCTCTACATGGCGCAGTCGGCAAAAAGTTAAGTTATAAAAAGAATAGTTTTTATAATAAAAAAAAAAAAAAAAAAAAATAGAACGTACAACGACGCAGAAATTGTGAAGAAGAAAATATAAAAATTTGATGGGAATTGGAAACCGGGACATCAGTAAGAAAATTCGAAGTTCTAAGCCACATGGGAGACCACCAAAAAATATCCGCTACATTAACAAAGAAAGCAACATGGATTACGTAAGAAAAGTTGATGAATTAAAACTTAGTGGAAATTTAGCGGACAATTGGAGAGTCTTTTGGCAAAATTTCCAAATCTTTGCAACAGCTATTGAATTGAACAAAAAACCGGAGGCTGTTAAAGTAGCTATATTTTTAAATGCAATTGGTGCTGAGGCAGTGGAAGTTTTTAATTCGTTAAATATTGCTGGGGATGACCGAAATAATTATACTGCTGTTACGAATGCTTTTGAAACCTTTTGCAAGCCAAAATGCAATGAAGTTTATGAAAGTTTTGTTTTTCATAATAGAGCTCAAAAACAAGGAGAACCTTTCGATAATTTTTTAATGGATATTAAAAAGATCGTACGAAGATGTGGCTTTAACGATGAAAATAGAATGTTGCGGGACAGAATTGTTCTTGGAACGTGTGACAAAAAAATGCAAAAGAAATTAATGGATACGGCAAATTTAACATTAGATGTGGCAGTTGATATGGCGAGATCATCAGAAGCAAGCAATGAACAATCACAAAAGCTAAGAGGTGAAGGGGGTGCTATGGTGGATATGCTAAAAACACGTGCAAACTGGGAGGAGAAAAGAAACTACAACACGAACACAAAAGCAAAAGGAAAACAAAGAAGAGATGACAACTTAAATGAGCAAAAAAATGGTAGTCAAAAATATGAGTGCAAGTTTTGTGGCAAAAAACACGCAAAGGGCAAATGTCCAGCTTATGGAAAAATATGTAACAACTGCAAGGGGAAGAATCATTTTGCAGTGGTATGTAGAAAGAGATTAGTAAAAGAAATTAGAAAAGAGAGTAGTAGAGATTCAAGTGTTTCTAGTTTATATGTTGATTCTATTAATAATTTTAATGATTGTAAGACGTGGCACGAAAATATTCAAATTGAATCTAAAACTATTAAATTTAAATTAGATACAGGAGCCATGGTAAATGTATTGCCCTCTAAATACTTAAAAAAATTAACAAATTTTAAAGTTGAAGAAAGTTCTGAAAAATTAATAGCCTATAATGGTACAGAAATTAGGAACAGTGGGGTCGTTAAATTGATGTGTGGTGTACGTAACAAAAATACATTATTAACGTTTTTTGTTATTGAAAATAACAATTCGGTTCCAATTTTGGGAATTGAGTCTTGTGTTAATTTGGGATTGGTGAAAAGAATTAATTATATTACAAAAAATGATTTACTTGCAAAATATAAAGATGTATTTCATGGTTTAGGGTGTTTTAAAAATAATTTTTCAATCGAACTTAATGATGATGTTACACCATGTTCTAAGCCAGCAAATCGAGTACCATTAGCTCTAAGAGAAAAATTACAAGTTGAGTTGGAAAATTTATGTGAAAGAGATATTATTGAAAAAGTAGATAAACCGAGTTCGTGGGTGTCCAATATCGTTATCGTAGAAAAACCAAACAAATCATTAAGAATTTGTATTAACCCCAAGGAGCTTAATATGGCAATTAAAGACAATTTTTATGAAATTCCTACTTTTGAACAAATAAAAGCCAATTTAGTCAACAAGAAAATATTTTCTGTGTTTGACTTGAAAGAGGGTTTTTGGCAAGTTGCCTTAAATGAGAAAAGCAAGCAACTTTGCACATTTAGTGCACATTTGGGTGCTTTAGATTCAAAAGGCTACCATTTGGAATAAAAATTGCGCCAGAGGCCTTTCAAAAATTGAATGAAGAGAATTTTGGAGATATTGCAAATGTAACTGTATATATAGATGACATTTTGATATCAGCGGAAAATGAACAGGATCATGACAGGGCTGTTGAAATGGTAATGAAAAGGGCTATTGACAAAAATGTGCGATTTAATTGGAACAAGATACAGTTTAAGAAGAAAGAAGTTTTGTTTTTAGGGCATATAATTTCGGAAAAGGGTATTGGATGCGATAAAAATAGATTGAAAGGGATTGAGAATTTAGGAGCTCCAAAGTGTAAAAAAGATTTACAGAGACTTATGGGATTTATCAATTACATGAGAGAATATATTCCAAATCTTGCCAATATTAGCAGTCCCTTACGTGAGCTAATGAAAAATTCGGTTATTTTTAATTGGTTGCCTATACATGAAAAATGTTTGAACGATATTAAAAATTTGATTTTAGAAGCACCTTTACTAAAACCCTTTAATGAAAAGGAAAAAATTACGTTGCAGACAGATGCTTCCAAAAACGGATTAGGTTGTTCTTTATTGCAGGATAAAAGACCTGTTTGTTTTGCATCTCGAAGTATGACAGATGCAGAAACGATGTATGCACAGATCGAAAAAGAAATGCTAGCTGTTGTGTTTGCCTGTCAAAAATTCCACTCATACATCTATGGTAGAAATGTTGAAATAATCACAGATCAAAAACCTTTGTTAGGAATAATGGAAAAAGACTATAATAAGATTCCATCGGCTAAACTACAAAGAATGAAGTTGAGACTAGAAAAATATAGGTTGTCGTTTACGTATTTACCAGGAAAGTTTTTGTATTTACCATATTGGTTATCTAGAAGCTTTTCAAATGAAATTGAAAGAGATGATGAAATACAGGGATTAGATGAAATGGTCCATTCTATTAATGTTAGCGTCGAAAAGAAAATTTTGTTTAAAGAATCAACACAAAAGGATGAAATTTTGAATGAAGTTTTGAAGTATTGTTTAGATGGGTGGCCTGTAGACAAAAATAAATTATCTAGTAATATGAAATTTTTATGGAAAATGAAAAATAATTTATTCTTAGAAGATGGATTGATTTATTTTGATGATAGGCTGTATGTGCCACAAAATTTACGTACTATGGTTTTGCAACAACTTCATAAATCTCATCTGGGTATAGAAAAAACTAAAGCTAGAGCTAGGAAACTGTTGTATTGGCCAAATCTAAATCAGGATATAGAGAGTATAGTAATTAAATGTAAAATTTGTCAAAAATTTCGATCATCAAATATTAAGGAACCATTACTAAATCATGAAATACCAAGCGGTCCTTATGAAAAAATTGCAATGGACATAATGGGGGTATTTGGAAAAGAGTATCTGGTTATTGGCGACTATTTTTCAAAATATTTGGATTTAATTCCCTTAGTAAGAAAATCAGCACAAGCAATAAGTCAGAAACTTTTAATACCATTTTCAATTTACGGGTATCCAACGGAAATAATAGCGGATAATGTTCCGTTTGGATCATTTGAATTCAAAAGTTGGGCAAATGATTTGGACATTAAAGTAACCACGGTTAGTCCTCGTTATCCCCAATCCAATGGATTCGCTGAAAAAATGGTTCAGATTGCTAAAAAGTTAGTTCTAAAATGTATTGAGGAAAAATCTGACATATGGCAAGCATTATTAGAGTACAGAAATACACCGATTAAAAATTCAGAATTTTCACCAACAGAATTGTTAATGGGACGGCAAACAAGAACCTTAGTTCCTGGAAAAGATAACTTTTATAAAAATTCTGACATGTGCGATAAACTTTTACCCGTCTTAGTAAAAAACAACAAAATAAACAAAAAATACTATGATAAAACCTCTAAAAGTAAAAACAGTTTTGAAAAGGGGGAAAAGGTATGGTTAAGAGAGGATAATCACTGGGTTCCTGGAAAGATTTTAGAAAAACATGAAACACCAAGATCGTATATGGTAGAAAGGAATGGTAAAACATTTCGTAGAAGCTCTTATTTTTTAAGGTCACAAAATGATTGTCATTGAAGTACATTGAGTGTATTAAAATATGATTTATTGAGAAACATTTATACTTAATTTTTTGATTTGTAAAACATATAAATATGTATCATAATGTACTTATATTTCCACTTGTATTACAAAAAATTAATGAATTTATAAATATTTTATAAGATTGATTTATGAGGGAGATGTAGGGATTAGTTTTAATAATATTATATAACATTTATACAATAATAATATTTTATGAGTCACCCTATTTTATTAATATAAGTATTGAACTGTCAAATATAAAACATATGGAATAAGCATGTAATATAAAAGAAAGGCAGAGAATAAACTGCACTCAAGAAAGCAAGTCACACCTATACAGATTTTACATTTAATTTAAATTTTTTTTTGTATGTGATTTCAAACAAAATTACCTATAAAAATTTTTAAATTGCCTCTTTTGGTTTTAAAAATAATCACCTTTCATTAAATGTATTAAATCTTACATTCATATTATTAAAATTTCTCATTACACTAAAATCTTTATTACTAATCCACACATGAAATGAAAGCTATAAAAAATAAATATCACATTTAATTTACTAAAAGTAACATAAATTCCAATTAAACTTTAATAAACTTTGTGTTTTAATTCATAAGTAATATGACTTTTAAAATATTTTTGCATTTGAATTATTGTTAAAAAGTTTTATTAATCTCTAGTTTTCACTAAAAATTAACTCTTTTTAAACGAGATTTATGTTAAGTTGGCTTCCTTAAGAAAATCAAAGGAAAAAACCACTTAGAATAAATTTCTTAAAACACAAGAAAAAGCCATTCAAACCACTGAGCATTATAATATTCATCTTTGTTTTCATCATAAAAATCATCGTCATCATCATCATCATCATCATCGCCATCATCATTGTCAACATGATGTTATATTGCTGATGATGATTATAATGAAGCCAGAGGTAACATTACCATCGTTTTTTTTCTTTCATTTTTTATTTACTTTTCTACTTACCGAGCTGAAGGCCGACAATGATGGTGTAAAAAATGGTACTGCAATTGTTACTGCTTTCTGTGACCGTCGCAACATCATTAAAATCATTTTTCTAGTTTTAACATCACACTTGTACCACTCGATGTCGTACAATGTATCAGCAACTGCAGCACTCTGCAATTGTAAGTGTAAGTGATAGAAAAAAAGAAGAGCATGAAAGTAAGGAAATAAAACAGATGAAAGCTTAAAAAGTAGAGACATATGTATGTACAAATATTCATTCCTATACAAACATGTGTGAATGCGACCATCATAAAATATAAATTTCACAGCGTGTTTGTGTAAAAAATGAATTCCATGACATTAAGTAAACGTAACAAGTGTGTTTGTAGTTGTTTGTGTGTAGGGATATGTATAAATATACATGAGATTGCAGGTGCGTATATTTTTTAAAAATTCTGTAATTTTGGGGAGATTTTATACACAATCTTTAATTCTTAAAGTTTGATTAAAGGTTGTTATAAATTTTTTGCGGTTTTTCTGTATTCCCAGCAAACAATTATTAATTAAAGTAGTGTAAAAATTACTTAGCTTTAGGTATTATTTCTATACAATTCGCAAAGCCTCCCTAGGTATATGAAGACAATATAAACTGCTACCATAATGTTGTTAGAAAAGTAAATTTGACACTTTAACATTATATTTACATATTGGTTATTGTTACAAAAGAAGAATGTTGTATAAATAGTTGTAAAAGTAAAAACTTTTACAAGCCTACCAGATTTTTCCATATAAAAAAAATTCTAGACGATTTTACTCGCCTAAAAATAGAAATCGCAGTTGCAAGAAGTGTGACAGTTATAAACAAAATGTCGAAATTATTTATTGTTCGGCAGCATTGAATCTTATTGAGTTAAATAAGGTAATTTTCGACCTGTTTAATATTTAAAGAATAAAGAAAAAAAAAAATAACAACGTATGAATATATTTTAAGATGCCAAAAATATTTTTAAACATATTTTAATGATTGGATAGAAAAATTATTGTTGGATTTTTACATTTCCATACGTAAGATCTTACGATAGTAAGAGATATTCACAATACTTCAAATTCCAGTTATAATCTAGTTTACTTATCGCTAACGCCAAAATCAACACTTTGAACACACTTGTTGCTTTTACATTGTAAAACAAAACGCATTTTTCGCCATGTTTCATTACAAGAATAAAGGCTACAAATAATTTGTATATGTTTCTAGTAATCTGGCAATACGTCATAGTTATAGAATTTACTTATACATTCACCTTTAAAATGCAATCTTTTTTGATTGAATCAATCATTAGTTTTTTACAAGAACGAACGACTAAAGTTTCGTCTGATTGTCTGCTAATCGTTAGTGTGGGATTCATTTCAAAGTTTTTTTTAATCTAAAATTCAGTGCTTTCTATGACTATTTTCCATAAATGTCCCTAAATTTAATTGATGCAGCCTAAATTTTTTACTTGACATAAAAATGCAGCAATGTTCTCATGATCACTATAAAAAAAGGGTATCTCTATCGACAAATGTTTCATGTTTTGTTCTCATTGATACCCTCCAGTTTAGGAGGAAATAACACTTTTATTTTTTAAAGAAGTTTAGACGATTATTTCATCTATAAGATAAATACAATTGAGCCATTTATTTTGAAAGTAACATAAAGATGCGATCAGATAAGTCAAATATTTGACCAAAAAAGCGTAACCATTATTTTTATAAATGTTTACTCAATTCTTCCTGACACATAGCACCACGAATGACGGTTTGTAATGTAATAAATGTTATATCCTACCGATCAATATAGCGTAGGATCTTATATTTCTTAATGAGTATTTAAGAAGGACGAACATTTTTTCCATTATTTATTGGTGATATCTTTTATGTCAAATATTTGACTAGTCTGACCGTACCTTAAGTCCCTTTGCTTTTAAGTTGATAAACATATTTAAATGTTTGTGCGAGGATAAATCTCTAGAGGACTTATTTGCACTTCTATCTCAGAATACTTATTTCACAATCTAAACTTTGATCAACATAAAATCGTAGCAGCTTTTAACATTTACATTTTTTTTTGAAAAAGTGACTTATATCACTTTCAAAGTAAACGGCTCAATTATGAATTCAAACTGAAAATATCTTTATAACTTTATGAGAAATTATCAAACTGTAATCAGCAACCGTGACTGACGTGTTGTGTTAAATTTATATTTTTTTACGACCAGTTTTTGTTAATTTGCCACTTCTGGCACGAAATCATTTTTTACTAAATTTAAGGCCTTATAAGTAAAACCATTTAAATATGAATACATCAGTATCAGAATTTAAATTTACTTGTCATTATATTACCTAGATTTACATACAATTTTATAGAACAATGCGAAAATAAACGTTCATGTGCCTGATTCAATTTTACTGAATAATAAATTTGTTGGCTTACAATAATATACAAGTGAAAAGGATATAAGGAAAATTTGTGACTTGATTTTTGTGATTTTTTTCCCATAAGAATTAGGTTTTTTTTTAAAAAATAAAATTATTTTTGAATCTTTAAAAGGTACTTAAAACTTACTGTCACTTATTTAAAAACAGTTGCAAATGACTATTTTTCTGTAGCTACAACCCTGCTCGAATATGACTCGTAAACAAACATGTATGATACAAGGTAACATATTTGCACATGCATAATTGAAGAGTGTATGGGTGTAGAAATATGTTTGTATTTGAACACAGCTCATTCAGGTAATGCTCACGTCATAAGGAAAATGTATCAGTTTTATTTTAGTTTTAGTTTAAGTTTTTTTATTTCTATCTTTTCATTTTAAGATGTTTTATTCGTAGTTTTTGTTGTTGCAACTGTAGAGTAATTAAAATTTTGTCATACAGAAAAAAGTGCCATAAAAATCACGTTTTTAGTTAAAGTATTTGTACAAGAGTAAATATAATTGTTTTAATTCCGTTATGTGCTCTCTTGATGTTTTTTTTTGAATGAATGAATGTTTGTTTTTATGAAAGCTTGTGAGAGTATTCCTTGTACTCTTCTTCATGTGTTTGTTCTGTTCTGTTTTTTACTTGATTATTTCTTTTTTTTCATTCCAGCTTTTACAATCGAAATGAATGTTGTTAGAAAAATTTTAAGTGCTAAAATCAAGGTCGATTTTAAGAAAATAAACTATTTATTTTTTTAACTAAACACTATAAGTTAAATAGAATTTATATATATTGTCAAGGTCTTTAAGTGTAATGAATGTTTTATAGGACTTTGCTTAAACTATAAAGAACAAGAAAAAAATAAGTGTTAAAAATACGTGTATGTTGCAGACATGTTTTTAATTCATTTTGTAAGGGGGTTGTTAGTTCATTGCCATATTTATTAAATTTGAATTATTACACGAAAAAATGTTTTTACATTTATTAAAAGATTTATTGACATTGAAATCTTATTAAATTTTTAATTAATTCAATTATTCTATTTACAAGAATAAAATTTCTTGTTGTTAAATTAAATCTTTAGTTGATTTAGTTATTTATTTAATAACAAAAAATTATAAAAAAAAAATAAAAAAATTTAATTGAATATTAATCTAAGAACAAATAAAACTATAAATATAAATGCAAGAAAACTTTTTGTGAATTATGCAAATTCATTAATTTTTATAAATTAAAATTTTTTAAAAATAAATAAAAAAACCCTATTAATACCTTTTTTAAAGTAAAGAATTTTTTTTAATTTTTTTGTAAAGTTTTTTTTTTTAATTTTTTCAATATTTTGCCACACCATTTGGTGGCATCTTTAGGAAATAGGAAACACAATTATTTGAATTGTGTTTGTTCAAATACAAATTATGAATTCATTACTATTATTTAAAAATCTGATCTAGTGCTTAATAAATTAAAAAAGAAAATTAATTATAAAGGTCAAAAGTCATTTATAATTAATTTAATTAATTTGTTAATTGGCTTAATTCTATTTATGTATATTATTTTGAAAACTTAAAACCTCTAATTATATACCTAATTAAATGAACTAAAAAATTTCTAAGATATTTATTTAGTTACAAACAAAACCTTTAATTAGTGAAAAGAAAACTTTTTCGTGAGTAATTGAAGGTAATTTCATTCTGCATCTTCATCCAAATTGTTTACTACTTCCGCTAAAAAAATCTGTATGTGATCGAATAAAACAAAAATATTGCTTCAGGTAAATTCAATTGATATGTTTTTTTCAAGGCAAGTATATTACAGGGTAGTCGCAGTGGCGAATTCGTTAATTTTCGCCGTTGTAGAGAACCACGTTGATGTCAAAATAGCTGGCTAAGAAAGAAAGTCGAATTTAATTTATTCTTCTATCATCATTTATTACTCCTTTATATACAGCAATTTATTTTTTGCTTTTGAAATTTAATTTTATTAAATTTACAATTTTTACATTATTTTTTATTTACGTATTTGTAATTTTTCAATTTTTGAAATTATTTTAAAATTTTGACAACAACGTTAAACATAAGCAAAAATCAGCTGGGCTATTAAGGTCACCTTGGTTGTCTTGGTTTCTATCTTCCTTAATAATAAGAATTTCGTGAAAAAAAGCTTTCTTTGGGTGATTTATATATTTTGCTTTAATCGTTTCCAAAAAATTTTAGTTTTAAATATTTTTTAAGGTAATTAAAGTAGTAAAGGTAAATGATATTGGTATGAGTTTCGTTTTTAAATCAATATTCTTAAAGAATAGATATTTATCATTTTGAATTTTTTTTCTATGGAAGAAAAGCCCTTTTTTCTACCCAATTGAATAGCATTCAACAATAGCATTAAATTAAAAATCCACTCAACCCATTTAATTTATTTGAAAAAATCAATGTGAATTATAAAAGTTAATATTAATGTTTATGCTATACGCACTATGAAATGAGATATTTTCCAGCCTTAAAGCTTTAAATATTGTCAAAATCATTAAAGACTTAATGCAAACTGTGGGCCACTTGACTATTTAAGAGATAATATTGAATTGGTTTCTAAATGTATTTTAATATAAAAAAAGAAAAAAACTAAATTAGTTTTCTGAACCGATACAATCTACAATGTTTCCTCCAAAGATTGGTAAGTTTAACACCAGTGTATTTATCTTTGTGGTGTCATTTAAAGTCAAAAGTCAAAATAAATGCTTTATCATCACAATTTGTTCCTATTTAGGTAAAATCATATAAAAAGAGAGTGCAAATAGGCCAGCAAAGCCTTCAATGATATATTTTTAATGTAACGTTATTTATTTATTTTATTTTAATCTTCTTTTTTGGATGAATGTATGTATAACCTGACAAATCAATCAATAAAATAATAGATGTAAATGCTCCTAATAAAAATCTTATTTATAAAATTTTAGTATAATTTTTAAAACATTTTCCATTTGGTCATTCTTTAAAGAGAAATAAAGAAAAAATTGTTCCTTTTCCATCCAATTTAACATTTTACAATAATCGATTTTGATTATAATAATTTGAGATTATACAATTTTTATTACGGCCACAAATTTTCCTATTGGAAATGTAATTTTGAAAGTAGTAAATCAAAAATTCATTCGACTGAAAGCATTATTGTGATATAAAAAATTTAACAGGAAATTAGCATTTGAATGATAAGAAAACCTTTGCTTGTTTAACATGGTACGTTGTGTGGTTGGGGTGGCTGTGTGTTACAATACAATATTCAAGTAGGTTTTCTTGGATGTGTGAGAAATGTGTCCGAAAAAAAAAAATAGTTTCAAAATAAAAAAAAATCATAAAATAAATTAAGAAAGTTATTATTTTCAGAAAATTGTAAATTAAGCTAAAATGCAATGCCAGGTGTCCTAACTTTTTTCTGTGTATTTTGTTTTGCCTTTATTGTAGCTCTCACTTGCCACAAAATTGTTTATTAAATACTGCAAGTAAAACTAAATCTAGTGTAAATCTTCTTACAAATATCGAAAGTAATTATGTATCTACTCCTGCTACTGCTATGACAACTTAAATAATGTTAAACTGCCCCAGACATATAGAAACACTTTCAAGGAGAAAGGGGGACCAAAGTCGCAAATGACAAAAGTTTCGTTCTAAAGAGTTAAAGTTGCACAGGGTTAAAGTAGTGACAATGAATATTGCATGCTGCCTTAACTGACAAAAAAGAATCCAACTTGCAAAGATATGCAAAAAACTTTGATACATTTAAAGAGTTACTCTATATCGTATAGAAAGCTGTACAGAAAATGAAAATGTAAAATAATAAGTAGATGAAAAAAACTAATTAAAAAAGTTGAGGCATTTGCCAACAACTAAAAGTTTGTTTATACAGCAAACACGACAATCACTAGCATGACACTGTTTGCCATTGATGACGCAATAAAAAGTCTTGGAAATCTTTCGATTTCTGCTGTGGGTAATGGTATTCAATAATTGAAGCGAAAAAAATCTCTCTGCTGTGACACGATTAAAAAAAACCTGCCGAATTCTGAACATGGCATTATATTCTTCATCTTTAATGCTTTTGAACAAGTTTGTTTTTTTGGGGATTCATGGAAAATAGCGGCATAGTGATGACACCCAAGGTAAATATGTTACTCAGGTAACATTATAACATTCAATAACCTTACTGCCCTTTCATTCAAAAAGATTTAAAAAAAGTGCTTCTAAAATGCTTAGTAACAAATATTGCTGTTAATGTAAATATTCGCAACTATCAGCTCTGCTTTATTAAAGAGTATAGTACTTCAGTACATTGAATGACTAATTCATAAAAATAATATACCAGGGGTCGCATGATGGCTTGTCACACAAAATTATAAGTAACTACACGAGAATGTTTATAAATTACAAAAAGCTATTTATCAAACAGATCTTTTGTAATTTAATCACTTCTAGAAAAAAATATATTACTGGAGTAACGCGATAAAAGCGAAGGAAACATAATTTGTTAGCATTTACGGCATTCCTGTGAAAGGCTCTAATCCCACATAATAGTCTTGGAAAAATTATTGCACAAGAAGCGAATAAATATTAATGCTTCAAGTCTAAATACATCAATAAAAATTTCCATTTATTTTTGCACAATAATTAACAACAACAAGCAACGAACAAGCAAAACGGAAATTTTCAAAATTATTCTCCCAAGTGTAAAAAAGGAAATGAAAGCTTTGCTAGCAAAAATTAGCAAAGAAAATTGTTGTGGCGTTAGGAATTTATGTATCATTCCTTAAAAACTGTACGATTTTACCATTAAATAGTACCACTTTTGAATAAGACAACAGACCACTGTAAGTCAGAACACTGATATCAACCAAAAACAAAAACTAAAAATAATACTCTAAATAAGCAAATCACAAAAATATGTTTATAAAATTTTTTATACTCTTTAAATTATTAGGAATTTTTCAAAAGCATTTATGATGTTGATGTTTAGGCGCATCTATACATAACGGGGATTTTATTTCTGCACATGAAAATTTTTTTGAAAATTTTGATGTTTGTGGAGATAGTAATCAAAATGGAATACAAAACACCGTTTTTTGGAATTTTTTTTCTGTCTGTCTGTTTGTGTTCGCATCATGTTAAAACTGCTGAATGGATTTTAATAAAATTTTGTGTGGAGGTCCTTAAGAGCCTTGGTTCAAATAAAGAATAATTTTTGTTTCCGAAAAATAAGTCATTTCGTAGAGAAAATACAGATACAAAAGTGAAGTCACCCACTTTTATCGGTATAATGGTAATAAAACAGTTGTCAGCACATTTTATTTTTAAAGACTAAAATTTTTTAAAACTCTTTACAGATCTTTACAATAAATATTTTTATAAATTTTAATTTTAAGAGAATTATAAATGACATGCGGACGAAGTCTTGGGCACTGCTAGTCATCTATATAATTTAAGTTCTAATGAACATTATTAATGTGATTTAGATGCAAAATAATCTTAACTTCATACGAGTTTATAACTTATTTATAATTGTGTATAAAAATTATACAATTCTTATTAAAATTGCATGTTTATTGAATGTTTATTTCTTAAAAACGCAAAGCCACTTGCAAAAGTAGAAGATTCTAAACTAATTTTCTATTGTTTTAAACTTCTTTACTGTTTACTTCCCCAGTCAATTTATTTATATTCTTTTAATTGTCATATACTTGATTTTTCTTCAATGTTAAAAAAATGCCAGACATTTTTTAAGAAAATTTTATCTTGTAAACAAAAGTAAGTATTAAAAATTTTACCAGCGAGAACTTGCTTTTTACTTTCTTTCTTTTTTACTTTTTTTTTCGTTCTTTCCTTGCAGGTTTTTTGAGTATGTTAACACGTTCTAATATTATTTAGCAACTATTAGTAAATATTTTCAGTTATTGAACAGACCTAATAATATCATTTGGATTAAAATAATTAATACCAAAACTTTTTTCTTATAATTTTTAGTTTCTTTTAAATTTAATCTTTCATTTACTTCTCAATGAAAGATAGATTTTTACATCTACTATTGCAGTAGGCAGGATTTACATTTATATTTCTGCCAAAGTTAATATCCAGTCAAAGGCAAATGTTACTTTCAAGTTCAAAGTCTGAAAGTATTTTTACTCATTAAAAATTTCCTTGAATAAATGTCTAATTATCTTTAAGAAACGATAATTAAAATATTTTATTTACATTTTTAGTATTTTGCCTTACAAAATGATTGAATTAATCAAAGGTGAAAAAAAGAAAACATAAAAAGAACTCTTTCTTTAAAAACAAAAATAATTGAACATGATTCTTTGAGGGTAAAGTGTGTGTTCGTAAATATTTATTGATTTCTACATATGAACATTCTCATGGCCAGATTAATTAAAACATATTAAAGTGAATCTTTTGTTTTATAATAATGAGAAGAGAATGAAAGATTGCAGATTCAATGTTATTAAAGAAGAAAGATGTTTAAAAAGAGATAAAAAGAAAAGATAAAATTTATTATAAAATTCTAATATTTCAAGTAAAGTTTTTCTTTTGAATAATTTAGCAAACAAATATTAGTTTAGCATTTTGCATTGGTATTGATGGCTGCTTATTTGTTAAACAGAAGATCAGGGATATGAGTTTGAATCCTAACAGAGATTTGAGTAATAAAAATTGGCGAATAAGTAAAAAACATTAAAACAAACCCCCAGGAGTTTTAGTTGTGAATGAAAGAACTGACAAAGGTGTATTAAAAGAGCAGACGAGATATTTAAGGAAATTATTGCAGTCTAAGTGCTAGTGGAGCCTTAGTTAGAAATGAAAGTGACACCATAACAACAGTATGGTAAGTGTGTGATCAAGATTTACGTCTGTACCTGCCATGAAAGCCTTACCCGACAGTGCTCTTACCATTGAGTAAAATATATAGCGTCGCCTAGCGCCTCTTGTAGGCGTAGCCAACAGAGTTGCAATTTCAAGAACATGGCTATCAGGACCATGGACTTCCCTTTGCTTAAGAGTTAGAGACTATCCAACCCCATCTGTTGAATGCAACAGCACACCCGGAAAGGCACCGTACCTTCCCTGCAGACACCGACCTGAACGAACAGCCGCCACGTGAAACCCAAAGGGACCTCATCAATAATTGGCTACAGAAATGGGCGGCTTTCTGCATGCGCTACTGGTTCAGGCAGTCAGTCCTTTGACAATTACCCCCTATACTGGGGGACTGGTTCCCCCTATACTATGAGAGCACTTTAACTGAACCTAGGTTAGCTCGGCCAGACTTGTAGTACCTCTGGGATTAACAGTATGAAAAAGACTTTGGGAGTTCAAGACCTGGTACAGTGTATTGTGGTCTGAATGAATGCGCAGCTTAAAGGCGCATTTTTGCATAGAAGCCATTTCTTAAATGAATAAAAAGATCAATTAGTATGATACTAAAATTTCGTTTAGAGTGCGGGGGATAGGCATAAGCAAAAACAAAGACTTAGTACATGTGGAAAGAAAGAGGAGAATGATAAATTTCTCATATTTTTTACCTAAATTATTTAGTTAAATAGATGATGTTTAAAACGTGGACTAGCAGAAGGAAAGAAATAATGCCGAAGAAGGTTGAAGCGATTCAGAAAATGTATTTCTAATACTCTGATTTAACATTTTTTTTCGCTGTTTTAAAACAATAAAATTTGTGAAAAAAATGCAGTAAAATTAAGCTTGAGCGTAATAAAATTTATTTAGAAGGTAGAAAAAAGTGGACCCAATTTTCCTTAGGCAAATTTTTAATTTCCATTAATTACCTTCTTCCACTTATTTCTATTTTAAATTCTTGCTATAAATTCAAACGAACCTTCAGCATTAATTAGGCTCGATGTGTAAGAATGTTGCCTGACCCCTTAATCTAAAATATTTAATTAAATTCATTAAAGTATTTTTTATAGAAACTAACGTATGTATTGAAAGTAATTTTAATACAAATTTACAAAAGAAAAATTTATTTTTACAAACATACTAACGCACTTTTACCTCCCCATATATGTATGTACGTATGCATTTACATTTTTTACTTACACTTTCACTTATGTAACTGCCGCCAATGCAATAAAGAAATAGTTGCGTCAATGCTGCAATACTATAAAAAATATAAATTAACAAACCCAACGAAGCAGAATTCTGCACACCCACATACACACAAGAGAATAAATCCAATACCAGTTGTTATTGTTGTTATACGTTATGAAGGCAGTGAAATAGAAAAGAAAGAATAAAAAAAGAAAAATAAAAAACTTTGTTATTCTTGATGTCGACTTGCTTCTTTATTAAGATAATGTTATAATTTTCTCCTTTTCATTTTTTTTTTGTTTGTTTTGTGTTGCCTTATTTTATTATATAATAAAGTTATTATGGGTGTTTTATAGTTTCATTTGTAATACTGCAAGAGATGTAAGTTTTATTAAACACCATTTCTGAGTAACATATTCCAAGGTAAAAGGGTCAAAGTTATATATTAAAAAATTTAATTATTTTTATACCCTTCACCATAAAAAGTGGAAAAAAGGTTATAACTAATTTTGTCATTCCGTTTGTAATTTCTACAATATCCATTTCCGATCCATAAAGCCTATATATATTCTGACCTCTTATGCATAGCCATGTCCGTCTGTCCGTCCGTGTTGAAATCAAATTAGCCGAGGCACTACATCAGCTAGAAAAAATTTAAATATGCCAATCGATCGGACATAGTTTCGGAAGAAGTGCTATTGGAAATCAGCCAGATCGGTCCATATGCTTTGACGCAACGGCCAAAACACCACGGCTACCTCATTTTTTTATATCATTTTTAAAAGTGAAGTAACTCCAATCAAAACGAAAAAAAACAAACATATGGGGCCATCAAGAATTAAAAAATAAGAAGAAAATATAGAGTGAAAAAATTGGCGTTCGTGTATATTTTCCGAGTTACGGGCCTCTGAAATTAAAAAAATTTTTAAAATATCAATATGGGTATCATTTTAAAGCTTTTGGAGAGATCTTTAAGGAAATACTAAAATTTTTTAAAAATGCTTAACCTCTCAAGAGCCGTTAGTATTTTGAAGTTAAATTAATGTTCGTGGAACTTACAAATTTCTTTCTTATTTTTTAATTCTCTGTCAGCCCAATTGTATTATGGATTGATTAGAGTTACTTCACTAAACTTGATTTATGTACATGGAGAGGGGTGTCTAAGATTCGACATAGCCGAATATAGCACTCTCACTTGTTTTTCTCTACGGCTGGGGGTCAAAGTAATGTAAGTTAAATAACAAAGTAATTGATAAAAATAAAACAACGTAATTTGTTTTTGTAATATGTGTAAATTAAAAATGTACTGTAATAGAAAAAAAATACAAAATTTTAATTTAAATTTATTTAAATATTATACAAGTATGGATTAATGATCACAGGCTTATTCATAAGTAATATAAATATTTTGGCCGTGTTTGGCTTTGTATTACAACATGAAGTAAACAAATAAAATAAAAACAAAAATAAATACAAACATAGATATTTACTCGGTTATTAAATATTAATTTAACAATAATTATATTACAATAAAAAATAAATTATTAATTTACTTTATTGTGAAACCTTCATGAAAATATTATGAATTATTTATATTTGAAGGAGTCAAGCACAATTAAAGTAAATGAATATAATAAAAATTTTAAACAATAAATCGGGATGAAAAATTAACTTTTTAAAATTTATTTATATCTAAAACATGTTTGTTTGTAGGAAAGCTATAGCTGTCTAAACCAGTGGACCAATTATCCATAAATTTTCTTAGTTTGTTAATTGGTAACTGCAAAAGTAGCAACTTGACATTTTTTTTCCTATTTTTTTATGTTTTTGAGCCAATTTTTATTCCTTAAACTTATTTTTTCTTTGTGTATTTTTAAATTTGGGGCAAGAGGCGAATTTTTGCAAATATATATGTTGCAAGTATTCGTCGTCAAAAATAAAACACATTTGTGTACATGAAAATGCCCACAATCATGATGTCGGACGAAGTTTGTCATACGCGGCAAACTTTTTTGCAATAGGTTTATTTCAATTTCTTACGCCGTTGAACGACGAACAAATCAGTACAATGTGACCATGTTTGGTTTTAGTTTCGAAGTAATTCAGAAAATAAAGTTATTTTATTTGAATAATCGATTTATTTGTATCTTATAGCTTTAAATATAAGTGCACAATCTAATAGTTAAATAAGTTACAAGTTGCGTTTTTTTATGTTTCATTTTTTAAAGGTTATATTTTTATATGATCACCCTATCAACTTGCAAAAAGTAAACAAAAGTAGAAAAGTAAGTAAAAGTCGTCGTTCGTTCCAGTTTGTCAATATCATCGTAGATTCTATAACGGTTAAAGCATGATATTCTGATTACTTTTATAATATATGTATGTCCAATCAGAATGCGAAAACAACAACCAATTTCAAAAATAATTGTAGCGAAAAACTGTAGCTAAAGAACTACAACAGGTAGACTCTTGAAAATTTTCACCAGTAGACCCGATATCAATATAAACAGTTTATCAAAATACAGACTGGATTGAATGAATGGGCGTGTTACCCTCCATACAAAGCAAAAAATTATTATCGTGTACAAAGAGAGCTAGAACTGCTAGAGTCTTGCCCAAGTAACGCTAATGTTAATGTGCATAGAAAAAATTATTTGCATAGAACCAGTAGCATTGGCACCTTCCATACAAAATAATAAATCATCATTGTGTATTAAGAGAATTATAAAAGGTTGTTTTTGTTTACTTAGCGAACTGAAAGGAGAAGTATCCTATATTTTGTACAGGCAACTTCCATGTCAGTGCTCATAATTCTTTCACTAGGGTAGCAAAGCATACAGGGAAAAGATTATCAATACTACAGACAAAGAAGGTAAAAACAGCTTAAAATTGTTTGGTACTTCAATTATAAAAATGAAACATCAGTAGAGAATAAATATAAATATATTTTTCACCTTTAAAGCTCTCATTTCTAATAAAGGGAGACACGACATTGCTTCACAAAAAGGGGACATAAAATCCTTAACTAGTTAAGGTCTACCATTCCACCTCAGAACAAGATTCATTTGGTTATTGAAAATGAACATAAAGGTCCTCTACAGAAATATCCTTTATGCCTTGATTTTACTTTTCGTATTGGCTTTTAAAGAGGTCACACCTTGGGATTGATCTCAAATGTATGTTCTTAATAAGGCCATATAGGCGGCCTCTATAGGAACACATAATAATTTTAAATTTTATTGTTCAAATTTATTTTTAAAAGTGGACATGTTTATAGCTACACTCTGATTAATTCTAATTATATGCCTTTACAGTTCTATAATCACATCACTATAAAAACACTCTTTATAGTTTATTTTACGTTTCTTGTACTTTTTCTTGTAGCCAATATAAAAATATTTAAACTGTTTTGCTGTTGAGGCCACAAATTTAAAAATCACTTTGCTTTTTGTAGCTCTTGTTAAAGTGCACATACTTTTGCATATATTTTGCAAATTTGACGTGCTGCCTATCAGGTTAAAAAATAATATTTTTATAAATACCTGATAACCTTCGGAACACCTTTTATTTTTGGTATTTGTTGTTACAGCGGCTATTGTAATAATATCTGCCGTAAAAAACCTCAAGAGTCTACTTATTATTATTCCAGAAATAGAGGCCTGTGTGTGTATGTAAACCTAGTTTAGTGAAGTAAGTCCAATAAAAAAAAACAAATATTAAAGTGACAGAAAATTAAAAAACAAAAATAAGTACGATATATAATTTTACATTAAAATGCCATCGGCTCTTAATGGGTTGATCATTTTTGAAAACTTTTAGTATTTTTTTAAAGATCTCTTAAAAAGCTTTTAAATGATACCCATATTGATATCTTAAAAAAATATGGGACATAATCGTACTTTTCTATAAAAAGTTCTAAGGCCCATAATTCGGAAAACATATGCGAGCGCAAAATTTTTCACCTGAGTTTTTTTTCTTATTTTAAAATTTTTATCGTTTCATATATTTGCTTTTTTATTTTAATCGGAGTTACTTTATTGTTGCAAATGATATGGAAAAAATAGAGACAGGCGTGGTGTTTTGCCTGCTGCATCGAAGGACATGGATTGATCTTGCTGACTTTCAATAGCAAAATTTTCGAAACTATGTCTGATCGATTGCGGTAGGTTATCTAGTACTTTGGAAAAGCCGATTTCAACAAAAACACGGATGGACAGACAGATATCGCTCAATCGGCATTGCTAGGCATAAGGACTTGGAATATATCTACTTTATGGGATCGGAAATAGAACGGAAGGAGAAACTCTGATATTTAACAAAAAAACATACGAGCGCTTCCAGACACAGCCCATAAATAATATCTAAAGTTGCTTCCATTGCATTTAAGAACTTTTTCAACACAATTTTGACTTTCAATCAACAATATTTGGCAGTTGTGTTGATTAAAGACTTAATAACGATAAATAAAATTTTGCTAACATTTTATCATTTAATACGTTTGTAATCGTATTTGACTAAATTTTAACGAAAAAATTTTGTTTTTAAAAATATTGTTTAAGCTTAAACCACAATTATAGATATTTTATAGTATAATTAATGGGAATTGGTGTAGTTCATACAAAGTTTCTTAAGGTTTCATTGTGAAACTGTAAAAATATTATTTTTGTTCCCCACGCCTGTGTATTCTCTTTTAGCAAATGAGTTTCTACGTATGTGTATGTGCATGGCAATTATTTTATATGTTTTGTTATTGCATTTCCTTTACAAATAAAATTAACTACAAAAACAACTTATCATAAAAAAGTACACAAAGAATATGAAGTTTAACGTAATAAAATTAACACTGACATGTTTTTCTTCATGTCACTTGAAAATTTGTTATTAAAGAAACTTTAACTTTAAAATTAAAATTAAAGAAAGAGAGAAAATAAAAAAGGTATAAATAAAGAATAAATTTCGGAAGATTTTAGCTTCTGTGATTATGTCTGAATTAGTTCGAAATTGTAAATCTAAAAGATATTAAACGGTCTGATTGTATTTAAAGCGCATCCCAAAGTTTACTCAAGGTTAAAACTTTCCTGACGAAAGTTTACTTTGAGTGTTAATAATGCATTACACGGAGGAACTATGATTTTTGTGTCGATCTATATTTCCAAAAGTAATGAAAATTTGTCATCCACTTTGCCTGCAACATTGACGTGACATAACGACAAAGTCAATTCTAGCTTATTTGGACTTTACTATGCAGTTTTACTATATCACGTTACATTTCATACAGCTTGTGAAATAATTAGGTCACCGCAAGAGCAATTTTTTTCTCATATTCATTTTTTTTTGTCATAAAGTTGGCGGCAGTAGCTAAAGATTTCTGCCAAAATTGACTGCCTAGGTTTTATTCGCTTTCCTAAAATTATTGCTGCCTTAACAAAAAACAAAAATTAATAAACTGTTGTTGTCTACTAGGACTTGTGCCTCATTATTAATTTTTGTGACCGCTGGTTTTCGTTCACACATTAAAAATAAACTCTTCCTTCAATTCGTTCGTTCATTCATTTTATACCCTGCTCTTTAAGCCAACAAAATCATAGTTATTAGTGAACAAAATTGTGGTGAATGTTGAAAATTAAAATTGTAAAATAAAGTGAACAAAAAGTTAAAAAAATTTTGGTTCAAATTTTTTAAGAAACAATGAAAATTAGATTAGCGATGAAAATCTACAATAGCAACAACATTTTAAATATTTGTTATGTATCTACTTGTGTATAAATGTGGGTGTTGTTTAGCTTTTTATTTGGATCTTTGCATCAATTAATTCAAACTAAGAGAAAAGTGATGCTACTGTCACTGCAATGACATTGCGAAATTTAGTCATAGACGCTCTTTCTAGAACAATTCTGAATAGCACACATAATTGCAGCTTTAAATGTACCTTAACATAACAGGATAAATAAAATAAACTGATTAAATTTTTTTAAAATATTGAAAAACGAACGATGCACTACAGAGCCCAATTGTTCAGGTTCGTTCTTGAAGGAAAGAACTCTACTAAAAAGTCTGGTGTATGTGTTTTAGAAGAATGAAAGGAAAATTTAGTTACACCGAAAAATAATATCTTTTGCGGGTTCCTGCTGTTTATCGTTTTTTTGACTTTGAGTTCACACTCCAACAGATCAGTATTTCAAATCTCCTACAGTTTATTAGAAAAAAATATGAATTGTTGTGTAGTGACTGTAAATGAGTTGGTAAAGGTGCTTATATATTGAAGCAGCAGATGAGACAGTTAAGCCGTCTCTATAATAGATCCAGCCCTCAATAGAGCATTACTTAGTCAGGGAGAAAAGTTACAATATATAAACAGTGTGTGGCAGTCGCAGATGAGTTGCTTTAATAAATCTGTTAATTAAAAAAGTTGATCGGTTGATCCAGTCTTAATAGTACTACAATGTATTGTGGTCTTAATGATTGCTCTGGTTGAAGGCAAATGGTTGGTATATAAGATAACGAATAAATCAAGTCTCGTTTATAAGTTTAATTAAGCATACGATGTTAGTAATCAAGTTGGTTAATACAACTTGGCTAGAGTCTTTGGAGAACTGCGCTGGTTTAAGAAGCGTGTTCGTTTAACCAAACGTCCCAAAATGTATTTGGATTGGAACTCTGCACATGTTTAATAAGGGGCACTTTTAGCGAGGAAGAGATCGTAAATAAACACAGTAAGAAACGCGAGACAAGAATTAAAATCAAAAATAAAAAATAATAGTGCCTTATTCGGCTGTACCTAATTTAACAAACCCTTCACCAAAATAATTGTGTATTTATTTTCTTAAAATTATGTTTTTTGCCGGAATCGTGATAATACATTTTTGGTGAAATTTAAATCAATTAGCGAAATGCGAATATTTTTTTTTGCTAAACTAGACTTTTTTTTAACTTAATTTTTGGTTTGTAATGAAATTTAAAAGTTTTCATTGCAAAAACAATAGTGAAAATAAAATTTCTTGGTGAAATTTAGATGGTTTAGTGATATTTGAATTTAAATCTAAAATAAAGGCGCTTGCATTTGTTGTGTAAGAAAATATAACTTTTCTTTTATGTTTAGTTTAGAAATCAAAAAGCTCTGTATTATTTTTGAAATTTCTCTTGATTAAATGTTAAACATTTCTTAATACAAAATTAAAATATAAAAATTTTGTATTTTAGCTAAATCCGACACAAAGAGAATTATATTATTATAAACTTTTTTAACCTTTTTTTCCATTTTGAAAAATAAATTACATAATGTAATATTAAATAAACCTGTAACACCCACATTATGGAGAAGCAATATGAAACATTTGCCTATAAAAGCAATTAAACTCAAAAATATTTGACAATAATCTCTTAAAATACTTTTAAATTGTTTCAAACTCCCTTAATGGATTTATATTTGCTTTCCATCATCAACATTTCTTCAGTTTTGTATTCTGTCAGTATTGCAACAACAAAAAAAAAGTAAATCGTTAAATATATTTCATGCCACAACAAATGAATGTCAGACTGAGCGTGCTTTTTTACTTATAAATAAAAGGAAAGAGCTTTTGCAGCAGAAAATTACAAAATATCTTTATTTCTATATAAAACCTGACAAGTATTGTTTTTTTTCATTTATTTAATTTTATTATTATTTTTTGTTGCAATGTCTGTTGAAGGGCCAACAGGAGTTGATGACAACAAAGCAATTATTAATTGTTTTCTTTTCTCTTGCTTTTACTTTTTATATCAGGAAAGAAGAAGAGCGTTGAAGGAAAACGTTAAAAGGAAAGTTGTTGCATGAAAATAATTTATTTGCTTAAATTATTATAATTTCTGTGATTTTTATTAAATTTGTAACAGGTCTATCTTGATCTTTGAAACAGCAATAGCTCAACAAATTTTATGGAAGAACAGACGTTTTATTTCAAGTGTTTGTCGTATCTTTTAAATCGGGGTAGTCAGAAAGGTACTAAAGGTTATTCTGCTTTGCACTTAACCTTTCAGAAGGTGGTTAAGTACATATTCACCTTAATGTAAGCAATTACACAGCCTTAATACAGTTAAATATAGATCTGAACCCATTCTCCTATTTAAAAGCCATACATCCGTAAAGACAAAAATGTTTCAATTAAATTAAAATACGCACTTTTCTTTAAAGAACGCTATTAGCGAAATTTTTAACAATATAAAATTTATTTGAAGTTGAAGCTCCTGTAGTGGTTGTGATTAAAATTTTGAAGCTTAATAAGTAAGAGTGCTATATTCGACTATGTCAAATTTTATAAACCCTTCACCGTATTGTAGAAATAACCACATGTACATTAGAATCGCCATAAGATTTTTTTTACGATTAAGTTTTTCTGTTCAAAACAAGCGTCTAAATTGTAAGTTCTGCTTATAGATGCTGTACCATCTAAATAACAAGAGATGATAATTGTGCTAAATAAATAATTATAAGGTGAATAAATAGTAAAGACAACCACCTGCAAATATACTTAAAAAAAGATATGCAAAAATTAAAGACAAATGTGGTGCTTTGCTTGCTGCCTCAAAGGACAAAGACCGATTTTGCTAAATTTTCTAAACTATGTCTGATCGATTGGCGTCTTCACATTTTATTTAGCTCATTTAGTGCCTTGGCAAAGTTGATTTCAAAACGAATACGGACGGAAAAACAGACAGACGGACATCGCTCAATCGACTTCGCTATGCATAAGAACTCTGAATATATACTTCAAAGGGTCGGAAATGGATATTCTGGAAATTACAATTAGAATGACGAATTTCGTTGAATGAAAGTTAATCGAAAATAATTTCTTATTTGGGCGTATGACCACCGTGGGCTATCTAGAGGAAGAGCATTCTAGAAGTCCAATTTTGGGTTAATTTTTCGAGAATTGTTGACCGTGTGTAACGAGAAACATAAATAATGGTGGCCTCCATGCTTTTATTTAAGTTAGTTTATTAGGATACATCACCGACTGCACATGGATCCACAGGAAAAAAGAGTGAGGTGTCAAATCATACCTCAAGGCCAATTGACAGGTCCATTTATTACAAAAAAAAAAATTATTACAAAATTTTATTAAGTCGATGGTTCGTCTGCCATATGGCACATAGCGCCTTCCTGTTGAAACTACACGTCACCCAGATCAGTGTTATGCATTTTTTTCAAACAAAAAATTATCTCTGAAAATGATGCAGTAACGATCTCTACCGACCGCAACGGTTACCAGCATATAAAACCCCAGCATATAAATGGTTGTAATGGAGTCTGTAGGGTCTGTTGAAAACTGACTTTACTCCATGTATGACAATATTGTTTACTAACAATAATTTCAAGCCAAAAATTAGCCTCATCACTGAACACTAGTATTGGGCCATATTGTTCAGTTTAGTGATCGCTTTTTTTAGCTCAAAGTATGAAAATGAACTAGTTCAAAGCTTAGTTCAAAGGCTCTCTTTAGTTCAAAATCTCTTTTAGTTTAAATGTGCTTTTGAAAATATGATGGCAACAACACCGTAGCATTGCCAAAACGAATTTTCAATCAAATGTGTGGCAACACTAATTTCATGTCCAAAAAAGTCAACAAGGAAACACAGACATGGATTCTAGTTCACCTTGTCATGTAGTTTAAGTACAACGTATATTTCAAAAATGAACTGGGTATATCCTTAATTATAAACTAGTTTACTTAGTTTAATCGATGGAATCGTTAAAATGAACTAGTTCGCTTACGAACTACACTTGTCTACTGAACACAACGTTCAAAGTAAGTTTATATAATTGGGTAGCGTTGTTCAATCATTAGTGTAAAAAATTGAGCTTGGTATGACAGTTCGTTTGACAATTAACTCTTTCGTAATTTCTATTGGGCTTAAAAACACCCTTTACTCTAAAAAATATTGCGATTTGGTAGAGAAAGTTTTTTTTTTATTGTCAAAATTTTATGTTTACTAATACTTTAATATGTTCAATTTGTTAATTGAAACAAAAAACTATATTTCAAACAACTATAATTTAGTTAAGACAATACTTTATTAAACTGATCGTATAATATAATTTTCATGAAAGTTACTTTTAACTTACCCTCGTAGAATTATTTAAAAGCAATATTCCAAGTAACGATTTCAATTAAAAATATTTATTTCTTCATTATTTGCTGATGGGCATGAAATATGATGCCGAAAGTATAACATTTAATTTAACGTTTGTTTTTCTTTGCTTTCTTCATTGAAGGTTTATAATTTTTATTTTATTTTTTACGGAAATTTACAACAAATATCCAATTTCTCGATAAAATAGTAAAACTTTCAATGTTTAATAGCACTCAAAGTACAAAATACGCTAAACTTATGCTAACGATAAACATAAAATGGAATCAATATAAAACTTAAGTAATTTAAAGTTGCTCCTCAGTTACGTTTTTTTTTTCTTTTTTGCCTGTCTTCTCTAATGTTTCATCATTCAAGTGTTTTACTCAAGAATTCAATACATTAAAACAAGTAGTGAAAAATTGCAGAATAAGAACAGAAAAAAATTTGTTGAAAATTAACTTTTAAAAACTTAAGTGGAGAAAAAAATAAAAAAGTTATTGCAATGAGGTTTGGAATAAAGAGCAGCATTAAAAATAGATATTAATGCTTATTTTAAAAGTAAAATAAATACAAATTGAAGCATTAAAAGTATTTCTCGACAAGAAAACAGCAAATAAACATAAAGAACAAAACACAAACACAAACCACTTAAACAACAAAAAAAAAAAGTTTTCTTACAGCCTACCATCACACAGACACATACACATTTGTATTCATTGCCACCTACTTACCAGCATTAAGTCCAAAATACTAAAACATAAAACTAATGCTGCCGACAAGAAGTGCATCAGAATGATAAAAGTGAAGTTTTCTGCAAAATCCGCACATAAATCGATGACAGCATTATGACGTTTCACTACTGCAGCCAGTTGCTGACGAATACTTTGGTTCTGTGCCAAACTTGCAATTTCACCTTTTAAAGTTTTAAATATAAAGAAAAAAAAAAAAATATTTGTTAAAAATAAAATATAAAACAGTTTTAATGATTTAAAAATTATTTAAGAAATAAAATAAGGAGTCAATAACAAACCGGAGGAGAAATAAATTTATTTTTTATGAAACAGGACACACGACGCACATTGGTTGAGGTTCATACAACGAGCGGCTAAAAATAGAAGAAGTTTTCGAAGGACAATGAATCTTGGCACATAGCAATTTTTTGTTTGAATAAAAATAATAATTGAAAAATCAAAATGATTCGCCCACTTTTACGCCCACCTTCTATACAAAGTAAAAATGAAATTTTGACCTACGGCATTGTTTTTTGCCAGATAGCATTTTTAATCACTCACAATAATTTTTGTGAAATTTAAAAAATATCCGCCCACTTTTACGCCCATTTCCTATACAACTTTTATTGAAAAATTGGCAGAACACCCTGGATTTTTAATGCATCAACTCAATTTGCACAAAAAATAAATATTGTTATTGTAGAATGGGCTCCTGGAAATATGTACCTCATCCGCCCACTTATACGCCCATCTTCCATAGCAAAAACATGAATAAGTAATTAAAGCATAATTTTTAACATCATTATCGTACTTCAATTTCTTGATTTGCAGTTTTGAGCGAAATCTATTTATAAATGGGTCTGAAGACAATAAACCATTATGTATAACGTCTTTATTAGTGGCTAAACGTCCAATTATTTGCGAATGATTGTGATCTATAGGCTGTATATTCTTTATTTCTGGCTTCCTCCGACAGCATACCTGAAACAATTACTTGCGAATGAAAGAAAGTAAACTTGAAATCATTGAATAAGAGCCTTTAGATAAAGACAAACCTATTGGCAGAATAGCTTTTGCTATAATTTTGCTACCATGTACCAAAATTGTATGCACAGTTACGGACATTAAGTACCAGACACAGAGATTAACAAACAACTTGGCAGTATCCATGCAATATATATATGAAAATTGTAGTGTTGATCGCTGCATTACAATTTCTTACGACCAAAATAATTTTAAATCTGTGTATTAACTCTTCTTTTATGTCAATTACATCTGCGGTTTTGGCTGGATTTTCGAAAAACCTTCTTGTTTCACTGCGTTCACATTTATGGCCAGTGTCAACTTTAATCTCTTCTGAATTTCAGCTATTGACTAAAATGTTTATTACATTATGTAATAATTTTAACAGTAAATAATTATGGCAACAACAGCATGCATAAACGAAAATTAATGTTTTGTTAATTTATCACTTTATAGATTTTACTGTTTTTTTTTTTTGCTTTTAGAAGGGAGCTTTTGGCTGAGACTTCAAGCTGTAATTTGACATATTTTGTTAAACAGCGCTCCACAAAGATGCAGTCGACTAAATTTGATAAACATTAAAATTTTGATGTTGTTTACATTTTGTTCTATGAAATCTTTTATATGGCAATTTTTCAAACTTTTTCTAATGTAAGTCTCATCGATGATAGTCGTCATTTACGAAAATGTACAACAAAGTCAAATAATAAGTTTACTGTGATTGTACCAAAAGATTGAATATACAATAAGTTTGTATGCCATTTTAAACAAGCGAACATATATAAACTTCAAGCGTATCTGTCCAAACAAAAAAAAAAAAAAAATATCAGTCTAATATTACGGAATCATAATATTCAAATATCTGACAAGAAAATACCAAACAATCATCCAAATCGATGAACATAAAAAATTGAATTTCGGCCACTATTTAACCAATGTGCGATGTGAGTATAAAAATTTTTATTCGTTTTTAATCAAATATTTAAAAATACCTTTACAAATTATTCAACAATGTATTTGCATCATATTGAAGCAATTTGAAATCTTCTCAATTTCAATAATGTTAGCAATTACCTTGAAGTCTTATTTAGTGTAACGCTTACTTTGTTAACATACTAATCAAACACAATAATACTTTTCTTTATACAATTACTAAACACTTTGGAAAAAATATATTAATAAGAACTGCTGCTGGTAGCAACATATTTCTTTTTTAACACATGGCTTCAAGAACAATAACAAAATATTCAATATTTTATTGAATATTGCTGCAAACAACAACAATGAATGTCTGTTAATAAAGAAGGTTTTACGAAAATAAGAACTGGTTTTGGGATTAACTTTAAACCACAACGGTAAATATTTACATAAGTTGTATAAAATTAAGAGTAAAATGCGAACACCGATTGGTAAGGGAATGTTAAACAAAGAGAGGAAACGTTTTAAACAAAACAGAAGAACTTATTTAATGACTTTCAAGTTATGACATTAGAGAATTCGTGTAACGATTGTCTGGTCACAGAAACAATTCCGCAGAAGCTTTGAAGTAAATTTCTAGTCACGGCAAATGTACAAGAAAAAGCATCTACTAATTCTTTACTCACGAAAATGACACAGTAGCGTTCTTTTAGTGATTTTTTAGTCACTAAGACAACCCGTAGTTTGTGAGCATTAAGAATCACCAGTAAAAATGTTTGTACCTATTAAAGGTGTTGGTGAAGTTTTGATTGCTTAGTGTAGAACCGGTTGTTAATCTAGAATTATTTTTACTGAGTTTTTGGCTTTTGATGCAACAATACGTAGGAAATGTAATCACTCTCTTCTATTTATGGATCGATAATATTGAATTATAATGTAACTCTTTTAAAACCATGCCTATCTATATCTATAATGATAAAGAATATGCATTTTTTATGGGCTTAGAAGTGAATTTTGTAGAAATTATTAATGGTACGATAAATTTATTTGTATACACATCCTTTTCACCCATGAAGAAGAATATAAAAAATTACAAAAACATAAAAATTATGGACGAGTTGTAGTCTTCTTGTAAAAGTGTTACAATTTTTGACATCCCGGCCTTACTAGTGATTCCTAATTTCTTTTCACAATACTCCTCAGGGACAATAAGTTTTTATAAATGTGATTTCATCACACGAGCTCAAGATAAATTCAGGGGTACCAGACTTTAAACTCTGTTTGCGTTCGACCGAAGGTAGTGTATTACTTGTAAATTTAGAAATCAGAAGATCTTGATATTCTTTGCATGAAAATTCAGTATGATGTTCAATATTTAATCTTCTTTTAAATTTTTTAAGTCTCAAAAGGAGCTTTCAAGTGCCTCGGTTTTTTAAACCAGAAGCTCTTGATATTCTTAGGGTGAAAATTCAGTGTGATGTTTGATATTTAATCTTGTTTTACATTTTTCAAGTTTCAAAAGGCGCTTTCTAGTGCCTCGGTTTTTTTGAAACGGTGTAAAAAATATTTAACTTCATCTGATCTCCTTGCTACTTATACCACCTAAATCCATTTAAAAATGGAATACAACTCTCATGTATAGGCCGGTGCTTCAAAATCTGTACTTGAGTTAATCGACCTCGTGTAGGAGAGGGCGATGAGCCTCATGGGTAACAGTAGAGTATCCAAATCTTTTGACTCTCATGAACATTGACATAATCTGAGTTATATCTCGCTACTTTATCGATACTACAATGGAATGTATTTTAATGAGATTAGAGAATTCTTTCCTGATATTTGCATGTTTTTGCATACAATACACTCTTCATTGAGAGCTCATCTATTTGTGGTAGATTGGCCAATGAACCGCGCTATGCATTACAGACAGTTATTTTTTTTTAGCGGAACAGTTCGTATGTGGAATTATTTCCTGCAGTGGTCTTTTCTGTCACTTTTAATTTAGGAAAGTTCAAATCGAACACTACTTCCTTTTATAATCCTTCCAAAAATTAATTTTCTAGTTTAAGTAAAAAGCATTGCTTAAGTAGGGGTCATCTCTTAAGTGCTGGTTCGACATAAAAAATATCATTGTTTTGTTAAATAAAATTTCTAACATTTAGAAAAATAATTGTAAAATCTCCTGTCATTTAAAAAGTTTAAATTTACAGTTTCTGGAAAGATGTTTTATTTCATTTCAAACCCGAGAGGCAGAGGTTCATCGAACATAAAATGAAAATTGTAGTACACAATTTCTTTTAACTTCAATCGACTATTTATAACGGTTAAAAGGAAAAGTCCATTTACATTAAATTACATCAAGGATGGGGACACCCTATAATTTTTTATTTTAGATGTTTATAATTTTTGTTAAAGCAGACGTACTTATACACGTTATGCATAAATTTCAATTGTTTGGCCGTAAGTTCAAAAGTGAGGGCCATATAAAATAAATATCGTCAGATTTATGGACACCCTTTAGTTTTTATAGTTTGAATATTACTTACTATTCTAAACGACTTTTTAAAAATTTTATATGACTTTAAAAACGGTTTGAAGGATAGAACTGTATAAATTAAATAATATCTCCTATGGCGACACCCTGTAATTATCAGTTTAGAATATTTTACTTGAAATAAATTTTGTAAATTTCAAGAATCTGCCTTTAACAGTTCAAAACATAGGGCACCTCTTAATATTTACATCATTTTTTATAACTTTATGTTATTGGGAGCTCTAGTGATACCAGCTTTATCCAATTTTTTATGCGTGACCCTTAAGTAGACACTTCATGAAATCAATCTGTCGTCATCACTTTCCAATAAGAAAAACTCAAAATCGAGTCGGAAATGACTGAGTTGTATAGGCACATATATAAAAGGAAAATCAGACGAATTGATCGCCTGCCACTTTTGTGAGGTTGGCCAAAGAAGAGATTTTTTGTTTTTAGAAAAAATTTTTTTTACATACTGAAAGTATTTTTGTAAAAAAAATTCCAAAATGTTTGTTTTAAAATATGTTTAATGACAGGTTTTCCATTCAGATTTGTCCTTAAATACTTTCAAATATAATTGTGACATGTCATATTTCAACTAATGCAACTTATTACTATTTTGTGGAAGTTTTCATTTTCCTACAAATAAACTATGCTTTGAAATGTTACATTTTATTACTTTCATATTTATTTTATATTCATTTTTTACAAACACTTTAGTTTTCACTTTAAATTTCAGAATAAATGAAAGGCTTTTTTTATCGGTTGTACTATTTGACATTTTCTGTGATATGTTATCAACGATTTCGCTTAATAATAATTAAACTGTAAAAAAAGTAAAATCCCTTTGACTGTCATTTGCAGAAAATGAAATTTATGGTAAAATACTGTCAAATCATTTATGCATTTTAAGGACAAATTTAACAAACATAAATGTATGCAAACATGCATAAAAACATACATGTGTATGTACATACACATACTCGTATACATATTTATTTGTAAATACCTACTTCTTATTTAAACTACAATCGATTAAATATTACACAGCATTTATTAAACATTATAAAATTAAAAGGGAAAATAAATTAATATATTTAATGATGATTTAAACTTTAAAAAATCATCGGAAATGATATAGACTTTATTAAATAAAAAAAAGGAAAGATATCATTACAAACATTTTGAAAAAAAAAATTTTTTTCATAACAATATCATTATTTTCTTTACTTACTTTCCTTTAGTTCAGCAAATATAATGCGTATGTCATACTGAATCATGCGAAAAACCCCGCTCATATACATGCAGGCACAAACAAAAAATCCATCCACAAAACTAAAAGTGAAAACTGTCATCGCACCGGAAAATGTTAAGATGAGATATGTCACCGGATAATATGGATAATTCACAAACATTTCCGGTATTCTGGCAAAGTGAAAAAAAAAAAAAAATTAGAAATATTGAAACAATTGTCTTTTTAAATCAATTTTTGAATCATTAAATCAGGATATTTAAGTCTTTTAAATTTCAAAAGTGATACCTAAGAAATCCAAGAAATATTTATATATTGTAAAGTTGTGATTATGTATTCAAGCCGTTTATTTTGAAAGTGACATAAGTCACATTTTCAAAAGAAAAAAATGTAAATGTAAAGCTTTGCACGGTTTTATGTTGACCGAAGTTTTTCTTAAAGAAAAATAAGCATTCTGAGATAACAAGCGCAAGTATTCATTTCAAATCTCTGAAACACAAACCTTAAAATATGTGCATTGGTTTAACGTGACTTATGCTATTTTTAAAACAAACGGCTCATTTTTAAAAAGAAATTAAAGATTCCGAGAAAGAAAAACACAAACGTAGTGTTGGCAAAAAATTTATTATTTAGCAAAGAAATATAGCTTAATACAAATAAAATTGTTCTGTAGAGAAATTTACCCTTTAACACAAATGGAAATAATATCGAGATTTTTATCTATTTTCAGGTTTTTATCTATTACGTAAAAAAGGGGCAAATAAAAAACCCCAAAGAAAGCAGGCACACTAGTTAAATTTTATGTTTACACTTGTGCGTTGAATTATAAAAATAATAGTGTCATTAACGTTTATTCCAAACTACAGACTCGATGGCAAAATTGTGTATCTTATGATCGCAAAGAGGTTTAAAGCCGCCAAGAAATTTTAACCTTTGATCATCTCATTAGAGCATAGAGTGCTATAGGATAGCAAAGACGACCATCTCATCTACGCAAAACCTATAACATTTTGCCATTTCATAATATTTTTCCCCTTTTTTCCAACCTTAGTCAAAAATTAAACGAATCTATGTTTGATCTGTTTCTATTTAAAAGAAAGCTAAATGGCAAAACTGACCGTTTTGAATTTCTGAAACCGTTTCACTTACTTGCAGTTGAATGGAAACAGGTTCATTTAATTTAATTTTTATAAAGAGAAACTATTTATTTTTTATTTTAATAAAGACGAACTATTTATTTGGAAGAAAATTTTACGTAAGACTGGCTTATACAAATTTTTTTGAAGAATCTCAATTGCTTTCACGAATTGCTAAAGTTCCTTTTTCTCTTAAGCTTTAACGCTCATAAAACCTTAAGCAGTGTGCTTTCGCACAGGCGTAGGGCTGAATATGCTACCTCATCTGTAATTATAGGTGATATAGATATTAAGGAATCAGAATAATCAATGCGTTGTTTGTTGGAACAAGCATATTTTTTATGCAGCAAAAGATGCTTTCAAGTGCCTAGGTTTTCTGAAACAGTGTAAAAAAAACTTGACTCCATTTGATCTCCCTGCTATCTATGTCACCTTTATTAGACCGAAATAGAATGGCCGGTACTCTTAAGTCTATTTTGGAGTTACTCCACCGCGCAAGAGAGAGCGAATTATGTACTTTTATGAAATTAGGGAATTTGTTTCTGAAAACCGTAATTTCGTACGCGTAGTGCGCTCTGCATCAAGAGCGCATTATTTTGTGGTCGATTGGCCAGTGAATCGCACTACTCATTACAAAGAAAATTCGATTTTAGCTGAACAATTCGTATGTACAATAAACTCTCTGCAGAGGTCTTTCCTGTCACTTTCAATGTGCAAAGGTTTAAAGCACTATTCCTAGGGTCATCCCCTGAGTGCTAGTCCTAAAAAAAATTTGTTTTCTCTCTCTCTCTCTCTCTTTCTCACCCTAAAGATTTTAAATGATGCAGGGCAAAATTTTCAGAGCCATTAACCCGTGAAATCTTACCAACCCCCATTTTTTCACTTGACGTTTTTTTATTTTTTTATTTTTAATCGCTCCCTGTATATTTATTTTTTTGATTGGGATTCCTTAACTAAACTAGATTTGTTTTAAATTATATGGAAAAATAAGAGGCAGCCATGGTATTTTTCCGCTCCCTCAAAGGATGTGGAAGCTCCCTCTAGCTTATCAAGTGCCTTGGCAAAGTTAATTTTAACCTGAACATGGACGGACATCGCTCAATCGAATTTGCTATGGATAAGAAGTCAGTATATATATAATCTACGGGGTCGGAAGTGGATATTGTTGGAATTACAAATGAAATAAAATCTTAGAGAAACCCATTTTCTACCTGCGCTGAAGGGTATAAAAAAAGAAGCAGAAAAGAGTTTTTAAAGACTCTTCCCAGCAAGAAATGAGTGAGGTAAACTTATACATACACAATTATCTATTAACCCATTTGCAATAATTTTATACTGAAACAGCGTTGCCATTGTACGGATTTTCGTATTAAATTTAAATGAATTTTTTGTTTGTTAATGAAATCAAAGTTTTTACTCAAACTTGATTAGCAAAGTTCAAAATCTAGTTTATAGAAAGTTTTGTAATTAAATCTGTTTCAAAAATCAAGCAAAATTTTCATTATATTTTTTGTATATATATTTGTAAGTATACAAATGTTTCCATCAAGGTTTTCATTTTCCCTTTAAGAATATGATAGAAACATTGTTCTACGCAGTGATGGATATTTCCATCATCAGTGATTGTAATTTGATAGATCAAATGATGGTCACTGTTCTTGTAGGGTTATTACTGCTAAAATACGTAACCGATATAAAATATATAGTGTGTGCCAATCTGTCAATAAATATTCTTAATCCGGCATATTTTATCTATTGCAAAAGTACATGACAACTGATTAAAGAAATAAACAAGTTTCATTTAAAAATCTTGTACGTTTTTAAAATGGCAATGAATAAAATAATTTATTTATTGTTATAAAACTATAATTGTAATAATTGAGTTATTTAATATTTTTTATCATTTTATACTTACGCAATATTAAATGGTAAAGCATTGATGACATCTTGACCTCGAAAATATCTTATCATATTTTCCACCAAAGGTCTTGCATTAAAAAACATGTTTGTAAAACTTCCACTGATTAGCAAAATAAAACTAAAGATGCTTGACACTGAGGACAACTTTTGTACAATTTTCATTTTCTCTTGGCTGTGTTGTTCTATGTTTGTTGGAAAACCATTAGCCAACAACATTGATTATGATTAAAAACAAAAGGCAAAAAAAATTTATTATTACGAAATAAGTAATCATTTGTTATGTTGGAAGTAGAATGTTGAATGTAAAATTATACAATGACCAAAATGTAATTAAAATATAATTAGTTAATTATACAACAGTCAAGTCTTAAATACTACTTGTGTACGTTGAGATAAAATTAAATTTTATGAAATATATCAGGTATCTGTCTGCATTAGTGCTGTTGTGTATGTAGTCATTTTTACTTAAGATACTTAAGCTACTGACCTGCCATTAACATGTTGCGTATTCGTTGTAGTATTGCATACCAGCGATGATTAAAACCAAAGAATATTAACATCTTAAATAGGGATATGGCCTTTGTAACAGCAGGACAAAAGGCCTCCAGGGCATCAACTAAATCATTTAAATACATAAAACCATAGAGATTTTCACCAACCGCACCCAATGCCACCACAAAGACATTGAAACCAAAGAATAGTAATTTAATGAGAGAACGTTTACGTTGAGGCCAAATGCCGCATAAAATACCGGATATACGTGGTATGCGCATAAAACTTTTTCTTATTGGTACAGATGGCCGTAGAAAATCAAACATGATAAATAAATATTTGTTAAAACAAGTACGAGGACTTTATATATTTTTTATAGTGTTTTTCTTTATTCTTGTTGTTGTTGGTTTTTTTTTACTTTGGCTTATTTGCTTGCATATAAAAGTTTATTAGTTTTTTATAGTCTGGAGTTTTTAAATTTAGATTTAAGCTGCTGTTGATTTTGACTATTTTTTTAAAATTAAAATACACTGAGATGTTGGTCTTACGTTGATACAGTGTTTTAAAATTGTGATTTTAATGTAAGAAAAACTGAAATGTGAAAAAATATAAAAAAATTTAGAGAGAGTTTTTGTGTTTCCTCTGTGTTCTGCACAACTACTCAACAATGAAAATTAAAGGCTGACTGAACTTGAACTCCTTCGGATAGAACAATTAAATTTCTTTGGTTTACTTCCAGATTAGTGTCGTCACACATTCCTCAACTGGTTCTTCTAACATTTCCTCTTTTGTTTTTATTTCTTAGGCATTGCAAAATCCCTCAACTAATTTGGAGAGATCTTCATACTCCTCTAGTATTTATTCTTGACTAGTGCCACACCTTTCTAGAGTCATTGTCTGTTTTGCTCTCTTAAAACGCACTTTTTAAATTTTTCTCTCAAAGCTCTACTTTTGCAGGTTCATAATTCAATATTATTAATTTTATCAATATTCTTTATAAATATTCTTTGTAAAGATTAAAAGTAATATTTTTTTCTTTTACGTCTTCCCACTATTAAAGGAGTCGAATGAGTTGTCAGTCTCTAAAAATTTCATGGAAACTTGCTTAGTTCTTTAGATTATTTTTTACCAAAATCTTAAAGCCAGTTCTACAAGTACAAAAAAATATTGCCCCGATTTCTTGCAGCTGGCGAGCACAACGTGAGAAACACATACCAAATATTATTACACAAATATGAAACACCAGCACTGATGATATTTTAAAGAAAGAAGAAACATAGACAAGCAAAGTTTTGGCTTTCTGATGTCTAAAATATTTTATATTAAATAGAACCTGCTAAATTACTTTAATTGCCTGCAGTCAATTGCAAACATTTTTTAAAATCCAAAAGTATTTCAGTGCTCTTTGCTGAAAAAGATATGGTTTCCTTTATTCTTGATTTGAATAAAAATCTCATATTTACTGGCCGACATACAGGCCAAACTCGGTGACACATCATGATGTCGAACGTCTGCTAATTAAAAAAAGTGCAAAAAAGTTACGATTTTACATATTTCCTCAACTTAAAAACAGACTGAAAAAAACCATACAAAACAGCTGAGGTAATAACTACTTTTAGAAGGACTTGACAATTTCTTCATCTCGATTTTTTATTATGGCAAGCAAGTAGTAATCTTAAGTCTTATTCGAGCCTTGTGTGGTGGGTGGGCACGAAATGACGGTGGAAAACGAAATTTTTAAAAATTTCATGATCTTTCACCGATTTACTAACCTAGAGGACCATTTGTAAGTGTTAAAGCAGCAGTGCCCCGTCTAGACAATTCTTATGGAGAGAGCTATAGATTTTTGAAATTCTATAAGAAAGAAGATTTTTCCAAATTTGTTTTGGGGATGGCCTAGATCTCCCCAGACAGGGCTATGTATCCAAAAGATTCCTACCTACAGGTTTCATCTTCGAGATGCTAAAAAGGCAGTTGTTGATTTAAACTCTAAGAAAGCTTCTGCAAATAATAAAATTGAAAAAATTTCCTCACTTATTTTCCGGACCATCTTGCGCTTCGAGTAATTCCCTGCACAATGGATTATGACACCGAAACCAAAAAAAAAAAAAAATCCCACAAACCAAAAAAAGAAAAAAAAGAACAATTTGAACCCGACTTTGGCCGGAAAAGGGTTCAGAGCTGTAAAGTTGAATTTAGAAAAAATTATTAAGAATTTAAAAAATAAGAAAATAAGAAACACGAAAAGGGAAAATGTTGGAGCTCGCCCATATTTTCGGAGTTAGCGTCCTTTGAACTTTTTATACAAAAGTTCGATTGTGCACCATATTTTTTAAGATATCTATATGGAAATCATTTAGAAGCTTTCCAAGGATCTTTCACAAAATGCTTAATTAAAAAAAAAATTGCTTAACCCACTAAGATAATTTTTTTCTTGTATTTTAATTCTCTGTCATTACAATATTTGTTTTTTCACTTCTTATTTGTTTGCTATTCAACCTGTTTTTAAGTAAAATTCCTGCAATTTCCGCTCTTTTATTAAATTTATAAATCTTTCATATTTAAACAAAATTCTTTTCAAAAATAATTTATTTAAATCACTTCCTTCAAAACACCGTGCATATTTAAAATGATGGCGTTTTTTTCTTTTTGTGTACAAAAAATCAAGTTGCCTTTTGTGTTCAACTTAAGCTGCGGCTGTTGCCACTATTTGATGTTTGTGATGCTTGTGCTACCGAATATTTCCAACAACTGGATTCTATTATGTCGAAACAATGAAACTAGTTTCATTAGTCAGCTTAGATTGTGGCATTTTATACTGCGGCACATTTTGAACTTTTGTTTTTTGTTCTAAGTTTTTGTTTTTTGTCGTATTTTTTTAGTTGTATTAGTTTTTTGTTTCTTTTCTAAAAACAATATTAGCATAAGCAGCATTTGTTTACTGACATGTATTCATGTTATAAAAGAAAATAGTTGTGGAAAAGAATTTAAATGGTGTTCTTTAAAAAAGTATTATTTTGGTTAAGATAAGAAAGTTGTAAAAAAATATTTTTTTTAAAAAAAACTTTAAATTTTAGATGTTGTCATGTGAAAAATTTCTCATTTACGTTAATGAAACGAAAGTGTTCCATATCAAAGAGGTACAAGAAATATTTATACATATGTTATCATCATGTGTGCTTTTATATATTAAATATCTGCGGCAAATCCAACGTTTTATCACAAATAATAAGACAGGGTGAGATAAGAAAGTGTATAACATCTCCTTGATTTTAACTGTTGAATATTCTTGATTTTTGGGGTTCTTCTGTTAGTTTTCTAAGGGAAGAATATTATTTTATTTTTAAATATATAATAATTTATAAATATAAAAAATATTTTTTTTAATGTTAAGAAGAAGATGGTAATAAACAGAATTTTAAAAAAATTTCATGTTGCCACAAAATTATTTTCTTTCAGTTCAAGTAATCTCGTAATACATCTGTTATTTTTTCCCCTTGAAACATTAATATATTTTTCATGAAATTATAATTTTTTTGAAGACTATTTTTCAAAAACGGGGAAAAAAATTTTAAATCAGTTTTGTAGAAAATATTATTATCAATCTTATGTTTTGAAATTTAAAAGTTTTAGAGAAATTTATACAGCTAATGGATAAATTGAAAAAATATTGTTACGAACATAAGATCTGGCAACGCCTGTTGTTGTGGTCCGTATGTGCGTGGTAAGAAAACAGAAGGTGAAAAAGTTACTTCCACCACCATTGGGTATGTGCATTAAATATTACGACAATTAGCTAACACAAGTTGAGCAACCTCAATGACTGCGATGGAAGAAGATCGTGAGTTCGAGCCCATCTTCAGACATGACTACAGGGGAAGACTAATAATTGTGTAAGGCAATTTAAAATTAAGAAACTGCAGTACAAAGCTGCCGGAAAGAGAAAGACAACTATTGTGTGAAGCCATGGCTAGATAATTTAGTGAAGACATCTATTAAAAAAAAGCAGTAGTAGATAGTTGTCAGGAGGACCTTCATAATAAAGAGAAGAGTTCTAGCTGGTTAGTGGAAGGAAGTAGCAAAATGATTACAGTGTACGGCAGATGTTAAGTTGTGGCTATTGGATTAGTAAGGATGACTGGCTCAGATGTAAAGCAAGATGGAGAGATCTGTGTTATGGTTAAGGTTACTAAACAAGGCATCAAGTAGTTCATGTCTCGCCGGAGTAACACAGTAGTGTAGCGTGGATGGCTGCATTTGCAACAATGCATGTTTAGTAAATACGATACCATAGGATCCTAAAGACGGGTAGGAGCAGGATCTTGTATGTAGCCAGATAGAGCCATAAGAAGTTAAGAAAATAACGAATTTATAATGTGCCACAGTGGTACTTTCAATCAAAAGAATCCGTATGTTTATCAAAAAAGGGATAAACGTAACAATATAATGGCTGACTTACTAAAAAACCACAATTCCCAGAAATGTTTTAAAAATGCCCAAAAATAGGATTTATGAGTTTTTATTGCTTAATTTATTATAAAAGAAGAAGCTTAGGAAGAAATTCCAATTGCATTGTAAGCAAGACGTTTTTGGACCAGTGAAAACAAGTCTCAGTCTTTTAAATCCATTTAATCTATGAGAGAGACAATCTATTAAAAAATATGGAATTAATTAAAATTTTGAATTTAATTCTTCTACATAACATTTTGTACAAAAATAGCTTTGAAAGCAGTATTTTCCGTTATAACTTTTTAAGTGACCAACAAGTGAGTGATGTAACTTTTTTGGCCCAAAATTAATTTTTTTTTAACTTATAATTTTTTTTTAACTCTTGGCCTAGAAAAGATTTTTAAACGATTTCTTTCTTGTGCATCAAAAAAAAAAAAAATATTTCAGTAAAATTTGGAAGAATCTTAGCTTCAGTAGAAATAAAAAGCTAACCAAGAAAGGGCAAAAAATTAAATTTTTATTTTAAAAGTTGAACATTTTCTAAACCGTTAAATGCAAAGGTTAATCGCCGGAATTTAAAATTTTTACAGTCCGTGGAACAATAAGAATTTGGGAATGTTTTTGTTTTTGATTCTCTTGGCAGGTGCATTTTAAAGCCTCCCGGCACCGGTTCTTCAAATGGTGTAACGTCCAAATTAAAGACTTTAACTTGACCTTACTTCGGCTGCTTAAATTTAACCAAATATGGCGATTAAAATTTGCAATATTTAAATTTTTTAAAATTCCCCACTAAGCGCTGGTCGCATAATTAAAACAATCTTGGTTCAAATTCTGTTTTAATTTTTGCTAGACACACTGTTTTTTTTAAATAACACCTCTTATTGAAACTCACGCTGCTTGTGGTAAAGTTTTTTTATATTTTTCTTTTGTTTAATTCCATTTCAACTCCTTAAATTTTAATTGTGGCTCACCATAACTTTTGTTTTGATAAATATGAGTTTCTTTTTCTGTGGGCGTTATTTCATAACATTTTAATTATTGTTTAACAAAAATTAAAACTCTTAGCAGCAAAAAGAACAATTTAAAATTAAAAAGTTTTTAATTGTTTTTTTTTATTTTTAATATTTTTTTTCGATTCATAAACGATTTATTTGCGTCAGATGTAACTGTTATAAAATTTATTGTGAGTTTGGTAATTAACAATCTGTTTATTTAGAATTTAAAATTTTATTTACTCTTTACATAAGTTTTTCTTTAAATTATAAATATGTTTTGAGTAGAATACGCCACTAAATCGTGCTACACTTTATCTAGAAATTTATTTCCATTTTTTTTCAAACTAAAAAATATAAAATTTTATTATATAAAATTGCGACTTTTTATTACAGCAACTTTTTTTTAGTTTTATTCGTGTATAATCTGGATTTTTTTATTTTTTATATTTTGGGAAGTATTACTTCTATGACAAAAGAAAAAGGAATAAATATTAATACAATTAATTAATAACTTTACTTTTTCAGTGAAGAGTTGTTTATGTATAAATATTTACTTAAATTTCCTAGACAACCTTCAGAATGAAAAACTTGATTATTTATAAAATATTTAAAACTTAACTTTGGAAGAAATACAGATTTCGCTTCTTCTTCTTACTTATGGGCCAAGACACTTTAAGCCCCTTAATTTATTCTCAATTTTGTAAAAAAAAAAATTAAAAAAAAATATTTGCAAATTTTTACAAGGAGTTTAGTGGAGGATTTATAATTTATAAGTATATTTACAATTTGTCTTTTATAAATAATAAATATATATTTATTTTAAATGAAAATTTAAAACAAGTTCAACTTGCCTAGATTTCTAAGAAAGCTAAAAGCTTTAAAGCTGATTTTTTTCTTAAGCTGCTGTAACGTAAGCATGACTTTTTAAATTTAAGCCAGTAGCTTCGATAAAGGCTTAGATTATTCAACCATATTCTGCGTTTCGATTAAGTCTCCTCATTCAGTTCCGTTGCGATCGTAAATTGGTATTCTTAAGAAAAACGGAATCGAATGAAAAAGAAGAAGATAACAATGTTTACAAAATAATTAGCATCACTGTGGAAAGGAAATAAGCAAGTTTGTTATCATGTTCATAAACAAATATCAAATTTAATACAAAAAGTTATATATTTACATAGTTAAAAATAATTCCTTAAAGTTAATTAAAAAATTGTTAAATAAAATAAAAAATTTAAAACAAAAAAAAAAAATAAAAAAACAAAAATTGGTTGTTTATGGCAACTAATTTTTGCGCTGGCATTTTTTGTTGGAGGACCTAGTGCATTAAGGATTCCTGTAACTTCCTCTCAGAACGCTGCTACTTCTTCTTTGATCGCTGGTAGTATTCGCATGTAATGGCTGCTCTGGATGCTATTAGATCTGCAAGTTTTTCATACTGCTCTGGTGTTGTTGTTTTTGACCCGTAATACATAAAAAAACACATCATATTCGGGTATAAAAATTAACAATTTAAAACAAAAGAAAATGTATTTAATTAAATAAATAAATTAGTTAAAAATAATTTTTAGTGTTTTCTAAAACCGTTTCTGAACATTTTATCTCATTTTCCACTCACATTTTTTTAATTTTTAACTTTTTAACTAAAAAACACAAATAAGGAGAACCCCTCCGTTAACAAAAAAAAAAAAAAAAAAAAAAAAAAAACAACTAAGAAAAATGGAGCTCCGATCGTAATGTAGAATACATACAAGCGAAAGAAACTGAGCTGAATCGAAACGCAGAACACCAAAGTTGTAAGGCAGAGATAATTTCAATTCGAATCGAAACGCAGAAAAGGGTTGATTATAATGAAGGAAGGAATCAGAGTTGTTTGCTTAATTTGTCGGTCAATTCGCGACCCTCTGCACTTCACAAACTAATTTCAAGCAATAGATTTGTAATCTGCAATACCTATTGTATTAAGTGCTTATACTTGCATTTGCTTTTGACTGCAGTGATTGTCGCAGTGACTGCTAACTGTCGGCCTTCTTCTGCAATGCATATCTGTTCGTGGCCATAAGCCTTATGAAGCCAGCCATTGACATTCACACATTATATGTGATACCGTTTAAGCCTTTTCCATACAAAATATATGAATATCATCCATCTACTTCGATTTAATTTTTTTTTAATCTTAAAGCATATTTTGAGGAAGATAAGTTGAATATAAATTTGTTGAAGGAACCCTGTAATGTCCATAGCAATGCAAGACACCTGTTTCAACAGCCTAATAGGCTAATGGATAATTAAAGTTTTGTATCCTGGTGCGATATGGCGTACAAACAGTATCTATGATTAATGTCTGTTCACCGAATCGTACTGTAGTAATGATAACCAGGTGTTTGGGATCATTCCAGCATACCCTTCTTAGTAGACATCAAGATGCTTCCGTCAGTGGAGGTGGAAAAACTGGCCAGCATCTGCAAAGAAAAATATTGTTAGTCACTCCTGGAGCATATTGCGGGGTGGCACAGCCGATAACTATAGAAGACCACAATTGTTGAAATTGGTAAAAAGAAGGTAGAGCCCACTTTTGTTAATGCACGTAAGGCAAAGGTAATCGATATCACTCTTTTGATCAGTCAATGTGCTAGAAAGACTTCAAGAACTTAAGTTCGCAGTCATATTTACCATGTCTGAACACAGAGCTGTGCAGCTAGAGATTCTGTATGATAGCAGACCTAGAAAGATTCACAGACGTATGAGAATACACACTTAATTATACTTGCGAAATCTGACGAACAAATATAATACACGTTTTTTAACTTTTCAGTATAATAATGAATGCAGGAAACAAATGTTCAAATAAGCGTTTTTATAGTGATGGCCTATTCTTAAATATGAACTAAAAATCCCCAAACCATTTCTTCAGTTTTAAATGTATAACTCAATCAAATCGATAGCTTGTAGTTTGTGGCTGATGTAATAGACTTTTACCATTCCGATACGTACGTGTGTGCCAGAGTTTTCTTATCATAAAAGAGTACATAATGTTTTGCCTCAAATCATGTCACTAGTTCTGTCTAATATTTGCTGGTGAACTTTTTACTCTATTTAAAATAAACCATATGAGTAATGCTACGTGCATCCTAAAGAAACTATTTCTATCTTTCAGTAAAAGAACCACCTAAACTATATCCTTCTTAAGGGTACGAACATGTGGAACAAAACACTGCTTTAAATTGTGGTGTTTTATATTTCGTTTATATATTAAATTCCTTAAAACTGTTTTACCAACCACCTGTTGAAAGTGTTCTAACACTTTGCAACTAAAAATACTTTTTTTAATTTAATTTTTATGAAATTAAGAATTGAATTGTGGATATTATAAATGGATTAAAATTTATTTTCGGCGTAAGTTCATTTTTGTTTTCTTTCTAAAAAATTTTAGAAAGAAAAATTATTTACTATTGTAAACAAATAAAAATTTTCGAATGTATTTTTGCTTCAGGCATTTTCAATTTCTTGAATTTCCATAAATATTTTTATTACGAATTTAAAAAAGTAAAGAAACAAAACACAAATAAAAAAGTCGGTTATTGTGTTTTCGAACATTCAAAACCACGCCGAAAATTTTTAAATCGTATGATTTTCAGAACAGCACCAAATCGTAGGCATGATTTTAAAACCGTTCGTGGCTTAAAATCACGTGATTTTCAGAACAGACCTTTATAATTCATTAATAACTTTCTTGGCTTAATCCAACCTTCAATCTGGGACGAAGTCAGCAAACTCACGACATTGTATGTGACAGTTTATATGAGTTGACGATTGATTTCCTTATGCAAAATTTGCCACTTTGATATAATAGTGATACCTCAAATTCTTATGCAAGGCCTACACGTTGCGATGTGTTGTATAACCTGAGAAAGTTGTACAGCAGATTGCAATGTTTGTAATGTAGTTGTATGAAGTTGGGTGTTGGTTGCACGAAAGAACAAAAAGTTTTGATTTTTTAGCAAGTTGTACAACTCGGTCGTAACGTTAGGGAACGTGTTGTTCAACATTATTCTATTTTACTTTTCATTTTCGTTGTGGCAACATAGCAAAACACAGCTCAAAAGTATTCTATACTTTTAAGGAAAGTTGATATAAAATGTCATACGCATATAATTCTTGTAAACTTTTGGTTCACTTTTTTTTAAGGCTTTCAAAAGTTTGTTGTAAGAATATTTTTTCTTTTCTATTAACCAGTGTTTTGACCACTTTCGCTTCTTTCTTAACTTTTGTTTTCATTCTTTTTTTTCTTAATCAAACATATATTATAACATACGCAACAATATCGAAAAACATCTTTAATGTAATCGCTTCTATAAAAAATTAAGCTGTGCTGCGCGATTGCACACAGGATGTTTAATTTGTAGACAAAACACCCGACTTGTTTCCTATTAAGGTTGTACAACACGTCGCAACGTGTATGGCTTGCAATATAAACTCACGCAACTTTCTTGTTATTAATAATTATTCTAAACTTATTAAAAATATTTTTTCATTACTTTATTGTAATAAAGTTTCACTTTAACCACAATTTACTGCGCTTCTACTTACATATATTTTTGTTTTAAGTATTTGATAAACTTGTTGGCAAAATAAAATTATAATTATAGTTTGAATTTGTTTATTAATTTGTATTTTTACCTCATAGTTATAAGTTTTTTAATTACTTTTACAACTTGTTAAAAAAAATTTGAAGAAAAATAAATGTGGGTGTTACTACTGCAATTTGTTATGTAAAACATTTTTGAAAGTTTTTATTTGTTGATTTTCACTTAGGTAGAAATATTTGTTTTATTTTTGTTTTTTCGGAGCTAAAGTTAAGTTGACTATATGTGAAAGGTTTTCCAAAATTTACACATAATTTATTTAATTTACACATGGCAGGAATCCCGTTTATATTTAAATTACTCAATTTTTATTAAATAAGTTTTTAAGATGGAGTCATATTTGAAATTAAATTTAACGAATTTTTTCGTCTTGTCTTCCTCTTCACACCCTATTTCTGCTATATTATTCATTTCAAAAGAAGGTTTCACATTTAACTTGCAGGCATTATTGCCAGAGCATTTCTTCTCTTAAAAACATAGTATGCCTTTTATCTAAAATCCACCCGCTTACACAATGATCTATTGCCGGAAGAAAAAATTGTTTGTGATGTGGAAGCTTCTGAGCGCACTCGATTAGTGCCAGAAAAATAGGTTTATGACGAAAACAAGCTAAATTATAAGATTTTATCCACTTTTTTTAATAACTCAAGAAATATGTTAAGCTACTGGAAATAGTTTCTCAAGAGCAAAACAAAAGTTTTTCACATGAGTTAAAATGAAATAGATTTCTGCATTGAAAGCATTGGTATATTTTAAACCATTACAGGATTAATGGCTGCTCTTTTCTAGTTGAAAAACGCCATCGATCCAATTTTATTATTTAAAGTTCAAGATCTAAGAAAAAAATTATGGGATTGATCAAATACTATACATCCATGTATCCAGGGAAAACTCAAGATAAGAGGCCAAGAGTTTTTATGCCAAAACAAAAACAATTTACGTTGGTCGACGACCTTGGGCACGAAAAATACATCTCTCAAAATTAGACTTGTGTATTTCATAAACGAACTAGTTTATTTAAACGATAACATCGATTTAACTAAGTAACCTAGTTCATACTTTTAAGTAAACCTAGTTCATTTTTTAACTATACTTTGTATTTGAACTACCAAACAAGATAAACTAGAATCCATGTCTTGTTTCTTGTTGTCCGAGATGAAATTAGTGCTGCCACGCATTTAATTTAACATTCGTTATGGTAATGCTACAGTATTGTTGCCATCATAGTTTAAAAAAAAAACATTTGAACTAAAAGAGCTTTGAACTAAAGAAAGCGTTTGAACTAGAATTTGAAAGTTGAACTAAGAGAGATTTTCAACTAAAGAGAGCCTTTGAACTAAATTTTGAACTAGTTCATTTTCAAACTTTGAACTTAAAAGGGCGATTACTAAATTGAACTATATGGCACAAGTCTACTCAAAATCATCGGTCCACACTTTCTTGTAAATAAAAAATATATATAGACACATTGTTGCGAAACTCTTGCTGATTTAGAAGAGAATTGGTGCTTGTAAATCTTTAAGAGTGCATTTACCAAGAATTTATCAATTCTTATCAAAACTATTAAGATTTGCAAAATAGTTATATTTTGTGTTTTAACATGAAAGGAATGCTGTTCTTTTTAATACCCTTAACCACAGATGGAGAAAGGTTATATCTAAGTTTGTCATGCCAATTGTAATTTCTACGATATTCATATTCGATCCCATAGAGAATATATATACTGAGTTCTTATGCATAGCTAGTCGATTGAGTAATGACCGTCCGTTCGTCAGTGTTGAAGTCAGCTTTGCTAAGGCACTAGATGAGCTAAAGAAAATGTAAAATTTAAATTGATCAGTACAACTCCTTCAAGGCAGCGGACAAGCCTCTGATTTTTCCATATTATTTGTAAAAAATTTTGTAACTTCAGTAAAAGAAAAGCAAATTTATGGGGCGTGGGAGAATTAGAAAGTTAGAAAAATATGTCAATTGAAGAAATTGCCGCTTGCCCATATTTTCTTAGTTATGGGCCTTTTGAACTTTTCGTAGAAAAGTACGATTGTGCACTATATCAATATTGGCATCATTTAAAAATGTATTACTGTGGGAAAAGCATATCCATATTTCATTAATGCTTTAGCTTATCAGTGGATTCTATCCAAATTTTATATAGAACAATTTAAAGTTTTAAATCTTAATTAATTAAATGCGAAATATATTAAATAATAAAGGTAATAGACAATAAAAACTCAAAACCTTTTATACAAAAACACAGTAACCATTGAGGAACCATTTTTATTTTTTATTTTATTTTTCTACATAGGGATTGCCATTGAAATCTATTCATATGCATTCAAGAGATTAATTGAAAACAGTTTTTACAAATAAGCAACATGCACATGCAAATACATTAGAGTGAAAATTGATTTTTTTTTTAATATTTTTTCGTTGTTAAACTACGCTAATTGGGCTCGATTTTCATAATTAATCTTTCAGGCCAATATCATGAGAATATCAAGAAATAATTATATTTAAAGGCATCAAGCACAATTAGCGTAGATTAATATAAAAACTAAAAAATAAAAATAAAAAATTATCATAAATTATATGTTCGTTAAAAACACTTTTATTTTTAGAGGCATTTGTTTAAAGTAAAATTTAAAATTGAAAATCACCATCTTGTGATAACTGCAAATCGCTTAAAACTTGCGAAGTTATTTGGCGACTTCAATATCGCAAGGATATACTGTAATAAAAGTTACGAATTTTACATAAAATTAACTTTAAAAGTACAATAAAATTATACAAAAATAAAAGTTATTATGTTCTGTTTTATTTTGAACAAAAATTTTTTTTATTGTTTTATATAATAAATTAAATTAAAGTGTTGTAAAAATTGCATTTTAAATATATTCTTTATTATCAGTTCGTTGCTTCGATCAAGGCGAATTAATTTAAACAGCTGGCATCATCGCGGCAGCTGACAATTTTTGCTTAATTTTGTTATTTGTGGAGAAGCTGTCAAAAGTAAATAATTTTTTATTGCAAAAGTTCGTTTGTTAATATTCTTTAAAACAGAATTGTAACAATTAAAAAAACAAAGTTTACTAAAAACCTTATTAAAAAGGATAAGAAAAAAGTGCAGTAATTAAATTTAAAGTTTATCATACACTTTATATTGTTATATTGTTGAAGCAGCGCTGCCACCTTATATGAATTCGCCTTACTGACGATTTTTTTAAAACCGCTTTTCTACTTAATGTTCGAACGTATAGTCGGTAATCAAATAAGATACTGATTATGGTATTAAATTAATTGGACTTATTCCGCCAGTAAATATAATACTGGTGTCATACCTTTCGGTGAAGACCGAGCGCTTTCTACATCGAAAGACATCATTTTCAAGTATCAAATCAGATACTGATTTAATAATCAGTATCTGTTGTGATACCTTTCGGTTAAGACCGTCGTCACTGGCTGTTTATTTGGTACGATTGGCGAGTGCTTGCGATGTAAAGATATCATTTTCAAGTCGCGTTTTGATTAGTACTGGTTAGATAGTGTTAGGTGTTTGTTGCATAGAAAGTGGCGGGTTCAGGTAGTTTTGTCCATTAGGATGGTGTCTATTTAAATGGTATTATGCAGGTAGATTGCCTGATATCTGCCATGTTTATTGAAGGTATAAAACTTTAATATTTCAGTCTTTTATTATTGGAAAGGTAAGTGTGACCATCTGTGGGTGTTTTGCGTTTGTAAGTTTGTTTTAATAGTTTTAGTGGTGTAAAAATTGTGTCGGAGGTCGTATTTACCTGTTCGTTAATAATATCTCCGTTAAACGTTCGTGTTTTGTATATTTCCATATTCTCAAGAATGTCCAGTCTTCGTCCTTTTTTACTAGGATGTATTAACGTCATACATTCATCTATTTCCCTTGGCTCGTGTTCATGTGTATTAAGGTGTATTGCGAAGTTAGAGTTTTCTCTTTTATATTATCGTATGTGTTCTGTGAACCTTGTTTTTAATGTTCGTCCAGTTTGTCCTGTGTATGTATGGTTGCAGGTGCAAGTATGTCTGTATAATCCGCTGGTGTTAAATTTATCGGTTATTTCTGTTGATGTCTTGAGACTGTTTCGTAGAGTATTGTTCTTCTTTAGCGCTGTCTGTAAACCTTCTCTCTGAAAAAGGTTAGTTAATCTATATATTTCTGGTCCTGTGTAAGTAAAAATGTGTCGTCGTGTTATATCGATTGTGTCCTTGTTTAAGTAGTTTGTCGATAGTAGTGCAGTTGTAACCGTTATTTTTAGCTATAGTGTAAATTGTATCGAGTTCTTTCTTATATATGTCTGGAGAAAGTGAAATATAAGTCTGTTGTTTAATTAATTTTTTTTTAATTGCATGCTTTTTTAAGAAACTAAACTGTGCAAGGAAGTTGCTGGGCATTTTTATTTTAATTTTTTCTTTTGTTTTTTTATGTTTTACACCGCAAATTTATAGGTTTTTGTTTTTCGCAAGCAAATCATAATTGCTGCAAGAAAAATTAACGTGTGTGAGCTCGGTATAGTTGTTCTCCCTCCAACTTTATCCAAACATAGCACACATTTTAAACCAAATTTAAAAATTATTGTAAAATTCCTCGGAGTGCAAGGCACCGATTGAATAAACTTAACCGGGCTTTTAAGTCCCCAATTGTTAGCTTCATACTTAATACTTCACGATAGCATTTTTCCCATCCCACCCAATATTTTTGGGATTTTGGGATATCTGACAAAAACCAAAGTATGACCAGCCTCATAAAAATGTACATGTCCGGGATGTTCTTCTCACACTTTTTCACTGCTGGCAAATGTAATTTTTATTCAGTCGATACAGCTGGTTTTTCAGAATATTTTATATCGGCTCCACTGTGCAACATCACAAAATATTATAAAAATAAACTTTGTTATTCAACTAATAAATGCGCTAAAAACTGTTTGAAATATTTAATGTTAACAACTCAATAAACAAATTACTTACCCTTCAATTAATATTCTCATTTTTTTATTTCCAAGTTGGACATAAAATAAAATAAAAAAAAAAACACTTTGTTTACTTTTGTGTTAAATTTCATAATTTTTTTTATTTATTCATTATCTTTTGTTTTGCGTGTTTTGTTTAAATTTATAATTGATTAAATTCATTTTTATTAGTTTTTACATAGTTTCATTATTATTATTATTTTAGTTTGTGTTTAATTTATTTATATTTAAAATTGAGTTTTTAAAATTACATTAATTTTAAACAATTAACAAACCTTTATAATTTATTTATGTTTGTTTTGTTTTTCACATACATGACCCTCTTAGATGGCATTAATTTTACTTTGAATAAAATGTTATATATTTTATATTACATTTAAAATTAAATTTATTTAATTTCTAATGCTGATGAAAAATAACACTGTGCTGCATTTAAAAAAAGTTATTCTACATGTGATCGGAAAACTTGAAGCAAGACGGAGCAGTGTTTTAACAAAACAAATTTTTTCTTACATAAACTCTCACATAAAAAAAAACAAAAATTGAAATTACAGGTTTGATTGACGTGAGTACATTTTTTTGTAAATTTTAGACATGTCTTAAATAAAATATAATTAAAATTATAAAGTTGGATTTTGGTAAAGTTTAAAAAATTATTTAAAGAATTAAAATCTCCTTCGTTTTAGTAAAATATTATAAATATTTTCACTTAAATTCTGCTTGAATTCTTAGTAAAGCAAAGACACCTTAAAATATATCTGTTTACAATATTATATTTCAGCTCTAAAGTTTGCAGTTATATTACTGAATTAGTGCAATTTAAAATTCTCATATTTTGTAGCACAGTGTAAATTTATATTATGGACAATTCAAAGATTAATGAATAAAATTACTATACAATTAATTTTATATTTATCAATTATTTTTTCTCTAAAGTTTTTTTTTTTTCATATTGCAGCTTAGCAAATTGTAGTTGAATGTCTAGCTTTAAATCTAAAATTTATTTTTAAGCCGGATGTTAGATTTTACATTTATAACATTTATAATTACATTTAAATTATTTACCTCTCCTTGCGTGTGTGTGTGTATGTGTGTCTGTGGCAATATTTGCAATAAATTTAATTCAGTTTAAATAATAAATAAATCAGCATTAATTTCTTATACAATTTCTTTGTACTATTTAACTTAAAATTATTTCTTTTCTATTTACAGCTTTGATATTTTAATTTTAATTCTTCTTATACATATATATTTGTTTACAATAATATATTCTTTAATGCCAACATACAAAAAATTGTTATAAAAAATTCACTTAGAAGAAAAAGCATAATTTTAAAAATGAAAAGGAAAAAAACAATATTCCGTACGGAAATGGCATAATTTTCAAAGCAAAACAAAAAAATGAAAATTTGCTGTTATTCTTATCAAACAAAAGCATCCCTAGAAAAATGAAAATAGAATGAAAAAAGAAAGAAAAAAAATTTTAATGTTGAATTCAAAATAACTGCTTTAGAATTAAAAGAATAAATGAAATGTAAGCAATTTAATATGCAAAAAAGAATAATTTTAAAGTCAAACACTTGTTGTATATTAAGACATTCTATGAAGATGTCTCATTCTATATAAAAGTAAAATTTGTCTGTTTAAGCAAAAGGTAAACATTTATGCTTAATTTAATATAACAATAGTTTGATGGTCTTTAATCTTCCTTAAAAATTATACTTTACAACTTGATTTTATGCTGAATTCTGATTTATTTAATTCTTTATAAATAGTGACACGTGCCAAAATCAGTGGCGCTCTTTTTGTGATTGGCTCTTTTGCATTGGCGAGTATAAACTAGAGGATTTACGGTAAGCGCAATGTTGACACACGTACAGAAAACGTGCGGGATTTTTAGCATTCTAACATAAAAACAATTTAATTGCTGGGTTCAAATACAAGCGCATTTTACAGAAGTATTTGTTGTATCGGGTTTTATAACAAGAACTTTGTTTTCCAAAAAAAAAAAAAAAAATTAAGGAAAAAATTTATATAAACATGACTCAAATTTTTATTGTATAACGAAGAGAAAAGTTTGAAAAATATAAATAAAAAATGATATTTGGTAAATAACCACCATGGCCACACTGGAAATTGTCGATTCTGTCAACAAAATTCTTAATCACACTTTGGCAACTTAAAAAAAAAAATCACGATTCAATCACACATCCAGACAACATAGCCCTCCATACAGTAACACAATAATCTCGATAATCGCTCTAGGATTTTTAGAAGCCACAATGTGGCAATTTTGGTTGATGACATAGCCTGACAGTTAAAAATGGGCTTCGTATAAAAAAATTAGTTTTTCAAAGTGAATTTTTGAGCGAAATTGTATTTATTGAAACAATTACCAATCTTCTATAAATACGTAAAAAAATTAAATTTTAAAACTATCAGGCTGTAGGTGTTGCCACAAACGAAAAACATAGTTCTTGTTGAAAACCCCTTTAGAACCACTGGTCAAAGCCAAAGAGGTTGAATGCAAAAAATAAATAAATAAACAAATAAATAAAAAGAAAAAATAAGGTCTATTAAAATTATTTTTTTAAAACGCCTGATGATTGCACTAGGGAATATAAGAAAATTAGTAAAAACGCGGTTTGTTTGTTGGCAATCAAAAACAACTCTCATGTTGTATCTGAACCAAAAAACAAATAAAATTTTCTTAGTAAAAATTTTTTAATGATTGTTAACCGATTAAGGAATTATCTGAAGAGTTCAACAGAGAAGGTAAAAATTGCAACTTACTCATCAATAAATAGAGAAAGTGTAAAAGTTTATTTTTATAGAATTATAAATCAAAGATGTTCAAGTCACAACCTGTTGTAAATTGTATATTGTATGAATCATAACCAGAATACTTGTGAATACGGTATTGTAGGTATTTATTGTTAAACAAGTGTTGTAGCAAATAATACGACAGAAATTACCAACAAAACAAATGCCGTTAAAACTTACTGTCAAACCGTTTGTAGTAATGCTCTAATTTTTTGACAGTTATGATTAGTATACTGTAAATGGCTTAAACGACGCTACCAAATTAATTAAATTTACTTTAAAAATCTTTTTTATTTTAAACCAAATTGTCGGTTGTGGAATGAAATTACTCCAAAACAGACCCTTTTAATCCAAAAATTAGTCATTTGACGCTTTCTATAGGGATCGTTACCGTACGATGATGAATGACTTTTGGTTTGAATATATGAATGAGTGACGCTATATGACATACGATGACCGCGACCATTGACTTACTTATTGAAACAAAATTTCTAAAAGTTGACCTGTAACTTCGCATCCAAGTTTGTGTGATTTGACTCCTTTGCATTATTTCCTGTGGAGCCACATTTTATGCTAATAAGCAACAAACAATAAACAGTTGTTTGTGTTATTCGTGCCATACTGCTAGATATACTGACAAAAAAAAAAAATCCAAATTGGACGTTCAGAATCTGCTTTGTGGAGTACAGGATTTCGGAATCATTTTCATGTGTAAATATTTTAAATAAAAGATTTTTTGACTTAAATGTAATATTTAGTATTATTTCGTACAATTTGAAATTTAATCGGGCTTAAAAATGTACTTAATAATTATTATGGTGTCTGATAACCAAAGAGACTTTCATGTGTAGCAGGTTGTGAATTAACATTGGTTTATCAAGTTAGTTTTCACTTTCTTTGTTTAAAAATTGGCTATTTTTTGGCTATTCTTTTTTAGTTAATTGCTTGATTGATTCAAAGCATAATTAAAAATTTTGTTTATTAATTTTGTAATTAATGCTTTAAACACATTCCCCACAGCAGGCTACACGAACATACAGCAGCAAGACAATTGGATCTTCGCTTCGGAACGACCCGAATCATTCTCGGCCAAAGATTGTCAACCAAGCAACAGCTGCACAAACCTAAAGTTTTTTCCTCAAGAAACAACTCTCGTCAGAGCTGTTAAAACAACAACATACGGCAGCAAATGCTGCTAGCTACATTTGCCGCCATATAGCCAGCTACATAATTATTTTGAAAGCAGCAGTTACATAATAAAAATATGATTTTAGTGTATTTCAGTGATGTCACTTTAATATTTTTTAACGTTTTTTAAAGAAGCAGTACTGGTTTATGATTTAATAAGTATTTGGATTATTGTGTAAGAGGCTTTTATAAGACTAAAACAATATTTTTTAAGAGTACGTCGATTTTTCGATTGGCTTGTTTTTCAAATTGAAAATATATTGAACTATTTCCCTTAAATAGAAGCGAAATTACTCGTCCACTGCAATTAAAAAATACTAAAAAAAAAAAACATTGACAGCTGTACCAATTTATGATATCTACTAAAAACACAAATTTTTTTTTTTTTTCGGTTGTCGTAGGGAATGAACCGTGATCAGCCAGATTTGTAGTCAACGTGCCTACCACCTTGACCACAGCAGCCACTTTTATAACTTATAGTACTGACATCCCTCAATGGCTTATTGTTGCCAATAAAAATAGAAATTAGTTTAATTGGACTGCAGTGACAAAATCAGCGTAGACAACAACCTGTCGCCTTGTTGACTTGCCGTTGTCAAATAATCATTCTCATATAAACACACATATTCTATTTTTGACATTTTGCATTCGGTAGTTGCTGTGTCGAATGTGTGCATTACCCACGCCTTGATTATCAATTATTTTTATCATGATAACAAAATCTTATCACGACAAGAAATTCTCCCTCTTTTGTTAGATACCATGACAGTAAAATCTCTAGTTAAAACATAGTGTTATGCCTTACTAAAATGTAGGCAAAGTTTTTCTGATTATTTTAGCTAAAATGGCCACAGAAACTCGATTTCTTAATAAATAAATTACCTTAAAGATTTTAAAAGAGTCCTTCAGTGGACTAAGTTGCCATTATGCCCTAAATGTACCATCATCCAAGTGAAATGGCTTGCAACAACACACCTTGGTCATAATACACCATAAAAGTTAATAACATAATGCATTTGTACAGAATAAGGCGTACAGTAATGCTAAAAAAATATATCCGAATTGGTCTATTGCAAATTTCCTGTATTACACTCGCCGAAGATCGTAATGGATTAATGCCATCAAAACAACCTTATGGGTTGAACTTTAGATGATTAACAAACTTAAAAAATATGATTTTCCTGACTCAAAATTAAAGGACTTACTTAAAAATAAGTTGCGACTATAGGTTTCATCTCTTTCAATAAAATGTATTATTTTCTAAGTGTTTTTTGATTAAAATTTTCTTACTTCTTGGTTGTGACAACGATTCTGGAATAAAAGCTCTAAAATGAATGTGGTATCAGTTAATGCTATGTCCTTCTAAAAATCCAAGGAAGCTGTAAAAGAAATAAATAACAAAAAGCAATATTATTTTAAAAGTTTATTAAAGCATTAGTATGCAAATAATTGAAATTTATTTGTTGAAGATGCGTCAAAGTTTTATTTAAGTCACAGTTGCAGCAGAAGCTGTAGAGAAAAAATGTTGTGTTTAAATGGCATTGAAAAAAAAAAAATATTAATATATATAAACACACACATAAAAGAAGGTGCTTTGAGTTTTTTATACCTTTAACACACATTCATATATACAAACGCAACAACATCAGAAATGAGCTCCAAGGCTGAAGTAGTAGTAAATTTTAATACATTTTTTAAACTCGAATTGTTTTTTCCCCAAAATTGATAACACATTGCATTAAATTACATTATTTAAAAGGAATTAAAGAAAAACCTGTGTGCATTTTTATTAAACAGTTTAAATTTATTTTTAAAAAAATTATTTGATTTGGCATTCATAGCGAAATGTTATTGATTAAATTTAAGTCAAATTGAAATTAAGAATAGGAACTGTCAATAATCAATTAATCAAAGTGGAGTTATTTTTTTTAATTTTAATTTTTATTTTTATTTAGTGTAGGAACACAACAGAAGACGGTAAAGGAACGACTTATCGTTACAAAGTTACGACAAATATCAGTCAGCATTAAAAATATTTACTTATTTTCCTGTTTTGTGTTTCAAAAATATTTTGCTTAAAATCTTTATTACATTTAAATTAATCGGATAATTTCTATTATAGAAAAAAAAAATTAAAAAGAATATTAAGTACAGTTGAGTATAGGTTTAGCATGTCCACGGCCTTAGAATATATTGTAAATAATAACAAAAAATAGAGGGAAATACACAATACTCGTGCACTGGTTCGTTTTTTGTTTTTTATTTGCACAAAATATTCTGCAAATTCAAACGTGGTAATAACTGCTGAGGATTTAAAAAAAAAACTTGCAAAATATATCTTTTTTACTATAAATGCATGACTTAAGTGCACATTGTCTTCCTTTTTTTTAGAATTTAAAATTACAATTTTAATTTAAATCTGTGTGAAACTTGAAAAACCACCACAAAAATTTCGTTTTAGAGAAATTAAATCCTGACAAAACAAATTTTTTATCTGTGTTCATGGGAACAAATACTTGTGGTTTTTTTTCGTTGTGTGAAGCGATGACTTTTAAAGTTTTTTAAATTTGCCTGGTGCTTTTGATTCCCGCTCAGTGAAAAACTGAGAACACATGTCAACATGTTTTTGTATGAAATGCAATTTTTTTCCGTGAATGCACTGCATTCCAGATTTGCGTTTGGCGTAGCAGTGCAAACATACGTCAGCTTCTTTCATAAGAAAAAATCACACAGATTGGTTTGGTCATGAAAATGACATTTGAAAAGACAGCAAGCAGAGAAAAATATTGTTAGATTTTTTTTATTTATGTTAGGGTGTTGAATAAATCTTAGCATTTAAATAAGATAGTTTATCATCAAATTTATTTAATTTATCAAGTATTTTTGATAAAAAATTATTTTTGAAAAAAAAAAATGTTTTTTTTCTTTTTAAATCACGGGAATATTTTTTAATTTAACTTTAAACTTTAAAAATCGTGCTGATTATCCCGACCGAATTATTAAAATCACCGATATTGATCTTTAGTTTATTTAAAATGTAAGTGGGAAGTTTCCTGAAGAGCTAAGTAAGCGGTAGCGAAATGGCCATCGAAACGTGCTTTCACCTTCAATAGTCAATAACGGTGATTTTAATAATTCGGTCGGGAATTCTTTTCCCAGTATTTTTTGAAATATCCACTCCGAAGTTGTATCGCAATCTCGGTGTGATTATATGAAAATATTTTTTGTGTAATTCGAAAATTTTAGGTTCAGAAAAATTAATTAAGGGCAAGTAGAATTTTAGAAAATATTAGTTACACTTTTTTGCCGTTATACAAAAAATTACCTAAATACATACATAAACTTCATAGATGTTTAACAAACACGTCTGAAAGCAATGAAAAATTCTCTGTAGTAAAAAATGAATATGATTTTTTATTGTAAAAGCACATTCTCTATTCAATATTTCTGATTCCATTTCCATTTGAAATATTTATTTGTTTTTTGTTTTGTTATTATGCATTTTCACTATGAAAAACGTACTCATAGGCGAACAACTTTCTTTAAGTAAATGATATTTACGAGTAGTGAAACTTGACTAAAAGTTTTGTTAGTTAGATAATGGCTTGCCAGATTTGATTTATACGTATTTAAACAGTTGCTTAAGTCAGTTTAAGCAAAGCCATCACGTGTACCCCAAAGGACTTCACAAATAACTGGTTACTGGAATCGACAGCTCTCTGTTGGGCTACCGAGGTACCAATCAATGAGAACACTGGTCAGGTCTTTGACAAGTATTACCTTGTATATTCAGATTTTGGACCCATACACCAGGGGAACGGATCCTTTACTTTTCCTGAGATCACTTTGTCAAAGCCTAGGCGTTGACGACCTGGCAATTAGCACCCACCGTGGGGAGAAGGAAAGTAACAAAAAATGAGTATGAAATTGTGTCTATAGCGGTTAGAGAATCAACTTTCTTAGTTTTAATTTTACCGAAGAAGGTTTTTCAAACGGGGTTTTCTCACAGTCGGTTTTTTTATCGCTCGAAAACTTAAAATTTTTTGTAATTTTTATCAAAATGTTGAGATCTTATTGCAAATTTGTTTCTTACATTTTCTTTTAGTAAACCAAAGAATCTAATGTTTTGTTATATAATCGCTTCTTTTGTTACGATTAGGATTCCTAAGTTATTGCAAAGAGGTTGTATATAACGATTTAAAGAAATTAAAAGAGTTAAGAAGACGAGCTACATAAGACAATTATAAAAAGTTGCTAAAATCATGCATTTCCTTAAATGCCATAAAAATTTAAAAGAATTGAGTGATTATTTACGACTTATTTGTTGAACAAGTTCATCAAAAAAAGCATTTTTGATACGTAATATTAACAAAACAAAAGCAAAATTAAATTTTCTTTAAAGCACTTAGGTTTTAATTTTTTTTTATATTTTCACAGAACTATTTAAAATAAATTTTGATTTGAGTGATACTTTATTTTTTATTCTTTTTTTTTTAAGATGACATGTTTTTACATATGACATGTCATTCTGAAAATACGTGAGTATTTCCGCATGCCATACTAATGACATACTATTTTTTGTATTCAAGCTTTCCAGTGTAATTACATCTTACATAACATTTTTTTTGTATTTAAAACCCCTGATATCAGATCAAAATAGAACTTATTCTGACTAAAATTTTTTCAGACGAGTTTTTTATCCGGCTTTTACACAAGCAATTTTTTAATTTATTTACAAGGCACGTATGTGTTTTACAGCGTAAAATTTGACAAGTCATATGTAAAAATTATGTCGTCTGATTGCAGCTCTACTAAAAAGGTGAAATCCTATCAAAATTTTACCTAAATTATTGTTTAGCCGCATAAAATTTAATTTATAGAAAAACTAACAAAACAAATATCAGCATGATATTTTTCAGTACTCGTTCTATTTTTTATTTTTCATCAATTATGCTTGTGACAGAAATAATAATGCTGTTGATGATTTTTAACTTTTGCTGCAACTTATCTCTGGTTATGAAGCAAAATAAATGCAACGACATTTGTGTAAACTTTTCTCTTTTGTTTTAATATAATAAATATGCAGGCCAGTTAAAGACACAAGAAAAGAAAAATCTGAAGATGAATGTTCAATAGAAGTCATCAACAGAAACCTTCTCCTTGTGCTTTAATGTATTGTATATAAATAGATGAGACAATAATTGTTAAGCATTTACACTGAAACAAATTTTAGACTTAAAGGTAAAAATAGTTAAATCGAGTTAGTTTTTATTCACATCCATACACGAATTGTGTAAATTAACGACTTATATTCGAAGCAATAGACATATTTTTCTTAAATAAAATTAGTTAAAATGAAAAATAGTTAAAAATCAAGAAAAAATTTAATCAAGTTATTAAAATTTTAGTTAAAATTGTAAAACACATCGTAAGAGAAATGACATATAGACTTGAAAAAATTAATTTTAATTAATAAAGAGAACGATGAAAAATTACTTTCGTTTGTGTGTCGACTTCGTCTAACTAAATTAATATTGATATAAATATTCCTCGTATTCTTGTTTACAAAAACTAGTTGGTTAAATAGATGATATTTACAGTGTACACAATCTAAGGTAGATAGATGCGAAAAAGGCTAATGATGGATTTAGCCGCCCTGAAAATGCGGCATTACATTCTGCCAGCGTCTAATTTTTATTGTTTTTTTTAGAAAACGTCCGCATACATTTGTAAATAATATTTCTTTCTAAAGAAAACAATAAATTTTAATTCATTTAAATATTCACGGTTCAAATCCTAAATGGGAAAAAAACTCAAAAATTAATTAATAAACTTTTAAAAATAATTATTGTATACAAAATTTGGATAGAATCCACTGATGAGCTATATGAGCAGTGGCGAAATGAAGACATGGACATGGCTTCCCCGCAGTAATACAGTTCAGTTTTAGTTTCAAATAAAAAATTTTAGTTGATTTATTTTATTTAAATAGAATAACAGCTTTCGAATTGTTTGAAGGCACTTATATAAAAAAATTCTATCCTATATAGTTGCATAAAATTTCCTTAATTATATCCTTCACAGCAAAAAGTGAAAAAAGGGTATAACTAATTTTGTCACTGAGTTTGTAATTTCTACAATATCGTTTTCCGATCCCATATTATGACGTCATATGCAAAGCTAAGTCGATTGAGCGATGCCCGTCCGTGTTAGTGTTGAAACCAAGTTTATCAAGGCAATAGATCAGCTAGAAAAAATCTAAATTCGGCAATCGATTACAGATAGTGTTGAAAGAGGTGCTATTAGAAATCAGCAAGATCGGTCAATGTTCTACGACGCAACAGGCAAAACACCACGTCCACCTCTAATTTTTTTAAATCATTTGGAACAATGAAGTAACTCTAATAAAAAAAAACAAATATATGGGGCGTAGAGAATTAAAAAATTAGAAAAAAATTCAAGTGAAAAAATTGGCGCTCGCCCATATATTCCAAATAACGGGCCTCTGAAATTTTACAAAATTTTTTAAATATTGGTTTCATTTTTAAGCTTTTGAAGAGATCTTTAAGGAAATACTAAAATTTTTAAAAAATGCTTAACCCATTAAGAACCGATGACAAATTTTTTGCAAAAATTTTACCTCAAAACAAAAATGTATGTATTAATACATGTGATTATACATAAATGGTGAAGGGTAGACATATATGATTCGGCAGAACCGAAAATAAAATAAAAAAAATAATTTGTAGAGAAAAAATTTTTCCTTTCTTTCGTTTTTGCACATTTTTGAAGTTGGACATTAAATTAAATTTCAATGTCTTCATAAATTTAAATCTAAAATCTCTTGCTACTAGTCGCATGTGAAACTGAAAGATGATTTTTCTAAAGCTTTTTTTTTTTTTTTTGTTGTGATACGGATAAAGTTCTTTCAATATAACAAATTTTTTAATGTACTTTTTTTTTACAAAAAACAATTATAGAATTAACCAAAAAATTTTTGTATTATATTCTTCCTTTCTTCATTACAACACATTATTTTACGTAGTGCGTATAATGTTTAGTTCAGTGTATTTGTGTGAGTTTATTTAATACTTTCTTTAAAAAACAACTGTTCCTATAAACAGCTTATATAATATTCATATGATACTCCTGAGTTAATATAAAGATATGTTTCAAAGTTGACATATTAACTGTCTCAAAGATGTTTTCAACTAAAATGATCACAAAAATTTTTAATAGTTTACATTTAATACCAACTGATATCAGAAAGCCAACCTCAAGTTAAAAGAAGAACTAAGAAAGAAAACATCTTTTAAAGAAGTGCACTACTCGCTTTACTTTTGTCACTAACAACAAAAAATAAAAATATTAGCCAACTAGTAAAAACATACTCATCACTTTTCATAGGTTTTATTTAGAAAGTGAATAACAGTGTGTGTGTGTGTGGGTGTGTGTGTGTGTGTTGCATGTCTGTATGTTTATGAATTTTCCTAGGTGGCAGATAATATTGCAACATAATTTGCTATTGTTGTCGTAGGAAATCTCTTTTACCTTCCGGCATATATTTTAAAGAAATCATCTCTAATCAGAGGAAAGTTAATATATATAAAGCTTTGTATGAAGATAGTTTTTGTGTGTTGTTGTTATATCTTACCCGTGTTATTGTTGTAGTTTGTATTGCTGATGACAAACAATCACATCTTAACACTTCATCCACATATGTTTCTCCTTTTTCCGCGTCTTCCTCTTCTGCAATGCATATGATGTTTAAAAATAGAGAAGCTGCAGCTGCTGCAATAATAACAGTAGTTGTGGCGCACACCAAAGGCATAAGATCTACTTTGCGTTTGAATTGAAAACTGTATGCTCCACTCTTTTGCATGGCAGCAGGATTTTCATCTGTAAGTAGCATTTAATAAAACAAAAATTATGAAGCAGATATAAAAAGTTAAAACAGGGATTTATTCTTTAAATACAAAAAAAAATATTTTATAAAATATTTTTTATATATAAAATGTTCACACATAGATTTAATGCATTCAGGAATGTAAATGTAGAAAAAGTTATAAAATATTAATAAAATATTTTTTTTATATTTTATTTATATTTATTTTACTATTCAACTTAATTTTAAATTTAACTGTGGCAATTTATATTTACTGTGCAAAAAAAAAAAAGATGGACAAATATTCAAGACATTGTTTTAATTTAGGTCCCTTCGGCTTATTTAACTTTCATTTTAAAATTATTCTTTTTTAATGGCAATTTACATTTCTTATGTTAATGAATTTATCAAATTACATCTACAGAATGACAAATAAAATTTTAATTTTCTTCAACCATTTTAAGTTTGTCTTTCATTAATGTGCGATGAATAATTGTAGTAATTTTTCATTTGTATGCCTGCTGTCTTTCTCTGCTGTGTTTGGTTTTTGTTTGCGTTTGTTTGTCAAACTGTTTATTTTTCATCACAGTTGATGACTGAAAGCAGGTGAGAGTGGAATATGCTTGGAGCTGGGTATATAATTAGCAGGTGTACGCGTTCCTTTTTGTGTGTAAGAGGGTTTTTTTTTCTTTTTGTTGTTCAAGACTCTTCTCATTTATAATTTTGTTTTCATAATTGCAGTAATTAAGGACAAAAACAACAAAATGATATTAAATAAATATACAATATAAATATAAATAAATTAAAATAAAGTTTATACAAAATAATATGCGCAGTAAAATTGATACTTTTAATGACAGCACTTTATGAGAACTTTAATTGTTTCTAATGTAAACGATATTTAAAATAATGGAACATACTTTAAGCTGCTAAATAAGTATTGTAATACTCTCATTTAGCTTTAAACGAAAATGTTTGCCAAAGGAAACCAGTGCTTTTGGAAATCTTCAGAGCAGTGGATAAAACATATAGAATAAAACAAAAATTAAACAACCCTATCAGTTTAACGCGTACATTTTTTTATTTTTAATTACTTGAGCAATAAAAAAATTATTCAAACCCTTTGTTATTGAAAAAATATAACTTTTGCAAAAAGAAATATTTTCCTTTTATTTATTGGCTTAATGATGAAAATTAAGCTTTTAATTAATTCACATCATAAAAAATAACAAAAAAAAATTAAAGAAAAAATTTAAAATAATTATAATTATCATAGCAATTTAAAAACATAAATTATATTATTAGTTTCATTATTTTAATTGATATTTTTTATTGGTGATTGTCATAAAATCAGTGAAAAACGAAAATAATGATGACCAGTCACATTGAAGATGTAAAAATAGGAAAACAAATTGTGAAATAATTTGTTGACTGCAAAAAATAAATAAATAAAAATAATTTTTTTTCAAGGAGGATATAAAAACCTTTACAATATTATTGGTTAACTGTGCGTATATTAATATTAGCATTTGGGCAAATGATTCTTTTATTAATTAAAATTGCTAAATATATGACCACTTTTTATTTAAAATATTTTCTTGTATTCTGGGAGACATTTTTTATCCAACATTTGCTTGCGGTTGAACCAACCAACTAAAGGTCCTTATTTTAATACAACAATACAATTTTGTGACTTACTTTTGAAATGAGAATGCTCAAAAATGTTTTAACCTTCAATAACTAAAGGAAAGAACAACAAAAAGTACTATTTACTAATGTTGTGTTTAATTTATTTTATTATAAAAAGAATTTACAAGAAGCTTACCAATTTATATAGAGATCATATTTATACGGCAAGAGGTAACTTTTTTGCTTGTAAACTTTACTTTTAGAGAAGATGAAGATAGTATAAGACATTGTGTACCAAAATGTAAGAAAATATGACAACTTTTAAAATAAGTAAAAATTTTTTATCATTTTTGTTACCTAGCGAATGGGCCAAAAGTCACGGTTGCATGTACAATTTAATTACATTTTTGTTTATTATGATTATGATTTTGTTTTTGTTTTAGTTTTTTTTTAATTTTATTCATTGAACTGGGTTACACCACAATGCAAAATTTATTGGCCGAGCAACGAACCAAAGTGATAGAATTTTTAAATGAAATTTTTTAAAGCAGAATTATTTTAAGAAATTCCGTATTCCATTGGCCAGCACGTTCGCCAAACCGCCCCTGGGGCGCAAAACTGTAAAACAGCTGAAGCACAACATTGAACATTAATGGTGCTTTGTGTGCAGTTATGCAAAACGCTTGGTTAATGACACAATTGTGCTTCAATGAAATGATGGTCATGTCTCTGATATTATTTTTCATAATAAAAATTTTGATCGTCGAAAGATAATATTTTATCATACAATTTCGGTCCACCTGTTAGGTAACAAAATTGTTAAACATGGCCGTTATAATAAAATTATAATTTTATTTATTTATTTCATGAAATTTTATGGAAAAATTTGAGTTTCATACTTTTTTAGTTGTTATTTATACAAACGAAATTTTTTTCGTGCTTTAAAATTTTTAGTTAAAGATGGTCTGTATGGGCCACCCTTGAATCTAAATTTTTTAAATTTGTTACAACGAACATAGAGTAAAATATACCTTAAGGATATGTTCAATGAAGCCCTGTAAAAATACATGCGTAAATTTATAGTTCTAGTGTTACTATTGGGATACTCTCCATTTAATTTTTTCACCTTTTCTTGTTTGTCCTTATAGCAAACATCAGCACATACTCTGCAAATTTTAAGCGTCTACTTGAAACAGCTTTAAAGATAAGTTTTTATTTGCCAAAATCACAGTCTCTATAGAAACACCCTTTTATTTTTAAACTTACTGTTGTGTCTAAATTCGAAAGTCTTTCTTCACTGCAGCTCTTCTATAGCCATGTAGGTTTTTTTAAATCGATTTGGAAACTGATTAATTTTTTTTTCTAATTCTATATACAAAGATTTTTGCAACATTTGTTTTATAGTTATGGCGGTGTATGTAACCTATTCAACTTGACTGCTTCGTTTGACCAATAAAAACTGTTGCCTTTAATTATCGTTAACTTTTTATTAAAAACTTTTTGATAAGTTGCTTTGTGCATTTTGTTATCATTTGATACCAGATTAAGCAAATAATAGTAATGACATTCATAAAATCAAAATAAAAGACGAACTTCTTTCTACAAATTAAAAATAAGACGGAAAACCTAAGAATGACTTTATGTGTTTTTGTTTGACATTTGTTATCTATTCAACAACCAACTGTTTAAATAACAAGGACAAATTATTATTTTATTTATTTAAGGAAAAATTTATAATCTTAAAAAAATTTCTCTTACCTAGACATCATAAACTTTACTGTTCTAGAATTTATTCAAATTTGTTACAATTCTGTGGTTGAAATTTATTCCTTGGTCATTATTAATTGATACAACAAACAAGCAACGAAAAAAGAAAAACGAGACATTTGAAAAGAAATGATGGTTTTAACGTGCACTAGATTTGTTTTTAGTAGTAAAAGAAACCTGAAAAATATGAAACACAACTTAAGAAGAGAAATGTTAGCAAACATTCGTAAATACAAGAACATAAAAAAAGCCAAAAAAAAAAAGCCAAAAAAAAGCCAAAAAAAAAAACAAATTCGAAAGTAATAAAATACTTAGAATTACAAATAACATTAAAACCCAGAAGTGTACTTTAGTTTTGTTGCTTGTTTTATAACGTGAAATATTTTAGTGCAATAGACCAGATGGCTAAGGAATGTGCTCAACAAGAAGCCAGTGAGATAAGAATGATTTATTTATGGCTCCTAAAAAAGGGGAGTTCCATATGGTAGAAAAGTCTATTATTTTAAACTTAAATTAAATTATGCCATATTTCCAACCAGGGTTATCGAATTTACCCATATTGATTATTAAGTGCGAAAGCATGTCTTGATATCCATAGGGCTACCGCTTACATAGTTCTTAAGAAATTTCCTACAAAAATTTTAATTAAACTTAAGATTTTTGTCTAAATAATAAAGTAAAAATAAAAATCAAAGTTTAAGCAAAAACAACAGAAATCAAGGAAGGATTATTAATTTTCTTTATCCACTGTACGACTCTTACTTTTTTTTCGCATTTTTATACAATCAAAGGATGATGAAAGATAAAAACAAAAAATAAAATATCATAAAACACTATGATATTTTATATTTGTTTAACGGAAATGCAAATTATTAATCAGAATCAAACCACTGCAATATTTAAACTAATAAATCAAATTTAAATTAAATTCTCGGGCTGCTGCGTATTAAAACTGCAATATTAAAATAGAAAACATACACACTATTTAGCTAACAGTTGTTTTAACTCTTTTAATTCATTATTTGTTTTTTATTTTTAATACCATGGAATTGCTATCTGTCTGATTAAGAAAAAAATCAAGATCAAAGCTTTTCGAAAAGAAGATGTTAGTGGTGGCCACATCAGTTTTCATCTTTTCACCGACAAAAATTTAGAAGTGCTCCATAACTACTTGCTCGACACAAAACGGCTTGCTTAAAATAAGTAAAAATATAAAAGATTGAACTGGAATAAACAAATTTCTACTTGCATGTTTATATAAATTTCCTTTGAGAGAAACAATTAACTTCGACAGCCCAGATGGATACAACTTGTACTGCGTAAGGAACGAAGCTATATTTCCAACACAAATTTTAGTGGTGGTTTTCTTATGATTTGGGGTCCATACAATGCAAATGATACGATAGAATCGAGTTTTCTGAGTACTTAAACGAACTCCCAGGAGTAAACAATTCTTCTCCAGAAAAACTTGGAACAGTTTTTTGGTAGAAATCGCAGGGAAAGGACTGAATTTACAACCAGATTATACTTCGGTAACCAAAGGCGAATGTGGCTAAAGTCACAATACATTCCTCAATAGGATGGTCGGTCTGTTGTCTTAAGCAGAACACAATTGCGAAAATCAAGGGAATAGTCAATATGACATGATTTATGACTTTGAAGTTGATTGGGACACAAGATACAATAAAGTATGTGGAAAATGTATGCAAATTATGAAAAAATTAAGACTTTGAACTCATTTCACAAAACAGCAGCCTAGTTAACTACGAATTGTTTGAAATTTTTAGCATTGCTCTAGAAATTAATTACTTGCTGTAGCAGTTTATAAAACACAAATAAATAAAGGTTTTTATTTTCTTTCAGATGACATAAGTCGATTTTTTCTTATATATATTTGTGTAAATATAAGAAATCTCTGAAACAGTTTAAACATTTTATCACAGTATTCTCAGGGCTTAACTGTGAATTATGTATACAATACTGGCAACTACTCACAAGAATGGCTTAAATCAATATTTATAGCCATTCCTAAGAAACATCACGCTAAACAATGTTGCGATCACCGACTTATTAGCTTAACGAGCTATGAGAATATACAAAAAATGCGAACAAGCTTTGGGAGCAAATCAGTTTAGTTTCAAAGGCGGGATGGGGACACGAAAAGTGCTATTCTGCGTTCAAGTTCTAGAACAAATATGTCGAGAGGCACACAAGGACAATTTCTAATGTTCCATTGATTACGAAAAAGCCTTTGACACTTATTATGTAATGAAATACATGAAAAAGAGATTAAATAAATTCGAATTTTTATCGGAACCAAACGGTACAGATTGACGTCAATGGAAATTTAACAGTTGAAATATCAATATTAAAATGTGACAGACAGATGCTTTAGAACATCTATTCTGAGAAAATCTTTTAAATAATCCTTCAAGCACATCAAAGCAGAATTAAGAATCAAAGGTGTTACCGTTAACAACATTTAATATGCAGAGATGATACTACCGTTTTCACTGATAGCATTTCTGGACTTCTTCAAAAAAAAAAAAAAAAAGACGAACTGTGACAACTTAAAATAAATGTTCCAATGTAAGAGTATATTTCAATTATAAACTCCTTAGAAAGATTATTATTTGAGCTTTTATATCACTGCTCTTATACAGATTTTTTTCTTATTTTGACTTCTCTCACATCCTTTCTTTCTTCACTTCTTTTTTCTTTTTATCTTATTTTATCTTTATTTCTTTTTTTGCTTTGCTCGTTTATTATTCTCTGTGACCATGTTTTATGTTTATTTTATTTCTGCTTTCTTCTCAAATTTTAATTCTTTTTGTGTTCGTTTTTCTTTTTATTTTTAAAGGTATATTTGTTATGTTGTTACGGACGATACGAAACCCATAAAAAGGAAATGGAATAACTTCAAAATGAATAAAGAAAACAAGAGAACAATTATTGGATCTTTTTACACATAAAACCAATAGCCCAATTCACAATCTTGGGCAAATTCGATTGCTAATTTATGCAACTGTAAATATTTTCTATTAATTCTGATTGACCTCTTTGTTTAGTTTGCAATGCTTTTTGCAAAACATGACGTTCACAACTTCATAATTAATAAGTAGATAAATTATATTCTACTAAATTTTTCAAATATATAAGAAAAGCTTTAATGAAAAATAAGCTGATTTTTTTGATTTGTTTTATTTGTCTTAAATTTTTGATTTTGCATATTAACTTTTTTACTTTTCCTATTTAATTTTTGTTTCTTTATTTTGGGCAGAATTAACCAGGCCGATATACTTCACCGGCGGCGGCAGAACAAGCGGCTTTAAAAATTGCTTAGGATTTAAATCAAATTAAATCTACAGCAATTAAGGCCGGGGCGCATAGACTCCTTTACTTTTGGTGTGTTTTAATAATTTTTTATCCGTCAAAAAAGTATTCATTGTGTCAGCCTCATCCGTCGTTAAACTGAAAATAAAGTTTAATACCAAAAGGTATCACTTATGAAGGGTTATATGTGCTCCAACCTTTATACTCTATTCACTTTGTAAAAAATTTCGAAATGTTGCTGTCAACATGTTTATTTAACTGGAAATTTTTCAGGCAACATTTTTGCATACTGCAAGTATGCTGACAACACCCAACATAAAATTTTGGTGCGAAATAAAAAATAAATAATGTTGCGGAAGTTGTATTCTAATCGTTTTGTAAAAAAAAACTTTTTTGAATATTTTTATTTTGATATTCTTAATTTATCGACAGCTTCCGAATTGGGTGTTTTCAAATCTGAAGCTCTATTTTCTTTACAAAATGGCATATGTATTTTTACGAAAAAAATATTCTGTATTCAAATCAAAGTTCTAAGGTACCTCCTTAAAAAATTTTATTCTAATCTATTTAGCAATTTTTACGTGATGCGAACACTGACAGACCAAAATTCCAAAAATATGTGTTTTTTATATTTCATATTGATTACTATCTTTACCAGCAATAAAATTTTCAAAAAATATTTTATGTACAGAAATTATCTCGTCCAGACATGCAATTTTTATAATTGCAATTTTCTTAAATTCACTTTTGAAATTGTAATCGTGTCCGCGCATTTAAATTTTATTCTTGATTGCTTAATTTTTGTTTTTGTAAAAAATTCGAATGACAAAACAAAAGAGAATTGCAAGCACATGAAACAGTGTACCCATTTCTATTCTTCTCTTCTATCTTATCTGAAAATTCGAAAGTTGCGCAACAAAAATTGCAAAGTGTGGATGGGGACTTATACTTTTATTATACGAGTATGTATGTGTAAATTTATTTTCTAATGTTACAACGTGTCTGTACTGTTTTTATATAACCTCAAACAATTGCCTTCCTTAAGTAGTTCCTTTTGTATGCAATAAATGTGTGTTATTTTCCCGGTTTATCGTAAGACTGATTATAATTAAAAAACAAAAGCTGACAATTATACAGTTGGAAATTAGAAGTTTTTTTTACTGTATTCTTTTTTTCTTTGGTTTTATTTAATTGGAGATTATTTTAACTTTCTTGAGTGGGTATTATTTCATTGCTAGTTATACTGCGCTACCATTCTTCACGTTCTGAGATTTCATACCTTGGATACAACATGTATCAATACTCTTTGTTTCATATTTTTATTTTCCTTTATTTTGTAAAATATGAAACTCCCCATCCATTGGATGTCTGGCAAAATACTGATGATACTCACCATTAATCACATGTACCATAACACTGGCACTGCTGGCTGTAGTGGGTTGGCAGGTGTAGTTACCAGTATCAGATGCTTGGGCATTAGAAATACGTAGTCTAAAAGAAAGAAATGAAAATTACATAAAAAATATTTACTTACATAATTAAAGTAAACAATGACGAAAAATGTTACAAAATCAACGAACTTCCCCAAATTGTCATAATTTTATAACAAAAAACAAAAAAAAAACTTGCATAATTGTGTAATTATCTTTTAGTGTGCCTGTTTCTCTTCGTTTACTCACTCTCAACTACTCATTTAAAATAATTCAAACAAAATAACTTTAAACCACAACAAAAAAAAATTTACCTTGATTTCATTGTATCACCCAATTGTGACTCCATGGCAATTCTTTGGGAAAAATCTTGTGTTATTTCATTTGCTAGAATTTGTTGTGTCTGTTCTGTATCTGTTCCAACCGATGTACCAACAGCAGTGTCACCAAACAGACCATCATGATGATGATGATGTTGTTCTAAAATATTAATTTTATTTTGTGTTGTTTGGGATGGTGTAACGCTTGCCAAAAGAAATTCTGACTCTTGGTTTGTATTCTCATTTATATCGAATGGTGTTATCATGTATTCGCCGCGATACCAATAGATGGGACCAATATCTTTAACTGATGGCTGGTGAACAATACAAGTAAGTATAATGGCACTACCAACCTTAAAATGTAAATCAGCTGGTCCTATTATGACGGCCTTGGCATCTGGTGATATTTCTGCAAAAGGTTATAAAATTGAATGATCATTAAGAAAATATTATTGAATTTATTTAGTTACAGAATGTGTTTGTGGATTAAAGCACACAAATTTTTGAATTTTATTATTAGGAAAGTTGTAGGGAATCCCTAAGATTTAATAAAAAAATTCTCAGGTCATGGTAAAATTGTCCCAAAAATTGTTTCTTTTTACAAAAGTGTCTATCATGCTTCTATTAATCACGGAGTTGTAAAATCCTTTTTAAAGTATATTGCCAACAATTGTGGCATCTAAAATTAATTTACGTGTTTTAATCGGTGCTTTGCACTCTGAAGAAATTTACAATAATTAATAAATTTTGTTTCAAAATTGGTTTCGTTTTGATAGGGCTGGAGCGAAAACCCGTTTTAATTTTATACTTTTGTTTTGGTTGTCCCTTAAATAGTTAAAAAAAATTACTAGCAATAAAGTAACTTTAAGTTACATAAGGAAAAAAGAATTTCATAGTGTGTTTACACGGCAAACTGAAGCACTTGCTTCGCTCTCCGAATCATGATTGCAAAGCAAGCCGTTTACACGACACATATTACATGCCTTGACTTCGGCACTGAAATTACAATTAGTTTTTTTTTAATATTTATTTTTCGTTATAATTTTGTTATTTGTAATTTATTAAAGATTTAAAATTTTTTCATGCTTCGAAAGTAGATTCAAACTGAATTGTCTCGAAAAAACATGTTTCTCTCTGAGGATTTTATATGGCGAAGCACGTTGGGCTGTGAATCATGAATCAGATAGCAAAGCAAGAATATTGGACTCTGTTGAAAAATAGAATCACCTCTTTGAGGAAAATCCTGAAAATCTATATTTTTTTTACATTTTCTCAATTCAAAAGATTGTAAGTTTTAAACGACAAAACTCAAAACTTATTTATTTAAAATCTTATTAACGATATAGAAAAAGTATTAAAGGAATAATCTGATGATTAATAAGTTTACTACGGCAAAAATATTAAGTTTGGGTCGACCAAAATTAAAAAAAAATGTAAACAATTTTTTCTCAACCTATAAGAGATAACCTGCAAATGCAAGCACACTTTTGTACTTTTTTTCAAAGTCTAATTAAATTTGAAAAGTCTTTTTATGACATTTAAAGAAAATCTAGGTTGAAGTATTTTTTACTCTTTAGAACTAACCTTTCCCAGCTCCGCTCAGAAACACCTGTGCTTAGATCTGTTTAGATGCCTTCAGTGTTTCATAAGATACCGAATTATGAGCAAAAAAAAAAAAATAGTTTTTAAGGCACAAAAATTTTGAGTCAAATTTTAGCATTTTTATCAACGGGATTTATATGAAACGCCAAGAGTCTTTAAAAAAATATATTTATAAGAAAAAAAAATTACCACCTAAGGCCAAAATAAAAGAGAAAGAGGTGAAAACACAAAAAAAATAAAAGTATTCAATATAATTGACTTATTCGGTACAAAGGACTGTGATAAAAAAAATATGAAAACTGCACACACTATCATTTTTACAAGGGTAATACATTAAGATGGACATTTTTTGACCAAATAAATAATTTTAATCCGGTTTAAGTTTTTTTTTTAATAACAATAGAATTTGTAAATATTTATTCTTTCTTAAATAATTTTGAAATGAAAATATATGTGCACCCAAAATGGACTAACAGTTTAACTAATAATTAATTTTAGAATTTGAAAAATCCAAAACAAAAAAACGCATTGGGTTGAAATTTTTCTAGAGCGAACTCTTAATCAAATTTTACCCTTAAGTTAAAAAACGAAAATGTAGAATCAATTGTGATTATTATTTCTGCTAAAACTAGGCATTTCGAACATAAAAAATTAACTGACTTATATTTTAACACTTTCCAGTGCAAGTATGTGAAATTTTATAAAATCTCACAACTTAGTCGCCTGAGTGCTGATTCAATAAAAAATTGCTTATCCTTGGTTTAAGATCTGCTAAAAATTTCGATTGAAAATAATTTTTCCAAGAGATAGAAAATTACTCGTGGTCTTTTTACTGTATGAATTTTCTTATATAAATAAATCTATATTATAAATATTTCTTAATTAAACTTCAAATTTATTGTGCTATTTTCCCGATATTGATTATTGGAGGTGAAAATAGTACAATAAATTTAAAGTTTAATTAATTTAATTTAATATTTCCGTGTTTAAAAATCAAAAATATACTTCATGAGTTTTACTTCAATTTCAATTCTAACATGATGACTTTTTTTCTGTTCTCTAAGCTTTCCCTTGTTTTGAAATTGCAAAAGTTATTAAATTAGATTTGGAAACTGGCCTTTCAAAAGTGGTTTGAAGATTAAAGGATGCGTTAGAAAGTGCCTCTTGTTTGTTCAGGAGTTTAAAATCTATTTCGATGCATAATAAACTACTTGTATCATACTAAAAAAAGTTAAGAGCCTAGAAGTTGTGAGCTTATTGGTTTTATTATATTATTTTAATAAAAATTAAGATAAGAAAAAATGGAAAATTTTTTTTTAAAAATTGATTTAAATAATTATTTTGAAAATTTTGTAATTGTTTTTAAAATTAATACATAACTAAATCAATTAATTATTCAATTAAATTTTTGTCTGAAGCCTGTGCAATGAGTTAACATAATTCATTTCAGAAAAAAATAACTAAATTTAAGTTTTCACATGACACAAATTTATAACATTCAAAAATGTTACAAAATTCTTATTAATCCTCTTCGTTGTAAACAATTTGTATATCTGACTAATTATATAATTTTTTGGAGGTTTCGTGAATATTTCATTATTGTGAAATATGAACAATATTTTCTTAAGTGAAAGTTAATTTTTTAGAACCCTTTAACACCCCAACCAACTTTGTAAAATTAAATAAACTAATGCCATGGTAATGTTCAAAATAAATAATTAAATTAAAACTTGAGCTTCTTAAAATCAGCCTTAAATATTAATTTATGCAACTGTATAGAAGTTACGTCAAAGTTAAATTAAATGATTTTTAATAAATCTAATGGTTTCTAAGGTAATCAAATGTAAGTATTAATTAAGTTATTTTATTGACAAGATTTTCAGCGATTCAAAGAAAATCTAAAATAATAATGAACGTATTAAAATCGATTGTTTTTGTAAAATTTTATTGCATCTCAATCAAACATTTTTTTTTAAAGCAAGATGAAAATATATTAACTTTTATTACTATAATAACAAGTATACGATGTTTTTAGGTTTGTAATTAATTTTGATATGGACATATTGAAAATTAAGATGGTGTAATTTAATTTAATGTTATTCAAGGATTGAAACTACAATTTGAAACAGTTGACTCTATACAGCAGGACTTTATATACGAGCTTCCTACAATAAACATGACGGTTATTACTTTCTTACTATTTTGGGACATATTTGTAATAGCTTTTATTTTTAACGCAACGTATAAAATTTTCTTGGAATATGGAATCCTTCAAAACGTAAATATCAACAAAAAAGTGTTTTAATAGCAGAGAAATTTGAATTTCTACGAAAGTCTTAATTTTACAATAAATATTCGACAAGTAGAAGTTCTTCTGTGTGTTTTGTTGAATCATAAACATTACCATTTGAATACCCTTCACAAAAATATTTTTAACTTAAAATTTCGAAATTTTAGCTGAACAATTTTTAACATTGTTTTGAAATTTTATAGATTTTTAACACAAGACGAGCCCCGCTGTCCCTTTGTACGCTCAGGGATTCTTTCTTGGTTTTAAGGCATCTTGACCATACAGTGTCAGTAACGTGTCTGTTTTTGTTTCCCTCAAGACCTGTGGGCGGCTAGAGGAATCATAATGTAATTCCCGAATCCGATATGCACTGAGGAAAATATTACCCAGTCTGCTTGTCAACAGCCCACCCATTCTGGCTACCAATTTTTAGACATAAGTTTTTTATATAATTTTATTTACCTGCTTTCTTAGCCTATCGCCACTTCCTGGGATAAAAAAACAACAACAAACACAATCTCTTTTCATGGTCTTTGTACATATCCATGAAAAAAAGGTATTTATATTAAGAAGTTTAATTTAAAATGGGAATTTCCAGGGGGCCTACTCTTCGGTTTGGTGTGTAGTGAATGCGTGGTGTGATTAATCGCTTTCTTAAATAGTCTATTATATATTTTGAAGCATAATTTAAATTAACACACTCAAAATGCGAACTCAACCTCTGTGTCTGCTTTATTTGCCTCCCTTGTTTACTACCTCCATCTCGCATCCATAGCCCGGAAATTTCCTTTCATTTACTGCTTTCTACCCACTGAAGCATAGATGAGATCCATTGACTCCTCTTAACTATGTTCTCTTCTCAATTAATTTCCTTCCCACGTTTACTTAGAGTCCCTTCCTTTTGTCATCTTTCAGTCGCCTTCTTCTTATAAGTATCAAATTAAGAGGAAGCACCACAAACTCAAAATATGAACTCATTATTTCTTCACTCCAGGCCACTATAAACCTACAATACTTCCATTGGGCATATTCTAAGCTCCATTGCAAACATGTGGGCTTCCTCGCATTAAGTCATTTAAGGATCCCCCGAAAGTCAACACAGAAGAATCACAACAAATGAAACTGCTTCAGGAGTAGAATAAGTGAGAATAAAGAAGAAATCGAAAAAATCGACCGCATGTTTTTAGAAACTCAATTATAAATTTTAAATTTTTTCCATTACAATTTTATTAAGAAAGTTATAAAGCTCTGTAAATCAGGTTTCCTATAAATTTATTTTTTAATTTTATATATAGTTTATGCATAAATTAACAAAATATCAGATCAGATAAAGTATTCAAGTAATTATTTCGTTTCAACATATTAATGAAGTATACAAGATCATAAACTAAGTTTTTTTTATGCACTAACAAAAATATAATTTTAAAAACAAATTAAAAATTCGATTATTTTTTTCAACTCTAATGAATATTGTGTTATTTTATAAACTTGGGTTTGTGTGTTAATTAAACTACATTTAAAATTTTATGGAGTCATGCCAGCTACAACCCACAATTGTTTTCACATCAACTTTTGTTGACATCATTTATTTACTAGCACTTTGTGCAAAAAATGCAATTAAATGTAACTCTACTAAAATTCTTGCAACTTTATTTTTAATTATTTTTTCTTCTTCTTTTTTTCAAAGAAAGACATACAAATAACAAAGTTTAATAAAACTTACTTGACATTTACCTTTGGCACACAAATGAGGTGTAAATTTAATGGTAAAAATTCTGAGCACTCAACTATAACAAAGAATTACATGCCAAAATGACTTGGCGCAGGTAGTTGTTTTAGGTAAAATTAAATGAGTTTGGGTTTTTTTTTAACGATTCATTAAAATAATGTTGTAAAGTAGGAGGTGAATGAACTCACTTAGTAAAGAAGAGAAGTTTTAGCTTTGCTAAATGCTTTAAGCGGAAATTTATAAGAAACGCCTTCAAATCCATCAGTTAAGCCATCAAGACAGTTGTTTTAGATCCGAATTGTTCTCTAGCCAGTTTTGTGCACATTTTTAGTATTTTCTTATCACCTTTTCTCCTAACTCTTCTTTTTTTAATTCAGAGACTATTGAGCTCGGCAGAATAAATTTTATTATACCAAATATATTGTCGAGTTTAAGTCGCATGTTGGGCAGAAAGCTAAATTCTTTTCAAATAGTATCAAAATACAACCCTTCGGAGAGACAAATGTCGATCCCTGCTGTAAAAAATCGCCGTTATATATTGTTGAAGTGAAAGTACTGACTTTAGATATTTCAGTTTATGGCGGTGATTAAACCAAAAGTATTTCTTGATGAATCTCAGATATTTCTTTTGTAGAGGCAGGTATTTTCAGTTTTCAATAATAATTCTGAGACCCTCAATCCCTTTGTCTTTTCAAAAAAGTTCTTAGTAATATATAGCCAATTATCTTGACTTAAACTTTAGACGTTAACTGAGTCACAGAAATCAAAATTACATAAATGTTTTTATATTAAACCCTGCCATTTGCGTTCCGAAAACAATTTTCACAATCCATTGCAATGAAATGGGTTGTTTAATACTGCTGCTTAAGGAGGACGGTACTCATGGCTCATGACAACAGTAAAAAACTTAAGCTTCAAAAAAATCATTTAAGATTTTTTTTAACATTTTGTTTCTAAAACTTAAATTTTTTTAATTTTATTAGTATTTTAAAGCTGGGCGCTAATTTCCTAAATATAAATGAAGTTTTTGAGAAAAGGATTTCTCTTGATTGCACTTCAATTTTTATTCTTATGTTTCTTACTCCTTAGCTCTGGCTAAAATTGTACCTAAGATCTCCTGTCTACTGAATTTTTAAAAGAGCATGTCGTGTTGCCACAATATTTTTTTATTCAGGCGAGTCTCGATTTATGCAGTGTCCCATGTGCGTTTCACCAGTGCAGCCATCGGGCCAAAAATAAGATGTGAATCCGCCACTACTCGAACTCTTAAAGTTCTGTTTTAATAAACAGGACCTCTTTTAAATAACTAAGCTTCAATTGCCATACTTTACCATTAACGAACATCAACTTATCTACAGAGGCTAAACAACAATTTTTTTTTCTTTATTGTTGTAATGATTTTTATTTATTTTGTTTACCTTTTAAACAACTCATAGTCGTAGTCGCTGTGACTACTTAGCAACAAAGTTCTATTTTCCATTGAGAGTTTCGATAGGATTTGAATACTTGACTCCTTTGTGGTAACTTTCTTGCTTAAATTCTTTTCCAGTTCCCGTAATTTGAGCCATTATTGGATTTTGCAATGTTCATTGCAGTTGATCAGTATTGAAATGGCTTCCCTTAAATTGTTTTTTTTTTAATTAATAATTTTTTTTAAATTAATTAGTAAAAGCATTGGGTTGTTTTTAATTCTCTAGAAATTCAAATAACAATTTTACGAAATTACAATTGAATTTTTGTGAGTTATAGAGGCGAAACTCTGAATTAAGTGTTTTTGCTCACTATTTTTTTTTATTAATAATTTCTGTTCTTGTTTTAAATATAATAAAAAATCATACATTTGAAAACGAAACTTTTGGAATTTATTACTTAATTAAATGCAATTATGTTTTAATTCCAGAATAATTGTGTGTGTGCATGTGTATTTGTGTTCATGCTTGTATGCTCTCAATGGTTAGCTTACGCTTAAGTATTTTTTATACCCAAATAATAAATAACGCTGAGAATTTTTTGATTTATTATGTAAAATGTATAAAAAAAAAGAAGTTGTAGAGAAATTATTTTTAAAACATTAACATTTTTATGGAAAGGCATTTGAAATGTCAGGCCACATACCTGGAAGTAACATTTTTATAAAAAAAACATTTTAATTTTTATTATTTTGAATTTTCGTTACATACTCTACCGGTATATCCTTTAACCAAACTGCCCAACAGTCTCATATTTTTCTTTCTCCAATTATTTGAAATTTGGGGAAAAACAACAACAGCAGGCATATTTTTTCTTTAAAATCTTTTTGTTTTTATACCTATTTTCTGGGAAAAGTTGACAGTTTAATTTTGTAATTATTTTATACTGGTGGAATCCTTACAACTTATTTTATTGTATTTAAATAACTTTTTTACAATGGAAAGTTTATGTTTTTGCATTTATGTTTATGACTTCTTTTTTTTATTGCAAAGTTTATTTTTTTGTGTTTTTTTATATTTAAATTTTTTCTTCTGATTTTGCAGTAAAAATTAAAGAGATTTGTTTTGCCATTTATAGGGTTTTAATTAATAATGAACTGTATTTTATTTCAGGATATTTATATTCGTAGTTAATTTTTTTCGTGAGGTAAAATGAAGTAGATTTAATTAGTTTTATTTCATTGTTTGGTAAGATACAAGGGCTGCTATATATATTTCTGGCCTGGCAACACTGAGTGCTGCCAAGTGCAATCTGACATTTCCATTGGAAAGTTTGTCCTTTTTAAGCATAATCGTACTGAAAACGTTTTGACGTACGACCATTATTTGTGTTGTTTACAGTGACTTGAAAAAATTAATATAGAAAAAAATGGAATTAACTCGTGAACATTTTCGTGCCGTCATTTTTCACAATTTTCGACGTGGAGTGCATTGATGAACTTAAATCTTTGTATGGAGATGAAGCATCATCCTATAGCACTGTGAAAAATTGGTATAATGAATTTAATCGTGGCCGAAGCTCGCTCAAAGACCAATTCCGTGAAGGTCTTCCAGAAACGGCTGTTGTGCCAGAGAACATTGATGCCGTGCGTGAACTCATAATGCAAGATCGACATGCGACATACCGAGAGATAGAGACATCCTTGGACATTTCTTCCACAAACATACATTCGATACTGCATTAATACCTGGCCGTAAAAAAGGTTTGTTCTCGTTGGATCCCGCACAATTTGAAAGTCTCTCGAAAAAAGGCTCGTGTTTATTGGTGCAAAGAAATGTTGCAAAAATACGATTGCGGTGCTTCAAAAGACGTTTATAAGATCGTCACAGGTGACGAATCATCACAATCGACCGTGTGGGTCTTCAAAGACGAGCAAAATCCAACGAAAGTTGGTTGTGGAAGAAACACTTCGAAGCAAATGGTCGCCTGTTTCTTCGGCAAAACTGGTCATGTGGCGACTGTTCCGCTTGAGCAACGTAGGAGTGGTACACTACAATTTGTTTGCCTGAAGTCATCGGAGAAATTCGGAAAACCAACAAGAGAAGACGAATCATTGTTCACCATGACAATGCGAGGTCTCACACATCGGCTCAAACCAGAGCGTTTTTGACCGGCCGAAACGTCGAATTAATAGGTCGTCCGCTGTACAGCCCTGACTTGGCACCTAATGACTTCTTCTTGTTTCCGCACATCAAAAAAAAAAAAAAAAATGCGTGGTAAACGATTTTCGTCGCCAGAAGAAGCTGCTGAAGTGTTCAAAAACCATGTTCTAGAGGTGTCTCAAACGGAGTAGAAAAAGTGCTTCGACAACTGGTTTGAGCGCATGCAAAAGTGTATAAATTATGCTGGAGAATACTTTGAAAAACAATAAAACCATTTTTGGTTATGAATATTCGCATTTCCACTATTAGGCCAGAAATATATAGAGCAGCCCTCGTATGGAAAAAAGTTTCACATCTGAAGGTTGGCTTCTAGAACAAGAGCAATTTTTCTTGGCTCAATAATTAACTATCGTTTAAATTGTTGCCTTAAGGTAACAACATAAAAGTAGCGCAAAAATCTTTTCTCGCTCAGGAATAAATGTGCAATAAATGCTCTTCTAGCAATTAGTCTGACGTGTATCGAGTGAATAAGTATTTTGAAGTTTTTTATGCAAAACAAATAAATCTTCCAAGTGAAAGTTTGACTCACATAGGATGTATTAATCACCCTTTAATTTTTATATCCGATATATAAAATATATACAATATATATGTATAGATCGATGTCTATCTGCCCGTCCATGTTCGTGTGGATATTACTTTGCCAAGACAGTAGATGAGTTAGAAAAAATTTAACTATGCCAATCAATAAGATATGGTATCGAAAATTTTGCTATTGAAAATCAGCAAGATCCTATAGGCATCGGCCGGAAGAACAATACGCCTGTCTAATTTTTTTTATATATTTTTACTTTATTTTCCGTTAGTGTTCCAGCAGGTGGATGTGTTTACTACTTATCCACTATGAAAATAATAGCTGGGACAACAACCCTAGGCAAAAGTTAAAACTTTTAATGCTTTGTTTAAAGAGAAAAACCTAATGGTAGAAAGAATTTCGTATGTTCATTTATATATGGTGAAAAATACACAAGATTAAAAAAATGCCTTACGTGAAACCCCTCATATCGTTTTTCAGTTTTCAAAATTTATTGCTCACAATTAATTTTTATAGCGAATACATTTGTGAATACTCTGTGCAAATTCTAAATATCTAGCTATCACGGCTAGAAAATTTCAGCCATATAAGTGGAAATCATGCCAATATTGGGACACCTTTTATTTTGATGCTATAACGTGCATAATTTTACTGACACTAATAATTTGACATGTTACAATTACAATAATTTTTTTTATAAAACGTCACTGTCGGCACACTACTCAGTTTTTATTATTTTTATTGTTTTTATAGCGGCAAAACATTTTTTTTTTTTTTGAAAATTGTAAAATTATCTCTATTACAGATCCAGAGATAAAGGGATGTGACAGACGGACAGACATTGTCACGAAAACAGTAGAGTTAAGTTTGTAAATTTTGTGTACCCAACACTAAAATCCATATTGTCCCTGCTGAAAAGTACAAGAATTTTTCACAAAATGCAAAAGTTTTTAATTGCTATCAGTTTATTTATTACTTCAGAAAAATGTTTAAATTTAGAAATATAAAATATATTTCATTGAAATTAATTTGAAACACTGCGCATTGCAAAGTATTTATTGTACAAGCTCAACTTGCGTAAATATCTCATGCATTTTAACAAATTTTTATTTTATTTTTTTGTGATGGTACAAGTTATTCAATTAAAAAAAAAAGACTGCATGCATGAATATGTACATATTCAAACATTCATATATATTTTCTTGTAAAACATTTTAAATAATTTTTATCCATAAGTAGATACTGAATATGTACATATGTATAAGCTAGTTGGTGTCATGATACAATTACAATAATATTTACCCACTTAAGTTAATTTTTTTTGGCTTACGAGAGCTCTTGCCTATATGAGAGCATATCGCTTGGTTTCTCGCATGAAATTTCATGCATAAAGCGAATTTTCTCTTGCATTTTTTGTTGGTTGATTATTTTATTTGCAGTTTTTTATTTTTATTTTTAATTCAACAAATTGGCTTAAGTGTGTTTTAAGTGTTAAAAACAGCTAAAATATTTAAAGCGAAAATCATCCATACGAAGAAATAGTATAATAAGTGTTTTATCAACAGAAATGAAACTGCTAGTAAAGCTTTGAAAAAAGGTTAAATATTTAGAGAATGAATTAAAAAAAAAAAAAACGTTTCAAGAAACTAGTAAAGTTTATACCTGATGACGTACTGCAAACACAGGCAGACAGGCAGACAGACAGATATACAAAAATGCTAAAAATAAGAGTTTCGTGTTCCATATCGATTATTATCTACAACAACATTAAAACTTTCAAAAAATATTTCATATAAAGATTAAAAATCAATTAGTGTATTTTCTAAAAGTGCTAATAATTTTAATCTTCTCGTTTCTCGGTAATTTATGCAAAAGTTTCTTGGGAAATTTTGGATAGCTTTTTCCGAACCAGTTAGGGTTCCATATGTTCCCAAACCGCTTTTTCACAAATTTACTATCAATACTACCAAATTTTTTTTATACTTTTATATGTTGTAATTTTTCACATTAAAAATCAGTATTTGGTAGTTTGGATTGTTTTTCAGTTTAAATATGTCAACATAATTTCTGTTCAAAATTTTGGTTGACCCTAATTATAAACAATTTTTTTTAATCTGACAACCCTTTGTTACCTTCCTTCATTCTTTATAATATAAGTAATGAAATTAAGAATCCGCCAATGCAAAATATATATTATTGAATTTTTTAGCCAGCCCTGCCCTTTTGAATCCTGGTATTCTTGGTTAAAGAAAGAGGCTAAATAAAAAGGCTGTTAATATAACATGACATACAAACAATACTCATTTGTGAAAATGTCTGTTGCGCTAATTCTCCGTTCGAATTTAGGAAAAAATCCTAGTCCAACTATTTTACCATTGAGTTCCTTTAGAATTTTGAGCCGCGTTTTCTAGTTTAAACAACATATCAATGGCTTAATAAAAGAAAGGCCTAACTCAATTATTTCTTACTTTGCAGGAGAAGGAAAAAACTTAATAAAATCCTAAAAATTTAAATAAAAATTTAATAGAGAAATAAATTGTGTTGCTTTTTTTTTATTAAAAATTGCATTAAAATTTTAGTTGTATCTAAAATTTTTTGGGGTTTAATTAAGATTTTTTTTTCTTCTCTTGTAAAGTAAGAAAAAAATAAGTAAGGCTTTTCTTATGTTAAGCCACCGATATACGCAATATATTGGTTGCGTGGCGGATGGATTTTAACAAGTTGCAATTATGCCAGCCAAGTGTAAAAAGTGTAACAGATGTTAACTTAAACTTCTAATTCTGTATAAAATTAAAAAATAATGAAAATATTTTTTTTTTGGTTGTATTTGTGAAAATATATATTTTTGTATGCCAAAGAAATCAAATTATTAACAAATTCTAATAACGCTTGAATTTATTAACTAAGAGATATAAAATCTTTCTGTAGTTTTACATTACTTTGCAATATACAAACTAATGTATGTGTGTATGTATGTAATTATAAAACTCCTAACAAAAATTATATTCATGATCCCACTTGACTTGTATTTTATACTTTTAATAATATAACTTGTACTTAAGTAGATGTTTTCGTAGTAGAAATGAATTAATTCGCACACTTGTAAACGTTATTTTCAAACTAATATGAAGCATTTCATTTGTTTTAGTTCAGCAAGTTTAGTTTAGCAATAAAATACATCCAAAAGAAAGAAGAAATAAACTGAAAAAGGAAAACGAAAGAAAAAGAAAATAATACCTTAAGGCGCATTTTACAAAATTATTTAGAGGCGTATGAGTAACTTGTAATTGCAATATAAAAATTATACATCACTTATTCTATCAATAGCCACAATGAAGAAAAAGCAAGCGTACGAAAATTTATTAGTTTGAAACATTAAAGAGTTAAATAGAATACTTAACTTTGTTCTGCACTTGAGTTTAGAGCAAAAGTATTTGTGAAGAGGAACAAAACGATTAACGCTTATGTTTTCAAAGTAAAATATATCTACTCGTGTGTAAGTGTGATGACATAATTTTTCAATAAGAAAATAAAAGTAATTAATTATGCACAGAAATCTTACTTTCTTTAGGGTATTGGATAAGAGGAAAGTAATTTTTGACTTTAATGCAGAAATATAATATTCCAAAACAAGAATACTAAAATAACAAAAACATGGTTTTACACAGCTAATTTCACAAATTGATCTTGTCATTATTATATTTTTTTTAATTGTTATGAAAGAAATTTAAGTCAGAATTTATATTTAATTCCGTTGTTACCATCATGCGATATATTTGCTGTTACTTCTTACTATTCTTGTTATACGCAAAAGATCTTAAAATATTTTATGCTCAAATAAAATCCTCATTTAACATTGCGTATATTAATCGGTCTTAATTTTCTAAAAGACAAATGAATACGACTTGTTCTGATGTATTTGTATTTGAGTCTTGAATAAGGGTGGTTTGGTGCAATACTCGTATTATCGATTTCAGCACGCTAGAGCCCTTAAATTAGTTACGTTAGAAATAAAATGGGGGGAATTAAATGTGGGTGTAAATGTTAAAATCCACAAATAGTCTTTGTGCTTTGTCGAGGTCGCCCCTAAGCAAAATGTAAGACATACCCCGGTCGAGTTTTTCGCCCCAGTTTTTTTTAAATAAAATTTGATCTCCACCGTGTATCTGCACCGAGGGTGCCCCTAAAGAAATAAAAAAGATTTCTTTCCAGTAGTAGCTTAAGCAACAGTGAAGAACCTGGAAATCGCAGACGATTTGCTGTCGTGATATTGCTTGAATGCACACAGTGGTTTACCATTAAAGTTTTCGATAGCAGTTATATTTGATAAAATTGCATCGGAATTGGAATTGTCTGTGGACATTTCTGGTATTGCTTTGGTGAAGCTGTGTATCTCATATTGAATGATTCGAATATTTTCTAAGGCATCTAGCAAAAAATGGTGAATGCAGCTTATGTATATGAAGAAGGAAAGAAATGAAAAATATTTATCGAACGTGTCGAACGGCTCGATACAGGCAGCGGAAAGAAAGTCGACGTCAATTATATCAAGTAATAAGAAAACAAATATGATTTATAGGTTAGCGATGTCATTAGCAGCCAAGATCTTGTTCGTAGTCTCAAAGATGAAATAAGAATGACATTAACACCGATCAGAATGACATGAAAAATTCATTAGAAAAATATTAAAGCCATTGAAGCACATTTGAACCAGCAACAACTGCTGCATGGTACAGATATCCTAAAGATTTCATAGAGAAAGGCTACAGAGGACTATAATCATCAATTGTGAAATTTTACGTTAGCTTTGTGAAACATCTCACGCATGATAAAAAATATTAAATTTACAATGTTGCTGAAGACGTTTAATATTCGAACAAAATGTAAGAGCTAAAAAAATAATCGAGGTCGGTCATACATATCACTTTTTTAAGGTTATCCCTTGGAAAGATGTACAGGTAAGGCAAATTTTATAAAAATATTATCAGAGCCTCCTTAAGAAGGTGAGATGGTGGTAGTTTATTTCGTAAGATAAAATTTAAGAAGAATTTGTTATTGGGAAACTTTTACATTTTATACTTCCAGAGGTGACTCCGGCATATTTCTGACGCTTTTTGTAGATGTTCACCATTTTACTTGCTCCATTTTTTGCCTCAAAAATTTATATATTAAATCTCACAAAATTAATGTTTCTGGCGTATCTCTTCCCTTGTTTCATGTGAATGGTGCTTTTATATATTCATTTTATTTTAGGCATTTGCTCAAGATCCATTAAATAACACAAAAACTTGACGACTACCTGAAGACATTGATTTTTTTCAAAGAATTTTAAAAAGCGGAAAAAAATTATCTGTTATGAAATTTCGAAGCGCTTACATTTATTCTTAATAAAATGCCAATATGCAAAATTTGTTATTTTTTTGACTATTAAAGAAGAAGAAAAATTTATGTTATATTACGAAATGGGTGCTTTATTTACGGTTTTTTACTTTAATTTTGGAAAGATATTAACTCTGCTTAGAAAATCTAAAATAATTTTACTGCAATAAAATATGTCTTTAACTTCTACGCGAAATTCGGCTTCACTAAAAATTTTGAAAATTAATAAAAATTTTAATATATTTTTTACTGAAACTTTTTTCACTCTGTAACGACATTCGAAAAAACTGGATTATTTTAAAGCTTTATAGAAAATTACTCAAAACTTCGTGATTTTCTAAAAATGTTTATTTTTTGTTTTAATTAAGGAAACAACTTTTTATCCCCCCATTTAGCCTTTTGAATGATTTAATTATTTAGTGTTTGCGTGCCTGATTCCTTTGAATTGGAGACAAAGTTTGCTCATTATGTACTCAACTAATTTTCGCTACAGTCTCAATCATGAAATTGATGTCAATTGCTCTCTTAAAGAAATAAATTATAAAAACAAAATTTGCTTGGATTCAAAAAGTTTTATTTCAAATTTTTTTCTAGTGTATTTAACATAGCTCCTGGGCTTAAAAATAAATTTTTTATTTAAATTATATATTAACGATTAAGAACAAAAAATATTAAAAAATGTTTTTAATTTACGTTTGCTGATGACAAGGTCAAAACAAACAGTTGCCATTATAAGTAATAGGAGAGAGAAAATACTTTCAGAGAATTTTCAAACTAAAGTACAGTACTCGTTCACATCAACGTTGTTTGGTTAAAGTAGAGTACAATTAACACTGTATCCAGAGCTTCATAAAGGAAACTAGAAGCAGAGGCAGCATCTCTGCTGTAATCAATGGTTATGGATGCAAAGCTAAATCTACACAATGGCAAGGAATAGAAATACATACAAAGTGGACTAGAGAGAGAACCTCATGGGGAGTAATTTATAATTGTAAATTAGAACTACCCTTTCTTAATCTTTGAAGAGTTAGTACAGAAATGGGAAAACAATGAGCTGTTAATCGTAAATGTATGGATCACTTTGATGATGGCAGGAAAATAACCCCAATGTTAGGCAGAGATGATCCGTAGGGTTGGATCCTTAAAATTTTATTAATTCTTGCAAAAAAATAAAACCAACTGCAAAGCAGACAAACTTAAATCTGTGTCATAATTTTAGGTAAAAATCCTATAAATTTTCTATGTACGAATTTATTCTTGAGGACATTCCTTAATTTCTTGCAGATTGTATAATGAAACTGTGTGACATTATTTGATACATAAAAAACCCGCTTAGCGCACATAAAAACCGTTTGGCCATATAAATCAAGTTACATCAAATGTTGTAACACCCTTTAATTCATAATTTAAAATATTTATAGTTCTTTTTATACCCGGCATGGCTTTGAACATTCTGTCTAATTTTTAAGTGTTTCTATATAACAGTCTAAAAGATAGGACCATTTAGGTCAAATTACATCAATTATGGGAATCCTCTTTAATTTTTAAATTGAAATTACTTACTTGTTTTTGTAGTGGCCTTAGCAATATAACTGCCTAGCAAATTTTACCAGTCTGTTTATACATGTTTTAACTATTGGGCCACCCTTTAAGTCCAAGTTTTATACTTGTTGTAATAGCGGATTTAGCAATACAGGTTTGATGTAAGTTTTAAGCATTTGTCTAGAACCGTTTAAATGTGTGGCCATATACATCAGATTAATGGGGCACTCTTTAATTTATAATTTTAAGTAATAATACTTGTTATTATAACGATCATAGAAATCGATATTCTGTACATTTTTTAAGCCGTTGCCTGTAACGGTTCAAAAGATAGGCTCATAAAGGTCAATTAACGTCACCTTTGGGGTCACCCTTTAATTTTGAGATTAATTTAATTTTTGCCATTGGGAGCATTAATAATACACAGATTTTTCCTAATTTTAAAATAGTGCCCTTTTCGGTTTGTAAAACAATTAAAAACATGAACTTTGTATGGGGAGACCCTTTAAGTTTTAAGATTAGGAACTGTTTTCAAAACGGGACCAATCGATAAGTATCACCTTTTAAATAAAAAATAAAACAAGAAATCGATCCCGAAACGACTACAAAAACAAAAATATTACATAATTTTGTTGTAGGGCACCACGTTGATGTTAAAAATAGCTGACAAAACATAAGGAAGCCAAGTTCAAGTTCTCCTTCTATCGTCATTTTGTAAAGTAAGTTGTAAAAGTTGGTTTCTTTCTACTACATATGCATCAGTACGAGTACCTTATATTTCATTTCTTGGTTTTAAAATTTAATAAAATTAACAATTTTTACTTTTTCGAATTCAATAATTTTGGATTTTTAAAATTATTTTAAAATTCTGACAACAACGTTGACCATCTGAAAATTAATACGCCTTAAGTATAACCTTCAGAATAAAAATTATTTCATCATTTTATCATTTAAGGCCTTTGAGGTTGGCCAATAATTTATATCTTCCTACGATTTGGCATGTTTTTCTTAATTTTAAAGATAAAAAATGTTTTATAATATTTCAATTAAAGGCAATTAGAAAAAGAATATTTTTAAAATCAATCGCCGAAAAGCTCTTGGTAACGACCGCAATTAATATTAAAAGGCAAATATTTTCAAGTTTTTTATTTCATTTAAATTTTTTATCTTCTAAAGAAATGTTTCATTTAAAATAAAAACTGAGTGAAATAAATAGCTAATTTAGCTATTTATTTAATTTAACTAAATTTTCATCATGATAGCAGCATCCTTAGTAACAAAGCGAAAATAGTGATGTCGAAGAATTTCCTTTAATACAAATAATATTCGAAAATTAAAATAATAATAAATAAATTATTAATTATGTCATAACGTATTTTTGCATAATTCTACTCCCTGTTCATACGTATTTAGGTAAATTTTTGATTTAGTGTAAATTTAAAACAAACAAAGCAGGGAACACATAGAAGAATATTTTGAAGCTGATGCTTAATCTTTAGTCTTCTTTTTTTAAAAAAGAAGTAGCACTTTAGGCAACAAAGCCTATTTAATTAGTGTGTAACCGTACTACATTCTTTAGGAAAGGAATAGAGGAGAGAAAAGAACAGGTGGTGAAAGTATAGCCACTTTATTATCTGTTTTACTGCCTGCTGTATTGTTTAATTCTGAGTATGTATTTATACCATTAAACAGAAAAAAATATATTTAATTTTTTTGTTTGCTACAGGGTCTGATCCCTGGCAAACCTGTTTCATCAGTTTAGATGAAATTTTAATTTTTTTTCTATAGAAAAATAGGTTCGAAAGCATTTCAAAATTTTTTTTATCAATCTTTTATTATTTATATTAAACACACGTCTTTGTATCTTGAAAAAAGTGCGAAGTATAATAACGAATTTAGAGTTATTTATTTAACCGTTTTCCTCTATAGACATGTGCAAATACCCTTTTATTTTCATTGTTTGATAAATATATATTTTTATAAAAGAGAACTACCTGATATGACAGACAAAATATCTTTATCATTTTGTCATGTTTTATACACCTCAATTAATTTCATTCAATTATTCATGAGAACATAAAAATTTACATTTTTAAGATATAAAAGCACAAATACAATGAATTACAATAACAAAAGAAGCAATAGAAAAACTTACCGATAACATTGAGTTGAAATGCCATTGACATTTTTGGTTCTGTATTTACTTGACACTCATAAATACCGCTGTCACGTGCTTGCGGAGATTTCACATGTAACGTCCATTCACGAGAATCTTTTGATTCTGTTACCTACAGGGATATTCGTACAAAAAAGGTGTTAAAATTAAATATAAAGAAGGGCAATCTTGAAAATAACAACAGAATACAACAAATAACGAAGCTTGTTTGCAAAAAAAAGAAAAAAGTAATATAAATTGAAATATACCGCGAAGGACATAAACAAATTACTCAAATTGAATCAGAGAATAATATTTTCACAATATTTTTGCATCAGTTTACTTTTCCGCTTATTAATAGCACGAAATTTATTGCTTAAAAATGCACTTAAGACAACATTTTTTGGCTATTTGCTTTATAAATAAGGAAACAAATAACAAATAAATCTTCAAGCTTATGATAGATAGAACTCGTAAGTAGTAATAGCACTTCATAATCAAAAAACATTTTCCCATTTTCAGCAGAGAAGTTTTGAAGGTTTAATTAAGGGTCATTTATGGGTTCGTCCAAGAACCAGTTCAAGGGAAAATGGCGCTAGTAAATAATGTACGATGATGAAGAGCTTAAAACTGTATGCATATCATTGCCTAAAATTTCATAGCTTAGAGCTTTGTTAACTAGGCCAACTATTTCACGATGTCATATAGAACAAAATCTAAATAAGGCAACAAGGCTCTGTAAAGAAAGGGAACTGTAAAGAACCGTCATTCCTAATGTAATCTTATCTAGATAGATAAAACGAGTAGATAACATTTCTTTATAAAAAGTAGCTCTGTAATAGAAGAGATCACAAACGAGCTAGTGAACTTAATTATGGGACAATGGAGTTAGTTAAAAATAGGTTAGGTTACAGAGGTCACCAGTCTGACAAAGACGCCTCACTTAAGTGACATATCAAATTAATTACCGTATTGGATCTTCTTATACTGCAGTTCGAAAAATTTGCAAGGATCTACAAAGCTGGGCTGCACAAAAAAAGTTCACCCGCCTTAATGAAATTGTCTTCCTTATGATAGCAACTTTTTCAGATGACATAGCAAAAGAGTTTTATTCTGTCTGAATTTAATGGGTCCTCATCAAGTTGCAGTTCTCTTGCAATGAAGTCGTGACCATAGAATTTTTGAAATCGAGTAAAATAAACTGTTGTGCATGGTTCCTAGTGAAACTTGGATTTTTAGCTACTAAATGGGACCTTGACCAGTAGATTAACCTACTTATGATTCTGCTTTCAAATATCTAGTTATTTCGTTTGAAGACATATGACAATACTAAACAAATCTGGATATCGAGTTGGCATATGATAGTAAATTCATCAGAGCAAGTTTACTGTTTTTCTGGTGACTGAAATCTCAGCCTGTACATTCGCCACTTCTAAGATTTTGGGACAAGAACGCCCTACCACAAACCGCTGTTTAAGCCTTTGATGCAACCTCGCAAATTTTAGGTAATTTTTTAAGCTGGTCGGATCTTCAAAACGTTAAAGTACTCGACGTCCTCACTTCGAAAGCTATATCAAAACGACGAATGTTAGAGATATAATCAGGGTTGTTTAGAAGTTTTGATACACATCCCAAAATATTCTTATGAACACAGCCAGTAAGCATCCACGAGTCGTTCCAAAGTTTGTCTACAAATTCTAAAGTGTTATGAAGGATTAAAGGGTCTTAATAACAACGTGGCTCAGATACTGCAAAGACAAACTTGCATCTCGATTCAAACAGGAGAGTTCATTCATTTATAAATTACCTAAATTGTCCGATTGAAGAAAGAACTAGCTTAAGGCGTTTTCTACAGTTTGTGAGGATGGGGTGGAACCGAAGATTTTCTATGGAAAAAGTACCGTTAATTTTTAAAGGAAAGGATTGTGTTGGACTGTAATAAGAAACTTTTTTTAATACGGTGTTTAATTAATAATTTTATATTTAATGATACCATGATTCGAATAAATTGAGTTAAATTCTAGATATTTTCAAGATCATCAAATATATAAAATATGTCTCATTATTACCTATTTCAATTGAACACAATCTTTTCTTTAATTTGTCTCATTATATTTTGCAAATATTAATTAAATAAAGCAAACTTCAATACAAATTTTAAGAACGAGAGTGTGCTTATTATTCCTGCAAAGGACATACAAAAAACTACAAGCTAATGAATAAAAATATAAAAATGTATCCATCAAAAACATGGCAATTTAATGAAATGACATAATGACGGACATTTGTGATAAAAAATCGTTCATAATGAACAATTAATAAAATTCGATAAAATGAATTAAGCGAAAAAAAAAGATGCCAACAAAAAAAAAAAATTCATTGCAGGTTATTTAAACAGACATATCATTTTAGTTCCACACTCTTGAAAAAATACATCATCATTAATAATCATTGGTAATATCGTCATTATCATCATCGTCAACATTCTGTTGCTCATTAAAATACCTGTAGTTAAACATGAGTGTCAGTTTGCTGGTGTATTGGTTTATTTATGCATGTTTAATTTTTTATGCCTGATGATTTTAATTGCTTGTCTGTATGTACGACTATACGTTTGTGGGTTTTAATTTATCAAAAGTAAAATAAACGGAAAAGCTACTATAGAAATCTTTCATATCTCTAAAAAAGAACATAAAATAGCAACAAAAATATATACATAAAATAACAGTTATTCGTTTACCTGAAATCGTTTGTCAGATGTGTAGGTGGCTGTGCCAACAGTCAATATATGCAAATCACGTTTGCGTATCCAGGAAACCTGTAAAGTATTTAAATAAGTTTTAAAAGTAATAAAATAAAATTTGCTGGCCAAAGCAACTTCTTTTTTTAGCAATAATTTCTTTAAAACTTAATTATTAATGGAACCACCAACTGCAGTAAAAATTAAAATGAATGAAATCATGTTTTTAAGGTAGAAAAGTTAGTTTACTGCTTCTGTTACAAAGCAATATCTTTGTAAATATTCTAACAGTGCAACCGTTTTCTTATTGAAAATCTGTTTTTAGGGACACTTTTGTTCATATTGTTAATTCGCTGATACAGGAAAATTTTATTGCTATTAAAAATCAACTTTGTTGCTACTACAGAGCAACTTTGTTGCTAATACAAAGCAACTTTGTTGCTGATATAGCAGCTTTTTTTGCTAATAATAAAAATTTTTGTTGCTGCCCCAAATTGTACAAATCAAATTTGTTGCTGCAGTAAAGTTGCCTTGTTCAGATAGGGAAAATTTGTTATTATAGAAAAATTTCCAAATACAGTTTGATTTGTTTACTCTTCCAGTCAAAGCAAATTACCTTAAAAAACTATTCTTAAAAAAAGTCATTCTTTCTAAAAGAAAGTTTGCTATAAAGGCACAGATAGAAACTGTAGAGCACAATTCTTGCGTTTACTCCCGACTATAAGGTCAAGAAGGGCTCATATAACTTTTGAATGACTTCACAATGGTTTAGGGTTAATACTTGGTTAAATAGTCCCATTAACAGTATTTGGAAGGTAAAAATCGAATGGGTTGGTCTCCGATTAGAGTTGTCCAGAATTTTATCTTAAGCCGGATTTCTTTTTATTTCTATAGCAAATTATTTCGTTGCAGAGAAAGAGTACAATAAATTTAATTCTATGTTGTAAAACTTTGTTGCCAGTTCCACTGCAACTTTTCTTAAAAATGCCTGTAACAAAGTACTCGTATGACAAAAAGAGAGCATCTAAATTTTAATCAAAATATTATTTATTACAGGGAGCTATTATTTGGCAATGGGAAAAATCACGGTATATTTTTTTCTACAGAATTTACATCTATTAGAGAGCAACTTTTGTTCTGCAAAAACCAACAGTACAACCTTAATGCGTTGATAATTTTTTTTAATAAAATTTACTGCTAAGGAACAATATTTTTATATTTAGGAGAAAGAATATTTTTCAGAGTAACGTTTGCCTTTAGAAGGTCTATTACTTAGTATCCTTTCTGCTGTAGAAACTTTGAACACTTGTACTTGTATAGTTGTTGCTAAAGGCAATATGTCTGCTACAATAAGTATTTTTATATACAAGTTTCTTTTTGCAAGACAAGTCCTATTGCAGCGAAACTTAAACGTGATACTAGTAGAGATGCAGTCGCATTAAAGATTTCACATACACCCGAGGCATTCTATTTTAAACAGTACTGTAGCCGTCTGAAAGTGTGCTGCAATCGGGACTGTTTCTTAGAAGGTTAAGACAATTTTTCAATTTCTTTTTATATCCACAACAGTATAATGCTCATTGTTGTCTACTTCAAAAAAAACCCCAATGCAAATACTAAACGTTAAAGCAACTTAAATTCTATTCATGTTAATTTTTTAATTTTAAATATAAAATTTGTTGCTTACAGTCAAATATAAAATGTATAAGAAAAAAATCTACATCCGCTCGAGGCAGAAAATGGAAAATGTATAAAAGCGTGTTTGTTACATCCTTTCCTTTCTTTCCTTTCTTTATTTTTATATTTTTTACTTTACCAAGGAAATTTTTTAGTTTTCATTTTTAGTTTTGTTGTAATTTTATTTTACTTTTCTGTGCCTTGGAGTTAAGCAAAAAATAAAACTATTATTTTATGTTCATTGCATGGAATTTTACTTTATTTTGTGGTTTAACTTACCGACTTATCATCCAGTCTATCAACACGACATTTAATTACCGCCTCTGTGTGACCAGTTCGTGTTGTTATATTACGAGGCATACCAAAGTCAAATATGGGCATTGAATTTGCTTCGGAATAATGTGTCATCAAATCGATGCCGTTTAGCCCTCTGGCTGTAGCGTCATATGATTCAAACCCATTAATGCTGTTGTGCAGATGATTGCCTAGGCCAGCAGCATTGCTACCGACACCAATCGCCCCGCCAGCAGCAGCAACAAGCATTTCCTCTTCAATGGTCATAAGATTTTTGCTTGTGTCTACAGCCACCGTTAAATCGCCATCAATTATTGAGAGACTTTGAAAGGTGTGATTATACGTGGTTTCGATGGCCACATCATGATCGGCCACATTGGATTGTTGGTTTTGTTCCTCTGGTTGTTGTTGCTCATAATTTGAAAATGTTTCAGGTTGATTCTGAGATTGAAAATTATGATTGTGTTTTTCCTCCTCTATTTTATTCTCAAGCAGCTCTTGTAATGTTTCTTGATTTAAATAAGACTGTGGCTGATGAAGATTGTTGTTGGTCTGTGGTAACTGTTGATAGTATGGCTTCGGTATTCGTTCTGGTGGGTGTTGTCGTTTGTTTGGTATTTCATTTAAACTGCTAGCAGCAACATTTTTTGACATAATTATTCGTTCTGTTGCCACCGAATCTGCTACTACATCTCTTTGAGACAGTTTTATTGATGCTGCGGAAGTTTCAAGTACTGGAAACCAAAATTGCATGAAAAGGAAAGGACAAAAAAATGGAAAAGTTTATTTACTGAAGAAGAAAATAATAATGAAAATGAAAATGACGAAAGTATATTCTTAATATAAAATGTTAATTTTTTAAACGATTTCTATTTTTAATAAAATAAAATAATTTTATTTCGTTGTTCCTTGGAAGTGCATAAACTTTTCATAAATAATAGATTTCCTCTAATCTTATTTATCATACGTTACTGCCGTAAAGAAAGAAAGAGAAAGAACTCTTTTTAGCTGCTATAAAAACAGTTTGATTGATTAGTTATATCAATATTTTGAAGATAAAAAGTAAGATTGTATGTTTATGTGCCGCGGTAATATCAGAAGCTTTCCTCATGTTTATAGTAAAAAACAAGTTAATACTGCGCTCGTCTAAAACTACTATTTACGTTTAAAAATTATTTTACTTTAATAGAGGACATTTTTGTAAAGGGTGGATATGAGCGTATCTCCTCTTTTTTATAAAAAAAAAAACAAAAATCAAATAGGAGTGTTAAATCGGCATAAAAAATTCTTTTCTACCCTTAAGTTTTTCTGTTCAGAAAAAAATAGCAAAGGATAATATAATGACGGTCTTGGCAGCCGAAGGGCAGTTATTAAATTTTGCTTAACAGTTTAATTAGAGAAAAGTTTTTTAAGTATAAATTTATTTTATTTTCTCGTATACTATTCTGTTTACAATTATACATTCTTTTTAACGCATTCATAAAAATTTTATACGTGCTTCGAACATTTTTGGAGAAGAAACTTTAAGAAGTTATAAAAAATTATTTAAGAAATTTTATTTTTTTTTTAGAGAAGCAAAGTATATCTTTGAAAGTACAGATAATCTTGAAAATATTTTATATGTATCTGTTTTTAATACTTTTGTTAACGCTACATGATTTCTAAAAACAAGCATATGGCGGTCTTTGGGAACGCTTGAAATTTTACGTGAACATTTGCATTTCTCATATAAACATTCGATTTTACAAACGCTGATCCTAAAGTAATTGAAGCTGAGAACCCTCGAGTTTGTTTAATCGATTAATAAAAAATAGTTACACACGATTCTTGGAGCTTTTATTAAATTATAAAAATATTTCGACGATTATTCACTTATTTGCGTTTATTGAAGAAAATTCAGCTTCATTTACATGAAATATTTATGTGTTAAATATTCACATCAAATATTACCTTAGAAACGTTCAGAATAAAACTGAATCTATAGATATGATTGTGGTCTTTATGTATCAACATCAAGGGGGTTCTTGAATGTGCTAGAAGTTTCCTTCAACACCATCTTTCTGTGGAATTTTTTTTTAGCTGTATATCAATGCGGATGTTTGTTTGGTTTTGTGTTTTTTGATCAATAAGTTTCAAGTAAGTTTTTTGCAAAGTCAGTTTTACTATCTTTTTGGCAATTTTTTTATGACATTCAGAAAATGTGATCGAAATTTGATTTTTGACGGTAAGACTTTTGTAATTTTAGGTCTATTTTTGAAAGATAAACAAGTTTTCTTTAAATAGGTCTTTTAATAATATATATTAACTAATTTATATTATAGCCTGTCCTAAAAAAATTAGAAATTTATTTCCGAATTATGGTTTTTCTACGATTGTATACCAATCGACCCGCCAAAATGCAAATACTTACATACGTAAAGGAACAACATAAGATTTTAGTTTATAACTTTTTTGTTTGTTTTGAGTTAAAATAATATAATCAAATAATTTCGATGTAAATTTTTTTAATATGATTTTAATTAAAAACTAAATATAAGGCTCTGTTGCTTATTTTAGATCTAGTTAATTTTTTTTTTTGCTTTTTTAAATTAATGTTTTTATACATTAATTTGTCCTGCCCCATGAAATTGTTCTTTCAGAAATTTTAACAGTTTGTTACCTATTGTTTGGATGGAACTACAGAATTTATACTAGTAATACTTAACATTTTGCTAAGAAATAGAATTTTAAAATTTTAAATAGAATACCCTTGATCTTTCTAATACAAAGTAATTGCTGATTATTGCATTCTTCTAGAGTTATAATATCTTGATTGGGAAACGGAGCACAGCTTATGATATATAAATAAATAGTAAAACTATAAAATTTTTAAGTATCAGGATTCACGTCAAAAACTTGTGCTTTTTGATCGAATATAATACCAGATTTAAGGTGACTTTTACCAAAAATTCTAGTATCTTACGATTTTAGAATACATGTAATTATACACAGGGTCATTTGAAACTCTTTACGAATCATTGTAGAAATGTGTATAAATTGCTTTTTCAACGTTTAATAAGATTTTTAGTAGTTTTACGCAAAATATTGAAAAGGTGTTAAAAAAGTCCTCGTTAAAATAAAAGCTTTAGTTTCGATTATCTAAATATTATTATTTATATGGTTTTTCCACAATATAACTTCTAATTTCTTAATAAGTCTTCTATAAAAAGTCTGTTTTCAAATATTCTGTTACAATTTATGTCATATTTTTATGTAAATTCTCATGAATAATCTGGGATTTATTTTTATGCCTTTTTTTTCTCTATAAAAATCACTTGGATTTCGTTGGTTTTTCACTTACATTTTGTTTGGTTTTCATTCATTCTTTTGAATAAACAATGAAGATTGAACAAAGTGTTAAAATTTAAATAAATTTTTGTTTAAGAATAAAATGAAAAAAAGAAAAACAAAAATTTGTAAGTGGCCTTTGTATTTATAGTAAAATTAAATTTGAGAACACTTTAGACAATTTCGTTGCCTATGTTACGAAGATTCACTATAAGTACACAAAGTTTTTTAAAATTTTTACGGATTAAAAATTTTTTTTCCAAAAATTAAATTTTACACTGAAATCGATATTTTAGAAAAAAGTGATAAAAGTATATTTATTGACTGTATTAGAGTACGCAGTGAGATTATTATTATCCTCAGGTGTTTTCTTTTTTTATAGAATAATTTTGTTTTAATGTTACAAGCTTAGGCTGTATCAAACGAGGAGAATAAGTTCACTTATACTGAACAAATCTGAACAAATTAAAACTTTTTACAAAATTTTAATTAGATCGCGTTCTACCTTCCACATAAAAGAGGTTATGTTAGTTACATGTACTTTTGAACAAAAAAATTTCAAGTCATCTGTAAATTAAAATTTTTGTTATTTTGAAACTACAAACGTATTTTTAAACTGACAAGTTATATGTCAAAAAATGCCATCTTAAGGAAACTTAACATATTTTTTTATCGTGTACAAACATATGTATTTTTAAATCCAGAAAATGGAATTTGAGTTTTATATATGTGTTTAAATAAAAGTATAATGGTAAAGGTACGGTCAGATTAGTCAAATATTTGACCAAAAAAACGTAACCACTTAGTTTGGAAAAAAATTTTGTCCTCAAATATTAATTAAGAAGTATAAGTTCCCACCCAATATATAGAGTTTAAAATATCGCAATTATTACATTATAAATCGCTATTCGTAATGGTACGTGTTAGAAAGGACAGAATATACATTAAAAAAATAAAAGTTACGCTTTTTGGTCAAATATTTGACTAATATGTGGTCATATTATTTACTGTTTACTCATTTTAATTAGATGTTTAATACGGGATTTATTTCAATGAAATTATATTATTATTTTTTTATATTTCTTTTTAGTTATTTATTTTTTCGGGGATATCTTTGATTGTGTTATTTCCTGTCATGAAATTATTTGTATAATTTTCACTTTTTTTTACATTTTTTAAAATCAATTTTTATGTGTATTGTTTAAAAATAAATCTTATAATTTTAATAAACAAATAAAAAAATTGAAAGCTGGAAGCTAAAGCTTTTTTAAAAATTTGGAATGTAATTAATTTTTTTTAATAAACTCCTATATTTGTCATTAAGGTACACTTATTACAATGTAACGCAGTATATCTTCAGAAGAAAAAAGTAAAATTAAAACTGGTTTAAGAACAAACCAAAGTTTGTTAAAGCTACTACTTTTCATTCTTCTTCAAATTTATAAACTAAAAGTTTTCTGCAAGGAAAATAAAATCATGAAGTAAAATATTTGCTTAATATTTTTTTTTTCTTCTTGTTTTTTGAACGTGAAATAATCAATATTTCTGTTATTTTAAATTTTCATATATAAAGAAAATTTTTCTATTTAAATAAAATTACTTGAAATATTTTTTTGTGTAGACAAAATTCCTGATGTGTTCGTCAAAGTAAATTGTAATACTTTTAAGCAAATACTATGTTTAATTATCACACAATTTGTTTGCTTTTAAATATTCTTTGATAATTATAACATAAAATGGTCAAACATATTATACCATTTTCAATAAGTTCTAAAACTTTGGACTTTGTTCGAATTTTTCTAGTTAAAACTAACCATGTTACATTTTTTGTGTGTAGTAACCACATAACTTTTTCATGCAAAATTTTTTTATCATGACTCAAATATTGTCAACAGCAAATACTTTATATTCGCGGCAACTATACGTTGTTTTAGAGAACATATTATGGTTATCGTAACCATATCATAACAATGGTTTTATTGGACTTTTAAAAAACATCAGGTATTTCAAAATTTTCTTGAAGGTCTAATCTTAATTATCCCAATCTCACTATTTGAGTTGGTTAATTTAATTATTTACTAAAAACTCTAAATTTTGCAAGTATTAAAATTTCAACTTGCGACAAAATTTTAATTTAGAAGTATTTATTGACTCTCAGCCCATTTTTTTAATACTAGTTGCGGATTTGCTAACGCTATTGTTTTAAAACAGAATATCCTTAATAATTAAAATTATAATTTGTAATAATTTTTGAATTTCCTTTATTGATTTAAAAAAAATTATCCACAAAAAGCATCAAAATTAATTTTGGAAAAAAGAAAATTACAAAATTATGAAGGTATCCGTCTAAAATCTTGTCGATTAGAAAAGAGTAAAATATTAACTACTAGTACGTGAATTTGGGGTATTTTGGACATAATAAATGGAACGTGACAAGAAAACTGACAGGAAGCTTGCTCCTTTATATTAAAAGTCTGTCACTTTACCACATGTTATTCTTTATGTTAAGCAAAATTATAAATTAAACTGTTTTATCAATAGCTAAGTCCCTTTTTAAGCGGATACATCTAATTATTTTTTTCTATAAGCAAAACACTAGTCTTACAAACTCACAGTTAAACTGTAGTCGTATACCTCAATAACTGTATGCAGTGTTTGGTGTATGTTGTTGTCATATTGGAAGTTATTTTTTTGTTTGGAATTTTTACACAATTTCATTTGCAAAAAAAGAAAAGTATACTAAATGCATAAAAGTTTAATGTCGATGTTTATAAAATTGCTACAAGTTTATCATGGAAGTAAAAGCAATAATAATCATAGCAACTTTGCTGTTAATATTGACGTGCTTTAAAATATCTTCTGGTTATCCCTCTCTAGCTACGCATAAACAGAATAAAATGGAATAATTGAAATGTTTCTCATATGTTCTTATTTTGCAGGGCCTTATGGAAGAAGCATGAGGAATGATAGATAAATATATAGAATAGAAAAAATTTTAACTTTAAAAACGATAAATATCGAATTCGTGAGAATATCAGTGTATTCTAGCACGAAAGGTTTTTTCGCCAAAGCTTAAACAAACAAAGTAGCCTAACTAAAATTCACTTCATTATCTTGAAGTTCTAACAACAAAATAATTATCTCTATTTAAGAGTGTTTAACATACAACTTATGAAACAAAAAAACATACCAAATAACATGTGATGTTGCATTCGTTGTAGAGAGTTCATGTGTTTTAAGTTTTTGATAAATTATTTTTGTTTCTTTAGTTGTGAATATCTCAGTATCGTAGTATCTCTTGTACATGTTAATATAAATAATGTGTGCTAATTGTTTTCGACTTGAATATTTATGGAAATTTGTTTTACAATTTTATACTGTCATTGTCGTTATTGTTCTTGATATTGTTACAAAAGTTTGTTTTTTAGTTTACTTCTACAAACTGCATATAAACAAATCCATTAATAAAAATTTGTATGAGTGTATATGTTTAGAAATGAAAACACATCCTACCGAACCCCATCATATTTCTTTTTATATTGCCACATGATGACAATTTCTATGTGTGTTCAATTTTCGTTTTATTTGCTTAAACGTTCATAAGGAAACTTAATGAAATATTTTGTACTAAAACATATATATCGCAAAAATATACTGAGGGAGAGAGAGAGGTATTTTGCCAAAAAAAAAAAAAAAAAAAAAAAAATTAATGAATATTTCTCACGAAAGTAAGCAAAAGTGGTTTAAAAAACTTCCTGAATTTTGTTTTGCCTACAGTTAAGTTTTATAAAACAAATTATTATTAACTGTGTATACATAATAGAAATGTTTTAGCTTTTCTAAAAATTGGGTAAAGGTTTCCTGATGAGCTGGCTTGAGCAACCAGCGAAATACGTATCGATACTTGCTTTTCCAACCAACGAACAAATTGCCTTTTTATTTAAAATGTTAAATGGGATATTAGCATAATATAATAAATAATATTATAAAAATTTCCAAACAATTTTGAGTAAAAAAGTTTCATAATTTATTGTCAGCTTCTAATTTGTTTTAACACCAAGAATGCGCAATATGCACTTGCATTACAATGTTTTTACAATATAAATAAAGTACTACCTCTGAACGATTAATTTGTGTATATTTCATTAACGTTTTTTATGCACGTGGTTTGACCTCGTTCCGAATGAAAACCTGAACAGAACACCGGACTTTAGCCTCAAAAGAAATTCATTTTTTCAAAATTGATTTAATTTTAGTTGGTTTACTCATAAAAATTAATATTAATTTGATAAGACGAAGACAAGACAAGACAAGACAAGACAAGTTACAAAGAGAACAGTGAAGAAATACTTTTTATTGTGCGTCGACTTCATCTAACCAAGTTAATATTCATATGAATGGTTATGTTTAAATAAATAATTTTCACAATGCACACAGTTTAAAATAGATGGAGGCGAAGAATGCTGGTTAAGATGTAACGTTCCAGAAAATGCAGCATTACATTCTTTTTTTTTTTGTTTTCTTTTAAAAATGTCCGCGTATATTTGTAAAATAATTTTTCTTTCTAAAAAAGGATTTTAAAAATTAAAAAAATTCAGTTAAGCCAAAAATATATTTTAATTCATTTATATCCACAGTTCAACTCCAAATTTAAAAAAATGTTTAATTTTAATAATAAAAAAATATCGTTAAAATCTTAAAAATTTTTGAATCTAATGTTGATGCTAATGCTAAAAAAATAATAAAAGCTAAACAAAACCATATATAAAAAGTGGAAGTTGTTAAACCTTAATTGAGATCAAATAAAGTTAGATTTTAAGCAAATGAAAAAATTTGTATAAAAATACATCTAAAAAGGAATAGACATACTATAAATCGATCTTCATCTACACTAGTCATATATTAAGGAATAATACATTTAAATGCGGCATTATAAAATTAAATCTGTTTTTTTTTTATTTTATTTTGTTTTTTGGTAACAATTGTTGAAAATTAAGCCAATAAATATATTTGATTATTTTCGTGCCTCATTTAAATTGTTGAGCCTCATTCACAAAAACTTCTAAATCCACACAATTGTTCTGTGTTTATTGGCATTTAATTATGTGGGAGTGCAGGAATATTTAAATTTTATTTGAATAGAAAATATTCAAGTTGAAAGTGTGCTTGAATGTGGTTTGGGTTGCTGGTTGAGTAGATTTCAATATAACAACTGAATCTCTATTTATGTATACAAATGCAAAAACTCAAAAGTCCAAAAAGAAAGTTAATTTAAAATAAATTGAAAAGTCTAATAAGCTTTTCAGGGATTAAGTACAGTATTGAGTTTAGTTAGACAATTAAAATAATTAAAATAATTTAACAGACAATATAAAGAACAAAAAATAATTTCAATACAGTTTTAAGAAATTTTATTGGAATTTATTTTTTTTAATTTTTTTTTTAACTGATTGAACATTTTTTTAGCACGTAAAATCTATAGATTTTTTGCAGAACTTATCACTTCCCATTTACTAAATCTTGGCAGTTGTAATGGAGTCGCTGTTCTCCTGTAATTCAAATGTTTGGCAAGTTATTTTAATTGTTGGTTTCTATTCAAACTAATGCAATCGATCAATTTTTTTAAAACTTGGTTGTGTTTAGAAAAGACAATTAACAAAAAAAAAAAAAAATAAATAAATAAATATGTTTGTCACTTTATCGGTATTTTTTAAGTCCGGCAGAGCTGATGAAAACGCTAACTGTCAGATAAACCATTATACTAAGCTCACAATTTGAAATTTGTAATCAGTATACTTTGGCAAATTATCATGAATAGATGAACAGAATAAGAGTTATTTTTGAAACCCAATACAAAGTATTTAATTTTCAATTAAAATTGCTAAGAGACCAACTACGTATCTTTATTCATTTTTAGAATATTTTTATCAGTGTTTTTAAAGCCTTAATAATTTTTATAAATAATAATCTCTTAATTTAGTAATACCGCAATGAAGGCAAGAGTTACAATTAAAATACATGATTTTAATTATTAATTACACTATAGTTTTCAGCATCTTTTTCTACTATAATTAGCAAAGTGTCCCTTACATCGTGCTCCTTAGAACTGTAAATAAATCTAACATAATACGTAAAAAACTTTAAAGAATCTACCGGAAATTTTACTTCGTAAATTCCCGAAAATACTTCTTCCACTCGTGAGTAACTACTTACTAACACGAATCTATCTTGCCGTTTCACTGCATTTTTATATTTTTCTGTTTATGCCCTTCACCAAAACTGGAAGACAAGTATATCTAAGTTTATCATTCCGTTTGTAATTTCGACAATATCCATTTCAGATATCATAAAGTATATATAAAGTTTATATTCTGAATTATAATGCATAGCGAAGTCGAATAACGATGTCCGCTCGTGTAAGTGTTGAAATCAACTTTTCCAAGGCAATCTATAAGACAGAGTTTCGAAAATTTTGCTGTTGAAAAACAGCAAGATCAATCCATGTCCCTCGATGTAGCGGTGAAAACACCACGCCTGCCATATCATTTGGAACAATGAAGAAACTCCAATAAAAATAAAAAAACAACAAAATATATAAGCCGATAGAGAAATAAAAAATAAGGAAGGAACCTCAAGTGAAAAAATTGGCGCTATCCCACATTTTCCGAGTAATAGGCCTCTAAGTTATACACAGAAAAGTACGATTCTGCACCATATTTATTAAGATATCAATATGGTTATCATTTGAAAGCTTTTAAAGAGATCTTACAGAAAGACATTTTTAAAATTTTTTTTTTAATTTCTTATTTCTCTCTTACCATAATGTTTGTTTTTTGATTGGAGTTACTTCACTAAATTTTATTTACATATATGGTGAGGGGTTTACAAGATTCAACAAATATAACACTCTTACTTGTTTTTGTTCCTTTTTATCATTACTATTTAAATTATTTGTTAGTGACATTTTTGTTGTGTGCGGTTTTCTTTTTTAATGTAAATTATTGTTAAATTATGTAAAGGATATTTATAATGCTGTTTTCGTTATTTTATTTTATTTAATTTTTTTTTATTTTGTTATAGTTTTTAATGGTATAATAATGGTTTTGTTAGAAGTTCTAAAAAAGATTGTAAGGAAAGAAATAAATTAATAAATAAAAAGTAATAACGCTGAAAGTAAATTATTTTAACATTTTATTTTTTATACATTTTTTTCACCTCCTGTGTTGTTTACAAATAAAATAGTAGACTTTTACGTTAAAATAAAAAAAATATAATTAAAAGTATTTTTTCTCTTCACAAGTAAAAGGGTATTAATGTGTAGTTCATGTTGGCTGTTAGTCATTTGTATTAAGTAATTATTATAGAATATACCTATTCTTAATACTCTTGTACATAGTAAACATTTAAAGGTTCCCATGCCTGATTTAATTTTATATTAAATTTATTTATATTTATTTGACAAAAAATAAAATAAAATTCATTTTTCGCAACCATAAACCTACATAAATCATGTATTTTAATAGAAGACACATATAACAAAGCTCTGAATTTAACAGTTATTTACTTTTCTAATAATTATTTCCATTTAATACTTTTAAAATTATATTCATATAATAATTTTTAATTTAATAGTTATTATTTAAAGTAGTTTTTCAATATAATTAATTTCTTGTTTTACTTTTCTAATATTTGTTTGTTTAAGTGCCATAATTTTTTAATAAAAACTCGACCATCCGAAAAATTGTGGGTAGAGTGTCAAGAATACTTGAAAATAAATTTTATTGCCGCTGATTTCGTTGCTTGATTCACTTATATTTAGTAAAATTTAATTTAATTATGTATAGATTTATAACGTATAACTAGGTCAATAACATTTGAATATAATTGCAAAAATTACAGCAACAGAAAAAATTAGGGAGGAAAAAAACTGTTGCAAAGACTTGAGTTGAAATTAATTGTAATAAAAATTATGTAATTGTAGTCAGAGCGAAACTAAAATAAATATCGACTCAAAAATAAACCGAACATGAACTTGACATTAAACAAATAACATTACAAAGAAATGGAAAATATTGTTTACAGGAAACCAAACTGAAACTTGTTTAAAACAGGAATTTTGTAAACAAAATATAAAATATTTTTAGAATACAAAAAAAAAAAAAAAAAAAAAAAAAGACGAAAGTTTATCTAAAGTTGGAAGTTTACATAGATTCTTTAAAACAACAGGCTTATAATCGTTTGTTAAGCACAAGATGTCGTGGACTTTTATCTTGCCGAAGTAGGAGAATGGGAACTGAAAAAGTTAGTGTGGTAAAGAGGAATATGTTGGCAATATTGACTGTTTTGTAGACAAGAGATATTGAGTTCGAATCCCGATGCAGCCACAAAAAATTTTGTGTTGAAATTTCTACGAAAATACTTAGTAGTAAACAAAAAGTAATGCTTTCAAATTTCTCCGTATTTTCAAAGTTAAAATTAAACTTTGTCGTTTCCGTTTGCAGTTATAATAACCTACGAATATTTAAATCGTTACAATACATGATCAAGGAACATGGAAGCAAGAACGGGAAAAGCTTTAATTTTTTTCTAAAGTCCTGCCATAACAATAAACTTTTTTAGGTTTTAAAAATATTCAGGCAACTTATGAGCTGAAGCTGGCCATGGATTTTTATGTACTTTGATAGCTAACTGAAATTGCGAGTAGAGAAAGCGACACAGTTTTTTATTACATAAAGTAGTTTGATCTAATCAATACGAATAATGTTTTATAACAAGTTTTTTGTTATTTGAAAGAATTGGAAAGTGGAGTCACCTTGAATACGTGTTTCTTAATTTGGTTGAGAATTTGCATCTCGAACATCAAAACTTTTAACAAAATTTGGCGGAAGATTATTTCCTGTTGGCTTAAACAAATATAAAAAAGGTTTTTAAAGAAGTGTTTTAAAATGGATAAATCAGTTCTTATTTTTTTATTGATTTTTACTTTTTTTGTTCGTGAAAACGTTTGAATGTGTGTAAGAATTTTTTTTTTTTCGTTGGAGTATATGACAAAAAATTATTTTTACGTGAGTATGTACGACTGTATAAGCGGTTTAGCTGTTTGACTGTCATTAGGATTGGTTAATTTAAGTCGTACAACCAGTTTTAGAAATGAACTCGCAATAAATTCTTAATTATAAAATTTTTCTTGCAAGAAATTTGATACCAAAAAACAACACATCTTAATTTGCCTTAAGTTGACTGTAACCACCACGAAGATTTGTAAATCAGCTAAAATAAGCCAGCATAGAGATCCTACCTCCCCATACAAATGGCAGAAAAAAAACCAAATTATACAAACAAAAATAAAAAAAAAAAAATGTGATCACATGCGTTTATGTTTATTTTTTCACTTATCCCATATACTTATCTACAAAGGACTTGATATTTAAAGCCCATACTCGTTTATTCAATATAAGTCCTCCTCCATCTATTAACACATGTATAAACATTTTTCAAAAAAAAAATAAACAATTCTTAAAACTGCAATTGATGTGCAAAGTCTTTTTACTTGCTTGTATTTCTTTATTTGCGTTAAACAAAGAGAAAGGAATCATGGTAAGAAAGTATTTTGTAAATAAAAAGATCAAATATGCATTCCTGATGAGCATTTTCAATTCTTTACAGCAAAAAGGAAAATAAGACAAAGAATAAAAAAAGCCTTTAGTACTCCGCATTTAAATATTTTCCAATATTTTATTTGCTATATTTCAATGATGTTTGAACAATATTTATTACGAATATAATTTTTCGTTCTTTTATGCTCAAAAGCCGTAACATGACATTTATTAAAAAAGATATAAAAGAAAAGCTAGTGGCAGAGATAATTTTTTCTGCCATTTCATAAAGCAAAAACTATGGTCCCTAAAATTTTGGACATGTATTAGGGTTGGTTTGAATTTTTATTTCGCGGCATTGTTGTCCTTTTTGTTTAAATATTTTTTGCTTTTCGTTAACGTTGCAAGATTTTTAAAATACAGCATTTTGTACTAGAATTTGTTTCTTTTTCTATCTAAATATTTAATGATTTTCACTTTTGGAGACATTAATAACAATCAATGTCTGTTAAATACGTAATTTAAAAACAATTTGTCATCGAAAGTTTTCGCAATTTATTTGAATATTCTACTTTATTCAATAAATCAAAAATGTAAAATTAAAGACATAAAATGAATTATACATTTGTTGCTGTGTTACCCAAATATAAAAGTTTTGTGCTGATGTCAACAAGTATTTAGAGAAAAATTGAGAATTATTTTGTTGAGCTCAGTGCGCCACAATAAAAATAATTTGGGAATTTTTAAGCAAATAATCAGATGAACAAATATTAAAAATTGGATCACAAGAGGAATATTTAAATGGATGCTTAATGGAAATAGAATAGAACTATAAGGTCATTAGAAGGAGTATTCTGAAAAAGTAAAATCTTTAATATATCTGCCGTTTAGCAATTTTGCTGGTTATTACAAGTTTTTAAGCTCTTTTTGGAGATTTCAAAATACGTACTCGCTTATGAGAATTATTTCATAAAATAAGCGAGTTACAATTTGTTTAAAATGAAATTGTTTTAATTTTATAATACAATCCACTATTTTTTTAAGCTTTTGTATAATATAGAATTGTTCTTTATTCTGCAGAAAAATTTATATTGTACTTAAAGATTTTATGTTGTTGCGAAAGGTATTATCACGAAGTTCAATTTTGTTTATAACAAAATTTTGTAAAGAAATTTAAATTTAAGTGTAATCAGTATGAAAGAAATTTTTTATTTGAAATCATAAATAAATTTGTTACGAACATTTGTATTTCATTTGTTCAAAAATATATTCTAAATATTTAATTCATTACTGTAAGATTAAAAACGAAAGAACAAATTTAGATATACTCTTCTTTCACCTGTAGTAAAGGATATAAAAAGCTTCATGCGATACCTGTGTTGAAGGATATTAAAAGTGACTATTTGTTATTGGTGTTTTGTTGTAGCTTTAATGTATGTGTGATTGATTGATTGATTTGTTTCTTCACTTTTCATTTGGTCAACAAATATTTTTATAGTTAATAAGCAGCCTTAGGATGTGGTTAAAGGTTCCCTGATGAGTTAAGTTGAGCAATCAACGAAATTGTCATAGAAACTAGGTTTATCCCCAAAAATAAATTTAAGTAAGTTTAAATAAAAATTTGGATTATTAGCTCGCTGAAATGTAAATCAACGAAAATAATTTACATCCTATCCTACTTAACTAAATGTTTTATTTTACTAAATTCATTAAAAGTTGAAGAACTATTCTCATTTTGTATTAATAAACACGTGTTGGTACCTTAGATTTTTATCGATTTTATTTTAGATTTATGTTCTTAATTTTCTTGTATAATGATTTGATTCTTACATTTCTAATCAGATATTTCAGACAAAATTTATATAGAAGTTTCGTTTTTCTAAGACGATAATTTATCTTTAACTAACAGAGTTGTCCTGATATTTAAAGGCCTTAAATAAACAAGTTAAGCCAGCTTAATCTTACTCTTTTACAAAACACTTTTAGTACTTTTTAAACCTAAAATATTTTAAAGAATTTATTTCTTAACTACAAGCGTGTATCAACTTGATAAATTGTTGAGTATTGAATGTCTTCAACGCAATAAATAACTTAACAGTCATTCATTAAAAAAAAAACATTTTTTTCATACTCATTCACTAAACGAATTTTGTAAACCAACACTAAGAGTAAAGAGCGATGCAGTTGTTGTATCAATGTAATACACGAGGACTTCAAATTCAAAGTCGTTCTAAATTTGTAAATGTATCTGCCGTTTTGTTTGTATGTATGTATTTTTGTTTACGTTTGCTCAAATTATTTTATATGTGGCAATAAACTTGACACGTTCATTCGTTTATTTATTTGCAAAGGGTTTTTTTAATAGTCACGGGTTAGTTTAATATCATTTTTAACAAATAAATCAAATCACATGCGACCACTGCAATATTTTTTTAATAAGATTTAACTAATAAACAAAATAATGATTTCTAAGTCGAATTTAGGTAAAAGTGCGAGGATGGTCACATTACATCATGTGCGGATCGTAAAATAAATTTTGTCAAGATTATTCCTTCATCATTTTAAATTGCCTTCCTCACTGAGGAATACTTAGGAAGTAGTTCAATATTTTGCCTACTTTATAAATTTTAAAATAAAATTTATTATTGTTCATTACTTTATTATTTTAAAAATTTCGAAATTTTTCAACTAAAATTTATTTAATTTTTTGCATTTAATAGATTTTTTTACCTCAAAAATACATGTATTTGAATGTTTTTGTAAATACTTTTTTTCACAAATATTTAGGCAAATAAACATCATTTTGCATTCACTTGTGAAAAAAAAATTTAAATGAAATTTTATACTTAGTTGCCATTAAAAGTCAAAAACAGATAAAAAATTTCATGCTGTTAAATTCACAATTCTATTGAATGCACATTGTTTTTTAGAACAGAAAAATCTTTGCATTTTTGATGGATATATAAATATATTACAATCGCACTTTTGATAGTAATTTAATGTAAACAATTTTATATTTAAGAGGTAAAATGCAAACACTTTTTATTAAGGAAAACACTTTTTGTATTCTCATCATTAATTGGTTGTTTAAGTCTAAAAGTTTTTCTGCTGCAAATTTCTATAAAAATATTTTCATTAAGTATGTAAATGGAGTATTTTTCTGTGTTTGGGATATAATTTTTTATGTAGATTTTCTAGCAATTACTTTGTGTAAAAATATAAAATCAAAAGATGAATTTATAGAACAAGTCAGAAAAATTTTGCAATAAAGGAAAGTCTACAAATTATTACTAAACGTAGAAGGTTGCACTCCTTACTAAAACTGTACAGAAAATTTTCAGGATCTAAAGCATCAGATATTTGGGAATGGTTGCCACATTAGGTATCTAGATCCAGAGAAAAGCTGTAAAACTTGATATTAAAAATTTAGTATCATCTTACTGAAACAAAACACATTTTGAGCAGGGCCATACACAGGCAAAATAAATGACGAGCAAGAAAGTTGTGTGCATTCCGTCAGAATAATTCAATATATTGTTTTATAATAAGAAATTCATTTTTATGCCAAAAAGAAAAAAAAGTATAAAATTATACAAAATCAATGAATGCCTTCTAAATTCTTTCTTTATTTAACCGAAGATACCCAAAATTTTGGACTCGTTCAATAAATGATATAACAACAAAAAAATCAATTTCAAATATAAAACTCATAAATATTTGAAAAACAATACGAATTTCGCTAAAAAATTACCAAATGAAAATAATCCACATATTGAAAAAAAAGGCATTCAAACAAAGCAAGACCAAGTAAAAAAAGCATTGAAGGTGTCACATGTGCATTCCAGAATCAAGATGAAAACAGTCCAAAAAATTTTTTTTATTTCTGAAATTAAAGGCGTCTTGACTAAGTTTTTTTGTGATTCACTTTATTTCCTTACATAAATAAATTAAGTGTATGCGAGTACACACTGCATATTTTGTGTGTTTTATTGCCACTTATTGATTCATTCATTAATTCACTGAAATTCGTGTTGTTATTTTTGCAATTCACTCAATATCGTTGTTTTAATTGTAGAGGAAGTGGTTACAAGTAAAACAGTGAACAGTAGTTACATGACACTATTACTAGGAGATTTGTTTTATGTTTTCTTTATTTATTTTACACATCATTTCCCTGCTGCTCATGCAATTTGTGCTAAGTTGCAGCACTTGAGCACAGACAGATGTCGACAATGACACAGTTAACAAATGCCAAAATATCTAAAATTAAACTTATTCCACAGCACTAGACTTTAAATTTATGTTTTAGATTTTGTTTTGGTTTCGCTCGTTTTGTCAGGTACACTTGGGAGTAAAAAAAGAATGTTACACTAAACAATTAATGAATAAAAGTTATCTTCCTTAGAATTAAACAAAAAACAAAACTTATTGCAAAAAGTTAAAAATGGTATGTCTCAGTTTTTCATTCCATTTGTAATTTCCACAAGATCTATTTCCGACGCCATAAATATATTGTGAGTCCTTATACCTAGCGAAGTTGATTACAATCTGTCCGTCCGTGCTAGTGTTGAAGGCAACTTTGCCAAGGCACCAGATGATTTAAATATGTCAGTCGAAAGAGGTGCTAAAAATCCGCAAGATCGGTCCATGTCCGGCAGTGGGCTTAAAACAACGCCTGCTTATAATTTTTCCATATCATTTGGAACAAATAAATAAATCTAATCAAAAAAACAAAAATATGGAGCAAAATAGAATTAAAATATAAGAAAAGAATATTAGAAAAAAGACTTTGCACTCGCCTATATTTTCTGAGTTATAGGCCTCAAAATTTTTGTACAAATCTACGATTGTGCATCATATTTTTAAGATATTAATATGGTTATCATTTAATAGCTTTTGAAGGGATCTTTCACGAAATACTAATTTTTTTTAAAATGATTAACTCATTAAGAGCTGATGACATTTTTAGGTATTTTTTTTATTTTTTTGATTCTCTGTTATACCAATATTTGTTTTTTGTATATAAGATTCGGCAAGCACTCCTGCTTGCTTTAACATTGCTTTTTATTTTCGTTTATGTAATTTTCACGATTTTTTTATATATTAAAGATTCTTTTTAAAGTAGCGCTGGCATCCAAATAACAATTTTCCTTACATCTGACTTGATCGGAACTTACGATCCCATACATTTTGTTATTGCGATCTTACTTATTACAACTAATGTTAGTTGCCTTCACTTACCCTTCTACTGCGCCTACACAAACTTGTGTTTTTCTTTTACTCTAGATAACAAGTGATCTTTAAATTGCTGTTTATTATTTTTCCGTCTTAAGCAGCCCATCCACCATAACGACTTAACGATTTAACAACTCAAATTTTCTTTATATATTTTTTGTTTTCTTTATATATTCTTAATACTCATAATGCAGACACCTGTATCACCTAGCCTACCTTATCAGCAAAATAATTTGTAAACTTTGAGGTTGTTATAAAATTTAATATTTTTATATATGTTTTGTTTTTTTTTTAACTTTTTCAAGACAGAAAATGGTATAGATATTATTTTCATACCGACATAAAATCTTTAGTATTTGGTAAGACCATGAGCCGATTAGACTTTTGTGTCTTAGCTGCTGCTGAGTGTGCTGACTAAGGTATCTGGCAAAAAAAAGCAATGCTCTAATAACTTTGGTCGGGCAGAAGCAAAATATTGGTAAAATTCTTTTACTTAAGCGGAAGTAGTTCTCTGCTACCAGTACGTGCTTTTGTATTAATCAATTGACCCATTTTAAATTTGCATGGTGGCAAAATTTAGTTATTAACTAACAACATAAGGTTTTTCCTACCAAATAAATTTTTAATATATGTATGTTTAAATGGGTATTAATCGAACAGTGTAACATCATTCAGAGTCTCTTACTCTGAATTTTTAGAACTGAACATCTATTTGTTTTTAAATTAATGAAAATATAACCTTGCAAAGTCGCGAGCTTATTAGAACTTTATATAAGAAAATATTTTAAGCTTCCTCAGAATATTTAAACCTTTCACAAATGACGGGAAATATTTTTATGGAAATCTATTAACAGATACTCGAGTGTGTTTCATCTCTTTTATGATTTTTTTTTTATTTGTTTAATGATATCAAATTTGAGGATGGAGTTAAAAATTGGTTATCTAAGCTTTTCACTTTCAGTGTATCAACTTATTAATGCGTTTGGTTTTGTGTCATTAAGTTTATTTTCGTTTTGAACTAACTTAAACTAAAACGAAAGTGAAGTACTAGCAGAAGCAAAAGAAGTACCTAAAACCAAACAACCAACTTCAAGTTTTTTGTCAACAAATATTGCAGTCAAAGCCACATTTGTTTTAGAGCGTTCCTCAGTAAGAGAAAATAATATTCATACTTAAGGTGCACTTGGTGTTTCACATTCCTTTTTTTAACACATTATAACTGAACTTGTCTGTGAACGTGTGAATCAGGGATGGTAAGCGATATGTAATTAATTACATTTAAATTCCAAAATTACTTGTATATACACATTTTTATTCATAATAAATTAAAATTATAATATGAATAGGTTTTATATTAAAAGTGTTTTTGTAGTACAACCGATAAACTCGTCTGAAATTTTTTTTAACAGAAGAAAATTAGTTATTTTAAAGCAAATTATTTAGACGAGTTTATCGCTTGCACTACAGAAACAGCATACAATTTTAATCGGAAAATTGTTTTTGAAAACACCAAAAATTATCTTTAACACCATAAGCTTTTTCGAGAAGTACTATTGAACCGGGCTTGCCATCTCTGACATGACTGTAACATTCTTATCTTTTTCTTTTCAAATTTATGTTCGTGGCTTTGTATGCGCAAGATTTTAATTAGAATTTAAATAAGAACATTTAAATCAAGATAATTTGAAGTCATTAGACATGATTGGATGTTTTACAAAGGAGACCTCAATTAAAGTTATTGAGTATGCTGGCTCAAGTGATATGTTTGTAAAACAAATTAAAATTTTATTCGCATAACAGCTTACAAAGGAAAATTTACATACGTTTTCTTGTTTAAAATTTTTTTAAAACATATTTGTTTTAAACAGAAAATTATAATAAATTTGGAAAAATGTTTTATTAACTTAAATCTTGTTTTAATTGTTAATTGCAGACTTATAAAAATTTCAAGGCGACTTAAATGAAAAAAGTGTTGTTCCTGCATAGTTAAAAGTTTTTTCTACCTTGAGACTTTTTTCTTTAAATCAATGGATGTAAAAATAATCAAACAAGGCAATACATAACACATACATACTTTTCGGATGCAGCCTTCATATGGAAAGTTTTGTAAATTGAAATTTTAGAAAAAAGCTTAGTTTGCTAAGAAGCTAAGAAGAAGAAGAATATTATTTAACATGGAAAAATTCTTCGTAATATCACACTTTATTACTGAAAATCTAAATATCAATAAAAAGTTTTTTTTCTAATTTTGTGTTAAAATTGTTTTTTATAAATTACAAAGAGAAAAAATTACGCTGGTATCTAAATTTTACTGTTTCGTTAACAATTTATCAAAATTGAAAAAATAATAACTCGTTTATTACAATAGTCCAAATAAAAGACTATTTGAATATCATTTACTAAAAGAATTTTATTTTAATAACAACATTTAAATTTTTTTTTACCGAAAATGAACTAAAAATTTACAAAAATCCAAGTTTCGAAAAAGAAACATATTCTTCATCAAGCAATTACCAAACAAACAAAACATCTCTATTAAAACATGGCTTAGAGGCTAAGTGTCGTTCCCTAGCCACATCAAAATATATTTAATTTACAAATGAAAAGTTAAAAACTGCAAGAAACAATAACCGAAGAGTATAATTAATAATATGAGATTTACTTGTGCAAAATTTCAGGACTTTGTCTTTTTCCATTTTTTAGGTACACGATAGCTCTTTTAAATATTTAAAGGAGATACCACCCTACTGCTCCATTCCAGCCAGTTTTTCGCTTTATTATGCACATAAATAAGGTAAAGGTTTGTACAAAATTTCAAAAGTGCCACCTGTTTCCGTTACCAAGTAAAACAAAGATTTTAATTTACTTTGTATGAAAAGTGCTATGCCCACGTAAAATAAAAATATAAGTCCACATTTTACCAGAAATATCGGGCAACTGGTTTGAGCTGAACTATAGCTTACCAATAAACAAACACATTTTGCGTTTTATTTATTTAAAAAGTAATACATACAAAATGGTTGCAGAATTCCTATAAAGGGAACAAAGTGTTATTTTTACATTGCAGCAATCATCCAGGGTAATTTAGTGGTTCTCTTGTACTTTTTCTCTATAATGCGTTTTTAATAAGTTCGTTTATTTAACAAAAAATATTAAAAAATAAAAATTAACAAAAAATGTATCCTAATCATAGAGATTTCGGTCGTTTAAGGCATTCTAATAAATGCAAAGCCGTTCAGTAAGTGTGAACTCATGCTCGCCAGTGACAAGCGAATGTTAAAATCATGTGATTTTCCCTAAACGAAACAGTTCATTTTACGTTGAACAAATGAATTATCTTCTTTTACATGTATTTTTTTGCTGGGCGTATTTACTGCTTTATAAAAAAATTAATATTAAAACCTTTTTTTATTAAACCTATATTATATGTTGTTCTTTTAATTGAAAAAAAAAACTCTAAGGACATATAATTAATTCTTTTAAGCGGTCACTTATTTAGCTGTCGCTGATTAATATGTTAATGAAGACAAACAATACACTTAGCCTCAAACACATCTTTCTTAAATGTGCTGTTTATATCGAGCCCAATAATCATAAGCCGTATCAGCTCTATAACAAAAACAATAACACAAAAAGAAGATACTTTTTCGCAAATGATTGTTGGAAGTATTAACAGATTGAAAAATATTAGCTGGAATAAAAACACCTTAAATCTGTTTAAAAAATGTTTCTTGAATTATTTTTGGTCTAAACAAAATACGCTAATAAATAAAAAGGTGAAGTAAAAGAAAAATAATTTATTTTTTAAATAACATCAATCAAACTGTAAAAGTTAAAAAAATCGATTTATTAAAAATATAAGAAAACCCTAAATAAGAAAGAACTTTATGCAATATATAACATTAATCTATAAGAAAATTTACAGCTACAAGACATGAGAAATACCCAAAACAAATTAACCGAAGAAATGGACATTGATAAAAAATCCAAACAAATAAAACAAATATTTAAACTTACAAACCAAAGATATAAGATAAATTTGAAAAACAAATAATACTCAGATAGCAAACTGAAATCATACTATAATTTGTTTTTTTTTCACTTTTATGGTCAGAAAAATTGGTTTTACAGATTTATTCGTAAGACTTTATTGAAAAGGTTTTGGGTTTCTACAATATTTTTGCACAATTTTTGTGTTTCCCTAAGTGCTTTAATTAGTTTATTTCAATCAAAGAAGAGAAAAAATCATATCTAAAAACCCAATAATTTTCTTGACATCTTTTCTTTTCATTTAGTTTTTTTTTTTTTTTTATTGCTAATATAGTTCTTTTAAAACTATTTTTTTATTTGTGAAATTTTGATTTTTCTTTTTCTTGTTGCATTTATTTTGATGCGCTTTTACTCAATCTCCCCAATGTTGCAAGCAAAATAATTTTGAAAACATTTTGTATTAAGATTTTATATAAACAAGTTTGTTTTGGAATTTTATACGTCCGTATATGTAGATAATTTTATCTTTAGTACAAAGAATAAGAATTTAAGCAGTAGATAAAATACATGAATGTAGAAATGATATAATAAAGAAAATCTAAAGCCCATGAACCCATACCAACCATAAAGTCAAGCTAAAAGATTTATTTTTTTTTTTAATATGCAGACGGAACAAAAGATAAAAGACAGATATCCAGTTAAGCAATAGGGGCCACGTAACAACATAATAGATATAAAATTAAAATAAAACTTGTTTAAAGTGAGTGAAATTGTAAAGAAAACCCGTCTATGGCGTTAACGTTGTTGCAGCATACTCTTTGTGAGTCTTTGGTGTAAAATAGTTAAAAAAGCAATCAATTTTATAGATTATATAAGCTGTAACGACAAAGTTAGATGCGCTACATAATATGTGATGAGAATTTGAAAATATTTTTATTTAAAACATAAATGTTTTTCTAGGAAATGTTACTTCATAAATCCACCAATCTCTAAGCTAAGTTAAAAAGACCTTATTCATTTAAAACACCGTAGCGAGTACTTCCAACGATATACATATTTATAACAGCAGGCCTGAAGTAAAAAATTAAAATCAATTAGAAATAAAAGGACTTACGACATAAAATATTTAAACGAAAAACCTGACGACGTTGTCTCGAGAATATTTTTAGCTACGAAAGATTGCTTTTCATGAGCCAAAAGTACGGGATATTTTGATTTTCTTGTCAAACTTAGAGCAGATCACTGACATAAAACATACTAAACTCTGAAGGTTGTAAAAAGTCTTAAAGTCATGTCCCATATTTTAATGCTAGATTCGTTATTTGAACTTTTGTGTAATGAACAACCTTTACAAATTATGCAATTCATCTAAGTGAAAACAGGATGTATCAGCAAGATTTAAACTTCGTGATGTGATGTTTATGACGTATGCACCAAAAGTTCGCCCGGCAATTTGAGAACAATACGTTGTGGCTTTGTGGGACTAGAAGTTTTGATCTCCACTGCCGTTATGTTGCTACTCTTCTCCCTAACCAATGCTTTCTTTGGTTTTTTATACTTTATCTTTTTATATTTTGCTATAAAGGTGGTTAACTGTTTCAGCTCCTGTTCTAAAGTACAAACATTCTAACCTGCTCTCGCTTTTTTGGTCAAATATTTGACAAATCTGACCGCAAGTTTAGTTTTCAAATACCACATTTGATAGTAACTTTGAAAAGAAATGCACTTGGATAATTTATTTTCCTTTTAGAATAGAATGTTACTAAAACTCGAATAAGGCTGCAAAAGGCAAAACGATGTCAAAAGTATTTAATAACTATTGAACTAAGAATATCAACAGTTATGCAGGTAAAAGTAAAAATTTTTTCGAGACGGCGTTGCTGGCGGTATGCCCCAAATAATGTAAACAACATTGGCCTCAAAAGCGTAAGTTGTTGCTGGTTTGTTAACATAAAAATATTGTGGCCTCGCAAGAAGCAATCGAGGGGCATCGAATCGTAGGTTTCTAGGGGCTAATTGACGTCAAAATTTCATTTCAATAAATCGATGGTTGCACCATCCTATTGAAAATTCACATCGTTATAACTAAAAGTGCCATTTATCTGAACACAATTTGGATAATTTGGTAGCACTGTTTTAGCTTAAACTTTTTAATAATGCCTTTTCAAAATATAATGATCATAGACATGTAAAAACGAGCACTGCATGACCCTTGTTTATCAGTTTACTCTTTGGCGAGCTTTATTGGGTGAAAATTTAATTATGTGGCACCTGTGCTTTTAGCTTTTTATTATCATTAGGTAGTTGTTGACATAGAAGCCTTCGGTAGAGGTTTCTCAACACATAGCAATAATAAGTTAAGCGACCAGGGGTCGGCAGTATATGTTGCATTCAGGAGACAGAATTTTATCCAAGGATTATAGACAAGTCATTTAGAAGGTAAAATCATATAACAAACATAAATTAAGATACAAGTTTATCGAGATTTATCGTGACAGTAGAAAGAATGGTTTTCGAAGTTACTGATTTGTTATAATTATTTGGCAAACTTTTAACGAAGTAATTGAATTCGATTGTTGCGATTAATGGAACAAATTCGTGTAAAAGCGCTTAATTGTATTCACTTGAGTTTTCAGTTAAAATAAAATTGGTGAGCGAAAAAGAGACACATTTAAAGATATTTAATATTTAGTAGCATGCTTAAACTTTAATATGTTTAAAGCGTTTTTTTTACCTCAAGATCGTCTACTCTAATCATCGTTGATGTTCACTCTTAAACATAAAAGTCAATTTTAAACCCAAATATGGTTTATGACTTTTCTTATGTTCAAGAAGCGGAACAAGAAACTTACACATAAGTCTTAAATAAAAAAAATTTTTCCTTATTACAGCAACAGGTATCTAAAGGGTGATTTTTAAAAAGAAAAAAAAAAACACTAAAAATTTAGAAAAATGCATGAAATCTTTAGATAGTACGGTCTTTATAATTTAATGTTTGAAGATTATTTCATGACTGCGCCTCAAATGGTCCATCCGCTTAGTCCAATTTCGACTAATTTCGATATTTTTCATTTTGGGTATAAGAAAGTTGGATATCATCTCACGGTAGCGCTCACCATTCACAGTTACCCTACGATTCGCATTATCTTTGAAGAAGTACGGTTTAGTGATGCCACCAGCCCATAAACCGCACCGAACTGTGACTTTTTCTGGATGCATTGGTAGCTCTTACAAGAGATACTTGCTGTATTCACTCTAAAATCGACAATTCTGCTTATTTACGTACCCAAAAAAAGTGGATCTTCGGCCAACTTTCCAAGAGAACATATACCAAAAATTTTACGTTGCGGTAGGTCCTTCGGCTTCAATTCTTGCACCAGCTGTATTTTTAAAGGCATCACACCTAAAGCCTTTCGGAAAATTTCTACGTTGTTGAGTAACTGATGCCCAATTGCTACGAACGGCAACGAATCGATAATTGATGGTCATCATTAAAATCTACGATACTTTCTTCAGTTCGAACTCTGCATAAGCGTGTTGGTGGTTTAATGTCAAACAATATAAATTTGGTGCGAAATTTAGTCACAATAGCCCGAATAGCCGCTTTAGTGGGTCGATTAAACTGACCATAAAATGGAAGAAGCGCGCGATGAACTTTCTTAACAGAGCACGAATTTTGATAATAAAATTTAATGATTTGCAAGCGTTGTTCGTGTGTTAGAAGGTTCATGGTTAAATTATAGACCAAATTGAAGATGTTTGACAGTGAAACAAAACACAAAACGTGCGTCAGCTGTTTAAACCTGTGTTGCCAAAAAAGATAATAGCTAAAAAATCACCATTTATATTTACTAAGGTTAAAATTTTTAAATCAAAAGTCCAACAACTAAGTATGCTGACTTTGCTACTTATTGGCTGCTTACATGGTTTCTAAGCTTCGATATATTTTATTTTGTGTATCGATTTGTTTTTGTGTATGAGTTTGAATGTGTGTGTTTATTGTGCAACATCCGCATATTTTACATAAATCTTTTACTAATCTATTTGAGCCATCAGACATTTTTATGGATTTTAGAGGTTGTTTTTTTTGCGAAAAGTAAATTTTGTCCTTTCTCTTTTCTAACATAATCCCTTTAAATATCTCCGTTTCTCCGTTTTTTATTTTGCTTGGCGTATTAGTTGTTTTCAGTTTATTAATTTTTTATACTGTAGTTTTATTCCAGCTAGAGTTTTTCCAGCTGTTTGGGCAACACTTTAATATTATTGTTGCGAGTCCGTTTTTTCATTTGGTTTTTAACCGACATCTACATAGCCTGTAATTTTTTGTTTGTTTTTGTTTTGAAAACTACTGACAAAAGAAAAATATTATTGCTGAGCATATATGTTTTTCTATTTTTGTCTATCTATTTTGAAGTATTCAAATTAAATTTTGGAGATAAGTCTGTGATATAATAGTTTGTCATCTATAGAGAGAAGCATATAAAAGTACTTAAGTTGGCATTTAATATATCTGCTTCTGACAATATTTTTAAGTTTTTTAGCGGAAGGACTTCCCAACTGGATTACAAACCTAATGATTTTAACAATGAATTACTGAGAATTGATTACATTGACTATTGAAAAAAAAAATAATTTTAAGGTATACTTTTTTAACTTAAGGAACTTTATTTGCAAACTAATGTAATTTTTTTGTAAGCGAGTAACAAAATTTCGCAATCACAAAAGTAATTCATTATATGGCACGTACATTTTAAGGTGGCTTAAAATGTTAAATCATTTTTTCTTAAGAAAGAGAAGGAAAGAATAACTTACAAAAAAAAAAAATGGTAGGTAAAGTTAACATGGAAGCTATTTTTGTTTTATGGTAAAAATTGTGCTGAGTGAAAAAAATCGCTAAAGTTAATCAGTTTTTCCATTTAATCTCTCTAACGTCATTAAAAAATAATTTTAACTTTTTGCGAATTATCGATGCTTTATCGTTTGGTCGGCTATCAGCTGAAGCATTTGCTTTTATTTGTCTAATCCCGTTTTATGGCGCAAGGCCAGGGTTCAACCCCTTCGTCAACCAAAACATAAAAATGTTTTTTTCTGTTTAATGGTATAAAACTTATTCAGAATTAACATTAAAACACTTTTTCATAGCATTTTCGCCGGCGAAGTTAAATAACTATGTATGAATATCCATCTTTCTCTTTTCACCACCTGTCTTATTACTCATCTACCCTTTCCTAAACAATGTAGCATGGTTACAAAAATAGCTTAAAAGGCATTATTGCCTGAAGTTCTATATCTCTTAAAAAAATACTTCCAACTGAAACGAAAACAATTGGACCACGGACAGTAACGAAGAGCAACGTTTTGCAGGTTTTGTTTTCGGCGTATGCGGAAACACAGTTTAAGTCGTGTAACGAAATATCTAAACAGCTTAGTTTAATCGTTAGCCACAACATAAGAAAACACTGCCTGTACAACTGGCTTAATATATTGTTTTTTATGAATAAGCTCTTCCTAAAGAAACTAAAAGAAAAATTCATGTTTTTTATTTCCTCAAAGTATTAACACTTTGAAAAGCCTTTTTTTTTGTTTGCTATCATTCCTATTAGGTAAACTATTACAATTACAGTTTTAAATTTTATGAACTCATTTGAAGTTTTAACGGGACATGCGATTCTCAAGGTTCTTAAGAACTAAAATCCTTTAAGCTTTAATTATTTTGTATTACAATTAAAATTTATTTGCTGATCACAAAGTCCCTTAAGAAACTTTATCATGATTTCTAAAAATTTTATGTTTTAATTATATAAACTTTCAATTGCTGTGAACTAAGAATTTTATTGTATCAATTGAATATCAATGTTGCTTAAGGTAACCTTTTATTTTCAATATTATAAATATAAAAAGAAAAATAAAAATATGTTAAGAAATAATTGAGTTTTGCGGGAACAATTATAGAAAAATGCAGACGAATTCATTATCTTCTCCTCTCTCGATATCAGTTTAAAATCAATGAAAAATGGCTTCAATTTGTAGCATAATCTTTCGAAAACTATACACTATTACAATAAAAGTGAATTTATTACAATAATGACTACGTCTTTAAAATAAATTTTCATTAAACATGCAGAAAAGAACTTTCAGTTGGTTATTTAATTCAAAGTCTTACAGATAGAAACTGCAAGCAAAATGACAAAATTTCTTCAAATATCTTTATCTCGACATTGAGCAGAATACAAAAACTCTCTAGTCACCGGAACACCGTCTTTCTTTTTCTTGTGATTAGAAAATGAAAATGTAGTTACAACTGCAAAACTTCTCTAATGTAAAAGTCACCGTGCACTCCTTATTTGATTTAATTAATCAACACAATTTTTCATATGTTTAAAATTTTTATTTTCGCATTTTTTGATTTTTAATTTATTATTCTTTTTGTAAATTTAAAACGCAATTCTTTTTTATTTTGAATTAAAGTTTTTTCAATGGATATCGATTTTTATTTTTCTCATCTACTAAGAAAAAAAAAAAAACAAATATATAAAAATAATTTGTTTTTATATTACAACGAATATTGTAAAACGTACAACTAGACATTAAAAATAAAAAATCAACTTTATATACACTTTTTGTATTAAGCTTGGAACACAAAAGAAAAAATTTTTTATATAATTATTTTTTTATTATTAAAATTTAAAATATAACTGGGCATTAATTTATTTATCAAAAAATGTATTATATAAATTATTGCTTTTAATATTTTAAACATTTTATTTATGACAAATTAAAAAGAAAATAAAGAACGAAGTCTGTAATTACACAAAATCACAAACATACACAGCTACCTTATGAACCCATTAACAAATTGTACCAAAGTGTGAAAGAATTGTATATAACATGTTAATAATTACAGAAAATTTGTATGAAATAATAACAATTTCGTTTTGAAATTTCATAAAATTTATTTATAAATTAAATAAGATTTATTTATTTGTAGTAATCAAAATTTATATCATAAATTTCATACATTTTACTTGAAGCCAAGTGGCTAAACGTTTTATGTAGCTACACTGCGCTTCAGCTTAAGTCAAAAGTTGTAGGGAAAAAAACATTTATTTTCTGTAATATCGTAGCTTATGTGAAGAATTAAATCTCACATTAAAAGCTTAGTAACAAGCAGGTTTTCTATAGATTGGTGGTTACTCTATTTTTATTCAAATAATTTAGTATAAGAAATAGATCATTAAAAAATAACTCTATTTTCTCGGTGAATCGTTGAATTTCTTATCCTTTAAACTGCTGGTTTAAGAGGCACCGAGTTTAATCATTAAATTACTCTTCACAAATAGCTTTAAATCGCAGGAGCTAGAGTGATTAGTATAGATTATGACATATTTTATATAGTAATTTAATTTTATTAAAATGAAATAAATAAATTGATAAAATCGTTTTAAGAGTTCTGAAAAAATTAAGGACGCGAGCTTTTAATTTTCCTTGCGGTCAAGAAGATTTGATAGATAGGAATATTTTTTTGTTTCTAATGTATTTTATTTATTAAACAATTTATTATAAATTTCTTAGTTATGAAAAGCACGCTAAAAATAATAGCGAAAATATTTAAATTATTGTCCAATTTTAAAGAATTCCAATTATAAAACGGGTAAAATTATGACAAATATAAATTTAAAGGAACATTTTTAAATGTCACCTGTTCCACCTGTCTCTTTGGATTAGTTGTTTTAAGTAAATAAATAAAATTTCAGTTTTTAAAAATCATATTCAATTCTACTAAACTTTAAGATCTACAAAATTTTTAAAAATTTAGTCACATCAATGGGTAGATTGTTAACTTCAACTTTAATTTGGGATATAAGTTTCACTTATTTGTTTGTGTTTTTTTTCTACGATATGTTACTATTCTTTGAACAAACAGTTGCTATAATTTTTTTTACTTTATATTTTATAGCCAAATTAACAGATTTTTTAAACAAAGTTATATAAAAGAAAATTGTTTTCATAAAAATTATCTTAAGAGTTACTAATTATAACTCTAGTTTTTTTTCTACCTTTTGTAGAACTGCTAATAAAATACTAAGCAACATAAGGCTTTTAAAATGTATATATACATATATTTTTTTGCGTTTAATTTCTACAACTGCTATTTCATTAAACTCTACCTTTCTCTTCAAACGCTTACAAAATACAGTCGTTTAGTTATTTTTTTTTTATTGAAGCCCAGTGTTATCAAAAGATTTCTTATTGAAAATACAAACAAAAAACCAATGATAAATACAAAAAAAAAAAAAAAAAAAAACAATTTAATTTGGTCATAATAATTAAGTGATGAATTAAATAAATTGTGGTCATTTCAATTTCTATTAAAAAAATTTATAGTTTTTAATATTTCTATTTATTTTAATTAAAATAGTTGGCGGAAAAACAAATAAAAAATGTATGGTTTTTGTTTGTTTAAAACTTATTTTCTAAAATACAATAACAAGCTGCGAAAATGTAAAACATCATTAATATAAACCTTTATTTATTGCAACTTTTGCTCTATAAAAATTGCAACCACATGAACCAAATTATTCAAATATCACAAATTATTAAAATGTATGAAAAGATGAAGGAAAAAGTGTTGCTGCAATTAAAATAATAAAAGGGTCATGGCAAATTGACAAGGTGGTTTTTAGTTACAATAAACATCTACATTAGAGAAGAAACAATTGAGAGAAAAATAAAATATTGTTTTGTATTTTCCATATAACATACAGAAATTTTTTAAGGATCGCGGCAAATAACAAAATCGTCACATAAATATATTTCACAATAACTTAAAAACGCGTCAATCGATTTGGATATGGAGAGAAGAGGCTTGAGAAATTACCTTATGTTTTTTTAATATATCCTTATTTCATAAGTTTCTGAATTATTTAGAAATAAAAACACAAAAAATAAAATTTTATCGAAAACTCAACAAATTTTAATTTTTAAAAATTTATAAAATTAAAAAAAAATAGTACCTGTTTTAGTAAGCATTTTTAAAGTGACATTTCATTAAAATCGTTACACAAAAATATTTGTTTAAAAAGAGTCCTAAAAATAAATTATGAGAAAAATTATTACCTCTATTATTAGTTCTTAAACGATTCAATAGTAGTTTTTTTTGTTTGTTTTCCAAAACTTCAACTTAATTTTAAGATAACAAACTTAATAAGCCCCTGTATTTGTGGTCATAAAAAGACTTCTTTCTTAATTTTTGTTTTACTTGCGGAGTAACTTACTCTTAAGGTATTCAAAAATTTCTTCAAACTTCTTCAGAGCTGTGTGAAAAGTTTTTTGTTAAAATCGGATTTTTACTTGTCTGCGACATTTTGGAATGGTATGCATTGTAAACAAATAGTACCACGGCATTATGAAACAAAATACATTATTGAAATACAAAGAAACTGACGTTTTGAAAATCAGCCATTGTATTTTGAATCTGAGTTATTTTTTGGCGCCTGTATAAAAATTTGTATTTGATGTATTAAAATTAAATACAATATTTGTGTTCATAGACACAAATGCAAAATAAGAACTTGCGAAAAATAATGTTTTTTAATTACTAAAGTAAAATGACAACAACAACAAAGAATAAATACATTTATGATTTTCTTTGGTAACAGATAATTTTTTTATGGTTAATTAACTGCTGAAATAATGTATGCGGGTGAGTAGTATAATAAAAAACCAAAATTAAAATCAAGCCAGATGCAGATTTTTTATGTGTTTGAATTTATTGTTGAAAGGCATCTCATAATGCATTTTTAATAACAAAGTAATGTGTTAAATTAAATAAATATTTATTACATTCTTTAATTAAAATGCAATTTAAATTCCGGATAAGTCTTGTATTAAATAAATGACATTTATTGTAATAAAAGAATTTTCAGTGGAAAGAGAATATGGTTTTTTTGGCGAAGGACTTTTAACTTATCTATATAAGACTTACTACTTTGGTATCTTAGATAACGCAGATAAGGTTTTTATATTAAACTTTGAACTTTTAAATAAAATCTTAAAAGTAGATTTTTTGACAATATTTTGAGAAGCAAGGCAAAAGTTTAGAAATTGTTTAGTTAATAGGTTAAAAATTAAATAAAACTTTACATAAAAAATTATTGAAGGTGGTAAACGGGGCTGTGACGAATTAAGTAAATCTTTTTTTGAAATTTTTTTTTTTTTTGTTTTTTTGCGGAATTTTTCTTGGATATATTTGAGAAGTGTTTTAATGTTTGTCTGTTGCAATGGGGGTTTTCTCCCCACCCAAAAAACTATTAACATATGGTATAAGCATATTCATTTCGGTAGTACTGCTTGTACAAATTATCATTCGGTGATACCGAAATTTAATAAAGAAATAATAGATTCTTAGGCGCCGTGCTAAATGACTAAATGAGAAGTATTTTTAATCAAGGGAAAAAATGGCACAAAAATCATTAATATTATATAAATAATAAAAAAGCATTTAGAACAAATACGAGTGCAACAATTGGCTATGCCTAATCTTATATACATTCCACTTTATGTATAAATCTAGTTTAGTGAAGTAACTCCAATCGAAAAAGCAAATATTGGTGTGACAGAGGATTAAAAGATAAGAGAAAAAACTAAGTACTATATTTAATTTTACACAAAATTGTCATGAGCTCTTAATGGGTCAAGCATTTTAAGAAATTTTTGTACTGAAAGATCTCTTCAAAAGCTCATGGCAGGCGTGGTGTTTTGCCCGCTGTCTCGAAGGACATGGACCAGTCTTGCTGATTTTCAACAGCAAAATTTTTGAAACTATGTCTGATCGATTGGCGTATTTAAATTTTTTCTAGCTTATATAGTGCCTTAACAAAGCTGATTTCAACCCGAACACAGACGAAAACTATAAACATAGACATGTGGTGAAAAATATGAAAAGTAGAAAACAATTTTCTCTTTAAATAATTATTTGAATTAATAAATAAGATTTCAAACTGATATTATACAAATCTTTAAAAATGCAAAATATTTTCTGTGTGCAAAAATATATGACAGGAGTGTCACCTGGCCTCGGAGGGAGAAGATTTAAATCTAATGAACAGACACCTTCATAGTAAATAATAAACAAAGGAAAGTTAAATTATAAATATGTGATTTATTATATTTCCATAAAATTATTAACTTTCCTCAAGATAGAATATTGTCTTAGCAATCACTGTTTTCTCTAAATTATGTTCTTTGTAGGATATACGGGTGTTCTAGAAAGACTCAATTGTTGTGTGGATATTTTGAATAAGTAAGCTTAAGGTTTTGGTTTAAACAAACTGCGGGCAATTAGCTTTAGCGTCAGCGAGTAATCACTAGCAGCTCGGAGTCATATTATACAATTTTCAATCAGTTGTCGGAAAATGGTGACCGTGAATTTGTATAAATAAAGTCCTTGGCTCCTGCCAGTTTACGCTGACATAAAAGGCATTGAATTGAATTTTCATCACAATTTTTATCACAATTTGTACTACAATTTTATCATTTAGCGTGCAGTGTTTTTGATTTGGTTTGGGTTTATTTTATTTGTATTTCCTTAACTTAATTTAAAAAAGAGAATTTAAATAATGGAAAAATATTATGACTTAAGTTTAAATAAACACTTTTTACCAGATCCCAAATGTCCTTATTTCCCTTAATCAATTATAAAATTATATTAATAGCAAATGTTGCCAGAAACCAAACACAAAATTATGCCCCAATACACGAATAAGGCGAATTTTTTCAGTCCAGTTTATAACAGATACATTTCGTGTTTTGTGGACAAGAAAAAATTAAATAATTTTTATTTAATGACATTTAAAGAAAAGTATATTAAAAAAAAATGAATATATAATAGTCGTTATTTATTTCGCTTAACTGAATGAAATAATGACCATAATTTATTGAAATTTATCTTCTTTTTTTATTAATGCATTAAATTTTTGTTTCTTCTGTTTTTACTATTTATTTAGATAAAGCCAGTTTTTGGAGGACAAATCATAATTTCATTTAATTTTTATTGTATGTGTTCTTTTTCTTATTCTTTCTTTATATATCGTTCAAAAAAACAGAAGTAATACAGAGCACTTATGTTGTGTAATAGTTATTTTGTGAATAATTTATTAAATAATAATTTAGACAAATAAAGGAAAAAATAAAAATATGCGATGATACTTCAACTAAGATCTGATTTATGGGTCAAAAGTATAAGAGAACAAATTGCATCATTAGTCTCTTTTTGGCACTTTTCAACCATCAATAGTATTTAACCCTTCCTAAACGCATGCTAACGCATACCATGATTTCTCCACTTATTATTTTTAAAGCTTTCTAAAAAGTTCAAAATCTCTGAATCTCTTTACTTCAGTTTAAAAATAAACTAAGATAAGCAGTAGAACCCAAAAATAAATTTATTTTTCTAAAAATTTTTTGATTCATTTTGGAAACGAAAAAGCATCTTTATCACAAAAATATAACCTTGTTTTTTATTTGACGAAAATTATAATTTAAATTAAATAAAATTATTTATACTTATATACATTTCTCCTATTATTATACAAAATGTTAATAATAAATAAATTAAAAATAATGAAAAATTTGAATTTAATTTTTAATATCTTTTATTATTAAAAAACAACTTTCCTTAGAGAAATATAATTTATTTAAATATATAGAGAAACAATGACAACTCATTATATTCTATGAGTTTCTACGAAATACAAAATATAGAAAATGCTTATTGTTTATAATGCTTAAAAGTCAACTAATTTATGAAAATATTCTTTCCCTCCATTTTTTAATATGAAATTTTATTAGTTTTGATTTCTAAAATGTTTTTTATTTTTTTAATTTACATTTTATTTCCACCTAAAATCCATAAGTTCTTGCAAGTTAGCAAGAGGAATTAAAAACAAATTAATATTTAATTAAACATAATTAATTGTGACTTTGTTACTCTAGCGAAAACAAACGCAACAGGCCTCTAAGCTACAATTTTAACACTTACAACAATTACACATGACGTTACGGACACAACTACAATTTTTACTTAACACTCTTGTTATCACACGTAAACAAGTCTATAACAAAAGGTTGCTGTAGCGGAAATCGCAATTGTGGAAATGGAAATATATGTTCTCCTGCTTGACTAGTATATAAATAAATTAAACCCAGAGGAGTGAGAGATAATATTAATAATATTTACAGGCAGGCAGGCAGGCATTTCTGTATCTAATTTTTTTTATCGAGACAAAAACATGCAGCCTTCAAAATAAAAAGGATTGCATTTAACGTACACGGATATAATAATTCCTACATTAACCTGGAGAGGCTTAAATCACCAACGAAAAGAATAAAGTAGAATCTATTATCTATGTCGTTATATTTTCTTTAAGAGACTGCTATTAAGTTTTTGTAAAAAGCAAAAAGTGGCCTTAATCCTGGTTAAAAAATATGAATCGTAGAGTATTACAATATTAGAAAAAAATAGGTGAACCTTAACCTTTTAAAAAATTTTCGTATTGAAAATGTTTATTTCAAAGAGACTGAAAAAAGTTTGTATTAAAAGCGGGAATATTCAACACAAAAAGAAAATTTACTTTGAAGAATCAAGAACTGATTCTTAAAAAAAAACTTTGGTTGAGTATAAACAAAAAAAAATTTTTTTAACAAAAATTTAGTTTATCAAACTAATAATATTTTTTAAAAAGAAATTTGTCTCACAAGAAATTTTCGTGGAATAGTAGGTCACGGATTTGTTGGGACAAAGATTTTTTTTAATTAAAGCCAATTTTCTTATAAAAATGTTAATGTTACAGGTCCTTAAGAGTTATTTCTTATTTAATGAAAAAGTTGAAAGGAATTTACTGTCGATTATTATGAAAACATAAGTGACTGAAAAATAGATACAGAATTATTTTAAAAAAATCTTTTGAGAGAAAAAAATCTGTCTCGTGTCCACTCGAAATCAATAAAAAAAATATAACGCAGAAAAAAACTTTCTGCAACTATTGATAGTTTTATTGGGCTTAGATTCAAACATAGTTAACATTTTAATTAATCAATTATGTTTTTAATCAAAAAAGGAATAGACAATTAATTAATTAACCAAATAGTTAAATCAATTATATTTTTAATTAAATAATAAGAAAAACATTTTCTAATTAAATAATTAATTGAATCAATTTCAATATAAAACCAAACAAAATATTTAATAGGTTCAAACATTTTTTCCTGCGATTAAAACCACAACTTGTGAAATTAAATTTTTATAAAAGAAACCGTGATGATTTATTTTTTTTTTTAAATTTTATAAAATTCAGATTTGTTTGAAAAGTGATTTCTTATCAAATTTTATATTTTTTGATAATGTTTTTAATATTCGTTTGTTCAATTTTGTGTAACGAAATTACAAGGCTTTAGTGAAATTTGCATATTTTTGATGAGATTATGATTCCCTGCTAGTGAAAATTAAAATCTTTAGCTACATTTGTGTTTTTTGCAACAATTTCCATTGCTTGGTGAAATTAATATATTTTTTCTTGCAAATTATTTTTGTTTTCGTTAAACTTGATTTGAGGTCCCTAAAAACTAAATTTTATTTTTTTTTTAAATTTTCTGTTTAAAAATTAAATTTTCCTTAAATATATTTCTATTCTTTTAATCCCTTTAAAACAAGGAAACTATAATTTTCTTTTCATCATGCTGTGAATAATTATATTTATCACATCTACAGCAATTTGAATTTCAATAGATAAGTTATATAAAGCACCGTTGGATACTTGACTTTTTTGTTACCAGAAGGAGATATGAATTTAATGCTTCCTTATTTTGTATTATAACACCTGTATCTAAGTAAGAACTCTCGCACATAAATATGTAACTGTGCCTATGTATGCGTATCAAAGGTTTTGTTAAGCTATTTGGTGTTTATTGACTGAATATTTTGTTTGCTTTGTATGTTGATCCATAAAATTTTAATTGCATTAGTAGAGCAGTTGCTAGGTCTGTCTGTGTGTTTTGTGATGACAGGTATTTTGCAATGTTGACGGCCATAAGATGTAACAAAGATATTTGAAACCAAAAATTATCTGTCGTCAATTCAAAGTTCAAATTACTAATGAACTTTAATGAAATATAACTAACTTAAGAGAATTTGTAGGTGGGATTTAGAATAAACTTGAAACGAAGTAAAATATGCTTATTGTTTTTAAGGAATTCAAATGTTATGCAAATCATTGAAAGTAAAATTTTTATTTGATTGTTTTTTCTTGTTTTTTAAGGCCACATTTATTCAGCGGAAATTAAATAGAACTTTTTAATTGTCTTAGAATATCGAAATAACCTTTATATCAAAATATGAGGAAATTCGCAAGTCACATGTTAGCTATTACTCAAAAATTTATGCTCTTATTGGCTTTGTTAAGACGCTAGCTTATATTCTTTGCCAACTTATCAAGTTGTAAATCAATTTGATCAGAATACAAGCAAGAAATACCGTAAAATCAGTAAAATAATACGTAGATATTTTTATCCTGAAAATCTTTAAATGATTGACATTTTTCCTTCTTGGTTACTGGAGGGCCACAAGTTTCTTCTATATTCATGAAACAAAAAAAGTTACCCTCAAAATTAAACCAGAGGACAGTTAAAGGTATCATAAAGCTCACGTTTACTTTAGATTATTTTTGAAGCCTTGTGGGAAGCTGCTTGATGGTTGTAAATTAGTTTCCTTAGCAGGTCTCGAGACTTTATATTATTGATAGTTACAACAGACAAAAAATAGTTCCTTGTGTTATGCAGCTGTTAACGCATGGGAAATTTTTACGCTAACTGGTCGTTAATAAAAATGCCAATCTTTTAATCCTTCAACAATTATTTTCATGATGTTCCCAACAGTTAAATTAGTTTTTTTTCATTAATTCATTCATTGTTTTTTGTTTTCCATCTGCAGAATATTTAAATTAATTATAAATTATTGTTGTCATTGTTATAATTAAAAACTTTTATTCTATTATTGAAAACTCTTAGCTGCTGCTGTGGCCATTAAAAAGTGAAAGTAATGTTAACTAATAGTTAAGTTGAACATTGATAAAATTTCGTTATTAAATTTGCTTAACTGACAGTGCTGTTTCTTCTTATTTGCTAACTGCTGAAGTGTCCTTGAAGATTGTGTAACAATTATACAATTTTCTTTTCCCATAGAAATGAACACAATAGTTATTGTTTTAATAGATGATATCAATCTTTAATACTTCACACTATATTAGATAAATTTATATTTTTATAATTATTACACCATTTCAGTTTCATTTATAATAAGAAGTAAGATTTCAATCGTGCAAACGAGAAACTAAAAAGGTCACGTGTTGCAATAAAATACAGTGATATCTTTTTCAAATAAAATTGAAAACAAAACTTAGTAGCATTTTTAAAGAAAATGTCTGATGTCGTTTACAAATCTGTACGAAGCTGAGTCAATTTATCTTTTTAAAATCATATAAAGATTATGAGTAAAAAGTACTAATAGAAAATATCAAAGTTAAGAGGCTTCAGCTTTAGCCTTTGAACAAAATTGCATGCTTTCATTAAACACACTTAATTGCGTGACATACACTTAAAGAAATAACAGTTAATTAATACAAAATCCATGGTTCGGATAAAGTTCGATAACAATGTTGTATCGCTTTAATGATGTTTGGTACACGCTTTTATTCGAGATAAAGCAAACGACCCAGTTAAGACCGCAAAAAATCGTAATTGAATTTAATTTTTCTACAGGATTTTAACATGATGGTGCTACGTGAAATAGAGTGAAAACAACTATAGACCTATTGAAAAAAAAATTTGTCGATAGATTGATTTCAAGAAATGAATCTTTCAAGTCCAGTTTTTCAAGGTCTTGTGGGGTCACCGTTTTATTCTGATAAACCAGCCATCAATGCTCGAAGAGCGGCTCAAGTTAAAAAGATTTAAAATGTGCTTCATTAAAAGAAGTCAAGAGCAATATTTTCAAATCTTCAAATTTTCAAATTATTGTGTATAAATCGAATAATTTTTTAACCAAAATTCAGTTTTGTGTGGTCTTTTTCAATATAAAGTGTTTGAACAACCTTCAAAAATGCCTTTGTTTATGAAGAAATTTTCGCATTTATACTTCAATTTATAACTGTTTCAAACAACAACAACATATTTACTTCAATGTAAATTTGATAACAGTAATCATCAGTTTCCCTAGCCACTACATATAAACACTTTACGCTCCTCATATGCTACAACTTAGTCTTGTTGCTGATTAAAAATATTGATAAATACTTATTTCTTTTGTTGTAAATTCGGTATCATATCCTTGTATCTACGGACATAATGTCCATAGCCTGTATATCGCATCCAAGACTGACATAAAACTTTGAAAAACGTCATATGAAAGTTCGATAATTTCCGCACTTAAAACAACAACTGCTACGCTTACAAAAGATTTTCTGCATAGGCGGCCTTCGGCTTTGCACTCCAAATATTCTCTGCAAGCCAGTTTATAAAAACGTTAGATCTTTCTTACATAGAATAACACTTAACAGATCTATAATATCAATAAACATTATGTCACTTCCCGGACATTATGTCATTGAACATTATAACATGCCACCGTGAATTTTTAATTATTTTTGCAAATGGTGTAAAATAAACAGAACTCCCTATAAAACAAATCAAATTTGCATTTTTGATTACTAGATAATTTGTCACAATATACCAAGGTTCTATTGTTCACTGTTACTGCTATAACCACAGCCGCCGTCATGTCATCATCATCATTATGACAAATACTTTGATTGTTGCCCATTGTCCTACTAACATTTTCATTATAATTATCTTTAAGTTGGTTACAACATTTTTTTTTCTTTTGAAATTTCTGAAGTATTTTTTTAAATTAGCATTGTTGTTGTTATTATTGATGCCAAAGTTTCTTTGGGATGTCACAAAGAGTTTCTGTCTTTATTTCAGTTATTGGTTTTTTCTCATATGATCATTTTTTTAGGTTTTATCTTCTTTAACAGATGATTTGTTAAAAAAAAGGTTTTTTACTTTTTTTATGGTTGTTTGTTGTTTTTATTGTTCCGTTGTTATTAGAAGTGCCTCTAATGTCATACTTGATGAACTTTTTTTTCCATATTATGAATATCACTTTCAAAATAAACGATAAAAAAAGTAAAATTGAGTCTATTGTACTTAAAAAAGGAAAATAAGTTGAATTTGTATGTCATTGGATTGTAGCCAAATGATAATTGATGACGGTTATTTATAATATTGTTGTGTTGTTTTTGTTGCTGTTGTGGACTTGCTTTTCATGATTATTACTTTTGTAGCTCAAAGATATTGATTGTTATAGTTTAAGAGATAGTCTATTTCCTTACATAATGTTATGTACAAATAATAAAATAGAAATCCGTTTAGCATAGCCGGCACATCTGACTGCAGTACATCCAGCTTTTGTGGTTTGTGCTTTTGGCGAACTGATAACTAGCGAGTTTGAAAATTTATTCTAAAAATAGAATTTACTAAAATAAAACATATAAACTAATTCCGTTTTCAAAACTTTAAAATTGACTATATTAAGGTTTTTTTCTATATTTTAGGACCAGCGAACATTTTTAACCGACTTGAAGAAAATAAGGAAATATTATTTCGCTTGAATGTTGCTTTTTTTATGTTTGTGCCCATGAAACTGATTTTAAAAATTTCTATTGATTTGAAGGTGCGACTTACAGATTGGTCCGGTTTTAGAAACAGTTCATAACCTTAAAAATTGAAGGGTGTCCCTATACAACTTATATGCTTTTACAAGTATTAGCAACCGTAAAAATAAAAAAAATAAAAAATAAAAATGCTTATAATAATAGCTCCCAGAGACAGAAAGGTAAAGCAAAAATCTATATCTTGAAGGGTGTCTCCATAACAGAGAAAAGAAATTGCATTGGTTTTATTGCTTTGAATACATTCACACAAAAATAATGTTGTTGACATTACTACACACTAGGCTAATGAAGCGAATGAAAACACATTCACACAGAGATCGTATGATGAAATATGATGTGTGTATTGCATGTGTTACCTAAATGACAACAAACATTCACAAAGATTCATGAATACCGCGCTGTATTCATGAATCATTTGTGAATACCTGTGAATGAAGGGTACTAAAAACTAAATTAAAACACATAAAAGAGAATTTTAGTATTTAGCATTCAAAAATAATTTTTTTTTTTATTTATAAAAATTTGTTTTATAAATCGCAATATACACACATTAGATAATTACTTTTAGACTAGCTATTAGTTCATTGGATTTAACTCAACTATTGGTTAATTAGATTGTTTGCGAAGTATTTAATTATTATAAAAATCGGCACATGTTTAAAATTTTACCTTTTTATTTTGTTCTTTCGAAAAACAGCAATATAAAAACTAAAAGAAATTATTATACTTTTGGTGTTTAAAAAAAACGCTTAACCTACCACAAAATCAGTTAAATTGGCAACACAGTCTATATTTCTGTGTATGTACAATATACATACATATATATGTATGTACATACCCACAATTTATGGTTTTTGTTTGTGCAAGCATAGATTTTTTATTTCTTATTTTCTTTATATATGCATGAATACTATGAATACCATGGTGAATACTATGAAACATGATGGTTAGCAATGAATAGGTACCAAAGTCTCGAGCTGTTTCCAAAAATTTTAAATGGCATGAATGAAATGGTTGATTAACTTGTGTTGGCATAATAAAAGTAGTGCGAAAAAAAACAGTCAAAGCAAATGGAGAGTTGAACACAAGCACGTGCATTGATCATTTTAGGCAGTTAAATGAATTGCAAAAGCAATGAACATATGAATGAGCAATAAAAGTGAATATGCAGTATTCTTGTCTCTGCTCCATAAGTAACGTAAATTGACCTATATAATTTTAAATAAGGATGAACCAATAATTTATATAATTTCAAGTACAAGTAAATAGTAAAAACACAAAATTGCAAAGTACCTCTGTTTTCAATTCTGCTATAACAACTGGTATAAAATTAACATTTGGAAAAGGGTGTTCCAATAGTTAATGTATTTTGGTGTATGTTGCTAAATTTTTGAACCGTTATAAACAGATAGCTGAAACTTTCAAGGGACATGTAATGCTAAGTCCGCTATTACAAAAATATGCTATTTCTGTATCCGAAGCGATAAACTTATGTATTTATATATAGAAGCTATAAGGCGGTTAAACGAAAAATTGAATAAGTTGAAATTGTATTTGTTGTATGTATTTTGTAACGAACGTTGAGAATAAAGATTTAGAGCAGTGTCATGACTGTAGACAGCTACATTCCTAATGTAGACTTCCTGGGTTAACGTTTAAAAGGGCGATTATTTCCTTTTGAGTTCTAGAAATTGCAAAGGCCAATAGTAAAAGTACGAATTTCACATGGCTGAATAATGAGGACGATTATTATGAGTCTATAGTTATTAGTGTTGGACAGAGAAGCTTGAAAAAGAAACCGAAATACAATATTAACGATTATAAGTAATCGAACATTAACATTATTTTTCTATCTTATGCTTTAGCTGTAATACAGTTTTATTTCCCTGTAAAAACTGTAAATAACTTTACTTATCTAAGCTAATAAAATGTTTAGGTATTTTTCTTCTATTTTTATGTGTCAAGTGTAATTGCGACTAATAAATTTATATTTATGTCCATTTGCTTCATGGCATGAAATTAAAAGATAATTTCATCAAAGAAACTTTTACTGCACAAATTAAGATAAATAGTGATATTCAAATATTCTTGGCCAGATACTAAATAGACAACAGATAAAAGAGTTCAATAGGAAATATTTATTTTTTGTAAAAGACAGAAATTTTTACTATTTTGTCAAATGAATGGAAAACCATAATGGTCAACAATTAAATAAAGAGTCTGCACAAAAAAAGAGAAAAAAAGTCTGCAAGCGAATTAAAATGATAAAATATTGAGCCCAAAGAATTTTTTGTTTTTTAATTTTTATTTGTGTAAAATGTGATAGGCAATGGACAACTTTTAATGAGTAATTAAATACCAAATTATCATCACTTATTTAATCATTTATTCATTAAAATATTTAAGAATTAATTTTCCTTTATTATTTTGTTGACTCGCTCTGTTAAGCAAAAAGGAAAAGAAATGATTTAAGGCATAAATGCTTGCAAAAAAAGAAAATCTTAAGAAAAAGTAATAAAAGTTTGACACTTAAAACAAATTGAATGACAATCTGTTTTGAGATCAACTAGAATAGAGCATTAAATAAGGACAGGTATGGAACAAAAAAACAAAACTAAAAAAGTGTTTGCTTGAGGGGTGTTTTTGAAATAGAACTTAATGGTGTGATTGTTAAGAAATAATACTAAATAATTTAACTTAAAATATTTACAAATTAAGAGAAACTCTAATAAATGAAATATATCTCAGTTATATATATATATATATATATATATATATATATATATATATATATATATATATATATATATATATATATATCTATATATATATCATGAGATAATCAATGCATGACATATTAAAGTAAATAATTTATCCATTCATTTAAATACATTTTCAGTTATTTTACTAAATGTTGTCACTTTGGTAAAGGCAATCTTTAAATTATATATTAAAAATTAAAAACGGTGAAATTTGAAAATAATTTTACAGATATGTCACGGATCCAGCAGAAAATGGTTTCAAATTCGCAACTAGTTCTTCTTAATTTTTTGTTTATGTATTCCTATTTAGATTAGTCTTGCTGTTTAGTTAAAGGTGCGCAATATTGTCACATTTAAATTAAAGAGTGGAATTTATGCAGTTTTTAGGGGAAAGAAAAATATATCGGAATATAAAATAAATTTTTTTCGTATTAAGCATTCTGATCGAAATATGTGACGTGTTTGATAGATTTAACTTTTAATATTTCACGTTTTTAAGAAATTTTTTTCATATAAGTTTTTATGTTATGTTGTTAAAAATTGGTTTTATAAAATTATTCAATTTTTTATATTTCTACTTATTATCGTAGGAGAGAATCTGGTTATTTAATATAAAAAATTCCCTTTAATCTGTAGACTTTCAGTGATTTTTATTTAAATTTTCCCAGCAAAAAAATACATGGAGAAAAGTAGGTTATTCATGGGTTCTACTTAAAATGAACTAAACTTGTGCTCATATAATTAAGTCACAAGTACGTATTTTTGGGTATTCTTCAAAAAAATGTTTTCTTCAAAAAAATGTTAAGTACATTTTAATTAACTGTGATAAATTTTTACTGGGAAGTACCGTTAATTTAGCATTTGCATTTATAATTTATTTGTTAAAAAGAATGTTCTTACCGCGATTATAGTTGATAATATTTGAAAATGTCATTGTACGTGTGCTCACACAATTAAGTCACTTTATTTCTGGAAGGTATATTTACATTTTATTAAAGAAATTTGGTAGGTATATATAAATTAATTAAATTTAGGTTAGTTTTAAGAATAATTGTGGTCGAAATCGCAATGGGAAAAAACAAATCATCAACTTCAATTGAGAGAAAAATCAAATGGGAGGTGTACATAAAATATATGAAAATATTGCGGGAGTTTCACACATTTTGACTTTTCTTGCGGTAAAGTCACCAATGCTATCCAACACTATAAGAAAAGAACACATTTGAAAATTTGCCACGTAAGAAGGCAAGAAAAACTATCACAATAGGAGATAGACACGTGGTGAAATTAGGCAAATGGCATTAAAATATCTGTCCAAACCGTATGTCGCCGTTTGCAAGAAAATTCTTTGAACGGACGAATAGCTAGAAAAAAACTGAATGTATCGAAAAAAATGTCAAGCCAAGAATAATGAACATTGCTAAACAGCATCCGTGGAAAAGCGTAATTCTTTACCCTTAGCATGGACATTTCAACACGATAATTACCCCAAGCAATATTTATTACTTGCAATAAAATGAAACAAAATTTTTAAAAAATCCATTGGGACAGATTTTATTAACAGATATTTCATGGAGTTTTATAAGTGTTTCAAGAGTTCTGAAGTTATAACTTAAATAGAATAAGCGAACTTATTAAAAATGCATAATAAAAATAAGTGAAATAGAAAAATTAAATAGAAATGATTTTTGTACTGCTTTATGTTTTTGCTAGTTTGTTATTTGATATTAATTTAAACTTTTTCGTATTTTATTTTAAATTAATTATATTTTAAACAATTACTGCCGTATTCATAAAATAATAAAATAGATTTTTAATATATTTAAAGATAAATTTGTATGGAAATTTTGCCATAAAACACATTTCAAACTAATTTTATTTTTTATGAACGTGAAACAATACAATAGCGTGTTTACACCTACTCTGGTTGTATCTAATACAACATACAAACTACATTAGTTTGTGAATTCAACAACTACATATTTTAAACCTTGACTTGTCTCACTTACTTTGTTTCAAAAGTTCGATTCATAATGAAATTTTCATAATAAAACTGCATAAAAAAATAGAATAAAATTTAATTATTTATTTAACCACATTCTACTTTTTATTCTTCTTGATACCTTAGTAAACATTTTGCAATTAAATGTGGTTAATTTTCCTTTAATTTTACCAACTTCTACTCTGTGGGGAAACTTCACACTGTTGCTCTTAACAACAAAATCTGTTATTATGATTAATGATGTATGCGATATGTGACCTATAACAAATAAGAAAGTTGAGGAGGGAGAACCACAGAATGAATACTTACCTTTAAAAACTAAATATTTTATGTCTTCCCTGGTCCTTTACTTTATTCTACAGACAGTTTTTCAATTTTTATTAATTATTGTTCTAATATTTTAAGTAGTGCTTCTTTAGCAATGACACATGATTGTAAGGACCTTAGAGAAAATTTGAAAACATTTACTTTAAATACTTATAAAATTTACTATTGTTTTAAATTCATAAATTAGTATTGCGATTAATCTTCTAATTACTTTTCTAAATATAAAATACTTTTCCATCTTCTTTTGTTAAATTGTTGAATAAATAAAATGATAACATAACTATTGTTTGCTGTTTTTCTTAGTAATATTTAAATAGACTCACATGTACTAATGTATATCTATGAATGTATGTTTATTCATAAAACCAAAATAATTCTCTTTCATAGAATAGTATTTATATGTGTGGAAAAACTAGTGCAAAATCATATAATTACACCTACACTTTCATACGCACATATATACCTTTACACGTGTGATAAGATTAGTTTATATATGTGAAGCTTTATTTACGTGAAACAAACTAACTTTGAACCAGTTAAAGCCTTCATACATGAACCCAGTTAACCAAATTATAAATCAAAGAAATTTGTTTGATTCAAAAAGGAACGTTCTTTAGCCCAGTTTACTAGTATCGGTATAATCTGAATTATTAATGTTATTAATAAATATAAAACGACTAGATAAATAGCATACCAACATATGAAGCGATAAAAAATGTTTAAAGGATTAGTGGCATTTTCAACGGCTGTATATTACTTAAAATCGAATTTACAGTAAGAGGTGATTATAGCAAAAAATACTGTTAAAAACTAGAATTGCAATAAAAAATTAAACTTGTTAAAAACTGAATATTTTTAAAAAATTCAAGATTACCAAAAATATTGGAATTTACAAAGATATAATATCTGTTTAAGATTTTGCGCGAAAATATTAAAAATTAGTTTAAAAGCTGTTATCTTTAGAAACCATGCAATTTTTTCCAAAAATTTTATTTCAATAAAAATATTAAATTTTAGTAAAACAAAATTTTTTTTTAAAAATTGAATATCAAAGATTAGTAATTATATTATGCAATATTTAAATTCACTGTGCCCCCACTGTGCACAGAATTAAAATATTTTGGAAATAACTCAACCACTCGTAAAAGGCCAGGCCGATTGATCCAAAATTTTGCACGAGCATAGCAGAGAAGTATTTGAGCTTCTTGTTGAAAATGGGTCACCAAGAGTCCTAGCCTTTTACAAACGGCTGAGTTATTTCCAAAATATTTTGATTCTGACCCACTGTGCTTTGGTAAAACGATACATAACTCGACACTACCACATGAAGAGCTTTAACGAGTGTTAATTATGGGCATATTTAGAGGCCGCAATTTAGAGAATCTGCTTTAAATAAGAATATATTGGTGACTGCACCAAAAAATATTACTGTATTAAAATTGTGATTTTACATTAATAAAAACAAAGAGATTTGATATTAAATGATTGAGTTATTCAACAGTTGAAAGCGTGTTTTATGATTATTAAAAGTTAATTATTTCTTTTAAACGTTCCAAATCTACATACTTATTTCTTTGAAAAGTTCTTGATTTGTTGACAGTTCGTATATGTATTGATGTGTGTTTTTAATGGTCTTATGGTATACGCATGTAGGGATAGCAAACAATTTTTGTTTTTATATATTACGGTACAGTATTTTCATAGATTTTTGAAAAGAATTTTTCTTCCACAAAATAAAAAAACTATATCGATTTAATATTTGTGAACGTCCTATAAATTAGTTGAAAATATATGTATATTAAAAATGAAATTAAATAGAAATTATAATTCATAAATACCAAAAAACTTTTTTATACCTATTGTGACATCGGCCTTATTAAGGTTGCCTTAAAAAACATGGCCAGCTGGGTTTAGCCAAACACTACTCTAACGTTCAACTACAGAAGATTCGTCTTGCTTTAGTTAAATTTACCATCTGTCATATAGTAAGGTATGAAGTAAATAGGTAAAAGTAACTTTATATTTGAATAGTTGTATGTTTGCTTATTTGTATTTTTCGTAATCTGTTTATTTTGTTAGTTTTATTTATTTGAAGAATTATTATTTCAGAAAAAGTTCACTTAATGGAAACATGTGGTATAAACGTCTTAAAGTAGCGATAAATAAATAAGAAATTCGATATAGTCCACACATTTTTTTGGTTAAGCTCTGGATTTAATTATAAACTTTGTTTATTCCCTGGAAAATAAATATTAAAATTCGAACAAATAAAGCAAATGTTTTTTTTTTTTGTGCTTAAACAGCAAGACTGACATACTCACATTCATACAAAATGCCATCGCGCTTATTTTAAATTTTACTTTTTTGTCAGAAGAAGTTCTTTCCCCCCAATACTTTTATTAATTTTTATTGATTTCCTACTTTACATAAAAAAATATTTTGTTTAGATATATTAAGGGTTAGTCTGCCCTGAAGAAAACTATGCAGTTTTGTTCGCATCTGCAAATAATAATAACAATCAATCTGTTTAAAGTATAAAAAGTCTAAAACTTGTTTGCCATGATTTCGCCAATAAAGTGAAGAGATCATTAAAAGGTTTTTAACTAAAAATATTATGATATTATTTTAGTTGCATATTTATATAGTTTTTTACTATTTTAAGTGCAAAATCTTTGTTGTGGAAAATTAAAATTATAAAAATATGCTGAACAACGTCTTCCATTCAAAATTCACACTTAAAAATGATAATAAAGAATTAAGTGAAAAAAATGATGTTTCTATAGCTTTGCTTAAGTCTTTTGATCTCAGTTTGTACTTTAGGGAATCTATTAAACATTCCTTAGAAAAAATTTAATATTAATAAATATTCATAAAAAACTTACGATTACATTTAATTAGAAAAAATTTTTTAAACATACCTGAAAAGAAAAAGATAAAATTTATTAGTTTATTTTAAAATGCATTTCACGTTGTAAAGCGAGAAGATGAAGAAATTAATTAATCACTTTCTAGCACTTTCGCTGTTTTAGTAATATAAAAACTTTTAAACGAAATATTGCTTGATTTTAGTTAAATATGCAAGATTTTTTAATAACTACATATATTTAGACTTAATAATATTTAACAGTTCTGTTTTGGACGTACCTTCTTTTTGAAGTATTTGCGATCGCTGACATAATGTGGTGGGATTTCTTTTTGTGCTAATGAAAAATTGCTTATTTAAAACAACGCTATTAGAAAGGACCTTTAATAATTAAAAAGTTCACAAGAAGAAGATGTATTACTATAGACACTATAACAGTAAATTCTAAAAATTAAAGGGTGTTCTAAGAGTGGCATCATATACATTAAAATATTTTTATTTTTTGAACTGTGATAGGCATACTTGTCAACTTTGCACAGGGTTAGTAAAATTATGTGCTCTGTAGCAATAAGTAGAAAAATATTAAACTTTAAATTAAATTAAATTAAATATCAATTAGGCAGATATGTAAAATTCACCTTAAGTATGTATAAATATATCAGCTATAAAAATAGATTGTACACAATAAAATTTGGATATGTTTTCAAAAGATTATTAATTCGCATAATTTAAAGACGTACGACGTGACTTTTATATCGCACAATATCTTCCATCTGATCAAGCCATACGACTAACTATAGTTAGACTTCTTATCACATACTCTCTAAGTGATGCAATAACACTAACAGTAGCACACGTCAGTAGCAGAAATTAGAGCACTGTGCCTTCACTTCATATAAAACTTTACGAAAAAATTCAGTTAATAAAAGTATTAGAGCCACCTCGTTGTTTTATAGCAAAATTATGTTGGGAAATGTGATTATTTTTTTTTTTTTTTTGCTTAACGAGCTACCTCATAAACAAAATTGCCTAAATGGACTGAAATATATCTACGACGGACACACAAGACTCCATTACACCTAGAAAACTGCACCGCTTAGTGCGGATAATACGCCATTGCAGCATCAAAAATGAAACCAAAACTAGGGCTGCGGTTGAAAGAGATGGTTAAGGCTTCACGATCAATATACATAACTTTTCGAAATCTCAGATAAGATGTTTTAATAGTATGGCGTTACATGGCAACGGTCACCAGAGCCATCGATTTATTAATATGAAAACTTGGCACAAGTGGATATCAATAATCCTGGTAATTTTCCTCCAAGGTCGGTCGTGTGATTTGACACATTTAGACTACTCAATTTATATATTTTGAGCTTTATTTTTTTTTTTAATAAAATGCATTTTTTTATTTTATAATTTTACAAACGAAGCAGAGATATAAAAGCGTTAAAAGCGGAGATATATTGCTGTTAAATTGGGAAGCATAAGAATGTGATGAATTATCAAAAGCTATGCTGAAGGGTAAATAAATTGTTTTTTTTTAGCTTTAATTAAAAAGTAGTATCAAACGAAAATCAGCAGTTTTTATTTTTCATTTAGCAAATATTTAACTTTTGTTTGATATTTTTAAGTTTGATGTTATTGGTATTTATTAAATGACATGTTTACATACATACATATGTATGTACGTAGAATTTTAATAATATATTTTTTATTTTCTAAAAATGTTTGTTTTTGTTGTTTTATTTGCCAATTGCTATAAAACATAAATTTTTATTAAAAAAAACCATATCGTACAAAAACTGATTGAATATTATTATATCTTCCAGGCATGTTTTTTTACTTTAAACATGAAACGAAACAAATAAAAATATTTGTAAATGGAAATAAAAGTCGATAGCGATTTTGACTGACAATTGTAAATTGCAAAAAAAAAAAAATCTAACATCTGTTTTATTTTGTGCTGAATGATTTAATTTTTTGAAAGATCGATGCATTTTCCTTAACGAATTCTGTTGTTTCGGGAAATTTTATTGTTTATTTCAAAACAAATTAATTCTAGTTTTCAGTGTATTCGATTTTAAATAGGAAATGTAAATTTTATTAGATTTGATTTGTTCTGTAAATGCTATATATATATATATATATATATATATATATATATATATATATATATATATATATATATATATATATATATATATACATATATATATACATGTATATATATATATATATATATATATATATATACATTAAGGCTTTATGTGGTTCTTAAGAGGTTGTTTTAATATGTAACAGAGTCAAAAATTTATAATAGAAAAAGAATGGAAAAAGTTTTAATCGTTCTACCTTGGTTTTGTTACAAAAATAAGAAATTTCCAACATATTAGTATTGTAGTCATATTGTTTTACACAGGGTAAGCTAGATTAAACAAAGTTATAAAAGAAAATGTTTTAAAATTCGTGAACAGTTCTAGCTCATCTTGTGTAAAGAAATTACTACATTTCAATCATGTGAAAAATTTCTTACTTTTAGAAGATCGCTTTACAATAATTGTTTTATTGGTAATAGTAACACATCCATAGTTAAGACCTCGAGATTGTTGGAGTAAATTAAATCACTATGCTTATTTTACTCCGTTTTAGTTGGTGTACCAAAAAAAAATATTTATTTAACTTTTTTTTTGAAAAAAAAACATATTTTCCGATAATTTTCAAGAGGCCAAAAAGGAAAAAAAAATTGGTATCACAAAATAATATCAGACTAAGACCAATTCATAGCTCATTATTATATTTTTAGGAGAAAGCAGTTGTTTTTAACGTTCTTTTCGCATGTAAAGGGTATGCCAACTTTACGGACGTTTTCAGATTTTCAACATATACTACTTTTGAAACCAAAACCATATAACATTACAATTGTATTCTCTTTTGGTCCAAACGTAAAACCAGCAAAAAAGTTTTATTTATATTCTACATGTAAACAATGCTTTTAGCCGTGACTGGCAGAACATAAGTTTTGAAGTAAGTCTCACATTTGCCGCACTTAAAAATGTATTTATATAACCACGTTGAATAAAAAGAATAATGAACTATTGGCATAAAATGTCACATATTTATAAATATCTTTAAAAGCTTCTCAGCAAAAAAACTAAACATAGATAAAATAATCAGCCCATGAAGTACCTCTGTTTGTTTTAACTCAAGTTACAAAAATTAGGTTGCTACTACTTAACCTTAAAATATGACAAGAAAACAATTTTGCTGTCTTACGCAAGGGCTTTTAAATTTTTGCCAACAAATAAGAAATTACATCACATCTTCATGATTTTACTAACAGGTGGTAAAATTTTGGGCAGAAGTAATGAAACCAAAAAAAATTTTAAAAGAAAAATCCTGAACTAGAACTCGTGTTTTGGTTACTTTTCTTGTTTGTCCCGTTTGAGTATGTTTTTATTTACGAAAGTCCACAACTAACCGAAAAAAAACAGAAATAAGGACTAACTAATCAGAAATATACCAGGCAGCACTTTTTTGTAATAAAAAATACAACAACGATAGGATGTATAGTAAATAAATATAAAAAGCCAGCACAGTAAAAGTCTATATCATTTCCAACCTGTTTGTTTATTCCTTGATAAACTTAAACAGATCATCTAAAAAACTTTTGTATAATGTACTCCTTTTAAGAACTAAAATGACTTGTATCCTCAAAACATTTTAATATTTTAAAATTATTAGTTGAACTATTTCAGTAGTATAATTTAATGAATAACTTTAATTCGGCTTAAGTTAACATATATTTCAATTTCTAAATTCACTAAAAAAGAAAAATTATTCTAATAATTTGTCTTCTAATTTTTAAAGAAAAGGCAAAGACACTAGCAAAATGTAATCAATAGTTTGCTGGATCCAACATCCGTCATTAGAATTCTTCGCATCTATCTACTTTAGGTTAGGTACATTGTAAACATCATCTGTTAAACCAGCTAATTTTTTTTAAATAAATACGAGGAATATTCATATTAAATCAACACATACTAGCAGTCTAGACCAAGTTCACACACAACCCAACGTTTTTTCGTTCTTGTCCTTATTAACCGTCGCATATATGTATATTTTTGCTTTGCTTTCCACTAACCATTATTTAAATAGCCAATGCAGTTTTGTTTTTATTTTTTAATGCATCATACAGTAGATGCGGTTATTATAGTACTGGCAAGGTTCATACAATCAATATGACGCTGGAATTAAAATGTAATTTTTCCTGTTGAAGTTTAAAACAAAAATTTATAAATAATATGTGTAAATCTAAGCCGAAATAAAATTATTAAAATTATTCATTTGAAAAGAACAACTTTGTCATATAAAAACTTTTAGTTCCATGTTCGCAAAAATTTATTTTAAAATGCAAAACGCTCGTAAGCTTAAACCGATAATTTAACAAATCGGCTTTTAAGTTATTGTGAAAGCCTTAAGGCTGCATAAAATTCTTGTTAAATGACAAGCACGGCAACAATGAAAGGCCAATTTAAACAGCGTGCGGCAACCTTGTTCTTTTTTCCGCTAGAGTTTACTTTACGTAGGGAAATGTTTTAGTTATTTAAGTAGAAATTTCCGTAAAACACAAAACATTTTAAAATTTTTGACTCGGAAATGAATAAATGAATTATTTTGTTTAAACTGTTAAAACGAATAATAAAGAAAATTAAAAGAACGAAAGAGCGATTTAATAGAGAAGAGGAACATAAAGACGAATCCGGACGGTTTGACCAAATAAAGCGGCAAAACAGAAGGTTTGACTAAATTCAAAATTGCACCTCGGCCGTTTTTTACGGTACTGCCAAGTTAAGTTAAATTTGCGTGAATATCTTTTTTAACAAACTAACTTTTGCAAACGTGTAATGTTGTTGCCACATGCCGCATGCACTTGCTTTTCCCCATTATTGTTTAAGTTGCCTTTTTTCTTTACTTCTAGTACGACCGGAAATTTTGGACCCGGCACTTCAGACCGAATAATTATCTGATAGAATGAGAAAATTTATTTTTTAATTTTTGTTGTTGTTTAGAATCTGCTGATTTATTTTTATGATACACAAGTATACATTTACTATGTTATTAAATAAATTTAAATTTTATTCAAATGAGTAATACACAATCAACTCGCTGTTGCATATGAAGAAAATAAAATAATTTACAAAAATTGCAAGATTTTAACAACAAGTTTAAATTGCCCATTATTTATGATGAATTAAGTTTTACCACATAAATTTCAAAATTAAGCTTCACAGATTGCAAATCTTAACGACTAAACGTAAAAACTTACTACACTTTCCTGGGTAAGATATAATATTTCAAAATATAAAACGGATAAGAATACCTAATTGAAAAAAGATTTGTAATATGGCCAAAATTTTTCTGTTAAACAAATGCTTTATTATGCAGGAAATATAAAAAAGTACGTTAACCTCTGGCAACAAAAGAGGGCCATAAAAGATAAACAAACATTTTGCAATGTACGCTTTTTATAGGGATTTAAGTTAGTATTTGTTTTTTGCTTTATATTATTTTGTGTACATTTATCCTGTCAAGTCTCTTTTTAAATTTTATAATACATATATCCTTACAAATATTCAACTTTTCTTACAAATACTTTAATACGTACAAGAGTTGTAACGATAGTAAAACGAAAACTGCTCACATATTTTTTTTTAATTCCTTCTTAAGACACAAAAAGTTTTCGCCACTCATTGTGGAACGCCAAGAACACACAGACATACTTAAAGTATTTTTAGTAGTGGCAAATGTTGACGAGCGCAGTGGGGCTGGGAAGAGAAATATATGACCCCATAAAAAATTCCAAGTGAAAGTCTATAAAACAAATAAGGAGCAGAAGAAAATTAAAAAAAAATTATTGGTCAAATGATTCCTAGACTACCAAAAACATCAGCTCTTAAGTTGAGTTATGTGCATTAAAACTAAAGGGTAAGAAAGTGTTGTAGCAAAGCGCCAAGAATAAAATAAAATATTGCTTTATTTTTATTTTGTGGATATGTGAATAAATTTACAATTAATAATAAAATTCAATTCTGTAATAATGTTTAGATATATAAATCAACTACGTTTTCTTTACTGCATTAAATATACAATGTGAACTTAGCGCTTTTGGTATGGTAATTCTTCTCTCACTATCCATTCATAATATATTAATAAAAATATAATAAACTTTAATTTTTGCAATAAAAAACTCTTCTTTTCAAACTATACCCAGCAATTGTATAATTAAATTTCGATAATATTAAAAACAATTTCTCTCGAAAAATTCCCAATTCTTAACAAAGTTTTTCGTCCACACTTTTTTTCTGACGTTACTGCGAGAACCACCGTCTTATGTTAGTGTTTTCTTCATTTAAAATTTTGACTAAACTTCCATATAAAATTATATTCACGTTGTTTAAAATATGATATAATAATCGTTTTAGGTATTCAACTTTTGTATTTGACAATGTCATTACACTGCAATGGAAGCAAATTATGAAATAGTATCAAGCACAAGAGAAAATTAAAAAAAAAATAGAATTAAATGTTAGAAATTGCGGCATTACTTTTTGAGATTAATTTTAAAGGAACTTTAAACATTTCTTTTTGGCGTTATTTGATTTGAAGGAATCGTACACAAAAAGAAGCAAAAAATAAAAAAAAAAAAAAAAACTATAGGAAACGACGGTGCTTGCAATTTAAATGAAATTGTGTCACCCCAATCTGTATTAAAAAATTATACTTATAAAAAATTGATTACAATGGTAATAAAAAATTTGGTCGGCAGTTACATTCAAGTTTTTGTATGCCCTGTGTTACAGTGGTTGACTTCATTTGAATTTTTTAATACTTAAACACTTTTTTCGCCGGCATTTTAAGACTTTTGAATTGTTATTTAAAGACAAAAAATTTTTTTTCCTTTTTACAAACAAAAGAAAATTTTGCCCGCCTTTCTTGCATTATTTTTACTCGCCTAAAATATTTATCTGAATAGTTTTTTTTTTATAAGTTACCAGTTATTGAAGCAATAAATGTTAACAAAATTTATATCACTATAATGAATTATTACGCTGGTTGATTTTATGCTGAAAAAATAAAAGTTTTTAAAATGCTGCAGGTTTTTTCTTAAGAAGATTAAATCAAATTAAAAATCTTAATTTTTAATTGTGTTATAATTTAAAGTGTAACTTGTTTTTAGTAATTTTCATCGATAATTGTTATATGCATTCATGCGACATGTTTCGGCCGAAATGTTCTTAATTCCGTTCTAATCATTCTGATTGCCAGATTCTGATCGGTGTTTATAGTACGCAAACAGCGAGTATATATAAATACGGGCATAAAATAAAAGTAAATTCAAAACTTATAAAAAACGACACTTTAAAGAAATTACATAAATTCTACTTAGAAATTAAAAAGAGTTTCATTACGGAAAAAAATGAACTGAAATCATTTTTTACCGTAATTGGAAACCACACCCGAGACTTAATTTGTTGTTACTATTTGTTAAGCTTAATAAGATAAAGCATAATGGACAGGTTATCTAATAAGAAACCGAAGTTGTAAAAATGTTGTTTTTGAGTTTTGCAGTATTTTGTTGCATCGTTGGTTTACTTGAAATTTTCTATAAGCATTGCATGTGATCCTTAACCATAGATGAAAAGACTTTAGATATATAAGTTTGTCATTTCGTTTGTATTTTTACAATATTAATTTCTGACCGCATAAATTATATATATTCTTGATCCTTGTTTATAGCGATATTCGTTTGTCCGTTTGTCCATAATCAGGTTGATATAAGCTTTGCCATATTCCCAAAGGACCTACATAAAATTTATAATCACCATTTATTAGACATGTTTTCGAAAGAGATGCTATTCCATAAAAGAATTGTTTAAAAAAAGGTGAGCGCCTCAGTTTTCCTCACGTGTTTTTATATTTAGTTGTTTTTTTTTTTTTGTTGGATTTTATTTATTTTTTTTTATTGAAAAAAGCTATAAACTACCAGACCATTGGAATATCACCAGACCAAATTTATTTCACTAAAATATAACAATTTCACCAAAATATTTAAATTTTATAAAAAAAGATATAAAATTGTAGATTACCGAAATACAGAAAAAAACACTAGATTAACTAAAAAGAAAGTAATATTAATAAGTTATTAAAAACTCACGATATTTTTTTACAAAATTCTAATTTTTCCTAAAAACTGTTCAATTTTGTTGTAAAAAAATGCACAAAAATACCTAATAGAGATTTTAATTCTTTGGGTGAAGGGTACATGAGTTTGGGCATAGCCAAATATAGCGCTCTTAATTGTTAGTGCTGAGTTTGAAACAGAAAACAGTCCATTTTAAAATGCGAATATTTATACAAAGAATACGTATTTTTTTGCAATGCTTAATCATTCTTCTATCTTTATCAAGTATAACCGTTTCAATACGCAAAAAATTTTGAAACTCGGTCCACAAATGACTTATTTCGGAAGTAACGAACATCAAGGAAAAATATGTATTTTAAAAAGGTCTAGAGAGCCATCTAAATTTGAACAGAATGTAAAAAGACAAGTAAGTGAAAATGTGAGAGAAAGCAGAGCTGCTCATAACCTCAGTACAGCCAAAAACGTATAGTCTCAATTTACAAAAATATGCTCTAAAACTTAATACAAACAAATGTGTCTAAAATTTTTAATGGTTCTTCAACCATTTCTTCTTTAAGTTATACAACCTTTTAAAGCAAATGCTTATGGATTTTACTGCATTAAAGCAGCAATAACCTTTTAACGACATCACGAACACGGTCGTCCGTTTAATGACTTTGCATAATTGTTTTGCTTGAACCTTTCCCAAACTCTTAAGAAATTTATTCAAATGTTAATTATCTTTTTTTTTTTATCATTTATTTGATACTTAATGGATTGTTTTGTCATGTTTATTTTTGATGAAGGATAATTACAAAAAGTTCTTGAACTATAAAACAAAAAGTTACTTGTAAGTTTGTTAAACTTGTACAGCTTTCCATGCTGCAGACAACAAATTTTGCAGTAACAGTTGGACAAATTACCGCAAAGAGGAATGTGCAGACAGAAGGAAATTTTAAAGGAAAAAGCTCTTTATAATGTGATGCTATTTAACCGTTGTAAGTTGCTGCAGCATGTTGCTGCAATAACAAAAGTGTACTCAAGGTTGTATTTTTACGAAATTTTATTTTATTTCCGCTTTGTTTTTGCCAGCATCAACAAAATAGTGCAGTCAGTTTATAAATGTTTTTGTTTTCCTTATTTATCCTCACAGTGGGATTTTAAGTTATTTTTTCCTGTTTTACTTCTACTTCAACTGAACGCAAGAACGATGAAAACAATTTCAATGTTGCATTCAATACACACACAAGCCAAAGCAAAAAAAAATAGTAATGAAGTTCACAATTAACCATAATAATAAAAAGTATCATCTCATAAGGCTAATTTTAATAATTTAACAAAAGAAAGAAATTTCGGGAAAAGCAATAAACAAAATATTAACAGAAAATAAAAAAACGAAATGTAAAAAATATTTTTGGCAAACTATAAAAAAATGAGTTGTAAACCAAAAAAAAATTATAAAATAAAAATATTGAATACCAAAATGTAAGAGTATAAATTAAGCACGAAACACATGTTTTTTTTTTTTGATTGGTTTTTAATTAAAGAATTATTAATAATGTTTTAGAAAAGTTTTTACATCATCATGCAATGACTGAGATCCTAAGAGTGCAGTTATTATTTATACATATTTGTTTAAATAACTAAAGCACTATTCCTTCTTGGCACCTACAATATGATAATTAAACATGACACTGCATAATAGCAAAATTCTTTAAAGGTTTAGCCAAAATTTCGAGATAAAAGCGATTTGTTAGCTCAAAACAAAATTGACATTTAACAAAGAGTCTATCTCGCGTTTTGGAAGAATTAAGCATTTTATTGTTTTCACGTATTGTTTAGAAATATAAGAAAAACGCATATGATCGCTGCTGTTTGAAAAATTCCGCATGAAATAATGCCTATTTGCTTTATTTCACAGCTTTGATAAAATGATGTTAGAAGCATTTAATATGTTTTCCAAAGTAGAGCAGAGTACTACTTCTGCAACATTTTTTTCGTATATGTATTCTAACAGCATTCTGCGTAAAAAGCTAAACAGAGTACCAGGCTTCATCTAAATATCTGGTAAAAGTCGCGAAAAATGTTAAGAACCCTATTTATTTCCCTTGAAAATAAAAACTGACATAAGGTTAGTGTTTCGAACTTTTTTCGAATTACGTGGATATTGTTGTTTTTATTGCCCTTGTATATGCCACTTTGTCTTTTTTTTACAAAATAAATTCGGCTCCTAATAATTAGCTGTTTAGAAAAAAAAGAATTTTGTGAATTACTTCGAACTATTTTTTTATGGGCTGGGCCATAATTAGGCCTTAGATCTTTGGAAAACCCCTATTTGTCCTACGCTAAATGGATAAGAGAGAGAGCTGAGTTCATTAACACTATTGCGATAAAGTAAAAAAATCGTCCTAAGAAGACATTTTATTAAGCGACTTTAGCTAATTGTATTTATTTGTCTAGCAGACATGATGATGTGAAATTTTTCGAATTGGTGAGAATAATAAAATTAAAAAAATGATTATAACATGAAATTCCGTATAGTGCTGAAAATAACTTTAACAAGAAAGCAAAAGAATCAATTTGAGTTAAGTTAATAATTAACTGCTGTAAGAAAATAAAAAAACAATGAAATAACGATGTATCAAAATAAAATAATGAAAGTGCAAAGGGAAGACGGGATATTCATAAAGAATGCTTCAGAAAAAATTGTGAGGAAACTTTATTATGGCCCAGTGTTGCTACAACTTCAATAAATAGAAAAATCTGATCCGACTAAGCTTGGTACTCTCATTTTTTGTTTCTGGTTTTGTGACTTCTAATCACTGTTTTCTGCTTTACACAACCACCGGTTTAATATCAGTAGAAATTTCTTTTATATTAAATTAAGGATAAAGATAAAAAATAAAAATCCATTAATGAAACACTTTTAAGTTTCATTTAGCACATTTCAGCCAAAAGCGCCTTTTTGAAGTCTTAAAAAAAGAGCATAAGAATATATGTGACTCTAGCTAGCATAATTGTGCTATGAGTGGACATTGTAATCATTGCAGTTTTCTGCAACATTTTTTTAATCTTTTTTCAGTAACCTAGCCTCTACTCCCATTTTTCTATTAAAAAATTACAAAAAACAGAGGAAGTACATATTTTATTAGCAAAAGCACAAACTAATCTTTTATTACAAAAAGTAAAATCATGAAAAATGTTAAACAAAATTATAATAAATTTTTTTCTTTGTGGTTTGAGAGCTCTGGTTACTTTGAAGCACATTTAGCAATTTATGTGGTAGACGTGCTTGATCAACCTTGTAGAAACTATAGAAATTTCTGAAAATATAAATTATAAATGAAATTCCATTTTGGTTAAAGAATCCTAGGAAGCATAATTTAATTAAACGAAGTTAAAATCAAAATAAAACCAATCATGACTTTCAAATAAATGGATGTCTGAATCATTTGAGTCAACAAAAGAATAAAGAAATAATACAAATCGCTCGCATTTATTACATCAATACTTCTAGTGTGCTTCCTTACGGTTAGTGTGTTCCAAATTGTTTTATTGTTTAGCTGGTGTTGGACTTTAATTTGTCGCACATATAAAAACATAAAAATTATAGTTTAGTTGTTATTAAAAAAAATCAACGACAACCTGCGAATGTTAATAAATATTTAAATGGCAGCAAACATACATACATACATACGTGAAAATCATGACTTTAAATTACAGATTTTGTACTTATTGCTAAAGCGGACATAATAATGCTTACTATGGATATATTTATATGGTCCTCCTATTACTGTTCAAAAAGAATAAGGATATATGCGCAAACATAACAATTTTATGTTACCACACTAAACTTCAGTTAACTTATTTTTAAAATAAAGTATTCGGAATCATTTTTTTTATTAAATAACTTTAATCGTACTTGATTCCTTTTAAAATAAATATTTTATAATATTTTTATTTTGTAGTTTTAAATAATATATATTTCATGAGAAAGAAATCAAGTACGACTAAAATAAATTAACTTATTTCGATCTAACAAATTTTAAGGAATTAATTTTTATGTAAAAACAAAAAATGTTACCATTGACTCAGATAATAAGGTGATCTAAAATCTTTTTAAAAGGAAATCTATTGCTTGAGTGTAACTGCATGTTTAAAGGGGCATTCAATTATTTTTAAAATTAAAAAAATACTACAAGAAAAAAAATTTGCTTGAGAAATATTTATAGTTTATTTGAAGACAACCCTCTCATGGATAAGGTCCACTTTTTTACACTTATAGAAGTTCGAGTGCTGATATATTACTATTGAACTATTTTTTTATTAAATTTTATTTTATTTTATTTCATTTCATTTTGTTTTTTTTTAATTTTAATTTTTTTTTTTTGTTGTCAAATCTTTATCTGAAACACCAATTGTAGCCAAAAGGATTGAAGAATTTTATCCACGAAACAAAATATCCACAAAAACCGCAAATAAATTTGTAAGTGTAATTAATAACTACAACATCCTTAAAAAATTATTCAGAGATTGATGGAGATTATCACTGCAGCAGGATTAATGGTTTTTTTTTAAATATGGATGCCATTGATCGTAGCAAGGTGTGGTTTTTAACAGGATGGAGCTGCTTGTCATACTCCGACCCAACCATTGATTTGTTGAAATCAAATTTTATGATAAGTTGGTTTCAAAATATGGATCTGTCAATTGGCGTCTAAGATGGCACGATTTTACCCTTCTCGATTATTACCTGTTGGTCCACATGAAATCGCTTTTTTATGTTGAAAAAATAGCTACTTTTTGACATTTTATAGACAATAATAATTTATTTGCCTTAGCATTCTTACTATTATTATACAAAATATATATATACTCAGAAATTATTTACAGCAATTAATTCTTTTGTAATTGACACTAAAAATGCAAAGCGTTGATTTGGCATTTAAGTTCGTTTACTACAAATAACATTATTAAGGGCGTTTTCTATTTCTAGAAAGTCTTAATGTGACTATTTTACAATTGAAAACATTATTAGAAGTAAATTATATACGACACATTAACATTGGATACATGTAACTCAAAATTGGTTTTAACGAGATTAAAGGCAGAAACAACTTATTTTGTTTTTTTTTTTTTTTTGCAAACTCTATTATTTACATATGTCCATTTAAATAAATACGCTTTCATATATTTGTAATTGTATATTTAAATAGGCATTAGAAGAGTGCAAATCTAATTTGATAAATATAATTTTTTCTCTACTGTTTACTATTGTCTTATACACTTACATTCATGTAACACCCTTGTGAACATATTGGTAAATAGCTAGTGCCCTATTTTCTAATAAATATATTAAAGGATTTTAGTTAAAGTAAATACAAAGAACTAATAAATGTAAACAAATGTCGTGGAGATAATTAGCAAATATTACAAATCAGCACATGGAAAAGGAAAAACGTTATTGACAAAACAGTAACTTTCATTCAATTGGAGTTCAGAATCATGTATATAAATGTTTTTCAAACTCGACGTAAAAATATTTAAAATTCATGTGGTAGTTTTAAATGAATTCAAAGTACCGCTTTAGTTTCAGGTCAGTCATAGTCTAGTTATAGCAGCACTCTCCTTATTATTTTTTACTCATAATAATCAAAAACATTAATAAATTATGACAAATCTAAATTGTATAATTATTTCAAAATATTTAAAATTTGTGTTGTTTTATTAATTTTTCGACCTTTTTTGTGTATCTTACTAAATTTTGATAATTTATTGTATATAAATTATACTTGGGCTTTCAAGGTCACTTATTTCGTTCCTTTCAAGTAAATAAAAGATTATTTATTTCATATTAATCCGACGTTTCGTTGGTATTTTCCAACTTCCTCAGGGATAATTTATTAAAAATATATAATCTTTTTTTGTTATTTAAAGTTAATTTTGTATGCAGTAGACAAGACACAAAACACAAACTTAATAAATTAAATAATATAAACTATGGAATATGGAATATCACAGACAATTTTTTGTATACATCACAATATCTTCTATTATAATAGAAGAATGTAATTAAAATTCTTAGATGCATTATTCTTCAGCTTCAATATATAGAATATTATTTTAAAGTAAATTTACTATTAAACCCATTATTAAGGGAATATGGAATTTGCGAAATTATTAAATTTTGCTAATTTACTTTATTTGTGCTTGATTCTTTCAAATAAAAATATTTAATGATATTCTCATGAATTATTTATTCTTAAAATTTACAGAATAATGAAATAATAAACATTAACAAAGGAATCAAATACAAATAAAGTAAACTAACATAAAAAGATTCCAAATTATAAATCTTTATTAACTTTTGAAACATTATTTTTCAAGTAAAGTGATTAATAATAAAACTGATTCACAAGCCAAGAGCTTACACTACCTATGAAAATTTAATTTCTTTATATCGAGCCCCCACTTAAGGGATGGCCCCGTCTCAAGCAATGCTTTGTATCAGACCCATGGAAGTAGGTAATGGGAAAAAGAATAGAAGGAGTAAAACACAACCCGCGTTACATCGATATTCAAGAGAGTCTATTAAATTGGATACCCTATTGTCACCCATGAGCTTCGTCGCCCTATACTGCTCGCGATCGTAAAGAGTTGTATTTTATTTTTCGACGTGTGTAGGTAGTATAAATAAATGAGCATTTTTTGTTACTTGAGTATGCACAATAAGACTTTTTTTAGGAATAAACAAAATCGGTCGAAATTTGGAGAAGTAAAACAAAATCGATCTCAAATTAAACTCATTCCGATTGCATTTAGTTACTACTACGTTTTGTATAAAACATAGATATTGTTAGATGAAAAATTTTTGAGTTTTTGTAAATTCCATTTAACCGTGAATCTCTTTTTATTTATTTTTTTTTTTACCACTATGAAGGAAAATATGACGATTAGAACAATTAAACATTTTCTGAAGCCCTTAACTTTCTGTTATGATATTCTTTAATACAATAAAAACTAATTTTTATATTTGAAATAATATCGAGCACATGCTCACCGCGGCTTTATTTGATTCCGCTCATTCAATCCTTCCCATTACTAGCTAGCACATGCTCTTTAAAGATGAAAAAATTTCCTTTTATTTTATTACTGTATAATTGATGAATAAAAAAACTTTTTAATAGGCAATAGAAAATCGAATAAATTTTTATTCTTAAGAGGTAGGAATATCTAGGATTGACCTCGTTTCTCATCTCCAACAATTGTGGTCAAAATATCTACTCTATGTCTTATGTGTATCAAACCAGAAAGAATATAATAATTATAAAATAATTTCATGCAGTTGAGTTCATTTCAATTTAAGTAAGGGCGTCAGACAGAAAAGGAAATTTTAACATTTTATATTCATTTATTTGTGTGTGTTCTTACTCTAGTTGTTGAATAAAAAAATCTTTTTCAATACAAAATAAATATATGGCTTAATAAGATTTTAGGAGGTTGTATGAAAAAAGTTTAAAATTTTTTTCACTTCAACTAACAGACTGCAGCAACTGAGCCTTTATCTCAATAGCATACAAAATTTAGTATTTAAGTTTAGTTTAATATTTTTCAGTTAAAGTTAATTTTTTGCAACAAAGCAGGGCCTTTCTTCTACATTTTAAAATCTTTACATATAATTATATAAGCGAAATTGACGGGCTTTTAAAACTTAAAATTTATTAAATATTCAATGATTTAAAATATAAAAGTTGAGCGACTTTTTCTTTTACTAAATTTGTTTGATATATTATTGATATAATTTTTTATGGCTAATCATTATATTATTATTTATTGCACTGTTATGCCGCGTAATGTTGCCTTATGAAAGAACATCAAAAATAGCATTGAACGTTAAATGAATTTTAAATAGAAAGGTTTTCTTCTAAATCCGAATTTTATACTCACCATTAATTATTACTTACCCGAAGTTAGTAAACTAAAGTAAACCCAAAGGAAAGAAATTACATTTGTGCACTTTTTTTTACTAACTGTTAATGATCACTAAAAGCACTAAAATACGGTTAGTAAAAATAGTTCCAAACCCTCGTATGCATTGAAAACACCTTTTATTAATTTCTGTGCTTGTGAAATAATAATTATTATCAATTTACCAAGTGACTGTAATTACAAAAGCAATCAAAGAGGTGTTTCTGTTACTTTAGCAACTGCATTGACTTAACCCTAAAGATTAAGTATTAATACAATCCTAATTGTATTAACATAATTCCAGGGGAATTGGTAATAGGTAATATTGGCAGCCTTCAAAAACTAATTCTTTATTTTAGTTATTTTCATAATTTTTTCATAAAAAGGTTTGAAGGGAACATTGTTATAATAAAGTTAATTTGAGATTATTTAAACTTTTACAATATTCCTGAAAAAAATGGTTTTTAACTCCTGATTATTGTTTTGAAAATATTTTTAAATATAACAAGATAAAACCTAGAGTAAAACAAAGATATAGTTTATTAAAAAATTCTGCATTGAGTTTCTCTCAAATAGTCACTTGGCAAAAACTCTTGTATTTTGGAATGATTAAATAACTTGCAATATCCAATTATCTTTGTCACAAAGTCCTTTCACAATTTTTGTTAAAATTTTCTAGGGGATCATTGCAAGTATATGCAATTGAATATGCAACTGTAAACTCTTAGTGGAAAAAATAATACCCTCCAGGATTTAAAAAAAAGATCCACTTCAAGCCGTTTATTTTGAAAATAAAAAAATGAATTTTGAAGCTTTTTGCTGCAAGTTTAACACCTTGATATTCAATATCGATTGAGCTGCAATATATTGCAGCAGCTCAGAACATAATTTTACCATCAGCTGCTGTATGCGGTTATGACGATTTAAAAAGAGGTTTTGTTTTCTCGTAACATAAAAAAATAACTGTAGCCTTTTGGGACATACAAATTAAATTTCGTAATGTTACTAAAAGCCACAGCGTGCCAATGATTAACATGACTTGAACATCCCATATCATATGCTCTCAAACAAATTGTAATTGAGATATTTTTTGCGTATGTTATTCAGTGGACCTTCTCTCTTCAATTTTTTAATTTCATGTATCCATAGCTTAAAGTGGCTCTTGTTTTGTTATATTTTGTGAGGTTTTGTTTGTTTTCTTTTTGACTGCAGAAAGAATAAAAAAAGTGGCCTTATGCAGAGAAAAATAAAATAACTGCTTGGTTATTGTTATTGTTTTGTTTAAATGTTTTTTTTTTCTTTACTTCAGGTGTATTTATTTTACAAGGTAGTATCATCTGGATAGCTATTATTGCAAAAACAACATGGGTTTTTATTGTTGCTTTGTAGGACGAAATGTCCAAAGCATTTATGTTTTACAAATACATCACCTTGTATTTATATTGTTAAGCAAATACCTTTTATATCTGTTTGCTTTTTGGCATTTGCAATTTCAAAGCCCGTAGTCATGATATTTTTCAAAATTGTATTTATTGTAGAGACATCTTTACCTAATAAAATACATAAATCTATCATACATCTAATCATTTTTATTTTATTTAAGTAATTCTCTATCTTCCGTATATTTTTTCTTTAATGTAATCGTCTAAAAATTTAAATCAAGCACATACGCTACAAATCCATATTTATTTCCGTATAAATATCTTTTAGTCAATGTATATTATATAATAAGCTAAAACTAAAAAAAACATATTTATTTTATTATAAGATTTTCTTTTCCAAGAACCAAGAATAAATAAGTTTCTGTAAATCAGAAAATAAATAAAGCGAGACCTGACCAAATAAAACAAGTAAAGAAACTCTAAAGTGTTCAATCAAGTGAACATTTTGGCTTCTAACATACATTAGTAAATATTTGTTTTATTTATTATTTTTCTCTTTTTAAGTTAACGGTGTTTTATGTGTATGTGGAGCTCGGATATTGCGGAGGCACGAAAAGTCTCCCGTAGGCTCTTCAATGAGGCTAAAAGATCAGGAAACTGGTCTGCTTATAAATCCTCAGTGAATAGGTTCAAAAATATGGTAAGAAATGCGAAGCAAAAGTCTTGGAGATCCTTCTGCAGTGTAGTAGAGGGCTTCTCCGAGACGAGCAGACTTCGTAGGATTCTATCGGCAACGCCCATTGTCCCTAGTTTCATTAAAAAACCATGTGGCAATTGGACCTTGAGTGCACAGGAGACCCTTGAGGTTCTCATGGAGACTCACTTTCCGGGCTGCGCTCCCTTTAGTGGAGAAGACTCAGCCTCTCTTGACTACCATGCATCAGTTCCCTTCCCTATAAATAGGGAGGGACTCATGTGGGCCTTGGGTAGTTTTAACCCGTTTAAATCAGCGGGGCCTGACGGCATTATACCGGCTGATTTGCAGCATAATGCGGATATTGTTATACCATGGTTAATACCGATATACACAGCATGTATCACATGGGCGTATATCCCTGAACCGTGGACTTTCTGCTCTGTAGTCTTCATTCCCAAGGGAGGGAAGACTTCACATACTGAACCGAAGGACTTTAGACCTATAAGTCTATCCTCCTTCCTTTTGAAAACTCTGGAACGGATAATTGACCTTCACTTGAGGATGACAATTAATCCGGACCGACTCTCCGCCTCTCAGCACGCGTATGTAAAGGGCAGATCTGTTGAGACGGCACTACACACGCTTGTGGGATGCATAGAGAAATCCCTAGAGCATAAGGAATATGCTTTGGTTGCCTTTCTAGATATAGAAGGGGCCTTCAACAATGTGAAACCGGAGGCCATCAAAATGGCCCTGGAGGGACTGAACGTAAGTCGGTCGATTATAAACTTTGTATGGAATCTATTGACAAACAGGGTCATTACTTCCAGCATGGGGCTAGCTACCATATACAGGGTAGCTAAGCGTGGCACACCACAAGGGGGGGTATTATCTCCCCTTCTCTGGAACCTCGCCATGAATGCATTACTGACAGAAATGGACTGCAAGGGGTTCAGGACTGTGGCATATGCGGATGACGTAGCGGTTGCAGTGTCGGGAAAATATCCCGACACGCTATCGCAACGCCTACAATCGGCGCTGGGCTGCGTCAGTAGGTGGTGTACTGAGAGTGGGCTTAGCGCGAACGCTCGGAAAACGGAACTTGTGCTCTTCACGAGAAGAAACAAGATTCCGACCTTTCCGCTACCACTCCTTAATGGAGTGGAGCTTGGGTTGTCTGACAGAGCGAAGTATCTAGGTATTATCCTGGACTCGAAACTGTCATGGACCCCTAATGTCCGTTTTCGGGCGGATAGGGCCTCAGTGGCCTTGCATGTGTGTAGAAGGGCCATAGGCAAACACTGGGGTATTAATCCCAGGACGTCGCACTGGCTCTTTGACACGGTGATAAAACCCATATTGATGTATGGGGTCCTCGTATGGTGGACCGCACTGGGCAAACTGAAGAACTGCAGTATATTGAAAAAGATACTGCGCACCTCGGCCTTGATAATCACTGGTGCAATACGCACCACCCCGTCGAGGGCCCTTTTTACAATGCTACACTGGCTACCGGTCGATCTCATGGCCAAGCAATTGGCCATAAACTCGGCGGTCAGACTGGATGCAGCGGCGGCGTGGAGGTCGGGAGACTTTGGACATGTGACCATCTTGGGCCATTCCTCGGTTATTCCCGACAACATCGATTACTGCGCTCCCACCCCCATGTCTGACATTGATTTTGTAGTATCAACGTCAGGCACGTCGAGTATGTCTCGTGGGGATGTGCTTGATGTCTATACTGACGGGTCAAAGTCGGACACGGGGGTCGGGGGGGGGGCGTCTTCATTCCTTGGTTTCGGATCAGGATGAGGTTCAGGCTCAATGATCAATGTAGCGCGGTACAGGCTGAGATCTCAGCCATTAGAAGGGCGACTTGCTGGATGAGGTACCACAAGATATTCGGAAAAAATATCCGGATTTGTACTGACAGCAAGGCGGCGATTAACTCCCTATCAGGTGTCTATACGACATCCAGATTGGTTCGTGAATGCCGGACATCTCTCAACGAGATGGCGAGACATTGAACCTGGAACTGTTTTGGGTGCCAGCTCATTCGGGCTTACCCGGAAATATGGTTGCGGACGAACTTGCCAGACTTGGATCCCGGTTAGAAGACCGAGAAATAGATCCACTGGTGGGGGTCCCATTGAACTGCTGTAAGGCTTTCCTTCGGCAGGAACTCTTTAGGGCTGCACAGTCTAGATGGTCTGAAGAGGTTACCTGCAGGGTCTCGAGGACACTGTGGCCTCAGTACGATAGTGGGAGATCCGTAAGTCTACTGAGGTTTCCTCGGGGGCAGCTGGGCACACTGGTGGCTGTGCTGACAGGGCACTGCGTCATTGGTGCCCACGCTAGAAGACTGAATCCTCCTCATCATGACTACTGTAGGAGTTGTCAAGATGAGGAAGAGGAGGAAACGGTGGAGCATTTGCTCTGCCACTGTCCGGCTTTTTCTAGGAATAGAGCGGCTATTTTTGGCAGTCCGAGACTGCTGAATCTTGCAGACTTGTCTGTCTGCGATGTTGCTAGGATAAACTCGTTTATCCGGTCCTCGGGGTGGTTTGGATGTGGATCTTTTTGATGGTGCCGTAGGGACCTCAATCTGATCCCAACACATCCTGTTTCCAGGCAACACAATGGGACCTTTGGGACCCAAGTGAGTCGGTCTCTCTTTTTGCGCCGATGGCCTATGCAACCTAACCTAACCTATGTGTATGTGGTAAAAACAAATTCTACTATTTCTGTTTATACACGGATTGTTTACACGGTTTTTTATTAAACACGGTTAAAGAAATTTGGATTTTTAAATTTTTACACGTTTTTTTTTTCATTTAGCACGATTTAAAATTTTTGAACTTAATTTTTTTTTGTTAATTTAATTTTTGCGAAATATATATATTCATATCTCAAATTTACCTTTTTAGGGATAAACGCAAGTTCACTGCCTAGATCAAATGTAAGACAAACATAAAGGAATTTCATTTTTGTAAACAAAATCATATTTATGCTCAGATCAACTGAAATGTGTTAACATTTTGTGAACTACCAACGACGTTTTTTTTTTTTTTCTTTATTGTATAACCTATTTTTTGTTAACAATAGTAATATTTATTTAATACAATTGTTATTAGTTCCTATGCTTGTCATACATTTAATTTGAATTAATTTAAACTTAGAGTTTACGTAAACAAAATATGTGTATGTGATTTAGTAAAATAAAAATACTTATTGTTAAAAAATTCTAGTTTTTCACTAATTTGATAGGTTTTAGAGACAAAAAACTAATCACATACTTTTGCACACGATCAATGTTCTTTTTTGTAGCATCATATTAATAAATGTTTATAATGATTGTTTCAGAATAAAGGAATTTAAGAATACTATGACTATATTAAAAAAAAATGGTGTTTGTCTATGCTAATTAAATATGAGCTTAAGTATCTTCAACGTTATAAGAAAAAAAATATTAGTTCCCAAAACACCAAGTAGAAATTACTTCTAAGAAATGCCAAATTAATTTATTAATCCACCTTATACAAATTTGAATTCAGTAGCTTTCTCCCTTACATAATTTACATGATGATACATAAAAACCTACCGAATCTTTACTTAAATTTGGTTAAAAAAAAATTTAACTTGAATATTAAAATTTGCCATTTAATTAATATTAAATAACCGCATAATGTTTATTCCGCTGTTTAATAGTCTACTCTGCAACAATAAGAATTACATGAATCGCTAGCCAGAATTTACATGAAAAAATGAATTTTAATTACAATCGTCGTATGCCAAAATATTCGCAACTTATTAAGACAACTCAAAATCACAACCAATTTAAATTCCAATTAATCTGTATAAGAACTATTGTGTATTTTGTTTCTTTTTGTATTTATTGTTCATTCATTTATACAATTTTATTATACAAAAAAAAAATATTTAAATTTAAAGCGTTTTGCTGGAGACTATGGTTTTTAGCCTTCAGAATAAAAAAAATAAATACAAAAGTAAATGCGAAATCAAATATTCCACAATCTAAATTGAAATATTTAATTTTACACAAAAACTACGAGTTTGTTGTTTCGAAGTCCTTCTCTTTATATTTATAAATGCGGAGAAATTTTAAATATAAAATATTTGTGTATGTATGTAAAAGCGTATGTGGGCATTAAAAAAAAAAAAGAATTAATTGCAACCAAAAACAGCCATACAAAAATGTGTAAGATCCAGAAAAAGAAGTACAGGCGCCATTGGTCACTATAATATGATACATATATTTTACCATATTATTATAAAGGCGAAGTGAAGAAGTAAGTATTGGAGTAAACTATATTTAAAGTGGGCGAACAAAAACTGAATGTGTTCATCTTTAAGGCATCGCGATGTAAAGCAAAGCCGATACAATAACAGAAATTTCTTTTTATCTACAATTGTACTTAACTAGTTTTCCCCCGAAGCTAAGTTAAGTACAGTTCCCTTTCTTCCTTCACGTAATAGGACACAAATATTGAAATTCAACTGTTAACTATACATATATGCTGGACTTATAAGAGGCGTGTTCATTTAATTGTCAAATCAAATTAAAAAAAAAAATCGGATAAACCGCAAACGAATTATGGCGAAATAAACTGGTATGAGCACTTTATTGAAGACGTTGTGTTGGCCAGAGCTTTGAAAAAAGGCTAGAAGAAAATTGATTTCTCTGCTGGACAGTAACGTCACTTAAGGTGCATAGTGTGATGGCCGTGATTATGACAGCTGCTTCAGCCCTTTCGTTTAGACAGTCTCTGCTCCATTTATCTCCGTATATCAGAAAATCAGAAAGAAATATTACAATTTTTAACTGATTAAATTAACCTTTAGTTGTTTATCATAAAATATTGTGTGTTTTTTTTTGATGCGTGCATTGTGTAGAATAAAAAAGTGTTTAAATCAATTCGTTTTGAGCAATTTTTCTCCGGCTTTCTTCTTCGCCGACTTAAGTGGCTTATGTGCTTGTAACAAAAAAAAAATTGTTTTTTCAATTTATTGTATCAATGTTTGAAAGTAATCTGAGGCAAAAGCAATATAACTAGACAAAGTAAATAGCCGGTATTTATCATGGTTGAAATGATTTTTCATACTTCCCCCGTTTAAAGCACATTCTTTTGAATTCTGTACAATTACTGAGACAACATATCAATACCATCCCTGAAGCATTCATCTTTTTCACATATATATTCGTTTATGCATGATAAAAATCCTATTCTGTAAAAATGTCTCCATTTTAAGATTTCATTTTTACCTGCAGCAAACCATCACATTGGGTCGATTTTCCCCAATTTACCCTAATATTGCGTAATTAAATATTCTATGTCTATTTTCAACCAAAAAGAGGATTTTCTGTTGGCACCCTTTCATAAACAGAACAATATGTCAATGGTATAGACGAGGATGAGCTTTCATTGTAGAGGATAGTAAGAATAGAATAGACGCTAAGTATCTAGCGAAATTGGAAACTGCTTAAAATCAGTACCCTATAGCTCCAACTAAAACATTCCATTATTCCGTAGTATCATCTTTTGTGACACAAAACTAAACTAAACACTGGTGTTCTCATCTAAAAGTTAAGACAATTTGGCGCCTAAAATAAATCTAAGTATCGATTACAAAAAATATATTTTTATGTTTTTTTATGATTATTAGATAATCATTAAACGAAGTAATAAAAGTTTTGAACACAATTTTACCGCATCACGCCAGTAGTAATTTGTTTTTAACTGTGCTCATTATGTAAAAGCATTATTTTTACAATTTTAATGATCACATGATCATATTTGTGTGGTTCTGAAATATATGTTGTGTTATTAATTTAACGTAGTGGAAACATTAAATGTTACTATTATTATTACAACTGTTAAAGTAACGACCATCGAAATATGTATTAAACTTATGTTTATGAAATCAAATCGTTCTTATTTGAAACACTAAACCGGGAAAGAAATTTAAAAATATTAATAACAAACTATTAATCATTTTACACGTACAAAAATTGAACTAGTAGTTGTATTTAATTTCTGCAGTCGTAGCGAGCAATTATCAAGACTACAACAAGCTTTTATGTTTTATATATTGCCAACCACACTTTTATCCCGACTGCACAAATGTTTCATTTTTTAAATCAAAATTTTGGAAGCATTTACTACTACTTTTATGCCCTCGGCTAGTAACCAATAGCTAAAATTGAATTTTTTTTAATGGGTATTATTAACAACAAAATTGTAAAATTTTATTTTTTACATTAACACATTTTTAATAAAATAACAACTACAAATAGTGAATTTTTTTTTTTTTTTTTTTTTAAATTCATTTTTATTTGCAATCTATTTTACAAAAATTAAAATAATAAGCAAATTACATAAAAGAAACTAAAAATAACTTATATATTAAGTTCCAATGAACTTAATAAAAAAAAAATAATAAAAAACAATTATTTAGATTAATTTAAGCAAATAATCTAACATATTCCTATTTCCTAAAGGGTAGGTCAAGAACGTGAAACCTCTTTAATCTTTGAATTTCTTCGCTATCATCTAATAGGCTAATTGCTAACACATTTGGGTGATTGCTGAGTCTAGTCAGATATCTTTCACTGTAATTATTAATTTCCTCTTTGACTACTGCAATTTTGAGATCGTGGTGTATGTTTTTGTTATTTACAAACCAAGGCGCATTAGTGATGCATCGTAGAGTTTTAGATTGATACCTTTGTAATATTTCAATGTTTGAGTTGCTGGTAGTTCCCCATAACTGAACTCCATATGTCCATATCGGTTTAAGGATACTTTTGTATAGCAAAACTTTGTTTCCCAAGCTTAATTCTGATTTTGGCCCTAGTAGCCAATACATTTTTCTCGTTTTGATGTTTAATTGTTCGCGTTTCTTTCTAATGTGTACCTTCCATGTAAGCCTACGGTCAATATTAAGACCCAGATATTTAACATTATTGCTTTTTGGTATAATTTCTCCATTTAAATATACTGAAGGGCAATCATGTTTTCTTAGTGTAAACGTTACATGAACTGATTTTGCTGTATTTACTTTAATATTCCACTTCTTTAACCAATCTTGAATAGGATTTAGCTGATTTTGTACTAATTGAGATGCTATAATTGGCGATTGGTTGGAGGCTAATATAGCAGTATCATCAGCATATGTAGCGGTAATAACATTATTCATTTTTGGCATATCTGATGTGAAAATGGTAAAAAGCACTGGACCTAGAACACTTCCTTGCGGAATTCCTGAGTTAATGTGACCAAAACTAGAATATTCTTCATTGATGCTTACAAAGAAGTGTCTTTCATGAAGATATGACTTTAATATTAAGTAAAATGGTGCCGGAATAAGCTTTTTTAATTTATATAAAATACCAATGTGCCAAACTTTGTCAAAGGCTTTTTCAACATCCAAAAATACCGCTGAACAATATAGTTTTTTCTGTAGTGCATTGGAAATTTCGTTGACAATACGATGACATTGCTCTGGTGTGCCATGCTTGTGTCTAAATCCAAACTGATAATCAGGGATAATTCTTTGTTTCTCCAGTATTGGTAGTAGTCTTTTGAGGAAAAGTCGTTCAAAAATCTTTGAAAAACTGCTTAATAAGCTAATTGGCCTGTAAGACGAAACAGCATTTTCGGGTTTGTTGTTTTTTAGTACCATAATAATTTTAGCGAACTTCCACTGTGATGGAAAATGATTTAATCTTAATATGGAGTTAAATATAGTTGTGAGAAAAATTATGCCTTTCCTTGGCAGAGATTTTAGTACCTTTGAGTCTAAATTGTCATAACCTGGGCATTTATTATTATTTAATTTGACAATAGCATTTTTTACCTCAGCTGGAGATATATGTTTTACGGGACGATCCATTTGGCAAGAAATATCTAGAAAGTTTTCTATTTCATCTTTTGTTGGTTGATCGTTCAAAAGAAATGGGTTGAATGTAGCTTCTAAGTGCTTTTTAAAAGCATTAGCTTTGCTGATATCGGATCTTAACCATTCGTTATTATTATTTTTAATTGGGATATTTCTTTTAGATGGCCGTTTTAGATATCTTGTCGCGTTCCACAGATTGTGTTCGTTATCTTTACCCACGTCTAAATTCATCAAATAACTTTTTAAAGAATCATTTTTATAATCTCTTAAACGTTTTTTCAGAAGTTGCGATGATCTATTTAAATTTGTTTTGTCTAATGAACATCTAGTGCTTTGGTATATTCTTCTCAATCTTCTTTTGTTTGCAATGAGTTCCCTAATTTCAGCCGATAATCGAACATTATTACCATTAGTTTGATGTTTTTGTGGAGTTGATATAAATGCTGCTTCATGAATTATGTTGGTAAATGATTCAACGGCGTCATCTAGACTACAGCCGTCTTTGATTGGAATATTTAAGATTAAATTTTGTTCAATCCAGCTTCCGAACTGTTGCATGTCTGTTTTGGATGTAATAAGTTTTAATTTTTTGACCACGGTTTGAAGTATTGTACTAAATGCTAGGATAACGGGGCTATGATCCGAGCTTAAGTCAGCACTATCTGATATATCCAGAAGTGATCTTGGTATTCCTTTATAGATATAGAAATCCAGAAGATCAGGAATTTTATTAGGATCACTAGGCCAGTATGTAGGGCTACCTGTAGACAATGTTGAATAATTGTTTCTTGAAATGCATTTATATAGCTCTCTTCCTTTAGGGTTCGCCAAACGGGATCCCCACCAAGGGTGTTTGGCATTAAAGTCACCACCAACAATAAATTTGGGACCAAGTCCTTTAAAAAAGCTTTCATATTGATCGCATTTAACACTATGCCTTGGTGGAAAGTAAATAGAAAAAATTTTAATACTGTTATTATCACATGTTAGTTTAACACCAGCAGCTTGAAGAAAGTTGTTTTCAATTGGTTGTAGGATTTCATATTTAAGATTATTTTTTATTAAAATAGCTGCACCACCGTGTGCTCTTTCGTCAGGATGATTAGCAGCTACAATGTTATACCCTTTTATTCTAAAAAAGGATCTACTTGTGAAATGAGTTTCATTTACCAAGAATATGTCAATATAGTTATTTTTAATGAAAATTTCAATTTCATTTGCATGATTGGATAGACCATTCGCATTCCATATTGCTAACCTTAAATTTATTTGCATAATTTTGCCATTAACATTGACATCATATTCATTAGGTTTTCCATCATTTTTTCAAGTCTATCCATTCGGAAGTTTTCATTTGCATTCGAAGATTTAACAGCATCTGAAAACGACACATTAAACCTGTTCTGATTAGAATTATCCCGATTAGGATTAAAATTAGAATTCTTTAATTGCGGATACTCCGTTGAACTTATATTAAAATGAGTGGTTCCTTTTCCGTTTGAATACTGGCTTCGTCTACTGGCAACAAGATGTTGATAGACTCTACAACCTTTGTAGTTGGCTGTGTGGTTTAACATACAATGCACACAACGAGGTGGAGTGTCAATATTTTTTTTACATTCAACGGTTGCGTGGTCCATACCGCACTTAACACATCTGTAAGGTTTCTTACAATATGCCTTTGTATGCCCAAACTGTTGGCATCGATGACACTGTACAAAGTCATTATTTCTCATTGGTGGTTCAATTTTAACGACTGCCTGATTTATATATTTTACTTCATATATAGTTTTGTTGTTGGGATTTGGATCTAAGTCCACAAAAAACATTGAAAGGGGCTCTTTTGTAATGCGACTTCTGACATTTGTTACACATCTTACCGAATGACCTAGGCTTAAAAATTCAGCTTTTATGTCTTCCGTAGGTGTAGTTGGATGCAGACCTTTTATAACTACTCTATAAGATCTTTCTTGTTTAATTTGGTAAGTATGAAAACTTATATTAGAATTATCTAAATAATTAATCACCTTCCTGTAGGAATCAATAGACTTAATCATCAATCTGACCTGACCTTCCCTCAATGACTTATAACTAAAATCAGTAACAGGAATAACATCACTTAATTTTTTTATCATAAGGTTAATATTTTCTACATTTGGTATGTAAATTGCTGGAGGTTTTGGTGTTGATTTTTGATTATCATCTACTGTTTCATCTTCAGTATCAAGGGCTGAGTATCTGTTGTTGTTGCTTGATGTAGATGGTGCATCATACAAATTTTGCCTTTTTGTTTTCTTAAGCTGCGGTGATTCAACTCGTTTGCGTTTTGCTGTTACGCTTTGCCAGCTTGGCTCAACGTTATTATTGTTTTTGGTTTTTGGCTCTGTCATGTCTACAGCATCGTCACTGCTTTCTTCACTTAAGTTTACCATCGCGTAGCAATGTTGTTTTTATGTGAAAGAATTTAGAATTTTTTTTATGTGCATTCTTGCACAGCAATTGTTTTTGTGGATATACAATTTTGTTTTTAAATAAACTATTTGTTATTGTTAAAGAACTGTGTATATGATTGTTGTTTTTTTTTTTTTATTATTATTTGTTTATTTTTTATTTATTTTATTTTTTTTTTTTTTTTTTTTAAGAAAAATTGTCACTATAAACGTCTGTTTGCGATCGCGGTCAAATCAAGACTTGAAATAGTGAAATGAGTAGAAAATAAAAAGATGTTTTTTTTTATACAAGAATGAACAAATAATGTAACAAAAATACCTACAAATATTAAGATAAACACAAAGTATCGTAAAAATCACAAAATAAGTTTCTAGAGCTTTATATCAATGGCATCTTTCAAATTGTGACAGTATAAAAAATGGTAATTTTATTTTTAAAAAATTTTTGATTTTTAGGATTAAACAATAACACTGTCCCTCACACAAAATCAATAATTGTATTCGCTAGTTCTTTAATTGTGTTTATTCTGCACAACAATAAAAACAACAACCACTTTATTATGTGACATGATAGTTATACTTCAATTATCATTATTTTTTTTTTTTTTTTTTTTTTTTTTTGCAAGTAAGTGTTTTTGTAAATTTTTTAGTAAATATTTTCGTTTTAACAGACGTCTTAAGAACGTGCACTTGTGAAAACATAAAAAAATACAAACTAAACGATTTTAATAAATATTCGGTAAAACTTATTTTCTTTGTTTTAGGATGATCATCTCGCAATAATATTGTCAAAACGTTGCGATAGCTAAAGTTGCTATGCCAGTGCCCACGTTTTCATCTGCTTGTCATTTCCAATTTTTTAAAAATTAGAATTTAAAAAAATGTATTTTTAAATATTAATTTGAAATTTACAAAAATAAAATTTGCTGACAACTTTTATAAAAAAACTAATTTATTTTTGAACCAAGGTTCTAAGAGACCTCCTTACTTATGCAACGCGTTGTGCCAGGACTAGGAAATTAAGTTATAGGGAGCGGGTTAGAGGAAGTAGCGCTTGAGAATATTTGATTTAAATTTTTTCACAGTGAAAGTGACAGCAAAGGCTTCCAAAACGAATTTGTTTAGCACACGAACTGTTCGAAAAAATCCCCGAATTTTTCTATAATGCGTAGTCCGGTTCACTGGCCAATCGCCCACAAAGGGATTCGCTCTTGACGAAGAACGCGTTGCGCCTACGAAACTACGGTCTTCAGGAACAAACTTCCTGATTGCATGAGGTCATATTCCGTTGTAGTAACGCTTAAACAGTGAAACACACTGTACACGTTGCCTCAGTAAATTAGTAGAGCTGAATACCCTACTGTAACCGATGAGCTTCTTTGTTTTCTCCTGCACGCGTTCGAGCAACTCCAAAATAGTCTTTGATGCTCCGGTTCATACATTAGAGTTGTATTTAATTTTTTGGTCAGACAAAGGTGACATGATTATTGAGCAGACTATTTAAGGAAACCTGGGCACATTAAAGCTTATTTTGCAACTTGAAAAATATGCATTTTTCAATGGACATCGTATTGGATCTTCACACCAAAATCATTAAGAACTTCTGATTCCTTACTATCTATAACATCCATAACTACAGATGGGGTAGCACAATCAGACGTACAGCTGCGCGAAAGCACGCAGCACTGGGTTTTATGAGCGTTTGTTTGAACCTCGTTTGTTTTATTTGGAGGCTGCCAGAAGATCTCGATTAAGAGTATTAGTTATGTGATTTCGCATTGCCCCAATTTCCAGAAGGCTTGGCCTATTGCGAAATTAATATGAATTTCACAGGTATTCTTTACTAAAGACATCATTTCTCTTTCGCCAAAATGGTGAACTGTATTGACACCAATTTTTCGAATGGAAGGCCAATAAATCACCTGTACAGCCTCCCCTACGGAAGCGATACTGCCGATCACTTAGTAAGCTGTTGGCTTCCATATTTTTTACAAGATGACATTTAAGCTGAGTATATGTGTATATTCAGCAGAATTATAATTTTAATTTATTTTAAATATTTTTTCTTTATTGATTCTACTTCATGCATGTTACAAAGATAGCTATAAGTTGAGCAATGTGTTTACAAATAATATTCTGTTTAATACAACTAATTCGATTTAGTTAAATAAAACTAAATATTTTTTTTTCTTGGTAACAAATATATATCCTACCAAAATCAACACAAAATTAAAGAAATAATGACGCTATAATAATTTCTGTAAATATTAGAACGCCCCCAGTCCTGATGTTTTGGCTTAATTAAGTAGAAACAAATAACTAGATAAAACAAAACAAACTTGCAAATAATAAAAAACGATTATGTATTCAGTGTTTGTAATTATTCCATTTTTATAAATAAATTGTGGGGACTTTATTTCTATTTGGGCAAATCAAATCATGGAAGTGCTTTTAGAAGAAACTATATTTATACACAAATATTAATCGAACATCGAACAATAAAAGCTTATTGGTATTCTGTATATAAAATAAATTATAATAGTAAGTATAAGCAAGCGAAAAATATTTAATTTAAGGGAATTTTTATATATCATATTTATTTTACTTTTTGTGAACGTGAATAATTTTAATCTTCTATTTGACCTTAATAGTGACAGAGTTATTGGTATTTCTATTTATAAGATACACTTAGAAAAGTAATTAATAGTATTTATGAATGAATGTCAGTGTGAGTATTTCCATTAAGTCAGTAATAAGATATTATAATATAATGGGTTTTCTATACAAATTTGTCAACTCTTGCGTACCATCTAATATTTACATCTTTCTTTTAATACTCTTATTAATGACGAAAACAAAACAAATACTTCAACATTGTAGGTTTCTAATTTATTTTTTCCTGTAGTGGGTGACTATTTGTATACAAACTTATATATTTCTGGCAATAGTTTTTTATGTACCGAGCTGCCTGCGTCAGAAAATATACATTAAAGATTTAACAAAATGCGCTATTATTTTAATCAAATAATCCAATTTTGAAAATTTGAAATATTTGTTTTATAACAGTTGCATTGTCCTTTGAATGATTATTCTGCATAACGCTGCATAATTGAGAAAAGTTATTTGGTTTTAAAAGAAAAAAAGAACAGAAAAACTGTTCTTAGATGTTATTATTAGTTGGAGACTCTTAAAAGCTGCTGATATGATTAGAACTTGGTTAAAAGTGGAAAAAATCTCTTCGAAAGTTCTCCCAAAATAGTCTTAATATCACCAAAATGATGTCAGTAAAATCTCAAAGTGTTTGCAAAATAAACGTAAATTAAAAAAATAAACGCATTGTGGGCGAAAGAACCAAAAATTCATTTAACTTAATAATACATTTGTTTCCGGACATCGACCAGATAATGGTATATTTATATTTTTTTAATAGATAATTCTCTTTCAAGCGTCACTAACTGTTGAAGGCTGCTTCGATTAAGATAAATTTTATTTTGTTTCAAAGGCTATCAAATGCTCTGTTAATTGATACCTCATTTGTCAGATAAATAAAAAACTGCTTGGGTTTTAATGGATCGAACTTTTAAAAGATTTTTACCGATTGCTGTCATTTCAAATGCTAGTTCTTAAAAAAAAGTAAAAAATCTACATTTTACTGTTTTCTTAATTAGTCAGTTTAATTTGAATTTTAAAACACTTTGCAAGGTTATTGCATCAAAAATAATATGATCTGATAAAACAAAGAAAATAATATCTTATAGACATTAAAATCTGCATGTTACAAAATGTAGCAATAATTGTTAAATGCCAAAAAGGCAGGGGAAAAGCTACAAACAAATGCTGTTTGTCTACAAAAATCTAAAGCTGGCAACTCTTATAAATATATGCACAGAATCTTTATGCATACTACAGATTTTAGAGAAGCTTTTTAACATAAATTTTACCAAAGAAGCTTTTTAGAATAACGTGTATATAAGAGTGAGTATCTGATGAACAAAGAATTTGCTTTGTGGTAATTTCTTTGAATTATGGATTTTACTTAAGTTGTGAATATTAATTCAAAAAAATAAATAAATTAATATATGAAATAGTTTCCATTTACTTTGTTATGTATAATATTCTACAATTAATAAAAATATGAGATTAAAATAAAAATTAAAAATAAACAATTAAATAAAAATAAATTTATCTAACGAAAGAAAGACGAACTTAGATATATGGTGGTAAATTTTAAGTTTTGTTTCATTGGTTTGGAGGCTTTTAAGATATTTCTCTTTATAAAAACCACGGTGTTTTTGGGCTCTCAGAAATTTATCGTCAAAAAATATTTATGTATACTCAGTCCAAAATGTTAAAATTTAGAACTAGGACCCTCTAGCACATCCTAGAAGAGTATTAGAGCTTAAGTTTAAAACGGTATCAAAACTGGATCGAAAAATACCACTTTCACGGAGTCTATTGCAACAAAAATACCTATAACAAGTAGGAGTGTTAGATGTGGTCATTACTCGATAAACGCGTTGATAGGTACACGTATTTGTTGACGCTGCAATATTTTTGCGATTTTCTTAGCCATTTTTACAAAGATTAGCAATAGACTTATTTAAACAAAAGTTGATATAAATAAGGCAATGTTAACAATTCAAATCTACAGAAAAAGTTGCTGAGGAATAAATTGCGGATAAAGTGCTTGAGTTTTTATCTTTATTTATAAAATAAATCAGATCAGATTTGTATCCGGTAAAAGAAAAATCGAATAATCCTGACAATAATTGATAAATCGCATTTCTGCCATTTAAAGCTGTGGCGTCTTTTTTATTGATTACCCTACTCATTAGGAAATAATATGAGTTATTAACTGATTTCCGTGACTAAAGCACCGATGTAAATATGTCAAATACGAAGAAAGAAATTATGAAATTATTTTAATCCAGACAAAATTAATGAGCAGGATTACATGGTCCAACCAACACGAAACGATAATTACGGTTAGTATTTACACATAACTAAGACGTTATTATTTAAAATGAGCACATTAAAGAAAACCTTTGACTTGTTTTTTTTTGAGACATTACCAGTATCAAGTATGAAATGATAACTCACAAAATCAATATCGTATTCTCTTGAAGGATGGGAGACTAGGAAGATTAGATAATTGCAACGTAAACTAAAATAAGACGCACTCTTAGGAATGCGCCAATAATCAAGATCGTTCTGACATGGCGGTTTATGTGGGGCCTAAGAAATGAGTTTTCCGCTATCTTAGATAATCCAGTCTATGTCTGTATCTTTTTCTTGCTGATTTAAAACAAATTAAGATTTAAAGAACTCAACATATTTCGTTGATAGTCTAAATATCAAAAATTTTAAGCCATGAAGGATAACTGTAAATAACTATACGAGACATTTCATCGTATTGTATCTTATCTCACATAATATGTTTTGGTGGAATTTTTTGTACAGGATATTCTATTAACTGCTAAAATATTCTCTCAAAAAAATTTTTTTCCATTTTCTGCTGTTTTAATAAATACTTTTTTCTTTATTTTTTGCAAATTATTGCTTTTTATACTCTATTAGTTTTTGAAGAGATATACTTTTCCTTGTGCATAAGAAAAAATTTTTTTTTTTTTTTTTTTTTTTTTGAAAACTTATGTAAAATACAAATCATTTGTATAATTTTCCTTGAAACTCAATGAAGTATAAAAAGTAGAACAATAAGGAAAATAAAGATTCAAAAACAATCTATTTTAAATTAAAATATTAAAATTATAATTTTTGTTGTGGTTGAAGTTCTTTTTGAACTTTCAATGTCGATTTTAGAAAGTAAAAGCTTTTATTTTTTCAATCCGACGTTTTTTTGAAAAATCTAAGCTTCATCAGGGAAATTTTATAAAATTTGGTAACATTATTAAGGGGTAAACAGAACAGAATAAATAAAAAGAAAAAACCTAAGCCACAACACGAATAAAATAAAAAAAAAGGTCAGACAAAAAAAGAAAAATTAAATTTATAGTTTACAAAAGTCAATTCCCAACTCCATTTAAATTTTTATTGAATTTAAATTTTGGAAGAGAAAAAATTTTCAATTATTTGTTGAAAAATTGGAAATTTTACAAACTACTACATTTTTTCTGACAGTGAGCTATTTATTTATAATGATCTTCAGAAATATATAATAACTTATGGGTAAATCCTTTTATTATTAGACGAAAAGATTAAATTACGGACCGAAAACAAATTATTTGTAGCATGTACCTTTTACTTGCAAACAACTGCTTCAAAAATTATTTAAGTTTATTGTTGCAGCGGATTTTGGCAATCAAAAGTGCAGAAAGATCATTTTTAGTTACATCAGCTGATTATAAGCAATGATTACTAAGACAGATGTTGTAAGAATAGTGAAAGCGAAAAATTATTCTTCTGTCTAACCTATACGCCAGACATTATCCACTCTGATTATAAGAACTTCAATAGGAGTTAAATGCAGGATTGTCTTATATAATATCTCGAAGTATACTAAAGATATCTGTAACGAAAACACTTAAGCAAAATAAAAAAAAAAATCGTCAAAAATTGAAAACGGTCAACTAGACTTAGAATTGCTAAAGTGATAGACTGGCTTATTCGAAAGATAAAAACGAAATCTCTATAAAAAACTGCCCAACCCAAGGCAAAACAATAAAAGTCATAGCAGTAACGATCAAGAGATATTTTTGAATCTAGTATTCGATAGGCAGTCACGTTTCCCAGAGCAAAATGCAGCAAAAAACAGATGACGAGCCGATGACTCAGAAAATGGCTACTTCAAGAAAAAATATTTAAATACGACAATTTTTGAAATTCGCATCAAATTTACATCATATTATTTAAAAAGTCGAGATAAGGATTGACAGCATACCTTGCACGGTCAAAGAGCAATTTAAATATCAAGAAAAATTACGAAATGTAGTTTTAATGGTTATTAGAACACACCTTTTGAACTTGAAATATGATTTAATCTTGATAAATATAGAGAAATAAAATAGCTTTTGGTTACACTTTTTAGCACTGTCTGGAATTGTGTCTCTTCGCTTATAAACGATAGTTATAGGCAGAGGTGATTGCTTAGCATATCGCGATAACTGCTATTTGACGATCTGAAATTGCTTTCATAAAGTTTAGCACAGTGTGACATGAAAACAGACCCAAGCGACTATTAGTTTTCTAAAATAAAATATTTTTCTTTTACATAAAAAATTATTAGTTTTAATTTTTCATTGCTGTGATATACAGTTTGTAAAAAAAATCTTTGCACAGAAAAAAAAAAAAACAGGAAAAATATTATCTTCATTCAAGCATTTAAACAAAAAAAATGTGCATACTGGTTTTTAATTGCACACATCCTATTACGGTACCTGTTTACCACTATAAGGCGCCAATACTTTTCAAATAGACATACACATTACAACAACAAAAGAAGTTTACTTAGTACAAAAAGTGTAAAAAAAATCTTTGCATATTGAATGAAGGCAATTGAAAAGAGTTGGGTTTTTTCATAAATAAAATGAAATGTAAAAGAGGGAAACAAAGGTTAAGTAATAAAGTGATCGTTCTTAATGCAACAAATGACCGCATATTTGAATATAAAAATGCTAGGAAAGCGTGTTTCAAAAAAATATTATTCAATTAGTCTATTTTAATCACTACAAAGGCAAATCTGCCATGGAAATCACCGAAATGTTTTCCTTGAAAATCAGAACTGTATATAATATCATATTCCGTGCTGAAAAAGGAGGACGACAAGACTTAAAAGGATCCACAGGCAGGCCGAAAGAGGTGACGTAGCGAGCCGAAAGAAAAATATTTAGAACAGTTTATGATAACCCCCATTCCAACACGAGAGAATTAGTTATTCAAGTGGAAAAAGATTTCGGGTTACATGTTTCCCATGCCATAAATAAATATTCGTCAAGAGTGGCGAGGAAGAAACCCCTTCTATCTGCTTAAAATATTGAATAGAGATTAAGATTTGCCACCTAGTATGTTTAACTTTCTCCAACGTACTGGGACAATATTATTTTCTCAGATGAAACAAAAATTATGCTTTATTATCATGACGACCCGCAAAGAGTATGGCGTAAGCTCCTAACAGCTCTAGAAATAAAAAATCTTATTCCTACAGTAAAGTTAGAAAATCTGTCCGTAATGGTATGGACCTGTATATCCAGGAAAGGAGTTGGTGTAATCAGAATTATTGATGAAACAATGACTAAAGAAGTATATCTTGATATTTTAAAAAAATGAATTGACCTAGCAAAACATATGTTTATAAAAAAGCAATTTTACAATAGTTTACTAAAGAAAAATATACATGTATGAAAACAAAACTATCTTAGTGCTTAAAGTTGACAAAGTTATGCATTTTTCATTATGACGCACATTATCACATAAGGAAAGCTTTTTAAGGTTTAAGTGGTTTAAACAATGCACTTCATTATGCGAAAATTTTCTTATTTTATAAACTATTAAATTTAAAAATGAAATTTCTCTTTTAACTAACCTGACTGTTTTAAAAATTATAAAAAAAATTTCCGTCTTAAATAGCTTCTGTTATAAAAAAAAATAATTGTTTAAAGTCTTTAAATAAAACCATTAAATGTTTTTCATTTTATTCTATTATTCATTCTTATTTTTCATCTTGTGGGTATAAATTATTTATTCATGTAAAAAATAAGGAAAAACCAAAAAAAGAAAAATGTGTATATAAAAAAATAAAAAAAAAAAAAAATACATAAAGTGAAAAAATATTGCACAAAAGAGATTCATTTAAAAGTTTAATACAAATTTTTCACCGACGAGTGTTTATGAAGTGGATTTTAAAAAGAACTTAGGCATAATGTTAGGCTGTTTGAAGTGTATCAACAATTTGCATAGTTTGAGGTTCAAAACACAACATCAAATATAAGTCTATTAAAAAGGCGACAAGCAGTTTGACAAATTTTAAAAGCTCAGAGCTTTTTGTAATCTTAAAAAAAGCAGCTTTGAGAAAGCAAAAAAAAAAAAAATTAAAACAAATCACAAAATTAGAAAATGCATTATTTTAGTTGGAAAACCTTGAAACATTGAAATGAATGTATTGAAAATATTTCTTGAGGCATTTAAACGAATGTATTGAAATTATTTTGCTTTTAAATTTCTAAATCTAATAAAATATATTCTTGCATAATTTTCTCACTTAGAAAAAAATAAAAAAAATAAAATAACAAAATTTATTATCTATGCAAATATAGCCACATCAAAAGCATTTACAAAAATGTAAAGATTTAAATCTATAGACTTTAACAATCAGCAAGTAAAATAAAATCGAAATACAGTTGAAATTTACTTAAATTTGTAATTCAAAGAAAATTTGAAAATATCCAATTCAATCAATAATATTAAATTTATTGTTAAGTTTTTTTTTTTTAATTTTAAACAAGAGGAATGTATTACAACAAAAAATTTATTTTTATTAGCTACTTTGAAGAAAAAATTTTGATTTTCGTTTCGTTGGAATGTAAACCAGCGTTTTCTATCATTTGAATAGACATGAAGGTACTTAAAAGAAATAAAGTCAATTTTTACTCCACTGAATAACTTTAATTTAATTACTTTATGTTACGTAATTGTGCGGCACAAAACGCTCAGAGAGGTAGTTTGGGTGTTAAATGGCATCAAATGCTTATTCAAAAAACTATTAATTTTAAACAGTATTTACTAACAATAAGATTTTTTTTTTAAATGTTAAGAAACTGTGCTGCAGAATAAAGCAGAATGTCAAGAAAGAATGTTTCCAACTAAATAAAAAACAAAGCATATTTCCCATAGAGATAAAGTAAAGTTCAATTCAGTATTCTCTTACCACTATCAAGTAATTTTTGGGCGTGTGTGTGTTTCTTTAATTTATGGATATAAAAAGAAACATTTTCTTAATGCTATTTTCTTTGGCTCCTTCTTTGCTTTAACCACATTAATTTATCAATTATAAAGCAAAGAAAGAAAAACAAAATCAACAATAAAAACTACAAATATTTGTTAACGAAAATTTATTAATTTAATGCATGTATTAACGTTATGATTTAAATAACTTTTCACATAATTTTCGCCGTTTTTTTTTTTTTTTTTGTTGTTTGTATTTGCAGGACTATAAAATACCAGCTCGATATTAAAATAAAAAAGACAGCCTGTTAAAAGACACTTTGTTTCTTTTGGCAAATAAATTAATTTTAATGTATTCTTAAAAGCATTAAAACGGCATAAAATTATAAAATATTAATGGAATCGCACATCTTCAGTAGATTGTTTTCTTGCTGTTGCAATTATAGTTACCAAATGGAAGTTTAATTTGAATTTTTTTAATTGTCTTGAAGGCAAATATTAAAAAAGTTTTTTATCAAAATGGGAACGATTATTCTATCGGTATTTAAGTTTGTATTAAATCTGTTTATTGGAACTATCTCGACTAAAACTTAAACTTTTTTTTAAAATATACGAATATAAATGTTCTCTGCATTTTTAACCGAGAACGTTGTAAGTTCCTCTGCTTATATTTTTAATATTTATGACCGTAGAGCTCGAGTTATTTTTAAAACCATTTTAATTTTTTAGTGGGAAATAAAAAGGTGTCTCTATCCAACACTCATGATTTTTACAAGTCTATTGAACTGCAACAGACACCCATATAAATATTAGCCATGACTGGTGTCACTATATTTCCCAATTACCGAAAATATTAAAAACATAAAATTAAATTTTAAATTAAAGAGTATCCCCTAAGTTGACATAATTAAAACAATGCAGTGCTCATTCTTGAACCGATTTAGGCACTAGAACATTACAATGTTCACTTCTATATCCGCTGTAAAGATTTAAAATTACAAACAAATTTATGAATTTTCTTTTTTAACATAAATCTACCTAAACCGTTAATAGTATGTTCCTTTAAAAATTGATGATGCTGTTTAAAGTGCCTCACAGTTTTTATGCATAATTTTTGTTTTACCTGTTTTTACACTGATATTTTTATTAAACAATATGCTGTAAAATATTGTAAAATAACAAACAACACAATAAGTAATTTCGTAGATGCACTATTTAAGTCTTCATTATATAAAAGCCTAGCAGGGGGAAAAATGAGAAAATATTTTTTAAATAACAACTTTTAAAATAAAATACATATACACAAAAATAGCGGAATGTGTCTTAAAATAATTTTTTTCCAGATTTCTTTTAACAAAAAAAGAAACACTAAGGAAATGTGGGCTCAGGGTTATAGCAATGTGGGGTAAATGCAATGAAAAAGTACTTTATAAATTCAAATATGTAAATTAAATGCTACAGTAACTTCTTAAAGTGATTTAGAAAAGAATGTTGATGTTCCACAAATCATGTACAAAAAAAAAATATATAATAAACAGTTCTCTGAGATTAAATTAAATTCACCATAATAATTTATATTTTTATTCTTATCATACTGATTCCACACATCCTTCATGTTTTATTAAACTATTCTAAAGATCTCATCTTAAATGTTTTTTGTTTTTAAGGAAATGGCTGTCGATTCTCCAGTGTCCGCACACATTTGTAAATAATTCATAAATATTTTTAGAATTTGCAATAAAAATGAGCCTATGCCGAATTTAGTTTAATTCGTTTGTTAGAAAAAATTGTTTTTACATGAAACCGTGCTACTATCAGACCGATTCCCTCTTAAAGGGTAAGATAACACTTCCAGAGGTAAGCAGCGACTAACTATTAAACTCTTATCGAAACTTTTAAGCTCTAAATCAAACAAAAATTTAAAAGGACTCAAACAATAAAATATACTTTTGATTTTTTATTACCATTGACATTCCATTGGCATTGTTTAAAATAATGAAATAATGACAATGAGAAAAATTTTACTAATATTTATTGCAAATGATTTTAATTGTAATAAATTTTACTAATAGTAAAAAAATTTCAAGAAAACTTTTAGTTTCTAATAACAATTGAAAATAAAGAAAATATTTTTATGAAAAATAAAAAGGAAATATCCCTAAAGCAACTAAACCTTCAAGCTCTTATGGATTGATCTTTATTTGAAAATTTCAATAATATATTAATTTAAAGTAAGATGGGTATAAAATTTAATGCGTGGGATCTAAAGTCCGTTAACACTTCAGGTAGAAGTTCTTATTAATTTTTGCGATAAACAATGCTATTTTTGAATAATGCTCTGTTGCACTTTGAGGTGTTAGTTTAGCATATATGGGCAAGAAATGACGTTTATTAATGGTAAAGCCATTTAACTTTTTTAACCATTAATGAAATCTTTTCACTAAAAAGCATATCCGGTAGAGAAAAAAATTGTATTGCTAAATTAATTATCACAATTATATATCATTCAATGCTAATAAAATCGTTAAACGTTTTTATGTTTTCGTTTGATCGATTTATTTTTTTCAATTAATTGCTTCTGGGATAAAACAATCTAATGATTTATTAATTGATTAATAATAAAAATAAAAGAAAAAAAAAAAACAGAAAATAATTTTTTTTATTGCAACTCACTCTGAGATTTAAATTCAATTCTTTATTACCTGTTTACCATAACGTACGTTTATCATCTCAAATATAATTTATCTAAAGAGTTTAATAATTTTTAATTCCTTTTCTACTTTGTTTTAACTATACATTAGCCATTTTTAATATGAACACAAACAATTTATAATATCACTTGGTATGAAGGAAAAATTAGCAAATTAAAAAAAAACCTTTCTAATTTTTGTTAGTAAAGATAAAAGATAAAGGTAAAAGGCTTTAAGAGATGTGAGACATCGGGTGCTTAAACTTGAAGTCAATCTTTCAATTTTATCTCTAACAAGATCGATATTTGCGTAACAAAAAAGAGAGAAAAAAAGAGAGAGAGAAAAGATTTTTTGTTTTTAATATATTAACAAAAGGACCTTAATCCAATTTATGCTAACACAATTTTATTCAATATTAAGAACACTGCGTTTGACAATTGCGGATTCTAAAAATATTAATTTGAAGTCTTTTAAAAGTGAAATTTAAAAACAATTTTTCTGTCGTACGTTTTGCATAGTAGGAATTACCAAATGAATTTTCCTGCTCTTTTGCTCTTTTTTATTAAAAAATTATTAAACGTTCCTTTTCTTTTTTTCGCGTAATTTAGTTTTGACTTTTCTTTAAGTAGCAACATTAGCCTATTATAACCAAATGGGCTATCATTTATTACAATTTTTTTTAGTTTAAAAATTAAAATATCTCATTTATAGCTAAAAAGCAAAAAATCTCACTTTTTACTATCTAATATCCCACAGTGCATTATTGTCCTACAAAGAGTTTCTACATGACTACCATGAAAACCTTATTGTTTTCTTGCAACATATACAAGGACTCCAAATACTTATTCTCATACTTTTTGCGCTACTGTGGGAAAATGCTGTGTAACACTTAAACAATGTGCAAAAGCTAAACCAAATACCATTCATAACATAACATAAGTATTGAAGAAAAATACTTAGCGACTGCTGCTGCCTGCTTTAAATGCTGTAGCATAACTAAAAAAGTGTAGTATACATTTAGGTTTGTTTCGTTTCCTTTTAAAATTCTGCATACATTATCGCCACAAACATCCATTAAGTGATTTTAACTTTGGTTGTGTTTGCGTTTTCATTCTTAGATTTTTTGTTTTCCAAGAGAAAAATTTTATGATCTTCATTCTTTTTGTTTGCTTTGCAAAGGTCCTATTGACATCTTGAAGCCAATTAAAGAAATTTGTATAAAATATTTTATGACTTTGTTTCTTAATTTTTGTTTGTGTTCTTAACTTCTTCAGTTAATTGTAATTAAGTTTCTTAATATAATTTATGGTTACTGCTTTAAAGCTTTTATTAAAGTAGCCCTGAAAATTTATATGTTTAAACAGTCAAAAACTTTTCCTCTGAATATATTTTTTATAGCTATATCAGCATAGTTTTGCTTTGTTTATGTCTAAATTAAGTAATTAGTTAAAAGTTTGTTGTTTGCACGCGTTGTCTTTTTTTTGCCAGTTTTTAAACTTATTAACTGCAAAAGCAGCAGGAGTGTGTTATTTTATGGGAATTTGCCTTTTTTCTTTTTGCTAGTACCAACAAAAAAGAAAAACCTACTAAAAGTCACTCATCTAAACATAAATTTTGGCAAAAGTCTAATGTGTCGTACTAAAATTTGGGAAAACTTACAGCAACGAAAACTAACACGTACTACACGAAATTTAGTTTGAGTAATAAAGTTAATATTGTAAGGCCATTTTAAATACCCATGTTAAGTATTTGAAGACCTTGGCCAATTAGAAAAGTTAATATTTCGTTTTTGTGATATTAAATTAAGGTATTTTTATGAACAATGTGATTTAATAATTTTAAAGAATGGAAACGTCAACTTTTGTTCCAAACAATTTACTAATTTTTCATTATTTAATGTTAATGATTTGCATAATTAAAGTATAAAGTTATTTAACAAAACCTGTTTCAGATTAATTCTGTTCAAAGCACTGAAGATACCGTTTAAACCGATATTTTTTGCAATTTTTTAAAGCAAACAAAAGACCCGAAGAAATAAATTTTTCACAATAATAATATGGTATATAGCCTAACATCGATACAAGTTGGATCAAAAAACATGTAAAAATTTATTTAAACAGCCTTATTTCATAGCTAGCAATAGGTTTAGTTATAACATATGCAAAACAAGGGATGCAAGCGAATCATTTTAGAAATGTGTGATACAGTTCACAAAATTCACTATGTTATCTCTGAAGTTGTATTGGTTTAACTGAGAGTTATTGGTAACCGAAATATATTTTAGTTTAATATATTAGAGCAACATGCATAAATTAAATTTAAAAAAAATAATTTGTGTCAAAGAAAAAATTGATGCAAATTTTATTGACTAAATAATAAAATGAATAAATTATTATAATTAAATAAAGAAATAAGCCAATTAAAAATTTTATAAAATTTTAATCTAAAAGCAGGTAACACCGTTTTTAAGTGCAAAATGCTTGTGTGCTTTTTTAAATCATTTGACCAACAAAGGAAAAAAACTGAAGTGATCTCAAGTTAACTAAACCTTATGAAAACATATATTTTTATTTTCATATTTTCAGAAAACCCTAAAACGTTTACGCAATCTTTACTTTTATTTGATTATCATATTGATTTCCTTTTAATACCCTTCACCAAAGGTGGAATAGAAATATATAACTTTGTCATTCCGTTTGTAATTTCTATCAATATTTCTAATTCTATAAAGTATATATATATATATATACTCGTATCACAGGGGAGTTGATTTAGCTATATTCGTCTCCCCGACCGTTTTTCTGTTATCGGAGTTAAATTTTGTCATGTTCCAGGGGGAGCTACAAAAAATTTATGACTAGTATTTTCTAAAGGCAAGCGGCTCCAGTTTTCTTAAATTTTTCAGATTTATTGGTGTTTTGGCAAACACATAAATTATATAAAATACCAGTTAATTTTAATGTCACTGAATCATCTAAATTTGACCAAATATTACAATTTCACCAACATTTCACCAAAAATGTTAAATTTGCTAAAAAAAATTTCTTGCAATTATAAAATAGATATTTTGTTAAAAACTGATAACCAAGCAAAAAATTTAAATTGCATTCAACCATTAAAATTTTTTCAAAAATTGTAGTTGCAATAAAACAATTTTAATTTATTTTAATAAACCTCAATCTTTCAAAAGGTTTTTAAAGATGTATATATTGTGGCAAAAAATATATATTGTAAGATAATAAATGAACAATTCTTTTGCAGCCTATTATAACATACATTATATTTGTTATTTGAAATTTTTAATATAAATAATTCGAAGCGAATTTAACACGGTTTCAGTTATTCATTCCGAAAAGAGAACTGATAGATCAGATCAGATCAGCCTTTTTGAAGAGGGCTAAGCCACTCATAGATAAATTCAGTGATTTTCTGAACTAAGTTGTTAGTTAAAAATAATCAACCAATTAATCGAGGAAAGGCCCAAGTTTTTATACATTTTTTTACAGAAATGTATTTCATATTATTTGCATTATTTTAGTTAATAAAAGTTAAAACGAAAATGCTTTTATAAACATATTTTGTATTAGTCGTTAGCATCCCTTTTAGAAAAATGGCTCTCTGGCATATGTTCCAAATAAAAAACTGTATTGTTGCGGCGCAAAACTATTATTTCATCCAAAGTGTTCCCCACCTTTTACTAGTCTTAAAGACTGTTCGTATCGTTGTTTTTTCTTCTCCAATTATGAGGTAAAGACTTGTGGTGAGTTAATAAATTTAATTTTAAATCATTCACTTGAAAAAGTAATTTCCATTTCGTTGTTTCTTTAAATTTTTAATCTAAGTTTTTTTAAATATTGTATCTCGCAAACAGTTGTGCTGCCAGCAAGATTACAAATTCCCAGCAAAAAATTAGACATTACCTTAAAAAGTACTTGCCATATAATGACTTACTTTTGTGATTGCCACATTTTGTTACTCGTTTACAAAACACATTACATTAGTTCGCAAATAGAGAAAGTAGAAATTGCACTAGTTTTTTAAGTTTAAAAAGGAATATCTTAAAATTTGTACTAATAATTATTATTATTTCCTGTTATAATCATTGTAATTAGTTCTCAATAATTGTTTCCAATCATTTCACCAAAAATGCTTAATTCCACACTCGATTACATTTTCTGAAATTGTTTGATGGCTTGTTATATATTCTAAAACGGCGTTAAAGCTCTAAAATCTTTATTTTATATTTTGCGTATAGAGATTTATAGTTTGTTTTGGTTTTTGGTGTGACTTTTTTCTGTGTGACACAAGTATTTTCCGAAAATGTGGTGCATTGTTGAACTTTTAATTTGTGATAAATGATTCATATCCTTGGTTCGACTTAAAGTCGTTTTGGGTAATTAAAACAATTAATAGTATTTTATTTTGATATTTATTTCCAATATTTCGATAGCTTCGCTTTTAATCTTTAAGGGAAAATTTTGCACCGTAAACAATTATAGCTGTTAATAGATAATTAAGTAGAACATTTTTAAAAAACTCAAATCTGTTATGCGAGTTTCTTATACCGAATGGTTATATTTTCTTCCTATACATTTTTCTACGGTCTGCACAATGTGTCGCTGAGGGTAAATAAGCTATTTTGGTAAAACAATTGAAGCACTTTTCGGTTTTCTTTTTGAAAAAAGATTTTTAGAAATAAAAAAAACGCACACGAAAAGTATGAAAAAGTTATAAAAAAAATATTGATGCAAAATATTCGCGTAAGTTTTTCTACAATCAACAAATGAATTTCCTTACAGTTTCCTGCAGCAAGAGAACCATGGAACCCACATTTTACTATTTTATCTGTAGCTGTGAAAACTTTTTTCCTTTTGTGTTTAGCGCGTATTTGTAAATTCGGTGAAACTTTTTTATATGTGTAGATGTGTATTGTAGCGGTAGATTACATATATAAAACTTTGCAAAATGTTGTATATAAAAAGATGTAATTTTTAAATGGAGATTTGTTGTATTCTTTTGCTAGTTTTTGTTTTATAATGCTTTTGTTAATATTTGTGCACATTATGCATGTTTTTCACAAAAGGGCGAATGAGTGCAAGTGACGCTTGCGGTTTGTATATCTTTACTAGTGATTATGAGTGTACATCTGTAAGCACTCTTTTTGAATACCTTAAATTTATAAATTAGTTAGTAAGTTTGTATTATAAATACAGTAAAGAGTTTAACTATTGGGATTGCAAAGCGATACACTTAAAATCTATTTTATTTATATGCTTTCTTTTTGAAATTCTTTTTTAGTTTTCAGGTTAAAACTTTAGCATATTGTTTTCGCTTCAATGGCTAAACGAATGTCTCTCTGATCGTATGTCAAAGGCCACTATATCTAGAGCCGTAATAAGTAAACCCTTAAATTTTTAACAGAAGGAATTTTCCTAAAGCCGCTAAACAGCAAAAATTAAAGGGTGTTCCATAATTAACGTTATATTCTTTAAGATATTATTATTCTTTAAACTAAAATAAACAGTCATGTTAAATTTGTACAGTTCATGTAAAACTATTCCTGCTATAGCGAAAAGTGCAAAAATTAAATTAACAAGTGTCCCAATAGTGACTTTCACGTACGTGACCTTACTTTTGAATCGCTTTAGGCAGACACTTAAAGTTTAAATACAAAAATGAAAAATAAAACCAAATTATAAATGGTATTCCTATAGGGTAGGCATACATTTAGAAATTACAGGAAATATTTATAAATATGACCTCTATAAACATAACTCTGAGCAACAAATTAAAAAATTAAAGAATGTTTTCATAGAGGCCGTGACTATGAAAAATATGCATTGCAAAAAACTTAAAATTAAATATGTACGCTGGCCTCCATGACAATCATTAGTTGTACGGTGTTCAGTTATACGGCAGCTTTAAATCCCTTGATAAGCCTTAAGTTTATGACGATTAATAACCCTAAAATTTTCGGGGCCACAAATCAGCTAACAAACGTCTGCTGGTTTATTTTGTGCTTAAATGCAGTGTGAATTTTAGTAATTATTAATTAATTATGCTCTATTGTTTAATGGTTTCATTCTTTAATTAATCACTGTCAAAAGTCTGCTTTGTTTCTGTTTTTAAATTAAAATAGATTTGGTATTTTTTAAGGTGATGAAAGAAAAAATCAAAAGCAAAACATGGCCATACACCAAATTTAAAAAAAAAAACAAACATCCATTACAATTGATAGTATTATTCACGACAGCATAACACGGTCCGCATGTGTATTTTGCGGTGTAAATTTTTTCGTATGCTTCGTTAAATAAATTGCAACTGCAAAGACTGTGAGACATAAAACTAACGCTCATAATTTTTTTACATGCTAGAAGTATTTTTAGGGCATAGAAAGGGTTTTGGTAACGTTTTTATTTTTAGTTGCTGCTTTTTCGTTTTTAATGTGTAAAACTGATTTTTCATTTTTTAAGTACGAGAATTGGTGTTTGCAAGTGTGTAAGCGAAAGGCAAGTTTGTACATGAGTACAGGCCCAAATGAATATAAAGTTAGCACACTCTTTACAACTCGACATTGTTAGCTATACATACATACGGTCGAGTATTTGTCTGCCTGGAAATATGAGTAAATGAAAATAACTACGTTTTTGAAGAATTAATGATCATTTGGTTGCCTTAAGGTAAAAATTAAAACGCACACACAGAATAATTTTTCATTTTTATACCAGCGCGGAGATGAAGTTGATGATGATTTAGTTGATGACTGAAATTTTTACTCGTTGCTGTCACTTTTGTTTTGGAAGATACAAAACAACAATTTGTTTGTTGTTGTTTTTATTTAAGTTTTTATTATCCTGATGCATGTGTTATAACCGAAGAGAATTTCCAACCATCTGTATGCCTGCAAACATAAACATAATTACACATACCGAGACACACTTTTAAGTACAACATGTGCAATTGACCCAAAAAAAGTTTAAGCTTCTACATACGTCCTTATTTTTGTCATATGATTTTTAAAATTTCTTAAATTTTTTTTTTTTATAATAACCAGGTTTTTAAATAGAAACCAGAATATTGTATTTAAAAATGGGTACTGAGCAAATCTGACTTCTGAATCATACTATTAATTCAGTGTTGTGATTTTATATTTTGTAAGCCTGATGTCAAGGAAGATATTAATGCTCCTTAAAATATTGAAAAAAAGTTTTATTGTAACAGGACGCAAGATTTGGTAAACAAATTTAGGAAAATATTTTTTCGCTACAATCTAACAGGTCATAACGATTGTTTTTTTATAAATAAATATAAATTTCTAGCAAAGTGTTAAAAACAACCCCCATGTTCTCTAAATAGTTAATAAAAAAAATATTAAAGTCCATTGAGCTCATATATTCAATTGCTGTTGGCTTGTGCAACAAATTTTTTTGTTTTTTTATTTTTTTATTTTTTTTTTTTTTTTTTTTTTTTTTTGGCAAAAGCCATACATCTGTCTATATTAAATCTAATACTTCCTTGTTAGTTGCTATTTTAGTTTTATCAAACTTGATATATGACAGTGTAATGATGAAATATGTAGTTTTAATTTAGAGTAGTTTCCTTTTGTAGGGCTTATAGAAATGTTTTTGGTTAGAAAATTTTTTATATGATTTTTGGAAAAAAAAGTTGCGGCTAATAAACTTAAGGAATTATAAATTATTTCGCAGTGACAGATAGAAAATTAAAAACAGACTGTTAAACAGAAATGGCTGTTGATTTCTTACTAATATTGCAAAAAAAAACTTTAAAACATACAGACGATGATAAATTCAAACAGAACATTCATAGTAATATTTTGAAATATTAGAAATTACTAAATCGTTCAAAAGGAAATATCATGAATTTTAAATTAAATTTTTATTATATCTTTAATTGTTTTTTTTTTTCACTCTGTGTCAAGAAAAAATATTGAGTGAAGTAGTGATCTACTAAAAGCTTTAATCCCATTTGTATGCTATTTCATAGTAAAATTTATTGATAAAATAATAAATAAAAACTAAATGGTCTAAACTCTGTCTATAAATTGATCACTTGCTTATGTATTTTAAGAGTTCAAAATTTAATTTATTAATTTGATCTAGAATATTAAATTAAACAATTTTTCGGGTTATTTTATAAGTACATTCTTTATTATTCAATATAGAATTTGTTTATAATCTTTATTGTTTTTTATTTTTATTTCGGTCACCAAAAAAAGTTACAAATTTTTCACAAATCCATATAAAAACAAAACTTAAAAGACCATAAGTTTTTTAGTTTAGTAAAAAATATGAATTATAATTTAATGTTTATTATGGGTGTTTTTGATTGTTACAAAATGGTACACAAATAAACTATATTATCATGGAATTTTTGGAAAATTTTATAACTTCAGTTTATCTGCTCAATTCAGTTAAAAATTTACTTTAAAACATCTATAACTAATCAATTTATATAAAATTTATATAAAATTTAAGTTATTAATGAAGGAACTTTTTCCTGTGGATGGTTTTTTCAGCTTAAGAGTTAAAAAAGCATTTACAAAGTTTAAGGTATGAAAATATATTTATGTCTATGATCAAAAACTTTTACTTAAGTATAAATTATTCTTGTACTTATTAAGACCTAAATGGGCCACTGTATTAAACAAGAAACTCAAAAATACACCATTTTCTTCGTCGAATATTGTAAAGAGGAGTTACAAACTGTGTATGAACTGTGTATGAACACAAGACAAACTGTATTCTTTTATTGTTTCTATTTTTGATCATTAGCAAAATCAAAACTAATACTTTTTGAATGATAACAGTCGCAGCGTTATTATACCAATACAATCGGGGAAGCACTATGTATTCTGCACCTTTACAGGACGTTTCTTTTTTCTGAAAACCTATCAATATTTTTTCACTGCTTCCCTTTTTGCTACGTACAAGCAAAAGCAATACAAAACCAAATGGCACAGTCCTTCTCCTGGTTTCTGTTTTGCTTTGTTACTTTAAAGAAAAAAAACAAAATAAAAAAAGAAGCAAAAATATTGTTTTATAAATTTTTGTTGCCTGATTCTAAGTGACAGCAGCAACAGTGTAGAATAATTTTTTGTCTAGCAATTGTACGACATAAATAATTCATACTTATTAAATTAATTGAAGTGTTTGAAAGTCTCGTATTTTTAACCACTTCAATTATTTTTTACTTACATTAGTTTTTAAAATTTAATTTTTATAATCTATAATTTATAATAATAATTTAATATAATATAATATATATAATTATAATAATAATTATAATTATAATAATAATTTATAATAATAATTTAATTCTTATAATCTTCCTTCATATTCTTTTTATTTTAATAATGTGTCTTTTTTACTCGGAATTTTAAACAGTTAGCAAATGTATAAAATCAATGGCAAAATCATGTACCAGCTGATAGCAATGGCGAACTCATTAATTTTTACCGTTGATCAAATTGTCAAACTTCATATTATAAAAATGTGAATGTAAAAAAATATGAATTTGTAACTGATACTAGCAGATACATGATTTCACCATATAAAAATCTGAAGTAGGGTGAAAAAGCTCATCATCATCATTTCCAAGTTTCAAGGCAAATTGAATTATCAAAATAAATATTTTTTAAAAAGGGCATTAAAAGTTGAGTAAAATTGTTTTAATTGCTTTTAGTATGCGTTTCATTTAGTACTAAGCTTAAAACAACAAAAAAAAAATTATTTTTCCTTTGTCTTGATCTGAACTTTGAGAATAAATTTTTGTTTTTTAGTGTAATTAATTTTCTTTGCCTTTGTTGACTGTAAAATTTTATGTATTTTTTAAAAATAATTCCAAGAAGGCTTTGAAAAATATATTCTTTTTTTATTTCACTCCCTATAATGCCTTCACATTGTTATTCCAGCCGTAAGTTGTCAACACACAATAGTAAATTGACAATCCTAGCCCAACAACTTGGATAATCGTAGAATCAGAATGTAAAAAACTCACACATTCACGAAAATTGATAAATAATCCGTTCTGTGTTCAATGTTTTTTTCTATTTTTTCTTTCACTTTTTCCCAATCAAGCAGATATATTGAAATATATTCACATATTTCAACACATGCATTAAGTCACACTCGCTACAATAAAAATATTATAAAAAGAGGAATACGAATCCCTAGATGAAAATTGAATATAAGAAGAAAATTGTACAGAAATAAAAACTGGAGCAACTCTTCTCCAAATGTATAAAAATGGATAAGCAAATGACAGCAAAAAAGGAGAGTTTACAAACAATTGAACAAAATACAATATCCTTGATAAGAGGATCTACAATTAATGCACATGTCCCCACATGGTGCACTACTTGTTTTTTGCAAAAATTCTTTTTATTTCTCCTTTATTTTAGAATCACACAGAGTAAATGCTTAAAACAATATAAACAAACAAAAAAGTTATGTATATGCGGCTGTTCCAAATCTTAACTCTAATAAATGAGCAGAAAATTAAAAATCAAGATAAAAATTTAGTACTTTATATAATTTTACATAAAAATTTCATCGGCTTTTAACAGGTTAATTATTTTGAAAAAATGTTTGCGTTTCCTGAAAGATCTCTTAAAAAGCTTTTACATGATATTCATATTGACGTCCTAAAAAATATGGTTCTATAATTTGGAATGCGGGCGAGCGCCACATTTTTCATTTGAAGTTTTTTACTTTTTTTAATTTTCTATTACCCCATGTATTTGTTTTTTCTTTATTGGTCAGTGTTCCAAAAGATATGAAAAAATTAGAGGCAGGTATGGTGTTTTGTCCGCTGCCTAGAAGGACATATAGCGATATTGCTGATTTTCAATAGCAGATTTTCGAAACTATGTCTGATCGACTGACAGACATCGCTATGCATAAGAACTGGAAATATATATACTTTATCATATATATTCTTTTTTCATCCTGTGGTGAAGTGTATAGAAAACTAATGTTGGTTGTATTTATAAAACAAGTAAAAAAATATATTATCAACCCTAAAAATTCTAAGGACTGCAATTTTGTATGCATAAACGAAAGTCTAAAGTAAAGAATTAGTCTAGCAAATGACGTCGTTTGAAGAAATACGTAAGCATTTGTGTAGAAAACTTAAAAGTCGCTTTAAAGGACCTATTAAAGTTCTAAGAAGGAATGAAATGTAGTCGGTTATGGTTAAGAAATTATAATTTGCCATGTAAGGGTGTAGCTGGCTGGTCCGTTGGATACATAATTCAAGGCATTTCTATATAAAACCAAATTTTTAATGAGGCTTTTATTAAACTTTTAATTTTATCGTGTATTTTCCCGATATTGATTATTTGGGGTGAAAGCACGTCTCGATGGCCATTTCGCTACCGCTTACTTAGCTCTTCAGGAAACTTCTCACAATTATTTTAAATGAACTAAAGATTTTTGTCTAAACAATAAAGTAAAGACAAAAATCAAAGCTCAAGCAAAAACAACAATAATCAACTTTGATTTTACTTTTCTTTATCCACTGTATACGGCTGACTTTTTTTCGGCTCTTATATACAGTTTTAAAGATGTTGAAAAATAAAAACAACAAATAAAACATCACGAAACACTATGATATTTTATTCTTGTTTATTGCACAGACACTTGCAATAATTTAATAATTAAAGACACGGGAATATTAAACTAAATTCATTAAACTTTTGTTGGAGAACAGAGTAACAACAGAATAATTTGTTCAAGAAGTGGGATTATAAATGAAAAGAATATCAAAAGAATCGCACTGGTACTCAATACTAACAAATTTTATTGTATTAAGTACCACATATTAAGCAGCTGCGTTGGTTGCATTGGTAGATACATCTGCGTGTTGATTTGACAACAAATCATTAATATGATTTCGCTCCAAAAAAGCTTGAGTCTTCTTGTTTGGCCTGAGGGCTACAAACAGTTAGGTCGGTACCAGCAGCAAACCAATTTCTAACACTAAGGATTCAGAGGTTATTTTAGACCTAGTGCTTTCAGCGGTATTTATAAACTTTCCTTCTGTCGGAATAATTTTTAAAAGTTTTTCTTGTTGATCGGTTTTTATCATTTCACCCAATACGTTTAAGACTACGTATCCTTTGCTGTGTTACAGCTTTAACTATATCAATGTCGGCATACAGCTCATAGTTCATACGATGCAAATCAGTCCATAAATATTATGAATCTTACTTGTGAACAACTCAAGAATAGCTTCATCTACTTGAGCAGAAAACCAAGCTTTAACTTCTTATAGTACCACGGATAATATGAGTGTCTTATAGAGTGCAACTGTTGTCTTCGGATAAAGGGTTTTATTTCTTAACTGCTTTATTAAGTCACCGTAATATGTTTTATCTCCAAACTGATGTCATTAGTTTTGTTTAAAATAAATCATTCTACTACCTCAAAGTTATAGTTATCAACATTGACTTGTTTTACAGTTCTGATAAAAAGTTTGCTCGTAAAAATCAAGTTAGTTTAAATTTTTCATTTTCTTGAATTCGTAAATGCTAAAACGTAAACAAAATTACTGTAGTTGAGTAGCCGCGATACATAACTATTAAGGGGCGCCATTTATTTAAATAAAAAATTCTGCTGCTTATTATATGTTATGTTTAATCATCGCATCGTCTTTATTACTACGTTTCTACATACCCGATTTGCAAATAAAAATTATTTATAATTATTTAACTCACTGTTTATACGGTAAAAATATTTTCGACATTTTAGTGGTACCGGATAGCAATTTATATTTAACTGGTAAAATGTCGACAGAAAACATTTGAGCATTTTATAATTATACCCACCAAAATAGTTTTCGCTTAGTTTTTTATATTCAAATATTGATTATAAATAATTTTTGGTTTTTAAACCATAATTTTTATCCTCAAAATGTTACTTTTTTAAATCTGTATAAGGCCTAATAGGCAAAACCACTTAAGAAGAAAAAAACAATGTGGCAGTATTTAATTCCTTATTTGCAAATACTGCCGTTAATCAGGAATCGTTTTTGTGAGTAAGATATTCGCGAATACAAACATTATTTCACCGTTTATGCTGCAAAATTTTCTCTATTTACAATAGTTTTATTGTGGCCTTAGAGTATTTTTGTTTCTGACTTATCATGTTTTATATGGATGTTTGTATTAAATATAAAAAGTATTTTTTATGATGAGAAAAAAATAAATAAAACGAAAGGGAGGGGCAAATGTCATGTTGGTTAACAAAAATATTTTTATTAGGATTTATAACTTGATATTAACATAAATGTTCTGAGCTGAAGATACGTGCTGCTGTGCATATTTTTATATCTATTAAACGTTTGTTTTATATTTTTGTTGTTTTTGACTTTTTGTTCGTCGCAATATCAGATTTTTGTTTTTTTAAATTTTTTGCTGGTTGTTTGTTTTGTTTTTTATGGTCTGTGTTTTACTTTTCAATGATGCCGCAATAATCATATTTTATTGGTCTCAGACTAGTTGTTGTGGTTAAAACCAAAGGAATCCTTCAACAAATATGGAAGTGTGAGTGAAAATGAACAAAAATAATATGAATCAAAATTTTTTAAGTTTTAGTTTGATTTGCTTCAACTGTTTCATTAGGGATTCGTGTTTTTTAGATGCAGTAGATGAACAAATAAAGCCAGCTATACTTAACAACAACCGATAGAAAAACCAGGAATTTGTGGTTTTAGAAAACTGACCCACTTGAGTTCTAAAGTAGTCCCGTTGTGTTGCCTGAGAGGGATGTGCATAGGATCAATTCAGGTTCCTATGTCACCATTAGAGATCCATCCCCAAACCAACCCGAAGGCGGATAAACAAGTTTATCCTAACAACACCATAGATCGAAAGGTCCGCAGGGCCATGCAGTCTTGAACTGCCGAGAGGAGCCGCTCTGTTCCTAGAAAGAGCCGGACAAAGCAAATGCTTCACCGTTTCCTCCTTTTGCTTATTCCGACAACTTTTGCAGAAGTCATGATATGAAAGATTTAGCCTCCTGGCATGAGTATCGATGACACAGTGCCCTGTCAACGCACCCACCAGTATGCCCAGTCGTCTACGCGGAAACCTCTGTAGACTTGCAGTGAATAGCCGGTGTGCAACTCAAGATGGCTGCATGTCCATAGTCCCCTGGTCTTCACACACAATTGCGGACTAGATTTGTATGAAGTAGTGGTCAGTTAGGAAAGTAAAAACGTAGCAATAGTTTTGGCAATCAATCCTGCGGTTTTGTAAAATGGGCCGATAATTGAAGGGCAGTTCGTTTTATTAAGTCTCACCGAAGCAACAGACATAATTGTCTGGATAGGTTTGCGGGTAAATGGCACCAAGCAGATCAATCGATACCGATAACACAGTGGTTTAGCGTGAATGGCTGCGTAAGTTTGTAAAAGAATATGGTTTGGAAAAAATTATCGTGAGTGCAGGGTCAACAGACAAAATTCAAAATTAAATTTCTTGTGTATTTAATCAGTTAGGCTTAAGTTCCTTTTAATATGTCAGAAAATATTAAAGATCAGATTTAAGCTAACACTTCATTTTCTCATCTTTCTAAAAATCAAAAATAGTAAAATAATTGGAGCTAAAAACAGCACTATTTAATATGACATAAATTATTATTTTCAAGATTTTTGTTTATTTTTTATTTACAAATCAAATATCAGTGTCAACGTCTCTACCAATATTTGTAAAAATTTCATTTGTATTTTCTATTTATTTTTTATTCCGCTTAAAAATATAAAAAAAATTAACATGGCAGAACTAATTCTTCATTTCACAAAATAAACTTCCGTCTTATTTAAACTAAAAGCAGTTCAAAAAGCAGAATTAAAGTTAAGGAGGTAAAAAAAAATTCTATTTTAATTCCTTATTAAAGAGTGCTGTCGACAGTAACCAGATATTAAAAAAAATAAAATTGTCATTTCAACTAATGTCCACAAATTTATTTTCTCTATTTATTGTTTCTCTTCTTGTGTTAGTCACTTCTGTTGGCATAGTTTTGCCATAAAAATTTCACTTTCGCCAATTTACAATAGTGGTAAAAGAGTTCATATTCATTCAATTTACATACAATATTTTTTTATCGTTATTTCTAGATGAAAAAATCTGTACCCGTTGTCATAGAAATTTATGCAAAACGATTGACAGATTAAAAATGTTAATTTTAATTTCTTTGAAAAATCAAAATAGAAATTTTTCTGAAAATATTTTAAATGCAAATAAAGAGAACTAAATAAAAGAGAGAGACAAGCAGGAACAACATTATATATATTTTTTGTTTCATTTTATCACTATAAACGAAAGTAAATTAAGTTTATTATTGCAGGTAGTTCTGAAATATATATGAAATGTGATTTTTTCCGTCTTTATTTTTTGTTTAGTAAAGGAGGAAGCATTCTATTTTCGTTAGCAGCTTTTGAAGGTGGTGTGTTTGTAAATATATATTGTGGTGGAATTTTAAAGCTTCAGTTTTTATTATTGAATTTATGTTTTGCTGTAATAAAAATATAAATACACGAAATTTATACTTTTTTAAATTTAGTTTTCAGTTTAGTTTCAACGCAGTGGTAAATTTATTTTTTTAATCGATTGTTAGCCTTACTTGCTTTTAGCTCCCTTTTTGCAAAACGCAGCGCAAGCCAAATACAAGTTTAGGGAGCAAGTTACGGCACGCAATATCGATTGAAATTTGATTGTAAATTTTAATCGATATGGAATATAATAATTAAGCTCAAATCTTTAATTAGTTCAACCAGAGTTTATTTTGCAAAAATTTATTTTTCAAACAGAGCTTATTTATATCGCATAATAACCTTTATTTTATATTTCCTTTTTAATTAAAAACAGCTAAATTGTGTTATTGTCTGATATTTATGGCAGCATTAACTGTTGCAGCGCCAAGTTGAATTCCTCACAACAGCAAAATTTCAAAACGAAAGCAAAAGAAATTAAGACAATAGAGAATAGTGGGCACGTGAAGAAAAAACTTTGTTGAGATTTATTTCTATAAACAAAACAAATTTGTATGTATTTTCCTTTAGCCATTATTGAAATAAATAAGTTTCTTGAACTTTTTTATTCTAGTTTCTCTGTTCTATCAAATAGTTTTTTGTAGAAGATGCCGGCAAATGAATGAAAAATGAGCTTAAGAAAAAGATTTCTAAAACAAGTAGAAAAAGCAGAAACAAGTTTTTGTCTTAATTGTAATTTTATTCATTTACGGAGGCAAATTATACAAAAGTTTAAAAATTGTTTTTTAAGTTCTATAGGTTTGTCTGCCAAAAAATTTTTTTCTTTTCAGAATGATACTTGGCGAGACATCCCTGGGGCTTTAGTTATTTTCTAAATATTCTTCTTTAAATAATTTGAAATCAAATAATTCTTTTTTAATTTAATGGATTTATAATTTATAATAAATTATAAATTAATAGTCAATTTTATGACGCAAATTTAATTAATATCTTCGATTAGATAATGGAAAAATGTTACCAAATACTAGATACAGTTGGACGAGGAAGAAGTTCGGCAGCCTGAAATCTCTTTATTCGAATATTATGACTAAATACAGCTAGATACTTACGGAAAAAGTCGTAGCCGTAATTTATTATTTTTGTACCTGTAGGCATTTTAAAAGTAAGGGCCAAAAATATTATCTGCCTTGTTGCCTGCTTTTCCTACATTACCGATAAGTACAGTGTCAAAACCACACACTAGCGTAGCGTACTATTTGAAAAAGAAAAAACTTGAATTTAATCTATGGCTTATAAATTTGTACGCAAACAAAATACCGTCGATGATCACATAATGCTACGATAATGTGCTGAGCTTTCTTCTTGTGTTTTTGTACTGATCTTTAGAAAACTCATACTTAAGTTCACACTAAAGATCACTAAAATTTACTGTTCATAGGTCAGTACACAAGCAACAAAAGAAAAAGTACGCTTGAAATATCAGTACGTTATCGCGAGTGTTGAGATTACTTCTCGTGTTCGGTATTACCTTTTGTGGAGTTTATAGTGTTTTAGCACAGCCACTGCATTTTTCTCTCGAAAGAAGCTTATTAGCATGAAAGTTCCTGTTGTGCGTGTGATGACTCGTTCTTGTAAAACCAGTTAAATGACTGCTCAAATTTCGACAGTTCTCCTACTTCAATTTGGAAAATAAATTTTTTATCCATGTATCCTACATTGTATTTGGGAGATGAAGAAATATTAGCCTACTTTAACATATCAAAATTAGCGGTTCCATTATTTTAATTTTCTTGCTGATTCATTAATAGTTTCCTCAAATTTTGTTCAAATATTAAAAAATTATTCCCGTAGTATTTTCTAATGTTTCTACCAAGGCAAATTGAATACTAAGTAAAACTAATAGTACAGGTGATCGAATATGCTTTATAAACTTTTCGAACCAACGACAAATGACAGGTGACGTTAACCTCAATTTTAGCTTTTCTGGTTTGTTGTTCACGCATTTATTACCATTTCCAAATATAAATAAACTCAGTAAATTAACATCGTGTAAAAAATATTGATTTAAAAATTTTGTATTTTAAATGCATGCGGTTTTGTTTTACTTTAGAATTTATTATTGTTTCATAAAATTTTCGCCGTTGTTTTTTCTTAAATATTATTTTATACAAGAATATTTTTTCGAAATTTATACATAATATAAACTTTATTATTAAACCTCTTTTATTGAGTGTTTCGCTGGTTGTTCGCAGCTGTTGTATTTGCTGCTGGCATTCAATATTGTTACACACAAATATTGTGTTTTTGTTGTTAAATATTATTACCTTTTAAAACACATATTTCCAACACTTTATTTAATTTGATGTCAAAAAAAAAACCGTATAGCAAGGCAATACTTTAGGAAACTGTATTTACTTCAGTTGTTTTTTATTATTTTTAATTTTTACTGAAATACTTCGAAAATCGTCTTGTATTACTTCAAAAACTACCTTGAGCTTTTACACATTCTTTTCCGCTAAATGGAAATAGGAGGCTGAACTTAGTTTAGAATTTATAAATAAAAAAGAGTATTTAGTGAAAAAAAAATTATTCAATAAATTTTGAAAAACAGGATTTTAAAGCTTAATTTTAATACTGAAATTTGATTTTAAACATTGTATTTATTTAATATGCCAAAAACAAACGAGGTAACATGTGCTTTTTTCAACAAAGAAGAAATATTGGTTTCGTGTGTATTTATTGTTAAAGTTAGTCAGGCACAAATTATAATACCTGAAAGATATATACCAAAAAAAATAGAATATGATCAAAAAGTTTGCTTAGAAAAAGAAGACTTTTTATATGAAAGTTCATGAAAGTATAATTTTATCTTAACCAAATGATAATTGAAGTTTAATGAACAGTTACACACAGTAAACATAGTTATCCCGATTAAGATAAAATTCATATTCAAGCAACTTAGTGGACTTCTGGAAGAGAGCTTACAGCCTAAGGACTACCTTTGCGTATTAAAACGTTCAGTTCCTGAGAGTATTCTTGTTCTTTTCTTTCAGGTTCTTCTGTAAAGTCATAATTATAAAATTTTCTTCAGATATTATATTATATTTTTGTGCCTTCTTTATCTTGACAGGATAAAAATGGTCTTGTTCAGTTTTATCAAAATAAAAGAAAACAACTAATTATATTCGTAATAGTTGAGAAATGTATTCATCAACATAGAGCAGGTAAGTCTTAATAAAAAGTACAGGTCGCAGGTCGCCAGACAAGCAGAGTTCACTCTACTTTGTTTTATAAGTCCCTTGGCAGCAACAATATAAAAATTGTAACCTTTGCTGGTCTGCAGCGCCAGTAGGTAAAAGGCGAAGTGTTATGATGAGCCATACCTTTGTAGCTGCCAGCCAGTCGCCTGTGAATGTGTTAAAATGCTAAATAACTATATGGCAGTAGCAGCTGGTACGCAAATAAATATAAACTTTAACAAAATATCTACCAAATTTCTCTCAAGCATAGAGACTTCGATGTAAGTCTTTAAAATTACCAAGGTACACAAAGTAATATTTTTTCCCTTCTGATTACCAGAAATAATAGTGAATTAAAAAAAAAAACGAGATTTTTATTGCATTAAGGAGGACCTTGCTTAGTGTTGGTAATCAATATTAGGTCGATGGTAAGTACAGAAGTTATCTTCTCTTAAATGAACGGGTAAGAATGAGTTTCTTTGTTTTAGGTTTTGTACAAGTAAAATCCTTCTAGGTTTGTCCTCAGAGTTTGTATAAGAAATTCAGTTTTATTAATTTTAAAATACAACTCAATGGTTGAACAATAATTTAAAATGTACAATTCAAAGCTGAACAGAAAGCAACTGCACACTTCAAAAGTAGAACAGCAAGTGAGTTTTGAATCATAAGTTTAATTTTAGGAAAATTTAATTAGGCATTAATTTTTTAGCGAGAAAAATCAACGAATAAAAATAATGTTACTGTATCAACATAAATGATTAAAGCGATTTATCGCTTGCTTATAATCGTTACAAATCTTTCAATAAAATTATGTTATGCTGGTATAATTCAAATCTTATTTCTACAATATTTGTGGACAAATAAAAGTTATACAAATAGCTCTAAAATATTTAGTATAATGACAGAAAATAGCAAGCGGTCCAAAAAGTGGTGCAGCACATTTTCCTATTGTTAATTTTTTTTTAAATTTCTTTCTAATTTTTTAAACAAAAGCTAAATAAAGCTTTGACGAAAAAGTTATGCAAAAGCCTTAAAGTTTTTTTCATTTACAATTGTAAGTTTTATTTGTTGGAAAACATTTGTTATTTACTCTACTTAAATAACTATGCGCTACCAGTGCATGCAATGAAAGGGAGGCTTAATTGAATATTTGTTTACATCAAGAAAACCCATATATCACATCCATCAACCCAAAGATATATAAACAGTTTCTATAAGTAAATTTTCTACAGCAGGGGTAAAATTTGCAAATGAAAAAATTTAGCATGTGTTGTTCGTTAAAATAGCATTTACGCATAGATTTTCTGCTTAAAAAATTTGAAGAAACAAAAGAAAAATTAAAAGGAACGGTATTCTCTTCCTGATACTTTAAGTTGTTGTTGGAGAGCATCGCAAATACAAACAACAGACAAATTTTTCATGTAAATAATGCTCAAAGTGACACAAAAAGACACGTGGTTTTATAACGGCTTAAAGCATGAAAAAAGTATCTGATCACTTGCAAGGAATAAACCTATAAAATTTTGTGAAATGAAATTTGAGTTGCTTAATTAACTTAAAAAACACTTTCATCAAACTATCTACAGTATATACAAAAATACGAATTTACGAAAGTCTTAACTGTCCAATGAACTGTCATACTGCGCTTACTTTTTGATATTTACAATCATTATGCTCCGGCAAATAATCATGAATAGACTGACGCTTGATCAGTTGTACGAAATTATCCAAATTTACTTTCAAAAGTCGGTTAATAACTTAATTTAATAATTTTTTGCAAAATTGTATTGAATTAAAAAATTGTTTCGTACGGGCTGAAACTAGCTTTTCACTGTAACCAGAAGGTAACATTTGGTGTGGTTTACATGCTGGCATTATTGTTTAACCGCATTTCTTTTAAAAATAAAGCCGTTCGTTGAAATTTATGATAAATGATTTTTTATTTTTAAGTATAAATAAAATTGCTCCGGCCGAAATTTGGTTTCAAAAGGAAGTTGCTACGTGTCATAAGGCGATATCAACAATATATGGATTTCACTTTTCTCAATTGTTTTCTGTGGGGCCAGGTAAAGTCTCTGATTTATACTTATAAATTAGCAACAATTGAAGCTTTTCAGGCCAATGTTGTTAGTGTTTCTCGTTACATACAGCTAGAAATGCTTAAAAAACTGACTCAAAAGTAGACGCCCAGAATATGCTTCGTTAAGAGCAGTTACTGTAGCCATATGGCTGCGTACATTCTTAAGTGTTGACACAATCCGTAATTTGATCTTTGAAAATTAAAATTTAATTTTTTTTTTTTTTTTTTTTTTATAATTCAAACTTGCATTGGGTTTAGAAAAAATATGAATGATTAAAACTGCGTTCACAATTTGAATTACTTTTTGTTTCTTTAAATATATTTATTGATCTTTAATATTATTAAAAAAAGGAGAATGTTCGAATCTTTTATTCTAATTTTCTTTTATTATTCTAATTTTAAAGGCCAACCAGCGTTAGAAAAAATTATTTCTAATTCAAGTTGCTGCTTTGATTTTCAACTCATTTTTCTTATGTTGCAGCGATGTCTGTAGGCTTTTTAGGTTTTTAAAAAATTTATTCTACATTTCAAGATTTCTGTTTTAACCAAAGGTTGAAGGGATCATTTGTATGTTTTTTATTTTTTTCTTTGCAATGTTTTCTAGATTTGATAACTAGATTCCCTAAGCTAGTTACCTTCATTTAGTTTTGGAACTACCAAAAACAAGCAGTGCAACTGGCCTGATTTTGTTTAAAAACAAACCAAAGGCATTCTCTGGCATACATATTTCTACCTGTGGCCTGTCATTATTTTCATTAACATTTTAAATGCTTTTTGCTCAAATTTAAGAAATTTTACCCATTGTGCACTTTTCGAACTTACACATTTAACGTGTGTGGTTAAACCGAACGTTTATTTATTTTCATATACAATATATTCGAAATTGGTTATACCAACACAAAAAAATACATTGAAAAGAAAAAAGGCGAAATTTCATATAAAAAAAATTTAAAAAAGAAAAAAAAACTTACCGTTATTGTGGCATATGCTAAGTACCAAAAGAGTCATAAATATCACACCATATAATTCATTAAAAATTCGGGAGGGAGCCAGGCTTGTTAAACTATAACCTGCGGAAAACGATAATGATAATCTTGAAGATGAGAACTTGGAGCAGGAATAAGGGTCGGTGAATTTGTAACTGGTTGTTAATGTCTTGCATTTTGGCGAAGTACTACAAATAATATTGTTGCTTTTGCAGTTAGTAGCTGTTAAAAAGGATGAGGATAATGATGATGATATTTGTTTAGTTAAAATTTCCGTTGACGTTTTTTCTGCGTTTGTTAAAAGTGTAGAATTTTTGCAAACTTTTGTTGCTACACACTGGCTTTTTTCTTGTTGTTTGATTTTTGTTTTCGGTGCATATACATATGTATTTTTCAGCAATTTTTCTTGTTTTATTTGAACTTTTTTTCGTTTTTCATTATTTACAAAAGACTTTATTTTAGTTGATGTTGTTGTTGTTAACATTCTTGCATGAGAATATTTTTTTCGCGTAGTTAATAATAATTCTGGTGATAATAACAGTGACACTATGTTTTTGATTGTTAAAATTAACTTTTTTCTACTCCAACTACAATTACAAGAAGTACTACAGCAGCTACAACTACAACTACTAGTTTTACTTTTGGTTCTTTTAATGCAAGTACTGGTCGCAATTTTGTCTTGTTCTTTGCAATAAAAATGTCTTCTTGGATTATTGCAGTTTTTCTTTTTGAAATTTTTAATGTATGAATTTAAATTTGTTGTCCTTGTTTTATTTACACTATTTTTGCATTTATGACTTTTGCATGTGGTGGTAGTTGGTGCTGTTGCTCCTATTTTTGTTTTTGTTGTTGCTGTCCCTACATTGTCCACCATATCTGCAGTGATATTGTGTAAATATCCGTTATGTCTACGCTTCCTCTTCCGTCTGGAAGTTTTACGTATTTTTCTTCTTAATGTCGTTGGAGATAAACGTGAGCTGTTACTTAACGTTGCAGTAGTGGTCGTAGGAGAAGCAATAGCAAGGGTGTTTGAAGTAGATTTTAGGTTTTTTAAACTCACACTTGCAAAACAACTACTCGTTTTATTACTGCTACCATCATTATTGCTATTGCAAATATTTGTATATGTTGAGCATGTTGTTTTGTTGTTTAGTGCTGCTGTTGTCGTATTAAAAAACTTGCTTAAATATTCAAATGTCATTGTTACTGGTAGCAAAAAGAAAAAACAAATTTTAACGAAATGTATGGATGAACGTTATTACAGTTTAAATATTTTTTTATTTAGATAGTCAACATATTTATTAATGTTTTTTTATTTTATTTTATCTTTTTTTTTACTTTTTTCATTTGTTTTATGAGTGTTGGCTAATTATATCAATTGTTTGCATATGTTTTTTGGCTTGGATAATATTCGTTTATTTTATTTAAAATTTTATTGTTATTTTAATTTTATTTTACGCAAAAACATAGTTTCAACAACATCATCAGTATCATCTTAGTAGCTATGTTATTCCTTTTTGAAATATATTTATGGTTTTTTTTGCTGTTCTGAAAAGTATAATAAAGAAAAAATATGTTAATAAGGTTGCATATTTTTTGTTTTATAGTTACATATTTTTTTAGTATATTATTTGTTATAAATATAATTTTAACATTATGCAAACATAAAGAACTTTATTAAAAATATTCATTTTATTTTGATTTTTTAGAGTTTCGTACACAGAGTAGGAAATTGATTTCGCTACAATATCTGTCCGCCTGTCAGTCTTCTACATTCCCTTTATCTATGGAAATTCTATTCTATAGCTACTATAAAAACTAATTACTGACAATTAAAAGCCGTTCTGAAAGTGGCATGATGTTCACTCAAATTTTGTTATCATTATCCTAAAACTATGGACTAAAAATAAAAGGCACCCCAATAGTGGCGTAATATTTATTTATGTAGCTAAAGGTATTTTTATTTTTGGAAGCTCAAAGAATTTAAAATAAATAAAGGGTGTTCTCAAAGTGACGTAGATAAAATGTACATTGTTTTAATTTTTAAGCCGTAGTAGACAAACATTTCAAATTTACAAGAGTGTTAAAATTGAACGAAAAACAGTTTTTACCTTGAAAAGGCCATATCAATAAAAAGTTTTAACCAGGCATAGATTTAGTCACTGTATGTAGGATATAATGATTTTTGAAAATTTTTAACACGTTTTTTGTTCGATGAAAAATAAAAACTTTAAAAAGATCAGCCTTTTATATCAAATAGAATAAATAGCTACTGAATATTTGTTTATTTTTCTTGTTAATGTTTTATTGTTAAAAAATTTTTATAATTATTATTAACACTAAAGTAATAAAAGAGAAATTTATATTCGTTTAGAAAAAACACAAAGCTCTTAATTCACTAAATTGGAAAATCATTAAGCTTTTGTATATGTAAAAATGGAATTTTTATGAGTTCATAATTGCTTAGTGCAACAAGAGAATTTTATGAAAAATAAAAAAATAATTACTCGTATACACCACCTGTCTTATCTCTCATCTATCCCTTTCCTAAAGAATGTAGCACGGTTACGAAAAATAACTAAATAGGTTTTAATGCCTGAAGTGCTACTTCTCTTTTATAAAAAAAAAAAAAAAAAAAAAAAAAAAAAAACTAAATATACAAAACACTTTTATTATTTGAAAAATTTTATTTTACTTTTTATTTGAAATAGTTAAATTCGTTTTTCAAATACATATCATTATATTATTAAAATTATACATAATTCTTTCGGAAATAAAAAAAGTTTAATTTAATTTAATATGCAAAAATAATAAACAATGAAACTAAATAAAATTTATTAAATAAATAATAAATTTCTGCATCAAGCAGTGATAGAAGTTAATCATTGGAATTGAAAAAAATTTTCTACTTTTTATATTTAAATTGTGAATAAATTTTTTTGTTACTTCTTTATGCTAGAGTACAGAAAGAATTTTGAAAGGAGTTTACACTCGCATTTACCATAAGATGGCAGAGTTTTTAGTTCTTGAATATCTATTGAAACACTTTTTGTTATAATTTCAATTAAAAGAACTTGCATAAAGCAAAAGTTAGAGTAGCCTGCAGGTTTATATTGAGAGTAAAGAACCAAATACATATTTTAAAATAAATAATCATTGATTGTGGTGCGCCAACGATCTCCATCTACCGTCACGTAAACTGCTGTTTAATTTTTGAGGAAATTAAAACTAGTGGTACCACCACCGTGTAAACTGCGACAAAAGGCTAATTTTTCTGAGAGTGATAATAGTCTGAAGAGTCTGTTGTGGATTGGTTTCACTCAAAATGTTGCAAATTTTTCTAAAAACAAACCCTTTTATCCAAAATAAGTTTTAAACAATTTTGCGATAGAATAGAGGATAACGATTCATTTGTTGCTCTTATGCTTTTATTACTGCGCCAATTGGATCTGACATAGACGCAGTTCAGATTTTTGAGCAAAAAATTTAACATAGTGAACGAAAAGAGCCCCAATTGCTGAGACTGATGATGGACAGTGGTTCGAAAACGTCTTATTTTAGACAGATTTCAGTATCGCGGACAACTCAAGATACCTTAATTTTTTGTTTGGGACATTTTTTTTTCTTGATGGTTTTTATCTTATAATGCGATCATTAATAAGTGGACTACGTCAAATTTAATAACTTAAGGTCGACCAAAAATTAAAAAAAAATATTTAACCATTTTTCCCCCAAAATAAGATATTCTCAAAGAATAGTTATATTTGAAAAATCTTAACATCTGATTCTATTACATTTTAAAAAAATTATGTGCCTGAGGTACCAAATATTGTTGGCCTTCTCAGAAGGCCCCTTCACCTTACAAGCCCGAGCTTTCGTAGGTTTACTAAAAGATACCTCTGCTTTTCTTTTGTGGTATTTTATTATGATACATTAAGCGGTTCATAAGATACCGAATTTTGTCAAAAATAAAAAGTTTTAAAACCACTGTCTGATAAATCGACACACACATTCTGTCGTTATGTTAGCGTTGTTGCATCATACACAGAGCTTGTTGTGTTAGATCTACCTAATGTTCGATGAATAACTTGCTCTGTTGGAGGTTTGTGTATCTATAAAAATCACACCGACATTAAGAAGTCGGTAGAATTGATGACTGATTACCAAGTGAAAACTAGATAATATCGTAGCATTGTTCAAGCAGTCATAGTAATGTAACAGATCATACTGATCTAATACATTAAAAAGCTAGCTTGTTTTATGACAGCTCGTTTTATAATTTACCCTTTCGTAAGTTCTTTCGGGCACAAAAAATATTTTTAAATTTCATTTTAAGCCAGTTCCTTAGAAAAACATGATTCTTATTTGCATTTATTATGCACTGAACCTACTAAGAACAAAATAGAAGCTCCACTAAAAGGTTTATTGACCTTTATGTTTATTATGTTTAAGCTTTAACAAAAAACATCAAAGGATATTTTTATTTCCTTTTAACACTAAAACAATTTTTTTTTGTATATTAAAAATCACATTTATGAATAATATATTTTTGCTTAACAGCATTTACATTAAATAGTTATCTACTGCTGTACATGAACATTATTCAATTTGTACATCAAGATAGAGAATTATGACCTTAAAATTTAGCGTTCAAACGTTAAGTCATTGTCATTATTCACTATTCTTTCGAGTTGTCTTTCATTAAATACATCTGATACCAAGGCAGCACAATACGAGGGCTGCTATATATATTTCTGGCCTGGCAACACTGGCAACATTTTTAAGCATAATCGTACTCAAAACGTTTTGACGTACGACCATTATTTGTGTTTTTTACAGTGACTCGAAAAAATTAATATAGAAAAAAATGGAATTAACTCGTGAACATTTTCGTGCCATCATTTTTCACAAATTTCGACGTGGATTATCACGACAAGAGTGCATTGATGAACTTAAATCTTTGTATGGCGATGAAGCTCCATCCTATAGTACTGTGAAAAATTGGTATAATGAATTTAATCGTGGCCGAAGCTCAAAGACGAATTCCGTGAAGGTCGTCCAAAAACGGCTGTTGTGCCAGAGAACATTGATGCCGTACGTGAACTCATAATGCAAGATCGACATGCGACATACCGAGAGATAGAGACATCCTTGGACATTTCTTCCACCAGCATACATTCGATACTGCATGAACACCAGGCCGTAAAAAAGGTTTGTTCTCGTTGGATCCCGCACAATTTGAAAGTCGCTCAAAAAAAAGGATCGTGTCGATTGGTGCAAAGAAATGTTGCAAAAATACGATTGCGGTGCTTCAAAAGACGTTAATAAGATCGTCACAGGTAACGAATCATGGATCTATGCGTATCTATCCGAAACGAAACAACAATCGACCGTGTGGGTCTTCAAAGACGAGCAAATTCCAACGAAAATTGTTCGTGGAAGAAGCACTTCGAAGCAAATGGTCGCCTGTTTCTTCGGCAAAACTGGTCATGTGGCGACTGTTCCGCTTTAGCAACGTAGGACGAAGTGACCGTCCACACCACACATTGTTTGCCTGAAGTCATCAAAGAAATTCGAAAGACCAACAAGAGAAGACGAATTATTGTTCACCATGACAATGCGAGCTCTCACGCATCGGCTCAAACCAGAGCGTTTTTGACCGGCCAAAACGTCGAATTAATGGGTCATCCGCCGTACAACCCTGACCTGGCACCTAATGACTTCTTCTTGTTTCCGCACATCAAGAAAAAAATGCGTGGTCAACGATTTTCGTCGCCAGAAGAAGCTGTTGAAGTGTTCAAAAACCATGTTTTAGAGGTGTCTCAATCGGAGTGGAAAAAGTGTTTCGACAACTGGTTTGAGCGCATGTAAAAGTGTATAAATCAGGCTTGAGAATACTTTGAAAAACAATAAATCCATTTTTGATTATAAATATTCACATTTTCACTATTAGGCCAGAAATATATAGAGCAGCCCTCGTAAACCTGAAATAATCACTCATCTCTATTGTTTCTTTTTTCTAAATGAATTAAATGTAGCAACATAGAAAATGCACTTTTATTTTTATATTTTTGTATTGTGTATGAGTACCTACTTTAAGAAAGAACAATTATCTTTTATATCCAGAAAGAAGTTAGAGTTAAGTTCATTTAGTTTTATACTAAATAAACAACTTTGTTGTACAAAACAACATTGGATTAAATATAGAAAGAAGTCAGTAGAACAAATTTTTTATCATGTAAAACTCTTACTTTGGAAGGCATAACACTTCGATAATAAACATATAATTTAGTTTTCAAAACTTGTTGAATATAAAATTTCTAAAAAAAAAAACTCTTAAATTAAAATACTTTTTTCCCTATCTAATACCTTTTAGATCCTCTTTCATGTTAAATGTTTTTCTTACACTAAAGAAATAGTTCTTTTATTTTTTTTAAAACAACGAAAAAAACTACAAGTAAAATGAAAGTTACAACATCAAGAGCACTATAAAGAAAGTGAAAATAAAGAATAATGACATTTAGGATTGCGCAGCTTGCAAGAAAATACAAGTTGCTGGAGAAATTGAGAGATTCTTTATCTACAACAAAAAAAAAAAAAATATTGCACTTTGCAAAATTTGTAGACACGACAAACAACAAAAGCAATTAAAATGACTATAAACAAAAGACAATGGGAAGGTTGAAAACGTTGATAGTTATAAAAAATTATAATGACACCTTGTGTATGGTGTTGCTTTCCATTTAATTATATTGTTTTTGTAATTGTTTCTCTTGTTGTTTTAGTATCTCTTTAAGAGACATGCACTTACTTTACGTGTAGTATTTCTGGAAAACAACCATTTAGTTGTTTTGCACACACAAGGATAGTTGAAGGATTTCCTTTGATTTTAAGAAACTTATAAAATGAAAATGGTTTAAATAATATGCCTAGAAAAGTACTTTAAAAACTTAGGGGAAAATTCATAATTTGCATAATCTACCACGTGTCCTATTCTAATAACCATTAATTCTAATTTTTGTTTATTCACTACACATTAATTTAATCGCCTAAACTTAGCGAGTTGATTACACTTAGAAATTTGAATATTTGATAACATTCCTTTTTTCAAAATATTTTCAAAAATTGTCTATAATTGTTTAATTTAGATTTTGTGACTCACATACAAAGAATTGCGAGCAATGTATTGGTTACATCTTAATTTTTGAATATTCTTATTTGTTTATTAAAATTTTAATTGTCTTCCTATAAACGATTAGGCCATATTCGTCAAAATAATGTCCTCCTTAGAAACGTCCGTATTTTTAAAGAGGACATGTCACGCAATTAGTAAAATCGAATATACGAATTCATGTATATTTAATTGGACACGAATAGTTTAGTAAAAAAAATTCATTATTTTGTTCTTGTTTCTATACTGCATAAAAAAAAAATTATCAGCTGTATTGTGATTAAAATGCAATTATATTCTTAACAAATTTACAATAGTGAGAACAAAAAGTGAAATTTATATTCCCATGTGATTTGTATGTCCTTTGAAATGAAAATTGGTGTCATGGACTTTCGTGAAAAAGTTGTTTCTTTCATTAAGAACTGTTCAAAATAAATAAGCTTTCAGTGGTTGTTGAATATAATTAAGAAGAATAAGCTTGGTGAAAACTGAAACGAGTTAACAACTCATTTATCCGAAATATTGCTACTGACCCATTTCATTAAAATTCCTTTTTATATTAAATTAAACACATCTTTAGTTCCAACACTCTGCTATAACGTCTGTAAAAATTTTTAAAATTTACAGGCAATATATCTCCTTATGTTGGTTTTTACCGAGTAAAATTTCACTCTACACTGTAGTAAATGCACTTACAATAGTTCTATATTTCTAAGCAAAATTTAAACGAAGAAATCAAAGGGAAAAGTAAGAAAGGTTCGAGAAAAAAATCATATAATTTAAGGGTTATAAATATTTACAAAAAATTGATTACGTGAATGGTTCACAATTACAGCTTATGGAAAAGAAATCACATTTCGAGGGAAAAGATACGATTTCATTTGAAATTCTTTAAAGAAAAAGCAAGCTAGTAATGTGTTCCATCCTTTAATCATAAAATTTTCCCCAACCTTCGTGATTGGACACAAATGTCCGAATAAATCGCAGTGCAGTACATTTTGAAAGTAATTGGAGCCATTTATGAAACATTTGCTAATTTCTTGTAAATAACTTAAGCGGATATTTTAATTAAAACTTGAAAAAATAAATAAAACTTAGTTTGCAATCGGACGCGCCATATAACGCTCCGTTTGCTAAACTTAATTTTTTGTATTTATTAAATAAAATATGTGTTCATTATCTTTGACATAATTTAAACGACAAAAGTTGTTTGGGAATAAATAAATTAAAAAAAAAAAATATTAAACTTCAGTGAACCAGCGTTATAATGGCGAGCAAAACTTTTAATGCAAAAAAAAAATATATATATATTTTAATCTTTTTGATTTTCACACTGTTAATATATAAACACATTTTTAAAACTTTTTTTATATTCTGTGTTCACTTAGTAACACTTTTCTCTAAAACTAGATATCAAATAGAAAATTAAAAGATACGAGCTAAAAAGTTATGTGTGTTTTTTCTTTAGTTTAGCATTTTATTTTAAGTATTTTATATTTTGAAACTTTTTTGTCTAAAAATATTTAGTTTGCATACCAATATTTTTAAGGGTGATATCACGAGGGTACTTTTATACATTTTAAGCATAAAAAGATACAATTTCTAAATTATGTCTTTTTTACAATAAATTGCCTTAAAATATCATCTTATGTTTGTCGGTATATGCTAAACTGCACTTGTACGATAAGCAAAATTTTTGTATTTAAAACGTTTTCGTCTAAATAATTAGTGGCCTACAAAATTATTAGAGTGGTTACTGTAAGAAAATGTTACACGTGGCCTAATAAATTTCTAAATCGAAAACAAACAAAACTATAATAAAACCGTCTTATAAACACCATTGCAGAGAACATGTAATTTTCAGATTTTTATTATTTTGAATTTGTCTTGACTCTTATCTCTATATGACTAAGTGATCTACTTAATTACTACATAACGATTGAAGGCAGGTAGTATATATTTAACTCAGAGGTGAGTTGAAATTCTTAAGAACTAGTCTCGTTGCACTTTTTGTGCGTCATTTAGCTGTCAATTGCTAACAACAGCTTGTTTACCGTAATTGGATTATTTTGTAAATAAAGACAAAAACTTATTTACCGTAGCTTAACTATTTTCACAATAAACTATAATTTTTTTGCCGCAACCATAAATTGTTATAGAGAACAAAGTATGAATTTTGTGATCATTCTAAAACCATGCTTTTTCTCTGAATGATTTATTTTCTTTTTTTCTCCTAATTCCTACTTAGCCTTAAGAATATCCTCAACCTCAAGTGCGTTTACAGAGCAGTATAAATTTGGCGACAATTTAGTGACTTTCAGGTCTACCTATGGATTTTATCTAAAGTTTTTAATTCTACAAAATAAGAACGGTTAATATTACTGTTCCTAACATAACGCTGACAATTTCAAAATTGTCATTTCAGAGTACAAGGTAGACCTTTTACAACTTAGCGTTTGGCACGCCGTTTTCGTTATAAAAAAAAAATACAATCGATCAAACATATTTAATATTTTAATAAAATATTTTCTTTTGATTAGTATGTTACCGATATTGAAACTAGCAAGTTACCCTCGTACATTATTACTGCATTTAAAAGTTTTATATTTAATCTACGTTTGCAAGCAAAATAGAATTAAGTTTTGATATTGCAAAAAAGCCAAAAAAACAGCACACATCACTTCTTTTTATTATTATATTTCCATTTCACTGGTACATATTTTTTCTTACTAATGAAATTTGAAAAATGGTGAAAAAGATACTACAATACAAATGATAAAATTTGTTTCATTTTTTCAAAAATTTTTTCAAAAATAAACAATTTGTTTCCACTTTCAATTCGATTCCTACACTAGAAGCTTTTCATTTTTCAACATCTATTAGCTTTAAGCTATTACCGGCAACAGCAGTACAATGCAACAGTGTCATTGTTATTATAGCACAATATAACATACAAAAACTTACTAAAGTGGTAAAAACAAACACTAACACACAAGCAGCAATAATACATGCGACGCAGATAATGATCTTTTGTTACACAAAATGTATGTTCGTTTTGGTTTATTTACGGAAACTAAGTTAAAGAATAAAGTTTTATCGGAAAGGAAGGTAAAAAATAAACAAAAAATTAAACCAGAAAAGTTTTAACTTAAATGGTTTTTGCAACTGAATTGCTGAATTTTACACTTAATGAAAAATCTTGCAAACGGGACTTAGTTCGAAAATTGTAATTAATAAAATAAAAGTAATATAAAACCAATTGGTATCTTTAAAATCTTAATAATTGTTTATATATTTACATATGAAATTGCAGATATTCTAATAATGGCTGTAGCGATCTAGGAAATGTCTATATTTTGATAGTGTCGAAATGTTGCCTGTTTTCTTAAATCAGTCACACATCATTTGAAACTAAGTTTTTTTTCTTATAAAACAAGAATTGTACTTATAAATTTTTTCAATGTTTGAGTCTTTTTGAAGGGCGATAATAAAATTATGAATTGCCCATGAATCACCGGGTATAATTTTCCAAATTTATTTGCAAGCGAGAAAGTTCATAGTATCCGTTACTTTTTATTATTTAGTTAAATATTTTTAATATATATTGATATATAATTTTGCTGAAATTATTAATTGAACTGTTTGATATTTAAACAAATGAATTAATGAATTCGGTTTTAGTTCATTTAATAATTAAGCTCTTGGTTAAACACACAATTCAATAAATAAAATTTTATTTTGTAACAATACAAACATGTTTTAAAATGTTCGGAACAATATTTTCCTTTGTATGTAAAAATTTCCCTTTTATTTTTTTAATTGCTATGTTGTTGTTTATGTTCTGCCCTCTGCATTCTACCATCTAAATTTTCAAGATTATACTGGTTTATTAGGCTTTCAATTAAAAAATGTTTGCTGTTCATTAACAATCCTTCCAAAGTCATTTTGTAATACAATTTTATTTTACTGCTCGACCTGATAATCGTAAAAACATTAAACCTTTTGTGTTTTTCCTTTTTGTTTTGTAACAATTTTTGCCAAATTAATTTTTACTTCTATGATTGAGTAGTTGAAAACATAAGAGAGCAAAAATAATTAAAGGCTTATAAGCAAAAATGTTTGAGGATTTTTGAAGAGAATAGCAGAAATGTGAAATAAGCAACAAACTAAGGTAAAGAATGTTTTAAATTGCTTTCCAATTCGAATCCTTAACTATAAATTATTTTTAAACATTTTCTTACATTGTTTTCATTTCATTTTACAAAATGTGCAGGAAAAGTGAGGAAAATCTTAATTTTTGTATTTGTTTTTTTCTTTCACTGTATTGCTATAAATGACACAAAATAAAAATGGTTCACTTAAAATAAGATAAATTAAAATTATTTAGGTATAAAGTTCTTAATTCGTTTGTATAGTATTGTATTGTATTGTATTATAGTGTTGTTCTCTTCTTTATACTCCTTTTGTGCTTTGGTTTTTCCTTAGGCGTGACTATTTAGCGAGTGGTTCGAGGTTTTTTCACATCACTCAGTATCGAATGCAATTGATACTTCTCGTTCGAAATACGACTATTCTTTTCCTTATATAGGCCCTTTCTTCTTTTATATATAAGTGCCTTCAGTTACCACGATTACACAACAATTGCTTTCCTTTTATAACTGAGACTCTAGGAGTTATGGAATATTGCTCTCCGCTTATTCGCCCTCTAAACAACTTACCCGCCTTCTCTACTAATTAATAAATATTTTGCTTTATTGAGATTTAAACTTATGTTTAATAACTAGACATTCAAACACCTCACTTCATACAGTCACCATGTTTCTTGACACATGTACATAAGATAAATTTATTGTTCATTCACTGTTTAGGATTTATAAGAGGTCTTATTTATGTAACAATATCTTAAACAATGTGAAAATTTGGAAAACAAAAGCTTTGAGTTAAAAAAAATAAATCTTTCGATGCCTTCAAATTCAAGATAATCGCAACTGATTGTCCAAGACCACAGATTATTTTTTTACATTTTTGTAAGAAATTTAGACTGTAAGTATTACTGAACCTTAAATTTTTGAAAATAAACCCGGTCAAGCAGAGAATATAAATTGACGTAAAAGGCATATGACTTCAATGAGACAATAGAAAAAACCACATAACTCGCGAAATATCATAATACTATTGATTCTGGTATTCTTTTTATGATCAAAACTTTATGCGATCAGACTTCCACAAGATAATCAATTTGAATAAGAAATTAAAAGCTGAAAAGGTCACCAAAATTTTGACAGTAAAAAGATATTTTGATCTCATAAAAAAATAAACTATTTCTTTTATTCAATTTTAATTTTAAACAGAATTGTTCTCCTTTTAAATTTTTTAAATCTCTTTGTAATACTGAAATGGTTATATTTTGTACGAGCCGAATTGTTGCAGAAGAATTGTTTCAACAAAAGATTTATTATTGGGAAAACCTAATTAAATGTTAAATCGAATGCGTACAAAGAAGAAAGTAGAAGAAAAAAGTGAAAAACTTAAACAATCGCTTGGCTAAATGATAAAGCCAGGTAAAACCTGAAGCCATTAATGTTGAACATTTCAAGCAAATGTTAGATGATTTTTTTCTTCTAATTTTTCTATATGCATTTAATGAACAACGATGCTCACAAAAAACAGGTCAAGACAACTTGCAATCACATTTGTTTTTTTAATCCAAATTAAAAGAAGAAAAACTGTTACCCTGCCTTTGTTATTTAAACTTCTATTTATTGTTTCTTAATAGAAAAGAGTAAAATAAGAAGTTTATTATTGTCTGCACCATCAAGCTTTAGTTTGCCATTTTGTTACCGCTTTTAGTCAACTATTTTGTATTTTATGGGTTTTCTTAAATTCTATTGGTTGTTTTTCAGCTTGGGAGCCAGGAAGTTTTTAAGTGGGTTGTAAATTGGGTTGTAATTTTTCCTTGTACATAAATATTTCTATTTATAACTCAGCATTTATAACTAAACGATGCGAAAGAAGTGTGGAACAAATCAAATTTTTAGTTAATAATTTTTTTTGTTTATAAGAAACAGATAAAATAATTTAAAAAACATAATAAGTAACTAAAAAAAAATTAAAAATAATAGTAAGTAAAAATTAATCATATAATGACCACATAACGTGTGATTAATTGCACCATGTATTACAAATTTTAAAGCTGCTTATCAACACTATTGTATATTTTTGTGAAAAAGCAATATTTTAACACTTCCTTCCTTCTTCCTGCCAAGGTTTAGTAAAAGCTTTGTTAAATTGTAGGCTGTAATTTCCTCTTACCTTCTCGCTTTCCAATATTTTTATTTTGTTTTTTACTTTCATTAAAACTCCCAATTAAATATGGTGCAAAACTCACTAAATGAATAAAAACAAATATTTTCTTTCTTTAAATAAGCTTACAAAAGATATTAATTTCCTGTAAAACCGAAAAACTAAAACAAAAAGAGTACAGACAAAAATATTGAAGTTAACTAAATTGTTTAAGAATTGCAATGAACAATTTTTTTGATTGTTAGCGCTTATTTAAAGAAGAAAAAAAAAATACACAATATTATGTAGTTGTCAATTTATTTAATAAAAGACATGCCATTAAAAAAGGAAAAAATATACATGTATTCAATGGAAATTGACAAGAATGATGAACAACAGATGGGACAGAATAAAATTTATAAAAAAAAGGATTTGAAAACATCACACAATACAACGTGGCCAAAAGAGCATTCATGCGTTGAAACATTAGTATATATTCATGATTTTATAACCAATCAATTGCTTCCATTTTGTATTGTTTTTTAAGTACTTAGTATGATGTTTAAAAATCACTTTGGTTTTATATTGAAAAATTCTTTTTACAGTGGTTCTGTTGACAATAGGACGATGAAAATAATTCTGAGTTAAATAAAAATCTTTTTTAAAGTTTCTTGCCACCTAAACAATATCAGAACAGAACATATTGAAAAATTAAACAAAATTTTACGGTAACTTCGCACTAAGTTTACATTAATGCAAGAAACTACTAGAAAAAGTTGCCACATTTTTTCATACTAAAGGGATTAAGACGTTTTAAATCGTTCTTGAAAATAGTATGGCAGCATGTACATGCACATACTGTTTTAAACTTTGATGTTTACTTAGTTGTGCAGAGCTGGGATATTATGTGACATAAAAAAATAGTTTTGAAGTGCTACATTAATATTGTACGCAAAAAAAAAAAATAAAGAATTCAATAAATTTTGTAACAAGTTCTTGAACATAGTATAAATAACAAAAATGTTAATTTAGTTATAACTCTCATTAAAAAGCGAAAGAAGTTGAAGTATTATGTTTTTTACTGAGAGCAAAGGGAAACAAATGCATAATTTGAAAGGTTGTTTTATTAAAATGTTTAGTTTTAAATATTCTTCAAGTAATGATATATAGGAAGATTTAGCTTGTTCATGGAGCACATCATCTTTATTGGTTGCAAAAATAAAATTAATAATTTAATATAAAAGGTATAATAAGAGATTCATAAAATGCTCATGACCATGTTAGTAAAATATATTTAATAGTACTCCAACAAAATAATTAAAGTTATGAACTTAGTGATCAGATTTAATTAAAAATATGATTTGAAATTTAGACATAATGGGCTTGCTCTGGATATAATTAGTTTGCTTTAAATTAAAGAAGGTTTACTGATGCCATTCTTAAGCCCACTCCGTATGAATTTAACTACAGGTCACGGTTTTTTCATGCAGAATATTTCTTGCCAAAGTAAAACAATTAAGTTTTAATTTGCAAGAAAAAAAAACTTAAAAGATTAAATTTTGTTTAAACTTACTAGAGATTTGTATTAGAAATATTAACACAGCATTTTTTCCCACCTTGTAAACTTTTAATTAGAAAATAATATTGTTTGTAACTTTAAAAATAACTCATTGGAAATAAAGAAATTTTTAATCAGTTCCAAGAAAAATGAAATTCTCTTTTATTTATTAAGAAAACTGCATATTTAGAAAATTTTCTTAAGTTCAATTATAATGACAGATAAAACGTAAAAGCCAATTAAAATTATTTTTCTAAAAACACACTATAAAATATACAACACAACACAATAAAAATAATGGTTTCTCAGAGTTGTAACAATCATGAAAAAACATATAATTTAAACTTAAAAGCAATATTATTTCTTGCAACATTGATTATTATGTTTCCACAATAATAATATATAATAACTGAAAAAAGTACTGCTTGAAGGGAATAATTTTTCGCATATATACTTAGAGTTCTCAAATTATAATACTATAATATATCGACATATGGTAAAAAAGGTTTTTTTATACACTAGGGATTATGATAAAATGCCAAGAGTCTCGACAATAAATATATAAATCGCAAAAAAACTACCTGCGCTAAAACGAAAACATAATGCAACAAATAATGTTAGAAATTTCCATGGTTCTTGAAAAACAGCCATAACTGAAATAAGTGCACATACATATAGCGCTGGAATTTAGATGGACAGCAGCTTCTTTACAAAGACTATGTTCACGTGCTTGCCTAACACGGTGCATCAAAATGTCTAAAGACATTTAAATATGCTTCTATAACGTATAAAACAAATAGAGTTTTAAATAGTTTATTCACAGAACATGAAATGTTTCAATCGTTTTGTAAATAAACAGTTTTTATTAATCAACTTTGTCAAGTTCTTAAGTTATAAAATCGCTTTTAATAACCAAAAGTCTAGACACTTTTATAAAATAAATCTTCCCAAAAGTACATAATACTTCTGTTTAACAGAATTAAATTCTTTAATTATATAAACTTATTTAGGCATCATGTAATCAAGTATATGCGTCATTGTTTTAGGCGTTTCACTTGTTTCTCGAAATAAAAAAATAAAATTATAGCAATAAATTTTTGTAAATACTGGCAACAATCATTATCAGATTAAATGTAAATAGTCACTATAGCATCACTATAAGTAATTAGTATTGTAATAGCAGGCTGTAATACTATTAAAGTAAAATTTTCTCTCTTTAATTGAGAAAGAAAAGTCTTTTTGAATATGTCGTACAAGGTAGGACAAAATATATGTTTAAATGTAAAAATGTCATAATTTGTGATTTCTTTATTTTAAGTTTTAAGGTTCCTGATTTGTCGCCGTAAGGGCTAGACTTAAAATGATTCAAATTTAAAATTGAAATCTAAGAGACCAATTTTTACATTTGAAATTAATTTGTCCGGGGCCAAATTAATTAATTAATTACTAGCAGAAAGTCATTAGATGCTTATCTATTCTCAAACGCAGAACCCTACTACTGATTCTAACGATTTATGCATTCTGATTCAGTGTTCACATTTGAAAAGAATCTCTCGATTAGAATTTGATTAATATTCAACTGTATCGCTTGCATTTGTCCGGGTCCATGATACGTAAGTATTTATCATGTTCCCTAAGCCATTGCTATCAGAAAGTTATGAGATATTTATCTATCTTTCGACGCCGAACACTACTACTGAGTTAAATCATTTATGCATTTTGATTCGGTGTTCCAGAGAACTCAACTCTATACATATTTATCGACAAAATATTAACTGCAGTTAAATCCTAAAATATTCATACAAGATAATATGTAATCGACCCCTAGTTGTCCGCATGACTGTGCTGCAGAGATCAACATTTAGTCCAGCCTTAAAAAAAAACACTTTACCAGAAAAAGCAAAAAAATTTTGTTTATTTAAATTAGATTTTGCGTAATCTTAATGTACTTGCCCATTATAAGTTTAAAAACGAGATTATTTTTTTGTTCAAGCACATTTAGCAGAGCCACTTTGTGGCAGAATTGACAGATTTTTTTCTCTCCGAAATTACCAAAATATATTTAAGAAACCGCAAGATAGTTTCGTTTTTGTTAGTTTGGGTCACAAATATTTTTTTTAAATAGTTACAATTTGCCAAAAGCATAAAAATGTCAAGTTATATATTCATGAATGTATAGATGAATATGTGAGAAAACTGCCTTACATCAGTTTAAGATAGCTTCTAAACACTATTCCTAACTATTATTACTAAAAATTTAAAACGTTACCTACAAATACTTAACACATCTTCTTAATCTTAGTTTTAGCTTTTTTAACTAGAACCGATTTTCGCCCCCCTCTCTTACTTAGAGAGCTCCAGTAACTTTAAAATAAAAACGGTTTTTTTATATACCAAGTCCTAAAATGGGTACATCGCTTTTTTTATTTAATAATTCAAAATAACCACAGTCAGCATATAAAAGAAATTATTTTTACAATAAAGACATGCAGGTTAAGTATCGAGAAAAAGGATACTGCAAAATATTCTTAAGATAAGAGTATTTTTATCGACATTTGCTAAGATAAATTTATTATTTCCCATTATGTAATTCATAAAAGTATTTGACAAAAAACACGATACAAAAACGAATATTAACTACCAAAGACATCGTTTTATTAAACGCTTACTTAACTTGAATGAAAATTACAAAAAGTAACAGAGACATGCGATTCCAGTATATCTAAGTGAAAGACCTTTCCTCTTGATTATAAAATTAATAGTATAGTAATATATTAAACTATTTATATTGACATTCATTTTATGTTGTTACTTTTGTCATTCCTTTTATAAAAAACTAATTAATATAAGTTATTTAATAAACTTTTCAGCAGAATTAATTTCATTGAGAAAAATATGATTTTAAGTTCAAATTTCCACATATGCATTTTAAATAATTTTATTAAAACTTTTAAATAAATTTCATACCTGGTATTTCATACAAGATTTGTATCATTATTTGTCAAGTAAGAATTAAAATTTTAATGTTTATTTACTAAAATTTACAAATTTTTGCTTGTAAAGAAAACGCTTTGATTTGCAATATTTAATCCAGTCTTTATTACAATTTTCAATTACGTTTAGTAGTCACTCGTTTGTTTCTGAATAATAACACGATCTACATGAGGTATTACATAAAATATTGTAATAAATTATTTCTTAATCAAAAAATAAAAAATAAAAATAATTTATTTACGGATGTACTCATAAGTATTACATTTTAACATTAATTCGCAAGTATTTGGGTGCTGATTAATTGAGAATGAAGCAACAGCTTTGACACTGGGTTAAATAAAGTCATTTTATATTTCAAGGTTTACATGAGTATGCATTCTAATTACAAAATGCTGTCTTGCAATAAATCAATGGAAAAGGAACTTATCCAGATCTGCTTTAGCATTCCCAATGTATTCAAGCGACCTAACATTTAGCAGAGTTGTTTTGAAATAACCAGTCCTATATCTTCTATAAAGTATTATTCGCCCATTGGTCTGTCTGTTTTGAAATCCATTTGATTTAATTTTTTATTTAGTGTAGTATTTGAGAGAATGTGTGTAAATATAAATACGTTAAGTTAAATGAATTTTCCCTCCAATACATGCAGTTCAAATCGATAAGTTGGGCCTATCCAAAAAATATGATTACAGCGACAAAGCTTTTCAATTTGAAGGAATGAAACTTATTTAAAAAGAAAGGGGATAAACTTTATACAGAGTTTACTCGAATTTAATGTGAGAAACTTTTTTTAAGACGCTGAAAACTGACTTAGTGCCACTTTCTAATATTCAATGATTTAATTCTGTAAGAAATTTTGTTACTGTGTTGTTTGAGACAACTAAACATATACCAACTGCAAGTAAGCAACACAACACAGGTTAACTGTCAGGGTATAAAATGCAACCGCTAAGAAAAACTATTTAAACCATCACCAAATTATCAGAAGACAGCAAGTTTAAGAAAATAAATTGACAGTATTTTTTAGATTCAAAGAAAATTTGAAAGCTTTGAAAGCAATATTTTCAAAGATCTGCATATTCTAAAGGTTTTGTTTAGTTTCAAGATAAAATTCTGTAAAATATTTAATTGAAGCAGTTATTTGTTTAATTTAAAATTAATCTTATGCGTTCTAAATTAAATATAAATTGATTCAAGTAATTATTTAATTAGAATATATTGCATTAAAATTAAACTAAATATAAAATTAAGTCAATTAAAAATTTAATTATAATTTCGAAATAATTAAATCTTTATTGGTTGCAAAAATTTTTATAAATATACGACGACAAAGTAAAAGCATAGTGATTTTAGATTCATTGGCAAATAGCTTATATATTTGCCCAACCCTTTATAAACAACTACACGTGCTTTAATAACAAATCGAATGCAATTTTATTTTTCCATGTTAATGAAGCAAAATCTGAAAACATATTAGGTTACGTTACATTCGTTCGTTCGTTATTTAGGAAAATTCGTTATAATGATGCTTCAACATATTTTAATGTTGTTTGCTTAAGAGCTTTTTGTTATAAAGTCTTCTACACCGAACTGACTTATTGTTGTGTTAACACATTGTTGACCGGTCACGAGTTAATTCGTATTTTTATGGCCGAACGTTGCTGACCGGCCACGAGTAAACTCGTAATGCAATGTGATTGTTATACTGCTCCTGCGAAAAAGAAATATTAAAAGTTTAATAAAGTTATTAAAGTTTATTTTTATAGTTTTACTTCCACATCCAATTACGAAATAATAGCCGGTGACATGAGATAAATTTTCAGTAAAATTGCCGGTTAACAATGTGTTCACTGTAATCAAATTTGGTTTTTTTAAAGAACAAAAGTATTTAGATAGTAAAGAAGTAAAAAGAAAATAGCAGAACTAAATATTATGATGTAACAACAACTATATCCTTTTATTTACAGTGTAAATGTGTTAAATCATAAAAAGCAGAGATTTTATCTGAATTAAATGTTTAACTTTAAAGTGACCTCTTTAGCAATCATTCTTCAGTTGAGCTTATTTTTTGTACTAATTCACTACTAATTCACTTTTTTAGCTCTCTGCCACCCCAATATTTGTTATTATTATTAGATTTGCATGTGGCGAAGGTGAAGATTCGTTGCAGACGAATAAAGCAGTTTTAATTGTTTCTACTAAACTGGTTCATGTAAGAGATTTCTGAATTGCATTCAGAAAACTTTGTTTTTGAGTAGTTTATTTATAACAGCAACAAAAAAAAAAAAAAAAAAAAAAATTATTATTTACGATTTACATATTAGCTTTTGCTAGCTGTTTCATCTCATTCTTAGGAGTCTGAACTTAAAACCTCAATTAATGGTATATTTTAAACTTACTCTTATGACGCAGAGGTTTCGTAATGGAATATTGGTATGCAAACTCATCTGTTGTGAACCAAGAAATTTCAACACTTTACTAAATTTATAAATTACAAATTATAAGGAGTGTTACTTGAGTCATAATAAAGTCGGAGCACACTTTATTATGACTCAAATAACACTCCTTATAATTTGTAATTTATAAATTTAGTGAAGTGTTGAAATTTCTTGGTTCACAACAGATGAGTTTGCATACCAATATTCCATTACACATTATGAATGTCATTCTGTTTCATTTCGTAAGTTATTTAAGGGAGTGCTAAGAAAAAGCATTTGGTATTTGGTTCCTTTTATGAAAATTTTTTTTGAAGTACTTAGTATAATCGATATACGTATGATTTATTTAATTTTTATAGTTGCTCATACAACATTATGAAACATACTATTAAGTCATTAATATTCATACAAAATAAATGCATAATGCAACTTCTGATCTCTTGCTACTACATTTATTCCTCTATACATTTTAGTAACACCAAAGAAGGAAAAGAAAGGTGTTGGTGTGAAATGTGCAACATCAAAGTATACTTCAAATTAAAAGCAACAACTACCAATAATTTTAAACAATTTATCATTTGCAAGAACATAAAACGCATAATTGCAACCTTATGAACAATAATAAATTATAATAAAATATTCATCTAACCAACCAACTATTTTTGCATTTAGTTATGCATCTAAACATTCACCCATCATTCCATTTTCTATAGAGCATAATATAAGTAATTCAGTGGTAAAATGAATGGAGAAAGTAATAACAACCAACCAGTATTATATGTAGGAACGGCATTTTTAATATTTTTTTTTACTGATAATGAAGTTCATTGGAAAATATTGTATCAAGAGGTTTTTTTTTTCTATTAAAAATACATACGCATTTATTATAAAACAACCTGTTTCTTTTTGAAGTTTTAAATTTTAACCGAAATATAAAGACTTTGTTGTATTTAAAACTTCTTAATTCTTATTATGCTTAAAAATAAAAAAAAATAATAAAACAGCCAAATATTTACTATGCAAATTTACCAGAAAAAATAACAATATTTTTACACATCAACTCCCAATTAAAAGTTTCAAAATAACAACAGTGTTAATGTACAAGCTGAGCGTTAACATAACACAATCTCTCAACATATGATAAACGAACTACCAACTTCCAGAAACTTATTAATGTTAAACTGAAGACGGTGAAAGAAGTAAGACTTTATAAATCTCACTGGGTTAAAAAAAAAATCTGAAAAAGTTAAAATGATAAAAAAGTTAAAAATTAACGATAGATGTTATTTATTATACTGTAAAATAAGAAATAAAAATTATTAAATTATGTGTGCACTATACGTAACAAAATTAACGTTTTAAGCATATTTATTTTTATAAAAAAAAAAATATATATATATAAAAATGTTTCTTGTTAGAAAAAGCCTTTGTACGAAAAATATAAAAAATGTTAAGTTGCTTTTTAAAGTTTTTTTTTTTTTTTTTTTTTTTTTTTTAAGATAATAACCGTGCCTGATTTCAGATAATCAGATTTGTAAGAATAAGTAAATTTCGGTTTAAGGTATAGAGAAAGTTTAAAAAAAAAATTATTTCTTAAGCCAAATAAAAAGAAGGCAGACTCTGAATATCTTGTTTTTCTCGGATGACCACTACTCAATCAATGATTTATGCTAAAACCAGAATATAACGTTATGGGCAAAAAAATAGAAGGAGAAGTGTTTATGGACAACCGATTTGAATATTCCAACATTTAAAGAAAAGATGATTCCACAAAACTGTTTAGCTAAAAAACGAATTTTTTCTGTAATCCATAGAGAGAACACTATGCCAATTGACTTCAAGTGGTTGAGCTCTTAATGAAAAGCGGGATGAGTTCCCTTATCTCATTGTACTATCCATAAAGTAGCGAAACACAACCCACATTTATTAAAGTTCGACTATGAGCCTCTTCTTTATTTCCTGTAGTGATCGAGTAACTCTAAAACAGACCTTGGAATACCGACCCATTCATCAGAGTTTTGTTTAAATTTTGTAAAGTTATTATCCAAATTTCTCTCATAAGCTATAGCTAGTAATTCGACTATAACTCACATATTTCATGATCTTAAATTAATATTTATAATTTAACATCAACAAAATGCCATGATAAGAAAGAGAAATCAAAAATAGCAAGATTGATCAACAGAACATGAGAATTAATAAAAAATAATAAAAATTGTGATTATTTCATACCAAAAAGTGAAACAGATGAGAAATATCAAATTATATGACAGCTATTTAATCAATTAGGTATGTTTGTATAAGATGCCATTTTCAATTAAAGCATTTTGGTTACTTAAATTTTACATTCCAAATATAAAATATGAATATTCATCATACATGAGATTTATAAATGAAAGTGCATACAAATTGAACGAAAACACGTACGTGTTAGATTTTAAGGCGTGTGTGTTTGTTTATAATCACGATGATTTTTTATTGTTGGTGTCTAATGGTTGATGTTGTAAAATTATACTCCATAGAATTTAACACAGTTAAACTGAAGCTTTATCATCTAAACATTCAAATTCTACAACGAATTACCATGTTTTCATACGTTAGTATTGAGATCAAAAAATATTCATCCGCAGCAACAAGAAACCAACATTTAAACTATTATAAAAAAAAAAAACAATTTGTCAAATTATATTTTTATTAAACAAAATTGTTTTAACTAAAGAAATAAGCAAATTCTATGAAAATTGTACTTGTGGTAAAGAGCTTTAAAAACCCAGAGTAAAGAAATTAAATTGGCACAGAACCTTTAATAGAATGCAAAACTACTTATAACTTGTTGAAAGAATATTATAACTGAATAAATAAAATCTAACTTCTAGATAAAACACTTTATTTGCTCTTGGAATTTCTTATAATTTCTCCGCAGTTTTTCTTTCTATTTTTGCGGAGTGTATTTTCTGGAAAAGAAAAAGATCAGTCATATCATAAATAACTTTACTGAAAAAATTTTTCTTAAAACTCCTATTATCAATTTTGTTTTTTTTTCTTCCCTTATAACTTATGATACCATAAATGTTTGCACTTTCCGCAGCCAATTAAAGTGTTTAGAGAAAAAACTTGCACGGAACTTTTATTTAAGATTAAAGAGAATATTTTTGTTTGTAAAAGCAAAGCAATAAATTGTGTTGGTCTAAAGACAAAAGATATAAATAAATTTATAGTTAAATTTATATTGCTGGTCTTTCATGATCTGCCTGAAAACATAAGCAGTGTTTTTTTTTTGTTTGTTTTGAAGTAATTCTTAAAAAAATTAATTTATTATTTGATCTATTATATATCCGAACATTCTTTAACATGGTATAGATCGTTGCGTCAAGGAAGTGATAAAGTTTGAGTATAATGGAATTTATTTTTCCAATCTGTGCTTTCCAAATGAATTTTGTCTGGTATCGAGTCATCCTAAAAATATGCAGGTCAGGAAGGGAAGAAAGCCTTGCAGGTACTGTACGGGACAGCTGCGCTAGTAAGTTTGAGAATACCTATCATTTGAGCATGATCTTTAAATTGTCCGCATCTAAGTCGCCCAATTGCATCACCGTGGGTCACCTCACGAAATCATTCCACCACTGTAAATTTGGAGTTGATTCTTGGGACTTTTAACGCCTTGTGTTTATCGAAGTTATTTTTTGCAAAATGGTTACTTCTTGCAAAAACATTTTTTTTCGCTCATCTACACAAACTCTCTAGCAACGACATCAAAAGATATTCTAGTCTACTCATATTTAAGCCTACCTTGCACGCAAAATCGCACAAAAGATGACATATTACCTATTTTTCATCTAAACAGCTCTTGAAGTTTTCAAAACCTGATACTGAAATATTTCACTAATTCCAAAATGACTTTTTATTTTTTCTTCAACGAGAGATTTTAGAGATTGTTTTTGTAAAGAAAAATTTTGTACGAAAATTGAGTTAGAGTTAGAAAATCCAAAACAAGTGTAAATTTTGAGGATTTTTTTTAGCAAAGCAAAATCTTATACAAATTTTATAAATAGCTGCAATTAACAAAACTATTTCAAAAAATGTCACCTATCAAATAAATATAATAATATAATTTCCTCTAAATATTTTTCAAATTTATAAATTATATAAGAAGTCTCTAATTTTATTCTTTGATAACTAAGGGTAATTTAAATAATTGCTTACTTAATGCTTATTGTTTCAATTACAATTTTTATGGAAACCACTGTTCATTAAAAGGTTTAATAATTCTCCTGATTGCAAAATGTGTTCATTGTTGATTTTATTTTTTCCACTTCAATAATAAATGCGTGTCAATATCAGCACATGAGGGACTCATTAAAATATCTAAACATGCGACATGCATTTGTTATAAAATACGGAAGAAACAGACGAATTACAAAAATTAAAACTTTTGTCTGAAAAATATATTATAATTTGTATTTAACGTTACCTAGATAATTAGATGTTCTAGATTTAGCGAGTGTTTATTCAGTTGAATAATACCTGAGCAAACATTGTGCCACAATTTTAGGTGGGAGAAATAAAAGAGCAGTTTTTTTTTTAATTTGTTTAGGAATTTTGTTGCTTAGTTATATATTATTATATCGTAGTTTAATATTAATAAACAGTTTTCCAACAAGAAATTTTTTTCAATTGTAACAAAACCAACAACAACACATTGTTGACGTTTTGGTTTTTTTTTGTTTTTGCATATTTGTAGTAGATGCATTGGCAGTTGTTAAAATTAAATTAATTTCGCAAAAAAAAAATCGCATTAAAATACTTAAAACTCACTGTAAAAGTTCTTTCAGGAATATTTTTCTGGTTTTCTGAAAAATTAATTTTTTCGGACGTAGAATATTTTCACTTGCTTCTTGCTTCAAGAAGCCCTTTAATGGTCAATGTGTCACTGTATATTGACTATGCGGCCTAAAAGCTTAATTTTGCCATTTTTCGATGATAAGGCTGGAAATACGGTCACTTAGATAAAAAGAACTGACATTTGCAAGCGTGATCGTGGTAAAAATTTGCCAGATTTTTCCTTCCTAACTGCTTCATTTTTTCTTTGTAATACAATAAAAATTTGAATTATATTATTTCAGTTTTATTATTCTTAAGAAAACAAAGTTCTTGTTTAAAAACCCGATATTTAGCGCTTAAATTCCCAAATGAAATAAATAGTTCTAATTTTTATATTTACAGTGGCCAAAATAAAATACACAGTTTTTAGGGGACCAAAATCCGATTTCTATGTGAATACGCCAAAATCTAAAAAGGAAAAAACCATCCTTATGATCAATGGATTTTTGCTGTTTTTAGGATTTTCGGTTTCTCAGATATTCGGGATACCCACTCAGAATAAATAATAAATGCTTAAGCATTTAACAAAAGCAAATTAATTTTCCAAGTGCGCGTTGGATTCGCACACATTATATGGGCCACCCCTAGAATTTCAATTTTATTTTCTAAGGCTTGTAACAGTGGAAATTGTAATACTTATTTTGAGTAAATATAAAATAAAACCCTGTGAAAAGTAGGTAATTATTGGATTACCTTTTAATTTTAATTTTTATACTTGCTTCTATAGTGAAGTACCAATACATGCTCTCTACAAATTTATACTCTCGACCTATTACGTTTAAAACATAAAGTCGTTAATAAGAAAATCACATTACTAACAGGACACCCTTCATTAAATTTAATTTACAAAAATGCAAATTATGAATAGAAACTTTAAAATTTTGGTTAAATTTGTAACCAATAATAAACAGCTATTTAAAAAGAAGTAACTTCTATATTGATAGATATTTCCATAGATATTTGGTAAACTTTTAAAAAACACACTAAAGGGAAATTTTCCTAATTTAATATGTAATTTATATATATATATATATATATATATATATATATATATATATATATATATATATATATATATATATATATATATATATATATAAATTACATATTAAATTAGGAAAATTTCCCTTTAGTGTGTTTTTTAAAAGTTTACCAAATATCTATGGAAATATCTATCAATATAGAAGTTACTATATATATATATCTGTTTGCTTGAGTGTTTAGTGAAAGTTACTGATTTAAACTTTATAATTTTTCGTATGAAAAAAAGTTAATTTTTAGCTCTTTATAATTTTCGACTTTTGAATAATAATAGCAAATTAAAATTTTTGTGGGACTTAAATATTACCAGAGAAGTAAAACCACTATTTTTTAAAACTCTGAAAAAGAGGCAAAGTTTAGTGTTTCTGCCAATGAGTCAGTTTTTTAAGGTCCTCATGTGTCTAAAGGGTAAAAGTGTTACCCTAGTAAAACCGCTTAAATGTTCATTGGTGTGGGAAAGCCCTCTCTACCTCTTAAATCGTAATAATTACAAACTTGAAATTTTGACAAAAAATGTATTCCAAAAACAAATAGAAAGATAAAGTTAATAATTATGGAAGTCTTCACTTAGGCCCGTTATTATAATTGGCCATCCTTTAAAATATTGGATTGAAAAGTGACCATACATTATGAAACCTTCATTTGTTATTTTTTTATCCATTAAATATTCTTATCATTATTAATAATAAAGCTAATAAAAAAGAAAGTTTTAATAATGCAAAACTATTTCTCGGGTAGACAAAATCTTACTTTTAACTAACCGAAAACTGTAACAACTGCCAGTAAAATATATGGGTCTTTTAAATAACTTTTACTAAAATAAGCCGGTCTAAGAAATGAACTAAAAAATACCTTGTTCTGACTAAATATTTACTTATCTCTTGCGCCGTAAACAGCTCCTATTAAATTTTACTCTGTACCAACTTCGGCACTGTTTCGAAAAGCCAAACAAATTCTTGGATTATTTTTCCAAATGTGATGGTACTTTTTTAGCTTGACAGAACTTACGAAAGGATAACTGAAAAACGAACTGCCATAATGTGTTCATTTTTTTACATTAATTATGAGCATAATGTGGGCAACTTAGAAGCGTAAATTTGTATGCAGCAGAGAGACAGATTTTATGCTTTACAGTTTAGATAACAAAAGTGTCCATATGGAGTGACAATAGACTCTGCAGACATCATTTCTTTATCTACTGTATGACGCGTTTTCTTTAAATATGAAATAAGGACCAATCAAGAAGCTTTCTAACCGGGTCTAAAATTTTTTGGCATATTGTTTAAGATAATTTTGAAACTAATAAAACTTTAAATTTTTTTTGTGCTATTTTCCCGATAATGATGATGGGAGGTGAAAGCACGTCTCGACGGCCATTTCGCTACCGCTCACTTAGCTCTTCAAGAAACTTCCCACAATTATTTTAATAAACTAAAGATTTTTGTCTAAACAATAAAGTAAAGACAAAAACCAATGTTCAAGCAAAAACAACAATAATCAACTTTGATTTTACTTTTCTTTATCCACTGTATACGGCTTAATTTTTTCAGCTCCTTTTATACAGAAATTAAAAGTTTAATTAATTTAACTTAATATTCCCGTATTTTAATTTTTAATTATAACTTTGAAACGTGGAAAAATACTTGATTCTGCGGTTGTCCGACGATTATTAGCCTTTTGATGTTCGAAAAAATTATTATGAAAAATGGCAAATTAAAATTATTATTTTGACTGCTTGCTAAATACGTCACTAACAGAAAATATGTATACTTATTACAAACTTGAGATATTTTCTTTATATTTTATACGATCAAGATTTCAGACTCGATATATTTTCTTCAATTTAGGAATATTTTTTTTAAAACTTTGCTTACATTTTTAGTGACACCAAAAACCCTTCTGTTGGTTTTTGTTAGCTTCAACTGTCATATTTTTCCATGCAAACTAAATGTAAGTTTTGTTATAGTAAACAGAACACATCTGTGTTAAAGCGTTTGGTAGCACAAACTGTAGGCGCTTCAAGAATTTAGACTTTGAAGAATAAAATTTTTGGTTACCAGTATTTTACACCAACTTTATTTCCTACATTTAATATCTTTTATTTCGTTTTTCAACCACGTACGACTATAAGGATTTACGATATTATAACTGAAATACATAAATGAAACTCAACACTAAATCAAATATTAACACAACAAAAAAATTTTTTATTTTATCGGCTTAAAATATAAAACCGGAAACTTTTGCTATCCAACAAAAATAAAACTTAAACGCTGTATAAAGCAACCATGGAAAATAAATACAAAATAAACATTTGTTAAATTCGTAACTTTACACCAAATTTACGACCAGAAACAAACAAACATATTTTAAATTTATATTATTTTCGGCATAAAATAAATATGCTGTTTATTTTTATAGTCGTATATGGGATACCTGGTAAAATAAAACAAAGTATAAAGCTTTTGCAATTATAAATAGAAAATAAGAAAATCAATAAGGAAAGAAGAAAATTTTATACAAGAAATTATTTTTCACATTTCAGCGTAATAAAGCACACACGTCAAATTTTATGGGAAACGTGAAATTTTAAATTGACAACAACGAAAATTATTTGTTTTTTTTTTTTTAACAATTTACATACTGTAAATTATAAATCAACTTTTAGTGGGAGTTATTCTTATTGAAAATAGTATTAAAATAAATAGATTTTAAAATATATATTATTTATAGCGTTCCATGGAATCATGATTGTTTATTAAATATTGTAAAACACTTTCATTCTGAATGATGATATTAATATAAAAATAAAAGCCAAACAGTGTTGTGCAAAACATGAGCAACAGAAAAAATTCACATGGGTTAGATTTTTTAAATGTAGTGAATTTATTAAACAGATGAGAATTATTATGCAAAAGACAAAAAAAAAAAAATTGAAAATTTGAATAAAAAAAAAGTTAATATATATTAATATACTAAAATTTAAATATTAAGCCTAAAAAGGACTTTACGTGTTTTTGTCCCATATATTTTTATATAAATTAAAACATAATGTGCAGGATTTTTGGAACTTATGTTCACAAGAAAAGAAAGTGAAAAAAAAATGATATCAGTTTGTTGTTTTAATGCGGACGTACCAAATAAAAATTGAAGGTGTGATCAGATTTAACAAATATTTAACCAAAACAGGCTAACCAATATATTTACAAATGTTTCCGGATTCTGGATAACTAGGCATTTTTGTGGAATTTTTCTAAGGAAAACAGGAAAAATTGGACACCAGTAGAATACAACTTTTTCTGAATTGATACAGCCGTCATCAGAATTCTTCGCATATATCTACCTAAATTTGTTTACATCGAAAACCTTATCAATTTAACCAACATACCTTGTAACTTAGAATACGAAGAATTTTTTATTTCATTTCGGTATTAAGGGGACTTTTCGATGTCCAAAATGTCAAAAATTACCCATTTTTTTGGACTTTTAAAGGGGAAAAAATTGTAATATTTTACGTTTTATAGTCGCGATAAGATAAATAAAACTATTCAAATTTCTGGTTTTAATAGGTTTTTAGGTATTTTGTCGACAGCTAAAATTTCACTACTTTCTTAAGATTACAAATTATATTTTCAAACACAAAAAAATTTGCCTAAAAAAAAAGTAATCGTATCCATCTAGATCATCAAAAAAATTTTTTTGTTAGGCGCTAAAGCTGTGCTACGCCAAACAATTATATAAACTTTTTGTACCACTAAAATTTGTTTTTAGACATGATCACTTAGAATAACTGCCGAAAATTTACAGCACGTATATTGGAATTTATTTTGCATTAATTTACTCTATTCTTTTTTTTCAATAGATTTTTGTTAATATTTAAATTATTGGAGTCTTTAACCTAATTTAAATTATAAAATATTTTCTTTTGGTGTATTAGAAATAAATTTATTAATAAATGGAAGTATAAATAAACTCGTATTTGAAGTTTCTACGCATCATTATAACACCCCTACCAACTTTATGTTTGCAGTGTCATTTCTACAGGAAGAATAATTAAGGTATTCAAAAGAACAAACTTTTATAATAAAATTGGAATTCCATGAAAAATGATCCTAAAATATTTATGTAAATTGAAAATCAATTTTTAATTACATTTTCTTATGCTAACACTACAAAACAAAAGTTTTTTTACTCGTACACATAAACATATTATCTTATGTAAGAGAGACGAAGAATGATGAGCTCGCATAGTTATGACATTTCGTTAGCATATGTGATTTGGGTTCAGATAAACAGTTCATTAAAATTAAAAAAGATTAAAATTGATTAAAAAAGACGCAAACATTAGAAACACATCTTTCAGAAATTGTTCCTTTCTCTTAAGTAAAAGCTTCATAGGAAAGGGAAGTAAAATTTACTGTAGTTACTGATCATTTGTTATATAAATCTCGCCTACAAAATTATTTTTTATATTTTGCATTTTTTTTAATTAATTTAACTCTGTAAAGTTATGAAAAATATATTCTGCTTACCTTCTTTTTTTTCAAAATATTTCTTAGCAAAAAAAGTATTTAAACATTTTCTAAAGAAAATATGAAAAATTAGGCACCAACAGAGTGCAGTGGAGAATTTTCTGGTTCACTAGCATTTAAAGGTTCTTTTAACTGTAAATATCACATAATTATTCAAATTATTTAGAAATTGTTGCTTTCTTTAGTAAACGTCAGATATAAGTATTTGGTCTTGCCTTTTGCCAATCATCTAGTTAGACACAAATGCAATTTTATTTATTTTCCTTGATACTTTATTCTTTACTATATTGCAAATATTGTTCCAGTATTACAAAGGTCCAGTGAGCGAGCTGTGCCTTTCTTTCCTTATGATTTATAAAATATATTTTTTGTTTGTTTTTTAAATCAGTGATAAAGGATAAAACTTTTAGACCAATACAGGGGAAAAATCTTGCGATCATGATGATCAGTATCAGCCCACCGTAAATTATTTCAAGCGGTTCAAATCCGGGGTCATATAATAAACTTTTGTTTGTAATCTGTAAAATTTTGTACGGCGATTTTAAATTTTTATATTTTTTTTCGAAAATGTATCTCTTAATTTGTTTACTTTAATTACGTCTTATGTGTGCGTTAGGAGCTGGAATGTACCCAACTTACTGCTGAAAGAAAGTAAAACTAAGGTGGTTTGTTTGTTTCGTTGTTGGTTTTTTTTAGCTTAACATTTTTGTTTAGGGATCAAAACTAAATCTTACGTTAGTTGTAAAGTTTCGGATTTAAAAAATGTTATTGGCTTTCCTAAAAATTCACATAAAGAATTCATGATAGTATGTCTTAAGCCTCCAGCCAAAGACGTAGAGATACCAGATTATTTAAGCAGCAAATAATTACATTTTCATTATAAATAATTATAGGTTTTTTGCATTAAATTTTTCACTTAAATTTTTATATATTACGATTCTTTAAAATACATATACGAAGTAGGAGAAAAAAAATTATATAAAGTATTAAAATAAGCAAAATACAAAGTTATTCAAAGGAGTGCAAGGGTTTGGGTATTTAAATAAAATAAAAATGCGATTAAAATGTTATTGTTTTTACGTAAAGTACAGAACACAATGTACATAATTGACTTTAAATGTAATTGCGGTAAAATACAGTGGGACAGATTAAAAAATAAAAAGTAATAAAATAAGTTTAAAATTTAAATTTTAAAATTTTTCTTTTTGTATTTTAAAGTATCTCTGCAAGTGGAATTTAGAAAAAAAACAAGCTGCGTAAGTGCTCATGTGACCGATAACAGTTACTTTGAATTTCATCTGACTAAGGTAAGAAATTATTACAAATGAAGCCATACGATCTTATCAGCAACAATAAATATAATAATAGTTTCGGTCAGCTTTTAATTACATGGTAATTGAAAATCACAAATAAATACCGAATGCATCAATATATATGCTATAAAGCACTGTTGGAAATATTCAATCTAATAATTCTCACTAAAATTTACTTGTTGTTATTTATTTACAGAAACATAAGCTGGCTAACTTTATTTCACATAATAATATTTTTATTTTGAATAATTTTGTCTGTCTACAATAAATATTCATACAGAACATATCTGAATTGTTTTATTTTAAATACATTTAAATTATTTTCTTCAAAAAAAAAAAAAACAATTTGATTAAATTGTTTTTTGTTAAACAAATATAATTGTTCAACTAATGAACAATCAAATTTTAATTGGTATTTAAATTTTATAATAAATTGATTCCTGAATAAAGTTTTATGATTATAAATGACATTATGATTATATATGACATTTTGTATATTTTTAAAGCAGAGTTTCCAGATACATAGTTGTAAACAAATGTGCCATAAATTAAGTCGTATTAAACCGTTTTGGCACTGCAGAATGCACCATTGTTTTGTTTTGAATTAAATCTTTATAGCCTGGTAAATTCTGTGTGGATCAAAATTGACGCTTTTAACGCCTTTTGTTTATGATTTTAATCAACATTAGTTGTGAGTTTATAACTCAAGCCATAGTTTGTGTAACAATTATTTTACTATATATAAAATTATCTTTACTGCGCATTTTGTTTATGATATCCTTTAAACACTTTAATTTTATTAAGACTCTTTTAGAAAAAATATTAAAAATCGAATTTGCAGTCCTGTGACTTCTTTAAGTGAAAACTAGAAGTTTTATATCCAAATACTCCCCAGGTTATGAGATTAAAATAAAAGAACATAAAACGAATAAACCATTTTCAGTACAGAGATCCAAAAATTAATTAACATCAAGAGAAGAATATTTCCAAAATTTACTTCTTATCGAAGCTGTTCTGAAGGATTTTAAAGGTTCTTTAGAAGTTTCTCCCCATAGCCGCTCGAAGGATATTCGACAGTTTAAATTGACCAGATAATAGACTTCTTTATTTGTGGCGTTTTGAAACTTTGTGCAAACATTAATAAAATATTGGGCAGGAAATCGCCATACATAGATAAAAAGTTTAAAAGTACTTAAGTTATTATGCGATTTGCACTTCTTTACATTTGTTTTATTTCTCCTGTTTTCTATAAACATTACTATAAAATTTTGTAAATTTTTTTAATAAATTGAGTACTTTAAGAAAGAGATCTTAGGCAGGAATAAAATTATTCATTTTATTTTATTCAAGTATTTAATTTAAATTTATTAAAATACTCTAACAAAAATTGATATCAAGATGCAAAAAATAAAAAAAGTTAAGCAATATTCTACAGCCAAGAAAAAAAAAACAAAGAAACAACTTTGAGTTTCTGATGTCAACAAATTTTATAAAAGTTATTAAAATGCATCTTTATATTATTTAACATTTTTATCTTATTTTTTATAGAAACACACAAGAAAAATAAAGTTTGCTGTGTGGCCTTTTTTTAGTTTATTTTTTTTCTTAGTTGCTGCATTAATTAATTTGTTATTAATTTTTGGACATTCTGTTATCCTTGTTATTATCGAACAAAATTTTGTCATGACTCAATAGCATAGAAGTTGACGAGAACTAAAACATAATAATATAAAACACCATAAGAAAAAAACATCAAATTGCAAAATTGCGAACATAAAACATATAAAAACTCTGTTGTAAAAAAAACGAGTAATAATATAAAGAATAAAAATAATAATATAGTTGCATCCGTAGATAAACCGACAGTTAGCAGAAAGCAAGAACAAATATGTTACGAACAACGAAAAACGCTTTGGGTTGCGTGTTGATTTTGTGTAAATGAATGAATATTGATTGATCATGAACATTCCTTGAATTTTTTATTATTACTTTAAATGCTATAATACATTCTACTTGTGCCTAATTAAATTTAATAAAAATTAAATTCAATTTTTTTCTAATTATGAACTTCCTATAACAAAACCTCCGTGAAAATTATTTATCAATATTTGATAAAAAGTTTGGCAAAATCAAGTGTTCCCAAATAGGTAGACTGCTATAAACGAATTGAGTTTACTGTATTTCTACAAACAACGTTTAAATTAACAATCATGATCAAGTTAGTGAAAAGTTTTTCCTGTTTGCAAATTAAAGAACTCTTTAGCCTTGTTTTGGCCGTATGAATAAAAATTTTTGTCAAAAAAACATTTTTACAATTTTGATTAATTCTTACTTTAGAAAAAAAAATATTTCTTTATAAATTAACAAATTTAACAAATAGGTACTGAGAGAGCATATTATAAACAATTCATATTATTCATATACATAAATATTTACTATATTTTCATTAGTGTTAAGAAAAATCCTGTGAAATAAAATAAAAAAAATAACAATTTAAATTTTACCGTGTATTGTGTTAAAGGTTGACAAGAGGTAAGTTAAGAAAAGATTCTTTATCTTACATTAAATAAAAAACAAAAATTATTTTACAGTTAGCTGTTTCCGTACGGAATGTGGGTTTAGTTTTGTATTCTGCTTAAGCAAATGATATTTGCCGAAACTTAAAGAAAACTTTTCTTAAATATTTGTATTTTGTATTTGCACAGTTGTTCAAGTTGGCTTAAGCCAGCATATGCAAATTTTATTTGGGCCTTAATCCGATATTAATTTTTTAAATGTTAAATATTATTAAGTGCTAATGAATCCATCATACATTAGTGTGATACAAACCTTATTTTTAATTTTGTCTGCCAATTTAGTAATTTTTTTAATTAATTAAGTTTTGGTCTTAAAATTTCATCTCTAACTAATGAAATCTCTGATTATATTGCTGTGTAATATAAATTATACTTTTTATTCGTAACACGTGTTGATAAAATATTATTTAACGTGATTGAAATGATGCATTGGAACATTGTTTTTCTTAAATTCTTTATTTGAATTGTTGATTAGTTTTTGCAATTCCTTTTTTTTTACTAAAACTATAGAAAAACAACACCAAAAATGTTAATAAAAATAACAATAACAATAATAATACTTTTGAATATTTTATCGAAAAAGAACATTTTTGGTTAAGCCCACACTTGGGAGAATATGTATTTTTATATGAACATATTTATGCAAACATACAGGTTGCTGGTTAAATTGGAAAGTGCATTGATCACCTTATGACGTTTTAAGGCAAGCTGTTAATACAGTCCACTGTCGAAACGACTTCTCTGATTGTCTTTAAAAATATTAAAAGGACAAAAATATTATTAAAATTTTTGCTACAGGTCAATTTAATAGTTGCATTGGTGTAATTTTAAATTGTCTTTAGATATTATACGCGTTTCACTGTTGCTGTTTTTGTAGTAAAAGTCAAAAAACTAATTCTCTGACATCTATATTTGCCGCTAGAGAAAAGCAATATGTGTAGTAGCGTCACGAGGTTCATAGAAATAGCCCAAGTGCCAAATTGAAAGCCATGATCAATGCTCATAATCTTTTCTTGAAAGCAGGAATCTACCTATGCTCCTTAAGAATAGTTGGCAAAATTCCGTTGTAACACAGCAGCAGACAGGACGTCAGCGCCTACCATACGATTTGGGTTTAAGTTATGGGCACCACTTTACTATTTAATGGAAAGAACATGAGTATGTTATATATAAGAAACAGAGAAAAAGCATTCATTTGAGTTCGCTGTATGAATTCCAGAATGTTTATTTTTTGAAAATTTAAGTAGGCGCGATCGTGTTACTTGGGAACATTAATACGCAGAGCCTTGAAGGTTTATATCAAAAAAACATATTCTTCTGGGGGTAGTAAAGCGCACCGGTATTATAACTTGTAAATAATTAAATACAAAATATAACATCTCAAAATTTAAATCTTGTGTTAGTTGGACAAATAAGCGTGAGGATTAAATATTTCTCTGTTTATTATTTTACAAAATTTGCATACTTAAGGGCATAATATATATTCATATACACGAACTCATGTAAACTTAAATATATAATTGCAAATCAATATATCGTAATGTTAAATATTTATGAAGTTTTTATAAGTAAAACAAAGTATAAAATTTAAGAAGAAAACAAAAACAAAAAAAAAAAAAAGAAGTGTAAAACACACAAAATTGCCTGTTAAATGATTGAGAGGCTTAAGTGTTATTAAATATTTATAAAACAGCAATTTAAAGTAGATGCTTTTGTTTCTTGCCGAATCACTTTTCACTTTGTTTTTCGTTTTTTATTAACATATATTTCCCTTTCTCTAAAACAACGGTTCTCAAATGGGGGTCCGTGGACCCCTGGGGGTCCGTAGCAACCATCCAAGTGGTCCGCATGAAGAACCGAAAAAACAGTGTTTTCAAAAATAATAAAAGTTTTATTTTGAACTTGGGCTTCATAGGGGTCCACGAAAAAAAATTAGTTTGCTAGGGGTCCGTGAGCAGGAATGCGATGAGAACCCCTGCTCTAAAACAAAAGCACACAAAAAATCACTTTGTAAAAAACTTATCAACCAAATTTTTCTTGCATAATTTATGGCGTTTTCTATTCAAATGAGATGTTTCCTAAGAATCATTTAATATATTTGGCATGTTGCTACACCTCTTGTAGTCACAATAAAACAAAAACTCTTATTATAAAAGCGACTACATGCGCTAAAGATGATCAATTCAAAGGTTTTTAAGAAACGTCGTCACCCATGAACGTGATTTTTAAGTCCCCTTCCAAATAGTGACACTGACAAGTTTCTTTATATGAAGTGGAGTCGCAACAATGAAAAAAATTATAATCTCGAATTTTTCTTAAAAAAATGATCAAGGGTGCACAAAGTGTTGAACAAATGCAACATTTGACTTCAAGTTTACAGTAACTTTTGACTTTTGGCTAGTTAATACACAATTACGGGCATAAAAAAAATTTTCTCTTCAGAAAATTTATTTCTTTCAAAATTAAAGAAGTTTTAAGAGAAGAAAACGAAAAAAGAAAATACTTAAAAAATTAAAAAAATAACCGCAAAAATTGCTTTTAGCAAAAATATCTCAACCCAAAATTGTGAGATAATTGAAAAATTATCTTAAAAAATATTCCATTAGTTTCATAAAAAATGAATAAGAAATCTATGTTAGAAAAGAAGAGGTAAAACTTGTAAACCAAAAATATACTGAAATCGGAAAGAGAGTAAAAAAATATTAAAATATATATATTAAAATATTTTTTTTTTGTTTAGTTTTACTTATCGCGTGTCGCCATTTTTTTTTCTTTTTTGTTGCGAAAATTCCTTGCATATACAATAACTATTGTTCCGTTCAGAGAAGATTTTCTTAGATCAATATTTCAGTTATATTGTGCGTCTAAGTTTTACAAAAATTATATAATAATTAAATCACAAACGAAAGTTTTATTTTATTCTTAAAATACTTTTTACTTACAAAAAAATTTTTTATTTGACATCTTGAAATCTTAAAAAAACAGTATCAATGGGAATACATTTCATATTTGATATGCATCTTTCAGGTGGGGTCGCTGCAGCGCCGTGTTAAATTTTGCATTGATATCCCTGGTTTCAAATAAATGCGAACAATAATTAAGAAGTTTTTATAATCATTTCGATTTATTTTACGATCGGTCAAACAGAGAAAAAATTATTGTTTATATTTTTAAACAACCTTAAAAAGGAAAAAGCTTTTGAATTCTTCTACATTTCATTATGTTTTTGCATAAAACTAAGATACTTCTGGACTGATTTTCATGATTTTTTTAATCGGAAAGTGATTGTAACAGATTAGTCTCATTTAAAAAAGTTTATAATTATAAAATATTATGACACCGTAATCGATCCCTAGTAGAAAAAACTTGTAAAAGAAGTTAAAGTGTAAAAAGTGTTCTCTTAGGTGTCGTGGCCTTATCCCTCCAACTGTTATAACTGAATACTTACAAAAAGAACGTGTACTTTTATAACATCTTTAACAAAAAGTAAAAATAATTGAAATTATAAATTTAACCGTGTTCACTTATGTGGCGTCATTTACGTATACGGCCTCGTATTTATATTGTAAACATCATGTATTAAACAAAACAATTTAAGTAAAATAAATTAAATGAAAATCTCTTTAAAGCAATAATGAAAATACTACAAAAGGTTGATAAAACAAAAAATATCCTTTAATTTCAGGTAAAATTAAGAATACATAAAACAACTTAAGTAAATAAAAATAAACTTTTGAAAGTTTAAAAATTGCTCATAAATTTTTTATAAAAATAAAAAATTATTTGTTTATTTTTTAACGATTTTGTCTACGAAAAAAACTTTTAAAAACAAAACAAGTTTTATAAACGTTCTTTCCTCAAATGAATAAAACGTTAAAAAAAAAGATTTTTTTCGTTTTCTTTCATTAAGGACTTTAAAGTCCGTAAAGGTGTTTTAAGTATTTTTTAAGAAAAAAAGTTTAAAAAAATGAATTGCAAAAACTTGTTAATGTTGTTGTTTATATTTACAATACTCAAAAGACAGTTAAAACATTACCCAGCAAACATGTTATGGCAGTTAATTTTGCTTCCGCTATTAGCTATGAATATTTAAAAAAAGTTTGAGTGGTTCGCAAAAAATTTTAGTTTACGTCTAAATAAGATCTAAAAATATCTTCTTCAGAAGAATGAGGACTTTTTGCTGTTGAAAAAGTGGCAAGGCTTGTGGTTTTGATCAACCACAAGGTATTTTCTAGCAACAATTGCATCAACAGCGTTGCGGATCATAGTCTGGAGGCATCAAATTACCATAATTTATTTAAAACGAGAGCCTGGTATTGCAACAACTATTACTGGCGTTCCGTATCGCCCCACAATATTACATTTCTTTCTGCCAACATTGAACGCTACTGATATGGCTCCTATATGGGTCTTATTCTTTCTATGGGGTTTCTAGAAGTCAAAGGACAACCACCGTTGCATTACAAGGGTAATCTGGAAGCTTCTTTGTTTTCTTTTTAACTTTTTTACTTTTCCCTTCTACTTAAATTTAGAAATTAAACTATACACAAACTTAAGCCGGGTAAAAATTTATTTATTTTTAGTAATTTTTACAAAGCTTTTTCAAAATTAAAAAAAAAATTATAATAATATGATATAATTCTTTATTTAAATGAATTTTTTATAGAAATAGCTGAAGAAATTGTGACCACTTGCAAGAATAAATATCAGAGTCAAAACTAGGTAATTCCACACCATACACATCTCACCAAGCTTTAAGTATTCATACTTATATAAATTTTATATGTAAGCAATATATGATTTCAGATTTCTCATGACACAATAGTTATAACAAGCAACCAACTGGAAGAATAATTTCTTTGTTGAATTTTTCCTTAAACATTTATTATAAATTTTCCGGCTCAAGTAAAATAGTAGAACACCAAGCAGCACTAACTTAAAAATTAAATGCTAACAAAATTAGAAAAAGTTTCTAAAGAAAACCTTAAGAAAGAAAGCATGAAAGATTTTTTCTTATGTTAAGTATTTTCTTCTTTGGGTATCGCAATTCATATATTGTTGTCGTCGCATGTCTACATAAACCTCATACAGTTTTTAATCGCCTGTGTTTGTATGTGTTTAATTTTTGGTGTATCTTTATTACTCCTGTGGCTTAAAGGATTTTATTGGCTTAACTTTAAATCAAAACATTACATTGCTAGATTTTGTTGCAGTGGTGATTAATGAAGCATGACTCCAAAAATTCACGTCGAAAATAGCAACATAAAAAATTTCAAATTTTATTGCGAAAAAGTGCATTACTTTACTCAGGTTCTCATGTGTAAAACCCGTCGAATTATCTAAACCTGATAGCTGTTTGAAAACGAACTCGGATGGTGCTTCAAAGTTACAAAAACGAAAGGCTATAATAAGTAAACAGATCACCTTTAGGGGGAGAAACAAAATACACAGCAGATGATGTCTTCGACCTGTATCTAAGATCTCGCTGGGGCAAATAATATTGGTAGCATGAAGCGGTAAGTAAACTGATGGCTCCAATCTAATTAATTTATCTAATGTCTGAGAGCCAATCTACGGTAAGGCGCTTATGCCTGTAAATTAATGTCTGTGGTGGCTGTAGGCTGCGAATTATCTCAAAATGAACTCACCTCTTAAAATTAGCAGTCACTATGTTATTTCTTGGTCATAAGGATGGTGCTATCGATGGCAAGGATAAGAAAACTATGTATCGTAAATTCTGGATTAATTTTTGGAAACTGTACTTATGCTGCTGTTGTTTTTTTTAAAGCACTCGGCCTGAAGAGGTTTTGTTTTTCTACGTATCTGCTATTAGTCAGCCACTCAGCTTATACGTAAAATCCTAATACGTAGCTTAAACGTAGAATTTTAAAGCGCAAAACGAAAAGTCGAATTGCAGATGAAAGCTACCATCATTTAAATGTTTTTAAACTTTTTTTTATTTATTTTTTCATTTTTAAACTAAAGCGAATAGTTTTACAACAGTTTGTCAGTAAAACAAAATAAAAGTATTGTCAAAATGTGATTTAATCTGCATATAAGTTTAACACGACACATATCAAAAATTAAAATTAAATAAGAGATTTTTCTAATTTCTAATCTCATATATAAATTTATTTTAAATGGATTATGTACATAAAAGGTAATAAAAAACTTATATAAAGATAAGTGAAAATAAGTAAAAATAACAAAAACATCAGCTTAAAAAGCTGATAAGGAGAAAATAAGAAGTCAATATTTTGAGGAAAAAAATTAAACAGCTTCATATTCCCAAAATTTAAATAATGTAGAATCTTGCACTTTAAGATAAATAAAATGTTCAATATCACACTAACAAAATAAAGTAAGAACTAATAAAATAATTTCACGATATAAAATGGTTTGAAAACGATTTATTCCAAAATAATAATATAATATAATTCGGTATCTCACGAGCCACTTAATGAAATTTCACAGAGGTAAAGAAGAGGTGCTTCTGAGTTGAGCTGCGTATGGTCGCCTAAGGTAAGGAAGTGTTTTTGCATGGTCCCCCCATAGGTTATCACCTTTAGTTTTGGTAAAAATTAGCTTACAATTTTGTAATTAACTTAGTATTTGTGGCGTGCTGTACTGTGACATAGTAAAGTAAATTGTTGAAAGTTTTATACTGAATATAGTAAAAATATCCATAGAAAATAGACAGTTTCAACATATTAATCGACCTCCACATAAATTTTTTAGCCTAATTTATTTTCATGGCGTCTTTATTTGAAGTATGCTAGTCAGATCTGAAAAATGTCATACTAACGATCGGAACTATTAAATAAAGAGTCATTTTGGTGTTTTGTCAAGTTTTAGAAAAAAATTCACGATACATTGAAAATAAAATTGTTCTGCAATCTTAAAATTTTTTATGCTTGTTCTATGGATTATCTGTACCTTTAAAATGTTATTATTGTTATTTTCCTTAAGGTTTTTAAATTTAACTGTTCTGTGTCACCCGTGGCACAAAAATAATAATAAATGACCCATATTTTTACTTAAAATATTATATGTCTTAATACATTTCAAATTTGTTAAGCCTCAAAGGAGATTTTAAATTACTATTTAGTTACAAACCTTTAATAAATGGTTGCCATAAAAATCAAAGCAACTATAGTAAAATATTAAACTCGACATAAGAGCACTTATACAAGCGTCATATCATCATATCATCATTCATCATCATCTTTATCAGCAGCATAACAATACCAACAAATTGAGATAATGAGATTTTCCTTATTTTCTTATATTCCACATGTCAGCAGTTATACACAACAATCCCTCCATCCTTTCATTCATCCATTCACATGTGTAATGAAGTGAAAGAAAATATATATATAGTGAACAACAAATATTTTTGTTCAGAAAAATCTCTTAGAGCAGACACAATTATTGAATGTAATATACGAAATAATGAAAACAAAAAAGTATTAATAATGAAAAAACCATATTAAGTGTAGAGAGATAAGCGTAATAAAGCATTTGATATTCAACTTATGGAAACGAGTAAAATGAAAAATTAATAGAAAATTTTTTAAAAACAACATTGTGTAGCAATGAACCCTAATTTCAACAAAATTAATTCAATTTTTTTTTATTTTACATGAAATTCAAAAAAAAATTCTACATTATTTGGTAGTCAAGTTAAACATGCAAGGCAGCAAAAGTCTCCGCTGAGAATAGAAGTTACAAATTCCCATGGCCTTCAAATCATGAAATTATTTACAAAATAGTCTGGGGGCAAGAACAAAAGTACAAAAAAGTTTCTATAATTTGAGAGGAATGAAAACTGATTCGAAAGCTATTAACAAGTATTGAAATCAATTGGCTGGTACTTTTTAGAGTGCAAATTATATGTATGTTTTGGATGCACTTACACAACTGGATGTAACGTAAAAAGCTTGCGTAACTAAATGCTTGAAATGCCTTAAAATATATGCTTTAGTCACTGTCCGTTTTTTATGATTCATCAGAAGGTTAAAAACCCATTAAAACTTAGCAAAATTAAAAAAATATATAATTTTCACAGAACTTCTTTAATGAATTATCTTGGGGCGTAATTGTTTTCCGAAAACTATAACTACCCTCCATATTTCTGTTATCAATGTACTTGAAAGTAACCTGAACTATTGTTTCATAAGCTTGGGATATCGCTAATTTCTAAAATGATGTTTAATGAAATTGAATTCAAATTACTGTTCAAATAACTGTTCAAAACTGTCAAATACTGTTCAAATAAGTCCCCCTTCATCCTAAGAAGTTGACCGCTCTCAAGTTCACTATGAAACACTTCTGCTTTTACTCTGTGAATTTTTTTTTGAAGATATCTTAAGTCGTTTATTAGGTACTCTGTTTTGTCTAAAATAATTCATTACCACTACATAGCGCCTGAATTTTAAATTTTGAGCTTCTACTACTTGAAATTTTTCTTTATTTGTGGTAACTTCCAAAAAGAATTACCTTTATGTTCTGTAATTGAACAGTCTGATCAAATTACAAATGATACATCAAAAAAAAAATTTTATCTAACTATACCTAAAAAAAAAACAGTCAGAAGCACAAATCTCCTTAAATCATTCGGCAACGAAACTATCAATTTCCGAGGAGACAATCTGGTTTTCATTTACTCTAAAAGCACTTGAGGGTGAAGAATTTGCGTAAATTTAGAAAATATTTTTTCCTGCTTTGCATGAGTTTTATTTAATACCAACATTTTTAAAAAACCTACTCAGATGTACAGAGATCAGTATCAAAATTTAACTAAAATATTTTATGATCCATCGCTGGAGTTTTAAAATAAATGATTTATACTCTTCAATACTAGATCTTAGTATCGATAACTATATCAATTTATTTTTAAAGTACAACACTGATAGTAGCGAATATACTCGAGGCTCGCTATTCACTTTTTAATGTTTTCTCCCTTAAAATCCTGTTTTGCCATGTACAAATTTCTGTTGTTTTAAAATAAAATGAAATTATTTTCGTTATTTTATTTCAATGCAGCTTTGAGTTTTTAACTGATAATTCGGCAGGAGTTACTTTTTATCTTGAGGCAACCCCATTAAAATTTCTTTTTAGTGACTACCTACGAATTTTTTAATTTGGATGACTTCGATTCCATTCGTTATTGTGAAAGCTTTTGTGTAAGTCAATAATCTTTTTTTTTTAATTTTTTCTTCTCAATCTTTCATGTTCATGACAAAATTGTCAAATTTTATTGGAAAAAAATCTTTACAAAAATATAAATAATATAAGTATTTCAATAAAGTTTGTGCTCATTATATACCATGGGACACTAACAAGAAACTTTAAGGCATCACTTTTATATAATTTTTTTTGTAAAGAAATCCAAAAGCCTTAACAATTTTTTTTACTTTAACTTTAGCACGTTTTTAACAACAATTTACAAACATTTTGACATAAACCTTTGAAAAATTTGTTTAAGAAGAAATTCTTAGATGTGCAAAGGAAAGATTGAAAAGCTAGGAAGGGCTATTGTTAAAAATGTCAATGAATAAAATAGTAAAATAAAGATAAATCTAAAATTTATTTATTCAACGGGTACTCACAGAAAATTTTTACTTATAGGCACCAGTTGATATTTTCACAAAACTCAAAGTTTTTATTTTATTTTATTAACAATACAAAAACTAAGTATGTAACTTCATTTGTGAATGTGATAGTTGTGTTAAATAATGCTTTCAACTTTTCCAGCAAACAGCCTGCTGCATATAGTGAGTTTAAATTATAGTTAAAAGATTATTTTTTTTCACCAATTTCTTTTAAGTGATACAATTGCCCGGTCTAATCAAACAGAAAACTTCGCATTAAAAACATTTCAGCTGCCTTTATCACTTTTCATAAATGAGGTTATACAATTATGATTACGATTTGATTCATCGCTGGCATTTTCAAAAGAGTAATTTATAGTCTTCAACACTGGAGTTCGATATCAGATCGATACCAGATCGATTTTTTTATAAAGTACAACACTGAACTAGCGACTTTTTTTTTCCTGCACAACCGGGCTATGCAATAAATGAAATTTATTTTATAACGATTAACAATGTTATATACTATTAACACAATTAAGTACACCGACCATCGACTACAAAATGTAAAAAATAGAATACATGCGTGCTTATGAGAATAATTCTTTTAGCCGCTACACGACTACAGACTACACGGCTACTTTTGTAGCCCGTGGCCCGTAGCCCGTAGCCAACTTAGGCTAATTTCTATTTTTCTTGACTACAAGAAACAGATTAGTGCTGCCAATACAATAAATATATGAAATGGTGGTTTTTAAAATACAATACATAAAATATCGCTATTAAAAACGCGAAAAACTATTATAGTGGCACCATTGAAAAATAATAATCATCATCATTTGTTTATATTTTTTATTTACTTTTTATTTGGCGCATTTTTTTGGTTTTTTTGATTGTTTTGCTTAACTTTAATACATATGTCAAAATAGATGTTTATTTTTTGTAGTTAGTATTCGTTAGTCGTTAAAAGAATTAAGTAGCCGGCGACTTGGCTATTTTTGTAGCCAGCTAGTTTTGTAATCGGTAGTCGATGGTCGGTGGCCTTTGATTGTGTTTAAAGCCATAATCTGATAATTTGGCAGCGGTTATTTTTCATCCCAATGCAATCCCATAATGATTCCTTATTTAGTGACTACCTACGAGTTCTTAAATTGTATTCTTGTACAATAAATTTATTCAAATATTAAATAGCTTTGGACATGTAGGTTTTCACTGTAGCACATTATTTTTTATTAACAATTTACTGATATTATTTAACAATTAATAAACCAAAAAAAAAACAAAAACAAAATGAAAAAAAAAATAAAATATTTATTTATTTTTTTTCATACTTCATTCTTTATTGTGAACTTTGTGTATGCAGGTCGAAGTCTTTTTTTTTTGTAATTTTTTATTCTCATTCCACCATACTCATGACAAAACTGTCAAATTGTATTGAAAAAAATCTTTGCAAACATATAAATAATAAATTTCAGTAAAATTTATGTCAACCATATACCATGGGACATTAACAAGAAACATTAAGGGACCATTTTTATAAAAAAATTTTGTAAAAAAATCCAAAAGTTTTAGCTAATTTTTTTCTTACTTTAGCATGTCTTTAACAACTATTTATAAATATTTTTACATACAGCTTTAAAATATTTCTTTTAGAAGAAATTTTTAAATGTGCAAAAGAAAGAAAGAAAAGCTAAGAAGGGTTATTATTGATGTCGATACATAAAATAGCAAAATAAATTGAAATCTACAATTTATTTATTCAACGGTTACTTACAGCAAATTTTCACCTGTATGAACCAGCGCCAGTAGATATTTTCACACAACTTAAAGTTTATTTTATTTTATTTTATTTTATTAACAATACAAAAACTAAATATGTAACTTTGTTTGTGAATGTGATAATTGTGTTACATAATGCTTCACACTTCTCCAACAAACGGCCTGTTGCAAATAGTGATTTTAAATTATATTTAAGGAAAAATAAGAAGAAATTACTTTTAAAAGATTATTTTTCCACCAATTCAATTTTACACGATTTAATTTACATCTGATCTTCAAATAGCTTTAACTGTGGATTTTATATTCTCGTACTTTTAAAACTAAAAAATACAAACAGACAAAATGTTTAAATATTCCTATTAAACATTCTATTTACAAACATTCTATTTCGCTCAATTTACTACTCCTTGTATACATTTTGCTATTTTGCATTTTGCACTTGATTTTCTTCCTTAAAAAATAGTTCTGATTTTAAGAAAATCAAAATGTTTAAAATATCACCTTTTTTTGAGGCGATTCGTGAAAATCGGTAAAGTTTAAAATTGTACAAACAAATAGAAGTGTGCTTCTAATTAAGAGCACGTACTTAAAAGAAACAAGAATATGCGGACAATATAGATTAAGTTCAGTATAATCGAGCTAAGAGGTTCTGATATCATTTCTCTGCGACAAGCCTTTAAAAATCAGCAAGATCGAGTCAGCTATCAGAACAATACGCCTGCTTCTAATTTGTCCATATCATTTAGAACAATGAAGTTAATTCAATCAAAAATACAAATATGTGTGGCGATAAATAATTAAAAAACATGAAAACAACATCCATTGAAAAAATATGCCCTTGCCCATATTTTCCGAGTTTTGAGTATTTTTTCACAGAAAAGTATGACTGTGGGTTTTTTTAAGATATTAATATGGGTATGGTTTTAAAGCTTTTAAAAAGATGTTTCAATAAATAATAAAACTAAAAAAAAAAATGCTTAACCCATTAAGAGCCTATGGCATTTTTATGTAATTAATTTTTTTGTTAATATTTATTTCTGTGTTAGCTCATTATTTGTTTTTATTGGTATACAAAATTTGTCATAGCCGAATATAGCACTCTTACCTGTTTTACTTAAATTTAATTTTTTTTCTATTTTAGCATCCTTTTTGTAACAATTCAGCATATGTTATATATATCTTTGGCTTATCGATAATGTTACAAACTTTTCATTGCAAAGACTGGTATACTTCCTGTCTATAAATAAATTGACACTTGTTTAAAAAGAAAATAAATAAAAACAAAAGCAGTAAGCTACACGAAAAAGGGTTGATATTAAAAATGATAAAAAGGTTTTTATTCCCAATTCAATTTCAAGTTTTTTTTTTTTTTATAAAAGATCACACATTTTTTTCGAATCACCGTAATATTAAGCGTCTTGTTAAATTAAAAAGGTGCAAAAAACTGTTGTTAAAATGAACGAAATAAAAATTATAAAAATAAATAAAATAAAGATTGATTGCTCAATCATAAAGCATTTGGTCGAATTTTTTTGATATATATTTTATTTACAGAAATCTGTGCCAATAAGAATTTAAAGAAATAAGAGTGTAAATGCTGGGGAAAATAGTTTAACAACAATATTTTAATTCCTTTCTCAATTTTATTTAAAGAAATACATACCTTAACTTTACACGATATAACTTTATTACAAATTTATAGCAAAGTGAAGGTATTTATTTATACAATAAAGAATAACAAGTGTATATATGTATATTTGTATGTTTGCTTGTGTATAAATTTATTTCTTCTCAACTTCGCCTATATTCGTGGTTAAGTGTCAAAATAAATAATCGTTCACTGTAAAATGCCTCTAACTACACTTATAGTGTAAATATACTGGTATTTGTGGCTGAGCGCAATATTCACTATGATTCTTGAAACGAAATGAAAATAAAGGTAAAAATAAACTCAAACTAGGACAATTAACTAGCAACGAGAAAAATTTATGTTTTACTTCAATTTGTTTCTTTCGTTCTTTGGTATCAAATTTGTTTTATTTATTGGCAGCAGTTTTGATTTACAAGAAAAAGCTTGGTTTTTGCTCCATTTTTTATTAAGCCACCATATTATTACTCAGTCAAGCGGTAAATAGCAAAATTGAAAGTCGAAAGAAGCCATTAAACTACAAACGCGAAAAGGAAAAATTGCACAGTGCGCTAAGCCTTAAATAAATACTCAAGCACTTGGGAATGACATAGTTTTGCTAAAATAATGCTTTAAATAATTATTTTAACAATAAAGGAAATTCCTAAGGACTAGGTATTTAAATTGTTGTTGTGAAAAGTGACCAAAAAAAAATATTGGCAAGTTACGATTTACACTGATGCCTAATTTATTTCCTTATTGTAGGCGAAATTGTTTATTGTTTCTTAGAGAACTGGTTCATAATAAGAAATTTTAAAATGAATTTTAAGAGTCCTGGCTGCATGGGGTAGAAACGAAACTCAAATTTTCTGACTGAAATATTTTTCCGTCTGTCATGGACCTTCGTATATTTCAATAAACGTAAATGCGAGACACTTGAAAGTCTCACAAAAGCCGATCTCAGATAACAAAACAACTTAAATGGTAAAGAGTGTTCACGTAGAAAAGTACGTTTTTTGTATAAAGCTCACAAAGAGTATATTCGTTACAGCAGACAGGGTAAGTATTTAAGATTAAAGGGTGTTCCAAAAAAGACATGACTTTTAAATATGTATTATTAATCGACATTATTTTGTTAACACACATTGTTATTGTGTTATATTCTTTGTTGTATTACAATTCAAACTTCTGTTTAGGTCCTAGCAAAAAATATTAATGGTTTAACTCAGATAAAGTTCTGTCAAGAAAAAATTAATATAAACCATAATTTAGCAATTAAAAACATTTAAAGTATCAGACATATGCTAGACAAACATGTACTGAGTTCTTTAAAAAAGGATCAAAAAAGAGTTTTTTTTTTAGCTCTTTTTACGCTATTCCTCAGATTTGACTCATATACATTTTATGAAGCAAAAGATTTTTCGGTATAAGCAAAAACTAAGACTCATAGACGAGGTTGCATCTAATACTCTTGGGAAAGAAAAACTTCTTAATGGATATGTGTATTTGCTTTAGTGTAAGTTCTATTATAAAAGAAAGCTTAAAATATATATTTATCAAAAAATTGGGTTTTCATATTTGTCAATATTTTCTTTTGCTAAAGACAGGATAAAACATATAAAGGGGTTAGAAAGATATGAACACCAGTATTTAATTTTTTATTATAATTCCTTTCTATCTATCATAAATAAAACAGCTGAAAAGCAAGATTTTCTTATATCAACAAAGACCTTTTTCAAAACCTAGAAAAATTATCAGAAAATAATTCGGAATATTTTCGATCAGAAATTATATTTTTGTTTTTGTATTCTTTATGAACGTAACAGTTCCGAGAACTAAGTTAATAAAGTATCCTGTCTAATTAAAAAGATGCAAAGGGATAATACCGAAATACAGGTAACCACATACACACTTTGGAACTTAAAGGAAAAAAAAAATTAATTCACATTCGTAAAATAGCTTAAGCAATGTACCCGTAAGAATTTTCAACCAAGTCAATCCACAGTTTTAGAAAATCTGAATATTTGTTGTCTAATTACACACAAAGCTGCAGAAAGGAATAAAAAATAAAAAAAATATGGAAACAGATCTTAAGCTTTAAAAGGTATAAATACATTTAAAACGTATGAAAAATATTTTTGGAAAATTTATTGGCTTCTAAAATATTAGTCCAAGTTGTGTTTTATCTTCCACTAGAATTTACCCTTGTTGTTAATGGAATGTCCTTTGTCACTTAACATTGTCCAAAATTGGAAGCAAACATATTGTAACAGACGAAAAAACATAAGCAGAAGCGTTTTTTTTTTTGCTGTCAAAAGTTCTCATGGCTCTTTATTTTGTATGTAGTATATTAAAATAACGAGGCTGCAATACTCTGCAAAACGAAAGTCGGATTTTTAAAAGGCGTTTAGTAATAAAGATAAAGAAATAACTCAATAATTTAAATAATTTTTTTTTGTTATAAAATTTTAAATTACATAACACAAACATTAGAACTGTTAGAACTTGTTAAAATTATCAGGGAAGTATTTTTCATTTTTTGATAACATTATGACGTCGCTTTGGCTCTTTTGACTATTGCATTTCAGCGTTAAAACTGTGTGGAAGAAGACGTTCCGTTTTTCTCTTATATTTAGGTACGGAAGTAAATAATGTAACATTTGTTTTCACTCTCAGCATTGTAGTTTGAAACGGCCTTTAATGTAAAATAAACAGTAAAAATGACAAAGATATCGGAGATATATATAGATCCACTCACTTTATATGTTTATAAATTTAAAAAAAAAAAAAAAAATACAGCATTGTTGTTTGACAGAGAAAAACTAAAATATTTTGCAAAAAGGTCACTTAAAAAGAATTTCATAAAATAAAATAATTTATAAAGTCACTTGCAGATTAAACCTTCTATAAATAATTTTAGTTCTTAGTTATGTATTTGTAGTTCACAAAGAATATCAACAAAAGCAAACTCCCAATTTTTTATTTTTATTTTAACACGCAAAGATGTTTTAGTCTTATTATCATGACATTAATGTGGGAATATAATTAGTAAATAATATTTCTGCTTAACTCCTAGTAAATTAAAACGTTTCTTAAATACGACGTCATTAAATGTTGTTAAATTTTTTCTGTGACATCTGTGACATTTTTATTTATGGCACAAGTTTTTCATTTTATTTAAAGACACAATTACATTCAATATTCTGTCTTTTTTAATATAAACGACACTTTGATAGTTAAACACAATTTAATACATTTAATTCCATGTTTTTAGAAGAGATTAAAGTATTACAAGAAATAAAAGTAACGCAAAATACATATGGATAAAATAAATTAACACAATCAACAGCCTAAAAAGTGGGAAAAAATACTGTTGGTAGGCCAAAAGAAAAGGATTTTTTTATTTTAATTAATTTTTTTTTTCTCCGGTAAAACAAAATTTTTATTGTATCCAATGTTTTTCAACTGAGAGAATTAAGGCAACATTTTTTCGTTAAAAGACATCAAAAACCAAAAACGTATGTGTGATTTTGAAATGAAGAATGCTTTCAATTTTTAACAAAGTGTTTTATCACAGCTAATCATTTTTTTTATTCAGTCCCTGTCTGAAAATAAATTACATGTAATCGAAAGCATATTTATCAAGCGATATTCATGAATTACTAAGCAACTATCAGTGCTCACGACCACGTGTCGTTTATAATTTTCTTAAAATTAATATCGAGAAAAATGTGTTTTTATATATTTATTGTAGTGATCTATTAACAATATAAACATTTTCACTTTATAAAAATTTATTATGCTAACAAAATTTTTAGTACCACTCACCAATAAAACTGGGTGACTTCATATTTGTATATCCATTTTCTCTACGAAACAACTTATTTTTACGAAAAAAAAATATTTTATATTTGAACCAAGGTTCCAAGGGACCTCCACACGAAATTTTATTCAACTCCATTCAGCAGTTTTTACATGATGCGACCATAACAAACAGACAGGCGGACATACAATTATTCCAAAAATAGGTAATCCATTTTAATTATAATTTACACCGGCACTAAAGTTTTTGAAAAAGATTTCATATTAAGAAATGTTTACAAGAAATCTTAAGTTTTTTAAAAACAATAGAGTCTAGGCAATAGTACTAAATACTTATAATATTTGAAATTAAATAAATATAAAATGTGATTTATTGAGAATTTATTTTCTAACAACAAACAATTCACTTCAGAAAATCAGAGTTATTTCGTTATAGACTACGTTGCTTATTATTGGTCCAAAAAAAGTGTAGAACAAAATTAATGGAAATAAAAATACAACACAATAATATTAAAAAATTATTAAAAAATTAAATAAATTTACCAAGTGGAAGCTAGAAAATTGTAAAATGTATCAGTCACCCCTTTATTTTTAGTTTTCTATACTTTTTGTAGCAAACATAGTAAAATATACTTGGAAATAACGTGTTGCAAAAATCACGTAACTATCGGGATACCTTTCATTTTCTTTTATTTAACCCTGTTTAAATTGTACTTGTCGTTATAGCAGACATAACCATAACATGCAAATTTCAAGCGTTTGCTTATGTAGATTTAAAATTTGTTAAAATCAAACGTCTGTCGAAAGGCCCTTAATTTTTTAATTTATTGTTTACGGCGGCTTTTATAATTGATTAAATCTGTACATATTTTCTTGAATATGATTATTTATAAAGAATCAAAAGTGAACCGCTTACTTGTCGCTTCTTGGTTTTCAAAATGAAATTATAGATTTAAATATGGCTAAATTTTTTATGAATTTCTTTAAAAAAAAAAAAACTTGTTCTGGCTCTCTTAGAAATGAATTTTTTATCTATTTATAATTTTTGTTTATTTTTTTTATTGGTTTTTAGTTTAGATTTAAGATTATTGAATGTGTGCAAGAGATATACTCTGATTATACTGATAGCCTCGGGTACAAAGGCATTTTCTTTTAATTAAAAATTATAAAAAATCATTAATGGTAAAGTTTGATACTGTCTTCTGCATTCGCATGTGTTTGAGATATTATATTAATTTCTATAATGTTACTTTGTTCTTTTTAATTTTTGTTGTAATCTAACATTGTTTAGAAAAAAGGCTCAATAAATTTAAATCTAACTACATATTCTCGGTAAATTCTAAATGTGAAAAATAAAAGCCCTGTATTTTAGAATCACGTCACTATAGACACACCCTTTAGTTAATAGCTTTTTTTTTATTACTATAGCGGATATAGTTTTAAATACATATATTGTGAAAATTTGCAGATTGATATGAATAACACGGCACTTTCGGAACAAAACGGTTACAGAAATAGGGCAGAGTTTGTAGCAAAAAAAATGGATAACGTTTTTATCCTTTGGGTGAGAAACCTAAAATCACTAAGTACATTAACTATTTAAGTTTTATTTTTAAGTTTTAAAATAACTAATTATTAGGTTTAAGGCTTCACTGTAATAATTTTAAAAACAGAAAATAAAAATTTTGTCTAAAGATTTAATTCAGTGTAAGATTCTTTGTATTTTATTTTTTTGTTTCGTTTTGACTGACACTCACTATCATTTTAGGAAGTGCTCTGCTACTTTAAAAAAACTCATGTTTCTTATTTACGAGTTTTATAATTGAATATGTGGGGGCCATATTTTCCAATGCACTTTATTTTACCTTTTTATTTTTGAGATTATAATCCAAAGTTCTCTGGAAAATAAATTTTTTATGTTTTTTTTTCACTTCTTAGAACGTTTTTGTTAATGATTTTACAGCACTTTCTTGTTATTGCTTATCATTTTTAATTATTAAAAAGCTTTAAAATTATTTTCTTATTTAAAGTACTAACTTTTCAAGGTAATTTTATTTCACATCTCTTTTTGTTTTCATACCCTTTTTGGACTATCAGAAGTTTTAGAAGTCTTGATGTCGATTTCATTGTAAACTTAGACATTTTGGCGTAATTTAATTACTTTTTAATTTTCAGATAAACTTTTATTTCTATGATTATTTTTAATTTTAATTTTTAATGTTAAAAATATTTGTTTTTAGTATTTTTGCTTTCTTAGATATAAGAATTTCGTTTTGAAAAATTAAACAAAAATTTGAGCAACATTTTTTTAAATTGCTTCCTAAATTGCTGATTTATTTTATATTCTTTCTTTTACACAAAGACGTTTTCGAACTATTTTTCAACACAGTTATCTAATTATTTATTTTTATTTATAATTTTTACAAAATTTTTTAAATATAAAACGCTTTATAATGCAGCGTACAGCCTAAGCCATTTTGCCTTTATATTATGTTTTCTTTTTCCTTATTAACAACACAAATATTTACTTTTAAAAACAAGAAGTGTTCACGTGTTTATTTATAGCAGGTTAGCATCAGCAAACTAACATACTAAGAAATTTTTAAACAAAATGTATAAAACACATAAAGGTACATTTACAGACACTGCGTGTTTTACCACTTTGAGTCGGTTTTTGTTTTTTTATTTATTTATTTATTTATTTGTTTTTGTTTTATTTTGAATACCAGATATTTACATAGAAAACAAAAAACTTGCAGAATACAAAGAAATTCTAACTTCAATGCGGCATTGTTTTTTTATGTTGCTTTATTAATTTTTTTCTTCTTTTTATGGGACAGTTGTTAAAGTTTGCCTTTGTCTATTATAACGCAAAATTTTTATTTCATAAAACTCTGCATTAACATTCTTCTTCCTTATATCTCCTTAAAATATGCACCAATAACAAACGAAAACACCGAAACATACACTTGCCAACTAAAAAAAAACTTTTTTTGAAATTATTTACATAATAAAATTGTGACGAGAAATTTTTCTTTTTTTTTCTTTAAAAAATATTAAAATTCGCTGCTTGAACTTTTTCTTACACTGGATTTAACTTCTCTTGTAGTTATTTTTTTTTTGCTACGTTTTAGTCCTTATCTTGCCTAAACCGTACCGTTATGATGAAAGGTTCTCATTGAACTGATTTTATGTGGCGTCTTCTATTTTAGATTTAACTCGTGTTATATTTTTGCCATTAACATTTTGGAATCGTGTTTGATTTTACTGCTTTTGTTGCTTTTGCACATTCGTATCATTTGTGTTTGTACTTTTACTGTTATATATGTGTTTTCTCTTTAGTTTTAACATTATTGAAAAATGTTACCAAAACCTTATAATGTTAAAACTTTTTTAATGCTGTTGACAAATATAATGTTATTAAGAAGGTAATCTTTAGTTTTTAACCAGAGAAAAATTAATGTTTCTTATTCAAAAGCAAATAACATAAATGTTATTTAACATGACTTAACCATTCTACAGCTAGCGAATTTAAAATTCAAAGCAATGATCTTGAATATATGAATAATTAGAAAATGTATTTCTATTAAAAAGTTGCTGTTAAAATAGAGGCCATTTTAAATTGGTTTTGTTAAAGTAGATAACAATATTTAAGTAGGTTAAAAAAATATATAAAACAAAATATTAGGCTTGATATGGCAATGACCATTTAAAACATGATGAAAAATCTTTTCAAAAATGTTGGATAGTTGCAAGATTGAAAAGACATAATTTTAAAAATTAAATAATTGAAATGATGTTTTAGATTTGGAGAGAACTTAAAATAAAAAAACTAGTTTTAGTCCCAAAGTGGTTTAAAAATGGTATGCAAAATTTAGGACGGCTAGATATTTGAACAGTCATTCATGTTATACGTATACAAATACTTAAAAAATATCAATCATACGCCACAACATACAATGAAGCAAATTTTTAAGCCCTAGAGCATTGGTCTCATAGAGAGATACACAGAAAACAGCAAAAATGCATTGGTTCTCTGTAAAATCTTTAAAACTTAAAGTGATATCTTACTTTGTTTAAAGCTATTCTGAAGTTTTTGTTTCAGATACATGTTTCAAGTTGAAAATACAACTGCCGATGGTTTTTTAAAGATAAGTCCATAGCTTTGTCAATTTATTACAGCTTCTAAAGGTTTTTAACTAAAATGTTAACTTAAAAAAAGATAAGACAGTTCTATGGAGCAATGATATTTGTAATGTATTTTTCAACAAGAACTTACAACGTAAAACAAAAAACTTAGATGAAGATGCTTCAAATGAATGATGAAAAGTGATATCGGGCAAATGTCCACCACGACCGCGCTGACATATGCCGACTCTTTCAATAGAGTTTTTAAATACCTTAAAAACGTAAATGCATTTCCAGTCTCATCTTCGAAAAAGGTCAAACCACGCTTTTAGACTGCATAGCGCACCATACAGTGGCTTCTTTGAAAAATTATAGGATTTTAAAAAGCACAAATGCAGTAAGTAAAATTGGTTTAAGTCAAAAAAAAATTTTTTTTTTCAGAAAAACCAGCGTGTTACTCCATAATGAATTTTCATAGTGGATTTTAATTATTTTAACGTGATTTTTGAGCGAGATTGAACTCAAGATGTAAGTCGTCTTAAAGCGAAAATGAATCGAAGTAAACTCCTTATTTTATAACCCTGTTGATAACACTGTGATTTTTTTAAGTTTTCTAAAGAAACTGTTAAAAATTTATTAAAGTTCAACAACAAAAGAGTTTTAAATCCTTAAGCCTGTAAACTAAAGTACTGTGAGTTTTTTAATTTAAATTTATACCAATTTAAAATGTAGCATTGCAGAAAACTTTAGAGTATAACACTTCATTGTATAATAAAATTAGTAATATGTAAAGAACTGAAAGAAAACACGGTGTGTGTTATAAATAGCTAAGAAGACTGAAGGGGAAATGTCGTGTTGAAAAATGGTTCTATTTTCCATTATAAAACTGTTCCTTACCTTCTCAACATATAATGTAATTTTAGTCTTTTCCGTCATTACAATCTAGAGAACAGATACTGTAAAGTGACTGTAGTTTTTAACATACAAATAATAAAACTTTTATTTAACATTTATTCAACATCATGTCTTATAAAAACCTGTTCGGGTTTTCAGGTTATTCGCAAAAACAAGCAGGAAATCTTAAAAATAAACTTTAGTTGGCCACATACAGAAATTTACCACAAAACGAATAAAGCAATGAAAATGCCTAAAATGTGTTTTTTTTAAGTGTGTCGTTATTTTTTGGTAATTTTATGGCTATTGAAAATTATTCAGTTATTGTGGTTTTTCGTTCGAATGTGTGTTATTCCTGCTTTTTTGTGCAGCAAGAATTTAATTTTAAACAAGTTAAAAGTAATAATTTAGATGCAATAAACCCTTTTACCTTTTTACTAACAAGTCGGTAAATTATATATTGAGGTGTATTAAACTCTTCGAATCATTTTAATATGGAGTATAAAAATTTAATTGAATTCGGAAGATTTATCTTGGTTAAAAAAATCTGATATAAGATGATTTTATTTTTCTTCAATTTTTTAAATCTCTAATAATTGTGGTCACAAGCAAAAATTTTGTTTTTTTAATTTGAAAATTTTCGCAGTTTGATTTATATTTATATAAAAACTGTTTTAGGTAAAACTTGTTATTATCATCGCAAGCATATAACTCCTACTTAGCAGTTTAGATTGCACACTTTCGGCTTGTATGATTAAACTAAATATGACTTAAGTTTTACAGGTTATTAGGTCTGCCCTTAAACTAATTGATAATGAACAAAAATGTGAAAATAATGTTGAATAATATTTTCATTTGTAATTTTGTGGACATATGAATAATCACAAATTAATAACCAAGCCAATGACTTTCAAATCTATTTTTATTGTTGCATTCGTTGCAAATATGAATTTTTAGCAGAAAGCAAGAAGATATATATAAGACGGTTAAAAAAGAGAATAATGAAAAATTTTGGACTAGATGTGGTCTTTGTCTTACTAACTTACTAGCGATTAATTGTGTGCTATACCTTTTATTCTAATTTACAAATTTTCTGGGCAATTATATGATGTTTACAATGTAAAAAACTTTAGTTTGATAAATGCGAAAAAAATCTCACAATAGATTTGGCGATCCAGAAAATGATGAACGACATTCTGCTTCTATCTAATTTTTGCTGTTTGTGAACGCAAATTTGATTTTAGTAATTTGGTTTTTAATAAAGAAGAACTTAAGCGAGATTTAGAAAATATATCTAATATCCAAAATTTAAAATCTATATTATTTGGTATCTTTTTAATATGAATTTTCTCTAATTATACTTGAATCCTTCAAATATAAATATATCATGAGAATCTCATTAAATATTTATTTTTCAAAACTAAAAATTTTAATGTACTACTGCTTATATAGCTCGTCATTGGATTTAATCCAAATTAAAAATATTTAAATTGCAAAATGTTGAAAAGGCCGAAGGAAACATTATTTTTTTAATGTTATTTTTCTGTAAAAAAAACTTCGCAAAACACTTTCACTAATTTTTTTATTCGTCTAATTTTATGAGCAATAGCCCCTTTTAACAGCAAATATTATAATTCAAAATCCAGAAATAATGCTAATTCCTCCTTAATTGTAAATTATTTTTCCTTGTTTATCGTTTTAATACTTGCAAATTTTTGTTTTGTACTTACTGGACTGGCGACAAACAATTTTTAAATGTGACACCATTGCTTTGATTTGTATATGTTTCTGAAGTGATGTGGGCATTAAATCCACCCGTTGTTACATACAACTTTTTTGTTACTACAGTAAATTTAATATAGCTGACGTTTTACAGTGTCACATATACCACATCATATAAACAAGAATCCTGTCCACTTACAAAAAACGAGGGTAAGCATTTATCTTAAGGAATCAAAAATAAATCACATTTTTCTAATTTAATATAAAATATATATTTTTAAGGGCAGGTCACATCCCATATTTTCAAAAAAATTTTTTGGTAAAATTTTATTTGGTATGAATATTTTTAAATGGCGTTTAAGTTTTGAAAATAAATGAAAACAAAGAAAATTTTTCATTAAACACTATCAAAAGTCTGAAGCATTAGCCAATAAAAAGCTAATCGTACCCATGTAAGCTTTTTTTTTAATATTTCAATTTCACGTTTTACTTTTAGTCAAAGTAATGAGCGTTAAAGTTTCTTAAAAAGCCTTTAAATTTTTTTATTTAATTTTTTAGTTTATTTCCACATTCATTTGTAATTTGAGTTCTTAACAAAAAACCTTCTTATTACTTGATTATGTTTTTATCTTTTATTATAATTTATTTTTATTTGCTTCTTATTGTCTTTTTAACGCTTTGTTTTGTAATCAAAACTTTTTACGATAAATAATCCTAGCTTGTTTTTTAATTAAAAGTTCAATTTTCTTTTGACAATCAACAACAGGGAAATTACCATTAAAGGATAACCTAAAAAAACACATAAATAAATTACAACAACATATATCTTCATTTGGCTTAAAAGATGACAAAAAACGTTCCCATTTTACGCAAAAGTTTATTAATTTTGAAAACAAGTTATGTCCTACAATAAAGTTTTTTTTTAAGAAAAACAAAAAAAAAGCAAATAATATTAATGCAAAATTTTTAAGATTGTCATTTACTTTTCAGCATTAAGAATTTAAAATCAACTAATTAAACAAATAAACTGAGAAATAGAATGAAAAGCAGGGAGAGTAGGAAAAGCAGGCAAGCACGTTTTAAATAATGTTCTATTCGGAAAAGTAGTATGAGAGTCACATAGTTTTTTCTGTTATGGCTACTTAAATATTCTAAATGAATTGTTAATTTGAAATATAGAGAGATATCACTAGCGACTCCACCTTTATGACTCGGTTGTTGGTGACTGACTAGCAGATTTTGGGCTGCTGTTGGTTCGCTTTACATAGGATCATTCGTGATCCTCTAACTTTATATAAAATCATCTGTTGAGAAAGCATAAATTAGTTAAAAAAGTAAGCATGACTTTTGTAGATAAATTTAACATACTGGTCAGTAAAATTATCAATGTATTATTTTTAATTTGTATTATTATTCTTTGCTGTTAAATATTTTTGACATTTTTTACATTATCAAAATATAGAATAGATTTCCCGTGTTTATTTCCTTAGTATCATAACTTAAAGAAAAAATATATAAGAAATATTTAAAAACAAAACTCAGAACTCAGAATGACTGCAGTTTCATTGAATATAAAACTAAATTATTTGATATCTGACAATAAGTAACTGATGTGACATTATCTTACTTTCTCATAAGCAACTTTCGTTCGTTTGAAATGTTTTTTTGTGAAAAAAAAATTAGTGGAAGAAAAAGAAAACCGTTAGAGAAAAAATTAACAACTGTACTTTAAAAAATTTCTTGAAGACTGGAAAAAAATTAATTACATAAAAAACATAGTATCATGCTGATCCTTAAAACACAGAAGTTCTTAAGACCGTTTTACACTATAACACATCTCCAAAAATTTGCAATAGATTTTATAAGAAAACAAAATAAAAAAATATTTTCTGTTTACGCTATCACACTTCATGAAGTATGACAGTAATGAGCAGCGAAAAAGCCCTGATAAAATAACAAATCTGGCTGTTTAGAAAAATTTCCGAAAAAAGAATTTTGATTGCGGTATGAAAAAATCCTTTTTTTAATAATTGCACTTACACTTTTTCATAATAATTAGGTATATGGCAAATCTTAATTGACAATATTATCATCTGAAACGGGATCTGAAATTATGTGACGAAAAACAAGCAATAAGATGCGCTGAAAATATAGTGTTGAATAAGTTCGGTATAAGTTCAAATCTCAACAGAACCTTGAGTATAAAGAAAAATATTTGTTGTAACAAATAGCCAGTGCGAATGAGTTGTTTAACAATGCATAAATAAAAATTATCAGTCATGTTAATATTGTGGTCATTGTTGTGCTGCCGTGGAAACTGTTTCAAAGAAAATAGAATTTGGTCATTTTCAGTTTGGTTTTCACTAGAGCCATACTGTGTGCTTAAATTGAATGGCTTCGATTAATTCGTATATCGCTGGTATGGTGGAATGGATGGCACAAGTTTAGTAATGAAGAGAACGTGGCAACATATTTACCTAGTTCCAAAGTATAAAAAATGGGAAAAAAAAGCAAGCAATTGAAATGCCAAAACTGACGTACTAATATTTGCAATCAAAAGAATCTCTACGTTTGGCAAAGAGAGAGACGTAATAGTATGTTATTTTATTTTGTACCAACAGAAGCAGCTAAAAACCTGCAATGTTTGAGGTGTTTTCAATTCTTTAGCAAAAATTAAACCAAAAATAATTTTTTTGAAGTGATAACATGTGACCAAGCTTTGCTATCCCACAACAATATTCATACGAAGTGTAACTTGAGTTTGACCAACTGAGATCGAAAAAATAACAATAATAAAGTTAATAAGCTTGAAAACAATAAATTGAAAATTTCTAAGTTCCAGACATATTTTCTGTACCTGAATAAAACTTCTTACATTAAGGCTGCAAAAATCTTTTGCGAAAAAAGCATTACTTTTCCACTAATTTTTCATAGGAAAATTTTGGTTTTATGCTTAGCAAAGTGAATCATCGATTATATTTTGTAACAAATATTATAATTAAAAGAAAAAACAGCATCTTATGTTCTTTCCTGTTAAATTTCATTACAAAAGTAGAAAGTGATTATCCAAGCTTGAATTTAAATAATAATTGTAATTTTATACTAAATCTTTTTGTTTCATATTGAAGGGGTTGAAAATCACTGAAATATATAATTTCTCGTTTGTCTATACAGGGAAATATTTAACACCACAGTTGTCGCACACATTGAGACAAAATATTTGCACACAAAAATAAAACCAAGAAACAAATAAGAAAATAAATTAAAATCAGCTACGTATCAACATAATATTTATTACAATGGCAATGACAACAAATGCGTTAAAGAAACGGTTGATGTTTGTTTTAGATTGGATGGCAAATTGTGTGCTTGGATGACTAGTAAAATATTTAAACCATTTTAAAAATGATGTCGTATCGCAACTCAAGCTATGGAGGCAAGCATTGACAAATAGTTGTGAGTAAGAAAAACATTGGTGGGAGGACAATAAGAAGTTACCTTTTATATACAGAGCAATATTAATAAGATACGAAATTGTGGGATATAATACTTTTTATTACTTGAAAATATATTTTTTTATGTTGAATTTTGTAGAAGGGGAGTTAAGATTGAACTAAAATATAGGTTGGTATGTTAGTTTTACACATTGTGTGATGAAAACATTAAGAATACAATGATGATAGTAAATTCCCAGAAACAAAAACAAATTTACTTTCTAACTTCCCAGGTAAATAATAAGCTAGGTATTTTTGAGCCAAAAATATACCTAATTTTTAAGCAAAACACTGGAGGCGTCTATTAAATGTAATTTGCTGAAGTTGCGAGCAAAGATAGACTTTTATGGTTTGCATGGCCACCTGTGGCCACAATATGTATAATAATAATGTATTAAATAAGTTCACTATCATTTGTAGCATTGGTGTTTTTTAATTTTTTGCTCTTAAAAATTGATGTCTTGGTTAATTCATTATTTCAGGCTTAACGATTCATCTGATATCGTATGTAAAGCAAGAATCTCGTTCAATAACCGGCAAAGTTTAAATCTATCTGTCATATGTTGTAATAAACGCAACATATATCAGTTTTTGGTATTCAATTTTTGTTTTGCAAGGAAATATATCTAAAATCAGAATTATTTTTGGGCAGACTGTAGGATATAATTTTTCTTACACCTCTTCTTTTTTTTATTTTCGCGTGAGTTAATATTTTATAAGCTTATAATGCATGTAAAAATCCTTAGCCAAATGAAGGCGGGTACGTCGTACCGTCTTTACCTTAAGCACTATAAGCTCAAAACGTAAAACTTATTACACCCCTTCTGGGGTCAAATTAAGTTTTAATGCACACGAGCTAGCCGTTAAGACTTTTAACTTATTTTTCGTGCAGATAATTGCTCAGCATATTATATCTGCTGTGATGCAAAACGGGAAAGTGCCTTAAAATATATTATAGAATCTGCTGGTAATGTTCACACAAGCCAAACCAACTTTTGCTCATTAACAGAAAGGAAGAATAATTATAATGCCATTTGTAATGTGAATTTGGTCATTTAGAGTTCCATATTGAAGAGCGTACCTTTCTTGCTTTGTTACAGTAGTATATCCATTTTTATTTTAAAATTTTCTTAAAAATCTTGATATCCGAAAAACACGAATTTGTAAATATCCTGAATATAAATGATAGTAGTAATGTACATTGTGGTAAATGTGTGTGAGGTTAAGAAAAATGTCATTTACTACAGTTGTACAGGGATTTGTTTATATGATTTACGAGTTTTCGTACATAAATCAATTTCATTTTAGTTGTGATTTTTCCCATTATTTCCTACAATTATTTGTGATATTATTGGACAGCTACTACTTTTGCTACAGTAGTTCTACGTTTTTTATCCCCTTTTATATTTTTTATAATTCACTATGACGTTTTTCTGTGTTTCCCTTTTTAGTTTGTATTTCGTTTTTTTCTTTTGTGATACATTTATAGATGACAAGACTTTGCAAGTTTGTGTTGGGAATTATATTATTATCTTTCGCTTATGACTGACAATAGGACTTTGTTTAAAGTATTCGAAAAGTAATGGAAAAATTTAATTTTTAAAACCAAAAATATACTTCGCCATACAAACCGCGTCCTTCTGTAACACCAAAGACACTTGAATACTTCTTTTGCAAGTTGAAAAATATGTTTGTTTTACCGAAAATGTAATTTTTTTCTCTACTCAGCACTCTTACTTAACATTGTTAATAAAAAACCAAATTCAAAAAAAACTGAATTTAAGCCAAACAAATAAATTAATTTGTTAATACGTATAAAATAAGTCGAGATCGATGAGATTCTTGAGTTGGTAAATAAATTGACATTTTTTACTCAAAACTTATCCTTATGATAACGGCTTTCGGAGAAGTGAAATATATTATGGTGTATAATAGCCGAAAAAAAAAATAAATTTGGCATTATAAAATTTCTGCTTTTTTACTTAGGAATAGTATAAAGCTAAAATGTTTTTTAGAATTTTCATAATTTTTGACAAAATTAAATTAAATTAAATTAAAAAAAAACATTTAATTTACAATTTTTTTACTTGACAATATTTACAAATATTTTTTAACCTTTATACCAAATGAGAGTTAAAGCAGGTGTGCCAATATATAAAAATACAGGTAACATTCTTTCTGTAGAAATCTCGTCATATTTTTCATTTTAAAAATTTAATAGCTTATGTAAAAAGTAATTGCAATTAAGAAAGCAAAAACATAAAATAAAAGTTAAATTTGTTAAAACTTTAACTTGTGTATAAAACTTGGAAACTTACAACTAGTAAACACATAATTTTTTTCAGCTATAAATAATATAATAATTTGTTCAAGCTACAATATTATTTTATAAAGACTTTTTTCTCTTAATTGCATGGTTTGTATCAAAAAAGGAAATAAAAAAATTAACCATAACTTCAATCCCACTACTATTCTTATGCAATAAAAAAAATTTAAAAGCAAATACTACTATCACTCACTTTTATATTATTTTCTTGCGTATCCTTGACTTTACTTTGTGCTAATAATTTTGAGCACAATTTGAAGAGAACAAAAAAAAAAAAAAGAAATATACAGGTGACAATATTCATTTTACCAAAAAGGAGATAGGGAAAATCGAAGAGAAAATAAACTGTAAAACACATAATTGAATCATTTATGTCGAACACAATAAAGAATAAATAGAAACTATTGCTTTTTTTAATGTGAGCAAGAATTTATTCTTTTCTTTTTTGCGTATCCTTTGAAGCAAAAATCTTAGCGTTTAAAACAATTTCTTAATTTTAGTGCAGTGAGAATTTAAAAGGAGCTGTAAAATTACATATTTTAAATTAAGTATTTTTGTCGATTTTTTCTTTTACAGGAAGGAGAAAGTGAATTGTTGCTGTTGTTTTCGTATTATAAAAAATGTGTTTATTAATTACAATTTAAATAACTTCAATGATTTGAAATTAAAAACTAATATATTTTATAACATATCAATAAATCCTTTTTTCTCATTTTTTCAATTTGAGTATATTTTTGAACATGTGTTTAGCTTTATACCAAATGAGAGTTAAATAAGTTACTATCAATATACTAAAAATAGAGCCTACACTCTTTTTGAAGAAGTCTCGTCATCTTTTTCATTTTTAAAATTTAGTAGTTTACATAAAGAGTAATTGCAATTAAAAAATAAGGCCACCAAAATATTTGTTTCTGAAAGCAAAAATATAAAACAAAAGTTAATTTTAAACCTTTAAAAATCGTGCTTATTATCCCGACCGAATTATTAAAATCACCCTCAATAGTCAATATCGGTGATGTTAATAATTCAGTCAGGATAATCAGCACGATTATTTAAAGTTTAAGTTAAATGAATTAATATTCCAGTGACTTAAACAATTTTAAGAGTTACATTTGTTTAAATTTATCTCGTGCAGAAAACTTAAAAACATACAACTAGTAAACACATAACTTATTTTAGAGGGATTTTTATTTTTTCTCCCTCTGTACTCTTTATTGCATTGCTTGTATCGGAAAGAGAAATAAATATAATTAACTATAACTTAACCATAACCCACTGTTATTCTTAAACAATAAAGAAAACTTTTTTAAAATGAAAATACTACAATCACTCACTTTCAGTTAATATTCTTGCTTATTTCCAACTTTAATTTTTAATAAGGATTTTGAACACAAGTATAGAGACCAAAGCGAAAAGGAACCAACAGGCGACAATATTAATTTTACCAAAAAGGAGATATGGAAAATCCAAGAGAAAGTAAACTGAAAAACACATATTGAAACATTTCTGTAAAACCCAATAAAGAATAAATAAAAACTTCATTGCAATTTTTAACGTGAGCAAGAATTTATTTATTTATTTTATTTAACACTTAAAACAATTTCTTAATTGTAGTGCAGTGAGAATATAAAGGAGGTGTAAGATTAAATATTTGAAATTAAAGATTTTTTTTATAGATTTTCCTACTTACAGGAAGCAGAAAGTGAATCGTATCTGTTGTTTTCGTATCATAAAAATGCGTTTAATAATTACAACTTAAATAACTTCAATGATTTGAAATTAAAAATTAATATTTAATTTACGGGAATACAATTGAAGCTTAAATAAATTAAACTGCCAGGTATAAATTTCGGAAAAAACATTAATAATAATAATAATAAAAATAATAATAATAATAATAATAATAATAATAATAATAATAATAATAATCAAATGCAATGGCCTTGGCTTATTCTTAAGATTTTAGCTTCTTGGAACCTAAAGTGTATATTAAAGAAGAAACACGAAATTGAAACATAATCGATACAATCTTATACTTAGTAAATCATTCTGTTTTATTTTTTGGTTTAAAAACGTTGGGTACGTTTAGCTTGGCGGATCTTACATCCTCAATGCTATGATTTCCGGTATATATCGGGCCACTGAAGTATGTAAGAGCAAAAAGGGAACACGTAAAATCTTTGTAGCGGTATAACATGGGCAACACGATTACTTGTAGTTTCTAGAGAGCAAGGGTTTTTAAGCTTTTGTGCGGTTCTTCTTCATATACCACCACTAAGATTATTAAAAATTTATTTTAAAATTGAAAAATAACAATTTCATCACCTTATTCTGCGTTTCGATTATGTTCCCGCATTCAGTAACGAACGAATCGAAAAGAGGTATTATAAAGAAAACCTTATCGAGAGAAGCAGAAGAAGAGAAGAGTATGTTTAAACAAGCTGCTTTGTTATGAAATGTATGAAATAGATACATAAAAAATAAAAAATAAAAAATTTTGTAAACATTGTAATTTCTAAATTATGAAATTTTTACTCTACACATCATTATTGTTTGTACCTTCTTCCCAGAATGCTTGTACTTCTTCCTTGGGACGATGGTGATATGCTAACGCAATATCATCATTCGCGGCCATTACACTCATCAATTTTTTTATAATGCTCAGGTGTTGTGTTTTTTGACCTAAAATAAATTAAATAAAATTTTAAAGTTACACAAAAAAAAAAAAAAAAATTATTACAAAATAAATTTATAGCATTTTATACTCACAATTTATTTAATTATACACCTTTTTAAATACAGAAACAAAAATCGTAAAACTTTTCGTCAGTAAATAGACAACTCGATAAAACGTAGCTACGATCGTAACGCAGAATAACTACAATCGAAAAACAAATAGAATTGATATGGGGAACGGAGCGCAGAATACCAAAGTTGCCAAACTGAGAATTTGACGATCCGAATTGAAACGCAGAATAAGAATGAATATTTCTGGCTGAAAACGTGAACATTATCTTTGATCTTTATTATCACAGATACCTAAAGATTGCGAATGCTATTTTCATAAAAATTTGTAAAGCTGCATTTTTACGACTATGCTGTGATTGTGCTTTTTGCATTTCTAAGCATAGAAATAGTTGTATTCTTAAAACGCATAGTACAACCGTTGCAAATTTCATCGATCAAGACTTGCAGGAAACTACAGTGGATTTTCTTCTATTCCTTCTCATCGAGGGCCTGACTTGAGTTCAAGGCTCAATGTCCTTTAGCACAATTTTAAGCTCTATGCGATAAGAAGAAGAAGAAAAAAGTGTAGTTCATCCAGTTTAAGCCTGTATTGAAACTAGAGTTTGGCAACCAGGGTAGGTTAAATTATTCCTATGAAGGTGAACAAATAATTCTTACTTGAAGGGGATATCGTATTGGTTGTTTGTAATATATGCAGCAGGCTCGAGGTTACGCAATGCTGATGACATAAAAAGTGAATAACTAATATTACGGTTGTTTCAACAAAACTTCTCCCGATATCTTCTGCTTTTGAAGTTCTTTTTAATAAAGAGCATGAATGATAGCAACTAGTATATTTGCCAAATAACACTGTAAGTATCATCACTATATCATTGTGCAGATAATTATTGTTACTGTTTCAAAATTCGTTAACTCATTAATTACTGTAATCTAGAGATTCTTTTACTGTACTCAGCCTAAGATCATCAAATTTCGAAAATTTTTGAGTATTACCATAAGCGAACATAATGTTTTGTTTTGGCGAAATTTGTTACGTCGTATAGATGTCAAACTAAAAATAAACCTATCCAGATCAGTTAAGAGTAAACTAACGAACGATATGCTTTGTGGCTTAAATAATACTGAATTGCTTTTCAATGACAAAATTATATTCTGATATTTTTACAGTGTTATATGTTTTTCTTTATTGGATTGCAACAATATTGCCTCCCATTGTGCAATTTAGCAAAAATATATCGAACGAAGGCAAAGGGAGCGAAAAGTATATAAATTAACTTCTTTGTAACATAATAATAATTTTTTTACTATGCGAAGTAAAATGTTAAAAGTTGCAAGAAAATCTCAATGAAAGAAGTATTGATTGCAAGTCAAGTTTGTTTTCTTTTCTTTTATTTTATTTCCTTTGAGTTTCCTCCAGCATTTTATGGTTGGTTCATTTAAGCGAAATAAATTTGTTATATCGCTAGCTTTCATACTAAGACTATCTGGGTTTTATTTGATTTATATTTTTTTTTGCAATAAATTTTTCGCAGAATTTGTTGCAGAGATTTTATATATATAATTTTAATTCTTCCTGCAGATAATTTATATTTTAATATTCCATAGCAATTTTATTATATTAAGTTTTATAAAGATTTACCTAGTGAGTTTCTTATGCACCAAGCAGAGGCTGAAATTGAATTTTAATTTTAGTAATGTTGAAAAAAAATAATAATATTCAAGACTAGGTTATATAAAACTGTATGATGTCTTACTGCGCTTTCTTCATTGTTAAGTTACATTAAATCATTCAGCTCTAAATTAAGGTTTTTTTTTAATTTTTTAAATAAATACAGTTTTAATCCTTATAGACGCCCTACACTAAATAAAATTGTGTGCGTAATATTAAGAGAAAACTAAAGTAAAATAAAGATAGTTAAATCAAGTTAATTTTTATTTAATATTAGTCAATAAAATCTATTTATTTAAATAAAAAACAAGATATTAAATAAAAATCGTTTAAATTCTAAAAAATTTTACTTAAAAACGCATAAAACAAGCTTTTGAAATTTTACTAAAATTATTTGTTACTATAACTTTTATCTCTAAATTATCCAACTTTTTTATTGTAGGCTAATCTTATATATTATTTTAAATCTCTTTGTGAGTTTGATTGTGCGTGCGACAATCAACGCATTACGACTGACCCTCTCTTTATGATATTTGAAAAAATTGTAGATATTTTTCGTTATGGTAAAATAGGTTATTTATTGTTTTATACAGGGGCCCAGGATTATTTACAGAAATCATTTAATTCTTATTCAGTACAAATTTGTAGCGTCTTTTAAGAATTATGAACAGATGGCGCCTCTGTATCCGCTCAAATTTTAAATTCTAACAAAAAGCTTGCACTATACAATTAAAAAAAAAATCCATGGTCAGTTATTTTAGTAGTTTAATAGGTAGTTATTTACCAGTTTATAATAAAGTCATAATGGTATACGGAGTTGCAAAATAAAATTCATTTGAGAATTAGTTGAAATAAAAGAATCGAACAATACTAGTACCAAGGTAAAAACTATTATTGAATATAAAATACAAATTTAATGACAGAACAGAAATATATTTAAAAAAATTACCTAATAACTTTATTAAAAAATGTAAAAAGCGTGACACTATATTTGAACGCCACAGAATTAACAGAGTAAATCTGATATGTGATGCCTCTTTTGAAATTACTCTTTTGATTTCATAATATGGTAAAGAAGGTTTTAATTTATTTGAACTCTCTTCAAAGTCTATAAATTTTACGCAGCAGTTCTTTGTTAATAAAAAAATATTTATGCTTAAAACATTAAAATTGATTACCGAATGTCGAAACATACTCGTAGAATTAAAAACAAACAGTAAAGTTGGAAAATTTTTCTTTAAAAATAAAAAATTAATCGGTGGAGGCAGATAGAACAAAAAATATTTTTGTTTTATTTATTTTTTTTTTTTGTTCATTTTTACAATTTTAAACATTTAATAATTAACAGCCTTTGAAAATGCACAATAATTTAAGTATTTTCCTGATTTTTTAGGCACTAATAAATTTTTAGCAATTGTTCAACTTGAAGCAATTAGGAACAGCTTAGCCAACCAAGCCGTAGTTCTTTGTGGCTCTTGTTTGCCAATTCCAATTTACTAAATTTAACCTAATATTTAAATGAGTTAATAATTTAATTAAATACTTTTTAATTTTTGTAAAATTAATATTTGAAATAGATGAAAAAAAATCTCAATTTGAAGCTAAACAAATTGATGCAAAGCTGTTTACTGTGTATTAAACCTTTAGGGTTGATGTCATTTTTAGCATATTAATGGTGCCTTAAATAGTTTACAATTAAGAGTTACTAATCAACATTTACTTTGCTTTCTATTAACGGCTCTGATGGGAATTGAACTCACGAAATTATTTTCTGATTATTCACCGAACAAGCTTTTTAAGGAACTCAATAATTATTTGCTATATTTTTGATTGTTTTGTTCGTTACAAACACTTTTTAGTAGTAAAAAAAAGAAGTTAATTAATTCTACCTTGGAATATCTGAAGGTGCGGTCAGTCTAGTCAAATATTTGACCAAAAGAAGATAATCACTTAATTATAAAAAAGAAAATTTGTCCTTCTTAAATACTTATAAAGAAATATAAGAGCCTTTTAAATATAAAAGGTTAGATATCATACATTTTTAATTATAGAGCATCATTTGTAATAATACGTGTCAGAAAAAATAAAAATACTTGTGCTAATTTAGTGGCAACGTTTTTTTTTTTGTCAATTCTTTGACTAATCTTACCGCTCCCTAAATCGACAAAGTACTATGATTGTTTCCTTGATATCTCTCACCTCTATTTCATTTCAATTTATTTAATTTAATTTTCTTTTTTTTCCTTCAGAACTGGTAGCGGGCCTTAGGAACTGACAGCCTTTTATCTTCTCTTGTATACCAGCCGTTGATTAAAGATCTTACTTTCGGATTTCTTATCACAGAAATTCATTCCAAATTTACGGATGGGCTTTTCATTAACTAGAGCTCTTTAATCGCCAATATTCTGTAATATGTATCGCTTTTTAGGACAAGTAAGATTGATTGAAATTCAGAGACTAAGAAAAAACTTTTGGTTAAATAATAAACTAAAATTTTTGATTTAATCTTAATCTTAAAACAATTACAACCTTAAACCGATGCAAAAACTTTTTTCAGTGTTTGAAATGAAAACAAAAATAAATTCCGAAGAACACAAAAAATCCTTAAAAAATAAGAAGGCGGAGACTGAAATTAAATTGAATTGATTTATTTAATGTAATTTAGTTTTTAAATTAAATTTTTTAAATAAATAATAGATAATTTTATTTAATTGAAAATAACTTTTATATTTTTTAATCATCAGTTAATAATTCAAATGGATTTCTTTGAGTACTTACTCAGCTCTCAGCGTATACTGCATGATTTTTGTTCCATACTTTGGAAATAATTCACTAATCAATTTTTTTTCTTCTATTACAGGATATTGCGTAGGTTATCAATGGAAGAGTTTGCTAAAAAATGTATGTAATCTTAATTTTTTATGGCAATAAGTATTTAATTATAAAAGAAAAATATATGTAATTGCAAAAACATATTTCAATTTCATTTCAATTTGGTGTTTTTTTTATTCCCTTTATTCAATTTTCTATTTCTTCTCTTGTTTATTTATTTTCTGAATGAGGTTTTATATGAAAAGAGCAAAAAAAAAAAACAAACATCAATATTTTGACATGCTGATAAATTACTGCGAATTAAATTAAATTATTTAAGAATAAAATGTATTGCTTAATACATCATCATGTTGGATGTTTTTGGAGAAATTTGGTTTGGCAGGACTTGAAATAAAATTAGAATAATTAAAATTCTTATTTAAAGGTCAATTCGTTGAGAGTTCTTAAATTTTTTATAAACATGTGATTAACGAAAAGGAAACCCACAACGTACTCATTTTATTCTCATTTAAATGCAAATAGTTCATTTTAAAAGCTTTTTAATTTCTATTAATACCCAAAAAAAAAAAAAGTATTAAATACGAAGTGACGGTCATGATAATTCATATAATTTTTGTGTATTAGCTGCAGTGAGTGAGTTATTTAAAAATAAATTTACGGGAAATAGCAGTTAAAATAAGTTGGTGAGGACGACCGGCTTATAAATTTGCATCAGAGATGGTTAAGCGCCTGTTGCAATATTTCTTATATGGGAAGACGCACCTAATATTTTCCTTGCTTAATATTATTATTTCCTTATTCAGCACTATACATATAGACCAATTTGATTCCGTTAACTCAAAGGCGATTTCGTGCATTGAATGGTGCATATAATTATCCAGCATCTGAGTAAGCTACTCGTCAATCTGTAGGTAGATTTCATACAACATACACCTTAAATAATGCAGGATGTGACTTATGCAGGATGCGAACTTTGACGGATTGAAATCAAAATATAGTGGTATATTGATATCGAGAAATTGTCTGCCTATTAGCCTCCAACACCATGCGATTTGAAACCTCTCGACAATTTTCTGTGGGTCCCTTGTGCCTTATTCCGAAAACCTCGAAAATGCTCGATAAAATGGTCCTATAGTCCGATGGTCATGTGTGGTAAATTCATATTTAAATTATTTAAACTTCTATTGGGTTTAACATAAAGCCTTCAAATCTACTTGTCGTTAACACATTTTAAACTTGCGCAAAATTCATCAATATAATGTTCCTCTAAGGTAGAAATTTATAAGATTATTTCGATGTGAATACAGGCTGTTTGAAAAAGAAATTTTCTGCATGCGAGACGTTAATGCGATTTTGATCTCACTAAAGTTTAACGAATTTCATTATATTTTATAATATATATATGAATAAAATTTCCCTAAAGGTGATCAACAAAGTTGATCGAAATATAGAAACTAAATTATTAAAAAAAAAAACAATCCAAAATTTTTTTTTTTTTTTGTAATTTATTATATTTGAAGGAACTTAAAAAAGCCGAAATTTAATAAAAACAAATAATTTATACATCAAGGTGTAAAATTTTACAACACAAGATAAAAATTAACAATAGCCCAGTTCACAATCACGTGCAAATAGTCTAGCATCGTAGCATTTGCAAATTGGTGTAGTATATTTTTCCAATACACTAACAAAATATTAATAAATGCACATGCTACATGTTTGCAAATATGCTTCAGTAAAAACCGAAGTTTTTATATGCACTGAATATACAATGCACAGTGGGGCAGAATCAAAATATTTTGGAAATAATTCAGCCATTTGAAAACGGCTAGGCCGATTGATTCAAAATTTGGCACGAGCATAGTAGAGGAGTACTTGAGCTTAAGTTTTGAAGGTGGTTACCCTCCACTTTCCAGGGATGGCGCTATGTGGTCTCTAAGTTGGACACCTCGCTCCTGAAAATTTTTCTAACGCTTGGCATTTCTTCAATTTTTGTCTGATTTTTAAATATTTTACATGGTCTTAAAGCTCTCGTAAATACCTACAAAACGGTGCTTTAAACTGCATGCTTATGTTTAAAAATGATCGAGTTATATGCATTTTAAAATTAAAATTTTTGATTTTTTCCATACCCTGTTCCAGTTTTTTCGAAATATTGGGTACAATTTGCAGCAAATTTGTTTGAGTTTTTACCGTGGATAGCAAACAAAATTTAAGATTTTCTGAAAAAAATTTGAAAGTAATATCTTTTCTGGCTTAAAAATTATACGATTTTCAATTTAAAAAATCCAAAATTATTGCATTTTTGTGTATTTTAGCCTAAAATGGGACACTAATCTAATTTTTTAGATAGAAAAAAATTTTCTTAAGGAATATACAAAATTTTTTTATTTTTATTAAAGCTAACTATATGTGTGTACGTTTAAACCAAATTTCGTATAAAACTGATCATTCTTGTAGAAGATATAAGTCTTTCAACTTGACCTATTTTAAATGGAAATTTTGACTTTACCCCATATTTTCTAAAATTCCAAAGCAGGCATCGGAAAAAGAAAAATACTATAAAAAAGCTATATATACTCCAAATTGTTTCAAAAAGTATTTCGTGAGCCCTAGTCCATATGTGGACTTTATGGGCAAATGAGTAAAAAATTCCAATTTTGGGATTTTTCGTCTTTATTTTGGGAATTATGGGATTTCCTTTAGCTTAATGTTGCAGATTTTTATACCGTTTGATTTTAGTTAACAAACTACATATGCACTGAAAATTTTATCTGATTTGCTTAATTAATAAAAGTTTTATAGCATATTTAATATTTTACTTTTCTCAAATTGGACCGTTTTTACTATAATTTTTCGAAATTTTCGGAGCTCAGCAACGAATATAAAAATTTTGTTCCATTTTTTTATTTTTTTTTACACATGTGAATAAAGATGACGCAATTTCCTATTAAATAAAAAAAGATTCACCTCAATATCATTCTTACGTGCAAAACTATGCGTTCTTAAATATGAGTGTTTCAATAAGTATCTTACTTTTATACATTTATGTTACGGAAGTAAAAATTTTCATGCCTGTGTAAAAAATTGTGTTAAAAAACAATTATACCTTAAAAAAGGGTTAAAAATGTAAGGGTTAAAAATAATGGTGCAGGTGTTCGTTTTAGGATGACCTATGACTAATTATGTCTTACCTAAGTGCCTTTTTGATTTTTAGCTAGATGCTTTGCTTAAGCTAAAGAAAATCCCATAATTCCCAAAATAAAGACGAAAAATTCCAAAATTGGAATTTTTTACTCTTTTGCCCATAAAGTCCACATATGGGCTAGGGCTCACGAAATACTTTTTGAAACAATTTGGAGTATATATAGATTTTTTATAGTATTCTTCTTTTTCCGATCCCAGCTTTGGGATTTTAGAAAATATGGGGTAAATTCAAAATTTCGATGTAAAATAGGTCAAGTTGAAAGACTTACATCTTCTACAAGAATGATCAGTTTTATACGAAATTTGGCTTAAACGTACACACATATAGTAAGCTTTAATAAAAATAAAAAATTTTTATATATTCCTTAAGAAAATTTTGTTCTATCTAAAAAATTAGATTAGTGTCCCATTTTAGGCTAAAATACACAAAAATGCAATAATTTTGGATTTTTTAAATTGAAAATCGTATAATTTTTAAGCCAGAAAAGATATTACTTTCAAATTTTTTTCAGAAAATCTTAAATTTTGTTTGCTATCTACGGTAAAAAACTCAAACAAATTTGCTGCAAATTGTACCCAATATTTTGAAAAAACTGAACCAGGGTATGGAAAAAATCAAAAATTTTAATTTTAAAATGCTTATAACTCGATCATTTTTAAACACAAACATGCAGTTTAAAGCACCGTTTTGTATGTATTTACGAGAGCTTTAAGACCATGTAAAATATTTAAAAATCAGACAAAAATTTAAGAAATGCCAAGCGTTAGAAAAATTTTCAGGAGCGAGGTGTCCAACTTTGAGACCACATAGCGCCATCCCTGGAAAGTGGAGAGTAACCACCTTCAAAACTTAAGCTCAAGTACTCCTCTACTATGCTCGTGCCAAATTTTGAATCAATCAGCCTAGCCATTTTCAAATGGCTGAATTATTTCCAAAATATTTTGATTCTGCCCCACTGTGCAGCGCTATGTCGGGTAATATATATATTTTTTTAAAGAGCATTTTGCTAAGGTTTACATATTTGTAAAAGCATGAACCGTTGCCACAATGAAATAATTACGGTAATAATGATTTGAATAAGGTAAAATCTAAAAGACCATCAGCAACTTGAATCATAATGATAGTGATGGTAATAAAAGGCTATACTAGTTTACAAATGTGCATGAATAATAAATAAAGACTGCAGCAAAAATAAAAAAATGAAGAAACTAACACAACTTCTTAAATTTATTTATATGTTGCACTGCCGCATTAAACATCATTTCACAATAGCAATGATAATACAAAAGCCAAATTCATCCAAATAAATTTAAAGCAACAAACAAAAATCCCGTTGGCTTTCGTATTTTTGATGTGCTTCAGAAACATTTTTGTTTGCTCTTAATGAACTTGCAAATCTTTATTCTTCTTTAATTTACACAACGTGAAATTTTAAATAAACAAGTGGTAAGTTTTCATAAAACATCGCAAATTATCTAATTAAGGGAAGTGATGTTTTCGCTTTTAATTTAGTGCACGAGTTATTCAAATTAAATCGAATGAATTTATTTGGATTTTTATTATTTTTCTAATTTTTTCAAGTTTAATATAATTTTAAAATTTTAGGAAACCTTTAAAAAGATAAGAACAGATACAGTCGATAAAATTAAATAAACAAGTTACTTATCTTTTTGTTGTTTTCCTTTATTGTTTTAAAGCTATAAAGTTAAAATGTTTTCCTTGATTTGCTGGTATTTACGTTCACTTTTCTTAAAATTCTTAATGATCATTTTACGGAAATTCAGAAAAAGCAATTGGCTGAACTTATGAACCTTAAGCCGTCATAAAAAGACTATTGAAATTTAAAATACGTTAAAAACTTAAAGTGCAGCTTGCAAATATTCAGGTGCCTCCAAGAGGAAATTTACTTAGAAAGCAAAGAGTTTACCTTAGAAGTGAGCAAACTACACCCGCATTGGCTTTTTAACAGACATGAATATATTTAATAGTAATGTGTCAGCCTATTGCGGTTCAAAATCAAGGCCTCGTAAATAAAAATCACATCACTTTTGAGATACCCTTTAATTTAAAGTTTAAATTTTTGAGTATCTGCAAATCACAGTTAAAAAATAATAGTATTTATTGAATATAACGTCACTTCGAAACATCCATTAATTTTAGGTATTTGTTTTCTTACCGAATAGTAATAGACATTCTGCTAAAACCTCAAGAGTTCGCCTTTTCAGCGTCAGAGACAGAAACTGCATCAAATGAACAGAAGTTGACAATGGGGATGGCAGTATCGTTTTTATAATTGTTACTCAGGTTTACAAATAAATATTATTTAATGAGTTTCATGTTAAAAAAATTTACTTTTTCGATTTTACACACATACTCATATAATACGCTGCCTACGTACGTTTAAAATTTAACTGAGTTTTGGGAAATAAATTTTATTTTTCTCGTTTTCTTTCGTCTCTTTGCTGAAAATTCTGCTTACTGATTTTTTTGGTGATTGCGACAATACAGCATTGCTGCAAGTGATTATTGTGCTTATGATGCTTTAAAAACTAATCAACGGTAAACGTTTGATTCTAAACGTAATTGAATGAGTTTAAAACCTTTTTAGACATTAAATTTTTTCAAGAAAAAATATAAAAAAAAAATATTTAAAAGATAACTATTATTATGAACAACAATAGTATAAGTTGCACTACTCGATACGCTTGTGTTGCATATAGCAAGCACTTATATAAGTGTTGATCACAAAATTATTATAATCACAACTTAGAAGTCAAAGTCTTGATAGAAACAATGTTTGCTCTTATTTTCATAGATTAAATTGTAACAGCAGTTGGCGTTCTTTAGCATATTTTCAGAGCTCCCATGAGAGCAGTGGTAAGCAGGCTAAGAGACATAAAACAGCGTAAAGCACATTGACCTCGCGCTATAAGAATTATAATTTCAACTCTTAAGTTGTTGATTTTTTATCAGCAAAAAATTGTAGAGTCGGATCTTTTTGGATAGCAAAAAACCACTTCAATTGTTTTTTTATCAGAATCAAAGAGAGAATTTTAATGTGAAAGAAAGATGAGATATAATTAAGTTTTTAAATTCATAAACAAATTAAACTTAATTCCTAGTCAACTCTGAATCAAGAAATACTCTATAAAAGCTTATTATCAAAAATGGTGCTCGATGTGACTTTGATGATTATATTAGGGTTATGACTCTCGGTTTTCTAACCCAGCCTACCGATTGAACACTAAATCAAATTTTTGGTTTCTCTTTTTGGATTAATAAAACATATATTTTGTAAAAAAAACTATCGCTCAAAGAAGAATAATGTAGAAATACTAAAAGTTCTTCCAGTATGATGTTGCAGGCCAAAGTAATAAATTTTGCACAAGATCTTGAAGCGCATGGTTATCTCAAATCTAGAAGGTTTCTTAAAATTAACAAATTTGCAATATTTCCGTCGCATGGTTTTCTTTTGAGTAGCGCAAAGAATTGATAGATCTTCAAAAAAATTATAATTTGTAGAAAAATATTTTCAAACAAAATGACAATCTAGTTGTAAGAAATAAACTGGCGGCTTTGTAGATAAGTCAATATAAAAATTAAGACTTATTTGTCAGTTTATGAACCAATATTTTCTATATTTTGTGTGCACTTTTGCAGCTTCAATATTGTTCATTGCACAGTTATCCCCTATCTGTTGTACTTTATGTTTTTCTTTAAGTTGGATGCATTTTATTCACTCAAAGTTTACGTTCAATTAAAAACAACTTATTGAAAACAAAATACTTTGAAATATTTTTTTTTTTTGTAGATGGATGTAGATATCCCATCCATCCCTAAAAAATAATATTATTTTCTTTTAAAAAAATATTAAGAAAAAAAAAGAAAAAGGTGATAGAAATTTAAAGAAACAGCAATTTCTCCTTTATTTGACGTCTTCATGTATCTTGTCCAACCTGTCTCAATGTACCAGTCAGTAACTACAAGACGAGTTTTTTCCTTTAAGATTTTTTCGTAGTTTATTTGAATAACGTTATGAATACTTTTTAAAGGAGTCATTAAAAAAGAAATATAGACTGCTCTCATTTTCTAATTAAACCTCATACAAATAAAAAAAGAAAATTATAATGATCAGAATAATATTTAAATTTTTTAACTTTATGATTAACCTCAAAATAAACATCTATCTGTAAAATATAATAGCACAGAATGTGGATATTTTAGCAGTTAGAAAAAATTTAGTTTAGTTAAGAAAACACAATGGGTTTGAATATCTAACCCTTCCCAGAAATCATCTTTTATTTTCTGAAGTGCCGTAATAATTTTAGTTACAATGAATTATTTATTTCAGTAAATATAAGTTCGTGATTATTTGTGATTAAAAATAAATATGTTTTTTCTTGGTGTGTCTCGCACAACTGTTTTAATTATTTTTAAAAGTTTTCGTAATGGATTGCAATGAGACTAAGTTATAAAATTTCTGGAGTGAAGTATAATTCCTTAATAATTTCTCAACTGTTAGGTAAAAATTATTGTTATACAGAATCGGTTATTAATGGTAATGATCAGTATATTATAAAAATCGTTATTTAAAAATTTGTTATATTGCCGATATTTTCATATTTATGCTGCCTTAAAATAAAATGCATAGGGAGAGCAGTAGCAAAATTTTGCAAGGATGGATTATTGAAGTGTTGTTTCTCTTATTTTTTCAAATAGATACAAAAAATTATGTTCATTATGTTCCTAATATCGTCCTAGTTAATGTCGCGTCATCATAAAACTTCGAAAATAATGTCTCCTTTTTGTATTTTGCTGAAATAATTGTGTTGGTTGCTTTTCATTGTGAAGTTGTTAATGTTGATAAATGTAAAAGCGCAGTTATTTTAATAGGCCGCAGTGCTAAGAACCTAAGAAGCTTCTTTTGAAAACTTTAACTTTCACCTTTTTTGATTTTTTTATAGTTAAAAGAAAGCTTTTTGGGTAATATGATTTGAAGTGCAATAATCTACTTGTTAAAAAAATCAATACATTTACTCTTTTTTACTGGTGGAGTTAGCAAATTTTAAAATATCTTTTAAATACATAATTTTTTATATAAGATTTTAAATTTAAATCGAACTTATATCTTATTTTAAAGTAATGAGGTTTATATTGACGAAAGCGTAAGGAACATTTATATTTCGTAACAGTAACTCAGCTGATAAGGCCGACTATAATTTTTACCCTAAATAAGCCACACATTTCGGCGATGGCTTTCTGCTTCTATTTAAGATCGTCAGTGGCTGTTAGCCGAATAATTGAAAATCAACTTTGTTGTCTGTACCAAACTGTTGTTGACATGAACTGATTAGAGATTATATTGCATTCGAACATCAAACGAAGTGGAAATGCCATGACGTTACTCAGCTTTGAAGTTTGACAATTTAATTTTTTCTTTTCTAATTCTTTTTTTTTTTTTGTTTTTTGTTTTTCACTTGATCACTCTAGCGAAATAAAAGCTACTTACACAACAATTTTCTGTGCCTCTGGTAAGTCTCTGTTTATAACGTTCGCTTATACCAATCTTGTTAGTGATAAAAGTAAAAACTTCTTGTTTTCGATACCAAAAATTTGGAAAAATTTGCTATAATATAAATAAAAATCGTGAATCGTCCTTTTCGAATTTATATGTCCCATCGTTAAAGTTTATTTAAAATAATTTAGAAAAAAATTTTTTTGCCAGTGCCAATAATTATAATAATTAAAACTTTTAATTATATTATAACTCTGAGCAGAACTACAAAAAATGGCAACATTAAATAATACAGTTTTAAATAAGAAATCTGACAAACGCAAATGACTATAAAAATACTGTAATTTCTTTCATCATTTGCATCAAACTTTTGCATACAAACAGTATATATATATTATTGTTGATTTTCCCTCCTTTCCTATTCCTAGAAATTTTTTATGAAGGATCAGTTTGTTTATTAAATTATTTTTTAATAAAATTTTTTTGGATTAAGTAAAACTAAACTTTTTTAAATCTTGTACAGAACATGTATTGGGCAGCGGCAATATAAACTGCATTTAAAAAGTTAAGACCTTTAATTATACTTTTTAGTTTTAAATCTTATGAATCCTTTTAGCGAAATAATATGTTTAAACATGCTAATTTGTTACAATAATATTATTTAGTCTCTACAAATTTTAAAATTGTCAATTCTAGATTTACTTTCAATATTCGACGATTAATGTTGTCAAGCTTTTTAAAACGTTATATTTTACTATACTAATATTTATGTTATCAAGGTAACTCAGAATTTAATTTACCCCTAATCGGATAAATAACTGAGTAATACCCCAATTATGGTATACATCTTGATAAGCTCCCATTATTAAAGGGTATTCAAAGGGAAAGCCAATGTTGATGAAGTAAAAATTATTACTATAAAGTTTAATTTAAAACTAAATAAACAAACATACAAAGTAAATTCAAACCTCCGAAATTATGAGACTTAATTTATACCCCAAACTCCACATCATATTACACAATTAAGGTTACACTCGATAACTAGGAAAAACGTTTTCTTGGTTAGAGCCTCTATTCTAATGAATAATCGCTTTTCTAAAAGTTCAGCGACTAATTTCGTTTCATATGAAAGTGTCATTGCCAAAAGGTAGTACAAAGTATACGATGTTTAAAATTGTTTTAAGTTCAATAACGTTAAATAGATAAAAAAATGAAAAAAAAAAAAAATATTTATTACCCCAGTGTGTTGTGTATAATTACTGTAAAAATATTTTCACACATTTTTCCTGTTGCAAAATTGAAGACAAGTAATATTTATTGAAGTATTGCATAAGTATTTGTTAACAATTTGTTAATCTGTTCCTTATTACTCACTTACTTACCGACGAGATGCAAACTTGCTTTACCTTGTAAGAAAACATTAAATTACCACATACAATTATTTGAAAATAATGTGTATAAATGTATGAAATGTTCTCAATTTGAATTCACATCCTCTGCATAAAATCAATTACTGAATAGAAATTTTATACTGTGTTTCGTTTTTGTGTGCAGATTTTTGTTTTCATTTTTGATAGATATCGGTTTTTTTCTTAATTGAAATTTTATGGTAGGGAAAACAAGCAAAACATTCTTGTAGCTATCATTTGCCATGACGTAAATAAACAGCATTAGTATTGAAAGCTAGAATTATTTTATGTATATCAATAATGTTGTTGCAATAACAGAGAAAAAGTTACAGAAATGAATAACTACCATTTACGTATTTAACTCTTCTAATTGAACAAAAAATATTAACGTAAAATTTATTTTAGACAGATGTATGAGCAATTTGTAATTGAAACTTATTATCAATCATACGCTGTGCAAAACCTCAGAGAGGCAAACAAATTAACCCTCTAGCTGGCGAGCCTGCCTTTAGATGGTGCATAATAAATACGTTGCTATGCAGCTCCATTTTTTTAAAGCTCTGTTCTAACGGTAAATAGCAGCAGAGAAACAAAGAATTCTCTTATTGAGAACAGTAGTAGCAAGCATTTGTCATTTTTCTGACAAAGTGTAGAAAATAATTATTTGGGTATCAAGTTGAATTCATAAATTGCGCGTAAAAATTATTTTCATTCTTTTGTGATAAGTGTTTTTAATATTAGCTGTTTAACAAAACTTAGCTTTTAACCGGTGAAAATTGGACACCGTCTCAAGGCGGACCTGCCGGTTACAAGCTACTTTCACATACATATTGCTCTGGCTTACAGCTTTTTTTCGTTTCATATTTCTTCAAATATTTTTCGGTTTTAAGCATTCCAGGAAAGAATTAACTGTTAAAAATGTCGCAAAGAAAAGATTTTAATTTTTAAAAATAATTGATGAACAAGTTGAAGCACTAATGGCTGAATTAGTGGATGGCGCGGATTCAGAATATGATTGTGACCTTGACGACGATGATGATTTGGAAGACTCAGACTTTCAACTGCCTAACGTAGACCTTGCCACGTTAGAAGAAGAGTGTGAAAATGCAGACAAGAAATATTTTCTTTCTGAAATCATAAATGTCTGTGATAACTCAGAAAATTATCTGCCAGAAGTAAACAACAACAACGAACGTTATGAAGAGTCTTTACCATCAAAAACTAGGAGGACAAAAACAAAGAGGGCAAGATCTCCTCTACTAGAAGTTGAGGCTGGTGAAAATGAGGGGGGGTTTAGCGGAAATGTAAAAATATTTCCCCCCAAAACATAGAGTACAAAAAGTTTTTATCAAAAAAAAAAAAAAAAAAAAAAAAAACAATGGTAAACTTGAAAAAAACGATGTAGTTTATTAAGGACACAAGGAATTGACACAACAATTTAAGGAAATAACTACACCATTCCAATGCTTTTAGTATTTTTTCAACGATGACTTACTGAATGAATTTTTGTATCAGAGTAATGTGTATGCAAAGCAACAAAATGTTTCTACAAATTTTAGTCTATCGGAGTGTAATTTACAAAGACATATTAGGGTTTTGATTTATATGTCAGTCTACCGGTATCCTAATATTGAGAGGTACTGGTCCAAACAATCCTTCTAGCCAGTTTGAAACGCAATGACTTAAAAACAGTTTTTTTGCAATCAGAAAATACCTTCACTTTAATGACTCCACAAAATTGAAAAAAACTACAGGAAGCAGGATATGGTGAGCAGTGCAAGATGCGCCCAATTATTGACAGACTTAATATGCAATTTGATGCTGTTCCAAAAAACCTCGGCTATGCATTAATGAACAAATTTGTTCAACAAAAATGTTTACAAAATTTCGGCAATATATGCCTACAAAACCCCACAAATATGGCATGAAACTTTTTGTCGTTTGTGACTAGGATGGCTTTTCGTACAGGTTTGAAGTATACAAAGAAGCTGGCAATAATGGAGTAACACCTAACACCACTGACTTAGGAGCAACAGCCAATGTGGTCAAAAGATTTTCAAAAACAATTCCAAATTTCAAAAATCATATCTTGTACTTCGATAATTTGTATACCTTATTGCCACTTCTTGTTTATTTACTGAGCAGAGGAATTTATGCATTAGGAACCATCCGATCTAACAGGATACCCAAGTGCAAGCTGACAAATGAAGTGGATACTCAGAAAAATTTGTTGGCCGTGCCTTTGGAGTAGGCATATCTTGTGTTCACTGGAAGGATTCAAAATATGTACGATTTGTATCCAGGTAAATACTGAACAGCAATTCACAACCATAAAAAATACGCCGTTATAATCGCAACAAAAATTCTATGTCGATGGAGACTGTCCTAATATAATTTAAGAATATAACCGCCATATGGGTCATTTCATGGACAGTTTACTTGGTAGCTATCACATCAGAATGAAAACAAAGAATTTGACTTTTCGCTTATTTTATCACCTAATTGATATGTCGTTAGTGAACTCATACCTCCTTTTCCAGCGAATTCATGGAATTGACTGTATAGATGTTGCTCATAAAAAATTACCGGATTTAAGTATTGAGGTGGCTGATGTACTTTGTCGGTATGAGAACGCTAATGCCAAAAGAGCTGTTGGTAGACCTGAGAGCAGAAGCCCACAAATAAAAAACCAAAGAAATCATATGGTCCACCAGATGACATTCATTTTGATGGAGTTAGACATATGCCTGACATTTTGGATCGCAGTGGTAAAAAAGTATGCAAACTATAGGGATATACGTCTGAAACACAAATGTATTGTGCTAAGTTTAAATTAAGTCTATGCTTATGAAGCAATAAAAAATGTTTCCAAATTAATCAAAGAAAACAATAGAATTTTAAATAAAATTATCACCTAATTAAATTTTTTTATTACGTTACTAGGCGGGTCCGCCTTTTGGCGGTCAACATATTTTCTCACCTATAAGGTAAGTTTTAAATTTGTTCTAATTTTAACATTAACGTGTAAAATATTTTTTTAATCGAAAAAAAAAATGGCCGGTTAGAGTGTTAAGAATAGTGTGTGCAAGAAGAATAAAATAAAATAAGAAGAATTTATTTCATTTAGTGTAGAATAAGTGTAAGTTGATTGCAAGTTAGTAATGCCGCTTAGTTAAGAATTCAGAAGGACTGAATTGTAAATTTAAAAACTAGCAGAATTTATTGAGAAACATCTCACGTCAAAAAAAAAAAAAAAATTAACAAAAAATGCTTCGTTGTATACTAATTCTATATAATCTCCTAACTACTTCACTTTGAACTTTTTGTGGCTAAATAGGTAAATTTATGATCATTTAAGCAGTACAAATAAGAGAGATAGACGGTGCTTGCAATTTCAGAATATATTTAGAATTTGCGTGAAGAGGTGGACCAAATATGTTCATTATACCTTAAGGAGGTTGAGAACTATTTACGAATTGACTATTGACAAAATACGTAAATTCTCTCAAATATAGACATGATTATAAGTGTAAAATTTGTGACGTTTTCGTCGGCAACAGTTCATTAACATTTACTTTATTACTCAATTCTTTTTTTGAGTTTACAGGTCAAACTTCTATATTAAAAATTGTTAAATAAAACTTTTATAAAACATACATATTTTTTTTTTTATAATTTCGTATGTCTGATAAATCTCGTTCAAATTTTTTATTATTTTACATTTTTCTATAATATTTCAGTCGCTCTTTCCCTCACACAAGATTATGAGAATTTTAATTTTCCTTTAATAATGGGAATAAAGAGAAGAAACAAATTTGTTATGATGATAATAATAACAAAAATTACACACAATATAAATCGATAATATTATGTTTAAATACCGAGGACATTTTATATCTGCTTTCTCATGTAAATACTGGTGTCACGTAGTACATACAACGATTAACGATGCGTATTAAATCTTCACAACAACAATTTTAAAACAAAACATTGTTGAAATAAATCAATATATGCAGGACATCATAGTCTTTAAAAAAATACGACACTGCTAAGAAATAACTTTTCGACTGTAAAATTTAGAAGATATACGAAAACTGTCTCAAAAGAAATTAACCACCTTAATAAGGGTTTATCGTATACTTCTTAAGGTGGTGTTTTATAAGCCCAATAGATCTAAAAAAAGGGCTAACTAACAAACGAAGTGTCATAATTTGTTCAATATGATTAGTGAGAATACTCTAACAAATCGTTATTAATATACCAACGCTTGAACAAAACAGCAATTACTTAGATTTAGTTTAATAATTAGTCATCATATAGCATATAGCCGCATATAGCATGAAACCAATTCCATCAGACTCTGCAAACCTCATCATGTACCGGTTAGTTTGGTTTGGTTTGGTTTACACGCACCATGATAAATGATTGTTTGAAAATATAAATAACATTGCCGATTTTTATTTAAATATAAATTCTTTTATTATTTTATTTTTATTATTTAAAAAATTTTATCACACACACATTTCGTGTTAAAATTTTTTGCATTACAGTCAAATTTTTAATTTAAATAAATTTGTTAAAATAAAATTAACAAAAACTCTCTATTGCAGACAAATTTTCTGTTAAAAAAAAAAAACAAAAATTTTAAGGAATTGCTCAACTATAGAAAAATTTTCTTAAAATATAAACTATTCTGCTACACAGTAAATTTCTTAACAAAACAAATTTCGTTAAAAGAAAATTTTGTAATCCTTAAAATCATTAAGAAAATATAATTAGTAACAAATAGTTTGTTTATTTTTAAAGAGTTAATGAAAAGTAAGGAGCTAGAAGAATTAATACAACATTTTTCTATATCACTGCATACATTGTCAGCAATTCTTCTATCTAAGGCAGCCAATTTTGTAAATTAAATTACTAGAAAAATCAGAAAACCATTTGGTTAAATACACCATTCATTAGTCACAAACAATCACCGTTGCAATTTTTTAGTTCCATACCTGTTCTTCTTATCATAGTCGATGCTGTTCTAGTATCATACTGTTACGAAGAAAGCCTAAATGCAGCAAGCAATTTGATATGTACCTTTAAAGCTTACTTTACTTTAAACTACTTCAGTAGAGTATACAAAAATGGCTTATGGTTTTATTCTTCCTTACAATTCTTGGCCTTGTAGTGATCATGTTTTTTGGAATAAAAAAAAAATTATTTAAGAAATCCAACGTTTGACTAGATGTTTTATATGAATTAAGTTTTTTGGTTTGCAGAAAATATATTTTGTTTCTGTACATTTTTAAATTTTCTTTAAATTTTATTTTTTACCAAAAAATACACAAAATACATACAAAATTTAACAAAATTGTATTTTAAAATTTACCAAATCAAATTTAATAGCTTAAATTTGCTTTAAAAAAGTTCATTCACACATCACGAAAAATTAACAAAATTGCATTATTTATTGTTCATAATTATATCGAAAATAAGTTAAAACGAACAAAGGATGGTATAGAGACATAATTTGCAAGTATATGCAAAAATATGATAATTAATTATGGGCTTTAATGGCGTCATTATGGTTGCTCATTATTTTGTGCAAGTTTGAGAAAAAACGTATGAGCGTACGAGTGAATGTTAGTTGATGTGTTTATTTGATAGTACATTATGTTGGCGTATGGAAAAATACCATTTCTTTAAGTACAAAAAAATATTAAAAATAATTGCATTTATTGTTTACGCCCTTTTATACTTTTAGTAAAGTGGTCAAGAAAAGAGAATATTCATGACCGAATCGTAGTATCATATAGTCGTGTAAATATTTATAAATATAAAGAGCTCATTAATACAATTGGATTCAATTCTGAACAAAGAAAAAAACAAGGTACTTTCAGGCAACGATTTTATATAAACTCTTCTGGCTACCAACTACTGTAGCATTTCTTTGCTCTTCTTTACAAAGTTTTCGAGGTGACTACGTTTGGCGCTTTCACGTTACAAAATACCGACCAGCAAAAAATTTGATAGGTAAAGGATAAAATCCAAAACCATACTTGAACATTTTTAATAATTTTGTAGTTTCGAAATAGCAAACCAGATTATATTTCAAGTTTAAAAACTGAACATTATGTGTTTACAGAGTCGGCGCGACTATGCTTTAATATAGCACATTGCATATGTACAAAAAATTAAAAATGTATCCAAAGTTCTTCACTCAAATTTAAAATTTTGTGGATAGCTTTCAAAAACATTGCTTTAATATTTAGAACTTACCGGATATTTAACTTTTTTAAGACAAACCATTCTATTATGTCCTTTATTAAATTGCTAAGCTTAACTAGCTAGTCCTGGCATTAAAGGTACCCATACCATTTTTTGTATTCAGCCAGTTTTTTATCTGACTGAGAACGCTAATATGAAAGTTACTTGTATGAAAATTTAATAGCCTTTTCCTTATTTCCTAAATAAACAAAAACAATTTCTCACGTTGCTTGGGTGGTACCATGCTCATTATGTCCATCCATATAAATAAAGATGTTTCTAGTAAAAAATTTAGGTTTCTAAATAGACAAAGATAGTTATTTACTTTATATGGTTTATGGGTTCCACGCCTACTTTTTAATCTTTTTAAAAATTTTTTCTCCATTTAAGCACATTAACACCAGAATTTATTTTGCGAAATTTCTGGGCCCTAACCACTGCAGTTCTCTTGGTACACGACAAAAATTATTTGCTTTGTATAAAAGAGACGATACCGACTGTTACAATTTAACCAATTTTTCGTTTCAAGGTGATATCTTTCAAAGTTAGCAAGCAATGCAATAATAAATATTAACTTTGTATGGAAAGTTTGATGCCCACATTATATTTTACAAAAGACCCACAGGATAACAAATGAGATGAGATAACTCCAGGAAGATCGATCCAATGGTGGAGAAAGCTATACCTTTTCTAAGGAAAAACCAATAAACAATATTATTTTGTACTTTAAATTTATACACAGTGAAAATCAAAAATTCCATTTTAATAACATTTTTATTCTTTTTTTGGAATCGTGGGATTTTCATTAAAAAATCGTTAAATATTTTTCGAAGTTTTCATTTGCTGAATAAAATTTCATAGAGCTGCAAAACTTCACTGCCGAAGATTGATAACAAAAAAATATAGCATTAAAAATTAATGAATTAAAATTTATTTTTGACTTAAGTTCACGTTTTAATTTCTTAAAACCTTTTTAAGATAGAAAATTATTTTACAAATGTATGCGGACGTTTTTTTTTCAAAGAATATTTTCTTATTTCATAAAAATTAAATGAAAAATCTATTCAAGATTAATTTAATTTCCCCAGTAAGTGAAACTTGTAAATTCCAATTATTGTGTATTTAAATTTTATTTTTATTATGTCACAAATGTTTTGTTATCAGTGGATTTAACGCATTTGATTTTTACATTATATTAAACCATTTCTAAGTTTTAAATATATAAACTGTATCAACAAACATTTAGTTAAATCAAAAAGAAATTAAATTATTATTTTAATGCTGTTAGTGACGTTTTTATACATGGTCTATATCCCTAGTGCATAACTTGGGAAAATTATAACATAAAAAGTTTGTAGGATACTTCTGGTAAGACACTTCTTGTATTTTTTTCTTTTAATTAATTAGTTAAAGGGAAATTTGAATTCTTTGTTTTGATTTTGAATTTTAGTTTAATATATTCAAGTTTTTGTAAAATTTTAGTAAAATGAATCTATAAAAATATTTTTTCACTACATTGTACATCCGTTAAAATATAATAACTCTTTGTATTTTTATCTAAAATGTTATTAATATATTTTGAATATAGAAAAAAAAGATAAATACATTTTTTATAAAAAATGCCAATTTGTGAAAATAATTGGTATTTTAAGCCATTTGACACTTTTCAAGCACGAGTTAGAACATTAGCTTTTCCTATAAAAAAATTAATTAAAAAACTAAACTTTATTTCAACTGTATAGAAATTTTATAAAACTATAAAGCTAATCAGTTTAACTTCGGCAACAAATTTATCGGCTAAACAACTTAAGTCTATTATAAAAACATTTATTTCGAGTTAAAAATTTTCTTATTGGCAAATCATTATTTTAAAGTACTCTAAAATAAAAAAATATATGTATATATATATACAAAATAAATAAATTGTTTAGCAGGTTTATTTTTACAGTATAAGTTTTTGAACAAACATTTGGCTACTGTGTTAAAGCAAATAAATAAAGACTACCTTTTATATGTATTTTCTATCAAATACCAAAAAGTTTAATTCTTCAATTATATATCTTAAATGTAATAAATCACAGTAAATAAGAAGAGATATAAAGCAACTCAGATAAATGAACATTTTTAACAAAAGCTAAAACCAAAATAAACATTCACACAAGTCAAACACAACAGACAAATAATACAAATTAAAACAGTAAATAGAAATAAATGATAAAATAATAAATAAAAACTGAAAGAAACAATAAAATATATGAAAAATATTTAAACTACGGCAAGAAACGAGTGTCTGTGAAATCAAAATAAAACAAAAAAAGAAATATTTTTTTAATGACAAAAGTTAATAAAAATCTGAATACAGCAAATTTTGTATTTTTTTTTTGCCATTTTTGACCTTAAGTTATGTCAACAGTAAAAAAAAGGTGACAGATTTATAGTAAATGTGGTATAACCACTTTGCTTTAACAGGTTAAGAACCCCAAATTTTGGTGTTTGGCTCCTTACAACTTGATAATAAAAATAATTTTTAAAATAAAAGAATTATATCTATTTAACATGAAGAGGGGCGTAAAACATTCGTCACAACAAAAGTAGCAAACGAGTAATCTTGATTCGGTGATAAAAAGATTTTTGTATAATTTTAAAATTAATATGAAAATTTTTATTCGGAATGTTTTTAATGTTTATTGACTTTAATTGTGCTTGATTCTTTCAATAAAAATATTTCGTGGTATTCTCATGAAATATTTGTTATATAAAACTACAAAATGAAATGTATTACTACGGGGAAAGCATATCCATATGGCCATTTCGCTGCTGCTCAGTTAGAGTGCATCAGAACTTGCAAGAGATATTCGCGCAAAAAATCAGACATCTAATTTTCATTTTTTTAAATAATTTAATTTTTAAATCGATAAATTATAATCAGAATCCCAAAAAATGTCTTAAGTTCTATTAGATATTTAATAAATTAATAATTTTTTCTTTGTTTATACCTCATATTTTTTAGACTAGTAAAAAATAAAAACAAATATTTTTCTCATGGTTGCCCCATGTCAGGACTTAAGATAAATAATTTAAAGATGATTTACTTGAACTAGTAAAACAAAATATTACAAAACGAAAAAACAACAAAACTAATAAAAAATCCTTTAAAACTATATAACTTTTTTATTACTTTATTAATCTTCAGTCTCTATCAGTGCAGCGGTGATGTGTATGGATGGATGAAAGAAGGAAAAGAAAGCAAAACACATTTATATATGAACACATAAATTTGTACACATGAAAAAACTAATGTCAGTGAAACTTTTTATTAAATTTATTATGTCTCTGGTGTACGTGGATTATATTTCCATTTTTAGCTCAAGTGCCTTTTACTAGACGTGAAAATAGATAATAACTTTCTCGAAATGTTGCCAACAAGTTCACATTAACAAAACATGAAGACGGTAACACATAATAACGGAAGGTAAAATTTTAAGTAGCTGCTATGGTAACATAAATTATTAGAAGACGAAAGAAGAAAATAGAAAATAAAATAAATAAAAACCTGGCCACATATCTTGCCCAGTAAAGTTATCTCTAAGTAAAAGAAAGGCCAAAAGTTACCAAACTAAATAAATAGCCAATACAATAAGAATAGTAAAATGAATAATAAATAATAAAGAAAGTAAATTTCAGAAACGACAAACCAACTGATGAATAGTCAGGTATTTGTTCCTTTTAAACAACCAACCAGACACTGACATAGTGGCTACAACAAATAAACAAAGGCATAACCTTTTTTAGCTAAAACTTCAAAGTTGTCCGTTTTCCTTCATCACGAAGGCGTTAAATTGCCCAATCATTTTTCGTGCTCGGTTTTGCCTGCAAGTCACTTTATCATTGATGGATAGTCACTTTTAACACATTATAAAAGAAAACCTTCTTCACAATACCTAAGACGTATTTATTAGTTTTAAAAACATTTATTCAGCGTCATTTTTAAAGAAGAATACAAGTATTTTGTTATTGCTACTATTATTTTTTGATTGCTTTACTTGTTCGATTGATTTACTTTTTTTTATAATCATCTCCAACGTTAATAAGAAAAGAAATTTCATGAAATATATGTTCTCACGAAATTTGTATTTTACTTGAACTAATAATTTGCATTATGTATTTTCTATAAAATATTTGTTTCTTTCCCAAAGCAGCTTTCTAAAGTTAAATTGGCTATCAGTGTACAGAGGGCGTTAATAAGATGAATGATCGTTGTTAAATCTGCTAAATTTAAGTTTAGAATTAATAAATAACAACTGGAAAACTTCTAGCTATTAGAGATACCAGAGATGGTTTTTCTAACTCTAATGCTCATTCGGGTAAAAATAATTTGTTTTATAATATTTTATCAAAAATATTTTATTAAAATAAATCAAAAAATTTTCAACAAGAAATTCATTTTTAATAATTTATGTGTGCTCAAAATCACTTGTTGTTTAATGTCGGTTGACGTGAAATATATTTATGAAAACGGTAGAAAATAAAATTCATCGTCAAGTTACTTAAAGCTGCTTGAAAGTGTGAGTGCAAAAATATAAACAACCCCATTTAAATAAAAACAACAACTCTTTGCAATAAGAAAATCCTATTTTGACAACAATAGTAAAAATAAATTTTTGTTTTTATAGTTTTGAGGTAGCGTTGGTGATTTTGTTTATGTCATTTTGAGCTATGCAAAAAAAATGGTTGTACTTTTCGCTTTTGTGTAGGTAAACCTGTATGGCAGTATTACACGTAAAAATAGAGCTTACTCTTAGTAAAAATCTGTCACATCTTGTTGCACCTGAAAAGACACCTGTAATGTTTAAAGAAGTTGACACTATAAGTGTATAAGTAGCATTTCATATGACTTGTGTACATAATGTGAACATAGCTTAATCATTTCAACTCAAGCGCTTACTTATATGGGAAAAATGTCTGCAATGTACTCTTTTAAGTGTTTCTTAAAAAGTCCTTACAATTTCTGCGTACGTCTCTTAAGGAAGCCAATTGCAGAAAATTTTATATTTCCACCATAAAGGACAAAGTCGTTACGTTAAGTAGAACTATACTCGCAGTACAATCACAGCAAATATGTTTGCTTAAGAAATTAAAACATAACACATCATATACATAACTTTACGTGGGTGCATTTTAAAAGGTGTAGTATGGCCACAAGGACATAGCGATGAATCGCATTCTGGGCATTCAGTCTTGAGTCACATTTTCGGACATTGGTGATAAATTACGCGATCTTGGAAGTCATATAATATTTTAACTGCAAGAAATTGGTTATTGCATTAAAGACATGATAAGACTTGTCATTAATTTTTTAGCTTTACAGAATAATTTTCCTAAATTATAAAACAACAATAAACAATAAATAAAATAAAATCATTTGCTCTCATTTGCAATTAAATTTTTTATCATTATTTTAAATAATTCCAATAAAATTTTAAGGGAAATGAAGAAATCTCGAGTATAAATTTGTTTAAAAATATTTAGGAATTCAAGTAACAAAACTTTATTTTGGAAAGTTTATATAGACAAAAGCCTTAAACGAAAATTGTAAAGTGTTATTACCCACTTAGGAAATTTCGGTAAAAAATATTTCTACCATTGATTTTAACAATATTATAAAAAAATTTCAAAAAATAGTTGCAAGTACTTAAATTACTGTCCAATTTTAAAAACATTAAAGGAAATAAGAGAAAAATTTTGGGAAATAAATGGATCAAATATTGTCTTAAGCTTAATTTTATTTTTTAGAATAGAAATGGAAGGACAACGAAGCAGTTATTAATGTTCTCATGGCTGCAGTAACAAAACTGTGATCACGCTTGCAAAAAAGGCGGAATATTTTGAAACCTTACATCCAAGCTCTGTTCTGCTGATCTGGTTAGCAACCTGGGCTTGGAATTTGAATACTTATATCGACTTACTTATTCATATTGAAGGCTCTTCTAAACACTTCCGTCTTAATTTCTTAAAATAAGTGCATTTTATATTTAATATTGCTTTATAGAGATAAAAAATAAGTTTATCTTCCTACTTCTGATTTTAATCATAATCATATTCAATTGTGTACACTAAAGAAATGTAGAATTTTTTTATTTTATTTTTGAAGTTCTTGTTTTGTGAAACAATTGCGTTTTATTTTTAACTCGCCTACTTTATATTTCCCATTAGATATTCACAAGTTAAAACAAATTATATGTTTTGCTAGTTTTTCACTTTCTTTAATTAATTTTCTGATAGCCATTTTAATATATTCTCGTGGTTTCATATAAACAATTTATTTTTTCAATGTTTTATTGCAAATGACCAGTAAAACTTTTAGAAATATAAATTGTTTTCAGCACATTTTTCGCAGCTGCAAGTATTTTATCTGCAAAAAGCTGAGATTATATTTAACTTATATAATATAAACTTGTATAAAAAAATAAATGAATAGTGCAACCCAAAATTGCATATAGAAGATGACTTGGTGAGTTTAAAAATTAAATCCTTAAAACTTAATTTCCAGTGGTTGCAATGTGTTGGGTGATATGAACTTTGTTTCAAAATTTTTTGTGGTAAATATTATATGACCTTAAGAAAATGTACACAGTTCTCTCTCTCTTGTGTTCATGTAAAATACGTGTGTAAATAAAAAATGGGAGAATTTTTAAATAAAAATTTATATAAATATATCAATATCAATGAGAGTATCAAATATAAGGCAAAGAATATTTTATTTTAAGTTATCAACCGCTTGTGGGTAATTTACACAAACTGGCGATGTCATAAAACCTGCAAGATCGGTCTATGTGCTTCTAGGACATAGAGTGCAACGCCTGCCTCTAGTTTCTCCATATCTTCTTTTTTCAATTTTCGTTTGTACTGCTGGGAGTTGTTCCTCGCTGGAACAACAACACTAAGCAAAACTTGCAACTTTTGAAAAAAAGCTTTTTTTTAGAAGAAAAACTTATGATAGGAAAGAATTTATTATGCTGATTTTTATTTAATATACTAGCAGTGCCTGCAATTTCGTCCGTATATCATTTCTAGTTTTCTTAAAATTCAAATTTAGAAAAATGTGTTTTTAAATATTTTTCGTAGATTACTCGTATTGTAGACAGTTTTAAAAATTTCCATCTACAAAAATAAAAGTTACTGTCAACGTTTTTAGTACCATTTTACGGGTAATATTGGGTTCTTTCATATTTGTATCTCCAGTTTGATATATTTTTATGCAAAAAAATATCCTATATTTGAGCCAAGGTTCTAATGTGCAAGCTTACAAAATTTTACTAAAATCCATCGAGCGGTTTTTACTTGATGCGAATACAGAGAGGCATACAAAAATTCCCAAAAAAAAAAAACCAATTGTATTCCATACTAATTACTATTTACACCAAGAAAAAAATTTCCCAATAAATATTTTATGTACTGAAATGCCACAGTTTTGTTATAAGCATATATTTAATGGGAAATCTGTAGTATGGTACATGTGGTTGTACATAAATGGAGAAAGGTATATGGAATTTGGCGCTAGTTTTAAATTTTAATACCATAGAACACGATTAGTTTTTCTTTTAGTATACAAATTTTTTTTCTCACTATGCAGCTGTACGTTTCTCATCATTTTCTTATATAAACAATAAAGAAAAATCTCATTTTTATTTTAAAGAAAATTTCTTTAATATTATTATCAGTACTCAAAATTCTTAACGCAAACAGAAACAGGAATTTTTTTTAAGAACAATCAAAGAGTTAAAGAAAATTGGAATAAGCTTTGTGAACGTAATAAACCAGCTAAATAAGAGCTCTACTTGATATAAGATGATACACAGTTCTGTGAACAGTTGCAGGCAAGCAGGTAAAATTTAAAAATAACATATATTGCTTAATATACTACAATAACCAATATAAAATTTGGATTTAGGAATTAAATGGTGTCCCAATACTTATCGAACATTAATTAATTTTGTATTCCCCCTGTTTTATTTCAATAATAAAATATTATTTGTGCAGAAAAACTTTTACTTGGGATAAAAAATAAACTAACATAATAAAGAAATCTGCAAAGAAAAAGAAAAGAAGCAAAGCAATTTTGTTAAAAAATCGAATTTTAGCTTTTAATATTTTTGCCATTTTTAGACTTTTCCTTGTTTGCTTGTGTCTTGGCGTGCTTTGCTGCTTTTAAAATATTTCCATTGAACGAAACAACAACAACTGCAGTTAACAAGGAAACAAAAAAGGCAATTATTTAAGAAGTCTAATTATCAAATTTTTTTAATATAGTGAATTGGATATTTAATTATAATTTTCACCTAGAACTTTTTTTTAAACTTTGATTTAAAACATCTACAAGGTGGTAGTTAGTTGCTTGTAAAGCAACCTTTTTCCCTCTTGAAAAGTAGATCACAACGCATTATCTAAAAGCATTTTGATTAAACTTTAAATTTATTTAATATTTAATTAGAATTAACTACGTCGTTTTATTGCTTGGTTTAAATTGTATTTTCACTTAGTATTTGTATTAAAAAAAAAAACAATCTTAGGGGATACGAATTTAATTGAATATAGAAAAATATGTTTGTGGTCTTTGAGGGAAAAATTTAAAAATTTCAGCCATTTTTAATTTTTTATGGCTAGTTGCAAATCAAAATTTCAAAAAAGTAATATTTTAAATTTTAATTTAATTTAATTATGTTTGTATTATAACCAAATATGTAATGAATAATTTGGCCAAAGAGCGAGTACAGTTTATGTATTAAGAAGGACAATTTTTTATTTTTAATTTAAAATACATTAAAAATACAATAGCAGAATATATTGCATTATTTCAAGATCGAAGCATCGGTCGTCAATATTCTCTTCATCTTTATACTTTAGGTTTTGAACGTTGCAAGCATAATTTGTTTTACCAACAATTGACACTAAAGTAATCAAAACATTACCTTTTGTTCTTAATAAATATAAAAATTGGTATAATAATCATTTGGTTGTATCTTTAAAAAAATATTCAAAACAGACTTAATAAACTTAATTCAGCTAAAAGTTTTGAATGATGTTTATTAATTCACAAGTTGCCGTCTTAAAACAAAATATTAGTTCAATAGTCTAACGACGTTAAGTTGTGTAAATTTTTTGTAAATTCTCTATTTAATCTTCCATTTTAAACAACAATTTTTAAATCTTGCAACACACGTTAGTTTTCTTAGAAAACCGATTATTAAGACAACCATTTGATTGATAAAGTATAATAAATAATAAAAATTTTAATTTTTATTTTTTTGTAAACCCAGCCTTAAGTCACAGCTCCAATTACAATTTTTTATTATTTTCTATATTTAGGGTATTTCCAGATAACGATGATTAAACTTTATTTATAAATTGCGTCTTTAAGAAAGAATTATAATTTCAGAGCATTTTTTCCCTTGGTCAAACGTACGGTTTCTTCTTGATTGCAGTTACTGCTGTCGTGCATTACGAATTCCTATTTGTAAATATGTGCCTTTATCTCCACCTATACTTCTTGATCCTGCGGTCTTTTACTTAGCTTACATGCAGCCATTTACATAACACCTAATTAAAAATGAAATATTCGATGCCTTCATTGGAAACCTAACGTCCTACAAATGTCTTGCGCTGTAAAGCTCAAGCCAGTCCATATCCTTTTATCTAATAGTTACAAACACGTCTGCTATTCACTGACGTTAGCTGTAATTTTCATTTTCTGGGTCTTTTTCCACTTATTATAACAAAAATCTGCTACCTTTATATAAACTAGACGTTCATTAAATTATCTGTTATGGGTTCACACAATAATTGCCCTTTTCTTTCTAGGAAATTTTTGCTTATTAATTGATATAGAATATGCATGATATTTATGATTGTAGATTTGGCAGCACGAACCTTTACCTAACTTTGCTAGGTTGCAAAATATATGTTAGCTAATTGTGTTTTTTAATACACACACCACTGGTAGAAGTATCTTATTCACCTCTGTTTTTTAATATGCAAATGCGGATAGCAACAAAACTATTCCTGATTTCAGATCTTATTTTCGTAACAATAAATATTAAAAAAATTGGAAGTTAGTTTAAAATTTTATTTCTTTCTAAAACTGAATCTCAAATATAAGTGAGTTAGACAATACGATAGCCAATTTTACGCTAACATTAACTTGTTATATTTGTGTGGCAAAAGTAATAACTTGTTGCCCTTTTTTAACTATTTTTCTCCACTAAAAACTAAAAAGAAAAACTCTTCATAAATATAAAAGTAAACGTTTCATAAAATAAAAATAATAACGGTATGGCATAGATATCAAGTTGGGTTAAACGTGTTTTATAATTGAGGTAAAAATTATAAAATAATAGTTAAGGAACCATTTGTATTATAAAAATTAAATAAAAAATTAAAGCGCTTCCTCAGTTAATTCTAAGTTCTTGTATAAGAATTTTTTTTTTGCATTTATCCCATTTTTATTTCTTAAATCAATTAAGTTCGATATATGAGAATCTTGAATTTTCAATACAAAAAATATTTTGGTGTATTTTTGATATTTTTCTATTTTTGTTTTTTTAGTTTATTCTATAAAGTACCAAATCTGCTTAATTTTTATTTTTTAAGGTTCGTACTAAAAGCTTTCATAAGTCCTAATTTTATCTAATTTCTTGATTCCTAAAATATAAAATTCGTTGAATGCGTATTTGGCATCTTTAATATTAAAGTGCACCTTCGGTAAATAAACTTATTAAACTAAATAGATATTATTTTACAAGTTTGTTTTACCGTTTTTTCTTTTGATTTAAATTCTTATCAAAAAGTTAAAGAAATCGATTGAGAATATTTGTAGATTTTTCCTCTACAAGCCTTGTCAACTACTTCATGGCAACATAATCGATCTTCTTTAGTTACAGTAATAAGAAGAAGGATTTGGGTATGATAATTTTTTGATTGCCTGTTTAAATTTCCATTAAGCGAAAGGCATTTTTAAGCACTGTTCCTAAATCTTTTGCGATTTTGTTATTTTTTTTTTTAATTATTTAAATTTCTTTCTTAAGTGTTTTAAACAAATTGATCTATTATTTAAATATAATTTGCCGAAGACTTTTGCTGTTTTTATTTATTATCATTTGTTAATAAACTTTAATATGTTTATATGGCATTATTACATGTTTACATTATCTTTAATAAGAGATACAAAATTAGAAGGGACGATAAAAAAGAAATAGAATAGAAAAAGGAACTTTTATTATATTTTAATAATATTTATATTTTTTCAAATTTCATAATTTTGAAAGCAAAACGATCAAGACAAACAATAGCGTAGGCAGAACCACTATAGTTATACACACGGCTTGTGAATTGAGCAATGTTTGTTAAACGTTAAAATTTCTTTGTTTCAAAAATGAATGAAGAATTAGTTTTTTTTTTTTTTTTTTATTTTAGGAATTAATTATGAAAATATGCTAAAAAATATGCTAAAAATATTGGATTTATATTAAACTTGAAACATTTTCTTAACGACTTTTTTCAATGAGTTAGTAAAAATTATAATAAATTATAATAAGTTAATGTAATAAATAAAATGAAATAAAAAATTTTCCCAAAAATTTCATAATCCTTGCAATTTTTTTATTATTATTTTTTTGGACACGCATCCCTTTTAAAACTTACATTTGCGGTCTCATTTTTACACTCATCTTCTAATGTTTTCCAAATCAAAAACAAGTTGTGTTCAACACAATTCAGCTGGGAAACAATCGTAAAGAAACCATCAATAAAATGAAAAACTTTAAGAATATTTTTTTTTCTTTCTTCAGTGTGAGAAATTAACTTAAAACTGTTGGAAAGTTGGAAATTAAAAAAATCTTTTAAACACATTTTTAAGGAAAAAACTTTTTGAAAGGAGTAAAGTATTTGTAAAAATATTTAAAGGTCATTTAAAATTTATTTACAAGAAGGTCAAACTTAAGGAAATTATTGAATTTTCAAAATGTTTTTTAAAGCCAAAGGGAACAAGAGTAGTTTTAAATTATTTAGGTTATACCAAGCAACTAAATGTAATTTTGTTTAAAGTAAATCTAAAATACAAAAAGCCTACTTTTTTGGCTAGCTGCGAGTTTTTGTATGCAACAACTTATGAACAAAATTAAACTTAATTTCGTTAGGAAATATCCTAGTATCGATTAGAGATTTTATTTGCAAAGAAAAATAGAGACAAAGTAAAACAATGAAAATTTGTCAGTTTGAAAAACACCCAAAATTGTTTATTATACACAGAACCTTCCAGATAATGCTTTATATTATTGTTCAATTTTTCAGCACAATGAATAGTAAAGGATATAGTGAAGTAGCGGGCAAAACCTTGTCAGTATTAAAATAAAGATTTTTATTCATTAAAAAAAAATACTATTGAAAAACATACTACTATTGTGCTTTCGTAAAAAGAGATATTTATATAATTTTAATAACCGCGAAATTTCATATTAACTTAAATTCTTGTCTTCTGATTTAACGGAAGATATATATTTACATAAGATGTTCGTGCTGACAAAGTATTGCTAAAAGCTACGAAATGGACGTTTTGCAAATTAATATGAATGTTACATACCCGTAATAATAAGAGAGAAGCATAAATTTTTTTAAAGAAGTTTGGGCCAATAGAACAGAAGAAAAGAAAATTTATATATTTTTTTTTAATATTTAATTATTGAAACAAAATATGAGTCATACTACTTTAGTTTTATAATTAAACAATAATTTATAATCGCGTATATTTCGAAATTATTAAAAAAAAGATTATACAAACTTTTGTACTGAATTAAAGAAAATAAGAAACAATAGAAATCAATGCAGCTTTATGTGAGAACTAAAACGCACAAAATAAGTCAAAGATTTTACATCAATTACTTACGACTGTGTTTTAACAGCTAACATTACAAAAGAAAAACATTTGTAAAAAGTAATTTTACTAACTAGAATAACGGCGAATATATTTGCTTAAAAAATCAAAATGATTTCAAAGTTTTACAACAAGTCATGTTTTTTTAATTTAAAATTTAGTTTTCATTAAAAAAACAAACGTTGACCATAAAAGCAAAAACCCAAAAAAACAGCAACTAATTACACTAACATACATTTCCACTCGGCTTACGAGTTTTACTCTTTAATCCTTTTAAGTTTTTTACACACAGCATTATTGTCGACAACAGAAACAAATGTCCTGCCAAAAAGTTTGAAAGTTTAAAATTACCACCATAAATATATTAATTATTTTTGTTTACCTTCATCAACATTTAATAAATCAGCCGGGTAAAAAAACTTGTTGAAAAACTAACGGAGCTTGTACGGTGATACTAAACTACGGTGATAGTAAACTAAATAAGGATAGTGATTAAGGAAAATGTAGTAATATGTCAAAACTGAAGAATTATTTATTTTTAATTACTTTTTTCGGCACTCTTTAATTAATACCACATGCATATTGTAAGCATAAAAAATAGGTGAATTTACCTAATATATTATATTTCAGAAAGGATGTAAGCTACTGACCTTAGAATAAAACAAATATGTTTCAAATAAAAATAAATGTCAAAGATTAGTTGTTAGAAAACAGTAAAATTTCGCACTGTATAGCAACATTACACAGAAAAAATTGAGAATTGCAAATTGCCTACAATTTTTTTATCCAAAATATTAAATTATTTGATTAAACAAATAGTTTAATTGATAGTAAGATTAGTTAAAATCGTTCTTTTGAAAAAAACAAAAAATCGATTTGATAATGAATTTATCGGTTTAATTCTAATTTGGATTAAAAATTATTTTATTGAAAAAAAAAAAGTTTTTGTTGTAAAATTCATGAGATTTTGCAACGAAAATGGAATATATATGATGTATGTACATCCGAATTGATAGCAAGTATTAAAGCGAAGAATCATACATTCATATATTATAAATCTACTGTTTAGAAAAAAAATCTCATAAGAATGATATAAATAACAAACAACTATAAAATTCTATCACAGCACTTACAAGTAGAAAATAATTTTAGGAAACTTTGCAGCAGGATGATATATTACTTTGCTTTAAGGAATGGAATATCGATAATTTCTATTACAGTTTTTTATATGTATTTATATTGGTTAACGAACCTTCTTTGAAAATCGCGTAGAATTTCGTTTTTTGTTCAAAGAATCCACAGGCCAAAGACTTTAAAGTTAATTGGTTATTTTATTTAAAATTCGACGATTCTTTTTTTCTTTCAAAACTAAGTTGCTCTGTTTGCACTTACAAAACAGGATTTGCGTATGAAAATCAATCTTTTAAGCTTCCAAAAATACAAAATAACTCTTAGTGACATTTCAAAAATTAACGGAAATCTTTTTACATTGCTGAAATACAACATCCTATGATACAAATATCTATGGCTGTAGATATTCTTTTTCAATTTTTTTCATATTTAACTTGAAATTTCTCAAAGAGTCCGATTTCTTTTATAAATTTGTACAACTTTTTTTTAACTCAACTCAGAAAATAAATGTATAAAAATATATAATATTTCAAATATATACCGCCGTATTTATTTAAAATTAAAATAATTTTTAATGTATCTTAGGAATAATTTAAAAGGGGAAATTTGTCATAAAACACATTTGGAGTTTATTTTACTTTTAATGAATATGGCAAATAGAATATAGAAATCTATAGTTATATTATAATTAAAAACAGAATTATTTTTTTATAAAGTAAATAATATGTTAACATATGTTTCTTAGTTTGATATGGGTAGAAAAAGGTGTAAATTATTTATTAAGCTTTTTGTACAATTATGGTATATTTTAGTTAAAATTACGGTCTGTTCCGTATTGCTAGTAAAAAATACAATTTTTCTAAAAAAAAGTGAAAGTTTATCAAGATGCTAAAATCTTAATGCCTGCTGAAAAGATAGTTTTTCCAAAATGTCGTCATTGCTTAAAAAGTTATAAGAATTTCTTAAATTTAAGAAAAGAAATTGAAAAATTCCTTAGCTAAGAATTGAACAGACAAAATGAAAAAAAATTAATGCAGCGAAAAATTATGCATTTGAAATTGCAGCTTTTTGTGTTTGTTTTGAATCACGCTTTAGTTTAGCCAAATTACTTTCTTTATTTGTTTAACAACATAACTGGTGTTTCCTCACGAAAATCCCATTTACAGTGAACAACTTAGTCCAAAACATGTTCTAGAAACTGAAACAACAATAACAAATACAACTATTTATCTTCAGGTAACACAATAACTGTATGCAACATGTCAAATGAGAAAATAAAGCTTTTTCAATTCGTAACTGCAAATACCTTTTATTTTATGCACTTGATTTCCGGCTATAAAACATGGCAAGCAAAACAGCTGCACAAAAAAGCCGACATTTAGTATAGTAAGACTATAAGGACATTCCTTTGTTATTTTTTTATTTCATTGCTGTTGCATAAAAAATTAAGAATGAGAAATTAAACAAGCAGACAAGTAGGACAATATTCTTGAAACTAGAGCAGCAAATAAATTTGACATTCGGAATACAGTAGTTTTCATTTCCTATTAAATTTTAAATAACACAAAAAAAAGTTAAAGCTAATAAGGAAAAATTAAGGGTAGCCATGTCGAATACGGTAGTTTTTTTTTCAAAACTTTTTCTTTTTTATTACCGCTATGATAATAGTGCAAAAACTTTTAAATCATGTTTTTGAAGAGAAAAATCTGGCTCAAAAATATTTTTTTTCTTACAGGAAACAGCTTTGGAAGATTTAGTAAAATGTTCATAACTTACATCCCTAAAAATTAATCAAGCAAGTTTGTTTATGCATCAATCACAGCTGAATCGTTAGAAGTGAAATCTATCGCCTAAATAAATTCTATTGTAGAAGCTAAAATAGGTTAAGCATTTCTTCAAAACTCGAAAACATAACATAATGAGAGAAGAAAACGTACGTATTTTTATAGCTAAACTGATTGGAGTTCATTTATTTAGAAGGTGGCAGCTATTGTACATCATTTTGAAGCTTGAACTTTTATGGGAGGAAAAGGGAAAAACGCATTAATAACGAATAAAAACCGAGTGCCGCTGCTTTGGATATCTAAATTTTTTATTTCTGAAATTTCTCTTATGATTAAAGAGTGTATTTCCATAAATGATATGTAAGTTGCTGGCTCCTATTAAGTCTCCAATATAAGAAACAGGCAACTTGTAAACGATAAATGTAAAAGGTATTTTTAAGGCCAATAGGACTTACAAAAGATTTACTGTCATGTACACTGTCATAGTGCCCTAATATTTTGACAGAGCGCAACCAAGTTATTTATTCAGATCTCTCTTAAAAATCGCGATTACATACAAAAAAAATGTTTGGGGCGATTAACACACTGGTGAAATGACGGAATTTTACTTATTTCCTAAAAATGAAGCCGTACCTTACTCTACGATCTATTAATCAATACATTTGTGTTTAAAAATAAATATTATAGTTGACCTTGGCGTTGTTTGCACGAAATCAAAGTTTTACATAAGTCTCTTGCAAAAAATGGTACTGTTTTTTTCCAACGTCATGCTACTTTATACCTCTCGATTATTTCTTGTGAGTCACTGGATGTCACTTGCTTATAATGATAAACCAGATGATAAATTGGACGCCTACAATGCTATAAGTTAACAACAGCAGTGGCAGCCAAATGACCGTAATGATCTTTTAAAGTTAAAGCTCTGTCAGGCATAAGAAATATTTAATCTTTAAAGAAAGATTGAGTAAATGTACATAGCAGGAAGAAAAGAGCTTCAAAAATAAATTAAGAGTCTTAAATAAACAGCAGGTATAAAATCCCTGCAATATAATTTTTACCGCGTTAGATAACCCCTACAGTAGTTTTGTTGGGCATTTTTAGGGAAGTTTAAGAGACACAATAGTTTTTTGATATAATAAAATAATGTTTTTTAAGTCAACTTTAAATTAAATATCAGTTCTTAATTAATATTTCTGCGTTTCATGTTTCATATTTTGCCGTTTATCATAATTTTATATTATAACTGTCAGTAGAACTCCGTGTGATGAGTAACCGTCAGGTTAAGGAAATTAAACTTTTACCGAAAAGTGCATGGTCAAACTGGGTACATATTATGAGTGCCATGGAACTTAGTCGAAATACCAACCACCTGCATTCCACTTTTTCTTTTAAGTTCTGTATTATGTAAGTTACGACGTATAAAGTGATCAAAATTTTTGCGTAACCCAAGTGTTACAACAAAACAGATTTATGTACGGCATCTGATGTATCAGATGCTGACGTATTGTGCTGAAATAACACGTGTTAAAAATTATGGTTTGCCGATAATTCACTGCCAGATATTGCCTACAATTTCCTTCGAAAAAAGTGCAGCTTATGTTATTTCGTAATTAGAGAATAAATGTTGCTAGAAACATTTTGAAGCTAAAGAAATTTTGTAGTTTTTTAAAAATTAAAATTTTTTTTCAATTTATTTTTATTATTTCGAACTACAAAATGGCCAAAAGTACATGATTTTTTAACCATGCTGCAAATCAATGAAAATACACTGAATGAAGATCGCATATGAATGTAAGTATACTTTCTTCCAATTACATAAAGAGCATTAAGAAACGTCATATATTAGTATTGTTCTAAGTCATTTAAAATTTTTGGCTTAGGTTCATTTTTGAATCTAATTTTTAGAAAAAAAAAAAAAATTAATTTAAATGATTTATAATAATCCACGGTTCACTCCTAGGAAAAGAATTAAAAATAAATTTAAAAACACGCAAGGCACTGCGCATATGCATTCATAACTAACTGGAACAGCATCTATAATGTTTTGAGGAAACAAGTATGAATGATTAAATTTAAAATTTGCATTTCATGGCTATACTGAAGATGTAGTACAAAAAACAACACAGATGTGTTGTAGAGAAAACAACAAAGAAATGCCTTAAGTTGTGTATGAATTTCGTTCAACCAAATTAATATTGATTAGTTGGTTAAACGAATGATATTTTTAATGTAAATAACTTAAGGTAGATAAATGCAAAGAATGCTGATGAGGGATTTGGCGGTCCTGAAAATGCGGTATTACTTTCTGCCAGCGTCTAATTTTTCTTGTTTTCTTTGGAAAACGTCCGATTACATTTGAGAAACAATTTTTCTTTGTAAAAATTAAATCGAAAAATAAACCTAAGCCAAAAAATAAAAATTTAAATAATTTATAATTATCTGCGGTTCAATCCCTGCTTGAGAAAAAATTAAAAGTAGTATTTTTCTGCAATTTTCCTTGCTAATTTGATTGCTTTGAACAGCATAGTATGATAAACTTGCAAAAAAAAAAAAAGTAAAAAACATTTAAGATTAAAAAGAAACTATCGTTAAAGACTTTCACAATAAAACTTGTATTGAATTTTATCTTTAAACTTGTATGTAACAGGTGATTTAATAGCAGTTGTAAAAAAATGAAAACATGTATGATAAGAGAGAGTTTTAATTGATTCTCAATAAAATTCTCTTTGTGTCAAGAGGCTTTTTATAAATAACACAACACAATCGGTCTTTGAAAAGAAAAATTTTCTTAGAACTTTCAACGGCAATTTGTTTTTTAAAAATATTTCTTGCGCAAAACATCATAATAGTAAAATGAAAATGAACCAATTTTTACACAACTTTTTGTTAATATCTTTGAGTTAATAATGTAATCGCAATAAGAAATATACTGATAATCACCGAATAATTATTACGTTGTATGTTTAGATCCAAGTTTTCAGAAGTTTTTCTTTCGAATACCTTTTGTGTAAAATCAATATGAGTACACATGTGAATATGTGTATGGTATATATTTGTTTTTATATAAAAAAGTGTGTATGTTTATAAGTAAGTGATGTAAAAAATTCCTCTACTTGACTAAACGTATTAAATTTAAAAACGCACCTTAGCATTTATATATGAGTCTTCATGTCTCTCAACTTGTTAACAAGTACAGGGATTTTTTTAATGATTTATGGAGTGTCTGCACATAAATCAATATTATTTCATTTCTTTCTTTTTTCATATCATAACTTTTTACTTATAACGTTAGCTGTAGTCACTTGACTAGATGTTATTTATTCCTTTTTTGTAGCTTTTTATTATTCATTGTTATTTTTTATTAGTTGCCTCTTGTTTCTTTCTGTTTAATAATAAATTCTGTATTGATCAGTACTTGTGTACTAAAATAAGAAGGCATTGTCAGCAAGATTTTTTTCTTGTTCATCCCTCTTCTCTTTATGTTGCAGTTTACAATAGGCTACAAAATAATTATTCAATTACTTAGAAAAAATTCTTTAAATTAACTATTAAAGTATTAGATATTGTAAACAAAATTAATAATTTTTTTGTGTCGCAAATAAACTTGGTAATAACATTATTTATGTAAAGAAAAATTACGGTTGAGAATATTGTAACCCAAGAGCAAAATTGTGTAATTGAAATATATGATTGTGTTCTAATAATTCCATATGGTTGTCTTTTACAATAATAACATTGTGGAATATGACCATATTTTGTTAAGATGCATATAGAGTGATAATAATTATTTTGGGATGTTATTTTTTATATTATTATTTGTTTTGATTTTTTTTAATTTTAATTTCATTATACCCTTCACAATAGGTGCAAACAGGCTTTATGTGTAAAAGTTTGCCATTCCATTTGTAATTTTTACAATATCCATTTCCGACCTCATAAAGTGAGTGCTGAGTTCCTCTTCATAGCGAATCTAATCTAACATGCTAAGATGTAACATATCTTTTTTATATAAAGAAATTCAGCAAAGTCTAAGCAACCAAACATTATTATTTTTCTTTTACTTCCATTAGCGTTCGTATTGTTTAAATAATGTTCACCCACTCATATGGTAAATATTTTTGTTTATAACTGTCTGCCAAAAATTCTAACCAAAAAAAAATTTTTTAAACTAAAAAAAAAACAATGATTGTTTATTTATTTATTTATTCGAACTAAAATTTTGTTAATTGAACAGAATTTTTCGTTAATTTCTTAACTTTTTTTTCTCAAATTTAATTTTATTTTAAAATATTTACTACAACAAAAATGTCTATATATTGGAATAAAATATGTTAATTTGAGTAAATCGTGTATAAATTTGAATAAAAATTTGTTCGGTTTATCTATTTTCATTACTAAAATTTTACTAAGTTTAGTTGTTAATATTATGTTTGCGTAGGTACCAAACATTAAGAAATATTTAATTATTTTAACTTAAGTGTCATTAAAAACAATTCTGATTTATTTGCAGCAACCATAAATCATTACAGACTACAAAATGCCATACTTGTTACCATCCCTAAAAATAGGTGCAGTTGCAAAATAAAAAAATTTCTTAAAAATCTATCTCAAATTATGAGCACTACCCTAATTGAGCTTAGAAATTTCAACATAAATTTATGGATTGAATAAAAACAGAAACAACCGATACCATTCACTATTTCTTGTACAAAAATGCAATTATGCTTCAATATGAGTCAAGTACCTGAAAGAGGAAAAACCCCAATTTTATGCCCTGTTTCTTTTACTGTAAGTTTAAAATAAGTTTTACATACTCAAGTAATCAATAGTTGCTCTTAAGAGAAAACTTTCTTCGAAAAGAAAACTTAGCAAAACAATACAAAGTATTAAATTGCAAAACACACGTTTAATAGCAAATGAGTTAACATTTCGTAGAGTCGAGCAGAGAAAAAAAGGAAGAGTAAAGTAAACTTTAAAAAAAGCTTTATGCAAACGAACATACAATATACTTACGTCTACTAAAAAAAGTTGAAAACTGTAACGGGTTACAGTGAAAGGTTCGCATAATAATGGCCAAGGAAAACTGAGTGTTGCACTTTTTGAGGGTACTGATGTTTAGAGTGTTTTTTGTGTTTTTGTAAACACAAATACTACTGATACTAATATATGAAAATGAAGTGAAATTTATGTTTCGAAGGAAATTCATTTCCCTTGAAGTGCAAATTGGTATCATGAATTTCCTGCGAAATATTTTTTCCGTTCATTCAACAGCTATTAAAAATGAAATATGTTTTCAGTTTACATTGAATGTAAGTAGGAAGAATAAGCCCTGTGAAAAATGTAAAAATGAGGTTTAATAATGAAGAAATTATATTCCTAAACAATAAGCACCTCTTGAAGTTACCTGAGACATTGCAAGTGAACCATTTCAATAAAATGAATTTTTTTATTTGATTAATTGGACAAATTCTAAGCAAAATGTCTCAATTTAGCCATTTTATAGCGTTTTTAATCAAATGCAACACTGTCGAGCTCTTTGCTACTGTCTGCTATAACGTCAATAATTTAGAGGAAACAATAATAGATTAAAAAGTTATACAAAAGTAGAAAAAAAAAGAAATTTTTAAGTAAAAAAAACCGAACATCTCCTTAGTTATAAGCTATAAAGCCTTAGTTAACCAACTTTTTTGAGCTTGATAAGACTTCGAAGCCAGAATTCCTACAAAATCCATGAAAAAAAGTATTTGGTAGCGGGTTTAATTTTCTATAAGCCCAAGGTTTATCTATCTATAATGTCGAAATTTTAAACTGGAATTTTTTTATACCTGTTATTCAGCTGCAAGAAACTAAAATATTATTTTCAACGTTAGTCTACACAAATTGATGACAATTTTAATGCTTAAATATTTTTAACTGAAAATATTAAAACAGTATATGACTACCCCTCGCACTTTTAAAAATACACACACAAATACTTTCATTTGCTAGCAACATAAAGAACAATTGGCTTACAGCGTGTTTAAAGGAAAACAACTTGTAAATTTACGCTTTTTTTCTTTGTAAAATAAAATAAATAAAATCAAATTAAACAAATTGATGACAACGTGATAAATCCACAGAAACAAAATACGCATAAATAAATCCAACAAATCAGCTTTAGAACTAATTTGTTATAGTATAAATGTGTTACACCATTTTAGTGTGTGTATAAATGTCTGGAGGATAAATTATAAGGAGTTGCGTATGGACACCATTAATATTACAACCTGTCAGATGAGATGGCGTATTTTCCACTTAAGATAATAAACTTCATCATCTTTTGAAATGTAGTTTTCCTCAAGGTGACAAATCTCACTGGCCCGAATAATAAAACAAATAAAATTAGTTTTAACGTATATTACAATAATAATCGTAATATCTTGAACTAAATTATTATTGTTTCATTTAAATCCTTAGTAATCTGCTGTTATCAACAAATTTGTTCGTGTGTTTCAAAATAAATATGTTTGAAGATTATTGCCGGCATTAAGTTTATGGTATTTTTTTCTGAATGTTAAACGAATTGAAGGCAACATATTGAAGGCAACATGTGCTAAACAACAAAATTAAATTTTACGTTTGCGATAGAAAGGTGGGTAAGTATGAACGTTATTATTAGCCGAACAAAACGCCATTTACTTGAGGTAAAGCAAAGCACCAACAAAAAAATATATATTTAATTTTTAAGTTAATATCTTAAATGGGAACAAGGGCGTATATGGCTTAAGTTCAGTATTTTTTTTTTTTTCTCTTAAGTCTTAGGATAAAAGTTGAAATATAGTCGTTTGGCTTCTAGTTAGGTTTATAGTTTTATTCCATCATTATAACCATAATTAGCATTATTTTCCGTATGCTTGATATGATAAGGGTAAAATTAACAACATATAAATTATTAGCTTCAATACTTTTTTCATGTTTTTTTTTTTTTTTTAGTTTGCTTGCAATACTAATGCTGTTCATAATACCTCATTTCACAAAGGAGTTCCAAATGTTTTAAAAAACATATAAAAATATTGTGAAAAAAATTCTGAACTGTTTTTTAAAATAACAAGATTTAGAAAAATTTGTATCCCAAAGCTTGAATAGATGTACTATTTTATATGAAATAATAAACAACAATTAAACTCTAAACAATTATTAAGCGAGGGAAGCTTAATTTATTTCTAAACAATAAGATCAGCTCAAAAAAAATTGTAATCACAATATATTTTTTTTTAACAAAAAGGCAACCGGTAGGAAAATTTAACTTGAATATGTTGATTAAAAATTCAAAAGAATCCCTATTTTCCCAGTGTTATTTTTATGTTTTAAACTAAGCACTTAAATAAGGTTTTACTCAAAATATGAAAACCCAATGTGGAAAATATGGGCTTCCTTAAAACAGTTGGCTTCTTACAAGGAAAGCGATTGGGCAATACAAAAAATACGTATAAATGATCTTTGTCGGTGCAAGAAAATATTTTGAAGCTATTCTCATAAAGTTAAAAAATCTTTTCCGAAAAAGCTGTCTTTTTGCCGTATAAAAAGTAGATTATTGAACTGTCAATGAAATGTCGGGAATGAGAGCTATAAAATTTAAAAAAAAAGACACTTATTTTTGTCTTATATACTGTCTATAGTGTAAAAATATGGAACTTAGTTAACGATTCAAATGTAATTTATCAGCGTCAGTTGAGAGTCTAAAAGCTAGACGAATATAGTTCAAGCAAATATTTATTTAAAGAAACACTTACTTGTTCATCAAAATGAAAATAGAATTTTTTGTAACATACAAATAAAAGAACTCTATAATCCTTTCTACGCATAAATACAGATGTTTTCATAAAAAAGGAAACAACCTATAAAAAAAGATGCACGGAAGAGACATATTAACAATTTGACTACTAACATATTATTTTTATCGGTTAAACGTTAATTTTTTGTCGATCAGATACTAAGCTTAATTTACACTACTCATATTTGAATATTGAAAAAAATATCTGATTTCTGTTTTCTGTTCGATTGACCCAAACTTTACATTTCTAAAGTATTTTGACATATTTTTTTTATTTATTTATTTATTTTTTTTTGCGTGAAACATTTTAAGTTAATAAAATTTAATTCAACAAAAATATTTAAATTAAAATATTTATAATTCTAATAGTATTTATTCTTAAGACTCTTAAGGAGACAAAGGTTATTATTACCTGATTTTTAGTCTAAAATAAAATCTTGGAGTTAGAAATAATAACAACGGCAATAGAAATTGATAATTAACCGACTCAATCCCACCAAGTTGTCAACTCGCAAACATTTAAGAAATCTTTTAAAGGACAAACAAGTAAAATATAAAAAACTAACGTAACCGTGTTTAACAATACTGCTGGCAACATAAATTATTCAGCCATTCGGAATTCGCTCTTTGCCTTCATTGTAGTTTTTTGTTATTTTAGTTTTTTATTTTAGTTGGTGTCAGTTGTAACACTTAACAGATATTTGTATTTGAGCGCTCAGCCAGTGATTCATTTGAAAATTTTTACACTTAAACATAAAATAAATATATTGACACATGATATAGACACCTTTATAGATGTCATCTAAAATTCTAATTAAAACAAAATTTGTTTGTTAAAAGATAAGGTCAATATGACATTTTTCAAAGTTTTTACTTCTTGTCGAAGCGTAAAAATGACAGAAAATATTTAATTTTTATGAAAAAAATTCAATACAGTTAAAATAAATAAAATTAAATTCAAAAGCATTAAAAATATGTTTTTATGAAAACTTGCAAAAACTGATTGTAAAGGATGCAGCTGAGAGAAGTTAAGTAAAGATTTAATTGAAAAGCTTTTCAGGGGTTTATATTTCTATTGTAGACTGGAACTGTTCGAAATTTTTTTAGAGCTTCGTACCTAAAGAAAAATTAATCCTATTGTTTTTGCTACAATGTCTCATCCTACTATTACTCCAGCCTTGCTAGATAGGCTCCTGAAATCTTCACAGAAGCTCTATAGCTATGTCCACTATAAAAACTAAAACTAAAGTGTTCATTCATTCACGTAAAATATCCACTATGAATTTAAACGTCTTTCGCTATAGCACCAGGTACAAAAAATATAACTTTAAATTAAAGAGTATTCCAATAGTGATAAGATTTTTACATACGTGGCCTTTTTATATAACCTCAATAATCAGATATTTTTAGAACTTTTATGTTCGCTATTAGAATAAGAGTTGGACAAAATTTTAAATTAGAGTATGTTAAAAAAGGTGTTTCCATAGACGTCATTATTTTGTTGAATGTGGACTAATTCTTAAACCAGTATATTTCGACACTTGTAATTTTCACAGAGGTTTTGCGCGTTCCTATAAAAGACTTTGATATACGTTGTCTTATCCCACGAGTTGTGTAAGCACGCATCTCTCTGATTTATTTTAAAAAAGCTCTTGCTAGCTTAAAAAAAATCAATTTTATGAGAAAGTTTTCTGATAATTTTTACACTTAAAGCAACCTTTTAAAAATATTGATTGCTATTAAGCCATCAATAAATTAACTGATTTGTTCTTCGTTCTTCGGCTGCTTCTTAAAACTGTTGGAAATCAAATCAATTATACGTCCAGTGTTTGCTCTTTGCACTTTTCATTGCAATTATTATTTTTGTTTGTTTTTAATTTAACAAACAAAATGAAAATAATTGCATCGAACAGCCAATTTTCTTAATAGTTGTACACAAAAACATATTTCGTTAATATTTCATTTCCCCTAGAGTGCAACGTTTTCGCAATTTCTGTCGGACAACAAAAGAATTTGAAAAGCAAAGCAAAAGAGATTTCAATACTTTTGCATAAAAAACAAACACTTAATGGCATTGATGATGTCACACATGGGTGACTATTACTTTCCAATTTGTTGCTTTTTATTTCTTTATGTTTGATGCAACTGCATGTCAGCACTAAAGGAAAAACGGTAATTTTCTTTTAAAAATGAAACAAGAAATGTTTAAAAACTTCTATATATACCCATATAACCCGATTAGGGAAGTCAGTTAAGACCAATAGAATTTTTCTCGTTATATGTTTGCAATGACAATGTAAAGAAGATCCAGGCTTAAATTTTTTTCTACTGCCAACGCAGGATATTACCAGGAACTGTTCTTTTTGTCTGTTTCGCCATTATTAGAGATTATTTTCTGTTGTGAACATATTTAGTTTTCGGAAAAAGAATATTGGTACCTAAAAAAAATGTTTCAAAGGAATTAGGCATCTGTTTATTATTAATATTTATTAAGCAGAAGAAATAACATAAACACACATTCCCTTAAATAAAAAAATCGCTCTATACATACACAAACATGCAGCAATAAGCCAAGAACTTTTGCTATTCAATAAACTCCAGTTACATATATAAAAAGAATAAAGGCAAGTGTACTAGTGATTTAAAATTCAAGTGATTTCAATATTAATGAAAAAACAGAAATTGAAATGAATCGAGAAACAAAAAATATATGAAAAACAAAAACTTTCAAAGAGAGAAAGGAAGGAAGAAAGAAAGCAAATTGTTTCTTCATTTGCAATTTTTCCACACTACGCACAATTTTTGTTGCATTTTTAAAAAAGACAATGACAACAACTGTTGAAGTTATACAAAAATAGTTTTGAATGTAAGAACTGTTTTAATAAAAAAAGCTATAAAACACACACACACAAACAAAGCTTATCATCACTTCTGCATTAAGATGCAACGAGTTGAATAATATTTTAAATGCACAAATTGATTTTAAAAATAAGCTTCTGTATACTGAACTAAAGTAACAGCATGTTTTTATGTGTATGTATACATATGTACATACATATGTATATAAAAATTAATGACATAAGCATAGAAAGTGTTTTTTTTCTAACTTTAGACTTTTTCTTAAATTTTTATCGTAGAAAAATTATTAAGAGAACCCCTTGGTTTTTATTTTGCTTCTCTAAATTGTTTGTTTGTTGTTGTTTTTTTAATGCAGCTCTTAATAGGTTATTTCAAGGCGAATCAATACTAGGTACTCGCTATAGCATGGCGAAATAATTTACCAGGTGGTGGCAGTGGCGAATTTACTCATTTTCGCCGTTGCAGAAAATGTCAAACTCCATATATAAAAAATCAGCAAAAATTTTTTTTATATGAAGTTTGAAATTTTCTGCAACGGCGAAAATTAATGAAATTCGCCACTGCCACCACCTGGTAAATTATTTCGCCATGCGCTATAGAAAATTTATTAATTTTCGCCGAAACGCTAAACGGCAAACACCATATAAAATAAAAATTAAATTTGTTTGTTGTATACTTATATGGAGTTTGAGTTTGTTTGGCGACCACCTAGTTTTAGTTTGCCTTTGTGTTGTAAGAAATCTTTTACTATTCGCCTAATTTTTAAAAGTACCAAAACGTTGAATTATAGTATAATATCGTCCGTTGACTTCAATATATAAAGTAATTTTATTTCTGACGCCTGGATAAATGCTTCTTGTATCGATATTATTTTTCCAGTTTTTTCTATTTTAGTGCCTTTTATTGCCTCAACTCGCAAAATTCTAGACCTTAGTCGCAAAGTAAGAACTTTTCGAGTAGTGCCTTTGCAGATTTTTATAAGATACAATATTTTAAAACTATTTGTTACACAAAAAAATCCAGTTAATTTTCGATTCTGATGATCTATATGAGCATTAAATAAATTGCCATATGGAAATGCTTTCCCCGCAGTAATACATTTCATTTGTAGTTCTTAATTAATACATATTTTATAAGAATATCATATAATACATATATTTTAAGAAATCAAACATGATTAAAGTTTCATTTTTCGTCTTGCTAAAAATCCCAGTTACTGCAGTAACGAAAATATGTATTTAATACCATATAAGTAAAATTTATAAAATAAGCAATATACACTACGGTCAAATGCGTTTACGTATATATTTTTTCTACTTTAAAAATAACTTAATTTATCATTGTACAAAGTAAATCTTTAAATTGCTTACCCAAGAAGAAAATTTAATTCCTTTAAATTTTAAACTATCCTTTTCTTTTAACTTTTAACACAAAAATATAGAATAAGATAAAATATGCAAAAAAAAAAAAAGAATCACTTTACTCTAGAGAAGAATTACTTAATATAATTGTGCTCAAAAACCACAACAGACCTGTTTAAAAATGTTAATACACTTACCAAGATCTCTTACTGATGGTTGATATTCCACATAAAGTACATTAAGAAAATGAAACAATTTAAGATAAAAGTAAAACGAAAATTTACAGGGGACTTGAGTCAAGAAGAAACTTATGAAAAATATACGAAATATGAAGTAAAAAAAGTAAAAACTAAATTTAAGAAAAAAGAAAAACACAGAAAACAACGACTTGATGAATGGATAAAAATCAACGGACTATAAGTAAAACGAAAGTTGAGTAAAAAAGTCAAAATAAGCGAAAAAAGTAAAAAAGTCAAGATAAGTGAAAGTTTTACAAATAGTAAATAAAATAAAGTTTATGAAAGAAAAAAAATGAATTTAACATACCAGCTTTAATTTATTTTATTCCAAACCGACAGAAATAAAAACAACTGTAACAATGCAAATAGTTTCTAACAGAATTTATTATAATATTCATTATTTCCATATCGCAAAATTTATTTTATAGTTGTTACGTGAATGATAGAAATTCTAAAGTTCTCTTTATAGGCAGACTTCAAGCGTCATTAAATTTAAATACAACAATGACAACAAAAATCTATGTGAATAGCAAAAAGTCTGGCTAAAGTATATTTACCCTCCTAGTTGCTATTTCTTTAAAAAAGAAGTTTTAAAAACAACGCTTTGAGGATGGTCACTTCGTTTCTATTCCCGCCAGGTAGCGATATAAATACCGTTGGGTGGAATTACGCAGGCTTTTATAAATAAAATAATATTAATACCAATTAATTTAATTTCATGCAAATAATTAATTTTTTTAATGTTGATGGTGGAGTTCCAACCAATATACAAAAATACATTTATTATTTTAATAATCAAACTTTTTGGTTTGGAATCGAAGCGTTTAGCGAATTTAGCTTTAAGTGACCTTTGCTTTTCTCAAGAAATTATATTTACCGCCTCTAAATTTACATATTTTTTGCAATTGTCATTTTGAAGATAGTAAAAATACACTGCGAAACAACAATATTTTAGTAAATATCATATTATTTACCTTTGAAATTAAAAACGTTGGTTTATAAAATTAAAGTTGAACGTTGAACGCACAGTGCCTTATTTTTTCATTTGGCCAAGGTATATCCACTGTAATAAGTTTAAAAAATAAAGGGTGACCTATACATAGAATAAAACTGTTCGAGTTCGAGTTCGAGTCCCCTTCGAGCTTGACGGTTTTATTTAATAATACTATAATAATATTTGCTGGAAAAATTTACTTAATTGCTTCAATAATACTTGATGTTGTGGCATAATTTCGTCAGCTTGTAATTCTCATCTTAAAAACAAAACATAAGGACCCCATACACAAGCTTACAAAAAAAAAAAAATAGACCAGTAGATTTAAACATAGTTATCACTTTGCATTATGAGTTAAATGTCAGAGTATATTGTGAGTTCGCAATTTGCATGTTAATTCTCGAGGCAGCAGATTACATAGTTATGATTATATAATTATGATATGATATTTATTATTTTTGTTCTCATCTTAAGCCAAGACAGAAAAGAGCAACTTTATCTAAAAATATGGGTATTTGTATAATTACGTTGGTTTATAATATAAATACCAGCGTTATTATTAACAGCATGGCAATTTTTTTACTTTTTTTTATTGCTTCCTCTGTAAATAGCAATAAATAAAGCAGACATTTTTATCACGAGTAAAAAGAAGTAAATTATTTATTATTAAAAATACGTAAACAAGACAGCAAAGCACATTTAAACTGTAGTTGCAATACAACGTGGGGATTTTTCCAAAAAATTCGTAATAAAATTGTAACCTCTATACAGTTGATTGAAAATATCTGAAATTAAGAGAATGCACAGAAAAAGTTAAAAAGGACCACTTCGGACTCAAAAATTATTAGGCTTACAAGCTTTCAGAAATGTTATCCGATTAAGAATATTAAATTGTTTTGGGTTTAGCAAAAAAAAAAATTTAAAAATAAAAAGAACTAATGTTCTCATATTTAATACTGCTGCTGACGACGTAAAAGTTTTATTAGAAATTGTAGGTCTCTAAAGAAAATATTGAAAGGGTTTCAAAATACCATCTTGAGGTATTTTGTTATTAATTGGCGGAATGAAGGGAACAAAAAAAGTCTTAAATTTTTAGTTTTTGGACAAGTTTTGCACCAAATTATATTTTCTTATTAAAAAAGAAAATGATATAAATTACTTTATTCTGAAGTTAAATACAAATTACGTGTAATAAAAGGAAAATTGGTTCAGTTTTTTTCTCTACAAAATAATCGCATTAGCATGTTTTACCAAAACTCATCCGATCATTTAAACTAAATTTGTTGAGCATTTTGATTTTTCAAAACTTATAAAAATCTGAAATATATAAGTACAAAAGCAAATATATTAAACAAAATAAGACAGTAATGGCGTAATTTCTATACATTAAATATTTTTTGAAAATTTTGGTGTTGGTGAAGAAAGTATTCGCTATAAAATACAAAAAACCTATTCTTGGATATCTTGTCTACCTTTCTGTCTGTGTCCATACCACGTAAAAACTGCTGGATGGATTTAAATAAAATTTTGTATGGATTTTCTTTAGAATCACCACATTTTATTTTTATAAATGGAAAATTTGAACACTGTTTATAGACCTCTACAAAAATATATTAAAAAAAAAAACATTTTTCTAAATTTGAAGTTCGAGAAAATTATAAATGACACGCGGACGAAAAATTTAGCAACTTTCCGCAGAAAATAGAGTTCAAATAACTTGGAGGAAAATTTGTATCGGCCTACGTTTGATATTTTATTATTTGCCAACACCCTTAGAAATCTGTATGTGATAGAAATAAACTTGGACAATGAACTTTCCCTTTTAATAGAAAAGAAAACTGTTTTTAATTTAACTATTTTCATATTTGAATAATATTTAAGTTAGGCTTAACTTCAATTTCTAATAACATTCAGGACGAAAAAAAATTAAGAAAAAAATTTATTTTAAAGAAACATTTTAGTTCGAATTCAAAGATATAAAAATATGAAATTAGAGTAAAAATACAACCTTATGGTTGCGGTTCCGGATTCCGCATCGCAGAGAAAAACAAATAAAGTGAAATGCGGCGACGGATGCGAACTTTATTTTCATATCATATTAGTTGTCTTCAAATTTTTGTTTAGTTTTATTAAAAAATATGTAAAAAATTTTACACAATAACAATAATTTTCTTTAACCCAGGATTCACTATCATGCACAATCGTACAACTTAATCACACTCAATTCTGACAGAATTCTGTCCTACATTAAAAATCGCCTCACGGTTGCGACTGCAGTTGTTTTCTTTTTTATATGAAGTTTTGACAATACAAAACCCTCCACGAATCCGCGATTTGCAAAACAGGCCTGTATATTATATTTATATAATATCTACAGCCTGTTCAGTAACGAAGCTAGACAAGTCATTTTCAAAAAATTTCTTCAATTTATCTAATTTTCCAAAAAAAAAAAAATATATGTATATATTTTGTTTTTCAGTTTTACTATTAAATTAATGAAAACTCTAAAAAAATCATTTTTTATTTGGTCTTTGTCCAAATTTTTATTTTCATTCTTAACGAGGAATAATAGCAGACAAAATATCGGTGGGAACGAAAAAAATTTTGATACTTATAATCGAATAGAGAAAACGTTTGAAGCAAACAAAATCAAACTTTTTTTGGTAGTGCAGTAAAAACCCTATTCTTCTGCTTCTTCGATCTACAATTAAACACAAAAACATAATGAATAAATATTTCATTATTTAATTAACAATGCCTTTGGTGTTTACGGATTTTTAGGTAAACAAAAAGTTTGTGAGTTTTACTGTATTAAATAAAATTTAATGTATTCAAAATATTGCTGATTAAAAAATAGCCCCTAGACAGGGTCAAAGATTTTGAAACTATCGATCTCACTGTGCTCTAAAAGACGCAAGAAAGTACCAATCAAATAAAAAAATATAGAAATAAAAGTTATTTTACATAATACGTACATATAAAGAAAAAACATAAATTATGCTGAAATATATTTATTAAACTTTCTGTCTTTTATTAATCCAATATGAAAACCCATTACTTTCAACTACTTTTAATTGAAAACTAAATACGCATGTATGTGTGTAAATATTTGTACACTTTTTTCCACACTTATCTACACTTCTTTTCGTTTCTTTTTAATATATGTAAATGACAGATATTAAAAAAGTAATTTTATACAAAAGTCTAACGAATATAAATTTTAATCATGGCTGGAATAACACAGCAGTCATTATACTTTTGTACAAATCTAAATGCGAATACAGATGCCAGTTAAAAGAGCTCAGATTTGCATTTGTATTTTGTTTAACTGTTGAAGAAAGTCTTATTATTGATTTGTCAAACATAGAAAATAAATAGCACAAATATTCGTGACTTTCATAGTAAAAATTTTTTGGCTGCACCAGCGTCAATATCATTCTCTACTAATATGAATTATAAACGAATTAAAGAGCTATTTAAGTACGTTTAATGCATTAGCAAAAAGTATAGTCAACTGGAATTTTTTTATATGCGGTAGGAGGTAAAAAATAACGTTAAAAATCTTATAGTTTTCTGGATGTGTGCGTGTTTATATATTTTTATACATTTAATATTAATATTTTCTATATACCTTCTATATACCTTTTCGAGTTTTGTTCTTTGAAATAATAATAGAGATATTGAACAATATTCTTGTTTACGTAAGATTTAATTTGCGGCATCACATTATGTACGACATGCATTCGACTTTATAAACCTATGCATAATCATCCAGATTCTCAATTCAGTATATATTTTTGTATATCATATCGAGTGCATGTTTTTAAACATTTGATTGTATATATTGTTATGTATATATCAGTATACTTATATGTATATTATCTACAATAAGTAATACTCTGCAGCATCTGAATAAACAACATTGAGACATCACATACTACTTGACAGACATTCATAGACAATTGCTATGAAATTCGTTTACTTAAGGTAAAAAAATTGCACAGTAGTACCCAAAATACTATATTTCATATAACCTATACATATAATAAATCTGTAACAGGATCATTTCTGTACATGAAATATTTTTTGGAAATTTTGTTGCTTGTTATATTCGATTACATGGAATACAAAACATGTGGAATACAAAACATCTATTTCTTTTTGAATTTTTGTCTGTTTGTACTCGCATCATATAAAAACTGCTAGATGGATTTTAAATAGATTTTGTAAGGAGTTCCTTAGACCCTAGTTCAAATATAAAGACTTTTTTGCGTGAAAAGTCATTTCGTAGAAAAAAAGGAGATACAAATATCAAGGCATCGAATTTTACTGGTGTAATAATAATAACAAAGTTGACAGCACATTTTAGTTAATAGTAGAAATTTTTTAACACTGTTAACGCAACCAAGGCAGATCAATTATAACGTGATAGCGAGTGAAAATGTTTGTTAAAGTTTTATTAAGATAAAATACGTTCTACTAACAACCTAGTAAAACGAAATGTTGCTATAATGAATGACGCAGGTAACTAATAGCTTAGCAAAAGTTTTTCCCTGACTAATATAACACACCACAAATAGCGTGAAATCATTTTGCACCACAGTACTTTGTATTATATTTCTTGATATAAATGTAAAATTGTTTTTTACGTGATGTTGACATTGAGGAGTACGGTAGGAGAATATACATATTTTATCCACCAGCGATCTTTACAATAATTTGTCGAATTATTTTATTTCTTACTTGTCTACAAGTAGTTAATTTATTTTGTTGTTTTATTCAAATGATGCTATAGTTCTATATATATATGCTTTAACACTTATGTCATATATTTTTGTTTAAATAATTTTTGTCTGAAATAAGCGGGTAAATAACAATATCGCGGAAAGTTTTTATTTTCCAAAGAAATTACGATTTATTTTTTGGTTAATGGTACCCATAGATTACGAAAGTATTGAAGAAAATTTCATTTTGAACGCAAATTTTAGAACTTTACCTAACAACCTAAATTTTAAAATTGTACTTAAGGTTTCTTTTAATTGTTAATATTTTATTAAATGATATAGTTCGAGAATGAAGGTTATGTATAAAAAAGCACGAATTAATGATTCAGCTCTTGTGTTTAAAAAAGACTTATTCTAACAGCAAACTACTCATGCCACAAGCATGAAGCACAGTCTGGTTTAAACAAACAAACGTTTACATCAAAATCAACTGTTATAATAAGTAAAATTTAATATAAAGTGTGACCCAATAGCGACGTGTTTTTGACGGTACGTATCTGTTTGTCCGCTACATGCACAAGTACAGAAAATTAAAAATAAGATCAAAATATAAATGGTGTTTCTAAAGTGACGTTATTTTGAAGTATATGGCGTTTACAAATACGTCCACTATATTTAAATAATAATGGGTGTTTAAACAAAGGGCGCGAATTTTATGAACATAGCTTAGACTAATAATTTCTATAAAGGACATCTCGATAGAAATGTTATTTTAACGTTATAAGTAACAGTATTACCTTTGTAACAAAAAAAAAAAAAAAATAACTATTTATAGAAAAGCTTAAGGGTAGCTCCAACTCGCACATGGCTGATTGTTGTTAAAAGTATATGAATTTACATTGGTAAGAGATGACTAGTACAGAGAGCTTTTCTATAAATAAAAAATTTCGCTTGAATATTAATGCTGACCTCGTTTAACAACTGTAACAAATATTTGAGATGGAATTAAACTAAACTAAACAACAATAGCTTTTGTCCTCCTTCTTTTTAATCTCTAGTGGCTATGATTGTTCTGTTATAACCTCGTAATTTAAAAAAGATTGCTCCTAATGTTAACTATTGGCCTGTAACAATTCGAGTAACCCGCGTTCGTATGTAATTCAATTTGGCAGACATTGTTGCTGGCCCTTCTTCTTTGACTTACCAACCGTATCCACATAATTATTTTTTCTGCTGTTACTACACTTTCCACTACATTTCTTCTTCTTTCTTCTTTATTGCTTTACTGACGTAGTGGCGTACCGGCAAGTACTGGAAAAAAAAATAACATTACATAAAAAGGAAAAAAGCCAAAAAATAAATATTCGCTTTTGTGGGCTTGTGACTTTTAACTGTAATAGTATATGTTAACATAATAAGAAGACAGACTATCGAATATAGAGGTTCATATTAAAAATTAATATTTTTGTGATAGTTATTTTGGGTTCTACAAAGATTAGTCAACAATTATCAAACTTTTCTGTGATAACAAAAAGAGTTTAGGCATTTGCGAATTTTGATGTTTAAAACAGAATACTTTTTCATTTTGTTTAAAGTAGATTTTTTATTGTTTTTTTTATCAAAACTTTTTTTACAATATTTTCTATATGTAAAATTAAAACTTTTTTTCTTACAACTGTCCTTTATTCAAGTGCAGCATTTTGAAGGAGTGCCTTTAAAAAAGGACTATAACGAAGAAGGTCGCCTTCAAAACTACATAAATAATTGTTGTGATTGTAGGCATCCGTTTCTTATTTTTTTTTTTTTTTATTTGCATACATTTTTTCGGTTTTCTAGTTCTTTGAACATTCAAAGTTCATTTCGGTTGTAACAATAAATTGATAAAAAAAAAAACTGAAAAGACGAATTTTGTTCACTCATTGCAAAAGACATTATACGTAGCGAATGTACGTAAATTAACGTCAGCATTTTTGCTGATGTTACAAGAGAGAAGGAGCAGGTTTACAATTTTCTCAACTGAACCTGTGCTGCATCTTGCAATATTTTAATTGCTGCTTGGGTTGGATCAACTGCAGGAAAGTCGGTCGCATGAAAGAAAGTTTCTCAATACTCTTGACAACCAGTTGGTTGTAAAATGCATTAGGCTTCTGAACGTGTAGTCTGATCAAATGCTAGAATATGCTCTAAAATTTAATAGATAGCGTAAGATAATGTCTGTCAAACTAGCAAAAGGGAAATCTGCCTTAAACTTTTGTGGATCAGACCAAGAGCACCATCAGGAAATGCGCTTATGCGAGCGAAGGTCATACAACGGGTAAACTCACTAAACTTTGAAGGAGCCCTTTTGCAGGACACCCAGTAAGGTGCTGATATACATTTTATGTATAATCTGGCCTTTTTTTAAGATTGTATGGAATAGAATTTGTCTTCACAAGAGGTGTCTGTTAATTTGTATAAATTTGATTCTTGTTGATGTTATACAGTATGACAAATAAATGTGGTCATCCATTAAATTATTAAACAATGCATATGTCTAAACTTCCCACATATGTATATAAATACCTTTGAGTGCAAATACATACTCATGGATATATGTGGAAGCATGCACACATGTCACAACATTTTTCAAAGATATAAATGTGGATTTTATTAAAAACTTTTAAAGCAATTTTTTAAACTTTTTTCTTTAGAAAATTTTACTCTGTGCTGCGTTTTAACTTACCGTATTATTATCCAGCCTATCGGCACGACATTTTGTTACAACCTCTGTACAACCATTTCGAGCCGTTATATTACGAAGCATACAAAGTTGAAATATAGGCATTGAATTTGATACGGCATAAGTTGTCACCACATCGATATCATCTAGATACATGACTGTAATGTCATATGATTCAAACCCATTATTACATTAGGCCAATTACACTGCAACCCACAACAATCATCTCCTTTTTAGTAGTCACAAAATTTTTGAATTATGTCTACACCTACTGTTAAGTCGCCATCAACTGCTAAAAGACTATGAAAGGTGTTATTTGACGTGGTTTCGATAGCCACATAATAATTAAGAATTAAGTGCTTTTGATACTGTTGTTTTTGTTGATGTAGTTATTTAGTGCTCAATATCTAAGAAGATTTCAGGTCGAACTCAAAGTTGAAGAATATATGCTCTTTTCCTTCCTCTGCATTTTCAAGTTGCTGTTATAATACATCTTGATGATGATTCTTGTTGGTGTTGATCGGTAGTAACTTTGTGTTAAAGATGTTATTAAATCTACTAGAAGTATCCACATTATTTGACAAGTTTTATTTATTCTCTAACCAATGAATATGCCACTGCATTTTTTCCTTTTTTTTTTTTATTGATGCTGCCTAAGTTTCAAGTACTAGCAGTCAAAGTAAAAAAAAATGGAAAATTTTAAATCTTCGAAATGAAAATAAGAGCGATTAGAAATAAAACATTGAATTCTTAGCAGCATTCATTTGTAGAAAAAACTGTTTTTTAGAAAAGATTTTTTTTTTTCATCTGAACCGTAGCTTTTGGAAACATAGTAACTTTTTAAATCATAAATTAATAATCAGTAAGTAAAAAATTTTCTTATGATTTAAGCTTTTTCAAAGTAAATAAGAAAATTGTTAAAGTTTTACCTCAAACATTAAAAAGCTAAAATTTGAATTATTTAAATAAATTCGTATTTTGGGTTTATTTTTTTAAATAGATTTTTATTTTTCTAACAAATTAACTTTTAATTTTTTTAAATATTTAGTAGAATGTTTTGTTTATAAAAATGTATAACAATTTATTTCATGTTTTCATAAAAATTCTCATGAATTATTAAGTATCTCTTTTTTGTTGTTGTTTGTTTGCCGTTCTTACTAAATAATAAAATCCTTTTGAGTTTATTGTTATTTAAATAATTTTTCATTTAAACATTTGAAAAAACAATAAAGTTTATACAATGTGTGAAATTTGTAAAAAAAATTTAGTTAAACAATAAAACGAAAACGCAAAGTTTTAAGTGGCTTCAGTTTTTATAGTAAAATAAATTTGAGATCAGACAATTTCATTTAATAACCTGCGTTACAGTGACAAAAGTATACGTATGCTCATATAATTCTTTGTTAAGTAAATGTTAAAAATGATCTTAAAAACAAGCCTTCGAAAAATTCTGTTTAGTCGTTAAATAACTATGTACATCAAAAAAGTTTCTAAAGGTACGGTCAGAAAAATCAAATATTTGACCAAAAAACGTAACCATTTTTTTTAATATTTAATCAATGTTTCCAGAAATGTTTCATTATTAATAATAAGCTATAATATAACAAATGTGATATTTTACCATTTAAACTGATAAGGATCTTCTATTTATTAATATATGCTTAAGAGATGCTAAAATTGTTTTCCATAAATTAGTGGTTACGTCTTTTTGGTCAAATATTTGACTAATCTGAACGTAACTTAAGTTTGACATCTGCAATTAAAAAAGCAAAGTATGTGCATGAGCGTAGAAGAAAGTTTTTCCTGTTCTAATGCGGCTATTAGACGATCAAGCTTTGCTTGTGAGTATGACCTGATGACAGGCCATCAAACTCGTGTAATAGGTAAATTTCGTTTTTGTTAGTGGTGTTGGATGAAAATCAAATATTTTTTGATATTTTGTGTTTGCCATCATACCATCATACTCGTTTAATTGCATGTTTGTCTTTTTGTAAGCGAACAGTAAAGATTGCTTGGTTAGAGCGCACGACTTACATATAAAGATAATATTAAAAAATTTTAAGAAGTAATAGGTAAATGTTATATTTAAATTCTTAATAATTGCTGATGCAAAACTTGCTCTTTAATATTTTTTTTCTTTCGTTTTCGTTCATATAGATAAAATTCAAACTTAATTCGGTTAAAAGTAAAATTAATTAAAAATTTTTAAATTTAACAAACAAACAAAGTTGCTTTATAAAAATAATACAAAGTTTTATCAAACATTGTTAAAATGAAGAACTTAAAGTCTACACTAGACGCACAAAGAAAATATTTTTGTATCAACCTATGATCCCAAGTTTTTAACTTAGCTTCTTTTTTTAATTGTCAAACATGCCAGCAACAAATTTTAAAAAAGGTAATCGAGTGTGGAATTAAGCATTTTGTGGAAGGACTTCCCAACTAGATTACCAACCTAATGATTTTAACAAGGCATAAGACTTTTATAATCAGTTACTGAGAATTGATTACATTGACTATTTCAGGATATAATGATAATCATTAGTTTGTATTTTAAGGTATTCTTTTTGAAATTAAAGAACTAGTTTAACTACTGCTTCCTTTACTTGCGAACTAATGTAATGTGGTGTGGAAGCGAGTAACAAAATTTGGCAATCACAAAAGTAAGTAATTATATGGAAAGTACTTTTTCAGGTAATGTCTAATTTTTTGCCGGGCCGTTACAAATGAAATTTGCATAATCAAAATGAAAATCGGGATTTGCATGTTTATTTGTATGTTTACGGTATATGATAAGCAAAGAAGTCTTAAACATATTTAAAAATGTGCTAGGTTTATTTAATCAGCTACAGGGCACTTAAAGGCCTAATAATAATGTGAAAAATCAACTGTCGAAAATGGAACGAAAATGCTTAAACAAATCTGAAAAGAATTTTTGGTGGCCATAATGTAAAAATTATTAAGTCTCTGTTGGACATTTTTGCAATATTCGTACTTTCGAAATAAATATATTTCTACTTATGATTCTTAAGTAAATGAAAATTATTTACAGCATATAATTGAATGTTCGCAGAGCCATAGATACTACGATTTTTTTCATTTTATAAATAAAAATTTATTCAAGTCCTAAGTCAATTCCTTTGAAACTTAACAACTATCAGGTCGAATAAAAAACTCATTAATTACTGTTTTACTATTAAGAAAATTTTTTTATTTAAACTCCACGTTTTCCTGTACTTATATAACTTATAGGTAATAGGTAATTTTTGTATTTAGCAATATTTTTTATATTTTTAGTTTAGTTATCAGATTGACAAAGGTTGACTTTATACTGAATTAAAAACCTAAAAGCATTTTGAACTGTTTGTATTTAATACTAGCAATTCCCATGACTTCGTCCGCATATCATTTCTAATTTCCTTAAAATTTTAAAAAATATGTTTTAAATATTTGTTGAAGAGTTCTGTAAACAGTGTTGAAAACTTTCCATTCAAAAAAATAAAACTTACTGACAACTGTTCTAGTATCATAATACCTGTGCTTTCACATTTCTATCGCAAACTATATAAAAGTTAAAATTTTTTGTTATGTGTTTCGCTAAATAGCTTCGTTTCAATTTATGTGATCAAAAATTTACTTCCATATAAAACTTGCTTTAAGTGCCTCAAGAAGTTTTTGATAACTAGAACACTGTCACAAACTATTCATATATCTTTAGCTAGAATTTACATAAAATATAAATTTTAAATACAATAATTTGTTTTAAAGGATAACAAATAATTAATTATTAATTATTTATTTATTTATTTTGTCAATTCCTATACAAGAAGTTTTATCTTATATTTAAAGTATAGGAAAGTGGTGGTTATAAATTAAATTTAGGGATTACACATTAATACGAGTACATACACCTAAGCTATATTAACATAAAAAGTTTTTACTTAACAAATACATTACAATTAAGAATTGAAATTCAGTGTTGTGCAAAAAAATCAAATAAAAAATGTTTAAAGCTATTTGCGTTGCTATTAAGTTGTTAAGTTTGGGGAAGAATATTCCAAAGACGAGCCGCGTGTATAAAGAAATGCCATTCAGACACATGAAGACGGTGTGAGGGAATTATAATCTTTCTTCCTCTAAGTGATCTGGCAAACCTAATCTTGTCTATAAGATATTGTGGAGCTTTTAAATAAATAATCTTATGCAGAAATAATAGAACACGTATGTTAAGAAGATTATCAAAGGAAACACCGTAAAGTTTAGCGGAAAAATTTGAAACATGGTCATATCTTCTTAAGCCATACACATATCTAATTATTTTATTATATAAAACGTTTAATTTCCTTTTACTAATTGAGTCGCAGCTTGCGAAAAGCTCACAGCAGTAAATTAAACCTGGAAGAAGATAAGATTTTGCAAGAAGTTTTCTTATCTCTAAGGGGGTATAATATTGTATCGGCCAAAGACACCTTAGCTTATTATAAATTTGGCCTACGAGTGTATTAACATGGTTTGTCCAGGTAAGTGTTTTATTAAATATTAATCCAAGGTTTTTTGTAGCATTAACGATGTCGATATTTTCCCCATTTATCAGAATGTTAACATCGACAACAGAATCGAGCGTTCTCTTTCGAATTATTAGGCACTTTGATTTATGGGGGTTTAAACAAAGACCATTCGCTGTTGCCCAACGAAAAATTCTATCCAAATCATCATTAACCCTAGCAATATTTTCATCAATAGATTGAACTGGACTGCTCAAATATAACTGTACATCATCTGCATACATGTGGACTTTGCAATGCAAAAGCTGTTTTGGCAAATCGTTGGCATAAATTGAAAAAAGTAGCGGTCCTAGAATGGATCCTTGTGGCACACCTCTTGTTAAAGGTTGTAAAGATGAGTGCAAATTTTTAAAAGATACAAATTGAAAACGGTTCGACAGATATGAAGACAAAAGACGTGTTGAATTGTTAGAGAACTTAAAGAAATGCCGAAGCTTTTTGCAAAATGTACCATGGTCAACGGTGTCAAAGGCTTTCGAGTGGTCAAGAAGAATTAAGAAATTTAATTTACCTTCATCCAGTTCACGTCGTAAATTTTCGGAAACATCCGATAAGGCAGATACACAGCTATGGTTAGAGCGAAAACCTGATTGCTTTTCAGATAATAATTTATTTTCCCTGATATGTCCCGAGATTCGAATTTGTAGAATTTTTTCGAGCACCTTAGATAAGTAACACAAGATAGCTACTGGCCTAAATTCTGAATTGGTTTTCGGTATAGGTACTACCTTTGCACACTTCCATCTGTTCGGAAAGATGCTGGTCATTATGATGGTATTGAATAAATGTGTTATATATGGCAAGAGTACTGGAAGTAATATCTGAATAAATTTTGGGTGCATATTGTCGCAGCCCACTGCATTTGACTTAATTAATTTAAAACATGAATAAAATTCAGATTGACTTACGCAAGAGAATTGAAAAACATTATTACCAATTTCAAAAGTGTTTAAATCTAAACTGGAAAAATTATAGAATTTTTCGTCAGCTGCTACAAATGGTATATTCATGAAGATACTATTTAGCTCTTCAGCATCTACTTGATCGTTAATAACATTCCGTGTACTACCAATACCAATTTCCCGAATGTATTTCCATGTTTGCTTGGGACTAGCTGCAGAGCCAAAACGTCTTGAATAATACTCAGTTTTTGCAATTCTAATGGTCATATTCACTTTTTTTCTGGCGGCTTTAAATACTTCTTTCAACTCTGGAGTTCTGAAACGTTTCCACCTTAAGTAAGCAAGGTGCCGTTCATGAATTAGGAATTTTATATGAGAAGAAAACCAAGGTTTTGTACTGGCGGATGTATTTATAGATTTAACTGGAACTGTGTTTTCATACAGACGCTGAATACTGTTTTCCAGAAAAAACACTTGCTCATCTACAGATGACATGTAATACACCTGTTCCCAATCGAAATCTGATATATTTTCTTGTAGCAAACTATAGCTTATGTTCTTAAAATCGCGAAAATAAATTTTGTTTTGTGACAGAGGAACTCTAAAGTTGTATGTCAAAAATATTAAATCATGTTTCGAAAAACATGAGGCAGACACCTGGTCATATAATAAAACGTTTAATATGTTGGAAACAAAGAAAATGTCAAGCAAAGTTCTATTGGTTGTAGTATGGTGTGTTGGGTTAACTGTATTGGTAGGAGTAAGTCCAAAAGATTGCATATTTTCATTTAACACAGATTCTAAAAGAAGATTCGAATTAAAGTCCCCAGCTATGATTACTTCGTTATATTCAATAGCAAGTGTTTCTAGCGCTGCAAAAAAATTTGTAAAAGGAATCATTTTATTTTGCCTATAGGCACAACCGACTAGAATTTTTTTACCGTCAGAAATTATTTCTACAAAAATAAATTCTACGTTACGCTCATTAGATACTAAGTTTGTTGAAGACCTTAAACAAACATTGCATGAAAAATTATCTTTGACAAAAATAGCTACTAAACCAGCATTTCCATTTCTATCCTCTCTAAATATCTTATAGCCACTCAGACAGATAAGTCTATCTGCAGTCGCAGATGAAAGCCAGGTTTCGGACACACAAACAATATTAACGCCAGAATTTTCAAAAACAAATCTAAATTCATCAAGTTTATTATTTAGGCTTTGGGCGTTGATATGCGCTAGAGTTAGTCCTCTTTTACATTTAGCTAGGATTCTAATTAAGTTCATAGTCGTGTCTTTAGAACTTCCTCCTACAGTAACATTATTATCATCTGCCTCCATTCTCAACTAAATAATAAGAAAACCTAAAAGCAACGCAAGGAAAAAAATTCTTGACAAAGTCAAAAGTATGACATAGTAAATAAGTAAATATAAATTGAAGTGAATACTTAATAATAAAGAAAAATATTTCAGTAAAATAATAAAATTTCAAAAATATCAAGCATAGCTTAGGTACGAAAAAATTGCGTTAACTGATCAGCGAAATCAATTTTGATAGGATCATCACTATCGTATTTTTTCACGTATACAATTCCACGTTGTGTGTAGGCAGATTTAATGCACCTATTCTTTTTTAGGCCTAAAGCTGTTTTAAAAATACCGTGATTGTACGGAGTCAAATTCTCATTAATGTAGAACGGCATGTCACTATCAAATCCTGCATTGCACAAACGTAAAGGTGTCTTGTGTTTACGCCGATAGCTAGCTGAATTTTTTAAAAACGAATTTTTCTCATATATTTAAAATTTCTATTCATTTATGCAAGAGCTAACGTGCACTTATTTTTAGTGGTTACTAATACATTCAGAAAGTTTTAGATCATAAAAGGCAAAAGTTTAATTTTAAATGCTTTTGTTGAGACTGGCTTCCAATCATTAGAGCAAAAATAGCAAGAAAAAGAGAAACAAAAAATAAATGTACTCAAACAAATATCATCATAGCATTAAAGAAAAAAAAACTCGTTAAACTATAAAAGTATTAAAATCAAGATAATTTTTATTCATATCTACACACAGTTTATTTAAATTAACAGATATTTTTTTATAAATATTGTTAAAACAAATCTGCTTATTTGATTACAAATAGTGTAGAAATTAAGAAGTATCCAACAAAAAACTAGACATGACCTTAAAAAGTATTTGCTATATAATGACTTACTTTTGTGGTTGCCAAATTTTGCTACTCGCTTACACAAAGGAAGCAGTAATTAAACTAGTTCTTTAAGTTGAAAAAGAATACTTTAAAATGTATAGTCAATGTAATAGTCAATGTAATCAATTCTCAGTAATTGATTATAAAAGTCTGATGCCTTGTTAAGGTCATTAGGTTGGTAATCCAGTTGGGAAGTCCTTCTACCAAAAATGCTTAATTCCACACTCGATTACCTTTTTTGAAATTTTTTTCTGGATGGTAACACATGGTGGGAAGAACAATACATGACAATGGTTAAACTTCCATCTTAAATGAAATTAAAAGTGAATATTTTATCCTTTAAGTTCACCCATTGTAGGAGATTCCCTCGCATTAGGCGATTTCCCAGAACTACTCTGCTTTAAAGATATTGGAAAGAAGATCCCAAAACTTATAAGAGGTTATACTTTTTTATTAGTATTGAACTCAACTTTAAACCTTCTAAGCTAAACAAAATATTTGACAGATCTACAAAGAAAATTTATCATGGAATGTCTTAATTAATTTGGACATATATAATTCTGAGGTTAGATTTCCATAACTGCTTTTTGTACGGTCTCTTATTACAGAATTAAAATTTCTTAAAATTTAATCTTTTTATACATCGGTTTTAAATAAAAACTTTAATAAGCGTTTCATAGACAAACTATTTTTTTTTTCTTTGTCATGTTATCCCCTTTTGAAGAAAGGCATTGCAATTTAAAAAGAAAAATTAGTAAAAAAAGTTTAGTGTCCAATGTTTTCATTTCATCCCGCTGAACTCAATCAATTCTGAATTTAGAAAAATTTTATTCTTAGGAAAAGTGCAATAATCTAAAGAGTAAACGGTGCCCCCATTTGGCACACGTAATTCTTACGTGAACCGGTATCAAATTTTAACAAAGTTAATAGCGCTATAGTTTGCAATAACCGAAGGTAATAAAATAAATAAAACTTAATATTAAAGGGTTTTCCTAAAAGTTACATAATTTGAGAAATATGCCTGTTGAACCGTTATTATGAAACACTTAAAAATTACAAGGAGTGTTGTTTCTATATCCGCTATAGCAACAAGTATATAATTGTAAAAGAAATGTGTCGCTATAGGTAATATTATTTGATGCTAAAGGTCTAATCTTTGGAATCGCTATAGACAGACAGTAGAAATTTACGCAAGAAAATTGAAAATTCAAGCACTTAGCAAAGACAAATTCAACAGAAATTACGAATTATAGCGAAATTAGTGGAGTTATGTTTGTAACCCTGGTAACATTTCGTTTCCATTGCATTGCTCTAAAGAGTAGTTCTTTTTGTTTAGCATCTGTAAAAATATTTCGGATTTCCTGTTTTCATAACTTCTATTTTCTTTCTTAAAAATTTACTTGTTTAGAAATAAAAAAATAAGACAAAAAAATAAGAAATGCTTTGAAATAAAACACAAATTTAAAACTAGAGTTTTCGGAGATTTTAATACAATTTTTCTAATTATTTTCCCTAAAAGTGAAGGTTTTATCTAGCAACTTGTATACGTTGTTCTACTCACATGGAAGTCTATTTGCTCATGTGTGCTACTTTTTAGATTAAAATTTACTTTTTTTAATTTACATTGTGCATCTTTTTTTATGTAACCCCTTATATGATTTCCTTAGATATGAAATAAAATAAAATTATTATTGTGATAATCATCTGAAGATGAAGAAAAATTGCAGGAATAAGGTGTCATTATCGGATCAGTAGTAGTTGATACAATGTCTGGATCTGCAATTTTATATAAAGACCACCTCTTACTTTATTATGGAAGAGAACTGCGCTTGATGCTATTTGATACTCCTTAAAAAGACTAAGATATCAACTTGTTATACGACATAAATATTTAGAAATGGGACCAAATAAACTGAATACAGTTTTGAACAAGAAAGTGATTAATTATTTCTTCCGGCACAAAAGAATTTCAAATATTCATTAATTTACAAATTACATTAACCTTGCAGAACTTTATTCATTTAATCTTTAATCTCCACAATATGGAGCAATTTCTTGGTTATTTTTTAGAGAAGAGAAATTAACAACCAGGAGAAAGTTATAGGCTAGTATAGAAAGATCTCAAAGTATTCACAAATAATGTTTGACTTTAAGACTTTAAGACTTATGGAAGTTTTATTATACTCCATAGAACAAATCCTCTTTTCACCGATCACGAAATATATTTTTGTTAAGTTACAAAACAGATATATTGAAATTCAACAAAAATTACCACAGGCTTACTATTTTAAATTAATCACATGAAACTCTTTTCATTTTCTAAGGGTAAGTTACTTAAAGGCTCTTATTCATATAGCTACATTTCCAACAAGGCCAGTTCGTTTTTTTTTTCATATATTTGGAATCATTTTCCTCTTTGGGCTTCTATCTATTTCGTGTTTAAAGGTTTGTACGATCATGATGTCCTTTTGGTTGATATCCATATCCGCTCCCTATTTTGCATTCAAAATGCTGCTCTGCCAAATTTTATTCTTCCTAAATTGTAGTAAAGTCAGATACTTCTTAAAGTTGCTGTAGTTTGTCATCGCATCCATAAATTACTTTAGCATTTTAGCGTTCCTACATTAGACCCTTACAAGAATTATTTTTTTTTGTACTTAGGTTTCTTTTGGCGCAATTTTCGGCTTCAGGCCTGCAGATCACCCGAGATGTTTCTCATGCTCCTTTAGATTAATATTTGTCGCTTGGAAGGGAATAGCTCAAGTAACCAAACCAAATTTATTTCCCAGTCCTTTCACTTTTTAAAAATTCTCTTCGCTGAAATCGAGTCAATCAGGACTTAATTAAAAAAAAAAAATCCAGAGATTGTCATTGCATAGCTTCATGTCTTTCAAGCGGGCTATAATTGGTATCCAAAAAATCCTTTGGCGTATAATGTTTCAGTTTATAATAGTCTGAATATGTTAAGAGTTACTTTCACGATGAGGTATTAGGTGAATTTTAATTGGATACACTGTTACTATACATATGTTGTTTGCCGTTATTGGCTGACGAATAAAATATATGTAACTTTGCCTCTAACCAAATAGCGATACTTACAATTTTTACAAATTGTGACGCTTTTGAAAATGTTTAACCCAAAAATTATACAAAGAAAAAATAACACATTAAGAAAAAAAAAAAATATTGCGTTTTTCTTTACTATTTTCTGCAGCAACAGGAATATGAAACCACCTCCCACTCTTTGACGCCACCAGCCTAATATTTTTTTTTTTTTGTTGTTGATCGCGTAAGTATAAATTTCTGAAGCTTATTTACGTATGTAGACATGTGTAGCATTGTAACGGTAGATTACTTACATTAAACGCTACAATATGTTGTCTATAAAAAGGTAATAAATTTAAATGGATGGTTTTTGTATTTCTTTGCTGGTTTTTGTTGAATTTTTATTGTAAATATTTGTGCACATTATGGGTTAGATCATATCAGGCCGAAGAGTGCAAGTAGCGTTTGTGGTTTTTATGCCGTCAAGTGTTTTTATGGGCGTAAATTTTTAAACATTCTCTTGAATGCTTATATATTTTGAATTAATAAGCATAGAAGGAAATACGGTGAGAATTAACACGATTAGGCTGATAATGGCAAAATTTATATATTTTTTTATACTCCCGTATTGAATTCCTTTCGTTTTTATTTTAATTGCATGTCATGTAAGTATGCTATGTATGTCATAAAGCTACTGTTAAATACCCCGGTTATATTAAAAATATTGTTTTCTGCCTATTGTGCATAGTTATGTGCTTCATGTGATATTTTCAGCTTGAATAATTTTGGTTGCAAATTGTTTTGATCGATTTAAGCCTGTAGCTTTAAAGATTTAATTATGTGTTATAAAGTTATTTATATAATTAAATGCTTATTGGATTCAATTATTTATTGATTTTTATAACTCTTACAGCCTTCCTTAATTAAGTACATAATTAAATTGATTAAATATTTAAGTAAAAAATGTAGTATTTATTTTTCAACTAAATATGTATATAAATAAAAATTTTTTTTATTAATTAATTTTAAAAGATCGTGCTATTTTTAATCCCGATTAAATTAATAAATCACTGATATGGATTATTGAGGGTGAAATCACGTCTCGATGGCCATTTCGCTACCGGTCACTTAGCTTTTCAGAAAACTTTTCACAAATAGTTTAAACAAACTAAAGATTTTTGTCCAAACAATAAAGTATAGACAAAAATCAAAGTTTAAGCAAAAAACAATAATAATCAACAATGATTTTATTTTTTCTTTATCTACTGAATAAATCACGACGATGGCCATTTCGCTACCGCTCACTGCTTAAAGTTTGATTTTTGTCTTTACTTTATTGTTTGGACAAAAATCTTTAGTTTATTTAAAATATTTGTGAGAAGTTTCCTAAAGAGCTAACTTAGCGTTAGCAAAATGGGCGTCGGGACATGCTTTCAGCCCTAATAATTAATATCGGTGATTTATTAATTTAATCGGGATTAAATATTAGCAAAATTTTTTAAATTATTAATTAAATTTAATATTCCCGTGGTTTAATTAACCAAAATTTTTAATTTGTTTGAATTTTAATAAAAGAAATCTTTAATGGGTGTAATATATCTAAATTGTTTCTATTTTTATGGTAAAATAGGAAATTTATGAAAAAAAAATTAGAGGTAAAAACAAAAAAATTCTTGATAAACAAGCATATTGAACAGTGCATGGTGTTTTGCACAGCGGTGTAAAACGCTCAACATGTATAGTTTGCTGTGCAAATATTATCATTTGCTTCGCTCAGTAAATTGAAACTGTTATGGCCATGAGGCATAAAAACTAATGCATGTATTTTTCATATTTTTAAAGTATTTTAAGAACACAGAAAATGTTTCATTAACGCTTAAGGTATTTACTTGCTGCAATTTACCGCCACTGCTGTGTAAATAAGTTTATTTTTATTTTCAATTTTAATATATTAAAATGGACCTTTGCTTTCCTGGTTGAACAAAAAACAAAAAAACAATTTTATGTGTTAATACAGCCTCTAAAGAGTACCGCTAAAATAAAACAATGAGAAGCAGTGTTGGTTGTACATAGGTGCCAGTATTAATGATCATTTGGTCACCCAGAGGTTAACACTGAAAAAAACACTACTCAATCTTTTATTGTAAAAAATACACATTTTTTTATTAAGGTATTATTAAAGTGATGCATTTGTTTTGCGGCAGGAAATTTGCAATCAACGGTTTACATGACAGAGGTAAATAACACATAGAGACAGACACTTTCAAGTACAAGCAATCAACCTTAAAACATGTTAAAGCAATTGTTAAAAATTCTATAAGGCACCTCAGTTTGACGGTTGGGTTTCTTGACTCATTTGTTTTCATCATAATTTCTGAAATAAAGTGAGTAAGAATTTGTTTAATGGAATCAAATTATTTCTTCATAGAAATAACACAAACTTTTACGTAAAACTGTTAAAAATTATAAAGAAAATCCCATTAAATGCTTTTGGATACGTCTAGAAGAGAAAATATTTTTTTTTTCTACTAATAGTTTTTTATTTTGGAATTGAAATTGAATTAAGTTTTTAATTGAATCAATTAAATAATTACTTGAAAAAATATATATTTTTTTCTAATTTATTGACTAATTGAATAAACTATTTATATAATTAAAAAGAAGTAAACATTTTTTTAATTAAGAAACTAGTGAATCAGTTTAATTTCAATAGGAAATTAAATAAAACTTTAAATAGGTTGAAAAAACTGTTTATAATTTTTCACATTTACACAGAATGAAAATATTTTATATTTTCACATTGGAATTTTATTAAACTTTTAATTCATTCAGTTATTTGTTTAATTATATTTTATAAATGGTTTAACTAAACATTTGTAACTGTTTTGCGATTGAATTTATTAAAAATAAAAATACAATTTTTTAATGGCATAAATACATACGAGTATTCAGAGTTAAACTATACATTACATGAAACATGAAATACTTTTCGTTTTTCTGTTTTGGTATAAAATGCTTTAACCAAAAAAAAAACGTTAGTGTAAAATACTCATTCTTGCCGTTATGTTACGAGGCATACCAATGGCAAATATAGACATTAAATTATGTGTCACAACATCGATATCATCTTATAACTATACCTGTTATATAACTGTAACGTCATATGATTCAAACCCATATTTACATTAGGCCGATTGCATTACAACCCACAATAGGAATTTCCTTCTCAGTGGTCAAAAATTATTGTGTTATTTTAACACGTACTGGTAAGTCGCTATCAATTGCTGAAAGGCTCTGAAAGGTGTGATTTTACGTAGTTTCGATAGCTTCATCTTAAAAATTAAATGCTGATGATAATGTTGTTTTTGCTGTTGTGGTTATTTGGTATTCATAACCTTAAAAGGTTTCAGGTCGAACTGGAAGTTGAAGAATATGGTTGTTCTCATCTTTTTCTTCTATTTTTTCAAGTGGCTGTTGCATTACTTCTTATTGATGATTGTTGTTGCTCTTGGTTTGTGGTTACTGTGTGTTCAGGATGTTGTTTAATCTACTAGAAGTAACCACGTTATTTGACATGTTTTATTTATTGTGTTATGCTACTGCATTTCTTCTTTATAGCTCTGCTAATGCTGCGGAGGTATCAAATACTAGTAATCAAAGTAAAATGAAAATTAAAAATTTTAAATCGTGATCGTAAAATTGATATTTTAGCATTAAATATTCATTTGAGGGGAAAATTGTGTTTTAGCAAAATTGTTTTTGTAATCGGTTCGTTTTTGGAAATATTGTAACATTTAAGATCACAAACAACATCTATTAAAAATACATTTAAAGTCATCTAAAAATTTTTACCAATCATTTTAGAAAAGTAAATAATATTCTTATGATTTAAACTTTTTCAAAGTAAAAAAGTAATTTTCAAAAGCTTTACGTCGATTATTTGGAAGCTAAAATTTGGATTATTTAAATAAATTCGTATTTGAAAAAAAAAATAATCAGCCAGATTTTCAGTTTTGTTACAATATAACTTTTATTTGGTTTTACATATTTAATAGGATTTTTTGTTTATAAAAATGATGTAACAATTCATGTCATGTTTTCATATAAGTCCTCATGAATAGTTTAGCATTTTTTTTTTTTTTTTTGCCTTTTTTACTCAAGAAAAAATCCTTTAAAGATCAATTTTTTTAAATAATTTTCAGTTTCGTTTAATTTATTCATGAAATAAACAATAGAGTTTATACAATGTGTGGAACTTCTAATACATTTTTAGTTAAATGATAAAACGAAAACACAAAGTTTTAAGTGGCTTAATTTTTATATTAAAATAAATTCAAGAGAAGACTTAAAACAATGTAATTTAACAAACTTTGTTACATCAATGTAAGTACACGTAGGCTCTTAAAATAATTCGTTTAGTTAATGAAATCGTTAAAAACATTTTTTTAATTATTTTGTTTTCTTAGCAACATGACTCCTATCATAGCCGATGTAAAAAATTGTTAAGATTTTTCCAAATTGCTTTAAATTGTCACAAATTTTGCTTTGAATTATAAAAATAATGGTCAGTATTAAAATTGATTTTCTAAAAGTTAAATTAAAAGTAAAATTATTCCGGATGAGTGTGAGAGAATTTTATCTTTGTGCAGGCGTAATATAACCTGTTTTGAGTTTGCTGGAATATTTGGCTTAAGCTTGAGACAATTTTAAAATATTGGAATATGCAATTTTTGTTAGCCTGCCGATAAGATAAATCCTTATTTTTTCGTTTCATTCATTTTCTAGTTTTAACGGCTCACTTAAAAAGATTTAAATTAGGCTTCAAATAATGACTAAAAATGTCTAAGTTGTTAAAGTTAAATTTTCGTACAATTTTTTAAGAATTTTGCCGATTTAAAATTTTAAGACATTATTGACTGATATAGGGTAAGAAACAAAAATGCATGAAAAAGTAAACACTAGCAATTTAAATCCCATTTGAGTATTGTTTATCTAAATATTAAAATTCATTATGATGGTGTTCTTATGATGGTGCAACATAGTGTAACTTCAGAAGCAACAAAAAGAAAAGAATGTTGTGCTTAACCAAAGTTATTGATGTTTGCTTGGAGTAAAAGCTAACTATAATCAACGTTCATCTAGTAATCATTCTATTCCATTTAGGAGTCTTAATTTTTCCGAAAATAAATTATTTATCATTTATATTTAATACTGACCATTGAGGATCATTAAATAGTCTCAAATATATCAATTGCACTGTTCTAATTTAATATGGAACTTTCATAAGACAATTGCTTTAAAGAATAAAATAATAAAATATTTATTAAAGCGAATTCTAGGTTACATTATTTTGATACCTACATAAGCATTTTTTAGTTAAATAAAAAAGCTTTTTGTTTTGAAAGTGCTGCTTTTAAGGAAACACTCGCAACTGTTGTAGTTAACAACAAAGTTTGTTATATTGATTAATTATATTTGCTACCTGGCCTATAATAGATGGAAAGTGATTAACAGGATGAACTGACCTTATAAAACTGAAATTTTATATGTTTTTATAAGTCATTCATTACATGAATTCACAACGGCATAGGTGTGCCTTATTAAGTATTAAGTTGTTTTGCATGAAAGTGCTTTTTGGATATTTTCTTAATATTTTAAGTGATACTTGCCTTGCTATTATAATTGGATATAAATTGCGTAAAGAAAATCCGAAATTATTCACTTCATATATACATAACACTTAATATTGTTTAAAATTCATAAATCAGTACTATGATTAATCTTCTGATTGCTTTTCTAATTATATAACAATTTTCCGCCATCTCTTGTTATTATGTTGAGTTATCAAAGTAGCTACACCACTATTGTTGACTTTATTCATTAATAATATTTGAATAGACTCACACGTGCATTTATGTTTATAAAACAATCATATTTTTCTTTTACAAATTCAAACATTGTAACTACACCTAAGCATATGCCTGTAGACATGTGAATATATCAACTAATATGTGTGGAACTATGAAACACATAAGCTTAAACTATTTGAATGTCTTTACCTACATAGATACTTTCCCAGGTAACCAATTTGTTATACATAGAAAATTTATACGGCACCAAAAATAGTATTCTGTCTATTTTATTATTGCGTTGCTCCTTTTAAGAAGGTTGATTTGAATTAAGTTCCTGAATAAGTTTAAGGCTGATGTAATTATTTTATTTATTTTTTATTTACTACTCTTTGTTTTTCTTTTTATTCAGCCAATACGAAAACTTTAAAACTACTTGATATTTAAAACATGCAGCATTTCTTCGCCACAAAAGAAAAACAGATTTTAATGTTGCATTAATTTGTAGAGCCAAGACGTGACGACGATCAAATAAACTCTCCAGCGTTTTTTAACCCTATTTTTGCGGCTACACGTATGAGTTGTTATTAAATTGATTTTTTCATTTGACAAATGTATATTTGTATTTTTCCAATTGTGATTGATAAAAGTTAACTCAGTTGTTTTGTAAAAATTATACAAAGTTTTATCGACCATTATCAAAAAATGAAGAGCTAAGAGTCTAAAATGGACGAACAAAGAAACATTTTTTTAAGCAACCTTTAATCCCAAGTTTTTTACTTTTCTTCTTCCCTTTTTAAAATTGCCTAACGTGCCATTTGCCCATGGTTATAAACGAATGCTGCAAAATCAAAATGCAAATCTCGTTTGACATGTTTATTTGTACGTCTACGGTAAATGACAAATACAGAGCTCTGAAACACATATAAAAATGCGATTCGTTTATTTATTGATTAGCTACAGGGCATCAAAAAGCCTAATTATAATGTGCAAAATCATACTCCAGCTACTGTAAAAGTTAAACGAAAAGTCTGTCAAATTCTTAAACAAATCTGAAAAGACTTTTTGTAAAAAGTGTTAAGAACTTTTCATTTACAAAATTAAAATATAGTGACAACTGTTCTAGTATCATTATCAGGTAAAATTCGATGCTTCCACATTTGTATCTTTATTTTCTCTACGAAATGAAACGAACCAAGTTTTGAAGGAATCTCCTTAAAATTTTTTTTAATCCATCTGGCAGTAAAGCGAACATAGACAGATAGGTGGACAGATATACAGACAGACAGACAAAAATTACAAAATAGATCATTTGTATTCCATATCGATTAATATCTACACCAGCACCAAAATTCCAAAAATTATTTCATGTACAGAAATGACCCCGTTACTGTTAATCGTTAAAGGCCTCCTATTAATATTATTTATCAACTCTTAAGAATAAATGTATGGTCCGATTTAATTATGATTTAGCAAATAACGTGTTGGAATATTTTAACTTCTCAATTTAAAAATAATTTTAAAGTATACGTTTAAAATCAAGCAATGTTAGACGCAATAACTGTTTGATCAAAATTTAATTAAATATTAAGTACTGTAAACCTGTTGCTTATTTATTAATAAATCTCAATAATATCAATATAATTATTTCCAGTTTTGGGATTACCTTCCATACAAAATTACGAAAAAAAACTACAAAAAAAATTATGGATATTTTTTCTTTTAACAAACATTTGTTTGTTAAAATAAATTTCAAATAATTTACTTATCCCTCTATAACTACAGAAACTATCTCAAGAACATGGCCAACTAGGTTTAACTAAATAGAGATCTTCCACACAGATGCAAGAGAAACGCCTTGCCTTTTCATATTTTCCTTCTGTAAAATAGAAGTGTGTAAAACAAACAGTTAAAAGTTAGTTTTACATTTGAATGGTTGTGTGTTTGCTTATTTGTATCCATTTTAATCTGTTTATTTTATTTGATTTACTTTTGTAAGAAAAGTATTTACTATCTTTATAGAAGTATTGTAACAGTGAAAAATTGTTTTGATGGCAGCATATTTATAAACGATTCAGGATAAATATAAATTAATTAGATATTCGATATATTTGTGTTTATTAAGGAATAAACTGTGGTCGATAGTTTTAAATCCAGATTAAAATTAAAAAAAAATTTAAGCAAAGGCATATCTTTCAGGTCGTTATATTTGATAGTACTTCGAAGTAATTTTTTAAATTTATCTTAACCTATTTACCGCCAAAATGAAACAATGATATTTTAGATAAACGATTTTCCTTTTTCATTTCCTTTCTGCTTTTTAGAGTACACCTTTTGGTTCTATTTTCGCGTATGGTTCCCGTTGCTTGATATCCTTCTTTTTTTAGTTCCACTAAGAGGTTATAGCTGGTAAAAAAATTTTCAAAAAATATTTCGTGCTCTGCTGGATCAGAGTTTATCTCCCGAAGTAGGTTTTTAACCACTCTTGATCCTAAGGGGTCAGTGGAACATTCATCAGATTTCCCGCAATAAAAATCAAAAGCATAACAATATCCCGTGGAACTCGCTGCCACCCAGTTTCTAAAGCCAAACCTCACTGGCTTTCCTCTGATAAACTGTTTGGAGGGATGGTGACCAAAATATTTAACCATGGATTCATCGATTGAAATTTGTTTGTGTACTACACCCCACTGAAGGAATTTTTTTATTAGAATATCAGCTAATGGACGAATTTTAAACATTTGGTCCCTGGTAGTAATAGCTTCGTCATTATTGGATATTTTTTTTATGTCTCTAAATCTTTGTCTGGTCATTGATTAGGATATCACTCCAATGTCTATATCTTTATCGTAGGACCAGTACAAATCCTCTCTGGGTAATTTGTGATACCAAGAAAATATTAATACACCAATAAACTTTTTCAAGTCAGTAGAGTCTAGCTAAAAGTTGTGTCTGTTTTTCTGGTGGGCATATAAAATTAAGTATGTTATGATCAGGTTTACAACTTCTTCATCAAATATTTTCTCAAATATTTGTACTGGGGTAAGATCTTGAAGCTGTTTCTTCACATCTTCTTGTTTGACAAACATATCAGTGAGCTCTCGATCCGTGGAAGAGTAGGTTGGTAAACTCTTGCGCCACACTGGTTCTTGACGGCGACTTCTCTTGACCTTTTCGGCTAATGGTTCATCATCGCTGCTGTCGCTTTCCTCACATCTAAATACCTCTATAGTACCAGGCACGTCTTTTGGTAAAGAGTCACCAATTATGTTCTCATCAGCAAATTCTTCGTCATCTGTTAGCACACTCGGTTCGGGTAGTATTATTGCAAAATCAGGTTCTTCATCAGCATCGCTTCTTTCTAAAATAAAATTAATTGCCTCTTCTAAGCCCTTAAAAGCGTTAGAAATGTTATAATGTTTTGAACTCATCGAAAATAATTTTTCACATAATTCTTTTATATACACGTTTATACAACTGGTCTGATAGTGATCTCTTATTACACTAATACATATTAAAATTTATTTTATATCGAAAATATACTATGGGATTCCCCTACTTACATAAAAGGTTATTTGCAACATGGTTGTAATAATGTGTATTTCTACATTTATAACAAAGATAATGGTGTCACAATTTTTAGTTGGACTACGCCGCTGTACTCAACTGAGTACATTGGTATTCCAAAACAAAATTAATTGCGGTTATAAACTGGAATCCACTTTTTTAACATTTATTTTATAAAGCGAAATATTAACTTTAAAAAACATATATAGAATTTAAAAAGTTATTGCGAAGATATAAAAAATAATACAAGTGTGTAACTACTTGCACATGCGAAAATACTACAAATTCAGAGATTATTCTACGACAGTTGTCAACAATGAAGCCGATCTTTTTTTCTCTTTTTTAATGCTTTATTTGTCACTTCTTAACTAATACACAAAAAACAATTATATCTTTCATAATCTAATATCTAGCTTGCATTTTGTGTACGGAGGCGCCAAATGGGTTAACATACATATAAGAAAAACAGAATCATTGTCTTTTCTGTATACAAAATATTTTTCTAAAATTTTTGAGTTGGTGTAGATTGTAAATCATAAAATAAATACAAAGCACATATTTTTAGAAATTCTGTCTGTCTGCCTGTATTCGCATTACATAAAAACGGCTAGATGGATTAAAATAAAATTTTCCAAGGAGGTCCCCTAGAATCTTGTATCATAAATATAATACCTTTTTTCGTAAAGACATGTCATTTCGTAAAGAAAATATAAATGACACGCAGCAATAAAGAGACGCATATACGTCTTTATTTCAAAACTCCTACACTAAAAACTTTCGTGGGCTGTTGACTTTCGACCTGCTATGACAATTTTGATTCTACTTAACTTATGAGCACTTAATTGTGTAACGTTCTTACCATGGCAAATTCATACAAACTGCAAGCGTAATATTTAGTGCGGGATTTAATAAAAAAAACAAAGAAAAGAGCTTGGTGCTGTCTATGGACTACGTCTAACTAAATTAATATTTATTGCTTATAAGTCATTCTACGTATTCTTAATTCTTTTATTAGTTGGTTAATTAGATGAAGTAAACAACGTTTAGAACGTGAAGTATTCTTAATTACATTCTGTTGGTGTTTAATAAAAGTTAACAGGGAAATTTCTAAATAATTGTATTTTCTTTATAAATTTAGAAACTAAATATACGGGAACTTAAGCAGGATTAAAATTATTTATTTGGTTGAAACTTAGGTAGAGTAAATGATTTTAAATTGTTTTTAAAACATTTTCTAAAGAAAGTATTTTAAAAACATTTTTTAAAACTTAAGATTTTCTTTATGTATGGGCTTCAGGCACAAATAATTCTGTATCATCAGAAGCTAATTTGAACCTTATGTCTTAGATGCATTACAAAAGTTAAATGTGTACGAAGTTTTCAATAAGAATTCTAAAAAAATTTCTTGTTGTATATTTATAAGGAAAAAAATGGTGCAGTTTTTAATACTTCAATAGAATTTTTTGGCAAGCAAGCAAGCAGAAAGGGTTTATAATAATAGTTAATGAAAAATAAAAATAGTACGCATAAAATAATCATGCTATAATGAGATTCAAGCGTTACTATTTGAAGAAAAATTCAAAAAATCAAAATAAAATTCCAAGCAGGATGACAGTATCTCCAAATGTATTAAAAGCTTAATCTACACTTCTTAAAGACTATTACGCGTTGTGAGTTGCATTCTCTATAAAGAACAGAGATATATTTTTATTATTTTTCGAATATTAAGTACATGAATATAAAATCATCAAATTACTAAATTAATTTTTTTCCAGGTGACCCTAATCAAGAGCCTATCTCCTCTATTTGTTAAAAAAAAATATTTAAAAAGTAATTATTCATCATTTGGGAAAAAAGAAATATTTTATTATGTGTCTCAACGTTAGTTATAGTCTTAGGAAAAAATTACTTTAAACGCATAACCTTGCTTTGTCTTCTTTCTAAGTTAAACTTTACTATAATTTGTTCCCCTATTTTTTTCCTTTTTAATTTTTTTTTGTACAGTTCAAAGAATATGAATTAACAATTACCGTTGGCGATTTTTTAATAGAGCGTGAATCTTATGGTTTTCAAAATTTTCATTTAAAATTTATACATTTTTTATATTGCTCAAGACAAGTTTTTAAAGACTAAGGGTGCGGTCAGATAAGTCTTATATTTATAAAAAATGGGTAACAATATTTGTATAAAAGTTTACTTGTTATGACACGCAATACTACGAAAGACGATTTATTATATAATAAACATGATATGTGACTTTTATATTGAGTAGGACAAGTATTTAAGAAGCACAAAAATATTCTTCCATGTTGGTGTTTTTGTCTTTATGGTCAAATATTTGACTAACCACAACGCAGTTTTACACACCGACAATGCTAACATAAGATTTGTCAAGAGACTCAAAATCGAAAAAGAATATTTTTTTTTAAGTAGTGACTTTACTCACAGAAACTAATCGAAGATATATTGCGTGTGTTACAAGGACAAGGGTTTAGTAGGATTAACATTAAAAATAAATGTCGACTAAATATAAAGTTATTGAGAGTAGGTCATCGCCAATGCCTTAAGGCCGGGGCACATAGAATCCGCCATACGTTAAACTTTGACAAATTCAACTGACAAGTAAGTTAAAATACATGTTTTCTTATGATCGTTGTCACAATCAATACGTGTCCAAAGTACGAAAGATGGTCAACTTTTAACTTTTGAATACTTTGACAAATATCAACTGCTTCTTCTTCTCTGTTTTCTTTTAACTCTTGCTGTGTTTCAATTGTGTTTTTAATTTTTATAAAACAATTTTGGTGCCAAACAATAAAATACAAATTTAATTAATTTAAAAAGTAAATAATATACAAATTAAATTTAAAAGTGAATAAAAATAGAGAGCAAGCTTTGGTTTAACATCCGTCAGCAAAGTATTCATTGTGCCAACCTCATCCGTCGTTACTTTGACTTTTGTTGAATTTGTCAAAGTTTAACGTATGACGGATTCTATGTGCCCCGGCCTTTAGCAATATTTTTACGCATGGCCTAGCTAGTCAAAAATTGTAATTCAAAAATGTATAACGACAGTGAAGTTGGCACGATCTGCGTAAAATAATCAACAATGTTTATTGGACAAATTTCATTTTTTGGTTTAATGTTTAATCTTAAAATATTATTCCTCCTTCATTTAAAAAATCAATTTAGTTATAGCGGAAAAATTTATAATTTAAATTTTTTTCTTTTCAAAACTAAATATTTTTTTATAATTATTATTTTTTAATTAAAACAAGAATGTATGCAGCATATAGCAAGAGGTAGTAGGATGCATGTAGAATGTAGGTCAACACAACTTATCGTATAGTAGTTGCGGGATCTAGCAATTGCAAATGGCGACCCCCAATTTTTTTTTACTGGATGTTTTTTCTTATTTTTTAGTTTCCTGTTTCAAATAATATTGAAAAAAGAGAGGGAGACGAACCAGCTGCCCCGAAGGATATGGACCAATCTTGCTGATTTTCAATAGCAAAGTTTTTGAGACTATGTCTGATCGATTGGCGTACTTTAACTTTTTCTGGTTCAGGTAGTGTAGATTTCAACCCAAACAAGGAATAACAGATGGACATCACTCAAGCGGTAATGGATGCTGTAGATATTATAAATGGACTGACAAACTTACTTACAAACTCTTCAACAGTGGTGAAGGGGCAAGTAACAAAGGAAACGGCGAAACAAGATTTGGGTTGTATGTGGAAAGTCTACATCTAATCAAATTAATACTGATTGAGTATGAATAAATCTTATGTTCTTAGTTACAAAATAAGTTGGTTAAATACATAGTGATCCAAAAAATGCTTCATTACCTTTTTTATTGTTTTCTTTAAAATAAATTAACATAGTGAGTGAGGGGAGTGAAAAATGGTGATTGATATGCGAAAGACCCTGAAATACGAAAGGGGTATTTTGGGAGTGCTCAGTTAATATAATAAAATAGTCTAAATTGTTGGTGGTTCCTTAATCATTTTCATAAAAAGTATTGAAACCTTTTATAAATAATGCCAAGTGATTTTACTGCACTAGAGCAGCATAAACTTTAAAAGACATCACGAACTTTTTTCAAACTCTTCAAAATTCTAAAAAAATATATTAAAAAATTATAATAACCACCTAAGTGACTTTACTTTTATCCTATAAACTTCAAACAAATTTAGTAAAATGTAATTTATTTACTTAAAGAAAATGAATTATTGAGACATGAGGGACATATAAGACTTTTCCTGGGCACAATTTTAAATTTTCAATAATTTGAAGCTTTTGAAAATGGAGAACAATTTAATTGTTTTGCAATTATTATTTCTTTTTTTTTTATTATAAATTTTAGAGACGCAAATAACTTTTTTTTGCAATGATTAAACTTAAAACCATTAGATATAAGATTATTTACCAAATCAACGGCAGAAAATTATTTAACTGAAATCCTTTGATGATAAGCGGAAGTTGATAAGGTTTGGTTTTTTAATGTGGTAGAAAGAAAATGGTTAACTTTATTATTAATATACGGGGGATATCGAAGCCGATCATCTCCTTTTCGACCTGTTGCGCCTTAATCGATTACAGGAGGTCTTACTCACTTTAAGTCATGATTTACTATAAGCCTTTATTCTTATCTTGAAATTCTAGTTTACCTTCTATCCTTCTTTTACACCATTGCTACCATTTATTCAAGTCTTACGCCATTCAGTGCCATACATTAGGCGCTATAAACGCTACCGTCCCAGCCTTTTTCAGGCACAGTATAAGAATGGCATCATCTTTGACCATCATTTTTTTTTCTCTTTATTTCTTAGTGACTATCCGTTTTCGATTGAAATTTTTTTTTTTGTTTTTTTCCTATAATCGGCCTCTTTGCGATAATATCCACCTCATATTTTGCGTTCCATACGCTGCTCTGCCAACTTTAGAATTAAAAATCTATTCTTGTCTTAAGATTCCTTTTGCAAATAAGTTTCGGGTGATATCCATTTCAAGCTTCAATGTCAGTAGAACCCCCGACGATTTGGGCTTGCTCCTTAGATTTATATTTAGACTTTTATGGTCGAACTAGTAGGAACAGTTGTCAGTCGCTTATTTTCCAATTTTTTCACACGTGAAACCTTTTGTTCGTTAAAATCATACTTTGCAGGACATTATTTAGTCCTAAAAGACAAGAAAGAGCTTTATCTGTATTTCTTTATATGTATTTCTCATTAATATCGAGAAAAAAATATATTTTTGGCATCCCTTAACGTATAATGTTCCAACTTGGAATAGTCCGAATGTTTTAAAAGTTGATTTAAAGAAGTGGTATTAGGTAAGCTTATTTGCCATTAATGGCAGAAGCATTAACATGCATTACATATTGTGACGCTACTAAATATTTAACTGCTGTGGTAAAACAATTAAAATACTTTTCGGTTTTCTTTTTGTTATAAAATGTTTAAACATAAAAAAAACATTTGGGTGTGTACCCCGAATAAAAAAAATAAAAAAAAACCATTTAAGCAAAAATATTTGAGTTTTGCTTTTTTTCAATCTCCTCAGGCAACAGAAATATGAAACCCACATCCCATTGTTTGACGCTACGAGCTTAATACTTTTATGTTGATCTTGTAAGTGTAAATTTCTGAAGCTTATTTACGCATGTAGATGTATTTAGTATCATAATGCAACGGTAGATTACATACATTAAACGTTATAAAATGTTGTCTTTAAAAAGTAAAATTTATAAATAGATGGATTTTGTAATTCTTTGCTGGATTTTGTTGAATATTCTATTGAAAATATGTGTGTACATTAATCTCATCAGAGTGAAGTGGTTTTGTGGTTTGTGTGTCGTCAAGTGTTTTTATGGTCGTACATTTGTAATCATTTTCTTGAAATATATTCATATATTTTTTAAATTAATAAGCGCAGAAGTAAATACAGTTAGTATTATCACGGTTGACAATGGCATAGTTTCCATTTTTTTATACTTCCTTATTAAAATCACTTTTGTTTTTATTTTATTTGTCATAAATACTTTTCGGTTTTCTTCCCACTACGTGCTTTATGTGATATCTTTAGCTTAAACAAGTTTGGCTGCAAATTGTTTTGATAAGTTTGAAGCCTTTAGGCTTAAAGATTTCAAAAAGGATTTCCGTACTATAAAGGTTTTTTAATTAAATTTTTATTGGTTCAATTATTTGTTTAATTAAGTTGTTTTCACCTTTCTTAATTTAATAATTATAATTAAATAATTATAAATAAATATATAGTTATGAATTAAACAAAATTTTAAATTTAATAAATTTAAATTTTAAGAATATTACACCTATAAAAGGTGTAATATATTATCATTGTTTCTATTTTTATATTAAAACAGAAAGCTTGTATGAAAAAAATTTGAAGTAAAAATAAAATATTTATTGAAAAACAAGCATCTTGTACAATTCACATTGTTTTGCACAGCAGTATGAAACGCTCCACATATATAGTTTGCGGTGGAAATATTCTCATATTCTTCGCTCAACAAGTTCGTTCAACAGTTACTATTATAATCATGAGGCATAAAAACTAACACCTTTATTTTTCACATTTTTAAAGTAATTTGAGAACACAGAAAAGTTCCAATAACGGTAAAGTTTTTTATTTTCTGCAATTTACAGTTACTGCTGTGTAAACAAGTTTTTTTTTATTTTTAATTTTAATATGCGTGAAATTTGACATTTGCTTGTGTGGTGAAAAAAATAAAAAGAAAAAAAATTTAATGTGTTAATACAGGCCCAAAAGAGCACTGTTAAAATACGACAATGCTAAATAGTGCTGGTTGTAGATATGTGCCAGTATTAATAATCATTTGGTCACCCAGAGGTAACCACAGAAAAAGAAAACACAATTCAAGTTTTTGTTGTATAAAATGCAAATTTTTATTAAAGTGATGCATTTTTTGCCATAGGAAATTTGAAACCAACGGATACGTGACACAGATATAATAACACACACAGGCAGACACTTTTAAATACAGCACATGAAATCGACCTTAAAAAACGTTAAAGCATCATTGCTTTTTGTTATTCTTTAAAGTATTCTTGTTTTTATTTTTTGTCTTAGAACTTGGTACCTACAAAAATTTGTTAAAAATTCTGTAAGCACTTCAGCTTGGCGTTTGAATTTCCTAAAACACTTGTTTTCATCATAATTTCTACAAAAAAGTGAGTAAGAAATTTCAAAGTGGTTAAAAGGAATCAATTTATTTCTTTATAAAAATAACAGAAACATAATAAATTAAACTGTTACAAATTATAAAAAGAATCTCATTTAACTTTTTTTTTCTAACTTAATAACTAATTGAATCAACTATCTATTTAACTGAAAAAAAAAATAGTGAATCAGTTAAACTTTAATTGAAAAAAAATAAAACTTTAAATAGGTGTAAAAAACTGTAAATAATTTTTCTTACTTACAAACATTAAAAAGATTTTATTTGTTTCACATTGAAATTTTATCAAACTTTTAACTGATTCGGTAATTTATTTAGTTATGTTTTATTAATGATTTAAATAAACTTTTATAACTAATTGGCGATTAAATTTATTATTAAGAGAAATATATTTTTTAATGGCATAAATACATATTCAGAGTTAAACTATACAGCGAACAGCCATATTCGTCGGTATTTCTATATGGCACATTAGCCGGCGAAGGAAAATAACTAATAAAATATTGGCTTTTTTTTAAAAATTGTAGCACACTTACTGGATAAAAAAACAGTGTTGCCTGAAGTGCTACTTCTCTTAAAAAATTTCAGATTAAAGTTATTAGTTTGAAATAATTTTTTTTCATTATCAGAATCTTTTGAAAGTACAAAATAATTTTTATTTAGTGAATTAGATTTTGACAAAGAGAGTGACACTGATTATTGACTTCAAAAGCATCAAATTACATTATGACAAGAACCAAAAGGTGTTTTTTCGTCAGATAATGACTGACAATAAATAATTTTACTAACTAAAGCGACTATGAGAATTTCAAACTGACACACTTTAAAAGGAATAGACCATGTAAAATTTTGTTGCAATGCTTTTTATGTAGTAGAAAAGCAGGGTATTTTGAATTTGAAATTGTAAAGTTATAAGAATTTTTTTCGAAACATCATTTATGTTCCTAAAATATCGTTGACAGAGATGCCTCAGTCGTCGGTATTCTAGCACAGGACGTAGCTAGGGAAAGTGTTCGTTCGTCTTTTTTTCTCCTTGCCCTCATTGCTGCTGCACCTAACAAATCGTGCAGTTTAACTATTGGCAACCGCAATAATGCAGCTGATTTCCTACAATTTAATAAGGCCAGCTTATCTTTGCAGTCGAGCAAGTCAGATCTTTAGACCTTGTGACCCGATAATAGATCATTAAGGGCAGCGTTAATAAACTGCCCGTAAGCAGGGAAAGGGATATACAAAAAGTATCAATTGCAGCATAATGACAAATATGCCCCTTCTTTACCAGTTTATCTGCAACACACTCGTCAAGTGTTATTCACTCTAAAAAATTTTATTTTGTAAAAATAATATTTTTTTAAATCTTAACACAGATTGTCGTCCCTTATTCCTGCCATTGATAGTTAAAATACACTAATAAAATATCAATAATCAGAGGAAAAACATTGACAATAATATCATAAACTTGTAAAAAAAAAAACTAGCACATTTCTGAAAATTGAAAAGTAATCCCTTTTGTTCACCGTTCTATTTCCTTTTTTTATTTTTTTATATTCTTTTTTCTATGTAATTAATTTGTATCAAAATATATAGAGGAATTGAAATATTTTTATACATTCCTTTTTATGCTTTGAGTCATACGCGCAATAATAAAAAAATTATTTAAATAAGAAATATGAATCCCACGTTGAAAACTGAATATATTCAAAATAACTACGAGAGTAAACGTTAGAGAAATTCTGGTCCAAATTTATAAATAACATCAAGGAAAAATAACAGCAAATATGAAAAGTCAGTTGTTACAATCAGTTGCTTATTATATAATATCCTCAATAAGAAGCACGAAAAAACACATACGTACATGAACGCAAATGGGTTGTAATTTTTCTAACAAAACAAAAACTTACAAAATTAAAAAAAGAAAAATATAAACAAAAATAATATGATATTTCTTTGACACACCTTACACAAGAAAAGCATATTTTTCTTTAGAATTATATAACAGGGGTCATTTCTAAACCAAGTAGAACCAAGTAGTAGAATTGTTAGAAAATTCTACAAATAAAAATAATTTATATCTTGATAATTTTTATTAAAGCTTCAAAATTTTTTCTTGAACTTCAAAAACAGTTTATAGACAGCCATATTTCTAATGAAGTTTTTGTACGTAAGAATTTGTTTTGGGCTTAAAATTTTGATAAAGAATATATGAAAATCTGGCTTAAGCGTATCTTAATATTAATAGATATCAGCTTTTCAAACCAACAAATAAATATTATGATCTTATTGTTTTCGCTACGGTATTTGTCCGTCTCTTTCTAGAACCGTAATAGATAGACCCTTTAAATTAATGCAAAAGATGTATTACTGCAGCCGATAAAACAACAAATGCCAAGAATTAAAAGCTGTGCCGACAGTGGTGTGAAGCATATCACAAATATATATAATTATGTAAAATTTGGACTTTGTATGTTAAACTCGGACTTAAGCAACAAGTTAAAGCGCGTCCAAAAGTAGTATTACTTTCATGTATTTAGTCTTGTTTTTAAACCACAATAGGTAGATACTTTAAGTTGAAGGAGTTGTATGTCTGATGCAAGATTAAGAAAAAAAAATAAAAGTAAAACTAAGAAATAAAGGGTGTTCCTATAGTGTAGTAAACTTAGCTTGTACGGCCTTATCTTTTAAACAGTTGAAGGTACACGAAAGGTATATTTCTGCTTTAAGAACAAATAAATATAAAATTAAAACACTTTTTTCTGTAGAGTTTTTTAAGCCTCTCTTTGATATAAATTTGTTTGTGATGGAATTAGTTTCAGTATCAGCTTTATTACTTTCTCTATTAATGATGGTGTAAGGCATAATGTATCATTTTTAGCGAATATAAATTAACAACACAAATTGTAAATTGAAATCTTTCAAAGTGGCTACAAAATAAATTTTTTCCTGATTTATTATGTTCTGTATAGATGTTTCCATTAAAAGGTCTGTTTCTTTACTCTACTTTGGGCTCCGGTGGGATCCCAATTTGCACGAAAAGCGTTCCCGTGCTTAAAAATTGGGTAAATGAGAGCGGTTTTGAGAGAATAAAGTTCTTCTTCTTCTTGCACGATACAGCCCAAACTTTTTCTTCGTGCAAGTTATTTTTATTTGTGAAACAGCTGTAAAACATAAACAAAATAAAACCAAATAAAAAAGTCACTAGAAATATTTAAAACAGAGTAAACTAGTAATTCTAATATAAGAGACAATTTGTAATGGCAAATGAAGACGAGTTAAAAAACATTGTTGCAGATTTGGTAGAGAGAGTTCAAGTGTTTCTAGTGATTGTGACGACATCCTAGACCTTATTGAACATGATTTCGACTTAGAAGAATAACTTTTGTTGTTTTTTTTTTTTTTAATTTTTGAATGCCAAAAGGGGAATAGCATTCCAAATTATTTGAATGAAATTGTACCATCACATACAACACTCCCACATATCGAGAGAGTTGTATTTAAATTTATTCGCAAAATTTGCAAAAAGTCCGACACTATATTGTAAGAACTGTTCCTATTTGCTTTTTTTTATTTTTATTTTTTTAATTTATTCTTTTATTGAAACAGTTAAGACACTATGACGTTTTAATTTGCGTTTAAAATTTAAATTTTGTGTTCCCGTACTTTAATACAATTTTGTCTCTTTATGAAAGAAAATTATACTTGCTCTCATTTTCACGTACTTTACGCAAAAAGTAAAGAAACAGACCTAAAGTATTTTTTTATTAGGTATGACAAGAAAAACAATCACAGAACGAGATGGGAGGATGGCTGTGTCTGTGATTTTCTGTATATTTTTTAAGTTTATTAAAACCAATAACGTTTTGTTCAATATTTTTGTTCTTTGGTTTTTGTTTTTTGCCGAATCTTTGTCATAATATTGGTTTTTAACACTATTTGCTGGTTATTAATTTTTATTTTTTATTATCTATTTTTTTTCCTTTTACTTTTGCAATGATGTGGGAACAATCATGTTTTATTAGTCTCAATTCGTTTTTTGTGGTACACACCAAAGGCACATATGAGTGCTTAAGAAAAAAATAAATAATAAATTTTTATTATCCTTGAAATTTGTTTTTTGATTCAGCTCGTTAATAAATAATTCAAAAAGAGAAGTAACGAAAATATGTACTTTGTGGATCAAAGTCATACACTATCGGTAAAATTTATCATAGAATTTTTTTTTTAATTTTACTGATAACCGATAATCAGAGATAGAAACAAGAATACTGCTAAGAATCCATTTTTAAAACCTTGTATTATGTTTCGTGTTGTGTGCTAGGTGATACTAAATAAAGAATACCAACCAACTCAGCCAAGTGGGTGTTGTACTTATACTCAAAAGGTTACGAATCATATATTCCTTTATTATCCGTTGGTAAAAAAAAATAACATATCCGTCTACCATGGTTGAAAAGGTCCGCTCTAAAAATAAAAAAAGAAAGTTGTTGTTCGTAGCGTTTTTAGTGGGTTCATTATATTATCCTTTGGGTAAAGAATCCTAAAAACAAGAAATGTTTGACTTTGATTGGTTTCCTTTTAATCAATAAATTTTCATAAATATTTCTCCTAATTATTTCTAATTGTGTCAATAATTAAAACGGCTGAAGGCTGTGTTATAAGTATTTAGACACATAGATTTAATGTTCTTCGATTTTTATCAATTTTCTTTTATTTCACTGAGAACAAATATTTTAATATCTTAACAAAAAGTAATATCGACAGCGACCAAATATTTTAAAAATTTAAAAATGTCTTTTATGCTGCTGTACACAATTTTATTTTTTCATTTACTTCTGATCTACTTCTGATTGTCACTTCTGTTCGTATCATTTTGCCTTAAAATTGTCAACATCTATCTGTACGTCGATTTCTTTAATTATGTTTTTTCTTCAAGAAAAAAATCTCACAGGAATTCATGCAGAACGAATGACAAATTACAAATAGTCATTTTAATTTCTCTGAAAAAAATGAGAAAATAATAACTTTACTGAAAAAAGCAATTTTATAAAGGAAGAATGGGCAGGAAAATATTTTTCCCTTTAATTTATAATAAAATATATAGAATAATATTTATTGTGGCTGGTAGTTTTAAAAGAGATGTTATTCGTCCTGTAGGTGCTATTTTTAACCGACTTTAAAAAAGGATAAATTTAGTTGTGCTCGTTGAAATCAATTATCTTTGAAACGATTTTAATTTTATATAACAGGGCTTGTATGTAAATGAGAAAAATCATGTTGTGTGTTGCAATCTTTGCTGGGGCAACAGTGTAATTGGTCTGGATGGTTAAGCATATTAAAACAAGGCGTCGAGTAGTAAAAGTCTTTCCGAAGTAAATACTGTGGCGTTAATGGCTAAAGACCAGATAGTAGGATCAGATATATCTATAACATGTTACAGTCGACTAAAATAAAAGTCTGGTACAGTTGTTTTCAATCAATTGTTTACCTAAAAAGGGAAAGAAGTAGCAATTATTAACTTTTTTTTGATTTTTTTTTTTTTAGTTTTTCGATTTTAAAATTTAAGACACGATTTAGTTTTTGATTAAATTTTATGTAAAATCGAAACAAACGGCTTTATTTTTTTACATTTGTAAGTCACAAAAAGTGTAAAACTTAACAATTTGACCCCAAAAATCCCATTTATTTTTTATAAAAAAAATAAGGGTTCATTACAACGTATTTAATAGATAGTGCCACACTTGTCTTTTCTTTATTTTCTTATTCACCATAGTGGATAATAAAATACAACAAATAATAAGCTAATAAAGGACTTTTGCAAGAATTATTTAGTAAAGTAACACAAATTGTTACAAAAGTTGTAACACAAATTACAAAAAAAAGCTATTCACATGGCCACGTTTCTGTTTCTAATAACCAAATTGGATAATTTAATTTTTAAATTAGGTTTTTATTTTTTATTTTTGTATTTCATTACACTTTTTCTGTTATAAAAATACTAGCTTATTGTAACCGACACTCTCTTCCCCTCACACTTCTTTTTTTGCTCAAAGTAAACAGAGAACATTCGATCTTTTTTATATAAATAGCTGAGCTTAAAATTTTATTAAAATTGGTACAGCCGTAAACTTCCCTTTTCCCCTCTTGCTCGCATCTAGAAAACAAATTAATATTAGGCTGTATAGATACGGACCTACTAATATTTCGAATTTTCTTGAAATTAAATAGCCGAAATCTTGCTAGAATCGATTCAGACGCATAAAAATGCTCGCTACATCTTTTTCTCCCCTCGTGGTTCCATATAAATGTAAACATTGTGGCATACACACAAGTATCTAACCATAAAAAATTATAAGCTTAAATATGAAAAGGTGTCCCATTAGATAACGTAATTTTACTTCTATAATACTAAATTTTTAATCCCTATAGTAAAACACTTGAGAATTATGCAGAACGTATATTACTATGTCAGCAAGAATTAGAATGTTATGTGGTGAAGTTGACATTATCATTTAAACCGTTCTAATCAAACACTTGTAATTTAAAAAAGTCTAGAATACTATGTCCACAAACGCAACTGCAAAAAACTAAAGGGACAAAGCGACAAAGTTGAAGAAAAAATATTTTGTAACCACAAAACTATTTTAAAATATCACAGGCTTTTCAGGTACTTCAGGAATATAATTTTAAATCAGACAATGCAATATAAGATTTATTAGAATTTAAGTAGATTCTTTCAGTAATCACTTAATATTAAATTTTAAGCTTCTATTAAAAATAAAGCAATTAAATCAATTTAAATAAGTAAAATACGACCATGATTTCATATTGATTTTTTTATCTTTAAATGTGATTGTGCACAGAAGAAAATATATTTGATTTTAGTTATCTAGTTTTTGTGGCAATAAATCACTTGTTCCTTTATACATTATTTCCAATTTTTTTTAAACTGGTCAAGCAAACTCACAATATTATTTATGTTTCAAGTCCAATAAAACAAAGAAAAATTTTTGGCCATACCCTTGTTATTTGAACTCTTGTTTATTGTTCTTTAATAAAAAAAAAACAATAAAAAAGGAAATTTATTTTTGGAACCTCTTAAATATTGTGTGAAGGATAAAACTTTCGCCAACTACTAGCGTTATGGAAAAAAAGGAACAATTTGAGTGTGTCCTTTTAATAGTATTTTATGCTAGGTTTATTACTTTTTATAAATTATAAGTTTCTTTTGAATTCTGCTTTTTAGTTTGACTTACAAGCCAGAAAGATTTTCAGTTAATTACAAATAAAATTTATGTCTGGCGAATTTACTTGTTTGTATGTTTAAAACTGGTTTCACAATTTTAAATAAAGATTAAGCGAAATGGAAAAATATGCTGAAATCAGAGTTGAAAATAAACATTGTTGATATTTGTATAATTATTTGTTTCTAGAAACAGTCAAAAATTATGTATAATGAGTTGCTTTTTATCTAAGTTAAAGGAATTTAGTTTAGTAAGTTTGTATCTATTGTGTTTATGGTTTAGAAAACCACGCCAAAATTTAACCCAAAATTAGTTTAATTAACAAACAGCGTGCAAAATTGTGACAAACAGATTCTTAAAGAAACATTTAAAAGTTTCTTTGTTTTTCTCTTTATTTTTTTAATGGTCAATAAGTTAAATTTAAAGAAATTTTTTAAGATTTCAAGGATTTCTTAAATTTCTTTCTGATAATATATTCCCTTTAACTTGCATTAAGAATAGAAGTTTAACTAATTTCATGTTTTGTTTGTGTTGCGATGGGTTACTCATGTTTTAACTGATATTTTGTTAACCAAACAAAATTTTCCTTAATTTCTTGACTGTTAATTAAGCTTTATTTGTCTATTTTATTCGTTAAGGTTCGGCTTAGTTTTTCGGGTATTATCACGTGAAGTAACATTTGGTTCAGTGTAATATACCCCATTGTATGTAATACAAAAATCAATCAACATGAAAAAAGCAGTCGTTTCTTTAAATCAGCAAACGTTAATTTCCTGCAATATAGAAAAGAAAGACAAAAAAAGTAAATGAAAAGTAAGTGAAGTAATAAAATGGTTAAAGGTTTGCCATTACCAAATTTTATGATTGTTGTTGCTTTATTAAAAGAATAAAACAGAAAATCATGTGGTCCATACGATAAAAAATCAAATTATAAACAAAAACCATGAAAGTTTAAGAAGTATTGCATAGAAAACTGTCAATTATAATAAACAGTAGATGAAAAAGAAAAAATATGATGAAAAAAAAAAAAAAAAAAAAATAATAATACAACATGGCCAAAAACATTTATATAACTTCATGTTTTTATAACCAAATAAATACTATCACCTTTAAATTATATGAAATGTTTTTTTTAGCAAAAAAAAAAAAAAATAAGTTTGGTTTTATATTGAAGGTTTCGCATCAAGCTTTTTTAAATTATATAATTTTTTAATAATAAAAAAAACTGAAAATAAATTTAAACTTTGTGATTGCACACAAACTCCTTACGGCTACGTTAAGTTTTTTGTTAGAGTCTTATAACTGTTAAAATTACATATTTGTTAATATGACAAATACAAGTAATACAAATTAAAGTCTCCTTTTAACCTTAGAAGACCCTTTAAATTTTCAGAAACAAAAAAATTTATAATTTAGGATATCTATAAATCTAAAACCAAATTATAAATACACATTTGGTTTTAATACATAAAAACTTGGAGTGGCAATTTCCCAAAAATTAAAATCTTAAAGAATATAAGAATAGATGCAGAATTTACTTACTTGCATATCGAAATATAATTTTTTTCAAGTCACAAAAAATATTTAACCACCCCTTTTCAGATTGAAGTAAAAAGAACGGAAAGGAACTAGATCCTTAAATATTTTGATTCGACAGAAAAGGACTCCCCAAAAGGATTTAGTTTGTCTGGCTCCAGTCTACTGCCATGTTTGAGATTAAGTGTTAAACAATATTGTGTTTTTATCGATTTTAAGATGATTATATAGTCTATTCGTTTAAAGAGATAAATTCCTAACCTTCTTATTTTACTTAGGTCAATGACACTACGAAAAAATCAAAGTTGGAAAACAAGATTTTGTTTGTATAATTATCGTCTGGTTAATTGATGTAAGGTCAACCCATAGATTGATTGCATGTCACTTTCTATGTCAAGAATATATTATTATTTTTATTGTGTTATGGTTTATTTGCGTTATTGTTTATTAGTTTTAACCTTTTAAGAAAATATCTAAATGAATAGCAAGCTTTCCATTTTAGTTTTTAACTATTTTCACATTTCTGTTATTAAGTACTATCGTTTGCGTGTTTTGTTTATGTGAATTGTCGGCAATATTTTGATACAGTTATTATCACTACTTATCTAATGAAAAATATATCAAGCAATTATAAGTTTGAAAGCATTTGAACCAATAACCAGCCATATGTATGTATAGGAGAGATAAAGTTTATTGCTATAAAAAAAACTTCATGGCCATTAATTCGTTCCAATGTCAAATTACTTACATTTATAAATATGTCCTGCTTCATATATTTTATTCACCTCCTCGTACAATCGCTTATAAAATTTATTTTGAAATACACGACAACACACTGCAGATTATTAAAGTAATAAAAACAAGTGATCTTCTGCGTTAAATGTGTCTGGTTTTATTATATGATAAATTTCAAATAGTAAGATTTATTATATTGTTTTATAACTGATAACAAAAGTTAACTACAGAATATTTATTTATTTATGCAGCATTATTAAAGAGTTATAAAAAATAATTGTTGATTTTATTTGCTTTAATATTTTTTTTTCAAGTGTATTATGTTGCGCAAGTGGCGGCCTCCGTAGCTAATAAATTTCTATGTTTAATTCCTTTTTGTAAATTATTGCTTCAAAAGCATTTTTACAAAAATTTCTGACTGAACTTTTAATATTAGCCATGGCGTCTAAAAATAAAATTATTGTTGTATTGGGAAGCAGTCATTAAAAAATTATTTATCACCTACACATAACTTTAAATATCAATTGAAATTTAAAATGGTAACAGTTCCCAAAGTATTTTTTAATAATTTAATTCCATTCAAAGTGTTCCACGAAAAGTGCTTTCTTAAATATTTTTTTTAATAAAATTTGTTTTCATTATAAATTTGTTTTGTCTGTAAATTTTTTTATGTTTTTTTTTTTTTTTGTTTATATAATTTTTTTTTTAAATAATAAAATCCTTTGTTATTCTTCGTTGCTTTAATAACTGCATGTGGCTAAAAAATTTACTTCAGTGTCAGACATTGTGGCATCATTTTTTTTATAACCTTTATCTTGAAAAATATTCTAACAACCACATATCTGTGGCCACAAGGAATAACAACAGCATTTTTAATTTTAATATTGTTGCGTTAAATCAGGGAATATCGACCTTAGCTGTTTAGATTTTAAGGTAAAAAACTACAAACCTGAAATTTGACTTGCGTTACAGATTCGAGTGTCAGAAGTATAATATTAGCAATAACTCAATTTTTTCTTAACTCGACTTTAGCTGTTATTCCTTGTGGCCACAGATATATAAGCTTACAAAAATAATAGGCAAGTAGATTTTATCACACTCTTCATTTTGCATCATAATTTGGATGTCACAGTATATTGTGAGTTAATAATGTTAATGGTTATTTTCCGAGGGTGTAGATTATAAAGTTATGTAATGATTTCCATTGTTGTTGCCATAAGTCTATTAAAACCTTCCATCATGTTTTAACACATCGCATGATAGGACAAAGCAGCTTGTATTTATATGAACCGCGTTATTATGAAGAGCCAAATAACCATGGCTTTATTTTCCTTGCTATTCAAACAGGAGATTTAATCGCATCTTAATTATTTGTGGCGCTTAGAAAACAATGACTGAAGACCAAAAACTAAGGACTTTTGCATAATTAAATAAACGAGATAGCAAAATATATTTAAAATTTAGTATCAATAAAGCGATGAGAGCAATCCAGAAAAGGTTAAATTTTTTATATGAAGTTTAAAACTTTAAAGATGCTTATCATAGCATATATCAGATTAAAAGTCGGCGGCCTTTATATAATTTGCTTTTGCTTCAGCCCGGCCTATTAGTAAATGCATATAGATATCAAGGCACTACCTTGAGTTACTTTGGCTTAAATTGACTAAGATGAATTTAAAAACCTTATTTTTTAGGTTTACCGTTTCTAGAAACTTCTATAGTATTTTTTTAAGCCTGCTTATACTTTTTAATTGTAAAAACACAAAAAATCTAATTTTAATTAAAACATTTTTTTAGTCAAACGATCACTATATTGTATTAAAGTTTTTAAATAATTTCAAGAATATGACCACCGCGGCTGATATCGAAGAAGCGTTTTTTTGAAGTCCAGTTTTGGGCTGTTTTTGGAAATATTGATGCTGGTATATCAAGAATAATATAAATTTTTTCACCTTCAAGGCACTAATTGTTGCTGGTTATTCAACAAAAACTAGAGGAAATATTTAAGAAATGTTAAATCGCTCGACCCTGAAGGTCATTTGGGAGGTCATATATAAATTTCGTGATATTGATGGTTGTGGTTACGAAGTGCTCTCATGTTAAAATTACACCTCACTCTGATCTATGTGTTTCATATTTTTAAACAAAAAATCATTGATCATTATGCACGAAGCACGGACTACATTAATGAAGAAAAAGACATACAAGCCTGTTATATGTGTCAAATGTCACATTTTTCTAGATATAATGGAGTGATCACTTAAAACAATTTTTGCTGATAGAGATTTGCGACATTATCATGATTTCTTATGAAAAGTTCTATTTTAATTTTTTAAGGGATGATTAGTCCCATGTTCTTTGGGATAAACCGTAAACTTCGATATTTTTATCGTAAACCTTCTACTGTCGAACTGTTTGTATAATTAGCGGCAAATCAGAATCTTGGGAATAATTTGCTAAAATTAATACGTTTTTTTTTTCAAACTTTTATCAAATTTGATTACAGTTTTTTTTTTTACTTACTCGAATTTTGCAGACATTTGATTGTCTACTTAGTTTAAAATTTTTACGCAAAAATTTTATGTTCTTCTTTAGTTTTTTAGTTTATAATTTATTTCCATTTATTTCTATTTCCTATTTCAATTACTCTTTTTTGTCTAATTGGCTTTTTTGAAATTTTTTTTACATCAGTTTTGTTTTTATAATTAGTTTTTGTTTTATTTGATTATTATACTTAATTTGTCTGTAATTTGCTTTATGTATCTTGTTGCTTGGTGTAATTTATAACTTTTTTTCACCACTTGATAGGTAGTGGCCATATGGCGGTTTAAGAGGCTTTGTTGCTTAAATACACCAGATGAAAGCAATATTTTCTTTTTCATTTGTCTACAGATTGTTAAGCACTTCAAAATATTGTTTTGACAAACAATAGGTTATTTTTTGTTTAAGAAAAATTATTTTTTGGTGATTTAGATTGTCTTGTAGTAATATTTCTAATTTTTGAAAATCACTTTGAGTACTATGAGTAAATAGATAATTTTATTTCGGCTAAGATTTGTATAGTTTCTAAATTTATTTAAAAGGAAAAATAAGTTTTACGAATTTTTGTGTTAACTAAAAAAACAGGAAAGTATGGGTACTAGACAGCATGTAATATAGTATTTCCTGGATGTTATATCCGTCATCAGCATTCTTCACATCTGCTTTTATGGCGATAAACAATATTTCTGCACTTCACAATTGTGTATTTTTCTATACTTTTTCTTTTAAGTACACATTTTTTTGGGTTTCAAATCGTACACCCTGATTCCTAATAAATCATGCATAGCCAAGTAAATACGATTTTTATGGGAGTTTAATATGTTTTGCTTTTTAATATCACATAAAGAGTTAATCGTTTGTACCATAGAGAATTACATTATGAAGTTAATCAATTTTTATTTTGAGAAAAATGATTACTTTGTTTATTAGAGTAGAGCAGGACGTATGATTGATATTTGACTTGCAAACTGCTTAAAGATTGTTCATACGTCTGTGCAGAATGTAATAAAATATACTTTTACATGTTTCCATTTATTCAATTTCTATTATACCTAAAGAAAAATGTAAAAAGGGAAAATAAATTTAATTCCACACAATTGTGTGTAGTAATTCATTAGTTCAACTTTACCTATTTTATTATCCTTTAAGTACCATTAAGTCCAACTAATAGTACTTCTGTTTCATTTCGATTTTCTGCGACAAAACAAGACATGTTAACACATATAATTTCGTTGTTTATATATTTTTCTCCATAACACTAAATTAAAATAAATAGAATTAAAAAAAAAAAGTTCTTTGGTCAAAGAAGAAGTTTGTGCACACATTTTTTAATGATGGACTACAGGCTTAAGCTCCGATTCACTTTAGTCATTAACTTAGGTTGTAAAACTTATTCATTTTTAAAATTTAAAACATTTTATTAAAACTTGTGCTGCTATTTTTTCTTATTTTTAATGAAATCTTTTAGTTTTACAATACCAGAAATTGGTCTATCATGAAGAATAAACTTTTTCAACTTTAAAACAAATAGTTTCTTGAAATCGTTTGTTTGTCAAACTTATTCAACTTCTTACGATGCCGGCAAGAAATAAGAAGGGAGGACAAATAAAAAAAATAATTTTTCAGCGTGATCTAAGATGCAAGAATTTGAAACTTAAATAACTGTTTTGTTTTATATTTGTGCATGGCGGGTTTTCGAAAGCAGGACAAAAATACTTATGAAGAAAACAACAATTAGGAAAATATGAAAATAATAATAGATTCCAGTACGGAAATAAACAAAAAGATAACTATCCTGCATAATATTTTATCTTAGATAAAATGACTTACATGGTTTGTCACACACAGAGTCGTAGAAAAATTGTTCAATTATAAAAAATCTGCGTGGAAATTACCCTGCATCTGATTTTATCTAATGCGCAACTTAAAAAGAAATCTTGTTCAATAATATTTCGTAAAATCTATGTACTCAAGAATAACTTTTAGGAACACTACCGAGTATAGACGCAAACTATCGAACCAGCTGGTTACAGACGAAAACTTGCGAATTATACTGAAATTAAGACGCATTTACAGGAAGAGCTTTTTATAGTCTCCCTGTCACTTTCTGACTAACACATGGAGCAATTAGGACATCAACATTGTTTCAGTTAATAAATTTGAAAGTAAATTTTTATTTTACTAGTTTTTAAACTGCCTATAAGATACATACTGCAGTACATTCAATAAATCAGAATTATAAAATTTTAACTATATTTTACATATGCCCCCATAAAAACAAAATAATTTTTTTTTCACAATTTTGCAATATTCAAAAAAGATATATTAAATCAGTAAAATTAAAGTCAATTATAATTTAAATAGAAGAAAAAGTTTAGCAAGAGGGATATTTGGCAAAGAAAAAACAAGGTTTAGTAAAAAAGATTAAAACAAATTTCCATGCTTTAATAATTAAAAAAAATGTTAGGCAAGGAGGGCACTTAGCTAAAACATTCTATTTATTATTCATCTGAGATTAAACATTTTTAGGAAGCAATTATTGTTTAAATAAAATAAATCTATTAAAACTTGATTAATTACAAAACAGCTTATCAGACCTATACCTGAGATTTAAGACGTATGCTTTTCAAATATTTATAGTATTTTTAACATGATAAATAGTTTATTTTTAAAGAGGTTATGTTTGTAAAAAAAAAGAAACACGAAATTTACATTTGTAAATTTTTTTTTATGATTTTTAGCAAATAAATAAAAAAGAACCCAAGCTGAATTAAGTAAATTTTAATTCATTTATAATATCGACAGTTCAAATTCTTTTGTAACTAATAATTACACAAAATAATTATTAGTTTTAAATTAGACATAACCTTGAAAACTAACTTATTTTTTAATAAAAAAAATTAAAAAAAAATAATATTTTTCAATCAAAAAATAAAACTTGAAAAATAACATTTTTTTCTAAACAGAAAATAAAAATTGTTAAATAAATATGTACATATAAAATAAAAAATATGAATAAGATTTTAAACCGATCCGTTAAAACTGATAATTAAACGTGATAATAATATATTTACAAGAAGCAATGTATGATATTAATTACATGATTAAAAAAATTTATTTTAATTTTGGCTATGCAGACTACAACGCTTAAAAATTCTTTAGCAATAAACGCTTAATACACTCTTGAAAAAATTTCAGTTTAACTGCTGCATCGCGAAGGAATACGATATGTTTTTTTTTTAACTGGAACACTGAACAGTTCAACGAAATCAAAGAGACTTTTTCATAAAATGAGAATAGGAAGAATTATTTGATCACGCCTATACTTTATCACACACGTTTCTATTAAAAAAATTGAAACGCAACGGATTCAAAATACACAGAATTAAAAACTACGTTGCATATTGAATTCGTTGCACTGATACTTTCCATTTTATTTTCAACAGAAAATCAAATTCCATAAAACACACAAATTTAGACACTTCTTGCATAAATCAATATATACGTATGTATAAATTACAACACACTTTCTCTATGCTGAACTGTTACCAAGTGGAGCACGTGTAACAATCGAAACAAAAAATCTGATTTGTTAACGCAATTTGAACAATATTTTTTTAAACGCAGTTACCATTTCACTTATGATTTAGTTATAATTTTTCAAGGCAATATTATAAAATTCAACATTAACAAAAACACAATTAAATAAAGTGTACTTCTCGAGTTCTAATGTACAGTTTTCTTTCAAGTGCACTTTTTGTGCACTATTGATTCGTGAAGGTATATTTTAGAGGTAAAAGTCGGTTTTAAATAAAAAACCAACTGAAGTTGTTTTTAAATAATTTAGTAACGACTTAAACTTACATTTTAATTTTATTTATTGAAATTAATAAATTTTACATTATTTTAGCAATGTGCACAAATTTACTTAATTTGTTAAAATAACAAATTTTCTTTTTTATTTTATTTTTTTATATGAATTTTAATAGCAGGGTAGATATATTTAACTTCACTCCAAGAACTGCTCATCGACCTATACGTTTGTATAGGAAGTAAAGAATCCTGAATAGGATATTTGTATAGAAAATTATTTTAAATTGGTGAACGGTGGACACTACTAAGTGCCAGTTGAAAAAACACATACGCGTTGCGTCTTTATTTATAACCTTACTTTTATAAAGAAGGAAAATTTGCTCGCACACAGATGTTCCTCCTTCGAGATAAAGTAGCAAACAGTTTTTTTATATTTGTTTTTCATTTTTAACAAAAAATTCTAGCAGCTGATCAGAGATGGATAGTCGATTAACTTGTATTTTGTTTCGAATTATTGGGAAACATTTCCTTTATTTGATATGTCACCCAGTTAAACCCAGTTCATCTTAAAATATACTTTATTTTTGACTATACAGAGTATCAAAAAAGTTAATAGCAAGTTTTAAGATTAAAATACTTTCTAAAAGAAACCGACATTAGTGTGTTTCTATGACTATGAGCCAATATTAATTTAAAAATTTAACGTTAATAAAAATACAACTAACAAAATATTTACTGTAACTACTAATTTGTAGACTTATTAATATCGTATAAAAAATAATTATTTATATAAAAAAATATATTACTAAAATACTTCAAAATAAGATGGTTACATTGCTTTGAGTTATTTGTCGTTTGCCGGCGTTAAAAATATCAATAAATTTGTTGCAAGATTAAGCGCTTATGTCGAATATTGAGCGAAGTCATTTTATTTTTGGCGACTTATATTTGTAACCAAACATTAATCGTTCGTTGCAGTTGTGTTCCAGCATAATTTTAAAATATTTTTTTTTTTCTTTATTTAAAAAAATAGAGCTGACAAAAAGAAATTGCTCATATTTGCTTTTTTTTAAAAAGAGAAGTAGCACTTTAGGCATTAAAACCTTTTTAGTTATTTTTCGTAACCGTGCTACATTCTTTAGGAAAGGGATAGATGAGAGATAAGACAGGTGGTGAAAGGAGAGGGATAGAGAGTTAGTTATTTTACTTCGCCGGCGAAAGTACCGATAAAGAAGACTGCACGTTTTTTCGTTCATTCAAAATATGTATTTATAAGCCATTAAACAAAAAAAAAAAACATTTTTTGTATTTTGATTGCCGCAGGATTTCAACCCTGAAACAACTAGGTTTGTAGTCTAACGTGCTAACCACTTTGACTACAGCAGCCTCAGACCTCTGTGTTTGAATAAAAATAATTTTAATTAATAAGATCTTGATAAATAAGAAAAAGCATTTTATTATATTTATTGTTTAGCATTCTTCAGAAGTAAACAAAATGGCTTTTATTGTTAAAGATTTATTGTAATGGAATGTAATGAAAGAAGAAGATTTCATTTAGAGACTTATTTGTAGGAGACAATATTTATCTATTGATCTCGCTACCTCTCTTTTTGCAATAAAATTTTACAATTTTATAAAAAAAATTTGTGATTTTATAGATGTTTAAAACCAATTTATTTATGGGCAATATTCTGCAAGGCTCAAAAAAAAAATATTTTAACCTATAGTATCCCACCTTAAGCTCCTAGCTAACCGACAAATAAAAAATCCTAATTGCCTGCCTGTTGTTTCTTTGATTTCCTGTCCAACATCCAATCAAATATATACAACAATAGCAACTGTATGATGAAATACTGAAGGCAACATCAATAATTCATTCAACTAAGAGTGACTTTTTTCCTTTATCAATTGTTGTTTTTGTAATTTGAGTTGCTGTGATTTGTAACACCTGATAGTCACTCAAAAAAATGAAACACTCAAATAGAACATACATGGACACTTAAAACACACACCTTTGCAGATGTCATCGAAAATTCCAATTAAAATAAAACCTGTCTGCTAAGAAATAATCTCGATATTACATTTTTAAGCTTTTTGCTTTATCGAAACGTAAAATGTCAAAAATTTAGTTTTTATGAAATAGACGTTATAGCGTTAAAATAAATGAAAAATTTTTTTTATTCTTTTAAAATAACTTGTATTCGTAAAAAAAATTTAAGTAATTGTAGAGGATTTAGGCGAAAAAAATTTTGGTCGTGTTAATAAATTACAAAGATGTTTACTCAGAGGTACCACTGGATAATAATAAGATATAAAATATTTTGTTTAAGGGGAAAAAATATAAAAATGCAAAGAAATCCCTTTTTGCCTTCATCTTGCTTGAGCCATTTTTTAAGATCCCGTTCTTTTGAATAATTCCGTTTTGGATGCATATATGGGGTTGTCGCAATTTTTTGATTCGGATTTTCTGTCCCATATCAATATTTTTTTCTTCGTTTCTTTTTGTGATGAATTATTGAGAAAATACTGCCAAAAACAAAGACTATTTGCCAGAAAAAAGGTAAAACCTTTGACCATTTTTAGCGACAGACTTTGAATTTTACATATAAAAAGAAATATTGTACATCGTTGTATTTTCATCATGTCAATGTTGCAAAAAACCCTTAAATAAAAAATAAATCTTTACTGCTTTTTATATTCGTCTCATCGTTAATTATTTGTAAACCAAATTAGGATAAGAAAATTTGCAATGCGCTGATTAGCCTTGGAGCTATATTTTGAAGAAACAGTACTTCTGAGTTTGAGACAATAAGTGACAAACTGTAACGTTGTGCTCAATAATTTAAATCTCCTTTGTAAAGAAAACATTCCTTCAGGTTGCTCAAGTCATAAAAATTTTTGCTATATAACTTTAAATTCCTCTACAGATGTCAAAGAAAATACTTTTAAAATATTGATTTCTTTAAAAACACTAAACTCCTGTCTAAAAAATTTTTCAGCAATTTCTTCCTCCTGAACAATAGCAATCTCTACAAATAATTTTCCACAAAACCACTGCTGTAAGAAACCGATAAATTACAACTGCATAAACAATAATAGAATGTAACAGGTATATTTGTCAGCAGCACAACCTTTATAGGTAATAGATATCAATAGAACATCGATTTGCAAAACATATAAAACTGCTAAGAATAAAAGCCAGCAAGCAGAAAACCAAACTGCAATAAAGAAGATAAAAAAGAAAAATCCCTGAAAATTATACTTCATAAAAGTCTGTTTTACTAAAATGCTTTTACTTTTAAGGGAAGTGAAATTTGCAAAAAAATTTTATATTAAATGTAAGCAATTGTTCATTCTACAAATAAAAACTAAGTAATAAAACTTTATTGTAAATATAAAAAAAAAAATTATTTTAAAACAAAATGAAAGCAAAACAACATGAAAAACATGTTTTGAACAAGTAAAAGTAAAAACTAAAATTAGTGGAAGGATCTTTGAATAAAATAAAAAAAATTGATTTTGAATTCATGAAATAAATTCAAGAGTTAAAGTCGACTTAAACTACAAAAGGATGATGAAGAATTCTGTTAAATTTTAGTTCTATTCTTCCTAAGTCGTCTGAAACATTGTAAAATTTATACGAAATAGAGTAAATAAAGGAGAAAACATTTGAATTTTTCAACAAAAAAAAATAAAAAATATAAACTCTAGACTTTAAAGAGGGATCAGTGATTACATTACAGAATTAAAAAAAGGATTGGTACCCGGAAGGCTTATGGTTGTTTAACTTACAAAGTTTTTTGAATCCGTCATGGCTTATATCTTTGCAAAAATGTCGCACAGATTGTGATTTAGAAAAAAAATATATAAATAACTCTGTACTTTCCAAACGGCTAGTCTGATTGTATTGAAAGTTCACAAAGCTATTGTAAAAATGCACTATATTGCCTTTAGGGCCGGTGGCGTTATACCTTAAAATAGCGCTCTTTAAATATATGAAAAATTAAAGTCGTTGCCATATTTTTTGAACAGAAAAACTTTATGGTGGGAGCGAATTCTTATGCCAAATTTCTTATTTGAAATATTGTACATGTGGTACGTATATATGTATAAGAGTATATAAGATTTGGTATAGTCGAATATAGCACTATCATGTTTAGAAAGCTTCTGCGATTGTCATATTGAAACCATTGCGTATTTTCGTAATTTGGTCTTTGTACAAAAGACTGTTCCTTCCTCTTTGTGAACCTTAAAATATAAAAATCTAACTATGTTATTAAATCGGTACAAGCGTAAATGCCCGATTTCCTCTTTTTGTATCATCCAGGTCCTAGCTCTGGAAACAGAATTTGATTAAAACGGATTAGACAAACATTTTCTAAATTGATTTAGATTTCTAAAAATACCGGCTTTTTTTTCTTATCCTGCTCCACTATTTAAAAATATAAACACCCTATTTCACCAATAAGCAGACACCTACCCGCCCATAAAATTTCATTAACATCAGTTTAGCCGTTTACAAAAAACTTTATATATAAGATTTGTTTTTTTTTTTTTATTAGCACGAGTTTTCTCATACTTAGAATACCAAAAACTTCCAAAAAATAAAAGAACTTCCAATTAAGAAAAATTTTTCTGAGAAATCTCAATTTTATGCCAGAATTTCGCTCATGAATAAAAAGAAAAACTAAGACGTGGCTTAAATGATCTAATATTACCTTTGATTTTGTTCAAACACAGCAAAAAAATAAATAAAAAGAAATTCTGGGAATGATAAGGTAATTTTCTTTTTCATTTTGTATAAATTTTTTGAAACTGAAAATTCCCATAATATAAGATTGAAATTAAATTACTTTTTATTAATAAAAATAAATTAAATTATATGCCATTCAAAAGAAGGCAAAAATTTGCCTAAACAATGAGGTATAAAATGTCTATCATACATATTTTCGAAGTCAAGTCCTACTGTCAAAATATTGTTGAAAAAATGTGCGTAGATAAATCGAAATACATTTTACAGTTTCCCTCCTACCAATTAATCTTTGATACTTATTTTTTTTTTTCAATTAATTTTTTTTTTTACAAGTGAAGGAACTTATATCACTTCTTAAATCCAATGTATTCTGAAGTTTATTCTTTCAAATCTTATCACACTTAGTTGTATGAATATGGTAATAGTTAAGCTTTGAGAAAAAAATTCGGCAGCTCATGAGTTCAAAAACCGTTAAAGATAAATTTTGTAACTGTTACATATAACAATTCAGTAACCAAATTATTTCCACGACAAATGCCTTATTTCTTGCATTTCTGCCTATAATCATTACTTTGAAATGACGCCCTTAAAATTCAAAATGAACATAAGAGATAAAAGACAGAAGACAAAACTACATTGTTTGGCCATTTAAAAGTCAATATTTCCAATATTGTGAACAAAAACATTTTTTAACATTTTATCAGTTTGTATGCGCCAAAAAATGAGATCCAAAACGTAAAGAAGCATTTTTTAGCAACTTTAACAGCAAAAGTTACTCCGTTAAGCACTGATGTTGTCACAAACAGGCAAATGTTATTTTCTAATTTCGTGCTTTTTACTCCTTTTTATTTACACAGCTGCATATCAGCAGGATATCAAATTTCGATTACTGTTGATTACTTTTTGTTTTTTCAAACTAATATTTTTGGGTGCATCAGTAGATTTGAAAAAATTGTAATTTTATAGTAGAAATAAGAAAAGAAAACGACAAATATTTAAAATATTTTTAACTTACACCCACTTGACCAAACCATGAAATCACAAAAAAAAAAAAACAAAGCAAATGCTTTTCATAATAGAATTTGTTATAATCTTTAAATAATACAAAAGCTTGATATTTTTCTTTATTGTCTTTTATTTTTACAAGAAAAGAAACTAAAAAAATCGGAAAAAATATATCTTTTTAATTACGAGTGATACAGTTCCTTTTACAGCAAAACTCAAAGCAACATAAGTTGAAGGAGTAAAATTTGGCTATTTTAGATTCGTTCATTCTGAAGCTACAAGGCTAACCAGATCCAGCTTATGAAATCTGATTCTCTCTCTAAAGACACTCAATGTTACGAATTAATCCAAACAGCAGCTTAAAACTTCCCGATTCATTATTTTATTTAGTTTGCCAAAGTCACCACTGTGCTATCTTAAACGATTTCTTCTAACACAAACACATGAAAAGTAGGTGACACTTTCTTCTTCATGTTGAATTTTATCAGACTTTTCTGGTAACAGTTCGCGAATTGCTTTCCTTCTTTTTAATACTTTATTTTAAATTTTCAAATTAAAAAAAAAAAGACACCATGTTTTGACAAATACTAGAAATTAAATTAAAAATCGCTGATCATTTTTTGAGTGTGGCTTGGAAGATTTTTGCGTTAAAGTTTAATTGTAGCAATTCTTTCGAGCCGTCTTTTCTGTATATTCTTAAGGTTTTAGGCTGGCTATTTTAAATTTTAATCCCTAATTTTAACCAATATGCTTTTGTAATATAAAGAAAAAAAGTATTTGAAAAGAAAGAAAGAAAGAAGAAAGAAAAATTCCATGTATCGCCATCGAGCTTAAGAAAAAGCACATAAATTTGGAAAAAGAAATTCCTCCGCTATACTCGCACAATGACGTGCAGAAAACAAGCCCAGAACTTCTGATAATAAAAAAAATATAAAAAAAACGAAATACACCAGTAGAAAAATTTTGCACACCTGCAAATAAGAGTTTGCAATTTCGAAAAAAAAACAAATATCGCAATACTAATGGAAAAAAAGTCACAAGGAAACTAAAAACTTTTAAATTGAATTAAAGGAAAAATGTAAAACACTTTGTTGCATTTTTGCAATTTCCCAAAGTTTTGCCACCGATTTGCTGCATTTACACTTTAAAATAAACTAAAAACAATAAGAGCAACTGTCGAAAAAATAGCAAGTGATTATCTTAACGCTTAAACTCTTTCATAAACAGCATGCAAAAAGCACACATGCAAACAAAAAAATTTATATTTTCTTCTTCGCATCCAAAATTTACCACACACACTCGCAATGATATTTAATAAGTTATGCATCACTTCTTCTACTTTAATAAACAAATTTATTTACAAACAAATAAAAAAACAGAACGCGTTACTGTAATGTGTATGAGCGTAGAAAATTAAATAAATTTAGAAAGTGCTTTTCTTTTAGCTTTAAACCTACCTTTGAATAAAGGGATTTTTTATCATTTTAAATTATGTGCTTGAATCGTCCTTGGAAAAATAGTTATTTTTATTTAATTAAATTTTTTTTTTTTCTTCAGTTACCCTAAGTGCAAGTGGCATCATTAAATTCGATTTTTCCAACAACGAAGCCTCAGCTCACGTTTAAAATACTTATAACATTGATCTGAGCAAGATATGGTTTCAAAGAGATAGGCAATTGCATTTATTTACAAAAATGGACCTGTGACAATTGGCCTCCAAGAGTGTGCTCTTTGACATCCCTTGAATATATTCATTTATCATTTTATAGCTCTCGATTCAACTCTGTTGTATCAATTTTGTGCCTTTTAGCTTAATTTCTTTTGTAATGATGTATGGTAATGTCGATTATATGTAATTTACTTTCCAACTGATGCTGCCATTACAAGTGTATTTAAGTAATAATCCACACATTTAAACTAAGTAACGGAGAAAGTATCTGAATATAGAGAAACCAATACTGTAATATCATGACACTACATAAGCCTAAAGAAGAATGAAAAATTCAAGTATAAGGAAGAGAATAAAAAATCTTTTGAAAAAAGAGATCAATGAAATCCCATTATGCACAATAAAAAATTTAATTGTTGTTTAAATATTTCAAATTAATCTTGTATATATTTTAACTGTTCTTATATAAATACATGTAATTTAAACTAATGAGCATTACTAGAGAGTTTTTTATGCCGGTATCTATCACTTTTTGGCGAAGAGTAAGAAATATAGGATGCATTGAAAATTCCATATAAAAGAAAATATATTGGAAAGGACAAGAAAAATATTTTAAGTCCTCCCAGGGCCAATTTTCCTACAAGAACAACGTCCGACAATTGATCGTCAGTTTTTACTGAAAGTTCAGTTACCTTACTAAGGACGAAATGAAAATTTCTCTAAAAAATTTTTAAATGTGTGATATGTATAGCAAAAAACGTTGCCAGTGACCATTTTTTCTTTATTTTCTTTTAATGTTGATGTTAGGGTATTTCCTCAATGGCTAACCAATCCCACCAGGCAAAGATATTATTAAAAATACATTTTTGTAATTTATTACTTTATAGAATTTACTTCGTTTAAAGATAATTAATTGATTCATAATAATAAGTGATTTATGATAAATTTAAAACAACTTCTCTTTTGAACTGTAGTGATGATGAATGTCATTATTCTATGTTTCTATTCTTCTGTTTCTTGAAAAGCCTCTTCCAAATCTGAGGATGCTTCTTCTGGTAACAGCCTAATATAAAACACTTCTCCATTCATAACAGTTACGCCATGTATTAATATATTGTACATTGTGGGTATCACAAGACGCCAAATAATATAGAGTAATGTAAAGTTTTGCAGTGTCTTAGCAACAAACAGTAAACTTCTGCAAATGACTACTGGATATTACTTGAATAATAACTTTGATTCAATAGATAGAATCAATTTCATTTTCTGCCTAATTCACCTACCTAATTCACCTCTAAAAATTTCTTTCTTCACATACAAAAACTTTTAAACATGTTTTTGATCTAGTTGAAGTATGATTTAGCAATGACTGACTATTATGACTGACTAGTTTTTACTCGTATCAGCAAAAAGTTCGTGATATTTTCTCTCATCAAGAGAATTATGAAAGTACGGAAACACATAATAAAAAGTCAAAGTATTTTGACTGTTTCAATAAAAAAAATTAATTCCAAAAATTATAAAAAAAAAAAACCAAAAAGAACAGTCGTTTCAAGTTTGTTGCGTTTATTAGCTCGCAAAAAAGCATATGTCGGATTTTCTGGAAATTTTGTGGATAAATTTAAACGCAATTCTTTCGATATGCGGAATTGTTGCCTAAATTCTTTATCCGTATATGATGGAACAATTTCATTCAAGTAATTTTGAATACTGTTCATCTTTAGCAATCAAAAATTTCAAAAAGATCCAACATAAGCGGTTCCTATAAATCGGAATCATGGTTAATAAGATCTAGGATGTCGTCACAATCTTTAGAATCACTTCAACATTCTGCCAAATCTGCGAAAACGTTTTTTACTCAACGTCATTTGCCTTTACAAATTGTTTTTAATATTAGAATAACTATGTACATATGTCTTCCTTTTTGAAATATTGTTAATGATTTTTTTATTTGTTTTTATATTTTTTTATGTCTTACAGCTGTTTCTCATATATAAATAACTTGCACAAAGAAAAAGTTTGCGCTCTTTGGTGCAAGAAGATAAAGAACATTATTCTCTCAAAACAACTGTCATTTACCCAATTTTTAAGAACGGGAGCGCTTTTCGTGCAAATTGGGATCCCACGGGATCCCAAAGTAGAGCAAATAAATAAATCTATTATTTTATCAATAAGTAAAAAAAAAGTTTCTAAATTTTTTATCAACTTTATTGATTTTAAGAGTGTCCCAAAACGACAATATCCTGAATGGGCAAACTACCCCTTTTTGCGGCGTTTATATAAAATAGTTACAGAGTTTTCAGTGCAAAACTTTATATGGCCCTCAGTTTCTTAATGGGTTACGTTAGATAAATTAAAAAAATGTGAAGATACATTATGTATGAATTTTCGTAGACCTTGTAAATGCAATGGATAGCTGACTATTTTGAATATTAGATGGCTAAATAACATATTATACATTATTTCAAAACTACACTTACTGTCACATGCACTTAATGTATGTTGTTATATTATTAAACTAGCATATGTAGCAAAAAAGAGTAATAAAAATTAAAATTTAAATTTAATTGGATTTTAAAATTTTTTTTGTTTTTTTTTAAATAAAAATTATTAAAATAATTTAAAAAAAAATATATGTTCGAAAGATCAATGCGCATTGATAATTTTACATCTTAACAACAAACAATAAAATGATTTAATATGTTCCTGTTATTTTCTGTAGATGTCACGGTTGGCTTATAATAATTGATTAATTAAACTTGGCTTGTGTGTAGGAATATTACGACGAAGCATTCATTTTATATGGTGGATGGAATTCGACCTTTGTTTAATAACTCCGGTTAATACGGTTATTCTAGAGATGTTATTCGTAAGAAAATTTTAGAAATTTAGCTATATTGAAGAAAGTTCTATAGCATGAATATTCTCACTTAGTTGCTTATTACACTATCATTATGATGAAAATTCAGATAAATGGATTAAAATAATTTGTTCAAATTAATATTTTATTAATATTTATTTATTTAAATATTTTATTTTATATTTTTTTTAAATAATTAAATGAAACATAAATAAACAACTCTAATATAATATAAAAAAACGAACAGTATTTTAAAATTTACTTGTCACTATTATTGGGTTTTGGTTCATTAATTTTCTGTTTTTAATGGCTTACATTTCAAAAAATGTATTTGTTTCTTTTAAATTTTTAGGAGTAAACATTTTTCTGTGAACATTTCTTCTCAGGTTATTTAAAAAAAAAAAATAATAATAAATAAAATTTAGGGTTTCTTTATTATACTCGTTATATTTTTTCCTTTTTTTTTTTAATGATGAATATTTGACATTTTTGTCAAAATCATTATAAAACTCCATTTTTCTTTTGAAAACTCTACAACGAATGACAGTTTTTTTACTTGTATTTTTTAATATTTTATCAAATATGTATGTCTGTCAACTAAAAAAAAGTATAAGTATAAATAAAAAAGTATAAAAACTGAATTTTCTGAAAACATTTAGTTCATAAGCATTTAATTGTGTTCATGTCATTTATTTTACTTAATTTTTATTATGTAAAATTTAAAATTTTTAAATTTAAAAATTTTTTTTGATTTGTTGAGTTTCTACGATTTTAGCAAGCAACAAGTATTCCAGATTTCAACAATAGATCTCTCAAACTCTTAAGGTGTAGTCAGATTAATCAAATATTTGAGCAAAATAGCATAATCACGATTTTTAAAAATTTTTGTTAATTCTTTCCTGATACGTATCATTTATGATATAATTAATTTGATTTCTTTTGCTTTAAATTACGTAGAATTCTATACTTCTAAAAAAATATTTGAAAAGGACAACCAATTTCTTCCATAATTTAGTGCTTACACTTTTGGTCAAATAATTGACTAATCTGACAGTAACTTAAGTAGTAGCTTTTGGTAGAATTTTAAAAATGTTTATTACCAGTATATTTTAAAATAAAGAAAAAACATAATGTATTTAATTTAAATAAAAAAAATTGATGTACTGAAATATACAATAAACAAACTAAGACTTTTAGCAAACGGTTTGACTTATGAAGGTTTTATTATATGAACGGTGTGAATATTGCATAATTTCTATAAAGCACATATAGCAGGAAACTCAAGAACCCTAACTCTCAATAATTAAAAAAAAATTTTTTTTGAAGCAAGTGTACAGCAACAAGTATTTGTCTTCTTTAAAATTAAACTACATTTATCTTGGCAGTAAAGTAACAAAAGGGTAACGCACAAAACTATAAAATTTAATTCCCCAATAATAAACTATATAACTAAATACTAATACTACTAATAACTAAATATAAACTATCTTTTAATCTTAGCTTTTAATCATAAAATAGGTAATAGAATAAAGTATGCCGAAAAAAGCCCTTTCACTTTAAGGAATTTTTCTTTGTATCGCCACACATAAAAAGTGCAAAAAAATGTTAAAACACTTTTGAAAACACCGCTATGTTACAAAGTACATTAAGGAAATTAAACAATTTACAAAAAAGATAATTACCAGGGGACTCAAGTCAAGAATAAACTTATAAAAAATATAAGAAACTCAAAGCAAAAAGAAAACAAGGAAAAACCTAAAATAACAAATACAAAGAAAAATGTTGAAAAAAATAAAGCCAATTGCAGCGAAAAGCGTTTTATTTATAACCTTGTGAACAGAGGAAACTTATCATATTGACGAGCGATCGGGTGTCAAAGAAAATTGTAAAAAAAATTTTAAGTGCATTTGGAAAATATAATTCTTTAAAAAAAAAACTTATAAAAAATGTTAAAATAAAAATCAGCTAGATTAATTGACTTAAGCTCAAATATAAAATGTGGAATTGTAAATAATTTCTAGTAAGAAATTTAATTAAGACTACATGGGCATTTAGTGTACAAAAAACTTATTCAATCTCGTAAGTAAGTTGTACGGAATATTTATACGAGTTAAAAATTTTCGAACCAAAGTAACTAGTTATTATAATTTCGAAAATGGGAATTAAAATTAAATTTTATTCGAAGAAATAAGTAATAGAAATATCCCTTTGAATTACTTGCTAGTAAAACCTTTTGAGTTGGCTTATTCTATATTTTTTTTTTTTTTTTTCAAATCAGGATTTATGCCGTGACTGTTACAAATAAATTAAAATTTACTTTTTCATCTTAGGTTTATTTCTTAATTTAATTTCTAAAAAAATTTTAAGAAGGAAAAATTATTTACAAATGTATGCGGAAGTTTTCGAAAGAAAAAAGAGCAAAAAATTATATTAAAAAATTTTTTTTCGAAAGACCAATGACTTAAATAGTTTTTAGATCTTAATAAATAAATAATTTTCTAACCGTTCTTACAATTTTATGGTGCTTTCATGGTTTATTCATAATAATAGTTTACTCAAATTTGGCATGTAAAAATATTTTGACAAAGCAGTCAAGAATACAGTAGTTACATTTAAACTACACTGAACAAAATACGATAAATCAAGAGATCTTATTTTTAAATATTTTTAGAACAAACATTGTAAACAAATTTCTTCTTTATAACTGTATAACTGAAAAAAATTTTTAGTATAACTTATATCGATTCGTTACTGATGAAAATTTATTTAAATTGATTAAAATATATTGTTCAATTAGATACCCAGCAAAAAATTAGTGAGGGAATCTTACACGTACGAGTACACAATTATCTTCTAACACATTTGTAAAAATTTTATACTAACACGTGAATTTTTTTTATTAAATATAAGTTTTAAGTTGTGTTTATACAAACTTGATTAGCAAAGTTTAAAGTGCAGTTTATAAAAAAGTGTTGTTATTAAATCTCTTCCAAATATTAGGAAAAATTTTCGTTATATCTTTTGTAAAAAGAAGTCACTATACACATCTTACATCATTTTTATTTTCTTTCATTTTCCCATTAAGAATAAAATATAAACTCTTTTCTACACAGTGATGGATATTTCCAGCATCAGTGATTGTCATTTGATGGATCAAATGATCGTAATTTTAGATAATTTTTTTGTATTTTTATCTATCATGTTAACAAGAACCATATTTTTATTAGATAAGAACTTTTAACGATATCTGAAAAAAACAATCATTTGCTTTAATTTATTTTTTGCGTACATTATCAAGGGATTTTTGTTAAATGCTTTTTATCACTAATGGCTTCCAGTAAAACTAAAGTAAATTTTTTTTTTTAAATATTAAAAAATTTTTCGCCAACTTTAAGGACTATAAATTAAAAAACATGTAAAATTGTTACAAAAAAATTACACTTAAGGATTTTTTTTTATTTCTTTAAATATGTTTAATAAAATTTTCTACACTAAACAATTTTTCTTTAATTCACTGGCCTTTATTTAGTCTAGATTTACGCTATGCAAATTGTTTAGGATAACAAACATTATTTTCATTCTAGTTTCATAAAAAATTGCTTAGTGCCCACGACTTCTTCTATGTGTCATTTCCAATTTTATTCAAATTTATAATAAAAAATGTGTTTAAAGTACATAACGTAACTGTAAAGAGCGTTAAAAGTATTTAATTTATCACTATTATACCAGTAAAATTGAGTGCTTTTACACTTGTATCTCTATTTTCTCTACGTAAAGTCGTCTTTTTATGAAAAAAAATTATGTATTTGAAACAAGGTTCTAAGGGGCTATTTAAGGCGTACAAATGTACGGTGGTAGCGATGGCGAATCCATAAATTTTCACCGTTGGCCTGAATGTCAAACTATATACAAAAAACTAGTATATAGACTTTTTTTCATATGGAGTTTGACACAGGCTACTGGCGAAAATCAATGAATTCGAAATCGCTCCCATCGTATATCTATTCGGCTTGGGACGATTTTTAAAAAATTTTATTTAAATCCATCAATGGATGGTTTGCATTCCATATCGATTACCATTAACAGCCAAATCAAAATATTCAAAAAAATATTTCATGTACAAAAATTACCCCTTTGCCATTTTATTACATGTATAGATAAATTAAATTGTTTTCAGCTTCAGTACAATAACATTTTACATTTAGATATTTTTTTAAAAAGAAAAATTATATGGAAAACTTTTTTGAAAGAAAACAGGAAAGATTAAACACCAGCAGAATGTAGTGCTGCATTTTCTGGAGCATTACTCAGGTTTAAATATCCAGTGCTACTGACGCAGTTGTCACAGCATAAATATGACCAACATTTTGTATTTTAATTAAGACTCTTCTTGAGTTGCTTTTTATTTTAGTTACTGATGTTATTGAATATCTTATAAATAATGAAATATTAGACTTGTCCATTATAATATTAATGCCAAAATGTCTTTAGGCTGTCATTTAGTATTCATTTTAATTAAATTTCTTCTCCAACTTAATGTCTGATGTTTAGATCCCATCCACGTGAATAAATTTGTTTCAAAAAGATATCATTGTTATAATTTTTTTTTGTGGCAGTTGTACTAACGGTGCACTATTTTAAACAGTAGTCATATTTGATGAGTTTCTTTTACACTTTTTGTTTATTGTTTTTTTTTTGTTGTTTTCTTTTTTTTTTTTTTTTTTTTTTGATTTGTTTAACTAACAATGGGTTTTCTATTCAAATGGAAGAAAGATGAGTTCTATTTGTATGTTATTGAATCTAAGCCAAACAATAGTTTATGCTTTAGCCATTGTTCAGGATGTAAACTAAGATTTCATATTGTTGCTGGTCAATGATGTTGATGTCAATTTTAATGATATTTTTTTTACTTCTTTCTAAAGACAGTCCATTGTTAAAAATTGTGTACATTAAAAAAGAATAAAGTTGCCAAAAATCAGTTAAAATCTAGATAATAAACATTTAACATAAATGTTTTCAGGGTTGCTAAGGAAATGCAATTGCTTAATATAAGCCGGAGAAGGAAAATAAATTTTTTCACTTTTAAAAATACTATTGAAACCACAGGAGCACTATGTCACACTAACTATGTTTTTTTTTATTGAAAACATATAAGAAATTATTTATTATACTAAAGCATACTTGGAATTTTTTATTGGCATTGTTTTGTTATTTAATGCTAACGACCTTATTATAATAATAGTTATTTTATTATTATTATATTTACGAAATTTGAAATAATCTTTAAGACAACAACAAAAAAAGATAATTTTAAGTTATCTTGAAATAAATCTTATCTCGTTGTGTTTAAGTTCACACTCTAAGTGTGAAAATAGTATCTTGGTTATAAAAGAATAATAAAGACCAATGGCTATTAAAAGCTTAAATAAATTCTGCAATCAAAGTTAATTATTCTTACAAAAATTAAAAATTTGATCAGAAGTTTGTGGGTTTTAAATAGTTTTTGCTTTAGTTGGCACCAAGAAACTTTGAGAGTAGTGAGAAAAATACCGACAGCGGTGGCTGTTAAATTTCATTTTAATAAAGTAGTTGTCATGACTAAACAATTTAATCGTGTTTATATAATTTTATTTGTTTAAAGCAAAAGAAAACTAGACTAAATTGAGTACACCCCAGGTTAGTACTTAAAGTTACTGCCTCTAACAAAATAAATGTTGGTGCTTTGCCCGGTGTCCGAAGGACATAAGCTGATCTTGCTGATTTCCGAAACACGGACGAACAGACGGACATACGGTCATCGCAAAATTGATTTCTTTATGCATAAGAACTCCGAATATATAAACTTTTTGGGGTCGGAAATGAATATTATAGCAACTACAAACGAAATGACCTGTGAAGGAAATAAAAACTGTTATTATACCAGCACTGATTGAAAATTATTTAACCTTAAACAAGAGAGCTAAGTATATTTCACAATTTTAAACCTAATTCAACGATGCTTCTTTATTTAAATGCATTTAAAGCATCCTAATTTCAACATAATACAAATGTGATGCTAAACTTCAATCAGGTTCTTGCTTGTAACAAGAATTTCTTTAAATATAATTGTTTAAAGTGCATATAATAAAAATAAAATTTAATTTTATTTTTAAACCGCAAGCTGAGAAATGAAAAAGACTTTTACATGCTGGTTAACCACAAAAAATAACAAAAGAAATTTTGAACTCTTCTACACATGCAAGAATAAAAAAAGTTAGGTAGAATCTTAGTAAATAATTTTCGTTTTCAATTTAAAAATGATGAAAAAAAATATTTTAATAATTAAAAATATTTTTAAAAAGAAAAAAAACAAGTAAGTAAAAAACCTTCATCTTTAAAAATATAAATTATATCCTTGATGTAATGAAGATGTATTGAAAATATATATAAGCTATTTATATATGTCACTGACGTCTGAAAAAAATAAAAAACTAATACTCTTATTAAAAAAAAATAAGGGAAAAATTAAAAAGTAAAAGTAACACGGCTAACTGACGATCTCACTGCCGATCTCACTTTATACGAAAGAACTTTTCTTTCGCTCACTTGCATTGAAAACAAAAATATGAAAATCTTAGAAATAAAGGAAACGTAATAACAAAGTTTTCTAGCAGACAATTTAAAAACGTTTAATATTAAAATCATATTTAACAAAATAAAAAAATAACCTAATTCGGGCAACCAAAATTGTATAATATGAAATTCGAGTTCATGATTTGCAGGTGGTTCTAGATAGTGCATCTCTTCCTTAAGCTTGTCCACCATCTTCATTTAAAGTGTTTCGCTTCTCTGTTCTTTTTTTATCAATAAAACGATCAACATCTATTGGAGTCAAAATGGCCCCATCTATATCTGTTGTCATTATTAAATTATGAGATTAGATGTCACTAGCGGTATCGAAGGCATTCACATGTTCATCCATTTCCATTTCAGTAGATGAATCGAAAGGAGTGCTTAAAATTCAAGTGAAATTTGATTGCAGTACTTTGAATAAAAATAAAATTTTGGATATATTCTGCTTGGTGCTAAAGACTTTGCTTAATAACTTAAGCGTGAATTTTATACAAAATAAGTTTGTTTTGTATCTGAATCACAAATAAAAATTTAACATTTTGTTCTAGATGGTTTGCTTGCTTTGATAATAACAAAAATTTGGCAAGTTCTCGAATTATTTTTTCCAATACTTGTATCAAAAGATTACTCGTACAAGTAATTTTTTATTATTGAATAAATTTTGATTTGGTATTCTGATTATCAGTTTTGTAATATTTATTGCTGGTGTAATGTGAAAAATCTAAATAGTTTTATGTATTAGAGCGGATTGCTTGACACTAATTTCAATTATATGAATTTAGTTTTTCAAGCGTAGTTGGCTGACATATAAAATATGTACGTAAAAAAATAAATTGTAAATTATAAATTTATATATTAATGAGTGTTTCAAAAAGGTCCTGATTTTGACGAATATGGCTTTATCTTTTGAACAGTTATAGGTAGACTTTTGAGATTTGAACAGAGTATGTAATACAATGCCTGCTAAAGAATTGAAATGAAATGAAGGGTATACCGATAATAATGAAATTTTAACACATATATGGACTAAATTCTTTTGATTCGTAAAAGACCAGACTAAAAATCTATGCAGGGTGTACATTGCAAACTCGCTATAAAATCAAGTAAAAAAATTAAAAGTTGTTCTAATAGTAACGTAATTTTCATAAAGCCTTTTTTAAAATCTCCATGTATGCTGCATTTAGTTCCAAAAATAAAATTAAGAACGAGTGAACGAGTGAACCATACATAATACGAAATCCCTTGTGTGTGACTTAAGCTGTCACTTCGCGTATTTATTTAGATAAATTTTTAAATTTTTTAATAAAAAAAATAAGTTATTTACAAATTTCTTACATTCTGTTGGTGTCTTATTTTTTCTGTTTAGGTTAAAAAACTTTCGTAAAAAATTGTAAATTATTTTTATATTTTAATAAAAAATTTTGAAAAAAAGTTCAAATAATAATTTGAATAAATTTATTAAATTTATTTTTGAAAAGACTGATTTTTAAACGCAATTTTCTCCAGTTCCCTAGTTAAACTTTTAAAGTGTCTGATATGAATAAAGATTTCCGATTTTTTTTTTTTTTGTTTTCGACTTTGGGATTTTCTTATGAAAAAAAAAACCTGTTGAGGGCGATTATTGAAATTTTGATAATTTTTTAACTTATAGACCTTGTAATCTGTTATTAAAACTTTCATATTTTTTGTTATTTTCTTGCATTTTGTTTCGCAAATTACATTGTGTTAACATATTATTCTTCTTTTGTAAAACTTAAATTTTAATCAAATTTTAGTTACTGTTAAAAGAACTTTTTTCGTTTTACTTCACATTCTGATAATCGTTAATATAGATGAACAAGTCAATGAGGGCTGATGCACACTTTAAAATGTGTAGCTTTTTCGATGTTCAAGCATGTGTATAAGTTTATAGATGTAAATATTCATTTAAGTGAAATTTAGAAAATTACAAATGAGGAAGTTAATTGTTAAACATGAATTAATGAAATTTTAATAAACATTTTTATAACATTTTTTTTATTAAAATGACTGCTCCAAAGTGTGCAAGACGACGTAAATGATTTCACATAAAATTTGCCACCTATTTTAACTGTACTAAAAGTCTTACTGTCTGAAAGCTATTAAAGCATTTTCCCAGCCATTTATAAGTGTCTGCCATCATTTCACATTACACGGCATTATTTCGTGTTGTATACACATTGGATCTGTTAAATCAAAATTTTGTACCCTCAATTGGGCAGGTATTTTTATTACTCCTGCATTTTTTTTATACCTAAGTGACCACGTAATATTACTTCTTGTATGCTGTGGTTGTCTGATTTTTTAGACCTTTTTTATAAAAATAATAATCCGCTCACGGGGAACTATAAGTTTATATTTAAGCTGGAAGTTGACAGGTATCCACCGCCTGATTGTCTGATTTTTTAGACGTTCTTTACAAAAATAATAATCCGCTCACGAGGAACTATAAGTTTATATTTAAGCTGGAAGTCGACAGGTATCCACCGCCAGAACAATAACAAGTAACTTTTAGATCATGTAAGACTTACGGAAGCAATTTCTCAATTGTTTAAGGTGTTATTTAAAAGAGTTTTATTTTCTTAGCCTGACCTATTTTTCCGGCAACAAGAGACTCTAACTAACAGGCCTCCGTTTACAATGAGCGGAAAAAAAGGTATAAATTGCATCCAATGTAGTTGTTGTATTTTGTTAATCACATTACTGAACTGCCCTTTTTTTTATCTGTTTACAGACACAAATATGAAAACCTTCTAGCAAAGAACAACACTTAAACTTACAGTTTTTTTCAATGTAATTATTAAACAACTGCTTGTACATGTTATTACTAAGATATAAGATAAACTATGTTACAATCTTGTTTAATAACAAAAAAAAAAGAACCAAAGGAATTCTTGTAATTAAATCATTTAATTTTACTACATAATGCACTGTGCTTTTTCTTACTTCAGAAATAACTACAACTATTTAAAACAAAACTTTCTTGTTTTGGAAACAATTCTTACAGGAAGAAAAGAAATTTTTAAACATTCTTGTGCAAAATAAAAAGAAAAGAAAAACCTCAGCAAAACTAAGCCAGCAGTGTGCAATTTTAAAACAAAAACCACCAGAAACTAATATATTAATAAAACAGAGAACAAAAAATCCCTAGCATACTTCTAAGGTTGTATAATAATAAAATAAAGTGTAGCATACTTTAAAAAATTTAGAAATATAACAAACAACTAAATAAAAATGAGTTGTATTCTAAATTGTTTTGTAAATTGTTTTTATTCGTTTTAAATAAAATCAGCGGATATTTTTTTACAAATTTTATTGGAAAAATTACAACAATGTTATTGTAAAATTAAATTAAAATATTAAATGTTTTTCACCTTTTTATGTTTTTTGCAGTTTTGCCTTTATTTATAATTCACAATTGACATTGTAAACTCTACATACAAAGGCAAAAAAGCCTTCGTATTTTAATTTTTACATTACTTCTCGGTTGATGTTTATTCAAGTAATATTGGTTGTTCTACGTTCCAAGGGCAATACACTCCTCTATAAGCGAACAAAAATGCTTTTTTTCTTAACTCAGAATACGATAAGTTCCCTTAAATAACTTAACCCAGTTTGTTTCACGATTGTATAACCCAGAAAACTACAAACTCTGTAATTCCAGCCATGACAAGTGAATAAATCCGGCTTGCTAGCAACATCTATAGTAATTTCTTTTTTTCTTATTTTAATTAGACTTCGGTGTAGCATTTAAGCTTTCAAATTCAAATTGCGTCTAATAATAAGCTTTTTAGAATAGTACCAACTTTGCCAACTCTGCTTAATGAATTGCTTTATTCATTTTCTTGCTGCATTTTTGTTTGTTAATTTTATGCTTTTATTTCCCCAGAAAAACATTAAAATTATCTTTTTCTTTCCTCTTTTCTATTCATCCGTAATATCTTGAACTATTACTGTTTATCTTGTTAGTGGAAAATAGTTCTTGAAAAAACTTAATAAACTTACAAATTAACTAAGAAATTCTTATTGCTGGATGATATCTCATTTCTTTTTTTAAAGAAAGTTTGTAAATGCGATTAATTAAAAGTGTTTTTGGTTTCAAAATATTAAAAAAATTAGGAGAAATGCTAGAAATATTAAATGAAAACACTAAAAGCGTATTCTGATACATTTTTCATTTTGATTCTAGAAAACAACAGGGTTACAAATACTTAAATGTGCCATTTAGTTAAAAAATCGCAAAGAATTTTTAAGAGTTAAATTGAGTAATGGGAACTACACTGAGTAAATCTGGCTTGAGGTAATAGACTCTCGAATTTTCTAAAAAAAAATTTGTTATTCTCTTCATTGATGAGCTATATGAGCGGTAGAAAAATGATCATGTGGATATGTTTTCTTTGCAGCAATGTACGTAAATTTGTAGTTTTAAATAATAGTTAAAGACTTCAAGCATAATTAGCGCAGAGTAACATAAAATAGACCTTAAATAATAAGCTCTGCATTGATTTTTCTTAACAAACACTTAAAAATAAAACAAAATTGAACTTAAGCCAAATAAAATTCTTATAGTAATTATTTCCAAGCACTCCTTCTTTCAAACCTGTTTTCTTGTGTATTTGCATCTTTTTCTTCGAAATATGCGCCAAATACTAATACATTTTCATCGAGGTAAAAACTTCCTCTCTTTTACATAAAATATATTTTTTTAAACAAAACACTTTACAAAAGTACAACGAACAGCAGATGTTTGACAAAAAAGATGAGTGAAAAAAGTTTGTGAACTGTATTAAACGTCTGCAGCTGAATTAATATTTTATAATATTAATTAGTTTTTGACTGCAGCACCAGAATGGGTTTTCTAGTCCCCGTTTTGGACAATTTTCCAAAAGATTTTAAGGTTTAGTATTTTTTCTATACACTCAGTGCTAATTACTTATTTACTGAAGTGGGAAATAATGTCTGTATTTTGTAGCGTGGAGCTTTAAAAAAATAGATTTTTAAAGTCATCACAATACGATTGTTTAGTTTTGACATCAGAGCGTAAAAGTATATAAGTGTTTCATTATAACGGTTAAAAAGATAGGACAATTTAAGTCAAATTGCGTCAACTTTGGGAAAGCCCTTTACGGTTTAACAGACATAAAAAAATTATGTGAGGAGTTTCCAAATTTAAAACAGAAATAAAAAAGACAGTAGCAAGAATAACATAAAAAATGAATAAGATAAATCAAGTTTTATTCCATCAAACAATATGAAATAAAAAAAAAAACATTTTACTGATTATTTTATCAGATCTCATAAAAAGTATCAAATATAATTATTTATAATAGAAAAACCTAAAGAGATGAGAAAATTTTCTTTTAACCTCTTTTCTGTAACTTGGTGAGAAATTTTTACTTGAATATATTATGACTTGATTTACATAAGGTGAGCTTAAGTAAACTATGAACTTTTTCATTAGTTTATATTATGAGATTTAATATTTACTGTAACTCATCCTGCATAAAACAAGATGTCTTTAATATTTTCAGATATTTGGCAGCTCCGAATTTGTTACTGCAAAAATATTTTCTGGTGGTTTTTCTTCGATAATTCAGATAGGATTGTTTTGTGGTAGTCTTTATAGACTCCTTTAAAGTTCGAAATTCAGATCTTAAAACAGGAAAATTTTATTTAGAAACTTTATTGGATCTTAAGATGTTTTATTTTCAGCAGTCTGAATCAATACTACAATTATACGAGTGACTTATAACGACGACGATTTCTATCAACCATAAAACGAGCTCTTACTTCATTTCTAAACAAAATGGTCCAATGATGCCACTAGCTTGCAAATCGCACTAAACGGTATACTTTTCTGGATCTGTAGGGTAAGTGAATGGGTTTACAAAAACGAGCATCAACACATAAAAAAATTTTGCCTTGAATTAATGAAATATTTTCAGAGGAAATCTGAACAGTTTTAAGGCTTTGTTCAAACGCCAATCTACTCATGATAATTTGCGTAGAACAAACTGCTCTCAAATGATTAAAACTGAGCGCAGTATAATAATTTTTTTGATAGTAAACTCTTTTGTAAATTTTATCCGTCCTAAATAACTAACTTTTCAAACCCCATTTCTTTGCCGAATTCCTTTTTTAAAAGCTGAATTTTTTTAAATTCCCTTAATGATAGTCATGTTTTGACTGCAAATACAAAGCACTTTCGTGTTGACCCAAAAATTTTTATACTTCAAAAAACTCGTAAATTACAAATTATTAGGGGCCATATAGTCACAAGTAGTATTAGTGTTCCGAAGGTACACAAATTAAAGTGGCTTCTCCGAGTCGTAGAGTGTTGGTCCTTATAAGCCTTTTTTTTTGGGTACTCATTAAATGGTTAGTTAGAAGATTTAATTACCCTCATATTCAAATGTATGTTTGTTATGTAATCCAAAACTTTTGTATTTTCTTTAGCTACGTTAACAAGGGTATTTTGATCTTCATTGTGCTGTTAATGGTGTATGTATTTAAAAAATGCCAAGAAAACATTTTAAAAGACGAAACTCATTTATACTAAATATAACTGACGAATAATAAATTTCAAAATATTTATAAGTAGAGCAACAGAGGAGTGTCTGATTTTTTTAAAAAAATATTTTTTTAATATTAAAATTTCTTCATGCCAATAAATTTATTTATTTCTCCACATATCTTTCAAACGAATGCTTTTTCCTACGTCTATGTTTTAAAGAAGCAATGTGGCGACATTAATCTTTTAACGTTTGTCGCACATCTTTCAATTGTTTTTCAAAAACTGTCTACTGGTATTGAAAACCTTAAAGTTATGCTCATAATTTTTAAAAGTGTTTTAGTTGTTGGTAGTTTTTATATTCTAAGTTACTCGTCAAAAGATGTAAAAAACACTTCGGTTACATAATTTATTTTTCTGTCATGTTTGTAAATATTTACAGATACTTATTGATATTTAATTTTTTATTTTTTATCATTCATTTTCTATATTATTTTAATTTTTTCCACAGAAGAAATTTGTTAAAATTAAAAAAAAAATAATAATAATAATAATTGTCTTCTATATAACTGAATATAAGATTTTAACTATTAACACATGTTTGTAACTTATTGACAACGAACAGATAAAACAAACAGATTGAAGAAATTTAAGTTAAAGTAATTTTGTCAAAAGAATTAAATAAAAATTATTATTATTATTTATTTATTTATTTTTAAATTGTAAAGAGGAAGTTTGTGTGTAATGGTTTTTTCGTAACAGAAATGTAAACCTTGCGTCAGCCTTGAAACATCGTTTAGATTTAGACGGCAGATTTTTGAGTTGAAATAGTTTTTGAGTGTTTTAAAGCAAAATATTAATAATAATCTCTTAAATTAAAAGAAAATTCTAAAAGATGTAATCAAATATTGTTTAACACGCCTTAATATTCAATTAGAAGCGCTTCAAACATCATAGGAAATTATTTAACAGAATGTAAAAATCAGGTAATTTTATGAATATTTAATCTAGTAAATGGTCTGATGTAAATTTATTGTGTTCCTATAAAATGTTTAAAGTTACACGTTTGCTTTGAAGTAGTGATTAGTGGTGAAAAAAGTATTTTTTTTATGTAGATACAAATAAACAAAACAAATAGTTGCAGATTTTATCATTATTTTTGTTGTCAGTATAATATCATTTTCATGTTGTACAATATTTCCTATTAATTACAAAAATGGTGAGATAATTGAAAGATGTTAAATAGTCAATAACAGGATAAGTACGTGCTCTACATAAATTTGTCTAAAGACAGTAAATGACTCGAATTAATAAATAAGTTAATGTTGTTTAGATAAAAGGAATATATGAGAGATTTCTTTTGTAAGGAAACTAATAAGTAATTGAAATATAATTTAAGGATCATCTTATATAAATTAACCGGCTGTAGTGATAGGCGGATATTTTAAAACGACTTAATCAATGCGCGTAAATATCGCTCACTTAACAGAAGTTCCTAAGCATGTAAATCCTTTAAGTTTAAAATCTAAAGAATGTAATTAGTTCAGTGGCTTGCCAAAAACTCTCGGTCGAATACACGTTGACAAGGTTAGAAAGCTAAAATCATCACAAACCTTTTCCTGCTTTATCGCTCTTTTTTAGGGACTAACCAACAAATACTACTTTACTCTTAGAAACGACCTCGAATATTTACACATTTTGCTAACGTTTTAAAGACTAAGAGCTTCTATTTAATATAATTGAGTTTTGTTCATTATCAAAATTAATGCGCTTTTGTGAGATTCTAAATAAATCTTCCCCTAGCAGTATGAAGTAATTTTTTAATTACAAAAAAATTCACTTGTTAATAAGGGATTAATTGAAAATAGCCGTTTATTGAATTTTCCTTAAATGTATTTGTAAAAACTCACCATTTCTTATTAAAATTTTAGTTAGGTCAAAAATTTTTTTAGAATGAACAAAAATATAATTGATTCACCATATGATGAAGTCTTTCTTAAAAGGCCTGGTTGGAACAGCATAATGGTGATTTCTACAACACACAGCCAATTTCTCTTTTTTATCATACCCCAACTGCAAGGGGTCTTCATGATGGCAACCAAAAAAGTGACTTGTCTGTTATATACTAACGACAAAGCAATCAATGTTAACAACGCGATATCAGCAAAAAATAGCAGACCTAATTTAAACAAAATTTCCACAATCATCCGTTTATATCGACAGTGTTGCATCGGGCAATGTTCCCTTACTTTTTTCGTTCGACATCTTTGCATAATTTACCTTTATATAAACAGTGACATTTACATCACCATTTTTTATTTTAAGCAATAATTACATTTCCATCTGCAACATAAAGTTGTCAATTTTTGGAAATTATATTATAACAAGTAAAAAGATTTGTAACGATAATTATTTTTCACCTGATCTTTATAATGTGATAAATCGTACTTAATTCTGACAATTTTTTATTAAGGGAAAATACGTACACAGACACATGCATGATTTATTACAGACAAAGTTTAACAGACTTGAAAAAAAGGGTTTTATTTGATAAACTGGAAGCACTAATAAAAAATAAACAATTTATTTATAGCATATAAATAAAACAAAGTAGTAATGGAAAAAACTTATAATTTGTAACTAATAATTTGATAAATTGGGGTGTAAATGTACATTTTAAAATTATCTGAACATGTAATAGCTGTTTTTATAATAAATTTTTTTAATTAAAATTAAAAATTATTCGCTTACTTTTTGTTGAAACCTTGAATTTTGAGTTAGTTTTTTAATTACTAACTTTAATTATTTATAGTTAAAAATAAAATTATATTTTTAAACTGTATCACAAACAATCTAGCAACAGCTTGATGTAAAGTATATGTTTTGGACTAAAAGCAACTTGTTTCTGTCAAAAGTTACTTGTTTTAATCATATCTCTGTTTACTAAGTTCGGTTTAGTTTTCCTAAAAAAGAATTTCTATGTGTGGCATTATGCTTAATACTGTCATACTGAGTGGAGATATAATTTCTATAGGTAAATTTGAAGGTCTAGATTGTTTAGTAATCGAAGGAATTGGCAATATCTTCAAATGGTTTCTTCTGGGCATTTATTTATGCAGGTGTGGATATGAGCCATTTAAAATAATACAGCATCATCAAATAAGAGAAACTAATGGTTTTGCTTAATTTTTCTTTTTTTACCGTTTGCTTTTAAAAAAAAGTGCATTTCGCTTAAATCAGACTGAAAAACTATGTTAAGTATTTTTTTAAAAATATGTGTTCAGTTACCTATTCGAATACTTAAAAAAAACCAATACCTTTTCTCAATAGTTCTTTTACGAAAAGGGTTAAACCGGAAACAATTTTTTTAATGTGGCATTAACCTTAGTGGTATAGAAGCTTTAACTTTAACAAAAACGTAGTGCAACTTTAGTAATTGTATTTATGTCATTACTGAATAATTTCCAAGACTGTGTAGACTTCTTAGTCGCTTTTGAAGAATTCAATATTATCAGAGAATTAAGCAGAAAGAACTACGTTATCGTGTACTAGTAATTGTTATTGTTGAACCGGTCCCATTTAAAAAAAGGAGGGTCAAATAAACCTCCATCCCACAGTCTTCATAAAACTGTAAAATATTTTGGATGTAACACACATGCAGTGTTTATCTCTGCATATTAGGCTCGAAATATTTGCAAAATTTATCTCATTTTGCCCTCACGGGCCTTTTTTACGAAAATTGTAGCTGTCTGCCAGTTATGCTTAAGAACATAATTTTTAAAATTAGTTTTCAAATTTTTTTATTATAAAATAACTTTTTTTAGCATTTTATCATACAGAATTATTTTTTGTGACCTTGCACTGAAGAAATTTTGTACTAAATAGTCCAATAACTAGATCTTCCAATTATTTCAATTGTTTGTTTGTTTGCAGAACTAAATGCATTAAAAATTTGTTTTAAAACTGCTCTTCTGCTAACGTATACATATAATAAAACTGTATGATGCCTTTTCTGTACATAAAATATTTTTTGAAAATTTTGGTGTTGATGTCGATGGTATTTGATATAAAATACAAACCACTTATTTTTGAAACGTTTTCTTGTCTGTCTATGCATAATCGCGGATGAAAAATTTTTAATACTGTCTACAAGACTGCATAAAAATTATTAAAAAAAGACATTTTTCTAAATTTAAGTGTTAAGAAAATTAGAAATGACTGAAGAAGCAAATCAATACAAGTGCCCTTTCATCGTCAGACTCCCATCTCACTTTTGTTTCACCTTCGTCTGGTTTTTTTCATTTGACCACTTACAACTTTCGAGAAGCCACTGTGTATCAGCAAGAACCATAATAATATATATTTATGGTGGTAAATGGTATGATGTAAATTTATTGCTTTACTATAAAATATCTGAAGTCACACGTTTCCTTTGAAGAAGTGATTAGTGGTGAAATAAGTATTGCTTTGTTTTCAAAGTTATGATAGTTAAATCTAACACACAGTAACTGTGTGGATACAAATAATCAAATCAAAAAGTTACAGATTTCAGCATTCTTTTTGTTGTCATTTTCATGTTGAACAATATTTTCTATCAATTGCATAAATGTTGAGTATGATCGAAATATTTCAAATAGTTAATAATAGAGTAAGTACGTGCTCTGATTAAAATTGTCTTAAGACAGTAAATGACTGGAATTAATAAATAAGTTAATGTTGTTTAAATAGAAGGAATATATAAGAGATTTGTTTATTAAGGAAACTAATAAATAATTGAACTATAAAATGAGGACCATCCTATATAATTTAATGGGCTGTAGTGATCAGCGGTTTGTGTTAAACGACTTAATCAATGCGAGTAAATGTCGCACACTTAATAGAAGCTCCAAAACATGTGAATGATTCAAGTTTAAAATCTGAAGCATGTAATTAGTTCAGTAGCTCATAAATAACGCTCGTTCAAATACACGATGACAAGGTCAGGAAGCTAAGATCATCACAAACCTTTTCTTGCTTTATCGTACTTTTTAAGGGCTGACCAAAAAATACGACTTTACTCTTGGAAACAACCTCAAATACTTACACATTTTGTTAATGTTTTAAAGACCCTAATCCTAAGAGCTTCTATTAAATATATCTGAGGTTCGTTCGTAACCAAAATTAATGTACTTTTGTGAAATGCTAAATAATTCTTTCCCTAACAGAATGGAGTAATTTTTTAATTACATAAAATTTCACTTGTTATCTTAGGAAAATTAAAGGCTAATTGAAAAAAGCCGTAGCTTCTGCAAAATAACAATCACCTCCTTTACTACACACAGCCATTTTCCTTTTTTTTATTATACCACAACTGCATGGGGTCTTCACATTTTTCTAAATTTAAGTTTTAAGAAATATAAAAATGACTTGCAGATGAATTCGCTTGCACTGTTAGTATAGTATAATATTTTTCGTGTTATAATATTACATTATGATAAAATTTTTTATATAATCTATATTTAAGTATCTAATTTTATAAGCCTAATTTTTGACTATTCCCTCAGATTTAAATAAATAAATATTATATTTATTTTTTTTTTTTGTTTGTTTCTTAGTTTGAATAGATCAAAAAGGTCGTTTCTGAAGTAACACACAGAAGATATTCAGAATTTGACAACTCTTTTCTTGCAAGGTCGGCTAAAAATATTTTGAAACATGTTAAATGGTTGAATGTTCTTTCATGGTTAATGCATTTTTTAATTGTCATCATTTTACAAAGAGGCACTTTCTAAACATTTTACATACCACTTATTTTAGAGAACTTTTTTTAGATAGTTTTCAAAATGTATCTCCTTTTGAAGTCACAAATTTTGTTTTATTTCTGCTACAAACTTTTTGAAAATTTATTTCTTGAGAACTTTTTAAAGTTGATAAGAAAGTTTTTCTTAAATTGAACAATTTAAAATTATTTTGTTAATTTATTTATTTTTGTAAAATTTACCTTTTAATGTTTTTCTTCCACAAATACTCTTCTTAAATTGCCTTTCTTTAGTTTCCTTGTACTATTAGGTACTTAAAAAATGATTTTTTACAATAGTTATTTTTTGTTCTATAAACGCAAAGCTGAATTTAAAAAAAGAACGAAAACCGTTTAAGAAACCTTATGTAATCTTATTTATTTGAGAACGATTTGAAGTCGCTCGGCCAAATCAAAAAAATAAAAACCCATTTTTAAATTTCAAGTTTGTATTTTTCCTTAGTTTTTAAAAGGCCGCCTTAATTTAAGATACCGATGTTGTATTAAAAGATGTTTAAAAAACGTAATTTTTCTCAAAGTTTTTGTTTTAAACAAGTTCTTTCTTTGAAATATACTCTATTGAAAACGGGTATTCAATGGTTGATTTATTTTGAATAAATGTACATCGACCCAGTTTCATTGTGTATTTTAAACGATGCCATAATAAAATCAAATCAAAGAATTTAACGACAATACCTTAGAGGGCAAAAATAAAATACTCTTAAATAAATCCGCTTACACGTTATTACAACAAATGTATCAAAGCGAAAGCGATATTTGTAGCCAGAGGATAAAATAAACTCATTTCTGTTTGTATAAAATCACATTCAAATAACAATATTAAAGAGGATGAGCGTGCCCTTTTAAGCTAAAGGATTAAAAAGTTACTTTGTCATATTAAATACTTAAATTCATTTTCAAAGTGTGGCTTGAAGTGCTGCTGTAAGTTAACGGGGATGTTCTTAGCAAAAAGCACTTAAAGCTGTCTTTATGTGTTTATGCTTTTATCCGCAACTCTTTGCATATTAAACAAAATGTTTCATTATGAGTTTTGTATGGTTTGGGTTGAAAATTCAAAATTTTTCTGTAATCGCATTATTTGTTTTATTAGACTTATTTTTGTATTGGCAAATAACTGAACACACTGTACATACATTTATGTAAAATTTATTTAATTTTTATTAATACAAAATATATTTTTAAGCTACACTCTTAACATGTTGATTGACGATGTCATTAAACAAACGGAAATAAAAACATCATTGTTATCATTGCTCATCACTCCTGAAACTATCCTCTTATGTTTCTACAGCGTCGAATCATCATAAAAATTGCAATACAAAGTTCAAATAAAACGTAAATAAAACTCAATAATGTTGAAGGTTTCTTTTTTCTTTATTATATTTATCCTCATATTATTATTTAAACAAGATCTTAAATTTAGTTTTTCTGAATAAATGTACTTAATCGTGTGCACACACCCCACCATACGCATACAAAGTGTGAAAACCAGAATTTACCATAAAAAACCACACACTTTCAATATGTTTAACTAATGGAGTGATTAAAGTAAATGAAAAAAAAGTAGATAATAAAAGTACCAAGAATGGCAAAATTTGTTTTGACTCCAAGTATGTAGTTATAGACATTTTAAAGGTTATTGCAACAAAAATCATCACAATTCCTCTGATGTCTACTTCTAGAAGGCTGTACAAAAATACACATACATAATTAAGATTTAGTGTTAATTCTTTTTTCTCTTCCTTTTTTTCAATAATTGTTTTACTGATTCTCACTGCTTTATTAAAATTGTTTTGCATATGAAATAAGAAAGAAAATCATTAAAAGTAATTTTTATTGCATTTAATAAAACTTGATTTTTATAGAGATATTATTAATTGAAATAAGAATTCTGTCTGATTGTGGTGTTGTAGAAGATTATTATACTTTTTCCTATAATATTAAATTCCTAGTTCACCAAACTTTTTTAAAGTTCTCAGATTTTTAATTTTCAATAAATTTTCGGAGAATATTTCATATAAATAAAGAATAAAAGTTCATGTTGTAAGTTTTATTGGAAGGAATTTTGTGTTATAAATATAAGAATATTCTCCCAGCAATTTTCACATTGCAATATTTCTGATAAATCAGCTATTTTATCACGACCCTTGTAGAAAAGAGAATGTTTGTCAAAAAACAAACGGCAAAATTGATAACTTTTGGAGAAATACAAAAAAAATTAAAAAAAAAAAATTAATTAAAAAAAAAATAAAAAAATCATACTTGGAAGTAATTAATTAGATGAAATAATTAATTACTTATTTCACTAGCATTAAATTATAAATAATGTCAATGGTTTTCTTAGCACTACTATTATTATTGGTAATGATAATTCATTTTAGTAAAAAGGTTTCATTGATAATTACTTAAAAGACAAAGTCGTTGTCTTTGACTTAGGATTAAATGGTTACAAAGCATTACCATTAGTAAACATCAATTTTTGTCGTTCTACACTAAATAAAGCTTACAAGAACTTTATTTAAAAATTACATTTTTGTCATTTTGTGAAATACATATGTGTTAGCATTCTCAGGAAAAATGAGACACTTAAGGAACAGTTTTTTTATTTTCATATAAGTAGTAAGAACTGTTGGTTGTTGCGTTAGGTGACTTAAGTTCTCTCTAACATAAACTGACAAAATATAAAAATTTTCATATATAGATCCACTTACAAAAGCTGAAGATTTCCTTATTTTATGTATAATTTTTTTCACTGGTTCTGCTAGCATAAAACTATTTTCCATTTAAACAATAATATGTTTTATTATAATTAGCAATCAAAAAGTTTCAATCAAACTGCATTACCACCAGTAATAACAATTATAAATAAAATAAAATTATTAGCATTAAATGGTAGTTGAATTTTTTTCACTGTAATTATTTCGAACAATACCAAAGAAACTCCAATGTGATGAAATAAATAAAGAAAATAATAGTTTTGTTTAAATTAAGTATTTTTCCATTTAATGCGTTTATTTAAGCTAATATTTTTATATATAAGCTAAAACATTATATTTTGTATATTTAGCTAGTCCAACAACAAGAAATAAATAGTAGTAAGCACGTTTACTACAAAGCAACCCTGCGGGAACCAAAAAAATAAAAATGTGTTTTTCTGTTTAATGGTATAATGGTATTCAAAATTTAACAACACGCACGGAACTTGTACATAGTACATTCGCCGACAAAGTTAAATAATTAAAAAAATTTCTATACTTTCACCACTTGCCTCTTCTCTACTCTATACCTTTCCTAAAGAATGTTGCAAGGTAACTAACTAAATAGGCATTATTGCTTGAGTGCTACTTACTTTATAAAAAAAAATGAAGCTCATAATATTTTGAAGTTGCAAAATTTGGCGCCAAAAAACTTTGAGTTATTAATATACATGAGGAAAGAAACATTTCGGGAATTTTACAAAATCAACAGAGTACAGCTACAGCAGCATTGTGCTTTATTTTTTACTCCCATATGGTTTTATAGGGTCTTAACAGTATTTTCTGCGAGATGCTGAACAGAAAACGTTTCTTTAAGCTTAAAAAATATTCAAGTAATTTTAAAAACACAATACAATCGTTTAACAATTTTACGACAAAAATTTTAAACACAAAGAAGGAATCTTAAAAATCTCTATTTCCGTTGTCCTTTTTTATTATTCTTTTATTTTGCCATTTAGGTAATAGGCAACACTTCAAAAACACTAAAAATGAATGTCAACCTTTGCTCTGAAACACAAGTACAAAGGCAGTTTATGCTTTATTATAATATACACTCACCTTTGCAGACGCACACACGTTTCTCAGAAAATGTTACTTTTTAATGTCAATACAAACAAAGAAAAAACCATTTCCGACAATATTGCTTTAAAAAGCATTCTGTATGACAAAAAACAACAACTTGTTTATTAAGGTCCTTGTTTTCCATATCGTTGTTCACCGCACAGTGAAGCTTTCCTCACTTCCCATACGAGCGACAAGTGGCACTTTAATTAGTATAGCATACAATCAAGACAAATTTAGACATTTCACAATTAAAACTCAGAACAATGGAAAAGTAAGAAAGTCGGTGGAGGGTGTGTGTGTGTGTGTGTGTGAATTCAGATGTTCCTCTATGCCTGGAGAATAAAAAAAAATTGCCAAGGCAATTTTCTTAAGTTTCTTAAAATTTAGTTACTTTTTTATTTACGAAAATGTAAGAAAGGCGAACACGAAGGCCATCTTAAATGAGCCTTATAATGAAAATATATTCCCCTTTGAAAAAATAATACTTTTGAATCATACTTTATTTCTTCAATACATTGAACTTGCTATAAGTATTTATACCTTAAGTCTAAAAAGTGGACTTAATACATTTTATAAAAAGTTAACTTTCCATTAATATTCCTTCTTTGTAGTCAAATGTTACAACGATTACTTTGGTTTCGCGCGCTAGCGGATTAAGTTGCGGTTAAAATTCACTTTGGACTTATTTCGCTTTAGGAATGATTATCTATTCATAATTTTGTGAAACATTAGGTCTAGAGCACACTTAAGGGAATGAACGCGTAATGCCTGGTACTCTGTTCATTATACCGATAAAAATGGGTGACTTCACATTTGTGCTTAAATTTTGTCTACAAAATAATTTATTTTCAAGAAACAAAAAGTATTTTATATATATTTGAACTAACCCAGAAAAAAGACATGCAAAAGAAGTAGGTTATTCATGGCTTCTACGTTAAAAGATTGGTTCAAGTTAGGGGAAAAACGCACGATTTTAACATTAGCTTGTCATTGGCGAGCATAGATTCACATAGCTTGGCATTAAAATGAATGCTTAAAACCAGTGAAAATTCGACGATTGGGATACGTTTTTTCCTTACTCTTTGTTTTTCATAATTTCTTTTTTCATAAACTTTTATGAGTTTTTCATGAGTTCAAAAGTTATAACTTTGTTAGAATAAACGAACTTATTAAAAATGTATTATAGAAAACAATTGCAAGGGGAGCAATGAAAATACTTAAGATTTTTGAACTACTAAATTTTTTGGAAAGTTCTAAAGCGACCTCCACACAAAATGTTATTCAAATTCATCGAGCAGTTCTTATGTAATGCAAGCGCAGACAGGTAAAAATTTAAAAAAAATAGGTGATTTGTATTCCATGTCGATTACTATCTACAGTGGAACATTTTTTCCTAATTCGCAGAATATCAAATACCCTTAGTTGCACGTTAAAAGTACTTTCGTTATATGTGATGTACGATACATTTTTATTTTGCTGAATATCTTGAAACGTAAAGTATCGAACGTGCTTTATTTCATCTTAAATAATACCCTGTGAATAACGTCTGTATTATTTTCGCAAAATTATTTATTTTCCAAAAGTTATTCTAGTCTAGAAAGAGTATGTGCGCTATGGAATATCCATATGAGAGTGAATTCTAAAGTAAATGTATTTGATGTATGTGTATGTGTATAAAGTAAATATGCATATATGATTGTCGTTATTTCAATTTTCAAACCGACTTATTTGCGAATTTAGTATTTTTCGTTTTTGTTTTAAATCCATTATGAGACTTTTTTCTCATTTTAATTTACTGAAGGAAGATCAATTTTACTTAATTTTCTTTCTTTTTTCCTATTCATTATTTCTTTTCTTTTGTTTTGTTTTTTTTTTTTTTTTGTTTTTTCTTTCTTTGTGTAAGTCTTAATAAAACTTTTCTATCAATTTTTGTTTTTGTTTTAAAGATGCATTTTCCTTTCTCCTTGCATTTAACGAGCACAAGATAGAACTTTATGAACTGTTTTATATAAATTTTTTTCTAAAATAAGAAATATCGTGGTGCAATTTGTTTGCAATTTGTCTGATAAATTGCATTGACCCAATCGGCAAATGAAAAAGCAAGACAAGGAAAGAAGAGTGGGTGTTGAGTACTTATAAACAATTTAAAGTATTACCATTTGCTTAAAAATTCGTCGCTTTAAATCTTTTAAATTTGTAATGGTTAACGGTAAAACTCCATACTTTATCAAGGACTGGACATCGAAAGAAGAAAATTATCTAAGCCGAAAAGTTCTTAAAAAGCAACATAATTAGTTACATAATAGAATAATGGTTTTAGAGCAAAAGATGAATTATAAAATTTAATAATTACGTTTGAACTTATTTTTTCAATTCCTTACTCTCTTGCTCGGCTCAGGAAACTTTATAAATAATATAATAATAATAATTTTTGTCAAAAAACAAAATATATATTTGAAATAAAAAATTTGAATTGCTTTAATAAATGTTTTTAAATTTTTTTCTTCATTTTTTGTTCCAATAAAAATTTTATGAATTTCTGTATTTATTTCTAATAATTGTCTGATAGTTCCATATTTTAATAAAAAAGTTACTGAAGTTTATAAGTTCAGTAACTGAACAAATTCTATTCTTAACCAACTTTAAAGAAGAAAGAGGTTTTTTTATGTTTGTGCCTACCTCAGTCATTTCCGAACCGATTTAAATTTTTTTCCTTTATTTGAAGGGTTTCGCTTACGGAAATGAAAACTGTTTATAATTTTAAAAATTAAAATGTGTATCCATTTAACAACATGTTTTTTACGTGTAAATGAATTAATAAGGGCAACATTTAACAAAAACTTTTATCACTTTAGCTCCCAATAGTAAAAATTAAAGCAAAGAAAAATCTAAGAAACAGAGGGTACACTCTTAGATGACGAAAATTAACCTTTAAAGGCCTACTTCTTGAACCGTTATAGACAAACGCTTTAAAATGGGACGTAATGTCGATAACTATGGCCATAATATATATACAAAGTAATAAATAAGAGGTTATCCGAATAGTTTATATATTTTTATGTATTATTCATGCTTTTGAGTAGACAAACGATTTAAACTTACACACAATGTATTCCTAAGTATGCTATACGGGTGATAATAAGCATAACATTTTAAAATCAAATTTTAAGATCAAACTTTTGAACCTCCGCTTTTTTGTCTGGTATTATAAATTAAAGAGTGAAACAATAGTTTATGTAAATTGATGTATATGGCCAGATTGTTAAATAGTTTTCTAAACAAACGCATCCATATAAAATTCAGTATTCTACGGCTCCGACGGTATTTGAAATGCTGGCGTTTATCGTCTTGCAAATATGTATCGTATATAACATAGGCGTATGCATCAATGACTGCCACATACACTGTTATATTGTTTTTTGTTCTTTTTTTATCACAAAGGTTTCTTAACTAACTTGTCTAGCGCTGCTACACAACGATTTTTTTTCTACTTAAAACACTCTGGAGGTGTCTTAATCATATCACCCACTACTGCGTTTTAATATTAAATACCTTTCAACAATTAAAACCATTCGTAAACTTAACAGTCGTAGCCTCAAAAGGTTTAATGTTTTCTGTGTCTATATCTTGAAGCTTTTTTGCTTTAATAAAAATTTGCTAGTTCGTAAACAATCTATCTAAAATGCTCTGTAATCTACATTATTCACAGTCCTTAAAACGTAAAGACAATCCGTGACATGACTTCCTCTTATTCGGCTTTCCAGGAAGGAAAAGAAATCTGTTGGTATTATACCAACATTTAGTGCTAGTTAACACGCTTCTTGTTTAGCCGAAAGTATGAAAACTAAGTTCACTAATAATATCAGAACTCAATAATCAATATTAAAAGATATTGCCTTTCATGCTTTCTACAACATAATGATCAATCCAGACAAAACGGGAACAGAACTTAGGTCTTGAAGAATTACAAAACTTAAAAGGAAACAATGTTAAATACGAGTAATTTCTAATTATTTAACAACAGTGACAAAACAATGCAAAACAAACTTTCATGACAGTACATACGGTCTTTCATAATTTCACACAAAATATATATACATGCGTATGTATCACTCGCAGAAAAAAAACCGACCCCATTTAATTCAGTTTTCATATTCTATAGAGAGATAATTACTACGTTTGCTAATTATGGCCACCTAAATTTTTATTTTTTATTCTAATACTTTGAACCATTGCACAGTGTTCGATTTTTAAATCTAGCTGGCCAAAACCCCAAAAATTAACTTTAAAAAAAAAAAAAATTCCATTCAGGTTTTAAAATAGACAATCTAGTTAAGATATTTCTTTATTCATTTTAGTTGAAATATTACATTGTAAGCTTGTAACGGTAACATGAAAGATGGGTAATGTATACTTAAGAAAAATAATTAATTTCGCTCGGAAATAAGTTGAAATTTTAACATGAATAAAAAATTTTCTATATTATATTTTAAAAAAATTCTTTTTTTAATGAAAATAAAATACCTTCGAAACTTAATGCTGCTATTTTGTATATATTTGAGTGAAGAAGAATTTTAGATATTGATAGATATATTAGGGAAGCTCTTAAAAAAAAGAGTTCAAAAGCAAAAATTCATAGATTAATACTTTTTTTGTTATCAGTTGGGGTCCAACTTTTAATTTTTTTTGTATACTTGGGATACTCGTTAAAAAGAAACCAAAAAAAAAAAAAAAATTTTGCCCGAATCTGCCTCTGCCGAACAAAGTTTTCAAAACAATGATACGCCATCCTTCGACGTGGAACAAAATTTAATAAAATTTTCTGCAAGTTATTTCTTAAGAGTTTATATTTTAAATAAGAAGCTTTATTTTGATCGTGGGCTTAGCGATCAGGTATAACCAATTATTCATCTCTAGAAATTAACCGTTATTTTGTAGATTTTTTTTTTCATTTAAATATTGTTTTTGTCAAAAAGAATGAATTAATTTTTTATTTTGATGTTCTGTTTTGTGTAAATTAAACTGCACTTTACCCTGTAACCAGTTTTTAATTAAAAATTATAAACAAAAACTTTTTAGTGGGTCTACTGATTATTTATCTTTTTTAATTGTGATGAATATTTCCCGGATGGAACTTTTCGACACATGGATACCCAGTGTCAAAAATGAACGTGTTGATCGTTTGGTGGACTTTATTTAGCAGCTCAGCAGCAAATATTCAATTTGATAAATTAAAATCTTTTAGTATGAATATGTGTAGCGAGTTTCAGAAATGATGGACAAAGGCTAAGAGAACAAAACCCCGATTCCTACATGATAATTACGATTGGCTAGCAGTTTTAATAGATTATTCTCATTTTACAATAAATACTACAAAAGAAGATCATAAGGTGGGCAGGCCAAAAAAGGAATTTGAAGATTGTAGCCAAAGAAGCAAAAGAAGAAAAGTAAAAGAATTGGCTGATTCAGTATGACCGAGCAAATGGTTATGGCGATTAAAACACACATGCATTTATCTGAAAAAACGCTGTTCAGCAGAATTGGTAAAAGAGTTAGCTCTATCTTCACTAGAAAGGAGAAAAGCCATAAAGAAATTAATGCCAAAAACTGAGATAACAAATGGTCTTCCAGTGGATGAAGCTTTGGCTTTGATTTTGGATTTAGATTTATCCTCAAACAAGCCAATTACCTGAAGAAGCACAAGAATCGAGGAATAAAGATAACAGACGCTATAGACTGCAGTTTACACAAAAAACTTCACGGGAAAAGAATAATGCGGATTTAATAAAAAGGTTATTAATATCTTCTGATCCTTACATTTGCAGCTTGAGGAAAACTCCCCCAGTTAAAAAACGAAATTTAGCGCCAGATGTATTAAAACTACTAAAAGTACCTAATATAATATACAAGAGCCTGATAGTGAAAATGATAGTGATATAGGTGCTAATACTTCATGATTTTGTATTTTTTCACAACCTTTTTTATTATTTTCTTTAATTTGAATTCCACAAGTTATGTTTTGTTGTTAATTAAACCTATTTAAAATTAAATGTAATTGCAAAAAAATATTTGTAAATTTTTAGACTTTTTCTTTATTTCTCATAATTGGGTAATTAAAAGTGGGCGTGCCGGTGGGCGTATTTGTCTAGTTTTTTGTCCAACTTTTCCTTAGTATGTAAGAAATCACTAAGCCAAAAATAACTTTTTTACGATTGTTAGTTCTTGAGTTATTAATTTTGGCCACCTTAAATTAAAAATCGAACACTGTGCATTGGCACAATTCAAAAAAATTTAATAAAATTAAAAAGCTCAAAAGTTTTCTTTAACACTGTTTTGTCAATCATATAAATGAGGAAAAGATAAACTAAGAAGATATATAAACTAAAATCTTTTGACTGCAAAGAAAAATCATGTTTGCGCATTATCCAACAATAGGAACAACAACAACAAAACGATAAAATACAGTTTTAAACCAAATAGAAGATTATATCCTACATTCAATTGCATCAAGGAAATAAAGCAATTTAAAGAAAAAAAACGCCTGGGTACTTAGTTTAAGAAAATTGTATTAGAGATGTAAAGAAAGAAAAAACTGAAAGATTATGAAACAAAGTAAAAAATAATAGTTAATTTTTTTGGAACACAAAGTAAATCTGTTAATTTATAACTTTTGAAGCAACGATAATCATCTTACTGAAAAAGAAAAATAGCGAACATCAAGAAAAATTTGTTAATTTATTGATCTTAAAGAAATTAAACTTTGGCAATTTTGTGCGACCACAAGAAAATGATTAGAAGTACAACCCATATACTAGACATACTTGACTCCTAAGCAGAACTTTTATTTTTGTTTAACTCGAAACAGCGGTGCATTTTTAGGATTTAGTCCCTTCAATACCTCTTCATTTCACGATCTAAACACTAACAAGTCGACAAAGTTTGAAATTTTCCAAAAAAATAACAAAGAATACTTAATTATCTGTCGCATACAGAGAAGTATAATGAATATATTTAGTGCGACTCGAAAACACTTTTTTATATCCTTTTATTTGAAATTTGGTCAATTTTAAAAACTACATTTATGATTCAACGTAACTAAGCCCTATTTAAACTTTATACAAAATTAGACTCACTAGATTGTTTTTTTTTAACGGGGGCTTCAGATAATGATTTAGATATGGTAAGGTTAGTCAAAAACATTCTGCAAGAAAACCCATAAACCCCGAGTGTCGTTTCTTTTTGCTTCTTTTTACTGAGTTATTCACAAAAAATATCAAAAATAGTAAGAGCTTGAGAGAAAACGCAATAAAATTAAAATATTGCGGTTACGTTAAGCGTGTTATATTGTTAAAAAAAAAACAAAAAAAAAAAAAAACAACCGCATCCGCAACCGTGAGGTTGTATTTTTAATCTAAAAAGTTCCTTGAAAGTTTGATATGTTTACCTCCTTTTTTGCTCTTAAAAATAATTTTCTTTTATATGTGCCTACAAAAAAACAGAAAGTACATCATATTTTATATTTTTGTAATCATAACCAGTTTCTTAAAGGGAAAGAAGAAAGTAAGAAGAATGTCTGTTATTTTTATTAAGTTTTTATTTGTCTTTATTTATTTTTCAGCCCACAAATGGTGTTTAATTTTTCAAAAGAGCTGTTTTATTTTTATCTCTTAAAATTTATTTTATTTATAATCTTATCTCTTTTTTAAAATATTTTAAAGCCCTTACAAGGGCTTTTATTAACAAGTGTCGGTAAGTAAATAGTAATGAAATTTTTTTATTTTTAGTTAATACTTATCAGCTTTTATTCCATTTTGCTAATGTTCCACCACCTAAACAAATCCTTTTCAATTTTTTAATAAAAAATTAATTCACTTTCTATTTTCAGCAAAATTTATTATTCTGGACCCAGTTCTGTCAATTTTCTAACACCCAAATAAATAATTTCCAAATAAATGACTGTAGAAGAAAAAAACAAATTGTATTTACATATGAAAAACTGGCTGTAGTGGGTCGACAGTGGGCATTAGAAATTCGTAGTCTGAAAAAGAGAAAAAGATTAAAAAAATAACATTTACTTTGATAATCAAAGCAAATATTGACGAAAATTGTTACAAAATTAACAAACACTCTCAAATTGCTACAATTTTATAAAAAGAGACAAAATATATGTAGAACTAATCTCTTAATGTGTCTTTTTTTCTAACTTTGTTCCCAGAAGATAAATACACACACACACTCATATTTTCATGTTTTTATTTTAACACATTTCACATATTTAGAAGTTGACCAATAATCTTAAGAATTTACCTTGATTTTATTCTAGTACTCAATTTTGACTCCATGGTAATTCTTTGGAAAAAATCTTGTGTTTTTTCGTTTGCTACAATTTAATGTGTCTGTTCTGTATCTGTTCCAACCAAAGTACCAACAGCAGTGTCACAAAATAGGGCATCATAATGATGATGACAAAAAAAGTTCTGACTTTTTGCTTGTATTCTATACATATATCGTATGTATACGCCGCGATACAAATAAATGAGACCAATATCCTTAACTGATGGCTGATGAAAAATACAGGTAATTATAATTGCACTACCAACCTGAAAATGTAAATCAGCTGGTCCTATGATGACAGCCTTGGCATCAGGTAATACTTCTGCAAAAGGAATTAAAATAAAACCATCGTTAAGGAAATATTGTTGAATTAATATTGCCAAGAAAATTTTTTTATAAACTTATAGAACACAAATTTTTGAAATTTATTTTTAAGCGAGTTGTAGAGAATCCCAAAAATTTAAGAAAAAAATACCCAGATCGAAATGTGAAAATTTTTTCCAAAGCTATAGAAATTAAATAAAATTACTGATGGTCTTTTTACTGTATGAAACCACCTGATCAAAAATGATCTCCATGAATTTTATTTCCATTTTAATCCTAACATCGTGACTTTTTTTCTGATCTCAGCTTAAGCTTTCCCTTGGTTAGAATTTGCAAAAGTAACTAAATAAGATTTGAAATCTGGCCTCTTAAAAGTGGTTCGGCTTTTAAAGGACGCGTTGCAAAATGTGTCTTCTTTGTTTAGAAGCTTAAAAAATTGTATTGGTGCATAATGAATTACCTTTATCGAAAAATTACGAGTCTTGGAATTGTAATTTTTTTAATTTAATTACATTTTTAAAATAAAAATTAAAACAAGAAAAAATGGAAAATTTTTCTTAATTTTTTAATTAAGTATATAATTAAATCAATCAATTATTTCATTTATTTCCATTCTGAAGGCAATTAAGGCCTTTAAAAGGTATAAAAACATTTTCCTGTGCTCTGAGTCAATAAAATTCATTTTAGAAAATGTAATTAAATTTAAGTTTTTAAATGATGCAAATTTTTAGCTTTAAAAAAATATTACATAGTTCTTATCAATCCTCGTCATTACAAACAATATGTGTATCTAACTAAGTTATTTTAAAGGTCTCGTGATTATTTCATTGTTATGAATTATGTACAATATTTTCCTAATTATAAGTTGATTTTTAAAAAGCCTAATGGCTAACCAAAAGCAGTCGTTTTAAATTTAATAAATTAATGCCATGGTAACTTCAAAATAAATAATTAAATTAAAATTTGAGCTTATAAAAATCAGCCTTAAGTGTTCATTTATGCAGCTGTTTAGAATTTACGTCAAAGTTAAATCAAATGAGTTTTAATTAATCGAATGGTTTTTAAGGTAATTAAATGTGAGTATTAATTAAGTATTAAGTTTTATTAACAAGATTTTTAGCAATTCAAAGAAAATTTAAAATAATAATAAACGTTTTAGAATCATTGCTTCTGTGCAATTTTATCGTATCTCAACAAACATTATTTTAAAACAATATGCCTAATGAAAACAAGTTAAAATTTGTATGTAAAATAACAACTATACCGTATTTTTAGGTTTGTAATTAATTTTGGTGTGAACATATTGAAAATTTAGATTGTGAATTAAATTTAATGTTACTCAAGGATTAAAACTACAGTTGACTCCTACTTTATTGAGTCAACTGTAGTTTCATATACATTTATATAAGAGCTTCCTACAATAAACATTACACCTATTATTTCCTTAGTATTTTAGAGAGTATTCGTAATAGCTTTTATTTTTAATGCAACGTATCAAATTTTCTTTGGATTGGGATCTTTGAAAAATAACACAAATTAAGGTGACGAACACAAGATTGAAACGCAAATATTCACAAAAACAAAAATGTTATAAGAACAAAGAAATTTGAATTTCTACGAAAGTCTTAATTTACAATATATTCAAAAAGAAGAAGTTCTTTATTATGCTATGCTGAGTCATATATGTACATAACCATTTAAATACCCTTCACAAAAAGAAAATTTCTTAACATTTAATAAATTTTGAATTTTTAGCTAAATGTTTCTTTACGTTCTTTTGATATTTTACGGATTTTCTATTCAAGACGGTGTACCTTTGGACACTTAGGTGTTCATTTTTTTGGTTTCAAGTTATCTTGACCATGCAGTGTTATTAACGGGTCCCTATTTCTGTTCTAAAAGATCTGCGGGCGGCCAGAGGAATTATAATCCCCGAATGTGGTGTACATTGAGAAGAATATTTCCCAGTCTGCTTATAAACAGCCCACCTATTCAAGCTACCAATTTTAATATATATTTTTTTTTTATATAATTTTTAGTGTCTGCTATTTTAGTCTATTGCCACTTTTTGAGATAAAAAAAATACAAACCTGGCCTTCGTATATATCGATGTAACAGAAGAAAAATTAACAGTAGGAAGTTTAATTTAATATGGGAATTGCCAGGGGGCCTACTGTGCGGTTTGGTGTGTAGTGGAAGCCTGGTGTGATCCATCGCTTTTTCAAATAGTCTATTATATATTTTGATGCAAAATTTAAATTTACAAACTTAAAATGCAAACTCCACCTGTGTGTCTGCTTCGCTGCCTCTATTTCAGATTAGTTGCCCGCCAAATTTATTTCATTAGCCGCCTCTTTGGCTACAGTAATCGTGCGTTAGGGCTTTTTCACTGCCATCTGCCCACTGAAGGTTATTTGAGGTCCATTGACTCATCTTAAAGTCGTTTTTTTTATATCAAAGCCAAAGAAAGAATGAAAACCTAAAGAAAGTAAACTAAAGATTGCATTTTTAAGAGGAACAATAATTTTCCTTTCCACGTTTAATTAAAGTCCCTTCCTTTTATCACCTATCAGTCGCCTTCTTTTTATAATTATCAAATTAAGAGGAAGCACCGCATACTCAAAATATGAACTCATTAATTCTCCACTCCAGGCAACTATAAGCCTACAAAACTTCCATTGGGCGTATTCTAAGCTCCATTGCAAACATGTGTGCTTCCTTGCATAAGGTCAGTACTAATGCTTCGCGAAAGGCCACTCAGAAGAATCACAATAAATTAAAATGCTTCAGGAGTTGAAAAAAAGAAGTGTTGTAATTTTTTCTTACCACAAGAGAAGAGGTCGAAGAAGTTGACCGCATGTTTTAAGCAACAAAATTAAAAATTTAAAATTTGTGCATTACAATTTTATTAAAAGAGTTTTTATAACTTAAGTTTTTCTAACTAAGCTCTCTAAATCAGTTTGCCTATCTATTTATTTTTTAATTTCATGTATATTTTATGCACAAATTAACAAAATATGAGGCCAGATAAAATATTCAAAATTTTTTGTCATTTTAACACATTAATAATGTATACAAAATCATAAACTATATTTTTTTATGCAGTTTTATTATTTTTTTTTAAACTCTTGAGCATGTGTGTGCGTTAATTAAACCACATTTTAAATTTAATGTAGTCATGCCAGCTTTAATCCACAATTGTTTTTAAACATCATTTATTTACCAGCAATTTGTGCATAAAATGCAACTAAATGTAACTCTACTAAAATTCTTGCAAAACTTTATTTTTAATGATTTTTTTCCCTCTCTTTTTTCAAAGAAAGACATAAAAATAACAAAGTTTAATAAAACTTACTTGACATTTACCTTTGGCACGCAAATGAGGTGTAAATTTAATAGTAAAAATGCTGAGCACTGAACTATAACAAAGAATTACATGCCAAAATGACTTGGCGTGGGTAGTTGTTTTAGGTAAAATTAAATAAGCTTGGGATTTTTTTTCAAAGTAAAAAAAAAAACAAAATCATTAAAACAATGTTGCATTTAGTAAAGAAGAAAACTTTTAGTTTTGCTAAATGCTTTAAGCTGAAATTTATTAGAAACGCCTGCAAATCCACCAGTTAAGCCATCAAGACAGTTGTTTTAGATCCCAATTGTTCTCTAGCCAGTTTTCTGCACATTTTTAGTATTTTTTATCACCTTTTCTCCTAACTCTTTCTTTTTTAATTCAGAGCCTATTGAGCTCTGCAGAATAAATTTTGTTGTCGCGTTTCAGTCGCATGTTAGGCAGTAAGCTAAATTTTTCCAAATAGTATCTCAACGTACAAAATACAATCTCTCGGAGAGACAAACGTCGATCCCTGCTGTAAAAAATCGCCGTTAAATATTGTTGAAGTGAAAGTACTGACTCTAGATATTTCAGTTTATAGCGGTGATTAAACCAAAAGCATTTCTTGATGAATTTCAGATATTTGTTTTGTAGAGGCAGGTATTTTCAGTTTTCAAAAATAATAATTCTGAGACCCTCAATCCCCATGTCCTTCCAAAGAAGTTCTTTGTAACATGTAGTCAATTATCTTAACAAAACTTTTAGACTTTAACTGAGTCACAGAAATTGAAATTAACTAAATGTTTTTATCTTGAAAACTGCCGTTTGCGTTTCATAAACAAATTTTATTAAGTTTTATAATCGATTGCAATGAGATGGGTTATTTAGTACTGCTGCCCATGGAGGACTGTACTAATGGCTCACATTGGTAATAGAAACATTTATGGCGACAGTAAAAAACTTAAGCTTCAGAAAATTCATTTAGGAATTATTTTATCATTTTTTTTAAACTTGAATTTATTTTTAATTTTATTAGTATTCGAAAGTTGGGCCCTTATTTCCTAAATATAAATGAAGTTTGTGAATTTTTTATTTTTATACCCAAGTCTTTTGATTGCATTTCAAATTTAATTTTGTTCTTCTATTTTTTGTCTTATGTTTCTTACTCTTTGGCTCTGGTTAAATTTGTAATTAAGATCTCCTTTCTGCTGAATCTTTAAAAGAGCATGTCGTGTTGCCACAATATTTTTTTTTTATTCAGGCGAAACTCGATTTATGCAGTGTTCCATGTGCGTTTCACAAGTGCAGCCATCGGGCCAAAAATAAGATGTGAATCCGCCACTACTCGAACTCTTAAAGTTCTGTTTTACTAAACAGGCCCTCTTTAAACAACTATGTTTCAATTGCCATACTCCACCATAAACGAATATCAACTCACCTACGGCGGCTAAACAATAAATTTTTTCCTTATTTTTGAAATGCTAGGTGTTTATTTTATTCACCTTTTAAACAACTCATAGTCGCAATCGCTACACTACTTAGCAACAAATTTTTATTTTCAAGTGAGAGTTATAATAGGATTTGAATACTGGACTCATTTATGGTAACTCATGTATGGTAACTTGTTTCCTGTCTTGCTTAAATTCTCCTCCAGTTCCCGTAATTTGAAGCATTATTGGATTTTACAATTTGCAATTCGTTTGATCAGTTCTCAAATGGCTTCCCTTAAATTGTTTTTTTTTTTAATTAATAATGTTTTTTAATTAATAAATAAAACCATTGGGTTGTTTTCAATTCTCTAGAAATTAAAATAACAATTTTACGAAATTATTATTGAATTTTTGTGAGCTATAGCAGCAAAACGAGTTTTATATTACGTTGTGTACTTAGTAAAAATAAAATTTTGAATTAAGCGTTTTTGCTCAATATTTTTTTTATCAATAATATCTATTATTATTTTTAAGAAATTTAATAAAAAATAATACATTTTAAAACGCAGCTTTTGGAATTTATTACTTAATTAAATGCAGTTATGATTTATTTCAAGAATAATAGCGTGTGTGCATGTGTATTTGTATTCATGCTTATATGCTCTCAATGGTGAGCTTACGCTTGAGTGTTTTTTTATACTCGATGTAATTAAAATCAGCCTTGCAAATAATAAATTATGCTGAGCATTTTTTAACTTATTATGTAAAATGTATAATAAAATGAAGTTGTAGAGAAATTATTTTTAAAACATTAACATTTTTATAGAAGGATATTTAAAATGTGTGGCCACATACGTGGAAGTAACATTTTAATAACAAAAAAAAAAATTTTAAATCCAAATTTTTTGAATTTTCGTTACATACGCTATATCCTTTAACAGAACTGTCCAACAGTCTCATTTTTTGTTCTTACCAATGATTTAAACTTTGGGGAAAAAAACATCAACAACAGCAAATGTATTCCCCTTTAAAATTTTTTTTTTTGGCGTTTGTACTTATTTTCTCAGAAAAGTTGACAGTTTAATTTTGTAATTAAGTAAATAACAGCTTATTTTATTGTATTTAATTAACTTTTTACAATGGAAATTTATGTATTTGCATTTATGTGAGCGACTTCTTTTTTTTCATTATTGCAGGGTTTAGTTATTTTCTTTGTTGTGTTTTTTTTTTAAGTTCTTTCTTCAGATTTCGCAGTACAAATAAAAGAGATTAATTTTGCAATTTATTGGTTTAATTTTTTCAGAGAGGTAAAACGAAGTATATTTTAAGAAATTATTGACATTGGTTCATTGTATTAAATATTTTTTTTCGTTGTTTGTTAAGATATGGAACATTTGAATATTCGCTTCTCGAACATGAGCATATTCTCTTGGCTTAATATTTAATTATCGTTTAAATTGTTGCCTTAAGGAAACAACATAAAAGAAGCGCAAAAATCTTCTCTCGCTTAAGAATAAATGTGCAAAGTAAAGGCTCTTCCAGCCATTAGTCTGACGTGTATCGAATGTATGAGTATTTTATATGATGACTCCGTTTGAAGCTGTTTATGCAAAATAAATATATCTGTCAAGTTCAAGTTTGACTCACATAGAAAGGGTCACGTATGGGTCACCCTTTAATTTTTATATCGTTAAATTTCTACAATATCCGACTACATAATTATATATAATATTCTGAAATCTTATGCTTGATGAAGATAATAAACCAATATCTATCTGCCCGTCCATGTTCGTGGTGAGACAATTTAAATATGCCAATCAATTAGATATGGTATCGAAAATTTCGCTATTAAAAATCAGCAAGATCTTCGAGGCAGTGGCCAGAACAACACGCCTGTCTAATTTTTTCTATATCTTTTTGCTTTATATTGTTTAAACAGGAAAACCTAATGGTAGAAAGAATTTTGTACGTGTAAAAATTATATCTGGATGCCGTTTGAATTTCGTTTTTTTTTTTTAATTTTCAGAATTTATTGCTCACAATTTAATTTAATACTGTATTTTTTCTACTTCTTGCTATACCGTGCACAATTTTACTGACACATGTTACAATTACAATAATTTTTTTGAATAACACGTCACTGTCGGAACACTCTTTAATTTTTATTGTTTTTATAGCGGCTTAACATTTTCTTTGAAAATTGTAAAACTGTCTCTATTACGGATTCAAAGATAAAGGGCTGTAACAGACGTACAGACATTGTAACGAAAACAGTAGCATATTGTCCCTGCTGAAAAATACAAGAATTTGTCACAAATATAAAAGTTTTTAATTACGATCAGTTTACTTATTAATTTACAAAAATGTTTCGTTTTTATATTTAGAAATAAAAACTATATTCCATTGAAATTAATTTGAAACGCTGCGCATTTATTGTACAAGCTCTACTCGCGTAAATATCTCATGCACTTTAACAAATTTTTATTTTGTTTTTTTTTTTTGTGATGGTACAAGTTATTCAATTAAAAAAAGACTGCATGAATGAACATGTACATATGCATACATTCATATTTTTTTCTGTGAAGGATTTAAAATAATTTAAATTCGTAACTAGACATCGTATATGTTTGTATGTGCTTGTTGGTGTCACGATACAATTACAATAATATTTAACCACTTAAGTTATCTTATTCAGTTAATTTTTTTTTTTTTTTTTGGCTTACGAGAGCTGTTGCCTATATGAGAGCATATTGCTTGGTTTCTCGCATGAAATTTTATGCATAAAGTGAATTTTTTCTTGCATTTTTTGTTAGTTGATCATTTTATATGCAGTTTTTTATTTTTAATTCAACAAATTGGCTTAAGTGTGTTTTAAGTGTTAAAAACAGCTAAAATATTTAAAGCAATGTAGCGAAAATTATCGAAACGGTATAGTTGAATAAGTGTATTAATCGACAGTAATGAGGGTTAAGTATTTTGAGAATTTATTTAAAAAATTCTAAAAATATCTTAAAGTTTTATGAAACTAGTAAAGTAAAAGAATATTTCTGAATTGTGCCACATGTTTCCACAAATTAATTATAAATTTTTTCTTTAATTTTAACAAATTTTTTTGTCGATTTTTGTTTTTCTATTTTTTTTTTAATTTTAAATGTTGTAATTTTTAGTGATAAAAAACGGCATTTGGTGATTTCAATTAGTTTTCGGTTAAAATGTGTCAGTATAATTTCTAACCTGATCGAGTTTTCGCCCCAGTTTTTTAAATAAAATTTGTTCTCCTCAGTGTATCTGCACCTAGGGTGCCCCTAGAGAAATAAAAAAGATTTCTTTCCAGTAGTTGCTTAAGCAACAGTGAAGCACCTGGAAATCGTAGACGATTTGAATGCGCACAGCGGTTTACCATTAAAGTTTTCGATAGCAGTTATTTTTGATAAAATTGCTTTGGTGAAGCTGTATATCTCATATTGAATAATTCGAATATTTTTAAGGGCATCAAGCAAGAAATGGTGAATGCAGCTTATGTATTTGAAGAAGGAAAGAAATGAAAAAGATTTATCGGACGATGTACGAGCCGTTCGACACAGACAGCGGAAAGAAAGTCGACTTCAATAATATCGAGGATAAGAAAATAAATATAATTTGTAGGTTAGCGATGTTATTACCAGCCAAGATCGTGCTCATACAGTATTTGTTCGTAGTCTCAAAGATGATATAAGAATGACATTAACATCGATCAGAATTACATAAAAAATTCATTAAAAAAATATTAAGGCCATTGTAGCACACCTGAATCAGCAGCAATTACTGCATGGTTCAGATTGCCTAAAGATTTCATACAGAGGACTGTAATCATCAATTTTGAATTTTTACTTAGGTTTATGAAACATCTCACATTTGATAAAAAAAAGTTACATTTACGATGTTGCTGAAGAGTTTAATCTTCGGACAAAATGTAAGAACTGAAAAAATAATCGAGGTCGGTCATACATATCACTTTTTTAAGGATATCCTTTGCAGAGATATACCGGTAAGACAAATTTTATAAAAATATTATTAGAGCCTCCTTAAGAAGGTGAGATGGAGGTAGTTATTTTGAAAAAAAATTTAAGAGGAATTTGTTATGGGGAAAAGTTTTACATTTTGCACCTCCAGAGGTGACTCCGGCATATTTGTGACATTTTTTGTGGATGTTTACCATTTTATTTGCCCCGTTTTTTGCCTCAAGAATTTGTATATTAAATTTCACAAAATTGGGGTTTCTGGCAAAAGAAATTCTACGGTTAAAAGTACTGATTTCAAGAAACGTTATTTTCTTGTGGATCTCTCGTTGTATAGCTTAAGAAAATAATAAAAAAATGTTCAATAACTAAAAGAAAAATTTCTGTTATATTACGAAATGCGTGCTTTTTTTAAAGTTTTTTACTTTAACTTTGGAAAGTAATTAATTTTGCTTAGAAAATCTAAAATAATTTTACTGCAATAAAATTTGTCTTTAACTTCTACGAAAAATTTGGCTTCACTAAAAATTTTGAAAATTAATAAAAATTTTATTATATTTTTTTACTAAAAATTTTTTCACTCTGTAACAACATTCAGAAAAATTGGATTATTTTACGTTGTCGTTTTCCTTAAAGGTTTATTTTTTTTTAATTAAGAAAACAACTTTTTATTCCTCCATTTAGCCTTTTGAATGATTTAATTATTTCATGTTTGCGTGCGTGATTCCTTTGAATTGGAGACAAAGTTTGCTGATTATGTAGTCAACTAATTTTCGCTATAGTCTCAATTATGAAATTAATGTCAATTGCTCTCTTAAAGAAACAAATTATAAAAACAAACTTTGCCTGGATTCAAAAAGTTTTATTTCAAATTTTTTTTTCTAGTGTATTTGACATAGATACTTGGTTTAAAAATAATTTTTTTATTTAAATTATATATTTATTAACAATTAAGAACAAAAAATATTAAAAAAATGTTTTTCATTTACGTTTGCTGATGACAAGGTCGAAACAAACAATTGCCATTATAAGTAATAGGAGAGAAAAAATATTTTCAGAGAATTTCAAACTAAAGTACAGAACTCGTTCACATCAACGTTGTTTGGTTAAAGTAGAGTACAATTAATACTGAATCCAGAGCTCCATAAAGGAAACTGGAAGCTATTCATGAGGCAGCTTCTATGCTGTAATCAATGGTTATGGGTATAAAGCTAAATCTACACAATGGCAAGGAATAGAAATACATACAAAGTGGACAAGAGAGAGAACCTCATGGGGAGTAATTTATAATTGTAAATTAGAATTACCCTTTTTTAATCTTTGAAGAGTTAGTACAGAAATGGAAAAACCATGAGCTGTTAATCGTATATGTATGGATCACTTTGATGACGGCAGTAAACTAACCCCAGTGTTAGGCAGAGCTGATCCGGTAGGTTTGGATCCTTACAATTTTATTAATTCTTGCAAAAAAAAAAAAAAAAATAAAACAAACTGCAAAGCAGACAAACTTAAATCTGTGTCAGAGTCTTAGTAAAAAATTCTAGAATTTTTTATGCACGGCTTTTATACTTGAGGGCATTCCATAATTTCTTGCGATTGTATTATGAAACTGTGTAACATAATTTGATACATAGAAAACCCACTTAACGCACATAAAAACTTATATTTAAAAAAGGCAGGTTCTGTGAAACTTTCATGTGTCTGTCTTAAATTTTTTAACCAGTTGGCCATATACATCAAGTAACATCAAATGTTGTAACACCCTTTAATTTAAAATTTTAAATATTTATAGTTCTTATTATACCAGGTTTTGAAGATTCTGTCTAATTTTTAAGTGTTTCTATATAACAGTCTAAAAGATAGGACCATTTAGGTCAAGTTACATCAATTATGGGAATCCTCTTTAATTCTTAAATTGAAATTACTTACTTGTTCTTGTAGTGGTCTTAGTAATATAACTGCCGAGTAAATTTCACCAGTCTGTTTATAATGGTTCAAAAGTTCGGCCACATACAATAAATTGCTTCAACTATTGGGACACCCCTTAACTTCCAAGTCCAAGTTTTATACTTATTGTAATAGCTGATTTAGCAATACAGGTTTGTTGTAAGTTTTAAGCATCTGTCTAGAACCGTTTAAAGGTGTGCCCATATTCATCAAATTAATGGGGCACTCTTTAATTTATAATTTTAAGTATTAAAACCTGTTATTTTAACGGTTATAGAAATCGATATTCTGTACAATTTTCAAGCCGTTGCCTACAACCGTTCAAAAGATAGGCTCATAAAGGTCAATTAACGTCACCTTTAGGGTCACTCTTTAATTTTGAGATTAATTTTTGTATTATTTTTGCATTGGGAGCATTAGCAATACGCAGATTTTTCTTGATTTTAAAGTAGTGCCCTTTTCGGTTCGTAATACAATTAAAAAACATGAATGTATGGGGAAACCCTTTATGTTTTAAGATTAAGAACTGTTTTTAAAACGGGACCAATCGGTAAATATCACCTTTCAAATAAAAAGAAAAAAAAAAAAGAAAAATCGATTCAGAAACGACTACAAAAATAAAATTGGACATAATTTTGTTGTTGCAGGGCACCACATTGATGTTAAAAATAGCTGACAAAACATAAGGAAGCCAAGTTCAAGTTATCATTCTATCGTCATTTGCTTATTAAAAGTAAGTTGTAAAAGTTGGTTTCTCTCTACTACATACGCATCAGTACCTTATATTTTATTTCTTGGTTTTAAAATTTAATAAAATTAACAATTTTTTACTTTTTCGAATTCAATAATTTGGATTTCTAAAATTATTTTAAAATTTTGAAAATAACGTTAACCACCTGGAAATTAATACGCCTTATGTAAAACCTTAAGAATAAACTTCGTTTCATTATTTTATCATTTAAGGTTTAAGGCCTTTGAGGTTGGCCAATTATTTATATCTTTTTACGAATTTTGAATTTTTTTTCTTAATTTTGAAGATATATAAATGTTTTATAACATTTCAATTAAAGGCCATTAGAAAAAGAATATTTTTCAAATCAATCGCAGAAAAACTCTTGAAAACGACCGCAAGCGATATTAAAAGGCAATTATTTTGGTATTTTTTTTTAAGTTCATTTAAGCTTTTAATCTTCTAAAGGCATGTTTCATTTAAAATAAAAACTAAGTGAAATGAATAGCTAATTTAGCTATTTATTTACTTTAACTATTATTTTATCATTGTAACAGCGTTTTCAGTAACAAGGCGATAACAGCGATGCCGAAGAATTTCCTTTAATACAAATAATATTCGAAAATTAAAATAATAATAACTAAATTATTAATTATAAGATAACGTACTTTTCTATAACTCTACTCCCTGTTCATACGTATTTAGGTAAATTTTTGATTTAGTGAAAATTTAAATCAAACAAAGCAGGGAACACGCGAGAGAATATTTTAAAGCTGGTGATTTATTTTAAGTCTTCTTTTTTTTAAGAGAAATAGCACATTCGGCAATAAAGCCTATTTAATTAGTGTGTAACCGTGCTACATTTTTTAGGAAAGAGATAGAGGAGAGAAAAGAACAGGTGGTGAAAGTATAGCCATTTTATTAGCTGTTTTACTTTACCGGCAAAAGTGCTGAGGCTGCCTGCTGTATTGTTTAAATCTGAGTTTGTATATATATCATTAAACAGAAAAGAACATATTTAATTTTTTTGCTTGCTACAGGGGCTGATCCCTGGCAAACCTGTTTCATTATGTTTAAGTGATATTTTATTTTTTTTGTATAGAAAAAATAGGTTGGAAAGCATTTCTAAATTTTTTTTATATTAAACACACGTCTTTGTATCTTGAAAAAAGTGCGAAGTATAATAACGAGCTAAGAGTTATTTATTTAACCGTTTACCTCTATAGACGTGTGCAAATACCCTTTTATTTTCATTGTTTTACAAATCTATATTTTTATAAAAGAGAACTACCTGATTCGAAAGACAAAAGTATCTTCATCATTTTGTCATGTTTTATACACCTCAATTAACTTCATTCAATTATTCATCAGAATATAAAAATTTACATTTTTAAGATATAGAAGCACAAATACAATGAATTACAATAACAAAAGAAGCAACAGGAAATACTTACCGATAACATTGACTTGAAGTGCCATTGAAATTTTTCGTTCTATATTTACTTGACACTCATAAATACCGCTGTCACGTGCTTGCAGAGATTTCACATGTAACGTCCATTCACGAGAATATTTTGATTCTGTTACCTACAGAGATAATCGTACAAAGAAGATGTTAAAGTTAAATATATATAAGGGCAATCTTGAAAATAACAACAGAAAACAACAAATAACGAAGCTTGTTTGCAAAAAAAAAAAAAAAAATATAAAAAAAATAATATAAATTGAAATATACCGCGAAAGCCACAAGCAAAGCACAAATGAGCAAAATGAATCAGAGGACGATGTTTTCACAATATTTTTTTTATCAGTTTACTTTTCTGCTTATTAATAGCACGAAATTTATCATTTAAAAATGCACTTAAAACAACATTTTTTGGCTATTTGCTTTGTAAATAAGAAAACAAATAACAAATAATTATTAAGCTTATGATAGAACGAACCCGAAAGTAGTAATAGCACTTCATAACCAAAAAATATTTTCCGATTTTCAGCAGAGAAGTTTTGAAGGTTTAATTGTGGGTCATTTATGGGTTCGTCCAAGAACCAGTTCAAGGGAAAATGGCGCTAGTAAATAATGTACGATGATGAAGAGCTTAAAACTGTATGCATATCATTGCCTAAAATTTCATAGCTTAAAGCTTTGTTAACTAGGCCAACTAATTCACGATGGCATAGAGAATAAAATCTAAATAAGGCAACAAGGCTCTGTAAAGAAAGGAAACTGTAAAGAACCGTCGTTCCTAATGTAATCTTATCTAGATAGATAAAACCAGTAGATAACGTTTCTTTATAAAAAGTAGCTCTGTAATAGAAGAGATCACGGACGAGCTAGTGAACTAAATTATGGGACAATGGAGTTAGTTAAAAATAGGTTAGGTTACAGAGGTCACCAGTCTATCCAGATGACAAAGACGCCTCACTTAAGTGCCACATCAAATAAATTGCCGTATTGGATCTTCTTATACTGCAGTTCGAAAAATTTGCAAGGATCTACAAAGCTGGGCTGCACAAAAAAAAATCACCCGCCTTAAAGAAGTTGTCGACAGTTACATGTTTCACAATCCTCCTTGTGATAGCAAAATTTTCAGACGACTTTGAAAAGAGTTTTATTCCATCTGAATATGTCTTTCTACGTCAAGACAGTCTCTAATAGTCAAGCGGATTTCAATGGATTCTCACCAAGCTTGCAGTTCTCTTGCAATGAAATAGTGACCATAGGGTTTTTGACATCGAGTAAGTGAAACGGTTCTGCATGGTTTTCAGCACGGTTCCTGGTGAAACTTGCTTGAAGGGACCTTTACCAGTAGATTAATCTGTATTAGATACGATTCTAAAAAATTCACCAGAGCAAGTTTGCTGTTCTTCTGATGGCAGAAATCCCAGCCTGCACATTACCCACTACTGAAATCTTGATTTAAGAATGCCCCACTACATACCACTGCTTATACGTTCGATTCATGCGTGCAAACGTTAGAGACCTCATTAAGCTGGTCGGAACTTAACCACGTTGAATAACCCGGCCTTCTCACGTCTAAAGCTCCATCTGTAGGGTAGATGTTAGAGAAGTAATCAGCGTTATGTAAAAGTTTTGATACACATCCCAAAATATTCTCATAGTGAAAGCCATAAGGCATCCACTAGGGGTAGAACATAAATGTCATGAGATAGACTGGAAGTTAGTGCATCGTCCTAGAAGACATCTTTAATGGAGCTACTCATAAGTTTACCAATCAATCCTACCGAGTTCTGGAGGATTACAAGGTCTTAATTACAACGTGGCTCAGAAACTACAAAGACAACCTTGCATCTCGATTTAAACCGGACTAACAATGCTGATTAAAGCAAATAACATTTTCTACAGGATGTGAGGATGGGGTGGAAATGACGAATTTCTATAGAAGTAAGTGACGTTAAATTTTTATAGAAAAAACTGTGTTGGACTGTATAGAAAACCTTTTTTTTAATGAGGTGTATAACTATTTATTCGTTACTTAATCATACAATGATTCGAATAAATTAGCTTAAATTCTACATAATTTAAATTAGTCTCATTATAATCTTTTATTTAATTATTTTACATTACATTTTGCAAATGATAATTAAATAAAGCAGTCTTCAATACAAGTTTTAAGGGCGAAAGTGTTCTGATTATTACCGCAAAGGAAATATAAAAACCTACAAGCTAATGAATTAAAATATAAAAATGTATCCATCAAAAACAAGGTACTAAACTGAATTGACATAAAACTATATGACGAACATTTGTGATATAAAGAACCATTCATCATGAACAATTAATAAAACTCGATAAAATAAATTAAGCGAAAAGAGCAGATGCCAATAAAATAAATTTCATTGCAGGTTATTAAGTCATATATTCATTAAAACAGACACATCATATTAGTTCCACACTTTTGAAATAATACATCAATGCATAAATTATAGGCAACATATCCATTATCATCATCAACATTCTGTAGCTCATCAAAATACCTGTAGTTAAGCAAGAGTATCAGTTTGGTGTATTGGTTTATTTATGCATGTTTAATTTTTTATGCCTTATGATTTTAATTGTTTGCCTGTATGCACGAATATGTGTTTGTGTGTTTTTATTTATCAAAAGTAAAATAAACGGAAAACCTACTGACGAAATCTTTCATACTTAAAAAAGAACTTTAAATAGCAAAAAAAAAAAAAAAAATTAATAAATACATAAAAATAAATATCATAATTGGTTTACCTGGAACCGTTTGTCAGGCGTGTAGGTGGCTGTGCCAACAGTCAATATATGCAAATCACGTTTGCGTATCCAGAAAACCTGTAAAGTATTTAAATAAAATTTAAAAGTGATCAAATGAAGGAAAAACAATTTTTTTTTTTTAAAAATGACGCATTTTTTCATTCAATAATTTGTTTAAAACTTAATTGTTAATGGACAATTAAGAGCGACAATTAATTTAATCATGTATTTAAGGTAGAAAAGTCAGGTTACTGCTCCTGTTTCAAAGCAAGTTTTTGAAAAATCTTCCAACAGTGCAACTGCTTTCTTATTGGAAAGCTTTTTTTAAGGAAACTTTATTTGCTATTGTTAATTTGCTGGTACAGGGAAATTTTATTGCTTATACAGATCAACCTGGTTGCTGATACAAATCACCTTTGTTCCTTATACATATCAACTTTGTTGCTAATAAAGAGAAACTTTTTTGCTCTACCAAAATCATTTGCTACAGATCAACTTTGTTGCTGCAGCAAATTGCCTTTTTTAGACGGGGAAAATTTGTTGTTATAGAAAAATTGCCTGATGCATTTTGGTAAGTTTGCTATTCCAGACAAATCTCTTGCTGTAAAAGAGATGTCTGATATAGAGCAACTTACCTTTAAAAAAAATTTTTCTCACTTAAAAAAACAATTCATTCTTTCTATAAAAAATTGGCTATCAGGGCACAGCTAGAAACTATGTAGCATATTGATCTTCAGTCCCCCAGACTGTAAGGTCAAGGAGTGCTTATTTAGCTTTTTGAATAACTCCACAATGATATAAGGTTCATAATTAGGTTAAATAGGTAAATACATTCCATTAACAGTACGTGGACGAGTCCTTTTGGAAGGCAAAATTTAAATCAAAATGAACCAGTTGGTCTGCGATTAGAGCTGTCTAAAATTTTGTCTTTAGTGAAGATATTTTTTTTTTATTTCTATAGCAAATGCACTCGTTGCAAAGTAAAAGTATTACTACAATAAATTTACTGCTATATTGTTAAACTTTGTTGCCAGGTCCACTGCAACTATTTTAATAATGTCAGAAAAGATGATTAAAGTAGAGTAACTTTTATACAATTAAAATATTGTTTACTATAGGTAAACTGCGCTACAAAGCTACTTTTTGGCAATAGGGAAAGTCACACTTTTTTTTTATAGGAAAGATATCGAGAGCAACTTTTGTTCTATAGTAATTTATCACAGAAACTTTTTTGAGACTAGCAGCGCAACTTTAAATTTTTGTTTAACTGAATTGTCTGCTAAGGATATATATTTAAGGGAAAGAATATTGTTGGGGTTACAGTTGCGCAAATTAGTTTTTAAGGTTGATGATCTTTTTCCACTTGACTTTAAATCACAGGCCACTTCTAATGTATTAATCTTCTATTCCTTATTAAAACGCACACACAGTGGGATTTATTCTTATAATTTTTTATTCTTTGTACGTTCTTATTAGTTAGAGTTCATTAATCGTACTGACTTCATTTTTTACAGCTTAACGTATCAAACAAGAATACAAAAGAAATTATAAAGAGAGAGTGAGAGTCATGACTTTCCAGGACAGTTGGGTTTATATTAACAAGGTTGACCACTGTCTTGAAAAGTGCAATACTTTAACTTTAAAAAATACATAAATGAGGTTACCACCCAAACATCCCGGCCCCCTTGCGATAACGCAACTACGCAAGAGGTGGGAATGCAGAGAGGATTAAAACAAATAAAGCTTAACGTGCTATGGCATAGGTATAAATGTTCATATAATAATAAAAGTATTTTTTTATAATATAATAAAGAGAAATTCATTAAAATTTAAGATTTTTTTTTTTAATAAGATTGAGAGTAAATATTCAATAAATACCCATAAGGTTCTAGATTCAGATACCAAACCTTCCGATCAAGATCCATCCCAAATGGGTATCTTGTGCCATGGGAGTGCTAAGAGTCTCTTGATGAATAGTTGCCTTAACGATTTGAGGATATATATCAGCAGCTAAAATAATATTGACGTCACATGATGTATAAAACTTAGGGTCAGCTAAACGTAGATTTTTGTACGGAGCAGCGATGCGTTCATCAAGATCTTCTGAACGAAGCTTACGTGGCAAATCGTTGACGATTTGAAAGGTAACTGCTAGTACTGGGCGATCATCAAAATGAGGTTTACATAAAATTTTGCAGTAGCGATCTGAACCTGATTTTTCAATTGGCAGATTGTAACGTTTGGGTATGAATTCTGCAATCTTGCTACGTTCAGCACACGGGTCTAGCAGGCCTCTGATATTACTCCATATACTTCCGAACTTTACCCTTATGATGACCGTAGGGATCAAAGTCACAGAGGGAGTCATATTCGCTGAGTTGTTGACCGACTCATTAGGGCGTGAAACGGACTGAAGTCTTACGTGTCTGTGCAATAATGTATGGTGTCGTCGACCACACTGGCGACATCGATCAAAGCTGTGGCATTTGCGAATTGAATGACTATGTGCCAGACAGTTTTCACAATACCCGTATTTTTTGACGACTTGTAGTTTTCTAATGACGTTTAACTGTCGAAATCGGCGACATGTCCTTAAGGGGTGATCTCTTTTACACAAGCGACAGTCAGGAAGCTTACGCATATGGGGCTTATGATGACGAGGACGTTCTTCAAGAGGTGATATACTTCGGGAATGGTTTGACATAGTAGATAAGACCTGAGGACGTGCGTATAGAAACAACTCTGATGTTATTATCATCGCCGGGGTGTAATTTTTCTATGCGCCCAATACGCCATTCTTGTGGAGGCAGGTTGTCCTGTCTTACAACGACGAGGTCACCTGTTGCGAAATTCCGCTCGGGGTATTTCCATTTAATGCGTTTATGCATTTCTTGTAGGTACTCCCTTTTCCATCTGCATGCGAACTGGTGGTGAAGAACCTTTAGTTTTTGCCAGCGGTTTATGTAACTTACCGAAAAGTTACTGACGTCAGGTTCAGGGGGTGAGAGCAGAGGAGCTCCAATGAGAAAGTGCCCTGGTGTAAGCGCACATAAGTCTTCCGGATTTTCACTCATTGGACTCAATGGCCGGGAGTTAAGGCAAGCTTCTATTCTTGCAAGCGTTGTGGTAAATTCTTCGAAAGTAAAATGCTGAGCATGGGTTATTTTTTTAAGGTGGGTTTTAACGCTTTTAACCCCCGCTTCCCATAGGCCACCCATGTGGGGCGCGCCAGCGGGAATAAAATGCCATTCGATATTTTGAAACGTGTGTTGGGATAGAAGATTTTGTCCTACTAAGGTGAGAAAACTAGCTTGATCTTGCTTGAGTATGTTTGAAGCTCCTACAAAAGCTGTTCCGTTATCAGAAAAAACAGCGCACGGAGTTCCGCGTCGCGAAAAAAAACGTGCAAAGGCTGCCAAAAAGGCTTGGGTGGAAATTTCGCTGGTAAGCTCCAGATGCATGGCTTTTGTTGAGAAGCAAACGAATACCAAAACGTATCCTTTGGTGATTTTACATCCTCGACCAGCGAATGTCTTAATATTAAAGGGCCCTGCGAAGTCGAGGCCAGTATTGGTAAAAGGGCGCGAAAGTGTGGTTCTTTCAGGGGGCAGTGCGGCCATAATTTGTTTGCTGCGTTTATGCTTATATAAAATACAAGGTTTACAATTGAAAATAGTAGTTTTTATTAAGTTTTTAAGTTTTGGGACCCAGAATTCTAAACGAGTTAAACGTAAAAGAAGGGAGTTACCACCATGCAAAGAGTACTTATGGAGTAACTCTATATAGAGACGGGTAAAATGGCCTTTATAGGGAAGTAGTATTGGAAACCTCTCCTTATATGATAAAGTAGGGGATTGAGCTAACCTACCGTTTATTCTCAGTAACTCGTTTGAGTCAATGAATGGATTAAACGTGAGAATATCACTTTTACGTGGCAGGATTAATCCTCAATATAAAGGAATATATTCAGGAATGTACAAACTCTGGCAGAGAGCTACCAGTCGATATCTCACAAATTTGATTTCTAAATGTTGCAGTTCTGTAGAGGTACAATTAAAAGATCGTTTTAATAGTGGGTGAGTAGCCTTGTAAAAACGAAAAATGTATGAGATAACCCGTATTGCTCTAGCGAGATCAGAAAAGCGAGAGAGAATATCTGAATCAGATAACTGAGTAAAGTGTATTTTAACAGGTCGCTTTTCTTCCTGAGTTTCCACAATGATGCGTTGAGAAGGCCAACTTGAATGTGAGCTCCTAAGCCATTGAGGTCCATGCCACCATAGTGCATTAGAAATCAAATCCTGAGCAGGTAAACCCCTTGTGCCTAAATCTGCCGGATTATCTACAGAGCATACGTGATTCCACTTTTCATTCCCATTCATTTTTGTGATGATAAACGAAATTCTGTTTGCAACAAATGTGTTCCAATATGAGGGTTCCTTTTTTAGCCATGAAAGAACAATCATAGAATCTGTCCAGAGATATAGATCACATTTGTCGAGAGTGATTTGTGAGCAAAATGAATAGGCGATTTTCGTTAGTAATACGGCACCACATAATTCCTTTCTGGGGAGAGTCACAAATTTTAAAGGGGCTACCTTAGTTTTGGCAAGTAGCAAATGGGTAGAAATATCTCCATTAGGGGTTGTAGTTCTTAAGTAAATAGTGGCACAAAAGGCCTTTTCTGAGGCATCACAGAACCCATGTAACTCAACGGAGAACGAGGGATGATAATTAACAAATCGAGGTATTTGAATCCTGGCGATGTTGGGATAATCCTCTAAAAACAAATGCCATTTTTTGAGGGTATCTTCTGTGAGTTCTTCATCCCAGTCAGTTTTATCAACCCATATCTGTTGCATTATTATTTTCGCAGTGATGATTTTTGGCGCTAGCCAGCCAGCAGGATCAAATAGTCGCGCTATTTCAGAAAGAACTTCTCTTTTGGTTGTTGCCTTTTGACTAAGTTGTCTAGACGGATTAAAATAGAAGCAATCTTGATCCGCATTCCATCTGAGACCCAGTGTTTTAGTTGTGGTGATGTCAGAAAGTTTCAGAAAACCAGAATTGAGCAAGTGATCGGAATTTAGGCCGATTAAAAGTTCCTTTGTGTTAGAAATCCACTTGCGGAGAGGAAAACCTGCTGAGCTAAGCACTCGTATAAGGTTATCTCGAGCACTCAGAGCTTGACACAGTTCGTGGCCTCCAGCTAAGACGTCATCAACGTACATGTATTGGCGCAGAATATCTGAAACTTCTGGAAATTGAGGTTCACATTGGTTAGCGAGTTCTAGCAAAGTCCTAATTGCGAGATATGGAGCACAGTTAACTCCAAATGTGACGGTTTTCAATTCATAATCTTGGGGTTCGTCCCTTGGGGTTTTTCGGAATATGATTCGCTGAAAGGGGGTATGAGATGGATGAACAAGTATCTGCCGATACATCTTTTCGATGTCGGCATTAAAGACGTAGCGAAAAAGACGCCACCGTATAATAAGAACAGTCAGGTCTTGTTGTAGGGTAGGCCCGGGGTACAAAATATCATTTAAGCTTGTACCGTTTGAGCTAGGGCTAGAGGCGTTAAATACAATACGTAGTTTTGTAGTAGTACTTTCGGGTTTTAGAACTGAATGATGGGGTAAGTAGTAAGAAGTGTTAGGGTTATCGCATCGCATAGTCATCACTTTCTTCATATGGCCAAGAGTTTCATATTCTTCTATAACATGATCATAATTGTCCTTCAGAGATGGGTTTTTGAGTAACCGGGTTTCGTTTCTTACGAATTGTGATAAGGCGATCGCACGTGATGGACCAAGAGATATAGAATTGGGGAAATCAACCTTAAAAGGGAGCGACACAACAAATTTTCCGTTGGTGGTTCTAAAGGTAGTTTTCTTATATATGTTTTCACAGTAGCTATCTTCTGGGGACTTGAGTAAGACTTCTGGAACATCCTCTAATTCCCAGAAGCGGGTTAGTTGCTTATTCAAGTCAAAATTATTCATCAATGATAATATGGAATGTCGAGGTGGGTTTGATGGTGACTCTATTTTTCCTGTTATGACCCATCCAAAGATAGTTCTTTGTGCAACAATAGATTGACTGGAATCATAACGAATTCCCTCGCGAATAATTTTGGGGTATACATCTCCTCCTAGGAGAAGATCGATGGAAGAATTTCTGTTAGTAAAAGTGTCGGCCAAGGGAATATCTGGGAACTTAGAATTTATAAACGTCAAAAATCTTTCATATGGTAGATCACTTGTAAGCTTTTTGACAATGTACGCATCTGTTGACATTAGGAATTGCTTTTCAATGGGTGAGCTTAAAGATATATTGCAGACGCGAGTAACCTTTGCAGTTAAAGAACAGCTTAGGCCAGTAATATGAGTTAGGGAAGGTTCAGTGGGTATAAAAAGAGTTGTTTGAAGCCTTTTTGATATGAAAGTTGCTTCAGACGCTGAATCTATAAGGGCACGTACTGTACGCCGAGTATTATTTATGCAAATATCAACAAGAGCGGTGCCAAGTACAACGTATTCATTCGGGGTGGACTGTAATTGGGTAGACAATACTTGCCTATACTTACTATCAGATTGCAATGATGTTGAGGGGGTTTCTTCTCTCGAGTTTGGAAAATGAGGGATATTGGGAGTATACGAATTAGGGATTGCATTTGAATTCCAGTGAGAAGATTGAATCTGAGAGGTATTAATGGGAGTTTCGAGCCGGTGTAGTAAGGAATGGTGTTTCTTTTTACACAATGTGCAAACATATTGGCTCTTGCATTGTTTAAATGAGTGTGAAGTGGCAAGACAGTTAGAGCAACGCTTCTCTCGTTTAACTACGTTCATTCTGTCATCAATTGTCATTTTCAGGAATGACGGACATAATCTTAGTGCATGTGCAGATTCACAAAGGGAACACTTTTTTGGAGCGTTTGAACATACATTCGTTTGGTAACTGTTAAGTTTACGGGAGTCGACAGAATTCAGTTTTTTATTGGAATTAAATTTTCGATTTGGTACTATGGGGCTACTGCTTAATGAAGATCTAATGTCAGTTATTGATTCGAGTGTTTGATATCTAGCAGTTAAAAATGTGTCCATTTGCTGCCATGTGGGTAGTTCATCATTATTACGCAGAGATTGTTCCCATAGATTCAGTGTTAAGCCAGGAAGGGAGATGGAGCATACGAAAACAAAGATAACATCCCAATTGTCAGTTCGAATATCGAGAAGTGAAAGGTTAGTGACGCAATCATTAATAGTTCTTTGAATCCGTTTTATATTAGGTCCGGATTCTTTAGTGACTGGAGACAAATTGAAGAGAACTTTAAGCTGAGCATTAATTAGAACTCTTTTATTTTCGTACCTATCGACGAGATTTTTCCAGGCTATTTGAAACCCATCATTGTTCAATGGGCAGGTTTTTAAAATATCGTGGGCTTCTCCTTCGGTCTTTTTTAAAAGGTGACACAGTTTTTCAATGTTAGTTAGGCGTGGGTTATTACCGTAAAGCGCGGTAAACATATCGCGAAAACTCGGCCACGAAACATAATCTCCTGCGAAAACTTCTGTGTCGCATGGAGGAAGATTTATTATAGGAATAAGGCCGGTAGAAGAAGAAGTAGTCTTCAACGACGAAGCTTCTTGCTTTGATAGCGAATCTAAGGTTTCCTTGGCTTGTGATAACGCCCGAACATGAGAAGTATAAGTTTTATAATACCGATCTTTCAGAGATTCTAACGTCACTTCTTTCGCCAATGACTCATAATCTAGTAAAACTTTATCATATGCCGATCGGAAAGCTGCCCAAAGTATAAGTATTTCATCCTTATGAATATCTAACGTGTAAATAGTATGATTAGCTACCGGGAGCCCCGCTAAGTAGGCTTCGAATTCGACTACTTTATCAGATGTTTTGATAAAACTATCTAATAACGACATTTTTGCCTTAGTTTTAAATTTAATTGAAAAAAGATCCTTTTTTAAATTGGAGAAAATTAGCAGAAACTTAGGCAGCCAGCTTGCGAAATTAACAAAGCGAAGTTCTTAACAACCTTGTTATCAGAGCTTAGAGGGGTTATTAACAAGGTAGAAAATAAGGAAGTGGGCTTATGTAAAATATCAAAATGTAGCATACAACAGCGTATATTTATACTGAGATGGTTGTATAGACCATTCGTGAAAAATTTTATATGAAAATATTTACCGCCTTACAACGTCAACCGGTGACATAGAGTTTCGTAGTGGTTTAACTTTGTTCAAAACAAGTATAACAAGTTTTGTTGATCACTGTTAAAGCTTACTGCAATCTTTAAACCATCTCCAATGAGAGAAAAAACAGAACACAGATTGAATTTCGCTGCTTCTATTTATATACTTTAATTTAAATATGCTTTTTGTAAATTGCGGCTTACTTTTTAAATTATGTATATACGAGTTTTTGTATTTTTCATAATGAATAACAAAGCTTTACGTAGTGAGCTCAATTCAATTTAAGAGTATAACATACATTTTGAGAGAATATTTTTAATTTACAGAGAGTTAATTATCAGCACTTAGTAGGAGAAATGTTGAAATTGCTTTGCTTATATTACTCTTCAATTTAATGTAAGTTTAATAATAGAACCAATATGAAGCGAATAGAGAGCAATTATTACTGTATAACCGAAATATTCGGACTTATTACAAAGAGATTATTTTTTGTAGTTTGTGGATTTTATTGTTACTAATGAAGGGAATTTTCAGTTTTTGATTTTTATAACGGTTCTTATTATACACTTTTTTTACGTTGTTGCTAGGAATTTTATGTATATAATTTATGCATACACACACATTGGTTATAGTGTAAAAATAAAATGATATTCATACCTTTATATTTAAAATATTTATTTTGTAGCTTCACTATATTCCTTACTATTGGACACTTGTGAGTTTTGGAGGTGTGTAAACTTTTGTTACTTTCCAACCTACTAGTTTTGCGCTATTCTTATAATTTTACTGGGGTTCTTAGATCCGGCTCGAAGGACCAAATGTTGGGGTTACAGTTGCGCAAATTAGTTTTTAAGGTTGATGATCTTTTTCCACTTGACTTTAAATCACAGGCCACTTCTAATGTATTAATCTTCTATTCCTTATTAAAACGCACACACAGTGGGATTTATTCTTATAATTTTTTATTCTTTGTACGTTCTTATTAGTTAGAGTTCATTAATCGTACTGACTTCATTTTTTACAGCTTAACGTATCAAACAAGAATACAAAAGAAATTATAAAGAGAGAGTGAGAGTCATGACTTTCCAGGACAGTTGGGTTTATATTAACAAGGTTGACCACTGTCTTGAAAAGTGCAATACTTTAACTTTAAAAAATACATAAATGAGGTTACCACCCAAACAAATATTTTCCAGAGCGAAATTTTGCGTTAAAAATCTATTACTTAGCATCTTTCCTGTTGTAGAAACTTTGTACACTTTTACAGTTGTTGCTGAAGACAATATGTTTGCAACAATACATCTTTTTATATACAAGTTTCATATTGCATGTCAATTTGTTGATAAGGATATGAATCTGTTAAGTTCAGAGCCTATTTTATATTTATACATAAAAGTTGTTATTGTGCCAATTTATTGTTGCGGAAAAAAAGTACTACTGCCACTGCGTAGTGGGAGAATTTCTTAACCACAAAGCTTTCATATGGCAGTAATAGTGATGCGTGCACTAAAAATTTCTCATACATCCGTGTCATCCTATTTTATTCAGTACTGTAGCCATCCGAAGATACAAAAAATACAGACATATTTCCATTTTTCTTTCATATGCACAACAGTACAATGCCCATTGTTGTCTACTTAAAAGGAAAAAAATTTCTTAACGCAAAGTCAAAAGGTTAAAACAACTTAAATTCTGTTAATGTTAACTTTTTGTTAATATTGTGTGCACTGAGGGATAAGTATAAAATTGGTGGCATACATTCAAATATCAAGTGAGTAAGAAAAAATATACATCCGCTCGGGGCAGACGACTTAAAAATCTTTATAAAATGTATGAAAGCGTGTTTGTTACATCTTTTTTTATTTTTGTATTTTTTAAATAACCAAGGAAATTCTTTAATTTTCATTTTCATTTTAACTTTAAATTTATTTTTACTTTTTTGTAACTTGGAGTTGAGTGAAAAAACAAAATTATTATTTTACGTTCATTGCATGGAATTTTACTTTATTTAGTGGTTTAACTTACCGAATTATCATCCAGTCTATCAACACGACATTTAATTACCGCCTCTGTGTGACCAGTTCGTGCTGTTATATTACGAGGCGTAACAATAATGTCTCATCAAATCGATGCCATCTAGCCCTCTGGCTGTAGCGTCATATGATTCAAATCCATAAATGCCGTTGTGCAGATGATTGCCTAGGCTAACAGCATTGCTTAAAACACCAATTGCACCGCCAGCAGCAGCAACAAGCATTTCCTCTTCAATGGTCATAAGATTTTTGCTTGTGTCTACAGCCACCGTTAAGTCGCCATCAATTATTAAGAGACTTTGAAAGGTGTGATTATACGTGGTTTCATTGGCCACGTCATGATAGGCCACATTGAATTGTTGGTTTTGTTCCTCTGGTTGTTGCAGCTCATAATTTAAAAATACTTCAGGTTGATTCTGAGAATGAAAAATATGATTGTTTTTTTTTTTCCTCCTCTGTTTTATTCTCATTGTTGCTGGTCTGTGGTAACTGTTGTTAGTATGGCTTTGGTACTCGTTCTGGTGGGTGTTTGCGTTTATTCAGTATCTCATTTAACCTATTGGCAGCAAAAGCATTTTTTGACATAATTATTTGTTCTGTTGCCACCGAATCTGCTACTACATCTCTTTTTGACAGTTTTATTACTGCTGCGGAAGTTTCAAGTACTGGAAACCAAAATTGCATGAAAAGGAAAGAACAAAAAAAAAAAATGGAAAAGTTAATTTACTTAAGAAGAAAATAATAACAATAAGGAAAATGACAGAAATATATTTTTAATATTAAATGTTTATTTTTGAAACAATTTTTATTTTTAATAAAATAATTTTTTTTTTATTTCACTGTTCCTTGGAAGCGCACTAAACGTTTCATAAATTATAGATTTTCTATCATTTTATTTATCGTACATTACTTTCCTAAAGACAGGAAGAAAAGGAACTATTTTTGTCTGCTTACTTTTGTTTATAAAAATAACTCGATTATCTAATTATGTGAATATCTTAAGGATAAAAATTAATATTACAAATCATTTCTCGCCTAAATAGTGGACATTTTTTTTAATGTTTGAGGTAGTCGTAGAGCCATGCTCGTATAAAAAACAATTTACTGATTCGTGACCGCCAGAGCTAAAGTTTTAAAATTTTTGGTACGTAGGGGTTCATCTCTCAAATAAAAAATCTCTTAAGAAAAGATTTATAAATATTTTACTTGAAACTTTAATATAAAATATGATTTGATCCTTAAATTATAATAAAATATATGTCGGGCACTTTTTTAGCTGTTTTGGATTTTTATTTAAAGAATTAGAGTAAGATTTAATTATCGAACTTTTTGTTAATTATCCCATGTATCCTGTGTTTAATAAAACAGGATTAAAAATTAAAATATTAGTTTTCGATTCTTGAACATGTGCCAAGGAAGTTTGAAAATTCCTTGGAGTTGTGAACGGACGACAAAATTTACATACTTTGTGTACCTTCGGGGCTATGTACCTAAAGGGTACGATATCTGTTCATCTGTTAAATGCCTCTAAATCTTAAACGGTAACAGTAAGACAAACAGGAAAATTTATTAAAAAATAGAAAATTGTCTAATGGTACATAAATATTTCCACTATAAATTAAACTTAAAATTTTCAATTAAAATAGTATGGGTTGGTAAATATTGTACAGGGGTGAATGAATAATTTTAATACGACTTAAGAAAAAAAATTTCAAGAGTTTCCTGTGTGATTTACTAAAGGATATAGGGAAATTATAAAACCGATCTGTAAGTTTTTGAAAATTTTTAGTTACCTTTTATGTTAAAAATAACCTTCATATATATTTATAAAGGATAAAATGATGACGGTTTTGCCAAACTTTTATTAAATTATACAAATTATTTAGACGATTATTACTTTATTCGCATTTATTTAAGAAAAATACATAATTGTTTGGTTTTTTTTTTTTAATTAATGCTTTTATATGTTTATTTTTCCTGCCCTATTCGTTTTTTCTTTCAGAAATTTTAACAGTTTGTTACCTATTTCCAAGATGGAACTACAGGATTTTTACTTGTAAAGTCAAAAATGCTAAATATTATGTTAGAGAACTATAAAAGACAGAGTTTTTAAATTTTAAATGGGTTACTACCACAACAGTGTATGTAGATGGTTCAAAACTTGTTTAGATTGGAATCGCGGACTTGAATTTTCTTATAAAAAGTTATTGATAACTATTGCATTCTTCTACAGCTGTATTACATTGAATCTTCTAAATATATAATGTTATCTATTTTATAAAGATGGTCGTGGCAACTAGGATACCCAATTCATATTTATTTTCATGTAGTTAGAGTAAATATTTTCTTAATGCAGTGGAATTAATGTGTAGGCGTTGTTCTTTTATGAAGAAAAAATAGTTTTTGTAGCATTTCTGGAGATTTTTTAATTTCATCTTATTACGATTGGGAGAGCGAAGAACACTAGGATTTATTTAGCTTATAATATATAAATAAGTAAATATCTAATTTAGAAGGACCTGGATTTATTTTCAAAACTTGTGTTTTCGAATGAATATAGTACAATATTTGATGTGAATGTAGTAATAACTTAATAATTAAAATTAAATGAAGTTATGTTAAAAGTAAATTGAAACTTTTTGCAAATCATTGTACCCTTAATATTGTGCTTTAAATATCTTTAAAGTATAAAAACAGTTTTTAGTAGCTTTAGGCAAAGAATTGAGAAGACTTTAAATAAGTCCTTATTAAAATGTTAGCTTCAGTTTCGGTTATCTATATATTATTATTTTCATGGCTTATTTTTTTATACCAATTTTTCCACAACATAACATTCGTTTTCCTTAAAAATCTTTTATGAAATTTCTTACTTTTAAATATGTTGTAACAATTCACCTCATGTTTTCTTGTGAATTTTCTCATGAATAATCTGGGATTTGTTTTTTATGCCTTTCTTTCTCTATAACAATTTTGTTAGTTTTCTCTTATTTTTATTTTAGTTTTTATTTATTCTTTTGAATAAACAAGAAGATTGAACAAAGTGTTAAAATTTAAATAATTTTTTGGTTAAAAATAAAAAGAAAGAAAAATAAAAACGAATAGTTGTAAGTGGCATTTGTTTTTATAGTAAAATTAAATTTGAAAATACTTTGAACAATTTCGTTGCATATATTACGGGGCACAACTCTAAGTACACATTTTTTTTTTAAATTTATTCGGAATTATTTTTTTTTTTTCAAAAAGGAAATTTTAGATTGATTGATTGATTTTTATTGAGACTCTATTTCTTTCATAATACAAGATTACCCAACACAAATTGAATGAAAACTTAAAACTATATAGTATTATTTTAATGATATAAGCTCAGGAAATTTTAGATTGAAATCGATATTTTAGAAAAAAGCTGTAAGTTACCACTTAATTATAGATTCACTAAATTATAACTTTTTCTAAAAATTTTAAACGTTGCTAAGAATTTGTTTTTGTAATCAATAATGGAATTTCACTCAATGAATAAAATTTCACCAAAACAGTTAAAATTTCAAAATTTTCATGCAAAAAAATTCACATTTACGATATTAAGCCTTTTTTATATCATAGTTGTACAAGTGAGTCTTAAAACCAAATTTTTGATATTTGATTTCTGTATTGTCTGTTATTACTATTTTTTTGATAAACTATTATGTTTTCAGTTTTCATTGCAAATATTTTTTATTAGAGTGCGCAGTAAGATTATTATTATCAAAACAATTTTTCTTTCAAAGATGTTTTCTTTTTTTACACAATACATACATTAATTTTAATGTTACAATACATGCCATTAATATATTTAGGCGCTATGCTTATTACATATGAATTGTCAAATCTTATACCGCAAAACATTTACCTGCCGTGTGAACAAATTGACGCATTTTACAAAGTTTTGATTAGATCGCGTTCTACTTTCCACATTAAAGAGGTTATGTCAGGGACATGTACGTTTAAATACAAAGATTATAATAAGTCGTCTGAAAATTAAAAATTTTGAAATTGCCAATTTATAAACGTATTTTTAAACTGACAAATCACATGTCAAAAAAATGCTATCAGAAGGCATTTTAACATATTTTTACAATCCTTTTTAATGTGTACATACATACATACGTATTTTTAAATCCAGCAAATCGAAGTTTGAATTTTATATAATTTTTTTTAAATAAAACTAAAAACGGAAAAGTTACGTTCAGATAAGTCAAATATTTGACCAAAAAGACGTAACCCCTTAATTATGAAAAAAAATTCTTGTCCTTCTTAAAGATTAATTAAGAATTATAAGATCCTACGCAATATATAAAAGTTGAAATTTCGCATTTATTACATTAAAAATTGCTATTCGTAATGATACGTGTTAGAAAACACAAAACAGACATTTGTAAAATAAAGGTTACGCGTTTTTGGTCAAATATTTGACTAATCTGTGGTCATATTATATAATTTTTATTAGTTTTAATTAGATGTTTGATAAGGAATTTATTTTAATAAAATGAGATTGTTATTTTTTTTTTCTTTGTAGTATTTTTTTCTTTGGGGATTTATTTCATTGTGTTATTACGTGTCATTGAATTATTTGAATAATTTTTGCGTTTTTGTACATTTTTTAAAATAAACTTTTATTTTTATTGTCTACAAATAAATCTTATGATTTTATTGAAAAAATTTAAAACAACTGCAAGCTGGGATCTAAAGTTTTTTAAATATTTGGAAGGTAATTATTTGTAAATAAACTCCTATTTTTGTCATTTCTCCCTCTTATAGTGTAGGAAATAAAAGCAATATTAAGGTATACTTATTACAGTGCAACGCAGTGTACCTTTAGAAGAAGAAAGTGAAATTAAAACTTTTGTTTATTAAATAAAATAAATTGAAATATCTTTTTTATGCAGACAAAATTATCATTATTATTATGATATATTCGTGAAGGTAAATTTTAATACTTTTAAATAAATATGGTGTTTACTTAACACTTTCATTGTTATCATTTTATTCCGTGTTAAAGATTTAACAGAATGAAATGTAAAACAGAGATCATTCCCCATGACGGCTAGGTTTTCGCTTATCGAAAATTGAATGTAAAAAAATAATTAGGAAAAAATACATAATTATTTTCCATAGTACGATGAATATCCCTAAGCTCCCATGAGGGTTTTCTGAAGAAAATCTAATTAATAAATTAAAACTAAAAAAGTAAACGTGTTTTTGTATCGTTTACGGCGCGCTTTTGCAATAGTAACGTATCTACAATTGTCCAATTATTTTAATTAAGATGAAAAAAAATTGTCTTATAGAGCCTATTGATAACAGTGAAGAGCTACTTAAAGAAATTTATACAAAATTCAATTTCGTCATTGAAGGAAAAACATTTTTCTTATAATTACACATTTACTGTATTTTAAATTTTGTGGTATGGTTAACATATTAATCATAGCTCTTTGTCTAAATGGTAAACTGGTGATTGTTTAACAGAATTTTAGAAGTTTCTTGAACCTTTTGAAGGCAAGTGAAGGTTCGTTTTTAACACGTCACTTCCATTCAATGTACTAAATCATTTAGATTTCTATCACATACATTAATTTACATGGTAAAGCGCTGGAAAAGTAATTTCCACACTTTCATTTTCATCTGTAAACTGAGCTTTACAAATTAGAATTAAGGATTTTCGATTTATTCTTGAGTGATTCGTACGAAGAAGAAAAAAAAACAAATAATAAAAATAGCAAATCTAAAATATTTTTTGCCAGATATTAATAATTTTTTTCTTGTTATTGGAAGGAACATATGAATCTCGTAATTACTCTAAGGGAAATTACTTATGACTTTTTAAATAATTTTTTTTTTTAATTTTTTTAGACAATGTGTGAATGAATAATGTAAAATATGTCAACATTTTATATGCAAAAATTACTTAAAAATATTTCTTTCATCTACTTTTTCAAAAAGGATACAAGTCCTTGTCTTTTATATAAAGAATTTTTGCAGTTTTTTGTTATTGAGTTGTTGAATAAACTTTCGGCAAAATGGTTGTTGCAAAATGAATACAAAACTGGTGGTATATCTTTATGTGCATAATCATAATTTTACCAAGTCAAAACTAAATATATATGTTACCAATTAACGCAATTAAATTTTAAATTTGTAATAAAATTATTTAAAATGTGGGTTCCTTTTAAATTAAGTAACAATTACCATTACTGGTACCGTGTAAAAGATGCTCAGCACAACTATCACTGAAACTGCGTTATTGACATGCAAAGAAGAAACATGTTTGAGGTAACCAGACCAGCTATGTTAGGTCTTGGAACCTTATTGTTTTCTATTTTTTTTTTATTTTTTTAATAATTTTAATTTTTTCATTTCCTCCAATAATAACAACTTCAATTTTGGGCGTTTTCATTTGAACCGATAGCTTTAAGTTCTAGAGCGAAATATTTTTTAAAGCAAACATCATATGTTTGCTTTTAATTATTCTTTGATAAAAATTCTAATTTTTTTTTAGTTTAAACAAACTCCACGGTACATTTTATGGACGTGGTAACTATATAATTATTAAATGCTAAAAATAATTTTTTTATCGTAACTGCAATATTGCTGAATGCAAATGTATTATGTTCGCCGCAACTGTAAATTTTTACAGAGAACATATTATAGTTATTGTAGCCATATCACAACCATGTTATATCTCTGCGTGTAGGGCAATTAAATCGGTCTTATTGGAGTTTAAAAAACATCAGGTTTTTAAAAATGGCCTAAAAAAAGTCATTAATTTTTATTGTTCTTAAAGCTTTCATTTAAATTTTCCCATTCTCACTGTTTTTGCTGGTTCCTTTAATTGTTAATAAAAGCCATGCAAAAAAAATTAAATTTCAATGAACGTTAATTTTTATTTTATAAATTTAAATAAAAAAAATTATTCCACACAATCTCGCGTCCTTTAGATTCAACACAAAAAGAATATTTTATCGTATGGTCACATTTCCTCTCTTTTGGTCATTGATATCTGGGTCCAGGCTTAAAAAAAATATTACTCTTTGAATTTACATTTCAACTTGTATCACAGATGTAATCTTTTGGCAAGTTTTATCTTTCGGTCTCATTTTTAATTTTTCTTTTTTGTTTTATTTTTACCACTTGTCTTTATAAGTGCTTGTTCTAAATTTTTTGTCATATTGTAAGATATTTTATTGTTTGAAATTTTTACACAATTTCACTTGCAAAAAAAGAAAAATATATTAAATGCATAAAAGTTGAACGTCCGTGTTTGTAAAATTACTACAAGTTTGTCATGGAAGTAGCAGTAATAATGCTCTATACAACTTTGTTGTTGATGTTGTCATACTTTCCCATGTCTTCTGACTCTCGTACTTAAGCTACGCACCAACAGTTTCTCATGTGGCCTTTCATTGCAGGGCCTAATGCAAGAGGCAGGTCAAATGATAAATCAATATGCAGAATATAAAGGCATTGCAAGATTCGAAAAGAAAAATTTTTAATTTAAAAGAGAAAAATATCATTTTTGTGTGAACATCAGTGTAATTTAGCATGAAAGGTTTAAACTAAACTAAAACGGCAGCCGTGCTAAAACTCACTTTATTATCTTGAAAACAACATAATTATCCGCATACAACTTATGAAACAAAAAACATACCAAATAACATGTGATGTGTGTTGCATTCGTTGTAGAGAGTTCATGTGTTTAAGTTTTTGATAAATTATTTTTGTAACTGTAGTTGTATGTATCTGAGTATCGTTGTATCTCTTGTACATGTTAATATAAATAATGTGTACCAATTGTATTCGACTTGAATATTTATGGAAATTTGTTTTACAATTTTATACTGTCATTGTCGTTATTGTTCTTTATATTGTTACAAAAGTTTTTGTTTTAAGATTAATACTATAATATAAACTGCACATAAACAAATCCAAAAGTTGTATGAGTGTATATGCTTAGAAATGAAAACACATCCAACCGAACCCCCTCATATTTCTTTTTATATTGCTACATGATGACAACTTCTATGTGTGTTAGATTTTCGTTTTATTTGCTTAAACGTTCATAAGGAAACTTAATGAAATATTTTGTACTAAAATATAGCTGGCAAAAATATACTGAGAGAGGTATTTTTCAAAAAGAAAAGTAATGAAAATTTCTCACGTAAGTAAGCAAAATTGGTTTAAAAACTTCATGAAATTTGGTTTGCCCACAGTTAAATTTTTTTAAATTGTTTTTTAAATTGTAACTAACTGTATTCGAAATAGTGGCGTACGTTCGCCTACTCTCAATAAAAAAATTTTAAAATCTCAGGAATAGCAGCCTAATGCGGGAGAAGTTAATAAGAGTTAAGAAATGTTAGATTGTCGTTTTGATAATTTTCATTATGAATTAATAGAAATATGAAAGTATAATTATTGAATCATTTACTTCTTTTTGTAGGTGTTCCATAAGTGAAGCAGATAAATTAGAATCCTCTGTCAAAGTAGGGAAAAATATTTATTTCTAATAAAAAAATCCACAACATATTTTCTACTAAAAGCAGTAATTAGGTTAGGAGAGGTCCGACAATCAGCTTGGGTAAAAAGAGCCAACTGTTAGTAAAATATTTATTGTTAAAGCATTAGAGGATGCATGTAATCGCTTATTTTAAAATAAATGCTTTCATGTCGCATTTTAAGGTTGTAAAAGAAAAAATATACCACAAGTAAATTACCGAATATCAAGGCCAGCAAAAATTGCTTACTTTCACAATCTTTATATTAGTTTCTTTCTTCATTCAAACTGCGAGCAGTGCAAAATTAAATGAAACTGCGGGAAAAACAGGTGTAAAATGAAGCAAATTTTTAATTAGGTAAAAATTTGCCCAGTTTGACTAAAAAATGTATATTAAGTGATTGACTTATATTTTATATAAAATCTTTGCCGACCATTAATATTTTAATATACATACATTATTTATATACGCCAATCTTCCAAAAAAATTTATGTATCGTTAAGGATTTTCATTTATGTGAAGAACATTATCATATCCATCCGTGTTGTTATAGAAGGAATGATGTCATTCATGGGATGCCAAAAAATTATTATTTAAATGAAAACATAAAAAACAGAACGATATAGTAATTCATAAGCAAAGTTAAAATTATATTTTTAAAAAGATTTTATTTAAATGCTGACAAAATTTCGTTCTTATAATTTCCTGTTTTTCTATTTACGGCGATGTTTCTTTCCATCAATGAAAATGTGTCATTTTATCAATGAAAGGGTTTGTATTATCAATGAAAAAGGAGCATATAAGCAATGAATTTATTATGAGTTCATTTTTACAGCGAAAAGATTTCAATGAAAAGGTTTCATTATATAAATGGAAAATAGTTATTATATCAATTAAAAGTTTCGCCTTAAAAGTTAAAGTACTTCGTCACATTATTAAAAACTTACATTATCTCGATAAAAACGTTTCCTCATAAGAGTGCTATTATTTCATTTAATAAATTAAAAGTTTTCATTAAATTATAAGAAAGTGTTTTATCGTGAATCATTTGCTAGTGACCGCATTAAGCGCAGTATTTTGTTCGAGTGTGGAGCAGTGATTCATTCAAGTGGAAAATTTGATATTTCAAATGTAGTGTTAAATATATAAGGATTTCACGTTTTTACTTTTTTAAGCTTTTACAACAATATACAAACATTAACACAATAAACCAAATTTAACTGTTTCTCTAGAATAAAGACTTTTTTAATGTAAAAAAAAAATCATAATTTAATTTCTATATTTAGAATTTACTGTCAGCTTCTAATTTGTTTTAACACCAAGAATGCGCAATGTGCTCTTGCATTACAATGTTTTTACAATATACATAAAGTACTATTTCTGAACGATTATTTTGTGTATTTTTCATTAACGTTTTTTATGCACGTGGTTTGACCTCATTCCGTATGAAAATCGGAACGGAACACCAGACTTTAGCTTCAAGAGAAATTGTTTTTTTTTTAATTGATTTAATTTAATTTGTTTTACTCATAAAAATCAATATTAATTTGATAAGACGAAGACCAGACAAGTTACAAAGAGAACAGTGAAGAAATACTTTGAATTGTATGACGACTTCGTCTAACCAAGTTGATATTCATATGAATGGTTATGGTTAAACAGATGATGCTGACAATGTACACAACTTAAAGTAGATGGATGCGAAGAATGCTGATGAAGGATGTAACGTTCCAGAAAATGCCGCATTACATTACATTATTTTTTTTGTTTGTTTTCTTTTAAAAATGTCCGCGTATATTTGTAAAATAATTTTTTTTTCTAAAAAAGGTTTTTAAAAATTAAAAAAATGAAGTTAAGACAAAAATAGATATTAATTCCTTTATATTCACAGTTCAACTCCTAATTTAAAAAAAAGTTTAATTTTAATAATAAAATGGTGCTAAAAAAATAATAAAAGCTAAACAAAACCACATGTAGAAAGTGGAAGTTGGTAAACCTTAATTGAGATCAAATAAACAACATCTAACATGTTAAGCAAATGAACAAATTTGTATAGAAATACGTCTAAAAAGGAAAAGAGGTACTATAAATCGATCTTCATCTACACTAGTCATACATTAAAGAACAATACATTTAAATGCGGCATTATAAAATTAAATTTGTTATTTTTTTAGTTTTTTTTTTGTTTTTTGGTAACAATTGTTAAAATTTAAGCCAACCAATATTTTTGATTTTTTTCATGCCTCATTTAAATCCTTGAGCCTCATTGACAATAACTTCTAAATCCGCAAAATTGTTCTGTGTTTATTGGCATTTGATTATGTGGTAGTGCAGGAATATTTGAACTTTATTTGAATAGAAAATATTTAAGTTGAAAATGTGCTTGAATGTGGCTTGAGCTGTTGGGTGAGTAGATTTCAATATTACAACTAAATCTCTATTTGTGTATACAAATGCAAAACTAAAAAAGAAAGTTAATTCTAAACAAATTAAGAAGTCTTATTAGTATTTCAGGGATTAACTACAGTATTGAGTTTAGTTTCAAAATAAGCAATTAAAATAAATTAACTGACGTTATGAAGAAGAACAAAAATAACATAAATACAATTTTCAGAAATTTGGATTGGAATTTAGTTTTATTTTTTTTTTAACTAATTGAACAATGTTTTTTGCAGCATGTCAAATCTATGGATTTTTAAAGAACTTATCAGCTTCATTTACTAAATATTGGCAATTTTATTTAAATTGCAGTTCTCCTGTAACTTAAATGTTTGGCTCGTTAATCTCTGATCCAAACCAATCCAATAGATGAATTTTATTTAAACTTAGTTGTGTTAGAAAAGATAATTGACAAGAAAATAAAGTTTGTGACTTTATCGGCGTTTTTTTAAGCCCGATAAATCCAACGAAAGGGTCAACTCTCAAACAAACTGTTATACTAAGCTCCCTATTCGATTGACGATTAATAGCATATACTTTGAAAATTTATTAGAAATTCGAACAATTTATAGACAACTTTGTGATTGTTATGGCGCACGTAATCGCCAATCTGAGCAAGCAAATCAGCAAGCCAAGAGAACTATCACCGTCTACTATGTGAAAGGACATGGGATCAGGAGAAGTGACCCGTTTATGCTGATATATCAGCAATGGCTGACTTCTTGTAGTCTAATACTGTTATTCATAATATTCGGTCAGCAATGCTCGAAACATACGCCTGGTCAAGGATGGCAACGGTGGCCAGTTGCATTAAATGCCATATACTTCTCTTTTGATTAAAAACCTCTTTTGATTTAAATTTATTTTTTACAATTAACGGCGTACCGGACTTTAAAACACCCTATAAGATAAAGTTAGACCTCGCTGATAATTCTAGAAAAAAATTTGTTAACAAACCGTAACTTATTTGTTGGGTAGTTAGCTAAAAAAATATCCATTTAGTAAAAAAAACTAAAAGGACAGAATAAGAATTATTTTTTAAACACAATGCAAAATATCTAAACTTTAATAAAAATTGCTAGCAGACCAACTACGTTTCTTTATTTCTTCATTTGCAAAAGATTTTTAACAGTTCTTTTAAGGCCTAAATAATTTTAATAAATAATGATTTGTTAATTTAGTAACACCGCAATTAGGGCCAGAGTTACTTCTTTGCATTCCAAGCAATGGTAAAATGCAAATACTTGATATAATGAGAAAATAATTTTCAGCATCTTTTTCTGCCATGCCATCGTGTTCTTTAAGACTGTCAGTAAATCTAAGAGGAAAACATTTAACATAACACGTAAAAGACATTAAAGAAACTTCCCTGAACATTGCTTTGTCAGTTCCCGAAAATACTTCTTCCGCTCATGAGTAACTTTTTACAAACACGAGTCTGTCTTGCTGTATGTTTTTATTTCTCTTCATATACCCTTCACCACAAGTGGTTCCGATGGTTAATTCTATAATATCCATTTCCGATCCCATAAAGTATATACACTCTGAGTCCTTAAGCGAAGTCGATTAAACGATGTCCATCTGCCCGTCCGTGTTAATTTTGAAATCGAATTTGCTAAGGCACTAGGTGAGGTAGAGAAAATTTAAATACGCCGATCGATCAGACGTAGTTACAAAAGTGTTGCTATTGATTTAGCAAAATCGGTTCATGTTATTCGAAGCAGTAGCAAAAATACCACGCCTGCCTTAGTTTTTCCATATAGTTTGGATTAATGAAGTAACTTGATACAAAAAAAAAATATATATATATTAAACGAGAGAGACTTGAAAAAAAAAACATTAGGTAAAAAAATCATAAAAAGTACGATTGTGGACTATATTTCTAAAAATATCAGTGTGGGTATCATTAAAAAACTTTTAAAGAGATTTTATAGGAAATGATAAAATTTTTAAAAATGCTTAACCCATTAAGAGCCGGATAAATTTTTATGTAATATTTTTTTTTAATTTTTAAATTCTTTGCCACCCCAATATTTTTTTTATTGGAGTTACTTCACTAGATTATATTTACATGTATGTGAAGGAAGATTCAATATAGCCGAAAATAGCACTCTTACTTGTTTTAGTTTATTTTTATCATTACTATTTATATTATTTGTTAGTGACATTTTTGTTGTGTGTGGTTTTCTTTTATAATGTAAATTATTGTCAAATTATGCAAAGAATATTCATAATGTTGTTTTGTTATTTTATTTTATTTTATTTTATTTCATTTTCATTTTATTGTTATAGTTTTTATGGAAAAAATAATGGTTTTGTTAGGATTTCTAAAAAAGATTGTAAAGAAAAATAAATAAAAAAATTAAAAAATAAATAAAAGGTAATAACGCTGAAAGTAAATTTTTTTAATATTTTATTTTTTAAACATTTTTTTACCTCCTGTGATGTTTACAATTATAATAGTAGATTTTTACTTAAAAATAAAAAAAATTAAATTAAAAATATTTTTTCTGTTCACAAGTAAGTGTGTAGTTCATATTGGCTGTTAGTCATTTGTATTAAGTAATTTGTTAATATAAATTTGATTTCATATGATTATTTTCGTTCAATTATTATAGAATATACCTATTTTTAATACTCTTGTAAATAGTAAACAATTAAAGTTTCCCACGCCTGATTTAATTTTATAATATTTTTTGAAAACAAACAAAATAGAATTTACTTTTCGCAACCATTAACCTACATAATTATGTATTATAATAACTATTTCCCTTTAATACTACTAAAATTATTTTCATATAATAATTTAAAAAAAAAAATAGTTATTATTTAAAGTAGTACTTCAGTATAATTAATTTCTTGTTTTGCTTTTCTAATATTTGTTTGTTTAAGTGCCATAATTTTTTAATCAATACTCAACCATCCGAAAAATTATAGGTAGAGTGTAAAGAGGACTTGAAAATAAATTTTATTGCCTCTGATTTCGTTGCTTTATTCACTCATATTTAGTAAGATTTAGTTCAATTATGTGTAGATTTATTTCGTATAACATTTGAATATAATTGAAAAAATTACAGCAACAGAAAAAATTAGGAAAAAAAAAAACTGTTGCAAAAACTTGAATTAACATTTATTGTAATAAAAAATTATGTAATTGTTATCAGAGCAAAACTAAAATGACTATCGATTCAAAATAAAACTTAACATGAACTTGACAGTAAACAAATAACATTACAAAGAAATGGAAGACATTGTTTACAGGAAACTAAACTGAAAACTTGTAAAAACCGGGATTTTGCAAACAAATTATAAAATATTTTTAGAATACATAGACAACAACAGGCTAATAATCGTTTGTTAAACACAAGATGTTGTGGATTTTTATCTCGCCGAAGTAGGAGAATGGAAACTGAAACAGTTGGTGTGGTTAGAAGGAATATGTTGGCAATTTGACTGTTTTGTAGACAAGAGATATTGAGTTCGAATCCCGATGCAACCACAAAAAATTTTGTGTTCAAATCTCTACGAAAATACAAAGTAGTACACAAAAAAAAAATACATTCAAATTACGCCGTATTTTCAAACTTAAAATTAAACTTTATCGTTTCCGTTTGCAAATAAGAAAATTGAAATCGTTACAATATATCAACGGTTCTCAAATGGGGGTCCGTGGACCCCTAAGGGTCCGTAGCAACCATCCAAGGGTTCCGCATAAAGAACCGAAAAAACAGTGTTTTCCAAAATAATAAAAGTTTTATTTTGAATTTGGTCTTCTAAGGGGTCCCAAAAAAAAATTAGTTTATAAGGGGTCCGTGAGCAGGAATTTGATGAGAACCCCTGCAATACATGATGGAGAAACATGGAATCAAAAACGGGAAAAGCTTAAATTTTTCTCTAAAGCCTGCAACAAGACTAAATGCAATTCGGAGTAGAGAAAGCGACACAGTTTTTTGTTACAAAAAATAGTTTCATCTAATCAATACGGATAATGTTTTATAACAAATTCATTATCAAAAGAGTTGAAGAATTGGAAACTGAGTCAACTTGAATTCGTGTTTTCTTTTTGATTTTGGTTGAGAATTTGCATCTCGAAAATCAAAACTTTGACAAAAGATTTTTTCCTGTTGGCTTAAACAAACATATAAAAGGTTTTAAAAGAAGTGTTTTAAAATGAATAATTCATGACGATTTTTATTTTTTTGTTCGTGAAAACGTTTGACAGTGTGTTAGCAAAGTGAACATGTACTATCAAAATTTTTGTTGACCTTAAGAAACTGTAAAAAGCGATTCAGCTGTTTGACTGTATTTCATTAGTATTTGTAAATACATAAGTTGTACAATCAGCTTTGGCAATGCAAGAAAGTTGATATGATGAAAAACAAGAAAATCATCATTTGACTGTAACTACCACAAAAATTTGTAACTCAAGAAAAATAAGCCATAATTTTTGTATAGAGATCTTTCCTCCCCGTACAAATGGCAGAAAAAAAAACGAAATTATACAAAAAAAAAAAAAAATTAAAAAAACAATATAATCACATGCGTTTATGTTTATTCTTTTGCTTAACCCATGTACTTGTCTACAAAGAACTTGATATTTAAGTCCCATACTCGTTTATTCAATATAAATCCTCCTTCATTTTTTAACGCATGTATAGCCCTTTTTCAAAAGAAAATAAACAATTCTTAAAACTGCCATTGATGTGCAAAGTCTTTTTACTTGCTTGTATTTTTTTATTGGCGTTAAACAAAGGGAAAGGAATCATGGTAAGAAAGTATTTTGTAAACAAAAATATCAAATATGCGTTTCTGATAAGCATTTTCAATTATTTCCAGCAAAAGGGAAAAGAACACAAAGAATAAAAATAGCCTTTAGCACTCAGCATTTAAGTATTTTCCAATAGTTTATTTGCCATATTTCAGTGATGTCTGAACAATATTTATTATGAATATACTTTTTCGTTCTTTTGTGCTCAAAACCCGTAAAATGACATTTATTAAAATCGATATAAAAGAAAAGCTGTTGGCAGAGATATTTTGTTTTTGGATGTCATAAAGCAAAAATTATGGTCCCTAAAATTTTAGACATGTATTTTTGTTGGTTTTAATTTTTGTTTCGCGGCATTGTTAAATTTTTGTTAAAATATTTTTTTTTTTGCTTTTCGCTAACGTTGCAAAATTTTTAAAATACAGCATTTTGTACTAGAATTTGTTTCTTTTTTATCTGAATATTTATTGGTTTTTAATGTTTTAGACATTAATTACAATCAATGTCAGTTAGACACGTAATCTAAAAACAATTTGTCATCAAAAGTTTTCGCAATTTATTTGAAAACTCTACTTTATTCAATAAATCAAAAATGTAAAATTAAAGACATATAAGGAATTATACATTTGTTGCTTTGTTACCCGAATATAAAAATTTTGTGCTGATGTTAACAAGTATTTAGAGTAAAATTGAGACATATTTTGCTGAACTCAGTTGGCACAGTACAAATATTTTAATAATTTTAGATAAAGAAATATTAAAAATTGGCTTGCAAGAGATATATTTAAATGGTGGCTTCATGGAAAAATAAGAACTAAGAACTATAAAATTATTAGGAGTAGTATGCTGAAAAAGTAAAATCTTAAAAATATCTGCTGCTCTTAAGCCCTCTTTGGAGATTTCAAAATACGTCCCTGCTTATGAGAATTATTTCATAAAATTAGCGAGTCACAATTTGTTTGAAATGAAATTGTTTTAATTCTTAAATACAATCCACTATTTTTTTAGGTTTCTATAAAATATAGAATTACTCTATACTCTGCAGTAAAAATTCTATCATACTTAATGGTTTCTTATTATTGCGAAAGATACTTACAAGAAGCTCAATTTTGCTTGTAACAAAAATTTTGTAACGTAATTTAAATTTTAGTGTAATCAGTATGAAAGAAATTTTTAATTCGAAATTAATAATTAAATTTGTGAGAAACAATTGTATTACATTTGTTCAAAAATATATTCTAAATATTTAATTCATTACTGTAAGATTAAAAACGAAAGAACAAATTTAGATATACTCTTCTATTAGTAAAGGATATAAAAAGCTTCACGCGATACCTGAAGGATAAAAAAGTGACTATTTGCTATTGGTGTTTGTTGATTGATTGATTGATTGATTGATTGATTGATTTTTTCTTCACTTTTCATTTGGTCAACAAATATTTTTATATTTAATAAGCAGCCTTAGCTTATCTAGGATGTGGTTAAAGGTTTTCTGACGAGTTGAGTTGAGCAATCAACGAATTTGTCATAGAAACTAGGTTTATCCTCAAAAATAAATTTTAGTAAGTTTAAATAAAAATTTGGATTATTAGCTCGCTAAAAACTAAATGTTTTATTTAACCAGTCATTAAGAATTGAAGAATTATTCTCTTTTTAGCTTAATTGATCACGTGTTGGTTTCATACATTTTTATCGTATTCAATTTTTGCCTTTCTACCGCAGATTTAGACATTTTTAGTTTATTTTTATGTTCTTAATTTTCTTGTTTGTTTTTGCACAAAAATATTGGTATAAATGTTCTATTTCTAGTCAGATATTTCGGACAAAATTTATGTAAAAGTTTTTTTTTCTAAGTTGATAATTTATCTCCTTTAAGCAGGGTTGTCCTGTTATTTAGAGGCCTTCAATGAACAAGTTAAACTAGCTTAATCTTACTGTTTTACAAAACGCTATTGGTACCATTGAAACCTATAATATTTTAAAGAATTTATTTTTAACTACAGGGTGTGGCAATTTGACAAATTGTTGCATAATGAATGTCTCCTACGCAATAAATTACTTAAAAGTCATTCACTGTGAAAAAGAACTTTTTCAGACTCATTCGCTAACCGGCTTTTGTAAAACAATACTAGGAGTAAAGAGCGATGCAGTTGTTGTATCAGTGTAATACATGAGGGTTGAAAGACTTCAAATTCAAGTCGCTTCAGACTTGTAAATGTATGTATGTGCCGTTTTGCTCACATTTGTATTTGATTATGTTTGCATAAAGTACCTCAAATGTGGTAATAAATCTAGTGGCAATAAATTTACAACATTCAATGTCGATTTCATATTGTACGAAATAAATGCTGTATATAAAATTTACTTACTTCCAAAGGGTTTTGTAAAAGTCACGGGTTAATTTCGTATCATTTGTAACAAATAAAATAAATTACATGTAACCGCGGCAATATTTTTAATGAAATTTAGCCAATAAATAAAATAATGATTTTAAGGTCAGATTTAGATTCAAGTGTGAGGATGGTCACATCACATATTGTGCGCATCATAAGGCAAATTCTTGTATGTATTATACTGTAACTGTGGTAGCAATTAGCAAATGTTTTTTTTTTTTCTAAAAGTTAAATTTTACTAAAAAATAATAACACTTAAATAGTAAAATATAAATAAAATATACTTAAATTCTTGTACATCTTTAATAAATTTAAACAAGAAAACGCTGCATAACAACAAAAACAGCGCTACGTGCTTCATTGCGTGTTTCACGGTGTCAAAAGGTTTTTATTCAGACAATTACAATTTTGTAATATCGTGAAAAAAGTTAATGTTTATTTTATGCAAGAAAATTAAAGTTTCTGAGATTCCATCTTAATGACTTTACATTTTCTAATATACAAAACACTGCTTATCTCTAGCGATATACATTACGTTTATTCACATGTTTTATTTGCAAATTATAATATTACAAAAAACTAAGTCAGAAAAATCATACGTAAATAAGGAAACTATTTGCCAACTGCTTAGAATTTTTTTGTATTTTTCACAATCGGGCTTCGCTAATAGTCTATGTTCGTACATCCTTTCTATAGCAGTGTTACCAGTTGAATATAAATTTGTTACCTAAAATATAAAATGTTATTACTTAAAATTTTAAATCACAGAAATATTTATAAATTTAACCTTAAACTTTAAAATATCGTACTGGTTATCCCGACCGATAACTGTATGAAAAAGCTGAAAAAAAGCCAGCCGTATAGAGTGGATAAAGAAAAATAAAATCAATGTTGGTTATTGTTGTTGGTGCTTAAACTTTGATTTTTGTCTTTACTTTATTGTTTGCACAAAAATCATTAGTTTATTTAAAATGTAAGTGAGAAGTTTCCTGAAGAGCTAAGTAAGCGGTAGCGAAATGGCCATCGAAACGTTCTTTCACCCACAATAGTAAATATCAGTGATTTTAATAATTTGGTATTATTAATGTTTAGAATTTACTGCGAGCTTGTGAGATAAATAAATGCAAATAATTTTTGTTTAAAAATAGCGTGAGTAGTAACAGTTAGCTTACGTATCTATTATTCCCTGTTGGAAAAGCCAAATGTTCATTAACAATAGGTGTGAAGAAAAATGTTAAAAACTTTTAAAGCAAAACATCACCACATTTTTAATTTTTAAATACCATTTGAAAATAAAAGTAAAAATTTAATTTTTGATATTATAAGTTAAACTATTATATCAAAATAACAATAGAATAAATATTTAATACGAGTTAAGTTCACATTATTTAAATTTGTAAAGAAAAATTGTTTTTGTTATTACAAAAATCGAGAAACTAGACGCTATAAGAATGATGTGTAGCTTTTTCTACTTTGCTACATCCCATCTTTGGCATCTAAAATAACCGAAGCCTTTTCCAAATCGATTAATTTTTTGAAATTTTTAATTTAGTTTTGATTCTTATAAACTTATTATGCACCACATCGTTGCCTCAAGATAGCTGACGAAATGGAATGATAGATCGGAATGTTCGTTTTGCACGTCATCTTTTTTTTGGATTTAATAGAAATTGTTCACTTTAAAAATACATGTATTTGAATGTTCTTCTTCTTCTTTACAAATACTTAGGAAAATAAACGTCATTTTATATTTACTTGTAAAAAATATTTTTAAATAAATTTTATACTTTATTGCTATTAAAAGTCAAAAACAGATAAAAAAAATTTCATGCAGTTAAATTCACAGTTCTATTGAATGCACATTGTTTTTTAGAACAAAAAAATCTCTGCATATTTGATGGATATATAAACATTTTGCAATCACACTTTCGATAGTAATTTAATGTAAACAATTTAATATTTAAAAGGTAAAGTATAAACATTATTTATTAAGGAAAACAGTTTTTGTATTCTCGTCATTAATGGATTGTTTAAATATTAAAGTTTTTCTGCTGCAAATTTCTATAAAAATATTTTCATATATAATTTTTTATGTAGATTTTTTACTAATTACTTTGTGTAAAAATACAAAATAAAAGATGAATCAATTGAACAGGTAAGAAAAATTTTGTAATAAAAGAAAGGATATAAAATATTACTAAACGTAGAATGTTGCACCCCCTTCTAAATCTGTTCAGAAAATTTTCAAGATTTTAAGCATCGGTTAATCGGGCATAGTTGCCAAATTAGGTACCTAGATTCAGCGAAAAGTTATGAGACTTGATATTAAAAATTCAGAATCCTCTTTCTCAAATATAACACATTTTGAATAGGCCCATACACATGCCAAATAAATGACGAGCAAGAAAGTTGTGTGCATTCCGTCAGAACAATTCAACATATTGTTTTACAATAAGAAATTCATTTTATTGCTAAAAAGAAAAAAAGTATCAAATCATACAAAATCAACAAATTTCTTTGAAAATTAAAATTTCATACAAAAACTCTAAATTTCAGGCGATACCTAAAATTTTAGACTCGTTCAATAAAACATATAACAACAAAAAACCTAATTTCAAATACAAAACTCATAAATAATTGAAAAACAATATGAATTTCGCCCAAAAATTACCAAAATTATTTTTTTCTGTGTTTATTTCATCTCATTTGTGAATGATGCAAAAATAATCCACATATTGGAAAAAACAGGTATTCAAACAAAACAAGAACAAGTAAAAAAGCATTAATACTATCAAAAGTATATTCCAAAATCAAGATGAAAACAGTCACAAAAATTATTTTTTTGTATGGAATTAAATGCACCTCAACCAAGGTTTATGTAATTCAATTTTATTTTATTCTACTGATTGTCATGAAATCGATAGTTAAACAAATTAATATTTAATTTTAGTTTTAAGCTAATTTTTCTTATGTTAATATTAATCAGTTATTTAATAAAAAAAAAACGACAATAAGAGCAATTATTTAATTAGTTATTTCCTTAGATAATTAAACTAAGTGCATGCGAGTACATGCTGCACATTTTCTGTGTTTTATAGCCACTTATTGATTCATTCATTAATTTACTGCAATTCATGTTGTTATTTTTTGCATTTCACTCATTATCGCTGTTTTAATTGTAGAGGAAGTGATTACAAGTAAAACAGAGAAAAGTACTTACACGACACTATTACTACGAGATTTGTTTTATGTTTTCTTTATTTATTTTACACATCATTTCGCTGCTGCTCATGCAAGTTGTGTTAAGTTGCACAGACAGATGTCGGCAATGACATAGTTAACAAATGCTACAATATCTAAAATAAAACTTATTCCACTGCATTAGACTTTTAATTAAAGTTTTACATGTGGTTTTGAATACGCTTATTTTGTCAGGTACACTTGGGGGTAAAAAAATGTTACACTGAACAATTAATGAATAAAAGTTATCTTCCTTGGAATTAAACAAAAAACAAAACTTATTGCAAAAAGTGAAAAAGGGTATGTCTCAGTTTTTCATTCCATTTGTAATTTCTACAAGATCTATTTCCGACGCCATAAATATATTCTGAGTCCTTATACATAGCGAAGTCGATTAAGCGATGAGAATCTGTCGTCCGTGCTAGTGTTGAAGGCAACTTTGCCAAGGCACCAGATGACTTAAATATGCCAATCGATAATACACAGTGTCGAAAGAGGTGCTAAAATTCAGCAAGATCGATCCATGTCCGGCAGTGAGCTAAAGACCGTGCCTGCCAATAATTTTTCCATATTATTTGGAACAAATGAATAACTACAATCAAAAAACTAAAATATGGAGCAAAAGAGAATTAAAATAAAAGAAAGGAATATTAAAAAAAAAATAATTGGCGCTCGCCCAAACTTTTATAGAAAAGTGCGATTGTGCACCATATTTTTAAGATATTAATATGGTTATCATTTAATAGCTTTTGAAGGGATCTTTCTGGAAATACTAAAACTTTTAAAAATGCTAACCCATTAAGAGCCGATGACATTTTTATGCTATTTTTTTAAATCTTTTTGTTCTCTGTTATCCCAATATTTTTTTTATTAAAATTACTAAACAAAACTGCATTTACTTGCATGGAGAAGGATATATAAGATTCGGCATAGCCGAATATAGCACTCTTACTTGTCTAATATTATTTTATTAATGTTTTATATGCATTTGTCGCGATCTCTTTTAAGTATTAAATATATTTCTTTAAGTAGCGCTGGCATCTAAATAACAATTTTTCTAGATTCGAAGGATTTAATATATTACAAACAAATAAGCCACGATAGCAAGCACATTGATGTTAGTTGCCTTTACAAACCCTTCTACCCTTTTACAAACCCTTCTACACAAAAAGTTGTTTTTCTCTTCTACTCAACATATCCAGTAAGCTTTAAATCTACCATAACGACTCAACATCAGCAATTTTTTTATACTCAGAATGCAGACCTGTACCACCGAGCCCACCTTATCTGCTGAACAATTGTAAACTAAATGTTATGAGGCGCATACAACACACTTGTAAATATTTATCTTGAAATTATTTATTGGTTGAACTTTTTGAGTTTATTACAAAATAATAAATTTTTAGTCAGGCTTTGGTAAATTTATATATATATTTTTTTTTGTAATTTGTTTAAAAGAAATAGTTTTCAGATGGTGTGTTATTGTTTAAACAAATTGACTTGTTTATGGTTTATTTTGTAACAACATAAAACTTTAGTTTTTGTTAAAACTATGAACAGATTCAACTTCAGTGTCTTAGCTGTGCGCTGTATGAGGTATCTGGCAAAAGAAATGCTAGGACCCTTCGATTTTGTCCTGAGGACCTTTTTGATTTTACAGTTTTGCCCGAGTCAGATCCCGCTCGCCTTGCTTTAGTGTTCTCTGTTGTCTAAACAATTCTACTACCGTCATTAACATATAGTGCTTAAAAAATAAATGCTACTACCAATAAAAAGCAACTGCGCTTATACGAGAGATACAAAATACAAGTTGAGGCATTTTTCTGAAATGAGAGCTTTGTCTCTTGGCCAGATAATTACGTTGGAAATTACTGCATTCTCCAGTCATGCTCCACTGTTCAATGCAACTTATGTTTGACAAGCTTAAGTTAATAATTCTATTAGACTATTGCAACATAAATCGCTTACTACCAAACAAATTTTGAATATTTATTTAAATTAGTAATGAACGAATAGTGTTTCATCAAGCCTCATCATTGAATCTTCAACTGTAAATTTTTACAACTGTCCATCTACTTGTTTTTGAACTATTGAAAATATTAACTTATAAAGTCGCGGGCTCATTAGCACTTTATATATAAAAAAAGAATAATTTCCGCCTCCTCAGAATATTTAAACCTTTCACAAATGACGGAATACCCGAGTGGGTTGCATTTCTTTGTGAATGAATAAAAATTGGTTACCTAAATTTTTAACTCTTAGTGTATCACCTTATTTTAATGCAATTTGCTTTGTGGCATTAAGTCTATTTTTGTTCTGAATAAACTAAAACAAAAACAAAAGCGAAATACCAGCAGAAACAAAAGAACTAGATAAAAGCAAACAACCAACTTTGAGTTTTTTGTCAACTAATATTGCAGTCAAAGTCATGTTTGTATTAGAACGCGTGACATTTGAAAATTGCCTACATTTAAAATCAGTAAAGAAAATAATATTCACAATTAAGGTGCACTTTGTGCTTCACTTAACTTTTCCTACCTCCTTATAACTGAATCTATGTGTGTACATGTGAATCATGGATGCTAACCGATATGTTATTAATTTTATTAAAACACAAATTATTTAGACGAGTTTATCGCTTGCACTGCAGAAACAGCACACAAATTGATTTTAATCGGAAAATTGTCTTAAAGAACACTAAAACTTATATTTAACACCAAAAACTTGTTTTAAAAAGTACTATTGAACCGAGTTTGCCATCCCTGACATGACTGTAACATTCATAACTTTTTGTTTTCATATTTATGTTTGTGGCTTTCTATGCGCAAGATTTTAATTAGAATTTAAATAAAAACATATACATCAAGTAAATAATTCAAAGTCATTAGACATGATTAGATGTTTTACCAAAGAGACTGAAATTCAACTTGATGCGAATGCTGGCTCAAGTAATATATTTTTAATATAAATTAAAACTTTATCTGCATTATAGCGTGGAAAGAAAAATTAACATAAATTTTCTTGTTTAAAAATTATTTAATACTTGTTTATTTTTAATAGTAAATTATAATAAATTTCGAAAATTTTCTAATAAACTTAAATCTTGTTTTAATTATTAATTGCAGATTCATAAAAATTTTTGGTCAATTAAATTGAAATTGGTGTTGCTTCTATAAGTTAAAAGCTTTCTACCTGGAGACCCTTTTCTTAATGGATGTAAAAAGTAATGACAAAAGTCAACACACAATACATACATACTTTTTGGTGCGGCACACACATGGAAAATGGAATTTTTTTACCGAAAATGAACTAAAAATTCACAAAAATCCAAGCTTAGAAAAAGAAACATATTCTCAACGAGCAATTACCAAACATTAACAAACATTTAAACAAAATATCTCTACACAAACACGGCTCAGAAGCTCAGTGTCGTTCCCTGGCTACATCAATATGTATTTCAAGTTTTTAAGGGCATTAAATAGGATTAAGTCTTAGTTTCACTTGTTAGTTTTTTAACATCAAATTTTAAAATCTTCCGAAATAAAACGATTAATGAGTCGATTTGAAACTATAATTTATTGTGATGTAATTGTACAAGGGAAGTTGGTCTGATTGTATCAATTATAATATCAGACAATTGTATACAAGTAAAGTTAAAAACAGTAAGAAAAAAAAAACGGAAGATATACTGGTGCTAAATTGGGAAGGCATTAGAGTGTAAGGAGTTACTGTGGTGAAGGATATATAAAATTTGGAACCATCTACTATAAAACTCTTTCTTTACATTTGCAGCTTATTTAATTCCATTAAAAGCCATTACATGAGAGTACTTATATCTGGCTAACATAAATTCATAGTTCGTTTATGAATCAGAGGTTCATCACTGAGCAATTTGCAATTTCAGGGTTGTAATAAAAGAAATTTTCCATCTGCCCACTCTTTTTCAACACATGTGTATTTTGTTAAATTTAACTCAAAGGAACGACTTTCAAATAATTAGTAATTTCTGCTTCTTCAATGGAAATAATCGTACTTTATCCAATTTTTCAATAAAACTATATTTTTAATTAAATATTTACCATATTAAGATTCTCAACACTCTACTTTCTATGTATATTTCTATGTTTATAATAACTATTTTTGACTCTTTATGGGATGTACAACGCACACTTTTAAGTATAGCCAGTATTTTACTTATTTATAAATTCTATCAAAAGGGTTAAAGTTGGAAAATTTTGTTAGAATTTTTTTTCAATATTTTTTCAATTTGCATGGAAGGTACCAACGCAGTCTGTGTTTTACCAAACTATAAAAATTAATATGAGATTTTCTTGTGCAAAATTTCAGAACTTTGCGTTTTGCCCACATAAAATATCAAAAATAAATACTATATATTTCAAACCACATATTTAATTGTAAACTAAGAAAATTGTAGAAAGATCTGTCAACTGGTTTAGGCAGAACTACAGTTTTCTAACAATCAAAGAAACGATAGCATTTTGTAATGTATGTATGTACAGATTAAAATAATGATAAATACAGAGTTTTGCTAATATGTTTGTAACGAAAGTAACATTTTCTTGCTTTGTAATAAGCAAAAAGAAAAAAAAATATAAGTAGTTCATTGTTTTTTGTTGTTCGCAAGAAAAATGAATTGGAAAATAAGAAGGTGAGGTTAAGGCAAATTTATTTCTTAAGTAACACCAATTTAATTGTAAAAGTAAAAAGTCGATTAAATAACAACAAAAAATCCTAAATATGAATAAAGTTTATACAATGAATCACATTTATCTACAAAAAAAAAAAATAAACAGCTAAAAGCCATGAGAAATACGCAAAACAAATGAACCAAAGAAATGGACATTAATAAAAAATCCAAATAAATAAAACAAAAATTTAAACTTACAAACCAAAGATATAAGACAAATGTGAAAAAGCAAATAATACTGAGACAGCAAACAGAAAGAGGTTAAATTGAAAAACAAATAAAAATCTAAAAAAGTCAAAGTTTAAGAAACAATCAAATATTGTTGAAGTCTTTAAAATCACTTCGGCAATTGTTTCGTTTGGTAAGTTAAAGCGTTTGATAAGGCAAACCACAATCTACTTCTTAAGAAACTGTATTTTAGTTAAAACTGCCTCGTGTGGAGCCAGAAACTTTGTGGTTATTTGAAAATAAAATGTTCATTTTAAAAATGTGAGACGTGACTTCTAAAAGTGTTGCCTGTTTGCTGCCTCTGTTTATAATTTAGAAATGATCTCCCAAATATGATTATATACGCGGATGATGTAAGTTTTTTTTTTAATTAAATAAATGCTAAAGTTATAATTCGAATTTAAAAGACTTTAGAATCTTTATTGGGACACCCCTTAATTTTATACACAATTTTGTTAGTAAGTCGTGAACTAACATTTTGTGATGAGTGTACTTTCGTTCTACGGGTTGTTATATTTCAATGGATACCTTAAATGGTACGGAGTGAGTTTCGGTATTCTTTAGCCCTTCAGTAAAGAGTACTGTAAGCCATGTACTGATGCTGTAACTATGTACGCCGAGGCCGCTGGAAGACGTATTGTATTCACCCAGTCGTAAGGCCACCGTCATTGTGGATTGACATAACCCATGGCTGACGTTCATTTTTATTACAGTATTTAAGCATGAGGCTGTGATATTCTAATAGAAATTGTTAAGCCTTAATAAGAAGATATTAGTATCACCAACACGCGGTTTCTTCAAGGACATGCCACTTAACCCACCATTTGTAAAATTACGTCACTACATGAGGTATTTTCTTGATTTATAAGCACAGTGATTAGAAATCAGAAATTTTACAATTCTTTTTATATGCTGTTTTCTAAGTTCGAAACAAGCCTACCGCCAACACTTTATTTAAGGACGATATATACATTTTTATCAACAAAACTCAGTTACATTTTCTCTAAATTTTAATGAACTTTTTGAAAGTAGGGCAAGCAATTTGTGGACTTTTTAATAAAACAAAAGAAAAATATTCAAACCCTCGTACATACATCTTAAATTTTTGCAAATTAAATACGCACATTAAGCTTTCTTTTCTTTTCTTTACTGCCATGAACCTAAAATCTATTTTTTTTTCAGGATGTAATATAATAATTATTAGGAATAATTGCAAGAGTGTTGCTTCTCTTGGAAAAAGAGGAATGTTGTGATTTATTATTTAGTTATTCGATAAAATTTGAAATATAACCATTATGAATGACTTTTTGTGTTGTATAAAAGAGCAATTTTAAATTCAACTATTATGCTTTTAACAAGTTTACCGAAATAAAAATGCTTCAGTTTTTTAAAAAGAAAAATACTGATTTAAGGGGGATTCGTGTTCTTTTCTTTGCTGGAAAATGTTCGAAGCAACATTTATTTTAAATTACTTAATGGGTTTAAATAAGGAAAACCTTCACTAATAATTTTAACTGCGGCTATCATCCTTATTGCTCTTTATTGTAAATCCTTTTCATTAAAATTACATTATGAATTGAAATAATCAGGCATGTCACGCATTCCGATCGGAATGGTTTTAATTTCGTATTAACAATTCCGATCGATTTTGTTTTACCTTCTTCAGATTCCGATCGATTTTTTTATTCCTGAAAAGTATTGAATCTCCACTTTTTGATTTAAATGCGGTAATATTTGGCACACGAAAGTAAACAACAAGGCTAATCTAAGAAGGATACATCATAAAAGTAAATTTAAGAAACGCAAAAAACAATATTTCAAAGAAACCAATTTCCACTTTGAAATATGAAAGTGGTTTCATTCCGAAGAAATTTTTCGTTTTTCGTTTTCTGAAGAAGCAATTTACGCAGTTGAAACCTCTTTTGATGGTTTAGAAAACTTGGTTGTGCGGATTTATTCGTAGGACTTTATTAAAAGGGTTTTTTGGTTTCAACAACATTTTTATAGAAATATTTAGTGTTTTTGTGTTTTATTTTGTGCTTCAATTAAATTTGTTTTAATCAAAGAAGAGAAAAAAAAATTAATCTGAAAAACCAAATAATTCGTTTATTTGTTTTCCTTTCATTTAGTTTCTTAATTGCTGCTATGCTCCTTCTAAAACTATTTTTAGGCATTTTTTTCTTCTTTTTTCGTTTTTTTTTTTTTTTTGCATTTATTTAGATGTGCTTTTACTAAATCTCCCTAATGTTGCAAACAAAACAAGATTGATGACATTTTGTATTAAGATTTTATAAATAAGTTTGTATTAGAATTTTATGCGTCCACATTTGTATAAAATATAATCTTAAAGCAGTAGACAAAATACATGAATATAAGAATTATATAACACAAAAAAATATAAAGCCTATGAAACTTTACCAACCCATAGTCAAACTAAAAGATTTTTTAATATGCTGTAACAGCGCTGGCGACCAAACTAGTCAAAAGGAATTATTTAAATTTAACGGATTTCTTTTCAAATGCAGCTGTGAATTTAGGGCGAAAATCAAACGCGTTTACTTCACCACTAGCCTTGTGTTTAGGTATATAGATACACACAATCTTAAACGATTGCATTGTATTTCCATTAAGCTATTTGAGCAGTGTTAAAACTTTGGTATAAAAACGAAAAAGCGCAAACACGCGGTCTTTTTTATTCTGAAAGTCATTGCCAAGAATAGTTTTGTGAAGTTTTGTTTGTAATAAATAAATAGTGAAAAGAAATACTATTTAATTTTATCTCTTGTTTATTCAAACCATTAAATAATTAAAAGGAAAGTGAACATCAAAAGAAATTCATTTTAAAATCGATGAGCTTAAATAACAGAGCTGTAAAATCATCAATTTTTAATATATATAAATATTGGTGCCAATCCTTAAAGGGTAATAAAATTATATTATAATATTTTATAATTTATTCGATTTTAAATCGTTTTCGCAGATTTGGCACCAAATCTTTAATACAAATGAGTATTAAATCGAGATAATTAAACTCCACATAAAACTATAGACAACTATATATCTTCACAAAATTGGCAGTTTTAATGGCTTGACCAGTCTGGCATAGATAAAAATAAATACTTTGGAAGCAGAAAGCAAGAACGTTCATGGAACCATCATACACCTTGTAGAAAAGTGACAGCATTCTTCATATGTAGCTTTAAGTAAATAGTTCGAGAGGAAAATATACGTCGTAACCAATTTGATCAGAAGCAATAGCCCAGGAATAGAATAAACTGCATCACATTAATTTACTCAGCTTACAACTAAAAGTCATTTCCTACGTAATAGCAGCAATATGCAAAAATACCATAGGAATACCCCCGTTAGTATTTTATATTTTATGTCATGCTATAAACTTTACCTAAATCAGTAAAAAAAGGAAAAAAAAAACATCAACATAAATATTTGAAACATCAAGAATTCAGTAGATAGTTAAGATCAATATAAAAAGATAATTATTATATATATATGCATATCTATACGTATACATATATACTTATATAGCAAGAGTCACATCAATGCAACAATATATAACTGTCTCCCTCCAGCTAGCGAAACTTACATTGCTGAATGGCCATTCATCGGTGGACTTCGCAAAAGAAGAGTAAGTCAAAAACATTGCAATAACATTAATTCCTTTAGTTGTCTTTTCTATGCATATTAGTAAAAAGCATTTTTTAAAGTTAAAATTAATAGTGAGGCGAGTTAAAGAATTATCTAAAAATAATCAAGAGTTTTTAAAACAATTGCTATTGATGTGAAGATATGTAGATTTAGTGAAGTTAGAAGAATAAAAATATAAATAAAAAAAACGTCTAAATAAAGAAAAAGCGAAAAAAAACAAGTTAAAGTGAAAGAAACAAAAAGTAAGAAATACATGAATTAGAAAGAAGAAGAAAATTAATATAAAAATACAATTTAAGGTATTTACTTAAGATATTTATTTTTTTTTGAGGAATTTAAGCCCTTTCTTAATTATTAAAAATATATCACCCTAAAGAAAGTAAACCAAGATTTTTAGTGAAGAATAATTAAAAGTTACCTAGGCAGATCAAGCCCAAATATATGTTCTTTGTTTTCTTTCTTTAGGTAATGATCATTAACAAAGAGACCATGACCTAATTTCGTGACCTATTTACTTTTAACTAATAATATATAATATATACAGGGTGATGAAATTTTGTTTAGTTGTTTATTCGGGGCAAATAATTATAAGATTTTTTTTATATGTAAAAATATGAATATAAAATATGTTCCATTAAAAGAATTAAGGCATACACAACCCATGTTAACTTTAATTTTTATTGAATAAAAGCAACTTTTGATATGAATTGTTAAATTTTCGGTATTGTGATTTCTCGTGAGAAGTTCGTGTAAGGTAAAGTGTAGCATACTAGGGATTACCAAAGAAAAAAAAAAAATTTTAAATGGAAATTGTGTATTATGGTAATCGAAGGTTGGGAAGGGCAATTATTTCTCCGTTAACACCTGGAGACACTTCAAGGCGGCCGACGTAATACTTTCATATCAATTTTTAGATTCTGGTCTTTTTTTTATTGCAATTTATATAACGTTACTCTTACAAATTATTTAAGTTAACAGCAGTATATTCTCAATTCAGTTTTTCCACAATTTCACGGCATGCACTTAGAATAATTAACTTTTTGTAGCCTTTAATATTATCAGCGTTAAGCTCACGTACCCGCCCTTTTGCCGACGAGCCAGAGCCGGAATTTTCTGCATGCCAGAGCTTAACTTAATGTGTAAACTATTTTTAATAGTTAGTTGTATGCTACATAGTTATTATTATTGGCGCCCAACGTGGGGCCCAACATTTAGTAACATCTGGAGAATAAAAATATTTTGATATTTTTTTTATCAACCTAGATTATTGTGTGGGTCTCTATGATATTTCTGGCATTATCACTTTTATTTAAATTTATCGCTCTCAAAATCTGTCCTGCTAAGTATTCAGTTTAATAGTTTGTAGTCATTCATCACATTGTTTCTTCTGAGCTTCTATATTTATAATGAGAAAGATATTTGGGTTGTAAGGAAATTTTAATTATCTTTTGGATAAGAATTAAAAGCCAACACACACAAGTATTATATTTTACAAAAAGGTAGCTTCCAACATTTGTATCTGTTTAGAGTTGGAATTTAAGAGCTGAACACACGAGTTGGTTCTTAACCATCTATACAGTTTTTAGATCTTAAAATTTTTGTATCTGGAATTTTAGAATAAACATCGTAGAGTGTTTTTCCTAAACCAATATGAAGATTTTTAAATTCGTATACGATGTTATAGCTGCATAGTTTTGAGAGTTTTTTTTTCTATTGTTTATCCTAAAGTATTGCGTTGAATTGCACTGAATTCATAGATAATGTTTACCTTTACCGAACACACACGAATGAATCATTAGCAATCACAATTTTATCATATTGGAGTCTATATACGTTATCTTATTAGTGTTATTACTTTTTTTTTTCTATATAAAATTTTTTAAACAATATTGAATATATAAATCATTTAATTCAATAAGTGGGACTTAGCATTCAGTCTTACACTTATTAAATTATTTTCAAACCAAAGTTTTCCTTTTAAAATTGCAATTATATCTAAAGATAGTTAAAAATGTCTGTCAGACGGAGTACTGAGAATTTAGCAATAACACCTTCGGCTTCTTCAGGTAATCAACCTCCGCCACCACAAAGAGTTATAGACTGCGAGATTTGCAAGAATTGTATTACAACTAAGGCTAATGCCTTAAAGGCAAGCTGTAGCCATTATTTTCACAAATCATGTTTCAGTAAGTACACTCAAAATAGAACTAGTTGTCCGAGTTGTAACATCGAATTAGTGGTACCTAAACCTCCTCCAATAGCCTCCTCGACCATGACAACTAGGCATCAAGCACGTCAACAACAAATAGATGATAGTAGATTCTCAGGTGAAGTACAAGATAGACCAACTACACCGAATAATCCTCAGCAGAACGACTCCACTCCTAGAAGCACAGAGCAACAACGTCATTTAATAGAGAATTTAGTAACAGCAGCCGTGGGCGTCCAACAGGGCGACATGCTTACGACACTGAGTACACATCTAACCCAACTCATACAGACCAATATTGAGGCAGGCTTTCGAAATTTAAATCTAGGCAGTAATAACAACGCGAATAATAGTCGCAGTGAAATCAATGATAACTCTCATAATAATCATATACAGGGTATTGAAAGTCAGTCATTGAACCAACTATTAGGACTTCCTCAATCAAATAATCCAGAAAGTGGTATTAATAATAATGTTAACTCTACTGGTAATTTAGGAAGGGTAAACTCAGGAGTTTCAGGAGATTTATTAGCTCGACCGGATAAAATTAGCCAGATTATTAGCAACTGGAAACTTAAGTATAGTGGGAATTCTTCTAGCCTATCTGTAGACTCGTTTTTATATCGAGTTGAGGCTCTTACGAATCAGACCCTAAGTGGCAACTTTGAGATTTTGTGCAGAAATGCTAGTGCACTCTTTGAGGGTAAGGCCAGTGATTGGTATTGGCGATATCACAAATCTGTAAGAGAAATAAGGTGGCAAGATCTCTGTTTATCGCTTCGTAGGCAATTCAAGGATACGAGGTCAGACATGGACTATAGGGAGCTAATAAGGGATAGAAAACAGAAGCCAGGAGAAGGTTTTGATGCTTTCTATGATTCCATTCTGGAACTTGTCGACCATTTGGATAGGCCTATAGAAGAGCCATTAATGATAGAAATTCTCAGGAGAAACATACTTCCTGAAGTTCAACACGAGATCTTAAATCTACAAATATTTTCAGTGGACCACTTGCGCGATATTTGTAGGAAACGCGAGTTTTTCCTTCAGGATATACGTAAAAGAAATATAGTACACAAAGCGTCGCCATTTTCGAGGAAAGTATCTGAGCTGTATAAAGAAGATGAGGACACCGAAGACATTGATTTCGATACCGAAAATGAGATTTCAGAATTAAATTTTATATGCTGGAACTGCAAGAAAACTGGGCACAGGTATCAAGATTGCCTTGCTGAGAGGAACGTATTTTGCTACGGATGTGGTGCCTCTAATACCTACAAGCCAAACTGTGCCAAATGTAACGCGTCAAAAAAACTTGCAATTAACTGCACGACGAAGTGCACGACAACTGATAAAGACGAGAATGTCGGATCGCTCGACGAGCACCGATTAAATTCTTCTGTTACAACATCGATTTTAAACCCCCGAATTCTTGTTCCCAGAATCAAAAATGCTGATGTTAAACTTAGGCCAATAGTTCCATTGCACGAACGGATGAAAATATATGACGGGGTTCGCGACAGAATATTTGGTAAAACGTGTAAAAGATCTAAATCGCGATCATCTAATAGAATGAGACAATATTGGTCGAATGTTAAGGAAAAGAAAAGAAACATAATCAGTAGCATTTTCGAGAAGGAAAACGACTTACGACCATATGCAGAAGTAACATTATTTGGCGAAAAGGTGTGCGGACTTCTAGATACAGGAGCATCTATAAGTTGCATAGGAGGCAGTCTTGCCAGTAAATTCTTACATTCTGAACAACCATACAATAAACTTAATTATAAGGTTCGTACGGCAGACGGTAAACCACAGAGTGTTATAGGTTGTATACGGACAAATATTACCTTCAGATCGACAGAAAAACCTATAGAAATGTATATTATACCTAGTTTGTCTCAGTCGCTTTACCTCGGGATTGACTTTTGGCGAGCTTATGATTTACTGTCATTTCACACCCTTAGCTCTCCGACTCTTTCATCGATTTCAGCCCTATTAGACTCTTGCAATCTAAGTGGAAATCAAAAGCAGCATTTAAATAAAATTATAGATTTATTTCCTTCATTTTCTAAAGAGGGTCTAGGCAAAACATCACTTGTCACACACGTTATTGATGTTGGGCCGGCGAAACCCATTAAACAGAGACATTACCCTGTATCACCAGCAATAGAGAAATTGATGTACGAGGAAGTAGATCGGATGCTCAAGTTAGGTATTATTGAGGAAGCAAACAGCGCCTGGAGTTCACCCTGTGTTCTAGTAAGAAAACCGGGGAAAAATAGACTATGTTTAGACTGTCGTAAGGTAAACGAGGTCACAGTTAAAGATGCCTATCCACTGCCTATTATCGATGGTATATTGAGCAGATTACCAAAGGCTAGGTTTATAACCAGCTTGGATCTTAAAGATGCCTTTTGGCAAATACCTTTAGATCCAAAATCAAGAGACAAAACAGCATTCACAGTACCGGGACGGCCCCTATACCAATATAAGGTAATGCCGTTTGGTCTCTGCAATGCACCCCAAACTATGTCTCGGTTGATGGATAAGGTAATTCCAGCCAATTTGCGTAACGAAGTTTTTGTATACCTCGATGATTTGCTAATTATTTCTGATGATTTTGGTAGGCATCTCGAGGTTTTGAAACAAATTGCTAGATATTTTCGGGAGGCAGGCCTTACAATTAATATAGAAAAAAGTAAGTTTTGTTTAGAAGAAGTAAAATACCTGGGCCATATAATTGGAAAAGGCGTTATTCGTACTGACCCTGAAAAAATAGAGGCTATTCTAAAATACCCGACACCTAAATCAATTAAGTGTATCAGACAGTTTCTAGGTATGACAGGTTGGTATAGGAAATTTATTGACAATTACGCTTCACTTACAACTCCCTTAACTGATTTGTTGAAAAATAAGAGAAAATTCGTTTGGAACAATGAAGCTGAAAAATCTTTTAAAATGTTAAAGAATCTGTTGAGCTCAGCACCTGTCTTACATAGTCCGGATTTTACGAAACCATTTTTTATCCACTGTGACGCAAGTAAGACAGGAATAGGAAGCGTTTTGGTCCAGTTGAATTTGGAGGGTGATGAAGTTCCTTTGGCATTTATGTCAAAGAAACTAAATAAAGCCCAAAGAAACTACTCAGTGACCGAACAGGAATGCTTAGCGGCCGTGTTAAGTATTAAAAAGTTTCGACCATATGTTGAAGGACATGAGTTTACAGTCGTAACCGATCATGCATCGCTTAAATGGCTCATGTCCCAAAAGGATTTAAGCTCCAGATTAGCTCGATGGGCGCTAAAACTTCAGGGATTTAACTTTAAGATACAGCACCGAAAGGGTACTCAAAACATTGTTCCTGACGCGCTTTCTCGAACCATATCGACTGATTCGGATCCCTGTTATCCTGACCGTAACGTAGAACTAGTAGTTAGCAGTCTTTCTAACGATAGTAGGGTTTACATTGACTTAAAATCACCACACTTCCAATCGGATCAGTACAGAAAACTAATCAAGAATATAATGGAAAATCATTGCAGATTACCTGACTTTAAAGTAATCGACGGATATGTTTACAAACGAACGGAACACGTGAAAGAACAAATTAATGATGACTTTTGTTGGAAACTATATATTCCTAATGAGTTAATTAATGATGTTTTATCAAATGCACATGATAATCCATTGTCAGCCCACTTTGGTATTAATAAAACGCTTGAGCGTATTCGAAGGTACTATTTTTGGCCAGGCCTTGTAAACAGTGTTAGAAATTTTGTGAACTCTTGCGAAAAATGTAAGGCTACAAAGCATCCAAACTATGTTTTAAGACCACCCTTGGGACGTCCACCTACACCTGAACGGGTGTTCCAAAGACTGTATATCGACTTTCTTGGACCATATCCCAGGTCAAGAAAAGGTAATATAGGAATATTTGTCGTTTTAGACCACTTTTCAAAATTTTCGTTTTTAAAACCAGTTAAGAAATTAACAGCGGATGTTATTACTCATTATCTGGAGGAAGAAATTTTTCACGTCTTTGGGGTACCAGAGACAATAATTTCCGATAATGGTGTTCAGTTTAAATCTAGAATTTTTAAACAATTACTAGAAAAGTATAATGTGTGTCATACCCTAACAGCAGTGCATTCCCCACAAGCTAACGCTTCAGAGCGTATAAATCGATCGGTAATATCGGCAATTAGAGCATACATAAGTCCAGATCAGAAGAATTGGGATGAAGTGTTAAGTAGCATTGCATGTGCAATGCGGTCAAGCATTAATTCGTCGGTGGGCGCATCTCCATATTACCTTGCATTTGGTCAAAATATGATAACTAATGGGGAAACGTATATCCTTCTGAGGAAGCTAAACGTCCTAGATGACAGAACCATTAATTTCACAAGAGAAGATTCTCTGGAGGTAGTGAGGAAAAGAGCGACCGAGCTAATGGAAAAACAATTTTTAAGAAATGAGCGAAAATATAACTTGAGGTCAAGAGTACCAAATTTAAGGGAGGGTCAGGAAGTCTACAGGCGAAATTTTAGACAGTCAAATTTTCAGCAAGGGTACAATGCTAAACTAGACAACGTTTTTATAAGGTCTCGAATAAAAAGGAAAGTAGGCAACTGTTACTTTGAGTTAGAAGATCTAAATGGAAACTATGTGGGGAAGTATCATATAAAGGACATAAAACCTTACTAAGAACTTCGCCAGCGTGATCAGACTTTGGTGTTTTTCAACCCCAAAATCTGATTTTTGGGGGGTATTGTGTAACAGCGCTGGCGACCAAACTAGTCAAAAGGAATTATTTAAATTTAACGGATTTCTTTTCAAATGCAGCTGTGAATTTAGGGCGAAAATCAAACGCGTTTACTTCACCACTAGCCTTGTGTTTAGGTATATAGATACACACAATCTTAAACGATTGCATTGTATTTCCATTAAGCTATTTGAGCAGTGTTAAAACTTTGGTATAAAAACGAAAAAGCGCAAACACGCGGTCTTTTTTATTCTGAAAGTCATTGCCAAGAATAGTTTTGTGAAGTTTTGTTTGTAATAAATAAATAGTGAAAAGAAATACTATTTAATTTTATCTCTTGTTTATTCAAACCATTAAATAATTAAAAGGAAAGTGAACATCAAAAGAAATTCATTTTAAAATCGATGAGCTTAAATAACAGAGCTGTAAAATCATCAATTTTTAATATATATAAATATTGGTGCCAATCCTTAAAGGGTAATAAAATTATATTATAATATTTTATAATTTATTCGATTTTAAATCGTTTTCGCAGATTTGGCACCAAATCTTTAATACAAATGAGTATTAAATCGAGATAATTAAACTCCACATAAAACTATAGACAACTATATATCTTCACAAAATTGGCAGTTTTAATGGCTTGACCAGTCTGGCATAGATAAAAATAAATACTTTGGAAGCAGAAAGCAAGAACGTTCATGGAACCATCATACACCTTGTAGAAAAGTGACAGCATTCTTCATATGTAGCTTTAAGTAAATAGTTCGAGAGGAAAATATACGTCGTAACCAATTTGATCAGAAGCAATAGCCCAGGAATAGAATAAACTGCATCACATTAATTTACTCAGCTTACAACTAAAAGTCATTTCCTACGTAATAGCAGCAATATGCAAAAATACCATAGGAATACCCCCGTTAGTATTTTATATTTTATGTCATGCTATAAACTTTACCTAAATCAGTAAAAAAAGGAAAAAAAAAACATCAACATAAATATTTGAAACATCAAGAATTCAGTAGATAGTTAAGATCAATATAAAAAGATAATTATTATATATATATGCATATCTATACGTATACATATATACTTATATAGCAAGAGTCACATCAATGCAACAATATATAACTGTCTCCCTCCAGCTAGCGAAACTTACATTGCTGAATGGCCATTCATCGGTGGACTTCGCAAAAGAAGAGTAAGTCAAAAACATTGCAATAACATTAATTCCTTTAGTTGTCTTTTCTATGCATATTAGTAAAAAGCATTTTTTAAAGTTAAAATTAATAGTGAGGCGAGTTAAAGAATTATCTAAAAATAATCAAGAGTTTTTAAAACAATTGCTATTGATGTGAAGATATGTAGATTTAGTGAAGTTAGAAGAATAAAAATATAAATAAAAAAAACGTCTAAATAAAGAAAAAGCGAAAAAAAACAAGTTAAAGTGAAAGAAACAAAAAGTAAGAAATACATGAATTAGAAAGAAGAAGAAAATTAATATAAAAATACAATTTAAGGTATTTACTTAAGATATTTATTTTTTTTTGAGGAATTTAAGCCCTTTCTTAATTATTAAAAATATATCACCCTAAAGAAAGTAAACCAAGATTTTTAGTGAAGAATAATTAAAAGTTACCTAGGCAGATCAAGCCCAAATATATGTTCTTTGTTTTCTTTCTTTAGGTAATGATCATTAACAAAGAGACCATGACCTAATTTCGTGACCTATTTACTTTTAACTAATAATATATAATATATACAGGGTGATGAAATTTTGTTTAGTTGTTTATTCGGGGCAAATAATTATAAGATTTTTTTTATATGTAAAAATATGAATATAAAATATGTTCCATTAAAAGAATTAAGGCATACACAACCCATGTTAACTTTAATTTTTATTGAATAAAAGCAACTTTTGATATGAATTGTTAAATTTTCGGTATTGTGATTTCTCGTGAGAAGTTCGTGTAAGGTAAAGTGTAGCATACTAGGGATTACCAAAGAAAAAAAAAAAATTTTAAATGGAAATTGTGTATTATGGTAATCGAAGGTTGGGAAGGGCAATTATTTCTCCGTTAACACCTGGAGACACTTCAAGGCGGCCGACGTAATACTTTCATATCAATTTTTAGATTCTGGTCTTTTTTTTATTGCAATTTATATAACGTTACTCTTACAAATTATTTAAGTTAACAGCAGTATATTCTCAATTCAGTTTTTCCACAATTTCACGGCATGCACTTAGAATAATTAACTTTTTGTAGCCTTTAATATTATCAGCGTTAAGCTCACGTACCCGCCCTTTTGCCGACGAGCCAGAGCCGGAATTTTCTGCATGCCAGAGCTTAACTTAATGTGTAAACTATTTTTAATAGTTAGTTGTATGCTACAATGCAGACAGGCACTTAAAAAGATAAATAGCAAGCCAAGCAATAAGGGCCACCTAACAACATAATGGACACAGAAAATAAACTGAACTTCATGAAACTTATTTAAAGTAAAGTAAGTAAAATTACAAAGAAAAAATCGTTTTTATCGTTAACTTTTTTGCAGCATTCTTCATTTACGATTCTTTTACGTAAAATAAATGTAAAAGCAAACGGCTTATAAATTTTTGACGCTGTAACGACACAATACGAACTTCTATTATATGAATTTAGAACTCAGAAATATTTTTGGAAATGTTGCTTCATAATCCTATTCCCTAAGCAAGTTAAAAAATCTCATTCAATTACACCAAGGTATACATATATGCATCGAAATATTAATAAAAGAAAGCTTGAAATAAGAAATTAAAATCGATTAAGAAATGCCATCGTTGTGTTCTTACAAGTTTCCACAAGAATTAAGTCCGAACAAAATATTTTAAAGCTATGAAGAGATCACATTTCATAACTTAAAAAAACGGAATATTTTAATTTTCTTTTCATATTGAAAGCATATCATTGATATCAAACGCACTTAGCCCTGCAGTTTGTAAAAAAGTCATAAGAGAAACATCCTTCAAAACGGTTACAACGTATGCAGTCATCCATGCGACAACAAGATGTGTCTTTGGCAAAATTTGAACTACACTATGTGATGTTTTTTAACACGGCCTTAATTCGGCCACGTAGAGCACAATGCACTGTGGGTCGGGTGAAATTGGAGTCCGCGATCTCCACTATTATTATATTATTATATTTCTTCTTTTCTCCCTAAGCAATGCTTTATCAGATTTTTCTTTATCCTGTTTTTTTTGTCTTAATCTTTTTGAAAGTAAATTTTTTTGAACGAAAATCTTTAGTTTAATTTAAGATTAATGAGAAGCGAAATATCCACCGGTGTATGCTTTCCCCTGCAATATTCAATATCACCGTATTTTAAATTATAATTTTAATTTTAAAAAGGGTGAAGCTTTCTGTACGGGATCGCTACAACCTCTAGGTCGTCTCCAATAGCTGTTAGCATCTGCTAAATATCGTTGATATTCGCTTTTAAACGCAAAATACATTTTTGTACCCAAATATAAATTATAACTTTTATTTTCATGAAACGGAATTATAAATTTGCATATAATTTTTAAATAAAAACAATATCCTTTTAACAGCAACAGGTATCTACGTTTTTTACAAAAAAATTTAACTTTTCAAATCAAAAATTCATCAACTAAAAATGCCGACTTTGCTACTTTATTGGCTGCTTTATGAAATAAATAAAAATGAGTTGATAAATTTTATTTAGTTTGATTTTATGTATGTGTGAGTATGTGTTGTATAAAATCCGCATATTTTATACTGAACTCTTTTTATTTTTTTTACATAAATCTTATACTAATCTATTTGAGCCATTAGACATGTTTTTGGATTTTAAAGGTTTTTGTTGTTGTCTTTTTTTTTGTGAAAACTAAATTTTGTCCTTTCTCGTTTTCTAACAAAATCCATTTAGACTTCTCCGCCTCTTTTTTTGCTTGGTGCATTGGTTGCTTTCATATCATTCATTTTTTATACTGCCGTTTTATTGCAGACAGAGTTTTGCAAGCTGTGTGTGCAACGTTTTACTATTATCGTTAGGAGTTATTTTGAAGTGTTCTTTTTATGTTTGATTTTTAGCTGATATTTACATGTCTGTTATATCTTTTTTCTGTTTTTGTATAGAAAACTATTGATTTACAAGAGTAAACTTTTATTAATGAACAAAAATATGCTTTTCATTTTTTTTTTTTTATTTAAAATAAATTTGGTAGATTTTCAAAAACTAAATCGTAAAAGAAATAGTAAAAAGAAAATATAAAAAGATAATGGCTTATACGTTTTTCAAAAAGAAAATTTTTTGAGAGAAATTCATATTTTTCAAGTTTTACTGCATGTTAAGGAAATTATCAAAAGGTTGACATATGATATCTGTTTCTGATAATACTTTTAAATGTTTTCGACTGTGGTCAAAAATGCTAAAATATTCAGCAGACCGTCGTCACTGACCGTTTATTTGGTACGTTCGGCGAGCACTATTGATGTGAGAACATCATTTTCAAGCCGAGTTTTGATTAGTACTGGTTAGAAAATGTAAGGTGTTTGTTGCATAGATAGTGGTGGGTTCAGGTAGTTTTGTCCGTTAGGATGGTGTCTATTTAAATGGTACTATGCAGGTCGATTGCCTGACACCTGTCATGCTTATCGAAGGTATATAATTTTAATATTTCAGTCTTTTATTATTGGATAGGTAGGTTTTCCGTTTGATAGATTGTTTTAATAATTTTATTAGTGTAAAAATTGTGTCCGAGGTTTTACTTAGCTGTTCGTTATCTCCGTAAAACGTTCCTGCCTTCTATATTTCCATATTTTCAAGAATATCCAGTCTTCGTTTCGTCTGGTTTTAAATTTATCGGTTATTTCTGTTGATGTCTTGAGATTGTTTCGTAGAGTATTGCTTGTGTTTAGTGCTGTCTTTCTGAAAAAGATTAGTTAATATATATATTTCTGGTCTTGTGTGTCGTCGTGTTGTATCGATTGTCTCCTTGTTTTCTTTGTTCTTGCTTTTAGTGTTGTATTGTCTAAGTAATTTGCCGAGTTATTGTTAAGTCTAAGTTAATTTTATTATAGTATCGTTTGTGCAATATCCATAATTTCGTTAATATATTGATTGACGTATAAGTTAGAAAGTATGTTACGTAGGATAGTTAACGTTTCTTGCGTGGGTATTGATGTATATAAATCCTTAATATCGGAGAAGTCGAGTCTCTTATTATCGGTTATTTTGATGTCCTTAAGTTTATTGATAAGTTCCTCTGTATTCTGCAACCTGTATATGTTCTGCAAATTTATTTCCTATTTTAAAAATATGGTGAGGTGCTTAGCCAAGTTATGTGCAGGCGCAGGTTTGTAATTTACTGTAGGTCTGATCGGTACATTTTCCTTATGATTTTTGGGTTGTGCTCTAAGTGTAGGGGGTCCTGGATTCATGTATATGCATAGTTTATAATCAGTAAGCATTTTACGGCGTTTTAGTAGGCTGCGTACAAAAAATATTATATAGACAAAACAAAACAATTCATGCAACAGACAAAATGCACGAAGTTTAAAGATGACCCAACCGATTCATTCCAAAAGGAAATACACAATTCTGGATTTCGATTTTTATTTTTCTCATCTTTTAGGAAAAAAATTTGTTTTTATATTATAACGTATATTGTAAACGTAAAACTGGACATTAAAAAATAGAAAGTCAACCTTAAACATAATTTTCGTAATAAATGATATGCATACTTTTTTTGTATTATTAAAATTTAAAATATAACTGGGCATTAATTTATTTATAATAGAAATGTGTAATATAATTTGTTGCTTTTAATGTTTTTAACATTTTATTTATTACAAATGAAAAAATAAAGAATAAAGTCTGTAACTACACATAATCACAAACATACCCACAGCTATTTTATGAACCCACTAACAATTATATAATTTTAATAATTAATAGACTTACAATTGTACAAAAGTGTGAAAGAATTATATTTAACATATTAACAATTATAGAAAATTTATATGAAGTAATAATTATATAAAATAATTACAATTTTGTCGTGAAATTTAATAAAATTTATTTATAAATTAAATAAGATTTATTTACTTGTAGTAAAATAAATATATATAATAAATTTCATACATTTTACTTGAAGCCAAGTAGTTAAACGTTTTATGTACCTACACTGTGCTACAATTTTAATCAAAAGTTATGAGGAAAAAACATTTATTTTCTGTCATATCGTAAAAATAGGAAAAATCTATTTTAAAAGAACTAAGTCTTACATTAAAAGCTTAGTAACAAGCAGGTTTTCTACAGATTGGTGTTTGCTCTATTTTTCTTCAAATAATTTAGTATAAGAAATAAATCTTTAAAAAAAACTCTATTTTCCCTTATCCTTTAAATTGCTGATTAAAGCGACATCGAGTTTAATCATTTTATAACTCTTTACAAACAGCTTTAAATCGCATGAACTAGAGTGATTAGTAAAGATTATGACATATTTTACATGGTTATTGAATTTTATTAAAATGAAATAAAAACGTTTAAAGAGTTCTGAGAAAAATAACGACACGAGCTTTTAATATCGCTTGCATTCAAGAGAATTTGATTGCTTGGCAGTGACTGGGGAAATATTTTTGTTCCTAATGAATTTTAGTTAATGAATTACAAACAATTTATTTATAAGTTGATAACTTACGGAAGTACCCTAAAAATAATAGCAACAATATTTTAATTATTCCCCAATTTTAAAGAATTCATATTATAAAACGGGTAAATTGTGACCCACCTGTTTTTTAACTTAGTTTTTTAAGTGGATAAAAAAATTTTCACGAAACTTTCACAACTTCAATTTTACGTCTCTTTATTCAATTTTGAAAAGTCATATTCAATTCTACTAAACTTCAAGATCTACAAAATTTTAAAAAATTTAGTTACATCAATGGGTAGATTGTATACTTCAACTTTCATTTGGGATATAATTTTCACTATTCTTTTATGTTATTTTTTCTACGATATTTTACTATTCTTTGAACAAACATTTGCTATTAAATTTTTTTACTTTGTATTTTATAGGCAAACTAAGAGATTTTTTAAATAAAGTTATATAAAAGAAAATGTATGTTTTTCATAAAAATTATTTTAAGAGTTTCTAATTATAACTCTGGTTTTTTTTCTACCTTTTTTGAACTGGTTATATAATATTAAGCAACATGAGGCTTTTGAGACTTTTAAAACTCTACCTTTCTCGTAAAACGCTTACAAAGTACAGTCGCTTAATTTTTTTTTAATTGAAGCGTAGTGCTATCACAAGAATTTTTATCGAAAATACCAGCAAAAAATCAATGATAAATACAAAAACAATTTAATTTGGTCATAATAATTAAGTGATGAACTAAATAAATTGTGGTTATTTCAATTTTATTTTTTTTACAAATTTTATAACTTTTAATATTTCTATTTACAAATGAATTATAATTTTATTTTTTCTATTTATTTTTAATTAAAAAAGTTGGCGAAAAATTTAATAAAAATGTGAGGTTTTTTGTTTGTTTAAAACTTATTTTCTGAAATACAATAACAAACTGCGAAAAAGTGAAACAACATTCATGTAAACTTTTATTTGTATAACTTTTGCTCTATTAGAGTTGCAACCACATAAACCGAATTATTAAAATATCACAAATTATTAAAATGTATGAAAGGATGAAGGCAATAGTGTTGCTGTAATTAAAATAATAAAAGGATCATGGCAAATTCACAAGGTGGTTTTTAGTTACAATAAACATCTACATTAGAGAAGAAACAATTGAGAGAAAAATAAAATATATAAACGTTGAAGATTTTTTGTTTGTTATGCCTTTTTTGTATTTTCTATATAACATACAGAAATTTTTTAAGGATCGCGGCAAGTAACAATATGTTCACATAAATATATTTCACCATAACTTAAAAACGCGTCAATCGATTTGGATATGGAGAACCCTAGAAGAGGTTTGAGAAATTACCTTATGTTTTTTTAATATTTAAGTTTCTGAAATATTCAGAAATAAAAACACAGAAACTAAAATTTAATCGAAACTTAACAAATTTTAATTTTTAGAAATTTATAAAATTAAAGATAAATAATACCTGTTTAAGTTAGCATTTTTAAAGAAGAGAAATTGCAATTAAATAAGTCACACATCATTCAAATCGGTTTACAAATACATTTGTTTAAAAAGAGTCCTAAAAATAAATAACGAGAAAAATGATTTCCTCCATTATCAGTTCTTAAACGATTCGATGGTAGTTTTCGTTGTCTGTTTTCCAAAACAGCTGTGATATACCTATTCAAAAGCCGATCATACACTTTCCTTCACTTCAACTTAATTTTAATATAACAAACTTTATAAGCTCCTGTATTTGTGGTCATAAAAAGACCTCTTTTTTAATTTTTGCCTTATTCGCAGGGTAATTTACTCTTAAGGTATTAAAAAGTTTCTTTAAACTTCTTCAGACCTTTCACCCTGTTTTTCCTTAAACTCGGTTTTTTACTTGTCTGCGACATTTTGGAATGGTAATGTACACATTTAGTACCACTGCATTATGAAACACAATACATTGCTCGAATACAAAGCAACTGACGTTTTGAAAATCAGCCATAATGTTTTGAATCAGAGTTATTTTTTTTGGCTGCCTGCATAAAAATTTGTATTTGATTTATTAAAATTAAAAACAATATTTGTGGTCATAGACACAAATGCAAAATAAAAACTTGCGAAAAAATTAAGTTTTTTAATCACTAAAGTAAAAGGACAACAACAACAAAGAATAAATATATTTATGATTTTCTTTGGTAACAGATAATTTTTTTATAGTTAATTAACTGTTGAAATAATGTATGCGGGTGAGTAGTATAATTAAAAACCAAAATTAAAATCAAGCCAGATGCAGGTTTTTTATGTTTTTGAATTTATTGTTGAAAGGCATCTAATAATGCATTTTTAATAACAAAATAATGTGTTAAATTAAATAAATATTTATTACATTCTTTAATTAAAATGCAATTCCGGATAAGTCTTGTATTAAATAAATGACATTTATTGTTATAACAGAATTTTCAGTAGAAAAAAGAAATGTTTTTTTTTTGGCGAAGGGCTTTTAACTTATCTATTAAAGATAAAAAAATATACATAAAAAATTATTGAGGCTTATAAACGGGGCTGAAAGGAATTAAGTAATTCTTTTTTCGACTTTCTTTTCGTTTTCTTGCGGAATTTTTCTTTAATATATTGAAGATGTGTTTTAACGCTTGTCTGTTGCAATGGGAATTTTCTCCCCATCAAAAAAAAAAACAAAAAAAAAAAATAAATAAAAATATTAACATATGGAATAAGCATATCCACGTCACTATTTTGCTACTGCTTATACAGACTATCAGTGGTTTCTACTGAAATTTAATAAAGAAATAATCGATTCTTAGGCGCCTTGCTAAATTGACTTAATGAGAATTTTTTTAATCAAGGGGAAAAATGACAAGAAAATCATTAATATTATATAAATAAACAAAAAGCATTTAGAATGCATTCTTATGTAGAACAAGAAAGAGTGCTATATTCGGCTATGCCTAATCTTACATACATTTCATCCTAAAGTTACTCCAATCGAAAATCAAACATTAGTGTGACAGAGAATTAAAAGATAAGAAAAAAATTAAGTACTATATATATTTTTATACAAAAATAACATGAGCTCCTAATGGGTTAAGCATTTTAAGAAATTTTCGTATTTACTAAAAGATCTCTTCAAAAGCTCATGGCAGGCGTGGTGTTGTGCCCGCTGTCTCGATGGACATAAACCGATGATTTTCAACAGCAAAATTTTTGAAACTATGTCTGAACGATTGGTGTATTTAAATTTTCTCTAGCTTCTCTAGTGCCTTAACAAAGCTGATTTCAACTCGAACACGGACAAACAGATGGACATAGCTCAATCGACTTCGCTATGCAGAAGAACTTATAGAAATTATAAACATAGACATGTATATGTAAATGTATATGTATATGTATAGACATGACATGTTTAAAATTTTTTTTTGTGCTAAAATATATGATATAAGTATCACTTGGCCTCGGAGGAAGAAAATTTAAGTCTAACGAACAGATACCTTCATAAAAAATAATAAATAAAGGAGAACTTAATTATAAAATTGTCATTTATTATATTTCCATAATTATTATTATTATTATATTTTCTCAAGATAGAACAAACTCTATTTTATTTATACTATGCTCTTGGAAGGGTTTGCAGATACGGGTCCACTAGAAAGACTCAACTACTAGGTGGATATTTTCCAAAAGTTAATTAATGGTTTTGGTTTAAATAAATTGCCGGCAATTAGTGTTTTACGTCAGAAAGTAATAACTAGCAGTTTGAAGTAATATATAAAAAATTTGCACCCAGTTGTCGGAAGTGATGAGCGTACTATTGTATAATTAAAGTCTTTGGCCCCTGTCAGTTTACACTAGCACTACAAGTATTGAAGTAAAGTTTTTTAACAATTTGAACTACAAGCTATGTTATCATTTGATGTACAATCTTTTTGGTTTGGTTTTATTTTCTTTACTTTTTTACTTCATTTAAAAAAGAGAATTGAAATACTGGAAAAATATTATGATTTGAGTTTAAATAAAATATTTTTAACAGATCCCAAATGTCCTTATTCCTCTTAATTAATTATAAAATTCTATTAATGGCAAATGTTCCCAGTCACCAAACACAAAATTATGCCTCAATACACGAATAAAGCGAATTTTTTCAGTCCAGTTTTTAACAGATACATTTCATGTTTTGTTGTGGGCAAGAAAAAATTAAATAATTTTTATTTAATGACATTTAAAGGAAAGTGTATTAAAAAAATGAATAAATAATAGTCGTTATTTATTGCGTTTAACTGAATGAAATAATGACCATAATTTATTGAAATTTATATTCTTTTTTTATTTTCCATTAAATTTTTGTTTTTCTTTGTCTTACTATTTTTTTTAGATAAAGCCAGTTTTTGGAGGACAAATTATAATTTCTTTTAATATTATATTTTATTTATGTGTTCTTGTTCTTATTCTTCTCTTTTATATTGTTTGAGAAAAACAGAAATAATACAAGGCACTTATAAGATGTAGTAGTTATTTTGTAAGTAATTAATTAGTAATAATTTAGACTAATTAAAAAAAATTAAATACGGAATAATTCTCTAATGCGTTTCATAGAATAAATTTACTCAGTTCAACTAAGATCTGCTCTGTGTGCAAAAAGTAAAGAAATTTGCTCATATATATTTCCTATTGCAGCGTTAGTCTCCTTTTTTGGCACTTTTCAAGCATCTCTAGTAGAAAAAACAATCCGACGAAAATTTTTATTTTTAACTGTCTAAAGAAATTCAAAATCTCTTAATCTTTTTACTTCAGTTTGAAAATAAACTAAGATAAGCAGTAGAAACAAAAAATAACCCAATTTTTCTATATTTTAATTTTTATTTTGGAAACTAAAAAGTATCTTTATAGCAACAAAATAACTTAGGTTTTTTATTTGACAAAAATTATAATTTAAATTTCATAATATACAAATTTTAAAGAATAAATAAATTAAAATAATTTAATTTATTTTTTATACTTTTTATTGTTAAAAAACAACTCTCTTTGGGGAAATATAATATATTTAAATATACAGGGTGATTAAAAAAGGGTTTTTATACTAAACTACTGCAACTACTACGGCAACTCCTTATATTTTTTGAGTTTCATTCATAACACAAACTGTAAATAATGCAGGTTGCTTAATATGCTTGAAAGGCTACTAATTCTAGATAATATTCATTCCTTAAAATTTTTTATATAAAATTATATCAGTTTTAATTTCTAAAAAGTTTTTATTTTAGGATTTCTTTCCACCTATAATTCATTAATTATTGCAAGTTGTCAAGTGGAATTAAAAATATATTAACATTTAATTAAACGAAATTAATCGTGATTTTGTTTCTCTAGCGGAAACAAACCCAACCCAATAGACAACCTATACTACACTTTTCACACTCTTAACAATTACACATGACACTACGGACACAACCACATCTATTACTCAACACTCTTGTTATCACACATAAACAAGTTTACAATGAAAAGTTGTTTTAGCAAAAATCACAGTTGTGGAAATGAAAACAAATGTTCTCCTGCATGACTAGTTTTTAAATAAATTAGACCCAGAGGAGTGACAAATAATATTAATGATATTTATATTATATGTCCACTTATTTTCACGCGACACACACATTGAACTGATAAAATAAAAAGGAGTGGTTTTAATTTGCTTTAACATCCAATTCGATAGAAAAAATTGATACCAGTTTCTCGTGAAGCATTTAAAATTATTTTTTACTTATTTTATAACAAGATTTAACCCACCAAAGAATAAAAAATATCGCTTATAAGAATATTAATCTCAGAAAGACTTTCTTATAACAAAAATTTATCTGAAAGAATTGATTGTGTTTCGGATACTCTTGCAAAAACTTTACAAAGAGCATAAAATACTTTAGTTTGTTTGTCGCTTTCGTCTAACCAAATTAATACTGATATGAATATTCCTCGTTTTCTTATCTACAAAATTATTTAGCCCTTAGGTAGGTAGAGGCGAAGAATGCTGACGATGGATTTGGCGGTCCTGAAAATGCGGAATTTCCTTCTGCTAGTGTCTACTTTTTCTTGTTTTCTTTAGAAGACGTCCGCATGCATTTGTAAATAATTTTTCTTTCTAAAGATTTTTAGAAATTAAATTAATAAATGAACCTAAGCTAGAAAAAAAGTAAATTTTATTTAATTAAAATATCTACGGTTCAAGTCCTGATTGGAAAAAAACTTTAAAAAATTAATTATATTTTGTTAGGAAATTTGCTGTTAAACAACTATATAGAAAATTTTCCCAAATGTTTGGAAGAAATTAAATGCAGAATACAAGCTTTCAAGAGAAATTTTCTGAAGGGGCTAACATCACCAATGAAAAGACTTTTGTCTAGGATAAAGTAGAAACTATTTTCTTTGTTGTTTTTTTAAGAGATTGCTATTTATCTGCAAAAAGCTAAATATGAAACCTGTTTTCTATGAGAAAGTTTACTTCAGAAGGACTTAAGTTCCCTCCTCCTTAACAAAAAGTCGCTTCTGTCTTCTTTGATTTCGTAAAAAAAAATTTCTTATTTAAATATTTGAGAAAATATTTTTAACTAAAGTATTTCATTTAAGCTGAAAAACATGGCTATAAAAAGTTTTGGTTTAAAAATACTGACAGAATTTTTTATAAGACAAATATGAATCGCAGAGTATTGCAATATTTGAAAAAAAAATAAATAAATAAATAAGTGAACCGAATTTGAAAAGCTTTACAGAAATTTTCTATTGCTGGAGGTTTTCAAAACGACTGAAAAAGTTCGTTTAAAAAAGGGGAGTTTCATTATAAAACTAAAAATTTTAATTTATAAAATACTTAATTTTAAGATCTTATTTAAAAAACTTCGGTTGGAAGTAAATAAAACAATTTTTAATATAAAAATTGGTTTATCACAAATTCTAGGGATATTGTTTTGTTAAAAATTTGTCTCACAAGAAATTTTCAGAGGAATAGTATGTCACGGAAATTATTAAGACAAAGATTTTTTAAAAGAAGTTATTATAAAATATTTTTTTATTTATATATATATATTTTTAATAAAAGTCAATTGTTTACAGAAATGTTAGTATATAAAGTCTTTAAAATTTATTTCTTATTTAATAAAACAAATTTAAAGAATTTTACAAAATAAGTGACAGAAAAATTGTTACCGTAATATTTTTTTTAATTCTTTCGGGAGGATTTAACAGATCTCTGTCGCGAACAGACCTCAAAATTAATAAATTTTTTCTTAAAACTTTATTAAAAAAGCCTATAGTCGCTAAATAAAAAAATTGTTTCAAACGTGGAAGAAAAGTTTCTGAAACTATAAGGAGTTTTATTAAGGAATATATTCAAAATTAATTTATGTTTTAATTAATTTAATTAAGTATTTAACCAAAAAAATAATAAACGATTTATAAATTAAACACACAACTGAATCAATTATATTATTAATTAAAAATTAAGAAAAAAAATTTTTAATTAAATAATTAATTGAATCAATTGCAATATAAAACCAAACAAAATATTGAATAGGGCCAACATTTTATCCCTCTGATTAAAACCGTGATTAATTAATTTTTTTTAATTTTTAAAATTCAGATTCATTTGGAAATTAATCGTTTATCGGATTTTATTTTTTTTGATAATGTTTTTTAATACTTTTTTGTTTAGTTTTGTATTAATGAAACGAAACTATAAAGCTTTGGTAAAATTTCCATATCTTTGATGAGACTACGATTCCTTGTGAGTGAAACTTAAAATCTTTAGCTATATTCCAAATTCCATTGCTTAGTGAAATTAATATATTTTATTCTCGCAAATTCTTTTTGTTTTCGTTAAACTTGATTTGAGGTCCCTAAAAACTAAATTTTATTTTTTTAAGAAGTTTTGTGTAAAATTTGAAATGGAGCTTCGCCGCCGGTTTACTACAAAAATTAAATTTTCCCAAAAAATATAATTCTACTCTTTTAATCCCTTTAAAACAAGGAAAATATAATTTACTTTTCATCATTCTGTGAATAAATATATTTGTCACATCTAAAGAAATTTGAATTTCAATAGATAAATTAAATAAAACACCGTTGCATACTTGACTTTTTTGTTACCAGAAGGAGATATGAATTTAATGCTTCCTTATTTTGTATTATTACACATGTATCTAAGTAAGAACTCTCGTATATAAATATGTAACTGTGCTTATGTATGCGTATCCGAGGTTTTGTTAAGGTATTTGGTGTTTATTGACTTAATGTTTTGTTTGCTTTGTATGATGATCCATACAATTTTAATTGCATTAGTAGAGCAGTTGCTTGGTCTGTCTGACTGTCTGTGTGTTTTGTGTCGACAGGTATTTTGCAATGTTTACGGCCATAAGATGTAACAAACATGTTTGAAACCAAAAATCATATGCCAAAGTTCAAACTTCAAATTACAAATGAACTCTTATAGAATATAACGAACTTAATAGAATTTGTAGGTGGGGTTTAGAATAAACTAAAAACGAAGTTAAATAATCCTATTGTTTTTAAGGAATTCAAATGGAATGAAAATTACTTGAAAGTAAAATTTTTAGTTGTTTTGGTTTTCTTGTTTTTTAAAATGAAGAAGGGTCACACTCATTTAGTGGTAACAGATTAGAGTTTTTGAATTGTCTTTGAATGTCGTAATAAGCCTTTATATTAAAAAAAATGAGAAATTTGCACGTCACATGTTAGCTGTTACTTAAAGACTATTCCTCTTATTTGGTTCGTTAAAACCACAGTTTATATTCTTTGCCAGCTAATCAAGTCGTAAATCAATTTTAGTAGTATACAAGCAAAAAATACCTTAAAATCAACAAAATACAGAAGGAGCTATTTGTTCCGGGTTATAGGAAGGGCACAAGTTACTTGCGTATTTCTAAAACAAAAGAAGTAATCCTCAAAATTAAACCAGGGGAGAGTAAAAGGTGTTATAAAGCTTACGATTACTTCAGATTGCTTTTGAGGTCTTTTGGGAAGCAGCCTGATAGTTGTAGTTAAGTTCTTCTGGCACGTCTCTAAATTTTATACTTTTGATAGTTACAACAGGCAAAAAATGGTTTCATGATATATTGGACATTGTGTGTGTCAACCTGCCGCTAATGAAAATGCTAATCTTTTAATCCTTCAACACTCATATTCATGACTTTTCTTACTAACATTAAAGTACGTTCTGTTCTCTTTTGTTTTATTAATTCATTCACTTTCTTTTGTTTTCTCTCTGCATAATATTTATAATTATAAACTTTTATTCCAAACTCTTAGCTGCTGCTGCTGTGGCCATTAAAGATTAAAAGTAAGGTAAACTTATAGTTAATCTAAATATTGATAAAATTTCGTTATTAAATTTGTTTAATTGACAGTGTTGTTTCTAATTATTTGCTAAATGCTTAAATGTCCTTCTTTTCCCATAGAAATGAATACAATTGTTATTTTTTTAATAGATGATACCAATCTTTAATAGTCCACAGTTCATTAGATAGTTTTATAGTTATTACACCATTTCAGTTTCTTTTTTAATAAGAAGTAATATTTTGAACATGAACACGAAAAACTTAAAAAGTTATTTCTCTAGTTACATGTTGCAATAAAACACAAAAAAAAAAAATTGAAAACAAAATTTAGTAGCATCTTAAAAGAAAATGTTTAATGCTTTTTATAATTCTGTACAAAATCATATAAAGATTGTGAAAAAGTATTAGTAGAGAATATCAAAGTTTAGAGGCTTCGGCATTAGCTTTTAAATAATTTTTATGTTATAAAATAATAAGGAAAATAACAGTAATTGAATGCTTTCATCAATCACTTTTCATTGGGAGATATTCTTATAAAGAATACCAGTATGACAAAGTCCATGGTTCCCATGAAGTTCGATAAAAATGTTGTATCGCTTTAAGGACGTTTAGATAGACAGCTTTTTTTTGCAAATTATTGGTTATATTCAAGATAAATCAAACGACCCAGTTTACACCGCAAGAACATTTGCTTGTGCTTAAATTTTTTTCACAGGCGAATACATAGACTTATTAAAAACAAAATTTGTCGATAAGTTGATTTCTGTAAAGTCCAATTCTTTAAGGTCTTAAGGTCTTCAGATTTTCTGCACAGCCGAATGGGTGTAAGGATTGCTCCTCTATGAAGCAACAAAAACCGACTTTGCTCACCAAATATGCTCTGCAAGTAAGTTTATAAAAGCTGTCTTACATAAATTACCATAATATAGACCTATAATATCTAAGAACATTGTCACTTACCGGACATTATGTCCTTAGAAATTATGACATGCCACCGTGAATTTATAATTCTTTTTGCAAATGGTGTAAAATAAACAGTACTCCCTATAAAATAAATCAATTTTTCATTTTTAATTAGTAGATAATTTGTCTCAACATAACAAGATGTTATTGGTTACTGTTACTGCTATAACCACAGCCGCCGCCATATCAACATCATCATTATGACAAATACTTTGATTGTTGCCCATCGTCCTACTAACATTTTCATTATAATTATCCCTGAGTTGGTTACAAAATTTTTTGCTTTTGAAATTTCTGAAGGATTTTTTTTAATTAGCATCAATTAGCATTGTTGTTGTTATTATTGATGCCAAAGTTTCTTTGGGATGTCACAAATAGTTTTTGTCTTAATTTTAGTTGATGGTTTTTTTCTTATATGTTTCATTTTTTGTAGGTTTTATCTTTAACAGATGGTTTGTTAAAAAAAAACAGTCTTTTACTTTTTATGGTTGTTTTTTGTTTTTATTGTTCCATTGTTATAAGAAGTGCCTCTACTGTCATACTTGATGAGCTTTTTTTACGTATTATGAATATCACTTTCAAAATAAACGATAAAAAAAAAGTAAAACTGAGTCTATTGTACTTAATAAAAAGGAACATAAGATGGATTTGTATGTCATTGGATTGTAGCCAAATGATAATTGATGTCGGTTATTTATAATATTGTTGTGTTGTTTTTGTTCTGTTATGCACTTGCTTTACATGATTTACTTTTATATTTCAAAGATATTGATTGTCATAATTGAAGAGATAATCTATTTCCCTATATAATGAAAAAATAATAAAATAGAAATCAGTTTGGCACAGCCGGCAAATCTGACTGCAGTACATCCCGCTTTTATGGTTTGAGTTTTTGGTTAACTGATAACTAGCGAATTTAAAAAGTTATTCTAAAAATAGATTGTAATAAAGTAAAACATATAAACTAATTCTGTTTTCAAAATTTTAAAATTGATTATATTAATGATTTTATGTTAAAAAATTTGTCTACAAAAAATTAATTCATATTTGAAAAGATTTTAAATTTCGATTGTTTTATAATACAAAAAATAAATTGTTGGTTATTTTCATCGATAATTATTATGGTTTTAATTTCGTTTTAGCCAGTCTGATTAATTTGTTTGTTTCGGAAGGTTTTTTCCTAATTCCAAGCAAAGTGTAATTTAAATATGGATACAAAATAAAAGTGAATTCAAAAATCGCATAACATTATTAGTGAAAAACTTTTCGTTTTTTCTTCATGAAAAAATAATTTAAGGAATTGGAAACCACATCTGAGACTTACTCCTTTATTTTACTGAATCAAAAACTTAATAATGAGTTATAAGGAAGCGGTTATCTATGGAAAGCTAACAGCTTTCAGAATGTTTCTTTGCAGTTTTTGCATTTTTTTTACATCGTTGGCGCCAATATAAAATCTTGGGTAAATATGGTACGTGATCTTTTTATACCTTTATCCACAGGTAGAAAGGATATAAATATAGAAGTTTGTCGTTGCCTTGTAATTTCTAATATTCATTTTCAATCCCAAAATTTACATATAGTCTTTATCTTTGAGTCGATTTAGCGATGTTCGTCTGTCCGCAATCGGGTTGAAATAATTTTTGACACAGAGGATCTATATCTTCTTAGAGATAGTTCCGAGAAATATACTATTGAAACCCATCAGTATCAATCCACAAAATATATGATCAAAAAAAGAAGAAACCTCAATTCCTTTTTTTGTTTTTATATTAAGTTGTGCTTTTTTTGTTGGTTTTTCTTGTTGTTTTTTTATTTTATTGAAACTGAAATTTGGGAAAAAAGCGATTAAATAACAGATAGGTGGAACCTCAACAAACGATATAAATTTACCAAAATATTACAATTTCACCAACATTTCACCCAAATTATTAACATTTGCTAAACAATTGTTATAGCAATTTAAAATTAAAAGTTTCTTAAAAAACCGCAAAATCCGGAAAAAAGAAAACTCTAGTTTTGCAAAAGGTTTTTATACAGGATTAAAATTTTATCAGAAAATTTATCTTTATGAAAATTTCATCAAAATTTTAAAATTTTTCTAGAAACTTGCAATAAAAGTTTGCTATTTGATTTAAAACCAAAAACACACAAATAACTAAAAACGATTTTAAAATTTTCTGAAAAACCACATTTATACAAAACAATTTCTTTGGCTTAAGGGTGTATGAGTTTAGGCATAGTCGAATATAGCGCTCTCACTTGTTTGAAACAGAAAACAGTTCATTTTAATATAAGATTATTTGTACAAAGAATACGTTTTTTTTTTACAATGCTTCATCAATCTTCTATTTACAGAATATATACCCGTTTTAACATACAAAAAATTTTGAAACTCGGCCCACAAATGAGGTTAATTTGAAGTAAGTACCATCAAGGAAAAAAATGTATTTAAAAAAGTCTAGAGAACCTGTCTAACTCTGGTAAGTGCATATTTTCGGGAAGCTTGTATTTAAACAGAATTTAAAAAGACGAGTAAGTGAAAAATGTGATAGAAAACAGAGCTGCTTATAACCTCAGTACAGCCAAAAATGTATAGACTCAATTTACAAAAAATATGCTAAAAAACTTAATAGAAACAAATGTGTCTTAATTTTTTAGTGGTTCTTCAACCATTTCTTCTTTAAGTTATACAACCTTTTAAAGCAAATGCTAATGGATTTTACTGCATTAAAGCAGCAATAAACTTTTAACGACATCACGAACATGGTCGCCCGTTTAATGACTTTGCATAATTGTTTTGCTTAAACATTTCCCAAACTCTTAAGAAATTTATTTAAATGTTAATTATCTTTTTTTTATCATTTATTTGATACTTAATGGATTGTGTTGTCATGTTTATTTTTGAAGAAGGATAATTGCAAAAAGTTCTTGAACTATAAAACAAATAGTTACTTGTAACTTTGTTAAACTTGTACAGCTCTCCATGCTGCAGACAACAAATTATTGCAGTAACAGTTGGATAAATTACCGCAGTGAGGAAATCTACAGACAGAAAGAAATTTTAAAGGAAAAAGCTCTTTTTAATGTGATGCTATTTAACCGTTGTAAGCTGCTGCAGCATGTTGCTGCAATAACAAAAGTGTAATCAAGGTTACATTTATATGAAATTTTATTTTATTTCCGCTTTGTTTTTGCCAGCATCAACAAAATAGTGCAGTCAGTTTTTAAAATGTTTTTGTTTTCCTTATTTATCCTCACAGTGGGATTTTTAGTTATTTTTTCCTGTTTTATTTCTAGTTCAACTAAACGCAAGAACGATGAAAACAATTTCAATGTTGCATGCAATACACACACAGGCCAGAGCAAAGAAAAAAAAAAAATATTAATGAAGTTCACAATTAACCATAATAATAAAAAGTATCATCTCATTAAGCTAATTTTATTAATTGAACAAAAGAAAGAAATTTCAGGAAAAGCAATAAACAAAAAATTAACAAAAAATAAAAAAACGAATTGTAAAAAATATTTTTGGCAAACTATAAAAAAATGAGTTGTAAACAAAAAAAAATTATAAAATAAAAATATTGAATACCAAAATGTAAGAGTATAAATTAAGCACGAAACACATGTTTTTGTTAATTGGTTTTTAATTAAAGAATTTTTAATAATTAATGGGCGATGCCATGTCACGTCGAACTAAAACATGCTTTAGAAAATTTTCATCAACATGCAATGACGAAGGTCCTAAGAGTGCACTTATAATATATACATATTTATTTAAATAACTAAAGGTCTATAAAACTATTTCTTCTTGGCATTTACAATGTGCTAATTAAACATGACACTGTAATATAACAAAATTCTTCAAAAGTTTCGTCACTCGGTTCGAATTTGTAAAAAATTGTTGAGAAATATTAATTATTTTATGTAGAAAAATTGACATTTAATACGAAGGGTCTATCTGCCGATTTGGAGGAAGTATGCATTTTATTGTTTTCACTTATTGCTTAGTAATGTAAGCAAAAAGCATATGATCAGCTGTTGCTTCAAAAATTCCGCATGAAATGATGCCTATTTGCTTTATTTCACAGCTTTGATAAAATGTTGTTAGAAACATTTCATATGTTTTCTAAAGTAGAACAGAGTGCTACTTCTGCAACATTTTTTCATATCTTTTTCATAAAATTTTTTTATATATGTATTCTGACAGCATTCTGCTTAAAAAGCTAAACAGAGTACCAGGCTTCAACTAAATATCTGTTAAAAGTCGCGAAAAATGTTAAAAAACCTTATTTTTCTTAAAAATAAAAAAAAAAAAACTGAAAATCGGTTAGTGTTGCCAACTTTGCGAATTGTTTGTATATTGTCGTTTTTATTGCCTTTGTATATTCAACTTTGCCTTTTGTTCCTTACAAAATAAGTTCGGCTCCTAATAATTCGCTGTTTAAGAAAATTATTACTGGCAACAAGTTGCTATTAATAAACGTGGAGATTTTCACAAAATAAACAAACTAGCTTGAGCAAAATTATTTTTGTTGTTGTTTATTTCGCACAATTTTTGGCAGCCTTTTGCACAAAATGCTAAACAGAATACTGTGAATTACTTCGAACCATTTTTTTATGGGCTGGGCCATAATTAGGCTTTAGATCTTTAGAAAGCTGTTTGACCTAGGCTAAATGGCTAAGAGAAAGCTGAGTTAATAACTCCATTACGATAAAGTAAAAAAATCATCCTAAAAAAAACATTTTATTAACCGACTTTAGCTGATTGTATTTATTTGTCTAGCAGACATGATGATGTAAAATTTTTCGAATTGGTGAGAATAATAAAATTGAAAAAGAAAAGAATCAATTTAAGTTAAGTTATTAATTAACTGTTGCAAGATAATAAAAAACAATGAAATAACGATTTATCAAAATAAAATAATGAAAGTGCAAAGAGAAGACGGGATATTTATAAAGAAGGCTTAAGAAAGAATTGTGCGGAAACTTTAATATGGCCCAGTGTTGCTACAACTTAATTAAAAAGAAAAATCTGATCCCACTTAGCTAGATACTCTCATTTTTTGTTTTTGGTTTTGTGACCCCTCATCACTGTTTCTGCTTTATACAACCACCGGTTTAATATCTGTAGAAATTTATTACCCATTTCAATTCATAAACATTAAAGTATAAGTTTCTTGTTTATAATAATTTATTAATATCATTGTGAAAAAATTCGATGTGTTTTTTTAACACATATCCCCTCTTTTCTTTGCATTAAAATCTTGCAATTTCAGATACAGATACAGATAAAAAAGAATAAAAATCCAATAATGAAATACTTTAAAATTTTATTTAGTACATATCAGTCAAAAGCGTCTTTTTGAAGTCTTAAAAAAAGAGCATAAGAATATATGTGACTCTAGCTATCACAACTGTGCTATGGGTGGACATTATAATCATTGTAGTAAGTACATATTAATTAGCAAGAGCACAAACTAATCTTTTATTACAAAAAGTAAAATCGTGCAAACTGAAACTTCACATTAATGTTAAACAAAATAAACATTCTCAAAATTACAATAAAATTTTGTTTTCTTTGTGGTTTGAGAGCTCTGGTTACTTTGAAGCACACTTAGCGATTTATGTGGTAGACGTGCTTGCTCTGAAATATAAATTTTAAATGAAATTCCATTTTGGTTGAAGAATCTTAGGAAGCATAATTTAAGTAAACGAAGTTAAAATCAAAATAAAACCAATCATGACTTTCAAATAAATGGATGGATCATTTGAGTCAACAAATGAATAAGGAAATAATACAAATCACTCGCATTTATTACATCAATACTTCTATGATATAGAAAAGAATTATTGCTTCTGCTTTAGTGTGTTTAAGGTTAAGGAGTTGCAAATTGTTTTATATTTTAGCTGGTGATGGACTTTAATTTGTCGCACATATAAAGACATGATAATGATAGTTAAGTTATTATTAAAAAAAAAAAAAACAACGACAATCTGCTAATGTTAATAGATATTTAAATGGCAGCAATATATACACACGTGAAAATCATGTCTTTAAATTTCAGATTTTTTACTTATTGCTAAAGCGGACATAATAATGCTTACTATGGATATATTTATATATCCTCCTGTTACTGTTGAAAAAGGATATATGCGCAAAAATAACAATTTTATGTTACCACACTTAACTCCAGTTAAATTATTTTGCAAATGTATTATTCGGAATCTTTTTTATTTTAAAATACTTTAATCGTACTTGATTCCTTTCAAAATAAGAATTTTATAATATTTTCATTTTGTAGTTTTACTAAAATAAATTAACTTATTTTGATGTAACAAATTTAATTGAATTAATATTTATGGAAAAACAAAAAATTTCGCCATTGACTCAGATAATAAGGTGATCTGAAATCATATTAAAAGAAAATCTATTGCTTGAGTATATTTGCTGGTTTAAAGGTGTATTCAATTATTTTAAAATAAAAATAATATTTTAGAAAAAAAATTGCTTGAGAAATATTTATAGCTTATTTAAAGACAAACCTCTCCTACTTATAGAAGGTCGAGGACTGATATATTACTTCTTCCTTGAATCATTTTTTAAGTTTTATTTTTTTTTTCTTTCATTTTATTTTAGTCAAATCTTTATCTGAAACATCAATTGTAGCCAAAAGGTTTGAAGAATTTTATCCGTGAAACAAAATATCCACAAAAACCAAAAATAAATTTTAAAGTGTAATCAATAACTACAACATCCTTTAAAAAATTATTCAGAAATTTGCGTTGTGGTTGATGGAGTTTATCACTGCAGCAGGATCAATGGTTATTTTCTTTAAAATATGGATGACATTAATCGTAGCAAGATGTGGTTTTTAGAGAATGAAGTTGCTCGTCTTCTGCGACCACAACCATAGATTTGTTGAAATTAAATTTTATGATAAGTTGATTTCAAAATATTAATCTGTCATTTGGCGTCTAAGATCGTGCGATTTTACTCTTCTCGAATGTTACCTGTAGTCCACATGAAATAGCTTTTTTATGTTGAAAAAATAGCTACATTTGACACTATAGATATTAATTGTTCGTCCAATGTTCCAACATGCACTCTTATTGAGTCAGTATTCTGTGTTTTGACATGATTAGTTTGGTTTAAACGCAATTGGTTTGTGTCTGACGATTAATTTTAAAATTTGACCCAATTTGTTTAAATTTTAAAACTCAAACGCAACTGGTTTAAATGCCGAAATTTCTTCTTCTGAACAGTGTTGTATTTTAATTTCTACTCAATATTATATAAATTTTGTACTTATTCCGCCATAAATTATTGAGATTTTGTATGGAATAGTGGGCTTAATAATGGGTTTTATTGAGAAAAGCTGAATATTGTGTTATGTGTGAACAGGCTATTATTCGTGACACACAGCTAGCAATATCCGAAAAATTTGGTCAAAATTGAAAGGGAAGGCAGATTACGCTTTATCAAGGAAAGTGTTAATGGCCATATTCCCGAAATTGTTTTCAAATGTCAAAAACAAAAAGATTCCATAATAAGCTTATTGTAAATTTCAGTTAATGTAAATTCATTTACACTCCATTTTTTAGATCTAATTTATCGATTTATCGTTTAGGGTAATATCGCAATCGTTAATTTATTAACAATAAAAACTTATCAAATAACTTGCAAGAAAAAATGTGTTTAGGAGCCGCATCTTTGAATCTCATATGGTGTCTTGTCCTTAATCATATAATGTGCGTTTATAAAGCTTGATTTACTGTATCAGCGTGGTTTGGTTAAAAAAATATTGAAGTCTTTTTATACGAGAGAAAATGTGCAAAAAAAAATTGAAATTACAGTAATATTACTCGTTGTTGTTTTTTTTCTACAATTGATGAAAAGAATATATAATTGTGCTATTTTTTAGGAAACATCTCACGTAAACGGAATATTTCAAATTTTTAGTTTTTAAAAAAAGACAATTCATGAAACTGACAATTTGTTGTGTTTTCTTAAGAAAAGTCTGAAAAACACTGTAGCTTTCGATTTTTATTACAAAACACACACTCTAAAATTATATACAACAATTAATCTTTTGTAATTGACACTAAAAATTCAAAGTGTTGATTTGGCATTTGAGTCCGTTTACTACAAAGAACATTATTAAGGGCGTTTTCTATTTCTAGAAAGTACTAATAGTTATACGTAATTTACAACTGAAAATACATTAGAAGTAAATTATATACGACATATTCATATACATTGGTTGTAACTTAAAATTGGTTTTAACGAGATTAAAGGCAGAAACAACTTATTTTTTTTTTTACAAACTCTATAATTTACAAATGTCCATTTAAAAAACTACGCTTACAATTACTTGTAATTGAATATTTTAATATGCATTAGAAGAGTGTGAATCTAATTTAATAAATATAATTTTTTTTCTCTTGTCGAACTATTGTCTTACACATGTTGACTAAATATACATTCAAGTAACACCCTTGTAAACACATTCCTGAATACAAACATGTAATAATAAATGCCAATGACTTTATCTTCTTTGTATGTGCTACTGCTCTATTTTCCAATAAATATACTAAAGAATTTTAGCTTAAGCCAATATCACGACCTAATAAATGCAAATAAATGTCGTAGGGATATTTAGCAATTGTTATAAATCAGCACAAGAAAAAGGAATAAACGCTGTTGACAAAGCAGTAACTTTAAGAAGTTCAGAATCATGTGTATAAATGTTATTCGAAGACGATTTAATGATAACTAAAATTGATATGGTAGTGGCAAAAGAATTCAAAGTTAAGGCACATACGTTAAACTTTTAAAGATTTAAGTAAAGTCAAAGTAACGACGGATGAGGTTAGCACATTGAATACTTTGCTGACGGATGTTAAACCAAAGCTTGCTCTCTATTTTTATTCACTTTTAATTTGTATTTTATTCCCTTTTTAAATTAATTAAATTTGTATTTTATTGTTTGCCACCAAAATTATTTTATTAAAATCACAAAACACAATTGAAACACAGCTAGAGTTAAAAGAAAACAGAGAAGAAGAAGCAGTTGATAGTTGTCAAAGTATTCAAAAGTTAAAAGTTGACCAACTTTCGTACTTTGTGTTGACGGACACGTATTGATTGTGACAACGCTCATAAGAAAACATGTATTTTAACTTACTTGTCAGTTGAATTTGTCAAAGTTTAACGTATGACGGATTTTATGTGCCCCGGCCTTTACCACTTCAGTTTCAGGTCAGTCATAGTTATAACAGCGTTCTCCGATTTTTTTTTCTTTTACTTTAAAAGGTCTAATACTAATTAAAAACATATATTAAATAATTAAATATTATGATTATTTTAAAATATTTAAAGTGTGGTAATTAAAGAAAATTCATTTTTGATGGGAGCAATCATGTGTGTATGTACACTCTTTGTTGAAAATTTCTTGTAGTTGTTAACTCGCGCCCGTTAACATTTTCATTGATGGGTTAGTGCATGGTTTTATCTCTTCAAATTGTTGTTATTCATTTATAAATTATATTATTGGTTTTTATTCATTATTTATTCGCTTATTGTTTCATTTATTCGTTCTTTTATGAACTAAGTTACAAACATGTTAATCTAACACATATTTAAGGTTTTTAATGCGTAAAGTTTAAAGCAAATAAATAAAGAGATTTCTCTAATAAAACTAACTGTAATTTCTAGAATTTTTAATTTTTTCTATTCTATGTCTAAGGAAAAATAATATGACATATGCATATAAATTTATGTACATACATATGTATATATAAATATATCTATATGCCAAATTAAGGCACAAAAATATTCACATGTTTAGAAATAAAATCGGTTAAAACATAAAAAAATCAAAATTGATTTATTGAAGGTTGTGGACTATTTAAAAGAACTACTTATTTTTCATCATATGTAGTCATTTGAAATCAATATAAATAAATTCGAATTTATGTTTATAAAATAAAAACGCGTATGGGAATATAAAATTACATTTATAGGAAAATCCCACAAATACATAGATTCGCATTGTTGCTATCGCAGAATCCTCAAAACTGAATGAGACTGCACAACCTAAGAGCTACTTTTCCTTACATAATACTTTTCTCATAAAATAAATAAAAATTCAATAATTTAAATTTTTTACATACCATTGAATTTTTATTTATTTTATCTGGAAAGTAAAGTTTTTAATTTCATGGTTTTCTTTAATTAAACAAATAATTTATATGTTATATATTCGATCTAATTTTAATTAGTAATGAATTCTAGTTGGGCTACAGTTACTCTTTATATGTGATGAAATTTAACGTAACACTAAAAATCAGAAACTTGAAGAATGTAATTAAAATTTTTCGATGCATTACCTCAGCCTTTAAGACATAGAATTTTATTTAAATTTAATTTGCTATTTAACAAAATATTAAGGGAATGTGGAGTTAGAAAAATTTTTAACTTTTGTTATTTTAACTTTTGTTATTTGTGCTTGATTCCTTCAAATAAAAATATTTCATGATATTCTCATGAATTATTTATTCTTAAAAATTACAAAACAAACAAAGGAATCAAGCACAAAAAAATTAATTAACATAAAAAAGATTCCAAATTACAAATCTTTATTAACTTTTTGGAACATTTTTTTTTTCAAGTAAAGTAATAAATAATAAAACTGCTTTACAAGCCAAGAGCTTACACTGCCTATGAAATCTTAATTTCTTTATCTCAAGCCCAACTTAGAGGACGACCTTTTCTCAAGCAATGGGAAAAATAATAGAAGGAGTAGAGTTTAAAGGTATTCAATTTGAATTTTCCTATATTAAAAGCGACAGGAACAAGAAGATGATTCCACATACGAACTGTTAACTGCGATTAACTGGCCAATCCATATCAAATGAATTACCTCTTAAAGCAAAGCGTGTTTTACGCAAAAACATAATGAAGTCGGATAAGAGTTCACTACTCCCACTATCCCAAAATATAGATATTTTAAGCTGACAAAATTTTCCCTACAACGTTTTTTGAGATTTTAGTGATACTAGAGTGTAGTTATTACAGACTGAAAACAAATTTAGTTTGAAAGAATTTAATCTGTGGACCTCTATTTATTTTGTTTATTAATTTTTTTCATTATGAAGGACATTGTGGCGGTTAGCACAATCAAAACATTTTCTGAAGACCTAAACTTCTTGAAGTGATATTCCTTAAAAGGAACAAAACTAATTTCTATAAATAAAATTGATATATAGCATATGCTCACCGCGGCTATATTTGATGACGCTTATTTATTCCTACCCATTATTGGCTACGAATGCTCCTAAAGGTGAAAAAGGTTCCTTTTAATTTTATTATTGTATAATTAATGAATAAAAAGAAACTTTCTAATAAAAAATAGAAATACAAAGAAATTTTTATTTCTGAGAAGTAAGGATTTTTAGCATTGACCTCGTAATGATGTTTTTATCTCCTATAATTGTGGTTAAAATATCCATTCTATGTCTTATGTGTATCAAACCAAAAGAAAAAAATAACAATTTCATGCGGTTGAATTTATTTCAATTTAAGTAAGTGCTTCAGACACAAAAGGAAAGTTTAACATTTTGTACAATTTCTTAGACATTTTATAGATAAATGTGTGCACTTATTTGTGTGTGTACTTATTCTAGTTGTTGAATAAAGAAATCTTTTTCAATTTAAAATAAATATATGGCTTAGTAAGCTTTTAAATTTTTCACTTCAACGAACGGTCTGATAAACTGAGCCTTTATTTCAATAGCATACAAAAATTTCGATATTTAAGTTAAAATTAATATTTTTGAATTTAAGCTAATTTTTTGCTACAAAGCAGGGCTTTTCTTCAACTTTTAACAAGCTTTACATATAAATAAATAAGCGAAATTGACAGTGCTTGTAAAACTTTAAATTTATTTAAATGTTCTGCGATTTAAAGCATCTAACTGTGATCGATAATAAAGTTATTTTAAAAATATCCACAGGAATTGGTAACAAATGTTATTGGAGGCTTTCCAAAACTATGAGTTATTTTCATTATTAGTTCAATAAAAAAAAGAATTGAAGAGAACATTTTTATTATAAAGTCAGGTTCAGCTTATATAATCTTTCACAATGTTCCTAAAAAAGCGGTTGCAACTCCTGATTAAAATTTTTGAAAAAAAGTTTCTGGTAAATTTTTTTTTTAAATATACCAAGTTAAACACTAGATATTTATGTCGAACTCCTAGGGTAAAACAAAGATCTAAAAATTTCTAAACCTTGCCCTGACTGAATAACTTTCAATATCTAATTATCCTTGACACAAAGTCCTTAATAATATTTGTTAAAGTTGCTCAAGAGATCATTGCAAGTATATGCAATTGATTTATTATTTAAACTCTTAGTAAAAAAAATATTGCTTTCTAATAGACGTTAGTGAATAATGGCAAGAAAAGTATAAAATAGCAGAACTGTGATGAGAATTACTCAGAAATATTTTCAGCCGGCTTAACTCCAAATGAGCAACAAAATTATAAAGAAATTATTAAGACATGTATTTAAATTGTAAAAAGAGGCACCAAAAGCTTTCAATATGTGAAATTAAAAAAAGCAACAGAATATTGTAGCTATCTTCTGCCATATTTACACTTTGAAATTCAGCGGCTCAGCACATGATAGCCATCTCTGCTATGATGGCGATTTAAAAAGGGGTTCTGTTTTCTCGTAATATAACAAAATAATTGTTGCCTTCTGGGTCATCCAGACTAAATTTCGTTATGTCACTGTAGGCTACAGTACGCCAATCATTATCATGTCTTGAATATCCCATATCATATGCTCTCTAGCATTTTCATTGACATTTCTTTGTGTACGTATCCATAGCTTGCAACGGTGATGTTTTTGTTGTTGTATTTTTGACTGCAGCAAGAACAAAAAAAGGGCCATGTTCAGAGAAAATTTCAAATAACTTCTTGGTAATTGTTATTGTTATTGTTATTGTTATTGTTTTTTTTTTTTTTTTTTTTTTTTTTTTTTTTTTTTGAATGTTGGCTTTTTTCTTCGCTACAGGTACATTTATTTTACTAGGTAGTGTTGTCTGCAAAGCTCTCTGTTGTTGTAAAAACAACATGGCTTTTTATTATTGCTTTGTTGTTTAAAATGTTCAAAGTATTTATGTTTTATAAATATATCGCCGTTTATTTATTTTCTCTTCGTTTTTTGATATTGGTTAATTCAAAGCTAAACGCTATGATGTTTTTTTTCATATTTATTGTAGAGGCGCCTCTACCTAGTAAAATACATATTATTCTAATTTAGTCAAATTTACAGAAATCATAGCCTTATTTGCAACCCTATAAGAAGTTTTCTGAAACGCGATGTGAGTGGCTATGAAAGGGACATCGAGACTTATTTAACCGGAAAATTAGTAAAATTTAATTTGACTAACGAAAACTAAGCCTTCCTGAGACTTAATTTTAATTGTTAAATATGTTTTGTATTAGGTATTATTTTTTTTTTAAACTAAACGATGTTGTAAGGACGTATTTACGTACACTAGGGAATAACAAAATATACCAGCCGTGGTGTAAGTCATTACATTTAAAATTTATGACTATAATATTAGCATTATAATTATTCAAGCTCTGCATATAGAAATGACTAGATTTTGTATTTCTATATTTTTAAATGATTAATTTTCTGCTTTTGTGAAATTGAACTAATTATACCTCTTGATATGTTGAAGCCTTCGTATCTCAATTGAATGGTTCTTCATTTTCTGAATAATTTTTTCCTCATTGTGTTCACCTTAAAATTAAAATCCAAACATACACAAACAAATATATACCCTACAAATCCATATTAACTTCCATAAAAATATCTTTAAGACAGTATATACAATATTATAAGCTAACACTACAAATAACATGTTGTTTATTTTATTATAAGATTTCCTTTCCTAAGAACAAAGAATAAATAAATTTCTGTAAATCACAAAATAAATAAATTGAGACATGAACAATAAAACTCTGTATTTCATCAAGTAAACATATTGGCTTCTCACATAAATAAATATTATTTTTATATACATTTTTTCTTTTTAAGCATAAAGCTTTTTTTATGTATATGTAGCAAAATCGAATGTCTTAAGCAAAATTACAATTATTCTACAGGTGTGGTCAGGTAAGTCAAATATTTGACCAAAAAACGTAATTATAACTTTTACAAATGTTTACTGAATTTTTCTAGACACGTATAATAAAGAATGATTACTAATAAGATCTTATATTTCCATAATTTAGTGGTTACGTCTTGTTCGTCAAACATTTGACTAAAAAGACGTACAAAAATTGATTTGTTATTGAAAAATTTAACTTGCTGATATTGTTATTTTTTTTAAATCACTTGTGTAAGATGTTTTTTTCTTGTGATATTAAAGTTTTCAAAAATTTTAACACGATTAAGTAAACAAAAGAGCAAAATCGGTTAAGAAATAACTGAGTTTAGCGTTCAAAAATACAAAAAAAAAAAAAATAGTTTAAAAATAATTTAATGTTTCATTTGCCTGTCTTTTGCATTTAATTCAATTCTTCTTTAAACCTGATGAAAAATTTTAATTGTTAAAAATTAATGTTATTTATTACACAGGTCAACAGCAAAAAAAGGCTTGACTAACCACTATATAGATTTGATGCATCATGGCTGCCTAAGTACAAAAATGGTAAAATTTTTCAATTCTATGGATAATTTTTTTTTAAATTTTTTTAAGTAAAATTGACAATATTTTGAGACATTTCTCCACTTATGTTGTCATAACTCAAAAACAACTAGTCCGATTTTGTCGAATTAAATTTACAAAAATTAAGGTTTACAATATCTTTAAATAACGTGTACAAATTTTTTTAATGCGATGAATAGTTTCAAAGTTATGAAACAAATTGTTAGCAAAAAAAAAAAAATGCTAAAAAAAAAATTTTGAAAAACAAAAATCTGGAAAAAATCGAAAACTGCAAAAAATATTACTTTTATTTTTTTGTAGTAAAGCTACATATCATGCAAATTAAACTAGATATGGATCATAAAAATCGATGCATGCTTTACATTTTTATTTACAATTAATTGAAGGTATCGCATATTTACAAGCACTGTAGAAAATTGTACCTACTATATAATGAAAATGCAGAACATAAAAACTCAGGTGCATTTTACGACACGCATTTTGGCAAAACCCCTTTGGGAAAAACCTCTATGACATTTTTATGGTTCTAATAATTAAAAAAAAATAAGTAATAAACAAAAGATTGTTTAATTTTTACGATTGCGGTAGGATAGTAATAAAACGCTCATAAATGTGCGTGTACGCTGAAGTGCTCTTATTTTCCGTTAGCTACCTGTAACGGATGATTTTTTTTTCTCATAAAAGTCCTTAATGTTTTTTAGGATTCTTAGGAATAATAAAAAATTTGCAGCACACACAAACTGTATCCACACAAAGGGTTATCCAAAATTATAGTATCAGTATTTATAAGATCTCCTTGACCCTTTTTATTTCATTCAAGAAGTGTTTGCGATAACGCAAACATCATTTAATACCTACACAAAAATTAGAGTCATACAGCTTAGAAGTTAAAAAAAATTTTCAAATATTAAGAAAAAAAAACCAGAAAGCCAGAACATTTTTATGTAAAAACGATCCAGACTTATTTTGTTATGTGTGCGGCCAATATATCACCGGGAAAAAACGGAAGTGCTTCTTAACTTCATTGCAAAAGTCATATCAAGATTGCTATAATATCTATCCGCACAATTTGAACCAGCATTGGACACCGAGTACTATATGCATTCCATGTCGATTGAATTTATCTATGAAGTCTTCTAACGTAAAGTAAGTATAAATTAATAGATTTGGAATATTTTATAATTACAATATTTCTTAATTAAAATTTGAATTCTTCATATTCCTGATTTCAATTTTTTTTTTTCATTTTACAGACGACACTTGGAAATTTTGAAGCCTATGCTATGGAGAGAAACAGCGAACCACGCATCCGAGTGTTATTTTTGTTTAAGTACAAAAAGCGGTTTTGGAAAACATATGCGATGGTCTTACCCCACGAGGTCTGCTGATGGGTTTACACTTGCAGTTCTACATTCACAGGAAATAGAATATGCTCAAGATCGGGGTGCAAGCTGTAGTCATGTGCTTTCATCTTCACCAGGACACTCAACCTCAAGTATGTCTTACCAATCAGATATGTCAGATCCAGCACTACCATCTACAGCTGAAAATGACGAGTTCATCCCACACAAACATTTCTCGCCGAGACCATGGAATCAAGATCAGCTTAATGATGTAATTAGAGACCTTGGATTGTCGAAAAGATCTTCTGAATTACTTGCGTCCCGGATGAAAGAAACAGGTCTCATAACTAAAGAAACTAAAGTTTCGTATTACCGTACTCGAGAAAAAGACTTACTTCATTATTTTGCTGAAGAGGATGACTTTGTGTACTGCACAGATATTTCTGGTTTGATGACTGCCATGGGCTTACAGAGATATGATTCAAACGAATGGCGTTTATTTATCGACTCATCAAAACGCAGCTTGAAGTGTGTCCTTTTGCATAATGGAAATAAATTTCACTCCTTGCCGATCGCACATTCAACCAAAGTAAAAGAAGAATACTATGTAATTGCATTGGTCATGAAGAAGATAAAGTATGATGAACATAAGTGGGTAATTTGTGTTGATCTTAAGATGGTAAATTTCCTCTTAGGCCAACAAAGCGGCTTTACAAAATATCTTTGTTATGTATGTTTATGGGACAGCAGAGCTAAAACAGAACATTGGAAGAGAAAACAATGGCCTTCTAGGGAAACACTAGTTCCAGGTACGTCAAATGTTATAAATGTGGCTCTAGTGCCCCGAGATCGCATCATATTACCCCCTCTTCACATTAAACTTGGTCTGATGAAACAATATGTTAAAGCACTTAACAAAGATAGTGAATGTTTCCAGTATATTTCAAGGAAGTTTCCCAATCTAAGTATGGAAAAGCTGAAAGCAGGCATATTTGATGGCCCACAAATTCGCAAATTGGTGAACGATACTGAATTTGGCAGTTCAATGTCAGAAATTGAGAAGAATGCATGGGATTCGTTTGTATGGGTTATTCAAAATTTCTTAGGAAATAACAAGGGTGATGATTACGTTGCGCACGTTGAAGAGATGTTAACTCACTTCCAGAATCTTGGATGCAACATGAGCATCAAAGTACACTACCTGCACAGTCACTTAGATCGTTTTCCTGAAAATCTAGGAGACTTGAGTGAAGAACAGGGCGAACGATTCCACCAAGATATCCGGACAATGGAGGAACGATACCAGGGTCGCTGGGATGCACACATGATGGCTGATTTTTGCTGGAGTATTCAGAGTAACACTTCGTTATTCAACAATAGTAGAAAATCGACTAAAAGAAAATTTCAGAGTTTGTAGTTTATAATACATATTTATTTATTTTCTTGTTTTATTTATTATAATAAATGTGAATAATAAAATATAATTTTCTACTATTTAATTTATTTATTTATTTACATTTAAGCTCATCCAACACAAATGTCTTTCCGAAGAATAGAATCAGTATATTCTAGGTAGGGTTTTGCCAAAAAATACACGAATGTTGCTATGTAATGCATTTTTTATGTGAAAATTTGTACATAGCATGGGGAAAATGTTTTCAAAACTCAATCAATCGAAAGAAGAACATTAACTACTCAATTTTATGTATATCAGACAAAAAACTAAAATTTGGTGAAAAAGAGCGAATTCACTTAATTGTGAATAAATTCGAAAAATATCAATCGATTTTTATGATCGATATCTCATTTTGTTTCTATTACATGTGGCTTTGCGATAAAGCAATAAATCTGAACGATTTTTGCCGTTTTCGATTTTTTATGATTTTTTTAAAACAAATAAATTTGCTATTTTCACGTAAAAAAAATATTTTTTCCCTCAATTTTTTATTATAACTCCGAAACTACTGAGCCGATTGAAACGCAATATATTAACGGATTAAAGGCTATATAAATTTCAGTTTTTCTAAGTTTATTTGAATAATATCGGACTAATTTTTTTTTAGTTATCATTAATTATGTGGAGAAACGTCTAAAAAAATTTATAATTTTACTTAAAATTTTCTTAAAAAAAACCTCTCCATAGAATTTCAAAATTGAACCATATTTGTACTACTGGGACCACAATACATCAAAATTGTATAGTGGTTTTCAAAGCCCCTAAAATTTTTTCAAAATTGTTGCCTTGTGTTATCAGAGAAAATTCAAAAATGAAATAAATTTCAAGGTAAACAAGGGCTTAAAAGGGTAAATAAAGTTTAGATGTGAGCTTAGATAAATTCGTATCCAAAACTAGCAGGGACAAACGCCGAATATTTCTGTCGTAGCAACTTTTATTTTTGCGAACTGTGAGTGAAAGATGTGCTGTCTTATATCTTTGTAGCATAGTGACCAATCTTATCAATAGATATTCATGATAAATGTTTCTTAAGCTCAAAGGGAGGAGTTAGATTTCCCATTATAACAGTTTGCAAAAATTTTTATTTGGCCTTAAGAAATTGTTCATTTTTTATAAATTTTCAGAATAAAGGTACTCAAAAATACTATGACAATGATGACTAACTTGTTCTTATATCCGAGGAGTGTGCAGATTTTATTTAACTGTAATATTTTATTTCTCAAGCAGACCCCTCAGTGCTCTTTAATTTCTGTAAACTAAATAATAATCCACTCAATAAAAATTTTAATTTGAATAAATTAGATTTAGTATTTTTCTCTCTCACATAATTTACGTTATTAGACACAACAAAACCTACGGAATCTACGTTCACTTCAAAAAAAAATTTAATTGAGTATTATAACTTGCCAGTTGATAAAATGAAATAAAATATATTCCACCGGCTAACAGTCTACTCTGCAACTAAAATAATTATATGCATCGTTAGCCAGAATTTACATGAAAAAATGAATTTTAATTACAATCGTCGTATGCCAAGATATTTGCAACTTAATTGTTAAGACAACAAAAAATTACAACCATTTTGAATTCCAATTAACCTGTAAAAGAATTATCGCGCATTTTGTTTCATATTGTAGTCATTATTCATTCATTTATACAATTGTAAGACACAAGGGAGAAAAATATTTAAATATAGATCTTTTTATTTGAGACTATGGCTTATACAACCGTAAATGGAAGTTAATATATTCCGCAATATAAATGGAATTATTCAATTTAGTGCTAGAAGTACGAGTTTTTAATTTTGACAACCTTCACTTAATATTTATAAGTGCGGAGAAATTTTACACAAACAATATTTGTGTGAGTATATGTGCATAAGAAAGAAAAAAAAAGTAATTGCAAGAAACACAGATACAAAATAGTTAGTTACTGTAATATGAGGCTAACTTGCAGATACATATGCATTTTCTATGATATTATTATAAAGTAGAAGTTAAGTGAAGAAGTAAATGTTTGAGTAGACTAAATATGTAGTGGGCATGGCATCTTCAACTATAAATTCTTACCAGCTTACACTAAGAAAAGCCCTGTCGCTTTTTTGCTTCTTAGTCTGCTTTTATTATACTTTGCCATTTTAAATACGGGTGGAAGGGTAGAAAACGGCGTGATTTCCGTCATGCATAACAAATACCTAATATCGCTGGTCTTCTTAATTGTAGGAGAACAAAAACTGGATGAGCTCAAATTTAACTAATCGCGACGATGGATTAACAAAAATTTCCTTTTGTCTGCAATTGCACCTTAGTAGCTTGCCTTCGGAGCGAAATTTAGTCTAGTTCCCTATCTCGCGTTCAAAATATATTCTAGAGATATTTTTTTATGATTCCCCGTAAAAACACGACAGACATATTGGAACTCAATACTAAACTTTATAGGCTGTACTTACAATAATAATGTGTTCAGTTAATTGTTTATAAGATCAAAATTTGACCTTCAAGGAAATATGGCCTTTTAAAGTATTGACAAAAAATTTTTCTTTTGTCATCTTTTAAATGCCGTTTAACTTGAATATAAACTATCTTCGTAACTTCTGATAGTTTTTTTTATTAAAATCGGATAAACTGCTCCCGAGTTATGGTAAAATATGCTAGTATGATCGCTTTATTAAAGAGGTTATATTGACCACAGCATGGAAGAAGAAATGTAGTTATCCTAATTTTGATTGAAGAAGGATTTTTCTACTGAATAGTGTTACAAGTGGTGGCATGTGCTAACTTAAATCCAAGCAGCTTAAGTGCTATCGTCTAGACATTCTCTGCTCCCTCTTTTATTGCTTATGTATATATTAGAGAATTAATATTCTTATGCCGACCGAATTTTGGATGAATTTACCTTTCTCTGACGCTTGCATAGCTTTTGTTACTTAAAGGTAAAATTGTTATAAACAAAAAATAATAAAATTAGTTTCTTTTGAAAATGATTTCTCCAATTTTTTTCTATTTCACCACTAAATATTTTTGAAAAAAATGTTACTCACAATTAAAACAACAAAAATGGACATACCAAAAAGAAATGGTTTGAGCATAATATATATTAAGAGTAATAATTTAGTTCCAGTCGATTAATTTTAACATCAAATATTTTTTTTTTAATTGCACTTTGTAGCCAGTGTCTCATAAAAAAACCCAGATACTTTAGAGTTGATATGTAATTCAGAAAATATTAACATTGCGCTGTTCTTACGTAACAGTTTAACACAGTTACAACTGTTAAAATACAAAAACAAAACTTAAATAAATTTAGGGAAAGGATCATAAAATTGGTTACCTCTGCCTCGTGTTTGCTACTTTAGTGAAAAACCTTACAAATGAAAATATTACGAACGGTTTGTTTTAGACAGGTAAGCTAGCTAATGCAGTTTTTATTATTTTATATTACCAAATTCATAAACAACTCTAGCCCAACGTGTGCAATGTTGTATGTTTACAAAAATCTTCTTGTAAATGCTTCATGAATGCTTCAAGGGAACAATAAAATTATAGTCTGGTCGTGGTACTAAATACCGTAACTGGTCTTTGTAATGTTTTTTATTTGACAAATCTTAACGAAAATCCAATCTTGATCGAGGTGGTACTAAGCACTGGTTTTTCTCTGTATAAAGAAAATCCCAAAATCCCAAAAATCCAAATGGCCCATAATCATAGTCACCAATAAAATATACTTACTTAATCGCCTGAGCTAACAAAGTTAAATATTAAGGAGTGGTATTAGATATGAAATTTAAATTTAAGGATCATATCTGCTATGTTATAGACAAACTTAACAAGGTAATAATACTACTCTACCCTTTAATAAATAGACATTCCAGACTCAGTACTGGAAATAAAACTCTTATATTTAAATCAGTATTTCAAGCTATTATGTTCTATGCTGCCCCATTATGGTTAACTGCTGCACAGTGTCACATTAAAAAGTTACAGATAGCTGAAAATAAGCTGTTAAAAATTATGCATAACCTGACTTGGCATTATTCTACTGTACGGCTTCACTCTCTGGCGCACATTGAACTTGTCAACTCACGAGTCCACAGGCTCAATACAAATTTTTAAATCAGATTTCGTGCCTCTGACTTTATCTATATCAATAAGCTGACGTCATCATAATTTTATCTTTAGTCTTCTTTTATTTAAAACAAAAAATGTTTAGAAAGATTTTTTGAAAATTTTTTTTCTCCCATAAATAATATTAAACTTAAATACAAATAAATTATCATACATTGTTATTATATAATTAAGCAGAAAAGAAAAAAAAAATTCCTAAACTCTTAAAGATTGTTAAATTACTTCATGCTTTTATTCCAAAATGAATAAATAAATAAATAAAAATAAAAAATAAAAAATAAAATATACTTTACAGATTTAAAAGTACGGTTTTCTTCCAAGTGTTTTTTTCTATATTATACACTCGTAAAAGTATATTTCAAATGTAAAAATACTTAGCAGAATATCAGAGATGGATGATTTACTATACAAATTTTTTACACATTCTATGCAATTCGGTTAAGGCTGGCTCGACTTAAAATATAATTTTTTTGTGAGTATAGTATGAAAAAAGGAAATCAAATATAAATATTCCTAAAGGAATCCGATATTAATGTGCGGCTGTGGTTGTGGGCCATTGTGTTTGTAAAAAAAAATTATAATTTTTCGGATTATTGTATCAATGTTTGTCTACCTGTGTTATTAACCTGTATTCATGGTGGTCGACATTATTTTTCACACTTCCCACGTTAACGGTACATTCTATTGAATGCTGTACATTTACCGAGACAACTAAAACTCTCTTTTTTCAAATAGAGTAAAAAAATTTTAATTTTAACATTTCATGTTTACTTGCATCTGATATATCACATTGGGTTGGTTTCTCCTATGTAACTTAGTATTGATTAATTTATTTTCTGCCAAAAATAGGATTTTCTGATAATTCTTGCTCTTAGGTAAAGACCAGTCGTTTGGCACTAGTAAGTAAACGAACAAAATGTTACAGATAAGGATGATAAAGGGTATTAGCAAATCGATAAAGCTGGTGGTACCTGTGTAATAAAATGAGGAGAGTATTATTGAAAATTCGCCATGACGGAGTTTGCTTTGAAGAGGAGAGTAAAAACATTATAACTGCATGGTCGCGTATTTGGTAGGTAAAACTGGACTGACTACTAAGATCAGAAAATTTACTACCCTCTCGGCCTAAGAGAAATCTACTAATGTAGCGAAATATACCGATACTCAACAGTTAAAAATCTGAACAGGATTCACTTTCAGCTCCTAAAAAAGTTTTCTTTAAAAAATAAATTCTACCAACCTACTCACCCCTTACGCTATAAATTCATTAACTATTTAGAATGATGAAAAAATTTTAAAGTAAAATAATTTGAAACCGTATTCATCAAATTAATAAGTAATTTGTCATCATACAAAAATACATAAAAATTGAAATTGAATTTTTTCCCACGGGAAAAATACATTATCCTGTTATAAATAAAAGCGAAATAAAATAAAAAGCAATAAAATTATTCTGTAGTTTCATCTTTTGTGACACAAAACTAAACTAAACACTGGTGTTCTTATCTAAAAGTTTAGACAATTTGCCACCTCGAATAAATCTAAGTATCAGTGACAAAAAATATATTTATTTTTATGTTTTTTTATGATTATTAGATAAGAAAAATGTGTGGATTTACTAAAATCCTTTAAAATAACGATTATCATTAAACGAAGTAATAAAAGTTTTGAACACAATTGTTCACTCAACTCAATTACCGCATTACACCAGCAGTCATTTGTCGTTAAAGGTATTTATTATGTAAAAGCATTATATTTACAATTTTAATGATCTCATGGTTATATTTGTGCGGTCATAAAATATATGTTGTTGTGTTAAGTTCACGTAATGGAAATATTAAGTGTTATTATTATCATTACAAATGTTAAAGTAACGACCATCGAAATATGTATTAAGCTCATGATTATGAAATAAAAATGTTACTTTGAAACAGTAAATCGGGGAAAAAATTAGTTATACCTTAAAAAAATATGAATTATTTTACAAGCTTAAAGACTGAATTGTAGTTGTATTTTTTATCTAAGATTGTTTAGAATATTCAGTCGTGGCGAGCAATTATCTAGACTACAACAACCTTTTATGTTTTCACTTCTTTTTTAATACAGACTTAAAAATATTTTTCTCTTTTAGCATTATCAACAACAATATAGTGAATAATTTATTTTATTGTCATAATAACAAACTTGTAAAAAATTTTTTTTTTAAGGTAGTAAGAAATAAATTGCCATTGAAATATATAATGAAAACAACTACAAATAATGAAATAAAGAAAATAAATAGATGTTGTTTTTTATACAACAATGAACAAATAGTGTACTAAATATATCCACAAATATTAAGCTAAACACAAAATGTAGTAAAAAATCACAAAATAAGTTTCAAAGGATATATATCAATGGCATGTTTCAAATGCCATAGTATAAGTAATTATAATTTTGTATAAAAAAAATTTTGGTTTTTAGGAGTAAAAATAACACTGTTCCTCACACAAAACCAATAATTGTATTCCCTAATTTTTCAATTGTGTTTATTCTGCACAACAATAACTACTTTTATTATGTGATATTATTGTCATACTTCAATCGTAAGTGATGTTTTATTGTTGCAAGTAAGAGTTTTTGTAAAATTTGTTATTAAATATTATCAATCTTAAAAAAGTCTAACAAACGTGCACCTTTGAAAACATAAAAAATACAACCTAAACTATTAAAATAATTCGGTAAAATTTGTTTTCCCTCTTTGGTAATGTAACAATCTAGCTTAAGGGTGGTCATTTATATATAATTTTATCTGATGATGTTGCCACTACTGTCAGATTACTAAAATAAGTGACCTTGCCGGTATTTAGAGAATGTTATCGAACTTTCTTCACTCAACTGTGATTTTATAATCTACTAGTAGTGCCTATGTCTTCATCTGCCTGTCATTTCTAATTTTCTTAAAATTGAAATTTAGAAAAATGTGTTTTAAAATATTTATTCCGGAGTTCTGAAGACAATGCTATAAATTTAAAATTTACACAAATTAAATTTGCTGACAACTGTTTTAGTACCATTATCTGGTAAAATTGCTTTCAAATTTGCATGAAATATTTTTATGAAAAAAACAAGAATTAATTTATTGTGTTACTGAATCAAAGTTTTTCAATGCATTGTGCCAGAACTAGGAAATTAGGTTTTGGAAGCGAGTTACCGGGCGTAGTGCATGTAAATATTTGATTTAAATCTTCGCTTGGTGAAAGTAATAGCTAAGACCTCCAAAAGAGGTTTGTTAAACATACGAACTGTTTGACAAAAGCCGGGAAATTTTCTTTGTAATGCTTAGTGCGATTCAGTGACCAATTGACCACAAAAGAACGTGTTGCGCGTACGAAATTACGGTTTTCAGAAACGAATTCCCTGATTTCATAAGAGCACATTCCGTTGTAGTAAAGATAAAAAAATAAAATTTTGTCGGTGCTTTAGTAAAACAATAGAGCTAGATCCTCAACTTTCACCGATGAGCTTCTTCGCTCTCTTTTGCACTCGGTCAAGTAACTCAAAAATAGCTTTTGAAGCACCGGCTCATACGTGAGAGCTGTATTCTATTTTTGGTCTGCTAAAGGTGATATAGACAGCGATGAGATCAGATGGAGTAAAGAATATTTTACAATATTTCAAAGAACATAACCACACGAATGTTTCTTTTGCGACTTAGAAAATATGCTTGTTCCACTGAATATCGCATTGGATCTTCATGCTAAGAACATCGAGGGCTTTTGATTCCTTAATACCTTTATCACCCATAATTAATTATTAGTAATTAGTATTAGTATTATTAGTAATTACTTATTAGTAAACTTAGCCGTACGCCCGTGCGAAAGGAAATAGCTCTGGACCCCTAATGGCAACTGCCAAAAGATCGCGATTAAAAGTATCATTAATGTAATTTTGCATATCCCAATTTCCAAAAGCTTGGCCTACTGTGAAATGGACATAAATGGCACTAATTTTTTTTTATTAAGCCACTACTTTTCTTTCGCCAAAATGGTGAACTTTGTTGACACCATTTTGTCGCAAGGAAAGGTAATAAGTCACCAGTACAGCCTTCCCTGCAGAAGCCGTACTGCCGGTCGATAAGTAAGCTGTTGGACTCCAGATAATTAACAAGATTAAAGCTAAGCTAATTCTCTATTACTTTCGAATGTATGGTCAGCATAATTTTAATTTAAATTTCTTTCAAATAATTTTTCTAATTGATTTTAATTTATATTGACTGCTCACAACCATATAATGAAATAAATGATTTGTTTTAAGGGGACCAGACTTTTAAAACATCTAAAAATCAGTGCATTAGTTCCTTTGTTCTGCCGGCTTATAAATAAAAAATAAAAAAATATTTGGACTAATTTAATTGGGTTGGGCGATACACGTTACAAGGATAGGTTTTCAGTGAAGTTAGTAGGCGCATTTTTTTAAACATACATAAGTGAATTATAACTATTTTAAATTAAAAAAATTTTAATAAGAAATATTTAAAGTTACAAATGCTTAAACTAAATTTATTATTAATACTTTTACAAGAAATATTGTGTTGAAAATTAAGCTGATTTAGCTAAATAAAACTAAATGTTTTCCAAGGCTGTTTTCTCTTGGTAACAAATATATCTATTAAAGAAATCATGACCCTATAATAAATGCCTATATTTAGAAAAACGCCCCCAGTCCTGATGCATACAATTTTGGCATAATTAAGTAAAAACAAATAAATAGATGAAACAAAACAAACTTACAAATTAAAACAAAAAAAAAAAAAAAAAAAAAACAAAAAAAAAAAACGATTATGTATTCAGTGTTTGTAATGAAAGTGTGGCTGGCAAATTTTCACTTATTATAAATAAATTGTGGCGACATTATTTCTATTCCATCTTAAAGAGTTTTGGACAACTGTAAGTGTGGAAGTATTCTTGAGTTAAATGCCAAGAAATTCTAGTGACACATTTGGAGAAAACTAAATTATACACAAATATTAATCGAACAGCAAACAACAGAAACTTATTGGTATTCTGCATATTAAATAAATAATAATAATAATTAGTATAAGTAAGCAAAAAACATTTAATATAATGGATTTTTTATATTTCATAATATTTATTTTACTTATTGTGAACGTGATTAATTTTAATCTTCTATTTGACCTTAATAGTGACAGAGTTATCCGTATTCCTAATCATAAGATACTATCAGAAAAGCAATTAACAGTATTTAAAAAGATATTACAAATCTGTCAACTCTTATACACCATCTAATATTTTCATCTTTCTTTAAGTACTCTTAGTAATGATGAAAAGCAAAATAAATACTTCAAAATTGTTTCTAATTTATTTTTTCCTATAGTGGGAGTTTATTTCTGTAAAAACTAATATACTGCTGGCAATAGTTTCTTATAAACATTGCTGCTAATGGCAAAACAATTGATATTATATATTATATTTAATAATTTTTTAAATCTTCATAATCCGGTTTGAAAAATTTCTTACAAAACTATAAAGTTATCTGAGACATTTATTTTACAATAATTACGTTGCCTTTAAAATGGTTACTTGGCGCAACGTTGCATAATTGAAGAAAATATACCACATCATCTAAATTAAAAAGGAAACAACAAAAAAAGTTGACATCTTTCAAAATCTGGCAATGCGTTTAGAACTTAGTTAGGTGTCAAAAATTTCCACTAGGATGACAACTAGTGGAGAAAAATTTATTCCGGAGACCCTCCAAAATAATTATAACGTAATCGATAAAATCGTACAGATATAAATTGAGAACATGCGATCCTCATAAAAAATGGAGAAACTTCTTGTGGGCAAATCAATATTTATTTAACTTTCAGTCATGGAAGATTATGGGTCATTGCAAACAACCATAATCTATCTCAAATTTTTTGTTTGTAAAGTATTTTTTTACAGACCTTTAAAATAATAAGGATAAGGAAAATCAGTAAGAATAACAAAAGGGTACAACCTCTTTTATTTGAACTTTTATTTATTATACAAGGGTTTTAAAATAGTAATAACGATATTACACTGCTTTACAGGAAAAATGTTTCTATTGCATTTTTCTAGATTAATAAGGGAACACTGATCTTGGAAAACAAAAAAGAAAAAAAATATATTTTTTGTTATTTCCTACATTGAATACATAATTCTCTTTAAGAGTATAAATACAACCTTACGGTTGCGCCGACGGATTCCGCATGTCAGAGAAAAATCAAATAAAATGATTTAAGGCGACGGATGCGGATTTTATTGTCATTTTTTATTTTTCATTTACTAATTTTTTTATTCTTTTTTATTGAAATATACTTATTTAAAAAATTTTGTTAAATGTAAATAAGCACTAAATTGAAAAATTTCAAAATTATTGTTGATTTTCAATGACTTTTTACATATTCTTTCTCTTCTTTTTTCGTAGTCATTCACAAAAAATATTGTAAAATAGTATTTTTTGTTAGAAAAACATTAAAACTGTGGCAACATGCTGAAAGAGAAAAAATTTAAAATTGAGAGTATGAGAGAAAACGCACTATAATTAAAATAGATTCTAATTTCATGAGGATTCGTTCAACGTTTTTTATTGTCAAAACTCCATATATAAAACAACCGCATCCGCAACCGTGAGGTTGTATTTCTACTCTAAGGCGTCGCTCATAGTCAAAGGATGGTTCGATTTAAATAAATTATATCTTATTTTAAAAGCCATTAACTTCCGTGTTGAATGAAAGTTTATATGTTATGTCCATTGATTGGTGTTATTTCACAAGTTATTTTTTTTACCAAAAGTTAACAAACTCTACAGATTTATAATTATCTTAATTAGTCCACTTTATTTCAATATTAAAATATTTGGCAAAGAAATCGCATAAACGCCGAAATGCTATATGGTTCGCAGAAGGTCATACACGAATTTCAAAAATGATTATTTAGTATACAAAGAAGCTAAGCTGGCAATACTTTTGTTGATATGTAATAATGTTAGAGAAGTTTTTAACATATATTATACCCAAGATGCTTCTTAGAATAAAATATTTATGTCTGCTCCGCCTAAATTGCTAAAATTTTGAACTAGAATCCTCTTGCACATATTGGAAGAGGGATTGTTCGGAAATGCATCATGCAGTGGATATGATACGCAGCGCCTTCGAAAAACCCTAAAATAGCATCACTGCAAATGACATTTGTTCTTAAATGCGTAACAGAAATTTATGATGCACAAACACACGTCAAATATGCCTCACGAAAATGTCAGATGCGACGGACGAATAAGTATTTTATTTGACATTTATTAGTTTTTTTTTTTAATTAATAAAGAAACAGTCAACTAATATGAACAATCACCAACAACCTACTGTATTAATAATTTATCCATTTTTAATATTTAAGCGTTGCGTTCAAATTTGTAAACAAAATATAATTTCTTTTTGTCTGTGCATCAAGTAAGTATCAGCAACGGCATCGCAAACTAATCACGCATGCGTATCAGATGCATTTCCGAACAAGCCCAGAGAATTAGAATGTAGTTATCAAACGGTTTCAAGACTGAATCGAAATATACCACTCTCAAGGAGCCTATTCTAACAACAAAAATACTTATAACAAACAAGGGTGTTAGATGTTGTGTTTACTAGACAAACGTGTTGACAGTTACAAATATTCGTCGATATTGCAACATTTTGGCATTTGAAAATACGGGTAAAGGATGATTTTGTCACTTAGCATTTTCTTCTTAAAATTATTTCTTCTACCACAGGAAAAATGTCTTAATAACAAAATTAAATTGAGATAGATGCTTCAATAAAAAACGGGTATTTATTAAAGGTTTATGAAAAGTTTTTCAGGCTATTAAATGTTTATGAATACTGTTTTGTCGACGTTTGCTTATTAAAGGCTTATAAACCCTTTAAGTAAATTTATGAATTAGACTGTAAATATTTGAATTTACATTTTTGTTGTGGTTTAAGTTCTTTTTCTCGCTTTCCAAAATTTTTTAAGTGAACTGTCCAATCCAGGGTAAAACAATAAAAGACACAGCAGCAATAATCAAGAGAGGTTTTAAATCCTGTATTCGAAAACCAGTCAGGCTTTCGTGAGGTCAATAAAGTAAAATGGAAATGGCGAGTAGATGACTTAATAAATAAATAAAGCTTTAAGAAAGAAATTGACAGCATACTTTGCAAGCTTGAATAGTGCAAAACGAACACTTTTGAAATCAAGCAAAATTATCAAATATAGTTTTAATGGTTGTTAGAACACAGCTTTTGGATTTTAAATATGATTTGACCTTGATGAAAATATAGAAACACTGCCTTTTTGCTTTAGGGCGAAAATCATACGGACTGATTTTTATTTAGCAGATCGACAACTGCTATTTCACGATCTGAATTGCTTTCATGAAAAGAAAGTTTAAACTGCATGAGATTTAGTTTAGTACAGTGAAATAAAAACAGACCCGAACGAGTAGTAGTTGTCTAAAATAAATTTTTTTGCTAAGTGTGAAAAGAGATCGACAAAAGGTCCTTCAGCTTTCAAGATAATGCTTTAGACAGTCAACGTTTATTTAAAAGTAATATAATAAGGCAACTGATTCAGTTTGATGTTGGTATAAACGATTAAGGGAAGAAATAAACAAAAAATCAATTCTACAATAGTTTACTAAAGAAAAATATGCATGTACGAAAACAAAACTATCTTAGTGTTTCAAGTAGATAAAAATATGTCTTTTTCATTACGACGCACATTATTACATAAGGAAAGCTGTTTAAAGTTGCAGTGGATTAAACAATGATTTCGTCTTAAATAGCTTCTGTTATGAAAAATTAAAAATTGTTTAAATTCTTTAAATAAAACCATAAAATGTTTTTCATTCTGTTCTATTATTATTCTTATTTTTCATCTTTAAGGTATAAATTATTTATACATGTGAAAAAATAAAGAAAAACCAAAAAAAAAAATTTTTTTTTTAAATTTAAAAAAATACAATAAAGTGAAAAAATATTGCACAAAAGAGATTCATTTAAAAGTTTAATACAAAAACGGCACAAAATTTCTCACGAGGGTTTATAAAGTGGATTTTTAAAAAGAACTTTGGCATAATGGTAGGCTGTTTTAAGTGTATCAAAAATTTGCATAGTTTGAGACTTAAAACACAACATCAAATGTATGAAATATAAGTCTAACAAGAAGGCGACAAACGATTTGTAAAATTTTAAAAGCAAGAAAAGTTTTATGTTCTCTGAGCTCTTTTTTACAAATGTATTGAAATTATTTTGCCTCTAAAATCCAATAAAATATATTCTTGTATTATTTTCTCACTTAGAAAAGAAGTAAATAAATAAAAAATAAAATAACAAAATGTTTACGATCTATGTAAATTTAGCCAAATAAAAAGCATTTACAAAACTGTAAAGATATAAATCTATAGACTTAAACAATCAGAAAGTAAAATAAAACCAAAAATACAATTGAAGGAAGTTTACTTAAATTTGTAATTCATAGAAAATTGGAAAATACCAAATATAATCAATAATATTTAATTTATTGTTAAGTTTTTTTATTCTAAACAAGAGGACTTTTCATTTCGTTGGAATGTATACCAGCGTTTTCTATTTCAAGTGTTAAAATCATTTGAATAGACATCAAACTACTTAAAAAAATAAAGTCAATTTTTACTCCACTGAATAACTTTAATTTAATTACTTTATGTTACGTAGTTGTGCGGCATAAAAACGCTCAGAGAGGTAGCTTGGGTGTTAAATGGCATCAAAAATGAAAAGAAACCTTTTGAGTGCTTATTCAAAAAACTATTAATTTTAAAAAGTATTTACCAACAATAAGATTTTTTTTTTTTTTTTGAAATGTTAAGAAACTGTGCTGCAGAATAAAGCAGAATGTCAAGAAAGAATGTTTCCAATTAAATAAAAAACAAAGCATATTTCCCATCGAGATAAAGTAAAGTTCAATTCAGTATTCTTTTACCACTATCAAGTAATTTTTGGGCGTGTGTGTGTTTCTTTAATTTATGGATATAAAAAGCAAAATTTTCTTAACGCCATTTTCTTTGAGTCCATCTTTGCTTAAACCACATTAATTTATCAATTATAAAGCAAAGAAAGAAAAACTACAAATATTTGTTAACGAAAACTTTTTAAATTAATGCATGTGTTAACGTTGTGATTTAAATAACTTTTTACATGATTTCAGCTTTTTTTTCTTTTTTGTTGCTTGTGTTTGCAGGACCATAAAATACCAGCTCAAAATTAAAATAAAAAAGACAGCCTGTTAAAAAACACTTTGTATCCTTTGGCAAATAAATTAATTTTAATATATTCATAAAAGCTTTAAAGGCATAAAATTTTAAAATATTAATGGAATCACACATCTTCAGTAGATTGTTTTCTTGCTGTTGCAACTATAGTTACCAAATAGAAGTTGCATTTTTTTAATTGTCTTGAAGGCAAATATTAAGAAGTTTTTTATTTTATTAAAATGGGAACGATTTTTCTATTGGTATTTAAGTTTGTATTAAATCTGTTAATCGAAGCTACCTCGATTAAAACTTAAATTTATTTTAAAATATACGAATATAAATGTTCGCTGCCTTTTAAACCGAGAAAGCTGTAAGTTCCTCTGCTTATATTTTTTGTGTTTATGACCATAGAGCTCGAGTCATTTTTAAATCAATTTTATTTTTTTAGTTGGAAATTAAAAGGCTTCTCCATGCAACACTCATGATTTTACAAGTCTATTGAACTGCAATAGACACCCATATAAATATTAGCCATGACTATATTTCCCAATTACCGAAAGTATTAAAAACATAAAATAAAATTTTAAATTAAAGAGTATCCCCTAAGTTGACATAATTAAAATAATGCAGTGGTCATTCTTGAACAGTTATAGGCACTAGAACATTACAATGTTTACTTCTATATCCGCTGTACAGATTTAAGATTACAAAAAAATTTATGAATTTTCTTTTTTAACATAAATCTACCTAAAACCGTTAATAGTATGTTCCTTTAAAAATTGATAATGCTATTTAAAGTGCATCACATCTTTTATGCACAATTTTTTTTTACCTGTTTTAACACTGATATTTTTATTAAACAAAATGCTGTAAAATATTTTAAAATAACAAACAACACAATAAGTGATTTCGTACACGCACTATTTAAGTCTTCATTATATAAAAGCCTAGCAGGGGGAAATATGAAGAAATAATTTTTTCAAATAACAACTTAAAAAAATAAAATACATACACACAAAAATAGCAGAATGTGTCTTAAAATAATTTTTTTTACAGATTTCTTTTAACAAAAAAAGAAATACTTAGAAAATGAGGGCTCAGGGTTAATAATAATAATAATATTTAAATTCAAATTTGTATAACTTCTTAAAGTGATTTAGAAAAGAATGTTGATGTTCCACACATCATGTTCAAAAAAAAAAAAAAAAAAAAAAAAAAAAAAAACATAATAAACAGTTCTTTGAGATTAGGTTCTTGGGAAAATGTATGTATTTTGATTAGTGATAGCACAAAAAAATAATTTTATAATCGGTTAATTATATCGTAAATGGTTTTTTGATTACCCTTAATACTAATCGGTTAATTATTAATTAATAATTAACTGATGAAAAAATTTGTTTTTATTAAAAAAAAAAATATCACAATAAATTAAAAGTTTAATAAATATTTTTTTCTTTTTCTGCTTATGCTTAATTTTTGTAAATTCACCATTATAATTTTTATTTTTATTTTTATCAGACTGATTCCACACACCTTTCATATTTTATTAAACTATTCTAAAGATCGCATCTTAAATGTTTTTAGTTTTTTTAGTTTTGAAGGAAATGACTGTCGATTCTCCAGTGTCCGCACACATTTGTAAATAATTCATCAATATTTTTAGAATTTGCAATAAAAATGAGCCTATGCCGAAATTAGTTTATTAGAAAAAATTGTTTTTACATGAAACTATTAGACCAATTCTCTCTTAAAGTGTATGATAACACTTTCAGAGATAAGCAGCGAGTGACTATTAAACTCTTATCGAAACTTTTAAGCTCTAAATCAAACAAAAATTTAAAAGGACTCAAACAATAAAATATACTTACGATTTTTTATTACCATTGACATTGCATTTATTGCAAATGATTTTAATTGTAATTTCAATAATTTATTAATTTAAAGTAAGATGGGTATAAAATTTAATGCGTGGGATCGAAAGTCAGCTAACACTTCAGGTAGAAGTTCTTATTAATTTTTACGATAAGCAACGCTATTTTAAAATAATGCTATATTGCACTTTGAGGTGTTAATTTAGCATATAAGGGCAAGAAATGACGTTTATTAATGGTAAAGCCATTTAAAATTTTGTAACTATTAATGAAATCTTTTCACTAAAAAGCATATCCGGTAGAGAAAATAATTGTATTGCTAAATTAATAATCACCATTATATATCATTCAATGGTAATAAACATGACAGATATCAGGCAATCTACCTGCATAATACCATTTTTATATAGACACCATCATAACCGACAAAACTACCTGAACCCACCACTATCTATGCAACAAACACCTTACACTATCCGACCAGTACTAATCAAAACGCGGCTTGAAAATTATGTCTTTACATCGAAAGCGCTCGCCAATCGTATCAAATAAACAGCCAGTGACGACGGTCTTCACCGAAAGGTATGACAAAGAATTTTTTTGTTGCAACTCACTCTGAGATTTATATTTAGTTTCAATTCTTTATAAACTGTTTAACATAACGTACATTTATCATCTCGAATATAATTTACCAAAAGAGTGTCTACTTTGTCTTGACTATACATTAGCCATTTTTAATATGAACACAAACAATTTAATATATCACTTAGTATGAAAGAAAAATTAGCAAATTAAAAAAAAACCTTTCTGATTTTTGTTAGCAAAGATAAAGGTAAAAGGCTTAAAGAGATGTGAGATATCGGGTGCTTAAACTTGAAGTCAATCTTTCAATTTTATCTCTAAAGATCGATATTTGGGTAACAAAAAAGAGAGAAAGAGGGAGAGAGAGAGGTAGAGAAAAGAGTTTTTGTTTTTAATTTATTAATAAAAGGACCTTAAACCAATTTATACTAACACAATTTTATTCAATATTAAAAACACTGCGTTTGACTATTGCGGTTTCTAAAATATTAATTTGAAGCTTTTAAAAGTAAAATTTAAAAACAGTTTTTCTGTTGCACATTTTGCATATTACGAACTACCAAATGAATTTTACTGCTTTTTTGCTCTTTTTTATTAAAAACTGAACCAAACTTATATTTTAAGTCAAATTATTGAGTGTTCCTTTTCTTTTCTTTTTTCTTATCGTAATTTAGTTTTGACTTTTCTTTAAGTAGTAATTACAGCCAAATGGGCTATCATTTATTACAATTTTTTTTTAGTTTAAAAATTAAAATATCTCATTTATTGCTAAAAAGCAAAAAATCTTACTTTTTACCATCTAATATTCCAAAGTGCATTATTGTCTTACAAAGAGTTTTTACATGACTACCATAAAAACCTTATTGTTTTCTTGCAACACATACAAGGACTCCAAATACTTATTCTCATACATCTTGCACTACTGTGAGAGAATGCTGTGTAACACTTAAACAATGTGCAAAAGCTTAAACATATACCATTCATAAAATAACATAAATACTGAAGAAAAATACTTAGGGACTGCTGCTGCCTGCTTTAAATGCTGCAGCATAACTAAAAAAGTGTAGTATACATTTAGGCTTATTTCGTTTCCCTTTAAAATTCTGCATACATTATCGCCAAACACATCCATTAAGTGATTTTAAATTTGCGTTTTCATTCTTAGATTTTTTGTTTTCCAAGAGAAAAATTTTATGATCTTCATTCTTTTTGTTTGCTTTGCAAAGGTTCTATTGACGTCTTGAAGCCAATTAAATAAATTTGTATAAAATATTTTATGACTGTTGTTTCTTAATTTTTGTTTGTGTTCTTAACTTCTTCAGTTAATTGTAATTAAGTTTCTTAATATAATTTATGGTTACTGCCTTAAAGCTTTTATTAAAGTAGCCCTGAAAATTTATATGTTTAAACAGTCAAAACTTTTCCTCTGAATATATTTTTTATATCTATATCAGCATAGTTTTACTTTGTTTATGTCTAAATTAAGTAATTAGTTAAAAGTTTGTTGTTTGCACGCGTTGTCTTTTTTTGCCAGTTTAGTGTTACTTATTGGCATTTTACATAAATTTTTAAACTTATTAACTGCAAAAGCAGCAGGAGTGTGTTATTTTATGGGAATTTGCCTTTTTTCTTTTTGCTAGTAACAACAAAAAAGAAAAACCTACTAAAAGTCACTCATCTAAACATAAATTTTGGCAAAAGTCTAATGTGTCGTGCTAAAATTTGGGAAAACTTAGAGCAACGAAAACTAACACGTACTACACGAAATTTAGTTTGAGTAATAAAGTTAATATTGTAAGGCCATTTTAAATACCCATGTTAAGTATTTGAAGACCTTGGCCAATTATAAAAGTTATTATTTCGTTTCTGTGACATTAAATTAAGGTATTTTTATGAACAATGTGACTTAATAATTTTAAGGAATGGAAAAGTCAATTTTTGTTCCAAACAATTTACTAATTTTTCATTATTTAATGTTAATGATTTGCATATTTAAAGCATAAAGTTATTTAAAAAACCTGTTTCAGATAAATTCTGTTCAAAGCACTGAAGATATCGTTTAAACCGATATTTTTTGTAATTTTTTAAAGCAAACAAAAGACCCTAAGAAATAAATTTTCTAACAATAATATCGATACAAGTTGGAACAAACAAACATGTAAAAATTTATTTTAACATCTTTATTTCATAGCTCACAATAGCTCTAATTATAATATATGCAAAACAAGGGATTAAAATGATCCGTCTTAGAACTGTGTGATAAATTACGCAAAAGACAACTCTTTCACATTAAATTGAATATGTTGTCTCAGAAGTTGTATTGATTTAACTGAGAGTTGTTGGTAACCGAATATATATTTTAGTTTAATAAATTAGAGCAACGTACATAAATTAAATTAAAAAAATTTATTTGAGTAAATTATGTCATTAAAAAAACATTTTTTACAAATTTTTCTGATTAAATAGTTATTTGAATAAATTATTTTAATTAAATAAAGAAATAAGTCAAGTAAAAATTCAATAAAATTTTAATCTAAAAGCAGGTAAAATAGTTTATAAGTGCAGAATGCTTATGTGTTTACTTCATTACATAAAAAAAAAGGCTGAGGTGACCTCAAGTTTACTAAACGTTATGAAAACATATATATTTATTTTAATATTTTCAGAAAAGCTCAAAAAGTTAAAAAGCCGTTGAAATCCTTACATTTTTTTGTTCAGTTACTTTACCTATGCAGCTGGTAAAACTGAATTTCCCTTGCATAGTCATGTCTTCTTTCCCTAGCATCTGTGAATATATCACGTTTGCTTTAGTTTCAAAAAAAGTAAATATTTGTTTTTCTTTTCCAAATTTTAAAAATTTAGCTAACGTAAGAATAAGACTATGTAACCAAACCATAACATTATCTAATTCAAAAGAAAAATTACAGTAGAAAGATTTGAATGCAAATACGTTCCTTTTATTTTCTTAAGAAAACAAAAGTTTTTATTTACACAAATTGTATAGTTTGAAGCTGACTCACACATAAGGATATTCTAGTAAATATAAATTTAATTTTATTTTTTCGCACCTTATATTTATTTGATTATCAAAATGATTTCCTTTTAATACCTTTCACCACAGGTGAAAAAGAGTATATCTAGGTTTGTCATTCTATTTGTAATTTCTATAATGTTCATTTCTGATCTCATAGGGTAGTCAATTTGGCTATATCTGTCCATCGTTCCGTAGTCGGAAATCAATTTTGCCACATTCCAGGAGGAGCTACAGGAAATTTATGACCACTATTATCTAAAGGCGAGCATCCTTATTCTTATGTTTGTCATTTGTACTTTTTTTTTTGTTTGGAAAACACATAAATTATATTAAATACCAGTTCATTTTAATATCACTACACCATCTAAATTTTACCAAATATTACAATTTCACCAAAATTTCACCAAAAATTTTAAATTTGCTAAAAAAATTTCTTGCAATAAAAAATGTAAATTTTATTAAAAATCGATAGTTAAGCAAAAAATTGAAATTGCACTTAACGGTTAAAATCTTGCGAAAATTTGTAGTTGCAATAAAAAAATATTAATTTTTTTAATAAACCTCAATCTTCAAAAGGAAATTAAAGGTGTATATATTGTGGCAAAAAATATATATTGTAAGATAATAAATGAACAATTCTTTTGGCGAAGAGTTATTAAAATTCGTTGCAGCCGATTATAACATACATTTTATTTGTTATTCGAAATTTTTAATATAAATAATTCGAAACGAATTGAACTCGGTTGAGTTATTCATTCCGAAAAGAGAACTGATAGATCAGATCAGCCTATTTGAATAGGGCTAAGCAACTCATAGATAAATTAAGTGAATTTTTTGAACTGAGTTATTAGTCAAAAATAATCAACCAATTAATTAATCGAAGAAAGGCCAAAGTTTTTTATAGGAGCTCCTGTCTATTAAATTTATTTACAGAAATGTATTTCCAGTTACTTTAATTAATTTAGTTAACATAAAGTTCAAACGAAAATGCTTTTATAAACATTTTTTGTATTAGTCATTAGCATCCCTTTTAGAGAAATGATACTCTGATGTTCCAAATAAAAAACTGTATTTTTGCGGCGCAAAACTATAATTTCATTCAAAGTGTCAGCCACCACTTACTAGTCTTAAATACTGTTAGTATCGTTGTCTTTTCTTTTTCAATTATGAGGTAAAGACTTGCGGTGAGTTAATAAATTTAATTTTATCTCATTCACTTGAATAAGTAATTTCCATTTCGTTGTTTCTTTAAATTAAAATTTTTAATGTAAGTTTTTTTAAATATTGGATCTCGCAAAAAGTTGTGATGCCAGCAAGATTACAAGTTCCCAGCAAAAAATAAGACATTACCTTAAAAAGAACTTGCCATATAATGACTTAAAAAACACATTACATTAGTTCGCAAATAAAGAAAGTAGAAATTGCACTAGTTCTTTAGGTTTAAAAAGGAATACCTTAAAATTCGTACTAACGATTATTATTATTTTCTGTCATAATTATTGTAATTAGTTCTCAATAATTGATTATAAAAGTCCCATGCCTTGTTAAAACCATTAGATTGTTAATCTAGTTGGGAAGTACTTCCACCAAAAATGTTTAGTTCCACACTCGATTACCTTTTCTGAAATTTTTTGCTGGGTTGTTACATATTCTAAAACGGCGTTACAACTATTCCAAAATATTAATTTTATATTTTGCGTAGAGAGATTTAAAGTTTGTTTTCGTTTTCTTTGTGAAAATTCTCTATGTGATAAAAGTTATTTCCGAAAATGTGGTGTATAGTTGCCCTTCTAATTTATGATAAATGATTTATATCCTTGGTTCGACTTAAAGTCGTTTTGAGTAATTAAAACCATTAATATAACTTTATTTTCATTTTTATTTCCAATATTTCGAATAGCTACGCTTTTCATCTTCAGGGAACAATTTTTAACAGTAAACACTTATAGCTGTTACTAGATAAGTAAACAATTTTTAAAAAACTCTAATCTGTTATGGGTGTTTCTTATACAGAATAGTTATATTTTTCTTTACATTTTTCTACGGTCTTGCATAATGTGTCGCTGAGGATAAATAAGCTATTTTGGTAAAACAATTGAAGCACTTTTCGGTTTTCTTTTTGAAAAACGAATTTAAGAAATAAAAAAACACAAACGAAAAGTATGTAAAAGTAAAAATATTGATGCAAAGTATTTGTGTAAGTTTTTCCACCATCAACACATGAATTTCTTTACAATTTCCTGCAGCAAGAGTAACATGAAACCCACATTTTACTATTTTACGTTTCTAGCTGTGAAAACTTTTTTCCCTTTGTTTTGAGCGCGTATGTGTAAATTCGTTGAAACTTTTTTACATGTGTAGATGTGTATTTGTAGCGGCAGATTACATACATAAAATTTTGCAAAATGTTTTCTATAAAAAGATGTAATTTTTAAATGGAGGTTTGTTATATTCTTTTGCTTGTTTTTGTTGTATTATACTTTTGTTAATATTTGTGCGCATTATGCATGTTTTTCACAAAAGGGTGAATGAGTGCAAGTGACGCTTGCGGTTTGTGTGTCTTTACCTTTGTTATGAGTGCACATCTGTAAGCACTCCTTCTGAATATCTTAAATTTATAAGTAAGTTAGAAAGTTTGTGTTAACGAGAGTGGTAGTAAATACAGTAAAGAGTTTAACTATTGAGACTGCAAAGCGATACATTTAAAATCTATTTAATTTATATGCTTCCTTTTTGAGATTATTTTTTAGTTTTTAGGTCTATGCATCCAAAGGTTAAAATTTTACCATATTGATTTCGCTGAATGAGTAAACGAATGTTATTCAGTCCGTATGTCAAAGGCCACTATATCTAGAGCCTAAAAAGTAGACTCTTGAATTTTTAACAGAAGGTATTTTCCTAAAGCCGCTACAACAGCAAAAATTAAAGGGATTTTCCATAATTAACGTTCTATTCTTTGTGCCAGAATTAGATTGTGGGATGGGGGATAGAGAGAGTAGTGCTTGTGAACATCTTATTTAAATCTTTGCACATTGAAAGTGGCAGGAAAGACCTCTGCAAGGAGTTTATTCTACATACAAACTGATCGGCTAAAAAACGAATTTTCTCTGTAATGCATTGTGCGATTCACTGGCCAATCGACCACAAAGAAATGCGCTCTTGATGCAGATCGCGTTGCGCGTATGAAATTACGGTTTTCAGGAACAAGTTCCCTGATTTCATAAGAGCACATTCCGTTGTAGTAACGATAAAACAGTGAAACACACCCCACATTGCGTTGATGCTCCAGTAAGTCAATAGAGCTGGATACGCTACTGTCACCGATGAGTTTCTTCGCTCTCTCCTCTACGCGGTCGAGTAACTCCAAAATAGACTTTGAAGCACCGGCCCATACACGAGAGTTGTATTCCATTTTCGGTCTGATAAAAGTGACATAGATATTAAGGAGATCAGATGGAGTGAAGTATTTCTTACACCGTTTCAGAAAACCTAGGCACTTGAATGCATTGAATTTTCATGCCAAGAACATCGAGAGCTTCTGATTTCTTAATATATGTATCACCCATAATTACAGATGACGTAGCCTGTTCAGTAGTACGCCTGTGCGAAAGCACACAGCACTGGGTTTTATAAGCGTTAAACTGAACACTTTTCGCCAGGCCCCATTCGGAAATTACCAAAAGGTCGCGATTAAGGGTATCGTCCATGTGCTTTCTCATAGCCTCAATTTTCCGAATGCTTGTTCTACTGCGAAACGAAAATGATTGGCATATGCTACTGTCATCTGCAAAAGAATATAAAGGGTTGGAAGTCTGACGTTTGATGAGATCCCATCTATAACAACTCGTATAGTGCGATCTCTGAGAAAGCTCGATATTAGTCGAGTGAAGCTATTACCAACACCAAAAGCAATAAGTTTTGATATGAGTGCACCATGCCACACTCTATCAAACGCCTTGGAAATATCTATAGCCACCACCTTACTTTCGGCGAAATGGTGAATGGATTGACACCATTTTTCGGAAAGTAAGGCCAATAAGTCACCCGTAAAGCGTGCCCTATGGAGGCCGTACTGCCGTTCACTAAGTAAGATGTTGGACTCCAGATATTTTACAAGATGAAAATTAAGCATACTTTCCATTAATTTGGAAAGTGCAGAGCAAATTGCGATTGTGCGGTAATTTTCAGGGTTGCTAGCCTCTCCCTTTTCAGGGATTGGTGTTACATTAGCAACCTTCCAACATGATAGGAACTCACCAACATGGTACAATTTGTTGAAAAGTTTTGCTAATGGACGCGCTAACGTCGAAGAGCACTGCTTCAAAATCAGTGCTGGAATCCCATCCGGACCAGGGGACTTGTATATGTTGAGATCCGCTAAGACATGTTAAATTTGTTCAGTTCATGTAAAACTATTCCTGCTACAGTGAAAAGTACAATAATTAAATTAACAAGTGTCCCAATAGTGAAGTGACTTTCATGTACGTGACTTTACTTTTGAATCGCTTTAGGCAGATACTTAAAGTTTAAATAAAAAAATGAAAAATAAAAGCAAATTATAAATGGTATTCTTATAGGGTAGGCATACATTTAGAAATTACAGAAAATATTTACAAATATGACCTCTATAAACATAACTCAGAGCAACAAATTAAAAAATTAAAGAATGTTTTCATAGAGGCCATGACTTTGAGAAATATTGCCTTAATTCGTTGCAAAGTGCGTGAAGTCAAATATGTGCGCGGGCTTCTTTGGCGATCATTAGTTATACGGTGTACGGTTATACGGTAGCTTTAAACCCTTTTGATTAGCCTGTAATTTATGACGATTCATAATCTTAAAATTTTCGGGGCCACAAATCAGCTAACAATCATCTGCTGATTTATTTTGTGCTAATATCCAGTGTGAATTTTATTAATTTATTATGTTTCACTGCTTAATGGTTTCTTTTATTAATCACTGTAATTGTCAGGAAAAGATTTGTAAGTAAAACCACTACTACTTTGTTTCTATTTTTAAATTAAAATAGATTTAGAATTTTTTAAGGTGATAAAAAAAAGAATCAAAAGCAAAACATTGCCATACAACAAATTTTTTTGGAAAGCAAGCATCCATTACAATTGAGGTTGTTATGCACGACAGCATAAAACGGTCCGCATGTGTATTTTGCGGTGTAAATTTTTTTGTAAATAAATTGAAACTGCAACGACTATGAGATATAAAAACCAAATCTCATAATTTTTTCACATCTTGAAAGTATTTTTAGGGCATGGAAAGGGTTTTGGTAACATTTTTTAGTTGCTGCTTTTTCGTTTTTACTGTGTAAAAATACTTTTTTAACGTTTTTTAAGTATGAGAATTGGTGTTTGCAAGTGTGTAAGTAAAAGACGAGTCGGTATATGAAAACAGGCCCAAAAGAATATACAGTTAGCAAACTCTTAAAAAAGCTCGACAATGTTTGTAATACATACATACGGTTGAGTATTTGTCTGCCTGGCAATATAAGTAAATGAAAATAACTACGTGTTTGAAGAATTAATGATCATTTGGCTGCCTTAAGGTATAAAATGAAAATACAGACACAGAATAATTTTTCATATTTTTACACCAGCACTGGAGATGAAGTTGATGATGGTTTAGTTGATGACTGCAATTTTTACTCTTTGCTGTCACTTTTGTTTTGCAAGATACAAAACAACAATTTGTTTGTTGTTTTTATTTAAGTTTTTTTTATCCTGATGCATGTGTTATAGCCGGAGAGAATTTCCAACCGTCTGTATGCCTGCAAACATAATTACACATACCGATAGTCACTTTCAAGTACAACATGTGCAATTGACCCAAAAAAAGTTTAAGCATCTACATATGTACGTCGTTATTTTTGTGATTATGTCCTTTTTTTTAATTTAAAAAATATTTTTTTATAACTCCCGGTTTTTACATAGAAACCAGAAAAACTGTATTAAAAAATGGGTCATTGTTGTGTTTTTATATATTGAAAGCTTGATGTCATGGAAGATATTAATGCTCTTAAATAAACTGAAATAGAAAAAAAATTATGGTAACAGAACGCAAGATTCGGTAAACAAATTTAGAAAAAATTTAATCTCTACAATCCAACAGGTCATAACAATTGTTTTTTTTCATATATAAGTATAAATGTCTACAAAAAATCCCCCATGTTCTTTAAATGATTAATAAGAAAACATTAAAGTCCATTGAACTCATATGCTCAATTGTTTTTTGTTTATACTGTTTATACAAAATCTTATACTTTCTTGTTAGTTGCTAGTTAAGTTTTATAAAACTTGATGTATGACAGTGTAATGATTAAATATGTAGTTTTTATTAAGTATGGTTTCCTTTCGTAGGGCTTTTGAAAAATGTGTTTGGTTAGAAAATTTATTATTTCATTTTCAGAAAGAAAGTTGCAGGCTATGAATTTAAAAATAAGAAATTACTAGATCTTTCAGCGGGAAATATCATAAACTTAAAGAGGGCACAGTTTTAGTTAATTCTTAAAGTTTTTCTTATTAATTTTTTACTCTGTTTAAATTTCAAGAGAAAATAATGAACAAAGCAGCTATCTATAAATTACATTAATCCTGCCAGTATCCTGTTTCGTAGTAAAATTTCTAAGTTAAATCATATAAATCACCTAAAGTCTGATTAAAAAATGCGTACTTGCTTATGTTTTTTAAGAGTAAACATTTTAATTTATTTGATCTAAAATTTTAAAATAAAATTATTTTAATAAAATTAATTAAATAAAATCCATTTCCATCCCACTTTAAAACAAACTTTTCATCATATTGTTTTAAAAGTACACTTCTTATTATTAGATGTAAAATTGGTTAAAAAATTTTTTTTTTTTTGTTTTTTTCGGTCACAATAAAGTTACAAATTTGTAACAAATCCATATAAAAATTCTTAATGTTAAAAACTCTTAAAATGAATGAATTTTTTTAGTAGTTGAAAAGAATATCTGTGGATAGAATCGGCAACAAAGGTGGATATGGATAAAGAACACTTTCATCTAGATACCAGAATGAACGAATTTATTATAACTGCAGGCTCATATTTCTTAAGACTTTCATTATTTTTTTACTTACATAAGTTTTTATAATTTAGTTTTATTCTAATAATTTTCCATCATATTATTTTTATTTTTTCATTTGCTGTTATTGTGAATTCAATTGGGCCTCGATCATAATTTTTTAACTCGAAATTTTATACAGTTAATGTAACCAATTATGTACAAGCTAATAGCAGGGGCGAACTCATTCAATTTTCCCGTTGATCAAATTGTTAAACCTCCTATTATAAAAACGCAAAAGCGAAAATATGTGAATTTACTACTGACACTAGAAGTTACATGGCTTCGCTATGCCAAAATCTGAACTGGGGTGAAAAAGCTCATCAGCTGTTTCATTTTCAAGTTTCAAGACGAATTGAGTTTGCATCCTAAAAATAATTATTTTTAGAAAAGACATTAAAAGTTGACTTAAGCTAAGTGTTAATTGCTTCTTATATGCGTTTTTTAAAATTAAATTTAAGACAATAAAAAAAGTATTTTTGCTTTGTCTTAATCTGAACCTTGGGAATAAATTTTTTTAAATTATAAATTAGTTTTCTTTATATTTTTTAAAATAATTAATTTTTAATAATTAATTTTTTATCTTACTTTTTTATAGTGTTTTCGCTTTGTTATTTCAGCCGTTACTTGTCAACACACAATAATAAAATGACAATACAAAACTCAACAACATGGATAATCGTAGAACCAGAATGTAAAAAACTCATACATTTAAGAGAATTGATAAATAAACCGTTTTGTATACAGTTTTTTTTTTATATTTTTTCTTTCATTTTTTTTTCAATCAAGCATACAGAAATATGAAAATATTTTTATGTATTCCAACACATGCATTAAGTCATACTCGCTACAATAAAAATATTATAAAAAAGGAATATGAATCCCAAAATGAAAATTGAATATAAGAAAAAAAAGTACAGAAATAAAAACTGAAGCAACTCTCCTCCAAATGTATTAAAAAGGATAAACAAACGACAGCAAAATGGAGAGTTTACAAACAATTGAACAAAATACAATATCCTTAATAAGAGGATCCACTACTAATGCACATGTTCCCAAATGGTCCATAATTTGTTTTAAATAAATTCTATCGCACAATTCATATATGTAAAGTATATTTTTTTATAATCTTAAAAAAACTAAAAACATTATTATATAACCATTTATGGTTAAAAACTTATACTGAATATGAGTACGTAAGAGTGTAGCTCGTTGGCCCTTAAATATATAACAAAATTTTAATAGAGTCTTAGTTAGAGAACAAAGTAATAGAATAATTACTGCTAGAAGTGGGATTGTAAGTAAAAAAACTGAAAGCATTACACTAGTGTGTGGATTTAAGCATTTTTGTCGGAAGGACTTCACAACTGGATTACCAACCTAATGATTTTATCAAGGTATGACAATTTTATAATTAATTACTGAGCATTGATAACATTATTATAAGAAATAATAATAATCATTAGCATGTATTTAAAGGTTTATTGTAAACTAATATAATGTGTTTTCTAATTAGGCAATCACAAATGTGAGTCATTATATGGCAGGTACTTTTTAAGGTAATGTATAATATTTTGCTGGATAATGGTAAATACTACCAAATGTTGTTGTTAAGTTGCGTAAGTTAACTTTTCCTAGCAGAAAATCATGAATATGAGTTCGACTTCCAAAAAGTTTGAGTCGTCTTGTTTGGCTTGAGAGCTAAAAACTATTTAGATCAGAAGCAGTAGCACAACTTTTCCAATTTCTTGCATCAAGATTTGAGAGGTTATTTAACGCGTTGCGTTTCCAGCGCAGTTTCTAATGTTCTAATGTTCGAGTTCTATCTGGATAATTTTCTAAGGTTTTTCTGCTGTATTACTTTTATCCTTTCACCCAACATGTCTAAGCCCACTTAGCCTTTTGCAGTTTTACACATCATACGATGCCAGTATTCTCGAATAACTCAAATCGATCCATAAATCTTACAAACAATCTTACTTGTGAACAACCCAAGATTAGCTACATATACTTGCTCAGGAATCCATGCTTAAACAGCAATATTACAGACAATATGAGGGCCTTGTAGAGTGCAAGTGTTTTCTTCGGACTTTATTTCTTAAATGCTTGCTTATGTCAATGAATTATTATTCTATTATTCCTCCTTTAAGTCTAAGCAGATATCAATAATTATGTTTAAAATAAATCGTTTTACTACCTTAAAATTATTTTTGACAATACTCATTTGCTTTTCAGTTCTAATTAACAAATTGTGTGTAAAAACCGAGTAAGTATTAATTTTTTTTTTCGATTCGTAAATGCTTGAGCGTAAGCAAAAATTATTGCAGTTGAGTAGCCTCGAAGAATTAGTTTTTAAAGGGCGAATAAATGGCACATAAGTCCTCCTGCAGCTACCCGTAACTACTATGCATTCGTATGCTTCAATCAACATCTGTTATGTCCATTCATCGCGGCTTCTTTATACGAATCAATCTTCCTTTAGTATTCTTAACTCCGCCTAGCTGATCGGCATTCTAGAATGCTGTTAGCATCAGGTATAACTTTTTTTAATTTCTCCATTTATGATGGTGTAGAGTACAAATGTATTAACATTTTGAAGCATAACTTCATGATTCTTAATCATTATATATTTAGAAAAAAAGAGTTGAACACATAAATCCCGAAATAACGAGCTCCTTAAGTGGCTCCAGATTATTTTAGTTCCTGATTTATTATGTTTTACTGTGTTTTGATGTGGAAAAAATGAATAATAATACTAGAATTTACAACTTAATATTAACTCACATTTCCTGAGCTGTAGATACATATTTGTTGTTGTCTTATTATGATATTTATTAAAGTGTTGTTTTATATTTTTGTTTTTTTTTATATTTTTTTTCTGGGTGTTTGTTTTGTTTTTTATTGTATGTGTATAATCAGGAAGGAATTCTCTAAAAAATAAGTGATAAAAAACAAAAATATCAATAATCAAAATTTTCGAAGGTTTCAGCTCATTCAGAGGAATTCATCCTTGCTTTTATTTGCAGTTAAGTTTCACAAGGCATATCGATTAAGTCTTTAAATTTACAAAGACAGTCTTACACCTACTCCAGGTGAAGTGAGTGTTATTTTGAGAAAGTAGACGGATTGTTATTATAGTTGACATTTCTTTCACTAGCTGAAATATAGAATCCACTATGAGGTTGCTTTATCTTATCAAAAGCTAATAGAATGCAGATTTTTCCGTTTGATTTTTTAACGCAAAATGCATAACAGTGTTATTATCTTTATATGATTTAATATTTAAACTTTATTTGTATATATTTATTAATATTTAGTTCCTATTAAATTTATTAACTATTAAAAATATATTATTATTTGTAGTTAGGCTTATGTTCGTTATTTATTATGATAAAGTTTAAAAAATATTTTGATGGAAAGCGAAGAGACGACTACTTGCAGCACTAACAAAGCGTCGTTTTAACTACACATGGAGAGAAGCCACGTGAACTGCGTATTTGATTTAACAAAAAATCATAAATATTATTTTAAGTCCCAATAAACCGTTGAGTATAAAGAAAAATAACTTTTTTTGAATGGCCGGGATGAATGAGTTATTTAATGCATATGAATGGAAAACAGCAGTCAAGCAAAAGTTGGTGAAGGCGTCTGTGTATCACAAAAACAGGTGAGGTAGTAGAGGCTCTTGTACCGTGAGTACAACGCAAGCGACATAAGTATACATATGTTGTTTAGACGCAGTAGGGAAACAAACTAAGCGGGCTTTACTTAACAACAACCGATAAAAAAAAACCAGGAAGTTGCGGGCTAAGTTAGGTTAGGTTAGGTTGCACAGGCTGCCGGTATTAGAAAGCCGACCAATTTGGGTAGTTCCGTTGTATTGGCTGAGAGAAATCAAAAATCAAAAATCCATCCCCAAACCATCCCGAACACCGGATGAACAAGTTTATTCCAATAACACCACAGACCTAAAGTTCCGCAAGACCATGCAGTCTTGGACTGCAGAGAAGAGCCGCTCTGTTCCTAGAAAGAGCCGGACAAAGGGAAAGCAGATGCTCCACCGTTTCTTCCTCTTTCTCATCCCGGCAACTTCTGCAGAAGAAGTTCTGGCATGGGTACCGATGACACAGTGCTCTGTTAGCACAGCCACCAGTATGCCCAGTTGTCCACTGGGAAATCTCAGTAGACTTGCAGTTCTCCTGCCATCATACTGAGGCCATAATGTCCTCGAAACCGTACAGGTGACATCGTCAGACCATCTGATCTGCGCGTCCCCAAAAGTTCCCCCTCAAATAAAGCCCTACAGTAGTTCAATGGGACTTCCACCAGTAGATCTATCTCCCGGTCTATCAGCCGGGTTCTGCATCTAACGAGTTCGTCCGCAGTTATATTCCCGGATAAGCCCGAGTGTGCCGGTACCCACAATAATACTAGGTTTGAATATCCCGCCATCTTATCTAGAGATGTCTGGCATTCGTAGGCCAACCTGGATGTCGTACAGACACCCGATAAAAAATAAAACGCGGCTTTGCTGTCAGTACAAATCCGGATATCCTTCCCGTATATCCTGTGGATCCTCATCCAGTTAACCGCCTTTTTAATGGCTAAGATTTCAGCCTAAGTCACGCCACACTAGTCCTGTAGTATAAACTTCATCCTGATCCGCGATCTAGGGATAAAGACGCCTCCCTTGACCCCAGCATCTGACCGACTATATAGACATCAATCACATCTCTACGAGTCATGTTTGACGTGCCCGAAATTGATACTATGAATCCAATGTCAGACATGGGGATGGGATAGCAATAATTAATATTATTGGGAAAAGCCGGGTTGCAACTCTAGATGGCCGCATGGCCATAGTCCCCTGGTCTTCACACACAATTACGGACTAGACTTATATGAAGTAATGGTCAGTCAGGAAAGCAAAAACTAGCAAAAGTGTATGACAATCAATCCTGGTATTTTGTAAAATGGGCCGTAAATGGAGGGCAGGTCGTTTGATTAAGTCCCATCGGAGCAACACACATAATGGTCTGAGTGGCTTTGCGGGTAAAAGGCATCAAGCAGATCGATCGATACCGAAATAACACAGTGGTTTGAGGTTAATGGCTGCGTTAATTTGTAAAAGAGTATGGTTTGGAAAAAATTATCGTGAATGCAGGGTCATAAAGTGAAACAATAGAGAATAAATAAAAAGCAACAGACAAAATTCAAAATTAAATTTCTGGTGTATTAAATCAAAAGAACCGCTTTGCTTGAAACCGGAAAAATATAATAATTTTAATATCAGTTAAGATTAGGTTCCTTTTAATTTTATAAAAATATAAAAGATTATATTTTAGCTGAACACTTCATTTTTCTCATCTATCTAAAAACCAGTTATTGAATTTTTTTATTTTAATTTTTAATTATTTTATATTAATTTTTGAAATAATTGATTTTTAGCAGTCATCTATTAATTTTATGATTGGTTTGCAACGAATTTTTTACGCACACTAACAAGGCTTCCATTTTATTCTCAGTATATTATTATTTGTATTTATCTTTCGTATGGGAAAATAGTAAAATAACTGAAGCTAAAAACAGCACTATTTAATATGACATAAATTATTATTTTCACAATTTTTGTTTGTTTATTTTTTTCTTTACAAATCAAATATCAGTCTGTGCTAATATTTGTAAAAATTTCATTTGTATTTTTATTATTTATTTTTTATTCCGCTCAAATTTATAAGAAAAATTTACACATGGCAAAACTAATTCTTCATTTCACAAAATAAACTTCCATCTTATTTAAAATAAAAGCAGCTCACCAAGCAGAATTAAAGTTAAGGAGGTAAAGAAAAAAATCTATTTTAGTTCCTTATTAAATGTGATGTCGACAGTAACCAGATATTTAAAAAAAATTAAAATTGTTATTTCAACTAATGTCCACAACCTTATTTTCTCTATTCATTGCTTCCATTCTTGTGTTGGTCACATCTTTTTGCCATCTTTTTCCAATTTACAAAAGTGGTAAAGAGCTCATATTCATTCAATTTTACATACAATATTTTTTTTTTCATAGTTGTTTCTACATGAAAAAATCTGTACCCGTTGTCATAGAAATTCATGCAAAACGATTGACAGATTACAAATGTTCATTTTAAAGTCTGTAAAAAAACAAAATAGAAATTTTTCTGAAAATATTTGAACTGCAAATAAAGAGCACTAAATAAAAGAGAGAGAGAGAGAGACAAGCAGGAACAACATTATATATTATATATATATATATATATATATATATATATATATATTTTTTTTTTTTTTTTTCTTCATTTTATTACTATAAACGAAAGTAAATTAAACTTAGGAGGTAGTTCTGAAATAGATATTAAATGTGATTTATTTCCGTCCTCCTTTTTTGTTTAGTAAAGCATTTTATTTTCGCTAATAGCTTTTAAAAGTCGTGTGTTTGTTAATATATATTGTGATGGAATATTAAAGCTTCCGTTTTTATTATTCGATTTTAAAATATAAATACAGGATATTTCTACATTTTTAAACTTAGTTGCCAGTTTAGTTTCAGCGCAGCGGTAAAATTATTTTTTAAAATCGACTGTTAACCTTACTTGCTACTAGCGCCCTTTTTGCAAGCGCAGCGCAAGTCCAATTCAGGTTTAAGAAGCAAATTACAGCACTCGATATCGATCGAATTTTTAATAGAATTTAATCGCAAGTTTTAATCGGTGTAGAATATAATAATTTGGCTCAAATCTTTAATAAGTTTAACTTCAACCAGAGTTTATTTTGCAAAAGTTTATTTTCAAATTAGAGCTTATTTATATCGCAAAAAACCGTTATTTTATATTTATATTTCCTTTTTAATTTAACGCAGCTAAAGTGTGTTATTGTCTGCCTGTTTATGGCAGCATTAAGTGTTGCAGCGCCAAGCTGAATTTCTCGCAACAGCATAAGTTCTAAACTAAAGGAAAAGAAATTAAAGGGAAGTTTATAAATGGAGAAGAGTGGGTACGTGAGGAATAAACATTATTGAGTTTTATTTCTATTAACAAATGAAATTTGTAAGTATTTTTCTTTCGCCATTATAGAAATAAATAAGTTTCTTGAACTTTTTAATTCTATTTTCTCTGTTCTATCAAGCTTTTGCTTGTGGAAGATGCCGGCAAATGGGTGAAAAATGATATCAGAAAAAATTACTAAAACAAGTAAAAAAGCGGAAACAAGTTTTTGTCTTAATTGTAATTTTATTCATTCAAGAAGGCAATTTATACAAAAGTTTTAAAATTGTTTTTTAAGTTTTATAGGCTTGACTGCTAACTAGATTTCTTTTAAAGAATGATACTTAGCAAGACATCCCTGAAGTTGTAGTTGTTTTTGATATTTTTTATTAATTTAATAGACTTGTAGTTATAAATTAATTAATAATTAATTTTATGAAACAAATTTACGTAAATATCCTTAATTAGGTAAATACCGAAACTTAGCCTTAGAAAAATGTTAGCACCTGCGAGAAACAGTTGGACGACGATGCAGTCTGAAATCTCTTTATCGAAAGTCAAGGCAGCGCGATACTTAAGGAAATTATCGTAGCCGTAATTTATTATTTATTTACCTGTAGGCATTTAAAAATGAAAGCGCGAAAAAGAAATCATTATCTGCTTTGTTATCGGCCTTCCCTACCTTACCTTTTACTGCTTACGTGGCGTACTGTTTTAAAAAGCAAAATTCTACATTTATGCAAACAAAATACCATCCCCAACAATTGGGAACCGATGATTACCCCATACAACGATAAAGTGCTCAACTATTTTGTGTTTGTGTACTGATCTTAAAAAAACTTATAATGTTTATAGATCTTCTGTGTCACCAAAGAGATCACTAAGATTTACTGTTTATAAGACCAGTACACAAATAAAAGAGAACACTAAAGTACGCTTAAAATATCAGTACCTTATGGCGATTGTTGAGATCACTGCTCGAGTCCAACATCATCTTTGGTGGAATTTATGTTTTAGCATAGGAAATGTAATTTTTTATCTATGTATCCTACATTGTATTTGGGTTATCCCGACATATCAACCTGTTTTAATGAGCCAAAATGTATTGTTCCATTATTTTTATTTTCCTGATACTTCATTATTAGTTACCAAAAATACTTTCCAATTTTGTTTAAATATACAAAGACTTAGTTCTGTAACGTTTTCGTATGTTTCTGCTTAAATTATTTTAAATAATTTAATATTTAATTATTTTGCAGGTGACGTTGCAAAAAATAAAAGACTTAACTTTTTCGGCTGCCATTTGATTTTTTTCTCACATATTTATTACATTTCTAAATATAGATAAACTACATAAATACATTTACATCCTGTAAAAAATATTGATATGAATTCTGTATTTTATATGCATGCGGTTTTGTTTTACTATAGAATTAATTATTGTTTCGTAATATTTTCGCTAATGTTTTTTTCTAAAAAATATTTTTTTTTCGAAATTTATACATAATATAAATTTTTTATTGAGCCTTTTTTATTAAGCGCTTTGTTGGTTATTCGCAGCTGCCGTATTTGCTGCTGGCACTGATTATTCTAACACACAGTTATGGTGTTTTTGCTGTTGAATATTATGACCTTTTTAAACATGTATTATCAATACTTGTTTTAAGTTGATGTCGGAAAGCAGTATAGCAGGGAAATATTTAAGGAAACTGTATTTACTTAAGTGGTTATTATTTTTAATTTTTATTATCGTTTTGTATTTCTCAAACAGTACCTTGCACATTCACACATTGTTTAGAATTTATGAATAAAAACGATTAATAAGTTATGTAAATTAATGTATAAATTTTGGGAACCAGGATTTTGAAGCTTAATTTTAATACTGAAAATGACTTTTAAAAATTTTATTTATTTAATATGCCAAACACAAATGAGGATACATTAATTGGAACATAATTTTGAAACCATGAGTCTTTTTTCACCACAAAAACATTTAAATAAGAAGCATTAGTTCCGTGTCTAATTTATATGTTAAAAGCATTGATTTTTTTTTTCTATATTACACGTTCAATATGTACATTTTTATACACCAGGGGTTGTAGTGTTTATTCGTAGTATTTTTCTAAATTTGATAAGGCAGCAGTGGCCCATAACTGGATTCTACAATCCCATTTTGTCTTGAGAAAAATCTGTTTATAAAAAATCTTTCAATATAATTTTAGAGTTAACAAAAATACACAGTGGCAACTGGCCTGTTTATATTATATTATTTAGTATTCAAAATAAACCCCAAAGGCACTCTCAGGCGAAGATATTTTACGTAGTGGCTGTCATTGTGTTAATTAACATTTCCGAATATTTCATCGAAATTAAGCTAAAAATAAATTATACTCAAATTTTAAAAATTTCACCCATTGTGCAAAGTTCCAAACTTACACATCTAACGTGTTTAACCACACACCAAAGGTTTATTTATTTTCATATACGATGTATATGTTGTTGGTTAAACCAACACAAAAAATACATTGAAAAGAAATAAGGCGAAATTTCATACATAAAAAAATTTAAGAAAGAAAAAGAAAACTTACCGTTATTGTGGCATATACTAAGCACCAAAAAAATCAAAAATATCACGCCATATAATTCATTAAAAAATCGGGAGGGAGCCAGGCTTGTTAAATTATACCCTGTGGAGAACCACGATGATAATAATTTTGAAGATGAGAACTTGGAGCAGGAATAAGGGTCGGTGAATTTGTTACTGTTTGTTGATGTCTTGCATTTTGGCAAAGTACTACAAACAATATTGTTGCTGTTGCAGTTAGTAGCTGGTAAATATGAAGAGAATGATAATGGTATTTGTTTAGTTAAAATTTCCGTTGATGCTTCTTCTGCGGTTGTTAAAAGTGTAGAGTTTTTGCAAATTTTTGTTGCTACAGAATGGTTTTTTTCTTGTTGCTTGATATTTGTTTTATATAAATAATTTTTAGCTGCATATAAATTTGTATTTTGGTGCAATTTTTCTTGTTGTAATTGAACTTTTTTTCCTTTATCATTCTTTACAAAACACTTTCTTTTATTTGATGTTATTGTTGTAAACATTGTTGCATGTGATAATATTGTTCGCGTAGTTAATAATAATTTTTGTGACAATAACAGTAACACTATGTTTTTTACTGTAAAAATTAGCTTTTTTCTGCTACAACTACAATTACAAGAATTACTACAGCAGCTACAACTACAACTACTAGTTTTACTTTTGGTTCTTTTAACGCAACTACTGGTTGTACTTCTATCTTGTTCTTTGCAATAAAAATGCTTTCTTGGATTATTGCAGTTTTTCTTTTTGAATTTCTTAATGTATGAATTTAAATTTGTTGTCCTTGTTTTATTTACACTATTTTTGCATTTATGACTTTTGCATGTGGTGGTAGTTGGTGCTGTTGCTCCTGTTTTTGTTTTTGTTGTTGCTGTCCCTACATTGTCCACCATATCTGCAGTGATATTGTGTAAACATCGGTTATGTCTTCGCTTCCTCTTCCGTCTGGAAGTTTTACGTATTTTTCTTCTTAATGTCGTTGGGGATAAACGTGAGCTGTTAGTTAACGTTGCAGAAGTGGTCGTAGGAGAAGCAATAGCAGGGATGTTAGTAGTAGATTTTATTTTTTTTAAGCTTACACTTGTAAAACAACTACTCCTTTTACTGCTACCATCATTATAGTTATAGCAAATATTTGTATTTTTTGAACATGTTGTTTTGTTGTTTATTGCTGCTGTTGTATTAAAAAACTTGCTAAAATATTCAAATGTCATTGTTATTGGTAGCAAAAAGAACAAACAAATTTTAACGAAATGTATGGATGAATGTTATTGCAGTTTAAATATTTTTTATTTATATAGTCAACATATTTATTCATGTTTTTTTATTTAATTTTTTTTTTTTACTTTTTCCATTTGTTTTATGAGTGTTGGCTAGTTGTATCAATTGTTTGCATATGTTTTCTGGCTTGGAAAATATCCGTTAATTTTATTGGAAATTCTGTTGCTTTTTTAATTTTTACAAAAATATAGTTTTACCAAGGTCATCAGTATTATCATAGTGGCAATGTTATTCCTGTTTTAAATTTATTTATGATTTTTTGCTGTCCTGAAAAGTATAATAAAGAAAAATATGTTAATAAGGTTGCATATTTTTTGTTTTATAGTTACATATTTATTGATGTTTGTAATAAATATAATTTTAACATTAGGCAAACATAAAAATTTTATTTTGATTTTTTAGAGTCTCGTACACAGAGTAGAAAATTGATTTTGCTACAATATCTGTCCGCCTGTCAGTCTTTTACTTTCCCTTTATCTATTAAACCGTAAAAGGTAGATTTTTAAAATTTTCATACAAATTCTATTCAACAGCCACTATATCAACAAATTTTGTTATTATTATCGCTAAAGCTATGGGCTTAAAGTATAAGTGTGTTTGTATTCACAATCTCAAAAAATTTAAAAAAGGGGTGTTCTTATAGTGACATACTTAAAATGTATATTGTTTTAATTCTTAAACCGTAATAGACAAACATTAAGAATTTTTTTATCTTTTAAAGTAAGTTTGACCAAACATTTCTTTAAAGGGTGCTTTATAAAAGAATTTATATTTTTTTTTTTTATTTATAATTGAAAAATAAATTAAAATTTACGAAATTAATGATTAACTAAAACGATTAGAAAACGACAACTATTTGATTAAACAAATAATTGAATTAATTAATACATTAAAAAAATATCAATTTAAAGACAAATACAACTTAGAGTAAGAGTAAAAACTTTTTCTGTTTGTACCTGTTTACAACGCAAAAAAGAGTAAAATTAAAATCAAACTATACATGCATCATTAAGTAGAATCCAGCATTTATTATTTGTGATCAGCATTGCCGCGTGCTTATTCTTTAAAGATGTTAAAATATTTTCTGTGCCAAGAAAAACATATTTTTAATGTTTTCCTATTGTTATTAAATAATAAATTTATAAATTCAGTTTCAAAATATTCTATGAACGAAAATTGAAAAAAGTGTGAGTTAATTCCTGAATTTTTGTGTTTTGGTATAGGAATTTATAGCTGCCATTCATCATTTTTTTCATCTACACATCCTCTTTAGATGTTGCTTTATTCACACACAAAACGACTAAAAAGGCCTACAAAATGAAAATCGCGAAATGCTTAATGCATTTTTGGGAATATAAATTGCAAAAATTTCCTCACTGATGGTGATCATGGTGTCCAATCAAAAAAAGCAAGAAGAAAAAAAAAGAAACAAAATGTAATTTTGCTTATAAAAAAAAAAGAATCAAGAACGTTGACAGATGAAACAAAAACAATAATAACATGCCTCCACCACTAATAGACTGTAATAACTAATTTTTAATGGGGAAGATTCAGAATGGAACAAATAGGTGACTATTTTCACAAGAGTGTTAAAATTGAACGAAAAACAGTTTTTACCTTGAAAAGGCCATATCAATAAAAAGTTTCCGCTTGCAATTGGGCTGTCCATTTTAGTACCACTCAACACAAAATCTTGCCAATAAATTAGGCGCGAATGTAGCTTTATGAAAAATATTTTACAACTTATATTTTTCTGTTAACCAGGCACATAAATAAAAAAGCCCATGCGTCATAGATTTGGTCAGTATATGCAGGATATAATGATTTTTGTAAATTTTTAGCACGTTTTTTGTTCGATGAAAAATTAAAGAAATCAGCCTTTAATATCAAATGGAAATATTTACGGAATATTTTTTTATTTTTCTTCTTGATATTTTTACGGTTAAAAATTTATTAAAACAAAATTAATTAAAGCGAAATTTATTTTCGTATAGAAAAAACACAAAGCACCTGATTCACTAAATTGAAAAATCATTAAGCCTTTGTATATGTAAAAATAAAATTTTTATGAATTCATAAGTGCTTAGTGCAACAAGAGAATTTTATAAAAAATTAAAAAATAAATACTCGTATACATAACTAAATATACAAAATACTTTTATTATTTAAACAATTTTATTTTACTTTTTATTTGAAATAGTTAAATTCGTTATTCAAATACATTTCATTATATTAATAATTTGATACATAATTCTTTCGGAAATAAAAAAGTTTAATTTAATATGCAAAAATAATAAACAATGAAATTAAATAAAATTTATTTAATAAATAATGAATTACTGCATCAAGCAGTGATAGAAGTTGATCATTGGACTTGAAAAAAATTTTCTACTTTTTATATTTAAATTGTAAATAAAATTTTTTGTTACTTCTTTATGCTAGAGTACAGAAAGAATTTTAAAAGGATTTTACACTCGCATTTACCATAAGATGGCAGAATCTTTAGTTCTTTAATATCTATTGAAACACTTTTTGTTATAATTTGAATTAAAAGAACTTGCATAAAGCAAAAGTTAAAGTAGCCTGCAGGTTTATATTGAGAGTAGAGAAGTCAAATACTGTGATCAGTACAAACCAATACGAGCCACATTTTAAAATAAATAATCATTGATTGTGGTGCACCAACGATCTCCATCTACTGCCACGTAAACTGCTGTTTAATTTTTGAGGAAATTAAAACCAGTGGTACCACCACCGTGTAAACTGCGACAAAAGGCTAATTTTTCTGAGAGTGATAATAGTCTGAAGAGTCTGTTGTGGATTGGTTTCACTCAAAATGTTGCAAATTTTTCTAAAAACAAACCGTTTTATCCAAAATGAGTTTTAACACAATTTTGCGATAGAATAGAGGATAACGATTCATTTGTTGCTCTTATGCTTTTATTACTGCGCCAATTGGATCTGACATAGACGCAGTTTAGATTTTTGTGCAAAATATTTAACATAGTGAACGAAAAGAACTCCAATTGCTTAGACTGACGATGGACAGTGGTTCGAAAACGTCTTATTTTAGACAGATTTCAGTATCGCGGACAACTCAAGATATCTTAATTTTTTGTTTGTGACATTTTTTTCTTGATGGTTTTTTCTTTTAATGCGATCATTAAAAAGTGGACTACGTCAAATTTAATATCCTAAGGTCGACCAAAAATTAAAAAAAAATTTAAGCCATTTTTCCCCCAATATAAGATATTCTTAAAGAATAGTTATATTTGAAAAATCTTAACATCTGAGTTAAAAATAAGCTTTCTATTACATTTTAAAAAAATTATGTGCCTGAGGTACCAAAGATTGTTGGCCTTCTCAAAAGGCCCCTTCACCCTACAAGCCCGAGCTTTCGTAGGTTTACTGAAAGATACCTCTGCTTTTCTTTTGTGGTATTTTATTATGATACATTAAGCGGTTCATAAAATACCGAATTTTGTCAAAAATAAAAAGTTTTAAAACCACTGTCTGATAAATCGACACTCACATTCTGTCGATATGTTAGCGTTGTTGCATCATACACAGAGCTTGTTGTGTTAGATCTACCTAATGTTCGATGAATAACTTGCTCAGGTGGAGGATTGTGTATCTATAAAAATCACACCGCCATTAAAAAGTCGGTAGAATTGATGACTGATTACCAAATAAAAACTAGATAATATCGCAGCATTGTTCAAGCAGTCATAGTAATTTAACAGATTATACTGATCTAATATATTAAAAAGCTTGTTTTATGACAGTTCGTTTTATAATTTACCCTTTCGTAAGTTCTTTCGGGCACAAAAAATATTTTTAAATTTCATTTTAAGCCAGTTCCTTAGAAAAACATGATTCTTATTTGCATTTATTATGCACTGAACCTACTAAGAACAAAATAAAAGCTCCACTAAAAGGTATATTGACCTTTATGTTTATTATGTTTAAGCTTTAACATAAAACATCAAAGGATATTTTTATTTCCTTTTAACACTAAAACTAGTTTTTTATTGTATATTTAAAATCACATTTATGAATAATATATTTTTGCTTGACAGCATTTACATTAAATAGTTATCTATTGCTGTACATGAACATTATTCAATTTGTACATCAAGATAGAGAATTATGACCTTAAAATTTAGCGTTCAAACGTTAATTCATTGTCATTATTCACTGTTCTTTCGAGTTGTCTTTCATTTAATACATCTGATACCAAGGCAGCACAATAAACCTGAAATAATCACTCATCTCTTTTGTTTCTTTTTCTAAATGAATTAAAAGTAGCAACATAGAAAATGCGCTTTTATTTTTATATGTTTGTATTGTGTATGAGTACCTACTTTAAGAAAGAACAATTATCTTTTATATCCAGAAAGAAGTTAGAGTTAAGTTCATTTAGTTTTATACTAAATAAACAACATTGTTGTACAAAACAATATTGGATTAAATATAAAAAGAAGTCAGTAGAGCAAATTTTTTGTAAAACTCTTACTTTGGAAGGTATAACACTTCGATAATAAACATATAATTTAGTTTTCAAAACTTTTTGAATATAAAATCTCAAGAAAAAAAAAACTCTTAAATTAAAATACGTTTTTCCCTATCTAATACCTTTTAGATCCTCTTTCATTTTAAATGTTTTCCTTACACTAAAGAAATAGTTCCTTTATTGTTGTTAAAACAACGAAAAAAACTACAAGTTAAATGAAAGTAACAACAAGAACACTATAAAGATAATAAAAATAAAGAATAATGACATTTAAAGTTTCACAACTTGCAAAAAAATACAAGTTGCTGGAGAAATTGAGAGATTCTTTATCTACAAAAAAAAATTGCACTTTGCAAAATTTGTAGACACGACAAACAACAAAAGCAATTAAAATGACTATAAACAAAAGACAATGGGAAGGTTGAAAACGTTGATAGTTATAAAAAATTATAATGACACCTTGTTTATGGTGTGGCTTTCAATTTATTCATATTGTTTTTGTAATTGTTTCTCTTGTTTTTTAGTATCTCTTTAAGAGACATGCACTTAAATTATTTAAGTACTTTACGTGTACTATTTCTGAAAAAAAAAACGATTTAGTTGTTATGCACACAAAAGGATAGTTGAAGGATTTTCTTTGATTTTAGGAAACTTATAAATGAAAATATGTCTAGAAAAGTATTTTAAAAACTTAAGAAAAAATTAATAATTTGCATAATTTACCACGTGTCCTCTTCCAATAACCATTAATTCTGATTTTGCTTTATTCACTACACATTAATATTATCGTCTACAGTTAGTGAGCTGATTACACTTAAAAATTTTAATAAAAAAAGAAATGTTATCAAATTCCTTTTTTCAAAATATTTTAATTTAGAATTTTATGACTCACATACAAAGAATTGCAAGCAATGTATTGGTTACAACTTAATTTTTGAATGTTCTTATTTGTTTATAAGAATGTTAATTGTCTTGCTATAAATGATTAGGCCATATTTATATTTATAGCTTCTTTAGAAACGCACGTATTTTTAAAGTAGACATATCACTCAATTAGTAAAACGAAATATACGAATTCATGTATATTTAATTGGAAACGAATAGTTTTCGAAGTGTTCATTAAATTGAATAAAAAGATAACAACATTTTTAAAATGTTTGTTAAAAAAAATTCATTATTTTGTTCTTGTTTCTATACTAAATAAAAAAATATCAGCTGTAGTGTGATCAAAATGCAATTTTATTTTTAACAAATTTACAATAGTGAGAATAAAAAGTAAAATTTATGTTCCCATGTAATTTGTATGTCCTTTGAAATTAAAATTTGTGTCATGGACTTTCGTGAAATTGTTGTTTCCTTCATTAAGAACTGTTCAAAATAAATAAGCTCTCAGTGGTTGTTGAATACAATTAAGAAGAATATTCTGTGTGAAAACTGAAACGAGTTAACAACTTAATTACAAAAACGTGACTCCAGGTAAAATCCCACTTTTAGTCGTGGCTTGCAAAACGTTTTTATCTCAGTTTAGTTATCCGAGATATTGCTACTGACCCATTTCATTAAAATTCCTTTTTATATTAAATTAAATACATCTTTAGTTCCAACACTCTGCTATAACGTCTGTAGAAATTTTTAAAATTTACAGGCAGTATATCTCCTTATGTTGGTTTTTATCGAGCAAAATTTCACCCTACACTGTAGTAAATGCACTTAAAAAAATCATATATTTCTAAGCAAAATTTAAACGAACAAATCAAAGGAAGAAGTGAGAAAGGTTCGAGGAAAAAATCATATAATTTAAGGGTTATAATTATTTATAAAAATTTGCTTACGTGAATGAGTCACGATTGCAGTTTGGGGAAAGGAAAAAACATTTCGAGGGAAAAGATATGATTTAATATGAAATCCTTTAAAGCAAAAGCAAGCTAGTAATATGTTCTATCCTTTAATCATAAAATTTCCCCCAACCTTCGTGATTGGATAAAAATGTCCGAATAAATCGCAGTACATTACATTTTGAAAGTAATTGGAGCCATTTATGAAAAATTTGCTAATTTCTTGTAAATAACTTAAGCGGATGTTTTAATTAAAGTTAGAAAAAATATATATAAACTTACTTTGTAATCGGATGTGCCATATAAAGTTCCGTTTGCTAAACTTAATTTTTTGTATTTACTAAATAAAATATGTGTTCATTATCTTTGACATAGTTTAAATGACAAAAGTTGTTTGGGATTAAACAAATTAAAAAAAAAAGAAAATATTAAACTTAAGTGGATCAGCGTTGTAATGGCGAGCAAAACTTTTAATGCAAAACAAATATTTAAATCTCCTTTACTTTTACACTGTTAATAGATAAACACATTTTTTATATTCTGCGTTCACTTAGGAACACTTTTCTCTAAAATTGGATATCAAATAGAAAATTAAATGATACGAGCTAAAAAGTTATGTGTGTTTTTTATTTATTTTAGCATTTTATTTTTAGTATTTTATATTTTGAAACTTTTTTGTCTAAAAATATTTAGTTTGCATACCAATACATCACGAGGGTACTTTTATACACTTTAAGCATAAAAAGGTACAATTTCTAAATTTAATATCTTTTTTACTATATATTGCCTTAAAAAATCATATTATCTTATGTTTGTCGGTATACGCTAAACTGCACTTGTACGCCAAGCTAAATTTTTGTATTTAAAACGTTTTCGTCTAAATAATTTGTGGGCTACAAAATTATTACAGTGGATACCATGCGAAAATGGTACACGTGGCGTAGTAATATAAACACCATGGCAGAGAACGACAACAGCTTGTTTGCCGTAATTGGATTATTTTGTAAATAAAGACAAGAACTTATTTACCGTAACTTAACTATTTTGACTGTAAACTATAATTTTTTTTTGCCGCAACCATAAACTGTTATAGAGAACAAAGTATGGATTTCGTGATCATTCAAAAACCATGCTTTTTCTCTAAGTGATTTATTTCTTTTTTCTCCCCTAATTTTTACTTAGCCTTTAGAATATCCTCAAACTCTGTGTATTCTGCATCAGGCTTTTCATTTTTGGCTAAACTTATGTCAAGTGACTTTACAGAGCAGTATGAATTTGTCGACAATTTAGTGACTTTCAGGTCTACCTAGGGATCTTACCTAACGTTTTTAATTCTCTAAAATAAGAACGGTTAATATTACTGTTCATAACATAACGCTGACAATTTCATATATGTCATTTCATCGTACAAGGTAGACCTTTTACAACTTAGCGTTTGGCACGCCGTTTTCATAATATTTTAATAAAATATTTTTTTAATTAGTATGTTATCGATATGGGAACTAATAAGTTACCCTCGTACATAATAACTGCATTTAAAAGATTTATATTTTATGCACGTTTGCAAGCAAAATAGAATTTAGTTTTGATATGGCAAAAAAGGCAAAAAAAAAACAGAATGCAACACTTTTTTTATTATTATATTTCCATTTCACTGACATATATTTTTCTGACTAAAGGAATTTGAAAAAAAGTGAAAAGGATACTACAATACAAATGATAAAATTTGTTTTTGTAATTTTTTCAAAAATATTTGTGTTACCCAGTAAACAATTTGATTTTATTTTAAATTCGTTTTCCACACTAAAAGCTTTTCATTTTTCAACTTCTATTAGTTTGAAGCCATTACCGGTACCAGTAGTACAATGCAACCAAGTCATGGTTATTGTAACACACTCTAACACAAGAACCTACTAGTGTAAAACCAAACATTAACACAGGCAGTCACATGCAACATAATATATGCGACGCAGATAATGATTTCTTGTTACACAAAATGCATGTTCGTTTTGGTTTGTTTACGGAATCTTTTGTAAAGAATAAAGTGTTTTCGTTAAGAAAGGTAAATAAAAAAAGTAAACAAGAAAACTTTAAAGTTTATAAAAGTATTTTACAACTTTTACACTTAATGGAAAATCTTTCAAAATCGTTATTAATAAATTTCAATTTACCACAAAAGTAGTATAAAACAAATTGATATTATTAAAAGCTTAATAATTGTTTTTATATTTACATATATGTGATATGCTAATAATGGCTGTATCGATCTACAAAGTGTCTTATATTTTGATAGTGTCCAAATGTTGCCTGTGTTCTTAAAACACGTCATTTTAAAATAAATTTATATTTTCTCATAAAACTAGAATTGAAAAAAAAACATGAACTTAAGACTGACTGAAGAAATTAGTTTGACTAGTAAATTTGTTCAATGTTTGAATCTTTTCGAATGGCGGTAATAAAATTACGAAATGCACATGAATCACCGAGCATAATTTTTGAAAATTTAAATAAATTTGCAAGCGAGTATTCGTTATTTTTTATTACTCAGTTAAATATTTTTAACATTTATTGATATATAATTCTAATTTTTATAATTTCATTAAAAAAATTTGTTTTTGCAGAAAAATTCATCACCAGCGTCTACATTATTTTAACGACAAAATTATGAAAAAATAAAATAAACAAAGGCAGGTGAAAACTTTTTAAAAGAATAAAGAAAGAATTTTGAGGTTACTTTGAACTTCATCCAACTAAATTATATTGACTTATAAATATTGTTTAATTCCAAGTTGCTTAATTAGTGACTCGAAGAGAGAGATGCGATAAATTCTGATAACGGATTTTGCGATCAAAAAATTGCTGCATTACGTTCTGCCGGTGCTTAATGTTTAATTTTTTTTAGAAAACGTTCACAAAATTTTGAAGATAAATTTTTTTTCCTAATATAATTAACTAAAGCCTTTTTCTTTGGCATAAAATATGTCTTATTGTATAAAAACTGATTTAATAAAAATCTTTGCTTGAAAACAAGCAGATACACAAAAATTGGATTTCCTTTAATAAGTCTCGCTTCATTGGTATGTCCTGCTATATTTTTCTTTCGAACATTTAAGCCATCATGTCTACTCAGTAATAATTTTTTTATGCCCAAGGCTTTGTTAAGATTTTAACTCATAGTCTGGTGCTGCTCGGCGAAAACTACCAATTTATTCAGCTCTTAGTAATACACACAATTCAATAAACAAAACAATACAAAAAATTGTGACTCGTACTTTATATAATTCAAAATATTCGGAACAATATTTTCCTTTCAATGCAAAAATTTTCCTGTTATGTTTTTAATTGTTATGTTGTTGTTGTTTAGGTTCTGCCCTCTATATTCCAACATCAAAATTTTTAAGATTATATTGGTTTATTTGGCCTTCAATTGAAAAATGTTTGCTGCTATTTAACAATCCTTCTACAATTTCATTTTACTTCAGGACTTGATGATCGTAGGAACATTAAACTTTTTTTGTTGTTTTGTAACAATTACTAACAAATAAGTTTTGTTATTTTTATGCTTGAGTTGTTAAAAATATGAGAGAGAGCGAAACTAATTAAAGGCTTAAAAAATTTTTTAAGGCTTTTGAAGAGAATGGCAGAAATGTGAAATAAACTTCAAAATTAAGGTAAGGAATGTTTTAAATCTTTTGCCAATAAGAAATTTGAATGATACTTCTTTACTTGAATATTTCAGTTTATTTCATATCATTTCCAGGAGGAATAAGGACTAAAAGAAAATTACAATTTTTGGTGTTTGTTCCGTTTTTTAAGTATTGCTTTTAAACGAAACGATAAAAAATGGTTCATTTAAGATTAGATGGATTTAAGTTAGTGATAAACTATTAGAAACTGAATATTCTTGTAGATTATTATCTAGAAATTTCTCTGTGTTCTTTGTGCTTCTTTCGTGGTTTTTATTCTCTTCTTTTGTTCAAATTTACCAGGAAATTTCTTCAACGTATTCTGTTAAGGTTCTCATAGTTCACCAAAGCCAAAATGCGGCAGATATATTGTTACGGGTTAGTAATACTTTTGTTTTTACTAAGGTGTTACTGTTTATCGAACAGTTTCACTATTTTATTTCTCTTGTCATACATTTTTACACGTTTTAAGAGGCTACAATCATATATGGACAGTTATTTTTAAAACTAGTGATATATGGGAAATCTGAAGAGACATATATTTTAAGAGTGGTCATTGAACCCATAGTTAAAAGAAAAACACTTGTTATATTATATAATTTAAAGTTCATGCAAAATTTACCTTTTTTGCAATTTGTTCAGAATTAAGGTTTCTAGTTAATATTTGTACTCCTCGATAAAATCTCTTTTTGTAAAACTTAAATGATCAATTTTTATGCGAACCAAATTGTAGCAGAAGAATTATTGAAAAATAATTAAAAAAAATATTGAGGAAACCCAATTAAATATTAAACCAAATGCGTACAAAAAACGAAAGCAGAAGAAAAAAGTGAAAAATTTTAAAAATCACTTGGTAGAACATTTAAAGCAAATTAAAAAAAATTATACAGTAAAAAGTCGCAACACAAGTTGTAATGAAAACAATGGAGAAAGAATATTGAATTAAAAAAATTTTGTGGCAACAAAATACCACCGGGTATTTAATTTGCTTTGTTTTTTATAAAAAAAAAAACCAAAACAAATTTTTTGTTTCTTTTGTTAACTTTAATGTGAACGTCAAAATTGTGAAAAATATTGCTTAATCTGAAAAATTTATTTAAATTTGTAGTTGGATTTAAATAGTTTCGATAAGTTATATTTTATTAATACGACTATTGAAGTTGGGGTTGCCAATCGTTAGTTTAGTAATATGATTTTTGGAAAGCGGGTCCTCGAAGAAACATTTTCTTTGCAGGCTTCTGTCAGATTTGGTGTTTAGATGGTCAACGGTGTAAAGCTTGCAGGCGATTATTTTCTTGATACCAAGCCCAATGGGGTGAATGATAGTGTACGCATCCCTTACCTTTGCCTTCTATAGGCCACTTAACTCCAGTTCCTGTTTTCCAATCTTTTATAACTGCATGTATTTGTTTAGAGTTAAATATTGAATTTAAAAAGCAGAGAAATAAGCAAATGCGTCATGTTAATATCATTATAGTCTCAGTATGAAAATTCTTTTTATTCGTATAAAAGTTTATCATTTTAAGCAATGTTTTTTTTTCTGAAATCACATGCTATTTGATATTTTTTCCAATTTTTCTTCATACATTTAACGAGCAACGACGCTAATGAAAAACAGGTCAAGCCAACTTGCAATCACATTTGTTTTTGTAATCCAAGAGATAAAAGAGAAAATTGTACCCCTGCCTTTGTTATTTAAACAATTTTTTTATTGTTCTTTGATAGAAAAAAGTAAAAGAGGAAGTTTGTTGTTGTCTGCACCACAAGCTTTATAGAAGAAAAAGAACAGTTTTATGTTGTCATTTTATTACCGCTTTTTGTCACCTGTTTTGTATTTATTAGTTTTTCTTAAATTCTATTTTTTATTTTTTGGCTCAGGAGCCAGAAAGGTTTTAAGTTGATTATTAGAAAAATATTTTTTTACATGTTTGTACTCGTATTTACAACTCAGCATTCAAAAGTTATAACATAAACTAAACGATACGGAAAAACTCTTTGGTGAAAGTTTAATACAAATAGTCTGGAACATATCCAAAAAAATTTTATTAATAAAATTTAAGGTTTTATGATGCAGGTAAAAAAATACAATAAATAACGTAAATAAATAAATTAAAATTAAATCATAAAATTAAAAAAATGACTTATGAGTGATTTGACTTTGAATCACAAATTTTAAAGCAACTTATCAACACTATTGTGTACCTTCGTGAAAAAGCATTTTAACACTTCCTTCCTTCTTCCTGCCAAGGTTTAGTAAAAGGTTTATTAAATAGTAGGTTGTGATTTTCTTCGAAAAAAATATAAAATCACTTACTTTTTCGCTTCCCAATATTTTTATTTTGCTTCTTAGATTCACTAAATTCTCAATTGAAATTGAAACATAAATCACCAAATGAATAAAGAATATTTTGTTTTTTCGAATAAGCCTAACAAGGAATCTTAATTTCGTATAAAGTTCAAAACATAAAACAAAAAGAGTACAGACAAAAATATTGAAGTTAGCAAAATTGTTTCAGGATTGCAATGAACAATTTTTCTGTTTGTTAGCGCGTATAAAAAAAAACACATCGAATCATCTAGTTGTCAATTCATATATTAAAAACGATGTCATATGAAACGAAAAAAAGAACATAAAAATACAACAAGTATTGAGTATAAAATTGACGAGTATGATGAACAACAGATGAGACAGAAAAAATATGATGAAAAAATACAGATTTAAGAACATCACTAAGTACAACGTGGCTAAAAGTTCATTCATGCGTTGAAACATTGATATAGATTCATATTTTTATACGCAAGCAATTGCATCTATTTCTTTTTTTTTTTTTTGTAGTAGTGAGTTTGATTTTATATTGGGTCAGTTGACAAAAGAAAGATGAAAATAATTCTGAGTTAAATAAATTTTTTTAAGGTTTCTTGACACATATACAACATCAGAACATATTGAAAGATTTAACTTAATTTTGAGTTAGCTTGAGGAAGGTTGTGATTCTGGTAGTTATGCAAATTCTGAACTAAAAAAAATATGTTTTCTGCTTAAATTCCTTTTAATAAACAACACAAAAATATGAAAGAAACATGTAGAAAAAGTTGCCAGTTTTTTCATACTAAAGAAATTAAGACGTTTTAAATCGTTTTGCATATAGTATGGCAGCCAAAGAAAGGCCTTGAACAGAGCATTACACGTGCATAATTCTTTCCACTGTGATGTTTACTTAGTAATGCAGAGCTGGCTTAATTATGTGATATCAAACAAAAAAAAAAAAAAAAAAAAAAAAAAAAAGAATTCAATAAATTTTGTAACAAGTTCTTGATCATTATATTAATAACAGAAATTTTTCGCTGAAAATGAAAAAAAGCTGATAAGTTAAATTTGTTGTTTTAAAATAAAAAAGCTAGCTACCAGCGTGTTGCTTAAACCTTCCATACGAAAGGACTAATATAGAAACAAATTTTTTACTATATTTACCACAGTTCGTCGATAATATATTTTTTATTTTTATTCTTAAGAATTCGCAAAAACTGGAAATTTGACTCAAATACAGAAATTATACCAAAAGGAAGTAGCATGAGCTTTTATTAACTTGTAAAAAATTTAAATAGAAAAGCGAAAGGTACTAAATTGTGTCCAATATTGTTAGACTGCTACCAGAACCGGAGAGCAAAGAGAAAAAAGTACATAGCTTGAAAGTTTGTTTTATTCAAATATTTAGTTTAATATTTTTTCAAGTAACGATGTAAAGGAAGACTAAGATTGTTTTGGAGCAAATCATCTTTATTGTTTGTAAGAATAAAATAAGTCATTTAATATATAAATGAGTAATTAGAGATACATAAAATACTCATGACCATATTAATAAAATATTCTTAATATAACGGCTAAAAACTAATTAAGGTGATGAAGTTAGTGACTAAATTTAATTAAACTCAAATTTGGATTCAGGCCTTAATGAGTTTGATCTGGAAATACTGCGTTCGCTCATAATTTAAGAAGATTTACTGATGACGTTCTTAAGTCCACTCCGTATGAGTTTACCTACAGATCACTCAACTTTTTTTCATCCAGAATAATTTTTGCCGAAAGTAACATTATTTGAGTTTCAGTTTGCAAGAAAAAATATAAAAACCTAAAGGATTAATAATGTTTAAAATTACGAGAGATTTTTAAAAGAAAAATTAACACACGATATTCTTAGCTTGTAAACTTTTAATTAGAAAATAACTTTGTTAGTGACTTTTAAAATAGCTCATTCCCAATAAAGAATTTTTTAATGAGTTACAAAGAAAAATAAACTGCACTTTTATTTGTTAAAAAATTCTGCATCAAAAGAATTTTCTTAAGTTCAATTAAAATGAATGAAGAAAACATTCCAACCAATTAAAATTGTTTTTCAAAAAACACAATATTCGTAAGAACATAAAAAAATAAAAACAATACTTTCTAAGAATTGTTACAATACTGAATAAAAAAATTATTACTTTAATTAAGAAGCAATATTAATTTTTGCTCAATTGATTATTTTTTTTCTACAAAAAAATAATATAATAACTAAAAAACGTAGCGCTTAAAGAGAATAACTTTTTTACACTCGTATAAAGAGCTGATAGATTTGTCTTATAAAACGTTCGGCATAATCAATTTCGAATTTCGACAAAAATTACCTAGTCTATTTTTTCACACATTCATACATCATTAGTACTTCATATGTTGTTGTTTTTATTTGAAACAAAACATTATTAGTAAACACAAAAAGGCTACAACGTTTATTAAAAACTTAATATAGTTTACTTACATAAATTAGAAAAAATTTGAAATCTGGTTAATATTACAAAAGTTATACATTTATTTATACCTAGAGCAATCGTCAGCGTCTTTTTTTAAATGAATTGTATGGGTATTGGATCAATTTATACAAATTTTCTTGAAGATTTACCAGAAAAGCAATATGTGCTTTAAATATTTGCATAATTAAATTAAACGCAATCAAGAGAAGAGAAATTCATTCTTCATTAAACTTTGGGGAGGTATGAATTCAACTAAGATTTGAGACTTCCTAGACTTTTTACAACAAAATAATTACAGTGAGCCTACGAAAACATTTGCAATGTAAAACTGGAAAATTTGTTAAACAGTACAAAATAAACCATGGTGCTATTTTACTCTTCAGTTTTAGAATGTGCCAACCTTTCATCATATATTTATAGATCATTCAATTTGCTGTAATAACTCAATATAAGGTTTAAGTAAAAAACTGCCAGATTATAATACTGACATAAAAAAATACTAAAGCAAAATAGTTTTACAGTTAACTTCTCGTCTTGACATTCGTTAAAAGAAATTTGTTTACATTAGTGCTTATGAAAAATTACCAAAGAAAATCGCCAATAATTATTATATAAATAGTAAAAATATCTGTATTCGCTAAAACGAAAAATTTTACACTAAATAAATTCATATATCGCCATGTTGCAAGAGAAATAGCCATATAGAAAATCAGTTCGCATAAAAAGATATATTGCTTTTTTAAAGAGACGAAATTCAGATGGCTAGCAGCTCTTCTCCAAAATTATGTTCATGTGCTTGATTAGCCCCGTTGTAAATAAAATCGTTTTTAATAACCAAAAGTGTAAAAACTTTCCAAAAATAAAAAATTAATCCTTTTAAAGAGAATTGATACTCTTGTTAAACAGAATTAAATATTGTAATAACATAAACATATTTAGCCGTCATGTAATCAAATATATGCATCATTGTTTCAGGCGTTTTATTTGTTTCAAAAAAAACAAAAAAAAAAAAAAAAAGTAGGAATAATAATAAGCTCTTGTAAATACTGACAATAAAAATTATCAGATTAATTGTAAATATTAACCACAATTTCATTATAAGTAATTAGTATTGTAATAGCAGGCTGTAATACTATTAATGTTAAATTATCTCGTTTTAATTAAGAAAGACAAGTCTTTTTGATTATGTTGTAAAAGGTGGGACAAAATATATGTTTGAACACGGAGAAATAATACTAGGTGGTCGCAATGGCGAAATGTTCAGTTTCAAAAACCATATAAAAATATTATACATATTTTTTTATATGGAGTTTGACATTTCAGCTTTTAGCGAAAATTATTGAATTCCCCATTGCGACCACCTAATAATTACTCGCCTTGTATTTAAATGTTAAAAAGTCATCATTTGTGATTTTTTTATATTAGCATTTTAAGGTTCCTGATTTGTTTTCGTAAGAGCTATTTTAAAATGGCTCAAATTTAAAATTTTTAATCTAAAGGAATATTTTTTACATCTAAAAAGAATTTCTCGATTAGTTTAGGGTAGAAATTTATTTACATATATCTGTGTCATTAACATTTATCTGGAGCCATAATATCATGAGTATCTATTGTGTTGCTAGAGCTATTACTACCAAAAAGTTATAAGATGTTTCTATCCTCTGACACAGAACACTACTGCTGACTTAAGCCTTCGGTGTTTCCAGAAAAGTCAAGTCTATGCATATTTATCAGTAATATATTACGAGTAGCTGCAGTAAAATCCTTAAATATGTGTACAAGATAATGCGTATTCGACACTCATTGTCCACGTGGGTATGCTGCAAGAATCAACATTTATTCCAGACTTTTAGAAAAACTACTTTAATACTTTAATTTAGATTTTGCGCAATCTTAATGTATTTTCCCATTACGACTTTGGAAATAAGATAATTCTTTCATTCAAGCACATTTAGTAGAGCCACTTGGCAGCAGAATTGCAAGATTTTATTTTTCTCCGAATTTGCCAGCATATAAAAAAAAAATAGCTTAATAGCTTTTTTTAGTTTTGGTCAAAAAAGTTTATATTTTTTCAAATTATAAAATATGTTTTGTAAAATAGTTAGAATTAGCCAAAAGCATAAAAAACGCCAAGTTATACTCATGTATGTAAAAATGAATATGTGATTGGTTTAATTTTTACTTCAAACTAAATTACTGAACTGATTATAGGGTATTTTAAACAATAAAAAATAAATTGAAATGTGTTTAATATTGCAAATTACATCAATTAATATTTAAGACATTCATAAGCGTTTTGTCTTTCGGAACACTGTGTATGTGAATTGAATTGGTTGAAGGATTTTGAGAAGGCACACGATAAGTTCAGAATTTTTTTTTATATTTGTATAATTAAGTAATAACACGCAATAAACCTTTAAGAAGTTTCTACTGCACTCTAGATGTATGGTAAGCAAGGGAAAATAAGGGAAATAATGAGAAGACTACCTTACTTCAGTTTATGATGATTTCTAAGCACTATTTCTCACTATTATTAATAAGAAATTTAAACATAAACCACGATTACTTTAACACATTTACTCAATCTCTGTTCCTCTCTCTTACTTAAAGTATTCTAATAACTGTACAATAAAAACGTTTTTGGAATACCAAGTACAAAAATGGGTACATGCTGCCGATTTTTTGATTTAATAATTCAAAATAACCACAGTAAACATATAAAAAAATTGTAACTACAATAAAGAGATGCAGATTAAGTATCAACAAATAAAAAAATCGACTGTAAACTATTTTTAAGAGTATTTTTATCGACATTTGTTAAGATAAATTTATTGTTTCTCATTATGTAACTACTAAAGACACCATTTCAAACGCTTACTTAATTTAAATGAAATTTAAGAAAATTTACAGAAAAATGCGATCCAGTATTGCTTAGTGCAAAACCTTTCCTCTTGCATATAAAATTTATAGTGCAATAATATATTAAACTATTTGTATTGACATTTGTGTTATGTTGTTACTTTTGTCATAGTCTTTATAACAAACTCGTAATTAATATAAATTATTTAATAAAGTTTTCAAAGGATTAATTTCGTTGAGCACATTTTGCTCAAATTTATAAATAAATTTCATACGTGGTATTTAATTTAATACCAATCTTTATTACAATTTTCAATTACGTTTAGTAGTCACTTGTTTGTTTCTGAATAATAACACGTTCGACATGAGTTATTACATAAAACATTTTATTAAATTATTTCTTAATGAAAAAATAAAGAAATAAAAATAATTTATTTACGGCTGTACTTAAAAGTATTACAAAAACATTAATTCGCAAGTATTTGGGTTCTGATATAATAACTAGTCCTATATCTTTAAAAAAGTTATGCTCAAACATTGGTCTGTCTGTTTTGAAATGTGTTTGATTTAATTTTTTATTTAGTGTAGTGTTTAAGAGAATGTGTGTGAAGATAAATACGTTAAGTTGAATACGTTCTTCGAAAAATGTAGCATGTCATAAATTTTCCCCTAATACATACAGTCCAAATCGATAAGTATATACCGGGCCTATTCAAAAAATATGATTATAGCAACAGGGTTTTGTTCATTGTTCATCATTTTCAAAGAAGGAAACTTAGTTAGATATCAAGGGGACATTTAGAGTTATTAAACTTTATATAGAGTTTACTTAAATTTAGTGTTAGAAACTTTTTGTAAGACGCGAAAAACTGACTTAGTGCCACTTTCTCATATACCATGGGTTAATCCTGTGAGAAATTTTGTTACTGTTTTGTTTGAGCCAACCAAACATATACCAACTAAAAGTAAGCTTAACAGGTTAATTGTCAGGGTATAAATTGCAACGGCGGGGTAAAATTATTTAAACCATTACTAAAATATCAAGAGACAGCAGCTTTAAGATAAATAAATTGACAGTAACTTTTAGATTCAAAGAACATTTGTTTTTACCCCGCTTTGAAAGCAATATTTCCACAAATCATGCATCTTCTAAAGGTTTTGTTTAGTTTCATGTTAAAATTCTGTAAAATATTAAATTGAATCAGTTATTTGTTTAATAAAACTGATTAATTTTTAATAAACAAATGCGTTTTAAATTAAATATATATTGATTCAAGTAATTATTTAATTAGAAGATATTGCATTAAAATTTAAATTAAATATAAAATTAAGTCAATTAAAAATTTAATGTAATTTTAAAATAATGAAACCTTCAGTGGTTGCAAAAATTTTTCTATATACACGACGACAAAGTAAAAGCATTATGATCTTTGATTCATTTGCAAACAGTATATAAATTAAAATTTTATAAAATTTCCTTTACCCAACCCTTTAGAAACAACTAGATGTGCTTTAATAACAAATTAAACACAATTTAATTTTTCCATGTTAAAGAAGCAAAATCTGAAAAAATATTAGGTTACGTTACATTTCATTAAATTACTGCACTACATTCATTGCTTTGTTTGTTATTTAGGAAAATTCGATATAATGATGCTTCAACATGTTTTAATGTTGTTTGCTTTTGCTTTGACTTATTGTTGTGTTAACTGTAATCAAATTTGGTTCTTTTAAAGAACAAAAGTATTTGGAAAGTAAAGAAGTAAAAAGAAAATAACAATAACTAAATATTATGATATAAAAACAACTAGATACGAGGTATCCGTTTATTTACAGTGTAAATGTGTAAAATCATAAAAAGCAGAGATTTTATCTGAATTAAATGTTTAACAATCATTCTGCAGTTGAGCTTTATTTTTATTCTAACTCACCACACACGGAAAAATTAAAAAAAAAATGCTTAACCCATTAAGACCGGGTGGCATTTTTAAATAAAACTATATGGTATACTTAATTTTTTTTCCTATTTTTAAGCTCTCTGTCACCATAATATTTGTTTATATTAGATTTGCATGTGGCGAAGGTGAAGATTCGTTGCAGACGAATATAGCAGTTTTATTTGTTTCTACTAAACTGGTTCTTATAAAAGATTTCTAAATTTCTTTCAGAAAATTTAGTTTTTGAAGAGTTTTATTTATAAAAGCAAACAGTTTTTAAAAAGAAAAAAAAGCAAAAAAAGATATATATATTAGCTTTTGCTAGCTACATTCATAGACAAAACAGAGGTTCCTTAATAGGAATATTGGTATGCAAACTCATCTGATTTGAAACAAGAAATTTCAGTACTTCATTAAACTTATGAACTACAAATATAAGGAGTCTTATTTGAGCCTTAATAAAGAGTGCCCCGAAGGTACACGTAATAAATGTCACTTCTATTTTTTTTTCGTGAGTTATTTAAGGGAGTGCTTAGAAAAAGCATTTGTTATATGTTTCTGTTATGTGAATTTTTTTGAAGTGTTCAGTTTAATGGGCTGGGTAGTTCGTTTAAACGATACAATACATATTAACAATACATATTAAAATGAAGTCGGTGAAAGAAGTAAGACTTAACAAATCTCGCGGGGTTCATAAAAAAATGTGAAGAAGTTAAAATGATAAAAAAGTTAAAAAATAACGGAAGATATTATTTATTATAATATAAAATAAGAAATAAAAATTCTTTAATTCTGTGTGCCCTATACGCAACAAAATCATAATTTTAAGCATATTTATTTTTATAAGAAAAAAAAATTTCTTATAAACAATAATTTCTTGTTAAAAAAAAAATAAGTAAATTTTGCTTTTAAGAATAAAGAAAGTTGAAAAATAATATTTATTTCTTAAGCCAAATAAAAAGTAGAAAGGCTTTGAATATCTTGTTTTTCTCGGATGACCACTTCTCAATCAACGATTTATGCTAGAACCAGAATATAAGGTTATGGGCAGGAAAATTGAACGAGCAGTGTTTGTGAAAATTCGATTTGAATTTTCCACCATTTAATGAAAAGACCTCTGCATTCTGATTCTCTCTGTAATCCATAGTGAGATTTACTTGCCAATTGACATCAAGTGGTCGAGCTCGTAATGAAAATCGGGACGGCTTACCTAATCTCATTGTACTATTCATAAAGTAGCGAAACACAACCCCCATTCGTCGATGTTAATAGAGCTCGATACCCTACTGTAGACTAGGAGCCTCCTCGTCCTCTCCTGCATGCACTCGAGTAACTCCAAAACAGACTTTGAAGCACTGACCCATCCACTAAAGCTTTATTTTATTCTTGAATATTTGTTTTCCAAGTTTCCCTCGTAAGTTGAGGCTAGTAGTTCGACTATATTCACACATTTAAGATCTAAAATTAACATTTATAATTTAACACCAATAAAATGCCATGGTATTGAAAGAGAAAACAAAAACTGTAAGAGTGCCCAATAGAAAACGAAAACTAGAAAAAAATAATAATAAAAATTGTAAGGATTTCATACAAAATAGTGTAACCGATAAGAAATATCTTATTATACGACAGCTGTATTATTAATTAGTTGTGTTTGTATAAGAACCCATTTTTAATTAAAGCATTTTGGCTAATTAAATTTTGAAATCTAAAAATAAAATATATACATTCATAATGCAGCAGATTTATAAATGAAAATGCATCGTAATTCCATGAAAACACGCATTAGATTTTAGTGGTTATACGTGTATATTAATTATCAACATGATTTATTATTGTTGATGTTGTAAAATTATACACTATAAAATTGAACAAAATTAAAACAATGCGTTACCATGTAATTATTCATATTCTACAACGGATTAACAAGTTTTCATACGCTGGTATTGAGATCAAAAAATATTCATCCGCATCAACAAAAAACAACATGAAACTAATATTAAAAATATTGTTTGAACTGAAGAAAAAGCGTGGTGAATAAATTAGTTTATAACCAAATTAATAAAATATAAGTTTCCGTTCTTGTTTTCCTATTTTTTTCCACCGGAGTGAATTTTCTGTAAAAGAAAATAATTTGGCTTGTCATGAATATTTTCAAACCTAAAAGAAAGTTAATCAGAGTACATTTTTTTCTCCATTTCTTCGGTTTTTTTTTTTCAAATGTGATGTACAAAAAGAGACAGACCTTACGAAAAGGGTTATCGCAAAACTGTGCTTATTTTTCGACATGTGTAACAAACCATCGATTCGTACAACTTACAGGTGCAAAATTTAGCTCAGCAAAGATGTTTTTTCAACAGTTTAGGAAATAATTGTGCCCATATAAAGCGAAACTAATCAACAATAAACTCTGCAGTCACCTTTAAAAAGTATACTGTTTTTGTATGGTTTCTTTAGATATGAACTTACGACTTATTTATAAGTTTTTTAACAGCGATTTATAATTTTTGGACAAGTTTTATTACAATTTTTTTAATAAATATTGATTCTATTTACTAATTTATTTATCCATTTGATGGTGCTGTCTGCTTCAAATCAAAAATTTAGGTTTAGAATGCATTTTTTCAAATTTCGGATTATGGTTGTTTATTAATTAAATAAAATAATTTTAAAACGTAGGAAAAATGTTAATTCTACTGTTGTGCGACGATTTTCAATTTAAAAGTGTCAAGAGAAATTTATCATGTTCCAAGAGGGCACTTAAAATTATTAGAATAATATTGACTGCTTACTAATTTAAATTACTAACAGGGATTACTTATAATCGAATTCAAAATTCAAAATCTCAGACTCCGTAAATTTTCTTCAATCTAGGAATATTTCTCTATGAAATTAAGATTAAATGCTGTAGATTTCATAACTTTTTCTATTGTCACATTAAAGTTGACAACACAATCCTTTCTGCTGACTCTTGTAGGCTTTAATTGTAATCCTTTTCCATGCAAACTAAACGCTAGCATTTTGGTAATGGAAAGAATACATTTGTGTTAAATAAAAGAAGTATTAAAATATTTTGTATTACAAACTAAAGACTCTTTATTTAAACATGAAAAGTATTCAGATTTTGTAGAATAAAATTTTTAGTTTCTAATGTTTTATGTTTTTATTTCATACTTTTTATATTTTTTACTTCGTTTTATATTCAACCACGTACGACTATAAGGATTTCAAAAATTATATCTGCAAATATTAACACAACAAAAACATTGTTTGTTTTATCGGCTTAAAATGTTAAACCGGAAAATTTTGCTATCCCAACAACAACTAAACTTAAACGGTGTATAAACAAACCAAGGCAAATAAATACAAAATTAATATTTGTTAAATTTGTAACTTTACACCAAATTTTATTTACGGCAAGAAACAAACAAATATATGTATTTTAAATTTAAATTACATTCGTCATAAAATAAATATGCTGTTTATTTTTACAGTCGCAATTGGGATATCTGGTAAAATAATACTAAGCAAAAAGCAAATATAAATAGAAAACAAAATAAAAAATATAATAACGAAAGAAGGAAATATAATAAAAGAATATATTTTTCATATTTCAGCGAAATAAAGCACACACGTCAAAGATTATCGGGAAACGTGATGTTTTAAACTGACAACAATTTTCATACTGTAAATTATAAATCAACTTTTAGTAGGAGTTATTCTTATTAAAGATAGTATTAAAATAAATAGATTTTAAAATAAATATAATTTATGCTATTGCAGAAAACCATCATTATTTTTTAAATATTGAAAAATATATTCATCTAGAATAAAATTCTTAATAAGAAAATAAAAGCCAAAAATATTTTAGTAAAAAATCTCAGTATTGAGTTACAAACAGTGTTGTGCAAAACACAGGCACAAAAAAATAATATTAAAATAAATCAACACTATACGGGTTAAATTTTCCTAGTGAAGTGCATTTGATAAACAGTATGAAAGTTATGCGAAAGACAAAAAGAAAAACTAAAAATAAAGAGCAAAACAAAAGAAAAGTAATTTTTTAATAAATATATGAAAATTTAAATTATAATTATTAAGTTTTCGTGTTTCTATCACATTTATTTTTAAGTAAATTGGAACAAATATGCAGGATTTTCGAAACTGCTTTGCACAAGAAAAGAAAGTAAAATATAATTATACTGTACTGGACTTCGTCCTTAGTATATACAGTACGTTCATAAATAATAGCACATTTGCTAATCTGTAAATTAATAATTCATAAAATTTTAACAGGGCATGCTATAATTTTCATCTCTTTGTGTAAACTTTATTAATATGTTCTCTTTTCAAAATTGAGCTCATTTTACACAAAACTCTCAAGAATTACAAATACCGTTATCAAAATTGCTTACATTTATATATTTAGCATATTTAAGCGTTCAAATTGTATAGCACAAATGCAAAAAATTCTTTGTATAACAAAGACTAAACAACAACTTCATTTATTTATTTAACAAAAACAATAAAAGAAAACCTTTTAATAATTTATTAGACCACCTTTCGATTTAATGCAATTAAATATTCTATTTTTCATAGAACTTGTTCCTTGAAAATTGAATTTTTGAGCTCATTAACACTCAAGAATTGACGATTGCCAGCATAAATTCTCCTGACGAGAATTCCCCATATGTTTTCTATAGGGTTCATATCTGGAGAGCAAGAAGACCATTCCAAAACATCGACATTGTTTGAGCTTAACGATTTTTTTGTAAATTTACTGGCATGGCAGGCTGCATTGTCTTGCTGGAAAATATATTTCTTATTTATATTATTATGTAAAAATGGAAATAAACTGCACTTAAGCAATTCACAATATTTTTCACTATTCATTTTGGTTGGTACGATTTGCAACTCCAAACAGCATTCTTCAGTAAATGCACCCCAAATCATAACAGAACCACCACCAAAGTTTCTTCGTGAGAAACATTGGGGTTCTTTTCGTAAGTCACGCCAGTAACTATTATTGCCGTCTGGACCATCTAAATTAAATTTTTTTTCATCTGAAAAAATTATCTTTAAAAAGAAATAAATAAGTTAACCATTTTATAACTCAAAGGTGTTAAATAACTTACATTTGGCCAATTTGCATTCATATTATTTTTGCAAAACTCCAAACGTGCATTGATATGACGTTTCAAAAGGCGAGGAGCTTTTTTCATTCTCTGTCTTTGAATATGTTTGGAAGAGTTTAGAACATTTCAAATGGTCGTTTTGCACACTTTGTTGAAAACGCATGCAGCTTTTGATACTGTTGATTGCTGTCCTTAGAATAAGACTGCGCTCGCGTTCATTCAACTTTTTTTTTCTACCACTGCTTTTATTTTTGCTATAATTTTCAATATTTGCCAAATAATTATAAACAACCTTTCGACTTCTGCAGATTTGAATTGCAATTTCAGCTTTCGACGCACCAATTTCTGTCAATGTTAAAATTTGACCTTTTTCAAATTCGCTAAGTACTTTTCCGCGTGACATTTTGCTTATAACTAATATTTTTAATAAAACTGAATGCAATATGTTGTTTTAAAACGGTAGTTTTTTTATACAAAGAATTTTTTGCATTTGTGCTATACAATTTGAACGCTTAAATATGCTAAATATATAAATGTAAGCAATTTTGATAACGGTATTTGTAATTCCTGAGAGTTTTGTGTAAAATGAGCTCAATTTTGAAAAGAGAACATATTAATAAAGTTTACACAAAGAGATGAAAATTATAGCATGCCCTTTTAAAATTTTATGAATTATTAATTTACAGATTAGCAAATGTGCTATTATTTATGAACGTACTGTAGTTTAAAATAAAAATCTGCATTCAGTTTCTTGTTCGCTTAAGGACATGTCAAATAGTAACTAAAGTTGCGGTCAGATTAGTCAAATATTTGAACGAATAACATATCCACAATTTTAACTAATTTTTGTTCAATCTTTTCTGATACGCATTACTACGAGTGACGATTGATAATTAAATAAATGATTTCATGCATTTTATACAGAGAAGAATATTATATTTTATAAAGACTGTTTAAATAGGACAAATTTTTTTTCCATAATTTAGCGGTTACGTTTTTTGGTCAAATATTTGTTTAGTCTGAACGTACCTCGAGAGATCACATTAAATTAAAATTTGTTTTTTTTTCTGATTGATCTTAATAACAACAAATTAAAAAAAAAACAACAACAAAATACCTTATCAAAGGATGCTGTAAAATTTAACATATTTGTAGAATTTTTCTAAGGAAAAAAAGGAAAATTCAATACTAGAAAAATGAACATTTTTCTGTATTGTTACAGACGTCATCAGCATTCTTCGCATCTATCTACTTTGTGTTATGTTGTGTACATCGAAAACATTGTCTATTTAACCAACATAAACTCTAACTGAGAATACGAGGAATATTTTTATTCAATTCAATATAAAAGGGATTTGTTGGCTTCTAAAAAATTTAAAAAAATGATTGCTCTCTAAAAATTTAAAATTACAAAAATTACCCACTTTTATCGGTCAGAATTTAAAGATAATAAAAAAATTAAAAATATTCATGTTTTTAAATTTCTGGTTTTAATAAATTTTTAGGTATCTTGTCGACAGATAAAATTTCACCTCTTTCTTAAGAATACAAATTTTCTAATCAATTAAAAACAAACAATAAATAAAAATAGTTTGACTCAAGAGTGTTTCAAAATCTTTTACCTGACAAAAAGCAAAAATGCATTATAGTCGAGTTGTCCATGCCTTTGCAGCAAACCCAAACATTTTTGAATATATATATATGTATATAGATTTAGATCTGTGATAACCCTCCTTTTTTTGTAGGCGCAAAAACTATGGTACGACAAACAATTACATGACTTGTATTTGAATTTCCCATGACATGTAAACTTTTTATAACACATAATTAATAATTACGTTTTGAGACATGAGCACTTAAAATAATTGTCAAAAATTTACAGCAGGTTTATTAGAATTTATTTTGCATAAATATATACCCTTTTCTCGTTTTTCTATAGATTTTTGTTAATATTAAATTTATTGGAGTCTTTAACATAATTTTAATTATAAAATATTTTGTGTCGGTGTATTAGAAATTAATTTATTGATAAATGCAAATACAAATCAATTCGTATTCAAAGTTTCTACTCATCATTATAATACTCTTACCAACTTCATATTTGTTTTGTAATTTCTACAAGAAGAATAATTAAGGTCTTCTTAGGAACAAATTTTCTTAATAAAATTTGAATTCTATGAAAAATGATCCTAAAATATTTAAAATGAAAATAAATTTTTAATTAAATTTTCTTACGGCGAAGCTAGAAAACAAAAGTTTTTGTACTCGTATACAGAAACGTATTATCTTATGTAATAAAGACGAAGAATGGTGAGCTCGCATAGTTATGACATTTCGTTGACATATATGATTTGGGTTCAGCCAAACAGTTGATTAAAATTAAAAAGAGGAAAAAAGGAAAAACATTGGTGACATGTCTTTCAGGAATTGTTCCTTTATCTTAAGCAAACTTTTTATCAAAAAGGGGTGTAAAATTTGCTGTAGTTTTTCAATTCATTTGTTAAATAAATGACGCCTGCAAAATTATTTTTTATGTTTTGCTTTCCTTCATTTTATTTTCAAAATATTTTTAGCAAAAAAAAAAGTATTTAAAAATTTTTGCAGACGCTTTCTATAGAAAATATGATAAATTAGGCACCAACAGAGTGTAACGCATAATTTTCTGGTTCGCTACATCTACCACTAGCAGTTATAGGTTCTTTTCACTGTAAATATCATATATTTATTCAAACTATTTAGGAATTGTTGCTTTATTTACTAAACGTCACATATATTTGTTCTTGCTTTTTGCCAATCATCGGATTAGACACAAATGCAATTTTGATTTATTTTCCTTGATACTTTTTTCTTAACAACATTGCAAATGTTGTTCCAGTATGCGAGCTGTGCCTTGCTTTACGATTTATAAAATTAATCTTGTTCTTGTTTTGTTAATACGATAAATAATAAAACTTATAGACCAACGCCATGTAATATACAAGTCTTTTGTCTTTTCTGCTGCCGCACTGACCATGCTAAATAATAGTTAAAGACTGCTCTATGTCGACTTTTTTAACACTGAAAGATTGAGCTTTATTGGCTTGGAACTGCTACTAAACTGCTTCTAAAAAGAGTTCTAAATAAAATAGTCTAGAGGGGAAAAATCTTGCGATCACGTTGATGAATTAAGGTCTCCGAGGTTCAAAGCCGGCGTCAAATAATAAACTTTTGTATGTAATCTAAGAAATTTTGTACTGCGATTTTAAATCTTGATTTTTTTTTTTAAATATATCTCTTAATTTGTTTACTTTAATTACGTCTTATGTAAGCGTTAGGAGCTGGAATGTAACTAACCTACTACTGAAAGGAAGTAAAACAAACGTGGTGTGTTTGTTTAGTTGTTGCTTTTTGTTAAAGGCTTAGCATTTGTATACGCTTCAAAATAAATCTAACCTTATTTGCAAAGTTTCTTTATTAATAAACTAACATTGTTAGCTTTCCTAAAAATTTACACAAAGGATTTTTGATAGTCTTTCATAAACCTCTATCAAAAGACGTAGAGATACCAGCTTTTTCAGGCGACATATAAATTACATTTTAATTATAAATATTTATAGATTATTAGCATAAAATTTTTTAATGAAATTTTCATACATAACGACTCTTTTACTTAAACGAAGTACAAGAGAAGCAAAGTTATATAAAGTATTAAAATAAACAAAATATAAAGATATTCAAAAGAGTGCAAGAGTATGGGTATTTAAAAAAGCAGACATTAATTTAAATAAAATGAAATAGCAATTAAAATAATAATGTTTTAAAGTAAAGTAATGTAAAATAATGTAAATAATTGTAATTGCGGTAAAACACAGTGGGGCAGATAACTAAATAAACAGTAATAAAATAAGTTTGAAATTTAAGTTTTCAAAATTTTTTTGGTATTTCAAAGCAACTCTGCAAGTGGCATTTAAGAAAAAAAGCTGCGTAAGTGCTCATGTGACCGATAAGAGTTACTTTTAAGTATATCTGACTAAGGTAAGAAATTAGTACAAAGAAAGCCTTACGATTTTATCAGAAACAATAATTATAATAATAGTTTTAGTCAGCACTTGATTACATGGTAATTGAAAATCACTAATAAATACAGAATACATAAATAGGTTTGCTATAAAACACTGTTGGAAATATTTAATCTAAAAACTCTCACTAAAATTCACTAGTTGTTATTTATTTACAAAAATATAAGTTAGTTTTATTAGACATAAAATTATTTACTTTGAACAATTTTTTCTGTCTTTAATAAATATTCATACAGAACACATCGGAATTGTTTTATTTAAAATATATATAAATTGTTTTCTTTAAAAAGCACATTGTTTAAAATGTTTTTATTAAACAAAAGCAATTGTTTAACTAATGACCAATAAAATTTCAATTGGTGTTTAAATTTTATAATAAATTAATGCCTATTTAAAGTTTTATAATTATAACATATCAAGTGTTTTTCTACCTATAAAATTTAATATTAATAACATCGTGTATATTTTTAAAGCAGTGTTTCAAGAAACAAAATTGTTAAGAAGTGTGGCAATATTTAAGAAGTGTTTAAATATTTTAACTCTGAATAATGTACCATTGTTTTATTTTGAATCTTTCACGTTTTCCGTCTATGAATTTTATTAAAATTAAATGAGTCATTATAATTCGTAACGTAAGAATTCTTTACTCTGCATGATATTATTTCTTCTGCGCATTTTGTTAAGAATATATTCTAAATATTTTAATCTTAATATAATGTCTATTGAAAAACTTTTAAAAAGTGGAATTCGCATCACTGTGAATTTTCTGTGAAAAGTTGGTTATAAAATAGACTTGTGTAGTTCATAAACCAACAACTTTATTTAAACGATTCCATTGATTGAACTAAGTAAACTAGAATCCATGTCTTTTTTTGTTGTTGACTATTTCCGACATTTAATTTAACATTCGTTATGGCAATGCTACAGTATTGTTGCCATCATAATTTAAAAAGAACATTTGAACTAAAAGAGCTTTGAGCGAAAGAAAGCGTTTGAACTAGAAGTTAAAAGTTGAACTAAGAGATTTTGATCTAAAGAGAGCCTTTGGGCTAAATTTTGAACTAGTTCATTTGCAACTTTGAACTAAAAAGGGCGATCACTAAACTGAACTATATGGCACAAGTCTAGAATACAAAAAAATTTATTAAGACAAAAAGAAGAATGTTATCAAATATCGCTCCCTCAACCTTTGATGGAATTTAAAAGTTTTTTTTTAACTTCTTTTTCCATACTCAATTATTAAAAATGCTGCTTGCTCTTCCTCACATTCGTCTAATTTCTCCTGTTTTCTTTTAAAACTAAAATAAAATCTTGTTTTTTTTGTTGTTGTAAATTTAGCACTTTAAAGCTATTTATTCTACTTTGATCCAAAAATTCAATTCAAATATATTAAAATACTCTTACAAAAATTAATGTCAAGAAAATTATGAAAGATGAAACAAATTATTATAAAGTTTTGTCTTTCTTATGTCAACTAATTTTATAAAAGTTATTTAGAGATTAATATCTTTATTTTATTTAACATTTTTTTCTTACTTTTAATAGAAAGACACAATTGCAAAAGTTGATGAAAACGAAAAGAGGTTTAATTAATAATAACAATAATAATAAAAATGCAAAAATTAGCAAACACACCAAAAAGGAGAGTTAGTTCACTTTTCAGAATCATAAGAACAAAAAAGCCTTAGTAAAAAGAAAAAAAAAAAACTTACAAACAATAAAAAAAATTATAAAGAATAAGAATAAAAATAAAACTACATCCGAAAAAAGCTATAGGTTGCGTGTGGACTTTCTCTAATTAAATTGATATTCATTGATTAAAAATATTTCTCGTATTTTTAATTATTAAATTTAATGCTGTATTATATTCTGCTTGTGTCTAATTTTTCTGTTTTATTTAGTACAAGCTAAAATAAAATCAAATTAAAAAAATTCTTTTTTGATATCGTTGGTCACAAATTGACTACTACTAACTTATTTTTTGTACGTTATTACTAAGTTGCTAAGCCAGTTCACAATATTCACATACATATTTTTATTAGTTTTAACAAAAATTAGACAAACAAAATTAAACCTTTTTTTCTGTTTTAGTATTGTTGGCTAAAAGTCGAAAAAAATTTTCTGCGGTGTGCATCTCTTCTTAAACACTTTTAATTTTATCATGAGTTGTATTAAGGATTGACAGGAAATAAATCAAATAATTTTTTCTATTAAATTTAAAACAAAAAAGTTTTAACGGTCGATCTTCCATTACAAATTTTTTTTTTATAAATATATGATGTATAACACAAAACACAGTAAGCTGTTTACGTACGGAATGTACGATTAGTTTTTTACTAATATTTGACGAAACTTAAAGAAAACTTTTATTAAATATTTGTATTTTGTATTTGCACATTTGTTTAAGTTAGCTAAAGCCAGCTTATGCAAATTTTAGTTTGGCCTTGATTTCATATTTATTTTTTAAATGTTAAATATTATTCAGTGCTTATTAGTTTGATACAAACCTTATTTTTAATTTTGTCTGGCACTGTAGTAGTTTTTTTAATAATTTTATTTTTGGTCTGAAAATTTCATCTCTAACTAATGAAATTTCTAGATTATATTGCTGTGTAATATAAATTATTCTTTTTATTCGTAACACATGTTAATAAAATATTATTTAATTGAAATGATGCATTGCAAGATTGTTTTTCTTAAATTCTTTATTTTAATTGTTGATTAATTTATGCTATTCTTTTTTTGTTTTTGTACTAAAACTATAGAAAAACCACACAAAATGTATATAATAATTACAATAACAATAACAATGCTTTTGAATATTTTATCGAAAAAGAAAAATGTTCTCTTAAGCACACACTTGGGCAAATATATTCTTTTATAAGAACTTATTTATGCAAAAGCTTAAGCTCAGCAAACATACAGGTTGTTGGTTAAATTGGAAAGTACATTGATCATGTTATAACGTTTAAAAGCAAGCTTTTAATATAATTAACTGTCGAAACGATTTTCCTGATCATCTTAAAGAAATTAAAAGGCCAAAAATATTAATAAAATTTTTGCAACAGATCAATTTAATAGTTACGTTGGTGTAATTTTGAATTGACTCTACATATTCTACGCGCTTCACTGTTGTTGTTTTTGTAGTAAAAGTCACAAACTTAATCCTCCGACATGAATTTTTACCACAACAGAAAAGCAATGCATCTGACAGCGTTATCGAGGCTCATTTATACAGCCCAAATGCTAATTTTTTTAACATTGTTAATGCTCATAATCTTTTCTTAAAAGAAGAAGTCTATCTAAGCCCCTTTTGGGTAGTTGGTGGCATTCCGTTGTAACACAATAGTACAAATGACGTCAGATTTCATTCGAACGAGTAGCAAGCTATTGGAAGGACTTCGAAACTTTTTATTTCTCAGCTTCTGGCTACAGAAAACCCAGAAGATTAATTTCGGCTTATATTGCGGAAGCAATAGTTTGTTAGAAATTTATTAACTGAGTAGAATATTTCCTAAGGTTTTGCCTTATCCAACTATTTAACGCAAATAAAATGAGTTGTTATATAGACGAAACAGAGAAAAAGCGTTTATTTGAGTTCTATTTAGTAATAAGAAGCACAGATGATGTTTGTATTTTTGGCACAAAGCTGCATCAGTTATTAACTGCCCGAATGAACCAGCTATTTGGATTATAAAATAATATTAAATAAGATAGATATTTTTAGAAAATTACAAAAAAGGTAAATAGTTATCATCATGTTTCTTGGGAACATTTATACGCAGAGCCTTTTGTTTTGTATAAGAACCGCTGTATTAATGGGCATAGCTACGAAAAAAATAGTATTATATTTTTATTATTAGCAAAGCGTACCGGAGGTAAAGCTAGTAAGAAATTAAACACAAACTATAACTTGTCGAAATTTTCGTCTTATGTTTGTAAGGCAGCTAGGCAAGGAGATAACATGTTTCTGTGCTTCACTGTTTATTATTATACAACATTTGCATACTTAAGGGAATAATACATATTCATATACACGAACTTATGTAAATTTAAATATATAAATGAAAATCAATACATGTAATTTTAAATATTTATGAAGTTTGTATAAGTCCAAACAAAACAAAACGTAAAATGAAAGAATAAAACAAAAACAAAAGAAAAGGAGTGTAAAATATACAAAATTGCTTGTTAAATATTTGAGAGGCCTAAGTGTTATTAAATATTTACAAAACAGCAATTTTGAGTGGATGCTTTTGTTTCCTGCCGAAACATTTTTCATTTTGTTTTACCTTTTTATTAACATCTACCTATTTTCTTTTTTGAAAAAAAATACAAATCATTCAGGAAAAAAATTCATCAACTAAATTTTTTGTGCATAATTTATGGCGTTTTCTTTCAGATTTCTTAAAAATCATTTGATAAATTCAAAATGTTCCTCTACTTCTCATAGCCTTAATAGAGCAGCAAGATGTTTGCTCCCAAGATTTTTAAGGAAAGTCGCCACGCATTAATATGATTTTTAAGTCCCCTTTTAAAAAGTGACACTGTTCTTACAAACAAAAGTATTTCTAAGAAAATTATAGGATATTTTTAGGAAAGAAAACAGTTTAAAAAAGAAAAAGTTCACACAGTTTAAAGAAAATAATACACGCAAAAACCGCTTTCAGGATAAAAATCTAAATACAAAATTCTATCATAAATTGTGAAATATCTTAATCCTAAGAAAATTCATTTAGTATAACAAAAAAACAAAATCTGTTAAAGAAACGATGAAGTAAAATCTTTAAAAGCGAGAACTGAAATCGGAAAGAGGTTTCATGTTTTACAAACAAACTAAGAGAAACTAATAATATAAATTCCAAAAATTTTATTATTGGTAGTCTACTAACCGCGTAAAAATTCCTTGCATTTAGAAAAACTATGCGAACAATAATTGAGAACTTTTATAATCATTTCGATTTTTTCTACGATCGGCCAGCAGAAAAAAAATTTTTTTTAATCTGTAAACGACTTTAGATAGGAAAAAGCTTTTGAATTCGTCTGCATTTCATTATGTTTTTGCATAGAACTAAGATACTTCTAGACTGATTTTCATTTTTTTTTAATTGGAAAGTGATTGTAACAGATTAGCCTCATTTTAAAAAGTTTATAATTATAAAATATTATGACACCGTAATCGACCCCTAGTACCAAGAATTTGTTAAAGAAGTGAAAGTGTAAAAAGTGTTCTCTTAGGTGTCGTGGCCTTATCCCTCGAACTGTTGTAACTAAATACTTAAAAAATAGAAAGTGTACTTTTAAAACATTTTTAACAAAAAGTAAAAATAATGGAAATTACGAGTGAATTAAATGAAAATTCAATTCTCTTTAAAGCAATAATGAAAATACTGCAAAAGGTTGATAAAACAAAAAGTATCCTTTAAATTCAAGTAAAATTAAGAAAACATAAAACAACTAAAGTAAGTAAAAATAAACTTTTAAAAGTTTAAAAATTGCTCATAAATTTCTTTTAAAAATAAAAAAATTGTGTGTTAATTGTTTAACGCTTTTGTCTACAAGTTTTATAAACGTTCTTTTCTCAAATAAATAAAACGTAAAAAATAAGATTTTTTCGTCTTTTTTTTTCATTTAAGACTTTAAAGTCCGTAAAAGTGTTTTAAGTTTTTTTTTAAGAAAAAAAGATTAAAAAGAATGAATCGCAAAATTTTGTCAATGTTGTTTTCAAAACGCAGTTAATGCGGTTGTGCGGATTATAGTCTAGAGGCATCAAATTACCATAATTTTTTTTTAAATGCATTAACTATTACTGCATTAACTATTACTTAACTATTACTGGCGTTCCGTAACGCCTCACAATATTACATTTCTTTCTGCCAACATTGAACGCTATTGATATGGCTCCTATATGGGTCTTGTTCATTTTACGGGGTTTCGCGAAGTCAAAGGACAACCACCATTGCATTACAAGGGTAATCTGGAAGCTTCTCTTGTTTTTTTTTAACTTCCTTACTTTTCCTTTCTACTTAAATTTAGAAATTAAACTATACACAAACTTAAGACTGGTAAGAATTTGTGCATTTTTAGTAACTTTTACAAAGCTTTTTAAAAAAAAAAAACTTATAATAATCTGATATAATTTTTTATTAAAATGAATTTTTTCTAGAAATTGTTGAAGAAATTGTGACCACTTGCAAGAATAAATATCTAAGTCCAAACTAGGTAACTAGGTAATTCCACACCATACACATCTCACCAAGCTTTAAGTATTCATACTTATATAAATTTATTAATGTAAGCAAAATTTGATTCCAAATTTCGTATGACACAATATTTTAACAAGCAACCACCTGTAAGAACAATTTCTTTGTTGAATTTCTGCTTAAAAATTTATTATAAATTTTCCGGCTTAATCAAAATAGTAAAACACTAAGCAGCAAAAATTTTCTAAACACTAACTTAAAAAATAAATGTTAACAAAATTAGCAAAATTCAAGAGAGAAAGCATGAAAGATTTTGTCTTATGGCAAGTATTTTGTTCTTTGGGTATCGCAATTCATATCTTGGTAGTGTCGCATGTCTACTATATACTCGTATTTTATATTTTTGGTGTATCTTTATTATTCCTCAAAAGATACGTTTGGATTTAGGATTTTACTGGCTTAACTTTAAATCAAAACATTATACTGCTACATTTTGTTGCAGTGGTGATTGATGAAACATGACTCCGAAAATTCACGTCGAAAATAGCAACATAAATGATTTCCACTTGTATTGCGAAAAAGTACTTTACTTTACTGAGGTTCTCATTATCGCATGATCTAAACCTGATAGCTGTTTGATGACGAACTCGGATGGTGCTTCAAAATTACTAAAACGGAAGGCTATAATAAGTAAACAGATCACCTTTAACGGGCTGAAACCAAATACACAGTAGATGATGTCTTTGGCCTGTACCTAAAATCTTGCTGGGGCAATTAATCTTGGTAGCGCGAAGCGGTAGACAAGGTTAAGTAAACTGATGGCTCCAATCTACTAAATGAAAACATGGGAGTCGGCTTTTTGGGCTCTAACTTTCAAAGTGTCATTCCCATTATCAAATATCTATTAGAAAAAAAATTGTACATGAGTTTTGGGAATTTGTCTAATGTCTGGGAGCCAATCTGCGCTAAGGCGCTTATGCCTTTAAAACTAATGTCTATGTTGGTTATGGGCTGTGAATCATCTCCAAATGAACTCACCTCTTAAAATTAGTAGACACTATGTTGGTTTCCTGGTCATAAGGATGGTGCTATCGATGGCAAGGATAAGAAAACTCTGTATCGTAAATTCTGGATTAATTTTTGGAAACTGTACTTCTGCTGCTGTTGCTGTTGCTGTTGCTGTTTCTGTTTTTTTTTTTTTTTTTTGAGAGCACTGGGCAGGAAGAAGAATTTTAAATTCAAAAAAGGTTTTGTTTTTCTACGTATTTGACATTAGTCTAAGAACCACAGACGGCTACGTAGTATATGGTGATAACTTAGAAGATGGTCTGCTTCAACATCTTTTTTGTCGATATCGCAGCCCACCCAGTTTATACATAGAATCCATTTAAAAACATCTTTTTAAAGCGCAAAACGAAAAGTCAAAGTGTATATGAAAGGTACCAGTATTTATTTTTTTTTACGGTGCTTAAAATTTTTAGTAATTATTTAATATAAACTTTTTTTATATATATTTCTTCATTTTTAAACCAAAACAAAAATTTTACTAAAAGTTTTTTAGTGAAACAAAATAAAAGTTTTGTCAAAATGTGATTAATTCTGCGTATGATTTAAACAAAACACGTACACAAAATTTCATTTAAATATAACATTTTTTCATAGAAAAATATTTCTAATCTCATACATAGATTTATTTTATAGGAATTATTTACTTGAAGAGTAACAAGAAACTTATATAAAGGTAAGTGAAAATAACAAAAACATCAACGTATAAAGCTGATAGGAAGAAAATAAGAAGACAATATTTTGAGGTAAAAAAAAAATCAAAAAACTTCATATTCCCAAAATGTAAATAATGTAGAATCATGTACCTTAAGATAACTAAAATGTTAAATATCACACTAAAAAAATAAAGTAAGAGGTATTTAGAAAAATTTCACGATATACAATGGTTTGAAAACAAATTATTTTGGACATAATTCGGTATCTCACGAGTCACTTAATGAAATTTCACAGCGATAAAGAAGGCGTGTTTCTTAGTTGAGCTGCGTATGGTCGCCTAAGGTAAAGAAGAGTTTTTGCATAGCCCCCCCGTAGGTTATCACCTTTAGTTTTGGTGAAAATTGGGTTACAATTTTTTAATTAACTTAATATTTGTGGCGTACTGTACTGTGACATAGTAAATTGTTGAAAATTTTATACTGAATACAGTAAAAATGCCCCTAATGATGATCCATAGAAAATAGACAGCCTAACTTATTTCCATTGCGTCTTTATTTGGAGTGTGCTAGTCAGATCTGAAAAAATGTCATACTAACGATCGAAACTATTAAATAAAGAGTCATTTTGGTGTTTTGTCAAGTTTTAGAAAAAAATTCACGATACATTGAAAATAAAATGTGATTCAAAATGTTCAAAGTTGTATGAGCAACTACTTACGTAAAATCTGCAATCTTAAAATTTGTAATGCTTGTTCTATGGATTATCTGTAACTTTAAAATGTTACTATTGTTATTTTCTTTAAAGTTTTTAAATTTAGCTGTTCTTTTTCTGGTGTGTCAACCGTGGCACAAAAATAATAATAAATATCCTATATTTTATACTCAAAATATTATGTGTCTTAATACACTTCAAATTTATTAAACCTCCAAAGAGATTTTTAATTACTATTTAGTTACAATCCTTTAATTAATGGTTGCCATAAAAATCAAAGCAACTATAATAAAATCAATATTCAAATCGACATAAGAGCACTTACACAAGCGTCACTTCATCATTCATCATCATCTTGATCAGCAGCAAAACAGTATCAACAAATTGAAATAATGAGATTTTCCTTATTTTCTTATATTCCACATGTCGGCAGTTATACACAACAATCCCTCCATCCTTCCATTCATCCATTAACATGTGTAATGATGTGACAGAAAATATATTTTGCGAACAAAACATATTTTTGTTCAGAAAAATCTCTTAGAGCAGACACAACTAAGGGAATGTAATATACGAAACAATGAAAACACACAAAAAAAGTCATAATAATGAAAAACCATATTAAGTGTGGAGAGAAAAGCGTGATAAAGCATTTGATATTCAACTTCTGGAAACGAGTAATATGAAAAATAAATAGAAAACTTTTAAAAACAACATTGTGTAACAATGAACGTTAAATTCAACAAAGTTTATTTTATTTTTTTATTTTACATGAAATTCAAAATAAAAATTCTATATTATTTAGTGGTTATGTTAAACATGCTAAGCAGCCAAAATCTCTGCATGCCCTTCAAATCATAACATTATCTTTAAAATCGTTTCAAAGGTGAAAAAAAAAAAAGTTTTTGTAGTTTGAGAATAATGAAGACTGATCAGAATGCTATTAACAAGTATTGAAGTCGATTGGCTGGTATTTTTTCAGCGCAAACAATATGTATGTTTTGGATGCACTTACACAACTGAACGTAACGTGAAAAAGCTTGCGTAACTAAATGCTTGGAATTCCTTAAAATATTTGTTTTAGTCTCTGTCCGTTTTTCACGATTCATCAGAAGGTTAAAAACGCAATAAAACTTAGAAAAATTAAAAAAAAAATATATATAGTTTTCACAGAACTTCTTTAATGAGTTATCTTGGGGCGTAATGGTTTTCCAAAAACTATAATCTGTATTCCATATTTCTGTTATCAATGTACTTGAAAGTAACCTGAACTATTGTTTCATAAGCTGGGATATCACAAATTTCTAGAATGGTGTTTAATAAAATTAAATTCAGATTACTGTTCAAATAACTGTTCAAAACTGTCAAATACTGTTCAAATAAGTCCCCCTACATCCTAGGAAGTTGATCGCTCTCAAGTTCACTAAGAAACACTTCCGCTTTTACTCTGTAAATTTTTTTGAAGGTATCTTAAGTCGCTTATTAGGTACTCTATTTTGTATAAAATAATTCATTACCAAGCCATTACATAGCGCCTGAATTTTAAATTTTGAACTTCTACTACTTGAAAATCTTCTTTATTTGTGGTAAGTTTCAAAAAGAATTACCTTTATGTTCTGTAATCTGATCAAATTACAAACGATAAATCACAAAAAAAATTTGATCTAACTATACCTTAATAAAACAGTCAGAAGCACAAATCTCCTTAAATCATTCGGCAACGAAACTATCAATTTCCGAGGAGACAATATTATTTTCATTTACGTTAAAAGCACTTGAGGGTGAAGAATTTGCGAAAATTTAGAAAATATTTTTTCTTGCCTTGCATGAGTTTAATATTAATTACAACATTTTTAAAAAACCTGTTCAGATGCACAGAGATCGGTATCAAAATTTAACTAAAATATTTTATAATTCATCGCTGGAGTTTTTAAATAAATACTTTATACTCTTCAGTACTAGATCTTAGTATCGATAACTATATCAATTTATTTTTAAAGTACAACACTGATAGTGGCGAATATACTCAAGGCTCGCTATTCACTTTTTAATGTTTTTTCCCTTAAAATCCTGTTTTGCCATGTACAAATTTCTGTTGTTTTAAAATAAAATGAAATTATTTTCGTTATTTTATTTCAATGCAGCTTTTAGTTTTTAATTGATAATTCGGCAGGGGTTACTTTTTATCTTGAGGCAACCCCACTAAAATTCCTATTTTAGTGACTACCTACGAATTTTTTAATTTGGATGACTTCGATTTCATTCGTTATTATGAAAGTTGTTTGTGCAAATTTTTTCTTCTCATTCTTTCATGCTCATGTCAAAATTGTCAAATTTTATTGGAAAAAAATCTTTTTGTAAAGAAATCCAAAAGTGTTGGCAAACTTTTCTTCTTACTTAAGCTTTAGCCTGTTTTTAACTACTATTTACAAATATTTTGACATAAAACTTTGAAATATTTCTTATAGAAGAAATTTTTAAATGTGCACAAGAAAGAGAGAAAAGCTAAGAAGGGTTATTATTGACGTCGATATATAAAATAGCAAAATAAATAGAAATCTACAATTTATTTATTCAACGGGTACTTACACCAAATTTACACTTGTATGCACCAGTAGGTATTTTTACAAAACTAAAAGATTTTATTTTTTGTTTGTTTTATTAACAATACAAAAACTAAATATTTTACTTCTTTTATGAATGTGATAATTGTGTTAAATAATGCTGCTGACTTCTGCATCAAGCAGCCCGCTACAAATAGTGAGTTTGCATAATATAAAAAAATATAAAAATAAGCAGAAATTCGTTTTTAAAGATTATTATTTGTTTCACCAATTAAAATCTACACCATTTTATGTAAATCTGATCTTCAAACAGCTCAGGCTGTAGATTTTGTACGTTTTGCAGAGTGTTAAATATTATTGTACTTTTAAAACTAAAAAAGATTTAAAAATATTGTAGTCATTAACAGATAAACAGTTCCTATTCAACATTGTATTTACAAACGATTTTTCGCGCAACTTATTACCTTTTGTATCCATTTTGCTTAAATTTTAGAACTAGATTTTCTTTCCTGAAAATAAGTTTGAACAAATATATAAGAAAATCAAAAATAAATAAAATATCACGTCTTTTGAGGCGATTCGTGAAAGTCGATAAAGTTTTAAATTTTACAAACAAATGGAAGTGTGCTTCTCATTAAGCCCGCATATCATTTACTAGAGCACGTGCTTAAAAGAGAGAAGAATATGCGGACACTTAAGTTTAGTATAACCGAGCTCAGAGTTACTTACATCATTTCGCTGCTACTAGCCTTAGAAAATCAGCAAGATCGAGCCATGTTTTCCGCGGCGGCTTTTAAAACACTACTTGTTTAAGTTGAATTGTTTATTTATATCTTTAGAGTGGTTGTAAGTCAATTTTATAGAATGCATGCTCTTTTCATTCTGTTGATTTTATTAGGATTAAATTATACTCCCTTTGTAAATTTTGGGAGTATTCTCATAATAACGAGTAAAACCGCCAACGGTACAATTTAAGCATTGTTTTTTCGCCGTCTTTAATTTATAAAAAGAACAAGATTTACATTCGTTTAAGAATTTTCGAAGCGAACACACTATAATTTGAAAGGCAATATTTAATAAAATTGAGAATCCTTTCTCCAATTTTATATACATAAATTTTGTTCTATTTTCTTTATTTTAAACTTTTGCACACAAACACTACTCGTGCTATTTATTTCATTTCATTCGGAACAATGAAGTAACTTTAATCAAAAATACAAATATACAGTTTGATAGATATTTAAAAAATATGAAAAAACGTCAATTAAAAAAATTTGCGCACGCCCATATTTTCCGAGTTTTAAGCATTTTTTCACAGAAAAGTACGATTGTGCGTCATATTTGTAAGATATCAATATGGGTATCACTTAAAAGCTTTTGAAAAGATATTTCAGGTAATACTAAAACTAAAAAAAAAAATTGCTTAACCCATTAAGAGCCGATTTTTATTTATTTATTTTTATGTATTTTTTTTTTTTTTTTTTTTTTGTTAATATTTAGTTCTGTGTTGGCTTATTGTTTGTTTTTATTGATTGGAGTTATTTCACTAAATTAGATTTAAATACACGGTGAATAGTATATAAAATTTGTCATAGCCGAATTTGAATTTAATTTATTTTTTTTTCTATTTTATCAATATTTTTGTAACACTTCAGCAGTTCTATATTTTTCGCTAATCGATAATGTTGTAAACTTTTCGTCGCAAAGACTAGTATACGTCCTGTGTATAAATTAATTGACACTTGCTTAAAGAGAAAAAATAAATAGAAACAAAAGCAGGAAGCTATACGAATGAAAAAAAAGGGTTGATATTGAAAATGAAAAAAGGTTTTTATTCCCAATTCAATTTCAAATTTTTTTTATAAAAATCACACATTTTTTTCCATTCACCGTAATATTTAGCGTCTTGTTAAATTAAAAAGGTATAAAAAACTGCTGTTAAAATGAAAGAAACAAAAATTACAAAAATAAATAAAATGAAGATTGATTGCTCAATAATAAAGTATTTGGTTGAATTTTTTTGATATATTTATTTTATTTAAAGAAATCTGTGCCAAAAAGAATTTTAGGAACTAACATTGCAAATGCTAGGGAAAATAGTTTAACAACCTAGATTTCTAGTATTTTTAATAATTAGGAAATATTTTAATTCCTTTCTCAATTTGCTGAATATTTATTTAAAGAAATACGTACCCTAACTTTACACGATATAGCTTTATTACAAATTTATAGCAAAGTGAAGGTATTTATTTATACAATAAAGAATAACAAGTGTATATATGTATATTTGTATGTTTGCTTGTGTATAAAATTATTTCATCTCAACTTCGCCTATATTCGTGCTTAAGTGTCAAAATAAATAACCGTTCATTGTAACTACACTTGAAGTGTAAATGGCCTGGTATTTGTGGCTGAGCGCAACATTCTATACGATGCTTGATATGAAAATAAACTTAAAAAAAGGTACAAATAAACCCAAGCCAGGACAATGAGCAAGCAATGAGAAAAATTCTTGTTTTACTTCAATTTCTTTCTTTCGTTCTTTGGTATCAAATTTAATTTTATTTATGGGCAGCAGTATTGAATCGCGAGAATAAGCTTGGTTGCTGCTCCATTTTTATTAATCCAATATAATATTATTCAGTCAAGCGATAAAGAGCAAAATTGAGAGTCGAAAAAGCCGTTAAACTACAATTGTGAAAAGGACAAATTGCACAGTGTGCTAAGCCTTAAATAAATAAGCAAGCACTTGGGAATGACATAGTTCTGCTAAAAAACAATACTTAAATAATTATTTAAATAATAAGGGAAATTCTAAACGACTAAGTATTTGAATTGTTATTGGAGAAATTTAGAGCAGTAAAATTTTTATTTAATGTGAAGGTGACAAAAAATACATTGGAAAGTTACAATATAAACTGATGCCTAATTTATTTCTTCGTTGTATTGTTATTTTTTAATTATTTGTGATTAATAATAAGAAATTTTGAAATGAAGGTTGAGAGATTTTTATGACTTTTGCGAAGTCGCCCATTATATATCCGATTAACGAGAAAGTTATCATAATATTTGTTGTCTAATTACACAAAAAGCTGCAGAAATGAGTGGAAAATAAAAAAAAAAATTATGAAAACAGATCTTAAGCTTTAATATGAATAAATTCATTTAAAACTCATGAAAATATATTTTTGGAAAACTTTACCGCGTTCTAAAATATTAGTCCAAGTTGTGTTTTATCTTCCAATAAAATTTAATGATTTTTATTTTTGTTATAAAAATTCTACAGTCGTAGAACATCGTAGCAGTATCCAAAAAATAATAAAAAAAAAAAAATAATCCCAACATACTTTCATTAATTTGAAACATTTTTGTATTCTGTTTTATTTTGATAATTTAAAAAAAAATGGACAAACCACTGTTTCAGTAGTTTTGTTGAATTTTCACTATAAAACTTTAAATTCCGATTCAATTTTTCGACGAGCCATCTTTTAAAGCTCTTGTAATTAATACAACTTTATTGTAATCATTAAAAATTTAAAAAAGGTTTTATGTTACAAAATTATTGTCGATTTAAATACATAACATTTAATTTACAAAAGTTTGTGCAGTTCTGTACTTAAATTAAAATCGAAGAAGAAAGAAAAAATTATTTAAAATTGTAATTTGTGACCAACAAAATTCAATTTAATTTATAACACACATGTACCGTTGCTGTTCACGAGAAGTCCTTTGTGACTTAACGTTGTTAAAAATTAGAAGCAGAAATATAATAACAGACGTAAATAAATAAAAGCAGAAAGCGTTTTCTTTTCTGTCAAAAATTCTCATGGCTGCACACTTTGTATCCAGGATACCGAAATAACGTGGCGGCAACGCTTTGCAAATGGAAAGTCCGATTTTGATAATGCGTTTTTTAATAAAAATAAAACAAAATAATTCAAACATTTTTTTATTTTTTTTTTAAATTTTTTATAAAACTTTAAATTACACAACACAAACACCAGAATTGTTATTCTTGTTAAAATTATCAGGGAAGTAATTTTCATTTCTTTAATAACCCTTCTTTTATCATTTTGACGTTGCTTTGGCGCTTTTAATTAGTTATTGCATATCAGCGCAAAAATTGTTCGGAAGAAAACGTTCCGATTTATTCTCTTATGATTCGGCTGTAGGAAAATAAGTAAATAAATATTTATTTGATTTTTAAAAATGATCTTTTTGTAACGCGTAGCCTTTCATAAAACATAAATAAATAATTCAGAGAGCATTAATTAAGAAAGAAACAAAATTTTGTAAGTAAACTCCTATAAAATGTGTGTTTCATAAAAGCAAATAACATGAATAGTTTAAAAATTCAGAGATCTTCACAGATCGTTGATTAGCAACATTTTGTTTCTACACTATCACCCGTCAAACTATATTATAAGGAGCAAAACAAAACTGGTAAAAGGAAAAAATCGTAGCTTTTAGAAGTTTATAGAAATAAAGTTATATTATAGGATGTCAAATTCCTTTTCATATTATTTGACATTAATAACATTTTTTTTTTCACTCTCAGCATTGTAGTTTGAAACGGCCTTTAATGTAAAATAAACGGTAATTAATTAATGACGAAAATATCGGAGACACATAGCTCCACTCACTTTATATTTTTTATGAAATAAAAAAATCAGTAAAATTTTGTTTGACAGAGAAAAGCTAAAATATTTTGCAAAAAGGTCACTTAAAAAAAATTTTATAAAATAAAATAATTTTAAAGTCACTTGCAGATTGAACCTTCAATAAATAGATTTTAATTATTAATATAATATTTGCAGTTCACAAAGAATATTAACAAAAGCAAAGTCCCAATTTTTTGTTTTTTATTTTAACACGCATAAATATTTTAGTTTTACTATCATGACATTAATGTGGGAAAATTATTAGTAAATAATATTTCTGCTTAACTCTTAGTAAATTAAAACGTTTTTTAAATACGACGTCATTAAATGTTGTTACATGTTTTCTGTGACATCTGTGACATTTTTATTTATGGCACAAGTTTTTTATTTTATTTAAAGACACAATTACAACCAATACTCTGTCTTTTTTAATATAAACGACATTTTGATAGTTAAACACAATTTAATACATTTAATTCTTTGTTTTTTAGAAGAGATTAAGGTATTACAAGAAATACAAGTAACGCAAAATACATATGGATTAAATAAATTAACACAGTCAACAGACTACGAGTAAAAAGTTGGAAAAAATAAATACTGTTGGTAGAATAAAAGAAAATGATTTTTTTATTTAATTATTTTTTTTTCTTTGGTAAAACAAACTTTGTATTGTATCCAATGTCTTTCAACTAAAAGAATTAAGGTACAATTTTTTTCTTAAAAATACATCAAAACCCAAAAACGAATAGTGTGATTTTGCAATGAAGAATGCTTTAAATTTTTAAACAATTGTTTTTCCACAGCTAAATTTTTTTTAATCAAAGTCTCTCTCTGATAATAAATTACAAAAATCGAAAGCAAATGAATCAAGAGATATAAATGAATTATTAAGCAACTATCAGTGCCCACCACTTTGTCCGCGTGTCGTTTATAATTTTCTTAAAATTGAAATTGAGAAAAATGTGTTTTTAAATATTTATTGTAGTGATCTGTAAACAATGTTAAAAATTTTAATTTATAAGAATTTAATATATTGTTTAAGTACCACTACACCAATAAAACTGGGTGACTTCATATTTGTATCTCCATTTTCTCTACGAAATAACTTTTTTTACGCAACAAGAAGAATTTTATATTTGAATCAAGGTTCTAAGGGACCTCCACACGAAATTTTATTCAAATTCATTCAGCAGTTTTTACATGAAGCGACAACAAACAGACAGGCAGACAGAACATTATTCCAAAAATAGGTGTTTTGTATTCCATTTTAATTATTATCTACACCAACACCAAAGTTTTCAAAAAATATTTCATGTACAGAAGTGACCCCGCTACTGTCTTATTTTAGGTATAGAGTTAAATGTTTAAAATATATTCTTAAGTTTTTTTTTTTTTTTTTAACAATAAATTTAAGGCAACAGTTACCATGTGTTAATTATATTTAAAGTAAAAAAAAACTGATTCCTTCAAAGAATTTTTTCTAACAACAAACGATTCCGTGATAATTTCATCAAAAGATAAATAGTTCGGAAAATCAGCGGTACGGTCATTTCGCTATAGAATGATCCAGAAAATTGTAAATGAAAAAGTGTAAAATCAAATTGATAGAAATAGATATGTAATACATTAATATTAAAAAGTTATTTAAAAAAAGTTCATTAAATAATTAAATCAATTCACTAAGTGGGAGCTGGAATTATACACAAAAAGGAACATGTATGGGTCATCCCAGTATTTTTAATTTTTATACTTGTTATAGCAAACACAGTAAAGGCCCTGCAAAAATTATGTAACTATCGGGGCAACCTTCATTTTATTTTATTTAACCCTTCTTTATTGCATTTGTCGTTATAGCAGACATAACCAAATTTTAAGCATCTGCTTATTTAGAAAAAAACTAAAGAGCAAAATCAAAACTTCTATCGAAAGGCCCTTTAATTTTTCAATTCATTGTTTACGCTTATTTTTGTAGTTGAAAAATCTGTATATATTTTCACGAATATGATATTTTATAAGATATCAAAAGTGACTCGTTTAAACTTTTATGTAATGGATATAATTAACAAATATTTTACCAGATTAGAACAGCCTTATATTGTAGCTCTTAAAAATGCAATAATTCTGAAAGGGGCTACAGCTGCAGTAAAGCCTCTTACTTGTCCCCTAAAGACAGATATATAGATTTAGATATATATAGATAGAGATTAATTTTGAGTTTATTATTTTTGTTTTTTCTTTTCGTTTGTAGTTTTTAAGTTAAGATTTAAGATACTGAACATTTGCATTGTACTGTTAACCTCGGGAGCAAGGGCATAATAATAAGTCATTAATGTTTAACTTTGGTATTGCCTTTTACATTCCAATTATATTTTTTTAAGTTATTACATTGCACTCTTAAAAGCTACTTTGATAATTTTGTTTTCAATTTTAAGTGTACATATTCTCGGTAAATTCTAAATGTGAAAAAAGCCGTTTATGACATAAGTGTACTTAAACTATCAGATTGTTGCGGTACAAAAACAAAAATACACTTTTGCAATTCACGTCACTTTTAAATCAACCTTTTGTTAATATTTCTTTCTTGTAACTTTGGCATACATACATGAATAACACAACAAGTTCGGGACATCATGGTTATGAAAAAGGGACAGAATTTGTAGGAAAAAAATTTTATACTTTGAGTAAGAAACCCAAAAGCACTAAGCACATTAAACATTTAAATTATATTTTATTTTAAGTCTTCTAAGATTTATTTATTTTTCTTAAGGCAACATATTTCTAAAAGCACACAAAAAAGATCAACGACTGTAATAATTTTTATAATAGAAAATATACATTTTGTCTGTAAGATTTTCATTCAGTGTACGATTTTTTTTAGATTTATTTATTTATTTATTTATTTTTTGATAGACGACACTCTCATTTTGGAATTTCCTTGCCATTTGTATTAAATTGCCCTGTTTTTTTTGTGTTTTATATATAAATAAAGTTGGGGCTATGTTTTCCATTGCACTTTATTAGCTTATTTACCTTTCATTGGTGAGATTATAATCCAAAGTTCTCTTGAAAATAAATTCTTTTAAATCGTTTTTTATTTGCACTCTTAAGCACTTTTTTTATTAATGATTTTACAGAACTTTGATAATATTGCATATCATTTTGAATTTTAAGCAGCTTTAAGATTATTTTCTTATTTAAAGCATTAATCTTTCAAAGTAATTTTATTCCACACCTCTTTTTGTTTTCATACCCTTCCTGAACAATCCGAAGTTTTAAAAGTTTTAATGCCGATTTTATCGTAAAGTAAGACATTTTTGCGTGATTAAATTGCTGTTTAATTTTTAGATAATTTTTTTTATTTCTATGATTATCTTTAATTTAATTTTTTCCTTTTAAATGTTAAAAATATTTGTTTTTTTGTATTTCTACTTTTTTATTTGTGATTTTTATTTAAAAAATTGAACTAAAATTTCAGCAAAACTTAATCAAATTGCTTTCTAAATTGCTGGTATATTTTATTTTCTTTCTTTCACACAGAGGCTTTCAAACAATTATTCAAATCAATTATCGAAATATTAGTTTTGTTTATAATCTTTATATTTTATTCAACATTTTAGAAATATACAACGCTTCATAATTCTGCACACAGCCTAAGATATTTTTCTTTTATTTTATATTTTTGCTTATTCACAACACATATGTTTACTTTTTGAACCAAGAAGTCTTCACATAATTATTTATTGCATACAAAATTTCTTTAATCAAAATGTATAAAATACATAAAAGTACATTTACAGACACTGCGTGTTTTACCAATTTAAGTAGGTTTTTTTTTATACCATAGATTTACATAGAACAAAAAAACGTGCAGAATATAAACAAACAACTTCTAACTTCAATGCGGAATTGTTTTTTTTTTTTTGTTGTTTTATTTATTTTTTTCTCTTTTTATGGGACAGTTGTTAGTGTTTGTCTTTGTCTATTATAACGCAAAATTTATATTCCATAAAATTCTGCATTTACATTCTTGTTCCTTTAATATCCCGAAAGTTTGTACCAACAACAAAAGAAAACACCGAAACATACACTTGCCAACCAAATATTAAAACTTTTTTTAAAATTATATACATAATAAAACTCTGACTTGGAAAAGTTTTAATTTTTTTTCTTTAAAAAATATAAAAATTCGCTGCTTTAACTTTTCCTTACATTGCATTTAATTTCTCTTGTAGTTATTTTTTTGCTACGTTTTAGTCCTCATCTTTTCTAAACCGTACCGTTATGATGAAAGGTTCTCATTGAACTGATTTTATGTGGCGTCTTCTATTTTAGATTTAACTCGTGTTATATTTTTGCCATTAACATTTTAGCATCGTGTTTGATTTTACTGCTTTTATTGCTTTTGCACATTCGTGTTCTTGTTTTTGTACCTTTACTGTTATATTTGTGTTTTCTCTTTTATTTTTAACATTATTGAAAAATGTTACCAAAACCATAATAATGCTAAATATTTTTGTTTATGCTGTTGACAAATTTAATGTTACTAAGAGGGTAATCTTTAGTTTTTAACCTGAGAATAGTATTAAAGGGGGAAACATTAATGTTTCTAATTCAAAAGCAAATAACATAAATGTTATTTAACATGACTTCACCATTCTACAGCTAGCGAATTTAAAAGTCAAAGCAATGATTTTGAATATATGAATAATTAGAAAATTAATTTCTATTAAAAAGTTGCTGTTAAAATAGAGGCCATTTAAGATTGGTTTTGTTAAAGTTAACAATGTTAAAAATGTTTAAGCAGGTTAAAAAAATATATATATAAAACAAAATATTAGGCTTGATATGGCAATGACCGACCATTTAGAACATAACATAATGATAAATCTTTTCAAAAATGTTGGATAGTTGCAAGATTCAAAAGACAAACAAAATAGTGTTAAAAATAAACAAAAGTTTTTATGTAGTTGTGGATTTGAAAAAAACTTAAACATTAAATACATTGGTTTTAGCCCCAAAGATGTTTATAAGTGGTATGCAAAATTTGGATCGGCTAGATACATATATGAATAGCGATTCATGTTGTACGTATACAAATAAATCAAAAATATCAATCATACGCCATAACATACAGTTTAGCAAAGTTTTAAAGCTTTAGAGCATATGTATTCTCAAAGAGACACACAAAAAACAACAAAAATGTCTTAGTTCTCTCTAAAATCTTTAAAACTTAAAACGATATTATCACACTCTAGCGTTTGTTTTTTTTTTTAGAATAAATATCTAATGTTTTTTAACAAAAAGTAACCACTGCTCTCGAAAATTTTCTTTCTGTAGACTCAAATGTAGAATTTTTTTTTTTAAAAATTCAATAAAACAGTTTTGTAAAATAGTGACTTAACGGGTTTAAATTTTTTTCTTAAACAATAAAATCTAAATGAGGATAATTAAATTTGTATTGTATTAATTTCATTAAAGTTCTTAATCACTATAATAACTTTACCGTGCTTTATGCGTCATCTTCGAAAAAAAGGGCCACATAGAGCATCATACAGTGATACGTTGAGCATGCAAAGACTTCTGAATAATTGATCTAGGATCACACAAGAATTGCAATTTTGATTGTTGACATACCCTGATTTGTTAAAATGAGGTTCATGTAAAAAATTTATCTTTCCAGAAAAACCAACAGGTTGTTCCTGAATGAATTTTCATAGCAGAATTTCATATACTTTAGTGCAATTTTTAAACGAAATTAAATTCATTGTAACAATTGCCAATGCATCTACTACGAAATCTTAATAGCTTGTGCTGCCACAATTGAAAAGTAAAGTTCTTATGAAAAAAATTTTATAACAAAAATATCTCATTTTACTCTGAAACGTTTTATCAATTAAAAAAAAAGTTATAGTGATTTAAAAATACAAAACAATGTTCATTTAAGTTAATGCATTTTTCGACATGGGCCACATATTATTTTTAATTTGAAAAACTTTTATATTTTTCTTAGATTTGGAATATCTGAGTAAGTCTGTGGTTTCTTTAGAAAATTCCATTAAAATAGAGGCCTTTAAAAAAGAAACATAATAAAGTCAAAGCAGTTTTAAAACGAAAATTTTCAATCACTTAAATGTTTCATTTATAATAAAAAAACAATTAAATGACGTAAACTACTCACATCTTAAAATTTTGTTGATAACGCTGCAGTATTTTAAAAGACTTCAAAAATACCTGTTAAGGAAGTTATAAAAATCCAATGAGAAAAAAATTTTAAATCCTTAAGACTTGTGAGCTGTGAAATTTTTTAATTCAAATTTATACCAAACTAAAACTGAAATTTTCTCAGACTTAATTCTAATTTCAACTTTACGAAAATGTTGCATATAAGAAAAAAAGGCCTTACCTTCTTGTGCTCATACCTAAAGTAATTTTACATAATTTTAAGGTTTTAAGCTTATTTCCTGTTTATAATTTTCTAAGCCTTGGGAAAGTCATATTGACAGTCATGTTTAGAACTCAAACATTATTTTTACTGATAAAATTTTAAAGTATAATACTTTGTTGTATAACAAAGTTATAAAACTTTTAATATATAAAGAATTGTTAAAGAACACGGTGTTTGTTATAAACAGCCACAAAGCTTGAAGGAGAGCTTTAATGTTGAAAAATAATTCTGTTTTCCATCATAAAACTGTTCCTTACCTTCTCAACATGTGATGTTGTTTTATTTCTTCTCAGTCATTGCAATCTCGGGAACAGATACTGTAAAGCGACTGCAGGTATTAACATACAAATAGTTAAACATTTGTTTAACATTTTATTTTACTGAAACCTGTTCGCATTTCACTGTTATGTGCAAAAACAAACAGAAAATCTAAAATCTAAAAAAAAAATTATTGTAAAAGCAATGAACCCTTCAATCTTTTAATTATCCAGTCTGTAAATTATATAGTAAAGTGTTTTAAACTCTTCGAGTTATTTAGTAACGAGTATAACAATTCATTTGAATTTAGAAGAATTATCTTGGTTAAAAAACATCCGATACAAGATGATTTTATTTTTCTTATATTTTTTAGCTTTCTAATAATTGCGGTCACAAGCAAAAGATTTTATTTTTGTAATATTAGAATTTTTGCATTTTAATATCCATATATTTATATAACAACAATTTAAATAAATCTTGTTATTATCATCACAAGCATATAACTTCTACTTAGCCGTTTACACTGCTCATTTTTGGCTTGTATGATTAGTTAAATGTCACTTAAGTTTCACAGGTCAATAAGTCTGCTCTTTAACTAACATTGATAATATGTAAATAAATATGTTAAAAAAATTGAAAATTTCTTTTGAAATTTTTCTGATATGTGAATAATCGCAAACTTGTAACAAAACCAATAAATACTAAATTTATTATAATTTTTGCGGTTGTTAAAAAGATTAATTTTTAGCTGAAAGCAAGAAGAAATATATGACACGGTTAACGAAGAGAATAACGAAAAATCTTGGACTTCGTCTTATTCACTTTCTAGCAATTAATTGTGTGTTATACCTCTTATTCTAATTCATGAATTTCCTGGGTCATTAGATCATGTTTACAATGTACAGAACCAAAGGCTGACAAATGCAAAAATTTATTTAAGTAATTTTGTTTTTTAATAAACATAAACTTAAGCGAGGTTTGGAAAATATAACTAATATCCAAAATTAAAAATCTAATTATTTAGAATCATAGAGCATTTATATTTTTTTTTATATATTTTAGTCATATTCGATAAGGATGATTAACAAAGTTGGATGTTGTTCTTAGAGAAGGGCATCTTATTTACATCCAAAAAAGCTAGTATACATTTTGTAGGTTTCGTAAGCTAGTTTTTGTTCATATACTTTTTAGATTTACATTTTTCCTTGCATAACGACAAAATTTTTAAATGAAACTTAAGATTTTTTCAGTGTTTTGAAAGCGGATAAGAAGTAGTTCAATGCTGTTAAAAACTAACGACACAGCTTTAATGACATGCCTATGTAAAATTAGCCCGAACTTGCACCACTTCTTAAGAAGTTGATGCCGTATTTTCATTATATTTTTTTCCTCAATTTTTACTGGGTTAACAAATAGGACCTCAACCCGAACCTTGTGATAACAATTCAATTATTATTATTTATAGTCTTTTTTATGTTATTAAAAATAAAAAGTGCTACTGCTTATTTAAATTATCACTGGATTCAATCAAAATTAAAAATACAGTGGACTCCCGGTAATTCTTACTCGCAAGGGACCGGCCATTTCTTACGAGTTAGGAGTTTCGGGGTTAAAATAAGATAAATACAAATTAGCGGCGTTTTTTAATGTATTAAATAAAACGATAAAAAAAACAATTGTTAAAAACGAAATATAAATAAAATAAATGATAATATAAAATAATACAAATACAAAATAATTGATGAAGTTTTTCTTTTCATTCTGAATATATATTTTCATTAACGGTCGAATTTAATCGCAATTTTTTTTAATGTTATATTATTCCCTTTTTAAAAGCGATCGAGCCAGCCACTGCTTGATTTAAAATCATTTAGATTTAACTTTTTTACAAAACATACTGCTTGTAATGGAACAAAATTCGGAATGTTAGACTGCCGGCACTGTGTAAACCATAAAACTAAAGACTTTTCAAGCTCTAGATAACCAGGTAGTTTATCTTTATTATTTATGTAACAAACTGATGCTAGAAAATAAGTACAAGCGAATTTTTATTACGAATTATAAGTGATAGTTAGAGGTAAAGAAAATTTTATTTAAAAAAAAAAAACTAGTATTAGTGAGAGGACCAAAATGTATGGAAATTTTATGAATTAACGAGATGTTTTCAAGGGACCGACAGTTTATTACGAATTATCGGGAATTACGTTTTATCGGAGAACGAATGATAGGGATTTTTCTGTATAAAAATCGCAAAATATTGAAAAGGCCAAAGTAAACATCCTTTTATCTTTTACGATTATTTGCTGGGTTATGATCTGTAAAAACAAACTTAACAAAACATTTTATTAAGATTTTATTATTCCTCCTATTGCTTTGACCCTCAAAATTAAGTTGCTTTAAGTGAGCAATAGACCTTTTTAGCAACAATTATTTTAATTAAAAATCCAGAAGTAATCTAATGCCTTTATAATTGTAAATTATTTTTCCTCGTTTATCGTTAAAATTATTGTAAGTTTTTGTTTTGTACTCACTAGACTAGCGACTTACAATTTTTAAATGGTGTTAAATTTTGTGAGCTGGGGTTGAATTCTATGCCTCCACTTAATAAATTTGTTGTAATGGTTGTGCAATCGTTTTGAGGTGTTCCAACATTACTTTAATTTGTATATGTTTCTGAAGCGATCTGGGAAGTAAGTCTGCCATGGAAGCGGCATAGCACTTGTACTTATTAGGTCCAATGCCGCGTATATGGCGGCAAAAATCTTTTTATTATTTTTATCACTGTTATTGTCGTTACATTTATAATTATTATATTCTGCGAATATACTTTCACATGGGTGGCGTTGATAGGGGTGATCACTATGTTGGAAATTATAGTTTCAAAAAAAAAAGGAAAATTCAGTTTAACAATACGCATTTTTAAAGCAACTAGTTAATCAGTTAGTAGATGACTTCAGTATGTTGAAAACACCTCGAATACGCGCTAATGCTAAACAAGGTCTTTAGCGACTCAATGGAAAGCTCAGCATATTCTCAGTGGGACTAAAAACGATTGCATTGCCTGCTTAAATCGAAAGGTAACAGGCGGAAGACGAGAAACAAGATTTTATTTTGATACTTGCACCCATACACTGGGAATATATGTTGGAGATTGCTTTGCCATATCCTAAAACAATATATAATTTAAATCGTTTTTGGATATGTATTAACATATTACCGACCTACTGAATTATAAAAATTTTTTCTCTTTAATTGTTTTAAACATGTTAAGCCTGCATTTCCTCTTGCTTGAGAAAATAGCTTGGACCTGGCGGAAAGTAAACTTAAAATACCTTTGGACCGTTAAGGGTTAAAAATTACAATTTATTGTTTTACTTATGCTCAAAGTAATGAGTGTTAAGGTACTTTATTCCGTATTTTATTTCCATATTTAATATTTTAATTTAAATTTTTAACACAAAACCTTATTATCACTTGATTATGTTTTTATCACTAGTTAAATTTATTTTTATTTGCATCTCATTTTCTTTCTAACGCTTTGTTTTGTAATCAAAACTTATAACGGCAAATAATCCTAGCTTTTCTTTTAAATAAAAATTCAATTTTCTTTTGAAAATCAACTTTAGGAAAACTACCATTAATGATAACCTGTGAAAGAAAATAAACAAATTTCATCAACATATATTTCATTTGGCTTAAAAGATAACAAAAATCATTTACTTTTTATACAAAACTTTATTAATTTTGACAACAAGTTATGTCCTACAATAAAGTTTTTTTGAGGATTAAAAAAAAAAAAAAACAAATAATACCAATGCAAAATTTTTAAGACTGTCATTTACTTTTCAACATTAAGAATTTAAAATCAAACTAACTGAGCAAATAAAATGAAAATCAGGGTGAGTGTGAAAAGCATGCAAGTACATTTTTAATAATGTTCTATTCAAAAAAGTTGTATGAGTGTCACCTTTATGACTCGGTTATTGACGACTGACTAGCAGATTTTGGGCTGTTGTTGGTTCGCTTTACACAGGTTCATTCGTTATCCTCTATTTATATATGAAATCATCTGTTGAGAAAGCTCGGTGGATTTTTGTAATTTGCATAAATTAGTTAAGAAAGTAAGCATGACTTTTGTAGAAAAATTTTACATACTGGTATTAAGATGACAGTAAACGACACCTTGGCAAATCAGATGATCGGTTTTCATATATCACTGTTGGCTTCTTATTAGTAAAATTATCAATGTTTTATTTTTAATTTGTATTATTATTATTCTTGGCTGTTAAATATTTTTGACATATTTACATTACAAAAATATAGAATAGATTTCCCGTATTTATCTCCTTTAATATGATAACTTAAAGAAAAAAAAAATAAAGTAAATGTTAAAAGACAAAACTCAGAACACAAATAGCACTCATTTTATATAAAACTAAATTATTTGATATGTGACAGTAAGTAACTGATGTGATAATATCTTTCTTTCTCATAAACAACTTTCGCTCATTTGAAATGTTTTTTGTAAAATAATTAAAAGAAGAAAAAGAAAACTGTCAGAGAAAAAAATAACAGCTGTTCTTTAAAAAAAATTCTCTTGAAGACTAGAAAAAAAATTAAATTTAAAAAAGAAAACATAGTATAATGCTGATACTCCAAACACAGAAGCTATTAAGCCCTGTTTACACTACAACACATCTCTAAAAATTTGCATTGGATTTTTATAAGACAACAAAATAAAAAAATATTTTTTTTTAAGCTATCACACTTCATGAAGAATGACAGTAATGAGCAGCGAAAAAGCCCTGATAAAATAACAAATCTGACTGTTTAGAAAAATTTCCGAAAAAAGAATTTTGATTGCGGGTTGAAAACATCCTTTCTTTATTATTTGCACTTACACTTTTTCATAATAATTAGGTATATGGCAGATCTTAATGTTGTAGTCTGAAACAGGCTCTTAAATTATGTGACGAAAAACAAGCAACAAGAATCGCTGAAAAAAATGGTGTTGAATAAGTTTGATATAAGTTCAAATCCCAACAGACCCTTAAGTATAAAGAAAAATATTTGTTGTAACAAATAGCCAATGCGAATGAGTTGTTTAAAAATGCATAAATAAAAATTATCAGTTATATTAATATTGTGGCCATTGTTGAGTTTGGTCATTTTCAGTTTGATTTTCACCAGAGCCATACTGTGTGCTTGATTTGTATGGCTGTTTTTTTAAAATGACTTCGATTAATTCGTATATCGCTGGTATCGTGGAATATATTGCACAAGCTAAGTAACGAAAAAAACGTAGCAATAGTGTGTTATTGTATTTTGTACGAACAGAAGCAGCTAAGAACCTGCAATGTTTAAGGTGCTTTCAATTCTTTAGCAAAAATTACGGCTTTGCATTAAACCCGCAAAAATAATGACATGATTATATGACCAAGCTTTGCTATCCCACAACAATGTTCATATGAAATATGCCTTGAGTTTGACTAGCTGAGATATAAAAATAACAATAATAAAGTTAGTAAACTTGAAAATAATAAATTAAAAATTTCGAAGTTTTAGACATATTTTCTGTACCTGTATAAAACTTCTTACATTAAGGCTGCAAAAATCTTTTGAGAAAAAAGCATTACTTTTCCACTAATTTCTCATGGGAAAATGTTGGTTTTATGCTTAGCAACGTGAATCATCGATTATATTTTGTAAAAGATTTTATAATTAAAAAAAAAAAAAAAACAGCAACTTATGTTCTTTCCTGTTAAATTTCATTAATACAGTAAGAAAGTGATTATCCAAGCTTAATTTTAAATAATAATTGTAGTTTTATACTAAATCTTTTTGTTTCATAGTAAAGGGGTTGAAAATCACTGGAATATATAATTTTTCGTTTCTCTATACAAGAAAATATTTAACACCACAGTAGTCGCACACATTGAGACAAAATATTTGCACAAGAATAAAACCAAGAAATAAATAAGAAAATAAATTAAAATCAGCTACGTATCAACATAATATTTATTACAATGGCAATTAAAACAAATGCGTTAAAGAAACGGTTGATGTTGTTTGTTTTAGATTGGATGGCAGATTGTGTGTTTAGATGACTAATAAAATATTTAAATCATTTTAAAAATGATGTCGTATTGCAACTCAAGCTATGGAGGCAAGCATTGACAAATAGTTATAAGTACGAAAAACATTGGTGGGAGGACAATAAGAAGTTACTTTTTATATACAGAGCAATATTAATAAGATACGAAATTGTAGGATATAATACTTTTTATTACTAGAAAATATATTTGTTTTATGTTGGATTTTGTAGAAGGGGAGTTAAGCATGAAATAGTTTTACACACCGTATGACGAAAACATTAAGAATACAATGATGATTATAAATTCCCAGAAACAAAAGCACATTTACTAAACTTCCCAAGTAAATAAAAAGCTAGGTATTTGTGAGCCAAAAATGTACTTAATTTTTAAGCAAAACACTGGAGGCGTCTATTAAATATAATTTGCTGAAGGTACGAGGAAATTGAGCAAACATAGACTGTTATGGTTTGCATGGCCACCTGTTGCCACGATTTGTATAATAATAATGTATTAATTAAGTTCACTGTCATTTGAAGCATTGGTGTTTTTTAATTTTTTGCTATCTAGACTCTTGAAAAATTGATGTCTTTGGTAATTCATCATTTCAGGCTTAATGATTCATCTGATATCGTATGTAAAGGAAGAATCTCGTTCAATAACCGAAAAAGTTTGAACCTATCTTTCATATGTTGTAATGTTTTGCAAGGAAATATAACTAAAGTCAGGATTATTTCTGGGCAGACTGTAGGAAAGGTATTTCTTAAGACATGATATTATTTTTCTTACGCCACTTCTTTTTTTTAATTTTCGTCTGAGTGGATATTTTATAAGCTCATAATGTATGTAAAAATCCTTAGCCAAATGATGGCGGGTACATCGTACCGTCTTTACCTTAAGCACTATAAGCTCAAAACGTAAAACTTATTATACCTCTTCTGTGGTCAAATTAAGCTTTAATGCACACGAGTTAGCCGATAAGACTTTCAACTTATTTTTCGCGCAGATAATTGCTCAGCATGTTATATCTGCTGTGATGCAAAAATAGAAACTGCCTTATAATATATTATAGAATCTGCTCGTGATGTTCACAAAAGCCAAGCCAATAATGTCATTTGTAATGTAAATTTGTCTATTTTGAGTTCCGTATTTAAAGATACAGAGCGTTACTCTCTAGCTTTGTTACAGCCTACTATCTTTGGAACAGAATATTTCTCTCTTAATTTTGATCTTTTTTACTTTATTTCTTGGATAAAAATTTGTTGTTTATTTATTTCTCACATAACAATCGCCATAACAGCAAATAGTAACAATTAATGGCAGTTTGATGTTCCAAAAAATATTATGGTTTTAAAACGTGACAGGTGAAATTAAAACATTTTGGGTAAAACCATCTTCGTCGTAGCAAACGTAAACCTTAAATTTAAGAGTCTGCTTTAAGAAATAAGTAAAAAAAATTTAAATAAATGTAAAATGTAAGGGGTATTGCTACAGTAACGCGATTCTTATTCATATGACTTTTATATTTCAACCGTAGTAGGTAGACATTTACAAACAAAAGAGTATGTTGAAATATGTCCGCTAAAATAAGAAATTTTGTAAATAAAACTAAAAAACAAAGCTGTCATTCTGACGCATATGACCTAGCCATATGCCCTTTTACAATGCCTAGGATGGACTTTGCCTCTTCTTTTTAGCGTTCCCGGTTCACACGAACTGTATTATTATTTGCCCCAATATGTTCCCGTCTGTTTCAGGCAGACTTCTTAAATTTTTGTCAACAACTAAGAAAAAGAATAAGGCTAAGAAATTAAACCTGGCCCATATATTCTCTTGAACCCTTCGTGTGTTAGTCAAGCTTGCAGTTGACGTTATTAAGCTTTCTTGAAATATATTTTTTGTAGTTTTAGGGCCAGTGTTCTCTGAAAGACGTGATGAATTTACTAGAGTAAACAAAATAATATATCCATTTGTATTGTAAATTTTCCCTGAAAATCCTGACATCCGAAAAATATGAATTTGTAAATATCCTGAAAATAAATAATTGTAGCAATGTACGTTATGGTGAATGTGTCATTTACTACAGTTGTACAGTGATTTGCTTACATGATTTACGAGTTTTCGTACATAAATCAATTTCACTTTAGCTGTTTTTTTTCTCATTATACAATCATTTGTGACATTATTGTGTAGCTACTACTTTTGCTTCAGTAGTTCTACGTTTTTTATCCACTTTTATATTTTTTTATAATTCACTATGACGTTTTTCTGTGTTTTCCTTTTTAGTTTCTGTTTCTGTTTTTTTGCGATACATTTATAGATGACAAGACTTTGCAAATTTGTGTTGGGAATTTATTTAAAGTAGTCGAAAAGTAATGGATAAAATTTAATTTTTAAACGCAATATATACTTCGCCATACAAACCGCGTCCTTCTGTACAACCAAAGGCACTTGAATACTTCTTTTGAAAGTTGAAAAATATGTTTGTTTTGACGAAAATGTAATTTTTTTCTGTTCTCAGCACTCTTACGAAACATTGTTAAAAAAAAAAATTCAAACAAAATTGAATTTAAGCTAAATAAATAAATAAATTTGTTATTATAAGATAAGTCGAGATCGATGAGATTCTTGAGTTTAAATTACCCTTATGATAACGGCTTTCGGAGAAGTAAAAAACTTTATGGTGTATAATACCCAAAAAATAAATAAATTTGTCATTATAAAATTGTAGTTTTCCTACGTAGGAATGGTATAAAGCTAAAATATTTTTTTAGAATTTTTACAATTTTTTACATAAATAAATTAAAGTAAATTAAAAAAAAAACATTTAATTCACACTTTTTTTAATTGAAAATATTTAAAAATATTTTTTAACCTTCATACCAAATGGGAATTAAAGAAGTTGTGGCAATATATAAAAATACTGCCAACATTCTTTCTGTAGAAATCTCGTCATTTATTTATTTTAAAAAATTCATTAGTTTATGTAAAAAGTAATTACAATTAATAAAAAAGGCCACAAAAATATTTGTTTTTGAAAGCAAAAACATGAAATAAAAGATAAATTTGTTAAAACTTTAACTTGTACTGAAAACTTGAAAACTTACAACTAGTAAACACCTACATTTTTTAAGCTATAAATAATATAATAATTTGTTCAAGCTACAATATTATTTTATCTTAATTGCATTGTTTGTATCAAAAAAGCAAAAAGTAAAATTAACCATAACTTCAATCCTACTGCTGTTCTTAAACAATAAAAAAAATTTAAAACCAAATACTACTATCACTCACTTTTATATTAAGTTCTTGCGTATCTTTTACTTTACTTTGTGTTAATAATTTTGAGCACAATTTGAAGAGAACAAAAAAAAAAATAAAAAAAAAAACTTTACAGGTGATAATATCATTTTACCAAAAAGGAGATACAGAAAATTGAAGAGAAAATAAACTGTAAAACACGTAATTGAATCATTTAAGTCGAACACAATAAAGAATAAATAGAAACCGTTGCTTTTTTTAATGTGAGCAAGAATTTATTCTTTTCTTTTTTGGTTTGAAGCAAAAATGTTAACGTAAAGCGTAAAGAGCTGTAAAATTACGGTAAAAACTACATAATTATAATTAAGTATATTTTGTCGATTTTCTTACTTAAAGGAACGAGAAAGTGAATTGTTGCTGTTGTTTTCGTATTATAAAAAATGTGTTTATTAATTACAATTTAAATAACTTCAATGATTTGAAATTAAAAATTAATATTTAATTAATGAATATATTTTATAACACCAGTAAATCCTTTTTTCTCATTTTTTCATTTTGAATATATTTTTGAACATGTGTTTAGCCTTTATACCAAATTAGAGTTAAATAAGTTACTAACAATATACTAAAAATACAGCTCACACTCTTTTGAAAAAGTCTCGTCATCTTTTTCATTTTTAAAATTTAATAGCTTACATAAAGAGTAATTGCAATTGAGAAATAAGGCCACTAAAATATTTGTTTCTGAAAGCAAAAATATAAAACAAAAGTTGAATTTAAAACTTGAAAAATCGTGTTGATTATCCCGACCGAATTATTAAAATCACCCTCAATAGTCAATATCAATATTAAAAATTCGGTCGGGATAATCAGCACGATTTTTTAAAGTTTAAGTTAAATGAATTAATATTCCCGTGATCTAAAAAATTTTTAAATTTAAACTTGTTTAAATTTTATCTCGTGCAGAAAACTTAAAAACATACAACTAGTGAACACATAACTTATTTTAAAGGGATTTTTATTTATTTTTTTATGAATGTATGACCTTAATACATCCTAGTAAAAAAGGACGAAGACTGGACATTCTTGAAAACATGGAAATATACAAAACACGAACGTTTAACGGAGATATTATTAACGAACAGGTAAATACAACATCGGACACAATTTTTACACCACTTAAACTATTAAAACAAACTTACAAACGTAAAACACCCACAGATGGTCACACTTACCTACCTAATAATAAAAGACAGAAATACTAAAATTATATACCTTCAATAAAGATGCCAGATATCAGGCAATCTACCTGCATAATACCATTTTTAAATAGACACCATCCTAACGGACAAAACTACCTTAACCCACCACTATCTATGCAACAAACACCTTACACTATCTAACTAGTACTAATCAAAACGCGGCTTGAAAATGATGTCTTTACATCGAAAGCGCTCGCCAATCGTACTAAATAAACAGCCAGTGACGACGGTCTTCACCGAAAGGTATGACAACAGTATAATAATAATAATCAAATGCAATGGCCTTGATTTATTCTTAAGGTTTTAGCTTCTCGGAGCCTAAAGTGTATATTAAAGAAGAAAGACGAAATTTAAACAAAATCGATACAATCTTATACTTAGTAAATCATTGTACTTTATTTTTTGGTTTACCAACGTTGGGTACGTTTAACTTGGCGGATCTTACATCCTCAACGCTATGATTTCCGGTATATATCGGGCCACTAAAGTATGTAAGAGCAAAAAGGGAACACGTAAAATCTTTTTTAGCGGTATAACATGGCCAACACATTTACTTTTAGTTTCTAGAGAGCAAGGGTTCTTAAGCTTTTGTGCGGTTCTTCTAGGGGTTTTAGGTTGTGCTTGGGCCCCAGATGTGGAAGCAGTAGCGCGTTTGCGATGTGTTACTGATTTGCAACAGGGGCCACTAAAGTCCCTTTGCAAATCTCCTCTGCGAGGGAAGGAAAAGTACAAATATCTTAGTAGGGTTTTTACAATTTGCATTAGTTGCACCTTATTATCTGCTGATATTTAGATTTTTTATTATTCAAATCGTATTGTTATTTTGCTAAGTTTCCAAACAAAGAGTTTTTTGGTTGCACATACAGATATATCAATTAAACTTAATATTTCTTCCTTGTTTTCTGTATCTAAATCTTCTTGCTTATAAAAATTGTGCCTTAAAATTTATATGCAACGATGTGGGTGCAAAATTTAATCACTGTATTGTATAGAAGCACCTCGTGTTTAATTAGTGCACACAAACTTTTTTTGCGGTAGTATCGCCATCTCGTGTTTACAATCAGGTTACACAAGCAGACTTTCCTGATATTGCTTTGCGCTTTAACAAAGAATCATTCATGCCGTAGAATACAATGCGCCTTGATATTTTCGTCTTCTTTTCTAATATACAAACAGCTTTACTACCTCTTCTATACTGCGGCTATACCTGTAATTTTTTTCTTTTCAAACTTTTTTCTTTGTAGTCAAGCCTCAGTTGGGATTGTTAAAAACAGTCAAACAACTCTACTACAACAACCACTGCTACTGCATATATAAAGCTATAGAGATGAGTGATATTTTAGTACCTGTGATTAAATCTCTGTGACTAAGAAATCATTGGTCACTGCAGTAACTGATTTTATCAAGTAAAAGTTCCAGTAAGAACGTTTTTTAATAATTGCTTACATGCAAACTTAAAAATGATTTTACTTTGTGCAGAGAAATAAAAGTACTTTTGTTTCTTTTCACTCTTTCATATGTCAAAGCAGCTTCATTGCTGTGCAGCTTTTTCTTACTTCTCCCTATTTACAAGAGCTATTCTTTTTTTTCCAATTCTCACACATACATACCCGCAAAAAAATGTTTATTGCTTTTTTATTCGATCCTATGTGCAGTGTTACCAAATTTTTTTTGGTATTGGTCAAAATTAATTACAGCTGATTTGAATGTAGAAATCAAATTACCTTTAATTACCTTTTGTATTATAAATAAAAATGAATGCTTAGATAAAAAAAGAACTGCGAACGGTGATCACGGTTACTATTAAAAAGAAGGATGGTTTGAAAATCACATTTACTGGTAAAAATGTTCCTTTAAAATTATAGAATCGCTCATCCCTAATAAGCTAGCTTTATTGTTGCTGTCTTTAAACACCATATACCACCTCAAGGTTACTAAAAATTTATTTAAAAATTTAAAACTGACAATTTAATCACCTTATTCTGCGTTTCGATTATGTTCTCGCATTCAGTAACGAACGAATCGAAAAGAGGTATTATAAAAAAACCTAATCGAGAGAAACAGATGAAGGGAAGAGATGTTCAAACAAGCTGCTTTGTTATGAAATGTATGAAATAGATACATAAAAAATAAAAAATTTTGTAAACATTGTAATTTCTAAATTATAAAAGGTAAAATTTTATGAATAAACAGTGATAAATTCTTATGAAAAAATAATTGTTGTGGTAACTATAATTAAATAAAATAACCAGATTATAAGCAAAAGGTATTTGTGGCCAAACTATTCCAGTGTGAGGAATCCTGAAGCGCTGGAGCGAAATTTTTATTCTACACATTATTTTTGTTCGCAACTTCTTCCCAGAATGCTTGTACTTTTCGTTGGGACGCTGATGATATGCTAACGCAATATCATCATTCGCAGCCATTAAACTCACCAATTTTTCATAATGCTCAGATGTTGTGTTTTTTGACCTAAAATAAATAAAATAAAATTTTAAAGTTACACAAAAAAAAATTATTACAAAATAAATGTATAGCATTTTATACTCACATTTTATTTAATTATACACCTTTTTAAATACAGAAACAAAAATCGTAAAACTTTCCGTCAGTAAATAAACAACATGATGAAACGTAGAACGTAACGCAGAATAACTACAATCGAAAAACAAATAGAATTAATATGGGGAACGGAGCGCAGAAAACCAAAGTTGCCAAGCTGAGAATTTGACGATCCGAATTGAAACGCAGAAAAAGAATGAATATTTCTAGCTGAAAACGTGAACATTATCGTTGATTTTTATCATCAGAGATACCTAAAGATTGCGAATGCTATTTTCATAAAAATCTGTAAAGCTGCTTTTTTACGACTAAGCTGTGATTGTGCTTTATGCATTTCTAAGCTACTATTTAAGTAAGGCCTGAAATAGTTGTATTCTTAAAACGCATAGTACAACCGTTGCAAATTTCTCTGCATCGATCAAGACTTGCAGGAAACTACAGTGGATTTTCTTCTATTCCTTCTCATCGAGGGCCTGACTTGAGTTCAAGGCTCAATGTCCTTTAGCACAATTTGAAGCTCTATGCGATAGGAAGAAGTAGAAAAAAGTGTAGTACATCCGGTTTAAGCCTGTATTGAAACTAGAGTTCGGCAACAAGGGTAGGTTAAATAATTCCTCTGAAGGTGAACATATAATTCTTACTTGAAGAGGTTATCGAATTGGTTATTTGTAATATATGCAGCAGGCTCGAGGTTACGCAATGCTGATGACATAAAAAGTAAATAACTTATACTACGGTTGTTTCAACCAAACTTCTCCCGATATCTTCTGCTTTTAAAGTTCTTTTTAATAAAGAGCATGAATGATAGCAACTAGTATATTTGCCAAATAACACTGTAAGTATCATCACTATATCATTGTGTAGATAATTATCGTTACTGTTTCAAAATTGGTTAACTCATTAATAACTGTAATCTAGAGATTCTTTTACTGTACTCAGCCTAAGATCATTAAATTTCGAAAATTTTTGAGTATTACCATAAGCGAACATAATGTTTTGTTTTGGCGAAATTTGTTACGTCGTACAGATGTCAAACTAAAAATTAACCGATCCAGATCAGTTAAGAGTAAACTAACGAACGATATGCTTTGTGGCTTAAATAATACTGAATTGCTTTTCAATGACAAAATTATATTCTGATGTTTTTACAGTGTTATATGTTTTTCTTTATTTGATTGCAACAATCTTGCCTCCCATTGTGTAATTCAGCAAAAATATATAGAACAAAGACGAAGGGAACGAAAAATATATAAACTAACTTCTTTGTAACATAATAAAATTTTTTACTATGCGAGGTGAAATGTTAAAAACTGCAAGAAAATCTTGTTGAAAAAAGTAACGATAGCAAGTCAAGTTTGTTTTCTTTTCTTTTATTTTATTTCCTTTAATTTTCCTTCAGCACTTTATGGTTTGTTCTTTTAAGTGAAATAAACTAGTTATATCGCTAGCTTTCATACTAAGACTATATGGGTTTTATTTGATTTATATATATATATTTTTTTTTTTTTGCAATAAATTTTTCACAGAATTTGTTGCACAGATTTTATTTATAATTTTAATTCTTCCTGGAGATGATTTATATTTTAATATTCCATAGCAATTTTATTATATGTAGTTTTATAAGGATTTACCTAGTGAGTTTCTTATGCACAAAACAGAGGCTGAAATTTAATTTTAATTTTAGTAATGTTGAAAAAAATAATAATATTCAAGACTATGTTATATAACACTGTATGATGTCTTACTGCGCTTTCTTCATTGTTAAGTTACATTAAATCATTCAGCTCTAAATTAAGGTTTTTTTTTTAATTTGTTAAATAATTACAGTTTTAATCCTTATAGACGCCCTACACTAAATAAAATTGTGTGCGTAATATTAAGAGAAAACTAAAGTAAAATAAAGATAGTTAAATCAAGTTAATTTTTATTTAATATTTGTCAATAAAATCTATTTATTTAAATAAAAAAACAAGATATTAAATAAAAATCGTTTAAATTTTAAAAATTTTACTTAAAAACGCATAAAACAAGCTTTTGAAATTTTACTAAAATTATTTGTTACTATAACTTTTATCTCTAAAATATCCAACTTTTTTTATTGTAGGCTAATCTTATATATTATTTTAAATCTCTTTGTGAGTTTGATTGTGCGTGCGACAATCAACGCATTACGACTGACCCTCTCTTTATGACATTTGGAAAAATTGTAGATATTTTTCGTTATGGTAAAATAGGTTATTTATTGTTTTATACAGGGGCCCAGGATTATTTACAGAAATCATTTAAATCTTATTCAGTACAAATTTGTAGCGTCTTTTAAGATTTATGAACAGATGGCGCCTCTGTATCCGCTCAAATTTTAAATTCTAACAAAAAGCTTGCACTATACAATTAAAAAAAATCCATGGTCAGTTATTTTAGTAGCTTAATAGGTAGTTATTTACCAGTTTATAATAAAGTCATAATGGTATACGCAGTTGTAAAATAAAATTCATTTGGGAATTAGTTGAAATAAAAGAATCGAACAATACCAGTACCAAGGTAAAAACTATTATTGAATATAAAATACAAATTTAATGACAGAACAGAAATATATTAAAAAAAAATTCCTAATAACTTTATTAAAAAATGTAAAAAGCGTGACACTATATTTGAACGCCACAGAATTAACAGAGTAAATCTGATATGTGATGCCTCTTTTGAAAATACTCTTTTGATTTCATAATATGGTAAAGAAGGTTTTAATATATTTGAACTCTCGTCAAAGTCTATAAATTTTACGCAGGCAGTTCTTTGTTAATAAAAAAATATTTATGCTTAAAACATTAATATTGATTACCGAATGTCGACACATAGAATTAAAAAAAAAAAAAACCGTAAAGTTGGAAAATATTTCTTGAAAAGAAAAAAAATTAATCGGTGGAGGCAGATAGAACAAAAAATATTTTTAAGGTTAAAGTTTTTTTTTTGTTCATTTTTACAATTTTAAACATTTAATAATTAACAGCCTTTGAAAATGCACAATAATTTAAGTATTTTTCTGATTTTTTAGGCACTAGTAAATTTTTATCAACTGTTCAAATTGAAGCAATTAGGAACAGCGCAGCCAACCAAGCCGAAGTTCTTTGTGGCTCTTGTTTGCCAATTCCAATTTACTAAATTTAACCTAATATTTAAATGAGTTAATTATTTAATTAAATATTTTTTAATTTTTGTAAAATTAATATCTGAAATAGATGAAAAAAAATCTTAATTTGAAGCTAAGCAACTTGATGCAAAGGTGTTTACTGTGTATTAAACCTTTAGGGTTGATGTCATTTTTAGCATATTAATGGTGCCTTAAATGGTTCATAATTAAGAGTTACTAATCAACTTTGCTTTCTATTAATGGCTCTGTTGGGATTCGAACTCACGAAATTGTTTTCTGATTATTCACCGAACAAGCTTCTTAAGGAACTCAATAATTATTTGCTATATTTTTGATTTTTTTGTTCGTAACAAACACTTTTTAGTACTAAAAAAAGGAGTTAATTAGTTCTACCTTGGAATATCTGAAGGTGCGGTCAGTCTAGTCAAATATTTAACCAAAAGAAGATGATCACTAAGTTATAAAAAAGAAAATTTGTACTTATTAAGTACTTATAAAGAAACATAAGAGCCTTTTAAATATAAAAGTTTAGATATCAAACATTTTTAATTATAAAGCATCATTTGTAATAATACGTGTCATAAAAGATAAAAAACTTACGCTAAAATGGTGGTAACGCTTTTTTTTGTCAAATATTTGACTAATCTTACCGCTCCTTAAATTGACAACGTACTATGATTGTTTCCTTGATATCTCTCACCTCTATTTCATTTCATTTCATTTCATTTCATTTTTTTTTTTTTTTTTTTTTTTTTTTTTGCAGAACTGGTAGCGGACGTGTTAGTTCATTTTCTTTGGTCTTAGGAACTGACAGTCTTTTATCTTCTCTTGTATACAAGCCGTTGATTAAAGATCTCACTTTCGAATTTCTTATCACAGAAGTTCATTCCAAATTTACGCTTTATATTATTTAGAGCTCTTTAATCGCCAATATTCTGTTATATGTATTGCTTTTCAGGACAAGTAAGATTGATTGAAATTCAGAGGCAAAGAAAAAACTTTTGGTTAAATAAATAATTATACAAACTAAAAATTTTGACTTAATCTTAATCTTAAAACAATTACAACCTTAAGCTGATGCAAAAACTTTTTTCAGTGTTTGCAATGAAAACAAAAATAAATTCCGAAGAACACAAAAAATCCTTAAAAAATAAGAAGGCGAAGACTGAAATTAAATTGAATTGAATTATTTACTGTAATTTATTTTTTAAATTAAATTTTTTAAATAAATAATAAATAATTTTATTTAATTGAAAATAACTTTTATATTTTTTAATCATCAGTTAATAAGTCAAATGAATTTCTTTGAGTACTTACTCAGCTCTCAGCGTATATTGCATGATTTTTGTTCCATACGTTGGAAATAATTCATTAATCAAATTTTTTTTTCTTCTATTACAGGAAATTGCGTAGGTTATTAATGGAAGAGTTTGCTAAAAATATATATGTAATTTTAATGTTTTATGGCAGTAAGTATTTGATTATAAAAGAAAAATATATGTAATTGCAAAAACATATTTCAATTTCATTTCAATTTGATGTTTTTTTTATTCCCTTTAATCAATTTTCTATTTCTTCTCTTGTTTATTTATTTTTTGAATGAGTTTTTATATGAAAAAAGCAAAAAAAAAAAAAAAAAATCAATATTTTGACATGTTGATAAGTTACTGCGAATTAAATTAAATTACTTAAGAATAAAATGTATTGCTTAATACATCATCATGTTGGATGTTTTTGGAGAAATTTGGTTTGGCAGGACTTGAAATAAAATTAGAACAATTCAAATTCTTACTTTTTTTTTTTTTTTTTTTTACTTAAAGGTCAATTTGTTGAGAGTTCTTAAATTTTTTATAAACATGTGATTAACAAAAAGGAAACTCACAACGTACTCATTTTATTCTCATTTAAATGCAAATAGTTCATTTTAAAAGCTTTTTAATTTCTATTAATACCCAAAAAAAAAAGTATTAAATACGAAGTGACGGTCATGATAATTCATATCATTTTTGTGTATTAGCTGCAGTGAGTGAGTAATTTAAAAATAAATTTACGGGAAATAGCAGTTAAAATAAGTTGGTGAAGACGACCGGCTATTAAAAATACCGGCTATTAAGCGCCTGTTGCAATATTTCTTATATGGGAAGACGCACCTAATATTTTCCTTGCCTAATATTATTATTTCCTTATTCAGCACTATACATATAGACCAGTTTGATTCCGTTAACTCAAAGGCGATTTCGTGCATTGAATGGTGCATATTATTATCCAGCATCTGAGCAAGCTACCCGTCAATCTGTAGGTAGATTTCATATAACATACACTTTAAATAATGCAAGATGTGACTTATGCAGGATGCGAACTTTGACGGATTGAAATAAAAATATAGTGATATATTGATAGCGAGAAATTTCCTGCCTATTAGCCTCCAACACCATGCGATTTGAAACCTCTCGATAATCTTCTGTGGGTCCCTTGTGCCTTATTCCGAAAACCTCGAAAATGCTCGATAAAATGGTCCTATAGTCTGATGGTCATGTGTGGTAAATTCATATTTAAATAATTTAAACTTCTATTGAGTTTAACAAAAAACCACATCTTAGACTATCCCTTTAAATCTACTTGTCGTTTACACATTTTAAACTTGCGCAAAATTCATCAATATAATGTTCCCATAAGGTAGAAATTTTTAAGATTATTTCGATGCGAATACAGGTTGTTGAAAAAGTAATTTTCTGCATGCGAGACGCTATTGCGATTTTGATCTCACTAAAGTTTAACGAATTTCATTATATATTATAATATATATATATATGGATAAAATTTTCCTAAAGGTGATCAACAAAGTTGGTCGAAATATAAGAAACTAAATTGTTAAAAAAAAACAATCTAACAGTTTTTTTTGTATTTGAAGGACCTTAAAAAAGCTGAAATATAACAAAAACAAATAATTAATACATTAAGGTCTAAAATTTTACAGCACAAGATAAAAATTAACAATACATGTGAATTTGCACTTATTGGAGCAAAAAAATAAGTGTAAAATATACGCATCCATACGTGCTCATAGATGCATATTTAAAGGAACTTGCAATATTTTTAATTAAATTAAGATTTTTGTTTTATACTACATTTGAAAAAAAAAGTTCTAACAAAAAAGTAAATAAGTCTACTAGGTGCAAATTGGACACCTGTTCTTTTTAAATTAACCTTTTGTCATTCCATTTGAAATTTCTACAACTTTCATTTCCGACCCCATAAACTGCTTTTACTCGGATTTCTTATGCATAGCGAATTCGATTGAGTGATGTACGACTGTCGCTATATCTGTCAGTCTTCGTGTTGAAATAAACTTTTTCAAGACACTAGAGAAAATATAAATACGCCAGTTAATTTAGTTTCGAAAACTTATCTTTTGAAAAACAGCAAGATCGGTCAATAGCCTTCGTGGCCGCAGGCAAAACACCACGCCTTCCTCTTATTATTCTATATATATCTGTTAAATTTCTGTTATATTCCTGCAGGTGGAAAATTGGTGAGATTTTTACCTGATACCGAAATTTTTCATTTACTAAGCTGAGACAACAACACTTATCAGAACTTTCAATTTCTAAAAAAAAAACTTTTTTGAACAGAAAAAAATTTTAGTAAAAAGAGTTTCTCATGCTGATTTTTTATTAATCTATTTAACGGAAAATCTACAATATAATTCATGTGGTGGAAAGTATAGAAGGTTCGGCCTTCAAAAATTAAAGTTTTTTCCTATCTTGCTATTTCAAAGATCGGACGTCAAAATGATGTTACTATCGGTTCAGCCTTCATTCAATTTTATTTTCATTGATATTTGCCCTTCAAGTAGACATCGCAATACCTACTCTGCGCAAGTTTTAATTTTTAAATTTACTGTTCACACTTATTTTATAGTGTACATATTTGTAGTTTTGTTTGTAGGTATCTCTCTATTACAGTTTAAAATGTGAAAGCATTTTTATAAATATCATGTCACTTTTAGAACACCATTTAATTCTTAGAACCTGCTGTTATAGCGACTATAGTAATGCTACTTTTGTGAAAATTTTAAAAACCTACCTGTTCCGGTTCAGAGAATGGGATGCTCTGACAGACAAGCATTCTAGCGAGAACAATACGGTTACATTTTTGCATAATTTTTTATTTAATAGATTCGAAATCAGGAGAAAATCAACACGAAATCCAAGCTGTGTATTTTGGTTAAATAATTGGCAGGCATGTAAGATTCATATGAAGAGGCGATTGATACAACAACAATTTAGTTTTTGTATCCAATTTATTCGTTTAACAATTCACGACGTTATTCTCGATTTCAGTTTGGTTGGTCCATGTAAGATTGTGATTTCTTCTAAACAAGTTAATATTAATATGAACATTTATTATTTGGAATATTTTTTATATTAATTTACGTTAATTGTGCTTAATTCCTATTAATGTATATATTTCATAATATTTTCATTAAAAATTTATTATTTAAATAAATATATAAAAAAATTAAATTAAAAATGTACGTAACCTTGAGCCAAAATAAAAATAACAAATAAATTAAAATTGATTAAAATTTAGAAATAAAAATTTTTTATAAATGTAAGCAAATATTTTCAGAAGAAAGCAGTAAAATTTAAATACCAGCAGAATGTAATGCTACTTTTTCTGGATCGCTACACCATTCATGGGCATTCTTTGCATCTGTCTACCGTAAGTTGTGTACATTGTAAACATCACTAATGCAATCAACTAAAGTTGTGAATGGGAATATGAGTAGTACCCATGATCAATCAATATTAATTTGGTTAGAAGAAGTCTACACCTAACCCAAAACACCGCTGTTTTCTCTGTAAATCGTCTTATACATTTGTTTTTGATTTGTACCAACCACCGGTGTGGTATTTGTTTACAATACTAAAATAGTTCTATGAATAATTGTAGCGTAAGCAGCAAAAAGATTAAATTGCATATTTTTTTTCTTAATAGTTCTCAAGGTATCCGCTGGTATAAGGTAACTGTTTTATTAACTTCGAACCTGACCCTTTATTGGTCGAAAGGATTATCGCAAGACAGCATGAAGGAAGCAGTGGCCGGAAAGTACAGCATCTTGAGTAGTTCCATTTTTTATTCTTAACACAAGTTTTCTATGTCTATTTCAGGATATTTTTACTTAATTATTGGCAATTGGTAATAAAATCAATTATGATAATATTAATTTAAACCAAATATTGTTAAAAAATTTTTAATTATAAAATTATTATTATAACAAATTATGTGTTTTGTTTTAGATCTTACTTTTATCTAATCGTTTAAAGTATGTAAAAGAGTGAAACTAATATGTTTAGTGGTGCTTCGTTAGAGATGGTGTTGCTCTAGAAAAATAACAGTGGAATTTGCTAAATTAAAGGCGTGAAGGAACAAGTTGAGTTATTATGGTCACAACGAAATGTGCTTTTACGATAAAATTCGAATTATGACGCCGAGGATCTTGAATTAAGTTACTGTGTTTTTTTTTAAATACAATATTTAAGAAAACTTTCTTGAATATTGTATTTCTCAATTCTAACTTACCTTGAAAAGAAAATAATTTTTAGGTATTTGAATAGAAAAAACTTATCTTCAAAATAAAATTGAGTCTATAATTGTGATTTAAAAAAATTTCTCTGTGGAATGTGATAAAGGCAATTAAAATAGATATTTTACTTTTGAAGCGTTTTTTTTAATTAAAAATTAGCAACATTTTTCCTATTTTATAACAATTAACAATTTTGCATTATAGGGCATTTATATTAGAACGAAATATTTTATATTTGATTCTAAGTCTTTCGCTTAATCTAGTTCGCTTACACTATATATATTGAAACTAGAAAGATTTTACATTAAAAAATAGGCATTAAAACAATTACATTGCTTTTTATTTATACTTTAGATTTTTTAATTCAAATATTTCTTCACTTGAACACTTTTCTATAAAAAAAGAATTTTTTTTGCATTTATTAATTTTGTCTTGTATTTTAATAAAACTGTAATTTTTTGTGGTACAGCATCGTACTGTTTGATACTCTTTTAGGAAAAAGCATGGTAGTGTCCCTAAGATATACAAGATTTTGAGTAGATTTGGCCATAATCTAGTTGCGCAGTAAATTTTGTTTTGTATAAGAAGTAGATTTCGGTATAATGTAAATGCACTTTTAGTGCAATAAATTATTTATGAACAGAAACAGTTTTAGTTATCCGTTTTCTTCTCTATGGGCTCGATTATTACATATTCTAGGGATTCCTTAATTGAGGTAAGATAAATAAAATAAACAAAGTTTAATAATTTTTTTATCGGATTATTAATTATATTTGTTTCTTATTTCAAAATCTAGCTCAATGAACATACAAGAGAACTTTTCTCATAATACCTTCAGCAGCATTTTTTATTTAATAGTTTTTTCCTGTTAACAGAAGTTTCTTTTTCAATAAAATTTATTGCCGAAATTCCTTGACACACGTTAAGACTTTGTATCTTAACACATAATAATTCTTATTGCGGCATTTTACAACTTAAAGTAAAACCTCAAGTTATAATTGTAAACCTTTTCAAATAAAATTGTGTATAAAAACAATCTAAAACTTATTTCTGATAAAAAAATATTTTTTTAAGTTTGCAAATGTTTTCTTCTTTTTTTAGGTTTTTAAGTTTTTTAGCATTATAAAGTTTGTCTGCACTAGTTTTTCTAAAAATTAGTAAAAAAAATTTTTTATAATATTTCTTATGTTATAATGGCCATCAAGTGACGTATGTGAGCTGGATACTTCTTTAAGAAAAACTACTGAAGCAGTTGCATCAATTCATATTCTTTAAATGTGTCAGCATTCGGAAACTTTCTTATTTTAAATAAAATACTCTGCTAAAATTGATTCTTTATAAAACTTTAAAAATAATTTTTTTAACAATATTTTTGTTCAGTGTGTTTTTCTAAATCTAAGAAAATAATTATATTATATATATGTATGGATTTTAGGAAATTAAAAAAAATTAATTAAAAATTTATTGCTTTGACATTTTCTTTAAACGATATTTAAAACTTAATGATAGTGAACCAAAAAGAAAAAAAGGAAATAAAACTTAAGTCGAAAGAAAAAATTAAAATCAAAAAGGGATATTTTACTAGTTTTTAAAAAATTTGCTCTTTCTTCGTAAAGCCTTTGTCATTTCATTGAAGACAACTTTCCCTACAATTAACTACTATGGGTACATCAAAAATTTAGCCTGTGAGAATTTGTGATTCTAAATCAATATTCTTACTTTTGAAGCTTTTCAAATTGATACGGGCTACAAAAATAATCATACTCTTAAATTAAGGAGATATTTTTAGTTACAGTTTTGAGCTTCGACCATAAGAGGAATCAAATCAATTCTTTTTTTGTTTTGTTTTAAATATGCCTACTAGATTTTTGTCAGAGTGGCTGTGTTAATACAAACTTTAAAAATTTTCTATGAGCATATATTCGTAATATCTCTGTCAAAATTAAACACATGTCTTGCTTACGGTGGTAAACTTTCTTCTTTTATATAAAAATAAAAACGACACAAAATCTAAAAAGCTTGTGAAACGTACCTAAAAAAGAGCAAATAACCGTGAAGGATATTATGCAAATCACTTATTTTTCTTTCTGTAAATATAAAAATCTTTAAAGGCGTTCCGTTCCCTGAATTTTTTCACAAGAGTCTTTTTCTAAGCAACTGCAGACAAAGCCGAATAAATTTCATTTTCTTTTGTAGATATGACACTGCTTTAAACAACATAAATAAGAGAAAAAATGTAATGAAAAAACTGCATCTTCTACTAACGAATTGGTGCAAATTCGGGTGAAAAACCTATGAATTTTACATAGGCATATCGTTAAAGGCATGTCGATGGTTTCTAGCAACATGGTACCACTTTTTATCCGCTTCCTAAATACTGAAAAAACTATAGTTTTATTCAAAAATGTTGTCGTTTTGAAAGGAAAAAATATAAATCTAAGTAGAAGATCAACATGTTATTTCAAAAAGCATTTTAAAAAATAGCTTACAATATCTACAAAATGTGTACTAGCTTTTTTGGATGTAAATAAGATGCCCTTCTCTAAGAATGACACACTTTTTTTACTGGGTATTTTTAGTTGACAAATTTTGTTAAAAATTTTATAAGAAAAAAATTAAAGACAAAGTTATAAAGAATACTTAAAATCAATATTTCGGTATTTTTCGATTACAACATGTGCATCACGTATCAAGAGATCAACCTCATAGCCTAAGGCAAAATAAAAACCAAAAAGTAACAATAAAAAGAAAAGAAGTCTCCTAATAGCAGGTCACTGCTTATATTGCAGAGTCAAAACAAATTTAAGGTTTTATATAAAATCATAAATGTATAAAAGAATAACATTGTTAATAAAAGGAGCTGAAAAACTTGTTCCTCCTTACAAATCTGCAGTCATATTTACACTGTTTCAGTTTGTAGACACTCACAAATATGTTCAAAAATTGTTAGTAAATCGCGTTTGTTTTCTTAAGTTAAGAAGCTAAATTTTGCGGAAGTTTTTTCTATTTTTAATATGTTTATTTAAATTTACCCATTTTAAGTTTAAATACATTTCTGAATGTTTCCCGTAACCGTAAATATTATCAGGTTTAAGTTGCTAAATTTATTTTACATAAACTTATATGGATTTTTTAATAACACTAACGTTCGCCACTTTTTCAAAATAAATACTTCATTGAAAATTAAAACACAATTAAAATGTTTAAGAAAATACCATTTGTATTCAAGCCGCATTTAAAGCTCATGAGTATTTTTATGTTTATTACAGATAAACGAGAAACCACAAAAATTCATAACCATACATGTGTATGCGCGTAACCACATTTGAACACACAAAGGCACATCTATTAATACACACAAAATAGTACGAAAAGTTAGATTTTAGATTTTTATTTTCCTTATAAAAAAAATGTTAAAACTTTTGCAAAAAGCACGAGTCCCAAACAGTCAGAGGGGAAGATGTTGACAGAATATGTAATAAAACTTTCAATACTCACTTCGGTTAAATGCAATTGTCTACTTGTAACAGTTAAAAAAAAAGGCGACATGCATGCAAATAACATCAAGTATAAGAACGTCCTTTAATTTCTTAATTGAAGTGCTAACTCCTTCTCTTTAGTGTACTCAGACACAATTAACTAATAATAAACTACACAATTTTAGGTTATAGATTTCAATGGTTCAAAAGATACAGCCATATAAGCCAAAGTTCGCCAGCTATAAGGACACCTTTTAGTTTTTTTTTACACTTTTAGTTGTGGAAATAGTATTGCTCACTTGGTTTAAACTGCAAGTGTGTCTATAACTGTTTAAAAGATGAGGCTATATACATTATGTAACATATTTTTAGGAACACCCTTTAATTAAAATTGTATACTTGTTTTAGCGGACATAGAAGTACGCATTTTGTGTAGTTTTCTAGAATTTCGTGATAAAGTTTCAAAGGGTGAGGCAACATACAGAAAACAACATTAACTATAGAGACACCTTTTAACTTCCAAATTTAATTTTTTTATACTTGTTATTAAAGAGGAATTAACAACACACTTTCTGTGTAAAATTCAACTCTCTGTCATTATGGTCTACTGATATTAATAATTTCCTAAATGCCAAAAAACTAAAAACACATTTCTCTATATAATTCGCTGCATCAAATAAAAATTTTTAAAAATTGAGAATATTTCATCATTTAAGTTCAAAATAATTTTTCGGGTAGGATGTTTTTTATTACTAAACTTTTGCTTACAAAATATTTTAAGTTTTTTTTTTGTTTTTGATTTAAAAAAAAAACATAAATTAATTACTCATTTTTGAACGTCTTGGATTACTAACTGCCGTATGATATTTTTGCGAACCGTCACTTCTCTTGCGTATCGCGATAAATATTTTCTCTGGATCTGACTCCTATTTTCCTGGATGCTGGTATATTTTTAGCTTATTGAACACTACCTAAACATTTAAATTTTATTCAAGTATATTAAATATACCTCACTGTGACATGATTTCTACAAGGCAATTCCAGTTTAAATAATATTTGCATTGTTCACGCTTAAAAAGAAAAATTGTTCACATTTAAAAGGAAAACTCTTATCGTTCTTATTGTCATTTTTCAACAACGCTTCAGCAGAATTTTTGTCCGCTCTTAATGAACTTGCAAATAGTTTGGCAAAACTTAATTTTTCTTTAGTTTACGCAACGAACAACGCAAAATTTTAAATAAGCGTTATACAGCTGGTAAGTTTTCATTAAACATCGACAGTTGTTTAATTGAGGGAAGTGATGTTTTAGCTTTTAGTTGAGTGCACGAGTTATTCAAATTAAGGAGAATTAATTTATACTTATTTTAAACATTTTCCAATTTTGTTTTAAGTTTAAATTAATTTTAAAATTAATAGGAAGCTCCTAAACAGCATTTCTTGCATTAAAAAATACATATAAGAAATACAGTAGGCGTTTTTTATTGTCGTTGTAAAGTTATAAAGTAGAAAAGTCCTTTTGGATTAGCTTGAACTTACGCTCCTTTTCCTGAAAACCCTTCTGTACTACTTTTCATAAATTTGAATTAAGTTATTGGATGAAGTTATGATTTTCTTGCTTAAATTAAAAATCGGGTTTGGGATTTTTAAAATAAAACTCTGAAATATATCAATTGTAAGTTGCTTAGACGATGGGAGTAATTTGATTAACGCCAAAAAAAAATATTCTGTCACGAATAGCACTGATTTTTTCTTTTTATTTCCGTTTTAACTAACTTGGCCACCGCTGATTTATTTTCCTTTCTACACAGCCGAAGCGGGTCCACGAAAATTATAAAAAGTATGTTTTCGGTGCTGCTATTAAAATTTTTATTTGAAAGTTGATGCTTACAGAATTAAAGACTGTCTTTATAAAAACCATGATTTTTACGTGTCAATTGAAACGTCGCTGTCGTCGTATACAATTTATCTTAGTTGATATGACCTGATATGAACTTAGTTGATTGTTACCAACACAGAGATTACAATATAATAAACATAAAAGTTAAGAGTACCCCCAAAGGAGACGTAGTCTGACTCATAAGACGCTATCCTCTGAACCGTTGTATTGATATTGTTTTTATTTTCTTTAGTCTCTTTGCTTGAATTACTACCTAATGATTTTTTCGGTGATGCTGCAACATTGCTGCAGGTGACTATTATGCCTTGTATTTTTTGTATGAAAAAAATAACCGGATTCTAAGCGTAATTTAAAAATCAACAATAAAATACATAAGGTGAAATTTTTCAAGGGAAAATTGCAATAAGGCGTTATTCTAAAAGTTAAAAAAAACATAACAATAACAACTATTATTATAAAAAACAAACAGCAGAAGTTTTTCGAAAAATTGCTGGTGTTACTTGCACTACTCGTTATACTTGTATTGTATATAGCAAGTACTTATATTAGTGTTAAGTACAAAAGTATTGTGAGAGAAGTTGGTACTGTTCAGCATATTTCCAGAGATCACATTAGAGCAATGGTAAGCAGGCTAGCAGAAATAAAGTAGCACATAGGTTACTCACCTTGCGCTGCAGGAATTATTAGTTTTAACTCTAAAGTTTTTGATTTTGCATCAGCAACAAAACTTGAACGGTCGGACCTTTTTGAGTTTGTAGAAAAGTATGTTTAATCCACTTCTTTACTTAGCAGCTACATTACAAATTAAAACAAAAAAAAATAATGAGCTTTGAATTGCGTAAAGCATTTTCATTTTGAGGTTAACCGATTAGTTTTCTAAAGACACTGTCTTTGTCTCAAACTGTTATTAATATGCGTATACGAGTATCACACGTGATTTTAATTCAAACATTAAACGAAGTAAAAATACTATTATGTTGTGCAGCTTAGAAGTTCGACAATTTAAATTATTCTTTTGAATTTTTTCTTTTGTTTTTTACTCCATTGCTAGCACGAGATTTGTAGACTTATAATGCATTCTAACATATATATTTACAAGGCCACCTACACAACAATATTTTAAGCCTCCGGTAAGACTCCATTTGTTCTGTACCACTTGTAAGTGGTAGAAGTAGGAACTTCTTAACTCTTAAAATCTTATACTGGAGACGATAAATATCGGACAACTTGATATAATGTATACAAAAAATGGTATGTAAAAGAATATGTCAACATGTCAAAACGTTTAAGTTTCTTCATAGTTATTTAATAAATTAAATAAAATTTATTTGTTAACAGCCTTTTGGTATTAAATGTTCAAAATGAGACGACTTTCAATGTTTTTACTAACGTAAAAAATTTGTTTATATAAAAAAAAAAAAAAAGTTTCTAATAATTTGTCAAGCATTGCCTGTCAAGTGATAACATAAAATAATATTTGTGTTTTGGTGTAAATGATTATGAAAAGCTATGCGGGTGCGCTAATGTAAGTCATTATAATAATTTTTATTTGAAAGTTGTTTGTTATTCTATCATTAGTTTTCTATTCATCACAAGGAATTAATCGATGCAGGTGTTCTAAATAAATTTGTGAGACAAAAAGTTATTTCCATTTTTAATTTTGATTTTCCAACTACATCCAAAAGATGTAAAATGGTAAACTGCTTATAATAATATTAATTGTAGCAAAAAGTTAAACAAAAAATTTCATAAGTTTAGACATTATAAGTTAATTTATTTAAATAAAAAGTTTATTTTTATTTTCTTTCTTTCTGTTAACGAGAGATAGACTGATACCAAGTTTTCATGTTGTTTGAGGACACCCTTTTATTTTGAAAATCATAAACTTGTTTTTATACGGTACAAATTTTGAATTATCAATTATTATTAGAAAAAACGTTTTCAAAATCGTTTCAGAAATGACTGAGTTTTATGGAAAAAAACATAAAAAGCAACTCCTTTTTTTAAGGCCGTTAAAAATTTGTCTACTCGAAAATACCGGCATACAAAAGGGCATTAAAATTTAAGTAAGTATATTAACCACAAATCTTATATTTTTTTGGATCAGCTGAATAATAGTATAAATTATATTTTGCCTGCATGTGACTTATTATATTCTTTAAACATCAAATTTCGAAAATATATCAAGTGATCATTTCAACACTGTTGCAAATCAGTTTACAGTGCAGTTTCGAAATATAAAATTCAATTATTAGTAATATTGTCTGTCAAGTCCTTTCAAAATTGTATCTGCTTGTAGAAGGAGGTGAAACCATAACCGCGTCACAGCGAATAGTTGACAAAAATCGATAATTCAATATATAAATTCCAAATAAGTTTAAAACGTAATGCGCATATTATAAATAAATATCAGAAAACAATTGATTTGTGTACGAAGGGCCTTATGTTCCGTAGGTTTTTTATGTACCATGGATAGAATTTCAAAATACATTTCACAAGCTAAAAAGGCTTTGGGAATTCCCTTCTTTGGTAGCTTACAAAAACATACAACCAATACAATGCAAACAAGTATCCTTTATTTTAATGATTTAACAAACAGAATATTTATGACAATTTTGATAGTATCGCGGATATGTGTTTTGTATCTTCTCTACTTTACATCGAAAATTATGATGAACAAATTCAAAACTTCACTGGAGTTTAATGAGATATTACTTAAAGCCGAAATTGTGAAACTTGATTAAGGTTACGCGATCGAGGTCGAAACTGAAAAGCTTTTGTGATTACTAATTTTTTGTCTACTAATTGAACTTAATTTATTAATAACTACTAGATTTAATATTTAAATAATTGTTTAAAGATAAATAATTTTGATAATAAGATTTAAAGCACAATTTCAGCAACCAACATCATTTCATATGACCAATACGTTTCATATTGTTAAAGTGTTTTATAAATTATTTGATAAGTATTTTAAGTTCAACTAAGTTAAATACATAACAAATCATATGATGATAAGCATTATTAAATACCCCTGTATTTTGTGTAAAATTGATTTAAAAGCAATTTCCATCAGTTTTTCTACTGTTGAATTAAAGACAAATAATAATTTTTGAACTATTGCTTGAGTATTTGTCAACAATTTGCCAATAATTTGTCAATCTGCTGTTTATTACATACTTATTTACCGAATAGATGTAAACTTGCTTTACCTTGTCAGAGAACATTATATTACCTCACACACTTATAAGAACATAATATGCATAAATGTATAAAATGTGTTTAATTTGAATAAACATCATCTGCATAGAACCAATTACTGACTAGAAGTTTCATTATGTGTTTCGTCATGTGAATTAGTGTATGCAGATAATAATGTTCATTTTAAATAGATGAAGCGTTTCTTATTTGAAATTACTATTTCTGTTTTTTAATTAAATGGTACGGAAAATAAGCAAAACGTTTTCTAACTATCGTTTGCCATGACGTAAGTAAGCAGCGTAAGTATTCTAAATTACAATTACTTTATATTTATCAATTATAGAAAGGAATATCTACCATTTACGTTTTTAACTTTTCAAACTGAACACAAATTTTTATCGTTAAATATACTAAAAATGTATCAACAAATTGTAATTGCAACCTGTTATGAATCATACGCTGTGCACATCTTCAAAGAAAAGTTTAGAAATTTTTAGACAAATTGAAATATGTCTAACGGTGTGATATTTAGTTTAAGCGAACGATTACAACTACGTTAAAAATTAAAAGTTATATACAAAAAATAAAAATCTCAACTGTTTTGAGTATAACAAATTAAGAAGAACGTGTGCAATGCAGAAATTTCAATTTGAATAAAGAAATAACATCTAATATGAATACTGATTCATTTAGTGTAGAATTAGTGTGAGTTGTTGTTCAGCATTGAATGCTGTTAGAATTACAAGTCAGTAGTACCGTTTACGTAATAAGTAAAGCGGGCAGAAGTGACATTCTTAGTTATAACAATTATCATTTCATTAATTATTTAATTTAATATTTTCTTTAATATTTCTTAGGTTAAACATGGATGCTTATAATCATTTGCAGCATTAACTTAATTATTCACATTTCTATATCTCATTAAGAATTTTGCAGCTCTAACTTTCATAATAAAAATTGTTTTACTTTTCTATATTTATTTTATAATTTCGTATGTCAGAAACTTTTTAAATATTGACTTTTGTTTAGCGCAAAAAAATGCATTGAATCTTTTATATTAATATTTCGTAATTTTTTATAACATTTTAGTTTTTCTTTCCTTAACACAACATTATTAAAGCTTTTATTCTGATTTAAAAATTGGAATAAAGAGAAGATAAAAATTAACTGCATAATAATAGTAATAAAAACGACGTACAATATAAATCAAAATGCCAAGGACATTCTTACCTCTACTTCAATATGTAAATATTAACGTCAGAGATTTTCACACAATTTAATGAATGACGCGCTCAAAATCTTTACAACACAAAAGAATCTTGAAATGAATCAGTGTAAATGGGACATGATAATTAAAAAAACGAAAACTGATAAGAATTATCTAAATTTTTTACACATGTGTAGAAAAAAATTAGAAAAATTAATTGAATAAATTTGTGGGCATTCATAAGGGCAAAGACATTGTCCACAAAGTATTTAATTTCTTAAGGAGAGCTTCTGGAATATCGTTTAAGGGTGGTGTTTTTAAAGCACTGTCGTAATGTGCTCATCATTTTATATTTATAATTAATAAGTTTACTTTGAAAAAACATTATAAATTTATTAGCGCTTGAACAACGCTACCGATTATCTAAATTAAGCAATGAGGCTTATAAGTTTCCTAGTAAAAAAATTACAGCATGGTGGATGAAATCAGTTTAAAACACACTCTGCAGATTTTATTACATCTAGAGAAATACGCCGTTTAGTGCAGTTTACACACTGGTACAGCCGAAGCCCGCATTACATCTCGGAGATCATCACCGCACGATCATCATTGATTTTCTGTTTGAAAATACAAATGACACTGATCCAAGCGAGATGCACTTCATGTAATACGATATAAGTCACTGGTAAACGCTGGCAAATCAGCGAACCTCTCTGGCGAACTTTGTTGCTATTAATGATAAAAGGGAAGCACTGCTAAACATTCGACATTCTAAATAAATTTCATCAAGTATAAGCGGTAGCTTTACGACCGAACTCATTATTAGATTTTTTTATTGGGATTAAATTTCTTGTGTTATTTTATAATAAAAGTTCTTGGACTGAAAAAATTTATAAGAAAATTCTTCAAAACATTAAAAATTTTCTATTAAAACTTTTTCGATTACAGAAAACATTTAAAATAAATTTTCTGTAAATGAAGTTCTCCGGATCAGACACATTTTTTTTTTATTAAAAATATGTTTTTGAATGAATTACTCTGTTGTAAACAAATATTCTAGAAAAAAACTGTTCTGGTATAGAACATTTTTCGTAAGTAAGCAACTCTTAAAAATTTAAAAGATATTTTGTAATTTCTAAATTTATTAAAGTATAAAAAATGACGTATGGCTTTATTGTTCTTACATTTCTACACTTTTTTTATGCTGAACATGCTTTTTTATTAAAAAAATATTTTAAGAAAACCGATACTTTATCAGATATTTTATATTTTTGACAAATATTTTCTACAAAGGAATACTAAAATGAAAAGATAATAAATTAATAATTAAAATTCCAGTGACAGGCGGACACAAAAAGATTTCTTTTGCTTAATTGTGCTTTAAAGGAATTCGTCCACACATCGCTGAGAATTAACAAAATTGTATTATTTATTGTTCATAACTATATCGAAAATAAGTTAAAACGAACAAAGGATGGTATAAAGACATAATTTGCAAGTATATGCAAAAATATGATAATTAGTTATGGGCTTTAATGGCGTCATTGTAGGGCTCATTATTTTACGCAAGTTTAAGAAAAATTGTATGAGCGTACGAGTGAATGTTAGTTGATGTCTTTGTTTAGTTGTACATTTTTAAGTACAAAAAAAAAAAAATTTTTTTAATAATAATTTCTTTTATTGTTTACGCCCTTTTATACTTTTAGTAATGTGGTCAAGAAAAGAGAATATCCATGACCGAATCGTAGTATCATATAGTCGTGTAAGTATTTATTAATATGATGAGCTCATTGATGAATTAAGATTAAACTCTAAACAAAAAGATCTAGTAAAAAAACAAGGTACTTTGAGGCAAGGATTGTATGTAAACTATTCGGACTACCAACTACTGTAGCATTTCTTTGCTATTCTTTACAAAGTTTTCGAGATGACTACGTTGGACGCTTTCACGTAACAAAATACCGATCAGCAAAAAATATGATAGGTAAAGAATAAAATCAAGAACCACCCCAGAACATTTTTTAAGAAAAAATACTCCAATATGTCCTTTAGTACTCTGCTTAACTTAACCAGCTTTTCGTGGGGTGCTTTGCCACCCAAATTCTATTAGTTATTTTTTTGTATCCAGCCAGTTTATTATCTAACTAAGAACGCTAATATGAAAGTTAATTGTAAGAAGTTTTAAGAATCTTTTCCTTATTTTCTGGTAAACGAAAGGAGTTTCTCATTTTATAAAGGAGGTACCATGCTCACTACACAATCCATCTAGTATTACGCTAAACCAACCATATAAATAAAGAAGTTTCTAGTATAAAAATTCAGGGCTCTAAATAGACAATGATAATTATTCACTTTATATGAGGTATAGGTACCACGTCTACTGTTTTAATATTTTTAACAATTTCTTCTCCATCTATGCACATTAGAAGCAGAATTACTTTTGCGAATATTCAGGGCCCTAGCCATTATAGTTTTCTAGGTACACAATAACAGTTATTTGCTTTGTATGAAAGGAACAATACTGACTGCTACAATTTAACCAGTTTTTCGTTTCAAGATAAGTCGTATTAAAGTTAGCAAGCAATGCAATGATATATATTAACTTTTCATGGGAAGTTTGACGACCACTTATAATTTTATTGAGCTCATACAGAATAACAAATAAGAAAATTCTAGATAGATTGGTGCAATGGTGTATGAAGCTATAGCCTTGTTAAGGAAAATCTAATAAACAATATTTTGTTCGTTAAAGATAGAATCAGTAAAAAATACAAAAATTCCATTTTAAAAAGATTTTTATTCTCTTCTTGAACGCTTGGAATTTTCATTAAAAATCGTTACATTTTTTTAATTATTCGTTTGCTGCGTAAAATTCCATAGAACTGCAAAACTTCTTTACATTAATGAATTAAAATTTATGCTTTGCTTAAGTTTACTTTTTAATTTCTTAAAATCCTTTTTTAGAAATAAAAATTATTTTACAAATATGTATATGCTGACTTTATTTTTTCAAAGAATTTATTCTAATTTTAAAAAATTACTCTAGAAATTAATTTTATTTCCCTAAAAATTTTTAAATTCCTTAAAACATTATATGCCATTAAAAAAAAGAAAAAGATTTTGATATATGTCTACCTCACTTATTTAGAAGACAAATGAATGTATTAGTAAGTAGCGTCTCATAATAGAGTTGTCTTTAAGAAGTGTGCATATTTCACAGTTTTCTATTTATCAATCTTTGTACTAATTTTTTATTTTAAATTAATTATATATTTATTTCAGTTGCAAACTGCGTATCTTAACTTTAATTTATAAAACTAGGAGGTTATTTTGTTAACATCTTTTTCTATTTGTAGCATATATAAAAAAGATATTTTGTGGCAGAAGAAAGACTTTTTGTGGCAGTAAGAAATTCTTATCAATTCCATTTATTGTGTATTTTATTTTATTACGTCAATTGATTCTTACATTTTTATCTACCAAATAACATGTGAACTTTCTTTCCAGGAGTTGCCACCAACCTTTAGTAACAAATATCATTTCTTAGTTTTAAATATAGAAATAAATCGAGTATTTAGTTAATTCAAAAACAAATTAAATTATTATAATGTTATCAGGTAAGTTTTATATATGGTCTAAATTCCTAATGCATAACTTGGGAAATTATAACAAAAAAAGTTTGTAAGATTATAGAGAGAAAATGACATTTTGTGTATTTTTTTATTATTAACGAGCAATACCAAAGTTAAAGTGAATTTTGAATTATTTTGTGATTTTGAATTGCAGTTTAAATTTTAGTTTTTATGTGCTTTTCTAAAACTTTTAACATCAAACATTTTCAAGTTTTTGTAAAATGTTAGTAAAATGAAACTATAAATTTATTTTTTGTCACATTGTTCATCTGTTAAAATATTTTAACTATTTGTATTTTTATCTAAAAATCTTATTAATATATTTTGAATAAAGAAAAAAATATATGATTTTTGAAAAATGCCAGTCTGTGAAAATAATCATTATATTAATTAAAAAAAATATTTTGTCTTTTGATACATTTGAAGCTCAAGTTTAAACATAAGTTTAAAGTTTTAGAAAAAATAAGTTTTATTGCAACATGTTATAATATTATAAAGCCTATCAGTTTAACTTCAGCAATAAATTTACCAACCAAACAAATAAGGTCTATTATAAAAACATTTATCTTGACTTAAAAAAATTCTTATTGGCAAATCTTTATTTTAAAGTACTTTATAATAGAAAATATTTACAATATAAATAAATAGCAGGTTTATTTTTTATAGTAAAATTTTGTAGAAACAATTTGGCTACTAAGTAAAAACAAATAAATAAAAAATACCTTTTATATGCACTACCTATCAAATGTGAAAAAGTTTAATTCTTCAAATATATATCTTCAATATAATAAATCACAGTAAATAAGAAGAGATATAAAGCAGCTCAGATAAATGAACATTTTTAGGAAAGCCAAAACCAAAAAAACATTCACGCAAGTCAAACACAACAGACAAATAATTCAAATTGAAACAGTAAATAGAAATAAATGATAAAATAATAAAAAAAACTGAAAGACACTATAAAATATATGAAAAATATTTAAGCTTAAGCAATAAACGAGTATCTGTGAAATTAAAATAAAACAAAAAAAATATTTTTTTAATGAAAAAAGTTGGTAAAAATCTATATGAATCAAATTTTGTATTTTTTTTTTTGGCATTTTTTACCTTAAGTTATGCTAACAGTAAAAAAAAGGGTGACAGATTTATAGTAAATATGGTTCAATCACTTTGCTTTAAAAAGTTAAGAACCCAAACTTCGGTTGTTTCGCTCCTTACAACTTGATAATAAAAAAAAAAAATTTAAAATAAAAGTAAAAGAGAGTATGTTTTAGTGGTTGTAAAAATTTATATCAATTTAATGGGAGGAGGGGCGCAAAACATTCGTCACAGCAAAAGTAGGAAATAAGAAATCTTGATTCGATGGAGTAAAGGTAAAGCCTAGCAGTCTTAAAAACAGTGCTGCGTGCTGTCCTATTAAAAAATAGTCCTCTTATAAATGACTTTTCCAAGCTTCATTTTTTTCAATTACCGTACACATTCCCTACGCATCTCTTGGCAAATACCTGCAGTATGTTTTAGATTATTTCCTAATCTGGCTAGTTTTTGGCGAGACCAATTTTTAAATTCCATATTTTCAATAGATTGTTTTTTGTACATAACACTGACGCCAGAAATTATAATACTGCATCTGTAGCAATAATCATTAAAACTCTGGTTTGATGTTTTTTTTTCAAAAAAACTGTTGACGGGATTTTGATATGATGCTTATATATTTTGTCTTTGGTTGCTTGCTAATTTTAAATCTCTCCAACAGAAGCAATTAATCTGCATTTGCACTGTCCATTAGCTGTGTATTTCTTCTTCCTTAAAAGCGAATTCTACCGCCAGATTTTGATAACAATATTTAGTCGAGTATCTTACTGGAAAGTAACATGGAAACCAGTTATCAATAACTCTGTTTATTATTACCACCTATTTTTTGATAGCCATACCTACATAAGGGTGGAAACCGTTTTTTTATGAAAAAAGTTCTCATACCGTACGTTTTGCAAGTGCGATACCAAAATAACGCGGCGGCAAAAAAAGTCTGATTTTAAGAATCCGTTTAGTAATAAAAAAAAATAAAAAAAATCAGCTTTCGATTTTGAAAAGGAACGCCTGTAAGAAACCAGAAATAATTCTTCAATTTTTTGTTAATTTTTGTTTTAAGCATGGAAGTATGGCTTCCATGTCATCCTTTCAAATACAAATATTAAACTTATGAAGAGAAAATCATTTTTTTTATTTTAAAGCAAAGCAGAAAAGAACTAAATCAAATTTAAAATTAAATTCGAATAAATTTATTTTGATTAATGTTTCTAAACAATAAAATCCCAAGGTAGATCAAAAAATGTTGCATATTTTTAAAATTAATATGAAAATTTTTATTCGGAATGTTTTTAATGTTTATTTACTTTAGTTGGGCTTGATTCTTTCAATATAAATATTTCATGATATTCGCATGAAATATTTGTTAATTAAAACTACAAAATGAAATGTATTACTGCGGAAAAAGCATATTCATATGGCCATTTCGGTGCTGCTCAGTGAGGGTGTATCAGAACTTGCAAGATATATTCGCGCAAATAACCAGACATCTAATTTTAAATTTTTTTTTAAATAATTTAATTTTTAAATCGATAAATTAGAATCAGAATTGCTACGAAAATATGTGTGTAAGAAATAGTTCTCAAAGCATGTCTTAAGTTCTATTATATTTAATAAATTAATAATTTTTCTTTGTTTATACCTCATATTTTTTAGATTAGTAAAAAATAAAAACAAATGTTTATCTCATGGTTGCCCCATAGTAGGACTTAAGATAAATAATTTAAAGATGATTTGCTTGAACTAGAAAAACAAAATATAACAAAACGAAAAAACAACAAAACTAAAAAAATTCCTTAAAACAATATAACTTTTTTATTACTTTAATAATCTTCAGTGTCTATCAGTGCAGCGGTGGTTTGTAGGGATTGATGAAATAAACAAAAGGAGGCAAAACACAAATATATGAACACATAAATTTGTACAAATGAAAAAATTAATGACAGTGAAACTTTTTAGTAAATTTATTATATCTCTGGTGTATGTGAACTCTATTTCCGTTTTAAGCTCAAGTGCCAAAACTTGCGCTTTTACTAGATGTGAAAATAGATAATGACTTTCTCGAAATGTTGCCAACAAGTTCACATTAAGAAAACAAGTAGACGGTAACACATAATAACGGAAGGTAAAATTTTAAGTAGCTGCTATAAAAAAATAAATGATTAATATATGAAAGAAGAAAATAGGAGTGAAAACTTGGCCACTTATCTTGTCCAGTCAAGTTATCTTTAAGTTAAAGAACGGCCAAAAGTTACCTAACAAAGTAAACGGCCAATACAATAAGAATAGTAAAAAAATGAAGAGAATGTGGAAGAAATGAAGAAAGTGACTTTCAGAACAGACAAACCAATTGATGAATAGTGAGGTTTTTGAACTTTTTAATAACCAACCAGACAATAATAAAATCGCTACAAGAAATAAACATAAAAAAGCATAACCTTGTTTTTAACTAGAACCTTAAAATATGCCTTTTTATTTCATCACAAAGACGTTAAATTGCCCCATCATTTTATGTGCTCGTTATTGCTTGCAAGTCACTTTATCATTGATGTATAGTCACTCTTAACACCTTACAAAAGTAAACCTTCTCTCTTCACAACACCTAAGACGTCATTTATTAGTTTTAAACAACATTTATTCAGCGTTAATTTTTAATGTAGAATACAAGAATTTTGTTACTGCTACTATTCATTTTTTTTTATAATCACCTACAACGTTCATAAGAAAAGAAATTTCATGAAATATATGTTCTCACGAAATTTGTATTCCCCTTGAACTCATAATTTGCATTATATATTTTCCATAAAATATTTCTTCCTTTTACTGAGCAGCTATCCAAAGTAAAATTGGCTATAAATGTACAGAGGACGTTAATAGGAAGAATAATCGCTGTTAAAATTGCTAAATTTAAGTTTAGAAATAAAAAAAATGATAACCGGAAAACTTCTAGCTGTTGGTCGGAGTTTGCCAGACCCATCTGGCCTTTTCGAGATCCCAGAGAAAGTTTTTCTGAGTCTAGTGCTCATACGGATAAAAATAATTTGGTTTTTCATATTTCGTTAGCAATATTTAGACTAAAGTAAATCAAAAAGTTTTCAACAAGAAATTAATTTTTAAATAATTTATGTGTGCTTAAAGTGACTTGTTGTTTAATGTCGGTTGACTTGAAACAAATATGATGAAAACGGTAGAAAATAAAATTTATCGTCAAGTTATTTGGCAGTGTGATTAAAAAAATATAAACAACTTCATTCTTTAAAGTTTTAAATAAAATTTTATTAAAACTTAAATTAAAAGCAACATATCTAGTATTTAAAGAGGTTGACACTATGAGTGTAAAAGTAGCATATCATATGACCTGTGTACATAATGTGAGCATAGCTTAATCATTTCAACTCAAGCGCTTACTTATCTTTTATGTATTCTAATGACAGCGTATTTAATCTTCATAAAAACTTTTAAGAATGGCTGCGTAGAGAACATTGCAGGCATTATTCCAAGATGCCTGCAATGTTCTCTTTTTAGTTTTTCTTAAAAAGTCTCTAACAATTTCATTACTTCTCTTGTAATTATTCCGACACGACAAACTGCAGATTATTTTAAATTTGCACGATAAAGGACAAAGTCATTACGTTAAGTGGAACTACACTCGCAGCACAATCACAGCAAATATGTTTGCTTAAAAAATTTAAAAATAACGCGTCATATAACTTCACTTTGGTACTTTTTATTAGGTGTAGTTAAAGCCCTATAGAACCCTGAGCTGTAAAAAACTATACACAACGACTTCCAAAACTTTTCTAGTCCATAGTTGGTATTCACATGTGGAAACAATTTCGGCCACATGGCCATAGCGACTATTCCTGGCGAATCGCATTCTGCGCGATCAAATGTCATATATGCGATAAATCACGTGATCTTGGAAGTCTTATGATATTTTACAGCAAAAAATTGATTACTGCATTCGCTATAACTGAAACAGAGCGTTATTCTGTTAATTCTTCATTTCGTCCATATTTTCAAATAAAAAGCTATTGATTAGTTGTAGTAACAAACTTTATCCATCGTAATGTTATCTCAAACCAAATAAGAGGATATTCTCACTATTCAAATACAAACTATTAAAGACATGACAGGTCATTAATTTTGTAACTTGACAATTCTGTAATTCCTAAGTTATAAAACAACAACAAACAATAAATAAAGTTAAATCATTAGCTTTAATTGATAGTTCAATTTTTCTATTGTCATTACTTTAAGCAATTCAAATGAAATTTGAAGGGAGTTAAAGTGCAAATATTAAGGAGTTAAAGTGCAAAAATTTATTAAGGAAAGTGTATTTTTTTTTAGACAAAAGCCTGTAACGAAAACTAAAAAATATTTCTACCATTGATTTGAAAAATATTCTTGTTTTTGATGACCTTTAGCCAAAATATAATTTATACTTAATAGAAAACTGTTTTGCCTTTAAAGTTATAAAAAAAATTTCAAAAAAAAAAAAGTTGAAGTATATAAATTACTGTCCAATTTCAAGGACATTAGAGGAAATTAGAGAAATATTTTGGCAAATAAATGGATAAAATATTGTTTTAAGCTTAATTTTATTTTTTAGAATAGAAATGGAAGGACAACGAAGCAGTTATTAACGTTCTCATGGCTGCGGTAACAAAGCTATAATCACGCTTGCAAAAAAGGCGGGATATTTTCCATTTTTAAATACAAGCGCTGTTCTACTCATCTAGTTAGCATCCTCTGTGAATACTTATATCTACTTACTTGTTCATATTGAAGGCTCTTTTTAACATTTCCGTCATCATTTCTTAAAATAAGTGCATCTTTACAAGTTATATTTCATATTACGTTATAGATATAACAAATGAATGAATCTTCCTAAATCTGATTTCAATATATTCAATTGTCTTTATTAAAGAAATGAAGAATTTTTTATTTTATTTTTGTAGTTCTTCATTTGTGAAGCAGTTGTGTTTTTTATTTTTCAATTCGCCTACTTCAACCCTTTTAATATAGTTTATACTTTTATTATATTTCACATTAGATATGCAAAAACTAAAACAAAATATGTCTTTTGCTAGTTTTTCACTGTCTTTATTAATTTTCTTACAGCCGTTTTAATATATTCTCGTGGTTTCATATAAACAATTTATTTTTTAATTGTTTTCTTGCAAATGACCAATAAAATTTTTAGAAATAAAATTAGTTTTCAGCACATTTTTCGTAGCTGTAAGTATTTTGTCTGCAAAAAGCTGAGCTTATATTTTATTTATTAAGCAACAAACAAAGCAATGTTTTAGTCAGCTATTGTAAACTTGTATAAAAAATAAATTAATCGTGCAGCCCAAAATTGCACATAGAAGATGAATTGGTGAGTTTGAAAATAAAACCCTTAAAACTTAATTTCTAGTGGTTGCATTGTGTTGGATGATATGAACTTTATTTCAAAATTTTTTGTGGTAAATATTCTATGCCCTTAAGAAAATGTACATAGTTCTCAAAGTATATTTTTGCGTTCATGTAAAATACGTGATTCCATCAATAGCATGGAAAATGGCAGAGTTTTCAAATAAAACTTTATATAGATGTATCAATATCAATAACAGTATCAAACAGAAGGCAAATAATGTTTTATTTTAAGTTATCAACCGCTTGTCGGATATTTACACAAACTGGCAATGTCATAAAACCAGCAAGATCGGTCCATATGCTTCTAGGAAACGAGCAACATGCAACACCTGCTTCTAATTTCTTCATATCTTTTTTTTTAATTTTCGTTTGTACTTCTGCTGGTGGTTGTATTTATGATGATATATTATTGAAAAGGGTAGAAATAAATTGGTGAGTTTTTCACCTGTTACTACTTTTTTCTCGCTGGAACAACAACACTAAGCAAACTTACAACTTTTCCTTTTTTTTTATTTAATCAATTATGTTTATATATGGGAATCTTGAATTTTCTATACAAAGCATATTTTGGTTCATTCATGAAATTTTTTGTTTTCTTTTTAGTTTATTATATGAAGCACCATCTTTGCTTAATTTATATTTTTGAAGGTTTGTGCTCAAAGCTTTCATAAGTCTTAATTCTAGCTATTTTCTTGATTCCTAAAATGTAAAATTCGTTTAATGCATATTTGGCATCTTTTATATTAAAGTCCACCTTTAGGTAAATAAACTAAATAAACTAGATATATGTTATTTTACAAGTTTGTTTTAGCCTTTTTTGTTTAAATTTAAATTCTTATCAAAAAGTTGTAAAAAAACGATTGAGATTACTTGAAGATCTTTTTCTCTATAAACCTTGTCAACTATTTTTTCGCTACATGAGAAGTCCATCTTCTTTGGTGAACTGACAGTAATTAGTTGGAGGATATGGGTATGATAATTTTTTGATTTTCGGCTTAAATATTCATTTTGCGAAAGAGTTCTTAAAGCTTCGTTCTCAAATCTGTTGCCATTTTGTTCAGATTTTTTTTATTATTTATTTTTTGTTCTAGATTGTTTTAAACAAATTGATTGGTTACATGTATTTAATTTATCGAAGGATTCTGTTGTATTTGTTAATAATTATTTGTTTATAAAGGTTAATATAATGGCATAATTATATGTTTACATTATCTTGAATAAGAGGTAAAAGTAGGACAGAGAATATACTGAGATAGAATAGAAGTAAGGAGCTTTTATTCTTTTTTATTCATATTCATATATTTTTATTTTATTTCATAATTTTAAAAATAAAACAACCAAAATTACAAACGTGTTGACAAAGCTACATCAGTTCAATAAACGGCTTGTTAATTTATGCTTTTCATGTAAATATTAAAATTTCTTTTTTAAGAATTTATTTGTTTTTCATATTTACCGCTTAGGGACAAATTATAAATATATGCTATTAAGAATACTGAAAATATATCTAATTTAAAACATATTCTTAATGACTTTTTTCAAAGAGTTAGTGAAGAGAAAGTAGTGCTCTGTGTCGTGTAAGTTTTTTTTTTCCTTTTTTTTTATTGCGCATATAAAGGCAGTTTAAAAATATTTTGCAATAAATTTTTCAAAGCCTTAAATTCTTGTAAGTTTTTCAAATATTTTATATAAATTGAAATTGTATCCAGCAAACCATTCACTCGAAAATTGTAATCATGTTATACTTCAATCAAAAACTTTCTAACCTTTTAATAAAAGAAGAACTTTATTTCATTTAAATTGAATTTATTTATTACAATAAATTTCCAGTTTATTGATATTTATCCAAAATTTCAAAAAACAAACTTCTACTTAAAGCTGTTGGAAGAAAAGAAAGAAATTCGTAATCTGATTTGTTTTTGGGATTAAAAAACAACACAGTAAAGCCCATACTTGCTGTTGACTAAGCTTTTGCTTTTGTCCCTTAAGGGGAAAAATATAATGCGGAAGTTGGTCTTGCATAAATTCTTATGCATAATATATATTAACGGATAGTTTTCATTGTTTGGAGGTCCTGTCACGTTTTTTTGTGGTTGTAGCTTGTATTTTTGTTTAAATTAAGTTTTATAAATAAACGTCCATAATAAACTACAAATAATAAGTAAAACAAAATAAAGGAAGGAGTTGCAATAAAAGTTTCAAGTAAAGAATTCAGAGCAATTTTATCTCTATTTCAAATTTTAATTTCTGTAAATTGTTTTGTTGTGCAAAATAAATAAGTTATTGTATTCAAGCTAATAATAATAAATTAAATACAGGCTTGAATTTTCTTATAAATAATTCCGGTTTTTCTGTTATGAGTATCGCAAATGATAACATATTACAGTTATTCACTCTATAGCCTTTTGGCCCATATAAATTGGTTATTTATTTCCAAAAAATACTTAAAGTATACGATCATGAAACAGAAATACGACAAAAAGAATCTTTTCGTATACCAGCAACTTCAGCGTCACTAACCGGCTTTAGTTCTGGTCTAGTATTTCTTACTGTCAAGTGCTAGTTGTCGATTTTCTTTATAGAGTCATGCATAAGTACTGGCATTTGAGAAAGAATGCTGACGACATTCTTATCTGAAACGATACCATATCATAGATCTGTTCTAAGTTCTGGTCAGGTATGTATTATGCTCACTTCTACCGACATCGACCGGTTGGTTTTTTGCATTTATCTAAATAAATTTATTAAAATTGTTTGGGAATTTTTATAATATTATTTATTATATTATGCTAATATCCCATTAAAGTTTTAAAATAAAAATACAATTTATTCGTTAGTTGGAAAATAATAATAATAAACAAAATGAAATAAAATAAACAAAAAATTCCCAACAATTTTATAAATGATTCTTGCAATTTTTAAATTTTTCGAATACGCACCCATTTAAGAGTTAAATTATTTAAAAAAAAATTTAAAAAGAAAATACTTTGAATTCTTCGCTTATTTTTTATGATATATAAGTTTTTAATCGCAAACAGTTTTTCCGGTCTTGTTTTTACACTCATCTAGTAATGTTTTCCAAACTAGCAAAAAGTTGTGTTGAACACAATTCAGCTGGGGAAAAAACCGTAAAAAAATCGTCAATAAAATGAAAAACATTTAAGAATTTTTTTTTTCATAACCTCTTTCTTCAGTGTAAGAAATTAACTAAAAACTGTTGAAAAGATATCTTCTTTTAAATCTTTTGAACACAATTTTAAGAAAAACACTTTTTGAAAGAAGTAAAGTATTTGTTAAAATGTTAAAAAGTCATTTAAAAAATTTATTCAGAAGTAAGTCAAACTTTAGGAAGTTAAGCTGAAGGGAACAAGATTCAAATTATTTAAGTTATACCAAACAACTTAATGTAATTTTGTTTGAAGCAAGTCTAAAATACAAAAAGCCAATTTATTTGGCTAGCTGTGAGTTCGTGTATGCAACAACTTATGAACAAAATTAAACTTAATTTTGTTAGGAAATATCTTAGTATCGATTAGAAATCTTATTTGCAAAGAAAAATAGAGACAAAGTAAAACAATGAAACAATGAACTTTATATTATTGTTCGGTTTTTACAGCACAATTAATAGTGCAGGATATAGTAAAGTATTGTGCAAAACCTTGTCAGTATTAAAATATAGATCTCTATTCATTTTAAGAAAATATATGGGGCATCGCAAATAAAATATATTTGATATAAAGTTAATAAACACGAACTTACATATTAACTAAAATTTTTGTCTTCTAATTAAATAGAAGATGTATAATTGCCCAAAATGTTCGTACTGACGAAGTATTGCTAAAAGCTACAAGATTGACATTTTGCAAACTTGATATGAAAGATATATAATAATTAAGACAGAAGTATACATTTTTTTTTAAAAAAGCTTGGGCCAATTGAACAGAAGCAAAGAAAATATAAAATTTAATTATTAAAAAAAAAGTCATACTACTTTAGTTTTATCATTAAATAATAATTTATAATCGCGTATATTTCAGATGTTATTAAAAAAAATTATACAAACATTTGCACTGAATTAAAGCAAATAAGAAACATTACAAAGCAATACAGAATTATGCGAAAACTAAAACGCACAACGCTATAAGAAAATGCTCAAAGAAAAATAAGTCAAAAATTATATATCAATTACCATGGACATCTGTGTAAAACTAATTTTTCTAAAAATCAAAATGATATCTAAGTTAAACTTTTAATATCTTAAACAACACTCTACAGAATATTGTTAATTACAAATGATGTTTTTTATTTTAAAGTTTACTTTCCATTAAAAAAAAACCAACGTTAACAATAGAGACAAAACCCCAAAAACGGCAACTAATTATATTTAATCCTCTTTAGTTTTTTACAAAAAACATTATTATTGACACCAGAGACAAATGTCCTGCCAAAAATTTTAAAGTTTGAAATTAACACCATAAAATTCTTAATGCTTTTTGTTTACCTTCATGAATATTTATTAAATCAACCGGTCAACAGAAGTTGTTGAAAAACTGATGGAGCATGTACAGTGATATGTAAATAAAATAAGGATAGTGGTTAAGGAAAATCTAGTAATATGTAAAATCTTTAAAGAATCATTTATTTTTACTTACTTCTTTCGGTACACTTTAATTAATTCCATATACATATTATAAGCATGAAAAATAGGTGAATTTGCCTAATATACTTTATTTCTGAAAGGATAGAAATTACTGACCGTAGAATAAAACATATATGTTTCAAATAAAAAAAAAAAAATGTCAAAGATTAATTGTAAGAAAGGTGTGAGATTTCATGTTAAATAGTAACATTACACAGAAAAAATTGAGGATTACAAATTTCCTACAATTTTCTTAAACTAAAATATAAAATTATTTGATTAAACAAAAAGATAAATTGAAAATAAAGTTACCTAAAATCGTTCTTAAAAAAACAACAAGTCCATTTTATAACTAATTTATCAGTTTAAATTTAATTTGGAATAAAAATTAATTTATTGAATAAAAACAAAAAGTTTTTGTAGTAAAATTCATGAGAAACTGCAACAAAAACCAAATATATATGAACATGTATGTACGTGCAAATCGGGAGGATATAAAACAATTTTCTATATTTGATTTTTTTAATAAAGTTTAATACCTTAAGTGTTTTTATTCTATAAATTATTTTTGTATTAAAATAAAGGTCACAAAAGAAATTGTATCCTTAAATAGAAGAAAGTGAAGAAACGTACATTTATTTATTATTAATCTTTATTTGTAAATAACTAACAACTATAAAATTCTATCACAGCACTTACTAAGGGGACAATTTTAGAAAGCTTTGCAGCAGGGTGATGTGTTACTTTGCGTTAGGGAATGGAACCTCGATCATTTGTATTAACATTTTTTATACACTGTTTAACGACCTTTTTTAAAATCAGATAGAAGGTTTAGAGATTAAATCCATTTTTGTTTAATGAATTCACGGACTAAAGGCTTAAAGGCTAATTGGTTTTTTAATGAAAACAAATTGTTGTAAATGCTGCTAACCAAAACGTAAAATGCCCTATTTTTTAGAAATGCTAAAAGAATTACCATGGTGCAACGATTGTAAATCAATTTTACCTTTCATTCTTTCCGTTTCTAATTTAACCTTAGCTCATATGAGAATCGAGGATTTTTTCAGTATTTTTTGTTCATTTTTTGTTCAAAAGCATAAAGAACAAATAAGGAAGAAAATTCCAGTAGAGGATCGTCGAGATCAAATTGCTCTATTTGCAGTTACAAAAGAGGATTTGCGTATAAAAATCAATCTCATTTCACAAATTAACGAAATTCTTTTTAAGGTGATGAATTACGACATCGAGTGATACAAATAGCTATGGCTGTAAATAATCTTTTTAAATATTTTTTATATTTAACTTGGAGTTTCTTAAAGAATTCGATTTCTTTTTTAATACTTTTTAAACTCAGCTCAGAAAATATATGTTCAAAAATATATAATATTTTAAATTTATAAAATAAAAAATTATAAAGTAATATTAGGACTAAAAAAATAATTATTTTTTTAATAAGTAAATAATATGTTGAGATATGTTTCTTATTTTGATTTGAATGAAAAAATGTGTAAATTATTGATTAACCTTTTTTTTACAATCATGGAAGATTTTAGATAGAAAGAGTATAAGAAAAAAATGAAAAAAAAAATTTAGTTTTGATATGCCTTTTTTGTACTCAAATACGTTTTTTTCTGTGTTGATTAAAAACCACAACTTTTCTAACAAAAAAGTTTAAGTTTATAAAACACTATAACCACCGAAGAATAAAAAAAAAATTTTTGCTTGCTGAAAAGATAGTTTTTTCAAAATGTCGTCATTGTTTATAAAGTTATAAGTTGAATAAGAATTTAAGAAAAGAAATTGAAAAATTCCTGAGCTAAGAATTGAACAGAAAAAATGAAAAAATTTTATTAATGCAGCAAAAAATTATGAATTTGAAACTGCAGTTTTTTGTGTTAGTTTTGCAATACAATTTACTTCTGCCAAATTTACTGTCTTTCCGGATAGTTAGTGTTTTCTTATGTAAATTCCTATTACTGTAAACAACTAAATCAAAAATTTACACTGGCAACTGCAAAAACAATACAAAATACAACTATTTACCTCCTGATAAATAAAACCAATTACTATCGAATATTACAACGTGGTAAATGAGAAAATAAAGTTTTCTGTCCATTATGTAAATGCAAATACCTTCTATTTTATTTAGTTAATTTCCGGCTATATATATGGCAAGCAAAAAATTTCACAAAAAAGCCAACATTTATTACAGTAAGACTGTAACGACATTCGCTCATTTTGTGTTTTTATTTTATTGCTCTTGCAAAAAATTTAAGAATCAGAAATGAGGAGAAGACTTCATAAAATAAGCGTAGCTCTAAAGTAGGGCAATATTCTCGAAACTAGAGTAACAAATAAATTTGACATTTGGAACACAGCAGTCTTCGTATCCTTTTAAATTTTAAATAACACAAATGTTATAAATATTATTACAGCAACAAAAAAAAAAATTAAAGCTATTAAAAAAAAATTAAAGGTATCAATGTCGAAAATAACTTTGAAAGATTTAGTAATATATTCATAGCTTACATCCCTAAAAATTAATAAAGAAAGTTTGTTTATGCATCAATTACTGCTGAACGGCTGAATCATTATTACTGAAATTCAACGCCTGAATAACATCTATTCTAGAAGGTACAATAGGCTAAGCATAACGTCGTTACGATAGACGAAATCTTACGTAATTATGCAGTTAAGCTGATTTGAGTAAATCTTTTTTAGAAGTTGGCAGTTATTGTACCTCATTTTAATACTTGGACTTTAATAGGGGGAAAAGAAAAAAACGAGTTAAAAATGTATCAAACCTGATTGCCGCTGCTTTTGATATCTAAATTTCTTATTTGTGAAATTTCTCTTATGATTAAAGAGTGTATTTCCATAAATGAAATGTTAGTATGCTGGTTCCTATTAAGTCACCAATATGAAAAGCAGGCAACTTGTAAACGATAAATGTAAAAGGTCAATAGGACTTACAAAAGATTTACTGTCGTGTACACTGTCATAATGCTCTAAATGTTTTGACATACCACAACCAAATTATTTATTTAGGTCTCTCTTGAAAATCACGGTTACGTACAAAAAATTGTTTGGGGTGGTTAACACATTGGTGAAATCACTGAATTTTATTTATTTCCTAAAAAATTAAGCCGTACCTTTTGCTACGATAAATTAAGATCGCTACCAATCAACACATTTGTGCTTAAAAATAAGTATTATAGTTGATCTTGCCAGGATGTGGTTACAACATAATGGCGATACTTGCATGATATCAAAGTTTTACATATTTATCTTGCGAGAAATGGTCCTGTTAGTTGTCTTCCAAGGTCATGCTACTTCATACCTCGCAATTATTTCTTGCGAGCCACTGGATATCACTTGCTTATGATGACAAACCAGCAACGTGCGTGGATAAAATTGTTCGTCTTGTTTGTAGCAATCGGCCAGCATTGCTCGAAAAACTACCCTAAAATTGGACGCCTACAATGCTATAAGTCAACAACAGCAGTGGGAGCCAAATGATCGTAATGATCTTTTAAAGTTAAAGCTCTATCAGGCATAAGAAATAGCCAATGCTTAAAGAAAGTTTAAGTAAATATACACAGCAAGAAGAAAAGAGCTTCAAACATAAATTAAAGGTCTTCAATAAACAGCAGATATAAAAAACTCTGCAATAGAATTTTTACAGCGTCAGATAAGCCCTACAACAATAAATCATAAACTTGTTCAGTTTTGTTGTGCATTTTAAGGAAATTATAAGAGACACAAAAGTTTTTTGACATAATAAAATAATGTTTTTATCATAAAACGAGTTGCGATTTAGCTCAAGTTTTTTAAGTCAGTTAATTAAATCAAATATCAATTCTTAATAATATTTCTGCTTTTCATGTTTCGTTGTTCATCATAATATTAAGTGATTTATAACTGTAATTGGAACGTCGTATGATGGGTAACCGTCAGTTTAAGGAAAATGAACTTTAAACAAAAGCTACATGGTTAAGCTGGGTATATACAATGCGTACAATGGACACTTAGTAGAAATACCAACCACCTCCATTCCACCAATCCAGTTTTGCTTGTTAGTTTTCTATGACATCAATTTAAAAAGATCGAAATTGCAGCATAACACAAGTGTTAAAATAACAGGGATATATGTCCGGCAGATCTACTGTATCGGATTCTGACGTGTTGGGTTGACATGACATGTGTTAAAAATTATGGACTTATGTTTACTTTGTTCGAACTTACGGATATTATTAAGCTACTTTATTTAAGTCGTTTGCTTCTGCTTTATTGTCAGATATTGGCTATAATTCCACACGAAAACGGTGCAGATTATATTTCTGGCTTTCAATTAATAAATAATGAATGAAAAGCTAGCAAGATGACACTTGTATCCCACTACAAAAAAAAAAAAAAAAAAAAAAAAACGGTAAAAAAAATCAGACAGTAGTATTCTTCTTTAATATTTTTTGCCAAATTGCCTCGTATAATCAGCCACTTATGCAGAACCATTTAAAATTGAAATTGTTATCGAATAACAGTATGACTTTACACACGTCCCTATATCAAAAAAAAAAAAAAAGCGGCACTTTCGTAAAAAATTTTCCAATAAAACTTTTATTGAATTTTATCTTTGAACTTTAATTTTTAAAAAGATTATTTAACAGTAGTTAAAAAAAAAATAAATAAAAAAATTATGTGTAATAAGGGAGACATCTTTCTGTCGCAAGAGGCCTTTTATAATAAACAAGCTCCAAGAGAAGCAATGTGTATAAGCTTCACAAAAAATCGGCCAATAAAAAGGAAAATATTCTCATAATTCCCAACTATATCTTTCTTTCATCTGTTTTACATATGTAGGTATGTTTGTATATAAGAAATGTAAAAAATTCCTTTACTTGACTAAACGTATTAAATTTAAAAACGCACCTTAGCATTTATATATGAGTCTTCATGTCTCTCACGTACTTAACAAGTACAGGGATTTTTTAGTGATTTATGAGTGTCTGCACATAAATCAATTTTATTTCATTTCTTTTTCTTTTATATCATAACTTTTTACTTATAACGTTAGCTGTAGTCAATTGACTAGATGTTATATATTCCTTTTTTATAGCTTTTTATTATTCATTGTTATTTTTTATTAGTTGCTTCTTGTTTCTTTCTGTCTAATAATAATTTCTGTATTGATCAGTAATTGTGTACTAAAATAAGAAGACATTGTCAGCAAGATTTTTTTCTTGTTCATCCCTCTTCTCTTTATGTTGCAATTTACAATAGGCTACAAAATAATTATTTAATTACATAGAAAAAATTCTTTGAATTACCTATTGAAGTATTAGATATTGTAAACAAAAATTTATAACTTTTTTGTATCGCAAGTAAACTTGGTAATAACATTATTTGTGTAAAAAAAAATATGGTTGAGAAAATTGTGACCTGAGAGCAAAATTGTGTAATTGATATATATGATTGTGTTCTAATCATTATATTATTACACATCTTATTCACACCTATGGCATTGCAACCACATGGTTGTCTTTTACAATAAAAACATTGTTGAATATGACCATATTTTGCTTAAATGCATATAGAATGATAAAAATTATTTTGGGATGTTATTATTTAAATTATTGTTTGTTTTGATTTTTATTATTCATAATTTCATGATACCCTTCACTACAGGTGCAAATAGAGTTTATGTATATAAGTTTGCCATTCCGTTTGTAATTTCTACAATATCCATTTCTGACCTCATAAGATATATATATGCTAAGTTCCTATTCATAGCGAATCTAATCTGACATACTAAGATGTAACATATCTTTTTTAGATAAAGAAATTTAACGAAATTTAAGAAAGCAAACATTATAATTTTTTTAATTTTCTTTAGCGTTCGTATTGCCTTAATAATGTTCACCCACTCATTTGGTAAATATTTTTGTTAATAATTATCTTTAACATTATGAATACACGCCAAAAATACCAACCCAAAAATATTTGTTTTTTGAAACTTAAGGAAAAATGATTTTTTTAAACTAAAATTTGGTTAATTGAACAGAATTTTTCGTTAATTTCTTAATTATTTTTATTAAAAAAACTTTATTTTAAAATATTTATTGCAAAAAAAATGTCTATATATTTGACTAAAATATGTTTATTTGGTTAAATCGTGTTTAAATTTAAGTAAAACTTGGTTCGATTTATCTATTTTTATTTCTTATTTCACTAAGTTTATTTGTTAATATAAAAGAAAAATTTAATTATTGTTATTTAAATGATATTATTATTATTACGGAATACAAAATACCATACTTGTGACGATCCCTAAAACTAGGTACAGTTGCAAAATAAAATAATATCTTAAAAATATATGTCAAATATATATACGAGTATTTACTCAAATTATGAAATATTATTTAATAGACTAAGAAATTTCAACATAAATTTAAGGAATCTATAGAAACAGAAATGCCGACAAAAATGCAATTATGCTTTGATTTGAATCAAGTAGCTGAAACAGAAAAAAACCCAATTTCATGGCCTGTTCCTTTTACCGTAAGTATAAAATAAGTTTTACGTAGGCAAGTAATCAATAGTTGCTCTAAAGAGCAAAACTTTCTCTGAAAAGAAAACTTAACAAGAAACTACAAAGAGTTAAATTGCAAAACACTGAGGTATGGAAGTACATTCACGTTTAAAATAAATGAGTAAACATTCCGTAGAATCAAGCAGAGAAGTAAGGCAGAGTTGAGTACATTTATAAAAAAAAAACTTTATGCAAACGAACACACAATATACTTACGTCTACTAAAAAAAAAATAGGTAACACTAAGAAAAGCTGTAACGGATTACAGCGAAAGGTTCGCATAATAATGGCCAAGGAAAACTGAGTGTTGCACTTTTTGAGGGTACTGATAATTAGAATGTTTTTTGTGTTTTTGTAAACACAAATACTACTGATACTAATATGTGAAAATGAAGTGAAATTTATGTTTCCAAGGAAATTTATTTCCCTTGAAGTGCAAATTGGTATCATGAATTTCCTGTGAAATATTTTTTCCGTTCATTCAACAGCTATTAAAAATGAAAAATGTTTTCAGTTTACATTAAATGTAAGTAGGAAGAATAAGCATTGTAAAAAATATAAAAATGAGGTTTAATAATGAAGAAATTATACTCCTAAACACTAATCACCTCTTAAAGTCAACTGAGACATTGTAAGTGACCCATTTCAATAAAAGGAATTTTTTTATTCGATTAATTAGACAAATTATAAACAAAATGTCTCAATTTTGCCATTTTATAGCGTTTTTAATCGAATGCAACACTGTTGAGCTCTTTGCTACTGTCTGCTATAACGTCAATAATTTAGAGGAAACAATAATAGAATCAAAAAGTTATACAAAAGTAGTAAAAAAAGAAATTGTTAAATTAAAAAGCCAAACATCTCCTAAGTTTTAAGCTATAAAGCATAAGTTAATCAACTTTCCTAGAAAATCCTAGAAGGCCCAAGGTTTATCTATCTATAATGTCGAAATTTTAAAGTGGATTTTTTATAACTGTAGTTAAGCTGCCAGAAACTTAAATATTATTTTAATTTTTTCAAATCCCCCAAATTACAGTATTTATTATCTCTATCAACAAATATTTTTAACTGAAAATATTAACATAGTATATGACTACCCCTCGCACTTTTTAAAAAATACACACACAAATACTTTCATTTGCTAGCAACATAAAAAACAATTGGCTTACAGCGTGTTTAAAGTAAAACAACTTGTAAATTTACGCTTTTTTTCTTTGTAAAATAAAATAAATAAAATCAAATTAAACAAATTGATGACAACGTGATAAGTCCACAGAAACATAATACGCATAAATAAATCCGCTTTAGAACTAATTTGTTATAGTATAAATGTGTTACACCATTTTAGTGTTTGTATAAATGTCTGGAGGATAAATCATAAGGAGTTGCGTATGGCCACCATTAATATTACAACCTGTCAAATGAGATGGCGTATTTTCCACTTAAGATAATAAACTTCATCATCTTTTAAAATGTAGTTTTCCTCAAGGTGACAAATCTAATTGGACCGGATAATATAACCAATAAAATTAGTTTTAACGTATATTAGGAAACTAATCATAACATCTTGAACTAAACTATTATTGTTTCATTTAAAACTTTAGTAATCTGCTGTTATTAAGGAATTTGTGTGTTTCTAAATAAACATGTTTAAAGTTTATTTTTGGCATTTATGGTATTTTCTTCTAAATGTTAAATGAATTTAGGGAAACATATTAAAGAAAACATGTGCTCATCAACAAAATAATATTTTACGTTTGCGATAGAAAGGTGGGTAAATATGAACGTTATTTTTAGCAGAACAGAACGCCATTTACTTGAAGTAAGGCAAAGTATCAACAAATAAATATATATTTAATTTTGAAGTTAATATCTTAAAAAGGTGCAAGGATGTATATGGTTTAAGTTCAATAATGAAAAAAACTGTGTTTTTTTCTCCTAAGTCTTAGAATAAATGTTTAAATATATTCGTTTGGCTCCATTAATTTTAGTTTTTAAATATTTTTGTTGTATAAAAAGGTTTATAGTTATATTCCATCATTATATTCATAATTAGTATTATATTTCGTAAAATATTATAAATTCGTCAACATTTAAATTATTAGTTTCAATATTTTTTTCATGTTTTTTTTAAGTTTGCTTGCCGATACTAATGCTGTTCATTATATCTCATTTCCCAAAGGAGTTCCAAATTAGCAAAATTGACAAGAAATGTGTTTTAAAAAGCAGAATTTTAAAACACATATAAAAATATTATGAAAAAATTCTGAACTGTTTTTCAAAATAACAAGATTTTAAAATATTTAAATCCCAAAGCTTGAATAACATCTATTTTATATAAAATATTAAACAACAAATAAACTCTAAACAATTATAAAACGAGGGAAGCTTAATTTACTTAATTTTTGTGCGGACCCCTCTGAAGCCCAAGTTGAAAATAAAACTTTTATTATTTTTGCTACGGACCCCCAATTGAGAACCGTTGGTATAAATACATATTCGGTACTTCTTCATAGCATAATCGCCGGCGAAGTAAAATAATTATAAAATTGCTATATCCATCTTTCTCTTTTCACCACCTGTCTTATATCTCATCTATCCCTTTCCTAAAGAATGTAGCACTGTACCGAAGATAACTAAATAGGCATTATTAATAAATAAAATAGTGATGACAGACACTTTTTTAACAAAAAAGCAACCGGCAGGAAAGTTTAACTTGAATATGTTGATTAAAAATTCAAAAGAATCCCTATTTTCCCAGTGTTATTTTTATGTTTTAAACTAAGCACTAAAATAATGTTTTACTCAATAAAATATGAAAACCCAATGTGGAAAATATGAGCTTCCTTTAAAGAGTTGGCTTCTTACAAGGAAAGCTATTGGGATATACCAAAAATATGTATAAATAATGTTAGTCGGTGAAAGAAAACATTTTTAAGTCGTTGAAGCTATTTTTATAAAGTTAAAAAAGCTTTCCCGAAAAATCCGTCTTTATGTCATAGTATAAAAGGTAGATTATTGAACTGCAAGAAAATGTCGGGAATGACTGCTAGAAAAATTAAAAAAGTCACTTATTTTTAACTTTTATACTGTCTATAGTGTAAAAATATGGAATTCGGTTAACGATTCAAATATAATTTTTCAGCGTCAGTTGAGAGTCTAAAAGCTAGATGAACCAAGTTGAAGTAAACATTTATTTAAAGAAACACTTAGTAGTTCATTAAAACCGAAAATAGAATTTTTTGTTACATACAAATATTATGAGAACTCTATAATCTTTTCTACAAATAAATATAGATGTTTCTTTAAAAAAAAAATGAAACAATCTATAAAAAGAGATGCACGGAAAAGACATATTCATTGTAAAGTGTTTAGCAAGTGGACTACTACTGTATTATTTTTATCGATTAAATGTTAATTTTTGTCGATCAGATATTTGGCTTAATTTAAACTACCCACATTTGAATATTGAAAAAATTTTCTGATCTCCGTTTTCTGTTCGGTTAACCCAAACTTTATATTTCTAAAGTATTTTGACATGTTTTTTATTTATTTATTTATTTTTTTTTTTTTTTTTTTTTTTTTTTTTTTTTTGTGTGAAACATTTTAAGTTAATAAAATTTAATTCAACAAAAAAAAGTAAAATTAAAATATTTATAATAACAATAATATTTATTCTCAAAACTCTTAAGGAGATTTATTATTACCTGGTTTTTAGTCTAAAATAAAATCTTGGAGTTAGAAATAATAACAACGGCAACAGAAATTGATAATTAACCGACTCAATCCCACCAAGTTTTCAACTCGCAAACATTTAAGAAATCTTTTAAAGGACAAACAAGTAAAATATAAAAAACTAACGTAACCGTGTTTAACTATACTGCTGGCAACATAAATTATTCAACCCTTCGGAATTCGCTCTTTGCCTTCATTGTATTTTTTTGTTATTTTAGTTTTTTATTTAAATTGCTGTAAATTGTAACACTTAACAGATACTTGTATTTGAGAGCTCAACAAGTCATTTATCTGAAATTTTTTACACTTAAACATAAAATAAATACATTGATATAGGATATAGACACCTCTATAGATGTCATCTAAAATTCCAATTAATATAAAATTTGTTTGTTAAAAAAGAAGCTCAATATGACATTTTTTAAAGTTTTTACTTCTTGTTGAAGCGTAAAAATGACAGAAAATATTTCATATTTGTGAGAAGTATTCAATACAGTTAAAATGAATAAAATAAAATTCAAAAGCATTAAAAATATTTTCTATATTTGCAAAAACTGATTGCAAAGGATGCTGCTGAGAGAAACTTACCAAGTAAAGATTTAATTGAAAAGCTTTTCAGTGGTTTATATTTCTATTGGTGACTGGAACAGTTTGAAATTTTTTTATGGCTTCGTACCTAAATAAAAATGAATCCTATTGGTTTTGCTACAATGTCTTATCCTACTATCACTGGAGCCATGATAGATAGGCTCCTGAAATGTTCACAGAAGTTCTATAGCTATGTCCACTATAATAACTACAACTAAAGTATTCATAAATATATTTTTACAATTTTGATCCGTGATAAACAGACATGTAAAATATCAACTATGTATTTAAACTTCTTTCGCTATAGCACCAGGTACAAATAATATAACTATAAATTAAAGAGTATTCCAACAGTGATGTGATTTTTACATACGTGGCCTTATTTTACCACCTTTTAAAATAAGAGTTGGATAACATTTTAAATTACAGTATGTTAAAAAAGCGTGTTTCCATAGATGTCGTTATTTTGTTGAATGTGGACTAATTCTTAAACCAGTATATTTCCACACTTGTAATTTTCACAGAGGTTTTGCGCCCTATAAAAAAAAAATATAAAAAAAAGATGATAAAGAAAAAAGGCGTTCCTATAAAAGACTTTGATATATGTTGTCTTATCCCACGAGTTGTGTAAGCACACATTTCTCTGATTTATTTTAAAAAAGCTCTTGCTAGCTTAAAAAAAATCAATTTTATGAGAAAGTTTTCTGATAATTTTTACACTTAAAAAAACCTTTTAAAAATATTGATTGCTATTAAGCTATCAATAAATTAACTGATTTGTTCTTCGTTCTTCGGCTGCTTCTTAAAACTGTTGGAAATCAAATCAATTATACGTCCAGTATTTGCTCTTTGCACTTTTCATTGCAATTATTATTTTTTGTTTGTTTTTAATTTAACAAACAAAATGAAAATAATTGCATCGAACAGCCAATTTTCTTAATAGTTGTACGCAAAAACATATTTTTTTATTATTTCATTTCCCCTAGAGTGCAACGTTTTCGCAATTTCTGTCGGACAACAAAAGAATTTGAAAAGCAAAGCAAAAGAGATTTCAATACTTTTGCATAAAAAACAAACACTTAATGGCATTGATGATGTCACACACGGGTGACTATTACTTTCCAATCTGTTGCTTTTTATTTCTTTATGTTTGATGCAACTGCATGTCAGCACTAAAGGAAAAACGGTAATTTTCTTTTAAAAATGAAACAAGAAATGTTTAAAAACTTCTATATATACCCATATGACCAGATTAGGGAAGTCAGTTAAGACCAATAGAATTTTTTTCGTTATATGTTTGCAATGACAATGTAAAGAAGTATTTTCAAATTACATTTGCAAATGATCCAGGCATAAATTTTTTTCTACTGCCAACGCAGGATATTACAAGGAACTGTTCTTTCTGTCTGTTTCGCCATTATTAGAGATTATTTTCTGTTGTGAACATATTTAGTTTTCGGAAAAAGAATATTGGTAACTAAAAGAAAAATATTTCAAAGGAATTAGGCATCTGTTTATTATTAATATTTATTAAGCAGAAGAAATAACATAAACACACATTCCCTTAAATAAAAAAATCGCTCTATACATACACAAACATGCAGCAATAAGCCAAGAACTTTTGCTATTCAATAAACTCCAGTTACATATATAAAAAGAATAAAGGCAAGTGTGCTAGTGATTTAAAATTCAAGTGATTTCAATATTAATGAAAAAACAGAAATTGAAATGAATCGAGAAACATAAAATATATGAAAAACAAAAACTTTCAAAGAGAGAAAGGAAGGAAGAAAGAAAGCAAATTGTTTCTTCATTTGTAATTTTTCCACACTACACACAATTTTTGTTGCATTTTTAAAAAAGACAATGACAACAACTGTTGAAGTTATAGCAAAAATAGTTTTGAATGTAAGAACTGTTTTAATAAAAAAGCTATAAAACACACACACACAAACAAAGCTTATCATCAATTCTGCATTAAGATGCAACGAGTTGAATAATATTTTAAATGCACAAATTGATTTTAAAAATAAGCTTCTGTATACTGCACTTAAGTAACAGTATGTTTTTGTGTGTATATATATGTATGTATGTATATTAAATTAATGACATTAGCATAGAAAGTGTTTTTTTTTCTAACTTTAGACTTTTTCTTAAATTTTCATTGTAGAAAAAAATTATTTAGAGAACCTCTTGGTTTTTATTTTGCTTCTCTAAAGATCTCTGTTTTGCTAAGAAAAAGTTTTAATTGTTTTTTTTTTTAATGAAGCTCTTAATAGGTTATCCCAAGGCGAATCAATACTAAGTGCTCGCTATAGAAAATTTATTAATTTTCGCCGAAACGCTAAATGTCAAACACCATATCAAGGCGAATCGATTATCAGTTGGCAGTGTAGGCGAATTCAGTATTTTTTGCTGGCGTACACCACTTTCAAACTCCATATATAAAAAACTTGTGTATATTTTTTATATATGGAGTTTGACAGTAGTGTATACCAGCAAAAAATACTGAATTCGCCTATGCTGCCACCTGGTAATTTATTCGCCTTGCACCATATAAAATAAAAATTAAATTTTTTTGTTGTATATATGGAGTTTGAGTTTGTTTGCCGACCACATAGTTTTAGTTTGCCTTGGCGTTGTAAGAAATCTTTTACTATTCGCCCTATTCTTAAAAGTACCAAAACGTTGAATTATAGTATAACATCGTCCGTTGACTTCTATATATAAAGCAATTTTATTTCTGACGCCTTGAAAAATGCTTCTTGTATCGATATTATTTTTCCAGTTTTTTCTATTTTAGTGCCTTTTATTGCCTCAACACGCAAAATTTTAGACCTTAGTCCCAAGGTAAGAACTTTTCGAGTAGTGCCTTTGCAGATTTTTATAAGATACAATATTTTAAAACTATTTGTTACACAAAAAAATCCAGTTAAGTGTCAATTATGCTGATCAATATGAGCATTATACAAATTGCCATATGGAAATGCTTCCCCGCAGTAATACATTTTATTTGTAGTTCTTAATTAATACATATTTTATAAGAATATTATAAAATACTTATATTTTAAGAAATCGAGCATGATTAAAGTTTTATTTTTCGTCTTGCTAAAAATCCCAGTTACTGCAGTAACGAAAATATGTATTTAATACCATATAGGTAAAATTTATAAAATAAGCAACGTATACTACGGTCAAATGCGTTAACGTATATATTTTTTCTACTTTAAAAATAACTTAATTTATCATTGTACAAAGTAAATCTTTAAATTGCTTACCCCAGAAGAAAATTTAATTCCTTTAAATTTTAAACTATCCTTTTCTTTTAACTTTTAACACAAAAATATAGAATAAGATAAAATATGCAAAAAAAAAAGAATCACTTTACTCCAGAGGAGAATTACTTAATATAATTGTGCTCAAAAACAACAACAAACCTGTTTAAAAATGTTAATACACTTACCAAGATCTCTTACTGATGGTTGATATTCCACATAAAGTACATTAAGAAAATGAAACAATTTAAGATAAAAGTAAAACGAAAATTTACAGGGGACTTGAGTGAAGAAGAAACTTACGAAAAAAATACGAAATATGAAGTAAAAAAAGTAAAAACTAAATTTAAGAAAAAAGAAAAACACAGAAAAAACCACTTGATGAATGGATAAAAATCAACGGACTATAAGCAAAACGAAAGTTGAGTAAAAAAGTCAAAATAAGCGAAAAAAGTAAAAAAGTCAAGATGATTAAATTTTTTACAAATAGTAAATTTAATAAAATTTGTGGATTTGTAGAAGAAAATATAAGAAATTTTTCATACCGGCTTTAATTTATTTTATTTCGAACCAACAGAAATAAGCACAACTGTAACAATGCAAATATTTTCTTATAGTTTTTTTTATAATATTCATTATTTCCATACCACAAAAAAATCTAGTAGTTGTTATGTGAATGATAGAAATGCTAAAGTTCTCTTCATAGGCAGATTTCAAGCGTCATTAAATTTAAATACAGGCTGCTTCTGAAAACAAAAATCTGTATGAATAGGAAAAAGTCCGACTGAAGTATATTCAACTTTATAGTTGCTATTTTTAAAAAAGAAATTTTAAAAATAACGTCTTGAGGAAAGTCACTCCGTTTCTATTCACGACTGGTAGCGATATAAATACCACTGGGTGGAATAACGCAAGCTTTAAAATATAAAATAATACTAACGCCAATTAATTTAATTTCATGCAAATAATTACCTTTTTTTAATGTTGATGTTAAAGTTTCAATCAGTAAACCAAAATACATTTATTATTTTTATTATCAAACTTTTAAGTTTGGGCACGAAGCGTTTAGCGAATTTAGCTTTAAGTAACCTTTGCTTTTCTCAAGAAATTATATTTCCCTCCTCTAAATTTACATATTTTTTTTCAATTGTCATTTTGAAAATAGTAGAAATAAACTGCGAAATAACAACAAATTAGTAAACATTATTTTACTTACCTTTGAAATTAAAAACATATCGTTGAATGCACAGTGCCTAATTTTTTTAATTTGGCCAAGGTATGTCCGCTGTAGTAAGTTTAAAAACTAACCTATACCTATACATAGTATGGAACTATTTGTGTTTGAGTCCACTTCGAGCTTGACGATTTTATTTAATAATTTATTTAATAATATTTGCTGGAAAAATTTACTTTATTGCTTTAATAATACCTGCCTGATGGCATCATTTTCTCTTCTTTTACTTCTTTTCTTAAAAACAAAACATAAGAACCACATACATGAGCTTACAAAAGCAATAGACCAGTATCTTAAAACATAATAATCACTTTGCATTATAAGTTAAATGTCAGAGTATATTGTAAGTTTGCAATGTGCATATTAATTCTCGAGGCAGCAGATTACATAGTTATGATATGATATTTGTTATCGTTGTTGTTATCTTAAGCCTATTATACCTTCCAGCATATTTTCACATATTACAAGACATGAAACAGCAGCCTTATCTAAGAATATAGTTATTTGTAAAACTACGTTGGTTTATAATATAAATACCAGCGTTTTTATGAACAGCATGGTAATTTTTTCACTTTATTTATTGCCCTTTATTCATGTTTATTTAGAGAATAGCAGGTAGAGTCTTTATAGGGCATCTATGATTTCCTCTATAAAAAGCAATAAATATAGCAGACATTATTATTACGGGTAAAAAGAAATTAAAGGCTTTTTTATTAAAAAATAAGTAAACAAGACAGCAAAGCAGATTTAAACTGTAGTTGCAATACACCGTGGGAATTTTTTTAAAAAATCGGTAACAAAATTTTAGCTGAAATAATGCTCTTACATTTGAATATGAAATGGGTTTTAAAATACCATCTTGTGGTACTCGTCGTCAAGTGGCGGAGTGGGGAAAACTGAAAAAGACCGAAGTTAATAGTTGTTGGTCAAGTTTTGCTTCAATTCATATTTCGTTTAATAACAAAATAAATATAATAAGAAAATGAAAAGAATTACATTTTTTTGCACAAAAAAAAAAAAAATATCTGCTAAAGAATTAAATACTTAGGACTCAATGTACTAAAAAGAAAACTGATCAAACTAATAAACAAAATAATCAACAATTTTGATTTTTTAAGACATAAAAATCTGTGGGTTACTCTATATTTCGATTCGAAAAGAAAATCATTCGAGTTTTTATGGCTTAAATATTGCGTCGCGTAAGTGTTTTCTTTTGAATCGAAATACAGAGTATTCCCCCTGAAAAAATATAAATATGAAAGCAAAAATTTTAATTTTATTCGTTACTAATTTCTGGATAATCTAGTTACCTTTGAGCAGAAAACATAGTGTTCAAATAACTTGAAGTTAATTTTTATCGTCTTACAAATAATTAGTTAGGCTTAAGTTCAATTATTTTTTAGATTCTTATTTCATAAGGGATAAAATATTTTTTTTTTTGACTTCTAAAAATGAAGAAAAATAAATTATTCAGTTAAACACTTTTAGTTAAATTTATATAATATAAAAATACGAAATTAAGCTTTGTAGAAAGAAAGTTGAGAGGACACGTAAAGTTTCTACGTATATTGATAATTTTAATAGGAATTGTAGGCCGTACACCTCGGCTTACAACTCCTGAAGTAAATATACATAAGGATTGCTTATGATGGATAAAGCAATTCAGATAATGTATAATAATAATAGAATAATTGAAAAATAGGTTTTCCTTTCTGATAAAAAAAGAATTAAAAAAAAAATAATAAGAGTTAGTCAGGCAATAGCCGATAATATAAAAAAATAGCAGTTGTTTGTTGTTTGTTGTTACATAGATCATCTGTATGTCCTTCTTTTAAATAACTTTACCACTGTTATATACTAGAAGTTTAAATTATTGATTGCCTGCTAATACTTCTTTAATATCGTTTTTTAGAACTATTTCGCTGCAGTGTGTTGGAAAATGTCTTTTCAAGCAACGAAAATTCACAGATTTTATAAATTATGTTTCTATCATTTTCTATTTGTATCTCTGCTAAGGATGTCATCGTTCTGTTAACGTTTAACATAGCTTTTTAGTATAAAACCCAAAAAGTCATTGAAGATTATTTTTTGATTTAGTAACGTATAAAATTATTTAATTAAAAGAAAACATATTTTTTATAATATCTAAAATAATTCATAATATTTTTTAAAGAAGGAAGAATAAAATCTTTTAAGGGTCTCTAAGTAACTTTTCCATAGTTAAGAAATTTTACAATCTAAACGCATAATTAGTAAATATTATTTTTAAGCTTTAACTAACTTTCCTAGTGCCTCTATACGCTCTTTCTGTAAATAATATCATTACTTGCCCTGGCCAACATTTATTTTGTTCCATTTCATAGATGAAACTGACCATAAGCAATGCCCAAAAACATGTAATTACGTTGACGAAATTAATTTTGCTAAGAAATGAAGGAACTTTACTATTAAAAACATTAAACACTAGAGACTTTAATAAGAAAGAAACAGTCGTAAATAAAATCAAAATTAATGAAGGATTTTTTGCTCTAGTGATTTTAGTAGCTGCATAAAAGTTACGCTGCGAAAAACATAAAAAAACCAAAAGCATACAAATTTAAACATTATAACTACAAAATGTAAGAAATTTTTACCTTATTTCTCATGGCTTAAATTAATGCAATACACTGGCAGAATAAAAATTGTAAGTAGAAGTAAGAAGTCAGATTGGTTAAATTGTGTTAAAATTATAAAAAGTTCTCTTGAATGGAAAGTCTTTTGTTTTGCAGCAACTCTTACCTTAATAAGCATTACTTCGATAAGTTGAGTTTTTTCATTTGTTCCAACAGAAAGCTCGCTTATTATAAGGGACTTATTTCTGCTGTAATAAGCTTAAAAATTAAAATATAAATTTGACTGGTGACCCATACTTTGCAATAAAGCCATCATGTGTGAGTCTAACTCTCATTTTAGTTTAAATGTGACCTCTGGCTTATCTGCACAGATTAGCGACTTCACATATCATCACAGAAAATAGTCTAGCGGCGTTAAATCACACGATATTGGAGGGCAATTCACGGATGCGAAACGTTAAACTATGGAGTTAAAAAAGTTTCCTTTAATAAATAGATTGTGATATCAGAGCTCATTGTTGTTTAATTGACTATAGCGTTCTGTCGGGTCTTTCCGAATGCTAAAACAAACGTAAATCGCGAACATAATTATAAAAACTAAACAAATATTTATAAAACAACCAGTGTCTTCAGAAATTTGCAAATAAATGCGTTTTTGTGTATAAAACCTAAATTTCAAATCTGCAGTAATATAGTTTTAAATCACGTGATTTCAGTATATTTTATTTGCAGAACATCTTTTCAGGGATTTGAAGTCACTTTGACAAAAAGCGATTTGCAAAACATGCCTGTATATTATATTTTTATAATATCTACAGCCTGTTCAGTAACGAAGCTAGACAATTAATTTTGAGGACATTTTATCAATTTATCCAATTTAAAAAAAAAAATCCACACATATAATTTATTTATCTTCAATTTTTTTAAACCAAAATTGCTTTTTACGCTTCGAACAATGAAAACTCTAAAATAATCATGTTTTATTTAGTCTTTGTTCAAATTTTCATTTTCAATCTTAACGAGGAATAATATCAGATAAAATATCGGTGGCAATGAAAAAAATTTTGATATTAATAATCGAATAAAGTAAACTTTTGCTTCAAATTAATCAAATTTTTTCTTGGTAGTGCGGTAAAAACCTTATTTTTCTGCTTCTTCGATCTACAATTAAACACAGAAACATAATGAATAAATATTTCATTATTTAATTACCAATACCTGTGGTGTTTACGGATTTATAGGTAAACAAAAATTTTGTGAGTTTTCCTGTATTAAATAAAATAATAACCTGCGTCAGCAGCACATAGAACTGCAATTACATTAAGCTGCTGCGGAGTTTATTTAACAGAGAGAGCTCTATAAGTCAGAGTTTTTTTGGTTACAAGGAATGTATTCAAAATACTGCTGATTAAAAAAAGGCTATAAGCAGTGTCCAAGACTTTAAAACTATCAATCTCACCGTTTTCTAATAGACGCACAAAAGTACCAATCAAATGAACAAATATAGAAATAAAAGTTATTTTACACAATACAAAACAAAACAAAAATCATAAATATTGCTGAAATATTTTTATTAAACTTGTGCTACGTTTTTATTAATCCAATATAAAAACCCATTACTTTCAATTGCTTTCAATTAAAAACTAAACACGCATGTATGTGTGTAAATATTTGTACACTTTATCAACATTTATTTTCCTTTCCTTTTATTATATGTAAATGACAGAGATTAAAAAAGTAATTTTATACAAAAGAATAACGAACGTGAATTTAAATCATGTCTGGAATAATGCAAGTCATTACACTTATGTGAAAATCTAAATGCTAATAAAGATGCCAGATTTGCATTTATATTTTATTTAACAGTTGAAGAAAATCTTATTATTGATTTGTCAAATATTCGTGATTTTCATAGTAAAAATATGTTGGCTGCACCAGCGTCAATATCAATCTCTACTAATATGAATTATAAACAAATAAAAGAACTATTTAGTTACGTTTAATAAATTAGCAAAAATTATAGTCTACTGATTTTTTTGTTAATATGTTGTAGATTTTACTATAAAATTAAAAAAAAAGTTAAAAAAAAATAACTTAAAAAATCTTATAGATTTCTGGATGTGTGCGTGTTTATAATTTTTATACGTTTAATAATGATATTTTCTACATATCCTTTCAAGTTTTGCTCTTTAAAATAATAATAGAGATTTTCAATAGGGTTCTTGTTTACGTAAGATTTAAATTGCGGCAGTACATTATGTACGGTATGCGTTTGACTTCATAAACCTGTACATAATCATACAGATTCTCAAATCAATATACGTTAATATATATCATGTCGACAGCATATTTTTAAACATATGTAGGAACATATTCTTATATGTATATCAGCATTCTTATATGTATATTATCAACAATAAGTGAAATTGTGCAGCATCTGAATAAACAACATTGAGACATCACACACTACTTGATAAACATTCATAGACAATTGCTATGAAATTCGTTTACTTAAGATATAAAAATTGCACAGTAGTACAACAAATACTATGTTTCATATTATCTATAATATAATAAATGTATAACAGGATCATTCCTGTACATGAAATATTTTTTTGAAATTTTCCTGTAGGTTATGTTCGATTACATGGAACACAAAATATGTGGAATACAAAACACCCTTTTCTTTCTGAACTTTTATCTGTTTGTACTCGCATCATTCGAAAACAGCTAGATGGAATTAAAATAGATCTTGTAAGGAGTTCCCTTAGACTGTGGTTCAAATTTAGAGACTTTTTTTTCGTGAAAAGTCATTTCGTAGAAAAAATAGAGATACAAATATCAAAGCACCCAATTTTACTGTTGTAATTATAATAATAAAGTTGACAGCACATTTTAGTTTTAAAGTAGAAATTTTTTAACAATGTTAACGGAACCAAGGCAAATCAATTATAACGTGGTAGCAAGTGAAAATTTTTTATTAAAATTTAATTAAGATAAAATACGTTCTACCGATGGCTCTTCTCACTGGCAATCTAGTAAAACGAAACCTCTAATTACTAAGGCAAGTAACTGATGGCTTGACAAAATTTTTTTCATAACCAATACAACACACCTTATTTTGCACCACAGTATTTTGTATTATATTTCTTGATAAAAATGTAAAATTGTTTTTTACCTGTTGTTGACATTGAAGAGCTCCATAGGAGAATATACATATAATTTTTCCACCAGCGATCTTGACAATGTTTTTTTCGATTTATTTTATTTATTACTTGTCCACAAGTGGTTAATTTATTTGGTTGTTTTATAAAAATTATGAATAATGGTGCTGTAATTTTTTAAGTAAATATATGCTTTTACTGCGTCATATATGTGTGCCAAATGGTTTTTATTTAAATAGATAATTTATGCATGAAATAAATGATTAAATAAAAATATCACGGCATGTCTTTGTTTTTAAAAGAAATTAAGATTTAACTTTATGTTAATATTACTTATAGATTACAAAAATACAGATTATAAAGTACGAATTAATAAGTCAGTTCTTGTGTTTAAAAAAGAAGCCATTCTAACAGCAAATTTCTCATGCAACAAGCATGAACCACAGATTCGTTTAAACAAAATAACGGTCACAACAAAATCAATCAAACATATTTTCGTTACTTTTGCTTTTCCACCAATGACCATCAATATTCCTAAATCTGTTAAGGCATCTAATCGCCGCCAAACTTTTTTTTCTTTCCTTAATTTGTTATCAATTAACACTTTATAAAATATGACATTAATTTAACAAAAATATAAAGTTAATATGATTTTGACTCCCCAGTTATGTATTCAATTGAGACTTGTAAAAAACAATGTCACTTAGTTGCGGATGTTTACTTTTGATAAAATGTACAATAAAATGCTTTAAAATATTTAACAATTTAAATATTAAAAAATTAACAGCAATAAAAAAAGAACATAAAAATAATGCAAATAAAACCATAGTTTCTTGTTATATTATATTATATTATATTATATTATATTATATTATATTATATTATATTATATTATATTATATTATATATTATAACAAAAAAAATAATACCTTTAACTCAAACATGAAGTAGACAATAAAATTTAATGCGATATTTCTTCACTAGAATGCTTACGATATAATTGTGCATATAAATTTGTATTTATAGACAATTACCATTAATCTGATTCATTGGCTAATTTTTAATTAGCGGAGATATATAATGTTTTAAATAATTGACTCTTTGTTCTTATACACCATACAGATGGGCCACCCTAGAAGGATCAGCTATGCCGCTTTTATACTCCTATTATATTTTCTTTAAATCCACATTCTGCATTTTCGTCGACCGCTTCCCTGCACACAATATTACGATGGCACCGAACACAAACTAACCCTAAAATTTTTCCCAGCCACGACTTAACATCATGTGTCTACAAAGTTGTAAGCGCCGCTTGGGTGTCAAAGTGTAATTTCCGCTCATTCCTTCAAGTGTTCTGGCATCAATTCTATTGACCTCGTTATCACTAAATTAGATATAATATTTAAAATGTGAATTAATCGTCATATAATTTAGTATGTTTTATATTACAATTTTAATGCTAAGTTAGCTGCGGACAAGCGCATTTTATTTATATTTACCATTTGTGTTACTCGTGCGTATATTATATGCTCTAACTGATGGCTTGTAATGCATATTTATGTGTATATACGCATGTTTGTGGTTACTTAATAGCAACAACAAGAAAATTATTCTCCCTGGGCGAAAGTTATAAATTTCACCACGGATGGTATATAAATCTTATGGAGTAGAAAGAAATACAAAAATCACATATTTGAGTTAATTTTTGAAATCTTCTTTAATAAATTCACACATAAATTTTAATTTCGTTTAAAACTCATAAACATCCTTAACGAAAACAAATTTTTTTAAAAATTTGTAGCTAAAAGAAACTTTGTATAAAATAGGGCTAAAAAAGAGTGTATTAATTCATTTAGCGTATAATAAAAAAAATCGTTTACCTGTAATCATTTGTTATATGTCTAAGTGGCAGTGATAGCATTAAATACCTGTAAATCAAGTTTACGTATCTAGAAAAGCTATAAAACATTTAAAGAATTTCTAAAAGTGATAAGACTTAATTTAATTTCTATTGGATTTTTTTAAATATTAATATAAAATTTTTCACAAAAAATTTAACAATTAAATCTTAAGTGCTAAATGGCAATTATAATTTTTAACTACATATATTAAAGACAATTTATAAGCTAGATAAGTTAAACAGTTTTTTTTAATTCAAGACAACATTAACATTAAGAAGTAAGAGAGCTATATTCGAATATGCTATACTATAGCTCTGTGAAACTTTGCTACAATCAGGCTTGCCGTTCAGAAACTAATGCAATGCTAATTATCGTCTCTTCATTTCTAAAATAAGCTTCCAATGTAAATAGAAAAAACATTTAAGCCAAATAAATTATTACTTTTGCTTTTTTTATCAATAAAGGGAGCACTGACGAATATATAAACAAACGTTTGAATTTACTAAAACACGCTTATCGTTCAATTATAAATGGCATAAAAGATCCGATTTTGTGTCTGCTTGAGGCAAAGAAAGGCTTTATTTAATAGAATGTTGTTAATGTATATAAAAAAAAAGGACTTCACACTCTACTTTAAACACAATAGATTAATTGAGAAAATTCCTTTGTTTTAGTTTTGAATGTTATTTTTTATATTTTCTTTTTGCGTAGTTTAGTTAAAAACCAAAAATATAGCTAAACATTCATTGTATGAAATTTAACTTTGTGTTGTTATTCAATTTACTAATTTATAATCCAGCCTATCGACACGAAACTTTCTTACCACCTCCTTAAAACCAGTTCCTGCCGTTTTATTATGAGGCATATTAATGGCAAATATAGACATTAAATTATGTGTCATAAAATTGATATCATCCAGTTATAGGGCAAACTGTAACGACATATTATTCAAACCAATATTTACATCAGGCCGATAGCATTACAACCCACAACAAGCATTTCCTGCTCAGTGGTCGAAAATTATTGGGTTATGTGAAAGACTCTGAAAGAGTTGATTTTACGTGGTTTCGATAGCCAAATCTTAATTAAAAATTAAATGCTGATAATAATGTTGCTTTTGTTGTTGTGGTTATTTGGAATTCATAACCTCACAAGGTTTCAGGTCGAACTGGAAGTTAAAGAATATGGTTGTTTTCATCTTTTTCTTCTATTTTTTCAATTGGCTGTTGCATTACTTCTTATTGATGATTGTTGTTGCTCTTGGATTGTGGTTACTGTGTGTTCAGGATGTTGTTTAATCTACTAGAAGTAACCACATTATTTGACATGTTTCATTTGTTCTGTTATGGTACTGCATTTCTTATTTATAGCTCTGCTAAGGCTGCGAAGGTTTCAAAAAATAGTAATCAAACTAAAATGAAAAATTTTAAATTTTAAATCGTGATGGTAAATCTGATTTCTTTGCATTAAATATTCATTTTTGGGAAAAATTGTGTTTAAAAAATTTTACATATATATGTATATAACACTTTCACTAATAAAACATCTACGTATGCATCTACTTTAAAAGTATTATATATTCATTTAATAAGTACACTCACACTTTAACAATTATTATTTATTATTAAGCTTTTTTATTTATTTATTTTTTAAACTTTTTATTTGTACAAATTTTTTTTAACAAATTGATTGTTTGATAATTTTATTTCGTTTATTTAACTCAGCTGTTTCTTTTTAAGTGCCGAAGTAGGGTTACCATCACTAAAAAAAAATTAAAAAATAAAAAATGTATATGAAAAAAAGTAAATAAAAAATATTAATTAATACATTGGCAATACTACGATTTGACACTACATTTATTTATACGAAACACAACGTAAGTTAAACGAAAAAACCGAAACGTGTTACATTGATGCTAATTATTACGTATTCGTCCATATGCCATCCGGTTTCGTTTTGTTCGTGACGTGTTCTATAAACAGGCTGTTAGATGCATTACAAAAGTTAAATGTGTACGAAGTTTTCAATTAGAATTCTAAAAAAAATTTCTTGTTGTATATTTATAAGGAATAAAATGGTTCAGTTTTTAATACTTCAATAGAATTTTTTGGCAAGCAAGCAAGCAAAAAGGGTTTAGAATAATGGTTAATGAAAAATAAAAATAGTACGCGTAAAATAATCATGCTATAATGAGATTCAAGAGTTACTATTTGAAGAAAAATTCAAAAAATCAAAATAAAATTCCAAGCAGGATGACAGTATCTCCAAATGTATTAAAAGCTTAATCTACACTTCTTAAAAACTATACGCGTTGTGAGTTGCATTCTCTATAAAGAACAGAGATATATTTTTATTATTTTTCAAATATTAAGTACATGAATATAAAATTATCAAATTACTAAATTAATTTTTTTCCAGGTGACCCTAATCAAGAGCCTATCTCCTCTATTTGTTAAAAAAAAAACTATTTAAAAAGTAATTATTCATCATTTGAAAAAAAAAATATTTTATTATGTGTCTCAACGCTAGTTGTAGTCTTAGGAAAAAATTACTTTAAACGCATAACCTTGCTTTGTCTTCTTTGCAAGTTAAATTTGAATATAATTTGTTCCCTATTTTTTGCCTTTTTAATTTTTTTTTTTTTTTACAGTTCAAAGAATATGAATTAATAATTTCCGTGGGCGATTTTTTTGAAGAGGGTGACTATTATGATTTTCAAAATTTTTTTTTTAAATTTATTAGTTTTTTTCATATAGTTCAAGTAAAGATTTTAAAGACTAAGGGTGCGCTCAGATAAGTCAAATATTTATCAAAATAAGGGTAACAATATTTGTATAAATGACACGCAATATTACGAAAGCCGATTTATTATATAATAAATATGATATGTGACCTTTATATTTAGTAAGATTTTATAATTTTGAATAATTATTTGGGAAGGACAAACATTTTGTTCAATAATTTAGTGTTTTTGTCTTTCTGGTTCAAAGTTTGACTAATCAGATAGTAGTCTTACATACCGACAATGCAAAAATAAGATATTTCAAGAGGCCCGAAATCGAAGAAGAATATTTTTGTTGTTGTCTAAGTAGTGACTTTACTTACAGAAACTAATCGAAGATATATTTCCATGTGTTGTAATTACAGGGTCTGTTTTTAATAGCGAGGACAAGGGTTTAGTAGGATTAACATTACAAATAAATGTCGACTACAGTCAGAAATTGTAACTCAAAGATGTGTAACGATAGTAATGTTGGCACCATCTACGTAAAATAATCAACAATATTTATTAGAAAAATTTCACTTTTTTGTTTAATGTTAAATCTAAACACATTTCCCTATAGTTTTTCACATTTATTTAAAAGATCAACTTAGTTATAGGGGAAAAATTTGTAATTTAATTTTGTTTTTTTTCTTTTCAAAATAAATATTTTTTTATGATTATTATTTTTTAATTAAAACAAGAATGATTGCTTTAGTTTACATTTATTTTTATTTCGTAGGTCAACACAACTTAGCATATGGTAGTTGCGGGATCTAGCAATTGCAATTGGCGAGCCTAAATTTTTTTGCTGGATGTTTGTTCATATTTTTTAGTATTCTGTTCCAAATGATATTGAAAAAAAAGAGGCAGGCGTACCTGCTGCCATGAAGGATATGGACAAATCTTGCTGATTTTCAAGAGCAACGTTTTTGAAACTACATATGTCTGATCGATTGGCATATTTTAACTTTCTCTGATTCAGGTAGTGCTTTGGCAAAGTAGATTTCAATTTTTACGAATTCTTGTTTTCCTCTTTATCCTCACAGTGGAATTTTAGGTTGCACAATGTTACTTTTTCCTGTTTCATTTCTCCTTCAGTTGAAAAGTATTACATTATTGTAATACAGACAGGCAGCAGAACAGAAAAAAGTCTTAAAGTCAAATGCACAAGAAATCAGGATAGCAAAATGATCATCTTATTAAGCTAATTTTATTAATTGAATAAAAGTAAAAAAATTAAAAAAAGAATCACAGAGTAAAAAGATGGAATTTAAACACGAAAAGGTTTGGTGGTGTAAAATTAAATGAGGTGGAAGACAAGAATTTTATAAAATTTTAATATTTTAAATAGAACTGTGTAAGAATCCAAACTAAAAATAAATCAAACGCCTTTTATAGTGGGTTTATTGTACAGAATAAGTACTAAGTCAGCTTAAAATTTTGTATATTTTAATTTTAAAAAAATCTCAAAAGAAATTTTACTAAATTATAAAAAAAAAATAAATTAATAAGATGTACAAAATAAGCTAACGAAACTAAAACCATGGAAATAATTTTCATTATAAAGAAAAAGAAAACAATTTGCACCAATTAAAAGGTATAATTTTCAGATTGAAATTAAATTAAGTTTTTAATTGAGTAGAAAAAAATGTTTTATTAAATTTTTTTTTTCAAATATATATATAATTAATTCAATAAACGTTTTTATTATATAATTTTCTATTTATTTTTCAACGAAACATACATTTATTTTTCAATACAATTAAATATATTAATAGCTTCGTTGCGTCCTAAGAATTTTTTGATATTCATCGGTCTAATAGTGTCCTCCACATTTCAGATTCAGTGCCTCGTTAGCTATATTTGCACAGAATAAAAATTTTAATTACTATCGTTTGCCAAAATATTTTTGACTTTATTTCAAAGAACAACAACAATTAAAAAATATTTTAAATTCCAATTAATTTATGCAAGAGTTAACGTGCACTTATTTTTATAGTCATTACTGATCCATTTATGAAGTTTAAGATTATAAAAGGCAAAAACGTTTATATTATACTAATTTACTTGAGACTGGCTCTTTGCCATTAAAGCAAATATATCAAGAAAAAAGAAAAAGAGTTGTAAGTGCTTTGAACCAAATTTCATCAACAGCATTAAAGAAAAAAAATATTTTCAGCTATAAAAACACTAAAATAAAGTCAATTTTTATTAAAATCTGTACACAGTTTAATTATATTAACATATATTTTTTGTATAAATATTGCTCAAACAAATCGCTCACCTTAATTACAAATAGTTGAGAAATTAAGTAGTAGTAACACATAGTACGAAAAACAACACATGATATTAATTAAACTTTTATCTTAAATGGACGCAAAGATGAATATTTTGCTTTTACTCAATTTTCCTTAATTTTACTGTTTTTGTTTTCTTAAATGAATCAAGACCTGAAATTTTTTTAGAATTTAGTTAAATTATTTAAGTAACAAATAAGTTTAAGGTGATACATATTTAAAGCCTCAGGTCATTAGAACCCTCGATGATTTGCGCTTGCTCCTTAAGTTAGTATTTGGTCTTTTATGGTGGAATCAGCAGGAACAGTTGACAATCTATTATTTCTCAGTCTTTTCACATGTAAAATATTTTGTTCACTAAAATCATGCTTACCAGAACATTAACTAGACTAAAAAAGATAAGATAGAGCTTTATCTTATTTATTTCTCACTAATATCTAAAAAATTCTTTTTGGCATCCCTTGACGTATAATGTTCCACTTTGGAATAGTCTGGATGTCTTAAAAATTGATTTTAAGATGTGGTATTAGGTAAGCTTATTTACCATTAATGGCAGAAGCATTACTATATTGTAACGCTCCCAAATATTTAACTGCTGTGGTAAAACAAAATAAATAATTTTTGGGTTTCTTTTTGCTATAATGTTTAAACACAAAAAAAAAAAAAACACTCGGGTACACAAAAGTTGATAAAAAAAAAACATTTAAGCAAAAATATTCGATTTTTTGCTTTTTTAAATAACCTGCAGCAACAGGAATTTGAAACCTTCATCCCACTGTTTGACGCCACCAGCTTAATACTTTTATGTTGATCGCGTAAGTGTAATGTTCTGAAGCTTACTTACATATGTATGTAAATATGTGTGGTATTGTAACGGTAGATTACATACATTAAACGTTACAAAATGTTATCCTTTAAAAATAAAATTTTTAAATAGATAGATTTTGTATTTCTTTGCTGGTTTTTGTTGAATATTTTATTAAAAATATTTGTGCACATTATGCGTTAAGTCTCATCAGGGTGAAGTGGCTTCTGTGATTTATGTGTCGTCAAGTGTTTTTGTGGTCGGTACATTTGTAATCATTTTCTTGAAATATATTTATATATATTTTTAATTAATAAGCGTAGGAGTAAATACAGCTAGAATTAACACGGCATGCTATGTATATCATAAAACTCCTGTTAACTGCCCCGGTTATATTAAAAAAATTTTTCCTGCCCATTGTGCATAGTTAAGTTATGTACTTTAGATGATATTTGAACAATTTTGAATGCAAAATGTTTTGATCGATTTAAAGTCTTTAGGCTTAAAAACTTACGTGTTATGAATTATTTATTAATTTAAATCCTTGATTCAAATTTTTATTTCATTAGAAAATTGTTGTATCCTTCCTTAATTAAGTATTTTATTAAATTGATTAAATATTTAAGTAAAATATGTAGTCTTTATTTTTCTAATAAATATTTTATTTACAAAATTATTAATTTGATTAAAAAAAAAAAAAAATTAAAATTTAATAGTTGTAAGATGTCTACATTGTTTCTATTTTTATGCTAAAATAGCAAAGTTGTGAAAAAATTAGAGACAAAAACAAAAAATTTATTGAAAAACAAGCATCTGTTACAGTGCATGGTGTTTTACACAGAAGTATAAAATGCTCCACATGTGTAGTTTGCTCTGCAAATATTTTCATATGTTTCGTTCAGTAAACTATAACTGTTTTCACCATGAGTCATAAAAACTAATGCATATATTTTTATATTTTTAAAGTATTTTAGGAACACAGAAAATGTTCCGTTAACGCTTAAATTTTTTACTTGCAGCAATTTACCGCCACTGCTGTGTAAGTAGGTTTTTTATTTTATTTTCAATTTTAATATGTATGCAAATGGACCTTTGCTTGCCTGGTTAAACAAAACAAAAAACAATTTTATGTGTTAATACAGGCTCAAAAGAGCACCGTTGAAATAAAACAATGAGGAGCAGTGTTGGTTGTACATAGGTGCCAGTATTAATGATCATTTGGACACGCAGAGGTAAACACGGAGAAAAGCACTACTCAATCTTTTATTGTAAAAAATACACATTTTTTTATTAAGGTATTATTAAAGTGATGTATTTGTTTTGCTGCAGGAAATTTGCAATCATTGGTTTACGTGACAGAGGTAAATAACACATAGAGACAGACACTTTCAAGTACAAGTAATCAACCTTAAAACATGTTAAAGCAATTGTTAAAAATTCTATGAGGCACCTCAGCTTGACGTTTGGATTTTCTAACTCATTTGTTTTTATCATAATTTCTGGAATAAAGTGAGTAAGAATTTGTTTAATGGAATCAAATTATTTCTTTATAAAATTAACACAAATTTTTAAGTAAAACTGTTAAAACATATAAAGAAAATCCCATTTAATGTTTTTGGATACTTCTAGTTTTTTATTTTGGAATTGAAATTGAATTAAGCTTTTAATTAAATCAATTAAATAATTACTTGAAAAAATATTTTTTTTTAATTTATTAACTAATTGAATAAACTATTTATTAAATTAAAAAGAAGTAAACATTTTTTTAATTTAAAAAATCAGTGAATTAGTTAATTTCAATTTAAAATTAAATAAAACTTTAAATAGGTTGAAAAAACTGTTAATAATTTTTTACATTTACACAGAATGGAAAGATTTTATATTTTCACATTGGAATTTTATCAAACTTTTAATTGATTCAGTTATTTATTTAATTATAATTTATAAATGGTTTAAGTAAATCTTTGTAACTATTTTGCGATTAAATTTATTAAGAAGAAAAATACATTAATTTAGTGGCATAAATACTTATTCAGAGTTAAACTATACTGTACCCAACCTCCTTCGTCGGTACTTCTATATGGCACATTAGCCGGCGAAGTAAAACTAATAAAATGATGGATATACTTTCATCACATTTATTTTCTCTTCATCATAGGTTTGCAAAAAAATATTAGCACAGTTACTGAATAAATAGACATTGTTGCCCAAAAAGCTTCTTCTCTTAAAAAAAGATCAAATTAAAATGATCAATTTGAAATAATTTCATTTTTTTCATTATCAGAATTTTTTGAAAGCAAAATATAATATTTATTTAGTTAATTTTAAATTGTTATTTTTGTGAACGATTTTTGTCACATATAGTCGGCAACATCAAAGAAGGAAATGCACTTTTAACTAAAAATTGATAGAACTTTTTTATGTACGTTTTACATAATTCGATTGGTTGGTTTAGTCAAAGGAACCAGTGTTAAGGAGTATTTACACAAAAAAAAAAAATCGACAAAGAGAATTACACCGATTTTCGAATTAGAAGCTGAAAATTACAATATGATAAAAACAAAAAAGAGTTCTCCGTCAGATTATGACTGATAATAAATAATTTTGGCAGAGATGCCTAAGTCGTCGGTATTTTAGCACGGGACGTAGCCAGGGAGAGTTTCGTTCGTCTTTTTTTACTCCTTGCCCTTACATTTGCTGCAAAAATGATTGTATGACAGATAGTGCCAAGTTGGCACACCTAACAAATCGTGCAGTTTAACTATTGGCAACCGCAATAGTGCAGCTGATTTCCTACGATTTAATAAGGTCAGCTTATCTTTGCAGTCGAGCAAGTCAGATCTATACACCTTGTGACCCGATAATAGATCGTTAAGGTCAGCGTCAATATGCTGCCCGCAAGCAGGGAAAAGGATACACAAAAGTATCAATTGCACCATAATTAAATATATTCCCCTTCTTGCCAGTGTATCTGCAACACACTCGCCAAGTGTAGTTTTGTACCCCCTCATACATTTAAGCGTGACTTTTAAATTCTACGCCATCACATTCAAAGATGTATTTTTAGTTCCGTTATTGACTATAAAGGTTTGTAAAAGGAATATTTTTTTTAATCTTAGTACACAGCATCGTCCCCTATTCTTGCCATTGATAGTTAAAATAGACTAATAAAGTATCAATAATTAGAGAAAAAACATTGACAATAATATCACCAACTTGTAAAAAAAAACTAGCACATTTCTAAAAATTGAAAAGTAATCCCTTTTGTTAACCGTTTTATTTCCTTTTTTTATTTAGTTTTCTTTTTTTCCATGTCAGTATTTTTATCAAAATATATAGAAGAATTGAAATATTTTTGCTTTTATACATTCCCACTTATGCTTTGAGTCATACACGCTTTAATAAAAAAAATTTCATAAATAAGAAACATGAATCCCAAGTTGAAAACTTAATATTTTCAAAACAATTCTGGTCCATGTGTATTATTAGCATCAGGAAAATGACAGCAAATATGAAAATTCAGTTGTAACAATCAATTGCTTATTATATAATATCCTCAACAAAAATCAAGAGAAAACACATACGCACATGACCCCAAATAGGTTGTAATTTTTCTAGAAAAACAAACTTACAAAATTAAAAAAATTAAAAATAAATAAAAATGTAAACAAAAAATAAATAAAATATTTCTTTAACACACTTAACAGAAGAAAGACATCCAGTTATTTACGAGTAGAATTATAAAACAGGGGGCTTTTTATAAACAAGTGAAATCTTTAGAATTTTTAGAAAGTTCTAGAAATAAAAATAATTTATACCTTGATAATTTTTATTAAAGCTCTAAAACTTTTTATTGAACTTAAAAAACAGTATATAAACAGCCATATTACTGATGAAGTTTTTGTACTCAAGAAAATATTTTGGGCTTAAAATTTAGATAAGGATGATATGAAAATCTAGCTTTAGCTAAGTTAAATATTACTGGATACCAGCTTTTGAAATTAACAAATTAATAGTATCCTGGGGTTTTGTGCGCCATGTGTAAGAACGTGATCTTATTGTTTTCGCTACGGTACCTGTCCGTCTCTTTATGAAATCGTAATAGACCCTTAAATTAATGCAAAAGATGTATTACTGCAGCCGCTATGACAACAAATGCCAAGAATTAAAAGCTGTGCCGACAGTGATGTGAAGCACATCACAAATATAGATAATTATTTAACTGTTATAAACAGAACTCATAAAATTTGCACTTTTTATGAAAAACTCAGTCGGCTGTTGCAAGAAGTTAAAGCGCGACTCACTTTCACGTATGTAGTCTTGTTTTTAAGCCACAATAGGTAGATGCTTTAAGTTGAAGAAGTTGTATGTCTGATACAAGATCAAGAAAAAAAAAAAAGTAAAACTAAGAAATAATGGGTGTTCCTATAGTGTAGTTACTTAGCTTGTATGGCCGTATCTTTTAAACAGTTGAAGGAAAACGGAGAGTATATGTCTGCTTTACGAACAAATATATATAAAATTTAAGTTGCCTCATTTTGACATTAATGGTGTCTTATAAATATTGCGTAAGACCAGCTCACACTTGATTGTATTTTTATTATTAAAAAGTATAATGGGTTAAAAGCATAATATTTTTCAAAAGTATAATTAAATCCCAAGATTTTTTTACATATGAGGAATATGTATTCTTCCTTAGAACGTTATTTTTAAGGCGATTGTTACGACCAAACGTCATACTTTTTTCTGTAGAACTTTTAACCTCTTTTGCATATTAAGCTTGTATATATGTGTATATTTGTGACAGAATATATATCAGTATAGGATTTTATAACTTTCTCTATTAAATGTAAATGTATAATTTTTATCGAATATAAACCCTATACACAAATTCTAAATTGGAAAGCTTTTAAGCAAAATAACTTTTTTTCTGATTCGTTATGTTCTGTATAGATGTTTGCATTAAATTATTAATTACTACGTATGACAAGAAAAACAATCACAGAACGAGAAGAAGGGCTGTATCAATTTTTCTGTATATATTTTTTATATTTATTTAAACCAATATAGTTTCGCTTCATATTTTTGTTCTTTGGTTTTTGTTTTTTTCCGGCTTTTTCGGTTTTTAACACCAATTGCTGGTTATTTGTTTTGATTTTTTATTATCTAGGTTTTTCCTTTTACTTTAGCCATGATGTCGGAAAAATCATGTTTTATTAGTCTAGAATTGCTTTTTGTGGTACACACCAAATGCTCAAACATCGTATGTGTTTCTCATTGGTATCCAAAAAAGTTTTTTGGCATCCCTTGGCTTATAATGTTGTCAATTAAAATGAGCTAAAAGTTGATTTCACGAAGAGGCATTGCGTAAGCTTTTTATTGGATACTCTATGCATATATTGTAAGCCGTTACTGGCAGAAGCATTAATTTATATAACACCTCTACCTCTAACCGCATAGTGGTGCTACTTTTTAACATTATTTATTCTCTTGCGCTAAGCGATGTTCATGAAAATTTAGTTACTGTAGTAAATAACATGAAATACTTTTCATTTTTCTGTTTTGGTACAAAATGCTTTAACCAAAAAAAAAAAACATTAGTGTAAAGTACACATTCCTGCCGTTATATTACGAGGCATACCAATGGCAAATATAGACATTAAATAATGTGTCACAATATCGATATCATCTTATAACTATAACTGTTATATAACTGTAACGTCATTTGATTCTAACCCCTATTTACATTAGGCCGATTGCATTACAACCCACAACAGGCATTTCCTTCTCAGTGGTTAAAATTTATTGGTAAGTCGATTGATTTCGATAACCACATCTTAATTAAAAATTAAATGCTGATGATAATGTTGTTTTTGTTGTTGTGGGTATTTGGTATTCATAACCTTACAAGGTTTCAGGTCGAACTTGAAGAATATGGTTGTTATCATCTTTTTCTTCTATTTTTTCAAGTGGCTGTTGCATTACTTCTTATTGATGATTGTTGTTGCTCTTGGTTTGTGGTTACTGTGTCTTCAGGATGTTGTTTAATCTACTAGAAGTAACCACATTATTTGACATATTTTATTTGTTCTGTTATGGTACTGCATTTCTTCTTTATAGCTCTGCTAATGCTGCGGAGGTTTCAAATTCTAGTAACCAAATTAAATTAAAAAGAAAAACTGAAAATTTTTAATCGTAATCGTAAATTTGAATTTTTAGCATTAAATAATATTCATTTGTGAGGAAAATTGTTTTTTAGAAAAGATTGTTTTTCTAATCGGTTGCTTTTTGGAAGTTTTGTAACTTTTTAGATACACTTAAAGTCATCTAAAGATTTTTATCAATTATTTTACAAAAGTAAAAAATATTCTTATGCCATTAACTTTTTCAAAGTAAAAAAAAAAATTTTAAAGCTTTACGTCGATTTGTTGAAAGCTAAAATTTGGATTATTTAAATATTTATTTTTATCATTCAGATTTTCAGTTTTCTTACAAATTAACTTTTATTTGGTTTAAAATATTTATTAGGATTTTTTTTAATATAAAAATGATGTAGCAATTCATGTCATGTGTTCATATAAATCCCTCGATAAAAAATCCTTTAAAGTTCACTGTTATTTAAATAGTTGTTAGTTTCGTTTTAATTTATTCATTTTAAAAAACAATTAAATTTATACAGTGTGTGAAACTTCTAATAAATTTTTAGTTAAATGATAAAACGAAAACACAAAGTTTAAGTGGCTTAATTTTTATATTAAAATAAATTTAAGAGGAGACTTAAAACAATGCCATTTAACAAACTTTGTTACATCAATGTAAGTACACGTAGGCTCTTTGAATAATTCGTTTAGTTAATGAAATCAATAAAAAAAATTTTTTTTAAATCACTTTATTTTCTTAGCAAAATGCCTATAATCATAGTCGATGTAACAAATTATTAAGATTTTTCCAAATTGCAAAATTTACGTACTTTTTTTTAGAAGATGTTATAATAGTTCGGATTAAAAACTTAACTTATTCAACATCTATTTAGTAATCATTCAGTTCAGCACAGTCTAGTTGTGGCTTAATATATATTAGTATTAAATTGTTTTGCATAAAAACCCTTTTTGATAATTTCTTAATATTTTAAGTGGTACTTGCCTTGCAATTATAAATAGATATGAATTGCGTAAAAAAATTTGAAATTATTTACTCCTTATATACATATCACTTAATATTGTTTAAAATTCATAAATTAGTACTGCGATTAATCTTCTAATTGCTTTTCTATTTAAGTAACACTTTTCCGCCTTTTCTTGTTATTATGTTGAATTATCAAAGTACTTACACCACTATTGTTGACTTTATTCATTAATAATATTTGAATAGACTCACAATAAAAACAATCATATTCTCCTTTTACAAATTCAAATATTGTAACTACATCCAAGTATATGCCTTTAGATGTGTGAGTATTTCACTTTATATGTTTGTGGAACTATGAAACTCATAAACTTAAACTATTTGAATGCTTTACGTACTTTCCCAGGTAACCAATTTACTATACATAGAAAATGTATACTGCACCGAAATGAGTACCCTGCTTATTTTGTTATTGCATTGCTGGTTTTAAAAGGGTTGATTTAAAATACGTTTGCACCGTCTTTGGAATTAAATTTATGAATAAGTTCAAGGCTGATGTAATTATTTTATTTATTTTTTATTTATTACTCATTGTTTTCTTATTTAAAATTTGCAGCATTTTTCCATCACAGAGAAAAACAGACAAGGGAAAATTTTTAATTAATCCGGCGTCATGTTGGTTAGATCATTATGACCCAAACAAATTTTAATGTTGCAAACATTTTTAGAGCCAAGGCGTGAAGGCGATCAAATAAACTCACAGCGTTTTTTAATCCTCTTTTTGCGGCTGCACGTATGAGTTATCATTAATTTTGGTTTCTTCGTCTGGCAAATGATGATTTGCATGCCTCCAATTGTGATTGATAAAAGCTAACTCATTTGTTTTAATTATAGAAAGTTTTGTCGAACATTATCAAAAAATTTAAAGCTAAGACTTTAAATGCAAATACCCACGTACAAAAAACATATCTTTGTAGCAACCTTTAATCCCAAGTTTATTACTTTTCTTCTTTTCTTTTTTAGAATTGCCTAACATGCCACTACTTATAAATCATTATTCGGCCGTAGTTGACATGTTTATTTGTACGTCTACTGTAAATAACAAGTAACACGTAAAAATGTGATACGTTTATATATTAATTAGCTACCGGGGACCTAAAGGTCTAATTATTATGTGCAAAATTATGCTTTAGCTACTGAAAAGTTAAACAAAAAGTCTGTCAAATGCTTTAACAAATCTGAGAAGTGGTGGCCATAATGTACTTGCATAAAATTACAAATTATGAGGTCACAGTTGGACATTTTTTCAATATGCGTACTTTTGAAGTAATTCAATTTTTTAGTATGATCTTTAAATAAATGAAAATTGTTCGCAAAATATAATTGAATGTTTTTTGACCAATGGATAAAGATCTCTACGATTTTTAAGTTCCAAACAAAAGATTATTAAAGCTCGAACTTTTTCATTTGGAACTTAACAACAATCATGTCAAATAAAAAAAATTAGTAATTACTGTTTCACTTTTAAGATTTTTTTTGTATAATTTACAGGAAATGTGTAATCTTTGTAATTAGCAACTATTTTTTATTCTTTTTTATATTTTTAGGTCATGACATCAGACTGATAAGGGCTTCCTTTACACTAAATTAAAAAGCTGAATTTTTTTTTTATCTTTGTTTCATTTAATTCTTGCAGTGCCCACGACTTGATGATTATTTAAAAAAATATGTTTTTAAACATTTGCTATAGAGTTCTGTAAAAAGGAAAAGAACTTTCCATTTACAAAAATAAAATGTAGTGACAACTGTTCTAGTATCATTATACCGGTAAAATTCGATGCCTCCACATTTGTATCTTAAGTTTCTCTACGAAATGAGTTGAACCAATTTTTTAAGGAATCTACTTACAAAATTTTATTCGAATCCATCCAGCAGTTGTTACGTGATGCGAACATAGACAGACAGGTGGACAGGCATGCAGACAAAAATTACAAAATAGGTGATTTGTAGTCCATATCGATTACTATCCACACCAACACCAGAATTTCCCAAAAAAATTTCATGTACAAAAATGACCCCTTCAACGTAAAATAATCAACAATATTTATTGAACAAATTTCAATTTTTGGTTTAATGTTAGATCTAAAAACAATTCCCTATTTTTTTCCTTCTTCATTTAAAAGATCAAAAAAAGATCCTTTGGGCTGACATCCTCTTTGGGGTGATATCCTTCTTTTTTTGCACTCTATATACCGATCTGTCAACTTTTATCCTTTCTTGATTTGTATTACTGTAAGATAATTCTGAAAGTTACTATAATTTGTTATCGCAACCATTAATAAAATTAGCGTTGTTAGCGTTCCTAGCAGAGCTCTTCACAAGTCACTTTTGCTCTTAAAATTTATTTTCGCCATAAGCTTCAGCCCAGCAGAGCCCTTCACATTTTGGGCTTGCTCCGTAGATGAATATTTGGACATTTTAGGGTTGAATTAAAAAAAACCAATGTCAAACCTATATCTCCTAGTCCCTTCACTTGAGGAACATTTTCTTTACTAAAATCATGCCAACCAGGAAATTTTTGTCCATAAATATAAAATAGAATTTTGTCCTATGTGTTTCTCGTTGGTATTCAAAAAAGTCTTGAAGTTGATTTCACGAAAAGGCATTACGTAAGCTTTTGATTGGATACTCTATGCATCTATTATAAGCCGTTACTGGTAGAAGCATTAGTGGTGCTCCTTTTTTTAACATATCATATTCTCTTGCGCTAAGTGATGTTCATGAAAATTTAGCTATTGTGGTAAATAAATGAAATACTTTTCGGATTTCTGTTTTATTATAAAATGCTTTAACCAAAAAAACAAACATTCGGGTAAAGTACACAAAAAAAAATTGAAGCAAATATATTTGTGTTTATCCATTTCTTTACAATTTTCTGCAGCAACAGGAACATAAAACCCGCATTTTACTGTTTGACGGCACCAGCTTTACACATTTATGTTGATCGTGTAAGTGTAAGTTTTTGAAGCTTATTTACCTATGTATATATATTTAGTATTGTAACGGTAGAATACATACATCGGAGGGGTTTTGTATTTCTTAGCTGGTTTTTGTTGAACATCCTATTGTAAATATTTATGAACATTATGCGTTAAGACTCATCACCATGAAGTGTGGTTTGTGGTTTGTTTGGTATCAAGTATTTTTATGAGCGTTCATTTGTAAGCATTTTCCTGAAATATATTTATATCATTTTTAAAATATTAAGCGTAGAAGTAAATACAGTTGGGCTGACAATGGCATAATTTTCATATTTTTAATACTTCTAATTTAAAATCCCTTTTTGTTTTTATTTTATTTGCCATAAATATGGATCATTATATAAAACTTTTCGTTAAATAGATTATGTTGTTTTAACAAGTTCGAAGCCTTTATTCTTACAGATTTGAAGAAGAGTTTCCGTGCTATAAAGTTTTTTTTAATTAAATGTTTATTTGGTTCAATAATTTGTTTAATTAGAAAATTGTTTTTTGTTTAATTCAATAAATTATTTAAGTAAAAGATACAAGTACAATTCATACTGATATGCACTACAGTATGAAACGCTCCACATATATAGTTAGCGGTGCAAATATTCTCTTCTGCTTCGCTAAGTAAACTATAACTGTTATGACCATGAGGTATTTTTTACGTTTTTAAAGTATTTTGAGAACAGAGAAAAGCTTAAAATATGATTAAAATTTTTACTTGCTGCAATTTACCGTTACTACTGGGAGAATATTTTTTAATTTTGCACATATACACATATGTGACAGTATTCATAATAAAGTCGCCCACAGGTAAAAACAAAAAAGCAACAAATACTTTACTATTTTCATTATAAAAAATACACATTTTGTTTAATTTTTTTCAAGGTATTATTAATTTATGCGTGTTTTACCCGTAGGAAATTTGCAATCAACTGAATGCGATACACAAATATAAAAACACATTCAAAAAGACACTTTCACGTACAACACGTGCAGTTGACTTTAAAAACAAAAATATAAAAATAAAAAAAAATATAAATAAAAAATAAAAAAGGATCTTTTCGTCATAATTTCTTCTTATTTTTTTCGGCTTTCTTTAAATTATTCTTTTATATTTAGATTGTTCCTGCCAGGATTTTTTTTGAATCGATACCTGATATAAATTGCTTATAATTCTTTGATTCACAGTTTTATTTCTTTTTTACGTCTTCCTTAATAAAAATAAATTCCAAATTGCAAATTGAGTATCAGCAGAAACAAATAAAAGAGTAAAATTTAGAGAAATCACACTCCAAATGAATTAATACGTTAAAAAAAATACATCAAAAATAAAAATTGTTGAACACAATAGCATTGTATAAAATATCCTTAATAAAAAAAAGAGATTGAACAGAAATTTGTACATAACCCCAAATGAACTGTAATTTTTCTAACACAAAAAACAATGATAATAAAAATAGAAATAAAACTAAAAAATTATGTCATACGAAGTAAGAGATCTTGTTCTTTGGAATTATAAAACAGCGGGCATTTATAAACTAAGTAAAAATTTAGAATTATTAAAAAATTCTAGAAATAAAAAAATTTATATCTTGGTAATTTTTGTTGAACTTCAAAAACGGTATAAAAACAGATGAAAAATATGAAAATCTGGGTTTAGCTTAGTTAAATATTACTGGATATTAGCTTTTGGAATCAACAAATTAATTAAACGTGAACTTATTGTTTTCGCTACGGTATCTGTCCGTCTCTTTCTGGAATCGTAATAGATAGACCCCTTTAATGAATGCAAAATATGTATTACTGCAGCTATAATAACAAATACCTAGAATTAAAGGCTGTGCCCACAGTGATGTGAAGCACGTCACAAATAAAGATAATTATTTAACTGTTATAAATAGTACCCACGAAATTTGCACTTTGTATGTAAAACTCAACAACAACAAGTTAAAGCGCGACTCAAAAGTAACATGTAGTCTTCTTTTTAAACCGGAATCGGTATACACTTTAAGTTAAAGTAGTCGTATGTCTGATACAAGATTAAGAAAAAAAAAAATAAAAGTAAAACTAAAAAACAAAGGGTGTTCCTATAGTTATAGCTAACTTAGCTTATATGGCCATATCTTTTTAACAGTTAAAGGCAGACGCAGAGTTTACGACTGCTTTAAGAACAAATGAATATAAAATTAAAGATTGCCTCATTTTTACATTAATGGTGTCTTATACATATTTCCTAAGACCAGCTCCCACTTGATTGTTTTTTTATTATTAAAAAGTATTATGGGTTAAAAACATAGTATTTTTCAAAAGTATAATTAAATCCCAAAATATGTTTTACAAATGAAGAATATGTATACTTACATAGAACGTTACGTTTTAGGCGATTGTTACGACCAAACGTCTACTTTTTTTCTGTAGAACTTGTATATATATATATGAATATTTGTGATAGAATATGTATCAATATAAGCTTTTATAACTTCCTCTATTTATGATGGTGTAGATATCATTTTTAGCGAATACAAATTAAAAACATAAATTGTAAATTGAAATCTTTCAAAGTGGCTACAAAATAGTTTCCGGATTTATTACTCGCATGTTCTGTATAGATGTTTCTATTAAACTATTTTTTTTTTATTTATATGTCAAGAAAAACAATCACAGAACTAGTAGCGGAGGGCGGTGTCAACTTTTATTGTTTATTATTTTTTTTTATATTTATTAAAACCAATATCATTTTGTTCCATTTTTTTTTCTTTGGTTTTTGTTTTTTGCCAGCTCTTTGTCATAATATTGGATTCTAAAACTATTTGCTGGTTATTTGTTTTGATTTTTTTTTATGTATGTTTTCTTTTACTTCTGAATGATGACGAAACAATCATGTTTTACTAGCCTCGAATCGATTTTTGTGGTACACACCAAAAGCAATATGAGTGCATAAGAAAAAACTAAATAATAAATTCTTATTATCCTTGAAATTTGATATTTAATTTTGATTCAGCTCGTTAATAAATAATTCAAAAAGAGAAGTAACGAAAACATGTACTTTCTGAATCAAAGTCATTATCGCTAAAATTTATCATAGAATTTTTTTAAATTTTACTAATAACCGATAGTCAGAGGAAGAAACAAGAATATTTTAAAGAATCCATTTTCAGAATCTTGTATTTTGTTTAGTGTTATATTGTGTGCTAGGTGATACTAAATAAAGAATACCTACCAAATCAGCCAAGTGGGTGTTGTACTTATACTCAAAAGGTTCCGAATCATATATTCCTCTATGATCTATTGGTAAAAAAAATAAGATGTCCGTCTACCATTATTGAAGAGGTAGGTCTTCCATAGGTCCGCTCTTAAAGTAAAAAAAGAAAGTTGTTATTTGTGGCGTTTTCAATGAAAAAATATTTTTCCCTTCGATTTACAATAAAATACTTTAAATAAAATATATTGTAGCAGGAAGTTTTAAAAGAGATATTATTCGTCCTGCAGCTGCTCTTATTAACCGAGCTTAAAAAATGATAAATTTAGTTGTGCTCGCTGAGCTCAATTATTTCTGAAACGATTTTGATTTCATATAAAAGGGCTTGTATGTAAATGAGAAAAATCCTGTTGTATGTTGCAACCTCTGCTAGGGCAACAGCGTGATTGGTCTGGATGGTTAAGAATATTAAAACTAGGCGCCGAGTAGTACGTGTCTTGCCCGAGTAAAATAATACTGAGGCGTTAATAGCAGTGTTTAGAATAACGCATATTTAGTAAGCTAAAGACTAGATAGTAGATACAAATATAAATATAACATGTTACTGTAGACTAAAATAAATGTCTGGTACAGGTATTTTCAATCAATCGTTTGTCTAAAGAGGGAAAGAAGTTGCAATTATTGACTTTTTTTGGATTCTTCTCGATCTTAAGTGTTAAGTCACGATTCGGTTTTTGATAAAATTTTATATAAAATCTAAACAAACGGCTTTCATCTTCCACATTCTTTAAATCATAAAATGTGTAAAACTTAAAAAATTTCGAATTTGATCCAAAATATCCCATCTAATTTTTATTCGGTTTATTATAACGTGTTTAGTGTCTATTGGTACCACACTTGTCTTTTGTTTAATTTTTATTTACCAAAATATAAAAAATGTTAAAGGGACAAAATGTGGTTGATAAAATTAAAAAAAAAAAAATAAGAAGTTAATTAAGTACATTTGCAAAAATTATTTAAAGTAACACAAATTGTTACAAAACTTGTAACACAAATTAAAAAAAAAAACAATCAAATAATTTTTGTGGCCACGTTTCTGTTTGCTATAGCTCAAATTTTATTATATAATTTTTAAACTAGTTTTTATTTTATTTCATAGTACTTTTTGGCCTAATTTTACGACGCTTTAGCTCTCTTCCCCTCATATTTCTTTTTTTGGTCTTAACAAATAGAGAACTCTCTTCCTTTCCTTTAAAAAGCTGAGTTTAAAATTAAAATTGGTACAATTCGCATCTAGAAAACAAGTAAATGTTAGGCCTTATAGTTGAGAACCTACCTATGTTTAAAATTTTGTTGACATTGAATAGCCGAAATGTTGCTAAAATCGTTTCAGTCGCATAAAAATGCTCGCTACATTATTTTCTCCCCTCGTGGTTCGATATTTGAAAATGTAAACATTGCGGCATGCACACAAATATCTACCCGTAATTAAAAAGATAAAATGAAATATGAAAAGCAGTCCCATTAGATAACGTAATTTTACATCTATGATACTAAATTTTTAATCGCTATAGTTAAACACTTGAGAATTATGCAGAACGTATATTACTATGTCAGCAAAAATTTGAATGTTGTGTGGTGAAGTTGACATTATCAATTAAACCGTTATAATCAAACAATTGTAATTTAAAAAAGTTTGTAATACGCAACTGCAAAAAACTAAAGGGACAAAACGGCAAAGTTAAAGAAAAAATGTTTTGTAACCACAAGAAAATTTTAAAATGTCACAGATTTTTCAGGTACTTCGGATATATAATTTTAAATCATACAATGCAATATAAGACTTATTGGAATTTAATTGAATTCTCTCAGTAATCACTTAATATTAAATTTTAAGCTTCTATTAAAAAAAAAGCAATTAAATCAACTTAAATAAATAAAATACGACCATGATTCCATATTGATTTTTTTTAATCTTTAAATCTTATTGTGCACAGAAGAAAATATATTTGATTTTAGTTATCTAGTTTTTGTGACAATAAATCACTTGTTCCTATATACAATTTTTCCTTAATACTGGTCAAGCAAACTCACAATCGTATTTATATTTCAAGTCCAATAAAACAAAAAACAATTTTTGACCATACCTTTGTTATTTGAACTTTGGTTTATTGTTGCTTAATAAAAAAAACAATCAAAAAGGAAACTTATTTTTGAAACCTCTTAAATATTGTGTGCAGGATAAAACTTTCGCCAACTACTAGCGTTATGGAATAAAAGAAACAATTTGTGTGTACTCTTATTAGTGTCCTTTTATTAGTGTTTTTTGTCAGGTTTATTACATTTTATAAATTATAAGTTTCTTTTGAATTCTGTTTTTTAGTTTCACTTACAAGTCAGAAATATTTTCAGTTGATTACAAATAAAGTTTTGTCTGGCGAATTTACTTGTTTGTATGTTGAGAACTGGTTTTATAATTTAAAATATAGATTTAGCAAAATGAAAAAATATGCTGAAATCAGAGTTGAATATAAACAATGTTGATGTTTGATTAAATTATTTGTTTGCTGAAACAGGCAAAAATTATGCAGAATGAGTTGCTTTTTATCTAAGTTAAAGGAATTTAGTTTAATAAGTTTGTATCTAGGGTGTTAAAGGTTTAGAAAAAAACGCCAAGATTTAACCCAAAAATAGTTTAATTAACAAACAGCGTGCAAAATTAAGACAAAAAAATTCTTTAAAGAATAATTTTAAAGTTTCTTGGTTATAAGGGATTTTTTAAATTTCTTTGTCTTTATTCGGCTTGAAAATCATATTCAAGTTTAATTAATTGTTGAAGTTGTACAAAAGGCCTTTAATTAAACCATTTACTATAATAAGAAAATTTTTCATAAAATTTGATATCATATTCCCTTTGTCTTCCAATAAGAATAGAAGTTCAACTAATTTCATGATTTGTTTTTCTTGCGATGGTTTTCACATGTTTTAAATAAAATTTTGTTATTTATTTTAATCGTTAAAGTTTGACTTAGTTTTTCCGGTATTATTACGTGAAGTAAAATTAAGTTCAGTTTAGTATACCCAATTATATGTAAGACAAAAATCAAACAACATGAAAATAGCAGTTGTTTCTTTAGATCAGCAAACGTTAATTTCCTGCAAAATTGGAAACAAGGACAAAAATAAATGAAAAGTAAATGAAGTAAATAAAATTGTTAAAGGTTTGCCATGAGCAACTTATATGATTGTTGTTGCTTTATTAAAAGAAGAGTAAAAAAAAAACAAAACACAAAATCATGTGGTCTATACGATAAAAAAATCAAATTATAAACAAAAACCATGAAAATATAACAGGTATTGAATAGAAAACTGTCAAGTATAATAAACAGTATATGAAATAGAAAAATATGATGAACAAAAAAACAAACAAAAACAAAAAAAAAAAAAAATCAAAACCTGGTCAACAGGGCATTCATGCCTAAAACATTTGTATAACTTTATAACCAAATAAATACTATCACCTCTAGATTTTTTGAAATGTTTTTTGAAAAAAGAAAAATAAGTTTGGTTTCATATTGAAGGTTTCGCATCAAGTTTTTTTTACATTATATCTTTTTTTAATAAAAAAAAAACTGAAAATAAATTGGAACTTTGTGATTGCACAAAAACTCCTTACGGCTACGTTAAGTTCTTTATTCCAGTCTTATAACTCTTAAAGTTACATACTTGTTAATATGACAAATTCAAGTAATAAAAATTAAAGTTTCCTTTTAACCATAGAAGACCCTTTAAATTTTGAGAAGCAAAAAAAAAAAGCAATTTTAGAAATTCAAAACTGGATATTACTTGCTATGGATCCGTTGATCCGTTGGTATTCTTGTTAAATAAAATACATTTTAAAGCTTTCGTTAGCTAGTTGTGTTTTTTATTTACTCTTAGTTATGGTTGATAAATTACTTAATCGGCCTACGTCCTTCGTGGGAGCGGGACAAATACCACGCCTGCCTCTAATTTTTTTTATTTGTAACAAATCTAGTTTAGTTTAGTAACTACAAAAAAAATAAATAAAAAAATAAAATAAATATGTGGAACGATATAGTATAAAAAGTAAGAAAAAACCTTTAAAAAAAACCATAAAAAATAAGAAAAAAAGTCAAAAAAATTGGCGCTTGCTCATTTATACGAATTATGGTGATGTCAATATCATCGTCAGAAGCATCATAACAACACCAAACACTTAAAATGAGAAATTGTGCTTATTTGCTTATGTTAGATATTTAAACAGTTCCACACCACACCAAACAATCTGTTCATCATCCATTCATCTATTTATCAATCAAGTTTGTATTTTATTGAACGAAAACGTAGTTATTGAAAACAAGCGAAGTGAATTCACAAAAGAGTAAATGAGTTTCAAAAGATAAACGTAATAAAACATTTGATATTCAACTAGAGAGATGATCACAAAGTTAAGTAAAAAGCCAAAATCAAAAATAGATTTATGAATAAAAAAATATTTTTTTATTTGTTGGAGTTAATTTCTTTAAATTTAAAAAAAAAAAATAAATATAACAAACTGAAGGAATTTATAAGAAGTTGTCTTCATAAATGGATAATCATGTTTGTTGAGCGAGTTTCTATCCAACTTCTCCTCTTGACGTGCTCAAGTGTCAAAATAAATAAACGTTCATTAAAAGAATGCCCGTAACTACAAAAAATGTGATAGTGGTCGAGTATTAATTGTTAAATGCAAAATTTACTACGATGCTGGAGTTACGAATAAAGTCATAAGGAAGCAAAAATAATTGTAACCAGGGCAATAAAATATGGTCTATTTTTGTCTACTGGCCTTCTTTCACACCACTGTGCCTCTGTTATTTCCTACCATTTGTTTAAGTTTAAGATCCTCAATGGCATCCACATTTAACTGTCTTTCACCTTTGTTCCTAATTCTTACGCCATTCAGTGCTGGACACTTAGACACTATGTACGCTACCGTGTCAGCCTTTTTCAGGCAGTGTATAAAAATGTTGTTTTCTTTGACCATCATTTTTGATTATCCGTTATCGATTGAAATTTATTTTGTTTTTTTCAGCGTTTATATAATCGGCCTCTTTGTGCTAATATTCGTCTCGTGTTTTGCGTTCCATATGCTACTTTGCCAACTTTTATTATTTCCTGACTTGTATTACGGTAAAATAATTCTTGAAGCTGCAGTTATTTGTCACCGCAGCCATTATTAACTTTAGAATTAAAAATTTGTTCTTGTCTTAAGATTTCTTTTGCAAATAAGTTTCAAGCGATACGTATTTCAAGCTTCAGGTCAGTAGAACCCTCGACGATTTGGGCTTGCTCCTAGGATTTATATTTAAAATTTTATGGTGGAACCAGTAAGAACAGTTATCAAACTTTTATTTCCTAGTCTTTTCACATGTGAAACATTTTGTTCACTAAAATCATGCTAACCATGATTTAGTCCTAGAAGATAAGAAAGAGCTTTATCTTATGTAAGTATTTCTCATTAATATCGAAAAAATTATTTTTGGCATCGCTTGACGTATAATGTTCCAACTTGGAATAGTCCGAATGTTTTATTTGCCATTTATGGCAGAAGCATTAACATGCATTACATAGTGGGACGCTACTAAATACTTTGCCGCTGAAATAAAACAATTGAAATACTTTTCGGTTTCCTTTTTGTTATAAAATGTTTAAACCACAAAAAAAAAAAAAAAAAAACATTTAAGTAAATATATATATAAATATATTTGATTTTTCGCTTTTTTTACAATTTCTTGCAGCAACAGGAATATGAAACCCACATCCCACTGTTTGACGCCACCAGCTTTACATATTTATATTGATCGTGTAAGTGTAAATTTCTGAGGCTTATTTACGTATGTAAATATGTTTAGTAATGTAGCGGTAGATTACATACATTAAACGTTACAAAATGTTGTCTTAAAAAAAGTAAAATTTTTAAAAAGTGGGATTTTGTAAATATTTGTGTAAAAGATGTCGTCGGTCACAGCTTGACAACTCATAACTCGCAAAAAAAATCGAATCGAGTTAATAATTATTCTATTTTTTTTTTTTTTAAACATAATTTTAAAAACTTTGTTTTCTTTACATCATTCCACGATGAATATTTGCTTCTAATTTGTTTTTTTTTTTTATTTACTTTTAACACGGTTTAGCAACGGAGTAATAACGTTTTTTTTTATCTTTTGAAAAGTAAAAAAAAAACAAATTAAGAATTTCGACCTGTGACCGACGATGTAGTATTTATTTTTCAGTTAAATATGCAATAAAAAAATTTATATATTATTAAGTTTAAATAAATTTCAAAATATATTAAACCTTTAATAGGTGTAATATATTTACACTGTTTCTATTTTTATATTAAAAAAGAAAACTTATATAAGAAAAAATTAAAAATAAAAATAAAATATTTATTTAAAAACAAGCATTTTGCACAGCACTATGGAGCGTCCACATATATAGTTTGCGGTAAAATTATTCTCATATGCTACGCTCAGTAAATTCTAACCTTTATGACCATGAGGCAAAAGAGCTAACGCTTATAGTTTTCACATTTTTAAAGTATTTTGAGAACATAGAAAGGGTTCCTAAAATAATTAAAATTTTTACTTGCTGCAACTTACTGCTGTAAAAAAAAATTTTTTTATTTTCAATTTTAATATGTGTAGTAATGGACTTTTGGTTGCATAGTTGCAAAGAGAAACAATTTTTTGTGTTAATACACGCCCAAAAGAGCACCGTTGAAACACTTAGCAATTCTGTACAGTGTTGGTCGTACATACACACATATGTGACAGTATTAATACTAAGGTCGCCCAGAGGTAAAAGCAACAACTGGTAAACTATTATTATTGTAAAAAATACACATTTTTTAAAGTTTTTTTAAGGTATTATTAATTTGATGCATGTGTTTTACCCGTAGGAAATTTGAAATCCACTGAATGCGTGACACAAATAGAATAACACATACAGACAGACCCTTTAAAGTACAATACGTGTAATTGACCTAATCTTTTATTTACTTTTGTCTTTCTTTAAAATTATTATATAACTTGGTGTCTGATATAAATTATTTAGAATTCTTTAAGGCATTTTAGGTTTAGGTTTAGATTTCCTAACACATTTGTTTAAGCACATTTTCTTATTAAATTTATAATAAAAATATTAGTGAACATTTTTGCAATACGCAAATAATAAAACTGTTAAGAATAAGAAAATCCCATTTAATGTATCTTGTATACAGCCTGGAAAAGATTTTTCTCCTTAAAATAGGTTTTTTTAATTATATTTTATTAATGATTCATTTATAACCTTTGTAACTATATTTCGGTTAAATTTTTAATAAAATCAATTATATTATATTTCAATTTAAAATAATAAAAAACTAATAGTGCACCAACCAAACCTGCTGTCGTCTTGATAATAACCATGTTGGCTACAAATTAGGTTACCAATAATTCAACCCCTACGGAAATTAAAAAAAATATATGTTTTTTGGTTAATGGCATAGATACATATTTAGAATTTAACAGTATATAACGCAGAATCCTTCGTAGGTACTTTTATATAGCATATTCGCCGGCGAAGTTAAACAACTAATAAAATAGTTGTTTTACCTTCTTTTCTCTCCTCCATCTCTTTCCTAAAGAATGTAGCACAGTAACTGATTAAATAGACACTGTTGCCTGAAGTGCTACTTCTCTTTAAATAAATCAGATTAAAATTAATAATTTGAAACAATTAGCCTTATTTTCATTATAAGAACCTTTTTAAAGTACAAACTAATTTTCATTTAGTAAATATAAAATTTTATTTTTGTGCAGGATTTTTATCACAAGCCAGTGGCAACCTTAAAGTAAATGCGGTTTTAACTAAAAAGTCATAGAACCTTTTAAAGAACATTGTTATCCTAATTCGATTGCTCAATTTAATGAAAAGAACCAGTATAAAGAAATATTTAAACAAAGAGATCTGAACAAAAAGAATGCCACCGATATCGACCTTAGAAGTTGAATTTTATAATATGGAAAAAAACCTAAAAGAGTTTCTCCGTCAGAATATGGCTGATAAAAAATATTATAAATGTCAAAGTAACACATTCAAAGTGGAACAGACAGCGAAAATTAAAGGTGCGGTCAGATTAGTCAAATATTTTACAAAAAAGACGTAACGACTAAATTATGGAAATAAATTTTTATAAATCTCTTATACCATTACGAAATACAAGATCCTACTCAATATAAAAGATCAACATATTTAATTGTTTATATTATAAATCGTTATTCGTGATGAAAATTGCTAGAAAATAGTCAACAAACATTTGTGAAAATAGTCGTTACCCTTTTTTGGTCAAATATTTGACTAATCTTTCCGAACCTTAACACTAATACAAAAATTTTATTGCATAAAACAATGATCTTTATGTAGAGACAATAGCAGGATATTTTGGATACGAGCTTTTAAAATAACAAGAATTTTTTTTCGAAACATCATATATGTTTCTAAAATACCATTGACCCAGATGCCTCAGTCGTCGGTATTCTAGCGCAGGACGTAGGCAGGGAAAGTATTTCCTCCTCGCCCTCACAGCTTCTGCAAAAATTATTGTATGACAGATCCATCTTTGTCTCATGGGCTCCAAACAGATAGTGTCAAGTTGCCTCACCTAAATCTTGCAGTTTAACCATTGGCAACCGAAACAGTGCAGCTGATTTCCTCCGATTTAATGCGGCCAGCTTATTTTTACACTGGAACACAGCTTTTTAGACCATTTAACCCAGGTTAGATCATAAATAGCAGCATAAATACGCTGCCCGCGAGCAGAAAGATGGATACTCAAAAAGTTTCAGTGGAACCATAATGAAATATTTGACCCTTCTTTGCCAGTTCATCTGCAACAAAAACGCCAAGCGTTGTTCCAAATCCCCTCATACATTTAAGCGTGACTTTTGAATTCTACGCCATCATATTTACGGGTGTATTTTAATGTGTGTTTCATTATTGACTATAAAGTCTCTGATAGTTAAAAAAAAATAATAAAATGTCAATAACAAGAGGAAAAACCTCTACGACAGTAAAAACAACATGAAAAAAACTTGCACATTTCTGTTTGCTTACAGTTTTATTTTTTATTCAGTTTTTTTTTTGTTTTTCGTTTTTCCATGTAAGTAATCTGTATCAAAATATATATGAGTGTCGAAATATTTTTATACATTCCCTCTTATGCTTTGAGTCATGTTCGCTTTAATAAAGAAATTATAAAAACAAGAAACATGAATCCCAAGTTGAAAACTTAATATCGTCAGAAACAACTACGAAGTAAAATTTGGAGAAATTCTATTCCAAATCTATTAATAATAATAAGTTTAAAGAAATGACAGCAAATATGAAAATTCAGTTGTTACAATCAATTGCTTATTTTGTTATTTTTCCAACATAAAAAATAACAAAATTAAAAAAATAAAAATATTTAAAAATAAGATATTTCTTTGAAACAATTTACAGAATTCTTTAGAAACATAAAACAGCGGACATTTATAAGCCAAGTGAAAAAATTGAGAAATCGTTAGAAAATTCTAGAAACAAAAGTTTTTTATTTGTTGATAATTTGTATTAAAGCTTCTACATTATCTTATTAAACTCCAAAAACAGTTCTGATAACACTTTTAAAGTTTCTTCTACCTCACAAAATATTTTTGTGTTAAAATTAAGATAAGGAACACCTGAAAATCGGACTTAAGCCGCATTTAATATTAAATTAGCTTTTTAAACCAATAATTGATTAACTTTTTCAGCCGAAAAACATGTAAACATTGAACGTCTCTTTCCGTAACCGCATACCAAAGATGTATTACTGTAGCCACTACCACAAATGTCACGAATTAAAAGGGGTTCCGAAAGTGACGTTAAATACCTAACAAATATTAAAATTTATTTAACTGTGATAATGAAACCCATAATTTTAAACTGTTTATGTAAAACTCTCCCCGCTTTAGCAACAAGTACAAAAATTAAAAACTTAATTTAAAGGCTGACTCCAAAGTAACTTTATTTTTCAGTAAGCATTCTTTTTTTTTAACTTTTTAATTCTTTAAGTTGAAGTAATTTTATGTCTGGTTTAATAAAAAGTAAAAAATTAAAAAGTAAAAGTAGAAAATAAAGGGTGTTCTCAAAGTTTAGTTAGTTAATTTAGCTTGTATGACCTCATCTTCTAAATTGATGTAGACAGGCGCACAGAATATTTATTAGTATCTCTGCTATAGGATCACTTACAAATAAAAATTAAAAGTTGTCCTCATTTTGACGTCAATGGGGTTCCATACATATTCGGGAACCTTTCATGCGTAAGACCAGCCCACACTTGATTGATTTTTTATTATTTTATAAGGTATAGATGAATCATTCTTAGAGAATATAAATCAACTACACAAACTCTGAATTAAAGAGCTTTTAAAGTCCCTCCAAAGGGTTTTTTTTACTATATTCTGTATAGATGTATTAAAGTATTATTTAAGGATTTGTAGCAATAAAAAATACACAGAACAGAAGAGGAGCAAACGACATATTGACTTAAAAATATTTTTACTAGAATTTATAACTTAATGATCGCACATACATACATTCAAAGCTGTGTCTACGTTTCTATATTTTTATTTTTTTACTCGTATATTTATTAAAACCAATATCGTTTGGTTCTTTGTTTTTTTTTCTTTTTGGTGTTTTGTTGGCTCTTTGTCATAATATTGGTTTCTAAAACCATTTGCTGTTGTTTGTTTTGATTTTTTATTGTCTGTATTTTTTGTTTTACTTTTCAATGATGCCGGAACTATTATGTTTTATTGGTCTCAAATCATTTTTTCTGGTACAAACCAAAGGCATATGTGAATGCTTAAAAAAAACTAAATATTAAATTTTTTTTATCCTTGGAAAATTGTTTTATGATGTTTTGTCTGTTATTTTTATTGGTGTTTGTTTTTTATTCAGCTCGTTAATATTTAATACAAGAAAAAATTACCGAAAAATTTTACTTTCTAAACCACAGTCATATACACAATTTTTCCACCATATTAACCTCTAGGTAAAAAATCCTACAAAAAAAAGCTTTTGATTATAGTTGGTTTCCTTCTCATAAATATTTCCTTTAATTATATTTGATTGTGTTAAAGATATTAAGACATTGATTTTTATCAATTTTCTCCTGTTTTACTTGAAAAATATCTTCTAACTTCTTATGAAAGTAAACTCAAAAACGACCAAATATTTTAATAATCTTAAAATATTACTTCAGCTGCTGTTCAAAATTTAATTTCTTAATTTACTTCTACTCTACTAATGGTGGTCACTTCTGTCGGTATCGTTTTGCCAAAAAATATCCACATGTGAATTCATGCACAGTGAATGACAGATTACAAATACTCAGCAGAAAAGTAAAAATATTTTTTCCTTCAATTTGAATAAAATTAAATCTGGCAGGAAGTTTTAAAATAGATATTATTCATCCTGTAGCTGCTGTTATAACCCGACTGTTATTAACCGACTTCTAAAAAGGAGAAGGTTATCACTACATCTGTTTATTTTTTTTTTTATTTTTATATTTGTGCTCGCTGACCTAGTCATGTCTGAAGCGATTTTGATTTTATATTAAAGGGTTAGGATGTTGGGGTTATTGGAGACTCTGTTGGGGCAATAGCATAAGCGGTTTAGTTGGATAAACCCTTTGAAACAAGTAATCATATAAACGTGTCTTGCCGTGTTAACACAATGCTGTGGCATTAATGACTGTGCATGATAAAATACAAAAAAAAAATTATATTTTAAAATTTAAAAATGTTCTTACTTCATAACACTTTTTCTATTATACTAGTACTTCCTTACTGTAACTGATTTTGCCTGGGTCTAATTTTAGGATGCTTTTGCCCTCTCCCCACCTATTTCTTTTCTTTGTTAAAATAACCAGAGAACATTTTTTATTTTACATAAATAGTAAAAAATCATTTTAAAATTGATACAGCCGTGAACTTTGCCTTTTCTCCCCTTCTCGCATCAATAAGTATAGGACCTTATAGATAAGGACCTACCTATATTTCAAACTTTATTTAAATCGATTAGCCGAAAGGTTGTTAAAATCGATTTATATTCATATAGATGCGTTGTTCTCCACTTTCTCCTCTCGAGGTTCTCTATTTAAAATACGCTATTGCACCATGCACAAAAAAATCTAGCCGTAATAAAAAATATAAGCTAACACATAAAAAGGTGTCCCAATAGATAACGTAATTTTACTTCCAATATACTATGTAATTAATGGATGTGCCAATACTTGATGTCATTTGAAGTAGATTGCTAGCTTTAAATTTAAATAAAGTGTGTATTTGTCCGCAAATACAAGTGTAAAAGAAAAACTAAAGGGTATCCTCATACCTAGCGCTGTTATGCATATTGGTCCTATCTCTTGTTACATTAAAACAATCAAAATTACATAAATTGTGTACTTCTCTGACCTCTATTTACACAAGTGTAAATATTTAAAATAGAAATTAAAGGGTGCACACATAGGTGATACCAACTTTCCTCTTGAACCATATAAATAGACAGTGTGTATAAAAATTTATTCTTTCAAGAACTACTATATTTTTTAAACTAAAGTTGGAGAAAATATGCTCTGTTACTAAGAAAAAATTTCAAAATATCACAAACTTTTAAGCTGCTTCGGAAACAATTTTTTAAACCAGACAATGCAATATAAGATTATATGTCTATTTGTATATGTTAATTAAACTTTTTTTACTAATCGCTAAATGTTAAAACTAATTTACAATACAAATAAACAATATAAATAAACACTAAAATAAATATAATCCGATCACAATTTAATATTAAATTTTCTTAAAAAAATCTTTTTTCTCTCTTTCTATTATTTTATTGGGCACCGAAGAAAATGTATTTGATTTTAGTTATCTAGTCTTCGTAGTAATAAATCACTTGTTCTTTTATATATTCTTTTCAATTTTTCTTTAAAACTGGTCAAGCCAACTTACAATCGCATTTGTATTTAAAATCCAATAAAACAAAAAAAGACATTTTGGCCATACTTTTGTTATTTGAACTTTGTTTATCGTTGTACACTGAATAGCAGTAAAAATGATTTTTTTTAATCTCTTTCACATTAGTGCAGGATAGAACTTTCTTCAACTACTAATAGAATTAAAAGAACAATTTGAATATGACCCTTTATTGGTGTTTAATGTCAGATTTACTATATTTTATTAGTTTCACTTGAGTTCCGTTTGTTTAGTTTGGATTGCAAACCAGGAAGATTTTTAGTTGATTATAAATAAATTTTATGTATTGCGAGTTTACTTGTTTGTATGTTTAACTATGATTTCATAATTCAAAAAATAGAATGATTTGTAAAAACGGACAAAAATATTTAATACGCCAAAATATAACCCAAAAATATTTAAACTTCTATTCAACTTTAAAGGCTTTGAACGATACGGTGTGTAAAATTGTGGCAAACAAAAACTTAAAAGCAAAAAGTTTCTGTTCCCTTTATTTTTTTGATAGGTCAATAAATTAAATCTATCGAAATTTTTTCAGCATTAAAAAACTTTTTTAATTTACTTTCCTTTATTTAACTTGAAAATTTCAAATTTATTAACTTAATAAAAGTTAATAAAAGTTTTATAAAAAGCCTTTAATAAAAACGTTTACTAAAATGAGAAATTAAGTCATATCATCTAATATGAAAAATAACTAAAACTAAATTTCGTTAATTAAATTAATTAATTAATTTAATTTTTATAATTTTTTTTTGTTTTGTCTAAAAACAGTATTATTAAACAGTTTTATTAAACAGTATTTAAAAAAATTCTGTTAATAGAAAAAAATTTGCTAAAAACGAGCTTATCGTAGCTATTATATATAAATATGATTTGACCAAATTTTTTCGTTACTATTATGTGCAATGTAAATTAATTTAGTATAGCACGTCCAGCTGGATGTAAGACAAAATTCAATAAACACGAAAATAGAAACAAATTTTAAATTCCTGTAAAAAAGAAAATAAAAACCAAAAAAAAGGTTGAAGTAAATAAAATTGTTAAAGGTTTGCCATGACCAACTTTTATGATTGTTGTTGCTTTATTGAAAGAAAATTGAATAGAAAACAAAAACAAAAAATCATGTGGTCCATGCGATAAAAAGATCAAAGTGTCAAACAAAAACCATGAAAATATTAAAGGTATTGAATAGAAAACTGTCAACAACGAGGGATCTTAGATGAAAAAGAAAAATATGATGAACAAAAAAAAAAAAAAAAAAAAAAAAAATACAGCCTGGTAAAAAGAGCATTCATGCCAAAAAAACTTTTATACAATCTTACGTTTACCAAATAATTGCTATAACTTTAAGGTTTTTTTAAGAAGTTTGGTTTTATATTGAAGGTTGTGTATCAATTTTTTTCTTACAGTATGGCATTTGTCAATTAAAAACAAAACAAAAATGGAAATAAATTGAAATTTTGTGATTGCGTACAGACTTCTTACGGCTATGTTAAGTTTTTATTAGAGTAAAAAAACTTTTTAAGTTACATTATGTTGTAATAGGACAATACAAATTTGAATATTTTTTTACCGTACTAGACAATAAAAGAAAAATAATTTAAGAAATAAAAAAGTCATCTTTACTTACTACGGATCCCGTGATATCTTTGTTAAGTGTAATGCCTTTTAAAGCTGTTTTTATCAAGTTGTATTTTTTATTTATTTATGTTTTGTTTACTAAAATACTTTGAGTTAAATTTTTAACATTTAATTTTGCCTTAAAGGGTTTAATTCATATTTGAGGTGAATTTAAAAAAAAAAATCATCGACTCTTCTTATTAAAGATGATTGATATGAGAAACAGTTTATGTGACTCTTTACAAGCATGACCCTGCTTTATTTCTTTCGAATCCTTTTTGACCATACCACGATGAAATCAAGAAACTGGCCAGACCATTACATAAGTACTTAGACTTAAGCTTCCCTTGGTCGCTTAAAGTAAAAGGGACCTAGTTCTAAAAAGCTTTGCGACAATGCTTGTACATAGCTCAGATAAGCGTCTTGTTGCCTAGATCATGGATGCCATCACTGCATGTAGGGTCAATACCTTTACATGTATATATGTAGGGAAAAAATTTATTCTTTAAACAAGAAAAAAAAAAACAAGTCGTGGAAGGCTGCTAGGAAGAGTGAATTTGGCGGAAGTTTTCTTCAGGGATCTGATATATTGGAACTTCTTCAATCGCGCTATTATATTAATCCGCATTCTCTTCATTGCCTATCGTTCTTTTTTAATTTATTAAGTCAACACATTGCAAACACTTATAAATAAATAAATAAACATGCGACATACATTTGCTGTGATAAACGGGATAAACAGATAACAGACATACAATAATACTTAACTTGAAAAACAAGTACAACTTTCTATTTAAGCATTACCTATATATTTAAATATACTAAATTAATTAGACTTTTAGTAAAAGGAGTATTCAACATGTGGGAATAAAAAAGTTTAGACAAAACTTAGTAAACATTTTTTTAAATCAGCCAAGTGGTAGATACCCGTCTGTAACATCTCCTATTTTTCTAATGAAATTTTCACAAAAGTTGTATTACTTTGACCGCTATAGTAGAAAAAATACAGAAAAATACTTAAAATTGATGGATGTTGTGAAGGTTACGTATCATACATAAAAATAATCTTATTTTTTGACTTGTGACAGGCAAACAGGCCTTTTTTAATTAAATGGTATTCTTACATTTACGTAATCTTTACGTAAATAATCGTATTTTTAAACAGCAATAGGCAGTGCTATAGAAAAAATGCAAATAAATAAATATAAAAGTAGAATATAAAAAAAGCGTTTCTATAACGCCGTTATTTTACGGTTTATTGCGAAGTAGACAGACATTTAGAACTAAAATAGAGTATTTACAAATTTGATATAAAAACAAGTTGAATAATAAATTTTAAAATTTAAGAATTTCTCCACAGAGACCGTTACTCTAACGAATATGCCCTTATCTTTTATACCGTTTAAGACAGACGTTTGATGTTTGCACACAACACTTAATGTTGATATAAAGCCAAATAGACAAAGAATAAATAAATAAATAAAATTAAGTGAAGGGTGTCCCCCATAATGTGTATGGCCCTATTTCATGAATAGCAGTAAGCTGAGACTGCAGTTCGTCCGCTACAAAAGCAAGTGTAAAAAATGTAAATTAAATGGTGTCTCAAAAATAGTGTTATTTTAACAATACCTTCTTTTAAATGTACTGTTACAAGTTTAATTGTTAAAATTGAATTTGGCGGACATATTCACTATTTTTGTCACAAGTAATTTGGATACTTTTGGTAAAATAGCGTTATAAAGATCTGCATATTTAAATTTACTATTAAACCGAAAATACGTATAACGATCTGTAAATATATATTTCTTTTTTATTCAAACATGATGGAATTTTAAATCTTTTATGCTGTAAATTACGCGCTCTTAGAGTTTTTGAATCCTTCATTTCTACATCCACACATTCAGCTGTCCGAAGGAAACTAGACGTAATAAAAATAATTTAAGATCATATAACATGCGTCTTGTTTGTAGTTTGCAGTGTAACCAAATAAAGATTGGTAATTAGCTGTGTAAACAACAGGTTATACCCCACCATTTAATTAATGCATTTCGAAAGTGATAGTCCAATTTAAAATTTAAAGAACAATTTTTTATCAAATTATGATTTAACACAACGGAAAGAAGGACTGATGATCATTGGAATGTATAATTGATTTTTTCTTTGCAGTGTAATGCCTTATGCCACAGTTGTCGCACAAATTAAAACAAAATATTTGTACAAGGATACAACCAGAAAACAAATGGAGAAATAAATTTAAATCAAAAAGAAATGATTGAATAAAATCACTTGTTGTTTTGCTATAAATCTTTACAACTTTGGAAGCGAATAGTAAACAAACAATAGTGAGTGCGAAAGGATTTGATTGGGGAACTATAAAAAGAATACTTTTCTTTTCATATTTTTACAGGAAAATTATCAACAATAAATAAATATAAAATGTAAAGAAACAAATTTTGTTACTCGTTATCAATTTGTTTGTGATAATTTATGAAGAAGGGAGTCTTCGAACAAACGTCAAGAACAATTTATCATTTTACTTCTTTCAGAGACAAGTTGCTTTTATACCTAGATTTACCCAAATCCTCGTGATATAATTGAGAAATGAAAAGTGTTTTTTGCCAGATGTAATATATGACTTGCATGTTTCGTAAAAGGGTGTTGCTTACACATTCGAATTAAGGTTGCTTGTATTGATTAAGTAGCATTCTTTAATTCGTTTTTCCGTAATCAGGTTAAAACCAGTTTTCTGAGAAAAATAGTTAAATGCTTTGTTTTCTTACTTTGAAAAAATAAGTGCATCCACGACATATCACATAGATTTAAGTAATGAAAATGATTTATAAATGAGTATTAGGAACTAACGAGTTAATTCTGTATAGGGGCAGACACGTTGCTTGTAGCTTCTTTCGTTGATGTGAAGAAAAAGTTATGAAAATTATATTCGTGGCTGCACCGAGGGTTAGCAAAAAGGAATAATAAATTATATTATGTGTGTGACGATTATTGATTATAAAAACGAAAAAAGTTTTGTAGATTTCGTCTAACGAAATTCATACACATTTATTACAAATGTGCCTCGTATTTTTTACAAAATAATTCAGTTGAATAAATGAACAAAACTTAAGGCGGATAGAAATAAAAAATTCTAGTGGCTGATGTAGCAACCCAGAAAACGCTGATTTCTTTCAAAATTGATCGCAAAAATTTAAAAAAAAAATTTTTTTTAACAAATAAAATTTAAATTAAAATAACAGCATGTACATAAACAGATTTTAATTCTTCATGTGTTGCAGTATCAAGTAGTTAAAAATTAAAATTAATTTTTATTACCTACAAAATTTTTTTTAGAGACTTTCTACGTTTTCTAAACCATTGAAAGAAGTAGCTAGTAGCCAAAAAAAAAAAAAAAAAAAAAAAAAAAAAAAAAAAAAAAACGTTAATGTTTCATGTTTTCTTATATAAAGTTTTTCTTTACATTAATAAAATCCGAGAAACGTACATAGTTAAATAAGTGGGCGACTTGAAATAAGATTAATGTAAATTTTTAATAATTTTCTTTGTCGTGATATTTGTAAATATACTCAATATTTCTGACTGTAACTTTGAGCGCTCGGTAAGTTCGTATGTATGCTAAGTGAGTGAGTTTAACACAAATGTCATATACTTTGTTATACAGGAATTTAGTTCCATGATTTACGGACATCTGTACATAAATCAATTTCATTTCATTCATTTGTTATTTTTGCTTCAGTCGCAATATTTTTTATATCCCTTGTTATAAATTCTATAATTCATAACAAATTTTTTACACTCTTTTTAGCCTGCATTTCTTTCTTTGCTTTTCATTTTGATAAATTTTTAGATAAAAAGAATTTGCTAATTAGTGTTGAGAGTTATTTGAAAAATAGTTTTTCTTAATATTTCTTTCTCTTATAAATATAATGACAATGGGAAGAAAATAATAAAAAATAATTTATCACATTGCTTTAACATTTCACTACAACAACTAGTTCAGCTAAAAAAATTTGTAAGCTTTTACTTCATATAAAATACTTAAAAATTTTTAGCCATTGACTTTTTTGGTGAATGTTATATTAGTTCTTTATTTTGATTACTATAAAAGATACTGTATCTGACATATGGGTACTTCATTAACGTTTAAAGATCCAACAAATTATCAAAAATAATTTAGCGAGACTTGATATTAAAAATAAGGAATTCACTGAAAAACAACATGATTTATTTGCTTGGAAAATTAGGCCTCGCAAATATTAGATCATAAAAATTAAACATAAGAGCTATGAAAGTTTTTATTTCCTTTTAAATATAAATAAATAAATATAATAATCAATAATAGTTTGACGAATAAAAAAGAAAGGTTGTCCTTATAGCTGCCGCAATTTGATTTATATAGCCCCAATTTTTAAACTGTTACACATATTATGTACTTCTCTATCTGCTTGAATACTAGGTATAAATATTATCAAATAAAAATTAAAGGGTGCCCCCAGAGCTAATTCGATACATATGGTTTTCTCTTTGAATCATTATAGACGCACATGTGAAATTTGTACAGATGTAGGTCCGCTTTAGAAACAAATAAAAAAATAAAATGTAAAGGGTGTCCCCAAAGTGTATGGTATTTGATACAAACTCTATAAATATTTTTCTTTTAAAGTCAGTTTTTTTGCACAAATTACTTTTGCTTAATCTGCAGTTTTTTGTTTTAATTTAAAGACTTAAAGCTTAAATTATTACATATACGCTGAGGACTCGTCATCTGTTTATATGTTTTTCTTAAATGATCAGTGATTACGAAATATACCAACAAACAAAATTTTCTCGAAAAAATCCACAAATAACTGTTATCTCATTCACACTATTGTGTTTAAAAAAAAAAAATCAATGTTGTCTGAGAATTAAATACCACAATCACTCATATTTGTTTTATATTCTTGTACATCCTTGATTTTGTGTTAATGATTTTAACACAAGTTTTACAGAAAAAAGCCAAAAATTACAAACGAAAAACATCTGTTTACCAAAGTAAAAAGCAAAAACCTGATTAGAAAATAAACTTTAAGATACGCATTTTAAACATTTCTGTTTAAACATAATAAATAAAAATCAACCAACATTTACTTTTGCATTTCCTTTGAGCAAAAACTTTTACAATTGAATCAATTGTTTAATTTAAGCAAAAATTCGAAAAGATTGTAAAATTAAATATTTGAAATAAAAAATTTTTTGTGGAGAAAAGAGTTTCACTTTCTTTTTTTTTTTTTTTTTTTTGTTTTCACTTAAGAAAATTTTTCAATCAGAGAGCCTCGTTATCCAGGTTGGAAAACTTATAGTCCACTTATTTTGCAATGTTTTCTATTATAAATTTAAATTGAAAACTTTCCTTTAAATAAGCCATACCTGGAAATTTTTCATTTATCTGCCTTAAAAGTTAAAAGCATAGACATAATAAGCATGTTATATCGATTGCTCTCTGATTCTGATTTTTTGCTAGGAATAAAAAGTAAAGGTTCGCTTTATATGTACGTCCGTAATCACAAATATTACTTAAACTTAAACTTGATCATTACTCAAAACTCCGGCTTTTTCTTAAAATTTACAAATATCCTTTTTAAAATTAAAATATTAATTTGATTTTTAAAAACCTCTGTAAAAATATTTTGATTCCCTTAAAGTTGTACAGACACGTAAAAATAATTTATTTGTTGTTAAAAAAATAAATATTTATTCAAGAAGACAATAAATTATACATCCAAAAGAGATGAAAACCAGCGCTCAAGAAAATGAAATTTTCACGTTCTTTAATGTAATGATGTGAAATAAACAGTTTAATTAACAAATGAAATTTTGCAGAAAGCACGTAAATAAACAATCTCGATGATATGTTTTCTGTTCATTCGATGAAAGTGAACCTTTTTATGGCAGCCACTTTAAAAAGATGACAGTTTTGTGTTTCTAATTATAAATCAACTTACATAAAAAAAAGAGAGTCTGTTTGATTTTTTAAAACACATTGTTATCATCAATTTAATGATATGAAGATATCGAAAAAAAATTCAATGTCTTAAAATATATTTACCTGTAGTCATTTCGATAAACGATCTGAAGTTATTAGCTTTGTAAATAAAAATGTTACAAAGAGTGTTTTTTGTATATTAATAACTTTGAAATGGTTAAAAGAAAGAAGTTTTTTTGAAAGATAATCTTCTGGCATTATACCTATAATTGATTTCTAAAGACGAAAAATACATTTTAATATATATATTTCCGAAATTCCTACATGAAGTAATTTTCTAAATTTTTTTTTATTTATTTATTTTATTTATTTATTTATTTTTTTTTTTTGTAAACTACAAAGGACATCTTTAATTTTCATTAAATCAAAATAATTTTTTTTTCAGATGTCGGAAGCAAAAAAAAAATTCTTAAACTTATTTTGCTAATTTTCGTGGCTACTTTTATTTTGTTTTTCAGCAGATTTTTTCACACTTTTAATTTTTTATCAATGTTTTACAAATTGTTCATTTTTAAATGTGCTAACATTGATTTGTCGTGATTTTTAGTGATTTTTATTTACAAATTATATACGTCATAATAATTTAATGCTATTTCATATTATTAATCAACGGGAATTCGCATCTCGTTTCTGGCAGTATGTCTTACAACAAAATATAAGTGCAGATTTAAAGAAAATATTTTGGAATTCAACAATATAAGTTTCTTATTTTAAATTTGCTACTTGTTTTAGTCGACTTAGCAATAAAGGTTCTCTGTAGATTTCAACCATCTAATGAAAAGTATTGCCATATGTATCAAATTAAATGACTATACTTATTATTATACCAGTTATAGTTATCGCGATTCTGTCCAATTTGTAAGCGCTTCTATAACGGTTAGAAAGATACGCTCGTATAGATCAATTTACCTATCACTTATGAGGACAGTCTTTAATTTTAACATTTATTTTTTATTTATTTATTTCTTTTGAATTCGTGATAGTTTACAGTTTTTAACTGATTTTAAAAAAGAAGAGATTACTAATCCGAATGTTGTGTGCTTATATTTGTGCCTGCAGAACTTAGCTATTTCTGGTCGGATTTTGAACATTTTTTCTTATTTTTAAAGCTAAAAATTTAACAAATTTGCCAAAATTAATAAATAAAAGGGTGTAAACATAAAATATTATTATTACAATTAAAAAAGGAACCTGTATACCAACAAATATAAAATTTTAATTTTGAAATCAAGGAGTGCTTTATAAATTATGTAATTTAATGTGAGTGATCAAACTTTTAAACCATTAAAGACGAAAAGCTGGAAAATATGTAAGTCGGTTCTTTCTTCATAACATTATTTATGTCACATTTCTGGTAAAACTGCATTTTTGTTATAATTATTATTTATTTTGCTGTCGAAATATTTTTACCGTATTAAATTTTTGTTTATAAAATTAGGAGATAAAAGTAAAGGTGTCCTAACATATGAGGTATTTTATGTTAAGCTTTTAAACCATTATAGACAGACAGCTTTTAGTAAGTCCGCTATAAAAAGAAGAATATATATTTAATTTTGAAATTAAATTATTTTTCCATAATTGATGAAATTTTACCTTTATTGCCCTCTTAATCGTTATATGCAAACGCCTGAAAATTGGACAGAATGTCCACTACTTTTTCTGGAATAATAAGAAGTACATATATTTAAACTTATAAATTAAAGGATGTTACAATAGTTCATGTAATTTTATGTATATGGCTAAATTTTAATAGAATGCCAAAATCAAAAATGAGGGAGTGCCATACTTTTAAACAATTCTAGACAGATGGCTGAAAATTAAAAATAACCTGTAGCTCAAGTGGCTATAACAGCAGGTATAAAATAAAAGGACGTTTCTATAGTTGATAATATTTTGTGTATGTGGCCAAACACTTTAACCTTTATAGACAGATATCCGGAATCTATTTTGAAGTCGGTTTTCTTTTGCAAGAATTCTTTAAATTCCAGTAGGAAGCTTAAAAGTCCCATTTTAGACATTTTAATTATTATTGAATTAATATTTTGCTGTGAAAGTATTTTCAGCATGTTAAATTTCTGTTTAAATGCATAATAGAATTCTGGTATTCAAACTAATTGTTTGTTTCTATGTGTACGTTTAAATGTGGCTAAGCACATACACATGTTTTATTATTGATTTTTGGTTATTTTCCATTTGTGGTGTAAAAGCTACATTTACTTTTCTCTAACATTTTAATTATGTTTTAATTTTCAATGAAACATTAATGTAAAATATAAGCGAACGCTAGTGTTACTTAAAAATCCATATGATTTTATTTAATGCTTAACGTTGCAAATTACACGGTAGTTACTCACGGAAAATATTAAATGCATGAGGGAATTTAAACTAATTAAAGTTAAGTGAAGGCTACAGGAAACTAACTAAAACGAATTTGTGCTAAAAAATGTTTTATACATATTAATGCAGTAATTAAAAGTAAACAAAACAAGATTAACGCAAAATTCAATTTTCCGAAAATAGGAAACACACCTCGAGTTATAAAACACTACTTAATATGTTTATGCATACAATTTTGAGTTGTTCTTAATTTCAGGCATATGTCAAATAGCAAAAACGTTGAAGGAAGAAACAAACTATGTTACATAACTTTTTAATAATATTTTAATTTATACTTGTATGTACTTCCGAACAAAATTTTCTTTTTCATTATCAGGAATAAGTTACATTATTATTCTTTCTTTTGTTTTGCCTGATTCTACGAAGTAGACCTTTCGCTACAAACACTATAATCATACAACTTTTTATCATATAAATATTTTTATAACTTTTCTCTTTTTTTCTCTTCATTATTCGTGGCCAAAATAAATATGTGCTGTACAATGATGTTTTGCCAAGAAAACGCAAACTAAAAATGTAAGTCTTAGTTTTTCATGGTTCAACCCACATTTATTTTACCGATCGAATAAAATATTTCTGTCTTTATTTTATAATTTTTGGAAGAAATACTTCAGTAAAACTCAATAGATATCGAGATGCCTTTAATTATTTTTAATCGATAACAACAAAGATATTCTCTGCTAGTTATCGTCGTATCTCGTATCGTATCGTCGTGTCGTAGGTGAGACATAAGCATCTTTCCAAAGGTCGCCAAAAAATTGAAGGTACTTCATGTTCTGCGATCGTAAGAAGAACTTGACAGGACCTTTTGGAGTCTGAAGTACTGCAACATCAATTTAATTGTCCAAACTATAGCACAATTGATTTTAATGAAAAAAAAAATGAAAAAAGTGTCACATATAGATTGAAAGTAATACACAATAGACCTACAGACTCCATTAAAATATGGGTCGTATTAATTGCGATTTAAATACTGGTGGCATCATCGCAACAAATGTTACAATAGATTAAAATTTTTATTTTACCATGAACAACGATTTTTTGTTTGAAATCATTGGTGACATTAATCCAGACAAGATGTAATTTCAACAAGATGACGTTGATTGCCGCATGGCAAACTCTACCATCGCCAACACCTGTCATTAAACTTCTTTCGATTATTATTTTTGGGGCAACGTTACTGGTTTGTGCTGATAAACCAACAAAAATCGACGTGTTGTAGGCTAGCATTGTTTATGTTATTTGTGATATACAACCAGCAATGTTCGATAAAATGGAAAATTGTTTTTTAAGAAAATTTAACTTAATTATCCCTTTAATGTTTTTTCGAAATTTTTTATGTACAAATTCAATTTAAATAATAATACGCAATCTTTACTGAATCACTGTGAGTTGAGTTTCAGTTAAAACTTTAATAAGTGTTTTTTTTTTTTTTTTTTTTTTTTGCTTAAATTTCATAAACTGCATTCAAAGAAAGAAGATAATGTATGATGGAAAAAAGACACAAGGAAAAAAAAGAGACACAAGGAAAAAACTAAAAAAAAAGCTGCGAAATGCATACGCATTAAAAAAATTGTATTGCATCTATAGAAAACCTTGAAACTTTTTCAATACTTTCTCTTAAAGATATAGCTTTTTCTGCATTTTATTACCATTACGATGTTAAAAATATTATAAAATTTAAAATTGTTTGTATTTAGGGCGCCAATTTAAATTGATGACTTTCAAAATTTGAGTTATTTTTTTAAATTATCTAAATGCGGCAATAATATATTGTTGAGGCTATAATGATTATAATTTTCATTGCCAGGTAATTTATGCATTAAACTTTATCGATTAAAAATAGGTTTGTTACTATACAAAAAAAAAAAAATAAATTGATAATCTGCCAAGTGAGATTGTACTGAATAACGAAGAGTTCTTCAACCATGTGCGGGTCACTCTTAAATATTTTATTATATTTTTAAAACATGGTAAAGCGGATACAAGTAAAAAATTTGGTTAAATTTTAAAAAAGGCTCTGCAAAAACAATGTAACTATTGAGACACCTTTTAAGTTTAACTTTTTACTTGCTATTTCAGCAAACTTTCAATAAATGGTCTACGGAGATAATCTAAACCTGTTACACAGAGAAAAGAAATTCGTTGGGGGAACCGAATTCGTTGCCAATCGAATTTTGTCGGTTGTGTGTATTATCTTGAATTCGGTTGAAACTAATGAGTATGGCACTCACAACTATTTTTTTAAATGATTCTTGGGTGAGTATAGAATATTATTGTGAATTAAATAAAACGATATAATTTTTTAATATTTATTTTTATTAAAAAAGTAAATTACAGTGATAAGATTTTACATCATAAATTTCATGATTTGAATCATTTATTTAAACCAACTCCTTCTTGAAATCAAGATACCCCTTTTCATATAATTTCTCTAATTTGCCATCCTATACCGCAAGTCTTGCCTCTGTGAAAAGTATTAAACATTTTTAAATTTCTTTTATTTACATATGGCTTTGTGAGATAATTTTAAACTTACCACCAGACAACATTGAAGAACTTTTCACCACTTTGAAAAAATCTTTGTTCTTTTAAACTGAAATATTGTTGATTTTTTGTATAATGTGTACAAATTTTAGTTTTAATACGTAAAAAAATTTTTTATTTTAGAAGATACAATTGATTTTATAATTCTAACTACCAAAATTCGGTTATCAGTAGTAATGTGCTGAATAAGTTTAGTTGCATCTTCCATTTAATAGAATAGATTTAAGTAAAGATACAAATCGGTCAGATTAACTATTTTAAAAGGTATTACAACCAACATTTGGAGGCAAATATCAAATGTTTGCTTTTAATATAAAAAGTAAGTCAAGATTGTAATTTATTAATAACTAAAATCAAATTATTATATTCCCAATTGAATCTTGAACATATCAATGGAATTTTTACCAATCTTTTTTCTGTGTGTATGTAAATTGGAATTGGTACAAATTTGTTCATAGGCCTTTCAGTTTTATTATATTTTTAATGATTTCTATCAACAAGCTAAAAGTAATATAGTAAATTGGTTACTCGTCAAATTTGCATGGTTTACGGCTTAGAGAAGTCACATGTTTTTGTCAAAAAATAAAGTCGTCATTTCATTGTCATCACCAGAGTTATTTTTGCATTATTTTAATGGTGTAAAGCTGGACTTTTGATAAATCAATTTAATTACTGAAAATCATGCCATCAGCATTTCAAACATCCTTGTGGTCATATTAAAAAGCCTACAGCCACATGTGCAATGAAAAAATAATTCAAAGATATTTTTGCGATATTTATAACAAACTTGTGCATGATCTTGAAAAAGTTTTATAAAAATTGTATTTACGTGCCCCTAAAGCTGTTTTAGTTAATTTCTTGTAATTGCGTTGAATAAAAATATAGCGATCGAAAAGGAAATTGTGTTTTATACATGAATCTTGCGAAATTTTTTTGATGTTATTTACAAAGTATGTTGTGGTACTTAATTTGTAAAAAATTTTAAACATATACTTCATAAATTGAAATAAATCCAATAATATTTTTTATGTCCCTTAGTTTTAACGTTCATTTATTTTGCAATGTATGTAACATGGAAACAGTTCAGCAAACTGCTATTATGCTGTAGTGAATTTTAAGTGAAACGTACATTTATTCAATTTTTTATTTTTTTTTATTTTTTATTTATTTATGTATTTATTTATTTTTTTTTTTTTTTTTTTGTTATTCATGGTATAACTGCTGTAATTGATTCTGCTTTGCCTCGTCGCGTATAGAGGCAACAGTGTGTATAAATATAACTATCAATACGACAATTTTAAAGTGCAATATTTTTTATGTAACTTTATTAGAAACTACTAGAATAAGGATACATTAGCATCTACTTTTTTTATTTCGTCTCCGTTTGGGAAAAAATTGTTTTTAAAATTGATTGAATGCGAATATGTTTTTTCGAAAATATTTTGCTAATTGTCTTAAAGGTAATTAATAGAAAGCGAAAGCACAAATAGAAATCTTATTTTGTTGTTTTTATTAAATTTTATTTTTAACATTCATATGATGTTTTGTGCTGCTGGATTATCAGTGTCTCTTTTTTATTCATTTCCATTTTTGTTTTACTACTAAAAGCTTTGATACTTTTCCTTTTAATTGACAAGAATGGCGTTCTTTAATATTTATGCCTGTTTGCTAACCGTTAACCACTCAAACAAATTGCTTTTTTTGGTTTAACTTCGTGTTGCAACAATAAATGTGGTTAAAGGTACAAAACCCTTATATTTGGTTCTGAAACAAATAGGGACTTGGTGAATGAAACGTTTTTAACGTATTTTTTTGACGCTGTTGGTTTACATAAAAATGAATAACTATTAACCTTTTAGGGCGCTTTTCAGCGTGATAATAACATAAAAGCTATCTTTAAATAATATTCCTGAAATTGATCATTGGTAATGCAGCTAGTTTCTATGGCCATTTCACTGATTGCTGAACTACTACCCAGGAATTCTCTAAGCACAATTGAGTTAAACTAAATTTGTTCATTGTGATTTATTTTTTATAATACTTGCAGGAATGTAAGTGATTAAATTATGATTTAATTGTTTTATTTGATATGATTTTATAATTTTATTATATTTTGATATTTTCTTACGTATAATTTATATCCCTTTATGTATTGATTTGATATGTATTATGCGCTGAAATTAAATAAAATTATTTTTCACCTATTGTTTTTTTTTTTTTTTTTTTTTTTTTGTTACGTGCCAAAATTTTCTCAAATTGTTGTTTTCGTACAATATTAGCAATTTGATCGAAAGTGGTTTTTTTTAATAAAAGAATCACATTACATATTCACATACACATATTGAATTTATAATGTATAAATGTATCGAACGAGCTTGATTGCAATTAAAAAATCTTCATAAATTAACTGACGAAATAGTAATTTAGCCCTGTACTTCCTCATATAAATATGTTTGTATAAAGAAATAAACTTTTTTAATCATGTATTGATGTTAGTTTTTTTGTATGAGGGCAAATGAGTAAACAAGCAAAACAATAATGTTACCGTGTTTTGTCAGTTTAACTTTAATTTATCGTATTATAAGAAGAAAAAAAAATAGTCAAAATTAAACAAATTAATAACTGCCCAAATTTGGTTGAAATACCGTAGATTTTTCCTTTTTACCTTTATTGCTCAATAAAAGTTCAAAAAATAAAATATTGTCAACGTAAATTTGTTACTTAGATATCAATCATACGTCATGGTGAACTTAAAAAAACAAAAACAAATTTCGACAAAATAAAAGAAGCTAAGCAAATCATGTTGTATTACTCTATAGTATTAACAAATAGTCCTTTATGGGGTATTAAAAAGCGAAACATATTTTAAATAAAATAAAAATGGTATTCACTTTGCTGTGCGCAAGTTATTAGGCATCTATCTGCGATCTGGCAATTCTAATTTCATACCAGGAAATAATGGGGATTTACAAAAAAGTTGTTAAGAATTCGTAATCCATTCATATAGTTTAGAATTATTATTTCCTGCTTTTGGACAGCTTTTAGTATTTAGTAATGCTAGATTCGCTGTTTTTAGCGCTATAAGTGAGTAGATAAGAAGTGAACACTTTAAAGTAACTGATTGTAGAGATCTAGATGATGCTGCATAACATTTTGCCGATTTGTCCTTGTTTCTTGAAAGCCAAACACAAAAAGTGTAAGTTTACTACTGAAGATATCTTTAAAACAGAAACCGCATTAAAAATACTCATTACTAAAACGGAGTCTCAATTTCAATAAATTTATATTATTTCGACGAAATCTTAAAAAATAGAATAGATGCCGAATTAACAATTAAGTTCAAAACTGTTACTAATGTGAAAGTACCCTCATAGATTTCATTCCAATAAAACAAATACAGTGTAACCAACTTGCGAGATACCATTTTAAAAACGTTTAACGCAAATTTTTTAAAAGCGCTGATTTTATTGAAAAATTTTTGTAGTCTTGGATCGATATAGAAACGACCTAGTTCCGTTGAATTATTTCCTAAAAGAACTCACTCTGAATTTAACAGAGTTTGCTTAGTCATTTTTAAATTGAGAGACAGTATTGAATATAAGATTTTTTTAACGGGCTTGAATATTTCATTTTCAAATAAAATGAAAAAATATGAACTTAATTAATTAAATTTTTTTTATCGCTTTTTAACATAAGTTGTTACATAAAATCCACTATTGCTTATGGTTATATCATTTTTTCAAGTCACAAAAATATTTGAACCACCCCTTTACCAGATCAAATTGATTGTTGTCTGTTTGTAATGCTCTCATTCGTTCTTTATTCGCAGACTAAAGTAAAAAAAGAACGGAAAGGATCTAGATCATTAAATATTTTGTTTCGACAGAAATGACAATGTTGTATTTTTATTGATTTTAAAACGACTATATATTTTATTCGTTTAAAGAGATAAATTCCAACTCTCTTATTTTATTAAGGTCAATGACACTATAGAAAAAATTTTCTATTATAAAAAATATTTAAAACAGAGAATAGCAACCAACAATGTAACAGTAGAGGTAATAAATATTTTTATTTTAGTATACAAATAATATGTTAAAGTTTTGCAAAGAAGGTTTAAAGATCTATCTTTTAAAGAGCTAATAGATGCCTATCAACCACTGAAAAAGTAAAAAATTGTAATGTAATTTTTGATCATTAAATGCTTTAAACACAGACATACTTTTATTTCAAAGTTGGGAAACAAGATTTTGTTTGTATAATTATCGTCTGGTTAACTGGTGTAAGGTCCAGGCATAGTTTGATTGCATGGAACTTTCTATGATAAGAATTAATTATTATTCTTATTGTGTTATTGTTTATTTAGTTTTGACCTATTAAGAAAATACCTAAATTAATAGCCAGCTTTCCATTGTAGTTTTCAAGTATTTTTACTGCTGCTATTTGATATATATTATTCTGTTATTAAGTACTATCGTTTGCGTGTTCTGTTTATGTGAATTGCCGGCAATATTTTGAGACAGTCATTATAATAATCTCATTAAATGAAAAATATATCAATCAATTACAAGTCTGAAAGCATTTGAACCAATAACCAGGCATATGTATGCAAAGGAGAGATAAAGTTTATTTCCAAAAAAAAAAAAAAAAAAAAAAAAAAATAAAAAAAAACTTCATGGCCATTCATTTGTTCCAATGTCATATTACTTACGTTTATAGATCTGTCCTGCTTCATATATTTTATTCACCTCCTCGTACAACCGCTTATAAAATTTATTTAGAAATACACGAGAACACACTGCAGATTATGAAAGTAATAAAAACAAGTGACCTTCTGTGATAAATGCGTCTACTTTTATTTTATGATATATTTCCATTATTAAGATTTTATATTTTCTTTTATAACTAATAATAAAAATTAACTACAGAATATAAGTTTATATTTTGTAGCATTATGAAAGAGTTATAAAAAATAATTGCTGATTTAATTAGCTTTACAGTTTTTTTTTTTCTTTTTTTCTTTTTTGGGTGTATGTTGTTGTACAAATGACGGCCTCCGTACCTATTCTAGGTCTAATTCCTTGTTGTAAACTATTGCTTCAAAAGCATTGTTATAAAAATTTCGGACTAAATTTTTAATAGTAGCTGTGACGTCTAAAAATAAAATTATTGTTGTATTGGAGAGCATTCACAAGAAATCATTTATCACCTACACATAAATTTAAATATCAACTGAAATTTAATATGTTAACAGTTCGCAAAATATTTTTTTGTTAATTTAATTCGATTCAAGGTGTTTTACGGAAAGTGCTTTTTAAAATAATTTATTTTTTTAATTAAATTTGTTTTCAGCATAAATTTGTTCAATCTGTAAATTTTTTTGTTTATGTCATTTTCTTTTTAAATAATAAAATTCTTTGTTATTCTTCGTTGCTTTAATAACTAAAAAACTAATAGCTAAAAAACTTACTTCAGTGTCAGACATTGTGGTATCATCAATATTTTAACAAGCACATACATAAGCTTACAAAAATAATAGGCAAGTAGATTCTATCACACTCTTTATTTTGCATCATAATTTGAATGTCACAGTATATTATGCGTTAACAATGTTTATAGTTGTTTTCCGAGGGTGTAGATTATAAAGTTATGTAATGACTTTTATTGTTGTTGTCATAAGTCTATTAAAACCTTCCATCATGTTTTAACACATCGCATGATAGGACAAAGCAACTTGTATTTATATGAACCGCGTTATTATGAAGAGCCTTTAATTTCCTTGCTATTCAAATATGACACTTAATCGCATCTTAATTATATGTGGTAGAATCTATTGAGATGGGATGTTTAAAATTTTGCTTAGAAAACAATTACTGAAGAACAAAAATTATAGTAAAAATTAATGAAAATTAAGGACTTTTGCACTAATAATTAAATAAACGAGATAGCAAAATATATTTAAAATTTAGTGTCAATGAGATGAGAGCCATCCAGAAAAGGTTACAGTTTTTATATGAAGTTTAAAACTTTAAAGATGCATATAATAGCATATATTAGATTAAAAGCCGGCGGCGATCACTACATTGTATTAAAGTTTTAAAATAATTTCAAGAATATGACCACCGCAGCTAATATCGAAGAAGCGTATCTTTGAAGTCCAGTTTTGGGCTGTTTTTGGAAATATTGATGCCGTTATGTCAAGAATAATATGAACTTTTTCACCTTCAAGACACTAACTGTTGCTGGTTATTCATCAAAAATCATGGTGGAGTCTGCCAAGCAAACTCCTGAGCCTGATCACTTAAAACAATTTCTGCTGATAGAGAGCTGTGTCATTGTCATGATTTCTTATAAGAAGTTGTATTATAATTTTTATAGGGATGAATAGTCTCATGTTCTTTGGGATAAACTTTAAACTTCAATAATTTTTATCATAAGCCTTCTGCTGTCGAACTGCTTGTATAATTAAATAAATGAAAATCTTGCAAATAATTTTCTAAAATTAATACTTTTTTTTTTAACTTTTATTGCATTTGTTTACAGTTTTTTTTATTTATTTACTCTAATTTTGCAGACATTTGGTTGTCGACTTAGTTCAAAATATTTACTCATAAATTTTATGTTCTCCTTCAGTTTCTTGGTTTATAATTTATTTTCATTTATTTATATTTCCTATTTCAATTTGTCTTTTTTTTCTGCTCTTCTTTTGTGATAATTTTTTTTATCAGTTTTGTTTTTATAATAATTGTTTCTTTTATTTGATTTTTATATAGTTAATTTGTTTGGAAGTTTCTTTATGTATCTTGTTGTTTCATGGCGATATGGTGACTTAAAAGGCTTTGATGTTTAAACAAAGCAGATAAAAGCATTCGTTTCTTTTTAATCAATCTATAGATTTTTAAGCAGTTTAAAATATTGTTTTGAACAAAAATAGGTTTTTTTTTTAAAGAAAAAATATTTTTTTGTGATTTAGATTGTCTTGTAGTAATATTTCTAATTTTTGAAAATGACTTTGAGTTTTATGAGTATATGGACAATTTTAATTCGGCTTAGGTTTGCATAAGTACTAAATTTATTTAAAACGAAAAAATATTTTTTCGAATTTTTGTGTTAACTAAAAAAAACAGACAGCATGTAATACAGTATTTCCTGGATGTCTTATCCGTCATCAGCATTCTTTACATCTGCTTTCTTGTATATTTTTTTAAGCATCATATATTTAAGCAGTTAATTTAAGAAAAAATAAAACGTAGAATAACACATTATCAATCACTTTTCAGAAGTAAACACTTATTTCTGACCTCCTCACTTAATTAGTATTAAAAAAGTCCATATAGCAGCCTTTAATATTACAATCCACTAAATGGCGATAAACAATATTTCTGTACTACATATTTGTGTATTTCTCTAAACTTTTTTTCTAAGTCCCTATTATTTTGTGGTATCAAATTAAAACTGCCAGATCGTACACCTTGATGCATAATAAATCATGCACAGCCAAGTAAATACGATTTTTTTTTTTTTTTTTTTGGTTTTAATATGTTTTGCTTTTTTATATCTCACAAAGAATTAATCGTTTGTACCATAGAGAATTACAAAAATGATTACTTTGTTTATTACAGTTTAGCGGGACGTATGATTGATATTTGAATTACAAACTGTATTTAAGGATTGTTCATACGTCTGTGCAGAATAATAAATAAAAAATAATAAAATATAAAATAACAAAAAAAAATAAAATTTACTTTTACATGTTTGTATTTATTCAACTTCTATTATACCTAAAGAAAAAATCTAAAAAGGGAAAATAAATTTAATTACCCACAATTCTGTGTAGTAATTTATTAGTTCAACTTTACCTATTTTATTGTCCGTCAAGTACCAATAAGTCAAACTAACAGTACTTCTGTTTCATTTCGATTTTCTGTGACAAAGCAAAACACGTTAACACAAATGTTTCCGTTGTTTATATCTTTTTCTCCATACCACTAAATTAAAATAAATATATAAATAAAAAAAAAATACTTTAATGAAAGAAGCACAAACATTTTTAAATGACGGACTACGGGCTTAAGATCCGATTGACCTTAATCATTACTTTAGGTTGTAAAACTTATTCATTATTAAAATTTAAAACATGTAATTAAAATTTGTGCTACTATTATATTCTTATTTTTAATGAAATCTTTCAGTTTTACAATACCAGAAGTTGTTTTAGCAGGAAGAATACAACTTTAAAACAAATAGTTTCTTGAAATCGTTTGTTTCTTAAATTTATTCAACTTCTTACGGTGCTGGCAAGAAATAAGCGCGCTATTCTCTGGACTGATCAAAAGAAGAGAGAACAATTGAAAAAAATATTTTTTCAAATTGTTCTAAGATGCAAGAATTTGAAACTTAAACAACTGTTTTGAATTCGTTTATACGTATTTGTGCATGATGAGTTTTCAAAAACAGGACAGAAATACTTATGAAGAAAAAACAATAATGAAAATAATAAACATAGATTGAAGTATGCAAATAAACAAAAGAATAACCATCCTGCATAATATTTTATCTTAGATGAAATGACTTACATGGTTTGTCACACACAGAGTCGTAGAAAAATGGTTCAATTGAAAAAAGTCTGCGTTTAAATTCTTCTGCAACGTGAATATTTAGTAATCTACACTGATAAAAATTTCAAGCAAACTGTCCTTCTGATTTTATCTAAGACGCAACTTATTAAGGAAACTTGTTCAATTATATTTCGTAAAATCTATGTACTTAAGAATAACTTTTGGGAACACTACCGAGTATAGATGCAAACTATCCGACTAGCTGGAAACTGTCAATTATAGACGAAAACTTGGGAATTATACTGAAATTAAGACGCATTTACAGACAGAAGCCCTTATACAAAAACTGGCAGTTACTGGTGATCATAGTCGAAAACTGAAGGGAAGAATTGAAAACTGATGGAACCTAGCGACCACAAATCAGCTGACGGACTAGATGGAACCTCAGGCTGCCACATCTTGAAGCTTTAGGACATCGTAGCTTTTGTTTTTAGATCAAGTGCTTCTTACTGTCTCCCTGTGATTTCCTGACTAAAGCATGGAGCTATTAGGACATCAACATTGCTTGAGTTAAAAAACTTAAAGTAAATTTTTATTTTACTAGTTTTTAAATTGCCTATAAGATACAAATTACAGTACGTTCAATAATTCAGAATTGTTAAATTTGAATTATATTTTACATTAGATATGAACCGCTAAAAAACAAAATAGTTTTTTTCACAATTTTGCAATTTTTTATTTCAATTCTTTCTGCTACTGCAACTTTAAATTATTTGGCGAATTCTAACAAGCAATTTGCTCTTTTAATTATTTTGCATAAAAAATCCTAGAAACAATTTTTCTTTTATGTTTATTCTTCATAGCTGTAAGTGCTTTGTCCAAAAAAAATATGAGATCACATATTAGTAATTGAACAAATAAATTTTAATCCTTCAATTTGCTTATTGTAAGAAGAAAAAAAGTAAACAAAGCATGCAACCTTAAGCTACAAACAAAAGTTAAATTGATCAGTTTTCAAACTAAATCTTTAATATTTAATTTTGTTGTGGTAACAATGTGTTGGTTGGTATAAACAATTTTATTTTAAGGCCACATCAATTGTGAAATGCAAAATATCCCTGATTGCTATAATTGCATGCTTTTGAAAGCTAATACACAGCTACAGAAAGTAAAATCGTATGCACAATGTAATGTGTGATGTAACTTTATTAACTTTATTTATTTGGACAACCTTTAATTTTTTTAAATATTTAAAAAGTATTTCTTATAGCAACAAGTGTTCTACACACTCACTTTGTGTACATTTAATGTCTTAAATGTCTCTTAAATCCATTTGAAATTTTTCCTTTTATAGAATGTTTTTTTTTTTTTTTGTTTTTTTATTTTGACATCACTGATATTACTGCTCAATTCCTCCATATTCAAAAAATATATTAAATCAGTAAATTTAAAGTCAATTATAATTTGAATAGAAGCAAAGGTTTAACAACAGAGATATTTGGCAAAAGAAGCTTAAGAATTCTTTATTTTTCAGCAATAAACATTTTATACGCTCTAATAACAAATTAAGTTTAATTGCTGCATCGCGGAGGAATACGATTTATTTTTCTAACAGGAACAATGAACAGTTCAACGAAATCAAAGAGACCTTTTCATAAAATGCGAGTGGAAAGAATTATTTGATCATTCCTGTACTTTATCACACACGTTTCTACTTAATAAATAGAAGAATAAAAAATATAAAACGCAACAGATACAAAACACACAGAATTAAAAACTACGTTGTATATTGAGTTCATTGTATTGATATTTTTCATTTTATTTTTCAATTGATAGTGATACCTATCTTCTTTAACAATCAACAGGGAAGCAATTTCAATAAAACACACAAATATAGAAACTTCTCACCGAAATCAATATATACGTATCTATAAATTACAACACATTTTTTCTATGCTTAACTGTTATCAAGCAGAGGACGTGTAATATGCAAAATAAAAAATGTGATTTCTTAACGCAATTTGAACAATATTTTTTTTAAACGCAGTTTCCATTTTACTTATGATTTAGTTATAGTTTTTCAAGATAATATTATAAAATTCAACATTATCAAAAAACTTTTTACTATTGGCTCGTGAAGGTATATTTTAGAGGTAAAATTCGGTTTTAAATAAAAAACCAACTGAAGTTATTTTTAAATAATTTAGTAGAGGCATTGTCAAAACAAATCTTTGACATAAACTTACATTTGCTTTCTATGGATTAAAATTAATTCATTTTACAATTAATTTTTAACAGTGTGCACCAATTTATATAATTTTTTGAAATAACAAATTTACTTATTAAAATAAATAATACAAAAAAATATATATGTTACTAAAATACTTCAAAACAAAATGTCACATTGTTCTGAGTTGTTTGTCGTTTGCCGGCGTTAGAAATATCAATAAATTTGTTGCAAGATTCACCGTTTATGTCGATTATTGAGCGAAGTAATTTTATTTTTGGTGACTTATATTTGTAACCAAACATTCTTCGTTCGTTTCAGTTGTGTTCCAGCATAATTTTAAAATATTTTTTTTCTTTCTTTATAAAAATAGAGCTGACAAAAAGAAATTGCTCATATTTGCTTTTTTTTAAAGAGAAGTAGCACTTCAGGCATTAAAACCTATTTAGTTATTTTTCGTAACCGTGCTACATTCTTTAGGAAAGGGATAGATGAGAGATAAGACAGGTGGTGAAAGGAGAGAGATAGAGAGTTAGTTATTTTACTTCGCCGGCGAAAGTACCGACAAAGAAGACTGCACGTTTTTTCGTTCATTCTAAATATGTATTTATACCATTAAACAGAAAAAAACATTTTTTGTATTTTGATTTCCGCAGGATTTAAACCCTGAAACAACCAGGTTTGTAGTCAACGTGTTAACCACTTTGACTACAGCAGCCTCAGACCTCTGTAATTGAATAAAAATAATTTTAATTAATAAGATCTTGATAAATAAGAAAAAGCATTTTATTATATTTATTGTTTAGCATTCTTCAGAAGTAAACAAAATGGCTTTTATTGCTAAAGATTTATTGTAATTAGTGGAAGAAGAAGATTTCGTTTAGAGACTTATTTGTAGGAGACAATATTTATCTATTGATCTCGCTACCTCTCTCTTTGCAATAAAATTTTACAATTTTATAAAAAAATTTGTGGTTTTATAGATGTTTTAAAACCAATTTGTTTATGGGAAATATTCTGCAAGGCTCAAAAAAAAGAATATTTTAAACCTGTAGTATCGCACCTTAAGCTCCTAGCTAACCGACAAAGAAAAAATCCTAAT